>OY754308.1:21857748-26720248 GCA_963573325.1 Astragalus glycyphyllos
CAGTTTGTAGTACTGAAAAATTGTCTCCGATTTTTAACTTTAAACCCATTCCAAATTGCGAGGCTACTCGGGCAGTCTCTAAACCGATGGAATAAAGTTTCGTCACCGCTACCACAAACAGGACAGGATCCATCGGATGCCATCATTCTCCTCTGGTGCTCCACATTCGTGAGGATAACTTCATGAGCCAATTTCCACAAAAAGGTTCGAATTCGGTCATTCCCTTTCCACTTCCAGATAGTTTTATAAACATCACTGTGAATGTTGCTATTCTGAGTAGTTTGTGTGGATATCTTGTGTTGCAGGTTAATATTTGATGATGAAGTAATATAAGACAAAGTGACAAATGGAACTTCAAGGCACAACCAACTCAAGAAGTAAGTCCGTGTTAAGGGTAGTCGCTAGGAAGTCGGGTCGTGTCTTAGGAATGAATTGTAAACCGCTTTTGAGGATCGGCTCAAATCACTCAACACACTAGCACTCACACAATTAACCTAACATATGCCTCCATTTGATAAAAGCATGCTAAATAGGTAAGGCACAAATTATAACAAGCAAAATCGATTGTATACTTGTTCTTTAAAGCCAACAATCGATTATGCACTTAGTGTTTTAAAAGAACTTGGTTTTTGAAGAATCGATTCATGGCTTTTTATTTTAAAGGAGAAATCGATTCTTGGCTTCTTATTTTAAAGGAGAAATCGATTCATGGCTTATTTGTTTAAAGGAGAAATTGATTCATGGCTTCTAGACTTTAAGAGAGCAATCGATTCATAGCCTATTATTTTAAAGGAAAGAATCGATTCATGGCTTCTTGGTTTAAAGGTAACAATCGATTCTTGACTTATTTGTTTTGAAACAAAGAATCGATTGTGTAAAGCACAAAATTGATTTTAAGCTTCACTTTGGAAGCAATCAATCGATTGTTGGCCTATTTCTTTAAAGCACACAATCGATTCTTATCTTATTTTCCTTAAAGCACAAAATCGATTATGTGTCTATGTTTTTCAAGCCATTAATCGATTTGTCACTTATCAAATTAGTGTTAAAAATTGTTTCAACGGTCATATTTTAACAAACTCTATAAATAGGACTTAGGATTTCACGTATCACTCACAACCTAAAATTCTAAAGAGAAGAACGCAAACTCTCTCACTGTCACACTCATTCTTCACGTTCTTCATCACTTTGAGCTGATCTCTCTCAAGGGTTAGGTTGGGATTCTTCAAGTTGTCATATTCACCTTCTCAGAGGTATTTGTTATTTCATTGTAGTTTCTTTTAAAACTGTTATTGGTTTGTACTAGAGAGTGGGGAATCTCTCTAGGGTTTTGATTGTAACAAGGGTGGGGTATCTCTTGTTCTCAATTGGTTGTACTAGGGAGTGGGGTATCTGTCTAGGGTTTTTGATTGTAACAAGGGTGGGGTATCTCTTGTTGTAATTGTTGTTTAGGGCTCTTGCACAAGGTGGGGTATCCTAGGTGAAGAGTGCCTGTGTCTGTAAGGGTTTTAAAGCACCCGGTTGAAAGCTTTGGTTTGATAGTGAAAATCTCACAAAGGGTTGTGAGGACTGGACGTAGGTCACTGGGAGGTGACCGAACCAGTATAAATCTTGTGCGTGTTTTACTGTTCTTTATTCTAATTCGTTCATTTCATAAACCTGCGCGAAAATTAATCTAAGTCGTTAAAAAGGGGAAAAGTTTTTAAAATCTCAATTCACCCCCCCTCTTGAGACTGAAGCCACTTGGTAACAAGTGGTATCAGAGCTAGACTCTTGTTTAAAGGGCCTAGCAGTTTCAAGAGAAATGGCTTCAGGTTGGTCTACGCAAGAGGGTGCGTCTCCTACCCGTCCTCTGGGATTCAACGGGAAAGACTATGCATATTGGAAAGAAAGAATGAGAATATTTATAGAAGGGGTTGATATTGATATTGATGTATGGGATGCTGTGGAAAATGGACCCTATGTCCCCACGCATATGGTAAATGGTATTCTCACTGTCAAAGAAAGAGCTGAATGGACTGATAATGATAAGAGAAAAGTTCAACACAATTTTCGTGCCAAGAATATCATCACTTCCGCCCTCAGTCCTGATGAGTTCTTCAGAGTGTCAAACTGTAAAACTACCCAAGAAATGTGGGACAATCTTCAAGTCACTCATGAAGGTACTAGTGAAGTAAAAAGAGCAAGAACAAACACTCTCATCCGGGAATATGAACTATTTAGAATGAATCAAGGAGAAACTATACAAGAAATGCAAAAGAGGTTCACTCACATAGTGAATCAACTGGGCTCATTAGGAAAATCATTTCCTGCAGAAGACTTGATCAACAAAGTGTTAAGATGCCTAAACAGAGAATGGCAACCGAAAGTAACTACTATAGCTGAATCAAGAAATTTAGCTACTATGACACTCGCCACTCTTTTTGGGAAACTACAAGAGCACGAATTAGAGCTCGCTCGTCTAGCAGAACATGAAGAAAATGACAATAAAAAGAAAAGCTTAGCTCTCAAAGCTTCTAGTTCAAATCCATCTGATGATAGTGATGATTCGGAAAATGAAGATGATGAAGACAAGGAGAATATGGAGCTAATGGTTAGAAACTTCAAAAAGTTCATGAGAAGGAAAAGCTTCCCCAAAAAGAATTCTTCACCCAAAAGAGTCTCAAGCAAGGAAAACTTCCCAAGTCCACCAACTTGCTACGAATGTGGCAAATCCGGACACATGAAGATGGAGTGCCCGAACTTACAAACAAAACTGTCAAAATTTAAGAAAAAGGGATCCAAAGGAAACAAGGGTAGAAAAGCCTACATAGCATGGGAAGACTATAACATGGAGTCATCAGATGATTCAAAAAGTGAAGAAGCTCAAGTTGCTCTCATGGCCGACCACGGCAGTGAAAATGAAACTGAGGTAGATTCTAACTCTGAAACTTCACAAAATGCATATGATGAATTACATGAAGCATTTCTTGAATTGCATAATGATTCTTTGAAAGTAGCTAAAGCATTAACCCAATCTAAGAAAACAGTTGCTCATCTTCAAAACGAAGTTATTGCTTTAACTAAGGAAAAATTAGAACTTAGAAATGAAAATCATAGTCTTGGTTGCTTTAAAGCAAATTATGTATGTGATAAGTGTGCTGAATATGAAAAGAAAAGTGTGCTGAATATGAAAAGAAAATTCATGAGCTTGAATGGACAATAGGAAAAATGTCCAACATACAACATATGCATCCTAGGTCTCCAAGAAATAATTTCATAAAAAGACATGTGCATTATAGACCTAAGTTCACTACTAGTCCATATATTAGATGTTATTACTGTGCCAAATTAGGACATACTGCATCTGTTTGTATGGCTAGAAGCAGACAAGTTGTGAAAAAGGTGTGGGTTCCCAAAGGAACTCTACCAAGTACTAACCCACAAGGACCCAAAGAAATTTGGGTACCAAAACTTTCAACTTGATCTTATTGCAGGTATGCTTCAAGGTATGGGGGAAAAATTAATACCTTGATAGCAAGTACTCAAAGCACATGACTGGAGATATGACAAAGCTCTTAACACTCACCCCCAGAAAAAGCGGTCATGTGACTTGTGATAACAGCAATAGAGGAAGAATCCTCGGTGAAGGTAAAATTAGTAAAGATCCATCCACCTCTATTGATAATGTGTTCTATGTGGAATATCTTAAGCATAAGTTTCTAAGCATTAGACATAAATGTGATTATCATTGTTTGATTTTGATTTATGCACCATTGAGGACAAAATCAGTAAGCAAGTTAGAACAATAGGAAATAGAGTAAACAATAACATATGGTGTCGATATAAATCACATTAATCTATAAATGGACCCCGTTCAACATTCTAGAACTAAGAATATAGAGATTAGACATTATTTTCTTAGAGATCGTGTTCAAAAAGGTGATTATCTGATTTTTTAGTTGAGCAGTCAAAACCGCTAGCTGATATTTTTTTTACAAAACCATTGCAAAAAGAAAATCTCTTTTTCATAAGAATAAAACTTGGAGTTATTAATTTATCACTTATCTGAATGAATTATGAACTGCTAATTGAATTTTGGTTAGGCTATCTTGTGTTGAAACTCGACTCTCATGTCATTTTGTGATTTAAGCTATCCTTTTTTTTTAAATGCAATGAACTCACTGTTAGCTGCGTTTTCGACTCACCAACTAAGTTTGGAATTAACCCTTTTGATCATGACAAAAAGGGGGAGAAATATTAGTGTATTGTATAGTCACTTTGCATTTAGATAGGGGGAGCATCAAGTAAGGGGGAGTCTAGATACATATCTCTAATATTAGTGTATTGTTTTGCTTGATGAACTAACCTCCCACTTGAGATGAATTAAAATTTTGTCATCATCAAAAAGGGGGAGAATGTGGATATCTTGTGTTGCAGGTTAAGTTTTGATGATGAAGTAATATAAGACAAAGTGACAAATGGAACTTCAAGGCACAACCAACTCAAGAAGTAAGTCCGTGTTAAGGGTAGTCGCTAGGAAGTCGGGTCGTGTCTTAGGAATGAATTGTAAACCGCTTTTGAGGATCTGCTCAAATCACTCAACACACTAGCACTCACACAATTAACCTAACATATGCCTCCATTTGATAAAAGCATGCTAAATAGGTAAGGAACAAATTATAACAAGCAAAATCGATTGTAGACTTGTTCTTTAAAGCCAACAATCGATAATGCACTTAGTGTTTTAAAAGAACTTGGTTTTTGAAGAATCGATTCATGGCTTTTTATTTTAAAGGAGAAATCGATTCTTGGCTTCTTATTTTAAAGGAGAAATCGATTCATGGCTTATTTGTTTAAAGGAGAAATCGATTCATGGCTTCTAGACTTTAAGAGAGCAATCGATTCATAGCCTATTATTTTAAAGGAAAGAATCGATTCATGGCTTCTTGGTTTAAAGGTAACAATCGATTCTTGACTTATTTGTTTTGAAACAAAGAATCGATTGTGTAAAGCACAAAATTGATTTTAAGCTTCACTTTGGAAGCAAACAATCGATTGTTGGCCTATTTCTTTAAAGCACACAATCGGTTCTTATCTTATTTTCCTTAAAGCACAAAATCGATTATGTGTCTATGTTTTTCAAGCCATTAATCGATTTGTCACTTATCAAATTAGTGTTAAAAATTGTTTCAACGGTCATATTTTAACAAATTCTATAAATAGGACTTAGGATTTCACGTATCACTCACAACCTAAAATTCTAAAGAGAAAAACGCAAACTCTCTCACTGTCACACTCATTCTTCACGTTCTTCATCACTTTGAGCTGATCTCTCTCAAGGGTTAGGTTGGGATTCTTCAAGTTGTCATATTCACCTTCTCAGAGGTATTTGTTATTTCATTGTAATTTCTTTTAAAACTGTTATTGGTTTGTACTAGAGAGTGGGGAATCTCTCTAGGGTGTTGATTGTAACAAGGGTGGGGTATCTCTTGTTCTCAATTGGTTGTACTAGGGAGTGGGGTATCTGTCTAGGGTTTTTGATTGTAACAAGGGTGGGGTATCTCTTGTTGTAATTGTTGTTTAGAGCTCTTGCACAAGGTGGGGTATCCTAGGTGAAGAGTGCCTGTGTCTATAAGGGTTTTAAAGCACCCGGTTGAAAGCTTTGGTTTGATAGTGAAAATCTCACAAAGGGTTGTGAGGACTGGACGTAGGTCACTGGAAGGTGACCGAAGCAGTATAAATCTTGTGCGTGCTTTACTGTTCTTTATTCTAATTCGTTCATTTCATAAACCTGCGCGAAAATTAATCTAAGTCGTTAAAAAGGGGAAAAGTTTTTAAAATCTCAATTCACCCCCCCCCCCCCCCCCCCCCCCCCCCTTGAGACTGAAGCCACTTGGTAACAGTTTGCATAAGATAGGCTGATTTGGTTGTAAAACTCCCATCAGGAGTTACTCCCCACCTGAACTCATCATCTTGATTGAGAATGGATGGAGGGTAAGCATTAATGTCCTAGATCACCTCCAAAGGCATGATATGCTCAATGAGACTCTAATTCCATTAACCATTGTATCTTAAGAATTGACTAATAGATAATTTAGAATCCTCTTCATTGACAGTAGTAGTGCAGTAATTAATCAACCTGTCACGATTAGGCAGCCAACTATCAAGCCAAAATCTCACATTTTCACCATTACCTACATTCCACACAAGGTTGTTTCTGAAAATCTCCCATACAGAAGCTAGGCCATTCCAATAGTTGGAGCCCTTTCTTTTAGGATTCACCTTAGGGAAAGCTCTCCAACCACATTTGTATTTGTTTCTGATAATTGTACACCAAAGAGCATCTGGGTTGGAACATAAATTCCACAATTTATAGAGGAAGGAATTGTTAGTAGCTCTGGCAGATCTTAGACCAAGACCCCCAAGAGCCTTAGGAAGGCAGAGAGATTCTCACTTTAGAAGATGGACAGCCCTATGATCCTCCTCATCACCCCAAATAAACATTCTACAAAGCTTGTCAATCTCATCACAGATGCCTCTAGGGAGAACACTGGCTTGCATGATATACGTAGGCATTGCTTGAATAACAGACTTAGCAAGGGTAACTCTTCCTGCAAAGGAAAGAGTTCTTGCTTTACAAGCACTCAATCTTTGTTTAACATTGTCAACCACAAAATTAAAAGTATTTAGCCCTACCCTCTTATGAAATATAGGAATACCTAGATATTTCCCCAAGTCCTCAGTAGCTTGGTAACCCATCACATCACAGATGTCTTTTCTAAGTGATCTAGGCACGTTTTTGGAAAAGAACACCCTAGTTTTATCATAACTCACCTTCTGCCCTGAGCTGACACAGAACTGATGGAGAGTTTGTTGGATAATTTGGGCTTGATCCATATTAGCTTCAGCAAAGAATAAAAGATCATCAGCAAAGGCAAGATGAGATATTTTTGGACCACCCCTTGTTAATTGAATAGGAATCCAGTTGCCTTCCTCCATCTTCTTCTCAATAGCATGAAAGAGCCTTTCAATACACAACACAAAAAGATAAGGAGAGATAGGATTTCCTTGCCTTATCCCTCTAGCTGGTTTGAATTCCTCTGAGGCATCACCATTCCATAAGACCTGCATAGTAGGAGAGGAGATACAATGCCATATCAAATTGGTTATATTTTCAGAAAAACCAATATCCTCTAGAGTATCTTTGATAAATTCCCATCTGAGTCTGTCATAGGCCTTTTCAAGGTCAATCTTGATTGCCATCCACCCCTTTTTTCCACCCTTAGATCTCATGGAGTGAAAAATCTCCTGTGCTATGATAATGTTGTGTTGTATATATGTCTTTTAGGAAAGAAGGAACTTTGGGCAGGGCCAATCAAAGTTTGGAGGCAGTCCCTAAGTCTGCAAGTGATAATCTTGGTAATTGTCTTATAGGCCACATTGCACAACCCTATAGGTCTAAACTGTTTCATACTGTTAACTGAATCAACTTTGGGAATAAGAGCTAAGTAGGTTGCATTGACATCTTTAATTTTATGGGGATTCAGCCAGAGATCTTTAATCATCCTACAGAAACTAGGACCAATAATATTCTACTGACTATGATAGCAAACAGTCTGGTACCCATCAGGACCAGGGACTTTAAATGCACCAATATTCCTGATGTTTCTCTCAATTTCAGTATCAGTCACCATTCTTTTCATATTCTCACTAGTTGACTCATCAAGCCTTGGAAATAGCCCACTGTAAGTATAAGGGATAATAACCTCATTGACAGCAAAGAGACTTTTAAAGTAGTTAGTCGCCAAAATCTCAAGCTCATGGGGATCATCAATCCACACCCCTTGGTCATTTTGAAGGATGACAGTTTTATTCCTCTTTCTTCTAATAGTAGTTACTCCATGAAAATATTTGGTGTTTCTATCACCAAATTCAATCCACTTGGTTCTAGATTTTTGGAACCAAAGGATTTCATCTTTGGCAAGAATATTCTCATATTCCTTCCATATATTCTGTTGGAGATTAATAAGCTGGTCATCTCACCCATTAAGCAGTTGCTGATCAATTTCTCTTAGTTGCTTGTGAAGCTTATTTTTCTGATAGAAAACATTACCAAAAACCTATTTATTCCACTCCTTAAGCACCCCTTGAAACTCCTTAAGTTGGAGAGGAAAATTATTCCTATGGTTCCTCCACTGATCCTCCATAAGCTGATTAAAAGAAGGATGAGTTAGCCAAATAGCTTCAAACCTAAAAGGTCTCCTACCTCTATGCACAGCTCTAGTCTGATCAAAGGAGAGAAGAAGGGGATTTTGATCAGATTTAAGCTTAGGCAAATGAGTGATATCAGCAAAAGGAAATCTGAGTCTCCAGTCAATATTACAAATACCCCTGTCAAGTCTCTTACTAGTATTTCCTCTAGCCCAAGTGAAACAGTCACCATTGAATCCAAGGTCAATTAGCTCACAATTATCAATTGTATTCTGAAAACCAACTTCACACACTTGAGATCTGATAAGAGGAGGACCAGCTCTCTCAGAATCCCTTAAAATGGCATTGAAATCACCAATGAGTGCCCAAGCACCATCAATATCAAAGCACAGCTCCTGGAGATCATCCCAAAGAGCTTGTCTAGGAGCATAATGAGGACTATCGTAAACAATAGTTAAATACCAACAACTAGCACTTGGAGGACAAACCTGAACATGGATAAATTGGCTTGTTTCCTTTTTTATTGTAATACTCCAATTATTATCATCCCACAGGAGCCAAATACCTCCAGCTTGGCCTCCAACATCTTTAATACAGTGATTATCAAATCCTATTCTTCTAGCAATTCTTTTAGCAACAGCTCCACTAGTGTGAGTTTCTAAAAGAGCAACAAAAGAAGCAGAGTATTCTCTCTTCAAGTCTTTAACCAGCCCTGAAAATCCTTTAGTAGTTGTTCCACGACAGTTCGAAGAGATAAAATTCATTGATAGGGTATGTTGATTTGAGGTTCGACAACCTCAGAGGCCTCCATTGGTGCACAGTCATCACTTCTAGTCTTACCATCAGTCTGATCAGTAATAATACTGGAAACAGAGTTAGAAGCCCCATTATTTAAGGCATTCTGAAGCTCCATAGCTCTCAACTTATCATTTTCATCAAGTTGTCGTAATGCAGTTCTGATAGAGTTACCACTCTTAAACTTATTAAGCAAGTTTTCTCCATGGGATTTATACATAATGCTCATATGTTCCAATATCTGCTCCTCCTCTAGTTTCTTATTTTCATCAATCACCACTTGATGACTAGTGGAGGGGATATTCTCCTTATCAACATCAATGACTCTGTAAGGGAACGGTTTATTCATCTTTTTTCCTTTGGCAGGCCCTTTAGTAACAACCCCCATATCTTTGCGACACACCCCTTTACTAGGTTTAGTCACACCTCTTCCTTTAGTGTGAATTTGGGGATTCTTTCCCCCTAGCACATTCCTCACCTTAGGTTTAGACCATCTTCTATTAGTAACATCATTCTCAACAGGGCTTCATTGAACAGGATCAGCAGTGACCATTTCCTTCAACAGAGTTGGAGCTGCTTTAGGTATCTCAGGTTGAGAACCTTGTTTCTTCATGCTAACTTTCACACCAGGCCCCTCCTGACTGGGAGATTCCACTTTCTTAGACATGTTTTTGGCAGCAACACTATTTTTCTTCTTTTGAATATATTTAGGAATATTCCATGGTCCCATATTGAGTTCATCATCACATTTAGTAGCAACATTAGTAACATTCTGGGCATCTTCTAGCACAGTCACCTTAGTTGAGGGTTTGTCCACAGTAGGAATCTTCTTAGTTGCTGAGTTGTTCACCACTTGATGGTTTTGATTGTCACTACTATTATTGCTCTAATTCTGCTCATTGCCAGCAGCATCTACTCTCTCTCCACATTGGTCTTTTTTATGACCATACTTGCCACAATTAAAAAAAATGGAGTGAAGCCCTTCATATTCAAGCATTAGTTTCATACCACAGGTGAAGAAGTGTGAAGCCAAAGGTTTTTCAAGGTCAAGTTCAACACAAATTCTAGCAAATTTACCTCTAGAGTGAAGAGAGGTAAGTTGGTCAATCTTAAGCATGGTTCCTAGGGCAGAACCAAGTCTATTCAGAAATGTCTCATTACATAGTTCAATAGGGAGTTTAGGAACCCTAATCCAAACAGCCACTTTTTTAGCAATTGAAGAATTTAGAGAGAAGAGAGGCCTCCACCTTTGCACTACAAATAATGATCAGCCACTTTCCAAGGTCCATCGAATAAAGCATGCTTATAATCCTCTATTGATGATAGATGAACTAGGTAAAAATCCTCACCAATATCAGTAATCTTCATTCTCCCTTGGTGCATCCATTCTCTTCTAAGCTTATTCTCCAATAATCTGAAATTCACCCTTTTCCCCATTACCTTAACAATCAAAGTATTTTGCCAAGGTTTAACCCAGTTGGAGAGCTCATCTTTAGTCACAACAATGGTAGGGATAACAGCATCTGCGCTCTTCGGGCTTGGCTCTGATTCTAGGGTTACAGTGTCCCCCATTACCATCTTCTCTGTCGCAACTTCATCAATCAGATCTGCCCAACAAGCAGTATCCAAGTTGAAGGTAGAAGAGAAGTTAGACTTCTCTGTTTGCGCCTCTTTAGGCGCCTCAGGCATTTCTTCTTCAAGTATTTCAACACTAGCCTTTTCCTCTTGCATCTTACTTTTATTCTTACTTCTTTGCAGGGAATCAAGCTATTCCACGGTGGCTATCGTCAGGTTGGCGGGGGTGGTGTTTCTCATGCCCTAGCAGCGCGAAATCTAGAGAGAGAAAAACGTTGGTCTGTGTGTTGCAACGTAATACATTGCTAGATATACATATATATTACTACATGCTTAATTGATAAATACATGTATAATTATTTTTGCTATAATTAATTCTATTTGATTTTTTTGTTTGAACTTTTCAAAATTGATGTAAACTTTGACATTTATTCCATAATAACTTATCTTACTTAACGCTGTATTAAAACAATGGATTTCAATACATATGATTTATAAAAATAAGACACCACATTCAAATTTCTCACAAGGCAAAACCTCACTAGAAAATTCTGCAATTACCACCTTCCTTCTCGTTGTAACTTTCACATAATTATATAAATCATTCTCCTTAGTAATTTCTTCACTTAATTCCACAACCAATGCGTTGATCAACTTCCAATTTCTGAACTTTGTTCATTCTTCAAAACAAATTTGTTCACTAACTTTTACATGGTGGATGAACCTATAAAGTTATGCTGTATTAGTAATGAGTTAAGTTGGAAAACATCGTTGAATTTAGTGTTACTTGCACTCGCGAGCTGAACCGCACACTGCTTGTACTCACGAGAAAAATTTGCTGAAAAAAAAAATTGAAGCATTATATTATATACGACTTTGTGTCTAATTCTTCTGGAATCATTTTTCCAACTTGTTTGGGAAAATGCTGCATGGAACAATTGAAAACAAAATTGTCAACAAATAATGCCAATATTCAATTGACTCAAAAAGTAGTATTGTGTGCCAAAATATGGTCAGTTATTATAGTGTGCCAAAATAATATTGTAACACCATTCCTGAGTGACATTGGTGTTGGAATGAAAATCTCCTTTCATGTTTTGATGATACAAACTTAGTAAAGGTATTAAGTTTTCTTGTTAATGTTATCTAACAAGTTTATTTCAAGTGTGAAGTACAAGCCATCAAAGATAGCAAAAATATAAGACTACCTTGTGCTAAAAAGAACAAAGATATGTGAAGGTAGAAAAGAGTTGTGAAGGTTGAAAGATGTGAAGGTTAAGGTCATGTGAAGGTTGATCTCTATGAAGGTTGACCAAAAGTCAACTGTGAAGATTGACCAAAAGTCAACGCAAAAAATCAACTCAGAGGGTTGACCAAGTCAACGCAACATTGACCAGAATTAAAAAAAAAGTGTGGCCCCACATTTATTTTGAAGATCCAGAATTGTGAAGGTTGAAGAAGAAGATGAAGAACAAGTTCAAGAACATTGTATGAAGATCATCCTTGTCATACCCCAATTTTGTCCGCCTAGTTTCAAAACCCTAATTTTCAGCAAAAATAAATAATTTTGTGAGTGATGCATTATTTGAGAAAGGGTTTAGGGTATTTACCCAAGCATTCTAAGGTTTTCAAAATCATTTTTGAGAAATTAAGGAATTTTGGGGCATTTAAAAGGGGCATTGTTTGGTTAATTTCAATTTAATAAATTTTTGCTAGTTGAAAATCCAATTAATTAATTTTTGGGAATTTATTTAATGAAATTGTATTATTTTGAACAAAAAATAAAAAAATAAAGAAAATCATTTTTCAAATTGTGCGCATATTTTATATGTGTAGTAAAAAAAATCAAGTTCAAATTAATTCAAGAAAGCATTTTAAAAAATAGTACAAGGAATATTCCCAAAAATTATATGATAGGATTTTTGTTGGCAATTTTGGTCATCTCTCATTTTCAAAAATGGCATATTCTTCAAGATACCTTGTATATGGCTCAAAATGGTTAGATTTATGTATAATTATCTTGAAAGGAATAATCAAAATTGAGAGGATAATTGGAAGGTTCATGGATAGTACAATAGTACAATTGCCAACTTGCAAAACTTGGGCACCACTCTCATTGCTTGGCTGAATATCTACCCCTTCATTTCCCTCTCATTTTGCATTTTTTTGCCCCTCATCAAGGTGTGTTTCAATCCTCACCCTTGATTCAAAATTAAAATGCAATCCTAGAATGAGATGAGGTACACAATGACCTAAATGCCCCTAAACCTAATTGCACATTATATATACCCTCATATCCTCACCTCTCACAAGGTTTGGGCACACAATTCACACTCAAAAACCTAGCCTCTCCTCTTCTCCCTTCTTGGCCGAATACCCCTCTTCATTCCCTCACCTCATTTCTTCACTTTTTCACTTCAAATCAACATTCTAGTCCTAAATCCTTCATCATCCTTGCATTCTCTTCAAAGATCCATCTTCAAATCTCAAGAATCAAGCTCAAGATTGAAGATTAGAGGGTTGATTCAAGTGGTTTAGTGTTCATTCACCTTATTTCTTTCGCTATTCTAGCTTGGAGTTGAGGTATACTCTCAATCTTAGCATCATCAAAATTTTAGCATCAAAAATGTAGATCATCAATCTATTTTTGCATATCAAGCATTTCTTTGCATTTTAGTGCTCTATTTTATGTTGAAATGTTGATATAATTGTTGTTGTTGAATGAGAGATGTGTTTCAAGCATTTTGACAAACACTTTGGGAGGTTTGTTGCATGATTTTGTTGCTTTCAAAGAATAAAATGAGGTTTTAGCTCTATGTTGGTGTCGCATTTCATGAGATAATTAGGGATTGTGCTTGTTTTTGTTGCTTGCTTTGAAAATCATGTTTGTGTTGATGATTTGGTAAGAGGATTTGACACTTATGCACTTGTGCATATCCCAAGTGTTAAAGATTACCTAAAGGGCTTCAACACCTTAATTGCATATGCTTGCTAAATAAAATGTCAAATTGATTTTTCATGGCGTGCTAATGATCTTACTTGAGGCAAATGCCCTTTCCAACGTATTCCTTTCATGTGGTTGATTGTAGAAATATGCTAAATGTTGATGCCATCAAAATGATACCACATTGTTGCTTATGTCAAATGTTGATGTGAAATCCCTAGGATTTTGCAAGTGATTCATTAAATGTTTGAATTCACTTGTGCTTTGTAACTTCCTTGCCTACTCACATGTTGTGTCATAAATGCCTAGTTAGGTTCATTTCTTGCCATGCATCTTCAATAAGATGTGCAATCTAGGTTCATCTTTGCCTATTCATGCATTGTGTATTCAAATGTTGTAATGAGATGTTTTCAACATGAAAGGGTAAGTTGCAAATTGTGTCTATGTTGTTGCTTGCTTGATAACATGATCTCAATGAATGTGCTATGCTTGCATCTATGAACTTTCTTGCATTCATTGTTTTCTTTTCTAAACAACTTGACATGAAAATGGTTACTAGTTTAGATCATTGCATGAATTGTAGTTTAGCAATTTGCATTTTGGTTATTGACTTGGAACTTGATTGAAAATGTTCTACTAGTTTTCCAAAACTCTTTTCCAAAAATCAAATTGCTTTCAAACTTCTTTTCTAAACTATGTCTTTAACAAATTAAGACCAATTTCTTTTCCAAGCTTAAACCCTAATTTTTTCATAAACAAAATCATTAGTGGCCACTCGAAGCCTTTGCTTGTTTGATCACTAATGAGGAGTTATTAGTGGTAGTCACTCGAAGCCTTTGCTTGTTTGATTATCATGAAAGCTCCCAAACCTTAAATACATGCGAACCCAATTCAATTCCAAAAACAACACGAGTCATTAGTGGTAATTGTCCTAAGACTTTGCTAGATGATTATCACCGATGCTTGCCTCATTTGCAAAAAAGGATAGAAAAAAAACGTTGTTACTTACAATCACTCGAAGCCATTGCTTGTTTGATTATCGGTTTCAACTTATTTTCTTTCGAGTTAGTAATGAAAACCACTCGAAGCCATTGCTTGCTTGGTATTAGTGAACACTCGAGTCTTATTTCAAAAAACACCTAAAAACTAAAAAGCTAAAAACAAAAGAGCCTTTTCAAAACAAAACTAGAACTACGTAGCTTTGAATTCCTCATCGCACCGGAGGATACGTAGGAGCGGGTTCACCTCCCGTCAAGCACCCTTTTAAAAAAATAATAACAAAAAGATTCTTCTTTCCCCAGTTTTCAAAAACATTTTCTTAAATAAAAAAGAAGAAAAGAAGTAGAACAAAGCGTTTCAAATCAACAGTCAAAAACCACACACTAAATTAAAGGTTCCCTTTCGGTAGAAAGGATGTGTGGGGTGCTAATACCTTCCCCACACATAACCGATCCCCGAACCTATATCTCTCGTTTTCAAAAGGCCAATCGCCTAAAAAGATTTTTTCCAATGTTTTTTCTAAATTAAAATATTGGTGGCGGCTTCATTGTTTTTCCCGTTGTACGAAGAAGGATCTAAACCGGATTTTTCGGAGTGCATACAGCTGGCAACTCCACTGGGGACATTTTTTTTAAGAGGGTCGAACCTATTTAATTTAGTGTGTGGTTTTAATTGTTTGATTTGAATGCTTTGTTCTATTTCTCCCTTTTCTTCTTCTTCTTTTTCTTTTCCCTTCTTTCTTCATCAATGAAGTTTGAGTGTTAATTGCTCTCTTGCATTCTCATACTATCATGTTGCATTCATGTGCATTTACTTCTTCTTCTTCTATGATTGCTTCTTGCTTGAAGTGTAGTTTCTTCTCCTCCTCTTCTTTGTTTATATGCTTATGCTCATGCATCATTCTCCCCAATTCCATTATGTTCCCTTCTTCTTTGCTCCCTTTCTTTGAGGTAAGTTCATGCATATTTCCCCAATTCCATTATGTCCCCTCTTCTTGGCTCCCTTTCTTGAAGGTAAGCATTGCACACGATTGTTGATTGGTACCCTAGGTTAGTTTACATGCTTATATTAAAATGATATATGTTTGCAAAACCCTAGGGTAGACGACTCTTTGTCTAGACTGTTCTGGTTTTTCCTTGCAGGCGGGGTAATTTTAGATTGGGTAGGCTTTAGGTGCTATGCCCTCATCACACACTTTCACACCTTATGATTTATGTGCTATGAGTGGGGTCCTATACCCGGATCTGAAAAAACACATAGGAGAGTGGAGACGAGTAGTGACTGGCATTCGAGACCTTTGTCTGTCTGACTCTCATGAAAGTTTCAACCGGAGTACGCTTTCTCATGATACCTCACACTTGGTAGCTTTCTACATTTGTGGGTGCCGTCATGAGAATGTCTCTAGCTCCGGTAACCATTGTGAGGATGTGATTTAGAGCTATATGGGAGGTACCTTTGAGTTGCCTTAGACCCTAGGATTCCCACCTTTGTAGGACACGAGGGCATACAAATTGTGTGCTGCATTGCTAGCTTAGGCATGTTTTCCTCAAAGTGAGCTTTTCAAAAAAAAGAATTTTCAAAAAAAAATCCAAAATATATCTTTTCTTTTTCCATAAACCACTACGTGAGGCGGCACGTAGCGTGTTTCCTAAATTTTTGAACTACCGCTCATGAGCATTGTCCTTATTTTTCCACATGCATCATTAGCATCATCATTGCATTGCATCATTTCGCATTTATAAAACCAAATGTAAAAAAAATATATTGCATACATTTTGCATCTCATTCATATTTGCTTGCCGGGAATAGCCAAATAATGTACCGTCCTGTCATAGGTGCATAAAGATGGAATCGAATAGCAAAGCTTCACCTACTTCCAGGTTTCTAGTTGTAAAAAGGGTTGATGTTGACAGTTTGAAGCAATGTGCTGCACTGATGGGTCAGATTGAGTTGGGGTCCTTTGACGAGACATATGGGAACATTCGTAGGCTGCTGCAGTTAGATGTTCAGGAAAATGCTCTTGTGGCTCTAAGTCAGTTTTATGACTCAGATATCAGATGTTTTCTCTTCAAAAACTTTCCACTATCGCCCACATTGGAAGAGTATGAACAACTTTTGGGGTTCTCTAGGTCGCATGTCACGCCGTACTGATATCAAGGTCATTATTACACTGATGAAAAGCTAGCATCATTGCTCAAAATCAGTTTAGAAAAACTGAAGCTTCAAAAGTTGGAAAGGAATGGTATAGCCGGGTTTCCGCAAGAGTACTTTGAGGGTTTGATGCAATCTTATGCTCTGGCCAAACAGTGGGGTCTCTTCAAGCTGGTGCTTGCTCTAACCATTTTTGGGGTGGTCCTCTTTCCTCAGATAGAGAGATATGTTGATGAAACTGCAATTGGTGCTTTCTTGGCATTCAAAGACACCAAAAATTCTATCAATCCTGTTCCCGCTGTTCTCGCCAACACTTATCAGGCTTTCACCCGTTACAGTGATTTCCACAAGAAGAAAATGTGTTTCTCCTCTCACGTCCTCTATGCTTGGCTTGTCACTCATGTTGTCAATAACCGAAAAGAAGTTAGGGAGTTGATCTCCTATGCCTTAAGCTGTGATGTAAAGATCATGACTTCTCTTGAATGGGTTGAGGTCTCGAAAAGTCTCAACGATCTCCAGATCCACTGGTTTACCACTGCTTGTTGGAAGGAAAGGCCTGTGGTGGTGTTCAGCTGTGGAAGTTTCCAGAATGTGCCTCTCATGGGAACGCAAGGGTGTATCAACTATAATCCTTCACTGACCTTAAGACAACTCGGTTACCCAATGCGGAATTCACCCTCCGAAAGCATGCTGTCTCGCTTTTACCTCTATAAGGGGAGTCCTAAATGCGAAGACTTGCTTCGGCGAGTTCTGCAAGCATGGGAGTCCGTAGTGCATAAGGAAGGCGAAGAGCTGTCCAAGAGAACCAGTAGCATCACCTTTAACCAGTGGCTCAAAGAGAGGCTTCAAAATGCAAAATTACCAAATCAAGGGGCACTATCCCTTGAAGAGGAGATATCAGAGCCTTACACTCCTACCTTTGAGGAGTTGAATGAAGTCAAGTCAGCCTTAGCAAAAGTGGAGGAAGAAAAGAAGGCATTGCAAACAGAATTGGAGAAAATGACCATAGAGAAAGAAGATGCTATCAAGATGATCGCTGTTGAGGAGAGCGTCAAGCGATTCAAAAAGAGAAGAGAAAAGCAAGCTAGAGGCTCAGAAATACCTGAGGGGAGCTAGGGAGGAACTCCAAAGGTGCAAGCAGAAAACAAGAAAAGCACTTGAGGAAGCCTAAGAGTGGAAGAGTATAGCAACTAAGTCAAGACAAGAATCCCGCTTGGTGGTAGAATTGAAAGGTCAGCTAAGGAACCTTGAGCGAGAGAGGAGTTCTATTGAAGATATCCTTAAGGAGTATCAGCAAGCTCTGAGGTTCGAACAAGGAAGATCTGAGGAACTGGGGAGGAATCTCAGGTGTCTAGAAGGGGCTTATAGGCAAGTGCAAGTAGAAAGCCAGTACTGGGAGAAACGCTTCATGGCATTGGTTGGCAAAATAGAGGATCAAGAAATCATCAAGGAGCTAAGAGAGGAGATTCAGCTTTGGAAGAATAAATTTTCAAAGCTGGCAGAGCTAGCTAGCCAAGCCATTGCGGGAGTCCCCAAGAATTTGAAAATAGCCGAGGCCGAGATGCACTTCCTCAATACCCCACTCGAGGTTTACCAGTTTGTGAAATTTTGCAGGGCTTTAATCACGGAGTTCCGAAAGCGATCCCGAGATGCGAACGTCAGTAAGAAAAGGAAGAGGGTCGGAGATTTCAAAGCTCTTTGTATTTGAGCTGTTTATTTGTACCTTTCATTTTGAGTATTTACTTTCCATTTGAGTATTGTATTCCTGAATATTGTACTCTTTTATTTGCTTTCGAGTATTGTACTCCATATGAATATTGTACTATCCTTCCCTTTAAGGAAGTTGTTAAGGCTTTTGTTTGAATTCCCGATGTATGAAGTGTGCTGACTTGCTATTTCGATTCCCCTCTCATTGCATTTCCAAAATTAATTAAAAGAGAGAGAGAGAGAGAGAGAGAGAGAAAATGATTATGTGCTTATGACAAGACGAACTATGTCGCGATTCCTGGCATCAAGCAACATAAAATCATATGCATCTGCATTGCATTCATTCATTAATTCATTCACGAGCTCATATAAGTGTTCCATCAACAGAAAGTAAGGCAAGCTGGTTCGCCAACATCGTTATTGGACACGTTCTCAAGCAAGAGGCATGGCAACGATTCTGAACGATCTTGATCAGTCCCATCCAAGTGCGGAGAATCCGAATCAGGCAAATCTGAGCTCAGAGATCAGAAACGAGACAGGCCCAGGTCCAGTAGTGCAGAATCAGGGTAACCCAACTCCGGATAGTTCCAGTTATCATACCCTAATTTTGTCCGCCTAGGTTTAAAACCCTAATTTTCCGCAAAAAAATAAATAAATTGAGAAGTGTGGTTTTATTTTGAAGAGTGAAGAGCATTGTGCATGCATTTTTGGGTTTTAAAAGTCATTCTAGGGCTTTTAAATTCATTGTTAGAGTGGAAATGCATTTGTTGTTAAAAAACAAGGTTTTTAGGGCAAAAGGGTATTTTGGTCATTGTCAAAAATAAGATAATTTCTCATCAAGAATCATTGTGCAATTTTAGAGAAATTTATTTGAGGCAAAACATTTTTGGTCATGTATGTATGTATGCATGCATACATTGTGCACAAAATTTCAAAAAAGGATCAATAGGGAATATTCTACAAAAAGTTTCAAGATGTGATTTTTATGACATTTTTTGGTCATGGTGATCTCATAAAATGGCATATTCCTAAGGTTCCTAGTATGTGGCCTAAATTGGGTGTATTTTTGTACAATTATCCTAAGAAGAATAATCAAAAATGAAGGGATAATGGAATGGTCATATAATAGTACAATAGTACAAGATGACAACTAGCAAAACTTGGTCACCAAGGACCCCTCCCAATGTGTGTCGCCTATCCCTCTCATTCCCTCTCATATTTTCATTTTTTTGACCTCAATCCATGTGTGATTCAATCCTCACCCTCCATTCAAATTTTAGATGCAATCCTAGGGTGAGATGAGATGCACAATGACCTAACTACCCTTAAACCTAATTGCTTTCTATATATACCCTATTAACATCACCTCACAGGAAAAAAAAAGCTTTTGGCCTCACCATTCACTCATAAACCCTAGCACACAACTCCCTCCTCACCTTCTCTCCATTTATGTGCCACCCCCTCTCCCTTCACTCTAACTCACTTCTTCATTTCTCATCTACCCACACACATTCAATCCATCTTCCAAGCCTAAACACTAATTTTCAACCATCAATCCTTCATAAAATCACACAAAAGTTCAAGATCAAGGGTCATTTTTTTGGAGATTGAAGACCAAGCTTGAAGATAAGTTGATTTGGTTAATTGTTTCTTCATCTATTGTGTTTATTTGGAGCTCATCTTAAGGTATGTGATTCCTAGACCCCTTCTCTTGTAAATCCTTGCATAAAGTCATCATTTCTTGCATATTTGTGAGATTTCCACTTCCGAAAATGTAGATCCTCTCTTTTAACTTCATTTTTATGCTTGTACATATGTTAATCTCATGAATCTTTGTTTTGATGCTTTAATTTTGGGGTTATATGCATGATTTTGTTGTTTTAATTGAAATAAAATGTTATTTGCTTTGATAATAATTTCGCATGCTTCAAATAAATATGTGTTTTATGATTTTTGCTGGTTCTCATGGTTGACTCTTGTGAATAAATGTATCTATGTTTTGGTTATGTCATTCGCTTGCTTGATTTGGTTGACTTGTTGAAATAAATTGATGATTGGCCATGTATGTATTTCACATATTTTGAGATAATTTGGTTTGATGTTGATTTTTGGGTGTTTGTTGGCTTAATCTTATAATTATTTGAATATGAACCATGATTGTGAGCTTTTGTGCCAAAAGGAATGGTTACAAGATGTAAATCTTGATTTCCTTCGGCTATTTGGTTCGCATATGTTCAATAATTAGGTTTTAATATTTGATTTGATGCCTTTTGAGGTTCAATCGTACAATTGCTTGGAAATGAACCTTGATTGTGAATTTGGGTCGCTTAAAGGAATGGTTGCAAGATGTGTATCTTGATTTCTTCGGGCTAAAAGGTTCGCATACTAGGGTTTATGAATTTATTTTGTTAAATTACTTGTTTAAACTTGCAAATATTCAAACCTATGTTGTTAATTGTGAAATTTGTGATTTGAGAAGATGAATTTGGGTTTTGGTTCATTTATGGTCCACAAATGATCTTGGGTTATGCTAAGTTGGCAAAAGATAGGTTCATTTAACCTTGATGCACATGCATTTTGCATATTCATGCATTCTTACCTATTCTTGCATCCTTGCCTACTCATGCATTCTTGAATTGAAGCTTGGTACTCCATGCTTGATATACTTGTTTATGTGCTTGTGGTGCATTAAAATGTTGAATTGGTGTTCACAATTTGCTTGTTTTGATTTCCACCAATTGTTACTCGTTAGTAACTCTCCAAAACTTCAAAACCATGTTGCATACAAAAAACAACTTGTTACTCGTTAGTAACGTTCCAACTTCAAAACATTTTTTTGCATTTACATAATCATTGATAAACAACTTCACTTCTTCTCAAAACAATTCCAAACTATTTTTCACAAATCAAACTTTGTTGAGGATAATGCGAAGCCTTTGCTTGCACGATTGTCAACAATGGGGTGCTAGTGGTGATCACTTGGAGTCTTTGCTCAATTGATCATCATGAACACTCATTTTTCAAAAGAACTCTCATTTCACAAATTAAAAACTTTGTTGAGGACAATGCGAAGCCTTTGCTTGCACGATCGTCAATAATGGGATGCAAGTGGTGATCACTCGAAACCTTTG
This sequence comes from Astragalus glycyphyllos, assembly GCA_963573325.1. Lineage (NCBI taxonomy): Eukaryota > Viridiplantae > Streptophyta > Magnoliopsida > Fabales > Fabaceae > Astragalus > Astragalus glycyphyllos. Next base: position 21,879,244 of record OY754308.1, read on the forward strand.
TTGTTTGATCACTGTGAACATTCAATTTTCACAATTAAACAACTAAAAAATAAAAACCTTTTCTCGACAACCAAGAACTACGTAAGCTTTGAATTCTCCATCGCACTGGGAGATACGTAGGAGCGGGTCACATTCCCGTCAAGCACGACAAATGAAAACCATTTTCTTTTCAAAAAAAACAAACCCTTTTCCAAAACAAGGCAATTTCTAAAAACAAAACAATTTTCGAAAACAAGAACTACGTTGCTTTGATTCCCTCCCCAGGATACGTAGGCACGGTGCCCTCCCGTCAAGCGCAAAAGATTAAATTTTCCTTAAGTTTTTCCATAAAGTAAGGAGAGATAAAGAGAGATAAAAACAAAGCATTTCTTAAATCAACCTTTTAAATCACACGTCAAATCGAGGTTCCCTTTCAGTAGAAAGGATGTATGGGGTGCTCGTACCTTCCCCATGCATAACCGACCCCCGAACTCAAATCTCGTGGTTCCAAGGACCATTGTCTTTCAAGAATGGTTTTTTTTCAATGTTTTACCTCTAAAAAAATATTGATGGCGACTCCAATTCATGTTGTGCGAAGAGAAATCCCTCCAAAGGATTTTTCGGGGTGCAACAGCTGGCGACTCCACTGGGGACCTTTCTTTAGTGGGTCGAGCCAATCGATTCGACATGTGATTTATTTCGTTGATTTGAATGCTTTGTTATATCTCTCCTCCATTCTCTTTCTTCTTTCTTTCCTTTGCCTTTAAAAACATGCTTGCATTATTCTTAGAATTGTCGTGTGCGTTCTTGTGATGTTGTGCTTGCGTGCATTGTGTGTTAGCCTTCTTCCTCTTCTATATTTGCTTCTTGAGTAAAATAAGAGTAGTTTCTTCTTCTTCTCCTCTTACTTTCGTCGTTTATATGCTTTTCTCATACATTTCCCCAATCCTAGCATGCTCCCCTCTTCTTTGCTCCCTTTCTTGAGGTAAGCTCATGCATTTCCCCTAATCCTATTATGTCCCCTCCTCTAGGCTCCCTTTCTTAAGGTAAGCAATGCTTGCGATTGTTGTTGGAACCCTAGGTTAGTATACTTATGTTGAAATGATATTGAACCCTAGGGTAGACGACATGCTGTTGCTTGATATTGTCTGGACTGTTTTGGTTTCCCTTTGCAGGTGGGGTTTGGTGTAGATTTTTAGGTGTTGTGCCCTCATCACACACTGCACACCTTATATTTGTGAGAATTGAGTGGGGCCTAAAACACAAGGTCTGCAAAGAACCCTAGGAGAGTGGAAATGAGTAGTGACTACCATTCGTAGACCGTTGTCTGTCTGGCTCTCATGAAAGTTTCGCCAAAGAGTGCTCTTTCTTCATGATACCTCACAATCGGTAGCTCTCTACGATTGTGGGTGTATTCATGAGAGAGACTTTAGCTCTTGGTTGCCATTGTGAGGCAGTGACCAGAACCCACATGGGAGGATTACCCTTGTCGTTGACTTTAGAGCCTACGATCTTTACCCATTTGTAGGACACGGGGGCACGCAAATTGTGTGTTGCATTAGCTTAGGCATCCTCTTTCGAAACTCTTTTACCAAAAATGTAGAAAGTAATTTCCTTTTTCCCTCATAAACACCTATATGAGGTGGCATATAGCGGGTATTTTCAAAAATGTTTTGAACCGCCACCAATAAACATCATTTTCTTCTCTCTTTTCTATGTAAATAAAAGGTCATAATCATCACATCTGCGTCATTTTGCATCATCATCATTGCATTCGCATCTAACAAAAATTTTGAAAAAAAAACCTCCATTCTTTGCATCCCCCATGCATTAAAGTTGTTTGCCGGAGATCGCAACGTAACACAAAGTCTTGTCATAGGTGTGTAAGAAACGGAATGGAATCAAAAGGCAAAACCGTTTTCAATTCAAGGCTTCCTATTGTGAAAGAGATTGATATGGCTAGTCTGAAAGAGTATGCATCCCTCCTAGGTCCTATTGAGGTCAGGTCTTTTGACAAAACCTATGGGAACATTTGCAAGCTGCTACAACTAGAAGTGCAAGAGAGTGCCATTGCTGCCCTGTGTCGGTTCTATGACTCGGAGATTCGCTGTTTCATTTTTAAGAATTTCCAAATGGCGCCTACCCTAGAAGAGTATGATAGGATTTTGGGCTTTGATCGATCCAAGTTTAAGCCTTATCAATACCAAGGGGAGTATTATTCTGATGAAAAGCTTGCTGCCTTGTTGCAAATCAGTGCTGAGAAAGTGCGGGCCCATAAGATAGAACGTAATAAGGTATTTGGGTTTCCTCAAGAATACTTTGAGAGTTTGATGACCAGCTATGTAGTGTCTGATGATTGGAATTCTTTCAAGCAAGTGCGAGCTCTGACCATCTTCGGCATTGTGCTCTTCCCTCAGATAGAGAGGCATGTGAGTGAAACTGCAATCGGTGTCTTCCTCGCCTTCAAATGTGCAAAAAATCCTATCAACCCGGTTCCCGCAATCCTCGCAGAGACATACCGTGCCTTCACTCGTCACCATGAATTCCAAAAGAATAAGATGTGTTGCTCCTTCCCTGTGTTATATGCTTGGTTGATCAGTGATGTGTGTACCAACAAAAGTGATGTGAAGGATTTGCTTTCCTATGCCTTGGGTTGTAATCCGAAGACTATGAACTCTCAAGAGTGGGTGCATGCTTTCAAGAACCAAGATGCTCTCCAGATTCGTTGGTTCTCACCTAAATGTTGGGTAGACAGGCCTTCAGTGGTATTTCGGTGTGGGAGTTTTCAGAACGTTCCTCTCATGGGAACCCAAGGATGCATAAACTATAACCCCTCTTTGACCTTGCGACAGCTCGGATACCCTATGCGGGATTCACCCTCCGAAGCTATGCTGTTTCGTTTTTACCTCCACGCGGGGATCCCTAAAGACGAGAGTCTACTTCGGCGAGTCCTGCAAGCTTGGGAAACCGTAGTGCGGAAGGACGGAGAAGAGTTAACCAGGAGGACCACTGCTATCTCTTTTTCTCAATGGCTTGAAGGGAGGATTAGTGAAACTCGGTCATCCAACCAAGGAGTACCACTGCCTGAGGAAAAGATACAAGAACCTCACATTCCTACCATTGAAGAATTGGAAGAGGTTAGGTTGGCCATGTCAAAGGTGGGAGAAGAGAAAAGGGCTCTGCAAGATAGATTGAGAAAGATGATGCAAGAAAAGAAAAAGCTAGAAAATGAAAATGCTTTCCAAGCTGCAGCTATTGAGGAAGTCAATAGAAAACTTGAAATAGAGGGGAAAAGCAAGAGGGAAATGCAAAAGCACTTGAAGGGTGCCAAAGAGGAAGTGAAGAGGTGCACTACCAAGATGAATGAGGCTGTAGTGGAAGCAATTAAATGGAAGAGGCTATATGAGGATACATGGAAAGAAGAGCAAGCAGTCAGGCACGCACTAGTTAAGTCAAGAAAACACTCTCGAATAATGAAGCTTGAATTGGAAGATCAATTAAAGAGTGTCAAGCAAGATCGGGAATCTATTGAAGGGATCCTGAGGGATTATCAGCAAGCACTAAGAAGGGAACAAGGGAAGTCGGAAAGCTTGGCCAATCATGTGCAGTACTTGGAAGGGTCTTACCTCCGACTAAGGGAGAAGAGTGACTATTGGGAGAGTCAATTTGCGGAATTGCTCAGTAAGGTAAAAAGTCAACAAGTCTTTGAGGAATTGAAAAAGGAAGGCTTACATTGGAAAGACAAGTTCTCCAAGTTAGTTTGGTTAGCTAATCAGGCTGTGAGAGACATTCCCAAGAAGCTAAGAAAGGCGGATGCAGAAATGAATCCTTTCAACACCCCTGTCAAGGTGTGTGAGTTTGTTGAGTACTGCAAGATTCTCACAGAAGAACTCCTGGAGAAAGCCCGGGGGGCAGCTGAGAGCAAGAAGAGGAAAAGGAGCAAGGAGTTGAAAGCCATATGCCTTTAAAGTTCCCTTTAGAGTATTGTAGCGATCCTTAGGAAATTGTAATTTTCTTTAAGAAGTTGTAACTTTCTTTGGAAAATAGTACTTTGTTTAAAATCATTGTATTGCACTCTTAAAGAATATTGTACTTTGATTTGCTTTCTATTTGTGATACTCCTTCGCATTCCATTTAATTGAAGTACGTTTGTTTTGCCTTGTTGCTTCCAACTTTGTTGCAATCCTAAAAACACCTGAACCTTAACACCTATGACAAGATGAGTTGCACCGCGATTCCCGGCAATAAACATAATAACATGCATATTGCATTGCATTTGCATCATTTGTCTTTGTGTTCATAAAAAAAAAATGTTCCGTCCACAGAAGTAAGACAAGCTGGTTAATCATCGGTATTGGACGCGATCACAGGCAAGAAATATGGCCAACAATCAAGACAACGCGAATCTGGGCAATCATCAACCAATCCAGAATGATGCAGTTCCAGAAGGTCCGAATCCAAATGGTCAGGGTCAGCATGATCAGAATCAAGAGAATCGAGCAATCAGGGCTGAGATGGAAGTTATAAGAGCTCAAATGGCGGAGGTCATAAGAGTGTTAAGTGCCTTAAGGGATGCTGGCATAACTGAAGGTGCTGCTGCCGCAGGAGTGGATCCTCCTCCTGAACCTAGAGTCTCTCAGGCTCTCCAGAACGTGCGATGGCCTCCTTATGGTCTCCCATTAGGGTACACACCCCCTGCTGCCGGTGCAAACCCAGAAAGTGGTCCTTCGGGAACCACAGGACAGGCCCAGCCTGAATCAGCTGTGAATGAAGTTGGAACGGGGACACCTCAGGTTCAAATTCAGATTCCTACTCCTGCTATTACCCCGGGAACTCCGGTTGGCTTCAATTCTCCAGCAACAATCCATCCACGAGTTCAGGGTCCAATTCCTCAGATTATCGCTCACTCACGTGACCGACACGTGACCCCAGCTGTGGTGTCGATGAATAATCTTCACTACGGTGTGAGTGGTTTTTCGCCAAATTACCCTGATGAAGCTGGAAGTCAGTACCAGATGTTAGAAGAAAGATTGAGAGCTGTTGAAGGAACAGGTTCCCAGGCTAGGAACGCCCATGAGTTATGCTTGGTCCCTAATCTAGTCTTGCCACCCAAGTTCAAAGCACCATTTTTCGACAAGTACAAAGGAGCAACCTGCCCGCGCAGCCATGTGACGATGTATTGCCGGAAGATGACTGCCCACGCCCGTGATGATAACCTGATGATACATTGCTTTCAGGAAAGCTTAGCTGAAGCTCCCCTTGAATGGTATATGCAATTGGAGCCAACTAATATCCGTTGTTGGAAGGATCTGGCGGATGCCTTTACCCGTCAATACCAGTACAACAGTGATTTAGCCCCGGATAGGACCCAGCTGTAATGTATGTCTAAGAAGGATAATGAGACATTCAAGGCATACGCCCAGAGGTGGAGGAACCTCGCTGCACAAGTAAAACCCTCCCTGCTTGATAAAGAGATGGTCCATATGTTCATGGAAACTCTTCCCCCAGTGTTCTATGATCGTTTGGTCGGCAGCGTGGCTTCGAATTTCTCTGAGATGGTTGTCATTGGAGAAAGAGTGGAGAACGGCATGCGCAGCGGAAGAATAGCACATGGCCCAACACCTCCTTCCCATCAGAAAAAGCCTTTTTCTGGTACCCACAAGAAGAAGGAGGGAGAAACTAATGCAATCAGCGGAGCTAGCGGTCCATCACACAACAATCCCCCACAAGCCATTCCAGTTCCTGCTCGGACGCCGCCTGCTCAGCCATTCCAGTCCAACAATCAGTACAGAAACTACAATGAAAAAAAGCCTGTTGTCTTTGAACCTATCCCCATGTCGTACACGGATTTGTTCAATTATCTCATTGCCAACAAGTTAATCAGCACTGGTCAGATGAAACCATATCAGCCTCCCTATCCCAGAGGGTATAATGCAAATGCTACCTGTGCCTTTCATTCTGGGGCAGTAGGTCATGTGGTGGAGGATTGTAAGGCGTTCAAGTACGTTGTGCAAGACCTGCTTGATGCAAAGAGTATATCATTTCAGCAACCTAATGTAACCACCAACCCGTTGCCGGGGCATGGTGGGCCCACTGCAAATGCCATTAATGATCAGGGTGGTCAGTACTTAATTAGGAAGGTGGAGTGCATTCGTACACCCCTGAGTATCATTCATGCTGCACTATGCCGTTGTGGTATCATCGAAGAAGGGTGTGCCAGAAGAGACATCTGCAATGACCCTTATTGTGTTGGGGCCTGTGAGAGCTTCAAACCCATCCTCCAAGAGCTGTTAGACAGACACCTGGTCCAGGTTGGGGTTCAGGAAATGAAGAAAGTGTATCTACTCTGCAATCAAACAACAGAGGTTTCAGGAGACCGCTTGAAATCCCTTGCAGTCTGAATTCAAGCTCGGTTGTGGCAAGACCTCTGCCTGTTGTTATTCCGGTACCTGCTGCTACCCCTAGTAGAGAGACTAGGGTTATTCCCAGAAGCTACGTGCAAATTTCATGCAGGGGGAGTGGGACATTCTGTGGAAGATTGTAAAGCATTGAAACATGCGGTCCAGGATCTAATCGACTCCAAACATTTGAATTTCAATGACAGCAATGTTAATGGCTTGACTGTGAAGGAGAGTGGAGAAACCAGTGCTGTGGCGGGCAAAAGAAGGTCACCACAATACAACCCCATCCCCGTGTCATACGCCGACCTATGCAGCTATCTAATCAGTCATGGATGGATCACTCCTCGCAAGATGAGATCAGTTCAACCTCCATTCCCAAGCGGGTACAATCCAGAAGCCACTTGCGAGCTCCATGCTGGGGCAATTGGGCATTCTGCTGAAAATTGCTATCTTTTGAAAAGTTTGGTTCAGGGCTTCATTGATTCCAAGCAGTTAACCTTTGAGAAGGGGGGAAGGATCAAGTTCTCAGGGTCTGTGGACTATTAAGCAAGGATAGCAGTTGTTGAAGAGGGTTGAAGTGGTGAAAGCGGCATCATCAAAACATTTGTGTCTTTGTCATGCATTTCATAGCATTTATGAGTGATTGTTGATTTTCATGTAGTTTTTCAGTTCAAAACAATTTTCTGTAATGCAATCCTTTGGCTCTGCCCAAGGCCTTAGGATATTTCAATAAGGGCACACATGTTTCCTCTTAGTATCATCATCAATAAAATGTTATTTTGAATTCCTCAATAAAATTTCTTTCTTTCATTTTGTCATGTGTCTGTTATTTGCTTTTCAATTCCTCCCAACGCGGATCAAAAATAATAATAAATGAAAATAATCTTTGAAAACAACGACGCCAATGGTTCATATTGTGACTCTGATTACCCGATTAACCAAACTGAGAGAGAGGCTGAAGACAACTGGGATGTTTCTTCGGAGTTAATAAGTGAAGAATTGGCTAAGGCTGTAGAAATTCATGATGCCACAACTAGGTTGGGCAATGAAGTCAAAGCACAAGTTCAAGCAAAGTGGAGCAATGCTGAGGAAACCAAACAAATGTTACAAGGGAACCTCTTTCGCGACCAAACCCTTTCCCTTCCTCAGATCAACCAACTTTACCATTTCCCATTACAAGTACCCCATCACAAAAAAAATTTCATAACCAAATGCCTGCCATCGCCACCTTCCTCACTACCAGTGGCCCTTCTACAAAATCAACCCATCTCATTTGCTCCTCCCTCTGAACCTCCTGTCACCCCAGTTAATACCAGAACCCAATCAAGCATCCTCCAACCGCTGCAGGGGTTTCATTGCCATTATCTCTCCAATCACCCCAGACAAGGATCACTTCAAATATCCAAAAATAGTGTATCACTTTTATCAGCTCACTCAACTCAAAAGCAAAAAAGGAAAAAATCAGAAAAAATGAAACAAAAAAGAACAGATTCAAAAAATGAAAATCCCAAAAATGAAAAAACAAGGGAAAAAGAGACGAAAGAAATATAAGTTGTGAGCTGATACATTTGGCCATAAAGCGTAAGAGATCCTTGTCTCAATGAACCTTCCTACACCTTGTTGTGTATGACCACCCTTTCTTCCATAAACCTTCAAACACTTCATCATTCCTATACATCTCTCCTTTCATAAAACCGCAAACACTACCTCGACCTCGTCATCCCGCCCTCCACAAACCCTCAGTCATTCCTCAGACTCCACCATCAGATTTGCAATCAAGCTGTTGTGCAAGAATAAGAGAACAAAGTGGTCCGCCCTCATGAGGAATCAAGTGACATGATCAATTTGAGCAAAGGAGAGGATTGACGCCATGATAAAGAGCAATGGATCAACAAGTTTGTGTAAACCACCCTTCTGACATAAGACACTTGCCATTATAACAAAGTCTGTAATTACCAAAGTTCGGTCTGTTGCGCAGCTTTCCAAGCTAAGGTAGTCACAAATGACAGTATGAAGACTCCAGGTCAAGCATCATGATCCCTCCCTACGCCACCCTAAAAATGGGGCAGTTAGAGACAATCAACAAAGGATATCAAGGACGATGATGACCTTCATGGAAATCAGGCTTCGTTTTACACTCTAACAGGGGCAAACCCCATATGATGGAAGTAATACTTTCATTGAGCCTTATCAAACCAAAGTACATTTGTCTTTTGTCAGAAGAAGATTAAGAGAAAGCTCAAACCGAAGAAAGCTCATCTTCAACAATTTCAAAGAAGACTCAATGCTCAAAAAGATCATGAACCTCCAAAGGGATTCCCATGGAGATGAACCCAGTATCATGAAGACGAAGAACTTATTCTCCGGAGGGGCCTTTAGTTCTCGCAAAATGGGATGCAAGAAAAGAAAACCCCAGTTTCCAGTAAATTCAGATACAGTCAGAAAGGAGTATGCCTAAAGAAATAAATGAAAAAAGAGAAAGATGTGCCAAGTAAGAATCAGCTCGCTAGGTTGAAAACCCGCAAAGGGCGGCCTAGGCAAAACCAGAGCGACCCGGTGGATTGAAAACCTGCAAAGGGCGATCCAGGAAAAAATTAGGGTCAGAAAACTTGGACTTGAAATGAAAAAGGCAATCAGCACTCCCAAAAGTTTGGATAAAGGGGTGATCAAGGTCATGAGTATGGACGATTGGCATCGTTACTTCAAAAGAAAAAACACAAGATCTGCTTCCCCTTTTTCTTGTATTTTTCCAGTTTAAAAATTTTTCAATGTACTTTCAATTGGCGTGACCTTCTGCACGTCCAGTTTCCATAACAATAAGAATTCAACTTTTTCTTCCATGTGTTTGCTTTTCGTGTCTTTTATCTTCACTTATTCTGTCTCTTTGTTTTAAAATAAATGTTTTTATGATTGATGATACTGAATTGTGAAACCTGTGCATGAGTCAAAAAGCATTACAATTATTGCGAAATTTCTGAAAATCACAGAAAAGAGGGGATCCCTCAAATAAATGAATTGGCAAAAAACAAACGCGGGCACAATCACTTCAAATGGCAAGCAAACTTATGCGCGGCTCTGGCATTGCTATTACCCTAGATGGTCCTCATGTCTCAGGCCCAAAGGAAAAGATTTGCACCAAAGATTAAAACAAGGTTTAGTGATCACCAAGTGAGGCTTCTTTCATGCCAAAAGTCAAGACATTCATAGAGAACCAAAGATTTGCACTGAGAACACCGCTCAGATCCAAAAGTTGGGGCATTCTCTTCACCACCCACCCACCCTGGTCTTGGGAAAGTTTGTTCATTGTCCATCCCATTCATATACCACCCTCAGTTCATAACCAATACCATAACTTCATCCCCTTTCACAAACCCACTCAAAGAACCCATTTGAAATTGTCATTCTAAAGTGGGGCATTTCCATAACTGTTCACTCCCGCTCAAATGAGCAAAGTTCTCCCTAAAGTCATCATGGAAATGGAAAGGAAAATAAATGAGCTTGTTAATAAAAACCTTGAGAACACCATAGTTTGAATCAAATCTAGTTTTTCCAAAGAATGGTCCATAGCCATCTCAATTCCTTGCATTCAAAGTCTCGCGTCTCATCATCATAAAAATGTTTACAAAAATGTTTAAATACTCCAATCATTCATCCTCCTCATGCATGTAGGCATTTCATGTTATTCAAAACATTACATTCGCATCATCCACATTCATCACAATAAAAGCAAAAGAACACAGACATTCCATAGCATTTATCATCATCACATCAAACATCAAATCAGTTTTCAAAACAAAAAGAGGCATTCTTAATAAATAGTCATAGTCGTCACGATAGGACGCTTGAATTGATCACTCAAGAATCCTAAAGTCCCTATGCTAAAAGAAAATTAAAAACATTCATTGCATCCATGTGCATCCCAGCATCAAGAGCCTGCATTCCATGCATCATTCAAAGCTTCCCAATTTTCAAAAAGAAACTCAGTTGCTTTGGACTCATTAGGCCCCAAAATTTTCAAAAAGTCAGTTACTTTGGACCAATAGGTCCCCGAAATCTCATTTTCAGAAAATCATCATGGCACCGAGTTAGTGAACTCCATCAGCACAGAGTTAGTAAACTCCCACAGAGTTAGTGAACTCCTTCTACAGATCACAACGTCGCGTACGAGCGCGCGGCAGATCCTACAGACTTCGTTAAGTCCATCGGATTAATTGTGTCAACCTAAGGCATAGCATAGATCCATTGATCATATCAGTTCCGGACCTGATATTGATCGGCCGCTCGAAAAGGCCACCCCCAGAGCTCGGATTCGACGAGAGTCCGTTAAAAGGTTTTAGGCAGCCTCCGAATTCCCCAATTTACGGCACTTCCCATTTACTGCTTTCATTTACTGCTTTACGCAATTTACTGCTTTCTCGTCGACGCGACAAGTGCTGACTCTCTCTCTCTCAAAAGAAGAGAGATCAAAGAAAGGAAACAAAAAAAAAGAGAAAAAAGAAAAGGAAAATTCGGGTTTCTCTAAGTAGACAAAATTAGTATTATTTCTGAATTCTTTATTTCTATTTTGCCTTGGAATATGTTTCGGCCAATTCATATTCCTTGGTAAAATCCAAATAAAGAGGGGCAGCTGTCATACCCTAATTTTGTCCGCCTAGGTTTAAAACCCTAATTTTCCGCAAAAAAATAAATAAATTGAGAAGTGTGGTTTTATTTTGAAGAGTGAAGAGCATTGTGCATGCATTTTTGGGTTTTAAAAGTCATTCTAGGGCTTTTAAATTCATTGTTAGAGTGGAAATGCATTTGTTGTTAAAAAACAAGGTTTTTAGGGCAAAAGGGTATTTTGGTCATTGTCAAAAATAAGATAATTTCTCATCAAGAATCATTGTGCAATTTTAGAGAAATTTATTTGAGGCAAAACATTTTTGGTCATGTATGTATGTATGCATGCATACATTGTGCACAAAATTTCAAAAAAGGATCAATAGGGAATATTCTACAAAAAGTTTCAAGATGTGATTTTTATGACATTTTTTGGTCATGGTGATCTCATAAAATGGCATATTCCTAAGGTTCCTAGTATGTGGCCTAAATTGGGTGTATTTTTGTACAATTATCCTAAGAAGAATAATCAAAAATGAAGGGATAATGGAATGGTCATATAATAGTACAATAGTACAAGATGACAACTAGCAAAACTTGGTCACCAAGGACCCCTCCCAATGTGTGTCGCCTATCCCTCTCATTCCCTCTCATATTTTCATTTTTTTGACCTCAATCCATGTGTGATTCAATCCTCACCCTCCATTCAAATTTTAGATGCAATCCTAGGGTGAGATGAGATGCACAATGACCTAACTACCCTTAAACCTAATTGCTTTCTATATATACCCTATTAACCTCACCTCACAGGAAAAAAAAAAGCTTTTGGCCTCACCATTCACTCATAAACCCTAGCACACAACTCCCTCCTCACCTTCTCTCCATTTATGTGCCACCCCCTCTCCCTTCTCTCTAACCCACTTCTTCATTTCTCATCTACCCACACACATTCAATCCATCTTCCAAGCCTAAACACTAATTTTCAACCATCAATCCTTCATAAAATCACACAAAAGTTCAAGATCAAGGGTCATTTTTTTGGAGATTGAAGACCAAGCTTGAAGATAAGTTGATTTGGTTAATTGTTTCTTCATCTATTGTGTTTATTTGGAGCTCATCTTAAGGTATGTGATTCCTAGACCCCTTCTCTTGTAAATCCTTGCATAAAGTCATCATTTCTTGCATATTTGTGAGATTTCCACTTCCGAAAATGTAGATCCTCTCTTTTAACTTCATTTTTATGCTTGTACATATGTTAATCTCATGAATCTTTGTTTTGATGCTTTGATTTTGGGGTTATATGCATGATTTTGTTGTTTTAATTGAAATAAAATGTTATTTGCTTTGATAATAATTTCGCATGCTTCAAATAAATATGTGTTTTATGATTTTTGCTGGTTCTCATGGTTGAATCTTGTGAATAAATGTATCTATGTTTTGGTTATGTCATTCGCTTGCTTGATTTGGTTGACTTGTTGAAATAAATTGATGATTGGCCATGTATGTATTTCGCATATTTTGAGATAATTTGGTTTGATGTTTATTTTTGGGTGTTTGTTGGCTTAATCTTATAATTATTTGAATATGAACCATGATTGTGAGCTTTTGTGCCAAAAGGAATGGTTACAAGATGTAAATCTTGATTTCCTTCGGCTATTTGGTTCGCATATGTTCAATAATTAGGTTTTAATATTTGATTTGATGCCTTTTGAGGTTCAATCGTACAATTGCTTGGAAATGAACCTTGATTTTGAATTTGGGTCGCTTAAAGGAATGGTTGCAAGATGTGTATCTTGATTTCTTCGGGCTAAAAGGTTCGCATACTAGGGTTTATGAATTGATTTTGTTAAATTACTTGTTTAAACTTGCAAATATTCAAACCTATGTTGTTAATTGTGAAATTTGTGATTGGAGAAGATGAATTTTGGTTTTGGTTCATTTATGGTCCACAAATGATCTTGGGTTATGCTAAGTTGGCAAAAGATAGGTTCATTTAACCTTGATGCACATGCATTTTGCATATTCATGCATTCTTACCTATTCTTGCATCCTTGCCTACTCATGCATTCTTGAATTGAAGCTTGGTACTCCATGCTTGATATACTTGTTTATGTGCTTGTGGTGCATTAAAATGTTGAATTGGTGTTCACAATTTGCTTGTTTTGATTTCCACCAATTGTTACTCGTTAGTAACTCTCCAAAACTTCAAAACCATGTTGCATACAAAAAACAACTTGTTACTCGTTAGTAACGTTCCAACTTCAAAACATTTTTTTGCATTTACATAATCATTGATAAACAACTTCACTTCTTCTCAAAACAATTCCAAACTATTTTTCACAAATCAAACTTTGTTGAGGATAATGCGAAGCCTTTGCTTGCACGATTGTCAACAATGGGGTGCTAGTGGTGATCACTTGGAGTCTTTGCTCAATTGATCATCATGAACACTCATTTTTCAAAAGAACTCTCATTTCACAAATTAAAAACTTTGTTGAGGACAATGCGAAGCCTTTGCTTGCACGATCGTCAATAATGGGATGCAAGTGGTGATCACTCGAAACCTTTGTTGTTTGATCACTGTGAACATTCAATTTTCACAATTAAACAACTAAAAAATAAAAACCTTTTCTCGACAACCGAGAACTACGTAAGCTTTGAATTCTCCATCGCACTGGGAGATACGTAGGAGCGGGTCACATTCCCGTCAAGCACGACAAATGAAAACCATTTTCTTTTCAAAAAAAACAAACCCTTTTCCAAAACAAGGCAATTTCTAAAAACAAAACAATTTTCGAAAACAAGAACTACGTTGCTTTGATTCCCTCCCCAGGATACGTAGGCACGGTGCCCTCCCGTCAAGCGCAAAAGATTAAATTTTCCTTAAGTTTTTCCATAAAGTAAGGAGAGATAAAGAGAGATAAAAACAAAGCATTTCTTAAATCAACCTTTTAAATCACACGTCAAATCGAGGTTCCCTTTCAGTAGAAAGGATGTATGGGGTGCTCGTACCTTCCCCATGCATAACCGACCCCCGAACTCAAATCTCGTGGTTCCAAGGACCATTGTCTTTCAAGAAAGGTTTTTTTCAATGTTTTACCTCTAAAAAAATATTGATGGCGACTCCAATTCATGTTGTGCGAAGAGAAATCCCTCCAAAGGATTTTTCGGGGTGCAACACCAGTCAAGGTGACCAAGAAATCAGAAATGAGATGAATGCTATGAAGGCACAGATGTCAGAGATGATGAGGGTCCTGCTGTCCCTGAATAATGGAAATGACTACCAAGCTGCTCAATGGCCTCCTTTTGGACTGCCTCTAGGCTACACTCCTCCTTCAAACCCAGAAGTTAACCAAGGAACTGGTCCTTTGGTGAATGTCAAGAATGGACAACCTGCATCTGCAGGATCAGAGGGAGCAATGGGCGAACCTCGGGTTCAGTCTCCACATCCCATTGTCATACCTCAGGTGACTCCACAAGGCTTTACTCCCCAGCCAGCTGCAAATCCTCCGGCCCAAAGCCTCATTCTTGGGAACCCTGCTTATCCTCATGCTCCGCATGCAGTTTCAACCATGGCTCCAATGTTTCGTCCCCACCTTGGAATGAACAATTTCCCCCAAGGCTATTATATTGAGCACCAACAAACTAGAGAAAAGTTTCAGGTGTTAGAAGAGCGCTTAAAAATGATTGAAGGATCAGGCTCTAGATCGAGAGAGGCTCGTGATTTATGTCTCATTCCCGATGTGGTTTTACCTCCTAAGTTCAAAGTGCCTGATTTCGATAAGTACCGAGGTGTAACTTGCCCTAAGAGCCATCTGACCATGTACTGTAGAAAAATGTCTACGCATTCTCATGATGACAAGCTGTTAATCCACTGCTTCCAAGAGAGCCTTGCTGGGGCATCTCTCAAATGGTACATGCAGCTAGAACCGTCCCAGATTCGTTGTTGGAAAGACTTGGCTGATGCCTTCCTCAGACAGTACCAGTACAACACAGATATGGCGCCGGATAGAACACAGTTACAGAGCATGGCAGAGAGGGACAACGAGTCATTTAAAGAGTATGCCCAGCGGTGGAGGGCTCTAGCTGCACAAGTGTCACCACCTCTGTTAGAAAAGGAATTAGTCTTCATGTTTATGGAAACTTTGCCTCCATTATACTATGATCGGCTGATCGGCAGTGTGTCCTCCAACTTTTCAGATATGGTAATCATCGGCGAGAGATTAGAAAATGGGCTGAGGAGCGGCAAGATTTCCCATGGTTCCGCAGGTACAAGCACCCATAAAAAGCCGTTTTCCGGATTTCCAAAGAAGAAGGAAGGAGAGACCAACACCATTACCATAAGCCCACCTTATCAACCACAAGATATCCCTGTCCCCACTCAAACACAACCAATCCACTCACCACAAAGTAATCACCATAGAAATTATCAAGACAGAAAACGGACCACCTTTGATCCCATTCCTATGTCATACACCGACCTCTTTAACTACCTTGTCACCAACGAGCTCATCAACACCAGACCCATGAAACCAGTCCAACCACCTTATTTCCGAGGATACAATCCCAACGTTACCTGCAGATTTCATGAAGGGGCAGTCGGACATGCTGTGGAAGACTGCAAGGCCTTCAAACTTGTAGTGCAAGATCTGATTGACACCAAAGGGATAACCTTCAAACAAGAAAACCCAAGCATTACAACTAACCCGCTGCCTGGTCATTAAGAACCTACAACCAATGCCATCCTTGACACGGGAGGCCAACCCTTAATCAGAACTGTGGAGTGTATTCAGACACCACAGAAGGTCATTCATGCAGAGCTGTGCAAGTTTGGGGTCATCAAGAAAGGCTGTACTCAGAAAGAAGTCTGTGCTGATGATAATTGTGCTGGGGCATGTGAGGCCTTCAAGATAGTTTTGCAAGACCTGTTGGATCGTCATATAATCCAAATAGGTGTGCAAGAAAAAGAGGAAGATGTGTTGACTTTCCAGTCTGATAAGAACAGAAGTGTCCAGAAGCCTATTGAGGTCCCGTATAGTCAAAAGCCGAGCATGGAGAAACCTAAGACAATTGTGATTCCTGTCCCAGCTCCTTATCAAAAGGATAGTGCTGTTCCGTGGAGTTATGGTGTGCCAGTTCAAACTCAGAATCCTCAAGCTGTTCCCGATGTCACAAACATTGCGGGAAGCAGCGAAGTCACTAGAAGCGGACGTGTCTATGTCCCTGAAGCCCTAAAAGTGGGTACATCAAAAGGGGATGAGGAAAGAATTCGAAAGGGTAAGGGTAAAGAGCAAGAGCCCGTGGAAAGTAGAAGGGTGTCAGAGCAAGAAGCTTCCGAATTTCTGAGAATCATGCGGCAAAGCGATTACAAAGTGGTGGACCAGCTGCACCACACTCCTGCAAAGATCTCTATCATATCCTTGCTGCTCAGTTCAGAGGCCCACCGTGCTGCCCTAGTGAAAGTGCTGAATGAAGCCCATGTAGCCCAAGACATCACTGTTAACCAGCTTGATGGCATCGTAGGGAACATCGTTGCTTCCAACTATATTACCTTTACTGATGACGAGCTCACCCCTGAAGGAAAGGGACATAATCAAGCATTGCACATTTCAGTCAGATGTGGTGAATATACACTTTCTCGGGTCCTCATAGACAATGGATCCTCTTTGAATGTCATGCCCAAATCTACAATGAACAGGCTAGACGTAGACTGTTCATATATGAAGCCTAGCTCAACGCTAGTCAGAGCATTCGACGGATCCAAGAAAGAGGTTATCGGGGAAATAGAGTTTCCAGTGCAGATAGGGCCTGAGGTGTTTTATGTGAACTTTCAAATCATGGACATCGCATCATCCTACAGCTGTCTCCTGGGAAAACCTTGGATTCATGCTGCAGGAGCTGTTCCTTCATCTCTCCATCAGAGGCTTAAGTTTGTAGTCGACGACAAACTGATAGTCGTCTTTGGAGAAGAAGAGTTTATGATTAACAAGCCCCATCCCTCTCAATACGTCGAGGCTGCAGAGGAATCCCTTGAAACTGCTTTTCAGTCATTGGAAATTGCAAATGCCACTTTCGTGGGAGAGGAAGCCCCACTGCTGCACCAAGAATGTCCAATGCTGATATCATGGTCGCCAAGGTCATGCTGAGAAATGGTTACCAGATCGGAAAGGGTTTAGGAAGGTCCGAGCAAGGAATTCTAGCACCTGTCCAGTTGCAAGAGTACAAGGATAGATGTGGGTTAGGATATTGGCCCACTCAAGCTGATAAGAAGAGAATGGCTGAGGAGAAGTGAGAAAGAAGACTAGCTAAGCTTCAGGGGCGAGAACGAAGCTTGAAGAGGGTTCCCATCTGTGATCTCAAGCAGAGCTTCAGGAGCGCGGGCATGCTGGACCCCAATCAAGTGGCTGTCATTGGGGAAGAATCAGCTGTGGAAGACAAGAGTGTGGACCTGGTGCGTCGCAGTGCTGCAAATGAAGAGCTCGGCAATTAGAAGATCATCGATTTCCCTGTTGCTTTCATTTCAAAGTAATGATTTTGTAATGCGAATCCTTTGGCTCTGCCCAAGGCCTCAGGACATTTCATATGGGCATGCATGTTTTTCCTTCGAATATCATCAATCAATAAAATGTTGTTTTGAATTCTCAAATGAATAAAATCGTTTTTCATACCATTATTGTGTGTCTTCATCTTGTGTTTCTATTTTGCTTGTTCATTCTGTTTCCATTCCCGCAAATGCAGATCTAAAATGAACATCTTTGAAAATAATGATGCCAATGATTCATATGTTAACTTTGATTACCCCGTTAACCAAGCCGAGGAGGATGTTGAGGATGACTGGGAAACTCCTCCAGAATTGATGAGAATGGTTGGGCAAGAGGAAAAGGTTATTCAGCCGCATGGGGAATCTGTTGAGACAATCAATCTGGGCACAGAGGACAGTAAGAAAGAAGTCAAGGTTGGCACTTCGATGAATGAAAGTGAGCGTAAGAGGCTAATTCAACTCCTGCATGATTATGATGATGTCTTCGCATGGACTTACCAGGATATGCCAGGGTTAGATACTGATATAGTGGTGCACAAGCTTCCAGTCAAGCCTGAGTGTCCTCCAGTGAAGCAGAAACTGAGAAGGATGAAACCAGAAATGTCCTTAAAGATCAGAGATGACGTGAAAAAGCAGTTTGATGCTGGTTTCCTAGCGGTAGCAAAATATCCGCAATGGGTTGCTAATATTGTGCCGGTTCCGAAAAAGGACGGGAAAGTCAGAATGTGTGTTGATTACCGAGATCTGAATCGGGCCAGTCCCAAAGACGATTTTCCCCTGCCTCATATTGATGTCTTAGTGGATAGTACAGCGCAGCATTCACTGTTCTCCTTCATGGATGGGTATTCAGGGTACAATCAGATTAAAATGGCTCCTGAAGATATGGAGAAGACAACTTTCACAACTCTTTGGGGAACGTTTTGTTACAGAGTCATGCCATTCGGGTTGAAGAACGCCGGTGCTACCTATCAAAGGGCTATGGTCACATTGTTTCACGACATGATGCACAAGGAGATCGAAGTCTACGTGGACGATATGATTGCAAAGTCTAAAACCGATGAGGAACACATTGTCAATTTGCAAAAGCTCTTTGACCGGTTGAGAAAGTTCAAGCTCAGATTAAATCCGGCCAAGTGTACCTTCGGTGTGCGATCAGGGAAGTTGCTGGGATTCATTGTCAGCCAAAGGGGGATAGAAGTTGACCCAGACAAGGTGTGGGCAATTCTTGAAATGCCGGTGCCTAAAACAGAGAAGGAGATCCGTGGTTTCCTTGGAAGACTGAACTACATCTCTAGGTTCATATTCCAGTTAACCGCCACATGTGAACCAATCTTCAAGCTGTTATGCAAGAATCAAGAGACTAAATGGAATGACGATTGCCAAGAAGCTTTCGAAAAGGTCAAGAAATATCTTCAGAATCCACCTATCTTGATGCCTCCTGTACCCGGCAAACCTCTCCTCCTGTACCTAACTGTGCTAGACAACTCAATGGGCTGTGTGTTGGGACAACATGATGAATCCGGGAAGAAAGAGCATGCCATCTACTATCTGAGCAAGAAGTTTACTGACTGTGAAACAAGGTACTCGTTGCTAGAAAAGACTTGTTGTGCATTAGCTTGGGCTGCTCACCGTTTGAGGCAGTACATGCTAAGTCACACTACTTGGTTGGTATCTAAAATGGATCCTATCAAGTACATCTTCGAGAAGCCCGCACTTACAGGGAGAATTGCCCGCTGGCAAATGCAGTTGTCAGAATATGACCTCCTGTACGTCACTCAGAAAGCCATCAAGGGTAGTGCGCTGGCCGAGTACCTAGCACATCAGCCTATCGAAGACTATCAGTCGATGCAGTATGACTTTCCAGACGAGGATATCATGGGCCTATTTGAAGAAGGGAAATCCCCGGGAGATGAAAGATGGAGAGTGACATTTGATGGTGCCTCCAACATATATGGGCACGGAGCTGGGGCAGTACTGATTTCCCCTGATAGTCGCTTCGTCCCATTCACTACCAGACTGAGTTTCTATGTCACAAACAATATTGCAGAATATGAGGCATGTATTCTTGGCATTCAGGCAGCCCTAGATTGGAAAGTTAAGAGACTAGATGTGTATGGAGATTCAGCTCTAGTCATTCACCAGGTAAATGGCGATTGGGAGACCAGAGATCCCAAGTTGATTCCTTACCGAGACTACATCCGAGAGTTGGTTGAGCCTTTTGAGGAAGTCACATTTCAGCATCTTCCTCGCAATGAGAATCAGTTGGCTGATGCACTGGCCACTTTGTCTTCAATGTTCAACATCAACTGCGACAAAAACTTGACTCACATCAGAATTCAGCATCGGGATCTGCCAGCCCATCACTACTGCGCAGCAATTGAAGAAGAATCTGATAGTAAACCCTGGTATCATGACATCAAGCAGTACATCTTGAACAGAGAGTATCCTCCCGGGGCCTCCGAGAATGACAAGAGAACACTCAGAAGGTTGTCGATGAATTTCTTCTTGAGCGGTGAGGTGCTCTATAAAAAGAATCATGATAAGGTACTCCTCAGGTGTGTGACAAAGGAGGAATCAGAGAGAATTATGAGAGATGTCCATGAAGGCTCGTTTGGGGTTCATTCCAGCGGGCATACCATGGCAAGAAAGATATTGAGGGCCGGCTACTATTGGCTGCAAATGGAATCCGACTGTTACAGCTTTGTGAGAAAGTGCCACAAGTGCCAGATCTATGCCGATCATATCCATGTGCCACCTGCTTCCTTAAATGTTATGACTGCACCATGGCCATTCTCAATGTGGGGAATGGATGTCATTGGTCCTATTGAGCCTAAAGCGTCAAACGGGCATCGCTTCATTCTAGTCGCCATTGACTACTTCACCAAATGGGTTGAAGCCGCCTCGTACTCCAGCATAACCAGCTCTGTGGTTGCTAAGTTCGTAAAAAGAGATCTGGTTTGTCGCTATGGCCTTCTAGATAAGATCATCACAAACAATGGTAGCTGCAACCTGAACAGCAAGATGATGAAAGAGCTGTGCAAAGACTTCAAAATCCAACATCATAATTCTTCTCCATACCGTCCCAAAATGAATGGGGCAGTCGAAGCAGCCAATAAGAACATCAAGAGGATCGTGCAAAAGATGGTAGTAACCTATAAAGATTGGCATGAGATGCTTCCTTTCGCTCTGCACGGGTATCGTACCTCAGTGCGCACTTCAACCGGGGCAACCCCCTTCTCTTTGGTTTATGGGTCGGAAGCAGTCCTCCCTATCGAAGTTGAGATACCCTCCCTGTCCCTCAGAATTTCCAATACCAATCTCAGATGTTCTGCATGCTCCTCTTCTGACTTAGAATAAATTAGGATGTCGTCAATGA
The DNA here is from genome assembly GCA_963573325.1 of Astragalus glycyphyllos. Classification (NCBI taxonomy): domain Eukaryota; kingdom Viridiplantae; phylum Streptophyta; class Magnoliopsida; order Fabales; family Fabaceae; genus Astragalus; species Astragalus glycyphyllos. Next base: position 21,900,140 of record OY754308.1, read on the forward strand.
ATACCACCACAAACCGATCCAGATACTCACGAAAGATACGATTCATGTACTCCATGAACACTCCCGGCGCATTAGTCACACCGAAAGGCATCACGGAATACTCATAATGCCCATAACGGGTTCTGAAAGCTGTCTTCTGAATGTCTTCGTCTTTCACCTTGATCTGATGATAACCCGATCTCAAATCTATTTTACTGAACACCTGAGCACCCACCAACTGATCCATTAAGTCATCAATCCTCGGAAGCGGATACTTGTTCTTAATAGTCACCTTATTCAGCTGCCGATAGTCTACGCACAACCTCATACTACCATCTTTCTTTTTCACCAACAACACTGGAGCTCCCCACGGCGACACACTTGGCCTCACAAATTTCTTTTCAAGCAGATCCTCGAGTTGCTTCTTCAGTTCTGACAATTCAGATGCAGACATTCTATACGGTGCCATAGACACAGGTTTAGTATCAGGTACCAGATCAATAGCAAACTCAACCTCTCTCTCTGGTGGTACATCCGGAATCTCGTCGGGAAAAACCTCAGAAAACTCTCGCACCACCTGCAACTCATCAACCTTCGCTTGGCTCTCAGCAGACAATGACGCCATTAATGAAAACAACTGGACGTCTTCCCTCATTACCCTATGCAACTGACCAGCAGACAACAAACCAGACTCTTCCTCTTCAAGAGAAAAGAAACTCACAGACCTTTCATGACAGTTGATATGAACATGGTTATCAACTAACCAGTCCATACCTAGAATAACATCCATTCCGCTCAGCGGCAAACAAATCAAGTCAACGAGAAAATCATTACCGAATATCGATAAAGGGCATTTAGCACAAACAACCGAGGTAGTCACCGAACCCTTAGCCGGAGTATCGATAACCATCTCCCTCAACATAGAAGATAAAACAAGATCTAATTTCTCAACACATGCAGTAGCAATAAAACAATGGGTAGCACCAGTATCAATAATAGCAATAAGAGGAGAATTATTAATATAGCATGTACCTCTGATCTCATTCACTGCATCTGACCCCGCCAGAGCGAACACCTTCCCAACGGACCTTTCTTTCTTCGGTTTAGGACACTGAGTGCTGATATGACCACCCTCACCACAGTTGTAGCATAACACATCCTTTCGATCACAGCTAGACGCCATATGACCCTCTTTACCACACTTGTAGCACTTCTTCACATCACCTGGACAGTCAGGACGCTTATGACCGGGTTTACCACACTTGTAACATACCACACTAGCAGCAGCATCTCCCCCACTAGGTCTCTTACCCACAGCAGTTCTCTGATTGCCCTTACCAGCTGGAACCTCATACGGCTTCCCACGACTCGAGAAATTCTTCTGCCTATCCCTCATGACTCTAGAATGAGCATTACTGTCTTCCTCGAAGATTCTGCAGCTGTCAATCAACTCCGAGAACACCCGAATTTTCTGATACCCTATCGCCTTCTTGATATCAGCCCGCAACCCATTTTCAAACTTGATGCATTTGGAGAATTCAGCACCAGCCTCACCATAATGTGGATAGAACTTCGCCAATTCAATGAACTTGGCAGCATACTCAGTCACCGACATATTACCCTGCTTCAGCTCCAGAAACTCAATCTCTTTCTTCCCACGGACATCTTCAGGATAATACTTTCTCAGAAATTCTCTGCTGAACACAGCCCAAGTGACCTCTTCATTCACAGTCGCCAACCTCTGCCTCACCTCCAACCACCAGTCATCAGCCTCCTCTGCCAGCATATGAGTACCATACCTTTCTGCGCCTCAGAGCAATCCATAACACGAAAGATTCTCTCCATCTCTTTCAGCCACGCCAAAGCACCATCAGGGTTATACTTGCCCTTAAAGGTAGGAGGATTCTCCCTCTGAAACGTAGCCAAACTGCGCGACCCAGTATCACCAGCAGCACCTGGGTTATTCTCCACAGCTTGAGCCACAGCCTGCAAAGCAGCAGCGAGTGCAGCATCGTTCCGTCCTGCCATCTCAACCTAACACTGCAACAGAAACTATAATCAGAAACGAGTAACAATTACTCAAGTGTTACTCGACTCGACGACTCGACAACTTGGCCGGACAGACCGAACTGCTCTAATACCACTAATGTAACACCCCCCCTTTTACTATTACAACTAAATAGACAATTATCAGAGTCACCTCGAAGGGCGCTACATTTTTCACCATTTTAAAAAAAAACACCATTTATTCCAAAAAAAAATCTCCAAAATAATTTATATAAAAGAAATCACCAAGCAGCGGAAATATTAACCAGTTTAAACATCTCCAGAATTAACAATTAAAGACATCTCCAAAATTAATTAAAACAATTTCCAATAACTAAAATAATAGTTCAAAACGATAACTAACGACTCCCCGGTGCTACATATCAGAGCTGACACAGACCCAAACGAGAGAGGAAGCAAAACCTAGCAATTCCTCCACGAGCACTAGCGATCACCTGCAGCGTTGCCGCATGAGAGCAACATTCCAAGCAGAAGGGGTGAGTCTAACAGAGATAATAAGCAGATGATAAAAATATGCTAGCATCAGGTAACTACAGCAACACAATACAATTACACCATATCACAGCACCGAATACCAAAGGAAAAATCCATTTGACAGTGAACCACCAAAATTATAACATTCATAGACAATGGGATGATATGCAACCCCTCCAGTGGGCATATGCATGCGGTACCGATCACCAAAATGAGCCACGACGGGCATATCACCAATAAACACCAGAGGCAGAGCCTATATCACCAAAACATGCATATGACAATGCGACACCATGATTATGCACCAACTCACCATAACAAGTATTTAAAATAAATACTATATCACCAGAATCAAAACAAATGATTTCACCAAAAATAGCACCAAGTTGTAGCATCACAGCTACCACTAAACTCTCCTGAGCATACCAGCACCGCACCTGAAATATTAACACCAGACGGCTCCACAACGCGGACATAACGCACGCACACCACGCACAAGACTGGCGCACAGCGCCTAGGCACATCGCACCTACTTCAGCGAATTGATTAAAATAGCAAACGACATCGGATTTCAACAAATAAATACTTGTTGGAAAGCCCTATGGGTCTAGTTATCATCCCTAAGTTCAGTTTTTGAAGGAGAGTGTCCAATAGGTACAGTTTTCGAAAAGCACACGGGCTAGTTGCAACAGAGGACAGTTTCTGTCCTTCAAATTCAAGCAATTCCAAAGTGACCAAAACTCAATAAAATTGCATGAAACTTGTGCATAAACTGGGGAAAATTTTGTCTAGTTTTCAAATAAATTGGATTCGTTCAAAAAGGAGTTCTTTTGAAAACGTGGTAACCAAAACACTGACCCTGTGTCCAGATTGTTTCCAGAATCTTACTCTAACTTGTGGAATTCATATCTCGAGCTACACAACTTTAAACGCACCCAAACCAGTGCCAAATTAACAAGCATTAAGTCTATTTTCCAGAGAAATAAACCACATAATTTTTCGGTCAATACATCGTTCCCAGTCACCGAAATACCGAATCTATACCCAAATCGTTTCCAGAATTTTAACCTAACTTGTATCGCCTATAACTCGAGCTATACAACTCCGAATTTAACGAAACCAGTGCCAAAACGACCGGCGTTAAGTCTATTTTCAAAAACCATCAACCTCATAATTTTTGGATCAACCAAACAGCGCCAGTTTTAGAAAAACCGAACCTGTGTCCAGAATCGCTAAATTGCCAAACACCAAACCCTAACGGCAACGACACCGCAACCACCACAACAAAAACGACAATTCGACAACGCGACAACAACAATCAACCACGCACAGCAATAACAAAAACACGAACAATAACAACACCATCATCGTGATACAACAATCACGCAACAACAAATAACGAAACAAATCACAATAACGTGCAATAATCATCAAAGCACCAATCTCAACGAAAACACGATATGCAACAACACGAACAATTCAACAAAACCCTAAACTACCCACACATAATTATCATCAACCCATTATCAAGGTTAAGCCCACCCTTACCTCGAATAACGTAAGCTCCGGAACACGACGAACGAGACACGAACAAAACCACAGCAACACGAACGATCCCCTTTTGAAATTCTTCGCGAACCCTCCTCTTCTCTCCCTCTTTGCGCCGCGTGCTCTCTCTCTCACTCTCACTTTCGTTTTTCTTTTGCTTGCTGCGAATGAGGGTTTGGCTTAAACCCCCAGGGTTTAAGTTGAGGGCTCAGTAAACACTGGGCTCTCTACGTCACCACCTCCTTTACTCGTTTCACCTCCTACGCATATAAAATATTAACCTTTTAATTTATCTATATCCCGCCTCCAAATTATTTTAATAATTCAATCAACTATTTTAATTAAATTATTTCCGGGGTGTTACAACCCTCGTGGGAAATGGGCTCCTAGCTATGATGGACTCTATGTGGTAAAGAAAGCCTTCTCTGGAGGAGCATTGATACTCACCAGCATGGATGGTGAAGAACTCAAACCCAGTCAATTCAGATTCAGTCAAGAAATACTACGCCTGAGAAAAATGAAAAGAAAAAGAGAAAGATGAGCCAAGCAAGAATTAGCTCGCTAGGTTGAAAACCCGAAAGGGCGGCCTAGGCAAAAAAAGAGTGACCCGGTGGACTGAAAACTCGCAAAGAGCGGTCCAGGAAAAAATTAGGGTCAGAAAAGTTGGACTTAAAAGAAAAAGAGGCAAGCAGCACCTCCAAAGGTTTGGATAAAAGGGTGATCAAGGCTGCAAGTATGGGTGATTGGCACACTTCAAAGATGAAAAGCGCTCCTAAGATCTGTTGCGTCCATTTTTCTTGTTTTTTTTTCTTAGTTTCAAAAAATTCCAATGTACTCTTTTCAGTCGGCGTGACCTTCTGCACGTTCGGTTTCCATATGAATAAAAGTCCAAGTTTTTCACTCCATCTGTTTGTTGTTTTACCATTTGCTTTCTTTTCATTTCTGCTTTAAAATGATGTTTTATGGTAGATGATAAATGATTATGAAAATGTGCATAAATCGGAGCATTAAAATCATTGCGAAATTTTTGAAAATTACAAAGAAAAGAGATGATCTTTCAGTCAGGTAAAATTCACAAGAACTAAACAAAAAGCACTGATTGCATCAAAACAAATCTCAAAAAGGTTGGGGCCTGGCTCTCGCACTGTCAACATGGACGATCATTGTGCCTCGTAACGCAAGTCCAACGATTTGGTCGAGCAAGCAAAAGAAAAAGCCAAAAAGAGCAAAAGAGCAACAACTAGCAAAAGAAAAGAAGAGAAGAAAAGCTAAGAAAAAGAAAGAGCAAAAGAGCAATAAGAAAAAAGAAAATCATGCATTACATTGCATTCATCAAACATAAACAAAAAGAGAAAGTCATGCATTACATTCATTCCATCAAAACAGCAATCATGGCATTTGCATTGCATGCATTTATTCATCTCACTTGCAGGTACAAAGACGGATAAATACTTCGGTGTTAATCCCCGCACTCAGTTCCCAGAAAACGCTCCCTCAGTTCGGAGTTCAAATGCTTTTCAGTTCAGCGCTCAAGCGTGCATTGCAGTTTGGAGTTCAAATCGCTCTTGTCAGAGTTCATCGCTCCCTTCTGTTCATGGTCTCACGTCGTGTACGAGCAACACGATGGACCGCAGCCCCATGTGAGGTTCAACGGAATAGTTGTATCCGCCTAAGATACAGTGGACGCCGTGCATTGATCAGTATATCAGTTTCGGAGCTGATAACGATCCCCCCGGTCGCTCGAAAGGCCATTCTCAGGATGCGTGCTCCTCAAAGCCACGTGCAAACGTGGACTCGCCAAGGGTTCGTTTAAAGGTTTTAGGCAACCTTGCATTTTACCGCTTTCTTTATCGCTTTCTTCATTTAGCGTTTTCCTTGCTTTTCGCAGTTAGCGTGCAAGTCGTTAATCATTTCATTTACTGCTTTCTCATCAGCGCGCCAAGCGTTCATTTTTCAAGAAAAAAAAAGAGAAGAAAAAGAAAGAGAAGAAAAAGAAAAAGAGGAAAAAGAAAAAGAAAATTCGGGTTTCTCCAAGTAGACAAAATTGGTATAATTTCTGAATTCTTTATTTTTATTTTATCTTCGAAATATGTCTCGGCCAATTCATATTTCTTGGTAAAATCCAAATAAAGAGGGGCAGCTGTCATACCCCAATTTTGTCCGCCTAGTTTCAAAACCCTAATTTTCAGCAAAAATAAATAATTTTGTGAGTGATGCATTATTTGAGAAAGGGTTTAGGGTATTTACCCAAGCATTCTAAGGTTTTCAAAATCATTTTTGAGAAATTAAGGAATTTTGGGGCATTTAAAAGGGGCATTGTTTGGTTAATTTCAATTTAATAAATTTTTGCTAGTTGAAAATCCAATTAATTAATTTTTGGGAATTTATTTAATGAAATTGTATTATTTTGAACAAAAAATAAAAAAATAAAGAAAATCATTTTTCAAATTGTGCGCATATTTTATATGTGTAGTAAAAAAAATCAAGTTCAAATTAATTCAAGAAAGCATTTCAAAAAATAGTACAAGGAATATTCCCAAAAATTATATGATAGGATTTTTGTTGGCAATTTTGGTCATCTCTCATTTTCAAAAATGGCATATTCTTCAAGATACCTTGTATATGGCTCAAAATGGTTAGATTTATGTATAATTATCTTGAAAGGAATAATCAAAATTGAGAGGATAATTGGAAGGTTCATGGATAGTACAATAGTACAATTGCCAACTTGCAAAACTTGGGCACCACTCTCATTGCTTGGCTGAATATCTACCCCTTCATTTCCCTCTCATTTTGCATTTTTTTGCCCCTCATCAAGGTGTGTTTCAATCCTCACCCTTGATTCAAAATTAAAATGCAATCCTAGAATGAGATGAGATACACAATGACCTAAATGCCCCTAAACCTAATTGCACATTATATATACCCTCATATCCTCACCTCTCACAAGGTTTGGGAACACAATTCACACTCAAAAACCTAGCCTCTCCTCTTCTCCCTTCTTGGCCGAATACCCCTCTTCATTCCCTCACCTCATTTCTTCACTTTTTCACTTCAAATCAACATTCTAGTCCTAAATCCTTCATCATCCTTGCATTCTCTTCAAAGATCCATCTTCAAATCTCAAGAATCAAGCTCAAGATTGAAGATTAGAGGGTTGATTCAAGTGGTTTAGTGTTCATTCACCTTATTTCTTTCGCTATTCTAGCTTGGAGTTGAGGTATACTCTCAATCTTAGCATCATCAAAATTTTAGCATCAAAAGTGTAGATCATCAATCTATTTTTGCATATCAAGCATTTCTTTGCATTTTAGTGCTCTATTTTATGTTGAAATGTTGATATAATTGTTGTTGTTGAATGAGAGATGTGTTTCAAGCATTTTGACAAACACTTTGGGAGGTTTGGATGCTTGAAATGCATCTCTCTCTTGGAATAAATTGTGTGTTTGTGCTATTTTCATTTTGTGCTTGCATTTTCATGAATAAAATTGTGATTTGGGCTTATGTTTCATTTCGCATATTGTAGAAAAATTAGAGTTTGTGTGATTTTAGTGCATTCCTTTGCTTAATCATGTGAACCCTTGCCAAAAAATTTGATCTATGTCATTTGTTTGCATGATTTTGTTGCTTTCAAAGAATAAAATGAGGTTTTAGCTCTATGTTGGTGTCGCAATTCATGAGATAATTAGGGATTGTGCTTGTTTTTGTTGCTTGCTTTGAAAATCATGTTTGTGTTGATGATTTGGTAAGAGGATTTGACACTTATGCACTTGTGCATATCCCAAGTGTTAAAGATTACCTAAAGGGATTCAACACCTTAATTGCATATGCTTGCTAAATAAAATGTCAAATTGATTTTTCATGGCGTGCTAATGATCTTACTTGAGGCAAATGCCCTTTCCAACGTATTCCTTTCATGTGGTTGATTGTAGAAATATGCTAAATGTTGATGCCATCAAAATGATACCACATTGTTGCTTATGTCAAATGTTGATGTGAAATCCCTAGGATTTTGCAAGTGATTCATTAAATGTTTGAATTCACTTGTGCTTTGTAACTTCCTTGCCTACTCACATGTTGTGTCATAAATGCCTAGTTAGGTTCATTTCTTGCCATGCATCTTCAATAAGATGTGCAATCTAGGTTCATCTTTGCCTATTCATGCATTGTGTATTCAAATGTTGTAATGAGATGTTTTCAACATGAAAGGGTAAGTTGCAAATTGTGTCTATGTTGTTGCTTGCTTGATAACATGATCTCAATGAATGTGCTATGCTTGCATCTATGAACTTTCTTGCATTCATTGTTTTCTTTTCTAAACAACTTGACATGAAAATGGTTACTAGTTTAGATCATTGCATGAATTGTAGTTTAGCAATTTGCATTTTGGTTATTGACTTGGAACTTGATTGAAAATGTTCTACTAGTTTTCCAAAACTCTTTTCCAAAAATCAAATTGCTTTCAAACTTCTTTTCTAAACTATGTCTTTAACAAATTAAGACCAATTTCTTTTCCAAGCTTAAACCCTAAGTTTTTCATAAACAAAATCATTAGTGGCCACTCGAAGCCTTTGCTTGTTTGATCACTAATGAGGAGTTATTAGTGGTAGTCACTCGAAGCCTTTGCTTGTTTGATTATCATGAAAGCTCCCAAACCTTAAATACATGCGAACCCAATTCAATTCCAAAAACAACACGAGTCATTAGTGGTAATTGTCCTAAGCCTTTGCTAGATGATTATCACCGATGCTTGCCTCATTTGCAAAAAAGGATAGAAAAAAAAACGTTACTTACAATCACTCGAAGTCATTGCTTGTTTGATTATCGGTTTCAACTTATTTTCTTTCGAGTTAGTAATGAAAACCACTCGAAGCCATTGCTTGCTTGGTATTAGTGAACACTCGAGTCTTATTTCAAAAAACACATAAAAACTAAAAAGCTAAAAACAAAAGAGCCTTTTCAAAACAAAACTAGAACTACGTAGCTTTGAATTCCTCATCGCACCGGAGGATACGTAGGAGCGGGTTCACCTCCCGTCAAGCACCCTTTTAAAAAAATAATAACAAAAAGATTCTTCTTTCCCCAGTTTTCAAAAACATTTTCTTAAATAAAAAAGAAGAAAAGAAGTAGAACAAAGCGTTTCAAATCAACAGTCAAAAACCACACACTAAATTAAAGGTTCCCTTTCGGTAGAAAGGATGTGTGGGGTGCTAATACCTTCCCCACACATAACCGACCCCCGAACCTATATCTCTCGTTTTCAAAAGGCCAATCGCCTAAAAATATTTTTTCCAATGTTTTTTCTAAATTAAAATATTGGTGGCGGCTTCATTGTTTTTCCCGTTGTACGAAGAAGGATCTAAACCGGATTTTTCGGAGTGCATACAATCCTCATCAAGCTTCTCAATATGACAAACATGTTAGCTCGCATTTATTGAAAATCAGAGAGTTGTTGCTGCTGGAATCTCACAATAAATGAAGGAGGAACTCCATGATTATTCCTAGGCCAAACAAAAGGTGTTTAAGGTTAAAGGATGTGAAGCTTCGTGTAACAGCTGTAAAGCTGCTTTACAAGTACAAGTCAACCAAGGGAAAGCCAGAATTCTGAACAAAAAGTACTGTGTCAGCTTGTGAAGGTTGAAAAGCTAGCAGAAGGTACAACTGTCAGCTTGTGAAGCTTCAAAAGCTGTTAACTTTGGAACCGTTTAACCAGATAATTCTATGGACCATTGGACATCTCCAAACGGCTATATTCAAGTTTCCAACGGCTATATTCAGATCAATTGGCTATTTAAAGGCTAGAAATCGAAGTTGCAAATCATGAGAGTGAATTGGAACCTACACAACTAAAGCTTCACAAAGTTCTTTCATCCTACTCATCCCACATTCAAAGCTCTTCATGTTCAAATCTGGGATTCTTTTGTTGAGTGTGTGCTAGCTTGCAAGCACTTAGTGTGTTTTATTTTTGAGCTATTGTATATCCCAAACCCAAACCTTTGATTGTAAAAAGCTATCTAGTGAGCATTCTCTCAAACTACCTAGAGAGAGGTGAGTGTTGGTGAGAATCTACTTGATAGAGGAATCCTTTAGGAAACTAGGAGAGTTTTCTAGTAGGAACAACTTGGTGTAGCTGTGTTAAGAGAACACGTTGCTTTTGTGTGTGATCAAAAGCAAGTGGTGTTGCTAGGCTGTTTGTGTGTGATCAAAAGCTAGCGGTTGTAAATTCTTTTGTGGTTGAGCAAAAGCAAGTGTAAAGGCTATTGGAAAATAGTGGAAATACTCACTTGGGAAGTGGGGAGAGGACGTAGCCATTGTTGGGTGAACCTCTATAACTCTACTGTGTTATTTACTTGCTTTCCATACTATCTACCAACTTGCAGTTTACTTGTGAATGTTTTCAAAACCTTGTGAAGGTTAATTCTTCCAACCTTCACTAGACAGTTTTCAAACTGATAATCTATTCTTTCATTATTAAATCAGTAAAACTAAACAACTCTCTAATTACCTTAAAGTTTATCTTATTCTATCATTCATCATATACTTGCTTTACCAAGTTTGCAAAACTAACTCTAACCTTCACAAACTCAAGTTTATCTTGAGAACACTTTGTTTGAGAAGGTTTCAGGTACAAAGTTTTAAAAGGGTACACAATTCAACCCCCCTTCTTGTGTAACTTAGTCACTTCAATTGGACCATCCCAATCATAGTCATAAGACTTTATGGCTGTCCGAAGTGTCAGAACTTATTTCTATTGGCATTTTGCTCGAAACAGAATAACCAAAACATATTACAATTTAGGCTTAAATATTTGATCCCCCCTGCAAATATCCCACTTTTCCATTTACCACTCTGCAAAAAAAAAATTAAAATCAACCTTGCAAATACTAATCAGTTACAGTTACCCCCTTACTGTTAGTTTAAGCTAACACCGTTAACTGTGTGCTGAGTTGGCACTGCCACGTGTTCTAGGGTTTATATCTTCTTCTTCCTTCATTTCTGATTCACAGTTTCCCCCATTTCTTCTTTCTTCTTTTTCTTATCTCTAACATTCCTTCGTTGTTCTTCTTCTTCTATCTTCGTTCGTCTTCTTCTATCTTCGTTCTTCTTCTTCTATTTGCTTCCATTTTCGTTAGTTCACAACAATGGCTACAAGCAACACTTCTTCAAATGTTGTATCAAGTCAAGTGGCAGCTCAACTCCCTGTTTGTGGATGTCACGAGCCAATGCGTTTATTTGTTGCAGGAACTGCTTTAAATTATGGAAGAAGATTCTGGAAGTGTATTCATTGGGGGGTAAATAATATGGTTGATTTTCATTCATGTTTTTCGGTTTATTTTTTCTGTTTTTAGATGTGAATGACATTTTCTCTGTTTTTGTGAATCGTTGTAGAAGCGAGTAAGCTGCAAGTTGTTTATTTGGGATGATGAACTGGATCTTTACAATGTTCCCATGGTGACAGTTTCAGAAACAAGTGAACCTAAGCCAAAGCATTTGGTGTCAGAGAAATGTGATGAGGAGTGGGAGTCAAAGAAAGTTGCAAGGCTGAAGCAGAAGCTGTTGGATGAGAGGAAGAAGAAGTTGACAAATTTGTTTTGGTAAAAAAATAGGGATTAGGGTATCATAACAGAGCATGTAATTTTAGTGTTTGTGTTATGAATGAATGGGTTGCAATAGGAGCAATGTTAGTGACAATCCAAGTTTACCATCAATATGTAAAGTATTGTTTAATTATCAATGAAGTTTAAGTTTAACTTTGTTTAATTTCCAAGGAGTAAAGTATTGTTTAATTATCAATGATGTACCTTAATTTCCATACTAATCTGTTAGGAGCAATGTAAAGCATTCATTTCATTCATTGAAGGAACCTTAATTCATTCAAAATCAAGACAGAATTACATACCAAGTCAGAAATTTCATTCAACAATAGGTACCTTAAGTCAGAATTACAAAATGCATACCATATGTTCCAAAAGACATGACTTGTAAGTCCGAATTACATACCATATTCATAGGTAATACAAAATGCATGACTTGTAAGTCAGCAATACAACTAAGTAAGTCAAAATACACATTGCCATTAGGCCAAAATACAGCTAAGCTTTTCAAAATAAATAATTTTAGTTGACATTGTCTTGTGTTAAACAGCCCTCATTGTTGGGTCCTTCTCCATCTTCAACAATTAATGGTTTCTTTGGATCACTTCCAGGACCAGTATAAGGAAGAACAGTTTTCTTTATCCTTGTACTAAACCTGGTCCTCTTGAGACCTAGGTTTCTTTTAACTGGAAGTTTAGGGATTCTTTGTGTTGGAGCAGAATTAACTGGAGCAGAAACTACAGCAGCAGGAACGTTTCTTTTAACTGAAGCAGAGGCAGGAACAGGACCAGAAGCAGGAACAGGAACAGGACCAGAAGCATGAACATTACCATCAGCAGCAACATTACCAACAGAACCATCCTCAATAGTTGCACCATCAGCAAATTCAGAAGCAGGAGCAGGAACATTGACAGCCTTTTTGGGTTTTCTCTACAAGCAAATATACATAGTATTAGTCACCATGACTATACAAATTTCAACAACATTAAATATGATCTTATGTGAACAAATAATTACCTTCCTTTTTTGGGCTTCTGGATTGATAGTTGTTGCCTTACAACTCCTGCTATTGTGACCAATTGGTCACACTTTGTGCACTTATATGAGGTTCCAGTCCTCTTTAGTTTCTTAGGATTAGGTTCCTCCTCTTCAAGTTGCCTCCTTCTCAATTTCTTTCGCCTACCAGGGCCTCTTTTGTATTGTGGAGGCAGCATTTCTTCCACTTCAACAATAGGCCACATATCTTTTCCATTGATTGCACTTATACCAAAACCATAAGCAATTTCATAACTATATCTTGTATAACAATTGTGCACATAATCCTGAGGATTCTCTGTTCTATATGATATTGCAGCACATGCATGCCTACATGGGATGCCAACAAGTTGCCAAAAATTACAACTACATGTGGATTTTCCTAGGTCAACAATAAATTTCCTATCACAATAAGCACTTACAACCAATTCAAGTTGACCACCCCATGTGGCATACCAATTCCCACTTCCCTCAATCTCACCATCCAATCTTTTCAAAGGCTTTTACATTATCTTATGTGGCCATCTATCTAAGGCAGCTTTCTGCTTAGCAATTCTACCCATCAAATAGTCTCTAATCCACTCACACATGGTAAGAATAGGCTTATCCCTAGCATTTAAAATTGTACTATTGAAAGCCTCAGCTAGGTTATTCATGACAATATCACACTTAGGATAATAAGAAAAAGCGTGCTTACACCAATACTTTGTAGGAACAGCCATCAACCATTCCCAACACTTTGGATCTATCTGCTTCAACATATTCATCTTCTCTTCCCATGCTTGGTAATAAGTTGCCTTTGCAGCCCCCATCATAAGATCCCTAATTATTGTTCATAAGAACTACCACTTTAAACTTAAGGATGTAAGTATAGGAAAGCTTGTTGGGAAACAAGCTATGTAATCTTACTCTCTAGGCGAACCGTCCCCTATGATCTGACAGAGGAGTCAGTATTGGGAACAGTACCCTGGGAGTCTGGTATCCCCATGTGGATACGTCCAGAAATGGATATTCCTTATACTTACACCAAGAGTTTTGAGTTGCTCGTACTTCTTTGGGTTTTTTGCGCAAAAACTAGTTAGGTTATCTAGTGTTCTCGGCTATGGTCCATTAAACCTCGTTTATCTGAGGATATGAATTAGACCGTGTATTTAGCCTTGAGGATTTTTATTAGATAACAAAACTACATCTTTGGTTTAGGAGTTTACTCCTTCTATCCCTTGTTGGTTGATAGTTTAAATGGTTTTTCATTTACAAAGATGACAAAAGAAGTATCAAAATGTATCTATTTTATTAAGATGTTATGTTTAACATTTTTATCTCCAGGCTTAGTTTTTTAGAACTAGCTTTTTCACAACACTCTTAGCATCCTTTCTTCTTATGGAAGTCAGTAACTTCAGCCATCAAAATAATGATGTTAAAAATGAAGAATTAATTGAATTCCCTAATAATTTGGACCAACTTAATAAGTGGACTATTCCCTCTGTACCTTCAAACCAAATATATAAATTTGGTATGTTTGACCTAAAAGCAAGATATGCTATCAAACAGCTTGAGCAGACAGTCCAAATAGCTGGGGATGACCAAATAATAAGACTCCTTAATAAAAAGGACTTGAATTTCTCTAAGGACTATAATTTCATTCATATTGGACTAATCCAAATAGCCCTTAAACCCCTAACTCTACTTGGACTAAATTCAAGTATCATGGCCTATGTCCGTGATGGCAGATGCAATAATTTTAAGCAATCTCTAGCTGCCCTAATTGAGACAAGTCTGTGCCATGGACCTGTCTATTTCCAGATAGCTCCTAATTTAAACTTATCATTATCTGATAAAAATTTATCAGAAGCTCTCCAGTTAAATATCCATACGAATGGGTATGATTATAAGCAAGGTAGTGAAGTCATAGCAATATGCTATAGAGTTTACTACAAAGTTATGAACACGCTTAACCCTAAAGCTAAGCAAATTTCCTTTCCAGGAACAACGACTTTGGTGCAAACAAATTTGCTCACATCAAATATTGCAACCAATAGGTTGATAAAATGGGAAGAAATCAACTTCCCAGAAACATGGGCTCTTCCTCAGGAAGTAGAACCCAAGCCTATCCTCAATAGGAACATAGACCAAATCATTCAGAATACTGAAGGTGACATAGAAATCAGGTTTAATCCTAATAGGATTACTAGGATACCAAGATCCTTATCATCTAGGCACTCTGTTAGTGAGTTTTATTCCACTCCAAGTGTTTTAGATAGAACTTCTGTGTCTCAAACTAATGAAGAAATTGAGACAGTCCAAAATATTAGGATTAGTAGCAACGACGTCCCCCATGGTGTCTATAACACCACGAGTAGGCAATCACCTACCCAATCAGACATGAGCTTCCATATCAATGATCTTTAGTCCAGGAAGTAGTCTAAGGAAACTCATCAATGATGAGTTCATGGCGGAAAGATATGCCAACTTCAGAAAATGGTATTTCAATTACTTCTCTGGCCCCGAATTAGAAAAGGTAAAAAATGATTTTTACGAATGTTTAAATTCAGAGCAAAAATACAAACCTTTTATAGAATGGTTTTTAGCCTATTTTATAAACAGACTAGACTCTGAAGCTAATGTTTTGCAAGAAATTATCTTTGAAACAACAAAAGGAGAAAAAATCTCCTCAGCTTTTCCTCCTAAGAAAAATAACATTGTCCTAGGAGAAAACGTGGAAGCAAGTGCTTTTGCTGGTCTTCAAAAAATAGAAAAGGACCAGGTGACTTTGAAAGAGTTAAATTCTGTTATTAAATCCCAGAATTATACAAACATGTTTTTAGTTTGCATAGGAGATCAATTTAAAGTCCTTGGAGAAAAAATTTCTTCCTTAAAAAACCTTTTCGAAAATCATATTTCCCAGCAAAAAATTATTCTAGAAAACCTTTCTTCCCCTATTCCCATCATTAAAGAGGAACCCTTAGTCCAACCCCCTATCAAGATAGAAGGCTTTAAGATAGAGGACAATAAGAATGAATTTATTAGGATATTAGAAGAGAAACTTAAGAGCATGCATCTAAATGTTCTTTCGGAAGCATCCTTATCAGAAGCTTTTGATGAAGAAATTGACAAGTTAGCAAAAATGTTTGCTAATCAGAATATTAATACACCCAATCATAATGAGGAAATAAATCCCATTTATACTCAACGACAGGTTGAGAAATATTACTACAAGAGACCTTCTCCACAAGATTTACTTTACGAAGAGAATGACTCTTACCAGAATTCGTATTCTGGGAAGCAAATCTATGAATGGAACATAGATGGCTTAAATGATAAACAAATCATTGATCTAGTTCATAAAATGATCATGTATTCTACAGTCTGTAAACAGCATGGAAATACTGATAGTTCCATTGCTTCCTTCATAGCAACAGGCTTCATAGGCCAATTAAGAGGATGGTGGGATCACTATCTCACGGAAGTCCAAAAAAGGGAGATATTGTCCCACAAAAAGGAAATCAAAAGGGAAGATGGTGCTACTAGTAGCACCGGTGAGGAAGACGCCGTTTACTCCCTGTGCCTTTCCATTCTTAAAAATTTTGTAGGAACCAATGTCCCTATAGGAGAAAAATTAACTTCTTTATTACAAAACCTGAGGTGCCCTTCATTAACCCATTTTAGATGGTATAAGGATACCTTTTTGTCAAGAGTTTTCCAACTAACAAAACCCAATGATATTCATTGGAAAGCAAAATTCATAGATGACCTTCCACATCTCTTTGCAGAAAAGGTTAGGCAAACCTTAAGAGTCCAAAATGATGGTATTAATATCAACTATGATAACCTGACTTATGGTCAGATAATAAGCTGTTGTATCAATGAAGGCTTAGCCTTATGCAATGATATAAAACTGAGAAATCAGTTGAAAAAGCAAAAATTGACAGAAAAACACCAGCTAGGTGAATTCTGTGAACAGTTTGCTTTTGACCTTGGTAACACGCCAAACAAGGAAGGGAAAAGAGAAAAGAAATCTTTTGACAAGAGAACAAACAACTTTTATAAAAGCAAAAGAAAAACTTTTAGAAAAAGAAAAATCTTTTCAGAAAAAAGAGATAAGACAAAACCCTTCCAAAAGGGAGGAAAGAGAAAAGCCAAAAGATTAGACATCAAGTGTCACAAGTGTGGCAAGATTGGCCATTATGCTAACCAGTGCTGGACCAAGAAAGCACTTAACAAAATCGAGGATGAACAATTACGTTCACAACTTGAAAAGGTTTTACTTATTAATTCTGAATCAGAATTAGATACTAACACAAAATCCTCGAATGGGAATTCTGATATTACCCAGACCTCTAGTGATTCATCACCAGAAGACAATAATGATTGTCAATGCAATGAAATCAATTACTGGAAATCCATTGTTGATATGAATGGATTGAATGTTCTTTCCGAAGAACAAGATGAAGCTTTAAAAGCGTTAGATTCCATTGAAGATGGAAACATAAAAAGAAAAATGATAGAAATTCTTATGAAAGAATATTCTAAGAAAGATTCTAGGAAAGATACCCCTCTAATTATAGAGGCACCTTACCAGATTAGTGAGGTTCTCAGTAGGTTCCATGAATCCAATATTAGGGAAAAACCCATTTCCATAAATGATTTAAGAAGAGAAATCAACATTCTGAAAAATGAGATTTCCCAGATAAAAAAGGAAAATATGTTTCTCAATGAAAGGGTTTCTATTTTAGAAAACCCCAATAAAGCTGAGACATCTTCAAAGGCTTACCTATCCATTTTAGATAGGGTAACTTCCCAAAAATGGTTTGTGAAAATCACCCTTATTATTGATAGAGATTTTGTTTTAAAGAATACTATTGCTCTTGTGGACAGCGGGGATGATTTGAACTGTGTCCAGGAGGGAATTATCCCTACAAAGTATTTTTCAAAAACAACCCAGTCACTCACCCAAGCAGAGGGTGACAAGTTAAAAATCAATTTTAAATTACCAAATGCTTACATATGCAACCAAGGTATTTGTAT
Organism: Astragalus glycyphyllos; assembly: GCA_963573325.1. Lineage (NCBI taxonomy): Eukaryota > Viridiplantae > Streptophyta > Magnoliopsida > Fabales > Fabaceae > Astragalus > Astragalus glycyphyllos. The sequence continues at coordinate 21,917,863 of OY754308.1, forward strand.
TCCTACCTCCTTTATTTTGGTTAAAAACCTAACCCATAAGATAATTTTGGGTACTCCTTTTCTCCATCAACTCATGCCCATTACCAGCATCAGCCAGAAAGGCATAACAACCATTCTAGAAAATAAAGAAATTGTCTTTGAGTTTATTTCTGATCCCCATACTAGGATGATTAACGAAGTTAAAGAGCTTCTAACAAACAAAGAGAAACAATTGTGCTTCTTAAGGGAAGAAATCAATGTCATCAACATTGGTGAACAACTTAGCAAAACTGATGTGAAAAACCAAATAAAGGTTTTGGAAAAACAGCTCATAGCTGAAGTATGCAATGACCTACCCAATGCCTTCTGGAGTAGAAAGAAACACATAGTTTCTCTCCCTTACATAGATGACTTCAATGAAAGTCAAGTGCCTACCAAAGCCAGGCCTGCCCAGATGAGTCAAGAGTATCTTGGCTTATGCAAAAAAGAAATAGACTCTCTAATAGAAAAAGGTCTCATTAGACCTTCCAAGTCATCTTGGAGCTGCACCGCTTTTTATGTTAACAAGCATGCAGAACAAGAACGGGGTGTTCCCAGACTAGTCATTAATTATAAACCTCTCAATAAGGTTTTAAAAAGGATTAGGTATCCTATTCCCAATAAAAAGGATTTGTTAGATAGGCTAAATGAAGCCTTAATTTTCTCAAAATTTGACATGAAATCTGGATATTGGCAAATTCAGATAAATGAATCTGACAAGCATAAAACTGCTTTTACGGTTCCTTTTGGACATTATGAATGGAATGTAATGCCTTTTGGGCTTAAGAATGCCCCTTCTGAATTTCAAAATATTATGAATGATATATTTAATCCTTATACGGATTACATGATTGTTTATATTGATGATATTTTAGTTTTTTCAAAAACTATAGAACAACATTTCAAACATCTTAAAAGTTTTAAAAATGTTGTTAGAAATAATGGCTTAGTCCTGTCTGCTTCAAAAATGAAGCTTTTTCAAACTAGAGTAAGGTTTTTAGGTCATGAAATTGACCAAGGAAAAATCATTCCTATTAGTAGAAGTATTGATTTTGCTTCTAAATTTCCGGATGAAATCCTAGAGAAAAAACAGTTACAAAGATTTCTGGGAAGCCTAAATTATATTTCAGACTATTAAATAAACCTAGCCCATGATACAGCCCCTTTATATAACAGGCTTAGAAAAAATGCTAGTCCTTGGACTGAAACCCATACCAAAGCAGTCCAAAATATTAAGCACAGGGTCAAAAGCCTTCCCTGCCTAAATTTGGCTAACCCAAAGTTTTTTAAAATAGTTGAGACTGATGCCTCTAACATAGGATATGGAGGTATCCTCAAGCAAGTGGACCCTAGTGTAACGCCCTAAAATTTAATCAAATTATTTCGAAGTTGGATTGCCGTAGGATGATTGTAAGAATTGAAATTATGGGCGTAGTAGCTATGTTGAAAACGAGTTAGATGATAATCACGTGTTGTGGCTAGTTAAAAATAGCATTGGGCTCCCTTCCTATGTGGATAAAGTCCCAAATAATTTAGCCCATTATGTTTCTCACTTATTATAAGTGGAGAGGATTAATTTAGGGTTGAGAGAGAGAGGAATTTCGGATTAGAGCAGCCACCAAAGAGAGAGAAAAGAAGAGAGAAAACAATTCCTGTTTTTCTCAAACCTGTCACCGTAAAATTGCGATTCCGGTTTCGTTAACCGTTGGATCGTCTTCGTTTTTAGGAAGCAGGTTCGTAAGATATATTTCTACACTTTCACCGTTCGGATCTTCGAAACGAGTTCTGAGGAGAGAGATATTGGCTTCGCACTGAAGCTGCAGTTTGGGGGAGTCGCCGTATTCGGAGATCGAGGAACGAGGCTAGGAGGGAGTTTGCGCCACCATAGTTGAGGTAAGGGTGGGCTTAACCTTGATAATGGGTTGATGATAATTATGTTTGGGTAGTCTAGGGCTTTGTTGAATTGTTCGTGTTGTTGCATATCGTGTTTTCGTTGAGATTGGTGCTTTGACGATTATTGCACGTTATTGTGATTTGTTTCGTTATTTGTTGTTGCGTGATTGTTGTATCACGATGATGGTGTTGTTATTGTTCGTGTTTTGTTGTTGCTGTGCGTGGTTGATTGTTGTTGTCGCGTTGTCGAATTGTCGTTTTTGTTGTGGTGGTTGCGGTGTCGTTGCCGTTAGGGTTGGTGTTTGGCAATTTAGCGATTCTGGACACAGGTTCGGTTTTTCTAAAACTGGCGCTGTTTGGTTGATCCAAAAAATTATGAGGTTGATTGTTTTTGAAAATAGACTTAACGCCGGTCGTTTTGGCACTGGTTTCGTTAAATTCGGAGTTGTATAGCTCGAGTTATAGGCGATACAAGTTAGGTTAAAATTCTGGAAACGATTTGGGTATAGATTTGGTATTTTGGTGACTGGGAACGTTGTATTGACCTAAAAATTATGTGGTTTATTTTTCTGGAAAATAGACTTAATGCTTGTTAATTTGGCACTGGTTTGGTTGCGTTTAGAGTTGTGTAGCTCGAGATATGAATTCCACAAGTTAGAGTAAGATTCTGGAAACAATCTGGACACAGGGTCAGTGTTTTGGTTACCACGTTTTCAAAAGAACTCCTTTTCGAACGAATCCAATTTATTTGAAAACTAGACAAAATTTGCCCCAGTTTATGTACAAGTTTCATGCAATTTGATTGAGTTTTGGTCACTTTGGAATTGCTTGAATTTGAAGGACAGAAACTGTCCTCTGTTGCAACTAGCCTGTGTGCTTTTCGAAAACTGTACCTATTGGACACTCTCCTTCAAAAACTGAACTTAGGGATGATAACTAGACCCATAGGGCTTTCCAACAAGTATTTATTTGTTGAAATCCGATGTCGTTTGCTATTTTAATCAATTCGCTGAAGTAGGTGCGATGTGCCTAGGCGCTGTGCGCCAGTCTTGTGCGTGGTGTGCGTGCGTTATGTCCGCGTTGTGGAGCCGTCTGGTGTTAATATTTCAGGTGCGGTGCTGGTATGCTCAGGAGAGTTTAGTGGTAGCTGTGATGCTACAACTTGGTGCTATTTTTGGTGAAATCATTTGTTTTGATTCTGGTGATATAGTATTTATTTTAAATACTTGTTATGGTGAGTTGGTGCATAATCATGGTGTCGCATTGTCATATGCATGTTTTGGTGATATAGGCTCTGCCTCTGGTGTTTATTGGTGATATGCCCGTCGTGGCTCATTTTGGTGATCGGTACCGCATGCATATGCCCACTGGAGGGGTTGCATATCATCCCATTGTCTATGAATGTTATAATTTTGGTGGTTCACTGTCAAATGGATTTTTCCTTTGGTATTCGGTGCTGTGATATGGTGTAATTGTATTGTGTTGCTGTAGTTACCTGATGCTAGCATATTTTTATCATCTGCTTATTATCTCTGTTAGACTCACCCCTTCTGCTTGGAATGTTGCTCTCATGCGGCAACGCTGCAGGTGATCGCTAGTGCTCGTGGAGGAATTGCTAGGTTTTGCTTCCTCTCTCGTTTGGGTCTGTGTCAGCTCTGATATGTAGCACCGGGGAGTCGTTAGTTATCGTTTTGAACTATTATTTTAGTTATTGGAAATTGTTTTAATTAATTTTGGAGATGTCTTTAATTGTTAATTCTGGAGATGTTTAAACTGGTTAATATTTCCGCTGCTTGGTGATTTCTTTTATATAAATTATTTTGGAGATTTTTTTTTGGAATAAATGGTGTTTTTTTTTAAAATGGTGAAAAATGTAGCGCCCTTCGAGGTGACTCTGATAATTGTCTATTTAGTTGTAATAGTAAAAGGGGGGTGTTACATTAGTGGTATTAGAGCAGTTCGGTCTGTCCGGCCAAGTTGTCGAGTCGTCGAGTCGAGTAACACTTGAGTAATTGTTACTCGTTTCTGATTATAGTTTCTGTTGCAGTGTTAGGTTGAGATGGCAGGACGGAACGATGCTGCACTCGCTGCTGCTTTGCAGGCTGTGGCTCAAGCTGTGGAGAATAACCCAGGTGCTGCTGGTGATACTGGGTCGCGCAGTTTGGCTACGTTTCAGAGGGAGAATCCTCCTACCTTTAAGGGCAAGTATAACCCTGATGGTGCTTTGGCGTGGCTGAAAGAGATGGAGAGAATCTTTCGTGTTATGGATTGCTCTGAGGCGCAGAAAGGTATGGTACTCATATGCTGGCAGAGGAGGCTGATGACTGGTGGTTGGAGGTGAGGCAGAGGTTGGCGACTGTGAATGAAGAGGTCACTTGGGCTGTGTTCAGCAGAGAATTTCTGAGAAAGTATTATCCTGAAGATGTCCGTGGGAAGAAAGAGATTGAGTTTCTGGAGCTGAAGCAGGGTAATATGTCGGTGACTGAGTATGCTGCCAAGTTCATTGAATTGGCGAAGTTCTATCCACATTATGGTGAGGCTGGTGCTGAATTCTCCAAATGCATCAAGTTTGAAAATGGGTTGCGGGCTGATATCAAGAAGGCGATAGGGTATCAGAAAATTCGGGTGTTCTCGGAGTTGATTGACAGCTGCAGAATCTTCGAGGAAGACAGTAATGCTCATTCTAGAGTCATGAGGGATAGGCAGAAGAATTTCTCGAGTCGTGGGAAGCCGTATGAGGTTCCAGCTGGTAAGGGCAATCAGAGAACTGCTGTGGGTAAGAGACCTAGTGGGGGAGATGCTGCTGCTAGTGTGGTAAACCAGGTCATAAGCGTCCTGACTGTCCAGGTGATGTGAAGAAGTGCTACAAGTGTGGTAAAGAGGGTCATATGGCGTCTAGCTGTGATCGAAAGGATGTGTTATGCTACAACTGTGGTGAGGGTGGTCATATCAGCACTCAGTGTCCTAAACCGAAGAAAGAAAGGTCCGTTGGGAAGGTGTTCAGTAAAATAGATTTGAGATCGGGTTATCATCAGATCAAGGTGAAGGACGAAGACATTCAGAAGACAGCTTTCAGAACCCGTTATGGGCATTATGAGTATTCCGTGATGCCTTTCGGTGTGACTAACGCGCCGGGAGTGTTCATGGAGTACATGAATCGTATCTTTCGTGAGTATCTGGATCGGTTTGTGGTGGTATTCATTGACGACATCCTAATTTATTCTAAGTCAGAAGAGGAGCATGCAGAACATCTGAGATTGGTATTGGAAATTCTGAGGGACAGGAAATTATATGCGAAGCTGTCTAAGTGTGAGTTTTGGTTGAAAGAGGTTAGCTTTCTGGGTCATGTTATTTCGGGGAATGGAATTCCCGTGGATCCGTCTAAGGTTGATGCCGTGTTACAATGGGAGTCTCCGAAGTCAGTTACTGAGATTAGAAGTTTTCTGGGTCTGGCAGGTTACTATAGGAGGTTTATAGAAGGATTTTCGAAGTTGGCACTTCCGTTGACTCAGTTGACTTGCAAGGGTAAAGCTTTCATCTGGGATGACTGTTGTGAAGAGAGCTACAAAGATGTATCAGGATCTGAAGAAGATGTTTTGGTGGCCTGGTATGAAGCGTGATGTGGCGCAGTTTGTGTATTCCTGCTTGACTTGTCAGAAATCGAAGGTTGAGCATCAGAAGCCTGCTGGGTTGATGCAACCGTTGGAGATTCCGGAATGGAAGTGGGATAGTATTTCTATGGATTTCGTGATAGGGTTACCTAATACTGTGAGGGGGCACGATTCGATTTGGGTGATTGTGGATAGATTGACGAAGTCTGCTCATTTTATTCCTATCAATATCACGTATCCGGTGTCGAGATTGGCAGAGATTTATATTCAGGTGATTGTGAAGTTGCATGGTGTTCCTTTGTGCATTGTGTCTGACAGAGATCCTAGGTTCACTTCTGATTTCTGGAAGAGTTTGCAAGAAGCATTGGGTTCTAAATTGAGGTTGAGTTCAGCTTATCATCCTCAAACTGATGGACAGACAGAGAGGACCATTCAGTCGTTGGAAGACTTGTTGAGATCTTGTGTTCTTGAGCAGGGAGGTGCGTGGGATACTCACCTTTCGTTGATCGAGTTTACTTACAACAATAGTTACCATTCTAGCATCGAGATGGCACCGTTCGAGGCATTGTATGGTCGGAGATGTAGGACTCCGTTGTGTTGGCATGAATCTGGGGAGAGTATTGTTCTTGGACCCGAGGTTGTTCGAGAGACTACTGAAAAGGTGGAATTGATCCGTGAGAAAATGAAAGCGTCGCAGAGTAGACAGAAGAGCTATCATGATAAGAGAAGGAAGGATTTAGAATTCCAAGCTGGTGATCATGTGTTTTTGAGAGTCACGCCTATGGCTGGTGTTGGGCGTGCATTGAAGACAAAGAAGTTGACTCCTCGTTTCATTGGACCGTATCAGATCACTGAGAGAATTGGTAATGTTGCTTATAAGGTGGCCTTGCCGCCTAATCTTTCGAATTTGCACGATGTATTTCATGTGTCGCAACTTCGGAAGTATATTTCGGATCCGTCCCATGTGATTCCGATGGATGATGTGCATGTGCGGGATAATCTCACTGTGGAGACAATGCCTGTGCGAATTGAAGATCGTGAAGTGAAGACTTTACGTGGCAAAGAGATAAACCTGGTGAAAGTGGTCTGGTTAGGAGCTGCTGGTGAAAGCATGACATGGGAGTTGGAGAGCAAGATGCGAGAGTCCTATCCGGAGCTGTTTGAATCAGGTATGTTTTCGAGGACGAAAATATTCTAAGTGGGGGAGAGTTGTAACGCCCTAAAATTTAATCAAATTATTTCGAAGTTGGATTGCCGTAGGATGATTGTAAGAATTGAAATTATGGGCGTAGTAGCTATGTTGAAAACGAGTTAGATGATAATCACGTGTTGTGGCTAGTTAAAAATAGCATTGGGCTCCCTTCCTATGTGGATAAAGTCCCAAATAATTTAGCCCATTATGTTTCTCACTTATTATAAGTGGAGAGGATTAATTTAGGGTTGAGAGAGAGAGGAATTTCGGATTAGAGCAGCCACCAAAGAGAGAGAAAAGAAGAGAGAAAACAATTCCCGTTTTTCTCAAACCTGTCACCGTAAAATTGCGATTCCGATTTCGTTAACCGTTGATCGTCTTCATTTTTGGGCAGCAGGTTCGTAAGATATAGTTCTACACTTTCACCGTTCGGATCTTCGAAACGAGTTCTGAGGAGAGACATATTGGCTTCGCACTGAAGCTGCAGTTTGGGGGAGTCGCCGTATTCGGAGATCGAGGAACGAGGCTAGGAGGGAGTTTGCACCACCATAGTTGAGGTAAGGGTGGGCTTAACCTTGATAATGGGTTGATGATAATTATGTGTGGGTAGTCTAGGGCTTTGTTGAATTGTTCGTGTTGTTGCATATCGTGTTTTCGTTGAGATTGGTGCTTTGACGATTATTGCACGTTATTGTGATTTGTTTCGTTATTTGTTGTTGCGTGATTGTTGTATCACGATGATGGTGTTGTTATTGTTCGTGTTTTTGTTGTTGCTGTGCGTGGTTGATTGTTGTTGTCGCGTTGTCGAATTGTCGTTTTTGTTGTGGTGGTTGCGGTGTCGTTGCCGTTAGGGTTGGTGTTTGGCAATTTAGCGATTCTGGACACAGGTTCGGTTTTTCTAAAACTGGCGCTGTTTGGTTGATCCAAAAAATTATGAGGTTGATTGTTTTTGAAAATAGACTTAACGCCGGTCGTTTTGGCACTGGTTTCGTTAAATTCGGAGTTGTATAGCTCGAGTTATAGGCGATACAAGTTAGGTTAAAATTCTGGAAACGATTTGGGTATAGATTCGGTATTTTGGTGACTGGGAACGTTGTATTGACCTAAAAATTATGTGGTTTATTTTTCTGGAAAATAGACTTAATGCTTGTTAATTTGGCACTGGTTTGGTTGCGTTTAGAGTTGTGTAGCTCGAGATATGAATTCCACAAGTTAGAGTAAGATTCTGGAAACAATCTGGACACAGGGTCAGTGTTTTGGTTACCACGTTTTCAAAAGAACTCCTTTTCGAACGAATCCAATTTATTTGAAAACTAGACAAAATTTTCCCCAGTTTATGCACAAGTTTCATGCAATTTGATTGAGTTTTGGTCACTTTGGAATTGCTTGAATTTGAAGGACAGAAACTGTCCTCTGTTGCAACTAGCCTGTGTGCTTTTCGAAAACTGTACCTATTGGACACTCTCCTTCAAAAACTGAACTTAGGGATGATAACTAGACCCATAGGGCTTTCCAACAAGTATTTATTTGTTGAAATCCGATGTCGTTTGCTATTTTAATCAATTCGCTGAAGTAGGTGCGATGTGCCTAGGCGCTGTGCGCCAGTCTTGTGCGTGGTGTGCGTGCGTTATGTCCGCGTTGTGGAGCCGTCTGGTGTTAATATTTCAGGTGCGGTGCTGGTATGCTCAGGAGAGTTTAGTGGTAGCTGTGATGCTACAACTTGGTGCTATTTTTGGTGAAATCATTTGTTTTGATTCTGGTGATATAGTATTTATTTTAAATACTTGTTATGGTGAGTTGGTGCATAATCATGGTGTCGCATTGTCATATGCATCTTTTGGTGATATAGGCTCTGCCTCTGGTGTTTATTGGTGATATGCCCGTCGTGGCTCATTTTGGTGATCGGTACCGCATGCATATGCCCACTGGAGGGGTTGCATATCATCCCATTGTCTATGAATGTTATAATTTTGGTGGTTCACTGTCAAATGGATTTTTCCTTTGGTATCCGGTGCTGTGATATGGTGTAATTGTATTGTGTTGCTGTAGTTACCTGATGCTAGCATATTTTTATCATCTGCTTATTATCTCTGTTAGACTCACCCCTTCTGCTTGGAATGTTGCTCTCATGCGGCAACGCTGCAGGTGATCGCTAGTGCTCGTGGAGGAATTGCTAGGTTTTGCTTCCTCTCTCGTTTGGGTCTGTGTCAGCTCTGATATGTAGCACCGGGGAGTCGTTAGTTATCGTTTTGAACTATTATTTTAGTTATTGGAAATTGTTTTAATTTATTTTGGAGATGTCTTTAATTGTTAATTCTGGAGATGTTTAAACTGGTTAATATTTCCGCTGCTTGGTGATTTCTTTTATATAAATTATTTTGGAGATTTTCTTTTTTTAAAATGGTGAAAAATGTAGCGCCCTTCGAGGTGACTCTGATAATTGTCTATTTAATCGTAATAGTAAAAGGGGGGTGTTACACCTAGCACTTCCAAGGAAGTATTAGTCAGGTTTGCTTCAGGAAAATGGAATCCTACCCAAATCAAATACTCCACTGTCAAGAAAGAAATGCTTTCTATCATCAAATGTATCTCAAAATTCCAAGGAGATTTACTAAACCAAAAATTCCTCCTAAGAATTGATTGCAGCTCTGCTAAGCAAATCATTGAAAAGGATGTTAAAAACCTGGTTTCAAAACAAATCTTTGCTAATTGGCAAGCCCAACTATCTGCTTTTGACTTTGATATAGAGTATATTAAAGGTGAAAATAATTCACTTGCTGATTTTCTAACCCGAGAATTTTTGCAGGAAATATGACTAGCCCCTATAGGGGTAGAGGCAGGGGTCCAGGAGGCCCAGGCAGAGGCAGAGGAAGGAGTAGCAACTTGCTACCCTACCAACAAGAATCTAATATCCCCCTCTTAGGAGATTGGACAACTGTCTACCCTAATAGGGAAAGAAGGATGCAGGTTTTACCTGCTCCTAAAAAGGAAGAAATTGCTTCCTCCTCAGCTACTAAGTCCAGCTCATATGCTGAGGCCATGGTTAACCCATCCCAAGAACAAGCTCAAGAATACCTTGAAAACCCCATCACTGAGGACATCATGTATATTGATGATGAAGACCTCAACGTATCAAAGGACCCATGGTCTATTAAAACAAGGTACCTTGAATCAAGAGGATACCCAGGGCTCTATGGTAAGCCAAGACCTCACTTGGAAATCCTTTTACTAGTTACTGAATCAGTAACCATAACTCATCACCACCAGAACAACAATCCTCAAAGTTTTATAAACTTTAGCAAATGCCATATTAATAAAATCCTCCTCGCTAGAGAATGGGGATTAAATCCAAACGGAGAAAAGGCAATCAAAATTGCTGAAAACTCTTACGCATATTTTAACTATTGGGATTATATCCAGGCTTTTTCCAAAGCTTTTTACTACCAGAATCCAAAGAACAAGCATTCTTGGTTCTTTAGCATTAACCCAGATATTATCACAAAACCCATACCAAATTGGTTTTATAATTGGTGGCAAAAATTTGGCCCATCTCTGGAAATTCTACCAGAGGAAATAATGAACTCATATAATTCTTGGTGTGACAACAGTCCTTCTATTACCAGTATAGCTTCAAACAAGCTCATTATAGGACAATGTCCTTGCCTTTTCTTTATTAAATTCCAGATACCTTGGATCTGGAGATGGACAATTACCATTGACAAGGACAAATACAACATCCCCTTACTCAGGAGAAATTTCTTCTATAAATGGTGGAATCGTATGGACCCCGAAGACTTAAAAAGCCTAACCCAAAAAGTCAAAACTTCCATCAACGAAGATAAAAATAATGGGCTTAAGAATGTTAATCTAAGAGATCTATCCATGCCTAACTTAAGGCACTATTTCCAGAAGAAATACCCTCAGGAAACAGAAGAAGAAATTATGGTCAGGACCCTTGACCACATGAAGGCCCAGTTCTTCAACACCTTCCCAGTAAAGGACATGTCCACATCCTCACAAGGATCTATGGACCCCAATGACATGGATTGCCTAGCAGGGGAATCCCAAGAGGAAGAAGCCTATCCTGAAGACTTCTGGGACTCGATGATCCAGAACATGACCCAGCACATCAAAGGGAAAGGACAAAAATAATTGTACAAGGCATCTAATAATGATGTCCCCCTCCTTTTTCTTTTTCTTCTAGACTTTTCTTTTCTGATGTGACTATGGGGCCCACTCAGCGCACCCGGCATCACTAAAGACGTTTTTTCGTTTTCTGTAGACAGGCTACCGGTTTGAACAGTAGCCCTTTTACCGGCTTAAATAGTAAGCCTTTTTTAGCCTATATAAGGCACCTCTTTGTTTCATAGGAGGCATGCTTCTCTTTAGCCTCTCATCTCTCATCTCTCATCTCTCATCTCTCATCTCTCATCCCTGTAACCTCTCTCTGTAATATAACTTCTGTTTAAATAAAGTTTTAAAGTTATAGCTTGGGAGCACCACTCTTCTATCCTGCTTATTTCCAGGTAATCTTTTATGGTATTACATAGCTAAATAAGTGTTGTGAACTGGCCAGTTCTTATGAACTAGTGCCTCCATAGATGAAAATGTCTTTATTCATTCCGCTGTAAAATATATAAATATATATATATATATATATATATATATATATTTACTACACACACCCCTCTTTTTACTAACTAATATCTTTATACGACATTCTATTTAAAATTATTATTTAAAGGAAGAAAATATACCACTATTATTGTATTGTTATGATTTTTTTTTTTTGATTATAAAGAGGAATTTAAAAGCCCAAGAGAGAGAACTATACAACCACTATTCTCCACAGGAACTCCATTTTTATGATATTGAATACGATGGTTTTTACATTACATGGTGGTTTGTATTCATAAATTCGGAGATGGAAGGAATAAGGAAGTTTTGTGAAAACGACATCGAGTGTGAATAAGACTGAGTAACAGTGAAAAAATAATAATTTTAGTGCAAGGTTTTATCCCGTGTTCATTTATCCGAATTTATTTATCCCGTGCTTTTTATATATCAGTGCAGCTGTCTCGTGTTTTTACGTATATCATTGTAGTTATTCCGGGCTTTTTTATATATCAGTACGATTATCCAATGCTTTTTATATCATAATCATAATCATAATCATAAGTAATATAAATCATGAGTTTGTCCACATAGACTTACAACTAGGACCAATCAGAAAAAGCCACACATCTCCAAATAAATACATGGCATCCACCTCAGCTTTTATTGAAAATTAATTTCGAAATATATCTAAAAAATGAAGAATCAGGGGATTGAATCCTCTTCCTCACACCCGCACCTTTCAACACTAACCATTTGAGCAACCACGTTTTGTTATAATTGAGGCGTATTATAGAATATATACCCTTCTTTTTCTTTTATTTCTAGCAAAACCTATTACCTACTAATTATATTTATTTATATGTATTTTAATACTTATATATTACATTTATATATCATATTTATTTGACATCTAATATTTTGTATCACTTTCCATAGATTTTAGATTCTATATATTTATTAACTAGAATGTTATTAAATATGAGTAATTTTATTGATTTTCAAATTTGTTTTTAATTCAAAATTATGTTAAATTTAAAAATATTGATTTATAATATCTTACATTTTTCTAATTCTCATATTAATTTAATACCAAATTTATTGATATCGGGTCATGCAGGTCAATTAGTGACCCCTCGGTTCGATCATTGACCCAGTGACCTGCTCGGGTCGATCACCGGGTCGGTTTTAATAACATTGATTGGAGCTGACAGTTTCAAAAAACAAAAACAAGTAATGAATACAATGCTAATTTTGTGGATCCAGTAATGAATACAATGCTAATTTTGTGGATCCAATCTCTCTCTCGACAATCTCTCTTCATCTCTCATTCGCACATTCCTCTTCCTTCTTTTTCTCTCATTTTCTATCACAAAATTTCAATCTTTTTTTGATGAACTACAAAATTTTGTCCTTCATTTCTTCTTTCATCTTGATCAACTCAAAACGCAAAGCAACGAAATAAGAAAATTAGAAGAAATAGAGCACTGCATTTCTCTCTCTCCATGAACCATCACTCATTTGTATTGTATACAGGTATACTCCCCAATATATATAATCAGACCCAGAATAGCAGATGTAGAAAATAGTGAGATATTGCTATAATAGTAACAAAAATGTGTTGATGCAGCGATGAAGGTACACCTATGGTTGTCCGGTTACAGAAGTGTAATTGTCACCCTTATAATAACAATGTGGTTTTTTTTCCTGTTTTGATCACTGTTGTAGCTTTGAAAATCCTTTCGGTCGGAACCACTATCGAGAGAAGATGGAGACTATCAGAAGCACAAGAGCAACAAGGTAGCCGGGTTGTTACAACATGGGTGCTGAACCTGTTTTGGGTTCATTCCGAAAGTATTCTTATAACTGCATATTGGTTTTCCCCATTCTTTTCAACTTTAAATTTTTTATTCTGTTTACCAATATTCTGTCTTTTGCATTGCACTTTCATTTTAGTACATGTTGGGGTTGCAAAATATAAAACTAGAATTCAATTTTATGTTTCATTTGTGCTCACATGGCATTCAACTTACTTTAAGTAGTAATTTTGGGTGTAAGTAACTACTAAGCAATGATTCTTTCTTCGCACAGTCACTATATCCCACTAAATTTTAGGACTTCTCTCAAACCGTATCGCGTGATGTGAAAAGCGGTGCTGCTCTATATTCCTTTTGTTTGCTCTCAATCTTTTTTTATCATCACTCTCAATCTTAATCCTAATAGTGAGTAAAACTAATTAGATTGCAATATATTGTTCCATATTTAGTTTTTTTTACAAAATTAGATTAGCCTGGCAAAGTCGTTGGATACTAACAATATGATAAAAAAACCTAATCTAATGCATCATTATGCTTTTATTGATTATTAAGTAAAATATTTACAATTCTCCAACTAATATTGTATATTGCACGTATGATAAAAAATTCTAATCTAATGCATTATTATGTTTTTATTAATTATTATGTTTTTATTAATTATTAACTATTAATTATTCAGTCATAGATGTTACAATAGAATGAATATATAAGGTTTAATAAAAAAAATATATAATGTTCATATTAAAATAAAATATCATAAATTATTGTCAATTCTAGAAATATTTTATACCTCATTAATTATGGAGCTTTATAGGCAAATAAGATATGGGGAATAAGTCCCTTTTAAAAAAGAAGATATGGGAAATAAGCAATACTAATATTGATATTCTAATTTCTTTTTGTATCTTGCTTTCAAACTTATAACATCAAATATTTTAGGTTTAATTACATTTTTGGTCCCCCTATAATACTTAATTTACGATTTTGGTCCCCCAGCCGAAATTGGTCAAACAAATGGTTGAAGGGGTACTAAGTTAAATGACGTGGCATCCCATGTTTGAGTGCCACATGAAATTTTTAATTAAAACATAATATTTTAATATAACAATTTGTTTTTTAAATAAGTAATAATAAACATCCCAATATCTGGTAATAAAGTATTTTTTAATCTACTTTTTTCCAACTTACTGACTCTCTTTCTCTGCAATGAAGGTTCGGAGATAGTAAAGCTTGGTGTTACTCAAGGTGGAAGTTTGATGAAGATCATGAGGAAGATCTTAGAGTGACCAAATAATATTTGTTATGTATACTTATGGATGGATGTATTGTTTCATCCTTCCCTCAGTCTCACACTCGACTAAATGAGTGCTTTCTACCTGTACGTGGGAATCTCGACGGGGACTGCCCACAGTGGAGCGTGAATGGGGAATTTTTCCATGTGGAGACGAGGACGAGAGAGATAATTCCCCCACTGTCAACTCTGGGATGAGGATGGGGACGAGGACCATTCCGCTGTCCGAGTACATTATATGTGTTTTTTAATTAAAAATATTAATAAAAAATAAAAATGTGCTAACTGCTATCTCTTATTCTTAATTTTATTTTTTGAATATCAATAAATAAAAGGAGGACTAAATTTTATATTAAAATATTAAACTATGATTTTTTAGTTTAACTATAATATTTTTTAGTATATAATCTAATCTAATAAACGTGTCCTACTAAAATTTGTCATGGTGGGTTTATTTTCTAAGGTGTCCAAAGTAGTCAATTTTTTTGACATAATATACGTAAACATTCAACTGGCTCTTTTTTAATCCCCAAACAACAATTTCAAAATTTAAGTTAAAAGGAAATGTATACCCGTGCTGGCACGGGTGATACATACTAGTATCAATGCAATTATCTCATAGTTTCAATTGATTAGTTTTGTTGATTAGTAAATTATAGTAGATAGTGGGATATTGTCAAAAAAGTAGATAGTGGGAAAAGAAAGTGGGTGAGTTTGATTTGAATTTCAAAACTTGAAAAAAAAAAGAAAAAGAAAGTTGAAAAAAAGTGGGAGTGAGAATAAAGTGCTTTGGTAGAAGAAATTTGAAAAAAAAATGTGATAGTAAATTACAATGTTGTCCGTAGTTATATGAGTTGTCAAGTAAATAGGGAGGTTTTGTTTGGGTAATTTAAGTGTGGTTTGTTTGAATAAATAGATAGATACTAGATTAGATTAAATAAATAGATATTAGATAGATAGTAGATTATCAATAAGAGATATTTATCCCGTGTTTTATTATTTATCTGTGACAATTATTTGTCCTTTTATAGGTATTAGTGACAAATATTTGTTACATCTGTTTTAAATATTAATCAGTAGCTTAAATAGTCATTAAGTCTTGTTATTTTTTTAGATGTTAATCTTATCTTTTTTTTATGTATCAGTACAGTTATCCGGTGTTTTTTATATATCAGTGCAGTTTCTGTCCAAAAAAAATATATTAGTGCAGTTATCTCGTAGTTTCAATTGATTATTTAGTTGAATAGTAGATTATAGTAGATAGTGGGAAAAGAAAGTGAGTGGGTCTGATTAGAGTTTTGAAATTTGAGAAAAAAGTATGAGAACGTAAGAAAAAAAGTAGGAGTGAGAATAAAGTGGATTGGGAGAAGAAGTTTTAAAAAAGTAAAATAGTAAATTACAATGTTGTCTTTTATAAGTGTGGTTTGTTTGGGCAATTTAAGTGTGGTTTGTTTGTATAAATAGATATTTAGATATTAATATCGTGTTTTTTATATATCAGTGTGGTTATCCCGTGTTTTATATATATCAGCGCAGTTATCTCGTAGTTCCAACTGATTAGTTTAGTTGATTAGTAGATAGTGGGAAAAGAAAGTGGGTGAGTTTGATTTTAATTTTGAAAATTGAAGAAAAAAAGTAGTGGAAAGTAGGAAAAAAGTGGGAGTGAGAAGAAATTTGAAAAAATGTGTGATAGTAAATTACAATGTTGTCCTTAGTTAGATAAGTTGTCAAGTAAATATGGAGTCTTATTTGGCTAACTTAAGTGTGGTTTGTTTGTATAAATAGATAAATATTAGATTAAATTAGATAGTAAATAGGAGTTAATTGTAGATCACTTAATATTAATTTAATTATATTATATTATATAGTAGATTAAAAAATTGGGAAAATAAATATTTTTAATTTTTAAATAAAGGGTGTGGTGGCCATAAAATAGTAGATGTGTAAAAAAATGAGAAATATTTGGAAATGAGAGAGAGAGAGAGAGAGAGAGAGAGAGAGAGAGAGAAGAAGAGAAAATATAATTAAAAAATGAGAAATAATCAAAAGTGGCGATGTGTCAAAAAATGAAGATTTCTAAAATTGTCTTTTTGTAAGTTGTTTGTTTAAATAAATAGATATTAGATTAGATTAGATATATCAGTGTGGTTATCCCGTGTTTCATATATATCATTGCAGTTATCTCGTAATTCCAATTGATTAGTTTAGTTGATTAGTAGATTATAGTAGATAGATAGTAGGAAAAGAAAGTGGGTGGTTTGATTTGAATTTTGAAAATTTAAAAAATAATAGGGGAAATTAGGGAAAAGTGGGAGTGAGAAGAAAGTGGATTTGGAGAAGAAATTTGAAAAAATGTGTGATAGTAAATTACAACTAATAATATTATCAATTAATCCGAATGGTTCATTATTAAACTAAACCATGATATTTGATTTGTCAAATACATCATTATTCTATACTCTTTCATATGTAAGGCGCAACCCAATCCTTTTTTCAAATTTCAAGTCTTATATATATATATATATATATATATATATATATATATATATATATATTATATATTTTGAATTTTTCAATCTAAATAATAAGAAATTTACTCTTGACCTTGACAGTGGTATATGTTGTATATATGTAAATCCTAGATTAGATGTAAAAATAAGCAGAATTCACTTGCTCTTAGTTAGATGAGTTGTCAAGTAAATAGAGAGTTTTATTTGTGTAATTTAAATGTGGTTTGTTTGTATAAATAGATAGATATTAGAGTAGATTAGATAGTAAATAAAAGTTAATTGTAGATCAGTTAATATTAATTTAATTATATTATATTATAAAGTAGATTAAAAAAAGTTGGAAAAAGAAATATTTTTAATTTTTAAATAAAGGGTGTGGGGGCCACAAATAGTATGTGTGTAAAAAAGTGAGAAATGTGAGATTGAGAGAGAGAGAGAGAGAGAGAGAGAGTGAGAGAGATGGAGAGAAAATATAATTAAAAAAAAAAGAAATAATCAAAAGTGGTGACGTGTCAAAAAATGAATATGTCTAAAATTGTCTTTTTGTAAGCTGTTTGTTTGAATAAATAGATATTAGATTAGATATTAGATTAGATTAGAAGATATTAGACTAATTTGTTTTGGCCTCTAAGGTAGCAATTTACACATACTGATTTGTACTTTAGCGCAAGTGAAAAAAGCTTATAATCAAGAGCCTTTTCTTATGCATGTTGCCTTTGCTCAAATGACAGAAAGCTGAACAAAGGACAGTATTGGCTTTAAGGATGCAAATGCTGGAATGTGTGACAAAGTTGAACAAACCAGATGTACAGTAGGAGTTCCAAATTGTAATCAAAAGTCTTTTCCTACCAAATTGTATTGAATCTGTCTTGTACTATGTTGTAATAGAAGAGTGTTGTACTACTAAATTTTAGTGATTGGTCTTGTTCAAAATTGTAATGAAGAGGGTCTTGTACTTATTGATACTAATAATCAAAATAGCTTTGTTTGTCTCACTGTGATGCTACTATCATGAATATGATACTGTTAAATCTGTAAATACACTACACCAGTAAATACTCTAAACCAGTAAATGTTTTATATTAGTAATTAGTAAGTCCTCTAAACCAACAAATACACAAGTAAATGCTCTAAACCAATAAATGTTTGACACAAGCAAATGCACTAAACCGGTAAATGTTCTACACCTTTCAATTATTTCGGAGGCATCTCATAAGTGTGTGTGGGTGTGTGAACTGCATGCTATATAGTTAATTTTAGGCTAAATACCACTTTTGGTCCTTTATCTTTGTTCGAAGTTTCACTTTGGTCATTTATCTTTTTTTTGGTCCGTTTTGGTTCTTTATCTTTCATTTTGGTCTCTGCCGTCAGTTTAAGCTAACGGATGCCACGCTGGCAGTTAACTGCTGACGTAGCGTCCATCTTCATTTTACACATCAACATTTATCTTTTTTAAAATTTTAAAAACAGAAAACATAAATTAACAAAAAAAACTAAAAACATTAAAACTAAAATTAAAAAAAGTAAAAGTTAGATCTGTTCATCTTCAACATCCAGATCTGTTGATCTTCAACTTCCAGATATGTTTGATTTTTGTTTTTAATGTTTTTAGTTTAAGACGTTGATTCAAGACGTTGCTAGAAAGCTAAAAGCTCAACGACAACGAGCTTCTAAGAACAGAGAAAAAGTTCAAGACTTCCATGGAAGGCTACGGGAAAAGTACTCTACGAGTTGGGATTTTCGCTAAGAACATGGTGAAAGTTGCGGAGCATCAAGCACTGGATCCCACTGCTATCCACGGAGTCACACAGTTCAAGACTTTTTTCAATTGCATTTGTAAATTTCACAGCCAACCATGGGTTTGAAATCCCTCTTCAATCGTGACAAGAATCTTTTAAGAAGAATAAATCATCAATCTGTAACTTTCAACTTAATTTTGAAGATTTAAGATGGTTGCTTTCAACTTTATTTTAAAAATTTGATTGAAAATGAAAAACCCAGATCTATCAAGACAGATGCGAACGGTGAGAGAAGGGAGCATTACTTTTTTATTGAAAATCAAGAGACATTAAAAATGTTCTATCAGATCTGGGTGTTTTGTTTTGAAGATTTAAGTTGATTTTTATTTTGAAGATCTGGGCCATTCTCACTGTTGTTGTCATTTGGTTTTGTATTTTGAAGATTTAAAAATTGAAGATCGAAGAAGAGGAAGTTAACGCTGGAAGTTGAAGATTGAAGAAGAGGAAGAGTTAATTTCATGAGTTAATGTTTTTAGTTTTTTGTGTTTTTTAAATTTAAAAAAATAAAATGCAAATGTGTAAAATAATATTGAATTAAATAATATATTTATTTGCCACATCTACTAATGAATGACACGTCACATTGACACTTAAAACGTCACGTCAGCAGTTAACTGCTAGCGTGGCATCCGTTAACAAAAACTAACGGCAAAATAAAACGAAAATGAAAGATAAAGGACCAAAACGGACAAAAAAAAGATAAAGGACCAAAGTGAAACTTAGAGCAAAGATAAAGAACTAAAAGTGGTATTTAGCCTTAATTTTATAGCTACTACTGATGTATATCATGTATTACTTCATTCATTGAAGGAACACTTTTGCATGTCAATTACATCAATAGACTAAGACAAGATGTTCGAGAAAACAAATCAGAACGCTTTTTCCTTTCACTTTCAATAAAGAGAAGCTATCTCCAAAAGCTCTTTGTATTTATCCGATACGTAAGATTTCACCTTCATCTTTGGTTTCCCATCAGTTCCTGGAGACATACATTTCACGCCAATGACAGTAGTCAAACCTGCAAAAACAAATTTCTTTTAATCCTAGAGTAAACACGCATGTCAAGAACAATATAATTTCACAATCAACGCCAAATTAATAAAACAATACAAGTAATATCTATACCTATATTCAAAAATATTTTATCCGCTTGCATTCCCACTATAATTAGTCACATGTCAAGATAACTAGTAACTAGTAATATTATTCAGTTACTCTACGGTGATAACTTCAAAACAGCTACCATTTCTTTATGCAATTTCAACTTATATAGTATAATCATTGTTACTAACAAGAAATGCTTAAAGCGTACTACCCCGGTCTCATTTATAAGGAAAAAAACACTTTTTAGGTTCATCTGTATCTAGTCTATATTATAGACCAGATATATCAGTTATTCAATGAATCTAAAAAGTGCTTTTTTAGGTTCATTTGTATGTCAATGTGCAGATAGTTGTCTAGATATAGTAACGGCTAGTCAAAAATCTAGGGCTAATGACACATGACGGTCCCTGTACACGAATGAAGTAGGCTAAATTTCTAAAACGAAGTATTATGATTGTACTCACTCTCGTGTACACGACCATACACCGGTCTTTCCCCTTTCCAGTATTCCAAAGGTCTTGTCCTGTTCCTGGTGCTTCTCCTTAATCCAGACTTCCATGATGTACCAGCAGCTGGGATGATAAAAAACAACTAGATAACAACAAAAAAGTATTCTTGAAAAAATATAATGAATGAGATAAAAAGAGAAGAACAAACCTCCAAGGCTCTGCCTCTTCTTCTGCATAAGTCTCTTATCCTTGGATTCTTTTCGTGAACGTAATTTAGCTCTCTTTTGTCCATTAACAGGGGTCATCGTACCGTCTGTCTTTTCCTGTACCTGAAGACAGAGTGATTCAATTCTAAAAGCAGCCAGCCATAAAAAAGAAGATTGACATTATCAGACCAACATGTAGAATAATGTGCCAAGGATTATGTATAATTATTTTCAAAAGATCTTAATTCATAAACCAACTTAAAGCCAACTTAAAGCCATAACATTTGGTATTAACTGATTATAGATCAATTCTACAGCATCTATTTTCAATCTGGACTATGCAGTACAATTTTGCATTGCCTACAAATAGGAGAGCATAGAGGGAACTAAAAGTTCTGGGATTGCTAAATAAACTGTAAGTTTAGAATTACGGTAGATAGTGTAAAATTTAAATTTTCTCTAGTCAAACATTTTTAGTGAACTGCAAGAAATCTAGTTATTTTGAAACAAAATTTATTTTACATCTACACAGTTTGAATAATGAAGTAATAAAAAGTAGCTTTTTCATTAGCCCAACTCCAATGAGCCAAATCAAGTTTACTTTCCATCGGCGTAGAGCCTTTGAAAAATGTACAACAACCACCACTAGCAGTTATTATTTATTTCAGAGTTTGAGACCTAACCGCTTAACCTAAAAGCATCAACTTTATAATGATGATGTGATCATATGAGGGGACAACCTCAGAAAATCAGGAAAGAAATTAACAAGGGGCAAACTTATTCAGTGCAATAAACTGTTTGATAATGTTTCTTATCTAACTATGATAAAGTTCTAATACGCAATAAAATGATTGAAATAGTTAAGAAATAAATCATATAAAGTTTGATGTAAAAACAAAAAATTAACTAAACTAGTAACCTGTAAACAGTGTTCTGGCTCATCATCTGATCTTCTCTTGTCCACAGAATTGGCTAGAATTTCGACTGGACTTGATTGATCAGCTAATGCAAATCACAAGTAAGTTAGTGCCATCAAAGGTACATCAACACTAATTCAAAACCAAATTCTTCCCGGACTTCAGATCAAATGGAAACTTATGAGCAGAGTTCATTAGGTTGTTTTAACAAGTACACCAACAATAACAATAATCAAGTTTTATCCTACTAGGAGGGGCCAACAACATAGAACAAAATAACATTGAGCGTTTTGATAAATATTCTCATTAAGGT
The DNA here is from genome assembly GCA_963573325.1 of Astragalus glycyphyllos. NCBI lineage: Eukaryota > Viridiplantae > Streptophyta > Magnoliopsida > Fabales > Fabaceae > Astragalus > Astragalus glycyphyllos. Next base: position 21,939,597 of record OY754308.1, read on the forward strand.
CTTTTCTTATAACATCTTGTATGTTCATGAAATTCTAGTGTTGATTTCTATTCACAAATCCTTCGTATCTGGTGTCAATGTAAAGAATAAAATCCTATTTTTTAACAAATGATCAAGCAGGAGCATATGTCATATTGGCAATAAGAATCGTAATTTATATTCAGGTCAGAATGTAATCTGCATAGCCTTGTAGCCTGAAGGTATCACCTAAGCCAAAAGAACTTACATATGGAATAAACTAGCCTTGCACATGGCGGTAGTGATCATGCATAAGTTAATTGCTATTGTCTTTTTTCTCTTTAATCTTGTCAGTAATGCAAATGAAACTCAACATTTTGTAGAGAGTACATGATGAACAGCAGAACAAGTGTAACACTGTAACTTGATAGGAAAAACTAGCTTCGCCATAAACAGCTGGCTTGTACCATATATCGATGAGTTAATAAAAACTTGAGCTCCTCAAGCATTGATAAAGGAGTACTAATGGATAATACAGCCAGTGGTAATCGGCAATAAATATATAACTGAAATCCCAGCATTATTAAAATAAAATAATAGATTTAAAAGTGGTTAAAGCACGCAGAACGTAATAAAGTTTAGCCATTGAGCTTTTTAGGCATTGAGCTTTCAGTTACTTGCAAAGGTAGATATATCTCAGAAACATACCTGGTGGATTCACCAAGTCGGAATCCAAATAAACTGTTGGCATAGAAAAAACAGTAATTGCCAGTGTGTTTTCTTCTGGCATCTTATTCGGCACAATATTTTGCCTGCCTACTGTGTCATCCATACCACTCTCTCCAATATCCACATACATGTCAACATGAGGTTCATTCGTGTCAACATTGGCATCAAACACAGGTTCCTTTGAATTCTCTACCACAAACTTTTGAAAAGTACTGGTAGAATTTCTGACTGGGTCCTCATCCAAACTTGTCTCACTAACTGCAACTAGATCTTCAATTAAGGGTGCATTCAGTTTATCTGATGACTTCCCAGAGTTGTCTTCCTTGGAATTTTTGTAAGTGTCCAGATTTGTATTTGTATCACTAGCAGCAATATCATCTTCAGTCATATGTGCATTCTGTTCATTTGACGGCTTCCCAGAACCAAGATTAACTTCATGGCTTATCATGTGAGTTAGAGAATAGCTTTTTGTAGATACATGACCAATTTCATGAGCCGAAAATGGATCCACTGATGGCTTTGAGCGTGAAATATGCTGCTGCAATGATGACAATAGAGCAAATGGACTTCTTGGTGGTGTGGGTGAACCTAAATGCTGCGCAGCGCATCCTGAATTTCGTCTAATAGGTGTCTTATCAGTCATTCCTTTCAACAAATTATCTATATTGGATAAAGCTTTCCTTGGCTTTGACAATTTCGCTCGCAAAGATTTCAAATCAATCACTTCCCTATCTGGGTAGTCTGGCAAGTTTGGCAAGTCTGGAAACTTTGGCAAGTCTGGGAGAGATAATTTCTCAAAAACAATGGGTTTGATCTGTAACCTCTCCTGCAAAAGATTCATTGCTCCGTCCCCTTCTAGATCTTCCGGATCACAGCGAAGCAATCCTTGCAAAATGTCATCGATCTTGTTCTCTTCAATAGTAGATGAACCTAACATAGACAGAAATTTGAAGCATGAAAAATAAGAGGGTAAAAAAGGGTACCAATATCAGGAGGAAAAGACAATATGTGTGGAAGAATAAAATGAACACAGGTAATCAACTAATCAAGCATGCATTGAATAGTGTAAGCTCACCAGTTACTTCATTTTCCATTGGTGTAAGACAAGTTCCCTCTTTGTCAGTTCTCTCATCCATTGGATCACGACTGCCAGATCCAAATACTTCTTGAGAGGATGGGACATCACAACTGCCAGATACAAATACCTCATGAGAGGATGGGACATCATGATTGTCCAAAGCCTCTTTTGAATATCGATGTCTGTATCTAACCGGCCTGACCAATATAATATTAAGACCACATTAAGCAACAAAAAAAAAACATATTTAAGACGGATTGTTGAAAAAAGTACTTGTGGCCAGTACATTCGATTACGCCCGGGAAGTCCTGGTCGACGTTGTCGTGGTTTAGTGGATACATTATCTCGAGATGGCACAATACCCAACTGCTTTTCTATTTCTTTTTTAGCATCTATGCAATCAAAATACAGAAGTTAAGAACAAGTCATAGAAATGCATCTGTGGTTCAATCATGAAAAGAAACAAATCATTACTTACTTTCCCACCGTTCGTGTGCCTTGAAGAATTCCATGGGATCTTTCAAGTTGTCAATGTCTAGAGGCGGTAACAAATCCTCAAGAGTCGGCCTGCCAAATGAACACATAAGAAACATGTATGTATGTACTATATATATATATATATATATATATATATATATATATATATATATCTGTGTGTGTGTGTGTATGATCAGAATCTACACTAACAAAGAGAGAAAATTTATTGTGACCTTACTTTTTAGGTTGTTTAAGAGAGAAACACGGTGCTACTCGTTTGCGGCCTAAACCTGGTCTCCTTTTTCGAGGAAACTCTTCTCCACCTTCTTCAGCAACAACAACAACATCATTTCTCTCATCATGTGTTGAATTTTCAGAGATAAACTGTTCCAAGTCATCAGCTACAATAGCCTTTGTCTGCTCTACAACCTTAGCAGGACTTCGCAATGCCTATAATCACAAGCATAAGAAACACCGATAGCAATTAACATCATCATTATCATTATTAACAAACTAACCTACATTGAAACTAAAATCAACTCCAAGTTTCATGAAATTAACAAAATAAGCCTACATTGAAACTAAAATCAACTCCAAATTTCATGAAATGAACAAAATAATCCTACATTAAACTAAAATCAACTACAAATTTCACGCAATTAACAAAATAATTCCAAACTACCCTAATTTTATTTTCAGATGAAAGTAAAGCAAACAGTGAATGTAAAGTTCCAATTGAAACCTAAAACAGAACGAATCGAACAAATCGAAAACGAGAAGAGAAAAAGGAGCTCGAAGGAGTTAGTTAGTTAGTTAGTTAGGTTACCATGGATTTGAGATGGTTGTGAATAGCGTCGAGATCGTCGTAGGGTTTGGAGTGTGGAGTAGAAAAGGTAGAGGGAAAGAGAGAAAGACCCCAGTATTTGGCGAGAGGATCGATTATGCCATCGTTGCTGCGATTATCCTTCTCCATTCACACATACTCCTTTACGCGAGAGGTTCGGACTTCGGAGACAATTCAAATTTTGGTTTTAGCGATTTGATTTTAAAACTTTGGAGCCGTTTTATGTATTTGATGCTACTGAGTTAGTTTTGAACCGCAGTATCACGAAACTTTCCTGAAACCTAATCTAACGGTTCGGAATAATAACTAAAGGAGAGAGAAAGCGAAGTCCTGCTAAGATTGTGTGCATCGGGAAATCTTTTTTCGGGACATATATCAATTCCCTTTGAACTGCTAGGTTTTTGATTGGTTATACAAGTTATAAAATAGTTACTTTAATTACTTTAGCTACTTAATAAGTACTACTATCCTTTTATCTCTTTTTCAGACTTGTTCGCTTAATTGAATATATATATGAACGTTTATTCGGAAATTATACAATTTATAAAATAGTTACTTTAATTACATATCAAGTATTAGTATCCTTTTTGTTGCATAGCATCGCTAGGCGCCCTCAGACTATCTCAATTCTCAACGCTTTTAAGGAAAGACTAATTTTTGTTTGTGCTTAAGATCAAATTTTGTATTGACCAACACTGAGTTTATCCACTATGAAAATCGAACCCAGGTAAATTAAGCTACTAAGCCAATGGTGTTGGTTATGAGTACTAGTACCCTACTAATACCCTGATAATTTCAAGTAACGATTTGGTCTTTTATTTTTTTTTTCCTAAATTAGTCCTTTATGTTTTAAAATTTTACCACGGTTAACCTTTTTCACAGTTTTAATTTAACACCTTTAAAAAAAGCCTAAATGCCTGGAACGGTGCCTAGTTGTCTGTTTTATATGCTTATGTGGCAATAAGTATTTGCTGACTCATTAATTTTAAGTAATTTTTTATTAAAAATAAAAATAGTATGAATGTGTTCCTCATCTTCATCTTTTTCATCATGGAGATCCACTTCGCTTCACTTCCAGATCAAGCTTACACCCATGACACTCCCATCTCTTCAACTTCTTCCTTATCTCCATCTTTTCTCATACCCAGATCTTCACTTCCCTTTCTTCCAAATCTTCACTTCCCATCTTTCTTTCTACCAGACCTGATTGAAACTAGGGGTGTTCGCGGTGCGGTTTGGTTCGGTTTTCACCAAAAAAGTGCACCGAACCGCGAGGTAAAAATAGACGCGGTTTGGTTTGGTTCGGTGTGCTTCAAAAAAAAACCAAACCAAACCAAACCAAACCAAAGCGGTTTGGATTGGTTCGGTTTTGTTCGGTTTTTGACGAGACAAAACACAATTTATAAAAGACCGAATTCTGCCAATAATTAAAATTTTTAACTGATAAACAAATACTTCAAATCAAAACTTTTCACTATAATTCTGCCAGTAACTAATTTATAACATATCAAAACTTTTCACCACGGGGTGCTTTGCCCGTGTGAAATATCAAGGTTTTGATCATCCCCACAGTTTGATTGTTCTGTTGAACAGCTCTATCCTTACCAGTAGCTTTCCAATACCCAATTTCCGTAGCCCGATTCATCCTCGCTCCACTTCCATACTTCTTCTCAATTGGGCAGAAGAAGTACCATTCCAAATCGCCAATTTTCAGACATGATTTATCTGAATAACAAAGAAACAAAGAAATTATCAGAACAAACAAATGTACACAACAGTAAAACACACTACTAAATTAATCTATGTACCTGGGAGATCCCAAGGAGCATATTTGTATAAGTCAAGTTCAGTAATGACATCATCATAGAACTTTTTCCCCAAAAAAAATAGCATATGAGATGTTAGCGGTTTGGTTTGGTTTGGTTCGGTTCCTGTGATGAGAACCGAGAACCGAACCGAACCGCTCGGTTCAGCAGAAAAAAAAACCGAACTAAACCAATTAAAAGCGGTTTTTTGCGGTTTTCGGTTTGGTTTGGTTCGGTTTGCGGTGTGTCTATCGGTTTGGTTCGGTTTTGAACACCCCTAATTGAAACCCATTTTCTTAAATGGAAATAAAAACCCATAAGAAACCACTACAATGGAACCCATAAGAAATGAAACCAAACTGAAATGAGACCCTGATCCGCACCTGATTCATACAACAATGAACGATATGAGAAGAACGAAGCCCAGGTTGAAACCCATAATAAAATCGAAACCCAGAAACGATAAGAATGATAGAAGAAGAAGAAGAATTAGGTTGGGTCAAGTTAACGAGTTAGAATAAGTCCTGAACACCCTAATAAGTACTAATACTTAACGAGTTGGAAGAAGAAGAAGAAGAATTAGGTTGGGTCCAAGTTAACGAGTTAGAACTTAGAATAAGTCCTGAACACTCTAATAAGTACTAATACTTTTTTTTTTTTTTTGGCTAAAATGCTTCTGCGGCCTCTTAACTTAATTTCAAGTAACGATTTGGTTATTTCTCTTTTTTTTAGCCCCAAATGAGTTTTTTATGTCTTAAAATTTTAGCACGGTGATCATTTTCTGTTAATCTCCATCCAACTCCGTTAAAAAAAGTCTAGTCATCATTTGAGTCATATTTTTTTATTATTTTCGCTTGCGTGGCATATATACTTGCTGACTTATGGGTATGGGTAATTAGATTTTTTTGTAAGCGAAAATCAAATAAAAAATATGACTCAAATGATGACTAGACTTTTTTTAACGGAGTTGGATGGAGACTAACAAAAAAGGATCACCGTGCTAAAATTTTAAAACATAAAGGACTCATTTGGGACAAAAAAAAAAGAGAAACGACCAAATCGTTAGTTGAAATTAAGTTAAGAGGCCTCAGAAGCATTTTAGCCAAAGAAGTATTAGTACTTATTTGACCAAGACTTGTAAATGCATCTGTTAAGATACCCCATGAAGTCTTTATGTTTCCTAAATACATAGCTAAGCTTCTCAGGCAGTTTTCTAAGTATATGCCAAAGACAAAAACGATGTCGGACATTTGGCAATACCTCTTTGATAGCCACTTTCATTGTAGGGTCTTGGTCAGTTATTATTGCATTTGGAGGCTTACCACCCATCGCCCTAAGCCTTGTTTTCATCAACCATTTGAAAGTCTCTTTGCACTCATTTGCTTTAATGCACACCCAAGTAACCTTGACTGGAAGTGATTCTTCACACCAATGAAAGGAGCAAATGGCATTTTATACTTATTTGTGATATATGTTGTATCAAATGAAATCACATCGCCAGACTCTTGATAATCATCTCTACCTTTTGCATCCACCCAAAATACATTTTTCACACGACCTTCATCATCCAAATCAATTGCATGAAAGAATCTTGGATTTTTTTACATTGCATTTGCATCTCCTGATTCTAAAGTCATGATTGTGATCTTTGATGAAGTTGTGATGTGAGGCCACTTCTCTTAATACGTAAGCCGGCCTCACATTCCACCTTGAAACAAGGTCGTTGATTTTGTGCAGTCGATTCTCGTTTCTTCCCATATCTTGTGCAAGCATATTTCACATCAATAAATTGCTTAGAAATTTTTGATCGACGACTATTTTTAATCGATGTACCAAATCCAACACATTTAGCATAATTGGCATGGAATGAATAAGCATCTTCATTTGACTGAAATTCCTTTCCAAGGTACTACCATTCTCATTGACAACATGCTCTCCATTTCCATTTACAGTTCCATTATTAATTCCTATTTTATATATATATATATGAATAAAAAAATTACTATTGATCATCATGATTGTCTTGCAGCAACAAAAAGTTATAAAAATTATAAAACATAATGTCATTTTAATTCTATGCAGAGGGTGCTTAAAATCTTTTTTTAATTAGCTTCAATAAATGATGTTTTATTTACCTCACTCATAATTTGATGTGTTGCAGAAGAACTTGGATTGCAGCTGAACTTGGAGTTCTTCATTGTGAGAATTGATTGAAGTTCAATGCGTAGAAATTGCCAAGAATTCTGGAACAATATGGAAGATAGGAAAAATTAGCTTTGCATATAAGGGATAAAGTTAGAGATAAGCATGAAGAAGAAATTAAGTGATAGAACCCACCTCTTCGGTGGTTGCAGAATGAAGTAGGGAATAAATGAAGATGAAGCGTGTGTAGTATTTTGGCGGGCAACTAAATGACGTTTGACATACCCATGTAAAAAGAATAAAAAAAAGGTATTTGTTAATTAATAAAGGGATCCGGTTACCAAGTGACCAACTTAAAAGAAGGAGTGATGTGGCCCAATAAAAAGGAGAGTGTTTAAAAGAGAGTGATAGAGTGAGTGTTAGTAGCATTTCTCTTAAGAAGACCCCGAGACAAGACTACTTTATGAAGACAGAGGAAGTACTCAAATAGTCGGATTTTCCAATGCAGATTGGGCAGGTTCAGCCATTGATAAGCATTCTACTTCAAAATATTGTGTGTTTGGTGGAGGAAATCTTGTATCCTGGAAGAGTAAGAAGCAAAATGTTGTCGCAAGGTCTAGTGCAAAAGCCAAATATAGAGCTATGGCTATAGCCACATGTGAGCTTATTTGGATTGAACAACTTCTCCACGAATTGAAGTTTGGAAATAATGAACTAATGAAGCTGTATTGTGATAACTGGGCAGCCCTACATATAGCTTCTAACCCAGTTTTTCATGAGAAAACTAAACACGTTGAGATTAATTGTCATTTTGTCCGGGGGAAAGTTCTTTCTAAGGAAGTCATCGCTGAATCCGTTAGTTCTAACGATCAAGTGGCAGACATCTTACAAAATCCTTAAGAGGGCCAAGAATTTAAAATATTTGTTCCAAGCTTGGAGCATCTATCTGATTTATATGCTCCACCTTGAGGGGAGTGTTGAAATTATAAAATGAAAATATTGGAACATGTATTGTAATTAAAGCATTGGAACATGTATTGTAAATCACATGCATCTAGGAGACTATGCCTAGTAAATCACATGCATGTACATAGGAACTAGAAACACACATTAATGTCCTTGTAAATCTCACTTTGTATTAACTCTCTAGTGTGTATATAATCAAAGATCACTTGAGTACATACTCACTCAAACATTTCAGAAATTCTAGTTTTTTTAACATGAAACCTTCTTAACAGAATGTTTCTCAAGAAACTTGGACATGAGAAGGTTAGAAATAACAATGACTCACACAGAATCCAATCTTCACTAGTAAGAGATATGATATTTTTAACTTGGTTTTAGATCAGAAACAATTAATACTTAGTTAAAACTATGTTGACAAGGTTGAGTAAACTAACCTTCTCTTGGTTTGAAAAACAGCAAGTAGTTTAAGTGAGCAAATAGTAAGGAAAGCGAGTAAATAACACAGCAGAGTTATAGAAATTCACCCAAACTTGGCTACGTCCTCTCCCAGCTTCCTTGTGAGTAGTTCCACTATTTTCCAAATAGCTATTACACTTACTTTTGATCAAACACAAAAGACTTTCACAACACTAGCTTTTGATCACACACAAAAGCCTAGTGTACTCTTATACAGCTACACCTAGTTGTTTTCACCTCGTAGAAACTCTCTTCTAGTTTTCTAAGAGTCATCTTAATCAAGTAGTATCACCACCAACACTCACCTCTCTCTAGGTAGTTTGATGAGATGTTTACAATATAGTGTTTACAATAAGGGGTTTGAGTTTTGGGATGTTTAAGAGCTTGAATAAATATAAATAAATGTAAACAATGGTATTTATCAAGCTACCACACACTCAAGAAAGATATCCTGGAAGTTAAACTATAGAAGCTTTGAGTATGGGATGAGAAGGTTGATATATTGCTTTGAGAAACTTGAACTTGTGTGGGTTCCAATTAACTCTGATGCTTTGTAACTCCGAAATGAACCCTTTAAATAGCTCTGGAGATTGGATATAGTCGTTCGAAGGTTGAAGAGAGCCGTTTGAAAGAGCCCAATGGTCCATAGGAGTGACATGATGAAAGGTACTAGAGTTAGCAGCTTTTGAACCTTCTCAAGCTTCATTTTGTGCTTTATTTGTACTTCTGAGTCTTCTCATGTTGACATTGTACTCTCCTCTACACATGTTGTCCTTCTATGACTTGACACTGTACGTTTGGCTAGGCTGTTCTAGCTTACACGATCCTTCTCAAGCTTCATGGTTACTAACAAACACCTTTGGTGCATCCTAGGAATAAGGATTCCCTCTTTTGATATTTTAAAAATTCTAACACATTTATTTCTTGGATACTTCATTTAATGCTACTGAAGATCATTGAAGAGGAATTAATGTGTCTCTCTTGAGTAGGTTGTTATTCTTTAACCTTCTCAAGCTTGAATCTTCTTTATCTTTAACCTTCTCAATGATGAACCTTCTTATCTAGAATCTTAGTGTGGTCAACCTTCATATGACTTTTGGTCAACCCTTCATATGTCTTTTGGTCAAACCTTCTGTTGACTTTTTGGTCAACCTTCTGTTGACTTAGTCAACCTTCTCTTATTTTAACCATCTCAAGGCTTTTCTACCCTTGTATTTTTACACTCTTTTTAGTCCAAGGTAGAGTCATATTTTGCTATCACAGAAACTTGTTCTATTCACTTGACAAGCATGTTAGTTCACAATTAATCAGAAAACTTGATTCTTACTTAGTTTGTATCATCGAAACATTGAAAATGATTCTTATTCCAACAATAGTACTGATCACAATGTACACTATATTTATACGACTTAACCACTAATGAAAATACCAATTGGGCCACTTGACAAGTTTGACACTAGGATTTATTAGGGCTATTTTTGCCTCTAATTAATTGATGTGTTTCCAGTTGCAAAACATTATGTTTCTCTCATCTGTCAATACCTTTTTCTTCCTCTAAAACTCTTTCTATACGATTTCTCTCTTCCTTCTCCTTTCATCCTCTTCTTTCACAACACATTAAGTTCAAAATACAGACACCCAAAACCCTAAACCTCTCTCTCTCTCTCTCTTCCTTCTCATCTCATCATCTTTCTTCATTGTTCAATTTGTTGAAATCACAACAACCCCAAACCCATCTTCTACCACTCTTATTTTTCATCTCACAGGGAGAACAAAATCAATCACTAACTAGGTATGGCCTTTCCTTCTTGTTCCTCTGTTTTACTTCTAATCTTCTAATTGTTAAGTTTTAAAGTTTTATTGTTTGGTTATTTTCTGTTTCTTCTCCTTTCTTCAATTTTGGCCTCCTTAGGGTTTTCTTTTCTAATTTCCGTTTTGGTCTTGGGTTTTTAATTTGTTTTGCTTTCTGTGCTTTTCATTTTGCTTTTAGGTTTCTGATTGTTCTTAGGTTTTGGTCTTCTCATTCAACCCATTTTTGTCCCACCATTCTTATACGTTTCATTTTCAGATTTCCACAGGTCTATGGTTGAGAGACTGGTTTTTTGTTTGATGCTGGTGATTCATGTTGTTGGAGGCTTTCGGAACCAAATCCCTCAACAAAGTTGATATTTTGGACTAAGAACTATAATCTTAGGGTTATAGACTTTTACATTAACTTGGTATTCAAAAACAAGTTAGTGACACTCCAAAATCACTCAATTACTGATTAATCCATCATCATAAATAAACCTGCAAAGACACAAACAAAACATTAGTTAGTTATCATGATGATCATAAATTAATTTAAATTAAACACAATAAAGAATGTTTAAGAATATAGTTCTAAAAATGAAAGTAAAATTACATGCCTTCATTTCTCTTCAATCAGTTCAGTTGCAATGATCCAAATTCATCTTCTCAAAGTTCACCTTCTTGTTCATAGAAACATGATGAAGACGATCACATACTTTCCGCGACGATGGCCTCTTTTGTGGTGAGGCTTTAGTACACTGTATGGCTATTTCAAGTACTTGAAATGCAGCAAACTCTTCAACAGATAAAAGGGGTTTAAGTTCAGAATCTAACAGTTCCTCGCGCTCAGTTCCTTACATGTCAAGCTTCATCTCCACCCATCTCACCATGTTCACATTTGATCTAAAAGTTGCATCTGTTGGCATTTTACCATTAACAATTTCCATAAACACAATTCTCATGCTGTTAATATCACTCTTTTCTGTTGCTTTCATTCAGTATGCATATTCTGAAAATAATAAACAAATGTGAAACATGTGTTAATAGTTAAACTAAAATAAATGTGGATAACAAGAAAAATTCAAATCAAAGACATGACTAAGATCAGTACCTGGGGTTATGTAACCATAAGATCCAGCAAAACAAGAATTTGACTTAGTATTAGAGTCAAGATTTTCAAATATTTCTTTTGCCAGTCCAAAATCTCCCAAGTGTGCTGCCATTTTAGAATCTAGCAATACATTGTTGGATTTGATGTCCCTATGAATGATCTTTGGTACACAATCATTATGAAGGTACTCCACAGCTTGGGCTAATCCGACAAAAATTTGGAACCTTGTGTCCCAATCAAGACTCGCTTTTGCTTTGAGAGGTTTTCCACATAGCCAATTCGATATTCCATTTTCCATATACTCATATTTCAACAAATTCCAATCCATTCGTTTGTTTCTATTACTACAACAACCAATTAGCTTCAGAAGATTTCTATGCTTAATGCTTCCCAAAGTATTGACTTCTCTTATAAAGCTTTGGTTTAACATATATTCATCTTTCCGCGAAACCTTCTATGCCGCAACGATCTCACCATTAGGAAATTCAACTTTGTAGACCATTCCAGAACCTCCAGAACCAATTATGTACTCATCACTGATATCCTTTGTGGCTTCCTCTATTTCTTCAAATTTAAAATCTCTCTTTCCACTAATGTTATTGTTTAGTGGAAACACCAAATTTCTCTTTGCTTGTGATGAAGAGGAGGAGAAAACCCAATTAACTACACCTCCTTTATTAAAAAAATCTTTCCTTTTCTTCAAGAACATGTTTACTGCTAGTATCAATAGAGCAATTGCGACTAAAGTTGAAATAGAAAAGACTATAAACACATATTTTTCACTTATGCCTGCTAGCTTTTTTTCTCGAAGCACTGTCCCGGTTGTAGCTCTCAAGAGAGACTCCACAAAGATGAATGTTTCCTTCAAATGACTTATATGGCCAATGAGACAACTTCTTATCCAATAGACCTTGAAAATTATTGTAAGAGATATCAAACTCATCAAAATTATTGAAAATTATGAAAAATGGAAGTGTATCGGATTTGTTACATGGAAAACCTCTCAATGCAAAAGCGAGTCTTGATTGGGACACAAGGTTCCAAATTGTTGTAGGATTAGCCCAAGCAGTGGAGTACCTTCATAATGATTGTGTACCAAAAATCATTCATAGTGTTCGGTACCGGAGTACTAGAGTGAGGCTCCCGAGGCTAGATGAGAATCTGAACCTGGGGCTAAGTGCTTGATCGCTTCCAATGAGGTATGTCATAGTTTGAAAGCTGAGCTCGGACGTCCGAGGTAGAACTCCGTCTACGTCGGGTGGGGGTACCTGCAAGACACTCCGACGCTCAAGTCTGTATGTGAAAGAGGAAGAGGTAATAAGATGTAAAGAATAAGATCTCGGGACTGTGCCGAGGTGCATGATTGAGTGCCCGAGCTCTACTTGGGTGCGCCGAGCTTAGGGAGGATCAGATGTGCGCAGTAGCTTAGCGTTCTTATGAGTGGGTCGTGTGTGAATCGTACCTGGGTTTGGAGGGCGGAACCTCTATTTATAGACGAGACGCCGTACCTGGACCGTTGAATGCGCAGGATTGATCCTGATCGTTGGTTGGGTACGGAGTACGGATGTTACCATCCTGAGAGTCGGAAATGGGTCGGGCCTTAGCCAGTGAAGGGTTTGGCCTAGTCCGGAACAGTGGCCCCTTAAGTCGAGAGCGTGGTGGCCTGAACTCGGTCTCGGCTTGTATTCTTCCGAGGTGGACCCTTGACAGGTATTGTCTTCTACTGAAAAGGTAGGTTGAATATACATGTAATGCTTTAGGAATTTTGAATACCTATTTGTGAAGAGTTGCAGAGTTGTGCATTTATTCCGTTGTGACGCTTCACCTCCCCCTCTTATAAAAGGGCGAGTTGGAGATTTTCCTGGTCATTCTGCGTTTTTCCTGATTTTGATCCCTGCAAGGCGAATCCTTTCGCAATCGTGCGAGATCAATTCTTCGAGCGGCGACGTTGTTTTCTGGGATTCTCATCTACGAGGTCAACATTCAGTCCGACATTCGGAAGTACCTGCACCGAGGTTAGTTCTTTCGCAGTTATTTTATGTATTTTATGATTCTAGTCGCGTCGGGCGTCACCATGTTAGTGGCCGTCGCTGCTCATTCCAAGGGGAGGAGTCGTCCGGCCTTGGGGATGCCCGAGGCCAAGACGTGTTATTGTTTGCGAGTTAAGATAGAAAACATCATGCGTTTAGATTAAGTGATGGCGTCGTCCTCCCCTTGCAGATCATGACTCGAACTAGGAGTGAGGAACGACGAGCCCCGGGGAAACCGCCTGGGAAACCAATCCTGAGGAAGTCGGCCACGGGTGAACCGATGCCGGCCCCTAAAGGGGACCCTTCTTTACTGTCTTCAACCTACGCTCCTTCTCCTGCCGGGTCGGGCGCTTCGGCCAGAGAGCCAGTCCCGCAGACCTCGGAATACACTGTTGAGGAGAACCCTGGGATGGAGGACGCCGAAGTCGCTTCTTGGGCTGAAGAACTTGAGGCCGAGCTGGAAGTCGAGGCCGTGGCGGAGGAGCCTGAGGTCCTTGTTGAAGATGAATTCCCCTGGGTGGCGATAAGGATCTGCAACACCATGGCGAGGTTGAGGCCGGATAGACCCCTATCTTTTTACGAGAAGTTCATCACTGGTCCTCCTGAGCAGAGATGGGAGTTGATGGACGCCGACAAGTATCCGGTGTGCATGGAGCATGACGCGTCCGGCTTCTTCCTGTACGGAGTTGTAATGGAGACAATGGGAGTTCGGATCCCACTAACCGAGTTCCAGAAGAGTGTGCTCAAATTTCTGCACGTGGCCCCTTCACAACTAACGCCAAATGGTTGGGGCTTCGTCCGTGGTTTTGAGCTGGTCATGGAGCGCCTCGGGAGAGTTCCAATGGCGGAGGTCTTCTTCTGCTTCTTCAACGTGCTCCGTTCCCCAGAGGTCGGATCTAAGAACAAGAGGTATGGTCACGTCGGACTGAGATGCAACCCAAATCGGTCTTACTTCTTTGCTGTTAATGATTCAAACTGGGATTTCTAGCCAAATTTCTTTTTTGTCAGAGCTTTAAGTAGTGCAGCTAAGCTTGCTGTCGCCGACTTCGAGGACCAAAAGTTGGTGGTTGGGCACTTCCCTCTTTTCTGGGATCAAAGCCATTACATCCGGAACGGAGTGGAGATCAGCACCCAGAGCTACATGTCGGACCCTGAAAAGCTAAAAGGAGAGGATAAAAAATCCTATGAGCTGTTCAATAAATAGGGAAAAATAATGGTTAAGGCCGGACTCCGGTTTCATTGTGGTTCAATGATAGAGGCCTTGGCCGTATCCAAAGCCAGATTGGATCAATATTTTGCTACTTGTAATTCGCCTTAAATTTCTTCTTGTTTATTTTGCGTAGGGCCGAGTTCGGCGTGTCATTGTTGTTGACTGATCCTTTTGTTGTTGTTGCAGGTAAAATGGATGAGCTAGACTTGGATGCCGTTTTCGAGGTGGCCGGGGTTGCGACCACGGTCACTATCGACAAGAATACACCTGCAAAGAAGACAACAGACAAGCCTTCTGGGTCGGCCACTGGGACCGGCCCACCAGGCAAGAACGCGGGCAAGCCCGACTCCAGGGGGCAGTGGATAAACAAAAATCAAGTCAGAATAAACCTCCTCCAAAATCTCCTGTTGTTCGTTCCTCCACACTGCAGCAAGACACAGGGGTAGGCAAGAAGAGGAGTAACGCCAAGGTCGTTACCAGTGATCCTGCCAAAAAACAAAGGTCTATGCAACAGACTACATATAAGGGTAAAGGAAAAGCTTCCCTGCCCGACTTTGAAGCCTTCATTCGGGTTGGTCAGACCGGTGCAGAGGTCATCAAAGAGCTGCGGGATCTAGCAGCCGGCTAAATGACTGACCGCGTCAAAGGTAAGCTCTCCGTCCTTGATGCTGAAAATAGAATTTTACAAGACAAATATATTCAAATATGTCGTGAGCTCAGTTCTTATCGAGATCGTAATTTGGTAGCCTACTCTGAGGAGAACCGGAGTCTGAAGGAGGAGCTGGAGAAGCTGAAAGATGTCCAGAAGCAGCTCGAAGATGCCCGTGCTCAGGTCTCTCAGCAGAACAAGCTAGTTGCCGACCTTCCAAAACTAAAGGAGGATCTAAAGGCGGCACTAGAGAGGGCGGAGGCAGCCGAGGCGGCTAAAGAGAAGAAGTCCAAGGAGGTAGATGAGTTGAAGGTAGACAAGACCATGCTTACTCAGAATGTGGCAAAAGCTGCTATGTCCGGCTTCAAGCTGCTATGTCCGGCTTCAAGCGATGCCTTACTATGGCCTTGGTCCTGGAACCCGATTTGAACACCAACCTGTTGGATGCCAAGTACAGGGTTGAAGATGGGAGGATAGTTCATAAGAATACAGTGATCTATGATCCTGCCGCCGTCCTCGCTATTGAGGATGAGGTCGCCGTTGCCAACACTGTAGAGAATGCCGAACCTGGAGGCAGAGCTCGCTGATCTGTTTTGAGCTTTTCTTTGATTTGGTCACGGGCATGTCCGGGGCCAATTCTTAATTGTAACATACAATGGGCGCCGTCCCCTTTTTCCGGTCTTTAATTCGTTTTTGTTCATTAACTCTGTTTGTTAATCGCTGTTCTGCATGCCTGCTTTGAATGAATGTCCGTAGAGTATGAAAAATGACCGAGATTAGAACACGAGTTGTTGTAGGACGGCTGTTCCTTTGTAAGAGGAAAGCCATAATTCCGAATCCAAAGCGAAATCCGAGGTAGCCAATAGAAAACCCGTAGGTCTTGAGACATTCTTGCGATTTAAGACAATAGAGCTGAGAATAAGCTTTAAAGAGGGACAAAGGCCGGGACGACCCCCCTGCTTCGTAGCCATCTATCGTGAGAGCCGCTGCGGGCCATTGTCTTCACAGATGAGAAAGCCGCTGCGGGCTCCTCTCTCCAAAAATTCCTCCAACAGAGATCGTTGTGGACCTCCGCCCTTCAACCCCTAATGGAGCGTTGAGCTCGAAGATCAGGGGCGCTGCAGGCTCGCACGAGGCGAAATTAGGAAGACCTCGACCTCTGATGGAGCTCGTCAGCTCAGAGATCAGAGGGAGGTTGGCTCGCACAAGGCGAAATTGGGAACCCTTCGGCCTTTGGTGAAGCTCGTCAGCTCAGACACTAGAGGGAAGGTCGGACTCTCTGATGGAGCGCGGAGCTCAGAGATCAGAGAGCTATTGGAGCCGCTGCGGGCTGTTGACTTGGCGCCGCGATCATGAGGGAGATCCGAGCGGGCGAAGACCTGCAAAGAAATCATGAGAAGATCGGATGAAGATCCAACCTCGAGGTAGGCGCTGGAGGTCGGCGATGAGAATCTTGGAGAGGTTCCCTGGAGATATCTGGGGTCGGATAGAGGCTCAAGCCGTGGTTGCAAGGCGAGCGGAGTCTTCGAGCTCAAGCCGAGGCTAGGAGGTGAGCAAATTCTTGAGGTTCATGCCGTGGTTGGGAGGCGAGCAAATTCTTGAGGCTCAAGCCGTGGTTGGGAGGCGAGCATAACCTGGGAAAAGGGAAACGAGAAATTTGCAAAACAGGAGGAAATAGGTTTCGTAATTTCAAAAAAAAATGTATATGCCTCTTGGAGAAGTGAGTCAGTCTGGAGAGGGCGTGATACTTTGAGAGGTGGAAGCAAGCGGTGATGCTCCCACTGTGGTCGCCAATGTTCGGTACCGGAGTACTAGAGTGAGGCTCCCGAGGCTAGATGAGAATCCGAACCTGGGGCTAAGTGCTTGATCGCTTCCAATGAGGTACGTCATAGTCTGAAAGCCGAGCTCGGACGTTCGTGGTAGAACTCCGTCCACGTCGGGTGGGGGGTACCTGCAAGACACTCCGACGCTCAAGTCAGTATGTGAAAGAGCCGAGGTGCATGATTGAGTGCCCGAGCTCTGCGTGCCCGAACTCGGGGGATCGGGTGCGCCGAGCTTAGGGAGGATCAGATATGCGCGGTAGCTTAGCGTTCTTATGAGTGGGTCGTGTGTGAATTGTACCTGGGTTTGGAGGGCGGAACCTCTATTTATAGACGAGACGTCGTACCTGGACCGTTGGATGCGCAAGATTGATCCTGATCGTTGGTTGGGTACGGAGTACGGATGTTACCATCCTGAGAGGCGGAAATGGGCCGGGCCTTAGCCAATGAAGGGTTTGGTCCAGTCCGGAACACATAAGGACATCAAATCCAGCAATATATTGCTAGATTCTAAAATGGTGGCACACTTGGGAGATTTTGGATTAGCAAAACAAATCTTTGAGAATCTTGACTCTAATATTGAGTCAAATTCTTGTTTTGCTCGATCTTATGGTTACATAGCCCCAAGTACTAATCTTAATCATGTCTTTGATTTGAATTTTTCTCGTTCACCACATTTATTTTAGTTTAACTATTAACACATGTTTGACGTTTGTTTATTATTTTTGAAATATGCATACTCAATCAAAGCAATAGAAAAGAGTGATATTTACAGCATGAGAATTGTGTTTATGGAAATTGTTCGTGGTAAAATGCCAACAGATGTAGCTTTTAGATCAGAAATGAACATGGTGAGATGGGAGGAGATGAAGATTGACATGCAAGGAACTGAGCGCGAGGAACTGCTAGATTCTGAACTTAAACCCCTTTTATCTGTTGAAGAGTTTACTGCATTTCAAGTACTTGAAATAACCATATAGTGTACTAAAGCAGCATCACAAGAGAGGCCATCATCGCGGAAAGTATGTGATCTTCTTCATCATGTTTTTAAGAACAAGAAGGTGAACTTTGAGAAGATGAATTTGAATCATTGCAACTGAGCTGGTTGAAGAGAAATGAATGCATGTAATTTTACTTTCCTTTTTAGCACTATATTTTTAAACATTCTTCAATGTGTTTAATTTAAATTAATTTATGATCATCATGATAACTAACTAATGGGCCTTGGACCTAATAATGCAGTACGAGGTCTAGGGGCCCAATGAAAAGGTCCAAGTATAAGAAGGCTAAACAAACATGTGACAAAGAAGTCAGCTATCTTTTCAAAGTCAAGCTCGTTTCAAAAGAATCAAGCTCGAAATTGGTTCAACTCATCCACCATCCAATGTAATACTCAAATCATCAACTACTCTATCAATACATCTGTATCCATCTAACTCTGAGTAAGCTGGATGCAAGTGCCCTCAACATCCCAGACAATAGATAGAGTCTATTTAGTGGTTTGTGGGATGCCTCGGCGGTACTCCGCCTTTACGTAAGATCTCCCCCCTCCAGCGCTAACCGTAAGGCCGGGTCGTGCCCGTCATTTTGTTGTGGCTTATCCATTAGTTTATTGTCGGTTGAAGTTAACAATGATTTTACCCATAGCCACAACAACGGTTCAAAAAGGCTATCCTACTGTAAAAGTTGTAAAGAATAAATTGCTTAATCGGAAGAGGGATCAAAGGATGAAGATTGTCTAGTTTTTTTTTGTTGACAAAGAATGACTGCCTAATTACCTATATTGAGAAAGGAGTGATTATTAATATTGACACCGAGTTGATCATTCAACAATTTCAAAATACAAAGTCGCATAGAGGACAATTATAAATATGTATATATATAATCTTTTTGACTGGTTTTATGATTCGAACAATTATGTCTTTATTTTTATATATTATAATTTAAAATTTTATTAAATTAAATAGTTTGACCACTTTAGACCAGGGTCTTGGATGCGATACTGATTATGAGAGTACTAGTTTCTTTTCTTGCTCAAAACACCAAAAATATAATTGAGGACCAACTTGTTCATGTGCAAATATGCTTCAATGTGTACTAAACTAAAGCATTTTATGAATCTAATGAAAAACAAAGTTTAGATTTTTTTTTGTCCAGTTAGATGAAATATGACAAATAATCACTGCTTATACTTGAGTTCGAACCTGGGAGTCGACGTATTCATGTCGCTGAAATTGTCAAGACAACGAAAAGTGAGCGACAAAGTTTAGACTTTTTAAGATAATAAACAACATTATAGTTGTATACGGTTATCATTAAACGATCTCGTCAAAAAATTTGAATAATTTATTCGAGGGATGGCCACACAAATCTCTGTCTCCTTAAATTGTTATGGACTTGCGATTTATTATATTTGTTACAATAATAAAAAAAAACAGCACCACTTCCGCATCATGCCGTCATTGGTGTTGGCCAACTAGCCTTGGCTCTGCCTTAAAAATACAAAGTCATGTAAAATTACTCACTATTAAAATCCAACAAGTAGTATAATAAAAAAATACCAACAAATCCCAAGAAGGCGAATAATTGGGTTCCTTAACCATTTGGTCAATGAATCGATCTCTGGCCGTGCGTATGGAAAAATACCTAGTGGGAGAGGTCAACCCCTTAAATGGATCTCAATACCTCGGTTTACCAAAAAAAAAAGAAATACCAACAAATCTCAAGAATGTAGCTCAGTTGGCGAGCTAAGAGATATTGAAGAAGTGCAACAAATGAGCGCAAGAAAGAGGTTCCCAGTTCAAAATAAATGGATACTAGTTTATTAATTGAAATAAGTTTTCATAAAATTAATGTTTCTATTGAGATGAATGATAATTTACTTAGAGAGTGAACTGTACCTTGCGATGGTCTGCGGAGACGGATGGTCTGCGGAGACGGTAAAGGGATAGGTCGTCTGATACTGTAGGCTGAGGATGACCTGAACACACGGGGGGGGGGGGGGGGGGGGGGGGAGGGTGTACCTGCAAGAACACTCCGACGCCCAAGTCAGCTATGTCGAGCTACAGTACTACTATCTAGTGAATATTCGAATGAATTGCGTACCTGACACCTGGTGATTGATGTTATTTATATTGATTAGTTTGCGAGTGGACTGATCTGGATAGCCCAATTGGACTGGGGGCCCAATACGCGGTCGATCTTATCCTCCCCTTGCTGAGTTGGATGATCACTACTAGATTGGGCTAAGTTGGACTTATCCTCCCTTATCGGGTTGGATGACCACTACAGGGTTGGGCCTGACGATTGGCCCAGTCCAGAACAGTTGCCCCCCAAGCCACGGTCGATCGTTGAGCGGGCGTTGGCTTGATGCACAGGGTTGCTGGTCGTGCTCGGTCAGTAGTTTGGTAGGTCCTGCCCACAGTTCACGACTTGTGAATTTTCAGCTGTTGAGATCGTATCGAATTGTTCGATAATTGATAGACGTTTTCCTCGTCGTCCGACTTGTATATTTCGTATATATAGAAAAAATATTTTTAATTTTTCGATGGGCCTATTTTCGTGGGCCTATATATATGTGGATGTGAGGGGCTCTTCTTTCCCTTCATTCTCAACACACTCAAATTCCACTTCACCTAAAATTTGCTCTGGCCGACCCGTGGCTCTAATTGGGCGACCTGAAACTTTGTTTTAGGCTACCCGTTATTTCACGCGTGCCCAACCGATCGTCTCCTTTTCTGAACGGCTCGCCCCCTTCACGCGTTCCCTCATGCGACCAGCCATCTCTTGGGCGTTCGACCAGCCCATTCCTCTTGCTGGAGCGACCTGGCCAGCGTGGAGAACAGCTCGCGTCGCGCTTCTTCGTGGGCGACCCGACCAGCTCGTGGAGAACAGCTCGCGTCGCGTGGGTGAGCACGCCGTGACGACCTGTGACGACCCGATCTGACGCGCAGGGGCGATCCGATCTGGTGAGCGCTTCTTCTCACCGTGAACGACCCGATCTACTTCTGTTTTCATTAAGGTGTGCGTGGCTGGACGACGTGACCGACCTGATCCGCTTCCTGTGGGACGACGTGGCCGACCCTCCCTGTGGGACGACCTAATCTGCTCCTCGCCCAGGTCTTCGACGAGCGCCTCTCACGGGCGACCTGTTCGCATCGGGCGTGACTCATTGTGGTGAGTTTAAGTTCTTTTCCTTCATGCATTTTTTGTTGTTTATTGCTTGATTTCGTTGTTGTGAGTTTGAAAGAAATCCACGGCTTGGTTCTCAGGTGACTTCGTGGTTTTCTCTGGGTAAAGGACGACCTGATCCGTCCTGTGACTGTGGGGGTGAGGTCGATCTCTTTTTTGACGTAGTTCGCTTCATTGGGTGAACCGTTCGTGTGGCGTTGGTGTGCTCCAAATTCAACGCTCTTTTCGTTGGTGTGAATGTAAGTTCTTTTCCACTTTACTTTGACTTAGAAAATTTTGAGTATTCGTTCTTCATGTGCGTTTGATCTGGTCCTCAAGTTATACGAACTTGATTTTAAACACTTAGCAACTTTGCCCCGATTATTATCTGCGTGTTCTGAATCATAGTGCTCTGCATCATAATGTTTTGTCGGTAGGTGATTTGCAGTTGTTGAGAGTAAGCATCCATCGTGTATTCACCTCTTCTCCTTTTTAAACAACTTGTCAAGATTGCGACGTGTCCCAAAGCATACTTTCTCGCTATTAACTTCGTTAAAATTGTTCGGCTGTGAGCTTAATCGTACTCTTATTTCTATGTTCAGTGGTTGATTTCGATTATGGGGGAACTTGATCTTTGCAGCGGGTGACCTTGTCTCCAGTGTCATCGGACCTTGACTCGGGTATTCCTCCTTTCCTCCCTCCTTTACTTATTCTTTCTTTACTTGTCTATTCTGGTTTGGCGGGAAGGGGCGATCAGGCTTGGGGCGCGGCAGTCGTCCCCCTCACCCGCAAGCCCAACGACTCGTCTGACGAGCGATCGCTCCTTCCTGCAGGTCTGCACCGTGGTGAGAACCAAGCAAACTCTTCGTAAACCTACGGCGTCTGACCCTCACGTTGCTAGGGCTGCTACCTTGAAAAAGGTGCGGTCTCCCAATATGTCGGATGGTAATGAGAGGGTGGCCTCCCATGAGGAGGAAGTGCACTCTTTGCACGAAGAGGAGGTAAATTCTCATGAAGAGATAGGGTCTGGTTCTCCTGCTAAGTCTCCAGCATCGGGAGGTTCTAGGCGGGCTACATCCGCCGTCCATTCTTCGGGTGATCGACCGTCTGGTTCTACCACGAAGAGCACCGAGTCGTCTAGGCCTGCAAAGATCAAGTCATCTTTTGGGCGTCGAGCTGGCACGGATTATTCTTGGGTTTCTTCTGTCGTTCTGCAAGAGCGTGCGACCGTGACACGGAGGAGTGGCAAGTTGAGAGCATGGGGACGGATGAGCACGTTGCAACCTATCCGACCGAGCTGAAATTCACCATGTACTTGCTGGTTCTCTCCATTATGCAGGTGCGACCACCCTTTTCTCCTTTTGAGCGTCAAGTCCTTCGTTTCTTGGGTGTCGCCCCTTCTCAATTTCATCCCAACTCTTGGGCCTTCGTCAGGACCTTCGAGGTGCTGTTAGGCGAGCTCAAGAGGCCGGTTTCTCTCAGGCTTTTCTTTACTATCTTTGATACCAACCGTCGGGGAGAGAAAGATAGTGGCAAGACTAGGTGGGAGTATCTCAGTTTGAAGGCTATCGTAGGTTATAAACTCTTTAGGCCTTTTATAGATTCTTTGAAGCAGTGGAAGGATAAGTTTCTTTGGGTTGCCCCTACTAGTCGTAATGCTCAAGACTTGGTGGCATTTCTGAATGACGAGGAAGAGGCGGTCGGTTACAAGTTTCCAATTGCGTGGTCACTGCAACATTACCAAAAGGAGCCACATACTTATCGGTTCATGCCCAAGCAATTGAATGCCACTGACAGAGAGACCTTGCGATTGCTGAGGAATTTGGCCTCCCATTTACCTTCCAAAGAGAAAACGTTTCCCTGTAAATCGATCGTTCTGGCTAAATCTCCCGCCGAGTTGACAGCGGTCTTAGGTTTGCCGATTTTCTAGTTTATACTATCCTCTTATCACTTATTTGTTGCTTCTATTGTCTTATAACAATTGTGTTTGTTTTCTTGCAGCCAAGATGGCAGGTGATGAGATGACTTTTGCTGAGCTAGTTGCTGGTGCCAAACATGGGCCTCCCAAGCGTATGACCGGTGCTCGCGCTGAGGGCTCGACCCCCATGCCTTCCCCGCCTCCTCCTGAGACGCTCCCACAAACCCCTCTGGCGGATCCACATCCTGGGGGCGACCCTGAAGGCCCTCAGAAAGCTAAGAGGAGGCCAGCCGATGCTGCAGTGTCCGATGTGTCGATTCACCCATCTGCGAGCTTGCCTGATCAGCTGGGGAAGAAAAGACATGGTCGTGGCAAGTCTCCTAGGTTGAGGTTGGACCAGTTGGGCGTTGCTTACCGTGATCGCTTCACGGAGGACCCCATCGACACTGCTATTGATGTCTTGAAGGCTGCTTCCAAACAGCTGAAGAAGGCTCAGAAAGAGGAGGATGAACAGTTTGTAGGTAAAGTCTGTTGGCCTAGCTTGACCTATTAACCTATGTTGGCTTCGGGTCCTTCCTCCTCGGGTCGCCCCTTCCTTGTTTTCCTTCATCA
This sequence comes from Astragalus glycyphyllos, assembly GCA_963573325.1. Taxonomy (NCBI): domain Eukaryota; kingdom Viridiplantae; phylum Streptophyta; class Magnoliopsida; order Fabales; family Fabaceae; genus Astragalus; species Astragalus glycyphyllos. Next base: position 21,963,363 of record OY754308.1, read on the forward strand.
AGTAATTGTTGATTCGTTGTTGATTATTTCTTTTCCCCTTTTCAGAGTTGAAGGCGGAGAGAGACGAGGCTTTGGTTCGAGTTAAGGAAGCCAAACATGCCTTGGAGGAGTCTGAGAGGAAAGCTAACATCTTGAAGGAAGAGCTGCAAGAGCTAAAGTCGGCCAAGGAGGTTGCTGAGGCTAAGCTGCGGGAGGAGCTGCAGGAGCTGAAGTTAGACAGAGATGCCGCTGAAGCAAGGATGAAGGAAGAGTTTGAGAGCTCGATCTCCAAGCTAGAGGGGGAGGTTGAAGCACTGAAGCAGGCGGAGGAGGAGAGTGAGAAGACGTTGGAGGCCACCGAAGAATGGGGTAGAAAATGTGCTCGTCAAGGTGTTAGGATAGCAACGGAGCAGTTTAATAATGCTCTAGAGCAAGTCCAGCTCTGTTATCCCGCGTTGGTGGTTGACAAGACTATTTTTCATCCTGACCATGTCGTCCTAGGTGACCAGATTGTGAAGCCCACAGGCAAGCCTGATGGGACCAACCTGGTTATTTATCAGCGATCCTGAGGGTTAGGTCGGGTCGTTTTTCCGCTAGGTCATTCTTTCGTGATGTATCACGTTGACTTGCGTTCTTACTTCCTATTCTTGGATTTGGTTCGATTTGGTTGTAACCCATACTTTTGATTGTTCATGCTTTTGGTACTTTGTTGCATGATTTATTTCGCCTAAGTCCCTTCGTTCACGTATGATACTCTGACTCTTTGATGATATGTTTGCTATTTTTGATATACGTTCTCATTCTTCGAAATGTTCGTTATATGGGCAACGTCATAACAGGCATGATCGTCCCTGGCACGGTCGGGTCGTCCCTGGCATGGTTAGGTCGCCCCTGGCCAGATCGTCAAGGGAGGAGCTGCTGTGCCTGCTGAATAGTTCGCTTATCTTGTTTATATTATCGTGCACACTGCTAAGTTCGTTTAGTTTATCAATCTCGTTATTTGATAGCCTTATGTGTTAAGATTGTTTATTTCGCGTACTGTCTTGTACTTTCCACCCGTTCTGCTCGAGCGGGGTCAATCGTCGCCCGCGGACAGTTTACCAGGCTCCTACCCAGATTTAACTCGCCCTTGGGGGTGTGCCTGTTCGTTCGGTCACTTCGTTTTACTTAAATTCGTTTAAGTGTTCTACCGCCACCTAGCAGTTTATCAAACTCGGTTTGATTATAACTCGCGTGGTGGGGTGAATCAAAATTGATTCATTCGTAAGACATTGCTTGTAAGTAAAGAGATCAATACACACATCAATCAAAAAATGCCTCGTCGTTATTGACGGACGGGCGGGCCTCGATAAAAAACCCAGTGGGAAAAAGAGCGTCCCGCCCGTTTATTCGTTCATTGAGTTTGACAAATTCTTTGCTAAGTTACAAAATGACTGATCAAATAAAATATCTCCTAAGGTTGATGGCGTTCCAAGTCTTAGGAATTACTCCACCATTCATAGTCTGCAGCGTGTAAGCACCCTTGCCCGTTTTGGAGATGACACGGTAGGGGCCTTCCCAGTTGGGGGCGAGCTTGCCCGTGGCTGCGTTTCTCTGTCCAATGTCTGCTCTTCTCAACACCAGTTGTCCGACACTGAAGTCCCTGGGGACGACCTTGGCACTGTGCCTCGTGGTCATCCCTTGCTTGATCAGAGTTTCTCTAAGGGCGGCTTTGTTTCGGAGCTCTTCGACCAAATCCAGCTCCTCCCGGATGGCCTGACCGTTCTCAGTAGCCGGCTTGGGGTTGGTCGTCCTCCAGCTTAACTCTCCAATATCGACCGGGATAAGAGCGTCGGTCCCATAGACCATCTTGAAGGGGGACTCCCCAGTGGTGGAATGCGGCGTTGTTCGATACGCCCATAGCACATACGGCAGTTCTTCAGCCCATCTCCCCTTTGCCTCATCCAATCGCCTTCTAAGGCCGCGCAAGATCACTCGGTTCGCTGCCTCTGCTTGTCCGTTCGTCTGTGGATGTTCAACTGAAGAGAAGCGCTGCTTCACTCCAAATTCAATCAAAGCTTCTTGAAACTTCTTGTCAGTGAATTGCGTGCCATTGTCGGACACGACCACTTCTAGAATTCCGAAACGGACCAGGATATTCTTCTTAAAGAACCGAAGGCAATTCTTGGACGTTATCGTTGCTAAAGGCTCTGCCTCGATCCATTTCGAAAAATAATCCACTGCTACTATAAGATATTTGAGCTGTCCAGTAGCAACTGTGAAGGGACCCAAGAGGTCGATCCCCCACCAGGCAAATGGCCATGGCGCAGTCATGCTATTTAGCTCGACTGGGGGAGCGAGATGGACATCTGCGTATCTTTGGCACTTGTCACATTTTTTTACTAAGAGATTCACATCCTCTTCCATAGTAGGCCAATAGTATCCTGCCCTGAGCGCCTTCTTCGCCAATGCCCTTCCCCCCAGGTGGTTTCCGCAGATCCCTTCATGGATTTCTCTAAGTACATAGTTAGCTTCTTCAGGAGGTAAGCACTTCAGAAGTGGCATGGAAAATCCCCTTCGATATAGCTGTCCGTTGATAATTGAGTAGGAGGACGCTCGTCTGCGTACAAGAGCGGCCTTCTTGGGGTCCTCTGGCTCTTCCCATTCCCTGATATATTTAAAGATGGGTGTTGCGCCCGAAAAATCCGGTTTGGGACTTCTCGTTTTGCAACGTGAAAGATTGTAGAGCCGCCACCAATATTTATTTGGGAAAACATCGGAAAAACCCTTTTTTTGGAAAAGCGAGTGGTCTTTCGAAATCAGAGATGTAGGTTCGGGGGTCGGTTACGCATGGGGAAGGTATTAGCATCCCATACGTCCTTTCTACTGAAAGGGAACCATTAACTCGATGTGTGGTTTGACAAAGGTTTGAGTTGAAAGCGATTTGTTCTACTTCTTTTCTTTTCTTTTCTTTTCTTTTTTTTTATTTGAAAAATCGTTTTATTGAAAACGGAAGACAGGAATATTTTTGTTATCTTTGAAAAGTGGAAACAAAACAAAGATTTTCTAAAAGGGTGCTTGACGGGACGGACCCGCTCCTACGTACCCTCACTGGGTTGAGGGATCAAAGCTACGTAGTTCTCGGCTTTTGCGTCTGAAAACGGCTTAAGAGTTTTTCGCAATTGGGTAAGTGTTTGTGAAGACCGAACAACAACGGTTAGAATGGCCTCACTACTAACTCTTTTTTTGAAAATACAATCATCATTAACGATCTAAACGGCAACAGCGCGAGTGATCATCAATGACAATTTGTTTTATTTAATGGAGGAAGAAAATGTTTTCGCAAAGCAAGGAGTGTTTGAAAATGAGTTTAGAAAATGGGTTTTGGAAAACAAGTAGAACATTATTCAATCAATTCCAAGTCCATAACCAAATGCAACCATGAGTGAACAAGATTCAAACATACTCACCAATCAAGCAATCATAAACATGTTGATTATTAACAAAGATTAAGCATGCCAATATAATCAAGAGATCCAATTATTAAGGATGCAAGACAAAGCTCTCAAGACAATTGTGTGTGTGTGTGTGAGAATTGCTATGGGACGGGCAACAATCTCAAAGGGGTGCATATACCTTAATGACTCTATGCTACAACCGGAAAAGTAGGCTTACGTCTTCATTAAGAATACATACTAGTGGAAGGAAGGGCACACAATTAAATCAAGTCATTCAAATGGCATCAAGAACAAGTGAACACAATTGATCATAGGCATAGAGTATTCTAGGTTTAATGAATGAACATGTGAGCGATGATACATGATTAAGCAAGCATGTGAATGTATGAGCATACAAGAGAATGCATGAATAAGTATACAAGAGAATGCATGAGCATACAAGAATGCATGAGCATTTATTATGCATGGTATACAAGTATGAGTGAATGTGTGTGCAAGCATGCAAGGTGTCGCATAGATGATGCAAATAAGTGAAATGCAAAGTTTGAAAATGTTTTGAGTAAGAAGTGGTAAAAATGTTTTGGGGTTTTAAATGAGAAGTAGTAAAAGTTTAAAATGCAAATGATTGAAATGTTTTGGTATTTTTTTTATGCAAATTTACAAGTGGTAAAAAGTTTGAGTGAGAAGTTAATGAAATGGTAGAGTAAAAATACATGAGGTAAATGGTAATTATTTAATGAGATGGTAAAGTAAAAAGATAAAAGGGTAAAAACACAATTGCACAATTGCATTTATTCACACAAGATCAAAACAACACGTTTTCAAGCACAAAATATGCACAAAAGTGGCCTAAGGCCGAAGCAATGCTAAGCACAAATCACCATCAAATTTCACGCTAAAATTCACAATTAATACATGAAACAATTCACAAGACTAAACCCTAGATCATCATGCCATGTTCTAAAGTAAGCATCAAGCATATCATGTATTTTATTCTTCACAAAATCAAAGAAGTAAAAAGGCAACAAAAACCCTAGGTTTTGAAGCAACAACCCGAGGCACCCAACACCAAAATCAAGCCAAAATTCAACTTAAAATCGTGAAATGAACAAAATGAACACAAGAACCCTAAAATCCATGCTATGGCCGAAGCAAAATAGGTAGGAAAACAAGGTTTTATTTCACCAAAATCATGCAAATGAGGTAGAAATGCAATGAATGATGAGAAAACACAAGAATCTTTCCTTCAAGGCCAAGGACTCATCTCAAACACCCAAGGCTCCCAATGTCCTTGTCCAATAATGTTTGAAATGAGTCCTCAAAGCTTCTTTCAAGAAGGAAAGAGGAATAGAAGAGAGATTACATGATGAAAATTAAAGAAAATGCAAGGGTTAGTGAGCTTACCTCTAGATCTAGCTAGAAAATGAAGAAGGAAAGAGAATAGAAGCAAGAACACTTGAAGAACACCACAAGAACCTCTTGAACCTTTCGCAAATGCTTGATTCTTTATGGTTTTTGATGAAACTTTGATGATTATGCAAGTTTAGAAGTAGATTTATTGAAAGGATGAAGAATAAACAAGGTTTGATGGTTGATTTTTTGGAAGAATTTTGAAGAAAAGAATATGGGTATGGTGGCTGGTTGCTTCGAAGGAATGAGAGAAAGAGAGGAGAGATTTGGGTGCTAGGGTAAAAAAAAATGAGTGTCCTCCTCATGGTCTCTTATTTTGGGTTTTATATGAGGTGCAAAATTAAGGGTATATAGGACATTGTGCTTTTGCAAACCATTGAGATTTGAGCTAGAATTTGAATCAAAGGCCAAGATTGCAATGCACATGGATTAGGGACAAGGAGAAAACACAAATGAGTGAGGAATAGCTGGTCATACACAAAAATTATGAGTTTTTGTTGCACAAAAATTATGAGTTTTTGTTGCACAAAAATTGTTGAGGGCACCTAGGTCATTCTACACAAAGTTGTAGCCTAGGATTTGATCTAGAATTTTAATCAATGGCTAGGAATACAACTCACATGGATCAAGGGCATGAGGAAACACAAAATGAGGTGAAAATGAGCTGGAAAATTCGGAGCAAATGAGGCCTTGGTGCCCAAGTTTTGCAAGCTTGTCAAGAAAAATAGTACATTTTGTCTTATTGGGGACACTTCCTTATTTTCACCATTTTTGATTATTCTTTTCTAGATAATTCCATAAAAATCATGCCACTTTGGGCCATGTCCTAGGAATCAATGATTGGGCCCAAAATTCCATGATATCACCCTTCCCAAAATTGATTTGAGACCTCACCTTGATGGAAATTCCCATTTTGCCCTTTTGCTTAAAATTTGAATTTTATGCCAAAAATCATGCATGCATGCGCACAAAAATTCATAACCCAAATCATCTAGATCCAAATAAATTCCTCTGAGATTGAACAATGATTTTTGGTGAGAAATTGCTTAATTTTGGAAATGACCAAAATACCCCTTTTGCCCAAAAAACCCTAATTTTGCTCCAAAAGGCATTCCAATCCTAAAAATGATTTTAAAAGCGCTGAAATGACTTTTAGAACCCAAAAATGCATGCTCATAGTTCTTCACATCCTTCAGAATGATGCTTCACTTCATAATTTATTTCTTTTTTGTGGAAAATTAAGGTTTTGTCCCAAGCCGGACAAAATTAGGGTATGACAATGGGATCGATCCAACTCCCTTCTAGGTCGATCATGCATACATCAGGGTCCATAACTATCTGTTCAAGCTGCACGCTGGGCTGTGTGAGTACCTTCTGAATTACGCTTCTGTGGTTTCCTGGACTCTTTGTGCTCGCAAGCTTTGACAGTACATCTGCTCTTACGTTCTCCGTCCTAGGGACATGCTTGACTTCTGCGTGATTGAAGCGCTCTAATAATCCTCTTACTTTAGTCAAGTACCTCTGCAAGACCTCATCCTTTGCAGTGAAGGCCTCTTTGATCTGAGATACCACCAGTAAAGAATCTGAATACAACTCCACTCGTTTGACGTTAAACTTGATAGCAAGCAGCAGTCCGGCAATGCAAGCCTCGTACTCTGCTTGGTTGTTGGAGGTAGAGAACGAGAACGTTAAAGAGACTTCGACCATCGTCCCTTTGTCACTTTCAAGGATCAGACCTGCCCCACTGCCCTTGCTGTTAGACGAGCCGTCCACATGCAATACCCAAAGAGGATGCATCGGGTTTTCAGGGATGGGGGTCATCTCTGCTACAAAGTCGGCCAGCACTTGGGCCTTTATGGCTGATCTTGCCTCATACTTTATTCCAAATTCTGACAATTCGACTGCCCACTTGATCATCCTGCCAGCCAGGTCTGGTCGGTGTAAGATTTGTCTGATAGGCTGGTCAGTCCGTAGGATGACCTGATGAGCCACAAAATATGGCCTTAGTCTTCGAGCCGCCACAATAAGTGCCAACGCCAGCTTCTCAATCTTCTGATATCTTAGTTCTGGCCCTTGAAATGCTTTGCTGACAAAGTATACAGGGTTTTGGTTGGATCCTGCTTCTCGCACCAACACTGCTGACAATGCATCGTCAGTGATGGAGAGATATAAGTAAAGTGTTTCTCCTAGCTCTGGTGTGGTCAGTATTGGAGGTTGCAACAGAGCTGCCTTCAACTGATCAAGCGCCTGTTCACACTCAAGTGTCCACTGAAACTTAACTTCTTTCTTCAACAACTTGAATAAGGGAAGGGACTCGTTTGCAGCTTTGGCTATGAAACGTGAGAGTGCGGCCACCATCCCGTTTAGTTTTTGTATTTCTTTTTTGGTGGTGGGCGACCTCATCTCCGTTACCGCCCTGCATTTGTCTGGGTTGGCTTCGATCCCCCTCTCCGTTAGATAGAAACCTAGGAACTTGCCTGCTCTTACCCCAAAGGTGCATTTCTCAGGATTGAACCTTAGAGAGTTTTTTCGAGCTTCCGCAAATACTTCTTTGAGGTCTTCCACATGTCTTGGGTCGTCCCTGCTCTTAACTATCATGTCGTCTAAGTATACTTCCACCACCCTACCTATCTGCTCACGGAAAACTTTGTTCATCATTCGCTGGTAGGTCGAATATTGAGATCAGAGGGACTTACCTGCAGCTCGAATACAAGTTGAAGTCAGTCTTTCTGGGGGACACGTGGGTCCAAAGGGGGATTCGGAAATCCAATTCATCTTCTTCAGGGTCAATGCTTTCACACCGATCCAGGGGTGCCTGCTCTGGTCGCAGGACTTTCCTTCAGGTTTCTCAGGTTGGCGGTACCTGCACATGTTAGCAGATGCAATGCATGGTGCATGGAATGAATGCATGTTATGCAAAGGCCTGTTATGCGAATGCATGCGATGCAATGATTTTGGGTGAATGATGAATGCTGGGGAATGCTTTTCTTTCAGCTTTGATTGTTTTTTTTTTCTTTCATCTTTTAATTCTTCTTTTGATCAGCTTTCTGTTTTATGATCATTTGCTTTTTTGTGCTCTTCTTTTTTTAATAAAAGGCTTATTCTTTTGCTGGTTCAACCGACCCCGGACACTCCTGGCACGAGACTGAGGAACTGATTTACGGGACCCATGAGCCGAGTGCAAGTTTGCTTTATGGTTTGCCTTCTGGAATGACTCATGAGTGCAACTTTCCTTGCAAGATTAACTTTCTTTGGGAGATTGCTTATTTCCCGTGACTTTTAAGGATTTCGCAATGATTTGTAATGCTCTATGATGTATGCACATGTTTTGCAACTCAGTATTACCATCATCATAAAACGTTTATCTTGAGCAGAGAAGCGGAAAATAACAAACCGGTAGGAAAAAGTTGAGCTTTATTGATGTAGAAGCCAATCGTACAGAATGTTACGACGACTGTCCGTCTTTGTGGAGCAGTGCCAACATCTGTGTCCTTGACCTTGATCATTCCCCCATTCAAGCCTCGGGGAAGGTTGTATGCCTTTGTTTAACTTTCCACGCCCAAGTTTTCAGACCCTAATTTTTGCCTGGATCGCCCTTTCGGGTTTTCGATCCACCGAGTCGCTCTGATTTTGCCTAGGCCGCCCTTTCGGGTTTTCAACCTAGCGAGCTGATTCTTACTTGGCTTATCTTTCTCTTTTTCGTCTATTTCTTTCAGGCATAATACTTCTTCACTTGATCAGAATTGACCGGATTCCGGAGATCCTCGCCATCCATGTCTGTGAGTAACAGCGCCCCTCCAGAAAAGGCTTTCTTGACAACATAGGGACCATCATAGCTGGGTGTCCACTTTCCTCGGGGATCAGTCTGAATAGGCAGGATCTTCTTCAGCACCAGATCGCCTTTCTTGAATTCACGAGGTCTGACTTTCTTATCAAAAGCTGTTCTCATCCTCTGCTGGTATAACTGACCGTGGCATAAGCCTGCAATCCTTTTCTCCTCAATCAGGTTTAGCTGATCCAACCGGGCCTGTACCCACTCAGCTTCTTCTAGTTTTGTTTCCATCAGTACCCGCAGGGAGGGTATTTCAACTTCAATGGGCAGGACTGCTTCTGACCCATATACCAAGGAAAAAGGGGTTGCCCCAGTTGATGTACGCACTGAAGTACAGTAGCCATGCAGAGCAAAGGGAAGCATCTCATGCCAGTCCTTGTATGTTACCACCATCTTCTGCACTATCCGCTTGATGTTCTTGTTTCTTGCAGAGCAGCTTGAAGATTGGCTCGCAGGTGGCCGTCAGCTGGAAGATGAATCGGGAGATGTAATTCAACCTTCCCAGAAAGCCACGGACTTCTTTTTCTGTTTTGGGCACCGGCATTTCAAGGATGGCTTTCACTTTGTCTGGATCCACCTCAATCCCCTTCTGACTAACAATGAAGCCTAGCAACTTCCCTGATCTCACCCCGAATGTGCACTTGGCAGGGTTCAACTTGAGCTTGTACTTCCTCAACCGATCGAAGAGTTTTTGCAAGTTGACAATGTGCTCTTTGTCAGTTTTGGATTTTGCGATCATGTCATCAACATAGACCTCAATCTCCTTATGCATCATATCGTGGAACAAGGTGACCATGGCCCTCTGGTAGGTTGCGCCAGCATTCTTCAACTCGAATGGCATGACTTTATAACAGAAAGTACCCCAGAGAGTGATGAAAGTTGTCTTTTCCATGTCTTCGGGGTCCATCTTGATCTGGTTATATCCCGAATATCCATCCATGAAGGAGAATAACGAGTGTTGTGCAGTGCTATCCACCAAGACATCAATATGTGGCAGTGGGAAGTCGTCTTTGGGACTAGCACGATTCAGATCTCGGTAGTCAACACACATTCTAACCTTCCCGTCCTTCTTGGGAACTGGGACAATATTGGCAACCCACTGTGGGTATTTGGCCACTGCTAGGAATCCTGCATCAAATTGCTTCTTTACTTCGTCTCTGATTTTGAGGGACATCTCAGGCTTCATCCTTCTCAATTTCTGCTTTATGGGCGGGCATTCAGGTTTGACCGGCAGCTTGTGTACCACAATATCAGTGTCCAACCCAGGCATATCTTGGTAGGACCACGCAAACACATCAACGTAGTCATGCAACAGCTATACCAACTTCATGCGATCTTCGTCATTCATGGCCATTCCCACTTTGACCTCTTTCTTGTTCTCAGCTGTACCCAAGTTAATCACTTCGGTAGATTCCCCGTGAGGCTGGATTACCCTTTCCCCTTGCTTCATTAGTCTCATGAGTTCCGGAGGAGCTTCCCAATCTTCCTCAACATCCCCCTCGTCTTGGTTGATAGGATGATCAAAGTCAGAATGCGGACTGTTGACACTACTGTTTTCAGAGACCATTACTGTGGATCTGCATTTTACCGTAGCGAAAAAGCAGAATGAAAGGCGAAACAAGCAAGCAAGCAATAATAAAGCAGAAAAAAGACTCATGCAATGAAGAGAAAATGATTTTTATTGATTGAGAAATTCAAAACAAACGTTTTTATTGATGATGATGATTCAGAAAATAAAAACATGTGTGCCCCTAGCAACTGGTCTTATGGCCTTGGGCAGAGCCACAGGATTGCATTACAGATGATTACATTGAACCAAAGGTCACAGGAAAGTCGGCAGCTTCCCAGTTCTTCAACTCTTCACCGTCACAGCAGCGGCGAACCAGACTTGCACTACCCTCTTCATCTTCAGAGCCATCCTTGATGACAGCAACTTGGTTGGAATCCAGCAGACCAGCACTCACGAAGCTCTGGCTAATGTCACAAATTGGGATCCTCTGGGGCCATGGATCTTGGCCTTTGGACTTGGCCAACCATTTGCTCTTTCGTTCCTCTGCTATCTTCTTCCGTTCATCTTCACTTGGAGTGTATCCCAGTCCGCAACGATCTTTGCTCTCCTTCAGCTGGATGGGCGCCAGGATTCCCTGTCCAGATTTTCCCAGGCCAGAACCAACCTTATATCCTTGGGCTAACATGATTTTAGCAACCATTTTTTCCTCCTTGGTCCTCTCAAGCATTGCATTTGCGATCTCCCAAGACTGAAAGGCCGTTTCAAGAGATTCTTCCGCCGCTTCCACATACTTGAATTCTGATGGCCTGTTCACCAGAGTCTCTTCTTCGCCAAACACTACAACAACCTTATCATCCACCACGAACTTGACTTGCTGGTGCAGAGATGACGGAATTGCCCCTGCCATGTGGATCCAGGGTCGGCCAAGCAAGCAGCTGTACGAGGATGTGATGTCCATGATCTGAAAGTTGATATAGAAAACTTCTGGGCCAATTTGGATGGGAAACTCCATCTCTCCCAATACTTCCTTTTTGGATCCATCAAAGGCTCGCACCAGAGTCGAGCTTGGCTTCATGTAGGAACAATCCACGTCCAACTTGTCCATAGTGGATTTCGGCATTACATTCAATGAAGATCCGTTATCTATCAACACTCTCGCCAACACATAGTCCCCACACTTAACTGAGATGTGGAGAGCCCGATTGTGCTTTTTTCCTCCAGCGGGCAACTCATCATCAGCAAAAGTTAGGTGGTTTGCAGCCACTATATTCCCCACAATCCCATCAAATTGGTTCACTGAAATACCCTCTGCAACATGTGCCTCGCTAAGCACCTTCATAAGAGCATTTCTGTGTGCTTCCGAGCTGAGCAACAATGATAGCATGGATATCTTCGACGGGGTATGCTTTAACTGATCGACAACCTGGTAGTCACTCTGCCGGACTATCTTCAAGAATTCATTTGCTTCCCTTTCCGTTACCTTTTCCTGGGAAACTTCTGGTTCCTTTCCCTTCTCCTTCCGAACTCTCTGTTCACCTTCCTTGGAAGTTTCTGTACGAAAGGTCTCTGGAGCAAACACTCTCCCGCTTCTGGTGATCCCGCTCGATCCCACTATGTTTGTTACAGTAGTAGTATTTGGAGAGTATTCTACTGTAGATAGCGCAGTGTATTTCCATGGGACTGCCCTGTCCGACTCATAGGGGAAAGGAGCCGGAACTTCAATCACTATTGGTTGAGCATTTGCTTGCACCAATCTGGGATTGTAATTGTAAGGGATTTCAATAGGTCTTTTGATTCCTCTACCTTTATCAGAGTGTAGAGCCAACACCTCTTCTTCAACATCACGGGTTCCTATCTGAACCACACACTGATCCAACAGGTCCTGCAGGATCATTTTAAAGCTTTCACAATTCCCCACGCATGTGGAATCAGCACATCCTTCTTCATGGCAACACCCCTTCTTGACCACTCCAGCATGGCATAACTCCGAGTAGACAACACCCAACGGAGTCTTGCTCTTCTGCACATCCTTCACCAATTTCCCAACAGAACTTTCTATAGCATTGGTTGCTGGCCTCTGATGGCCTGGCAATGGATTGGTTGTTGCGTTCGGGCTGCTTTGCTTAAACGAGATCCAACCAGCATCTATCAGGTCTTGCACCACATGCTTAAATGCCTTACACTCCTCCACAGTATGACCGACCCCGTTTTCGTGGAAACTGCAGGTAGCATTAGCGTTGTAGCTTCTTGGGAATGGCGGTTGAAGGGCCTTCATTGACCGAGTGTTGATCAAGTTCTTTAAAGTCAGGTGATTAAACAACTCAGTGTATGTCATTGGTATAGGATCGAAACTGGTCCGTTTCTTATACTGATAACCCTGAGCTTTGTGATTGTCACTGCTTTGCTGAGGTGATGCAGGGGCAGAGAATGGAACAGTTTGTGGTGGAGGGGTATCAAAGGATGAGTTTCCTCCTGAGACTACATTTGTTTCCCCTTCTTTCCTTTTTGGGAAATGGGAGAAGTGCTTCTTCTGGCTGTGGGAGCTACCGGAGCTTCCTGAATTGCTGAAATGATTTGAAATCTTCCCACTTCGGAGACCGTGCTCAAGTCTTTCCCCGAAGACTATCATATCGGAAAAATTAGATGAGACACTCGTAATCAGTCGGTCATAATAAATTGCTGGCAAGGTTTCCAGGAACATGTACACCATTTCTTTTTCGGTCAGAGGAGGTTGAACCTGGGCAGCCAAGCTTCTCCATTTCTGGGCATATTCCTTGAAAGTCTCCTTTTCGCCCTTACTCATGTGTTGCAATTGTGACCTGTCCGGAGCCATGTCCATGTTATATTTATATTGTTTCATGAATGCTTCAGACAGATCCTTCCAGCAACGGATTTCTGAGGCTTACAATTTCATGTACCAATCTAGAGGAGCTCCGGCCAAACTGTTTTGGAAGCAGTAGATCAGCAGTTTGTCATCATTGGCATAAGGACCCATCTTCCGGACAAACATTGTAACATGACTCTCAGGACAGCCGGTGCCTCGGTACTTGTCCACCTCAGGAGCTTTGAACTTCGGTGGTAATACCAAATCTGGGACTAAGCATAGCTCACGAGCTTCTCTAGCCCTGACGCCAGCACCTTCCACGGCTCTTACCCTCTCTTCTAGTGCACGAATCGGGTCATTTGGCTGCGATCCCTCAAACATGTGGCCTTGGGGTTGACTGCCCATGCTATAGTAATATCCTCCAGGCTGAGGAACATTGTGAGGGTGTGCAACAAGCCCCGGAGTAGGGCTGAGCACAGCATGAGAACTAGGAGTCTGGACCTGCGGTCTTCTAGCAGCTCCCCCAGACACGGCAGCAGTAGCCTGATGTGGCCCAACAGCGTCAGCAGGAATGGGTCTAACAATTTGCGGCATGTACTCGGCGGGCATCCCCCAAGGATATCTTTGTGACTGATTCTGCCTATTCCTCCCTGAAGCAAAGACGGGATGACTGATTCCAGACCCCGGAGGAACTGTGGCTGCAGCATTAACTGACACTGGAGGAGGTACAAAAGAAATGACACCATCGGGACCCACCACAGCGGTACCTTCAGCAGCGGTTCCACTCTTTAGGCTTTGTAGCAAGGCTATCATCTCATGCATTTGGGTCTCCATGGCCCCAACCTTACCCTTTAGAACCTGGTTCTCCTGAGCCAGCTGCTCAGGAATAATAATCTGCACACCCAGATCTTCGTGCTCTGGATTACTCTCGGTCTCAATCTCTGGGTAATCTTGCAGATTGGCCATCAACTTTGCTTGCAGTCGGGTGAAGTATCGGTGACGGAGAACCAGCTTGCCTGACTTGCTCTGACGAAACATTTTTTATGAGCAGGGGTATTAATGAATGCAATGAATGCAATGCAAATGGGTGTTAGTTTTAGTTTGTCTTATGCCGTGAACCACAGTGTGCCATGTCTTGCCATAGGCCTAACAGTGGACTTTGATTATTTTTGTTTGAAACACGACAAGATTGGAATCAATAAGTGAAACAAAACATACTCCATACATTCAAATTCAAGCAAGTACTTCAAGCCTTACATTTCAAAAGGTAGAATACTCAAATGGAAATACGGTCATCCAGAAAGAGAGAGTACAATGAAAATTACAAACAAGAGCTCGACTACATAGAGCTTTGAAATCTTCAGATCTCTTTCTCTTGTTGCCTGTGGGAACCCTTCCAGTCTTCTCTCTGACTTCTTCAACCAAGGCCCTGCAAAACTTCACGAATTTGTAAACTGCCAGTGGAGTGTTAAAGGGAAACATCTCAACCTCAGCCTTTCTTAGCTTTTTAGGTACACTTGCAAGAGCTTGGTTGGCCAACTCTGCAAGCTCAGAGAATCTAGCCTTCCACTGTTGAATTTCATCTTTCAACTCAATGATAACTGCCTGTTCTTCAATCCTGCCAAGCAGTTCAACAAAGCGGTGTTCCCAATGCTGACTCTCATCCTTCACCTGCCTGTATGCATCACTGATGTGTCGAAGGTTTCTTTTTAGTTCATCAGAAATCTCTCGCTCAAATCCTAGAGCCTGCTTGTATTCTTTGAGAATGCTCTCAACTGAATTTCTTTCTTGCGCGACACTGCTCAGTTTGCTTTCCCACTCAGCCTGTAGCAAGCGGGAATCTCTTTTTGACTTTGCAAGCAAGCTCTTCACAGTCCTCTCATCCATCTTTGTCTTTTCATAGAGATCTCTCCACTGACTGGTCTCTTCAATGGCTCTCTTTTGTTTAGCCTTTTGCCTCTTGATTTCCTCTTTGGCTACTTGCAGATACTTTTGAGCTTCTAACTTTTCCTTCTTTTCTACTTTGAGTTTCTTGTCAAACTCCTCAATGGCAGCAGATTTGAGAGCATTATCTTCTTTTAATCTTTGGTTGTTCAGAGACAACTTCTCTATCTCAGCTTGCAAAGATTTTTTCTCTTCCTCTGCTTTCATTAGAGCCAACTTGACTTCACCTAACTCTTCAATAACGGGAGTACCAGAGTCTATTACCTCCCTCTCAACTTGCAATAATTTCTGATAAGGCAATCGGACGCTCTGAATCCTTTTCTCAAGCCATTGAGCAAAGGTAACACCACTAGTTCTCTGAGAGATCTCTATTTTTCCATAACGAGTCACCATACTCCAAGCTTGCAAAATCTTCCTAGTCAAACTGTCATCCTTTGGACCTCCCTCATAGATGTAAAACGGGAATGCCATCTCTTCAGTAGGCGAGTTCCTCATAGGATATTCTAATTGTCTCAGCGTCAGGGAGGGGTTGTAGTTAATGCACCCTTTAGTGCCCATCAGTGGAACATTTTGAAAACCACCACAGCGGAAGACTACCTCAGGTCTAGCTTCCCAGCAAGATGAAAGATACCAACGAACCGAGTGCTCGTCTAGACTCCCTAGAAACTGGATCCACTCTTGAATACTCATGGTTTTCACCTCACAAGATACAGCATAGTCAATCAACTTTTCCACTTTCTTTGGATTGGTGAAAACATGGATAAGAAGCCAGGCATATAACAGATGGGAAGAGCAAGAGATTTTCTTCCTTTTGAGTTCACAGTGGTGAGTAAGAGCGGAATAAGTGTCAGCAAGCATTGCAGGGATCAGATTGATAGGATTCTTCTCATTCTGGAAAGCTAAGAAGATGCCAATGACAGTCACATCCACAAGTCTTTCAATCTGCGGAAAGAGAACAATCCCGAAGATTGTTAAGGCCAAGATTTGCTTGAAGACAACCCAATTTTTGTTTCTGGCATGAGTATCCATCATACCCTCGAGATAACTCTGCGGGAAACCTACCACAAGGTTCTTCCTCTGCCTCTGGAGCTTCAGGTCCTCTACCTTTACTTGCAACAATGCAGCAAACTTCTCATCCGTGTAATACTGTTCTTGATACTCGCAGGGAGCAGCTTTGGTCTGAGGGAAACCCAAGATCTGATGATATTCTTCCAAAGTGGGAGCCATTTGGAAATTTTTGAAAAGGAGGCATCTGATTTCGGAGTCATAGAATCTGCGTAGAGCCACGATAGCCTCAGTCTGTACCTCTAGCAACAACAACTTCCGAAGGTTCCCATAAGAGCTGTCAAACGATCCCCTTTCAATAGGTCCCATTAGGTCAACATATCCTTTCAAGCTGGTGACGTCTACCTTTCTTACACCCGGGTACCTTGGAGCATGCATTGTCTCACTTCTTGATTCCATTAAGTTCCTCTGGCAAGATTCTTTGTCACTTTGTGATTCTCGGCAAACAAACTTGAGTAAGATGCAATGATGCATGCATGGGTTTTATGTAATGCGAGGATGAATGCAAATGCTGATGATGTTTTATGCATATGCAGATTAGGGCAAAATCTTTATTGGCATTGATTTAAGCTTTTTTTTTGAAAATACGGGCCGTACGTTGTTTCATATGGACCAGTGAGAGAAAGGCTACAACGGCAACTCGTTCTCCCTTTTTTTGAAGAATGCGGGCCACATGCTACTTCATAAGAGAAAGGTTACAACGGTAACTCGTTCTCCCTTTTTTTTTGAAAAAATGTGAACCATATGTTACTTTATAAGAGAAAGGCTACAGCGGCAGCTCGTTCCCTTTTTTGAAAAGGGTGGGCCATATGTTATCTCGTACGGACCGACAAAAGAAAGGCTACAACGGCAGTTCTTTCTCTGCTTTCTTTTTTTGGAAAAATCTCCTTCTACTCCTTTTGGAAAACATGCCTAGATTACAATGCAACACACAATTTGTATGTCCTTGTGTCCTACGAGGCGGGAACCTAGGTTCTAGGGCAACTCAGATGTTCCTCCCATGTTGGCTTTAATCACTTCCTCACCAGGCTACCAGAGCTAATTCTCTCTCACAATAGCACCCACAACGATGGTACTCCATCTGGTGTGAGGCATCGTGAAAGAGCATACTCCGGCTGAAACTTTCGTGAGAGTCAGAAGGACAACGGTCCAATTGCCAGTCACTACTCATTTCCACTCCCCTAAGTTTTGTCGGACCTTGGGTTTTAGGCCCCTCTCAAAGCACAATAAGCATAAGGTGTGAGTGCGTGTAGCAAGGACATACCGCCTAAAACTACCCATCATAAACCCCCCACCTGCAAATGAAAACCCAGAACAGTCCAGACAAAAGCATACAATAGCATGTTGCATATCATATAGCATTCCAATTCAAGAATTAACACAGGAAGTCAATAAGCAATCGCAAACATTGTTTACCTTAAGAAAGGGAGCCAAGAGGAAGGGATCATGATAAGGTGGGGGAGAAATGCATGAATTTACCTTTAGAAAGGGAGCAAAGAAGAGAGGACGTGGGAATTGAGGAATGCATGAACATGGTATGTGAACAAAGAGAAAATGCGCAAGGAGCACACATAGAAGGAAAACAAATGCATATGAATACAACATAACATCATGATAATGCTAGAGAAACAATCAAGCATCACAGACAAAGAGAGAAGGGAAAAGGAAAAGAAAAGGGAGAAAAGAAAGAAGTAGAACAAAGCTTTCAATTCAAACGATTTAAACCACACGTCGAGTTAACTAGGCTTGACCCTCGCCTTTTATAAAAATTCCCCAGCAGAGTCGCCAGCTGTTGCGCCCGAAAAATCTGGTTTGGGACTTCTCGTTTTGCAACGTGAAAAATAGTAGAGCCGCCACCAATATTTATTTGGGAAAACATCGGAAAAACCCTTTTTTTGGAAAAGCGAGTGGTCTTTCGAAATCAGAGATGTAGGTTCGGGGGTCGGTTACGCATGGGGAAGGTATTAGCATCCCATACGTCCTTTCTACTGAAAGGGAACCATTAACTCGATGTGTGGTTTGACAAAGGTTTGAGTTGAAAGCGATTTGTTCTACTTCTTTTCTTTTCTTTTCTTTTCTTTTTTTTTATTTGAAAAATCGTTTTATTGAAAACGGAAGACAGGAATATTTTTGTTATCTTTGAAAAGTGGAAACAAAACAAAGATTTTTTAAAAGGGTGCTTGACGGGACGGACCCGCTCCTACGTACCCTCACTGGGTTGAGGGATCAAAGCTACGTAGTTCTCGGCTTTTGCGTCTGAAAACGGCTTAAGAGTTTTTCGCAATTGGGTGAGCGTTTGTGAAGACCGAACAACAACGGTTAGAATGGCCTCACTACTAACTCTTTTTTTGAAAATACAATCATCATTAACGATCTAAACGGCAACAGCGCGAGTGATCATCAATGACAATTTGTTTTATTTAATGGAGGAAGAAAATGTTTTCGCAAAGCAAGGAGCGTTTGAAAATGAGTTTAGAAAATGGGTTTTGGAAAACAAGTAGAACATTATTCAATCAATTCCAAGTCCATAACCAAATGCAACCATGAGTGAACAAGATTCAAACATACTCACCAATCAAGCAATCATAAACATGTTGATTATTAACCAAGATTAAGCATGCCAATATAATCAAGAGATCCAATTATTAAGGATGCAAGACAAAGCTCTCAAGACAATTGTGTGTGTGTGTGTGTGAGAATTGCTACGGGACGGGCAACAATCTCAAAGGGGTGCATATACCTTAATGACTCTATGCTACAACCGGAAAAGTAGGCTTACGTCTTCATTAAGAATACATACTAGTGGAAGGAAGGGCACACAATTAAATCAAGTCATTCAAATGGCATCAAGAACAAGTGAACACAATTGATCATAGGCATAGAGTATTCTAGGTTTAATGAATGAACATGTGAGCGATGATACATGATTAAGCAAGCATGTGAATGCATGAGCATACAAGAGAATGCATGAATAAGTATACAAGAGAATGCATGAGCATACAAGAATGCATGAGCATTTATTATGCATGGTATACAAGTAGGAGTGAATGTGTGTGCAAGCATGCAAGGTGTCGCATAGATGATGCAAATAAGTGAAATGCAAAGTTTGAAAATGTTTTGAGTAAGAAGTGGTAAAAATGTTTTGGGGTTTTAAATGAGAAGTAGTAAAAGTTTAAAATGCAAATGATTGAAATGTTTTGGGATTTTTTTTATGCAAATTTACAAGTGGTAAAAAGTTTGAGTGAGAAGTTAATGAAATGGTAGAGTAAAAATGCATGAGGTAAATGGTAATTATTTAATGAGATGGTAAAGTAAAAAGGTAAAAGGGTAAAAACACAATTGCACAATTGCATTTATTCACACAAGATCAAAACAACACGTTTTCAAGCACAAAATATGCACAAAAGTCGCCTAAGGCCGAAGCAATGCTAAGCACAAATCACCATCAAATTTCACGCTAAAATTCACAATTAATACATGAAACAATTCACAAGACTAAACCCTAGATCATCATGCCATGTTCTAAAGTAAGCATCAAGCATATCATGTATTTTATTCTTCACAAAATCAAAGAAGTAAAAAGGCAACAAAAACCCTAGGTTTTGAAGCAACAACCCGAGGCACCCAACACCAAAATCAAGCCAAAATTCAACTTAAAATCGTGAAATGAACAAAATGAACACAAGAACCCTAAAATCCATGCTATGGCCGAAGCAAAATAGGTAGGAAAACAAGGTTTTATTTCACCAAAATCATGCAAATGAGGTAGAAATGCAATGAATGATGAGAAAACACAAGAATCTTTCCTTCAAGGCCAAGGACTCATCTCAAACACCCAAGGCTCCCAATGTCCTTGTCCAATAATGTTTGAAATGAGTCCTCAAAGCTTCTTTCAAGAAGGAAAGAGGAATAGAAGAGAGATTACATGATGAAAATTAAAGAAAATGCAAGGGTTAGTGAGCTTACCTCTAGATCTAGCTAGAAAATGAAGAAGGAAAGAGAATAGAAGCAAGAACACTTGAAGAACACCACAAGAACCTCTTGAACCTTTCGCAAATGCTTGATTCTTTATGGTTTTTGATGAAACTTTGATGATTATGCAAGTTTAGAAGTAGATTTATTGAAAGGATGAAGAATAAACAAGGTTTGATGGTTGATTTTTTGGAAGAATTTTGAAGAAAAGAATATGGGTATGGTGGCTGGTTGCTTCGAAGGAATGAGAGAAAGAGAGGAGAGATTTGGGTGCTAGGGTAAAAAAAAATGAGTGTCCTCCTCATGGTCTCTTATTTTGGGTTTTATATGAGGTGCAAAATTAAGGGTATATAGGACATTGTGCTTTTGCAAACCATTGAGATTTGAGCTAGAATTTGAATCAAAGGCCAAGATTGCAATGCACATGGATTAGGGACAAGGAGAAAACACAAATGAGTGAGGAATAGCTGGTCATACACAAAAATTATGAGTTTTTGTTGCACAAAAATTATGAGTTTTTGTTGCACAAAAATTGTTGAGGGCACCTAGGTCATTCTACACAAAGTTGTAGCCTAGGATTTGATCTAGAATTTTAATCAATGGCTAGGAATACAACTCACATGGATCAAGGGCATGAGGAAACACAAAATGAGGTGAAAATGAGCTGGAAAATTCGGAGCAAATGAGGCCTTGGTGCCCAAGTTTTGCAAGCTTGTCAAGAAAAATAGTACATTTTGTCTTATTGGGGACACTTCCTTATTTTCACCATTTTTGATTATTCTTTTCTAGATAATTCCATAAAAATCATGCCACTTTGGGCCATGTCCTAGGAATCAATGATTGGGCCCAAAATTCCATGATATCACCCTTCCCAAAATTGATTTGAGACCTCACCTTGATGGAAATTCCCATTTTGCCCTTTTGCTTAAAATTTGAATTTTATGCCAAAAATCATGCATGCATGCGCACAAAAATTCATAACCCAAATCATCTAGATCCAAATAAATTCCTCTGAGATTGAACAATGATTTTTGGTGAGAAATTGCTTAATTTTGGAAATGACCAAAATACCCCTTTTGCCCAAAAAACCCTAATTTTGCTCCAAAAGGCATTCCAATCCTAAAAATGATTTTAAAAGCGCTGAAATGACTTTTAGAACCCAAAAATGCATGCTCATAGTTCTTCACATCCTTCAGAATGATGCTTCACTTCATAATTTATTTCTTTTTTGTGGAAAATTAAGGTTTTGTCCCAAGCCGGACAAAATTAGGGTATGACAATGGGATCGATCCAACTCCCTTCTAGGTCGATCATGCATACATCAGGGTCCATAACTATCTGTTCAAGCTGCACGCTGGGCTGTGTGAGTACCTTCTGAATTACGCTTCTGTGGTTTCCTGGACTCTTTGTGCTCGCAAGCTTTGACAGTACATCTGCTCTTACGTTCTCCGTCCTAGGGACATGCTTGACTTCTGCGTGATTGAAGCGCTCTAATAATCCTCTTACTTTAGTCAAGTACCTCTGCAAGACCTCATCCTTTGCAGTGAAGGCCTCTTTGATCTGAGATACCACCAGTAAAGAATCTGAATACAACTCCACTCGTTTGACGTTAAACTTGATAGCAAGCAGCAGTCCGGCAATGCAAGCCTCGTACTCTGCTTGGTTGTTGGAGGTAGAGAACGAGAACGTTAAAGAGACTTCGACCATCGTCCCTTTGTCACTTTCAAGGATCAGACCTGCCCCACTGCCCTTGCTGTTAGACGAGCCGTCCACATGCAATACCCAAAGAGGATGCATCGGGTTTTCAGGGATGGGGGTCATCTCTGCTACAAAGTCGGCCAGCACTTGGGCCTTTATGGCTGATCTTGCCTCATACTTTATTCCAAATTCTGACAATTCGACTGCCCACTTGATCATCCTGCCAGCCAGGTCTGGTCGGTGTAAGATTTGTCTGATAGGCTGGTCAGTCCGTAGGATGACCTGATGAGCCACAAAATATGGCCTTAGTCTTCGAGCCGCCACAATAAGTGCCAACGCCAGCTTCTCAATCTTCTGATATCTTAGTTCTGGCCCTTGAAATGCTTTGCTGACAAAGTATACAGGGTTTTGGTTGGATCCTGCTTCTCGCACCAACACTGCTGACAATGCATCGTCAGTGATGGAGAGATATAAGTAAAGTGTTTCTCCTAGCTCTGGTGTGGTCAGTATTGGAGGTTGCAACAGAGCTGCCTTCAACTGATCAAGCGCCTGTTCACACTCAAGTGTCCACTGAAACTTAACTTCTTTCTTCAACAACTTGAATAAGGGAAGGGACTCGTTTGCAGCTTTGGCTATGAAACGTGAGAGTGCGGCCACCATCCCGTTTAGTTTTTGTATTTCTTTTTTGGTGGTGGGCGACCTCATCTCCGTTACCGCCCTGCATTTGTCTGGGTTGGCTTCGATCCCCCTCTCCGTTAGATAGAAACCTAGGAACTTGCCTGCTCTTACCCCAAAGGTGCATTTCTCAGGATTGAACCTTAGAGAGTTTTTTCGAGCTTCCGCAAATACTTCTTTGAGGTCTTCCACATGTCTTGGGTCGTCCCTGCTCTTAACTATCATGTCGTCTAAGTATACTTCCACCACCCTACCTATCTGCTCACGGAAAACTTTGTTCATCATTCGCTGGTAGGTCGCACCAGCATTCTTCAAACCAAAGGGCATGACCCGGTAACAGTAATTGCCTTTATCTGTCATAAAAGTTGTTTTTTCTTGGTCAGGTGGGTGCATGGCGATTTGGTTGTAGCCTGAGTATGCGTCTAGAAATGACAATAATCGGAACCCACTTGCATTGTCGACCAGTCTATCCACGCTGGGCACTGGGAACGCGTCCTTTGGGCATGCTCTGTTAAGGTCTGTGTAATCCACGCACATTCGCCACTTGCCATTTGCTTTCTTTACTAGGACTACATTGGATAGCCAGGTCGTATACTTGATCTCCTTGACGAATCCTGCTTCAATGAGGTCGTCCACTGCCTTGGCCGCGGCCTGCGCCTTTTCTTCTTTCTGCACCCGTCTTCGCTGGACGACCCATCTAGCCTCAGGATCTACAGCCTAGTGGTGACATGCGACCTCTGGTGGAATTCCGGGCATATCTGCTGCGCTCCATGCAAATAGGTCGGCGTGTTCTTTCAAACATAGTATTAGTTGATCCTTCACGTCGGTAGGGAGATCGCTCCCGATCTTGACCGTCCTTTCCGGGTCGTCCCCTAACTGAACTTGTATAAATTCTCCATCAGGCTCTGGCCTCTTGATCCTCTTCTTGAGTTCCCTGGTCAGGAGGTCGTCCCCCTCCTCTTCTTCACTGTCAGGGTCGTACCGAGCGTCCAGGTCGGCCACATTAACTTGTTCTCCTTTCATTATATCTTCTATTTCTTTTTTCACCTGTTCACCTTGCTCCTTGAGACTTAGGAAAAACGCTCATTTCGCTGAAAGCAGATCAGCCTGAACCGTCGCTATCTCTCCTTCTTTAGTGTAAAACTTCATTTTCAGGTGGACAGTAGATGGGACTGCCTCTAGTCGCGCTAGTGTTGGACGGCCGATGAGGCATTGGTAGATCGACTTACATGGGAGTACTATGAAGTCCGTCCTTACCGTCCTGCACAAGGGTCTCTCCACGGTGTCATCCCCGAAAGTGACCATTAACTCAATACGCCCGATCGGGGTGGTGGTCGTCCCGTTGAACCCGGTTAGGACTGTTCCCCTATAAGGCCTCAAGTCCTCTCTCGATATTTTCAGCACATCCAGGAGGTCTTCGAAGATGATATCGGCAGAGCTTCCCTGATCGACCAAGATCCTCTTGACCTCCATGTTGGCCATGACTGCAGACACGACTAGTGGGACTTCGTGATTGGGTGTCCCATCAAGGAGGTCCTCATCCCCGAATGAGATGGATGGCCTCTTCGTGAGGATCCTTGGGGTGGATGTTGATGCAACGCTCAGGATCTGATTCCACCTTCTCTTCATTGACTTGTTTGTTTCCCTCCTATCAGTGGGAAGGCCTCCCATTATTACCATCGCAACGGCTCTTCCCTTGGATTTTCTTGTGTCCAAGACTTCATCATCTCCATCCTCATCTTCTTCTCTTATCTTAGCTATCTCGTTAGCTGGTGCCTTTCCTTTTCTAGGTGATCGCACCATCTTCGTGTCTTCTCTCCGGTCGGCTTGGTCTTTCTTCACATACTGGGACAACTTGCCCTTTCTGATAAACTCTTCTATGTCATCTTTGAGGGCCATGCAATTGTTAGTATCATGCCCGTTGCTCTTGTGGTAGCGATAGTATTTTTTAGAAGGACGCTGCCCTTCCTTCAGGACGAGAGGGTCTGGTCTTCTCATCTCCCTAAGTTCTGTGTTTGCACATTCTGTCAGGATCTGTGCGTACGAGGTGTTAAGTTTCGTACGGTCGGCGAATTTTCTGACCTTGGGATCTCTCTGCTGTGCGACATGGTCCCTCCGCTGTTTCTGGTCGCGCTCTTCGCGAGGTTGTCTATTCATCCCTGCTTCGGCAGCTTCGATGGCCATTGTTTTTTCTTCGTAGTTCATAAACCTTTGAGACCTTCGAAGGAAGGTTTCTAAATCCTTTGGTAAGTGTAGATCAACTTCGACCTCAAATCTACTCCCTCGAAGGAGTCCTGTCCTTAAGAAATATAATCTTTGGTTGTCATCCAGGTTCCTCACCTGGTCTGCCTCCTGATTGAACCGCTCCACATAGCTTCGAAGGGATTCATGGGGTCCTTGCCGGATCGCGATCAAGACATCTTGAGATTTGGGCTTTATTCTTGACGTTGTGAAACGCGCAAGAAACACTCTGGCCATCTGCTCCCACGAAGAGATAGTGTTTGGGCGTAGCTCGGTGAACCACTCCAAGGCTGATCCTTCCAATGTTAAGGGGAAGATCTTGCATTTGACAGGGCCTGATGCCCCCCTATATTGCATCATAACGTCGAAGTGCTTCAGATGGGCGTCAGGATCTTGCACACCGCTATACATTTTGAGCCCGGAAGGGGGGTTTCGTAAAGAGCGTGGGATAGGGTACTCGTCTATCCGTTTGGTGAAGGGACCCAAACCCGTGTGCGTTGCACCCCTACGAGGTCTTCCTCCTCCCGGTTCGTTTCTTGGTCGGTTACGCGGGCGTGTTTCGTAAGAGCGACTACGCGATCGATGGCGGCGTGGAGGCGTTTCATAGGATTGGTTGTGTGATCGAGTGGGCGAGCCGCGTGATCCAGATGAATCATATGAGGATTCCTGTGGCGAAGATTCCTCCGGCCAGTAAGTGTAATCTGAAGCGGAGGGTGTGATGATCGGCGGGGTTAGTCCTCCTCCTCGTCCCCTTCGGCGGGGTGGAGATCTGTGGACCAGGTGTCTTCTAGGAGGCGATCGGTGTCTCCTAGACAGGTTGTCCCGACGATGAAGTTCGGGTGCAGTATTCGCCCGTCTGGATGTCACCTGATCTTCCATCTGAGTGATGAGGTCGTTCTGTCGGGTGATCTGTCGGTCTTGGTTTCGAAGTTGTTCTCTGAGCTCCTGAACCAAGTCTGCCGGAAGGGTGACGTTGACCTGTTGGGTCGTGCCTGGATGGGAACCAGGGGCGACGACCTCAGCGTTGGTCATTGTTCCTCCCAGTGCGAGGGGTGGACAGACTGGTATCGAGGCCACCGTCGACTGTGGTCTGCCACGAGTTGCTTTTGCCTTTGGAGGCATTTGAAATGTTGGTGGGATAGTAGGAGCTCCCATTGTGGTCGCCAATGAACTGTACCTTGCGATGGTCTGCGGAGACGGTCAAGGGATAGGTCGTCTGATACTGTAGGCTGAGGATGACCTGAACACACGGGGGGGGGGGGGGGGGGGGGGGGGGGGGTGTACCTGCAGGAACACTCCGACGCCCAAGTCAGCTATGTCGAGCTAAAGTGCTACTATCTAGTGAATATTCGAATGAATTGCGTACTTGACACCTGGTGACTGATGTTATTTATATTGATTAGTTCGCGAGTGGACTGATCTGGATAGCCCAATTGGACTGGGGCCCAATACGCGGTCGATCTTATCCTCCCCTTGCTGAGTTGGATGATCACTACTAGATTGGGCTCAGTTGGACTTATCCTCCCTTACCGGGTTGGATGACCACTACAGGGTTGGGCCTGACGATTGGCCTAGTCCAGAACAGAGAGTGAAGCTAAGTTTTTAAATGAAATTTACAAAAATAAAAGGTAATTAACTATTTATCTTAATAAAAGGTAATAAAACCAAGTGTTCATGCGCATAATACTTTAACATTGTATATTTGCACAAAACAATATAAATTATAAATATTTGAAACATGCATTTTCTGAAAGACATAATCTAGCTTTTTGATGATTCCATCTACCAAGAATCCCTTGCAAAGCATAAAGAAGTCCAATGGATTCACCCTCAAGAATCGAATACTTGGTTGAGTCTGAAATGATTTTAATTAAAACAATAAAATCTTTTGAAAATCTCTTTCAAACCTTTTATAAAACTTGGTTATAGCATACTAGACGAAATGGTCGGGCACAATCACTTGCTTGGAAGCAAAATGATATGAAACCTAAAACTTGTAAAGCACGGTAAGTAAAACACAAAACTGTGTATCTATAAGTCCTAGTTCAAATGTTTATCTATAAGTCCTAGCTCAACCCGGATTCGAACTCAGGACCTCACAGTTGTGTGTGTGAATTTCTAGAGACAATGACCACTCCATCTAAATACCCAAAAAAACAAAATGGTTTTACTAATTCACTAGCTATAGACAACTATGTCTGACACTTCTGTCTAATCGACTATACTCTCAACTTATTGAAACAAATTTGTAGAGACTTCTACGAGGTTCTTTAGTAGGCGGATCACTATATACTATAATCAATTCATTGTGACTTAAGTGAGAGGAATTTTGATTTTAATTCATGTTTCTTTGTCTTTTTTGCATGGAGAGAGAAACAGTTTGTTGTGATGATGACACCTCTACGTTGATCTTCCCTTAATATTTAGGCGATCAAACTTTCCTTTGGTCTTTATTTTCCCGACGTCTCCCTTTCGATCATTCGAATGATAACGCAATATTTCTTGCAATACCTAAAGGAATCTATACGCACATATCTATTTGATGGACCACTTTCGCCTTACAAGTTCAAATCCCTGATCTATTATGTTTCTTGCCTAGGCATTCAAGGCCAAACGAATTCAGAAATGGTCGGGCATTGGACTCATGTTCACAGTGCCCTACTGCGAGTAAGAAGATATAGGCACTTTTAATGTGATTTGAACATGTGAAAATTGTGGTTAATCACATTGTAGTTTGTGGTTAATGAAGTCATGTTAATGTTTAATGAATTTCATATCTACTAACCATCTAATAATGACTAAAATTAACCACATATTTGGAAAGCCTTAACTATCTAGTATATCCTCATTTTTTGTATTCAAGTAGTGTGGCATATGGTTACTCTTTTTTTTGTCTAGGAGCCTTTAACCTCGCTCCGGTGTCCACGACAAAGAGACTTTAAGTCTGTCTCCAATTTATTTTATCATTGGAAATCAAACCCAAGTACTAGTCAAGTCGATATAGATACTCTGAGTATGGCAGGCACTAACATAAAATTTTTAAAATGGTTTCTAGCTTAATAATTGAAGTGAAAAAAAAAAATTGAAGTGATATTTTTAGGAAAAAACCCTGAAACGTACGGTATGATAATATCTTTAAATTAAAAAATGTCTCGATCTCTTCCGGAATGGGAGAGAGAAGGAACGTGTGTACACGATCTACATTTTTGTCCAATTCAATTCATCTACTACCAATTACCTACCAATCATCCCTCTCACTGTAAAATTGAAAATAATAATAATATAAAAAAAAACTGTAACAGTCTCAGATTTCCCAGCACCGGCAACACAGCACAAGTGCACAACACACACAGATTTTTTGATATTTGATTTGATATCAATATCATAATATTTTCTTTTTCTTTTTCCTTTTTCCACCTTTTACTTTTCTCTCTTATACATCATTGCTGAAGCTCACTGTTTTTATTGCTATTCTTCATTCATCATTCTTCAAGGTTATCATTTTTTCTCTCTCCTTTATTTATCTTTCTTTCTCTCTTCTTTATTTAGATTCCCCGATCTCATAGACATTGCTCAACCCCACTTTTGTATTTGATCCTTAAGAGATCTCAATTTTCGATCCATCATCTAAATTTTCTTCCTTTTTCTCTAGTTCTTGGATTTGCTTACTTTCTTATTATTGGGATCCAAGGTTGAGTTTTTCATGGTTCATATTGTTCCTTAAGTTGCTTTTATCGAATTAGCTTTCATGGGTATTCGTGAATTTGTTTGTTTGTTCAAACTCATGTTTCCTTAATTAGTTGGTAGTTTGTTTTCTTTATTGGTTTAGTTAGTTCAGATGTTTGTTTATTTGTTTTCTTTAACGTTTGTGTTTTTGTCGGTTGTGTTCTGTTTTCCTTAAATGGAGTTTCAGCTGAACAATATTAAGCAGATCTGAAGCTAGCTTTACATTTTTCTTTTCTTGTCATTTATTTTGATAATGATATGTATCATAGACTAATTAATAGTAATTGTTTAGTAGCTATGCTTTAAAACTGAATTGACCGGATTTGAAATTGTGTCAATTATGGAAAGTTCTTTACATTCAATGTATATTAAGTGATGGCTTCTGATTTGGTAATTTATAGTTGGATAAGTCATTTATATGTATCATAGATTTGCAAGTTGTTTGTTTTATTCATTTTTAAGCAACTATTTTGCTTTGACCTGATATTTTTGTGCTAGATCTTGAGTCTTTCTGAATTAGAAAGTGATATTTTTTTTTTTTCAGGTTCTAGATGGCAAAACCAAATCCAAATGATGGTAGGACTAGAAGCTCAGTGCAGATCTTTATAATAGTTGGTTTGTGCTGTTTCTTCTATATGTTAGGAGCATGGCAAAGAAGTGGTTTTGGAAAAGGAGATAGCATAGCAGTAGAGATAACCAAGAGCAATGCAGAATGTGATGTAGTTCCAAATTTAACTTTTGATTCACATCATGGTGGGCAAGTTAGTCAAATTGATGAAGCTGGTTCAAATTCTAAGACATTTGAACCATGCGATGCTCGTTATACTGACTACACGCCTTGCCAAGATCAACGGCGTGCGATGACGTTTCCTAGAGAAAGTATGAATTATAGAGAGAGGCACTGTCCTCCAGAGGAAGAGAAGTTACATTGTATGATCCCTGCACCTAAAGGGTATGTGACACCATTTCCATGGCCTAAGAGTCGTGATTACGTTCCTTATGCGAATGCGCCTTACAAGAGTCTCACAGTTGAGAAGGCTATTCAGAATTGGATCCAATATGAGGGAAATGTTTTTAGATTCCCTGGTGGTGGAACACAATTCCCTCAAGGTGCTGATAAGTATATTGATCAACTTGCATCTGTGATACCTATAGCTGATGGGACTGTGAGGACCGCACTCGACACCGGTTGTGGGGTATATATGTTTTATCTCAAATTCCTGACCAGGATTTTAAAAATATTCCCTCCGTTTCATATTAGTTGTCAGTGTTTTAGTAGAAATTTGTTTCGTTTTATTTGTCATTTTGATAGTTTAATGTTACATTAATTGCTTGTTTTCCAATTATACCCTTAGTTATTTATTGTGGAGTGGAGAGAGAAATACTAGTAAGTGTGATGGATAATAAACAACTGGGGACATAATAGGAAAATGTATAATTTTATGAAAAACAACAAAATTTAATAACTTTCTTGGTATGTACAAAAAAACCTTAAAAGACAACTAAAATGAAACAAGGGAGTAGGTTTGTGACCGCGATCTAGGCATTGACATCAAGGGTTTTGATGTCTCTGAAACATAACCGCAGTTGAGGTAGTTGCATTTGACTGCTGTTTAGGCCGCGATTAAAAGTATTGTTCATGATGAGTTTTGGTGATATCTCTTCTGTGATTTTGGGTGCTTGTACATGTTGATTTGATTAGGTGCATGCATTATTAGATTTTAACTATGTGTTCTTATGTCAGGTTGCAAGTTGGGGTGCATATCTCTGGAGCAGAAATGTTGTTGCCATGTCATTTGCACCAAGGGATTCTCATGAAGCACAAGTACAATTTGCTCTTGAAAGAGGTGTACCTGCTGTCATTGGTGTTCTAGGAACCATTAAGTTGCCTTATCCATCTAGAGCCTTCGACATGGCTCATTGTTCTCGATGTTTGATTCCTTGGGGAGCAAATGGTAAGATCATGTTAAATTAAAAAACATTATCTTCTTATTTACAAACTATTAGCTGCAAGTAAGAAAGCAATTTTTGAGATTATAAGTTTGGTTGTTTCTTTGCAGATGGTATGTATATGATGGAAGTTGATAGAGTTCTAAGGCCAGGTGGTTATTGGGTGCTTTCGGGTCCTCCAATCAATTGGAAGGTTAACTACAATGCCTGGCAGAGACCAAAGGAGGAACTCGAGGAAGAACAACGAAAGATCGAAGAGGTTGCTAAGAAACTTTGCTGGGAGAAGAAATCTGAAAAGGCTGAAATTGCCATTTGGCAAAAGACTACAGACTCTGAATCGTGCCGTAGCAGACAAGACGACTCCAGTGTTGAATTTTGTAAAACCTCAGATCCTGATGATGTCTGGTATGTATGGCCCTTTAATTGTTTCGCTATGATTTTGTAAATCTTATAAATGTGAGCAATGTTTAACTTTCTTCATAAATGAGAGGCGTAATGACTTAGAATGGCTTTGTTCTGTGGCTATAGGTATCAGAAAATGGAGGCGTGCGTTACTCCAACTCCCGAAGATTCTAGCGTTGATCTTAAACCATTTCCAAGCAGGCTAAATGCCATTCCTCCTAGAGTTGCTAGTGGCTCTATTCCTGGAGTTTCATCTGAGACATACCAAGAAGATAACAAAAACTGGAAGAAACATGTCAATGCTTACAAGAAAATAAATTCACTGTTGGATACCGGAAGATATCGCAACATTATGGATATGAATGCTGGTTTGGGTAGTTTTGCTGCAGCTATTTATTCGCCTAAGTCATGGGTCATGAATGTTGTACCTACCATAGCCGAGAAAAGTACACTCGGTGTGGTATACGAGCGAGGACTTATCGGCATCTATCATGATTGGTATGTTCCTTAATCCTTAACTTAATTGATCCTATTTTATTCATGTTACTTCTCAATCTAAAGCATTGAAATACCTTTTGTGACTATAGAAATCTTATGCTATTGTTTAATAAATTCTTAATCACCTGATAATATAATGTAAGTTAATCTGCCAATGCTATGTAATGTGCTTTCATGTATTGAATTATATAACTGACAATAGCTTTTAAATTTCATATTAGTGAGTTGCCTCACAAATTGTATCCTTATGTATTGATTTCTTTTTTTATTCAGGTGTGAAGCCTTCTCCACATATCCAAGGACATATGACCTGATTCATGCCAATGGCCTCTTTAGTCTGTACAAGGATAAGTAAGTATTCCTTTGGTCAAACAGAGATTTAATTACCCTGAAGCACATACACGTCTTCCGAATACCATGTTATGTGTCCGTGTCAAACACCGACACTCACTGGACACCGACATGACACGCGTCAAACACCTTTTTACGGTGTCGCTCTTAAAAAGATAATTTTTCTGACTTGGACACTTCATAGACACCGTTTGGACACCTGTCAGACACTCTTATCATAATTTCTTTTTAAAAAAAATCAACTTCTTGAAAATTTTAACTTATTATGCTTATTCTTAGGTATAAAAACATTTTTTCTTCAAAAAACCTTATAAAGCTTATCAACTTTCTTTTTAGAAGTGGAATAAATAAATCCTAATTCTTTATTTAGTTTTTTTGTTATGCTAATCATATATGCGTTTGTGTTTACTGACTAGTTATCTTTCTAATGACTTATATATATATATGTGTGTGTGTGTGCGCGCGCGCGCTCTTCATATTTTAACTATTTGTCATATTATTTTTTAATTAAAATTAAAACCAATAGATTCTTATCCCCTATTTTGAGCTCTGCTTTTCTTGTGATTATAGTTTAGATGATATGAATATAAAGAATGTTCTTTAGTGACCTTGTGTGTTTGGTGATGAGTCTAACTGTTATATGGTTAGAACTTCTAACTTAGAAACAATCTTGACCTTTGCATGACTGTGTCTATTTCAGTACCTAAATTGATCTTTGATTAAAACATTTATGCTTCTAGTTTATATAGGTAGATTATTTGTCATCCTTTGTTGGTTTCTTAGTTCTGGATCTTTCACTAGAAGATTTTGTGTTTGTTAATCTGCTTTTGTATATCAAGAAGTTTAGTTTGTGTCTCAAGCATGTGTGTAATTTAATTAAATGCAGATGCAACACAGAAGACATTCTTCTTGAGATGGATCGTATTTTGCGACCAGAAGGGGCTGTCGTAATCCGCGATGAAGTCGATGTGTTAATTAAGGTAAAGAAATTAGTTGGAGGAATGAGATGGAATACTAAATTAGTTGATCATGAAGATGGTCCACTTGTTCCTGAGAAGGTACTAATTGCTGTCAAGCAATATTGGGTTACTAATGGAACTGCATCATCAACACAATAAACACTGAAAATCAAGTTGAAAAACCTTTCTGTATACGATCACGATCATCACAGTTCATATGGTTTTCGCTTAATCACTCGTTGAAACTGTCACACATAGAGGGGGCGATTAAATGAATTTTACACATTTATCAGTTAGCTAAGGTTTCATATGTGGTTAATTTATTATTAAAGAAAAAGCAACAGAGGTTGCTCCAGGTTTATGTTAGGGGGCATTTTTTGGTGTTAACTACATTGTAGAATGTTATATTCAATCGTACCAAAACAAAAATTAGTGATGTTTCTTTGGTTAATTAAATGTTTTGGTTTGTACCAAAACAAAAATTAGTGATGTTTCTGATTTTTATGATGTTAACTTTTCAACCTTTTGTAAACAAGAGGTTGTTATTTTCATTGCAATTAGTTAAGATTGATCAATGATTCAGCTGCACCTTACTTTTAATTGTCTTAAATAGAATAGTTATGTTTTCCTATCCTGGTATATTTTAAATTTTGTATTTTACTCTCCTAAGAGATGATTACATGTTACATTAACATGTGGTTTTTAAACCTTAACTACTATGGCATTACTAGTTGAAATATAGTTTTTTATTTTTGCAATGTTTTCAAAGCAATAAAATGGGTGTTTAAAACTTTATATTATCTTCAGAAGTTTTAAAATCAATAATGACTACTTATCTTAAAATGGTAAAAACATAGTAACATACCATGCATTTTTCTTTCGGTTGAAGAGTAGATTTTAAAATACTTGGAAAGAAGTGTAATTTAAAATTTCTGAGAGTGTCATTTATCTAAAGTTTTTTAAGGCTTAGTGACTGTTTTAAAAACCGGCTCGGCCCGGCCGGTCGGACCGAGCTAACCGGGAACCGGGTGGGTAACCGAGTCAGTTAACCCTACAGATCGGAAATGCACCAATCCGGTGGAAACCGGCCAAACCCGGCCGGGTTTTGGCAAACTCGGTGACCCGGTGGGTTTGTGTAACCCGGACCGGGTTGTGCATGTGTGATGAAAACAGAAACAGAATTTTTATAAAAATCCGCAGAAAAGGCTTCAGAGAGGTTCGAACCTCTTCCCTTTTGAGTCAATCTATAAGGAAGTTAACCACTGCACTACCTGTTGATGTTGTCTATGTTGCGCACGTGAAACATATAACATATAACATATATTACATGGGCTTGCCACAATTCAAGCATTAATTACTAATTAGTTTTTTTTTTACATTACTAATTAGTTTTTCTTTTCTTTTTTTGATAAGTTACTAATTAGTTTTTCACCATACACATTTCATGGTTGATTGTATTTCCACCTGTTGTTGCGATTGTTTTGGATTTTTTTGGCATTATGTATAATTGTTTAATTTTAGTAAATTAAATTTTACAGGTATGAAATTTATAGGTCTTGAAAATTTGGAAATTTTTTATATAGGTCTTGAAAATTCACGAAATACAAACCGGGTCCGAGTCATGCGGTCCCGGTTTTGATCATGCGGTTCAACTGTCGACCCCTCGGTCCGACCCTTGACCTAGTGACCCGGTACCATCACCGAGTCGGCCACCGGTCCGAGTTTTAAAACATTGCTTAGTGATAGTTCAACGGGTAAGAGAGAAGGGAATTGTATTGATGAATTGTGAAATGGTACAGTGTACAAGTCTTTTTGGTTTGAGTCGAGCAACTAACTGATTTCTGTTTAACAATTTAACTAACTCTAACAATATTCAGTATAGCATTACACACACTGTTATACTGTAATTACAATAATACCCCTTCTAATTGGCCTCTTCAGGCCCATTAAGACTAACATTCTTCCTAGTAGACACCCTTTTAACTGTAGGCTTGCTATCAATACCCCCCTCCCCTAGGAGCTTCACCTTCTCCTCAAGGGGATAAGATGGAAATGCCTACTTCACTTTGTCAAAGAATTCCCATGAGTTCTCACATGCGGGTAAGTGCTTCCACTTCACTAGGACTTCTGCCATTCCTGCAGGGTTGTAACGTAGTGCCATCACCTCTTCTATCTCTGGTTGTAGGACACTTTCCTCAATTAATGTTGCAGGTAGTTGTTGAGGTGTGTAGCTGCCAGGAACAGTCTTTTTGAGTTTGCTGACATGGAATACAGGGTGTATTTTACACTCAGGAGGCAACTCCAATTTATAAGCTACTGTCCCTATCTTCTCAATCACCTTGTAAGGTCCATAAAAATGAGGGCTAAGCTTTTCATTCCTCCTAAGTGCTAGTGACTTCCACCTGTAGGGGGTTGCCTTTAAGTACACCCAGTCACCAATCTCTAGCACCACTTCTCTTCAATGCTTGTTAGCCTGTCTCTTCATGCGATGCCGAGCTTGTACTAGATTCTGATGTAGTTGGCCTAGCAGGGAGTCTCTTGCATTATGTAGATGGTTCAATTCTTCTACTGTCGAGGGTATAGCAGGACCCTTAATGATAGGACTAGGATCCCTACCATACAATGCCTTATATGGTGTCATACCAATGGAGGTATTGTAATTAGTGTTGAACCACAATTCTGCCCCACAAAGCCACTTGTGCCAAGAACGAGGGTGATCCCCTACAAAGCACCTTAGGTAGATCTCCAAACATCTATTGGTGACTTCTGTTTGGTCATCAGTCTGTGGATGAAATGCAGAACTGTATTTTAGTGTAGTGCCAGCCTGTTTAAATATGGCTTTCCAAAATTGGCCGAGAAAATTCGGTCTCTGTCAGAAATAATAGTCTCTGGGAAACCATGCAGTTTGCCTATGTTATTGATGAAGCTACTAGCTACCTCACTAGCAGTGTAAGGATGCCCTAGGAGGATGAAGTGGGCATATTTGGTGAGTCTGTCAACCACCACTAAGATTGTATCATGCTTTTCTGCTCAAGGGTGCCCCGCCCCCCCCCCCAATGAAATTCATTGAAATATCAGTTCATACCTTAGTGGGAATATGTATGGGTTGCAGCAACCCAGCTGGTGCTAAGGTTTCCACTTTGTTTTGTTGACACTGCATGATGAAGTTCTTGATGTCCTGCTTCATTCCAATCCAATAAAACACTCCAGTTATTCTTTTATATGTTCTGAAGAATCCTGAGTGACCTCCTTGTAATGAACTGTGGAACTCAGCCAAAATTGTAGGAATTCTAGAGAACTTCCTGGGTAGTACCAGCCCTTGCCCTTTGTAAAGAAATCCATGCTTGATGGAATACTTTTGCTGCTCACCAGGCTGCAGAACTACCTTCTGCATCAGTTCTTGTAATTCAGTGCAATTTTTAATTTCCTCCTCCCAATCAGACCATTCAGGCAGAGTAACTCGTGATATAGCAGCAAACATCATTTGCCTGGAGACATCAGCCACTCTATTGGCACATCCTGGCTTGTACTGCACTTCAAAATCAAAACCTAGTAACTTGGATGTCCATTTAATCAACAAATTTTGTTCAGTAAGAAATTGTAGGCTTTGTTGATCAGTCCTACACACATCAATCAAACATCTACGATTTATTTCTATCATCTTTTACTTTCTATCTTTACTTGCATTTTATCTTTTATGTTTTACCCTAGTAGGTAATCCATTTTCACGTCCCTCACAACTAACCTACCACTCTTGAAGGAGTTAGGGAACCCACATATGAGAATCAGAGTTTCATTCTCAGTGCAATCATTTGAAGCAAAAGGAATCGAAGGATTCAAGCTCTTATCCGATCCCTCAGCTAGGTTTGAGAGTTTGACGATTACAAGATCATATACGGATTTATTAGTTACCTATTTGCTCTATGCTAATACTAACTTAATCATGAGTACTTGCAGGTACAATACCATCACCGCGGCACCACCGTTAACTCTAGACTACGACATCTGCTCTTGACTTGATCCTATCAACTTTGGATGGTTGTGATATTAGGGCACCAATGGCATACTTGTAATAACATACTGGGTCTCTCAATAGTGACCCATCCCTGGGGTGAGTCCATATATTCAATAATAATACCAATCTTTCTAATACGTGGAAACAATTCTAGCCTCCCAATGTGTAGTACAATTCTGGTAGTTTTAGTGCTATTGAAAATGGCCCAAGAAATAATATTAGCCAAATGGACCATCATATTTATGAGGTGGGTTGGAATTTAATGCATCAGAAAAAATTCCTTGGTGCTCATGTTTAGGTGTCTCTGTCGTTAGTTGTGTGTCACTGTAAAGACATTCTCTATCTATTCATGTGGCTTGGAGGTTCTCTATTGGACAGCTATGTCGTGATCTATAATGTCAGGTTGCCATTAGTATTCTTCATATCATCAATGGTAGAATAATTGTATATATCACCTTTAAATTATCAGGGATATAATTAAGTTGTTACTATTCAATTGGACCTGCAGAAGAGAAGAAAGAATATGTTAAAGGAATATAATTAAAATTAAGGTGTTACTATCTGGGATATAATCTTTTTCTTCTGAAATTGAGAAGGACAACATTCACACAAGCTTATTGTTATGTTCATTATCTATTATCTACTATAGAGGTGAAAATAGAAAATGACAAAAGTGCATAACTTTTGTTTTTGTTTTTACTGTTTCTTTTTTGTTCAAATATTAGAAAACAATACACAAGTTTAAACAAAGGACAGGTTTGCATTAAAAAAACAGGAAATGACAGAAAATGTTTCTCCTTAGAGTACTAACTTTATATTTTCTTGTGTCTTCTTTGTTTGGTTTGACTTTGATGCACTACTTCAAGAGTAGCCGACAACACTGTTAGATTTAGTATTGTATACCATTTTTTTAGTGGTCCTTGAGGAAATTATATTTCAAAAGTGATAACTGTAGAAAAGGCCATGCTAAATCAAGTTTCCTAATAGGTACGATTCTCTTCTCAACATCACATACTACAAAGTGCATAAAGACAAACCAACAAAAGAAGCAAGTTTGTGCTTTGAGGAATCATTTGGAAGAGACACTTTCTCATATATTAAACAATATAAGGACCCCTTTTACTTTCCTTTCTTTATTTATATGAAACCAAATGCATGACTACAAAGCATCAGTTTTCATCAACTTTATAACCAAAAACTTCCAAAACTTAAAAGGAAACATAATATCATATCAAAGCCAACTTACAAGAACATTTAACACAAAAGACACTTTACTTTAGACACGCCCATTGCAAGACCATACCTCTCTGCCATTTTACACTGCTAATACATAATGCAAATAATACAAAAAACGATAAAATAGTGGCGGTCACAATTGCAGTCGCATCACGATCCTTGATATTGCAAATAATTGCATCTTATGCAGCCTTAATCGAGGTTGCGTTGTGGCTGAGGAAACATAAAAGACTATGATGTTGCAGAACAGTTCGCTGTGGCAAACCTATTAATAAAACCTTGGCTAAATGTATAGTAATTTTGAAGCACGTGGTGATGAGCTAGAGCTTTGCAAAGATGGTGTAGGGGCATAAGCATGTTGTCCATGCCTTGCACTCTCTCCTGGAAACCTTGCCACCATAGAAGTATTAATCCTACTAGGAATTCTTGGGCTTAAATTTGATTTCTCATAAGTTATAAAAGCATCACCAGCAACTCTAACAGATTTATGGTTCTTGCAACCCAACAAGGTGCCAGAGCGCCTCCTCTGTGTGTCTTTGGTAGCCTTTGGTTTTCCATTTGAGTGATTGAATCTTATAGGACTCCTTATAGTTATCTCAGACATTTGTTCTTCACAATCTGACATAACAGCAGCACTTGCAGTAACCACACTCCATTCTATGCTTGCTTCACTTGGTGCATAACAAGTAGGGCTAACACAGCTTGAAGCAGCATCTGATACTTGCCTTGCAAGTAAATGGTTTGATTTACCTTTGAAACTTTCAATCTCAAATAAATCTGAACTTGCATCACTAGCATCATCATCATCATCATCATCATCATCATCATCATCATCATCATAGTTTGAATCAATTAGTTCTATCTTAGGTGCATCATTTCTTGAGGGAAATACTAACCTTTTATCAGTGCTTAAGGACTTGGTCTTGTTATTCATAATTACTGGAGAGCCAAATACTTCCAATGATTTCCTTGGTGTGTTTTCTTCATCATGTTGAAGTTGCATTTTCACTAGATTATTTCCTAATGCCACACTTTTGTTTTCATTTTTTAATCCCACCTCCAACTTCCCTAGCTTTTGGAAGTGAACATCGTTGTTGATAAGAAGTTGTCCATTTGGCTTACTTATTTTTGGAAGTGAATGATTAGAATCTTGACCAACACTGAAGAGCTTATTTGGTGTTGCTTTTCCATGAGTAGTAGTTTTGTTAAAGCTGATTTCAGCTGCTTGGTCACTAATATCAACAGAATCCTTATCAGAACAAGAGCATTTGAAACCAAGAGTGGCTAGAACACTCTTAGCCTGCACCTTCTCTTTGCTGCTCCTTAGAGAATTCCTCATTCCACTTTGTAACAGTGCACTTTGGCTGTTGTTACTTGATTCAGAGAGAATACTTGGAGTTCCATACTGACCTTTGTACTTTCTAGTTTCTATTTGTTCATCTCTTTTGTGATGGTACTTTGTATGAGCTATGTTTAAAATTCTTGGAGATTCAACCTCTACTCCATGGAAGTATTTTTCAGCCCCAAATACTCCAATTTCTCCACTTTCTTCTGTCTTTTCCATCTGGTGTAGAGGAGATTTTATGTTGCTGATAAAGGGGTGCATTTTTTGGCTTGATTCACCAAGATTTCCTACAAAGTTCACTTCCTTGTTGTTCAAATATGGAGAGAAAATAGGATCATGAAGGTGACGGTGGTTGCTTTTGGCAGTTGATGAGGATAAGGTAAACATAGTGTATCGAAAATCTGTTCAAGTACACAGACAATAAACAGAAGAAAATGGCCCAACAGAAACTGTTTAAAGACAAGGTTAATAGAAAAACAGGCAAAGGAACCAAATCAGAGAACAAAAAAGAAGACAAAGACCCTACAATACTTGAAAGTATAAGAATTAATGTTATGATAGGTTTTAAGAACATTGGACTAGAGAATCATGGAACAATTCCCTAGGTGTTTGATTGAGGAGCAAACTTTAATGGAAAACTTATTTTAAGTCAATGAAAAGGCTAAAGTGTTATAGGGGTGGAGGAAAATGAAGGCAAGAGAGAATGTAAAATGAAGGGCTGAATGGCTGCAAAGTTTATTTAGGAGTAGCATATAAGTAGACTAGTGGAATATAGAAGGTGTCAAAGTGGTAGGGACATGTGTTTCTAGCCTAATTGACACTTTATCGTAGCTTTCCTGTGGAAAATTTTTTGCATGGTTTGAATTGGGCCTCAAGATCGTCTCTATTTACAGGATGGTTCTGATAAAATAGAGAAAGACACATGTAATAAAATAGGCAAAATTACATCAGGGGACCTTTAACTTATTTATTTGTAACAAGTTGGCCCTTTAAGTTTCTTTTGTAACAAATAGGCCCTTTAAGTTACCCGACGTTGACACCGTTGGCCCTTTTAGTAAAATGTAATATCGTTCATTACATCAAAATACACCAAAATATGTTTGTTTGCATCAAAATACATAAGCTAGAGTAGTCACAATATATAAAGTAGCATTACATCAAAATATATAAGCTAGAGAAATCATTAAAAGGGCCTATTTGTTACAAAAAAAACTTAAAGGTCCAACTTGTTACAAATAAATAACTTAAAGGTCCTCTAGTGTAATTTTGCCAATAAAATAATATTATTTAATTTTATTGGTTTGTCTTTCTCCTATTGAAATTGCCCCGTAAATAGAGATGATTGACCATCTGTCACAGGATTATCACATGCCTAGTAATAATTTTAAGTTTTTACTGTTGCTGTCCTTTTTACTTTATTCTAGCCGTTGTATTTCATTTTGTGAGTTGTTGCTCTTATCCATTCGTACAAGCTGCTGAGCTGTGACTAGCTGTACGATTTATTCCAGCATATTCCTAGGATCCTATGTAATCATTGTGGCAATATATGGGGCATTTAATGAATGGAATAATCAATCAAAATATTCTTACCTCTCTTACTCTATTCAGTGCCCTAGCGCCCCCTTTGCTCAGCTCACCAAGTAGCATTCTTCCATTGCTATTTTCGGGTTGCTGCAGGAGAGTTACTGGAGTTGTTTAGCTCCCTAACAATCCAAATTTCTATTTCAACTGGTATTCAAAGCACTGTTCCTGCACCATGACCACCACTAGAGCTCAATCAATAGTTGAACTAGAAAGAAGAGTGGAAGAAGGCCAAAATGAGACCAATGCAATAATAACTCAGCCGCAAACACAAATGAATGACAGTATGCAAGAAATACGCACTCTCTATCGTGCTAGAGTTCAAAATCCTCCAGCTCATGTAGACCCACCTCCCCCTTATCCTCCTACTCACCCACCTAGAAACCAAAACTACTCTACTAGGCTTTCTAAGGTAGAGTTTCCTAAGTTTGATGGGAAAAATGTCAAAGATTGGTTGTATAAATGTGACCAACTAGTTTCTCTTGAGGAAACTCCTCAAGAGAATTGTGTGCGCCTGGCTTCCATTCACTTAGAAGGCTTAGCCCTTAAATGGCATTTGAATTATATGCGCCAAAAATTTGACATCTACCCCGCTTGGAACCAATATATCACTGATGTTGCAACTAGATTTGGAGATTCATATGACGATCCTTTATCCAACCTAGGTCAAATCAAACAAGGCACCAAGATACAAGAATATGTAGATGAATATGAGTTTGCCCTCACTCAAGTCCACCTTATACTAGAACATTCATTGAGTATCTTTTTAGCTGGCCTTGAACAATCCACACAAATGCATGTGAGGATGTTTAACCCAACCACAGTTACCCAAGCCATTCAGATTCACTAAACCACCCAAACCACAAAACAGATTCACTAAACCATACCCTATGCCCACCAAAGCCACAAATATATCTACCTCTTCAACACAAACCACCCCCTACACCTACTGACCCAGCTACCAAACAACTATTTTCCAAAACAAACTGTACACCAAGCCATCACCTTAAACATAGGAAACACAGACTGATGCTCTTTGAACTAGAAGAGGAGGAAGAGACATCAACCCTTGAACCTGTACTCACTGAAATCACAGCAACAACAGAACCTAGCCTAACCAATGAGACCCCTTTCATGTCCCTCAATGCTTTAACTGGTTGTTCTAGTTGCCAAACCATGAGAGTTTCTGGTATGCATGACAAGAAACTATTACACATACTTCTAGATAGTGGAAGTACACATAATTTCTTAGATGAATCTGTTGCTAAGAAATTAGGTTGCAAGTTAGAGGCTGTTTCACCTCTTGCAATCACTGGTGGTGGTGGCCACAAATTGGAAGCTCTATATATGTGTAATTTGTAAAGGTTTTAAGTGGCAGTTGCAGTAGGCCAAATTCACAGCTGATATGATTGTTCTCCCTTTGGAATGTTATGATTTGATTTTGGGAGCTCAATGGTTGAAATCATTGGGTGCTATTCTTTGGGATTTTGACAAATTGCACATGGAATTTACTACTCAAGTAAGAAAATTCCTCTTGAGAGGAGCCAAGCCGCCAACTGTGAAATTGGTAGGTGACAAGACCTTTTCACAAGCAATGCAGCAGGGAATCGAGCTATGCTTCTTAAGCACTGAGCCTGTTATGCCTCAATTGGCTATGACTACCAATACTAATGTTGAACACTCTTCTACAGAGCCTTCTATGGAAATTTCAACCCTCTAGATGCCTACAAGGCCATTTTTTAGAAACCCTCATCTCTACCACCAAGCAAACTTGGTTTTGATCATAGAATCCCTTTAAAGGAAGGTACTAATGCTTTTAATTCGCGTCCTTATAGATACTCAACTTCTAAGAAAAATATTGTTGATAAGTTAGTAGAAGATATT
Source organism: Astragalus glycyphyllos (assembly GCA_963573325.1). NCBI lineage: Eukaryota > Viridiplantae > Streptophyta > Magnoliopsida > Fabales > Fabaceae > Astragalus > Astragalus glycyphyllos. The sequence continues at coordinate 22,005,897 of OY754308.1, forward strand.
GTCAAAAAAAGAGTTAGTAGAAGATATGTTAAAACAAGGCATAATACAACATAGTGTAAGCCCTTTTGCCTCCCCCAGTGTTTTGGTAAGAAAAAAAGATGGTTCTTGGCGTTTATGTGTTGATTTTAGAAAGCTTAATGATCATACCATAAAGGACAGGTTTGCCATTCCTCTTATTGATGACTTAATGGATGAATTAGGAGGTGGCACTGTGTTTTCTAAACTAGACCTTAAATCTGGTTATCATTAAGTTAGAATGGAGTTAGGAGAAGAGCACAAAACTGCATTCAAAACCCATAGTGGTCATTTTGAATACTTTGTCATGCCTTTTGGCCTATCGAATGCTCCAGCCATTTTCCAGACTCTTATAAACCAGGTTTTTAATGTTTTTCTAAGGAAATTTGTGAGCATTTTCTTTGTTGACATACTTGTTTATAGCAAGTCACTAACTGAGCATGTGGAGCACCTACAATTGATCTTTGAGACTGCTAGGAGAGAACAATTGTTTCTGAACAAGTCTAAATGCCACTTTGCAACTTCAATGGTTGAGTATTTGGGGCACATTATTTCTGAGAAGGGAGTAGCTACAGATCCTACTAAAAATCCAAGCTATAACCAACTGGAAATTACCTTCAATCGTCAAACAACTCAGAGGTTTTTTGTGCTTGTCTGGCTACTATCAGATGTTTGTAAAAGATTTTGGCAAGATTGCCAAACCTTCGACAGAAATGTTAAAGAGGGACGATTTTTCTTGGTCTGCATATTCCACTAAGGCTTTTCATGAACTTAAAGGAGCCCTTATCACGACACCTGTCTTGGTTAGGTAAAAGGTTCATCATTGAAACTGATACTTCAGGAAAAGGCATAGGGGTTGTGTTAATGCAAGAACGCCACCCTATTGCTTATATTAGCAAGTATTTGGGACCCAAGCAACAAGCAATGTCAATTTATGAAAGGGAGCTGTTGGCTATTGTTTATGCTATTAAAAAATGGAGCACATACCTTAGTCATGGTCCTTTTACAATAAGGACTTATCAGAAAAGCATAAAACACATCTTAGAGCAACGTTTAAACACAACTTTTCAACAAGTTTGGGTCTCTAAGCTTATGGGTTATTAGTTTGATATCCAATACAAGGAGGGTTCTACAAACAAGGCCGCTGATGCCTTGTCCATGCAAGAAAGAGTTGAGTTACTGCCTGTGGTCCTAGAAAATGGCCACACTGAATTATTAACCAAAATTCAACATTCATGGCACAATGACCCTCATCTACAAAGGTTAATTTCTGACTTGCAAAGGGATCCTACTACTCATCCTCAATACTCTTTGGTGAGATCAGAATTAAGAAGAAGGGGTAAGCTGGTAATTGTGGCTGATGATTCCATTAAAACAATCATTTTTCAATGGTTGCATGACTCTCCTTTAGGAGGAAATTCTGGAAGAGATAACATGGGTGCCCGTATTAAACCTCTATTCTATTGGAGGGGAATGAACAAAGACATACAAAGTTATGTGAGAAATTGTAGAGTTTGTCAAGTCAACAAAACTAAAACAATGGCTACACCAGGGCTTCTGCAACCCCTTCCAATTCCATCAAGAATCCAGTAAGACATCAGCCTAGATTTTAATGAAGGGTTACCTACTTCTAAGGGTAAGCAAGTTATCTTAGTGGTGGTTGATAGGCTTAGCAAATATGCACATTTTATTGCTATTACTCATCCTTATTCTGCTCTTGATATTGCTCACTTATTTATGGATAATGTCTTTAAACTACATGGAATGCCTAGTAGTATCACAAGTGACAGGGATCCTATTTTCTTAAGTCAAGTTTGGAATGAATTCTTCAAACTCCAAGGTGTTGTCTTGAACAAAACAACAGCTTACCACCCTCAGTCTGATGGGAAAACAGAGGTTGTTAATAAGGGATTGGAAACCTACTTGAGATGTATGTGCTCAGATAGACCTAAGATTTAGTTTGAAATTATTGCCTTAGCTGAATGGTGGTATAACACCAACTTTCATTCCTCAATTCAATCTACACCTTATGAAGTGGTCTATGGCCAAGCTCCTCCTATGTACCTACCATATCTTTATGAGGAATCCACTAATATAGTTGTTCACTGTACCTTGGCTGCTAGAGAAGAGGCTCTCAAATTACTTAAATTTAATCTCTTAAGGGCACAAAACAGAATGAGTCAGCAAGCCAATAGAAATCGTAGTGACAGAAACTTTAATATTGGTGATTTTTTCTATTTGAAGCTTCAAGCTTATAGGAAATCTACTTTGAAACCTCACTATGTGCACAAGCTACTGCCCATGTTTTTTGGTCCCTACAAAGTTCTGGATAGAGTGGGAAAAGTGGCTTTCAGTTGGATTTACCCCCCTCAACTGGTATACACAATGTCATACATGTTTCACAGCTAAAATTGTGTCCTAACCCTTCTGCAATTACTACTGCACCTATCTCTCTTGCTGCTAGTCAATTTGAGAAAGAACCAAAGGTAATCTTAGAGAGGAAGATGGTGAAAAGTGGAAGGAAAGCAGCCACCAAAGTACTGGTGAAATGGAAGAATGTCCCTGATGATCAAACAACTTGGGAGTACTACTTTGATCTACTTCAGCAGTTTCCAACTTTTAACCCTTGAGGAAGAGGGTGTAGTTTCAGTCGTGGGTATTGTCACAGGATTATCACTTGCCTAGTAATAATTTTTAGTTTTTACTGTTGCTGTCCTTTTTACTTTATTCTAGCCGTTGCATTTCATTTTGTGAGTTGTTGCTCTTATCCATTCGTACAAGCTGCTGAGCTGTGGCTAGCTGTACGATTTATTCCAGCATATTCCTAGGATCCTATGTAATCATTGTGCCTATATATGGGCCATTTAGTGAATGGAATAATCAATCATTTGAACAATCAAAATATTATTACCTCTCTTACTTTATTCTGTGCCCTAACGCCCCCTTTGCTCAGCTCACCAAGTAGCATTCTTCCATTGCTATTTCAGAGTTGTTGCAGGAGAGTTGACAGAGTTGTTTAGCTCCCTAACAATCCAAATTATGTTTCACCATCTCTCTAAATAATTTCCTAAAGTAATTTTTCTAAGATACATACTGTAATTAGGAATAACATTTTAACAAGTTACTTGATGTGACTTAACACTTACTAGACTATCTTCTCTCTGAGAACAACTAATCTATATACTATTAATATCTGGAAATAATTTCATTAAACTATTTGCCAAATATCATTCTATGAGCAAGTTATCTATTAATTAGACATATTTGAAATTCTTATGATACTACTCTTCCATGTACCTATTGATGATCCTTCTCACACACACCTTCTAGGATAACATTAACCACTACTCTATCTCGTTAATGCATTTTACGTTTCCATGACTTTTATCCAATTGACATTTTAAAGAAATGTGATCCAATATTTCTCTTACTCTCTCTTCAGACTCGGAAGATTGTGCCTACGGCAGAACCGATTGCTACCTATGAACAGGGCGACCTGATATCTAGAGAACTCTGCCAAACACTAAGACCGAGGGACTCTGCCTGATAGAAGGACCGAAGGACTTTGCCCGATGTGAGGACTGAGGGACTTTACGCGATGCGAGGACATAGGGATTCCACCCCCCGCTCCAAGGTTCGACACACTTCACATGTCGGTTGACCAGAACAAGGGGTGAGTATTTAAGGAAATCCCTACAATCTCGCCATAATTTTGTATTGTATTGAATAGCATTAAACCCTAATTGTACTAAATAATCCGCCCTTAAAGGACATACACTCTTGATTCATCAACTTCACTCTTAATATTTTTACTATTACTTGTAATTATCTCATTATCATGTTTTTACTATATCCCACCCAGGAATTAGTTAGGAATATTGGCGCCCACCGTGGGCCCCGGTAAGATCATACCCTACCCCACATCACCTTTGTTTTCCACAGCTATCCTATCATAGCCACGAGGCATGTTGCCTCAACTAGCAACAACGATCTAAGGATAGAGGAACTGCTTGAAGCAGTGAGAACACTACAGAACCAAAATGCAGATTAAGCCAGGAGAAATGAAGAATAGCTTCTATGTTCCTAAGCATTGGAATCCAGAGAACGACGGCTGCAGGAGCAACTCACAGACATGCGCCACTTTGCACCAGATGGCTGAAGCAACTAGAGCTTCTCTGAGGGCCTTCCAGGCATTCGCAGAGGCCATACAAGCAGTAGTAATCCCACACTGGTTCTGTGAGCCGACCACTGGGACATACGATGGCACTGGCGATCCACAAAACCATGTGGATGCATTCCATACATAAACGATGATAAGCGACGATAATGACGCCATTAGTTGCAAGATGTTCGCTGGGACGCTGACTGATGTCGCCTTAAAGTGGTTCAAAGGCCTAACTTCACGTTTGGTCCTAGGTTTGGAGGACCTTGCCAGTCGCTTTGTGCAACAATTTTTGGCCAACAAGAAAAAAACAGGTGCAAATTACACTGATGTGTGGCAAATGGATAATGTGTGTAGATTACACCGATCTCAACAAGGCCTGCCCAAAGGACTCATATCCATTACTCAAAATTGACGACCTAGTCGACGGCGCCTCGGGTTACAAGCTACTCAACTTCATGGAAGCATATTCAAGCTATAATCAAATCCGAATGAGCCATATTGACGAAGAAAAGACGACTTTCATGACCGGTCGATCCAACTACTGCTACCAAGTAATGCCCTCCGGATTGAAGAACGCTGGAGCAATATACTAGCGTCTAAGGGACAGGACATTTGACGGAGAGATCGGTCAGACGATCGTGGTACACGTTAATGATATGGTAGTAAAATCCACAACTGATCCGTCCCATCTAGAGAATTTAACCAAAATCTTCCAAATGGTCTCCGGCTCAACCCAGATAAGAATTCGTTTGGGGTCCAGGCAGGACAGTTCTTGGGATACATTCAACTCATAGGGGTATTGAGGCTAATCCCTCAGAGTGTAGAGCCATAATTGACACAAGAAGCCCCACCGAAGCTGAAGAAGTGCAAATTATGATTGGTAGAGTAGCAGCACTCTCACGCTTTCTAGGCTGGTTAGGAGAAAAAGTCAAGCCCATGTTCCAAGTCCTCAAGAAGAGTGCTCGTTTCAAGTGGTCCGATGAATGTAAAGTGGCCCTTAGAGAACTTAAAGAATACTTGGCCACTCCACCGATCCTAACATCTCCTGAGCAGGGAGTTCTCTTACTGTTATATTTGGCGGTGTCAAGAGATGCGTGCAACGCAGACCTGGTACAAGAACAAGAGAAAGAACAGTGTCCAATCTACTACATCAGCAGGATATGGAGGGGCCCCGATCGAGTAGAGGTACCAAAAGATAGAAAAGGTGGCATACACTATGATATTGGCAACAAGAAAACTGAAGCATTATTTTCAGAGTCACCCAGTGATAATAAAAACAGACCTCCCAATACGCCAAGTCCTCTCTAAACCAGATTTTGCAGGAGATATGGTTTCTTAGTCGGTTGAACTATCAGAGTATGACATCAAGTACGAACCACGTGGGTCGATTAAAACCCAGGCATTAGCAGATTTCATTGCCGAGCTTGTTGAAAGTGACCTAGAAGCTAAACCCCAGGGTGACCAACCCTGGACTCTTTCGGTGGATGGTTCGTCCAATCTGAAGGGAAGCGGTGTTGGATTAATTTTGGAAGGAACGGATGGTATTCTCTTGGAGCAGTCACTCTGATTCAACTTCAAAGCCAGCAATAATCAAGCTAATACAAAGCTCTAATTGTCGAAATGGCACTAGCTGCAGATCTCGGATTAACACACTAGAATGTCCGAAGCGATTCTCTACTCGTGACAAGACAGGTAACCAAGGTACTCATCACAAAGGATGAGCTGCTCGGCAAATACTTCGATAAGGTACAAGAACTTAAATCTAAATTCATTTCCTTTGAGCTAACACATGTCCCTAGAGAACAAAATGGCAAGGCAGACATCCTAGCCAAATTGGCCAACACAAAGAAACCTGAAAATAATCACTCAATGATCTAGGAAACACTCTTCCAACCCAACGTTAATAAAATCCAGGTTCTCTCAACGGAGACTGAGCCTAATTGATGACCAATATTATTGCTTACCTGTAGGGAGAACACTTGCAGCTTCAAGAGGAAGAAATGAGAAAACTAGCAAAGATCGCTTGCAAATACACCCTTATAGAAGCTGAACTCTACAAGAGGGGGTTCTCCACTGCTCCTCAAGTGTGTTTCAGATGGTAAGGCCAGAGAAATTATGAAGGAAGTGCACGAGGAAGTATGCAGCAGTCACATTAGAGGACAATGTCTAGCCTCCAAAATTGTGAGGGTCGACTATTATTGGCCGACCATGAAGAAAGATTTGATGGAGTATGTTCAAAAATGCGATAGGTGTCAACGTCATGCAAACGTGCCCAAAGCACCTCCAACCAACTTATAGTCGGTTGTCTCAACATGGCTCTTCTCCATTTGGGGGTAGACATCCTCGGTCCATTTCCTTCAGCATCAGAGCAAGTCAAATTTCTGTTGGTAGCAGTTGACTATTTCACAAAATGGATAGAGGCAGAGCCAGTTGCAACAATCACTGCCCAAAGAGTCAAGAAGTTTTACTAGAAAAAGATCATCTTTCGGTTCAGGATCCCAACTACAATAGTGTCGGACAATGGTACGCTATTTTCCACAAAGGTTTTGGCCGATCTCTGCAGCACTTGGAACATATACCAAGCATTCACCTCAATCGAGCACCCTCAGACCCATGGGCAAGCCGAGGTCGCTAACAAGGTTATCCTGAATGGTCTTTATAAGCGGTTGGATGAAGCAAAAGGAAGTTGGGCCGAAGAGTTGCCACGACCTTTCAGAGTCAAAGACATAGTCGGCCAAGGCGCCTTCAAACTGGAAAAGCTGGACGGGGGAACATTCCTCGATCATGGAATGCTGCTAACCTTTGGTTCTACTATAGCTGAAGATGCAAAGTACCGGTTCTCACCCACATTTCACTTTTCAATCAATGTACCATTTGTATGTGACAATATATAAGCCCTAAATATACTCCATCATCTTTGTTGAATAAAGAGAACCGATGATTCCAAAATAAAGAGTATTCCACAATAAAAAAAGTCCCGATAGGCAAGGACCGAGCAATGTCTCGATGTTGCCCTTGGGAAATAAAGACTCAAAGTCTCGACAGGTGAGAGTGAAGCTGACGAGCCCACACACCACCATTGGGCAAACCTATTCACAAACGAAGGAGGCACTCCTTCCGAACCGAATAGGAGCTTTCATTGTGTAGATGAAGCTAACACGCTCGCCGAACAAGGCCAACGAGCTCGGTACAGTGTAAGCGATTTTAAAAGAAGACCCGACGGGTGTAAACAGAGCGAAAGCCGAAATACAGCCCTTGGGCAACAAAACTACCATTCAAAGAAAATGCGAGACGAACAAACAACGGAACAACAAATAGAGACGAAATAAAATCATAAGTTCAAAACATAAGACATAAACGTTATCATTCAAAAGGCCAACAGAGGAAATATCAGGTAATATTACATGTTTCTGTCAAACAAAAAATACAGGAATATCAATGTGTCGCCTCGAAATTGGCAATTTTCTCCAACTGTGGATCCGGCTCACCATCATCGTTCAAAAGGCAGTCTAACGCAGTCAGATCCAAGGCTTCAGGTTCAGCATCTGATGCACGAACCGTAGATGACCTGCAGTTTTTTTGTCTCCACCTGGTCCATAATCTGACCGTCAACAACTACCTCATCCAGATCAAATTTAGAAATATAAACCGCTTGATAAAGAGCCTGTAGTTGAGCCAGAGCAGTATCAAAGCCCCAATCAAACTCAGTCGCCACCTCAACCGTCAACTCCTCGACCTTCTTAGCCAAATCTTTGACTACAACTTACTCAGAAGCCCAAACCGAGACCTTCTCCAAATCTTCCTGATCTCTCTCAAGGTCCTCGCGAGCAAACTTCAAATCGCCCTCAGCGGATTCCAAGCTTGCCGAGAGTTTCTCTTTGTCCTCGGTCAAACAAGACACCTTACTCTCCAGCCAAGTTTTCTCTGAATCCCACTTCTACAAATACTGTTTCAACAAGGCTTGCTCCCCATGGCATACTTCCAGGGCGTCTTCAACCTCTTTTGGATGACTCTCCAACTGACTGTGTTCCCCAGTAGTTTTGCTGACAGCACCTTCGGCTAAAAGAGCAAGCAAGGAAGCCTAAAGACTATAGGTCTTGACAACGACCAAAGTTTGTCCCAAACCCATGCCGACAACCTTATCAGGATCAGCCAATCCGACAACTCCATTCAAAACCCAGTGTACTGGATACCGAGAATCCCAGACAGCCCGGATGGGCGCTTCTGCATTTCCATCCTTTCTCTTTTGGCATTTAAGATGATTTCATCAAGAAGTATCATAAGAGGGGCCACCCTCCCCCGGCAGACCGATCTCAAGATGCACTACAGGAGCATTCTTAGCTTTCTTTGTGGGAGGAAGTTGGGTAGAAGGCGGAGGCCGAACCTTACTTTGATTTCCAGTCTGGGCAGGACTACCACCAACTCCTGGCGAAGCAGTTGCGGGGTCCGGCCTAGAAAGACCTTTGTTCGCTTTTGCTTGGCATGAATCTGTTTTCTCTCCTCAAAACTAACTGGAGACATCCCAAGATCCTCTACCATAAAATTACAACGAGTTAGTTATTAACAAACGACAAATCAACACAAGAGGAGAATGCAGAAAAGTAAAAAACAATGGAATTACTTAAATATCCGATCAACTCTTTTGACTCGTCCATTAAGGCAATCAAAATTGAAGCCTTGGGCAACACACCCGACTCAACAGATGACCATAGTTGATCCAAATCCGCACGGTTGGCAGCACTCAAATGTCTCCTTTCAATAGTATACTTCAATCGAGGATTATGAGTCCAATGTAGAGGAAAGCATTCCTTCCCAACCTCGTCAATCAACAAATGACGATCGTTCAGCCCAGCCTCCAGCCTGAACTAATGTCCCTTAAAAAGTTTGTAACTACTCTTAAAAGCAACCATGAAGGGCGGACGACTCTGATTTCATAAATAAGTCAACCGCTGCGGTTGTCTGACTTGTGTTTGAAAGAAGTGCAAGAATTCCTGGGCTGTCACTTCATATTTAAATACTCACACAAAATTTTGAAACCACACATATAGGCCCACCCATTCGGATGCAACTGAGAAGGAGCCACATGTATCATCTTAAGCCCTAAACAATAAAAGGAGGAGAAGGGAGTTCAGATACCTAGATGCTCAAAAATGGTCTTGTCCACATAAGTAAAGGGAACAGTCCTCGGTCCGAGGGGGTCGCATACCGCTTCATCCAAAGAAACGGGTCGGGCCACTACCGAACCTTCATGTGTTGGATAACTCAACAACCTATGAACATCAACCAAAGAATCTATAATAACTAACTCAGAATAGGACTCAAGCACCTACTGGTCTACCCATGACCCCTTTATGTCAGAACGACTCCCCTCATGTCCAGAATGATAATCTTCGGCCATTTTCGTGGACTGTTCTGATCATGCTGAATGAGAGGGTGACTCACTATCAAGTTCTTTTAATGAATTTATAACTTGTATGCTTTTGTGCATTAAACAGTAAACACAACGATCAGGAATACAGGAAATCCTAGAACACCTAAACTCAGAGGTAACTTCTCCCTCACTCTCACTACTTATTTCTATAATGGTCATTTTTCAGCAGGAAAAATAAATCCAGACAATGGAAAGAAATGAAGATTAAAGATGATGATAGCGTACCTGAAAATTAATCACGTATGCAAGATTTAGCAGAAGACGAAGCAGCATAAAAAACACAGCAAGAGTTCAGCAGTATGAGGGGAGAATGTCAAAAAGAAGAGAGAAGGGAAAATAGAAAAACAGAAGAGCCTCATTCCTATTTAAAAATTTCTGAGCAAGACCAATCCAACGACTGTTAACCCACCTAAACAAATCAACAGTCCAAATGGCAAAGCTTTTCAAATTTCAGGAGAGGAAATTGTGACAAGTGGCACCTCCCCAGTGAAGGGATCAAGGCACGCGATGGTTCCCAATGATGTCATAATTTAAATTCATGCCAAATCAATCAAACGTCAAATCACGTGCTATCAATCAAGTGTTCGGCCAACCATCAATCGGTTCAATAAAGTTCGGCGACACGCTTGTGATCAGTGCATTTTGATGCACATTCTTCCATGTTTGTACTTAAGCATTTCTATGTTTTGCTTTGTTTATTTTTATGTTTTATAATGTTTTTCTAATTTAGTTTATTTTTGGTTTAATTTGATTTCCGTATTTTATTTTCAGCTTTAGCAGCTTTCACGGAAAAATTCATAACTAGAGCTACGAGTATCGGATCGACGCGTTCTAATATGCGTTGAAGAGCTAAGAGAAAGAGCTACAACTTTCATGTTGAAGCCAGAAGATGATTCGGACTGTAGCAGGCTTGAATAATTCGTTGAAGTTGCAGCATTAGATATTTTTAAGTTTTGGTCGATTTTGGGCCGGGTTTTTTATGTTTTTGACCCAGTTGGGTTATGACCCGAATTCCTTGTTTTCCATTATACCTAGGCAGCCGTTTACTGTTCAGGGATCGAGTTTACTATTCACGAAATATTTTGGAAGCTTTTGTACGAATTCTCATGGAGAACTAACCGATCCAGACAATTTGCTGTATTCAGGTTCCGACACCTTGAGATTTTAGTAATTATAATTTAGGCTCTCTACTCCTTTCAATATAAATCTATGTCTCTTGTTGCTTAATTTGATTTACATAGGTTATATTGGTTTAATTCGATTGATTGTATGATCCTAACTATAGTCACGTTATCGTTTGCTTAATTCGTTATCGTGTTCGTTTAATTCATGTTTGCGTAATTCATGAAACTTAATCCCGTTTGCTTAATTCGGATAATAGGAACATACAACTTATACTATCAATTGCGCTTGTCAGTTGATATTATAGTCGAATAGGAATAGATAATTTGCGGTTGGAATTACGACAATCGATGATAGGCAGGAACCGAATCAGTAAATTGATTTTTAAACTTATTTGATAATCACTTAATTACTCTATTTGTTAATTCGAACCTTAAACCAAACACCCCCTAATTCGATTTCAGTTGGTTAATTATTATACAAGAATCCTTGAGAACGATATTCGAGTTGTCGTTACCGTATACTATATTTTCAAAATACTCGTTTATGATCCGTGCGCGACAGCGGATCAAATTGGCACCGTTGCCAGGGATTCTTGTTGTTATTAACTGATTTTAGAGTCATAGGTTTAGTGTTCTTGCGTTTAGGCCCTAGTTTCCTCACGGTTTTGGCCAATTCGCGGCTTAGTGCCAAATTCCTCTTTTTTCTATTTTTTATGAATATTTTACTGTTTTCATAGTTTCGAAAAATTCCAAAAAAATTCTCAAAATTCTTATTTCACTTAATTAGATTAAATTTTGTGTTTTTGTATTTTTCTGAATTTATTTTAATCATATCCCTTCTTTCGTTGTTTCTGCCTATTAGGGAAATTGTTGGCATTTTCACATTTGTTGCTGCATTGCTGCATTAATCCTGGCTACTAGGTCTGCTTGTTCTGACTTGTTTGATTTTGATCCTGAAGTTGAAAGAACCTTGCACACACGCCGCTGAGCAAATCGGGCTAGCACTAGTTCACCACCCGTTATCGATTCTGATTCTGACTATTTGCATAGCTTATTTGATTCTGATTTTGAACTTGCTTTTGATAACATGGCTGAACAAAGAACACTAAGGTAGCTTGCTTCCCCTGATGTGAACTATAATGGTTTATGTATTGATTATCCTGAAGCTGATGCACCCTTTGAATTGAAATCTGGTTTAATACACTTGTTGCCAAAGTTTAATGGTCTTGCAGGCGAGGATCCGCATAAGCATTTGAAAGAATTCCAGGTTGTGTGTTCTACACCATTGAGGCCTGAAGGAATCACTGAAGATCACATCAAGCTCAGAGCCTTTCCATTCTCATTGCAAGGTGCGGCAAAAGATTGGATATATTACCTTGAACCGAATTCTATCACAAGCTGGAATGCTCTGAAAAGAGTGTTCTTAGAAAGATACTTTCCTGCCTCCAGAGCTGCATCAATCAGAAAACAGATATGTGGCATTAGACAGGACGATGAGTCATTAGCTGAGTACTGGGAGAGATTCAAGCAGTTAGTATCCAGTTGTCCCCAACACCAGATCACAGAGCAGTTACTTATCCAGTACTTCTATGAGGGATTGTTACCGATGGATAGAAACATTCTTGATGCTGCTAGCGGTGGAGCACTTGTTGATAAAACTCCAACTGCTGCTAAAGCCTTGATTGAAAACATGTCTCTCAACTCCCAACAGTTCACCACTAGAAACAATTCTGTCCAAACCAAAGGTGTGAACGAGATTTAGGTTTCTTCCAACAAAGCTTTAGAAACAAGAATTGAAGAGCTTACTTCTTTAGTGAAACGACTGGCAGTAGGTAAGACTCAAGCAGCAAACTTGTGTGGTATTTGTACTTCTCCTGAACACCTGACCGATACATGTCCTATTTTGCAAGATGAGTCGATCACTGAGTTGCCTCAAGCTTATGCAGCAAACCTTTACAATCAAGGCAACAATCAGAACAGGTACACATTCCTGACCTGTCCACTAACAAATACCATCCCAATTGGAGGAACCATCCAAACCTTCGATATGGGAATCAACAGTCCAGCCAACAACAAAACCCTCCCCAAGTGACCACCCCTGCACCTTCCGGACCTTCATTAGAGGATCTTGTCAAGCAAATGGCTGTCAACAATCTCCAGTTCCAACAAAGAACTGATTCTAGCATTCAGACCTTGCAGACACAGATTGGACAGCTTGCCACTTCAATGAATGCCATGCAGCAAGCCCAAGGATCGAACCAACTTCCTGCCCAAACAGTTGTGAATCCAAAAGGCCCTAATGTGAGTGCAATTTCCTTGAGATCCGGAAAAGTTGTAGAACCAGCCCCAGACAAATATAAAAAAAATCTTGAGGTAACACCTTCTTCACCTGAACCCTCTTCTGTTGTGGTAGAAACTGAAAAAGATAAACAGAAGGAGTATGTACCACCAGTCCCTTTCCCACATAGAGTACTGAAAAATAAAAGGACTGATGAGGGAGACAAAGAAAGAGAGATTTTGGATGTATTCAAAAAGGTTGCGGTAAACATTCCACTTCTTGATGTGATTAAGCAGGTTCCGAAGTACGCAAAGTTCCTGAAAGATTTGTGTACACACAAAAGGAGGTTGAAGGGAAATGAGAGAGTCAACTTGGGAAGAAATGTTTCTGCTTTCATTCAGCCTAAGCCTTCATCTGAAAAAGCTACAGGCGAGCAAAATGTTTCAGCTCTCACTCAGGTCATGCCACAAAAGTGCAAGGATCCAGGAACTTTTACTATTCCTTGTACCATCGGGGATAGTAAATTCGAGAATTGCATGCTTGATTTAGGAGCGGGCATTAATGTTATGCCTACTTCTATTTATAATAACTTTAATCTTGGTTCTTTGCAGCATACAGGTTTAATCATTCAGCTGGCGAACAGAAGCAATGCCCGCCCCACCGGAGTAGTGGTAGATGTCCTTGTTCAAGTTAATGACTTAATTTTTCCCGCATATTTTTATATTCTGGACATGGAAGGAGAAACTAAGTCAAGCAGGGCTCCCATCATTTTAGGCAGACCGTTCATGAAAACGGCGAAAACAAAAATTGATGTTGATGATGGAACCATGTCCATGGAATTTGGTGACATTGTCGCGAAATTTAACATTTTCGATGCTATGAAATATCCCTTGGAAGAGCATTCCGTTTTTCATATTGAATTGATCTCTGAGTTGGTTGATGACACTTGTTCTGAATTGTTTTCACTTGATTTTCCATCTTTATCTGGTTTTGATGATGTTTACTCATGTGATGATTGTACTGACACTAACCTTTGTGTTGTATGTGCTGAGATTGATGCTGCCTTGCAGGGTAACATTTTTTCTACAGGTGAAGTTGTCGATGAAGCTGTTTATGCAGTTGAAGCTCTCGACACCCCGGCTGCCCCAAGCACTCCATCCATTGAGCAACCACCTTCTCTGGAGCTGAAACAACTCCCTGCAAATCTGAAATATGCTTATTTAGAGAGTAATGAAAAACTCCCGGTTATAATATCTTCTAACCTTGATTTCGATCAAGAAAGTAAGCTTTTGCAGGTTTTGAGGAAACATAAAAAGGCGATTGGGTGGACACTGGCTGACATCCCATGTATTAGTCCCTCAATGTGTATGCACAGGATTTTACTTGAGGATGGTGCTAAAACAGTAAGGCAGCCCCAAAGGAGGCTTAATCCTTTGATCCTCGATGTTGTTAAGAAAGAGGTAACCAAACTCTTGCAAGCAGGTATCATTTACCCTATCTCTGACAGTAAATGGGTAAGCCCGGTGCAGGTTGTACCTAAGAAATCTGGACTCACGGTGGTAAAAAATGAAAAGAATGAACTTGTCCCCACTAGAGTTCAGAATAGCTGGAGAGTTTGTATTGATTACAAGAGATTGAACCAGGCTACTAGAAAGGATCACTTTCCTTTACCGTTCATTGACCAAATGCTTGAACGGCTTGCTGGTAAATCACATTATTGTTATCTTGATGGCTTTTCAGGTTACTGTCAAATTCATATTGCACCTGAAGATCAAGAAAAGACTACTTTTACGTGCCCATTCGGTACATTTGCTTACAGGAGGATGCCTTTTGGTCTTTGCAATGCTCCTGGCACTTTCCAGCGATGCATGATTAGCATTTTTGCTGATTTTATTGAAAATTGCATGGAAGTGTTTATGGATGATTTCACTGTTTATGGTTCTTCATTTGATGCATGTTTGAGCAGTTTAAATATGGTTTTAGAGAGATGCATCGAAACTGACCTTGTTTTAAATTATGAAAAATGCCATTTTATGGTTGAACAGGGAATTGTTTTAGGTCACATAATCTTTGAAAAAGGAATTTCTGTAGACCCTGCTAAGATTGATGTGATTTCTACATTGCCTTACCCATCTTGCATTCGCGAGATTCGTTCTTTTCTTGGTCATGCAGGTTTTTACAGGCGTTTCATTAAGGATTTCAGCAAGATAGCTCTTCCGCTGTCCAACTTGTTGAAGAATGACGTCACTTTCAACTTCAATGACAATTGCAAAAAAGCATTTGACTTCTTGAAGAAAGCATTGACCTCAGCTCCCATCATCCAGCCCCCTGACTGGACCCTCCCTTTTGAGATTATGTGTGATGCTTCTAACTATGCTGTTGGGGCGATCCTTGCACAAAGAGTTGACAAGGCTGCCCATGTTATTTACTATGCTTCTAGGACTTTAGATTCTGCACAGTCTAATTACACCACCACTGAAAAGGAACTTCTAGCTATTGTTTTTGCTCTTGATAAATTCAGATCATATTTGCTAGGTTCCAAGGTTGTTGTTTTTACTGACCATGCAGCTTTAAAGTACTTGTTGAAGAAGCCAGAAGCAAAACCGAGATTGATTCGGTGGATGTTGTTACTCCAAGAATTTAATGTGGAGATTAAAGATAAAAGTGGAGCTGAGAACTTGGTGGCTGATCACTTGAGCAGGATAGAGAGGGATGAAGATCCTTGTCCCATTCAGGATGACTTTCCTGATGAGCAGCTTTTACTTATGCATGGAGTTACTCCTTGGTTTGCTGATATTGTTAATTATCTTGTTGCTGGTGTTTTTCCTACAGGTGCATCCAGGACACAAATTCACAAACTCAAGAGTGATGCCAAATATTATGTTTGGGATGATCCATATCTTTGGAAGTTTGGTAGTGATCAGGTAATTAGGAGATGTGTCCCCGACTATGAGATTGAATCTATTTTGCATCTTTCTCATGCTTCTCAAGTAGGGGGCCACTTTGGTCCTCAAAGGACTGCAAGGAAAGTCTTAGACTCAGGTTTCTATTGGCCCACTATTTTTAAAGATGCCTATGAGACTTACCGCACTTGTAAAGAGTGTCAGATAGCAGGTACAGCTATCACTCGTAAGAGTGAAATGCCTCAGCAACCTATGCTTTTCTGTGAGGTATTTGATGTATGGGGAATCGACTTCATGGGTCCCTTTCCTATATCATTTGGTTTTCTCTACATTTTACTTGCTGTTGATTATGTTTCAAAGTGGGTAGAAGCTATCCCCACTAGGACTAATGATTCTAGAGTTGTTGCAAATTTTGTCAGGTCTAATATTTTTTGCAGGTTTGGAATACCGCGAGCTATCATAAGTGACCAAGGCACTCATTTCTGTAACCGCACCATGGAAGCTTTGCTCCGCAAGTATGGAGTTGTGCACAAAGTCTCTACTGCATATCACCCACAAACTAATGGGCAAGCTGAGATCTCAAACAGAGAGATCAAACAGGTTTTAGAGAAAATGGTGCAGCCAAACAGGAAGGACTGGAGCCGCCGTCTAGAAGACGCACTTTGGGCTCAAAGGACAGCTTTCAAGACACCCATAAGGATGTCTCCTTATCGACTTGTTTTTGGTAAGGCATGTCATCTTCCTGTAGAGATAGAACACTGTAACACCCCGAATTTTAAGGGCTTTATTATGCGAACTCAACTCCTAATATGAAATAAATTTTTTGAAAAGTACTCGTCATGCTTTCTAAAACAGAGTATTTTTTTTTATTTAAAACTCTTTTCAAAACAATCAGAGTAGTGCAGCATTTTCCGAAACATGATATCTCTCTTAACATGATACAAGAATTAGAACTAAAATACGACATGTATAGATTTACTTCCCTGCACCAAAATGGTACCTGTTTTCAAAAAAAAATACAACACAAGGACAAAATCTGTTTGAGATAAAGACATAGTCAATCTAAGACTAACTACTATCTCTACTGATACATACACAGAAATGCCTATACAAAGGACTGCTAAAGGACCATACACTTGAGAAATTTCCCAAAACGACGACAAAAGAAGACCCCTACGCTGATCAACCATTCTATACTCAACTTCCAATTTGGAATCTCGATGAGCCCACCTGAACTCCACTATGGAAGGAAACCAATCACTGCAACTTTGTCTCTGAAAACTAAACAACGGTCCTCCAATAACTGGGTTGACATCCATTACATTGGAGAACCACGGGCAAGGGTCATCTTCTAAGATTAAACATATATAGATATAAACCGACTCACACATAAATAATCAACTCACATATGCATAATACTAACAAGTTTCAAACAACTCATAACCAACAAGACATCACACCACTCCATATATACTAATGCAATGCCTATATGCCAATGCATATGATTCCGGAATATCACCTCCCCCGTAGGGGTTTGTGAGGTCCAATGAAGAACAACACCGCCTATGTATGCATGACTATACATCAACACCTCATGCATAATTTCACCACACCAAGCATTATTCAACCAACCATCACATGGATCAAGAATAATGATTTAACACCAGCACCAAAACAACACATTAGCAACGGATATATCAATCAGTACACACCACCACAACATTCAAATTTAAGTAATACATATAAAGAAAGGAAAGAGCCCTTACCGACTTTTTCTTTCGATTTAACAACGTACAACTCTTTAAGTATCTCTCGCCCCACACTAATCATTCCAATATCTTCCTCAAGTCACCACCAACAAATTTTCTTTTAAAGTCTCTCTCAACGTTTCATTCTAACCTCCCTAGCTTTTTACCTTTCTCACTTCTTGAAATATATCTCTATTAGACTGAAAAGTCATAATTTTCTAAAATATTCATTCATCATAATTTTAGTCTCTCAAAATACTCCTATCATTTTGCAAGCATTTTTCTTTTTGTTTTTCATTCCTTAGATCACACTCTAACCCTTTTCCAAAATCTAGTTCAAGTGTCACGCTCACTTTTATAAAGAAGAAAGACTTCAAATTTATTTTTCGAAAACGATTTTCTTAGTCACAAAAACGATCACGCCTACATATATCTTTTCTCGCCCTCACTTCGACGTCGCCCTTGTTTCCTACCAAACATCTCAAACAAAAATCATCCACATCATATGTACACATCCACGACAAAGAACAAGCACACAAATAAGCCTACGAAGGCCACAACACACAATGTCCTCATAAGGACCAAACCACTAAAGCTCACAACAACAACAACAACAACAATACCAACAAACAATTACCGACCACAACTACAACATACAAAAGTAATTAGAAGAAGCCCTTACCTTAGGCGCTTTCCTTCCTAATGTAGATTTCAACTGGTCATACCATCGACCCCTACAACTCGAACTTTCCATCTACGTGCCACGTTCTATATAGGTACCTCCACCCGAGTCACAACTGATCATTCCAAGAATAACAAGTCACAACGTGACAACAACTACTAAACATCTACGCTTAGTTAACTACTCCATGTGACTAAAAATATTTTAGTTATAAAACCTGTCACTTCTCAAACCCATTTTTAAACCCATAAATGTTTCCAACAAAGCTTGTAGTTATTGAAATCAATTATTTTTCCAACACTTTGAAAAATAATAATCAAATAACTATAAAACATTTTTCATATATATATATATGAAAAGAATTAACTTGGTAGGCTTAGTAGCGACTTTTGTTTTCTTCCCAATCTAACTTACTCCATTTGGAATCCAAGCATACTTCGTTATCACTTCTCTAAAGTCTAACTACTAGAAACGATCAAGTTCTAGGGACTATAACATGTCATTACTTAATTAATCTAATTAATCGACTAAACTTTTTATACAAATCATAATCCTTTTATGTCCAATAAGAGATCACCCTAATGAAAATAAATTTACTTAAATCCTCTTTGAAACTTTAAAACATTTTCAGGTCATTCTAATAAAATTTCTAATAAATCAAAAATCATACTTTCTTATCTTCTTGAAAGTCTTGATCCATTTTTTTTTTTCACATTATCTAGCCCGTAAAACAATTTCAAAAGATTACAATTAATATCCATCCGGCTCTACTTCGGGACTCTAGAACTACAATCCAATTGACAAACCTCAACTTGTCTCCCAAATTAGAAATCTAAAAATAGGCATGAGTTACCCTAAGTTAATCCACATCCTTAAGATATCATTTCAACCCTAAATCTACAATTCTTTTCGAATGGCTTACTAACCACAAGGGTTTCAAAACTTCCTTTTCATCTTTTCTAACAATACTATCTCATTCTTACTCGTACTAAATTAAATGTTATACGTCCACAGAGCTCTAACTAATCTAATTAATCTTTGAGACTTGTTGAGGTAAATCAAGAATAAAGTTTTAAGAAAATAAAGGAGGGAACTGAATCAGGGGCATAACCAATGGGAAATCAACTTACCAATCATGGAAGAAGAAGGATTGGCCGTGGTTGATTGCTCATGTGCGGTGGTGCGACTTCCGGTGCGGTGGCCGCCGGAGTAAGGTTGTCCAACAATGAAATTTCTTGAGGGTTTCTCTTCTAGGCGACGTAGGGGACTCGAATCTCAAGTTATATTTTTGATTGGAGGCATGTGGTGGCCGGAAAATGAGCTTGGAGGGGAGGTCATTTTACAAGAAAGTTCCTTTTCGAAAACTAATTACATGGGAAGATAGAGGAGGGGGAGGAGATGAAGAATACATAATTTGTTTGGCCAAAGGTGGCCGGAGTACGGCGGCGCAAGTTTAGAAAGTGGCGGTGACGGCCATGGATGAGAGAGATGTAGCTTCTCCATTTTTAGGGTTTTTAGAAAAGAAAAATGAAGGTAATACGTGGAAGGAGGGAGTTCAACGGCTGACCAAGAAAGGAAATGGGAAATTAGAGCTACGATCTGGTGGTTTAAGACAAATATAGTGCACCGTGTTCCATAAAACAGGAGTGCAGCCACCGTTTGATAGGAAGGATGAACAATTCGAATTTGAGTGGAAATTTGGTGGATTTAAATGAATGAAGGTGTACCATATGTCATGTTTTAAGGGTTGTGATTATAACTGAAAGAGTGTGAGCACTCAAAGAATGAATGGGTGCACAAAACACACAAGAGATGTCACAACTAAATAAAATAGAATATATTATCATTAAATAATTCGGCATAATTCTATAATAATTACAATCTTGCCCTCATTTCAAAATCACCCTCAATTCCCACATGACATCTTTTCACGGCAAATCAAAAACCAAAGCCATTACAAGAACAGTAACAAAAATAAAATTAGAAACAGTATAATTTACTGTACTACACAGGTCTTACATTACTCCCCTCCTAAAATAGTTTCGTCCTCGAAACTAAGCCCAAGGAAATAACTCCAAATATTGATCCTTCTACTTATTCACTAGTTTCCAAGTCGCGTGTGCAGTAATTTTGTTCCAAATCACCTTGACTAATGAAGTATCTTGGTTCCTTATTTGCTTAATCTTCCTATCCTCAACCTTTCAGGATGCACCTTAAACGATAAATCATCTGTCTACTTCAATCGTATGTTACATATTAGCAACATGCTTTTTCTTGACTTAATCCTAAGAACCACTGGTAAGCACCCTATTTGCTATTTCCCCTAATATTTGTTTACAAATCAACATCGTAAGCACCGACTATTTTAGTATCATTTGTGAGGCCTTAGATTAGTCACTTCAGGTCAGTCATGTCATTTTCTTTATACCTTGAGTGTACAACCAACTATACTATTTCTACTTAATCATTGAGCCATTGTAACTACTTATTCCAGATTCCAAACTTTGCAATCATCCTGCACCCAAAATTATACTTAAATATTTGTTCAAACAGTCTTTGACAATTTAAAGAGAAATTACCAGCAGTCGTACTACCTGTCTCCTAAGGCATTTGGAAAACAAAGATGGCTATTAATTGATACACACCTTAATAAAATCCATCGGAACCTACAAGGGTTCTAAAATGTAAAACTTTTCGAGTCATTGAAGTTCTACCTACTTATAAGGAGTCATCAGAGGGATCTAACCCACAACTTATCTTAAGTGATTGAAACTAAAACAATTGTATCTACCAACTTGAATTGTACAATTGAACAAACGGTAATCCATTAGAACCAACTTATCCTAGATATATAAATATCATTTGTCTATTTCAGTCAATTGTAGTTTCTCTACTTTTGATAAATCATTGAGCGGGCCAAGCTAACGACTCATTTTCCAGCAGCCAAAACTAAATTGATTGTATAGACTACTTCTAATTCACATAACTAACTATAGTCAGATTCTTATCACTAAAAACCATCAAACAAACAATTCCTTATTCTAACCGTAACAGACATATCAACCCTTAGTGGCCTCTCAACAGGGTTCTGAATATGAATATGCTCGAGTTCATAATCATAATCACAAATTGCCTCAAGTCCACTAAGTTCTTGCCACCTTTTCATGATCCTATTTGAAATCTATCTTTGGCTCTAATCCCCACTAGTTGCCATGTTATTTTCCACTGAATCCCTCGCCATTATGCCGCTTCACGGCACACCCTCACATAATTTATTAAATACAATCAACTCAAGCACAACAATAGCACATTCAAACGTCAAATCAATACTAGGTACCCTTTAATGACACCAATTGAACACACAAATCATATCGACATCAGAAGCCCTTCGCAATTAGTCCTTCATACCATTTCAGAAATTCAGATCATGATAATGTCTGAGTTAAAACCAAGTTAACTCTGCTACCCTACCAGATACCTAGTCCAATCCTTATATTCCCCTTAGGGTCTGACACAGAACAATGTGATGCATGGTTCTACTAGGAGATACTACAGATCATCAACATAAGGTTGATATACAACTAGCACTTATCAAACTACAACAGACAACTCCCGACACTTGATCAGCGATAGCTACCCAACCTCACAGTCCGGTTAGGCCGAACAGCTCTGATACCACAATGTAACACCCCGAATTTTAAGGGCTTTATTATGCGAACTCAACTCCTAATATGAAATAAATTTTTTGAAAAGTACTCGTCATGCTTTCTAAAACAGAGTATTTTTTTTTATTTAAAACTCTTTTCAAAACAATCAGAGTAGTGCAGCATTTTCCGAAACATGATATCTCTCTTAACATGATACAAGAATTAGAACTAAAATACGACATGTATAGATTTACTTCCCTGCACCAAAATGGTACCTGTTTTCAAAAAAAAATACAACACAAGGACAAAATCTGTTTGAGATAAAGACATAGTCAATCTAAGACTAACTACTATCTCTACTGATACATACACAGAAATGCCTATACAAAGGACTGCTAAAGGACCATACACTTGAGAAATTTCCCAAAACGACGACAAAAGAAGACCCCTACGCTGATCAACCATTGTATACTCAACTTCCAATTTGGAATCTCGATGAGCCCACCTGAACTCCACTATGGAAGGAAACCAATCACTGCAACTTTGTCTCTGAAAACTAAACAACGGTCCTCCAATAACTGGGTTGACATCCATTACATTGGAGAACCACGGGCAAGGGTCATCTTCTAAGATTAAACATATATAGATATAAACCGACTCACACATAAATAATCAACTCACATATGCATAATACTAACAAGTTTCAAACAACTCATAACCAACAAGACATCACACCACTCCATATATACTAATGCAATGCCTATATGCCAATGCATATGATTCCGGAATATCACCTCCCCCGTAGGGGTTTGTGAGGTCCAATAAAGAACAACACCACCATAGTCCCGCAAGACTTGTGAGATCCAATGAAGGAAAACACCACCATTTGTGAGGTCCAATGAAGAACAACACCGCCTATGTATGCATGACTATACATCAACACCTCATGCATAATTTCACCACACCAAGCATTATTCAACCAACCATCACATGGATCAAGAATAATGATTTAACACCAGCACCAAAACAACACATTAGCAACGGATATATCAATCAGTACACACCACCACAACATTCAAATTTAAGTAATACATATAAAGAAAGGAAAGAGCCCTTACCGACTTTTTCTTTCGATTTAACAACGTACAACTCTTTAAGTATCTCTCGCCCCACACTAATCATTCCAATATCTTCCTCAAGTCACCACCAACAAATTTTCTTTTAAAGTCTCTCTCAACGTTTCATTCTAACCTCCCTAGCTTTTTACCTTTCTCACTTCTTGAAATATATCTCTATTAGACTGAAAAGTCATAATTTTCTAAAATATTCATTCATCATAATTTTAGTCTCTCAAAATACTCCTATCATTTTGCAAGCATTTTTCTTTTTGTTTTTCATTCCTTAGATCACACTCTAACCCTTTTCCAAAATCTAGTTCAAGTGTCACGCTCACTTTTATAAAGAAGAAAGACTTCAAATTTATTTTTCGAAAACGATTTTCTTAGTCACAAAAACGATCACGCCTACATATATCTTTTCTCGCCCTCACTTCGACGTCGCCCTTGTTTCCTACCAAACATCTCAAACAAAAATCATCCACATCATATGTACACATCCACGACAAAGAACAAGCACACAAATAAGCCTACGAAGGCCACAACACACAATGTCCTCATAAGGACCAAACCACTAAAGCTCACAACAACAACAACAACAACAATACCAACAAACAATTACCGACCACAACTACAACATACAAAAGTAATTAGAAGAAGCCCTTACCTTAGGCGCTTTCCTTCCTAATGTAGATTTCAACTGGTCATACCATCGACCCCTACAACTCGAACTTTCCATCTACGTGCCACGTTCTATATAGGTACCTCCACCCGAGTCACAACTGATCATTCCAAGAATAACAAGTCACAACGTGACAACAACTACTAAACATCTACGCTTAGTTAACTACTCCATGTGACTAAAAATATTTTAGTTATAAAACCTGTCACTTCTCAAACCCATTTTTAAACCCATAAATGTTTCCAACAAAGCTTGTAGTTATTGAAATCAATTATTTTTCCAACACTTTGAAAAATAATAATCAAATAACTATAAAACATTTTTCATATATATATATATGAAAAGAATTAACTTGGTAGGCTTAGTAGCGACTTTTGTTTTCTTCCCAATCTAACTTACTCCATTTGGAATCCAAGCATACTTCGTTATCACTTCTCTAAAGTCTAACTACTAGAAACGATCAAGTTCTAGGGACTATAACATGTCATTACTTAATTAATCTAATTAATCGACTAAACTTTTTATACAAATCATAATCCTTTTATGTCCAATAAGAGATCACCCTAATGAAAATAAATTTACTTAAATCCTCTTTGAAACTTTAAAACATTTTCAGGTCATTCTAATAAAATTTCTAATAAATCAAAAATCATACTTTCTTATCTTCTTGAAAGTCTTGATCCATTTTTTTTTCACATTATCTAGCCCGTAAAACAATTTCAAAAGATTACAATTAATATCCATCCGGCTCTACTTCGGGACTCTAGAACTACAATCCAATTGACAAACCTCAACTTGTCTCCCAAATTAGAAATCTAAAAATAGGCATGAGTTACCCTAAGTTAATCCACATCCTTAAGATATCATTTCAACCCTAAATCTACAATTCTTTTCGAATGGCTTACTAACCACAAGGGTTTCAAAACTTCCTTTTCATCTTTTCTAACAATACTATCTCATTCTTACTCGTACTAAATTAAATGTTATACGTCCACAGAGCTCTAACTAATCTAATTAATCTTTGAGACTTGTTGAGGTAAATCAAGAATAAAGTTTTAAGAAAATAAAGGAGGGAACTGAATCAGGGGCATAACCAATGGGAAATCAACTTACCAATCATGGAAGAAGAAGGATTGGCCGTGGTTGATTGCTCATGTGCGGTGGTGCGACTTCCGGTGCGGTGGCCGCCGGAGTAAGGTTGTCCAACAATGAAATTTCTTGAGGGTTTCTCTTCTAGGCGACGTAGGGGACTCGAATCTCAAGTTATATTTTTGATTGGAGGCATGTGGTGGCCGGAAAATGAGCTTGGAGGGGAGGTCATTTTACAAGAAAGTTCCTTTTCGAAAACTAATTACATGGGAAGATAGAGGAGGGGGAGGAGATGAAGAATACATAATTTGTTTGGCCAAAGGTGGCCGGAGTACGGCGGCGCAAGTTTAGAAAGTGGCGGTGACGGCCATGGATGAGAGAGATGTAGCTTCTCCATTTTTAGGGTTTTTAGAAAAGAAAAATGAAGGTAATACGTGGAAGGAGGGAGTTCAACGGCTGACCAAGAAAGGAAATGGGAAATTAGAGCTACGATCTGGTGGTTTAAGACAAATATAGTGCACCGTGTTCCATAAAACAGGAGTGCAGCCACCGTTTGATAGGAAGGATGAACAATTCGAATTTGA
This sequence comes from Astragalus glycyphyllos, assembly GCA_963573325.1. Classification (NCBI taxonomy): domain Eukaryota; kingdom Viridiplantae; phylum Streptophyta; class Magnoliopsida; order Fabales; family Fabaceae; genus Astragalus; species Astragalus glycyphyllos. The sequence goes on from OY754308.1 coordinate 22,031,360, forward strand.
GTGGAAATTTGGTGGATTTAAATGAATGAAGGTGTACCATATGTCATGTTTTAAGGGTTGTGATTATAACTGAAAGAGTGTGAGCACTCAAAGAATGAATGGGTGCACAAAACACACAAGAGATGTCACAACTAAATAAAATAGAATATATTATCATTAAATAATTCGGCATAATTCTATAATAATTACAATCTTGCCCTCATTTCAAAATCACCCTCAATTCCCACATGACATCTTTTCACGGCAAATCAAAAACCAAAGCCATTACAAGAACAGTAACAAAAATAAAATTAGAAACAGTATAATTTACTGTACTACACAGGTCTTACAAACACCGTGCTTATTGGGCGGTGAAAAGTTGTAATTTGGAGAGGCAACAAGTGGGTATTGAAAGAAAACTCCAATTACAACAGCTTGAAGAGCTTAGGCTAGAGGCTTATGAAAGCTCTAGGATTTATAAAGAGAAAACTAAGCACTTCCATGATAAGATGATTTCTAGGAAGGAATTCTCTGTGGGCCAACAGGTTTTACTGTTTAATTCCCGCCTTAAGCTTATGGCTGGGAAACTTCGATCCAAATGGATTGGCCCTTTTGTTGTTACTAATGTTTTCCCTCATGGTGCAGTAGAGATTAAAAGTGCAGGTACTGACAAAGTTTTCAAGGTCAATGGGCAGCGCCTAAAGCTATTCCATGAAAGTTCAGCGCCTGAAGATGCAAACATAGAGGAGCTTTCTTTGGAAGCGCCCAACTACACTGCAACTTGATCAGGGAGTTCTTCTTTCCTTCTCTCTACTTTCATAGTTATGTCCTTTCATTGAGGACAATGCTTGTTTTAAGTGTGGGGGAGGGAATCATTTGTTTTCTTTGCTTTTGTTCGTTGTTTTGTTTTGTTTTCAGTTATTATAAAAAATAAAAAAAAAATGCATCTTTTTGAAAGTTTTGGGTTATAGATTAATCTGAGTTTTGGGTTGTGGAGACTTGGGAAAAGTTCACAAGATCGGTATCGTCTTAACACCGTGAGTCTCCTGCATATGGAAATTAATTTGAATCCTTACTATGACATAACCTTGAATTCCCATTCTCTGACAGCTCTTGAGTAGTTTATCTTTGCAGTCGGCACCATCTCACACACGCTCTATGTAAGGAAGCCGATGAAAATAAGTGAGTGATCCAAGTTTTAAAAAAAAAAGAAAAAAAAATAGGGAATGTTCCTTCTAAGTTTGGTGACCCTCACCCGGTCACTTAACCCAACGGTCGTAGAACCTACACACAAAAAAAAAAAAAAAGGGATCCCCGTTGTTAGTTGGTTCAGAGGTTTCTGGTGCTGAACTTGGTAGGGCGGATTACGGTCCGATCCCCCGCAACTACAATTGGGTAAACAGGGGGTTATGCCACTTAATTCCAGAACCCCATGCAAAAAGGATCAGAGTCACTAACCGGTAGCCTTACTATGAGTGTGTGGAGATAACGGGCTTAATGTGATTGCGCCAGAATGAAAAAGAGGAAAAAGGAGGATGGGTAAGTTAGGCTTAGGCATAATAACATGATTCAGATTGGTTTGTGTATTCAGGAGGCTTATGATTGCACAATTGTGGATTAGTGTTCCTACGATATCCTTAGTGTGCAAGATTAGTACCTATCGATGCAATCTTAACTGAAGAAAAGTTTGTGGCCTGGAATGAGTAACTGATGATGCTTGTGTGTTTCCTGAGTTTTTATTTTATTTTGCTCGGAGTGCAAAAGTTCAAGTGTGGGGGAATTTGATCAGTGCATTTTGATGCACATTCTTCCATGTTTGTACTTAAGCATTTCTATGTTTTGCTTTGTTTATTTTTATGTTTTATAATGTTTTTCTAATTTAGTTTATTTTTGGTTTAATTTGATTTCCGTATTTTATTTTCAGCTTTAGCAGCTTTCATGGAAAAATTCATAACTGGAGCTACGAGTATCGGATCGACGCGTTCTAATATGTGTTGAAAAGATAAGAGAAAGAGCTACAACTTTCATGTTGAAGCCAGAAGATGATTCGGACTGTAGCAGGCTTGAATAATTCGTTGAAGTTGCAGCATTAGATATTTTTAAGTTTTGGTCGATTTTGGGCCGGGTTTTTTATGTTTTTGACCCAGTTGGGTTATGACCCGAATTCCTTGTTTTCCATTATACCTAGGCAGCCGTTTACTGTTCAGGGATCGAGTTTACTATTCACGAAATATTTTGGAAGCTTTTGTACGAATTCTCATGGAGAACTAACCGATCCAGACAATTTGCTGTATTCAGGTTCCGACACCTTGAGATTTTAGTAATTATAATTCAGGCTCTCTACTCCTTTCAATATAAATCTATGTCTCTTGTTGCTTAATTTGATTTACATAGGTTATATTGGTTTAATTCGATTGATTGTATGATCCTAACTATAGTCACGTTATCGTTTGCTTAATTCGTTATCGTGTTCGTTTAATTCATGTTTGCGTAATTCATGAAACTTAATCCCGTTTGCTTAATTCGGATAATAGGAACATACAACTTATACTATCAATTGCGCTTGTCAGTTGATATTATAGTCGAATAGGAATAGATAATTTGCGGTTGGAATTACGACAATCGATGATAGGCAGGAACCGAATCAGTAAATTGATTTTTAAACTTATTTGATAATCACTTAATTACTCTATTTGTTAATTCGAACCTTAAACCAAACACCCCCTAATTCGATTTCAGTTGGTTAATTATTATACAAGAATCCTTGAGAACGATATTCGAGTTGTCGTTACCGTATACTATATTTTCAAAATACTCGTTTTTGATCCGTGCGCGACAGCGGATCAGCTTGGTTTGAAGAAAAGTTAGACACAAAATCAGGGAAGATTACTCAAGCCGATCTCATTTTATTTATTTGAATACAAACATGTTACATTTGGCATTTACATCTTTATACATTCTCTAAATTATATTCGGCAATTACATTCTATTCGGTCTACTTGGGCCGAACCCCTGATTTCACAACTATTTTGCAGGTCAAGTCCCAGCTCAGCAAGTCTTCAGAAGCCTTCCTAGCCGATGGATACTAGAACGGCCAAACCTTAAGCTTCCATCGAAGTCACCTATAGGAGAACTTGGAAGAATCACAAAGGATAGTTCAAGTAAACCCACGTGGAAAACTTGGAAGCGTCACAAAGGACGACCCTAGGCAAAAAAATTCATAGGTCCTCCGCCAGACAGCCAAGGAACAGTCTCCGCACAGTGGCAACGTGAACCTACAGGCACATCACAATTTGAGTCTTCTGCACAATCCCACCTTCGCCGAAGGAATCGCAACCAAGAAACGTCCACAACTCACAAGGATCAACAAATCTCATCTTGAACCTTCTGGCAATCCCAGCACAGCAGTTCCTGTTGGGATTGCATAGAGGACTCAAGAAGGAAGAGGTAACCCTATTAGGAAGAGAAGTACCACAAGATGAATTGATCATGGAAAACAAAAGTGAAGAGCAAGAAAGGCGAAACCCCTATTTATATAGTGAGGGAAGAACAAACTCCAACGGATAAACATTTATGACAACACATGAATCAATGCCAGTCAAAGAAAAACCCCCAAGAAGGTAAAGTCAAGTCAAACGATCAAATCAAGCACGTCTTGTCAAACTACTCGCGACCCCACACAAGAAGGACCTAGGGGCTGCAGCTGAAAACCAATCTTGCCTCAGATAAGAGCGCCATCGCACCTTGTGCTCGCCGCTCTAGGGACTGTGTGTACAGACGAGCCGACCATTACCTAGGGACTCGCAAGATTGTGCCTACGGCCAGACCGACTGCTACCTATGAACAGGACGACATGATATCCAGAGAACACCGAACACTAAGATCAAGGGATTCTCCTCGATAAAAGGATCGAAGGACTCTGCCCGATGTGAGGACTGAGGGACTCTGCCCGATGTGAGGACTGAGGGATTCCTCCCCCCGCTCCAAGGTTTGGCACACTGAACATCTTGGTTGACCAAGATGAGGGCTTCATAATCTAGGAAATCCCTACAATCTCTACACAAATCTCGCCGTAATTATGTATAGTATTGATTATCATTTAGTGGCGGATCTTGACTAAAAAGCTTGGGAGGTCCGCCAATGAAAGAGGCATGGAGGAACGACGCGGTAGAGACCGAAGACGATGAGAAACGAGGAGCTTGAGAGAGACTGAGAGGGAGAAGAAGGGTTACTATGTGTGAGAGATTGAGAGAAGGAAGAAGGAAGGTTGCATAAGAACAATATTCAAGCTTAAATACAATTAAAATAGATAAATATAAAATAATAATTAATTAAGATATGGTTGAAGTGTATATATATTAACTTTCTTAACTTTAATTAAAATTGAGACTCTAGCCAATTGGTAACTTAATATACTCAAATCCACTTGCACTCAAGATCGACCCTTGAAAGGGGCTCTATTTGTCTATTTTATTTTTTATTTGTGAAATATGTAAAAAAAGTAAGCAAAATTGTACCCAACAGGTTTCAAAACCGAGACCTATAGCTGAAGAGGTAAAAGCTGGACCACTGCGGCGCACAACATATCATGTAAAAAAATACAACAATTTTGTACATACTAAGTATTTGTTATTTTTTTTTTAAAAACAAGGGTATTATAGTAATTTCACATGAAATTTTAGGGCGGGTCGTGGCCCTCCCTAGTCCATACTAAGATCCGCCAGTGTTTGCATTAAACCTTAATTGTACTATATAATCTGCCCTTAGAAGCTAATGAAAGGACATACACTCTTGATTCATCAGCTTCACTTTTAATAATTTTACTATTACTTGCGATTATTCATTATCGTGTTCTTACTATATCCTACCTAGGAATTATAGTTAGGAACAAATTGTCATTTCAATTTTGGTGGAAAGCATTCATCAACACAAACCACTTTGCAAAAAAAGAATGTCTTATCATGTTCGATTAATTTTTTGGTGATTGTAAAAGAAGGATACCTTTGTAAATTACTTTTGTTACATGGATTCCTTTGTAAAATAATGGCACTTAAGTTTCTTTAATGTTACAAAATTATTTTAATACTATAAACCATATAATATATTTTGGTTCAATAAATGGAACCATAAGTCATTTCATATTCCTATATCTTATAATATTATATAATTTAATTTTATTTAATTATTTAACAACCACAACCAATTTTATGTTACAAAAACTCACTTAACACTTTTTAACTTATAATATCTTTGAATGGGACAAGGTTTGGGATAGGTCAACCCTTTCTATTCAAAAAATTGGCAAACATAATTGGCTGAGATGCCCTATTTTTAGTAAGGTGCGACTGGCATTAACTCGGCTCATAGGATAACTCCACTACTTACCTTTTTGTGACTAACACTTGATTCATTCTTGGTGGAACCAAATGCATTTAGTCAAATTGTGTTGTTTTGTTTTATATTAATGAATACTCCCTCCGTCTCATATTATATGATGTTTTAATCAAAAAAAATTGTCTCATATTATACGATGTTTTACAATACCAATGAAAGGTTAATTTTTCTTTTCCTATCATATCTTTCATTATTTAATCATCTCTCTTCTTCCAATTATACTAATTTATCTTTCCCATACAGTTAATGAAGAACAATTTTGTAAAGTAACTCATAACATATCTTTCTCGAACAAAAATAACTATATTTCTTAATATGTGTGAAATGGCTAATTACGTCATATAATATGGGATGAATGGAGTAATGAATTAATGAATAAAATACTAACATAGCTGGAGGGTAATGGAGGAGAGGAGAGAAAAACCTCAGATTGTGTATAGGTTTCAAGCAAGCCATACCACAGTCAGTTGTTTTCAAAGTCTAGGACTTCATCTCAATCCGACAAGTGGCTACTGTGTTGGGATTAGGATCGTGGCGATTTACATTAGAACTCATGCGGATAAAATTAGGGTTTGCATGTTAAAATTTTATAAAGTATATAATAGAGAAGTCAGTTTAAATTCAAAATATGTAGTGACTAAGAAATAGGTAATATGATATTAAGGGGAGTACAAGGGGTACTCCCTCGTACATTAACTTGGGGGCTCATTAAAACCCCAATGGGCCAAAATCCCGTGGAAAAAAGATCAGGGAAGGAAAAATAATACCCCTCTATTGGAGACGCGCGTGTGGAATACCTTAATGGTTGCTTTTCTCTTTCGATGCTCCATCGAATCGGCTGTTGTTCCCATAGTGTGCAGTTGCTCAATCTGGCTATGAGTCGTTCTTTTTGTTGGCATCTGGCCAGGGAAGAAACTTTACAGATTCGGTTTTGGTGGTGGTCGCCATCACATGCTTGTGATCTAACATGACAGATTGGGTGACTTCAGGTATGCTGAGGGTTTTACAAGACGACACCAACCATTTAAAAACAGAAACATAAATACATTAACAAGCTAATTTTTTTACACAATGAATATCTTCCCTAGAAACACGAAACACTGGAAATCGCATCTTAGAGCAACTTTAATGCTGTTGTCTATTGAGGTAACTAAAAATTAGTAAGCGGTGCTTATAGTTGTTTAGCGTTGAAGTGGTCCTACGTGGCAATTTAAGTTGCTTAAAAATAGTTGCCGGTAACAAAATAGTCGCCGATAACTAAAGATTAAAAAACTATTTTCTCTCTCTCTCATTTTTAGTGGTTTTCAACTAGTTGTTTGTTTTGATTAAAAAAGAAATTATTATTGATAGTATAAATAAGTGGGGTCATGTATGGTTGCTTATAAACAATCACCATTGGAGTAAAAACTAATTGGGACAACTATAAATTCTTTAAATCCTACGTGGCAGTTTGACCCCACAAAAATAAACTTAGTTCACTCAAATAAGCTCTCTCCATTAAAGATGCTATTAGAAACAAAAACTATACATTTATTTCATATATTTTTAGTGCTCCAAAAAATATGGGTGTTCAAAAAGAGGTGCTCCACTTTATTTAATTTCGAGATAATTACAAAAGGATTGAGGTAAGCCTATAAAATAAAAATAATATTATTTTATTGTATGTGTCTTTCTCTAATTTACACCTGAAAATATGATGAAGTGTCAATTAGGCTAGAAACATATGACCCTACCCTATAATAATACTTTAGCCTTTTCATCACTTAAATAAGTTTCCCTTGAGAATTTGCTCCCGAATCAAATACCTAGGAATCGTTCCCTAATGCTCTAGTCCTTTGATCTTTAACTTATCATAATATTAATTGTTATACTTCCATGTATTGTAGGGTCTTTGTCTTCTTTTTTGTTCTCTGATTCGATTCCTTTGCCTATTTTTCCTATTAACCTTGTCTTTAAACACTTTCTGTTGGGCCATTTTCTTCTTTTCTGTCAGTGAACTCAAAAAGAATTTCCATAAACTATGTTTACCTTATCTTCATCAACTTCCAAAAGCAGCCACCATCACCTTCATGATCCTATTTTCTCTTCATACTTGAACAACAAGGAAGTGAACTTTGTAGGAAATCTTGGTGAATCAAGCCAAAAAATGAACCCACATATCAGCAACATAAAATCTCCTCTTCACCAGATGGAAAAGACAGAAGAAAGTGGAGAAATTGGAGTATTTGGGGCTGAAAAATACTTCCAGGGAGTAGAGGTTGAATCTCCAAGAATTTTCAACATAGCTCCTACAAAGTACCTTCACCAAAGAGATGGACAAATAGAAACTAGAAAGTACAAAGTTCAGTATGGAACTCCAAGTATTCTCTCTGAATCAAGTAACAACAGCCAAAATGCACTGTTACAAAGTGGAGGGAAGAATTCTCTAAGGAGCAGAAAAGAGAAGGTGCAGGCTAAGAGTGTTCTAGCTATTCTTGGTCTCAAATGCTCTTGTTCAGATAAGGATTCTATTGATGTTCATGATCATTCAGGTGAGATAAGTTTTAACAAAAGTACTACTCATGGTGTAGTACTTGGTCTAGATTCTAATCATTCACTTAAAATAAGTAAGCCAAATGCACAACTTCTTATCAACAATGATGTTAACTTCCAAAAGCAAGGGAAGTTGGCAATAGGAAATCGTCTAGTGAAAATGCAACTTGAACTAGATGAAGAAAAGACCAAGTCCTTAAGCATTGATAAAAGGTTGGTATATCCCTCAAGAAATGGTGCTCCTAAGATAGAAGAAATTGATTCAAACTATGATGATGATGACGACGATGATGCTAGTGATGCAAGTTCAGACTTGTTTGAGATTGAGAGCTTCAAAGGTAAATTAAACCATTTACTTGTTAGACAAGGATCAGATGTTGCTTCAAGCTGTGTTAGCCCTACTTGTTACGCACCAAGTGAAGCAAGCATAGAATGGAGTGTGGTAACAGCAAGTGGTATAGTTATGTCAGATTGTGAAGAACAAATGTCTGAGATAACTATAAGGAGTCCTATAAGATTCAATCACTCAAATGGAAAACCAAAGGCCACCAAAGAGACACAAAGGAGGCGCCCTGGCACCTTGTTGGGTTGCAAGAACCATAAATCTGTTAGAGTTGCTGGTGATGCTTTTATAACTTATGAGAAATCAAATTTAAGTCCAAGAATTCCTAATAGGATTAATACTTCTATGGTGGCAAGGTTTCCAGGAGACCTTCATGGACAACATGCTTATGCCCCTACACCATCTTTGCAAAGCTCTAACTCATCACCTCATGCCTCAAAATTACTATACATTTAGCCAAGGTTTTATTAATAAGTCCACGACTACGATCTGTTCTGCAACATCATAGTTATTTTTGGTCTCTCTGGCCGCAATCCAACCACGATTAAGGCCACACCGGCGACATTTCTTCACAATATCAAGGATCGTGATGCGACTACAATTGTGACCGCGAAGACTTTTTCACTTTTTGTATTATTTGCATTATGTATAATTAGCATAGTGTAAGAAGGCAGCGAGGTATGGGTTTGCAATGGGCATGTCAAAAGTAAAGTGTCTCTAGTGTTAAATGTTCTTGTATGTTGGCTTTTATATGATATATTATGTTTCCTATTGGAAGGTCTTGGTTATAAAGTTGATGAAAACTGATGCTTTGTAATCATGCATTTGGTTTCATATAAATAAATAATGGGAAGTAAAATGTGACCTTATATTGTTTAATATATGAGTGACTTTCTATTGTTTAATATATGAAATACTTTATTGGGAGAAACCCAACTCTCACATTGACTAGAGATATGGTCTTATAAGAGTATATAATAATGAGGCAATCCTCACTTTACAAACCGGTTTTATGGGGTTGAGTTAGGCCCAAACCACATTCTAATATGGTATCAAAGCGGGTTCTAATCTTCTGACCTAGTCTTTGTGCATCACCGCCGCCGCTGGCGACAACATTTACCGTCAGCAGCACCATCTTTTAGTTTTTCAATTTCTCACTATTTTTCTGTCCTTGCGATTGTCTACCGTTGTCTGCCACAGATCTGGTCTCAGATTATTTGTTTGTCATACATTCTTTTCTCATTATTGGACTATATTGTGGTGACTTCTCTTCCCACCGACGATCATTCCAGCGGTGACTCTTTTCCCACATATGAATCTCTAATGATGACTTCTATTCCCATCGACGATCATCCGATGGTAACTTATGTTGGTTATGACTCGCAATATCTCAGCCGGATTTAGGTTCAATTATTTGGGGCAATGCCTTGTTTTATTGTAACAAGCTTAGTAAGCTTTAGCTTTAGGGGGAGTGTTAGAATCCTAGTCATGTACACATCATCCTCAGGGTGCATATCAACCATGATTATTATCATATTGTTAACACCCAAAAATAAATAAATCGTAGGTCGAGGATTGAGAGAAGAAAAGGGGAAATATGGTGTGAAGGAGTAAAAATGCGCTTGAAGGCGGCAAAACCGTCAAGAACATCAGAAGTGGCTAGACGCACCGTCACACCATTCGAAACGACAGCGAAAAGGTCCCTCGGGGAAGCCTTTGGAGGAGGGTTTGCCTGAGGTAAGGAAGAGAGTGATGAGTTGGACGACGAATCGGTCGGGCTGTCAGCGCCGCCATAACTATGTTCTTGATTCTGGGAGTCGGAATAAGAAGCCATTTTAGGAAAGAAAAGAAAGAATGTTTGCCGCGCAGGGATGGTGGCGAACGCTTCGGAAAAACAATGGGGGTAGTGGCAAGAAACTCCGAAAATGCAGAGAGCCGTGCATGGGCAATGATGAAGACGATTTATAGCTTCGCAAGAAAACTCAACCGGCGTGTCCTTGGGAACCGTCGCGCAGTCGTTTCGATTCGTGCGAAGCGCCAGGAGTCACGTAGCAACGGTTACGTCCCCTCTAACCGTCACTTCAAATCATTTCAAGAGTTTTCGTACCGTCAATCACGTCCTCGAGGCCGCACGACAACACAAAAAGGGGGGCAATTGTTAACACCTAAAAATAAATAGGTCGTAGGCCGAGGATTAAGAGAAGAAAAGGGGAAATATGGTGTGAAGGCAAGCCATGTGGCAAGGGGCAAAAAGGTATTTTGCCAGAGAGAGTGAACCTGAGAAGGTCCTCGGGGCGCATTAAACGGGAGACACCCCCCCCCCCCCCCCCTCCGAGGGAGGATTATGCCAGAGTACCAATGAGCCAAGCCGAGGGAGAGTAATCACCCCATCCTATAGAGTGCCAAGGCCTTGGTGGCTCGGGTGCCTGAACCATTACCTCAAGTGGGGCCAGGATAGCCGAGCCACCATACGGCCGAGGCAAGATAGGTGTTGCTTGGAAGGCAAGACACGACACGAAGGAAGAACGTGGGAACGGTTGAAGTTCAAACGGAAGACCGAGACCAGAAAACTCGGAGCAACGAGCACTCACCCCACTAACCGCGCCAGTGGGATCGTGGGCAGTTACTTCGCCTCGTTGAGGGCCTATGAAGAAATGAGAGCCGTTGATCTTAGATCAATCCAACGGCAGGCAAATGTTGCCTAGCTTAGTGGCCGACGAGGGCCTGTGTATATATATAGCATTAAAGTGAAATATAAAGGACACACATCAATCAAATCAAACTCTACGTTTATTTCATTTATCTTCTTATTCGCATTTTCGCCATTTACTTTATTTTTATGCATTAGCCGTAGTAATCCAACACTCGCGTCCCATCTCACCTTCCCCGACCCTTTCTAGAGGAGTCAGGAAACCCATAGTTGAGGAGTAGAGTTCCCTCCTCGACGCAATTGCTTGAAGAAAAAGGAATCAAAAACTGTCCAAACCTCTGGCCGACACCACGGCTAGGACCTAAGAGTTTGACGACAACAAAAAATTGGCACGCCCGGTGGGACTGGAAAAGGTGAGCAAACGAAACCATTTGATTCGCCTGGACTGGATTACAGTTGGCGTATGCACTTGCGCTCCGGGAGAAACCTAAGAATGGAGCCAGCATCGGCATCAAAGAAGGTAACTGCCACGAAAACGAGAAACATTGAGCCAACAAGTGTTTCGGAGGCAACTCCCCTCACGGTTAGCGCTGAGTCTAACGACGGTTCCCCACAGCATTGTGGGGAGCCTGTGGTCATTACCACGTCGTTTATCCGGCAGCAAATCGACACAGGGATACAGGACATCATGTATCAATTGTCCCATCAATTGGCTGACATAGTGAAACCTATGGTGCACAATGAAGTGCAACAGGCCAATGAAGTGGAGACAAGACGTGTTGCGCAAGCCAGTAGCACCATGAAATATGTTGTATCCGGCCAATCATAGGGAGGACAACCTTCTTCTCTGGGAGGACCGCATCAGGTCCCGCCATACACCATCCCTGTTGGACCTCAGCAAGCATCCTCCTATAACCCTATTGGAGGCATGCATCAGTGTCCACCGAGTGGGAGCATGACTGGGACTCAGCAGCCGTACTCTCATCAGGTAAGTCTTAACCCTATGGTTCCTCAGCCTAGTACTTTTGCCACTACCAACACTAAGGGGCAGTTTTTGGCGAATGGCACTAACACGGCTTCTCTTCAGCAGGGACAAGTGCAACTGGCCAGAAGGCCGCCCGAGGCAACAGGCTAGGTGAGACTGCCGCAAGGACCATCCTATGGATGTTCTACCGCGGCTAACTACTCGGCTTATGCAAGGGGGCAAGCCTTCACCCCGGAATCACGGATTGGCAGGAACAGTGGTTTTTGCCCGAGTCAGCAGCCATGGGTCCAGAACCCACCTGGTTTGGCAAGTCTACCTTCTACTCAGCCGTACCCCGGTGCACTCAATACCTACCCGACGGGTTCCAATATGCAGACACAGATGAATGTCGCCCCGATGGAGTAGCCATGGAATCAAGTTCCACCTCTCCGAGGCGCGCAGGCACCTGTACCGGGAACTGGCCTTGCTAACCTGGCCCAAGTAGTACCTGGGCAGCCATGGACAGATGCTCCACCTCAAGTACCGCCGCAGCCGGGGGTACAAGGTCCCCCAAACACATTGTGGCGCCAAACGCCTCCACCTGGATCATCGGGGCCCCAACTACTGGACCCTAATCTCATCGCTGACACCATCAAGAAGTTCTTTGGTGTGCAGTTGAAGCCGCTCGATCGTCCAGTGTACAGGAAGCCTTACCCCGAGTGGGTGGACCGTTTGGTACCTCTGCCCAGAGGATTCAAAACCCCTGATTTTGCCACATTTTCCGGGGACGATGGCAAGTCTACTATGGAGCACATTGATCGATTCACGTCCCAATGTGGGGAAGGAAACCAGAACGAGTATCACAAGTTGCAGTTATTCCCTCTGTCCTTGACAGGGACGGCCTTCTCGTGGTATTCCTCTCTCCCGCCAGATTCTATACAGACCATGGGCAGACAGGGACTGGCCGCACCCTAAAGTTACCGCAGCCGATCTCATGAACTTACGGTAGAAGCTGGATGAGGCAGTGACCGATTTCATTGTGAGATTCAGAAAGATGGCCGGAAAGTGTTCAGTGCCTTTCCTAGAGTCCCAACTTACTTCCATGGCCATCTCTGGAATGCACCCTCAATTGAAGGAAAAGCTTGTGGGACAAGCTTGCAGCGACCTCAGGGGTTTAGCTTCCCGGGCAGTTCAAGTGGAACAGTACGTCCAAGAGAGAGAAAGGAAGAGAGCCACGAGGGGCCGAGGGCCACAGCTAGTATTAGTGGTGGATGCAGCCGAGGATTCGGACTATGATGAGTCAGCCGACTACACGGCAGACATCCTAGTGGCCGAGATAGTTAAGGGGAAGGCCTACCTGTGTCCAACTCTTAAGCCTGCTAAAGGTAAAGAGAAAGACGAGGAAAGGGTTGGATATTCCTTTGACATCTCCAAGGCTGACCAAATCTTTGACTACCTCCTCAAGGACAAACAGATCAAGCTCCTTGACGGCCATAAGATCCCTCCGCCTGAGGAAATAAAGGGGAAAAAATACTGCAATTGGCATAACTCCTTTAATCATGCCACTTCGAACTGTATTATCTTCCGTCCAGCCATTCAGGAAGGGGAGATTTAAAAGGAACATCAGAGATGATTGTCGACACCGAACCTTTCTCCAGCATGAATTTCAACATGCTCTCCTTCTCAGGGAGCGACGGAGGGAAAGGGAAGAAGAAGTACGTGTGGGTCCCGAAGGGAGAGATTTCCCCAGAAAAGGAAACATCTGTGTTCAGCCATTTGGGCTCACCCCCACGGGGATGCAGAACGAAGGGCCCTGCTACAAGAAAAACTGCAGATAGGGGCGCCGAGTCAGCCTCAGAAACCTCAGAAGAGGCTTCCTAAGCCAGGGAGGCTTGTCCACGAGCTTAAGGAGTTGCATTTATCCAAGCTCAACCCCGACAGACATGTGCCCAAGACGAGGGACCTGAGGGAAAGACTCTAAGCCATCCCGATAGTCCCATCGAGCAAGCCACCCTGCCAATCCCAGACCAGGAAGCTCGCTCCAAAGAAGAAAGAAGGATGGCCAAAGTCACCGGAACCTAGAGCTCAACCTCGGTGGACATCACAGTCCTCAATGACCGAGAATTGAGAGCCACCAGGATGGTCAAACCTCCGGCAGATGTGCCGCAGGATCAGTGGATGACTCAGGCGGCCGTTGAGATGCCAGCCCCCAAAGTGGCCTCCAGATCTCGCTCGCAGAAAAGGAGGCAGCAGAGGGCCAGGGCGTTCAACAGTATGAAAGAGACCCTCCAGATGCTCACCTCTACTAGAGTTGGGAATACCCAGACCATCCCGGCAGCATCCGTTGCTATGGTGTTGGAACGAGCCTTCCCAAATCCAGTTGAGGACACAGCTCCTAAGTAGTCTCCCGAGGCAGCTGCCCCAGAGCCACCTGTTGATCACGAGGCACCTCACAGTCCCCTCACGAAGGCGGTGATAGAATGCCTCTATGGACCTCACAGCCCAGGGCGCCCCCAACCAGCCGGTGAACCCCAAGACAGGGGTACGATGACTGAGCAAGAATTACGAGAAGACGACCTCCTGGGGGAAGAAGAGGAACACCCTTTTGGCCCTAGAGACTTCGACGGAAGTTCCATTACTGAGCCAATTCTAGACGATTTGATGGATGAGATCGATGGAGAATTCTATGCGGACATAGAGATGGTGGGCCTCCTTCCGCCGGAGTTTTGGGGGACTAGAGATCAACCAAGGGTCCTCAAAGGAGATGTCTTCGCCGAGGAGGCCGAACGGGCCGCCTTGACAGAAGCCGAGGGACCAATCACAAAAGGCATGCTGTTTGAAAAGCCAACGGTATGACTAGACACTTGAAGCCATTGTACATTAAAGGCCACCTCAATGGGAAGTTGTTCAATAGAGTCTTTGTAGATGGTGGTGTGGTGCTTAATATCATGCCACTGTCGACTATGAAAAGGCTAGGGAAAAACGCCGAGGATCTCATTCCCACTACCATGACCATGACCAGTTTCATGGGCCACCCCTCTCATGCACTAGGAGTGTTGGTGGCCGATGTGACCATTGGGTCGAAGGTAACTCGATCGGCATTCTACGTCATTAAAGGAAAACCCTCATACACGATGATCCTGGGGAGAGATTGGATCCACACTAGTGAATGTGTCCCCTCCACTTTGCACCAGAAACTTATGATATGGGTGGAAGACAAGGTGGAGATAGTGGAAACTGATCCCAACCCTTTCCCAGTGAAGATAAAGATGTTTGAAGCCGTGTTCTACTCACCCTACCTACGCCCGATATCTATACCAGGGGACTACGAAGAGGGCGGTATCGAGTCATGTGACTGGACGAAGAAGGGTTTTGAATTCAAGATGTTGGCCGACTCACGGCCTGACAATGAGAACAATGGTTAGCCTTCCTTCGGAGGTACAGAGCCTTCTGGACCGATTGCACCTATTTCAGATAGAGTCAAGCATTGAAGAGGCTATGTTTGGTGCCACACACGGAGAGGACGAAGACTCAGAGGAGGCTTCGGATGACCTTGGAAACGAGATGTCGGCCAAACCCCCTACATAGAACCTATCCAGAGAAAGATGCCTACCTTCGAAGCCCAAGACCCATTGGTTGAAGTGAATTTGGGAACGGAGAGTGAGCCCAGAATGACTAAAGTTAGTGGTAAACTCCCACCGCAGCAACGTGATCAGATGGTAGCCTTGATACGGGACTATCGTGACTGCTTTGCATGGGACTATATTGAGATGCCAGGCCTTGATAGAGCCTTGGTGGAGCATAGGTTACCCATTAAGGAGGGTTGCAAGCCCCATAGGCAACTGGTGTGTGAAAAACGTGTGCAAGTATACACAGTCACAAACAAGTAATAAAGTGAAAGTAGAGTATCGTTCCCACAGAGATTGGATTAATTTACAAGTTTAGAATCAATAGTTCACTAGTGAAAGGTAACCACTAAACAATATATGGTGAGAGTGCAAGAATGTAAATAAACAGAAAATAAACATGCAAATAAAAAGGTGTAAGAAATTAGTGGATTGTGATAGTTGAGATGTCTTCACTAAATAATTCACTTTTGAGAGTATTGTGTTTTCTCGTGGTGCAGATGCACTTAGGTGCAGCTGCATCAGTGTGTGTTGGTCAGCTACTTTCTTCAGAGTTTCGTTACAAGCTCTTATGATCCTGTTTTCTTGCGGTAAAGAAAGAAGTAGTCAATTCCTTTCTCGCCCCCTTTCAGATAATCCAAGTTGCTAAATAAGTTCACTCTTGCATCTTAAGATCTCACTACACTACTTGTAAGGACTATGTTAACCTAAGGCTAGGAATTAACATGGAATTAACAAGCTGACTTTATTAAAACAAGTTTAACAAAGGCTTTATTAAACACTTATCCTTACTTAGTTCTTGATTTCTAGTTATAAGCCAATTAAGTGAATATAACTCTACTTGTTCTAAGTGATCAACCTTAAACAAGATTAAGAATTTAAACACAAGAACTAAAGTGCTTACACCACTTGAAAACACAATAACTTTCCTCAAAAGATTATTGGAAAGTTAGAACATCTCAACTTAAGAAGTTTAGCTCATAATAGGCATTGCAAGGCAAATAGAGATGAAATAAAACATGTTGAAATAAAGGAAATTTAAGTTTTCCAAGAAAGTGCAACTGCACTGATTCCTTGCACTACGAATTCTATGAAGAAGTGAAGGGAGAAGTTGTCAATTCCTTCCTTACCTTCTTACAACCTAACTATTATTTAAACTAGAAAAATAAATACTATCTAAAGTGATCTCCAAAGAGAGAGAAGTGAGATGAGAGATGAAGATGAAGAATGGAGATGATTTTCCAAGTGAAGGATGAAGTCCTTTATATAGGCCTTGAGATTTCCTTCAAGTGAGGGTTTGCTTGGAGATGAAGTTAACTTAACCATGGTTACTTTTCAGAAGTTGATGATGCCATTTGAGTCCAACACTCAACCTTAAAGAGAGGTCCAATTATGTTTCGCCATGTGTCCCATGTGAAAGGATCTTTATCTTGTAGGAGCCTCCTTTTGCAAGTGGCCATGTGCCCCCATGTGACTCTTAAGCAAGCAGCATGCCATCAAAGCATTATGGCAATGGTAAGAATTGAGGTGCTTCCAATGTGGGGTTGTGAGCTGCTTCGATGCAGGAAGGTGCAGTTGCACCAAGTGCAGATGTACTGTGAGAATTGTTTCTGGTGCAGATGCACCTAACTGCAGCTGCACTGAACAAACACATCAAACATACCAATATACATGCAAAATGCTAAGTTATGAACATCATTCACCTTAAAACCATAAATTTTGTTATTTTATTCATACTAGCATATTTAACACATATTAGACTTGATTTTGGGCAATTATCTAAGTGTAGAAGCACGAATAACTCTATATAAAATAGAGTTATCAGCAACCACCGAGGAGGTTCAATCCACAGCTGATGCCGTAGATCAAAGCCGAAGTGGAAAGACTCTTAAAGGCAGGATTCATCAGAATTGCCAAGTACGTAGAATGTTGTCTAATATAGTCCCTGTGATCAAAAAGAATGGCCAGGTCAAGGTCTGTATTGATTATAGAAACCTGAACTTAGCCACTCCGAAAGATGAGTACGGTATGCTTGTGGCCGATATGCTTGTCGATGCCGCGGCGAACAATGCCATCTTGACTTTTATGGACGGCTATTCTGGTTACAACCAGATTTATGTGGCTGAGGTTGACACTCATAAGACCGCCTTCAGGTGTCCAGGCGCCTTAGGCATCTATGAGTGGCTCGTAATGCCTTTTGGCCTCAAAAATGCTGGGGCAGCGTACCAAAGGGCAATGAACGCCATCTTCCATGACCTTAGTGGCAAAAACATGGAAGTATACATTGATGATGTGGTGGTCAGGTCCAAGAGCTTCGAAGCCCACCTGGGGGATCTCGAACAAGCTCTGAAGCGGATGAGACTCCACAATCTTAAGATGAACCCTGCTAAGTGTGCCTTTGGCGTGTCTGCAGGTAACTTCCTGAGATTTCTGGTGCATAACCAGGGCATTGAAGTGGACAAGAACAAAGCTTGAGCCATCCTAGAGGCAAGACCCCCTAGAACGAAGAAAGAGCTGCAGAGTTTGCTAGACAAGATCAACTTCCTTAGGAGATTCATCGCCAACTCGGCAGGAAAGCTTAAATCCTTCTCCCTGTTGATACGAATGATGAATGACGAAGAAATTATCTGGGGAACTAAGCAACAGGAGGCCTTCGACCAAATCAAGACTGCCTTGACCAACCCCCCTATCCTGATACCTCCGCAGCCTGGGAGACCTCTAAAGCTATACATTGCGGCCGAAGACCAAGCTATGGGCTGCTTCTTAGCTCAAGATGATGATAGTGGCGCTGAGCGTGCTATAAACTATCTCAGTAGGCTACTCAATGACGCCGAAACTAGATACTCGCCCACTGAGAAACTTTGTTTGTCGTTGTTTAATTCTTGTAATAAACTTGAATACTATCTCCTGCCTAAGGAAGTTTTAGTTGTATGCAAGGTTGACATTATTCGATATCTTCTTAATAGGTCTGTCTTGCAAGGAAGACTCGTTAAGTGGGCCATTAAGCTAAATGCGTTCGCTTTAACTTATGTGCCTCTGAAAGCTGTGAAATGCCAGGCCCCGGCAGACTTCTTGGCTCAGCTTCCATGTGTGGAGACACACGAGATGCTCCGGCCGAAGCTGTCAGCTACCTGGGCCTTAAACCCTGGGTCCTCATGTTCGACGTGTCTAGCACTCGGACGAGGGCCGGAGTGGGTATAGTCGTCACCAGCCCTTGTGGCCCATGGAGGTTCATGTGCCGGATAGGGGACCAAGCCTCCAACAATCAGGCCGAATATGAGGCTCTGATCATGGGACTTGACATCTTGGCCGACATGAAGGCTCACTACATGGAAATAAGGGGTGACTCTCAACTGGTGATCAAACAAATCACTGGGGAATACAAGTACTACAACGCTAAGCTCAAAGAGTTGAGGCCCTCGGCGCACAACTTGCTAAAGTTGTTTGCCAATGTCGTCATCCTGTATGTCCCCAGGAATGAGAATCAAGAAACAAATGACTTGACCCTACAGGCCTCGGAATACAAGGAGCGAGTGGTCGAGGTGCTACAACAAAGTGCTATGACTCTCACCCAGGAGGATCCTGCCGACGCCTGGATCAGGGTGCTGACAAGGTATCTCTGTAGCCCGACGGCTGACACTGACTTTAAGGTCAAACAAAGGGCATTGAAGTATATCTTGGAAGGGGACGACCTATACAAGAGAAGTACCAATGGGGTACTGTTAAAGTGCCTCAAGATGAAGGACGCTTATATGGTAATGGCACAGATCCATCATGAAGTGGCTCATCTATCGGCATGGGTACTATTGGCCAACGATCACGGCCGATTGCTTCTAGTTTGCCAAGGGATGCGAGGCTTGTCAGTTGCACGGACCAATCCAAAGGGTGCTAGCAGATGAACTCCATCCTATTGTCAAACCTTGGCCATTCAGAGGATGGGCCATGGATTTAATTGGCAAGATATACCCTCCGAGTTTAAAAGGGCAAAACTTCGTTATTGTAGCCACCGATTACTTCAGTAAGTGGGTGGAAGCCATGCCGTTAGGAAATGTTGATCAAGCCGAGGTGATCAGATTCATAGAGAACCAGGTCATTTTCAGGTATGGAATCCCTGAGACCATCACGGCCGATCACGGTGGAATGTTCACTGGAGAACGAGTGGTAGCCTTTGCCCAGGAATACGACATTAAGATAAGACATTCGTCCCCTTATTATGCCCAAGACAACAGACAAGCAGAGGCCACCAATAAGATCATCATTGAACTCATCAAGAAGAACATAGAGGATAAGCCCCGGCGGTGGCATGAGACCCTCAATGAGGTCCCGTGGGTTATGAGAAATTCTATGTCTACAGCCACGGGGATGACCCCCTATCGTTTAGTTTATGGGCAGGACGCCGTGCTACCACTAGAGATTAGTGTAACCTCGTTGAGAGTGGCACGGCAGCACTCCCTTAGTATGGATGAGTACCAGCAAGCAATGTTGATGGAGCTGGACTCGGTGGATGATGACAGACTGGCTGCCCTCAGCAGGATAGAAATGAATAAAGCCAAGACGGCCCGAGCCTACAACAATCACGTTAAACCGAAGAAGTTTGTTGAAGGTGATCTCGTATGGAAGGCCATTTTGCCACTAGGGAGGAAAGACCCCCAGTTGGGCAAGTGGTCCCCGAATTGGGACGGGCCCTCTATCGTTAGCGAAGTATATCACGGTGGAGCATATCGTCTAATGACTCTAGACGGAGAAGAATTTGAAACAAAGATAAATGGCAAGTATCTTAAAGCATATTATCCTACTCTATAGGAAAGGATCGGGGAAGGAACAAATGGATCGAGAGGGACGAGGCATACATGGGTCTGGTTGAGATCTCATGGAAGGACGCTTAACCACTTGCTTGGACATGGTTGTCGGGACAGACAGAGGTTGAAGCGCTGGAACTGTAAAGGAGAGAATGGTATTAGCGCTGGTGCCACCAGAGGACTGCGGCAGAATCAGGAACTTGGGGGGACGACTCAAGTACTGAGATAGCAATTCATCAGGCGTCTGGGGGAAGACTAAGTCCTTGACTCTGTGCCACCAATTAGTAAAGGCGCTGGTCACACCCAGACACGTGGCATGGTACGCCCATACAAACTCAGCCATCTGTTTCTAATAGCGGCAACCATCTCACATACTCGAGCATCGGTCAGCCCTTCACGGTACTGAGGATTGTTGCGTAGAAACGTGTGATTGTTTCTTGTGCAAGTGTACACAATCGCAATAAATAATACAGTGAATAAGTGAGATCGTTCCCACGAGGATTAAGTTGTAAACAAATGTTTAATCAATGTAGCAAATAGTGATTTGGGGTAAAAAGTAAATGACACACAATTTTGGGTAACAAACAATAAAGGTAAAAAGTATCAGGGTAATGAAAATCAGATTTGGGAGAAGTTGAGATGCAATACTTCAATAAATCCATTAAAATGCTCAAAATGCTATGCTAAGTGCTGCAGCACTAGGTGCTGCCGCAATTGTGCATTATTTCTAATGCTTAACACTAGGCTTTAGTCCTCCCAAATTATTCCTAATTCAGAAAGGATTATTTCCCTAGGCTATTGGAGAACAAGCAGCTTTACACCTAAGTGTTGTACCTCATGGCTTATGCCTCTCCTATTCCTAGGACTCAAGCAAGGAACAACTATATTCCTATAGTGCAACATACCATGTCATCTTGTGAGATATAAATACAAACCATTCCTGTGAATGTATTTCTACTTAGATTAGACGGCCAACCCTAAGCTAAGATGGATGTAGTAAAACACACAAGATAAAGTGCTCAACACAATAACATAAGCATCAAGAACAAATTAACTTCATTAAAGGAGGCTAGGGATGAGAAGTAACCCTAATTGGGGAGGCGCCTTTTGTCCTTTAATGGGGCAAAAGGTCCTTTTTGCCCAAATCCCTAGGTCACCAACGAATATTCCATGATTGGCATGCACACCCACGTCTGGAGACAGCTGACAGGTGTCCTTTCCTCAATTTTCGCGTTTCCTATTGCTTTCTCTCTCATGTTGTGTAATTTGGTATTGCTGCCACAATAAGTGCTGCAGCAATTAAACAAACGCATTAGACCACAATTTGGGCACCAAAGTGCCCATTATAACAAAATAAAGCTTGCACCTTAAATTATTCTAAACTAACATATTTACAACATTTAATCACTAAATTGCTTGCGAATAATCAATGATTTAAGCTTGAAATAAGAGGTAATAACAATCATATTTGATTGTTATCACACCCCCAAACTTGAACCATTGCTTGTCCTCAAGCAATGACACTTGACAAAGACAAGCACTATACCAGCAAATAAACCAGATAGTTGAATTATTCATAAAGGCACACAACAGAATATTAAGATGAGCATAAAACTTTCAGATTGGCCACTCAACTTGCAAGCCCACTGAATAGTAAGTTCCCTAAATTACTCCTGCTCAAAAGTGCTTGTGTGACACTTAACTCAGTTTAGAACATAGTAAAGTTCAAAATTTCACTTAGCTAAAACTAGAGAGGCTTTCTTTTGAGATTGCCAAAGATGTTTCAAAACTAAGGGTAGACTAACAATTCAGCACAGAAAGAGGGGATAAGCATGACAAAGGGCTTTGATTTAGCAATTCAGAACTCTAGGCCAGTGCACTTATTACAACTTGACTGAAGTGCTGCAGCAACAGTTGCTGCAGCAATACAACTAAAACAGAATTCAAAAACAAACAATACTTGACACATGTGTTGCATTGCTCTTATTCTTTACATTTCTTTTTCTCAGCATTTTGCTTGCTTTCTTCTTCTTCTTCTTCTTCTTTTTTTCTTCCTTCAATGGGCAATGACAACAATTACACATATTTACAACTTTGGTGCTTTATAACACAGCACAATACATAATACACTTAATTTGATTACTTTCTAAACTATGTGCACTTGGCCTAATTCCATTCTTTCATGCTTTGCCTTAATATAGCTCAAAGAACCCCCAAACTTAGTTTCTTATGCTACCCTAAGTTTTTAGTAAAAATTTAGCAATTCTCTAGGTCTACCAACAACTAGCTTAGCTTCAGATCATTTCTAATTCACTAAGTCTTTCCTAAGTTTCATGCAAAAGTGTAGGAACAGGAGCAATAGAGTTCACTCACAAACAGGGGGTGAATCACTCATTTCTCACCATTTCATCACTAAATTTTGCTCAACTTAACTTCTAAAATTTAAAATTTTCATTCAACTAACTGATAAACATGCCAGTACAATACATAGACCATAGGTCCTCCCCCCTACTTAAGACCTTGCAGTGTCCTCACTGCTCATGCATACTAAGGGGAGGCCTAATTAAAAGCAAAACAGACATAAAAACAAACAACTACCACAGCTATTGAATGCTATCACTGAACACAAACATTCAACATGTTTATTCATCAAAAGCATTAAAAGACAGAATTTAAAAGACATAAAGTAAAAGATTAAGATGCAGAGGCCCCTGGTTTTGCCCTTGGGCTTTGTCTTGTGGCTCCTCCTCTTCTAGCAGGCTTCTTGTAGACTCTTGGAGATTTAAGCTTAGGAGCATCTGGCTCCTTCGAGGTTTCTGTTGCTGCAGCATTGGATTGCTACAGCACTGGGCCTGCATCTGCAACAGCAGGACCAACATCAGAAACACTTGCCTTCTTTTGGGCAATCACGAAATCCAGAGCCTCCTTAGCTCTCTTTTTAGCATCATCCTTTTCAGCAGCTTCAATTGCTGCAGCATCTTCTACTCCTTTCATCACACTGTCAACAGTTGCTTGAATCAGCACATCCTCTTCAGCAGTCACTCCTTCAACATCCAGTTGTGTTTCTTCAGGTACTTTAGTCATCTTCCTCTTCTTATCCTTCTCTTTGACCTTTGCTTCATGGATGGTGTAACTGCAGCTCCTTCTTCATTACCAGCAGCATCAGTTGCTGCAGCAGCAACTGCTGTCACACCCTCAAACTTCCAATTGCTCAGAATTAAATTCCTGCAAAACAAACACTAAAACAAACAACAACTAATTTATTAGATAAAACCCTGGGCTGCCTCCCAGTAGCGCTTGGTTTAAGAGTCCTCAGCCTGACTTCCTTCCAAGATCATAGGTTTTCCAATTCAGTGGTGATTTTGCTCCTCACCACTGGTTCTCCATAGTATTTCTTCACTCTATGACCATTATCCTTGCAGGTTTGCTTTCTCACATCATCATACAAGTCCACAGCTCCATGAGGGCATCCTTTCATCAATTTGAATGGCCACTTGATAATTTTCTTTTTCACCACTTCTTTCATGATAGGATTTAGTCTCCTCTGCCCTTCAATTCTATTCTTATCATTTTCATCAAGACTGATTCTATGCATGCAGATGGTAGGACTAATCCCCTTTATATCAGCCATTTGCCACCCAATTGTCTTCTTATGCCTCCTTAGGGTAGTAGTGAGATCATGCTCTTGACTGTTGGATAGGTCAGAAGCAATGATCATGGGCAAAAAATTATTTTCCCCTAAGTAGGCATACTTAAGGTGCTTGGGTAACTCTTTAAGCTCAAGCAGAGGAGGTTTTTCAATAGAAGGCACATTATGTTTAAAATCAGAATCCCCAAGCTCAAGGGACTCATATTGCCTACTACAGATTTCCTTCACAGTGGCCTCCTTGTGCACCATACCTTCTTACACAAGTTCACTTTTATCAATCTCATCAAGAGCTTTCACCAAATGATCATTCTACTTGTGGAAGTGTTTCTGAACCACAGAATCAAGAGACATCACAAAAGAACACTCCTCAGTTCCTGGATCAGGCAGCTTGAGAGCATTCATTACATTGAACTTGATTTCTTGCTCATTAACTCTCATAGTCAATTCTCCTTTTTGCACATCAATTAGAGTCTTTCCAGTAGCTAAGAAAGGTCTTCCAAGAATTATAGGCACTTCCTTATCTGCATCAAAATCTAAAATCACAAAGTCAGCAAGAAATACAAATTTATCTACCTTTATCAAAACATCCTCAATAATTCCTTCTGGATGAGCAACAGATCTATCAGCAAGCTGTAGGGTAACAGTTGTAGGTCTGGCAACACCTATACCAAGCTGATGAAAGATAGACTTAGGCATCAAATTGATGCCTGCACCTAAGTCACAAAGAGCTCTGTCAGTATAGTTTTCACCAATCGAGAATGGGATAGTGAAACTGCCTGGATCCTTCAACTTGCTTGGAAGCTTGTTCTGCATGATCATACTACACTCTTCTGACATAGCTACTGTTTCAAATTCTCCAAGTCTTTTCCTCTTAGAAAGCACATCCTTCATGAACTTTGCATAGTTGGGCATTTGTTGAAGTGCTTCTACTAGAGGAACATTGATGTGAAGTTGTTTTAGCACCTCTAAAAATTTGCCAAATTGCTTGTTTTGCTGAGCCTGCTTCAACCTTTGAGGAAAAAGAGGAGGTGGATAAGCTTGATCAGCAACTGGTGATGTAACTGGTGCAGCATCAGATGCTGCAGCGTCAACTGTGACAGCATCTGTTGCCTTCTTTTTTTCATTTTTCTGATTTTTTTGGTTTTTGTTGGTGCCATCACTAGGATCAGTAGATGGTCCATTCAAGTCCTTCCCACTCCTTAGAGATATAGCCTTGACTTGTTCCTTTCCCTTAGAAGATGTTGGTTCAGTAGTAGAAGGCAATGCTCCACTAGGTCTTTGGGTCAGGGCAGTGGCTATTTGACCAAGTTGATTCTCCAAGTTCTTGATTGCAGCTCCTTGAGTTTGATACTGAGTTTTAGTTTCATTCATGAAAGCCTTAAGCATGGCCTCCATAGAGTTTTCAACTGGTGGTGCTGCTGCCTTGGGTTGAGCAGGGAATCCTGGTGGTGTTGCAGGAGCTATAGCAGGTGTTGCATTGTTGCTCCATTTGAAATTAGGATGGTTCTTCCACCCAGGATTGTAGGTACGAGAATATGGATTATTGTTCTTGTCATATCCCACATAGTTGACTGAAATAGGGTTTGCAGGGCATTCCTCATACAAATGGCCTCCTCCACAGTACACACAGCTAGTAGAACCCACTGGTACTTGTTCAATTGCTGCCACTTTAGTTTCTGGTACAGATTCAGTTGCTGCAGCAGATGTTGCACTCATATTTTTGATCATGTTGGACAAGGATGCAACCTGAGCAGATAAAGCAGTAACCTCACTCACTTCATACATACCAGCAACTTTCTTTTGAGCACTAACCCTGGCTGTTGGCCATTGATAACTGTTTGCAGCAATAGTTTCAATAAGATCATAAGCATCTTGGTAGGAGCCATTCAACAAGACTCCACCAGAAGAAGCATCAAGCATCAGTCTAGTTTGAGGTTCCAAACCATTGTAAAAAGTTTCCATTTGAACAACCACAGGCAACCCATTATGTGAACATTTTCTTAACAGTTCTTTGAATCTTTCCCATGCTTCAAACAATGTTTCAAATTCAGTTTGTCTAAAAGATGTAATTTCAGTTCTCATCCTGGCATTCTTGATAGGTGGAAAGTATTTTGTCATAAATTTCTCAGCCATCTCATTCCAAGTAGTGATAGAGTTAGGTTCTAAGGAATTTAACCAAACCTTAGCTCTATCCTTCAAGGAATATGGAAAAAGTTTCAGTTTAAAAGCATCATCAGATACACCAGGGAGAATGAAATTACTACAAACTTCTACAAATTGTTTTAAATGCAAATGTGGGTCCTCAGTAGGTCCTCCACCAAATTGCCCTATTGTTTGAAGCATTTGAAACATCATTGGCTTGAATTCAAAATGATTTGTGGCAAGTTCAGGCCTTACTATGCTAGTTTGCATAGTGTGAGGGTCAAAAATTGCATAATCCCTCATAGGTCTATCCCTGTCATTAGCCATGCCAATGACTGTTTCATTTAAAACTTGTCTCACATGTTCAGGTTGCTCAGTGGCAGCTATAGTATGTCTGTCAGAACCATGGTTGCTATGAGGTGGTGTTCCCCCATGATTAGAAGGTGGTGGTGTAGCCATATTGACAGCTCTTCCCAAAGAAATCAGACCAGAATGGTCGTGTCCCCTTCTCAAAGCTCTAAACAATCTTTCTATCTCAGGATGAAGTTGATATTCTGGTGATCTGCGTCTGTACATATGCTGCAGCAACAGTTGCTGCAGCAATTAACTTACTGAAACAACCAAAAACAGAGCACCAGAATTAGCAACAAAAGAAATCACTAAATTGGCAATTAATTAAACAGTGTTTAACTAATTAATCCCCAGCAACGACGCCAAAAACTTGTTGCGTAGAAACGTGTGATTGTTTCTTGTGCAAGTGTACACAATCGCAATAAGTAATACACTGAATAAGTGAGATCGTTCCCACGAGGATTAAGTTGTAAACAAATGTTTAATCAATGTAACAAATAGTGATTTGGGGTAAAAAGTAAATGACACACAATTTTGGGTAACAAACAATAAAGGTAAAAAGTATCAGGGTAATGAAAATCAGATTTGGGAGAAGTTGAGATGCAATACTTCAATAAATCCATTAAAATGCTCAAAATGCTATGCTAAGTGCTGCAGCACTAGGTGCTGCCGCAATTGTGCATTATTCCTAATGCTTAACACTAGGCTTTAGTCCTCCCAAATTATTCCTAATTCAGAAAGGATTATTTCCCTAGGCTACTGGAGCACAAGCAGCTTTACACCTAAGTGTTGTACCTCATGGCTTATGCCTCTCCTATTCCTAGGACTCAAGTAAGGAACAACTATATTCCTATAGTGCAACATACCATGTCATCTTGTGAGATATAAATACAAACCATTCCTGTGAATGTATTTCTACTTAGATTAGACGGCCAACCCTAAGCTAAGATGGATGTAGTAAAACACACAAGATAAAGTGCTCAACACAATAACATAAGCATCAAGAACAAATTAACTTCATTAAATTCATAATAGCATCCCAACTACAGAGGTTTAGCTCATATTGAGCGTACACAACATTACAACTAAACTAAACATCAAGGGAAGTAGGAATTTCACACTAAAACCCGAGAAGAGAAGTTCAACTACAAGTTTTGATACTGAGATAGCTTCAATGGTGATCCACCAAGTGATTCCAGCTTCTCAAAATGCAGCTCCTTTGAAATTGAAGTAGTTCCAGTATTGCTGCAGCAATCAATATTCCAGCAACTGATTCTAAGTAACAATGGAGGCACGAAATCAAGAGGCTATTCCTATACCTCTGAAATTCGGCTTAACCTAATTCTGAGAATGTGGTCCTTTATATAGAGGAGGCTAGGGATGAGAGGTAACCCTAATTGGGGAGGCGCCTTTTGTCCTCTAATGGGGCAAAAGGTCCTTTTTGCCCAAATCCCTAGGTCACCAACAAATATTCCATGATTGGCATGCACACCCACGTCTGGAGACAGCTGACAGGTGTCCTTTCCTCAATTTCTGCGTTTCCTATTGCTTTCTCTCTCATGTTGTGTAATTTGGCATTGCTGCCACAATAAGTGCTGCAGCAATTAAACAAACGCATTAGACCACAATTTGGGCACCAAAGTGCCCATTATAACAAAATAAAGCTTGCACCTTAAATTATTCTAAACTAACATATTTACAACATTTAATCACTAAATTGCTTGCGAATAATCAATGATTTAAGCTTGAAATAAGAGGTAATAACAATCATATTGGATTGTTATCAGGGATCCCTCAAAGACGAATACGGCAGGGGACGTGCTGCACAAAGCCAAACTGCCTGCAGACAAAGTTGGGGAAATAGTACTCCGAGGAGGCGGTGCTGCGCTGAGGAATTACATACCCGATCGGAAGGTCCCAGGTCACCAAGGCTGATTTCCAGCTGTTTTCAGCATAGTTGCGAACGATAGCAGAATAGGTCGTCGGCGACCTGGAAGGAAGGAATATCCACAGGGGGTCGAACCCTTTGTCTAGCACGAGGCACCAGGTTGTAATCGGTGTTTCCACCCGAAGGAGTTCCCTCACGAAAGTAACAGCCGATGACAGGGAAAACCCCATAGTTCAAGACCCAGACATGTTGGAGAGACGACCCTTGGGCCCTCTAACCCTGTGGTGAGAAGGTTGGGAAAGTAAAGGATGGCCCACAATTGCAAGAACCACATGGGACCTCGAACCCGGGTGACTTGGCCGTGCTCCCAAATCTGGTCAAGCATGTTCTGGATGTCGCGGTAAAGCTCGCCGAGGAAAAAAGGGGCCAAGCGTAGCGCGTCTCGCTGGCCATCATAACCGCGAAAGGCTGTAAGTCCTGGATGACGCCCTCAAAGCCGGTGCCATAGAAAAACTTGCAGAAGAAGTATAGGAGGAAGGCAAGATGCTCATCGTCGGTGACCTCTAGAGCATCCCCGTCATGGTCTCCTACGAAGTTGGGAAAAGAACCCCCCGCTAGGACATTCATACGGCCCGCCTCCTGCGGCAGCTTTGAAGGATGAACTGTCTTGCCCGACGCAGGTAGGCCGGTGATGGCAGAAACATCAAGCACGGTAGGGGTTAGAATGCCCCACTGAAATACAAAGGCGTTGAGGCTAGATGACCAAAAACCTAGGAGGGGCATAAGCATCTCCAGGCGGTTGGGAGCAACAAAAGAAGAAAGGGCCACTATGTCGCGAAGACCCACGGTCTTCCAAACACCGGCCTTGACACCGTGGACCCTCACAAACCAGTCCCGATAATCAACAAGTAGGTATGGCCAACGCGTCAGGGTCTGCTATACGGGCACTCACGCTAAACCAGTCCTGCGTAATAGGGAGCGACGAAGGAGTAAAAATGCGCTTGAAGGCGGCAAAACCGTCAAGAACATCAGAAGTGGCTGGACGCACCGTCACACCATTCGAAACGACAGCGAAAAGGTCCCTCGGGGAAGCCTTTGGAGGAGGGTTTGCCTGAGGTAAGGAAGAGAGTGATGAGTTGGACAACGAATCGGTCGGGCTGCCAGCGCCGCCATAACTATGTTCTTGATTCTGGGAGTCGGAATAAGAAGCCATTTTAGGAAAGAAAAGAAAGAATGTTTGCCGCGTAGGGATGGTGGCAAACGCTTCGGAAAAACAATGGGGGTAGTGGCAAGAAACTCCGAAAATGCAAAGAGCCGTGCATGGGCAATGATGAAGACGATTTATAGCTTCGCAAGAAAACTCAACCGGCGTGTCCTTGGGAACCATCGCGCAGTCGTTTCGATTCGTGCGAAGCGCCAGGTGTCACGTAGCAGCGGTTACGTCCCCTCTAACCGTCACTTCAAATCATTTCAAGGGTTTTCGTACTGTCAATCACGTCCTCGAGGCCGCACGACAACACAAAAAGGGGGCAATTGTTAACACCTAAAAATAAATAGGTCGTAGGCCGAGGATTAAGAGAAGAAAAGGGGAAATATGGTGTGAAGGCAAGCCATGTGGAAAGGGGCAAAAAGGTATTTTGCCAGAGAGAGTGAACCTGAGAAGGTCCTCGGGGCACATTAAACGGGAGAAAACCCCCCCGAGGGAGGATTATGCCCGAGGACCAATGAGCCAAGTCGAGGGAGAGTAATCACCCCATCTTATAGAGTGCCAAGGCCTTGGTGGCTCGGGTGCCTGAACCATTACCTCAAGTGGGGCCAGGATAGCCGAGCCACCATACGGCCGAGGCAAGATGGGTGTTGCTTGGAAGGCAAGACACGGCACGAAGGAAGAACGTGGGAACGGTTGAAGTTCAAACGGAAGAGCGAGGCCGAAAAACTCGGAGCAAAGAGCACTCACCCCATTAACCGTGCCAGTGGGATCGTGGGCAGTTACTTCGCTTGGTTCAGGGCCTATGAAGCAATGAGAGCCGTTGATCTTAGATCAATCCAACGGCAGGAAAATGTTGGCTAGCTTAATGGCCGACGAGGGCCTGTGTATATATATAGCATTAGAGTGAAATGTAAAGGACACACATCAATCAAATCAAACTCTACGTTTATTTCATTTATCTTCTTTATCGCATTTTCGCCCTTTACTTTATTTTTATGCATTAGCCGTAATAATCCAACACTCGCGTCCCTTCTCACCTTGCCTGACCCTTTCTAGAGGAGTCAGGAAACCCATAGTTGAGGAGCAGAGTTCCCTCCTCGACGCAATTGCTTGAAGAAAAAGGAATCAAAGACTGTCCAAACCTCTGGCCGACACCACGGCTAGGACCTAAGAGTTTGACGACAACACATATCAATTAGGATTAGAATAATCAGTTATGATTTCTTGTATTTATTGCAATTTTATTATAAATAAATACAACCTAGTGTGATCCAATTGAGGGACACGGAATCATAAATTCAACATGGTATCAGAGCCTATTTTAGATCCTTCGGGTCACCCACCATTATTACCCAAGTATCGAACCCAATAGTGCTGGGCGTGAGGGGGTGTATTTGGAGAAACCCAAGCCCCACATTGACTAGAGATATGGTCTCATAAGAGTATATAATTATGAGGCAATTTCTCACCTTACAAACCGGTTCTTTGAGTTGAGTTGGGCCCAAACCACATTCTAAAAGAATGTCCCTTCTAATGATCCCTTAAGCGCAAATTTACTTCTTTTGTAGCTTTGTTTTATATACTTTGTTGTATGTGATTCTGAGAAGAGAATCATACCTATAAGGAAAGTTCATTTAGCATGGTCTTTTCTACAGTTATCACTTTTGAAATATAGTTTCCTTAGAGGACCACTAATATAAAATATATACATCACTAAATCTAACAATGTTGTCGGCTACTTGAAGTAGTGCATCAAACCAAACAAAGAGGACAAAAGGAAATTATGAAGATGCATTTCCTGTTTTTTTAATGGAAAACTGTCATTTGTTTTTACTTCTGTACTGTTTTCTAATATTTGTACAAAAAAAACAGTAACAACAAAAACAAAAGTTAGCCACTTTTGTCATTTTCTATTTTCACTTCTATAATAGATAATGAACATAACAATAAGCTACATTGTTATTGTTATGTTCATTATCTATTTTTCGCAGGTAAAAAAAAAAATCATAGGTCATATTTTGTAACTTAAATTTTATAATAAGCTTCATGTTTCCCCCTTGTGCCTGTGCTGTATTTCTGATTGTGAAGATATAGATCATATTTTTCGCAGGTGTTTGTGGGCCAGGAAAGCTTGGTTTGTCTCTCCCCTTGGTATTAACTTTGATAATGTCCAGGTATCCTTTCAAACTTGGCTTGAGGACATTATTGTTAACAATACAGATGAGGTGAAAATGCATGTGCTATCTTTATGCTATGAAATTTGGAAAGCTCGCAATGCTCTCCTCTACGTTGGGAATGAAACTTGCTCTTAACTTTGCTATCGACCTTGGTTTCTATTCTTTGATTGCCGAGTCTGATTCACTAAATGATGTGCAAGCAATGCTCTCCTCTACAATAATACCATTCATTTTGGCATGGTTGTGAATGACTGCAACTTTTTCGCATCATAGTTCCATCGTTTTAAGGTTTGCCATGTTAGGAGATCTGCTAATAAAGTAGCTCATTGTTTAGCAAAATTTGCTTTGATTAATATTGATTCTATTTGGATTGAAGAAACTCCTAGTTGTATTGCTGCTGCTATTGCCTCAGATTTGAGAGGTACTTGATGAAAATATTTATTTCCCCGTCAAAAAAAACATAACAATAAGCTTTTGTGACTGTTGTCCTTCTCGATTTCAGAAGAAAAAAGATTATTTCCCAGATAGTAACAACTTATCTACATTCTAGTAATTAATATATTATTTCTTTTCTTCTGCTGGTTCAATTGAATTAACTGATAGTAACAACTTAATTATATCCCAGATAATTAAAAGGTGATATATACAATTATTCTGCCATTGATGATATGAAGAATACTAATGGCGACCTGACATTATAGATCACGACACAGCTGTTCAATAGAGAACCTCCAGCCACAAGGATAGAGAATGTCGTTACAGTGACACACAACTAACGACAAAGACACCTAAACATGAGCCAAGGAATTTTATCTGATGCATTAAATTCCAAACCACCTCATAAATATGATGGTCCATTAGGCTAATATTATTTCTTGGGCCATACTACAAGAAATGTACTACACGGTAAGTGGTCTAAACTTCGACCCTTATTTCTTTCTACATATGGTAGGCTAAAATTGTTTCAAACGTAGCAGAAGAATGCGCATTATTATTGAATTTATGGACTCACCCTAGGGTTGGGTCACTGTTGAGAGGTGGCTTTTGTGGTACACAAAGCCAACTTTTTGTGTTTCAAGCACAAAGGGGTTCAATGCCCTTGATATATATTATTTTATTTGTGTGGTCCAAATTTTTTAAGAGCTACTTGTAAGGTGTATACTATAGACTAAATTAGTTAATTGCAAAGAGGAACCTTTTTAATAAACAAATAACTACAAGTAAAAATGAAAAATGAAGTATTTAACTTTCCTCCTTTTATTGTTTTTCCGTTTTTGACACTTTCAGTTGGATATAGTTTTTTTTTTTGACATAGTTATTTATTTATTTATTTTAGATAAGTAATACTTCATTGATAAAGTACTAGAGGTGTTCAAACCCAAATAATAAGAGTTACATTTTGTTTAGGCAATGAAGTGGATCAAGCCACCAAGAAGACACATCAAAATTGAGATTACAATGAGATCTATAAACCAACCATCTCCAAGATAATTGTTTGATGCGAAAAATAATAGAGTCAATGATAGGCTCCTCGTTCTTGAATAGAAGTGCATTTCTAGCCAACCAAATGCTCCAACACATAGTCAACCAAATTAAGTGTTTTGTTCTCCTAACCTTTTTCCCTTTACTCAACTTCCGGCCCCCACCAAAGACAATGATCGAACAAGCTATCCGCCGCAACAAGATTAGTCCGAAGCCACTCACAAACCCTAGTCCATATCTCCTTAGCAAAAGAGCAGCCCAAAAATAAATGAAGCTGCGTTTCAGTGGCCTGCCAGCATAAGGGACATAAAGATTCATAGTTATTTACTTTACATTTGCCACAGTTCATGATTAATACGTAAATTAAAAAATTCATGGTAAAACGAATTTGGGAACATTTGCACCAGCTTTACCGGTGACTAATCTACACTACACAAGGGAACTTGGTTGGCCACGTGTATCTGGCTTTGCCAGTCTAGGAACTTGGTTGGATACGTGTACCTAGTTTTGCCAGTTTGTTTAGTTCGCCCTTCTCAATCGAGTTTTTTTGCCACAACAATGGTTCGAACCCGAGCTTATTTACTGCTCAGACCAATTAGTTAATTATTTTGAAGTATGTAAATATATTTAAATTCAACCAATAATTGTTAAATATAAACAATATGTTATTCAATAAATTTTTTTTTAAATTAAACGTTGTTAACAGTGAAAGCGTTAAAATGTAGTGATATTTTTCAGATGGGACAAAAATAATATATTTGGTTTCTTTTTATAATATAATAATATAAAAACGTTATAACATCCCGTTTGTTTTTAATGAATATTTTTTCCAGAATTTTAATATAATAATATAAAAACATTACAATATCCAGAAATTTTCCATTATAAAAAAAACATTATTTTTGTCTTTGTAATGGGGTCTGCAGTATAAATACAGAATTTAGGGGTGGGTTTGTCTTCAATATTCAGAAATTCAAGGCTAAATTCGGAATGATGGGAACTAAGAATATTGGCTATTGTAGGTAACTGACCTGTTTGTGTTTGTTACACAAAAAGATGGCTTTGTGGACCATAAAAGCCACCCTCTTGAGAGACCCAGTATGTCATTAGTATGTTATTGGTGCCCTGATAGGCTGAAGTGAATAGCAGAGGTCATAGTCTACAGTTCACGGTGGTGCAAGTGGTGGTGTGGTCCCTATATGTACTCTAATGCTTTAGTATTAGCATTGAGCAATGAGATAAATAATAAATGCGTACCTGGTCATTGACGGAGATTAAGGAATGTTAAGCTAGAAGTGGGGATTTTATATTCCAAGACTGACTAGATGCCTTTAAGGTTACCTTGGAGGGCCACTTAAGAAAAACTTTTACTCCAGGAGAAGTGCACTAGTGTTGCAGGCATGGGTGGATACAAAAAAAAAATCGCCTTACTTTGAACTCATCTTGGGAAAGTGGAACATTCTCTCGACGTCGATCATCTACTCAGTAATGAGTTTGTTGATGAAGGAGTCACTTCGGCCATGAAGTATGTGAGTTTTCTTGACACGAATGTGGTGCAAAACTCGAATAGTTCCACCACGTGAGACTGGGTCAATGAAAGAAAATTTAGAGGAAGAGGTATTCGGTTTTTCCCTTGGTAGGGTCGAGTATGCTTGGGAAGCTCGGATAAAGCTACTTTGTGTTGCTTGAGTCCCCCATTGCATTTCGAGGACAGTATGACCTATACTCCCTTCTTTAGCAACTTGGACCGGGTTATTGTGGGGACCATTGTAGTAAGTTTTGTATTTCCTTCTTTGTCGTTAGTCTCATTTTCGTGATGCCATGACACTTAACTTGATTTGCTTTGATTCCACGTTCACTGAGGTAAAGTCGAGGAACTTGGTAGCTTGGACTCTGAGGAACATGTCTCCAGAATTAGCCTCACGTTGTTCTTCCTCGCTTCTTTGAATAACATGATGAGTTCAGTAACAGGGTCGATGTCCTTGGGGCTATCACGTCATCCATGTATACTTCGAGTATCTTGCCAATTTGATCTTTAAAGGCATTAATTTGACTTTGGAGTTCACGATGGTGCACATTGGTGGTGTGGTACCTAGAAGTACTGTGATGCATGTAATAAATATGTATATAATCCCGATAACTATAGTCATGCCTGTTTATAAGTGACGTGAGACGAACACCTTCTGCTATAAAACCTTTAGAAGAGAGACGTACCTCATCCTAATGAGGGTCTCTCTTTCTACCTTTTTCTAGTTTTTTCTTTCTTTTCATTAGATTTTATGTTTTGTTAACCAAATATGTTTTATCTTTGAAACTTTGGGGATAACTTTTATATACTTAGAACTTGATATGAAAAATAAGATTTCATGTTTTTATTATTAAAATAATTTAGAACCTAACAAACATAACTCGTTCTATTACATTTGATACATGTTAAATATAAAAAAACAAAATATAAATATATAAACCTGTAAGAAATCTTCACATTTTGTTAGAATAATTACTATTTATATTTTTGTCTTTATAAATGAATATTTTGCCTTTCAGTTCCAATGTGAAAATATTGCTGTTAGTATATTTTCATTACTTTGATTCCTAATGGAGAAACACTATATGTTGGCGGAATAAAATTTTCATATTTTTTTCATAAAGTCTTTAGTTTTTAGATATAAATATATAGATCACCAAATATATATATATATATATATATATATATATATAACCTTTAAGTGTCGAATAAGAAACATTACCTATTTTCCGTATAAATTAACTGTCTTTAACGAGTACTAGCAGGAAAACATTATATTTTGTCTGTATAATTATATTTTATATTTTAACTTTATAAATGTATTTTTACAAATCAATATAATATTTTTGAGTCCCAACAGAAAAATATTACATGTTGTCGTTATAATTATTTTTTAAACTTTTCCAATTTGAAATTCTAACCACATATTCTTGCTATACATTAACGGGTTTCAGATTGTGGATATGGCATAATTAATATTTTGGAGTCTAGCAATAATGGCAAAGAAAGGATAACTCCACAAGATGTTTTTTAATGAAATTATAAGAGGACTAGAGATTAGATGCTAACCAGATTCATGGTTCTAGGTTTTATGTAGCTTCCAAGATAATAAATTAAACTGAATTTTGAACTAATAAGCTGGACACTTCAGACCGTGAAGAGTTTTAGATAAATAGTATTGGAAGAAAATGACACCATGATTATACAATAAGTTTTTGTTTTTGTACCCCCACCCTTTGAGACTATATCCCCACGGACTCTGCGAAAAGACGCAATTGCCCTTTACAAAAATTAAAAACCCAAACATACCTCAGGTCAAAAATTCACTCGGATTTATCTAAATCCGTTTTTGATTGTTTTGGAATTCGGATTTATGTATCAATGAGGTAAATCTGTTTCCCACTAAAAAGTTTTAAAAATAAAAGCGGATTTATCTATTTGATAGGTAAATCCGCTTTTAAAAATAACAAAGCGGATTTACCTTAGGTGGGGGTAAATCCGTTTTTGTTATTTTTAAAAGCGGATTTACCTATCAAATAGATAAATCCGCTTTTAAATAACAAAAGCGGATTTACCTTATGTGGGGGTAAATCCGCTTTTTTAGCCTAATTAATAAATAAATAAATCAGTTAAAAATTAAAATTAATTTTTTTTAGAAAAATAAATTAGATACGAATATCGATCGTCTTTTGGTTCTGTTTAGTGTGTAGTTCGTTAACATGTGACGATGTTGTACGTCGAGCGAATAATTTAGTCTAAAAAATCGGTTTTCGGGTAACCTACTCCGATTGTATTGAATCCACAGCCATTAAATCCGAAAAAATCAGGGATCAAGGATAGGGGGCTCAAAATCCCAAATTCCATCGTTTACTATTTTTTATAAAAAATTTTAATTTTTCATAATCTCCAAAAAATCTAAAAAAATTTGCATAACCATATTTTGGTTTTGTTAGATTTTTAGTGGTGTTTTTATAATTTTTAGATTAGTTTTTGACTCTTTAACGGATTTTTAGTAGTGTTTTTATAACATTTTTTAAAAAATTTAAATAAAAAACAGTTATTTTTAAAAACCAAAAACGGATTTACCTATTTATTAGATAAATCAGCTTTGAGTTTTTTCAAAGCGGATTTATCTAATGAATAGGTAAATCCGCTTTGTAAAATAACAAAAACGGATTTAACCCCCACTATAGGTAAATCCGCTTTTAAAATTAACAAAAGTGGATTTACCTTAGGTGGGGGTAAATTCGTTTTTCTTTTTTTAGGGAAATTGGATTTACCTATCAAAACATAAATCCGTTTTGAGAAAAAACCAAAAAACGGATTTATCTTTTATTAGGTAAATCCGAGCAAATTTTTAAGTGAGGGATATTTTCGGACTTCACTATTACGTGGAGTATAGATTGATGAATGGGTGGTGGTAAAAAAAAACCTACCTAAAAAGCTTCAAATAGTAAATTCAAAAAAGATTGCTCAAACGAACTTAGCTCATCTAAATTCACACACGGTGGTGGCCCTAAATATGAATGGGATGGGCGATGACTAAAGGCCCCAATTTATGGTGCTTCAATTCTTTTTACTTACTGACTAGTACTCCCTCCGTCTCAATTTAACTGTCGTTTAAGGTTATGTACAGGTATTAAGAAAATGATTAGTTTAAAAAGTATGGAAGGACTAAAGTACCCCTATGTTATTGTGAGGAGAGAGGAATGGATAAGTTAGAAATACAAATAAAAGTAAGGGTATTATTGTTAGAAAAAAGTAATAAATATTGCATTGGGATTCTAAAGTGACAAATAATTTGAGACAAGGAAAAGTAGCAAAGATGACACTTAAATTGAGACAGGGGAGTAGTTGCTTGCATCTAAAAAATTACAAAGTGTTAGCCAAGGAAGATCTCATTCGAGTAGAAGAATCCGTTGAGTGGGGATCGGTCGAATTTCAACAAGAGTTGATTAAAACACTAGCTAATAAAGAGGGGCAATGTTTTAAAACTCGGACCGGTGATCGACTCGGTGAAGGTACCGGGTCACTGGGTCAAGGGTCGGACCGAGGGGTCGATAGTTGAACCGCATGACCATGACCCGGTCTCAACTAAAAAATTCCCGAATTTTCAACACATAAATTTCATACCTGTAAAACTTAATTTACTAAAATTACACATCATGCCTAAAAAAAGTCTAAAACGGCTTAAAACGGCGTTGTTTTTGCGCTTTTGGGGTTTTTTTTAATAAAAATGCAAAACCCGTCGGGTCACCAGTTTTCGCAAAACCCATCGGATCACTGGTTTTCGCCAAAAACCGGCCGGGTCAAGCTGGCTCCCGCCATGTCATAGCATGGTTCAAACTGGTTCCCGGTCCGACCGGCCGGCCCGAGCCTGTTTTAAAAACACTGAAGAGGGGTTAGCTGATTAAGAGACTGATCTAAGGAGTAATGCATGGCATGATCAAAGGAGAATTAAGCTAAGTGAGATGCCCACAAGTTAAAACGGTTGGAAACTATAAGCGAGATAATTGGAGTCACTCCTAAATTCAAAGGTAGTGGATAGTGCACATTATGGTACGATGGATTGGTTATCACCCAGAAACACAACGTGTCACCTAGGGGTTATTTTCTTGTCAAATAATCGTTAGGCTGAGACATTGTTTGTTGTTAGTCAGAATTTCTTGCCAATAGAGACTAGGCTAAGGCTTTGCCTATATATACTAC
The DNA here is from genome assembly GCA_963573325.1 of Astragalus glycyphyllos. Classification (NCBI taxonomy): domain Eukaryota; kingdom Viridiplantae; phylum Streptophyta; class Magnoliopsida; order Fabales; family Fabaceae; genus Astragalus; species Astragalus glycyphyllos. Next base: position 22,070,283 of record OY754308.1, read on the forward strand.
CATAGTTGTAAATATTTGATATTCACACACATCAATCAAATATAGTCTATTTTCGAGCAATTTATCTTCTTTTACACATCTTTTACGTATGTTTTCCGTAGTCCAATAGAATGAAACACCAATTCGCCTAACTCATCTCAGTGTAATCGCTTGAAGAAAATGAATCATTGTTGTTGAGAGCTATTAGCCGTATCCTTAGTTAACTATCAAGTTTGACAACAAATTTGCCACGCCCGATGAGACCACAATAGGCACACACATGCTGAAAAGTTAACTAAGATACGAATCATTGTTGAGATCTCTAAGCATGTGTGCCTATTGAAAAGTTCAGGAAAACAATAGGGAAATGCTCTATCCAATTTCCTTAATTGAAATATGTTGTTTTGTCCATTAGTAGAATGCACCCACAACTAAATGAAAAATTAATGGGACAAGTCTATTCTGACTTGAATAGATTGGCAACCAGGGCAGTCCAAATAGAGCAATTCTTTCAAGAGAATGAGAAAATGAGGGTTAGTCGAGGCAGAGGGCCTCAATTAGTGCTTGATAGACGTTGTTCAGGAGATGACAATAAATTTGAATCAACAAGCCATGCCACTACTAGCCGGTGTTCAGGAGATGACAATAAAGTTGAACCAATTTCTAGCCAAGGTTCAAGTTGGCATCGCATCAGACCTCGCGACGCAACACCAATTGTGATCTCCACAACTACTATTGACTAAAGAGCTAGTATGCATGTGGCCCAACACTAGATGCTGGCCTATGGGGCTCCTTACACCCTTGTTTGTACTGCCATCGTGTTTTGCATGTTTTGAGCCCAGCACCTCGTCTTAGGTCTTCTAATTTGCTTTTATATATGATTCTAAAAGTGCTTTCTTGAATTGTATCATTTGGGAAATGTTGTCCCATCTGCCACTCATTCTGAAGCAAGTATAACAATTTGGGCAACTATTCTAAGTCACATAATTTACATGTTTTTAAAAAATTGGTAGTTCTAGCTTCTAAATGGAAAACTTTGGCCTGGAGGGAACTTTATACCCACTAGAGTTCTTACGGAGATACATTTGGTGGTAAATAAAACAAATATAACTCAACTACTTTGTGGTCTCAGTGGAAGGTTCCTCCATACCGCTGCCATGAACCAACTGATCAAAAAATGGAGTCAACATTAAGGTCAGTAACATGCACAGTAATTAACACTAAAAAATTATAATATTCAAAAATATAATTGTTGATAAAAAATCTGTTCTTTACCAAGGATCCTATTCGCTCATACGCTTCCATCACTTTTGGATCTTCTTCATCTTCATAACCGATTTGTACTATTCTAGGTCCATTTATAGACCAAAAGGCTCTTCGACCTGCTTCCTGAAAAATAATGATAGCTCATAGCATAAGTTTGATGCACCGAGAAGGAACATATCCAACACCTAATTAGAAGAAAGGCAGGCATGTAATGTAATATGAAAGGGTAAAATAAAAATCCCTCTTGTGTAAATAATGGATTCATAAAATTTAGTATATTACTGCATAGTACAATAACAGTGATTTACAGAAAGCATCATAATCAAGTTGAATTTATCAACCATGATACAAAGAATAGTAAAATTTCTAAACGAACAAACATTAAAACAAGTTATCGATCCACATTATTACATTGATCAGAATTGTCAAGATGCAAGTTTACAAAGGTAGATCAACATTCCAAGAGGGTAATATTTCCTAATATCCCTCTCCTAATGCAAACTCAACAAGTCTATAGAACTTTGAATATTAAAATTCCTACTAATCATATCAAAACTCTAGAATATCTTCCAGTCATTATATAAATAAAGTACAGGTGCAGCCATTTAATTAAAAGCCAGACTATATTTTAAGCTTTCAAATTTACCTGCAATATGATCAAGTATATGGCTTCCAATGTTTGAGTACGAATTTCCGGATCATTAACTGGTTCACGTTCAATCGAGAGTGCAGTCCCAAATTCAAGTGGCATTTTCGATCTGTCCTCCTCACTGTAGATCTGCATAATCACTACTTTATCAACGCAAGAGACATGGGACATGAGAGATGAAACACAAGTACCCGAGCTTACGTTCTAAAAGTATGTCACATGATCTGATTGCTGTAAATTCTGAGGCCAGTAAAATTAATGACATCTTATTTTAAGATAGGTCATGTATGACTCACAATGACAATGAAATTTTACCCTCATAACAAAAACGGACATACGAAAAAATTTCATGATGTACAGACTGAATAAAACAAACTACAGTTATTACCAAGTGGGAATTGGTTTAGTTTCATTTTCTAGAGTAGTTAAACATCTTTTGGGTTGGGTTGGAGGAAATCTGGTTTTCAATATGCAGAAGATTAATACCCTGAGCTCAGAAAAGTAGAGCATGTAACCTTGTTTCCAGCTACAGGAAGAAGTAATGCTGGCCAGAGAAACTCTGATACCAAAAGCAAATTTTGTAGCTGAGTCTCAGCTTCAAAACAACAGTTGCGTACAGTTCCAGAGACCTGACAGATATCAAATATAAAACAATGTTTAGCTGAGCAAAGTTACAAGCTATTATAATTGGCCAAAAAAGAACTAACAATGCAAGCTTAGGCTTTAATAATAACTGAATGTGATCACAAAAATCAATGTTGTTGTTATGGTGAAACCATAATTAACATAAACCCATTAAGTTGCAGTTCTCCAAGAACATACTCAGTTTAAAGAAAAGAATACTGCTAGGGGCCATGCGGTTTTATTTATTTGGTAATACCAAGTTTGTAAACAGCATCAGTGAGCATCATACCCAAGTGAAGAAATTCGAGATTGCAAGTTTGCAAACTATATCATCTATTGAAAAACCGGAGAAATTGAATATAACAAGCTTCTAAACACCCACTCTAGAATTATACATAAACAACTCAAACATGGCCAAGGCTGGGAAACAGAAAGCATTTAGGGCACAGTTTTTTTGCACATACCCCTTTCTTTCTCAACAAACTGTTTGAATCAAACTGTCTAATTATCTGCTTTAGGAGACCCCGTTTTGGGTCAAGTAGAAGCTCCCTCCCGGCACGCTGCTTTGTAATGTTAACAAGTATTGAACCAACATGTTCAAAAGCATCATCTGGTAAAAAACTTCTACCAAATCAGCATGACAATTAGCAAACAATTATATGCTACAACCACTTAGAATGCAACTTTTCCTAGTAACACTATTCCCAAACTGTCGAACCCCTAAGTTATATGTTTTCCTTCCATCATTATGATAAGCTTCAACTGGTAATTGGGGAAAAGATTGAAGAAAACACGGACTAATGTATTACTATTCACACAGAAAAACGGACTAGCTCGTCCTTCCCTCTCCTATTTATACCTTCTGCTATCATCTATTGCATTCTGTTTTTATGTTACTAAGTAATCCCTCCTTCTAGAGACCATAGGTTGCCTATCACATTATCTATGTTTTTCAAACAAAAAAATAACTTTGAATCTTAACCCTCGGCAGTAACGCGTCCAGAAATTTCTCTAGTGGGGGCGAAAAAATAGTCTATAATACTTTCTCAAAAAAAATCATAATCTTTAACAGATTACATAACATTATGACAAGAAAATCCTAAAATAATAAGATTTCTACAAATTACAAAGCTAAAAGGATAAATTTAGAACCAACTTATTTTCTACTTTATCGATCTCTTGTGAATTTCTACATGTATTTCGTGGGGGTAAATACCTATTTTTCATGGGGGGGAAACAATATTATTACATGTATTTCTAAGTAAATATAATTTATCTTGTGGAGGAAATGTAGACCTTCAAGGAAAAAGCAATTCAGCAAAGTCATACGAAGTTTAGAAGGACATACCATTACTCTCATGGGTGGTTCTACACAAAGATCTCACAAGCTTCATTACATATAGTCCTCGCACCTTGTCATCTTCACTCTGGCAACCAGAAGAGAATAGCCAATGCAGCAAGCAAGTGAAAAAAGCCAAATATTTTCTTTCCAACATAACAAATAGCATCACCCCATGTACATTCTTTAACTTCATAATTTCCCATATTATTATTATTATTATTATTATTATTTTCCTAGACTCTTAGTATCTATAAATAAATCACATTGGACCCTAATCCACATTTCCAACAAATTCGAGTCAACCATTTAAGAGGTTAAAGGTCTCTCAACCTCTATTCTTTGCGACCACTCACGTCCCTATTAGTTTTAGATTTTAGGTAGCCCAAAATAAATTCTCAAACTGCTCGTTTGGAACCACTTCATATTGAGTTTTGTGTGTGTTTGCGCCAAGGCTACATATTTAGCTTCCACAACAAAGGAATATTCACCACAACCACAAGCCAAACATGGTACGAATCATAGTGAAAGTAAAACAAGAAAATAAAAGTAAGACCAATATAACTGAAAATCACTATTCTAGTGTTTGTGTTTGGGTGGTTAAATCGCAGCAGTTAAAATTTATTCTTGGTGAGTACATTTGATTCTGATGAAAGCAAAAGTTCCTAGCTTTTGTGTAGAATAAAACAATTGAGTGTGAGACCCACAAACTCTTTATATCGAAACATCAAACGTGATTTTAAAATATCATGGACTGTGTGTTCCTTCAGGATCAAAACTAAGCGTGTTTCATCCACAAATCAATATTACTAAACTCAATTTTTCAAACTCAATTATTTTGAAATCAACTCTTCAAAATCAAATCTACAACAATCTAAAACAAACTAACAGGTACTTATCATAACATTAATACTTGTTTAGACAGCTTTCGAATTTGACTCTTATTTTGTTTTCCTCAATTGAATATAACTTTCGCAATATAATAAACAAATAAATGAATAAAAACACACCTGAAGCAAGGAAGCAGTACCAGAATCAAGTTGAGTAAGATTAACCAAAAGCATAACAAGCAAACGAATAATACAACACTCCGGCTTATACAAAACATCCATTGCCGTTTCAACCAATCTCATCCGAATCATCTCATCCGCAAGATTCGAATCTTGCGAAAGATTAACAAGAGCTTCAGCAGCAGCCTCCGAAACCTCCTAAAACGACAATCCATATTATCAATTTGAAAACAATTGATAAGTGATAATAATAACCCTAAGAACTAAAACGGCGGCGCTATCTCTTACCTTGGGTGCCGTTAAGAGACGGGACAGCGCGTGAATAACAGCTTTAGAGTGATTGGCTAAGGAATGTAAACCCTCATCGGAGCCGGTTAATCCACGAACTATGTCAACGGCGGCTTTTGTGATCTGTAACGAGAAACGACGTGTGGAAGGGAAGTAAAGGAGATCAAAGAGAAGGGAAATTGAGTGGAAGAGAAGTTTTCTACCTGTGGTGATGGAGAAGATAGGAAGCTTACGAGTTCTTCTAGCTCCGTCGCCATTGTTTGTTCACTTCGTTAGTCTTGCGCGCGCCTCTGATATCTCCACAGCTTATTTCGGCTCTCACACCTCGATAATTTTTCACACTCCTTTATTGGACTCATACGACACCGTTTTCCTTCTACTGTTTTTGGTGTTCAGAAACGGAGGTGAGCAATGTCCCGGTTGGGACGGATTATATTTGTCCTTAATCCGGTTCTAAATTTTTAGAGGATCGTTTTTAGACCCTAATCTACCTTTAGACTGGGACAGGTTATATTCGTCCCTTATCTGTGACCGGTTCACTAGAGTACCATTGCTGCTGGTATTAGTATTTCCATTTACTTGTATTTTACTATTTACCTTTAAGTTTTACTCTTGTGCTAGCTTGTACTAACAAGTTGAACTACAATTCTAATTTCCATTTCAGTTATAAGTATTCTAGAAGCTTGATTGGGCTAGAGGGAATATTCTCAATCATTCTGGTGCATATATAACCCATCCAATTAATGCAAGTACCTTCATTGGATTCACAAAATTACCTTCTCTCTCCTTTAAATCTGTTACATCTAGATTCCCAAATATTTAGTGATTTGTCTCTCTCCAAGCCTCATTCCACCATTGAAGCTCCTTGAGTAAGCTATTGGAGCTCCATTTGATCCAAACACTATGACAACTGGTATCAAAGCAACGCTTGGTACCTAATGACGACTCGAAGCCAGTCCATTGCTGAGCTAGATCGAAAGATCGATGATAGGCACAATTATGTGAACATAAGAATAGATCACTTCAACTCCAGATGGAGACGAATCAAGAGGAACTTCGGAACCTCCTTCGATCACAGATTCGTGGTCTGTCGCAGAAAGTGCAGAGGAATGCTACACCACGTGGGTAACCGGACCCGAATCTGACGCGAAACTACTCCACGCGATTATCGAAGGTGGATTTCCCCAAACTCGATGGAAAGAAAGTCAAAGACTAGTCGATGAGACACCACCAGAATCACAAGTATGAAAAATGAGAAAGAGAGAACCACCTTAGACACACCTGAACCCCAACTAGAACCTTCTCTCACCCCAACTAATTAACCAGATAGCCCACAAAGATCCTTACAAGCCATGATTGGCTCATCTAACTATCAAACCATGCAAGTGAGAGGGCTCTATTACAAGAAGGTACTAAAAATCCTGTTGGACAGTGGTAATACGCATAATTTTCTTGATCTTCGTATGGTCAAGAATCTAGGGTGTAAGTTGATTGCAGTTACACCTATGTCTATAATAAGCTAGAAGAGCCCTTTGTGTGTAAGGGATTCAAATGGTCAACGCACAACCATGAGTTTATTGCAGATATGATTGTGCTACCTCTAGCTAGCTGTGACTTGATACTGGGCAACAATGGGTCAAATCGTTAGGGCCAGTCTTATTGGACTTTGATAAACTCCAAATGGAGTTCTCTATGCAAGGAAAAAGGGTAGTCCTACGTGGTTCCAAGGCTTTTGGTGTGAAACTAATCTCTAACAATGCCATGAAGTTAGCTGTCAATCATGGAGCTGAGCTATGTTTTCTACAAGTGCATCAAACAGCCCCTCAGTTCATTATACCCAGTTGCACTCTCTCAGCATCGGGTAATTCTGAGCCCTCTATATTTAGGGAGATTACACTGCTAGTAGATGAGTATCATGATATATTTGTTGAACCAACAGACTTACCAGCTTTTAGACTTGGGTTTGATCATAAAATTCCCTTGAAAGATGATGCTGCCCTTGTTAACATGAGACCCTTTAGATACTCTATAGTGTAGAAAGATACTGTTGATAAATTAGTAGGAGAAATGCTAAACTAGAGAATCATTCAACATAGTAACAGTCCTTTTTCTTCTCCAATAGTGTTGGTTATGAAGAAAAAAAGATGGTTCATGGAGATTGTATATTGATTATAGGAGGTTAAACCACTATACAATTAAGGATAGGTTTCCAATCCCCTTAATTGAAGATCTTATGGATGAACTAGCTGGGGCTGCTATTTTTTCTAAACTAGATTTAAAATCCGGTTACCATCAACTAAGGATGAATGAGGGAGAAGAGTTTAAGACAACTTTTAAAACTCACAGTGGCTAATGCAGGATCAACACCCTATTGCCCATGTCAGTAAATCATTGGGGCCTAGACAACAGGCTCTCTCCATTAATGAGAGAGAGAATTACTGAGAATGATGGAATATTTGTTTTACCCAAAAATCTGATTTGGGTAAGACAATTACCATAAATCTGACTTGCAAATTATATTTTGAATGATGGAATATTTGTTTTACCCAAAAATAAAAAAATAGTGTTCGATAAAAAAATAATTATTTTCAGTGAAATAAAAATAAGGGTTTAAATTAGAAAATTTTAATTTTTGACTTGACGGGGAAACCCCACTCCTATGTATCCTTCAGTGCAATGAGGAGCTCAAAAGTTACAGAGTTCTTCTTGAAAAAAGTTTGAAGGTTGGTCTGTTTTAATTTTTGGAAAAGGTTTAAGATTCAAGTTGTACAACTCAGACATCTTAAACTGGGGTCGACAAGATGTACATCTCAGCCGATCCCATACATTTGTTTAAAAAAAACTTGATTACATTTGTTAAAAAAGATTAATTTGTGTTCCGGACTAGGCCAAAACATCACAAGGCCTGGGCTTGGCCCAATTCCGGATCTGAAATGACCCGACGCTCGCCCCACTATCAAGCATCCGCATCCAACGGTCAGGATCCAAACGCCCGAATCCGACGCTTCAAGTACGACACTTCTGTCTATAAATAGAGGTACAACCCTCCGCTTCCAAGTACGCTTTCATTATCTTCTTATCCATTGCATACCTCTTCCCTTATCCTTACTGACTTGAGCGTCGGAGTGTTTGCAGGTACCCCCACCCGACATGCGCATGCAACCTACCTCGAGCCATCCGAGGCCAATCTTCAACCATCCGAAGTCCATCTTCGAATCTTCAGAAGCACATCAACTTGTACCCCGGACACAGCTGCATCCGAAGTCCAGGTACCGAACAATGGCGACCACAGTGGGAGCATAATCACTTGCTTCCGAACTTTCTCAAATCTCTACCTTTTGAGCTCTCTCTCTGCTATCCCGCGGATTCTTTTCAGCAGAGACGGCCTCGGGCTACCGCCAGATTGACCCTCCATGCCAAGGTAAGTCGCGACTTCCTCTGTCACTAATTCGTTTATTATTATCTCGTGTTCTCCATCAGGTCTGGTTCGTTTCCGAAACTGTGTAAGATCGTAAGAACAACAGGGGCTTTCTCGGGTTACCTTCTTATCTCGGACCTTCGTCCTATTATCTCGGACCTTCGTTCTATTATCTCGGATCTTCATCCTATTATCTCGGATCTTCGTCCTATTATCTCGGACCTTCGTCCTACTTGCTCAGATCTCTTATGTTTGAGCTCGGATTCCTGTCTTGCTCAACCGGACTTCTATCTCGATCAACGGGTTTTCTGATCATATATATATATATATATATATATTGAAGTCAATGATGTCACAAGGAAGGGGGGTTGGAATTGTGACCCTTTTTGACCTGAAATAAAAGAATTTTTCTTCACAAGTATGATGTAGATATAAGATAGTGAGTGATATGTGTTAAGAAGGGTGAGTCAAAACATGTCTTCATAACTTAGTTAATAAGCTGAGAAGGGTGATTACTTTGTCTTCTCAACTATATGAAAGAGTTGAGAAGGGTCAGATAGTTCTTCCCTCAATGCTTTTCATAGTAGTTCTGTTTGACAGTTCAAATAGGTTTTAAGCTAGTGATGAAGTTATAATTTGTCAAGAGGTTCTTGTCAAGAGTTTTCATAATCATTCACAAATAGGGAGAAGGGTAAGAAGGGTTAAAAACATAGTTTTCACAAACACAGTTTATTGGCAGAGATGGGTCATAACTGGCTCTTCCCAGTTTTCATAAACCTTCTCCTTGTGGAGAGTTTTCTCTCAAGATGCAAACTAATGATTTTGTAAAGCAATAAATAACACAGTGATTTATAGTGGTTCACCCAAATCCTGGGCTACATCCACTCCTCACATCCAGTGAGTGTTTCCACTATTTTTCCAAAATAGTTTACACCTTTTAAACCTCCCTAGGTTAAAAGAACTCTTGGTAGTTTTCTTCACACAGCTTTACCAACTGTAATCACCTCTAATAGACTTCTTCTGATCTATTAGACTGCTTCAAACACAGAAGCACTCACGTCTCAAGTCCTACAGTAACACATGCCACTTGAGAAGGTTCCCTACAAGGTATCTGTTTAAGTGATAGGGTTTGTGGGATTTCTAGAGCATAGTTGATACAAATGGAGTGTTCAATAATTACAACAACACAAGACTTAATACATACTCAGAGATCAAATGAATCCCTTCTGGTTTGGTGCAGCTGAGTATGGATGAGAGAAAACTTTGATACTTGAGAAGGTTGGAAGTTAAGGTCTTAATGCACTCTCATGAAGATCAATGGCGACCAGGAGTGTTAATTTATAGATGAAATTATGTGTATTAACCACTGGTCCAAGATTTAGAGTCGTTGATGAAGAAACTAGTTGTTTATAGCCGTTGGAAAGGGCTGCCTGCACAACACAGCTGTGTTTCTGCTTTTCTGCAGAAGACAGCTATTTCCAGTTGTTTATGACCCTTCTCACAATGACTTTTCTCACATATGGCAGATGATGATGCTTCTCAAGTTGATACTTCTTATATTGATGCTTCTCATGTTGATGTTCCTGAAGATGGTTCATTGTATGACCCTTCTCAACATGACTCTTCTCATCATGACCCTTCTCAGGGTTATGACTCTTCTCAACTTGACTCTTCTCATCTGATGCTTCTCATTTTCTTCTTTATGGTTCTGTCATGACTCTTCTTGGTTTGATCCTTGTTAGCTGTCCTTCTCATATTGCCACAAGAATAAATGAAGCTTCTCAAGATGATTTTTCTCAAGTTTACCATATGGTCTTGATGTTTAAATCTTTGTCAAGAAAAGATTCCTTCCTTAGATCATTGTGGGCAATATTCTTTCTAGTTTTCTCATATATAATGCTTCTCATAAGCATATACCATCTTGAGATTTGCTTTAATAATCATGTTCTTATATAACACTCAAGAAGAACATTAGTAGCATATAAAATCAAAAACCTTAAGCTTCTCACATTTGAGGTTTGTTAATCATCAAAACTTAATTAGGGATTTTGCCTCAACATATATATATATATATCAAGTTATAAATAGCCCAGAGAGTCCAAGAAGGAAGTCCACAACGACTTCATCCCAATTTCGCCTCGTACGAGCAAACCTTCTCTCTGATCCCCGAGCTAACGAGCTCCATCAATCCCAATTTCGCTTCTTGCGAGCCCGCCTCCCCTCTGATCTACGAGCTTAACGCTCCATCAGAGGCCAAAGGTCGGGGTCCACAGTGACCTCCGTTTGAAGATCTTGGATTGGGGGGGGGGGGGGGGGGGCAGCGGCCTTCCCATCTTTGAAGACCGGGGGGCCCACAACGGCTTTCCCATCTATGGAACTCATAGGGCCCCGCAGCGGCTTTCCCATCTGTGAGTTCGGCTTAGAAACTCGCCACTCGGGGCTTTTCAACTCTTATTCTAAATCAAGGGTGAATTATTAATGCTATCAACCTCGGCTATCTAGCGGTGTCGGCTATCTAATACACTATCTCGGCATTCAAACAAGACAAATTTCAACAGTTAAAGCGCTTAAAGACAACTAGAGCATGAGCGAACAAAGATTAATAAAGTGCAAATTGTTAAACCGGAAAAGGGACGGTGCCATTGTTTTTGCAAATCAAGGTTGGCCCCAGACATACCCGAGACCAACCACAAATGTTCAGAAAATAAAAGAGTATGAGAAATCTAATCTAAATTCTCCAAGGTCTTGGCGCTTCGACCCTGGCAGCAGTCTTGTCTTTAACATCGAGAGTAGCGTTGTCCTCAACAGCGGGGGTGTCACTCCCGGAAGCAGCTTGCTCTCCAATCTCTGCGGCACCTGGGGAAAAAGTTGAAGTCGGCTCATAGATGACTTGATCTCCCTTCATGATCCGGCCATCCACTGCCTCGTGATTGAGCTTCAGCAGATCAACCCGAACCTTGGGGTCGAGCAAGACCACCATGTCCAAGTAGCGCTGAAAACCAGCCACGGCTCCGGAGGCAATCTTGTTCTTGAGGACGACCTGCTCCTCCTTCAGCTTTTTCATCTCCTCGTTCTTCTTCAGCATCTCGGCCTTGCTCTCCTCCTTAGCTCTCTCCAGCTCCTCCTTCACCACCCTCTTAAGGTCGGCCTCCAACTCGGGCAACTTCTCTATCTTCTTGGCCTGCTCCTTGGCTTTATCATGGGCCTCGTTGAGTCTTTTCTGCACATTGGACAACTTCTCCAGCTTGCCTTTTAAGCTTCGGTTCTCTTCAGATATCTCTACCAAATTACGATCTCGGTGAATTTTCAATTGGTGGGATGTGCGAATCAACTCGCCATCTAAAAATATATTGAGAGCTTCGAATTCGGAAATCTTACCTCGGAGGCGGGCACTTGATTTTTCAGCAATGGTTTCTTCCAACCTCTTGAAAGCTGCTGCATCGAACTTGGCATCCTTTGCACAAGCTTGGAAGTCCTCCAAGGTGATTTCGCCTTTCTCCTCACCTTTCTTTTCAGTTATTTTTTGTTTTTTGTGAATGACAAGGGTAGTTCTACCCTTGGCAACCTCCTCGTGGCCTCGTTTCGGATCATCTTTAGAAGTCGAACCCGAAGCTGACTTTGGGAGTTTGTCAGAAGAATGCTTCTCCCTGGAAGACTGGGATCGATTGTGTGGCATTGACGTTGGGGGCGGCACCCTAAGCCGACCCCGTCTTTTTCTTCTTCTCGGATATCTATTCCGACATATTCACATGCACGGACGTATCAATAGTGGACTCGTTCAAGATAGCATCAAGATCGTCCATTTTACCTGCAAAGTAACAAACATGGTCAAGACCGACATCAAAGTATTCCCGAGACCAACTCAGATCATGGTAAAATATCAAAAAGGAAATTATAGGCGAGGCAAGTACAGGTATTAAAGTAACTCTTCAGCTTGGCCTCGGAATCGGCTAGTGCCTCAAGCATTGAGCCGCAGTGAAATTTCAGGCCTTTCTTGGCCATGTCCTTTCCCCACAGGTCGATCATCTTGTAGGAAGCCGCATCATCTCCCCTCAACAACCACGACTTCCCTGCGTAGGATTTGGTCTCGATTACTTCTCCATCTCGGACAAAATGCTCTCGAGTCCAAGACAGAGGAAAATGCTCCTTAGACATCTTTCTGCCCTCGAAGTCTGCAATCGACCGCCTCGCTGCATTGTTGGAGGCCAATACAAAGAAGAATACCGATTTGAAATCTTTATTCGAATCATTGGCTGGCGTGAAATAAGAACGTCTTGAATGGCCACGGAAGCCAATGTGGCCCTGTCTCGTCCTGCCTGACCCCGGCTCTGGCGAATGAAACACGTTGAAGAGGCAGAATGGACCCTCTCGAGTTGCTCCATGACGAGCTCAAAGCCACACATGAATCCCCAGCTGTTCGGCAACAATTGTGAGGGGGCCACATGCAGGAAACGTAAGACGTCCTTCTAAAAATCACTAAGAGGGATCCGAGCCCCCATGGTTTCTAATGCGGCCCCATAAAAGAAGAAGCCGATGTCGTTGTGTTTAGTACACACCGGAATCTCGTCGACTCCCAGCAGTTTCCAACTCTAGTCGGCGAGTGAAGCAATATACTACTCGAAATAAGAGACAGGTTTGTCAGACTTCAGTCTCGGGTAAATGTTACAAATCTTGGTAGAAACCCAGTCATAGACCTCCTCAGCTATTTCCTCATGTTCCTTTATTGTAATTACTACGGGTTTCCGGCTCCGTGAATTAACCTCGGCATTCTCTTCCACCGTACCCTCAGACGCCTTATTGGAAATCATTTCTCTGGCCGAAACCGAAGCACCCGACTTCGCGGACGAGTTGGCATACGTAGAAGAAAGCGGCGATGGAGCTCCCTTGGGAGCCCGCACCGGGTGGCCTTTGGCCGACCTCTTCAAGATTGGCTTACCAAGAGGAACAAAATGTTGCGTCTCCTCGCTCTTTGATCGAACCATTTATCTGCAAGGGGAGGGCGGCACCATCCTTATCTAAGTCTAGAGCGGTATTGATCTCAGCCTCAAAAAGCCCAAGACTGGTCCATCTCCTCCCCATGAGGAACGAAGCAGCGACGGTCGCCGAAGCAGCGACGGTCGCCGAAGCGGCGACGTCAGCCGCAAACAAAGGCATTATAACTCAAGCATCTAAATTTTGCGGAAGAGAAAAACTAACCTCGATTGCAGAAGATCTCTTAAGCTCGACTTGAATGTTGTACTCGGACGGTGGGTAATGATCTCGCCCTGTCAGAAACCCCAGAACGCACGGCGCTGCAAGGCAGAAATGAACTCGGCACGGTGGTCGGAGAAACATACACTTTCGGATCACTCAGAGCTCTCAGAGGGAATTAGCTTCATAAATGAAGCGAAGTGAAGAATGAATCCTCATCTCGTCTTATATAGGGGCGAGATACGAAGCGACACGCCTCTTCAATGCGTCCCATCAGTGCAGTGTGACAGGACACCCTCGATCTCTCCAAAAGTCACGTCCTTGTTCCCCCACTCATAAGTTGACACGTGGCGCAACAATAATCACTTTGAAAGCAACGGTCTAGTCAAGCCGAGGCCGACCTCATCCTTCAGCCGACCTCAACTTGGGGGGCCACTGTTCCGGACTGGGCCAAAACATCACAAGGCCTGGGCCTGGCCCAATTCCGCATTTGAAATGACCCGACGCATGCCCCACTATCAAGCATCCGCATCCAAAGGTCAGAATCCAAACGCCCGAATCCGACGCTTCAGGTACGACACTTCTGTTTATAAATAGAGGTACAACCCTCCACTTCCATGTACACTTTCATTATCTTCTTATCCCTTGCATAACTCTTCCCTTATCCTTACTGACTTGAGCGTCAGAGTGTTTGCAGGTACCCCCCACCCGACGTGCGCATGCAACCTACCTCGAGCCATCCGAGGCCAATCTTCAACCATCCGAAGTCCATCTTCGAATCTTCAGAAGCACATCAATTTATACCCCGGACACAACTGCATTCGAAGTCCAGGTACCAAACAATTTGACTTGACGCGGAATCCCTGCTCTTACATATCTCCGCGTGCAATGGAGAATCAAAGGCTACATAGTTTTTCTTAATAAAAGAATATTTGTTTGTTGGTTTGTTTTACTTTTGAAAGGGTTTAAGATCAAAATTTTACAAATCAGACGTGTTAAACTAGGGTTGACAAGATGTACATCTCAGACGATCCCTAATTTTTTAGGAGAAAAAGCAATGTTTTGAAAATCAAACTGAAAATTGAACCGGTGAGACTTCCGGGTCATGGTTTACCCGCTTAAACCGGATGAAAATGCTTTTAATCGCTGCAATAACCGAACCGTATAAGGTGTCGAGTCATGGTTTAATCGGATAAACTGCTCCGGTAAGTTCAGTTTTTAAAACACTAAGAAATAGGGATTTCCTTTTTTTAAAGGAAAGAGTAGTTATGGGATAAAAATATTTTGGCAAAATTACACTAGAGGACCTTTAAGTTATTTATTTGTAACAAGTTGGACCTTTAAGTTTTTTTTGTAACAAATAGGCCCTTTTAATGATTTCTCTAACTTATATATTTTGATGTAATGCTACTTTATATATTGTGACTACTCTAGCTTATGTATTTTGATGCAAACAAACATATTTTGGTGTATTTTGATGTAATGAACGATATTACATTTTAATAAAAGGGCCAACGGTGTCAACGTCGGGTAACTTAAAGGGCCTATTTGTTACAAAAGAAACTTAAAGGGCCAACTTGTTACAAATAAATAAGTTAAAGGTCCCCTGGTGTAATTTTGCCAAATATTTTTGGAAAGGATGGTGAAACAGTAAAAGTATTTTTCTATGAAAGGGGGTGTTTGAGTAAGATAGTAAGGGTGCAAATATATGTTGACAAAAGATAGGTTAATTTAACGATAAACTATTTTAAAAATAAAAAAACAAAAGGTTAAAGAATTGAATGGAACCCTAAATTCTTTGCCAATTCCCAGCTGCAACACAATGAGCGTGGGACGATTCAAGTAACACACAAGAACTCAATACGAGCAAAACTTTTTTTAATGATTTTTAATAATATTTTTATGATAATTTTTTAGTAAAAAAAAGATAAACACCATTTAAAATTGGGTGCTCAGAGTTCCCTACATACTAATTTTTTACTAGATATAACACATTAAACTAAAGTTTTTATGTTATCATCGTAAAAAATAAGCACAGATATAAATCTCAGCTTATAAAAAAAAAACAGATATAAACCTCAATTTTAGCGGGTTCGAGAGTGCATTGCCCTGTTGCTACTGCTATTGTGTTGCTTTTGATTAAGGTTTCAATGTGAAACCATTAATCCTTATAATGATTTTCGAAATCTTTTCTCCCACCATGTTGTGATTTTCGTTTGCCCTTTTATAGGTTTTCTTTAAATCAGAAATTAATTGTTGATTTGATATTGTTATTATTCAGATTGCTGATCTGTCTACTCTAATTTGGATCTAGATTTGATTTTGTTTCCTAATCTACTAGAGTTAGGGTTTAATTGATTCTTACTTCCATTTTATATTTGAATTCGTTTCCTTTTTTACTAGGTATTTTGCGATTCCAAACCTAAAACTACTAGGTCGAAGACAGGGAAATGGAGTTGCGGCGGTTGAAGCTTCTCTGCATTTTTCTCCTATTTCATTTTTTTGTAATTTTTAAACTTTTTTTTTTGACAAGAAACTTTTTTTGTAAAACATTCTTTACGATAATCTGCTTATTTTTTTTTTACCTGTATTATTTTATTTTTGATGCATATAACTAAAAAAAGAAATAACACAATATAGCAAAATAATGCAAAAAAACAAATTAGCATGAGACAATACAAGTAACACACGAAAACTCAATATGCACACAAAAAAAATTCTTTTATGATTTTATTTTTTAATATATTTTTATTATCATTTTTTTTAGAAAAAAGAGAGATAAACGGGGATTAAAATTGGGTGTTCACCCTCGGGTTCCCACTAGTCATTTTTTTTTTGTCGAGACCAAGGTATCCACTGCCGAACGTAGTGACTAATCCCCTCGCTAGATTGGAGGCACCTCGAAGGGTGGAACAGCTAACCCAGAGATTTAAAGCTGCTCCGTACCCAAGGCGAGGGTCGAATCCTCGACACTTGGTTAAAGGAGGATGAGCCCCAACCGCTCAACCACGCCCTCCGATTTCCCACCTGTCCTCTTAGTGTGAGGTTAAAAAAAATCAATACAAAAACCTTAATTTATTACAATTAATCAATTTATAAATGAAGCGAATAACGCAATGTGAATCGGAAACAACGATGACGGCATAAACATTGAGCAGTAGCACCCACCCATATAGTGTACCATATATAGATTCAAAAAACCACCGACGAGACGACACTCACTCACTCACCCCCAAAAATAACGCTGCTTTCCACTGTGTCGGTGTCAGGAGGAAATAAAAGCAAAAAACAAACAAACAAACAAAAGACTCAGAAAAATCGAAGCTTTTTTGTTTAATTAAAAAAGTGTTGATTATGATATTTGACTGGGCTTGATTTTATGCTTTATCGGTGCGTCCCCCGTATGATAGATCCTTTGCCTCAACCAATTAATTCAATTTCTACAACCCCGTCTTGATTCTCCTTCTTCAATTGCTCAAAGGATCAGTGTTTGGAATTTTTTTATTCTGCTTCCCAAAAAAGATCTCATTTTGGGAAGATTTTCCATGTTCTGCATTGGTATTTTGGTTAATCCATGTAAGTTTTCACATACCCATTTCTTCATTTATCCTTAAAGCTTGAAATTTTACTTCTATTTGTTTTTTTCTCTTTATATCATTGTGTTATTTATTCTCTAATGTGGGGAATTGAATTTGAATGTAATTACTTTGTTATTTCTTTTGAATAACCTTTTACTTTTACAATTTCAATCGATACTTTAATGATTAGTGCATAGTCAATGAGAAGTTGTTTATTCCATGAATAAATGGGAATTTTGGGATAGTGATTGCATTGGTTTCATTCTTTGATTTGTTTTTGCTATGATTTATTGGCATTTTCCATGAATGCTTTTACTTTCATGCCATTGCCAGTTGCTTTGAGAGGATAGAGAGATGGTTGAATGTTGGAGAATTTTCAGCTTGTTATTCTCATAATACATATTTGGAATGAGAGGTCTCTCATTTATGTGTGCTTTTGTAATCTACAACTGCTTCACTAGGTTAATTATTGGGTTTAAATTGAAGGCTAGCAATTTAGTGCATTAATTAACACCTAAATATCTAACTATTTAAGCATACATTACATGGATTTGTATTGTATGAATTGAGTTTACATGAGATCATCAGTTGGCAAAATGAATGATTTGTTGTTTACTTGTTTGCAGATGATTTGGTCTATGTCTGAATCTCGGGACGTGCTCTGGCATGGCTCTTTATAGAAACAATGGTGAATTGTTCACCGAGAGAAGAGGCATCACTGATGCACCTTTCAGCCCTCTTGGTAAAAGTGATCATGGCACTAGAGTTTCACGTCGTGGTAGAAGGTTTGGAAGGATCATCAAACATAGACTTAAGCGCTCGGGTTTTGTCCTCATGGCACTCTTTTCGATTTTTTTAACTGCTTATGGACTGAAAATGTTTTTTCAAGGTGAGGCAGAGACACATGCCTTTTCTTCCTGATATTTTCTAAGGTTATATGCAAATAGTTTGCTATTGTCAGTTATGTTGTCGAAAAATCCAACTTACTGAATTTTCACTTGTATTTCTTGGTATGTTTTTGTCACAGCTAAATTTGAATCTAGATTTTTAGAACATGATCTTCAAGAAGAAAATAACCCACAAGAAAATATCTTAGTATCACATGGTCTTCAAGAAGAAAATAACCTACAAGAAAATATCGTAGCATTACATGATCTTCAAGAAGAACGTAACCTACAAGAAAATAGCTTGGGATTTGATGTTGGAAGGCCACCTAAAACCAAGCGTCGGAAGCGTAAGAGTCATTGCCTTTCTTCTCATTTATTTTCACATTATTTTTTATGAATTTGAAATTAAACACCTATTTATTTTTACATTATTTTTTATGAATTTGAAATCAAACACCTTTAGTTAAGTAGAGAAAAGCATCATTTGTGAAAGATTGTATAGAAACATTTGACACTTGATTTATAATTTGCATTGCTTATGGTTTTCTTTTGGTCAAGCAAAAGAATTTTGAGCTTTATGAATCATTTGTTGTACTGGCAAAACCTGACTGTGTCTGGTATAGATGTTGTTGTTGTGACCTTATAATCATTTGCATTTTGATAATGATGCGTGCTTTTCTACATGTTGATTACTGTTAAGAGTCCCACATTGAATGTGATATGGCCTGAAAAAGAGTTTATAAGTGGGAGGCATCCCTCACCTTACAAGCCGGTTTTGTGAGGTTGAGTTAGGCCCAATCCACACTCTTAAGATGGTATCAGAGCCAATCCAAGATTCGTTGGGCTACCCGCTATCGGGCCATCCACCATTATTATCCACGCACCAGTTGTCCGGTCCTGGGCGTGAGGGGGTGTGTTAAGAGTCCCACATTGAATGTGATATGGCCTGAAAAAGAGTTTATAAGTGGGAGGCATCCCTCACCTTACAAGCCGGTTTTGTGAGGTTGAGTTAGGCCTAATCCACACTCTTAAGAATTACTAATAAATCTCAAATGCAACATGTGTTTCCCAAATTAAATGCATAAGAAAAAACCATGAGTTTTTTTTTTTTTTCTTTTCTGTAATCTATTAGCATTATTTGAATTTGCTTTCCTCTCTAAGTTGACTCTAGGATTAACTATATTCTTTTCCTCCGATAATTTCTTTGAACATCAATCCTTCAGATTTTCCCTGTGAAGTTGGATTTCTGGAGTCAGTAGAGGGCCTTGTTGAGCCTAAGAATTATATAAACTTCACATGGTTTTCTCTAGACTATGTTGACCATGAAGAAAAAACATCCGAAAATGATTTATTTGAACCTCGATTTGGAGGGCACCAGACAATAGAGGAACGAGAAAATTCATTTTATGCAAAAAGCAAGACAATTCATTGCGGTTTTGTCAAGGTGCCGCCTGGATATTCAAGCACTGGATTTGATTTAGATGAAAAAGATAAGGCATACATGTTCAGCTGTAAGGTTGCGGTTTCATCATGCATTTTTGGAAGCTCTGATTTTCTCCGGAGGCCAACAAGTAGACTGGTAATTCCGTTATTTCTTATAAATTTTTTCTGTTTTGTACATTTGCCATAGTAAAAAAATGGTCTTAGTCAAGGCTTTGTTTTAGATTGAGATGCTAAAATGATACCCAAAAAAAAATCCGTATGTTAGCTCAGACTCAGTTGAGCTATAGAAATTTCGATTAATGGAGTCATAAAAGTAATATGTTTGTGGGGCAACATATAACATTGTCCAAATGACTTTCGCTCTATCATATCAATGAGATGCTCCTCAACTTTCCTCCTGTACCATGTTATTTTCTCTTCTAAAATTTATGATTCTGCTGATAAAGCACGCCCCTGAATCGAATTACATGGTTTGGGGTGGAAATGGAGACTGACAGCGAGCCCAACCATGAAAGGCGGCGCGTCCAAGTATCGATATCCTGCTGCACGATGGAGAGTGATAGGAACCCATGGGTTGAGCCTGGTTTCCCTCACTCTTCTTTCGAGCTTGTTTGGCAACCGTGATGAGTGCAAGTTGTTGTTGAAGCCCCTCACTGGCTCCTTGGTTAAGGATAGAGAAAGTGCTTCCTTAAGCTGAAATGTCTATGGGCTCATACTTTGGTTGGTTTTGATTGAGAGATTGAATATTTGATGGCTGTCTTGCTTACTTCTTTGTGTGGTGAACTCAGAAAACTGTTCAAGCTTTAAGCTTTGTAGGATTATGATGAGAACCCATAGAAATGGAGTGAAATCAGAACTTGCATCTCTTGATATTGATGGAGAGAAACCAGAAATACAGTAAACAGAACAATTAAAATGCTGAAAACAAAGAAATATGAAGTCTGGGCAGATTAGAGAGTGCCCAATTCTCTCCCAAGTTCCAATCCGAATTCCAACCTAACCACCGTAGTTTCTCCCTCCCTCCTTATATACTCCTAATTTCCAACTCAGCAGTTGGTTACAACAAAATCCTTATCATTTCACTCCCTAAGGTCTGATCCCCTACACCACACCCCACACTTGTCGTACCCTACATCTTATTTAATTATGGGTCCCAACAATTTATCTTTGGTGAAGGTTTCTTTGGTGATATGATATTACAAAGGGAAACTGATGGACGAAATAACAAAGGGAAATTTCACCAGTATCAGGTGGGAATGTGGCAAGTTTGGCCAAGGAGGAGGAGGTTCTGTTTTTTTTTCCCCTACAATCAGATGAAAAGACATATACTAAAATATTAGTTGTCTTGTTACTGCTGTAAAATATTGGTGATCTATCATGGACCTTAACTCTGTGCATGCTATATGTCCCCATTTATATAGAAGACATTGAGTAAAATGATCTGTTACATGTGTTCTATTGTGTGCTTTCCCCCACCCTGGGTATTTAACTGTATCCCAGGTTTTGAAGAGTAATTAGCATCGGAGCAGAAGAAAATGTGACAGGCCCTTTAAACATGTATGTAAAATGGAGGGGCGGAATAGGCAAGGAAATAGAGGTAGTGGGCATGATGAATTAAGAGGGAAGGGATGTAAAAAGGGGATCTGACGTAGGAAAAGGCGTTGAGTGATTTTGGGAAGGGAAAATTGGGCTGAGAGATGGAAGGTTCTGTTTGTGTCTTTGTTATTGAAACTTACATGTCATCTTGGTTATGTGATGTAAAAAGGGGATCTGACGTAGGAAAAGGCATTTAGCTTACTATATGATATGCTATGCTGTAGTGGAACTTACATGTCATCTTGGTTATGTGATGTATTATGTCTTGGTGTTATAAATAAAAAAAGCCACTATTGGTTATACAGAAAACTTTATATATGCCTCTTTGCTGCAGATCAGTCAATATTCAAAGGACAATGTTTGTTTTGTTATGTTCTTGGATGATCAAACACTTTCCAAACTTTCATCAGAAGGAAACAGTCCTGATGATAGAGGCTACATTGGCCTATGGAAAGTTGTTATTGTAAAAAACTTGCCATATGATGACATGCGAAGAACTGGCAAGGTGCCCAAATTTTTATCTCATCGCCTCTTCCCAAATTCTAGGTAGTTCTCACAATTTTTTCTAGCATCCAACTTTTTTGGTTTGTATTTCCCAATTTAATGTTGTTTGAATATACTTGTTTGGAATGGTAGGTATTCAATTTGGCTTGACAGCAAAATGCGGCTCAACTCTGACCCTATGCTGATTATTGAATATTTTTTATGGCGAAGAAAAGCAGAATATGCCATATCGAATCATTATGATCGTCACAGTGTCTGGGAGGAGGTACTCCAAAATAAGCGGTTAAATAAATACAACCATACAGCAATTGATGAACAGTTTAACTTTTATCAGTCTGATGGCCTTCCCAAGTCTGACCCATCAAACTCGAATAATCCGCTTCCAAGCTGTGTGTCTCCTTCACATCTTTGTTCATTATGGAATTTTTGTTGGCTCTGCTTGTGCAGAATTTGATTCTAACTGTTGAGTCATTCATGTTGCAGATGTTCCCGAAGGTTCCTTTATCGTCAGGGCACATACACCAATGTCGAATTTATTTTCATGTCTTTGGTTTAATGAAGTTGATCGATTTACATCTCGTGATCAACTTAGCTTTGCTTATACTTATTTGAAACTCAGGAGAATGAATCCTGATAGACCATTTCAGCTTTATATGTTCAAGGTGAATATTTACTCCCAATGCACGCGTGCGTATCATATCTATTAGAAAAATGTTTACGTGGTAAATTCTCCTCATACTCTTAATTTCAAGTCTCTGAACTGAAGTCCCCTAGATTTTTGGAATCTGGCATACCTACTAGTAGTAGTCCCCTAGACTGTTCAAGCAGTGTTTCATATTACTCGCTCATTTTGTAAACCAAAAAAGGGACATTTTTTTGATTAATTTGAAAGTTTTTACAGTTTTTATTGTTTTCCACTTATATATTTGTTGTTGGTTCAAAGACATTCGTGTTGTCAGAGAAACTGAAAGGGTATGGCATTGAATCTATGCAGGATTGCGAACGCAGAGCAATCGTGAAGCTATTCCATCACAGGGTAGTTCCATCTCCACCAGACGCTACTTGAACAGTTTCATCTCTTGATCCCTTGGTTAGATCAAGTTCTTGAAGGTGATTTTGCAACCACCTTGAGCATCAGCATATACCGTTCATTTTGATTATTTACGATGTCACCACAAGTAAATGATTCTATTATTCTTTATACAGTATCTTCTTTAATGAATTAGCTCACTCGAGTAAGTACGACTAGACGAAATATCTCATCAGTTTTGTAACGAGGGAATTCATACCATTTAAAGTTGTATCTGATTAGCACAGCTGAAAGTGGGAAAGTAGAGATTGAATGAGTTGAAAAGTGTCACTCATTTGCAGCATGGCAGATTATTGTTCTTCATGCAGCAATATGTTGGTGCATTATTGTGGCCAAGGTTTTAAGTTTATTATTCATTATGAGGGTTCAATGGACGATTATAATGAGCAAAGGACAAGTTGATCAAGGTTTTTGTTTGTTCAGCTTCCTTATGTTTCAAGTTTAGTTTGGAGGAAGAGCTGATTTTGCTAACATATGAGATTAGTTTATCATTCCTAGCTATTTGTGCAAACATGTAACATATAGTAGGTCTTTCTTTCCCTTCTAATCAAAAAGTATAGGGCATTTGCTAGTTGCAGTAAAATTGTAATAAATTTATTGATGAATGATTAGTTTTCCTTTTGTAACTTTACCCCATATCAAAGAAATTAACTACTTTATTGACGGTAGTTGTATGAACTAGATTTTTGACCTAGGCTTTGTGCGATACTAATAAAAATGTTACGAATATATAAACTTTAAAGTTGTGGATTCGAATATAAAAACTTTAAGAGTTGTGGATTCGGATATCAAATTTTTGACCTAGCCTTTCATGATTATAAGTGGTTCTTCCAAAAGTTAGCTTTTTGGATTGACTTGGACGCAAATCTAAAGTCTAATAAAATAAAAAATAAAAACAAATAGCTACCGCTGGAGCCAAAAAAAAGAAGCTAATTAGTTGCTGGCCTTTCAAAATAGCTGCCGCTGGAACAAAAAAAAAAGGTAATTAAAACTATTTTGTTACAACAAATCAGAGATGGAGGTTGTTTACCGTCAAACACTAACAACCATGATATATGGCTATTAATGAACTAATTATAACAGCCGTATCTAATGGAATAACAACTAGCTAAGTTTGTTAGGAAGCTAAGGTCTTATCAACTATATAAGTATATATACTATAATCATCAATCAAGGTGTGCTTCACTCTAAACTCTCTCTCCCCCATCCTCTCTCTTTTCTCCATATTCATTTATTTTATCATGAGCAAGGTGATCATAAAAAGAAAGTATCATGAACATGGGTTGGTGACTCAAAGACAGGGAGATTTAATCAAAATTTCATTGTCTTTGTGTCTCCAACTCTTGTTCAGGACACTTTAGAGAAGTGTTGCTCACTGTCATATAACAAAGCATCATTTGGAACATGCATATAATATTGGTTAGGTATATATTATATCTATCTTGGCTTCGTAAATAAAGGATTTGTTGGTTATATGCCTCTTTTCTTGCTGCAACTCGATAAAATATTCAAATGACAATATGCTTTTGGATGATAAAAAACACTTTCCAAATATGCGGATAAGGTGTCTTAATTAGGAAGAAACTATGCGAAAAACGAGTGAATCGGTGAAATAAAAAAAGGAAGAAACTTAGGATGTTAGTGAAAGTGGAACATCGGATGTTTGTTACTGAGCACAAGGAGATTTAATCAAAATTTCATTGGTTTCAAGTATCTGTCTTTTGTTCCCGACACTTTAGTGTTTTGTTATGTTCTTGGAATCTTGGATGATCAAACACTTTCCAAACTTTCATCAGAAGGAAACAGTTCTGATGATAGAGGCTACATTGGCCTATGGAAAGTTGTTATTGTAAAAAACTTGCCATATGAAGACGTGCGAAGAACCGGCAAGGTGCCCAAATTCTAGGTAGTTCTCAAAGTTTTCTTTTTTAGCATCCAACTTTTTTGGTTTGTATTCACTATTTTAATCTTGTTTGAATATAATTCTTTGGAATGGTATGTAATATGTACTCGATACTCGTACTCGT
Source organism: Astragalus glycyphyllos (assembly GCA_963573325.1). Lineage (NCBI taxonomy): Eukaryota > Viridiplantae > Streptophyta > Magnoliopsida > Fabales > Fabaceae > Astragalus > Astragalus glycyphyllos. The sequence goes on from OY754308.1 coordinate 22,095,171, forward strand.
TCACATCTTTTTTCATTTTGGAATTCTTGTTGGCTCTGCTTTTACATAATTTGATTCTAAATGTTGAGTCTTTTTGATCTTGCAGATGTTCTTGAAGGTTCCTTTATAGTCAGGGCACATACACCAATATCGAAGAAACTGAAAGACTATGTTGCATGGGTACGAGATGGTATTGGTATCGAGTACTGGTGCTGGTATTGGATATGTGGTTTCTCAAAAACTGATTAGGTGACAAAAATTAATTTCATTTCAAAATACGTAATGTACGGGTGCTGGTACATGATACGAGTTTTTAGTTTTCAAAAAAAGTATTAACCGTTCAAGTACGCAAATTTTGTTCTTCAATACTCGATTTGGTGAAAAAATAATTTCTCCACAAAATACGTAAATTGCGATGCTAAGTAGTGTGTTTTGGGAAACTTTAGCATCCAGGAAAAATTTTAGCAGTCCAAATACTCAAAATTCGTTCATCAATAATTAGTTTGGTGAGAAAAATAATTCTGTAACACTAACCGTTGCAGCCCACCCTTTTACTAATTTAACCATTTTAGAACATCAATTTCTTTAATAATTCTTTGTTTTAAAATTTTTAGAACCATATTTTTCTGAACCTTTAAGAAAATTTACTTACGCTTTTAGCCACATTTATTTCTTTTAACTTTGTATAGTACCATATGTTTTAGGTCCCTGTAAATATAGCGTGTTTTGAGTTTTGTCCCTGCAAAATTTTTTGTTTTAAAAAGGTCCTTGCAAAAACAACCTGTTTTAAAAAAGTCCATCTGTTAGTCAAACATTACAAAAAACACAGTTGACTAATAGAAATCTGATGTGTAATTTTTTTTTTCCATTTTTAATTTTTAAAAAAAACTGATTTGGCTATTCATTTGATGATGTGTTATTCTCTTCTTCCTCTTTCTCTTCTCCCAAAAGCCATAGAAATAGAGAGAAGCTTCATCCTCCCTCCCATGGCCGCCACCCAACTTCTTGGCCGCGCAACGTCTCTTTCCGCCCACATTTGGCCAAAATAATAACATATTCGTCATCGTGATCTTCATCTTTCTTTCTATTTAATTAGATTTCAAAAAGGAAACACCTTGAGAAACGACCACCACTTTAAACTCATTTTCTGGCTAACTCCGGCCGCTTCTCACTCATCCAATGCCACCACCATGTTCACCTCGTTCTCCTCTATAGTATTTTTCGTTTCAAACGAAATGGCCTCGAAATATGTAGATCGAAAAACCTCCAAAACGTAATATTTCTCCTATATTTCAGAATCTCTAGACCTCCAATCCGAAAACTAATTATAGATTTGAAATCCCCACACCATCTACTACATTAGCCCTCAACAAATTCTGTGATCGGAAAACCTTGCTCCGGCGCCAGAATCCTCCATGAGTTCTTGGTTGCTAAATGAGAGAGATGGAGAAGAAAGTGAATAATAGGGAAAAAATGTTTTTTAATTTCAATATTACATATGTGGCAAGCCATGTCACAGATAAAATAATTATAAAAGAAACTAAAATTACATCTCACAATTACGTTTGACACATAAGCAGTTTTTGTAACAGTAGGTTAACAGAGGGACTTTTTTAAAACAAGTTGTTTTTGCAGGGACCTAAAACATATTTAAGCCTTCTTTCTATTTTATTGGAGGTTTTCATCCAACTCTGCATGATACCCACATGTTTCATTTTCTATTTTTGTTCACTTCTTTATTTTGGTATCTTTTAACCAAAAGGTATTAGAAGCAAACTTAAATTGGTGTTTATATATTTTATCTTTACTTTATTTTCGAGCACCGCGTTGCGGCATTTACTCCTACCAGGAACTTCAACCACATTTACAATATGTCATCATCTTCTTTTAATTTTGTATAATGAATTTTATTTTAATTGGGTTTTCACTCAACCATGCATGATACCCACATGTTTCACTTTGTAAATATCTTATTTTCTTTCTAGTTATGCGTTAAGTTTTTAAATATACATTTGATGAATATGAATAATGTTATTAAAATTCTTTAGACTTTATCTTCTCATTATCTATGGATTTCAACTTCAATGTCTTTGTTAATATTTCTTTTTAATTTTATAATCTTCTTATTTAATTTATAGTTATAATTTGATTTTTATTCACAAGAACTTCAACCACATTTACAATAGAACCCCCTATCATATTCTTTCAACTTTGTATAGGTGCTTCTATTTTATTGATTGTTTTAATCCATCTTTGCATGATACCTATGTGTTTTAGTTTCTATTTGTGTTGGCTTTTATCTTTTAGTCATTTCACACCAACAATTATTAGATGCATACTTAAATTGGTGTTTATGTTTTTATCTTTATTTTATTTTTGAGTATCACGTTGCAACATTTACTCTTGCGAGAACTTCAGCCACATTTACAATATAACCTTCATTATGTTCTTTAAAGTTTGTATTGCTGCTTCTATTTTATTGGCGGTTTTCATCCTATCCCGCATGAAACCCACATATTTCACTTTCTACTTGTCTTGTCTTCTTTTCTTTCTAATCATGAGTTAATTTTTTTTATTTACTTTTGATGAATATAGATTATTTTATTACAATTCTTTAGACTTTTTCTCCTTAATATCAATGGATGTTCAATTTCAATGTTTTTGTTAATGTTTCTTTCTAATTTTATAATCTTCTTATTTACTTTATAGTTATCATTTATTTTGCAAACTAACATCATTGGCTCAGTGCCATAAGCTACCTTGGGACATAGGGGTCGACCAGGTGCTCTCATGTTCGATTCCTGCTGTGGACAAACTCAATGTTAGTCAGTGCAAGGTGTGCTTCTAAGCACGAGCAGATATTTTTCTTTCATTGAAAGCGTTGAGACACTCCGTGAGTAGCGAACAACGGTCCAAACTAAAAAAATACCATTTTACACAAACCAAATTTAGCCAACCCTATGGATCGCACGGGTATTAAGGCTAATGGTAGTTAACTTGTACTCTTAAATTGGTCAAAAAAAAACTTGTGATGATACCTTAAATTTACCACATTTTTCTTACGTTTTCATACTCTCTCTCTCTCTCTCTCTCTCATGTCTTTCACTATTCTCTATTTATTCTTTCAACTAAACACACCATTAGTGTGACCACTTGTCCTCATCCAGCGATAAACATGAATCCTCTTTATTCTTTCTTTGTACAAGTCTTTCAAAATAAGAAACAAAGTGAAAACAGGGAATTATAAAAATACGAAATAAATTTTGCAATTTGTGATTGTGAATTTGGTACTGAAGAGGGTCTACTCGGAGTAGTGCTCGGGAACCGCTCAGGGATTCAATATTTTTTGCAGTAGTCTTGTCATTCAGCCGAGGCTGACCTACCTATGCTCTTTACCCTAATGGTGGTCGGCCAAGCTTTGTATACGGTATTTTATAGGGGGCTCGGTGCTAGTCGTGACCATAACAAATCTTTTCTATTCTTTCTATGTACAAGTCTTTCAAAATAGGAAATGGAGTGAAAACAGGGAGACGAAATTGCAATCTTTATTATACTAAACCATGGATCCTACACTTCAGCGTCCACCTAGACAATTCATAAAAAATACATTATCATTGTTAAAAGTCCATGTCAGCATTTTAGTTACACATGGCAACCACATCATCTTTACAACTAAAGTCAACCATTTAAAAAATTAAAATAGTCAAGACACTACAAAAAAATCAGGGATTAGCGAGGGAAATTTCCCTCGCAAACTGACCAAAATCCCTCGCTAATGGTCATTTGATAGGGAATTAGTGAGGGACCGGTTCCCTCGCTAATGGGAATTTGAATCCCTCGCTAATTAGCGAGGGACATTTCCCTCGCTAATTCCCTCGCTAATGTTACCTCAAAATTTGTGCAAATTTTCAAATTCTGACTGACACGTATCTTAATTTAAATGGTTTGTTTTTTATATTTATTATTATATTATTTTTAAAATCAGTTTTTTATTATAATATATTATTAATTTTGTGGTTGTTGTTGTTGTGGTGGTGGTGGTGGTGAAAGGTGGAGAGAAAGAGGAAAGAAATTCGTAGGTGGTGGTGGTGGTGGTGGTCTCGTGGGTGGTGGTGGTGTGGTGGTGGTGGAAGAAGGTGGAGAGAAGAAGAGTGAAAGTGGAAATTATGTAAGAGAGAGAGAGAGAGAGAGAGAGAGAGAGAGAGAGAAGAGAGGAAGAGGAAAGAAGGTGGTGGTAGTGTCGCGAGTGGTGGTTGTTTTGTGGTGGTGGTTGTGTGGTGGTGGGTTAGGGTTTATAGGTGAGAGAGATAGAGTAGAGGAAGAGGAAGGGAAGGGTGAAGAGGAGAGAAGAAGAGTGAGGGTGGTTGGTTGGTTGTGTGGTGGTGATGGTGGTGGTGGTGGAGAGTAGAGGAAGGGAAGAGGAAGGGTGAAGAGGAGAGAAGAAGAGTGAGAAAGAAGAGTGAGTGAGTGAGTGACAGATTTAAGTAAAAAAAATTAAAAAAATTTGCGAGGGAACTATTTTCCGTCGCTAAAAACCACTTTAATTAGCGAGGGATTTTAATTCCCTCGCTAATTCCGTCGCTAATTTCCTTGATTCGCGTGAATTTGACTGAATTTTCCCTCCAAACAATTAGCGACGGAAATTTTTCAAATTCCCTCGCTAAATCCCTCGCTAACGGTCAAATTTTCAAATTCCCTCACTAATTCCCTCGCTAATGTCAGTTTTAGCGAGGGAATCACATTCCCTCGCTAAAGTCAGTTTTAGCGAGGGAATGTTATTCCCTCGCTAATGTCCCTCGCAAATAAGCGTTTTTTTTGTAGTGAGATCTCCACGGATCTTGTAACATCCCAAAATAATTATTTTGAGTGTCTAATTGATCGAGTAATTTCATTACCTATGATTTCTTGTTGATTAGTTATTTTGTTGAATTTGATGATAAATGTGTAATTTATGTGAATTGTGGGTTGGGGAAAAAATGAAATAAAACAAGAGAATTGGGTATATTAGAGAATTAATGGTAGAATGAGGGTATTAGGGGTTTTCCACTCACCAAACACTCACTCACTCACACCCCACCCGCAGCTGACCCAAACTTAAGCTAAAGACACATTAATTCTTTTGAAAAACATAAGAAAGAAAGTGAAAAACAGAAAACAAGAGAGGAGAGAAAGAGAAGAGAGTTGTGAAGACAGAGAGGAAGAAGAAGAGGAGAGTTCTCCCTCATTTCTTGACGCATGTTCATGATTCCACCATCCTCCTTCTCCATTCTTCATTCTCTTTCCATTGATACCAAAAATACTATTTCCTTTTCCCCATAGAAGTCGGGCTTGAGGAGAGAGAGGGAAGCTCCCACTTCCATTGCTGCCATTTCACTCATTTTGGAGCTAGGAGGAGGTTCTAAGGTCCACAAGATAGTACATTTCAGTTGGAAAGGGATTCAAAGGGAGTAGCTCGGTTTTGGGTAGATTGGTTTCGGGTTTGAGGATATTGGAGGTGTTAGGAGCTCGGTTCGTGAGTTACGGTTTCCGGTTCGTCAAAGTCTCGAGTAGTTCGTCAACCGGGTGAGTGTTCTCACCACGTTATATATTTTAAAATGTAGTGTGTGTATTCTGAATTTATATCATGAATTGAATTGGTTGCTGAATTTTGGTGATTGGTGGTGTTAAGTGTGCATAATGTTGTGCTGAAACTCTATTTGGGACTGTTTGACATAGCTTCAGTGTTTCTGTAATTCTGAACTTTCTGTGCGTCCAAAAATTTTAAAGTTTGCTTTCCTGGAAAATAGACACAATTTGCTACAATTTAGGCACTGAGTTTAATAAATTTGGATAAGTATAACTGGAGAATTTGTAGTCACAAATCAGATCAAAAATCTAGGACTATACTGGCTGTAGGTTATACAGTAACTGGGAACAATATAGAGGTCCAAAAATTATGTGGTTCGCCTTTTTAGAAACTACACTTAATGCTTGTCAAATTGGAACTGGTTTGGTTGCATTTGGAGTTGCGTAGCTCGAGTTACGAGTATACCAAGTTGAGTCAAATTTCTGAAGTTAAACTGGGTATAGGTTCAGTGTTTTTGGGTTTTGTGGTCTCAATTGAACTCCATTTTGAATAATTCTTGTCCCGTTAGAAAGTAGATTCAATTTTCTTCTGGTTAGGCTCAATTTTCGTGCCAGTTGGTCAAGTTTTGGTCACTTTAGAATTGTTTGAAGTCAGGGGACAGATTTTGTCCAAATCTGAGAACCATTTTGTCTATTTTTGAAAAATGGACTAATTGGCTCATTATGTTGCAAAAAAAAAAAGTCATATTCAGAAAATATACATCCTTAGCTTTCTGTAGAGGGGTCATTTGTTAAATTTCGTTGTTGTTTGGTCGGCCAAATAATTTTCCGAAGTTTATGCATTCTTGCTGAAAATTTACTGCACCTAGAATTTTCATTGAAATGTATGTATATGATAATGAAATTGTGGTTGATCGTAATGTCGAGTATCGAGTGAGAACCCTTCAAAGGTCTTGAAATTGATTTCCTGAACATGTGTAATATTGTTCTGTGATTAATAATGTATTAACGGGGTGACGACTCCGAGTTATTTAGCATAGTTGGTGGAGGGAAGTCATGAGCCCGGAAGCCAAGGCCCCCCCGCATTATCCCTCATTGGTATGTTGGATTGGGGTTTCCGTGATCTCGTGAGATTTAGTTTCACGGATAGTGCTAAGCTAAAGAAAATGACAAAATGATTTAGTGACATAACCGAATTGGAGTTTCTCGGATTAATGGGAGCTCCCGCATTATTAGGAATGAAAATATAATGAATCTTAAAAGGAACGAATGAGAGGAACCGTAAGGGGTATCGGAGGCACTCATTGAGATTTGTAATCTCACTATTTTATTTGTGGTGTTTTCAGATGGACAGGGTAAAGTAAAGCAAACGGAAGAAAAAGTAGCTGCTGGTGTAATTGCATAGGTTATTGAGAGATCCTTCCGGATCGATGTATTATGTTTGCTAGCTTTATTTCCCTGGATGTAATTTGGAGTTTGATTCTAGGACAGGAAACCATTGATCATAATCAAGGTATTTTTAGGTAATGTGAACGCTATTTGGGAATTTGGACATTCATAATTATATAATTGAAATAGATTGATATTCTTTATATAAAATAGTCGAGTTTTTGATTAATTCTACTTAGTGATCTAATTATGAAGATTTTATCCTATAGGGGGTTTTATGTCCAAATTCTTAAGCAGGTTCACGTTTCTAATTTAATACAAATGATTAACGTTCTAAATTTATGACGTTTAAATTTAAGGATGTTACAGATCCTATGGCTAATATTAAAAGTGTCATATTTAAACAATATCCACGACTAATATGCAAATGGATTGCGGCTGTAATACATGGAAAAAAACGAAATGGTAATTACATTTAATACATAAATGGTCTTTAATAAAATTGCCAAGTTGTTGCGTATATGACCAGGAAAGATTAGTGCCGAAAAAGGAAGCTAATTATGTCAATTCATATAGTGTATGATGCAAGATAATACAATTCCTTTTAATTGACCTTGAATTTGAAATTTGAAATTTCAAATCAAATTAACAATTTTGATACACTAAAATGCAATTATGTTTATAATGTTCTAATGTTCTAATTCTAATTTCTGAAATTAATAATTGAGAAATGATTAATGCAAATCCATCAACCTGATTTTTGGCTGCGATTGCACAAACGGTACCAATTTTTTAAACCAATTTTTTCCACAAGATTTTTATTACAATTCCTTGCATTAAACCAATTTTTTAAATTCCAACAAAAAAACCAATTTTTTAAAATGTGCATTAATGTTAATACTATAAATAAAACCACTACTAATTTGCATTGACTTTCAAAATTACCTATTTTTCCATTTTTGCACGTACAATGAATCACAAAATAAATTTTTGTAACAAAAATAAACTCTTAATAGGCACGTACAATGAATCACAAAATAAATTTTAGTAAAACGAAAATGTCACTTTATTTAACGATTTCCCAGTCACTCCTGCCACTTAAGACACCACATCAGCTTTTAACAGTCAGTGTGGCGTCTATTAGATTAAATGCAATCCGCAAATGTAAATTCTTTTATTCCTAAAGTGTAGATCCATAATTATAAATATCTACACTACATACACATAGGTATATCCATAATATTTTAATAATAAATTAATTTCATATTAAATTAATTTCATATTAAATTAAACACAAAGTGTTATATACCCGTGTATCGCATGGGTCATACACACTAGTAAATAAAAAAAGTAGGAAATAAAATTAGAAAACATTGTTTTCAAATCAAGAAATCCATAGTAGATTTTAACAACACATCTTCAAATTACATGCTTAAATAGTCTAACATACATACATACATACATCACTAGATGAGTTTATATTTTAATTTTACACATGGCTCTTGATGGAAGATCTATAACCACTTTGAGCATCATAACTCCCAGACCACAAACATAACACCACCGTATTTAGCAGAACCCTTTATAGTTGAATTACCAATTGAACTAAGATCATCTACAGGAATAAAACCATTTCCTGCGGCTTCTTGTGAAGCGTAACTAATTTCCCCAACACTATATTGACAATGAAGGTTATTATAAAATTGTACCCAAATATAATCAAAAAGTCCAGTTGTAAGAGCATTTCCAATCCAAATATATCAGGAAAAGGACATTGAGGAGCTGCAATTATATAAACTTTCCACGTTCAATATTCAAAATCAATGCCATCAAGAATATAACGAGATGAAGACTTTCACCTAAGCAATTATTCCAAAAATGAGAGAGAGACCCTGTTGGAATAATGACATTCAAGTCTAAGTTACATTATATTTCATTTAATATAGTCAAATCTTTTTATAACTTCAAATTGATTTCATAACTTCAAATTAAATCCTTTTTATTTTGTAGCAACAAATTAAACCTGTTTTAATTTGTAACAGCAAATTAAATCGTTTTTTTCAGTGAGGGGATTAGTCACTGCGTTCGGCGGTGGATACCCTGGTCTCGACCAAATAAAAAAAATCGGTTTTATTTTATATAACGGCCATTTTATTACGCCGTTTTATTGCTATTGATTTCGTAACAGGTTTTCTATTTTAATGGCTATGAATTCACTAATGGAGCGTGTCTGCTACATCAGCTATGTGTGAGCCTATAAAAATGCTATTGAGCAGCACTTGATATAGAGGTGAAGACCGCAAAACGCTCCTCTCTTCTACTACTTCCTGGATCATCTCCTGTTACTATAGTCACTCACTGACACTAAAATTCTTGCTAGTTCGGATTCTTGAGTCGCTACCAGTGATCTCAGACGAGACCGGTTGTACCCTCGGGGGATTTGCACTGTAGAGGCGGATAAATCTTTAAGGGCAGTCGCAAGACGCCTCTGGTTGCTTTTTTCCTCACGTTCGTTCTTTTGCAGGTACCATCTCAAATTTTTCGTTCGTTGTTGCAGGTCCTTAATTTACAACAATCTTAAGGATTTATCGTCATGGCTGATGAGACCAACAAAGACGGCGAACTAGTTGAAGAGTTGTGGCGGTGAAGGTGTGTCCGTGCGTGAGTGCGCGAAAGGAAGGATCAAGGAGAAAGAAAGCACAGCGTCTCCCTCTCCCAAATCCTTTGGTTCATTCGAGAAGAAAAATAATTGACAATGATTCATTCTCGGAATTCCTAACATCTACTGTTGACGATGCTCACAAAGCTGGTGACATTATTCGAAAAGGATTCTACCAGACCAAACACGTCGAACACAAAGGACAGGTTTGCTTGTTTCTTTTCCTTTCAACGGAATAGTACAGTTTTCATTCTTACATTTGGTATCAATTTCACTTCGTGCCTCTTTAATTTTCATCAAATCGAACTTTTCAACTTAATGTTTTTGAACAGAAGTTGAAGCCGCTATAGTGACTATACAATCCGATAGCCATATAGGATGATATAGGATCGTGTTGTCAGGATTATGGACCACAGTGACTGGTTTGAAAACTATTTTCATGTAGGGAACAGGTTCAAAATGAGCCTATCCTTTTTATTGCATTTTGAAATTTGTTTTCAGAACTAGTGATCTCACACTGAACAAGTACTAACACGCATCAAGTAATTAGTTAATAAGCTTCTAAACATATTTATAGGGAAAGAAAACAATGCTGATTGATGTAGAAATTTATAGTGTGTGCTCCAAAGGGCACGTGTATTTGTTCTATCGGTAATAACTTTACCTGAGGAACATAGCATAGCTTAGATTTCTTTTGCTAGAGAAATATGGCATGTGGTATTAGTAACAAATATGTAACTTATGCATATCTAATATCTTCTTTGAATGTTCTTTGTTTTTTACATGTTATGAGCAACATTCTGTTTAAAACTAAAAATCTATCAGGTTTGGTTTTACAATTATCATGTACAAATTTGAAAAAAAAAAATTATCCTTTTGAAATTACATTTTTTTAGTTTCCCGTGAATCTTGAAGATTTTAATCTGTTTTATATACTCTCATTCTCATATGTATCTTAAGCGCCCTTGTATAATTTCTGGGAGGTTTGTGTTTTGTCTACCCTGATTTGCCAACTATGCTTCTACAATGAATTTCTTGGCTTATGATGTTGCTTGAGCCTAGTGCTTGACATTATTAATTAGTAGTGTGCGACTGTACGTATCCTTACAGTATATATATCTTCCATGTAAATCTACTTATATCTCTACACTGGGTGAATGTATAGTTCTTCCGTTTATTCATATTCATAATAAAAGATCCGTATACTTGATAATTTGTATTATAGATGCCGGTGTTACCTACTAAATATGAGAGGTGGTTTTGGGTTATGATTTTATGTGTTGTCAGTTTAATGCTTGCTCAAACTTTTAGTCTAGGAGATTTTCAAACTCATGCTATACTATTTTAGCTTGTTCTCCTTTTCATATATGGTCATAAACTCTGATTGTGGTGTGGTTGGTGTGGTTATTGTTATTGCTAACATCATTCTTATGAGCTATCCATGTGGAGAATACATGGGGACCTAAAATGAAGATTTTCTTCTGATTCACTGATGAACAACACAATGGGAAGGAGAATGCTAATACTTTGACAAATCATCTCTTAAATCACCAACTATCTCAGCCTGAATACTATACTGATCAAATCATCAAGGGACTTATTGAGGTATGTATTTAAAGTAATATTAATATTGCCTCATGTTATACAGAATGCTATGATTAGTGTGTGTGGGTGTCATTGAGCTAATTTGTTTTGACGACGTTTGTCATATGTTTAGCTAACAATGCTATGTTAGTTAGTTCTAATGTACCAAACAACTTGTGGGGTGAAGCTATTTTAACCGCGTGTTTTATTCAAAATAGAAATCCTCATAGGAAAACCGGGAATACCCCCTTTTGAAGTTATGGAAAGCTTGTGAACTTATCTTGAAACATTTAAAAGTGTGGGGGTGTTTAGCTAAAGTCGTGTTGTCTGATCCTAAGAAAAGAAAAATTGGTTGCAAAACCTTTGATTGTGTTTTTATAGGGTATGCTGAACATAGCGCTGCTTATAGATTCCTTGTTGTGAAAAGTGATGTTCTAGATAAAATTACTATTGTAGAAACAAAAAATGCTGATTTCTTTGAGATCATATTTCCTTTCAAGCATGATAGTATATCTAAACAACCATTAGTAACTACTAATGATGAAACTCGTGAGGAACTGTATGAAGAATTAAGGAGAAGTAAAAGACCAAGAAAAGAAACATCCTTCGGAAATGAGGTGCTAGAGTCCGGAACAGTGGCCCCCCAAGTCGAGGTCGAGAGGTGCTAGAGTCCGGCCTCGGCTTGTTATGAATTTCTTTGAAGGAGTTGTGATTGCAGTGCCACGTGATTCTCGAGCAGGTGGCGTTCGGGAGATAGGGGTCATAGTTGCGGTTCAGTTTCCCATGTCAGAATCTGAAGGGTTGGATTGATTAGACATAACGATTCATTTTCCGAGCCCCTGTGGTATTTAAGCTCAACATGAGATCTTCACTCTTTTACTTGTTATCTTTGAGCGAGTTGAGATTTCTCCCTGTGCGAGGTCAATTGTGATTCTTTCTAGCAGCTGCTCCGACTTGAGATTCTAACCCCGAGATCAAAAAAATTCTTCCCGATGTCAGATGTTGAGATGTCGAGCTCATCCGCGGAAGATCAGAGAGTTTCCAGCTCAGAAGGGTCTCCACAGGGCTCTGTGCCCGAGGTTCGTGGCTCTAACACAATTGGGCCTGATGCCGCGGAGTACCACTATGATCTGAGCTCGTATAACTGGGTTTCCTCAAAAGTGGTGGACATTAGGTCGAAGCTGAACGCTGAGGAAATTGCTGAGCTGGAGGCGTACGTCGTCGCGCTTGCAGATCAAAAAGGGAGGCTGGAACAGCCGGGGCAACTTCCCGCTTGTACCAAATTGCCAATGAAGGAGGTCGGGTATTTCTTCTACAAGAGGTGCCTGGACACTATGGGGATCCGGATTCCGTTGTCCGAATTCCAGCAGGGTGTGCTGGATCATTTGCTAGTGGCCCCTTCTAAATTGCCCCCCAACGCTTGGGGGTATGTTAAAGGTTTTAAAGACGTCATGGCCTTTCTAGGGAAGACTCCGTCTGTAAAAGTCTTTTTCTGTGTCTTCGACGTTTTCCGTCAGCCCGACAAGGAAGATCCTACGCGCCATGGTCATGTTTGCCTCCGTGGGGCACGGAACCGGGCTTACTTCACTCCGGTGAATGATTCCAACAAAGGATTCAAGAAGTTCTTCCTCTACGTCCGTGCTACAAACAGGAAGGCAAAGCAAGCCATTGCCGATTTCGAGGGGTCGGAGTCGGTGAAGCCCCATTTCTCTCTGTCTTGGGATGGGCATCATTACGATCCCCTTAACAAAACCTTCTCGGTGATTTCCAAGTCCCTTTGGGGTGAAGAAGCAGAGAGCTATAAACTCCTTCAGGAATGGGGTGACAAGCTTTTGAAGGCCGGGCTTAAGTTCCGTTGTGCTGATATTATCGGAGCCAAGTCCGCGGCCGAGCTGAGATCACAGCTAGGTAATTCGAAATCCCGTAGTCAGCTTGATCATCTATTTCCTTACCTATGTGTCTTAGCCATTTTTTGTCTTCTTCTTGCAGATGCTTTGGCTACGTGTCCCATTCCTGACACCGACGCCGAGGTTCCACTCAAAAAGTGCTCGTCCAGGCGGAGAGCGGGTGCAAGTGGTTCAAGAAGGAAACGGGGTGCTGCAAACATTGAAGCTCCTTCTTCCTCTAAAAAACCAAAAACTTTTGGTGCCAGGGAATTTGTTTTGCCGGCCGAGCTCGAGGCCGAGATTCCTTCTGATGCCGACCTAGAGGCATGCCTGAGAGTTGCCGAGACGGCTCTTGGGTTGTTTCAGGAGCTTGAAGAGTTGAAATCGGACCCGGGGTTATTGAAGCTCTCTTGGAGGTTGGAGAGGGTTGAAGCCATTAACTGCGAGTTGGAAGGAGACCTTCAAGACGAGACCGGCAAGCTTGAGTACTGTCGGGATGAGAGGATACCGGAGCTTATAGAAGAGAACCGCGTTCTCCAGGTTACCATCAGTTCTCATTCCTCGGCCGAGGAGCAAATTGCTGGCCTTGAGGCTCAGTTGTTGTCGGGCCAAGACAAGGCAAAAGAGGCAGGGAGATTCAGGCTCAGCTTGCAGTGGCCAAGGTAGAGGAGATCCGAGTTCAGGCGGAGGCCGCTGCTCTTCGGGACGAGGCTGAAAAGCTCAAGGGTGAGTGTTTTGCTGCCGAGATCAAGGTGGAGAGTTCGGCCATGCTTGGTTTTGACAGATGCAAAGGTCTCCTGGCCGTGGTCAGCCTTGGCCTACCGCTAGAACTGCTAGACCCTCAGTACGAAGTCGTTGAAGGAAACCTGGTCAAGCCCGTGCCCGGTGCTTCTTTAGATCAAGCGCAGCTGCTCTTCCTCGGCTCCGACGCGGAGGTATCCGAATTAGGACTGGTCTCCCTGGTTTCTTTTACTATTTTGTACATGTAAATACTGGCCAGTGGCCCACTTTTTGTAATATTTTGCAATATTAATGAAAGCTTATTTTATTTTGAAAACATCTCGTCATTTATTTATCTTCTATTTGCAAGTGATTTTAATAGTGAGATAGGAGTGGCCGAGGTCGAGATTAGGATTACCTGAGTGTCTTTCCTCGAACTGTTTTAAGTTCTCTTTGATTGTCCCTAATGGAGTGCGGAGCTCGGAGATCAGGGAGTTCTTCGCCCCCTGATGGAGTTCGAAACTCAGAGATCAGGGGAGTTTTTATCCCCTGATGGAGCGTGGAGCTCGGAGATCAGGGGAGTCTTTCGCCTCTTATGGAGCACAGCGCTCGGAGATCAGAGGTCCCTTCGGCCCCTGGTGGAGCACGGAGCTCGGACACCAGGGGGAAGGTCTTTGGTCGACGTCTCTGGGGACTTCTTCCTTCGGCCACTGATGGAGCATTTGAGCTCGGAGATCAGTGGGAAGGCTGCTCGCTCGAGGTGAGATTAAGGGTCGCAGGGACCTGAGCCGCTGTGGGCCTGTTGTGTGCCTCTCGACTGAGCATTTAAGCTCGGAGTCGGCAAGGACACGGGCCTCACCTCGAACCGTTGTCCGTCGAGTGGCCAGCTCGGGTCGGAGTCGGGTAGGAGGTGCGTCGCCGGAGATGGATTACTTGCGTGTTAGTCCGCACATAGCAATAAAAATAGAAATTGAAAGCACAGTTCTGCAATCTTTTCTTATTGAAGACAGATCAAATACAGTTTAATGCTCAGTCATTTTTCCCTGTCGTCTTCAATTTCATGCCACGGTCGTTGCCCTTACTATTCTTTCTTGGTTTCTGGGTCGGTTACTGCAAGTGCCTGTTGCTTTTAGGCTTGACGTTCCGACATAAGGCAGAGGTATTGACATCTCTCTGCCCCGTCGAGGTCCGCTGGGACCGTGACCACCTCTTCTTGCTCCGAGAAGAATTTCATTTTGAGGTGCACAGTGGAGGCGACAGCCTCGAGTTTTCCCAACGTCGGTCAACTGACAATGCAATGGTATGGGGAGGGGCAAGGTAGCACCAGGATCCTTGTTTTTATGGTTCTTGACAGTTTTTCTTCTTCGTAGGTTACCCTCAGCTTGAGATAGCCCAGAGGTTGGGTCTTGGAACCATTGAATCCCACCAGATCGGACCCTTCGTATTCAGACAGGTCGCCCTCGGAGATTTTTAGCTTTGGGTGCAACTCCTTGAATAGTATATTGTTCTGGAGTGGGCTGATGCGCACTCCAGCGCCTCAGCATTGACCGACCCAATGATAGTGGACAAGAGAGCAGAGAACCAGATCAACGACCCTAATGGGTCCGTACAATAATCCAACGTCCACGCACAACCCACTAACACTATATAAGCATTAATGGCGTCAGTTGTTAGGTACACACGATTCATTTAGATATATACTCTGCTCGTTCGCTCCTGACTTGGGCGTTGGAGTGTCTTCGCAGGTACACCCGCCTTCTGAAGTGGAGCTTGGAACACGGTCAGAAGAGCATACAGAGATCTGATACCTGAGAACAGCGGTCAAGCACTCAAAGGTTCAGATCAGTTGGCGACCACAGTGGGAGCCCGCGCGCTTTCCACCAATCTTGAGGATGCCCCCGAAGGCACCCCGAGGCCGACCAAAGGCCACGGCTCGTCTACAGAGTGTGGCCGAGATCCCTACTCGACCACCACTTACGGGTGTTGAAGGCAACAACACCGTCGCTGCACAACCGGTCACTGTAGAGATTCCTGCCGACATGGTCCAAGAGCTGAGAGAACTACTGCGCGACCGAAATCAGGCTCTGAATCGTAACGATGATCGCCTTACGCAGTTAGAAGACTGGATCGCCTCGATACGAGCTCACACGGCCCCAGAACAGCGACCTCACCATGAGGGCAATTCAGCCGTGCGAGCACGCCCTTCGAGAGCTCATCGATCGCCTCCTCGAAGGCAACTGGTCCATCGATCTCCACCCCGAAGGAGGGGACGAGGAGGGGCGGCCATACCAGCAAGAAAGACTCCAACCACGTCTGATTACACTTACTGGCCCGAGGAAGAGCCATTGCACGAGGGATCCTCTCGTGGTTCGACTAGCTCGCCTACCCGTTCTCGCAGTCAATCTAGCGAGCGACACTCATATCGGTTAGGGGACTTCCCCAACAAGCATGGTCACGGAGCGCGCTACCCAAAAGAACGATCGTGCCGCAAAGAAGGAAGGGATACCAGCTTTGGGCCTTACACGCAGGAAATAGATGAATTTCGCATCCCACGCTCGTTGCAGAAACCTCCGACCGACCTTAAGATGTACAATGGCGTGAAAGATCCAGACGCCCATTTAAAGCACTTTGATATCATGATGAAGTATAGGGGAGCGCCCAGACCCGTAAAATGCAAAATCTTCCCCCTCACTTTGGAAGGGTCAGCACTGGAGTGGTTTACCGAGCTAAAGCCCAATACTATTTCGTTCTTATCACCGCCCGTTTTACGACCTCCAGGATTAAGCCAAAATCTCAAGATGTTTTGATCGCCATCAGACAGAGCCTGCATGAATCTTTGAGAAGTTATGTCGAAAGATTCAATTGAGAAGCCGATCAAGTCAGAAACTTAGACGATAATCAGAGGTTATTCTTCTTGAGAACGAGCCTCTTAAGAGGAAGCCGTTTTGAAGTGGAGGTAGGACTCCACATTCCTAAGGACCTAGAAACGTTCCTAAGGCGATCCCAAAGGTTCATGAATTATGAGTTGAGAACGACCGCGATTGAAGCCGTTGAGGCGGGCATGAACCAACACTCGCGATCGGAAAAAGATATAAGGGCAAAAGAAGATTGCGCCAATAATTGCTCGACCAAGGAAAGTAGGATCAAGAGATTCGCTGAGCGCACTAAGCTAAACACCTCGTACGCGAACATTTTGGCGGAGTGTGCTAACGCAGAATTCAGAGATGTTAAACCACCAGAACCCCTCGTGCTCAAAGACGGGAAGCGTCCCTCAAAGAAATATTGTAGATATCACAAAAGTAACGGGCATGACACTAACAACTGCATGGCTCTTAAAGATGATGTGGAAGCTCTGATCCGCAGAGGGAAGTTGGTTCAATACGTGAAAAGGGATTATGTGGAAGCACGAGAAGAGCGGAAGGTTGCCCGTTCACCTAGAAGGGGAAAGGCAGAAGCAGATGAGACGATCAAAGTCGTAGAAGAGGACGAAGATGAAGAAGATATCATAGGCGCTAGGAAGTCAAAGGGAAGACTGGTCGCTATGGTAATATCCGGAGGGATACCCACGGACGCCTCGACTAACAGGTCGATCAAAAGAAGATGGGATGAGATCATTAGCGTTACCCCGACCTCCACTCCACGACTGCCTTCCGAGCGACCATCCATCTCCTTTGGAGACGAGGATCTCATCGACGGAACGCCCAACTACGAAGTACCCTTGGTGATCGTCGCAGTAATGGCGAACATGGAAGTTAGGCGAATATTGGTGGACCAAGGTAGTTCAGCAGATATAATATTTGAGGACCTGTTGGACGTACTAAAAATTTCAAAAGACGACCTGAGGCCATATAGAGGAACAGTTCTGACCGGGTTTAATGGAGCCCCAACGACTCCCATAGGACTGTTAGAATTGATGGTGACCTTTGGAGATGATACTGTAGAAAATCCCCTCTGCAAGACGGTCAGAACGTATTTCATCGTTTTACCGTGCAAATCGGTCTATCAATGTATCATTGGGCGGCCAACCCTTGCCCGTTTAGAAGCAGTGCCGTCAACCGTCCACCTGAAGATGAAGTTCTACACCAAGTCTGGGGAGGTCGCTACCGTCCTAGCTGACTTGCTGTCCGCAAAGCGAGCTTTCCTTTTGGGACTAAGGGAAAAAGGTAAAAAAGTAGAAAGAGAAATAGAGGAAGCAATGAAAAGTGGCGGACAGGTAAATTTGGCAGATCTTGATGCTCATTATGACCCAGATAGTGAGGAAGAAGAAGGAGACGACCTTTTGACCAAAGAGATGAAGAACAGGATTAAACGACCAGAGCCCGATGGAGAGTTTTGTCACGTGCAACTAGGGGACGGCCCAAAGAAGACAATTAAGATTGGAAAAACCTCTCCCCTGAAACTCAGGACGAGCTCGTCCAATACTTAAAAGATCACGCTGATCTGTTTGCCTGGAGTGCGGTGGACATGATCCGAATTCCTCCACAAGTGGCTTGCTATCACTTGGCAGTGAATCCAGAAGCAAAGTGGGTTGCTCAAAGGAGGAGAGTTCAGAAGGAAGAAAAGGTGCACGCAGCGTCCACGGCCGTTGAGGACTTGCTCGATGCAGGCTTCATAAAAGAAATAAAATACACCACGTGGCTATCTAATGTCGCCCTTGTTAAGAAGGCAAATGGCAAATGGAGAATGTGCATAGACTATACTGATCTTAACCGAGCATGCCTGAAGGATGCTTTTCCCGTCCCAAGTGTTGATCGTCTGGTCGATAATGCGAGTGGATACAAAATCTTGTCCTTCCTCGACGCCTACTCTGGGTACAATCAAATTGCCCCTGCATCCACCAGATCAGGAGAAGACCGCATTCATGACGGACAGGGGAAGTTTCTGTTATAGAGTTATGCCTTTTGGGCTGAAGAACGCTGGAGCGACCTACCAGCGCATGATGAACAAGGTTTTTCACAGTCAGATAGGGAAAATGGTGGAAGTATACCTGGATGATATGATTATCAAAAGCAAGCAAGATCGAGAACACGTAGACGACTTAAGAGAAGTATTCAACGAAGCCAGAAAAAATTCATTGAGATTCAACCCAGAAAAGTGTACCTTTGGGGTAAGGGCGGGCAAGTCTCTTGGATTCTATCTCACCGAAAGAGGGATTGAAGCCAACCCAAACAAATGTCGAGTAGTGACTGAAATGAAACCGCCAACGACCAAAAAGAAATACAGAAACTTAATGGCATGATTGCCGCTCTCTCACGATTCGTGTCCAAAGCTGCAAACAAATCCTTACCCCTATTCAGATTGTTGAAGAAAGAGATCGCATTTGAATGGATGCCCGAGTATGACCAAGCTCTCGAACAACTAAAGATGGCCTTGGCAGAACCTCCGATTTTGACCACTCCTAAGCCCGGGGAAATGCTATATCTATACTTGTCCATCACAGACGAGGCCTTGGCCGCTGTTTTGGTACGAGAAGAAGGAACGAAGCAAAACCCGGTCTACTTCGTCAGTAATGTACTACAGGGACCAGAGCTTAGATACCAAAAAATTGAGAAGTTGGCTTTTGCTTTGGTCGTGTCCGCCCGAAGATTGAGATCGTATTTTGTAGCCCATCAGGTCGCTCTGTGGACCGACCAACCAATTAGACAGATCCTACATAGACCTGATCTGGCGGGCAAAATGATTAAATGGGCTGTAGAATTATCCGAATTTGGAATCAAGTATGAGCCTAGGTCGACCATTAAGGGACAAGTCTTGGCCGACTTTATTGCGGAATTGATTTCAGGAACGGAGGACCTGGTTCACGACGTATGGACATTACATGTTGATGGGTCGTCCAACGGTAAGGGCAGCGGAGCTGGCTTAATCCTAGAGAACGAGCAAGGAACGACTATCGAGGTCTCCTTGGCTCTCTCTTTTCCAACGTCCAACAATCAGGCCGAATACGAGGCCTGCTTGGCTGGGTTCTTGCTTGCTCTCGAATTCAATGTGAAGAAGGTAGAGCTCTGATCGGACTCGTTGTTAGCGGTATCCCAGATCAAAGACATCTTTTCGGCCAAAGACGAGATCCTCTTGAGATACCTCGCAAAAGTCAAGGAGTTGATGCAGAAATTCAAACACGCCGAAGTCAGGCACGTCCCCAGAGCAGAGAACGCTAGGGAAGACATCTTATCCAAGCTCGCAAGCACGAAGAACCCTGGCAACCACAGAAGTGTAATACAAAAAGTTCTATCTCAACCAAGCGTAAGGCTGGAGGCCACGCTGGGCGCAGATATATGTGAAATCGACTCGGCCCGAACCTGGATCGACCCCATTTTTAACTACATAAAGGATGGGGAGGAACCTGTGGACCCTAAAGAAGCTGCGCTTGTTTGTAAACGAGCAACGTCCTACTCGATCGTAAACGAGCAGCTCTATAGAAGGGGATTCACTATGCCCTTGCTCAAGTGCCTTCTACCATCAGAAGCAAGCTATGTACTTAAGGAGATCCACGAAGGTATTTGTGGGAATCATATGGGTTCGCGAGCATTGGCAAAAAAGGCATTAAGGGCGGGCTACTATTGGCCGACCATGGAGGCGGACGCAAGAGACCTAGTAAAAAAATGTGACAAGTACCAGAGGCACGCAGACGTTCACATTTCTCCTCCAACCGAGCTCAACAGTTTGACCGCCCCATGGCCATTCTCGTGGTGGGGTGTTGACCTGTTAGGACCTTTCTCACTCGCCCCTGGTCAGCTGAAGTTTCTGGTCGTCGCAGTTGACTACTTCACCAAGTGGTTAGAGGCTGAGCCACTAGTTACGATTACTTCAAGGATTTGCCTCAAGTTCGTCAGAAAGAACATCTTGGTACGGTTTGGGATCCCCGAGGTCGTTGTCTCGGACAACGACACACAGTTCACCGACCGAAACTTTCAAGAAGCCTTAGCAGAACTAGGCGTAAAATAGCATTTTACGTCTATCGAACACCTGCAAACGAACGGGCAGGCAGAAGCAGTCAATAGAGTCATCCTGAGGGGCCTCAAAAGAAGACTAGATGAAGCTAAAGGGAAATGGGCGGAAGAGCTCCCTTCAGTATTGTGGGCGTACAGAACCACACCACACTTGACCACTGGAGAATCCCCCTTCAAACTGGTCTATGGAACGGATGCGCTAATTCCCGTCAAAATGGGAGAACTAAGTTGGAGAACGAGCAACCCTATGCCGCCGTCAGAAAACGAACAAGCAACCAAAGAAGAGCTCGATCTAGTGGAAGAACTACGGAGCAAGGCCGCCCTCAGGGAAGCGTTGGTAAAACAAGCAATGGCAACAAGACACAACGCCAAGGTCGTTCATCGAGCCCTCGAGGAAGGGAAGCTCGTCCTAAGAAGAGCGGACATTGGCCAAAGAAATGCCGGTCAAGGAAAGCTTGCCCCAAATTGGGAAGGTCCTTACCAAGTGGCGGCCAAGACGGGTAAAGGGGCATACATCTTGCAGAAAGTAGACGGAGGCGTTATTTCAAATACTTGGAATGCATCAAACCTTAGAAGATATTTCACTTGATAGTTGTAAAATTGAAAAGATGTCATGTTATTGCTTGTACAATGAATAAAAAATCAAACGAGCGGGACACTCTTTTTCCCTACGGGGTTTTTTATTGAGGCCCACTTGCCCGTCATTCGAATGGCGAGGAATTTCTTAATTTCTTGATCTCTTTAAAAGTTATTGATCGACCCAAATAACCAATTACCTCTTAAGCGAGTTAAGTTCAAACCGAGTTTGATAAACTGCTTAAGAGGAAGCTTAAGCGATCTTAAGTACGAACACACCCGGTAAACGAGCTAAAACTCAAGTAGAAACTTGGTAAGCTGTTTACAGGGATCCCTATGAAGTTCGGCCCAATGAGGGCTGAAACAGGGATTATGGAGCCCGTAGGTCGCGAGCAAAGTAAGTCAAAAACTTAGAAAAAGTAAAGAAAAGATAGACAAAGGATTATAACCAGTTCCTAATATTAGTCTGCCCGGAGAAGGCCGGTCTCCACGAGATTACAAGAAAAAAAAGAAAAGGGCGACCCCTAAGTCCCACAGAAAACATAAGGCACACTTTTTGAAAATATAAAAAAGGGGCGAGTGATTCAGGACGGCTGTAGATGACTGCTTCTTCTTGGATGACACTCCCATACTCATCTTTCTCCGCAAGACGAACGATCTGACCTTTCCTCAAAAAATGATCGCTGCTCACGATCTCAGGGTTAATCTCCAGAGAGGGATAGCAATATCGGATCTGAGCAACAGCCCCGTCAAAGCACCATTTGGCGATGGAAATAGTCATGTCTTCTAAGGCCTCTAGCTCGCCCTTGGCCTGGTCCCGCTCGCCCTCGACGGCTTTCAATGTTTCCTTTAGACTGACCACCTGCTCTTCCAGCTGATTCACCTTGGTAGATTATTCGGTCAAACTGGCAGTAGCGGTGGCAAGTTTGGCGTCAATATCTACCTTGGCTTTTATGGTCGCGTCACGTTCAGCACTGACCGAACCAAGTGCTTCCTTTGTGGGTTGAAGGGCGACCTCAGCATCCTCAAACTTTTTCTTGGCACTCTCGAGTTCTGCCCGCAAATCTGTAATATGACCAAGAGCGGACTTATACTTGTCAGTTTTATCCAAGAGGTCACCCTCCAACCATAAGTTTCTGTGGAGTAAGCGCATACCTTCTTGACGGCCAGCCTCCTCAAATTTATAACGAGCAAGCTTTTGAGAAGCGGCCTGGGCAATTTCTGTAACGAACGACAAAGGGTCTGCTCGAAGGCGTTCCAAATCGACATCCTTGAGATAGTCCAAATCCAAGGACGACCTCCTTGGTGTTTCTCTTCTCTTTTGGGGAGGATCAAGGTCTATGGTCGCCTTCGGTATGGTGGGGTTGAGAAGGAGAAGCAAAGGTCACCCTCTTTTGCTTCCTTGACTTGGTCTTGGCCAAAAGGGCTTCAAAGCCTATGCCCGACATTTCAGCTGAAAAATAAAAAGGGCTAGTCAAAATATCTGTGAAACGATCAAAACTAAGGAGCAAAAGAAGAATTAAAAGCACACCAAGTTTATTTTCAGCCTGCTCAGACGTCCTAAGGCAAGCGAATTTGTTACAAGGAATAACCCCTTCGGGCAGCCAAGTAACCAGGGTCTCTAGCATCAAGACGCTCTCAATATCGTAATCGCTCAGCCTCCTCTGATGCCTGTAGTGGATAGTGTCACGATAGTAGTGCGAGTGCGACCAACCGAGAGGAAATTTCATTGAAGCTACACGACCTTCAGCATCCACTGTCCCCACCATCTCCTTAGCCCGATCAATGACTGGAACAACCCAGAGGAAAGCATGCCTCCAAGGTTTGGCCGATTCGCAGAAAGGTTTGAAGAGTTTGGTCGTGCCCTTCCGCCCCTTCAAAGAAACTTGTTCCCATTGCCTGGGCTCGCTCTTCATCTCCACGGTACGACTAACATCGAATAGGGAGAAGAAGAGACGACAGTTTACTTCCCGGTCGAGAGCGGCCATTATTATCTTGAAGGACTTAACGAGCGCCCAAGCATTGAAGTGAAGTTGAGGGGGGGCGACCCCAAGAGTTCTCAGGACGCATCTTTGGAAGAAGGTGAAGGGAGGTCGCACCCTCAAATCTCGGAGAATATTGGTGTACATAATAAATTTTAGAGAGGAAGGGATTATGGCCGCATGGTCTTCAGCCGGGACGCCCTCGGCTCTCCACTCCTGGTCGCCATAGCCAATTAGCTTAGAAAAAAGCGGCAACATCTCATCACCGGGAGGAAAGAATGAAAGTTCGTTGATTATAGTAGAAGAGATCCAGGAGCGGTCATCATCAAGCCTACCTCTCCAATCGTGCTCTTCCGGTAACACCTCGTTGGTTGCTACGGGAGGAGGCATGGGGTTCACTCGGGAAGATTGAACGGTTTCGACAGTGTTCGACGAGCGACCAGAGGATGAAGAAGTCGAGAGATCAGTAGAAGAGAATGTCTCGGAGGGAAGCTCGCTCGCACCAGTATCTCCAGAGCGAGCAGCACTTTCAGCCATATTGGTGGGTGGACGACCATGTAAACGATTATTTGCCGAAGGGGACGACAAGGTCGACCCCGAGCCTGACACCCCCTCCTCGCTCTACGCAATGAAGAATAGAACATGTAAATGTAAACGAACGAAAAGTGCATACCAAGAGTAGGAGAGAAGTTCGGATTCAAGGTGGTATACTCCTTGATGAGCAAAATCAAGCGACCAGAAGAGTAGGATCGCCTAAGTTGAAAGTCCTGTACGGGCGAGCACCTGGCCAGAATAATACAGCAAGCTATTGGTCGTTCTGAGAGTAGAGAGTATGACCGCTTTCAGAGCTTTGGCATTAAGAAAGTGAAGAATGAAGAGAGGGGGCAACGTATTTATAAAGTTTAGGAAGCAAGCAAATGAAACAACGTGACCTTTCATGATGACCAGACGCCGCCTTTTCAATTATCAAGGCACCACTAATGACCCTTGGGGAGACGTAAAACGTCGCTTCATGACAGGTGCCACATGTCTTATAATCAGAGCAGAATCTACCACACACTCGAACGGTCAGCCGATCAACCTCGTATTCTCATGAGCGAGCATGAAAACGGTCAGACAACAAGCCTGCGCCCGCTCCATGAACGACCTTGGCTTGGGGGGCAACTGTTCTGGAGTGGGCCGAAGCCCACTCCAGCGCCTCAGCATTGACCGGCCCAATGACAGTGGGCAAGAGAGCAGAGAACCAGATCAACGGCCCTGATGGGTCCGTACAATAATCCAACGTCCACGAACAACCCACTAACACTATATAGGCATTAATGGCGTCAGTTGTCAGGTACACACGATTCATTTAGATATATACTCTGCTCATTCGCTCCTCTGAAGTGGAGCTTGGAACACGATTTGAAGAGCATACATAGATCTGATACGTGAGAACAGCGGTCAAGCACTCAAAGGTTCAGATCATATATCTACCGAGCTCCCTTGGTCCAGCTGGATCCTCTTTACATCGACCCCAGCTAAGACTGCAGAGATGACCAAGGGAATTTCCTCATTGGGCTTGCCTCGGAGGAGATCAGAATCGGTAAAGCATAGTGGGGGTCTGTTTGTCTTGATCAAAGGGGAGGCCAGGCCACTTCCGACATTGAGGACCTCCTGCCAGTGCCGCTTTATCAAACGCCTAGTCCTTCTGATCACCATAGCTACGGGTCGCGGTCTCTGGGACCTCGGCGTGTCTTCTGCCGAGTCACTACTATCTGCAGGGGATTTTGTCACCTCGTTGACTGCAGCCTTCGACTTCCGTGGTGAGTGCTTGGGAGACCTTTCCCTTTTCTTATCATCCAACCTCAGATACTGTTTCAGCTTTCCCTTCTGGATCAGGTCTTCGATATAATCCTTCAACACCCTGCAGGCCTCGGTGTCGTGGCCGCTGCTCCTGTGATACCTGCAATAAGCTTTTTGTTGGTGTTCCCGCGCTGGGGAATCGGAGCCGGCCACTTCATGTCTCGGAACTCGTAGTGGGGGTCTGTTTGTCTTGATCAAAGGGGAGGCCAGGCCACTTCCGACATTGAGGACCTCCTGCCAGTGCCGCTTTATCAAACGCCTAGTCCTTCTGATCACCATAGCTACGGGTCGCGGTCTCTGGGACCTCGGCGTGTCTTCTGCCGAGTCACTACTGTCTGTAGGGGATTTTGTCACCTCGTTGACTGCAGCCTTCGACTTCCGTGGCGAGTGCTTTGGAGACCTTTCCCTTTTCTTATCATCCAACCTCAGATACTGTTTCAGCTTTCCCTTCTGGATCAGGTCTTCGATATAATCCTTTAACACCCTACAGGCCTCGGTGTCGTGGCCGCTGCTCTTGTGATACCTGGAATAAGCTTTTTGTTGGTGTTCCCTTGCTGGGGAATCAGAGCCGGCCACTTCATGTCTCGGAACTCGGTGCTGGCGCATTCGGCCAGAATCCTTTCCCTGGTGGCGTTGTGGTCGGAATACTCAGCATGTGTTCCGCGCCACTCTTTGGCGCCGGACCTAGAGTCCTTCTTCGAGTCTTTCCCTTTACCCAACGCCAGTCCCGCGTTGGAAATGTCCGCGATATCAGCTTCATCATAGTCGATGTAATGCTGTGCTCGCCTCAGGAATTCATCAAGGGTTCTTGGATTGCGTAGCCCAACACTGATCTGGATGAGACTGCCCTTCCGAAGGCCGTGTCTCATGAACAAGACCCTGATGTCGTCGGAGAGTTGATGTACGTTGTCCGCGATCCAGTTGTATCGCTCTATGTAGTCCCTTAGGGATTCCTTTTCCCCTTGGCGGATTCCCTGCAGCACATCTTCCGATTTGGGCTTCACACTCGAGGCTGTGAACCGGGATGAGAATAGCTTCGTGAATTGCTTCCAGCCCGAGATTGATGCAGGAGGGAGGTCTCGGTACCATTTTAAGGCACACTTGCTTAGGGAGAGAGGACAGAGATTGCATCGGACGTGGTCCGAGGCGTCACGGTAGTCGAGCATCAGATCAAAGGTGTCCACATGTTCATTGGGATCGCCCTTGCCGTCGTACACATTTAGCCTGGGGGGGTTTTCGAGGGACTTTAGGATCCGACAGTTAGCGAACTCCGAGATGAAGGGACTGGCCCGTGATCTTCCGTCCTTTTTCTTTGACTTACCTTTATGAGTTCCTTTCTTGCGGGGAGACGGATCTCGGGATGAAGAGGAGGAGTTGGACGAAGGGTGGTCCGAGCTGCCAGGAGACTCTGACCTTGGCGGTGATGGTGGAGGCAGGGGTTTGTCGCGCCGTTTTTCCTTGCGAATTGGAGAGGTGTCACTTGGGATGTCGGACGTCTTCGAGAAACTACGGTCCGAGGTGGAGACTGAGGGAGTCGGTCCATAGGCTCGTGTTGGGCCGCAGTAGCTCGGACGATTTCGGCCATCTCCTGCTGCAGTAACCCTTGGCTGTGTCGCTCAAGCACGTCAAGGAGTTGGCTGACAACTTGAAGTTGCGCTGGAATGACATTGATCTGTGGGACTGGGGCAGGTGGTGGAAGTCGGCTAGAGCTGGGAATTGCCGGGACTTCTTCAAGCACGGTTTGAACGTGACCTTCAGGAGTAGCCTGGGGTTGAACCCCGGGGTTTGCACTCTGCACCCGAGATTGGGATCAGGTAGGCGGTCGTCCTCGCGGAGGCATGTTCAACTGAGAGTGAGTTCGGAAGCGAGTGATTTAAGAAACTTTTAAAAATAAAATGCTAAGACATTCTTTTTTTAATTTTGAGAGTGATGAATAAATCAATGTGTTAAATTTGATGTGTCAAAAAAATAAATCAATGTGTCAAAAAAAGTGTCTAAAAGAGAGTGATGAATAAAGTAACCCACTCTTTTATTTCTGAGATTAAAGTAGCCCACTCTACCCAACTTTAGCTGTGTTAAATTTGATACGTAGCTCTGCTAGATATCTATAGGCATGAACATCTGTAATCTGTATCTATTTTCAATTTTTTTTTATTATAATAGAGTTTTTTTGACTGAAACTAGTAGAGTTTGTTATAGCTAGTTGAAATTACCTCATTCATCGTGACATACAAATTCTTACGTTGTGATCACAGTTGAAACGAGGTTTCCCCCAACTATGTTAATATGGGGGCAATTGCCCCAGTAGCTTAATATTTTATCTATTTATTTATTTAAGGATACTGATGTGGTTATTTTAGTAGTAGAAGATAATGATCCTCATCATTTTAATAATATTAATAATATCACTTGAAGAGATGGAAGAGAACCCAAATCCTCTTCTTGGTGTGGCAAAAAATATTTCTACTACAATGAATACTCACATATTTGACGAGTTAGTGGTTCCTTCCTCAACAAATAAATCTCCAAATCGAAGTTTACACGATGTAGATTCATCCTCCACTACTCCTGCTACCCGACTAGATTCACAAAATGTCTCAGTGTCTGATGCTACGTCGAACCCAATGGTAGCAGCTAACATGAGAACTTTAGGAAAACATTAGGGGTGATGTGTTAGATGATGATGCTGAAAATAATTTAGAACCAATTGTGTCCCAAATGAAGAGCAAGCTAGATTAGTTATGTGCCCCAGAGTTTGTTGCTACTTCTAATCCTATAGTAGCATCTGACATAAGAATTTAAAAAAAAGCTTTGGGGTGATGTATCAGATGATGTTGGTGATCCTGTGGATACACATACTCAAGGAGTTGTTGCGTGGTATGATAATTTTGAACCGGTTGTGTCCAAGACCCAAAAGAAGAAATTGAAGCAAAAAAAGAAATTGGTCGTTGGATATAATACTCGTTTAAGGGAAAATTCTGTCTCTGTAACCTTTTGATCTAGTTTTGTAATTTAGTTGCTTAAACTGCCTTATATTTTGTCTTTAGGATGAATTATTTTAGAGAGTCTTCATGTTAAGGTTCTCTATTACTGCCTTGATTTTATTCTCTATTCTTGCCAATGGTATTGGTCTAGTCCCCATTTGGTCTCTCTTTAGTCTTTTATCTCTTTTTTTTTTAAATAAAATCAGGGGGATGTACTATTTTTCCTTCTTATGTTTTAACATCAGAAGGTTTTAATGAGCCTTCATTCCTTCTATTTACCAAAAAAACTTAAAGTCACTCAGACCATTGTTTTTGATTGGATGACTGTGTAACTTTTTTTTATTCCGACAATGCATACCAATTAACCTCAATTTATTTTTAATGTAAGAATAATTAAAAAGTCTAAGTTATTATTTTTCATCATACAATATTATAAAATTAAAAATTATTGTTTAATTAATTTTGGTAGAACCTGAATCAATATTGGGTTCAATTTAAAAATCTTGCCCTAACCTCCATATTTTCTTCGATTCACACACACATTAACAAAATTAATACATAACTAGAAGAAAATTTTAACTAATTTAAATTTTCTTGTCGCCACTTAAAATTTTTTTTGGGTTCACTGGAGGGGATCATCCTTCATTGTAGGTTGATCATGGGGAGCGATTGGGAGCCTGAACCGTACCTCAGCATTGAGCAGATCGACCAGTTGAGGCGTCTGGATGTAGTGTTGATGTGTAGGTCGAGAGCAGAGCTCAACCCTGGTTGTATCTGCAAAGACACTCCGATGCCCAAGTCAGTGGGTTAAGAGTGATTGCAGAAGTAACATATGGGTCAAAAAGTCTACCTCTCTGCGAGAGGAGGACCTTTATTTATATTGTCTGGTGGCCCTTCCTTGTCGTTCGATCGGTTGGGTTGATCTAAACCGTTGGTCACGCATTTGTGAGTGTAGATCTGATCATTCGCAACGGTTTGATCAATAAATTTCGATAGATTTATTTTTTCCATTATTTCCAACGAATATTTTTTTAAGAACCGTTGGCATTTATTTTGTTTCCAACGGATATGATCCAATCTTCTCCTATAAAAGGAGTCCTCACCCTCACTTGCAAATTACACCAAACACTTCTCCCTCAACTACTTTCTTGTTCTTTGAAAGCTTGAAGCATTTCCAAGCGGGTGCTAAGAAATATGCTGTGAGCCGCTATCTCAACTACAAGATGATAGATGAAAAATCTGTAGAGACTCAGTCACATGAGATACAGAAAATAGCTCATGAAATTATCTCTGAAGGCATGGCCTTAGATGAACAATTTCAAGTAGTTGATATTATTGACAAACTTCCTCCTGCTTGGAAGGATTTCAAGAATTCTCTCAGGCACAAGACCAAAGAGTTTTCTCTGGAAAGTGTGATTACCCGACTCCAAATTGAGGAGGAATCTCGGAAAAAAAAATCTGAAAGATGAAGTCTTGTTTGTTTCAAACAAGAAAGCATGAGCAATTCTGAAGCCATGTGGCAAACGTTTCAAGAATCAGCACCATAATCAGATTCAAAAGAATCGTAACAACAAGAATGGGAACCCTCCAAAGTCCCCAAATGCTAAGCCTCAACCATCACCACAACCTAAGAATGATGCTCCTCCTCCATTCACTTGTTACAATTGTGGGAGACCAGGTCATATGGCACGCAAGTGTAGGAACTGGCCTAATCCTGCTACGCAGGCTAACCCCACTAAAGAGCATTTTACTGCTATGGTGTCTGAAATCAACCTTGTTAGGGGATCTGAGGGATGGTGGTTGGACACAAGATCATCTATCCAGGTGTGCAACAATCATGCTATGTTCAAAACATACGCTGCTGTTGATGATAAGAAAGTGCTGTTGGGCGATACTCACACCACTACTGTTGCTGGTATTGGAGATGTGGAACTGAAATTCACTTCTGGAAAGATTCTGATCCTGAAAGATGTGAAGCACACTCCAGAGATAAGGAAGAATCTAGTTTCTGATTTCCTTCTGAATAAGGCAGGGTTCACTCAAACTATTGGGGGGGATTTGTTTACTTTGACCAAAAATAATGTATTTGTTGGGAAAGGGTACGCCACTGATGGCATGTTTAAGCTGAATGTTGAAATGAATAAAACTTCTCCTTTTGCTTATATGCTGTGTGATTTTAATATTTGGCATGCTCGTTTTTGTCATGTTAATAAGCGCATTATTTCGAACATGGGCAACTTAGGATTAATTCCTAAGTTATCATTAAATGATTTTCAAAAATGTGAATTTTGAAGTCAAGCGAAAATTACGAAAACATCTCATAAATCAGTAATGAGAGAATCTGGGCCCTTGGATTTAATTCATTCTGATATATGTGAATTGGACGGAACGTTAACCAGAAATTGTAAACGTTATTTTATCTATTTCATTGACTATTGCTCAGACTACACTTTCGTATACCTTATGAAAATTAAAAGTGAAGCGCTTGACATGTTTAAAGTTTTTGTAAACGAAGTTGAAAATCAATTTAGCAAAAAGATAAAGCGTTTTCGAAGTGATAGAGGAACTGAATATGATTGCCAATTGTTCAATGATTTTTATAAGTGAAAGGGAATCATACATGAAACGACTGCACCATATTCTCCTGAAATGAATGGTAAAGCAGAAGGAAAGAATAGAACTGTTACCGAATTGGTAGTTGCTATTATGCTCTATTCTGCAGCTGCATCTCACTGGTGGGGGGAAATTTTGCTAACTGTATGTTATGTTCTGAATAGACTTCCAAAGTCTAAGAGAAAAATTTCTCCTTATGAGATTATAAAGAAAAGACAACCAAATGTGTCTGATTTTCGAATCTGGGGTTGCTTGGCCTATGTCAGGATTCTAGATCCAAAAAGAATTAAACTCGCCAGTAGAGCCTATGAATGTGTATTCGTTGGGTATGCAGTAAACAGTAAAGCTTACAGGTTTTATGACCTTAAAGCTAAAGTGATCATAGAGTCAAATGATAATGATTTTTATGAAAATGAATTTCCTTTTAAATCTAGAAATAGTGGGGGCACTAGAACTAGTCAAGTTTCTGTGCCTAGGAACGTTGAGAACAACGAACAAAGGGAAATAGAACCTTGAAGAGGTAAGAGAGAGAACGTGTTGCTAAGGACTATGGACCCGACTATTTGGTATATACGTTAGAAGAGGATCCAACTAGCATTTAAGAAGCATTGTCTTCTTTGGATGCCGATTTGTGGCAAGAAGCCATCAATGATGAGATGGATTCTCTAGAGTCTAACAAGACATGGCACCTAGTGGACTTGCCTCCTGGTTGCAAACCCATTGGTTGTAAATAGATTTTGAAAAAGAAACTAAAGCCTGATGGCATTGTTGACAAATACAAGGCTCGCCTTTTAGCCAAAGGTTTTAGACAAAGAGAGAATATAGATTTCTTCGACACATATTCACCTGTTACTAGAATTTCATCCATAAGGGTACTAATTTCGTTGGCCGCAATTTACAATTTGGAAGTACACCAAATGGATGTTAAAACTGCTTTTTTAAATGGTGAATTAGAAGAAGAATTCTATATAGAGCAACCTAAAGGTTTTGTAGTTCGTGGGCAAGAACACAAGGTCTGTAAGTTGGATAAGTCTCTGTATGGTCTAAACAAGCTCCTAAACAATGGCATGAGAAGTTTGATAATTTGATTATATCGAATGGGTTTAAAGTGAATGAATGTGACAAATGCATTTATTACAAAACAGAGAATGACATTTGCACTATCATATGTCTCTATGTAGACGACTTACTCATATTTGGAAAAAACATTCATGCCGTTAATAAGGTGAAATCACTGTTGTGCAACAACTTTTATATGAAAGATCTCGGAGAAGCCAGTGTAATACTTGGAATTAAGATCACTAGGTCCGATAAGGGAATTTCCTTGGATCAATCTCATTACATTGAGAAGATCTTAAAGAAATACAATTACTTTGATTGTAAACATGCATGTTCACCATATGATCCGAGTGTCAAGCTCTTTAAGAACACTGGTGACAGTGTAAGACAAACGGAATATGCGAGCATCATTGACAGCCTAAGGTATGCCACTGATTGTACTAGACCCGACATTGCCTAGTGGGATTGTTATGCAGGTTTACTAGTCGACCTAGTATAGAGCATTGGCAGGCTATTGAGAGAGTCATGAGATACCTTAAAAGGACCATGAATCTCGGATTGCATTATCAGAGATTTCCAGCTGTACTTGAAGGGTACAGTGATGCTGATTGGAACACTCTATCAGATGATTCCAAAGCAACTAGTGGCTATATTTTTAGTATAACTGGTGGTGTTGTCTCATGGAAATCTAAGAAACAGACCATATTGGGTCAGTCCACTATGGAGTCTGAAATGATAGCACTAGCAACCGCTAGTGAAGAAGCTAGTTGGTTAAGATGCCTACTAGCAGATATTCCCTTATGGGAAATATCGATGCCAATTGTGTTGATCCACTGCGATAGTACCACGACTATTGCAAAAATAGAGAATCGTTATTTCAATGGTAAGAGACAACAAATACGTCATGACCACAGCACTGTGAGAGAATGTCTCTCAAAAGGAGCTATGAGAGTGGATCATGTACGCACTGATCAGAACTTAGCTGATCCTTTGACGAAAGGATTAGCTAGGGAGAAAGTCCAAAATACATCTCAAAGGATGGGAGTACTGCCATTAGAATCATGAGTCGCTCACGACGGTAACCCGACCTAAAAGACTGGAGATCCCAAGAATTAGGTTCAATGGGTAATAACAAGTTGTGAAGTGATACGAGATGAACATGCTATTATAAGTGAAGAAGCATGGTTCCTGAAGCGATGTAAGGTTGAGGTAATAGAAACTCTTAATGAGATCTATACTCTATGTGGAGTGGAGTACCTAGCTACAAGCGTACTCTTGATAAACTCACCTTTGTGAATGTGGAAGTGGGGCCGCTTCCTATGGAATCGCTGGCAGGATTCCTAGAGCGTTCACAAACCGGGATAGACGCGCAGGGCCATAAAAGCACGTGCTTATAAGAATACAGCCATGGAAAAGGTTATGTGTGGTTTTGATGTTTCAGATAGAGTTCAAGACTACGAGGCACGTGCTTTAAAAATGTTCGATAGTTAACGTATATTATGCTTTTAAAAAAACAAGTAAAATTGAGACTATAAGATTCTATAGCTACGGATATTCAATTTCAATAATTTTTTGGTATGCACGATCATCAACATAATATGAAACTATTCAATGGTTGGATTGATAAAATTTAATGTCTACAAAGAGATATTAAGTGGAGTAACTCTACAAAAGTTACTCTTTAAGTAACTTGATCCCCACTATATATATATATATATATATATATATATATATATATATATATATATATATATATAAACTAGTGAACCTCCAGCACTAATTAATTTTGTTACGGCTCAAATAACTAGTGAAGCTCCACGATTAATTAGTAAAACTATTTTGTTAGGGCTCAAGTAACTACTAAAGGAGGTTATTTGCCGTCAAACACTATCCATGATATGGCTTTTAATGAGCTAATTATAACAACCATATCTAATGGAATAACCACTGGCTAAGTTTGTTACGAAGCTTGGTCAAAACTACCAACTTGGTCATAACCACCAACTTGGTCATAACCACTAGCTAATGGAATAACTAAAGTTTGTTAGGAAGCTAAATTCGTATCAACTATATAAGTATAGTATAATCATCAATCAAGGTATGCTTTACTCTAAACTCTCTCCCCCATCCTCTCTCTTTTCTCCATATACATCAATTTATTTTATCATGAGCTAGGTGGCGAAAAAAAGAAAGTATCTGAACATTGGATGGGTACTTGAAGCCAAGGAGATTTAATCAAAATTTCTTTGGTTTCAAGTATCTGTCCTTTATTCTTGACACTTACGTGTTTTGTTATGTTCTTAATTGGATGATCAAACAGTTTCCAAATTAACTTTCATCAGAAGAAAACAGTCTCGACGATAATAGAGGCTACGTTTGCCTATGGAAAGTTGTTATTGTCAAAAACTTGCCATATGAAGAAGACATGCGAAAAACTGGCAAGGTGCCCTAATTTTTATCGCATCGCCTCTTCGCAAATTCTAGGTAGTTCTCAAAGTTTTCTTTTTTAGCATCCAACTTTTTTGGTTTGTATTCCCTATTTTAATGTTGTTTGCATATAATTCTTTGGAATGGTATGTAATATCTAATATGTATTCAATTTGGCTTTCGTTCACATCTTTTTTCATTTTGGAATTCTTGTTGGCTTTGCTTTTGCATAATTTGATTCTAAATATTGAGTCTTTTTGATGTTGACAGATGTTCTTGAAGGTTCCTTTATAGTCAGGGCAAATACACTGAAAGGCTATCTTGCATGGGTTGGGGTATGCTCGTATCGAATATGGCTGTTGGTATACATGGTTTTTCAAAAATTGATTTGGTGGAAAAAAGTAATTTCATGTCAAAAGACCTAAAGTGGTATGCTAAACTGTGTGTTTTAATTTAATGTTCAAAAAAAGTATTATCTGTTCAAATACGCAAAGTTTACTCTTCAATACCCTGGTTTGATGAAAAAATAATTTTTCGACAAAATACGTATAATGTGATGCTAAGCAGTGTATTTTCGGTTACTTTAGCATTAAAAAAAATTAATAGTTAAAATATTCAAAGTTCGTTCCAGAATAACATGTATGGTAAAAAAATAATTTCGTGATACTAACCCATAAAACTCACCGTTTTACTAATTTCACCATTTAAAAAAATCAATTACCTTTTAGAGTTCATCCTTTTATATTTTTTAGAACCATATTTTTCTACACCTTTAAGAAAATCCAATTACTCTCGCGGAAACTTTCGCCACATTTATTTCTTTCAACTTTGTATAGTTCTTTCTATTTTATTGGTAGTTTCATCCAACTCTACATAATACCCAAATGTTTCATTTTCTATCTGTGTTCTCTTCTTTATTTTGGTCATTTCAAACTTCAAGGTATTAATAGCATACTTAAATTGGTGATTATATTTTACCTTTATTTTATTTTTTAGTATCGCCTTGCAACATTTACTCCTACGAGAAATTTAGCCACATTTATAATATAACCATCATCATCTTCTTTCAACTTTGAATAGTTGCGTCCAATTTAATTGTGATTTTCATTCAACCATGCATGATTCCCACATGTTTCACTTTTTAAATGTGTTGTCTCATTTTCTTTCTAATTATGGGTTAAGTTTTTATATTTACATTTGATGAATAGAGATAATGTTATTAAAATTATTTGGACTTTATCTTCTTATTATCTACGAATTTCTATTTCAATATCTTTGTTAATGTTTCTTTTTAATTTTATAATCTTCTTATTTATTTATAGTTATAATTTTATTTTTATTCACGGGAACTTCAGCCGTATTTACAATAGAACCCCTATCATATTCTTTCAACTTTGTATAGGTGTGCGCTTCTATTTTATTGATGGTTTTCATCCATTCTTGCAATACCTATGTGTTTCAGTTTCTATTGGTGTTTATATTTTTCTCTTTATTTTATATTCACATTACAACATTTATTTCTGCAAGAACTTTCCTTCACTTTTTAATTGTCTTGGCTTCTTTTCTTTCTAATAATGAGTTAATTTTTATATTTATATTTAATGAATATGGATTATCTTAATAAAAATTTTTGACATTTTGTCGTTATTATCTTATTGTCTTTTTCTCCTCATTCTTCCTGGGTTATTCTTTTTTCTCCTTGGGTCTTTTTCCCACGCAGTTTTGTCCCAGGGAGGTTTTAATGAGGCCCCTGGTAATTGTACTGTTTGGGGTGCCCGTTTGCATCCCCTTTAATATAATTTTTGCTTACTAAAAAAATGTCTTTGATAACGTTCTCTTTTAATTTCATAATTGTTATGAATATTTTGTGGATGTCCATATTCCTAAGCTTTGATTCTCGATATCTCCCATGAGTAATAGCCATTACTGTTGATCCAAGGTCAAACACTCTTTGTTTTGTATGATAACAAATTACACTCTGTTTACTAATGGTTATAGTTGAACCAAAGCACAGGGCAAGAACCAAAAGCGCAGGGCATGAACCAAAGCACAGAGCATGAACCAAAGCGCTTGACATGATATCTTAAAGTGTAGAAGCTCGAAGGAGAAGCTACTCAAGCGTCCAAGACTTATGTGTTATATTGCTTTGCATAGGACGCGTGTAAGATCCCGTCACTTCTGCTTTATAACTTTTGTAGTTGAGAGATGATCTTTTAAAATTGAACTGTCTTGGAAAAATATTTTATATAAAACCATGTTTAATTAGGTTAGGCACAAAGTGTTTTTAAAGAAATAGTTTGAGTTTGTTTTTTTAAGAAAATAGATTCATGAGTTAGTGTTTTAAAAAGAATTTGTTTTTGAAGTAAAGAATCGATTCTTGATTTGGTACATAAAGCTAGAAATCGATTCCCACTTATTTCTAAAGCCAAGAATCGATTTCCCTCTTGCCTTGGAAGCAAGAAATCGATTTCCTCCTTCCTTTAAAAGCCAACAATCGATTTCCCACATCTAATTTGGTTTTGAAAGAACTTGTTTTGGAAAGAAAACAATCGATTGATGACTTTGTGTATTTTAAGCAAGGAATCGATTTTATAACTTGTTTAGGAAGCCAAAAATCGATTTCCCTTCTATTCTTTTAAAGCGAATAATCGATTTCTATATTAGATTGGTTTTAGAAAAGAATTTGTTTTGGAAAGAAAACAATCGATTGATAACTTAGTTTGGGAAGCAAGGAATCGATTTTATAACTCATTTGGGAAGCTCAAAATCGATTTCCATCTTACTTCTTTTAAGTAAGGAATCGATTCTCCACTTATTTTTTTTGTAAGCACAACTTGTTTTTGAAGCTAGCAATCGATTTCTCTCTTACTTCTTTTAAGTAAGAAATCGATTTCCAACTTATATTTTAAAGAGTAAAATCGATTTTCAACTTACTTCTTTTAAGCAATCAATCGATTCTTCACTTATCACCAATTGTGTTAAAAAGTTCTTCAACGGTCATATTTTTACAATCCCTATAAATAGGATTGGGTTTTCACGATTAAACACACACAACACACAAATCAAAAAAAGAAAAGAACGCAAACACTCACCGTCACATTCTTTCTTCACGTTCTTCATCTAGGGTTTCAAATCTCTCATCTCTCTCAACTACATCTTGTTATACTGCTTGAGTGATTGGATCCTAGCTTTCATTTTGTAATCATCTAATACTTGGTTGTTGTGAAATCCTGGGAAGTTTTCTTGGGTAATTCAATCGGGGAGATTGAATTGTAGCGAAATCCTTAGCGGGGAGCTTGGGTTCTCAATTTGGGGAAAATTGAGATTGGTGTGGTAGCTATATCGAAGTTGCTTGCTTGTAAGACGTTGAAGAAGTATCTTCTCATATAGTGGTTATTATCAAGTCCAAAGGTTGCAAAGCCGGAGGCCGAGGACGTAGGGCTTTTATCCCGAACCTCGTAAAAATCACGGTGTACTCCTTTCCCTTATCTTTATATTGCTTATCTTTTATAATTGTTAACTGTCGTCGCATTTGCTATTATCACGCGCATATTTGATTATCGTTATAATTATAATTGCTTCTGCCATTGTCATAGTTTGCATAAGTTGTTGCATATAGTTTAAATCCCCTTTTCCGCATTTGATTTAAACTTGCATCGTTAACTTTTCGAAAATCCAAAAGAAGTCATTTTTAGCATATAACCTTATTCACCCCCCCTCTAAGGTTATCATATAGTCCAACAATTGGTATCAAAGCTAGAAATTGCATATAGAGCTTAACATCTCGCAATTTTTGATTATGGGTTCATTTATGAAAGAGGGGATGTCCTTCAATAGGCCACCCCTGTTTGATGGGACTAACTATGACTATTGGAGTAGTCGAATGAAATGTCATGTGCAGGCTATAGATTTCAC
Source organism: Astragalus glycyphyllos (assembly GCA_963573325.1). Taxonomy (NCBI): domain Eukaryota; kingdom Viridiplantae; phylum Streptophyta; class Magnoliopsida; order Fabales; family Fabaceae; genus Astragalus; species Astragalus glycyphyllos. The sequence goes on from OY754308.1 coordinate 22,133,301, forward strand.
TTTATGGAGGATCATTGTTGATGGACCACTCATTCCCATGAGAATCAAGATTACTAAACCTCGCGTTGCTGCTGACGGAGATACTACCAAATATCAAGCCACTGGTACAGCTGAGGAAGTACCTATTGAAGATATTTATGCCATTGACTTGAGTGAGCTGAGAAAGCCTGAGCTAGAAAAAATATCTCTCAATGCCAAAGCAATGAATATTCTTCACCTATCTCTATGTGAAGAAGAATATGGAAGGGTGAAAGGATGTCAGACAGCAAAGGAAATTTGGGACTGTCTGGAAGCGACACATGTTGGTACGAGTCAAGTTAAGGATACAAAGATTAGAGTTCTCACTTCTGAGTATGAAGCTTTCAAGATGAAGGAAGGTGAATCTGTTGCAGCTATGCACCAGAGATTGAACTTGATAGTGAATAACTTGAGAGCACTTGGGAAGAAGTATTCAACGAAGGATTTGAATGGGAAGATTCTTGCATCATTGACTAGTGAGTTCTTTCCCAAGACTTGTGCTATCACTGAAGCCAGAGATATTGGCACTTTACCTCAAGAAGACTTGATTGGGTCACTTCTTGCATTTGAGGTGGTGTTGGCCGCTAAGAAGACTCAAGAAAAAGAAGCGGTCAAAGAAAGGGAGTCTCTTGCTCTTGCGGCTGCCAAGACTCCTAAGATGGCAAGGAAAGAGGTTGACTCTGATGAAGAATCCGATGATGAAGACATGCCTATGTTGGCCAAGAAATTCAAAAAGTTCATGAGATTCAACAAGTTTGGGAAGGATGACTATTCAAAGAAATATGGGTACAACAAAGGAGATAGTTATGAGAAAAGAGATGATCAACCAAAATGTTTTGAATGCAACAAACCGGGTCATCTCAAGGTGAATTGTCCAAAGCTAAAGTCCAAGTACCCACAAAAGAAAGTCATGAAGGCTACATGGGACGATATTGACACTGAGGGTGAAACAGATGAAGAAGAGGAGGTTGCAAATGTTGTTTGTCTTATGGAAAATGACACCCCTAAGGTAATCATTGCTAACCATAGTTTTTCTGATTCACTTGAACATGATGACTTATTTGATGATGCGTGTAGTAGTCAAGACTTGAGTGAGGCTTTTGACGCTCTTTATAATGAACATGAAACTCTTTTGATAAAATCTAAGGATTTGAGAAAGAGCAACAAAAGCATGCTCACTCAAATTGAGACTCTTGAGAAAGAAGTAGCTAAGTTGAAGAATGAGCTACATAAAACTAAACCTTTCAACCTTGAGCTTCTTGAGCTTAAACAAAATTTTGAAAAAGTCAAGGTTGAAAATGAAAATTTGAAAGAATCCTTAAAAAAGTTTGAGGTTGGTGAAAAGATCTTAACCAAGTTACTTCACTCGCAACATGAATATGTTGATAGGAGAGGTATTGGGTATGAAGGTAATTCCACCTCCTCTGATTTGAAAAAGAAAGTGATTTTTGTAGCTGCCACTTCAAGTAAGACGCCTACTATTTTCTCTTGCACTTATTGTCAGAAAGGGAATCATAGCTCTCATAGATGCCCTATTCGTAGATTGTGTGAGCTTGGTACCCTTATACCTGCTTGTAAGAAACCAAGGTGGATTGTGAAAACAAACCCCCTGAAGACTAACCCCCAAGGACCCAATCAAATTTGGGTACCTCGTACTAGTTGTTAGTGTTCCTTTTGCAGGTTGGTCAGTCATCCAAGAAGAAAAATGTGTGGATGGTTGACAGTGGGTGCTCGAGGCATATGACTGGTGATGCCTCACTATTCTTGAAGCTGAGCAACAAAGCCAGTGGATCTGTGAAGTTTGCCAACAATGAATCTGCTCAAGTAATAGGTAAAGGTTGTGTGGGTAAGGAAAACACAATCAAAATTAAAAATGCTTTACTAGTTGATGGTGTAAAATTTAACTTGCTAAGTGTTAGTCAATTATGTGATAGTGATTTTGATGTGTATTTTTCTGTTGATAAATGTGTTATTGCTCATAAGACTTCTAAACTTTATATTACTGGCTTTCGAGAAAACAATGTGTATTATGTTGATTTTGACAATGTGAGTGATGATATTGTATGCATGCCTTCCTTGCTTGATGATGTAAATCTGTGGCATAGACGTCTAGGACATGCTAGTATAGAACTTTTATCTAAGTTGTGTAAGAATGAGCATGTTAGAGGTTTACCCAAGCTAAAGTATGAAAAGGGTCCATTATGTGATGCATGTCAGCTGGGTAAGTTGCATAAAACTTCCTTCAATTCAAAACCTGTTATTTCCACTAACAATGTGCTTGAATTGCTCCATCTTGATTTATTTGGTGAGATTGATGTTGTAAGTCTAGGAGGGGCCAAGTATGTCTTCGTGATTGTAGATGATTATTCTAGGTATACTTGGGTCATTCTACTTGCAAATAAAAGTGGTGCTTTTAATGAGTTTGCTAAGTTGTGTAGAAAGTTACAAAATGAGAAAAGCTTAGCCATCAAGGAAATTAGAAGTGATCATGGAGGAGAGTACGAAAATTCATCATTCAAGACTTGGTGTGAAAAGTTTGGTGTTCATCACAACTTTTCAGCTCCAATGACTCCTCAACAAAACGGTGTGGTGGAAAGAAAGAACAGAACCATACAAGAGATGAGCAGAACAATGCTGAACGAGCACAACCTTCCCAAGTATTTTTGGGGACATGCAGTTGATACAGCATGTCATGTGATCAACCGGGTGTACCTGAGGCCATCTCTTAACAAGACGTCATACGAGTTGTGGAATGGTAGAGCTCCAAATATTTCATACTTCAAGGTTTTTGGAAGTAAGTGCTACATTCTCAACAGAAAGGACAAGTTGGGTAAGTTTGATGCAAAATCAACTGAAGGTATTTTTATGGGTTATTCAAGTCATAGTAGAGCATATATTGTTTACAATAAAGTTTATAAATGTATGCAATAATCAATACATGTTTCTTTTGATGAGACTAACCCGTTTGCTAAGAATCCCATCCAACACTCTAGAACTAAGCATATAGACATAAGGCATCATTTCATTAGAGACCATGTTTCTAGGGGGAGCATAGCATTAAGCTTTGTAGGCACCGATGACCAACTAGCGGACATCTTCACGAAACCACTAGCCGAAGCTCAATTTTGTAAGATCCGGAGAGAGCTCGGTATGCTTGATTTTGCCAGCCTGTGATTATGTGATGTATTTTTGAGATGCTATGTGCTTGTTATATTATATGCTATGTGTCTTGTGTGTATTCCCTCCTTTTTGATGAAAACAAAGGGGGAGAAAATCTTGATGCTTTTTTATTTAACTCACTATGTGTGGTTCTCTTGCGTGTTAGCTGTTTATTTTCTTGATGCTTATGCTTAGGGGGAGCTTATACTGTTGTTTATTGTTTATCGCCTCCCTATGCATAAGGTAATTTGTTATCATCAAAAAGGGGGAGTTTGTTGATCCAAGGTCAAACACTCTTTGTTTTGTATGATAACAAATTACACTCTGTTTACTAATGGTTATAGTTGAACCAAAGCACAGGGCAAGAACCAAAAGCGCAGGGCATGAACCAAAGCACAGAGCATGAACCAAAGCGCTTGACATGATATCTTAAAGTGTAGAAGCTCGAAGGAGAAGCTACTCAAGCGTCCAAGACTTATGTGTTATATTGCTTTGCATAGGACGCGTGTAAGATCCCGTCACTTCTGCTTTATAACTTTTGTAGTTGAGAGATGATCTTTTAAAATTGAACTGTCTTGGAAAAATATTTTATATAAAACCATGTTTAATTAGGTTAGGCACAAAGTGTTTTTAAAGAAATAGTTTGAGTTTGTTTTTTTAAGAAAATAGATTCATGAGTTAGTGTTTTAAAAAGAATTTGTTTTTGAAGTAAAGAATCGATTCTTGATTTGGTACATAAAGCTAGAAATCGATTCCCACTTATTTCTAAAGCCAAGAATCGATTTCCCTCTTGCCTTGGAAGCAAGAAATCGATTTCCTCCTTCCTTTAAAAGCCAACAATCGATTTCCCACATCTAATTTGGTTTTGAAAGAACTTGTTTTGGAAAGAAAACAATCGATTGATGACTTTGTGTATTTTAAGCAAGGAATCGATTTTATAACTTGTTTAGGAAGCCAAAAATCGATTTCCCTTCTATTCTTTTAAAGCCAATAATCGATTTCTATATTAGATTGGTTTTAGAAAAGAATTTGTTTTGGAAAGAAAACAATCGATTGATAACTTAGTTTGGGAAGCAAGGAATCGATTTTATAACTCATTTGGGAAGCTCAAAATCGATTTCCATCTTACTTCTTTTAAGTAAGGAATCGATTCTCCACTTATTTTTTTTGTAAGCACAACTTGTTTTTGAAGCTAGCAATCGATTTCTCTCTTACTTCTTTTAAGTAAGAAATCGATTTCCAACTTATATTTTAAAGAGTAAAATCGATTTTCAACTTACTTCTTTTAAGCAATCAATCGATTCTTCACTTATCACCAATTGTGTTAAAAAGTTCTTCAACGGTCATATTTTTACAATCCCTATAAATAGGATTGGGTTTTCACGATTAAACACACACAACACACAAATCAAAAAAAGAAAAGAACGCAAACACTCACCGTCACATTCTTTCTTCACGTTCTTCATCTAGGGTTTCAAATCTCTCATCTCTCTCAACTACATCTTGTTATACTGCTTGAGTGATTGGATCCTAGCTTTCATTTTGTAATCATCTAATACTTGGTTGTTGTGAAATCCTGGGAAGTTTTCTTGGGTAATTCAATCGGGGAGATTGAATTGTAGCGAAATCCTTAGCGGGGAGCTTGGGTTCTCAATTTGGGGAAAATTGAGATTGGTGTGGTAGCTATATCGAAGTTGCTTGCTTGTAAGACGTTGAAGAAGTATCTTCTCATATAGTGGTTATTATCAAGTCCAAAGGTTGCAAAGCCGGAGGCCGAGGACGTAGGGCTTTTATCCCGAACCTCGTAAAAATCACGGTGTACTCCTTTCCCTTATCTTTATATTGCTTATCTTTTATAATTGTTAACTGTCGTCGCATTTGCTATTATCACGCGCATATTTGATTATCGTTATAATTATAATTGCTTCTGCCATTGTCATAGTTTGCATAAGTTGTTGCATATAGTTTAAATCCCCTTTTCCGCATTTGATTTAAACTTGCATCGTTAACTTTTCGAAAATCCAAAAGAAGTCATTTTTAGCATATAACCTTATTCACCCCCCCTCTAAGGTTATCATATAGTCCAACAATTACACATGGTTATTTTTATCTTTATTTGATATGTAATGACACATTATGTTAGATCCTTCATATGCTTGTAAGTTACATGATTGGTGTCCTATAAATAGGACTTATGTAACATAGTAAAATGTACCTTCAAGAGTAGAATACAAATGCTCTCTTCTTCTCTTATTCACTTCTTCTATTTCTTCTTCATCTATAGTCTATTATAATATATTGTTATATCTTACTCTTATTTTGGTCAATTTCATAACAATAATCTTATTATTTACACCTAACCCGCGAAAAATTAGAGTGTTAGGTTGAGGGTTTCCTAATTTCAATTTTACACCTAACCCGCGAGAAGGGGAGAAGGAAAATTTTCAGTTTTGGGGGATTTATTTTAGAATGGAAAATTAAAACTTAGTCTATACCAACGGAAGGCTGATTTTGTTATCCATGGGTATAGAAAAGCTATACCCACAGTTTTAGCGAACATTTGTTGGTATATGATACATATACCTACGGTTACAACTATCATCACTATAGGCTTCCGTTGGTATATGTCATTTTTGTTGTAGTGATAGTTATACCTTACTCTTATTTTGGTCAATTTCATAACAATAATCTTATTATTTACTTTATAGCTGTCATTTATTTTGCAAACGAATATCATTGGCTCAGTGCTATTAGCTACCTGGGGGGACATAGAGGTCGACCCGGTGCTCCCGAGTTTGATTTCTGTAGTGAACAAACTCGATCTTAGTCAGTGAAAAATTTGTTTCTACGAACGAGCAGATATTGGTCTTTCATTGTAAGCGTTGAGACACTATTTAAGTAGGCAGCAATAGTCCAAACTAATAAAAAGACTATTTTACACAAACCAAATTTAGCCATCCCCGTGCAATACTGGTAAGAAAAAACTTATGATGATACCTTAATTTTACCACAATTTTCTCACCTTTTCATATTCTCTCACATCTCTTTCTCCATTCTCTATTTATTCTCTTCACCAAACACACCTTCAATGTGAATAACATGAATTATTGTTTGATTGTTTAGTTAGAAATTGATTTTAAGTGGGAATTGGGAAAAAGGGGTTGTTTGGTCAGTCCATTCTTTTAAACCTTCATCTCATTTGGTCAATAGCAACACAACACCCCACACTAACACCAACACAACACTTTCAGAATTTGAGAAAAGAGAGAGAGCTTGAGAGTGAGAGAGAGAGAAGTCGCGAGAGAAGGAGAGAAGAGAAGAGAGAAGAGCTCCATCTAATCTTGATGCATGTAAGTGTTCTACTCACCATTCACCTCCATTTTTCTTGCTCTACACATAAATACTAGCTTCATCTTCTACTTCTCCACCAATCTCTTTTCACTATTTTTGGACTTTCAAGCTCAAATGACCAAAAGCGGAGTTTGTACCATTGCATGTTGACATTGAAGTTAGATTAAAGCGTTTCGGAAACCACATTGTCGTTAGGTGTAGCAATAGGAGGGTCTAGTCACTGGAATTCGAATTTGGTTCATTTTGGTTAGCTTTGGAGAGAATTTGGGTATTGTCAGAGCATAGGAGTTGATTCGGGGATCGTTCGTGCGAATGATGTTGTACATTGATATTGTGTTGGTTGAACTGATTTATATGCTTGGAATACCTGTTATTATGTTGGGAATTGATCGGAATACGGATTTGTATTGAACGGAGTAGCCAAAAGAGAAAATGAAATGCATAGTGTGTGCTGGTGCAAGCGCACCGGCCGTGCGCCCCTGTGGCACGGACCGTGCGCATCATTCTGTTTGTGCCCCAATAAAGTTAGGATAATAATACCATGATTATGACTATGATTATAAGCTACATATATTGCTTCGGTCAGGAGTCATAAGAGTTAAAAAAAACCGTATTATTAGTTATACAAGAGCGTTCGCTGAAACGTGATAATTCAAGGAACTATAAGTTCAGTTTAGTAATTATGTAATGACATGTGATTTATTTATCAAATATTGAGTTACGACCCAAGATGATTAGTACACTAAGGTAGGGAAGTCATGAGGCCGAGTCTTAGGCTCCCTCCATGTTTGCCCTCTAGCGCAAGGTTAGCGGATTGGGTTCACCAGATATTGCGTGGTAATTGACGGTGTTGTACAATGCCAAGAAAAGCTGTATGCACGTAGTTAGCTATATCGACTACGATTGAAAGAAAGATAATAAATGAACCGAGAGTGTACTAAGAGGTTCCGATAGGACTCACTGAGATGTTTATCTCACTGTTTATGTTTTGTGGTTTTACAGAGACGCAAGGAAGGCAAAGGCGAAGAAGCATGGTTAGATGACACCTTATGGAGAGCTTGAAGACTTAGCTTTTGTATTCATGTTATTTTCCCTAGTTTTTGTATCCTGATATCATGACATGTTGTGTATTGACAGTTGTATATCGTTTCCGCTACTTCCGTATTTTGAATATTGAACACCGGGGTTTATCATGTTGTTGATCATTGTACTAAAGTTTCTAAGTACTTTTATGTTGAAGTATGAGACTTATATGACTCATTGATGAGTTTTTAAATGAATATTTAGATGTGTTCAATTTCTTAAGCAAGAAGTTATCTATGATATATGCTATTCTCTGTGTCTTAGTATATCTATATGTTGGAGATGCTAGGGTATTACATTTTGGTATTAGAGCAGTTCGACCTAGTCGGACCTAGATATTACAAGTCTTTACGTCTTTTAGGTGTGACTCTTCTTATTATGCTATGAGACATCGAGCCTGATCAACTTGATACTTTGTGCATATTTTGCAGAATTTATGGCTGGAAGAGGTAGAGGACATGCGCCCGTTGACCCATATTTCAAATGGATGCAAAACCTGATGGAAATGCAACAAAAAATGATGTAGGGCATGATCTAGTTCCAGTAACAAGCCTATCAGCATCATAACATTCCTAATGCTCAGCCATTACCGGAAGACCCAAATAGAGCTTATTTTCGCTTTCAAAAGATGAATCCCCCAAATTTCAAGGGTGGATTGGATGCAATGACTTCTCATTATTGGATTGATGCTATGGAAAGAATTTTCGCTACCTTGTAGTGAAGAAGAGAAGGTGATTTTCACAGCTAATGTACTTGATATGGTGGACCAATGCTCGTGCAATGCTGGTGAATCAAGGAACTCCTCTTGTATGGGCCAACTTTAAGGAGCTTTTTCTTGGTCATTTCTTCCCTCCAGTAAAGAAATTATCTAAGCAGATTGAATTTGTGAATCTCAAGCAAGGAGATATAACGGTGGGTGAATATAGTGCAAAGTTTGAATGACGGTCTCAATTTTATGAGTTGGCACAGTATGCTCCTAATGATGTCTGGAAGATACAAATGTATAAAGCGGTACTGGGTGCAGATGTCGCACAATGTCTCATTTCTTACACCCTTACCAACTATCCTGCCTTGGTACAACAAGCTTATGTTGTTGAAGAGGATCTCCAAAAATTGTATGAAGAAAGGATGGAGTATTGGAAAGGAAAGAAGAAGGGGGTTGAATCATCAACTCCTACAGCAAAGCCAAAGGGGAATATCCACAAAGGAAAGCAAGTTCAATTGTTTGATTCCTCAAAGTTTGGTAAATGTTCTAAGTGTGGGAAGTTTCATCGTGGTGAATACCAATACGGGTCCAATCTCTGTTACTACTCCCAGAAGGAAGGCCATTATGCTTAAGAATGTCCCACTACGCTAGAAGTGCGAAAAAAAGTCGCTACCTTGAGCAGCGTTTATTAAAAAAGCGCTAGCCAAAGAGAAAAACCCGAAACGATGGGCAGCGCTCCCTTGCCAAACGTTGCCTATTGGAGGACGCATATGAGCAATGGGCCGCGCTCCCTTGCCAAACGCTGCCCATTGGAGGACGCATCTAAGCAATGGGCAGCGCTCCCTTGCCAAACGCTGCCCATTGGAGGACGCATTTGAGCAATGGGCAGCGCTCCTTACTTATAAACGCTGCTCATTGGTTTTTTTTCATTTTCATTCCCTCGCGTCCGTTTTAGCGTTAATTTTTTTTTTGGGTCTTCTCCATCACCTAGCTCTCTCACTTGAAGCTCTCACTCAGGTATACTCTCTCAAGCTCTCCTCCTCTCTCAAGCTCTCAAGGTAATTTAGACTTACATCATATGTTTTTTATCTATTTCCAAGTAGTTATTTTACATAGTTTTCATCTTCTTGTCTGTTTATTTATTTTGGATAGATAAATATAACAATAACAATGTATAATAATTTTATTTATTTTACATCATATGCTTTATAATTTCTTAACATTTGGTAAATTTAAATATAGTTGGAGGAGAGTGGGAAAGATCCTACTAAAGAAAGCATTGAACGACATTTTTTGTGGGTAGCAGCCAGACAAAAGGATGGGGAGGTTGTGGATCCCAATACTAAGGAGGTGACCGACAGAATTGTAAGTATTTCCAAAATTCGAATATTGTTTTGAAACTTTTATGATCTTTAAAATGTATAATAATTTTATTTATTATACTTTCGTTTGTGAATCAGGAAACCATATCAGAGTCTATGTCACAGGGGGAGACCACTGATCTTTAAACCATATCAGATTTTATTTATTATACTTTTATGATCTTTAAAATGTATAATAATTTTATTTATAATTTTATTTTATTATATCGTTAATTTAATTTGTATATATATATATATATATATATATATATATATACCTCTACTTTATTATGAAGGAAATTATTACCCACAACCAAATGATTATCCCCAGACAGGTATCTTTTTAGAACTCTTTTTTATTTTGATTTAACCATATATTTCAATTCTAATTTTATTTAATTATATAATTTCAGTATTTTCCCGATTGTCGGTGGAAGACATACTCTACTCCACAGCTTGATGAGCTTAGAGGAGAGTGGTGCCATTATGTCTCGCAATTCTTTTGATTTTAGATAGATTGTAATGTTGTAAATTGTTAGAGTTTTATTTGGATACATGCATATGAATTGGTTCATGCATATGTAAGTTGCTAACTTGTTTTAATTTAGATACATATTGTAAGTAGCTTACTAGTTTTGGATACATATTGTTAGAGAGTTTGATTTGGATACATATTAATTTGTTAATATTGTAAGTTGCTAAGTTTTGGATACATAATAACTTGTTAGCTAGTTTGTTTTGGTTTGTGAACATATTGGTGCATTTGGATATATAACTAGTTTATATATATATATATATATATATATATATATATATATATATATATATATATATATATATATGTTGTAAGTATATAATGGATTGGATTGGTATTCATTGGCTGTATATGACTAGGAAATTATCAAATGTAAAAAGGAAAATACATAAAAACAGAAAAAAAAGGAAAAATAAAAATTATAAAATGGGCAGCGCTTGCAGGGAGAAGCGCTGCTCATTCACCTAGCGTCTTTAGCAATAGGCAGCGTTTGGCAGAAGGAAGCGCTGCCCATTGCTAAACGTGCTAGGTGAATGAGCAACGCTTGGTGCGAGAAGCGCTGCTCATTCACCTAGCGTGTTTAGCAATGGGCAGCGCTTCCCTTTACCAAGAGCTGCCCATTGCTAAACACGCTAGGTGAATGAGCAGCGCTTCTCTCACCAAGCGCTGCTCATTCACCTAGCGCGTTTAGCCATGGACAGCGCTTTCCCTTATCAAACGCTGCCCATTGCTAAACGTGCTAGGTGAATGAGCAGTGCTTCTCCCTTCAAACGCTGCCTATAGCTATTAATGAGCAGCGCTTCTCAAACGCTGCCCATTTTTGGGGAGGAATCACCAGCGCCAAATTTAGCGGCACTCAGAAACGCTGCCCATGGCTAAAAAAAATGCTGCTCATCCCCAAATCTGTTGTAGTGTCCTAAAAAGAAGAGAAATGAGAATGGGCGTGCTACGACAACTCATGGAAGAGTCTTCACATTGGATGCTCAGAAAGTCAAGCCTACAAATAATTTACTGAGGGGTACGTGATCTCTCTTCTATAACTCCGTCAGTATTTTATATGATTCGGGTGCAACCCATTGTTTTATATCTCAAGCATGTGTTGATCGGTTGGGATTAGCCTTGACTCCGCTGTCCGAGCCGATAACCATTCTAACTGCTGCTGAAGGTCGAGTTCAGACCTAGTCTTTATGTGAAAACTGTCTGCTTGCTATAGGAGACAGAAACTTTGTAGTAGATTTCATTTGTTTGCCTATGAGGGGTATGGACATTGTTCTGGAAATGAGCTACATGTCTGCTAATCATGTAACCATAGATTGTTTCGATCAAACTATCGATGTTGCCTCTGAATCCGTGGAGTTACCACCGACCAATTCCGAAGCTGTTATCTCTTTCACTTCCACCCGTCATTGTTTATTCCAAGGTGCGGAAGCTTATGTTATGATGTCTTCTGCATCGACTGAAACAGGTTTAGATTTATCTTCTGTGCAAGTTGTAAATGAGTTCCTAGATGTATTCCCAGATGAAGTTTCTTCTTTACCTCCAGATCGTGAGGTAGAATTCTCTATAGAATTGGTTCCGGGCACAGAGCCAATTTCTATTGCTCCATATCAAATGTATCCTTTAGAGCTAAAGGAATTAAAGACCCAATTGGAAGAGTTGATTTTGAAACAGTTCATTCCTCCTAGTGCTTCACCATGGAGTGCTCCTGTGTTACTTGTCAAGAAGAAAGATGGGAGCATGAGGTTGTCTATCAATTATCGGCAACACATGCTAAAATAGTCCATAGTTTATTTTAACAACACATCTTCACAGTACATGCTAAAATATTCAAACACACACCAGAACATATATATATATATATATATATATATATATATATATATATACATCACTAGATGAGTTTATATTTAAATTTTACACATGGCTCTTTATGGAAGAGCTATAACCACTATGAATATCATAATACATAGACCACAACGTAACACCACCGTATTTAGCAGAACTCTTAATAGCTGGAATAAGAAGAAGGCAGAAGCTGTAACCCCAAAAAAATCTTACCAGCACGAAACTAGATATCCATTGTTTCCATGCATCTTCAAAGTTACAAATTTCCCCAAAGTCCAGTTGTAGGAGCATTTCCAATCAAAGTATCAGGAAGAGGAGATTGAGGAGCTGCAGTTATATAAACTTTCTTCCCATTATACCTTTTAAGAAACTTTGCAAGACAACCCCCCACTACTAGAAAACTTGGTATAATATGCGTAATTTCCTGCGTTAGTGGTTGGTTGTTCGAACAAAAAAGTTGATCACGTGTTTATTTTTTATCAATTTTTTTTTCTTTTTTACCATATATATTTAAAAAATATAAAAAATTATTATCTCTGCATAATTGTTTTTGCCAATATATATCTCGGCATAATTAATTGACGATAATTTTTTTAAAAAATAAACGATGGGAGGTGAACAGCTAATCAAATACTAAATTTATAATTTATAATATAAAGGTGAATACTCCTATACCCATTTAGTTTTGAGAGGTATGATACCCACATTCAATCACTCAATGACACCTCATTTTTTCTATTCAAATATTTTAAATAAAATTAAATATTGAACAAGTTTTTCCTAGAAGGTATCATACTCATCCAACTCTCAATGGGTATGGAGAGAATTTACCAATAATTAATTTAATGATAAATGAGAAACTTTGAAAAACTCACTCCAACCATAGTTGCTCTACTATCGCGTGCCTCTCTTCACTCCCACCACTCAAAAAATAGAAATGTAACTTCATCACTGGTATCATCACCGGGTTAACCTTAAGAACTCAAAAAACTCTAATCGAACTCTAATCGTCATCTGAACTACGCATTTGGCAGAAACGTAATTCTAGAATATCACACAGTTCTACATTCTTCTCACATCGAACCCTGATCTCCTTCTTCACTGTTCACCATTGTCTCTCACCTTGAAATTGTATTCGGAGCCACCGCTCATTCTGCTTTACTTTACCACCAAACAAAGAAGAAAGATCCAAAAACCTACTACATGTCTCTCACAGAAGCAAAATCCCTAAATCCAGAGAAATGCCAACGAACTCGTCTCTCTTAGGGCCCTGAGTTTGTAGAGGGAGCTTCGTTTTGTAACAATGTCATTGCAACCCTGTGTTTTGTGGAACCCCAAAACCCTAATTATTTTAATTTGGGGATAAAGATGAAGGGGAGGAAGAGAAAAGAGGAGAGAGACCGAGGGAGGAGAGAGATGGACAATGAGGAGAGAGAGGTTGTAGTGGTTGAGATGGTGGCGGCTAGAGATAGAGAGAGAGAGAGAGAGAGAGGTGGTGATTAGGGTGGAAGGCAAAAGCTTTTTTAGGCAAATGTTCACCTTGGTCCTTTATGTTTCACCAGAATATCAGTTTGGTCATTTATTTTTATTTTTTTCGCAGCCACTAATGTTAACAAAGCAAATCCACATCACCTACTAACGGCCAGTGTGGCATATCTCTATAGCACTCATGAATAGTAGGTGTTTGCACGGCCTATTTGCGCAAAATGGCGTAAACAAGAGAGCTATGAGGGTGTAGTGTGATTGGTAGAGACATCTAGCATACTCTAAAATGTTTTGGTTCATATAGCTAGCTCCAATAATTCATTGTATGTTAATTTTGACCAATCTATAGTCCAAAAGACATAATATTCGATGCATCTACCCTTATGATGATAACCCAAGAAAATTTAATATTTCAAAAATATTTTTTAATCTTTTAAAATATGTAGGGGATTTTTATATTTTTATATTTCTTCAAAAAGTATAAATTAAATTTAATTTGTATAAATAATTTTTAAAGTAGTTTATTCTAATTATTTTAAATTTTTTTGGTTTGTAGATAAGGTGACAAGTGCAACTTGAAACATGGTTTAGAAAATCGGCCGGTTCAACCCTACACAAGGGAACAACCAACGTCAAGAAAGCGCAGTTGCAAACCCTACACAGGGAATTTGAACTGCTTAGAATGAAGGATGATGAAGGAATCAGTGAATATTTCGCAAGCACCAGTACAGCCCCTGCAGGCTCGGTAGAAATACAGGAGACTGAAATACAAGAAGATGAGACAGAGCTTGAAACACAGAAGACATGGAGGATAAAGAAGAAGCCTGCCTACCTGAATGATTATGCCCTAGAAAGATATGAAGAACTAGATGAGTTCAATCTTGCTATGATTACCCAATCAGAAGATCTTGGGAGCTTTGAAGAAACAAAGAATGATGACAAATGGAGAAAACCAATGCAGGCAGAGATTGACTCAATAGAGAAGAATGAATCTGGGAGTTGATCACTCTCCCAAAAGGAGCAAAAACAATTGGAGCCAAGTGGGTCTACAAGACTAAACTCAATGAGAAAGGGGAGATTAAGAAACACAAGGCACGATTGGTAGCCAAGGGCTACTCTCAAAAACAAGGCATTGATTACAAAGAGGTATTCACACCAGTGGCAAGGTGGGATACCATTAGAACAATTGTGGCCTTAGCAACCATAAAAGGTTGGGTTGTCTATCAATTAGATGTAAAGAGTGCATTTCTCCATGGAGATCTCTTGGAAACTGTATTCATAGAGCAGCCTCAAGGCTTTATAAAGCAAGGGGAAGAAAACAAAGTGCTCAAGTTGAAAAAGGCTTTATATGGTTTGAAACAAGCCCCAAGGGCTTCGTACAACAAAGTGGAGTCCTATTTCATTGGGGAGGGGTTTGAAAAATGTTACTCTGAGCACACATTGTTTGTCAAAACCAATACCAGCAAAGGAATTCTGATTGTAAGTATTTATGTTGATGACTTACTGTACACTGGGAGCAGCAGTGATATGTTCGCTGAGTTTAAAGACTCTATGATGAAAATGTTTGATATGACAGACCTTGGTAAGATGTATTACTTCTTAGGAGTTGAAATTGTGCAATGAAAAACTGGTATATTCATGGGACAATCGAAATATACAAAGGACATCTTACAAGGGTTGGCATGAGTGATGTGAACTCTGTTAAGAGACCAATTGTGCCTGGTTGCAGTCTAACAAAAGAAGGAAGTGGTGAAGCTGTGGATGCTACTCTCTACAAGCAAATGGTTGGGAGCTTGATGTATTTGGCAGCCAACAGACCTTATGTGATGTACTCTGTATGCTTGGTCAGTAGGTAAATGGAAAATCCAAAGACAAAGCATCAACTAGCTATGAAATAAATCATGAGATACTTGAAGGGAACAGTTGACATGGGCATTATGTACAACAGAGGAGGAAATGCTAAACTGATAGGCTATGCAGATAGTGAGTATGCTGGAGACAAAGATGATAGAAAGTCCACTGGAGGCTACGTGTTTAAACTGGGAACTGGTGTTGTTTCTTGGTCTTCAAAGAAGCAAGCTGTGGTGAGTCTATCAACAACAGAGGCAGAGTTCATTTCTGCTGCTCTGTGTGCTAGCCGAGCTGTGTGGCTGAGAAGAATCATGGAAAAATTAGGAGAAGGCCAAGAGAAGAGCACTCCAATCATGTGTGATAATAGTTCTACCATTAAGATTTCAAAAAATTCAGTGTTACATGGTAGGTGCAAGCATATAAATGTAAGATTTCATTATCTTAGAAATCTTGTGAAGGCTGGAGTCATTGAGTTGCTGTACTGCACTACAGAGGAACAACTTGCGGATATCATGACAAAAGCATTGAAGTTGAAGGATTTGGTGCAGCTTAGGAAATGGCTGGGCATGTGTTCTATCAGTGAGATAAACTACATTGTTGAGAGCAATTAGTTTAAGGGAGGATGCTAGGCCCAATGAATAAATGTATATTTCATATGGGCTTGTTTACGGGTTTGGCCCAACCAAATTAAGTCCATTTGATTGTTGTAAGTTTGTTTTCAATTCCGTTGCAACTGGTTTCGTTCTGTTAAACCAGTTCAACAAACTCATTGTATATAGCCAATTCATGGCTCATTTTGATCAATAACTCTAACACCGAAATCTTTGGAGATTGGATTGCCGTTACTAAAAAGAAGCCACAACATAGAGGAGTGACTCAAAAAAGGAAACCGCTAAAGGTGGCATATTGCTTGGATCAGGGAATCGCGTTAAATCCCTCCAAGGAATTAATAAAGATATTATTGGGTCCAACATAGATGCAATGATTCTAATGAGAGTAATCAATTACGACCGAAAATTTGGCATTAAAAAACGCCAACGTACAGTGGGCCAAGAGAAGAATTTTATTCCTAAAATTGCTACACAGATAGATGGCGTGAATGTTAGAGGAAAAAAATAAGAAATCTGATCCAATTATTTTTGACATTGGAGGTGGGGCCAAGTCAACCATAAATATGGAGCATGTGGAAGGAAATCACTATGTTATGTATGCTAGTATAGAGGACTTGGTAAATGACCAGCTTGCCAGGCCGTTGTTGCGTATTGGAGGCCTTGGAGGTCCAGGTGGGCCCGTAATCAATACCTTGCTACTAGTGATGGGACTTGTTCGTGGACTAATAATGAAGGCTTAGCACAAAATGGAAGCAACAATGCAAGCCATGAAGAATGCAAGGCTATTGAAATCACGTAGGCTGCACATGTTTTGTTCCTATCTCAAAATTGTTTTATATGGATTATCACAATCTCAGAATTTTGAATTGGAGCATTAGAGGAGCCTTTAGCTACGAAGGCGGTCGTCATGCACGTGATTTGGTATGTCAACATCAACCTTTACTTATTTTTCTGATGGAAACTCATTGTCCTTTTGGTAGGTTACTACTTTTTGGTCTCGTTTGGGCTATGATATTTCTGCTCTCTCCGAGGCATCCGGGAACTCTGGAGGTATTTGGGTGTTGAAAAGTAGAGGTTATGACTATGACATCTCAGTGGTAGATGAATCCTTTCAAGCTGTCACTATTTGTATTAAGCATGCAGATTCCACTTGGTTATGTTCAGTTGTGTATGCGAGTCCCCACCTAGTGAATAGGGTCAACTTATGGTCTTATCTTAAGGACATCTGCCCTGCCATCACTTGTCCATGGCTGCTTCTAGGGGATTTCAATGAAGTGTTACTTCCATCTGAGGTGAAGGGGGGCTCTTTCCCAACTAGACAAGGCGGAGAATTTTGCTAACATGATTGAACACTGTAATCTTATTGAGCTTGGGGCCACAGGTAGTACTTTCACTTGGGCTTGCAAGGAGAGGGGAGTCCTAAAGATTTCCAAGAGATTAGAAAGAGCCTTAGGGGATTGTAAGTGGCATACCTTATTCTCAGAGGCCTATGTTCAGAACCTGACCTTCAACTACTCGGATCACCACCCTATTCTTCTTAGAGGGACAGGCTTCATTCCTCCTAAACATACTAGACCTTTTCGCATCCAAGCTGTCTGGTTACTCCATAGTGATTTTCCAAACGTGGTGTACAAAGCTTGGGATCGGACAAAGGTGAACATGTAGTTCCTGTGAGCCTCCACCATGTTAGGGTAACGATGTCTTTGGCGACATTCCTAGGAGGAAAAAATTTCTTGAGAAGCAATTGAATCAAATTCAGGTTAGGATGGAATCTGTTGACTCGGCTCGCTTGACTTTGACTGAAGCTTCTCTTCAAAAGCAATATAATGATGTGCTTAAACAAGAGGAGATCTTGTGGTATCAAAAGTCCAGAGAAAATTGGGTTACTTTCGGGGACAGTAATACTCGCTTCTTTCACACTAAAACTGTGGTGAGGATGAAGAGAAATAAAATCCAAGGGCTCTTCCATGATAATGGGCAATGGAGCACTGATGCCGCCCGCCACTTTCCAAACTAAGGCCATTGATTACTTTCAGAATCTCTTTGAGGCAGACCCTTCTACAGACCCTTCTCCTCTTGTTGTAAATAATATTCCCTTCTTGAGTGACTTTGGCAGGACCACCCTTACTAATTCAGTCCTCAAAGAGGAAGTGAGAGTGGCAGTTTTTGGTATGAAATCTTATAAAGCCCCAGGCCCTGACGGATTCCAGCATATCTTCTTCAAACACTTTTGGGAGAAAATAGGAGATGATGTTTGGCAAGTTGTGAAGACGGCTTTTGATATGGGCAGCATAAATGAGTCTATTGCAGAAACGCTTCTTATCCTCATCCCTAAGGAAGCTAATCCTCAGAGACTCAAAAACTTCAGGCCCATCAGTCTGTGTAATGTCATATTCAAAGTGGTTATTAAAGTTTTAGTTAATCGCTTGAGGCCTTTCCTTGATGATCTTATCAGTCCCCTCCAAAGTAGCTTCATCCCCCAGAGAGGGACTACTGACAATGCCATTATAGCTCCAGAAGTGGTTCACTACATGCACAAGCCTCGTGCCAAGAGAGGCTCTGTTGCTTTTAAAATTGATCTTAAGAAAGCTTATGATAGACTTAACTGGCAATTTTTTGAGTCCACTCTTCATGAGTTTGGTTTCCCCATGGAAATTGTTTCCCTCGTCATGAGTTGTGTGAGGTCTAGCCATATCTCAGTTATTTGGAATGGGGAAAAAAACTAACTATTTCAGACCTTCCAAAGGCCTCCGTCAAGGTGATCCATTGTCCCCATATCTTTTTGTGTTGTGCATGGAAAAATTATCTCTTAGCATCCAAGAGAAAGTGCATAATGGTTCCTGGAAACCGATTCAAGTCTCAAATGGTGGAGCCCAACTCTCTCATATCTTCTTTGCAGATGATGTGCTTCTTTATTGTGAAACTACTACAGACCAAGTTGAAATTGTAATGAATACCCTCAATGATTTTTGTAGTGCTTCTGGTTTGAAAATTAATACTCTGAAGTCTAAAGCTATGTGCTCTAGGATGGTCCGAGGGGAGAGAAAGCTTGGTTGCAGACTTGGGACATTATCTCGGTTTCCCTCTAGTGAAGGGTAGAGTTAAAAGAAGAGTGTACAATGACATCCTTGATAAAGTCTCAAAGAAACTTGCTTCTTGGAAGGGTAATCTTTTGAATAAAGTTGGTAGAGTTTGTTTAGTCAGGTCAGTGACCACGACCATCCCTGTCTGTACCATGCAACTGCACTACCTTCCTACCTTTGTGTGCAACCGCTTAGACAAAATGGCTCACAACTTCCTTTGGGGAGGGGGGGGGGGGGGGGGGATGGCCATTGTCGTACATGAAATCATGTCAACTGGAAAATTGTCACTACCCCTAAACGCTATGAGGGTCTTGGAATCAGAGATGCTAGACTCACCAACTAGGCTCTCCTTTGTAAATTGGTTTGGAACATGCTTCACCATCAAGATAAGCTTTGGGTGCAGGTTCTAACCCACAAGTACTCAGGCCGAAATTCTATGTGGCTAGGAAAGTTGAAATCTAACTCATCCATTACTTGCCGTGGTATTCTGAAGGCCATCTCTATCTTTGCCGAGGGATATAATTTTCGAGTTGGTGGGGGAGAGACATCACTTTGGTATACGGTTGGACCAAGCTTGGCCCACTAAGTCATCCTGTCCCTTTTGTGAACATTAGTGATAGCGATCTGTGCATTCAGGATGTCTATAGGGATAGGATGTGGAATTTGCAAAACCTCTCTACTATAGTGCCACCTGAGATTGTTGCTTTGATTCAAAACATTCCTACCCCTTTGAGTTTGGACTCAGGCCTTCCTGATACTTGGACTTGGCAACCTGTTATCCAAGGTAGCTACACATGTTCTAGTGGCTATTTTTGGCTGTTGAACCAACATAGAAATTGGGATACCAATATTAATATGAAATGGCTTTGACGCCTTAAAATCCCAGCAAAGTTGTAGCACTTCATTTCGCTTTGCCGTCATAACGCTTTTCCAACTAATGTCCGTCGGCATCATTGCAACATGGTAGCTTCTCCAAGCTGCACTCGTTTCTCTTCTCCTATGGAAGACCTCTTTCACTGCCTCCGTGAGTGCCCTCACTCCAAGGAGGTGTGGCTTCGTTTGGGAATGGGGATTCACCCCAATTTCTTTCTGCAAGAGAATCTTGATACCTGGATTTATGACATGATTCATAGTGATTCAATGTGCATCTTTATTGCTGGTTTGTGGCATTTGTGGTGTTGGCGAAATAACATGATCTTTGAAGAACGACCTTGGCACCTACATGAAGTTATAAAGAAGGTGTATGTGTCCCATGATGAGTTCCTTGATCACTTTCCTAACCAGGGTCTCGATATTGCCTAAGCTAGACAAACGGCCCGCTGGTCTCCTCCTCCAGTTGGTATGGTTAAAATCAATGTAGATGGGAGCTTTTTGGAAGCCATTCCTCGTATTGGAGTAGGTGGAATCCTGCGTGATCATTCAGGTGAGTGAATTGCTGGTTTCTCGTACTCACAGGATGGTGGTGATGCTCTCTTGGCAGAATTGATTGCTATCCATATGGGTCTTGAACTTTGCCACGCTAGAGGCTTTACGCATATTGTTTGTGAAAGTGACTGCTTGGAAGCTGTTAAACTCTTTCCTATTGCAAACACCCATGTCTTACATGCCCATGCATCAATTATCATACAAATTCCAGAGGTTATGCAGCGTGCAAGTACTATCACTCTAGCTCATGTTTGGAGGGATCGGAGTAGGTGTGCTGACTTTTTAGCCAAGGAAGGCACCCACTCAATGTGCAATGTTGCTTGGGATCACCCCCCTCCAAGATTGAATTCTCTTATTTTGAGAGACAAGCTTGGAGCTTAGTATTTTGGTACCTTTTTTTTTCCGTTTTTCTCTCTTTTTTTCTTTTGTTACTTTGTAACACCACCAAAAGAAAGTGTCTTCACTAGTTCAATAATTAGTCCAATTTTCAAAACTTTTCTTGAAACTCACACACACAACTACGGAGTCTATGGTTCTAACTCGGGTGATGATGTCCTCCTGCCCAATATGTTTCATCAGTTACCCTTGCGTTACAATTTTACCAAAAATATGAGGTTAAGGTTTGATTGTTAAACTTGGGTTTAATAGTTTTTAATTCATAGATGTTATTATAAGTAACAATTTGAATGTTATAATCTTTTCAGTGTCAGTTTTAATATTGTTTTATTTTTGAGTTTAATATTGTTATTTATATTAATGCATTGCTTTGTTTTTATCTTTCAGAATAAATAAACATTTTCAACATTGCGTGTTTGTAGTTGCTCTCTCAATTACTTTTCCAAATCAGAATCAAACATAAAATTAAACTTGAATATATATATATATATATATATATAAACTAGTGAACCTCCACCACTAATTAATTTTGTTACGGCTCAAATAACTAATGAAGCTCAACGATTAGTAAAATTACTGTAGTTTGTTAGGGCTAATGAGCTAATTATAACAACCATATCTAACGGAATAACAACTAGCTAAGTTTGTTGGGAAGCTTTGTCGGAAAATAAAAAAGGTTTGTTAGGAAGCAAAGTTCGTATCATGCAACTATATAAGTATAGTATAACCATCAATCGAAATATGCTTCACTCTGAACTCTCTCTCTCCACCCTCCTCTCTCTTTTCTCCATATGGATCCATTTATTTTATCATGAGCTAGATGGTCAAAAAAGAAAGAATCTGAACATGGGATTGGTACCCGAAATCAAGGAGATTTAATCAAAATTTCGTTGATGTCGGGTATCATATCCTTTGTTCTTGACACTTTAGAGAAGTTTTGCTCATAGTCTCATAACAAAACATATTTCGGAACCTGCATATCACCAACATTATATTGGCAAAGAGGGTTATTATAAAATTGCACCCAAACATAATCTAAAACACCGGTTGTAAGAGCACTTCCAATCCGAGCACCAGGAGCTGCAGTTATATAAACTTTTTTACCATTATACCCTTCAAGAAACTTTGCAAGGTCACCCAATGTTGATTATCCACCTTCAATATCAAAATCAATTCCATCAAGAACAGCAGAACCAAGAGGACGAGATGAAGACTTTCCACCTAAGAAGTTATTCCAATGATAAGTTAGCTACACTTTTTTACATCTTGAGTTGATGCAATTGAATAACATCCTGCACCTCCTCCAATTGATAGTAACACCTTAATTCCTTTGGCTTGACATGACTTTATGTCTGAGGTTAAGTTAGTACAACCATTACGGTATGGATCACAATGACCAGGTAAATTAATCATTGGTGTTTGGCCATCACCAAATGTTGGTAGGAATGCTATGACTACATAATCGTAATTTCCTGTTGCCCACGCCTCGGCTAATGTGCCCTCGTTTCCGTTTTGGCCCCAATAGATTGCAATTTTGCCAGCATTAGAAATGTTTGCTAGTGTTAGCAAGAGCATGGAGAAGAATGTGATTCTGATTGCATGGTGATTCCAATTTCATTGTTGAGTTTGTTATTGCCTATATATATAACTGTTGTATTTCTTAAGAATTGAAGTTGTTCCTATGGTAAAACATGCTGGTGGGTGTGGCTTTTATTAGAGTAACATTAATAATGTTACAAAAATGTCATTTTACTGATAAGAAAGTTGTTGTTGGTTACTTTGTTTGGGGTTGAATGTTTAAAACGCAGTTATAGTAATGCTGAACTAAATTGATACCTCTGTTGTCAGTTTTCTGTTGTATTCTTTGATTCTGATGCTAATCTGGTTTTTTAATATTATTATGCTTCTGTTAAAACAAACACATAATAAAAGGAGGTAAGAACAACAAGTAGGACAATGTTGTCATTAAGTTAATTAAAACTTTACTTGTATAAAATGATTAAGAGTCAAATTGTTGCTTCATCTAATTTTTTATTTGAGAATTTTTGGAGCGAGTTTGGTTTGTAAAAAGCGCTTGTGCAGCCTCTGTGAAGCTAACAAGCGAGGGATTGAGCTAAACAACAAAGTGTTACTTTAAGTTTCTATTTTTTTAGAATGCATACACAATATTTTGGGCTAGGGATCTTTAACTCTACTCTGGTGTCTAGGAAAAGGAAGCCCTGAATAATCTGGAATTTATCTGAAAGGTAAGTAAATCATGACTCCAATTTATTCCATCACCGAGATTGAACCCAAGCACTAACCGAGTTCGGCCTTTTAGATGGAGTGCATTAAAAATGCATATACAATTTTAAATGTGCGAATGATTATCACGGTAAGACAAGCGTAACATTTGGGTGTCAAATCATGTGGAAGGGTGTAATATTATATCTATTTATCTATATTATAATTCCTTGAGAGTCTCCATGTCATATGGCGAGAGACTCCAAAGTTTCAGAGAGAGAGAGAGACTCGCGAGTGAGAGGGTGAAGTTCAGAAAAAATAACTTTCATCTGATACTGTGTTAAAAATGTAAAATCTGAACTTGATATTATTTCACACTCAAGTGAGTATATATAGAGAATATACAATGTGCAGCCTACAACACTAACTATTAACAAGAGACCTACCGGACTAACTGATAACAATAACAAGTAACTATTCTAATAATTACAATAGTAAGATTTGCAAGCCTATTCTAACAGCCGCCCTGAAACTGGATCATGAGTAACAATCAGGGTTTCAAATTGCGGTTGTGGTCGCGTTGCGCTTGCAGTTGCGGCCATTTGCGATCGCTACGATGCATATTGCGGTCGATGTGGCATGAAATAATTTTTTGTTAGCATAAAATATTATAATTTATTGGTTATCTCATATAGTTCACATGTCTTCTAACTCCTCTCTAAAATTTCAAATATATTTCATTATCAACTCGTCGTCATTTTATAATATCTTTAATCCTTTAAAATAATACCCTCTAAATGTATGATATAAGGACAGAGAAAAATAGAAAAATAATTTGTGCGACAAATTTAAAGACAATTACGTTCTGATGCGGTCGTTGCACCACTGCGTTGCGGCCGATGCGGTGTTGCGATGCGGAATTTTTTGTGATTTGAGATCACAATGCAATTGCGTGTTGATGCGGTTGCGGATGCTGCCGCAATAGCAATATTGCGGCCGCATCACGTGATGTGGTCCGCAATTTGAAACCCCGGTAACAATCATGTTCAACTTGAAGAGAAGAGTAGAAAAAACTAGGAAATGTGAGAAGAGACTTCTTGTTGTTGATAGCTAGCTGCCAACCGAAGAAAATCAACGCAGTAATGAAGTGCGATTCTATCACGAACACAAGAGAGGAAGAAGTGGATCTGAATCAATGTTTGCAATGCGGGAGGAAAAAAATCAAAAATGCAGATGCGATGATGAGGAAAGATAGTATAGGTACAATGAAATGCTCAGTGACTATGAGCTTGAAATTAAAATAGCAAACAAAAGGGGAAAGATAGTAGAGAGAGAGAGAGAGATCACAATGCATACCATCTATTTGATCCAGTTGATTTATTAAATAAGAACTTTTAATTCAACGTTGAATTGATGAATTTCTTTTTGTTTCTAGAATTATTAAGCAGAGTAACTCTAACTATAATTACAACGGAGTAACTATATTCATTCTCCATCTTATTTAATATATATATATAGACTAGGGTTTAAATTATTTCAATAGTAATTTTTACAGAGTTAATTCACATCCCAACCGTTGATTTGGATCTAATCCAAAAGTAACTTTACATCATTACTTAATGATGTATTGTTACTATTGGATTAGATCCAAATCACCGGTTAATATGTGGAGCAACTCTATAAACTCTTGGAGTAACTTGAACTATATATATATATATATGGCTGGCCAAGGCATAAGGCAACCCAAGCCCTCGTTTTGGGCCTCTAAAAAATTTGTAATAGGTAAAAAGGGCCTCGAATTTAGTAACAAATACAAAACAAAGTGCCTCAATTTCATGAATACACATGCGGTCGGTCGCTGAATTGAATCCATAAGGATTATTTTGTGATTTTTTATTTTTGAATTCTCATATTATTATTAAAATAAAAAAAGCTTGTTTATCAATTGGGACAGGTAGCATTAATAAGCCAAGCTTACCGTTACATGACTACATCTACTTTGTTGTAATTAACATACATAAAATATATAAACTATAATACACATATTAATTATTAAAATTGTAATTAATTTTATAGTTTACATTTTAAAAATTTTAATTATTGTTCATACAATTTTTTTATAAGTTTTGTAATTTCTATAGTATTTTCTTACTTTAAAAGATTTACATTTTTTTTAAAAATTTCTTTCAATATTTGTCACTTTTATGTTATCCTCTCTTAAAGGGTCTCACTATAAAGTTCGCTTTAGGCCTAAAAATAGGTTGGGCCGGCCCTATATATATATATAAACTAGTGAAACTCCGCCACTAGTAAAATTAATTTTGTTAGGGCTCAAATAAGTAGTGAAGCTCCACCATTAGTAAAACTAGTTTGTTAGAGATCAAGTAACTAATGAAGGAGGTTGTTATTTAGCTATTATAACAACCATATCTAATGGAATAACCACTAGCTAAGTTTGTGAGGAAGCTAAGGTCGTATCAACTATATAACTATACTATAATCATCAATCAATGTAGGCTTCACTCTAAATTCTCTCTCCCCCATCCTCTCTCTTTTCTCCATATGGATCCATTTATTTTATCATGAGCTAGGTCGTCAAAAAAAGAAAGAATCTGAACATGGGATTGGTACCCGAAGTCAAGGAGATTTAATCAAAATTTCGTTGATGTCGGGTATCATATCCTTTGTTCTTGACACTTTAAGAGAAGTGTTGGTTATAGTCACATAACAAAGCATATTTTGGATTCTGCATATCATATTGGTTAATTAGGTGACGTATATCTATCTTGGCTTCATAAATAAAGAATCTTTTTTTTTATATACAATATTTTACTCTTATAACAAATATTAAGTATTGTGTTTTTTTAACAATTGATGTTGCTGCTATGCTAAACAATGATGGTGGGAGCGGCTTTTATAAGGGGAAAATTAATAATGTCACAAAAATGTGGCATTTATTCATAACAGAGGTTCTTGGTGGTTTTACTTTGTTTCAGGTTGCATGTTTAAAACGCAGTTAGTGATGTTGAAGATAATTGATATCTCGCTTCTCTGTTTTCTGTTGTATTCTTTCTTTCTAGTGCTAATCTGTTTTTTTTATTTTCTTTTATATTATGTATCTGTTAAAACAAACACATATAAGGAGGTAAAAACAACGATTGGGACAATGTTTTCTGCGATATATCATTAATTAGAATAATTAAATTTGACTTGTATAAAATGATTAAGAGCCAATTTTATTGTTAACTGCTCACAAACGATGAAAATGACAGAGAAACATGTCTTTCAGCATGAATCAACTATTACTATTTCCATGTATTTAATCAATTTTTTCTTAAACACAGGAGTATTAATGAAATGAGGCACGTCCCTTGACAAACTAACCTATGTTTTCCTGAATGATGTTTCAATGTTTACGAGATTTATATTGCTCAAGACATAAGGAAATAATCACCTTTTATGCTCATTTAAATGAAACTAGCTATAATATAACATGTTTATTAAACCACATAAATTAGTTTTGTTTTGAGTAAACATTCAATTTGGTAATGTAAAGTTGGATCGCATATATACATATTTTAAGAACACTTCTCTACATATATACATGTGAATTTAATTATTTGAGAATTTTTGGAGTGAGTTTGGTTCAGAAAAAGTTACAATCTTACTTCAATATGTTCCATCAATAAAAAAATGCTACTTTATGAATGGAATTGGGCCTTCATTATCCACTACAATGAGGCCCATACACAAAAGCAAATCCACCAATCAATGGCCAAGATCAAGGCACTAGATCGGACGGTCCAGAGCAAATAGGTCAAACACCACTCAACTCTATAAATAAGCATTCAATTTTTCATTGATGGGGAACGATCTCACCCATAATATCACCTGTAACTCGACCTCTCTTCTAACTTGAGCGTTAGAGTGTCTTTGCAGGTACCACACCCCTACACCGGATCAGACTACTGTTGATCAAGACCTACTACTACTTACTATCTCGGATCCTCTACTCGGTTAGAAATACGGTATAGAACACTTTATGATTCTTGTACTAGGGTCTTCGGAAATGCCGTACTATACTCTTGAAGACCAAGGAAGGCCTTGTTAGCCGAGGAGCGCAAACAACATCCTAGGAGACACAGGCAGTACTGCAGAAGTCGTCTGTACCGTATGTGCCGCCGTACGGACCATGCATAGAGCATGACACATCCGACTACGAGATAAGTATGAAGGATGTGGGAGTCGATCATTGCGTCATAACGAAATAGTGGTCGTACCACTACCTCGGTGGCAAGCGTAGAACAATGATATCCTGTAGGGTAGAGCACCATAGGACCTCCTTTGTAATACAAGTAGTGCATGTTACTGTTGTGTTAAGGACATCGTCGTCCTAAACAATTTGGAGGCTCTGTTCAAATCTTAAAAATTAGGTCCTCCTTTTTATCAAATGAACCAAAAACTCAAACTATATTTTATTTAAATTGTAATTAAAATCTCAATACAACTTCAAACTAATATCAACTTTTTAGCTACTTAAAAATGTCGTAAAATTAAGATTTTGATATATTTTTATTGAAATAAATAAATTACAGACGTAGTAATTATGATTTTATGTTAAGAAAATGTTGAATAATCTACTTGATTTTATGTTAAGAAAATGTTGAATAATCTACTTGATTTTATGCTAAGAAATTGTTGAATGATGAGTACACTATTGATGTAATTGATTACTCCTTCTAGTCTCTATTATAATCAGAAATAACTACTTTCACGGTGATTAAGAAATTTAGTTAAGTGCAATTAAATATTTAGATTTCATGTTAACATCAAGTCAAGTTTACTAAATTGACTTTTATAGTATTTTTTTAAAAAAATTATTTATAATATTAATAGAAATACAACAATATACAAATATAGCATTAGTAATGGTTTTTATTTAATCTTAAAATTTTGATTTTTGATTCAACTTGCATTGTTCTATTGATTTTTGATTTTTTTAGTTATTATCATTTGATTTTTTTAGTGATTATCATTTTTTAGTTTATTTTCCCCTTTAAAAAATGATTCAAAAAATATGAAAATATAGAATGTAACAGAGAAAAGTAGAGTCTTTTCAACAAAAAAAAAACAGAGAAAGCAGAGCTGCAGTCACCGACTGGGACACATCTGGAACCCGTCTATGCTGTTGCAGAATGAATAAAGAAGTGTCTATTATTTTATGAACCATATACTAATATTTTTAGGGGCCCTAAAAAAATTGGATCAGGCAGGGGGCCCTATGCGGTAGCACGACCCGCACACTTGAATGGTCGTCCCTGATTAGGGATCTTTGGTTCATGTATTCTGGGAGGTATCTCTTCAGAATGCTATATCCTTAAGGGTGGTTCCACCCCACTTTATATACCAGAACAATTCTTAATAGAAGATCAAATCAGATAGTGTCCTTGAACAAGGATGGTGAGCCTCTTGTCGAGGTGGAGGAGGTGAAACGAGAAGTGAAAAGTTTCTTTGAAGATATTTATGTGGAGACAGATTTTCATAGACTTATTCTCAGCGGTGTGGATTTCAATAGGATATCTGAGGAGGGTGTACTCAATGGGTTAAATTCTTCGTGTCGATCGACTTTTTGTCGGGCAGACATATATCTTGTTTTTTCTCACTTTTGCTCTTTATGTTTCAAATTTGTTTCAAAGTAGTCCTTTTTTTAACATTTCCATCCACTGACTTTAACAGACGTCAGACGTCACGTTGGCTGTTAACTGGTGACATGAAAAGAAACATAAAAGACCAAACCGAAATTTTTGTGAAACATAAAGGACCAAAGTGAACTTTTACCAAAAAAAACTCCGCCTCCATCCTCAATCCCCCCACCCTCTCACTCTCTCTCCACTGCACTACCATCACCACCAATAGTACCCCTCTCTCTCCTCCCTCAAACACACACACACACACACACACTAGTATTTCTTCCCCTTTATTTCTTCAAGAGGGGGAATCTTATGGCTGATAAGTCCAAATTAGTTGTTATTTTAGTGTTTTTTTTAAGTAGATATTTGGTATTTTTATTTCTCTTTTAGGACTATTTTACAGCTTCTATTTGGATTTTATTTTGTAGGACAAATCAAGAGCAAAGGAAGTATTTTAAGCACTAAAAAGCATAGCATTGAAGTCCCAAGGATAAGAGATTCACAAAGGATCAAAATAGTCAGAATTTGCATGAAAAATCACCCTCTGGCCAAAAGTACCACGGGTGCCCGTGTTGCTCAACACGGCCCGTGTTGCCTGATGCGCTTTGGAATGCTGAGAGTTTTTCCTCTTCAAACAAAAAGTACCACGGGTGCACGTGGTGCTCCCCACGGTCCGTGGCTCAATATCAGATGCTGAAACTGTTACAAACCTTTCCCATTCTCTTCATTATGGATTGTAACTCGAATTTAGGGCCTCATTTCATGTGTAATCTCACCTTTGCAATATTGCAAAATTACTCTCAAAGTTTAATCCAAGTTTTTACATTTCTCTTAAGCTTTTGTTCTTTATCTTTATGCTCTTTACTTTCTTGCACTTTTATTTTTCTGCTCTTTACATTTCAGCTCTTACTTTCTACACTTTATTTCTTGTCATTTAGATTTCAGCCATTTACAATTATGTTTATTTATCTTATTGCAATTTACATATTAAGCATGAGTGAGTAGAGAAATACAGTTTTGGGTTATTGGGAGTAATCACAGTGATAGGTCCCTAGTAATTCTCAAAGACTATTCTCCACTCCAATTGTATTGTAATTCTAATCTATTTTCATTAGAGTGAAGTACCGAAAGGTGAAATTCTATGTTCGACCTATGAAAATGGACAAGAGAATTAGGATATGAGAATAATCCTAATTCTCTTGAGGCATTTAAAGGTTTTGTTCTTAAAGGGTTTTGCTAACTTTCAACCATGAGAATAGGATTGAAAGTTAGATTCTCATGGTTGAAAGTTAGATCAAAACACATCATTTTACTCTAAAAGAAGACTATGATTACATTTGTTACCTTGCCTTTAGAATATATTACTTTTGTGGGTTGGAGGATAGTTAAAGAGTTACATGAGTTCTCATCATTGTGATGAAACTAATAACCCGAGATTCTTTACATTCCGGAATTTCAATTAATCAAAAATCTATTCTTCAAATCATTCCTTTTAGCTAATCACCATCGAAAAATTAAATTGGTATTCACAAAGTCTCTGTGGGATCGATACTTTTTATTACGCGATAGAACTGTGCACTTGCGGGCTATCAATGGCTGTCAAGGAGTTTGATCTGCTTTGTCTTTGAGAAGGTAGTCAAATATTTGGTCAGCCTTAGAGATGTCAAAGGAGTATTCAACCCTTTCCTCGGCTATCCCCTTAACTATATCGGCCACTAAGATGTCTGCTGTGTAGTCGGTTGAGTCATCATAGTCTGAATCCTCGGTTGCATCCACCACTGACACTAACTTTGGTCATTTGCCCCGAGTGGCTCTCTTCCTTTCTCTTTCTTGTATAAATTGTACAATCTAAACGGCCCTAGAAGCCAAGCCACCGAGGTCGCTACAAGCTTGCCCGAAAGCTTCTCCTTCAATTGAGGGTGCATTCCAGAGATGGCCACAGAAGTAAGTTGGGATTCTGGGAGAGGTACTGAGCACTTTCCATCCATCTTTCTGAATCTCTCAATGAAGTCTGTCACTGCATCGTCCACCTTCTGCCGTAAATTCATAAGATCGGCTGCGGTAACTTCAGGTTGTGGCCAATAAAATCTGTCATGGAAGCACCTTTTCATGTCTGCCCAGGTGGGAGAGAGGAGTACCATGCGAAGGTGGTTCCTGTAAAAGGCAAAGGGAACAGCTGCAACTTGTGATACTCATTCTGGTTTCCTTCCCCACATTGGGCCGTGAATCGGCCGATGTGATCCATAGTAGACTTGCCATCATCCCCGGAAAATGTCAGGGGTTTTAAATCCTCTAGGAAGAGGCACCAATCTATCCACCCACTCGGGTTAAGACTTCCTGTACACTAGACGGTTGAGCGGTTTCAACTGAACACCGATGAACTTCTTGATGGTGTCAACGACGATATTAGGGTCCAGGAGTTGGGCCCCGATGATCTTTCAAGTGGAGGCGTTGGTCGCCACAGTGTATCTGGGGGACCCTGCGCCCCTGTCTGCGGTGGCACCTGAGGTGGAGCATCTTTCTATTGCTGCCCAGGCACTACTTGGGCCAGGTTAACAAGGCCATTTCCAAGTACAGATGTCTGCGTGCCTCAGTGAGGTCGAATTTGATTCCATAGCTACTCTACCAGGGCAACATTCATCTGTTTCTGTATATAGGAACCCGCTGGGTAGGTACTGAGTGCTCCGGGGTACCGCTGACTAGGAGGTAGGCTTGTCAAGCCAGGTCAGCTCTGGACCACCAATGGTTGCTGACTCGGGCAAAGCCCACCAATCCTGCCATTCCCTGATTCCGGGGTGAAGGTTTTCCCCCTTGCGTAAGCCAGGTAGTTAGCCAATTGGTGAGACAATTGATACATGATGTCGTGTATCCTCATGTCGATTTGTTGCCGGATAAACGACGTGGACATGACCATAGGTTCCTCATAATGTTGAGGAGAACCGTCAATAGACTCAATATTAACCGCAAGGGGCGTCGCCTCCGAAACACTTACTGGCTCAGTGTTCTTCGCTTTAGGAGCAGTTGCCTTTTTTGATGCCGATGGAGGCTCCATACTTAGGTTTCTTCCAAAGTGTCAGTACATACGCCAACTATAATCCAGTCCAGGCAAATCAAGCGGAATCGTTTGCTCACCTATTCTTGTCCCACCGGGCGTGCCAATATTTGTTGTCGTCAAACTCTTAGGTCCTAGCCGTGGGGTCGACCAGAGGTTTGGATAGTCTTTCATTCCCCGTTTCTTCAAGCAATTGCGTCGAGGAGGGAACTCTGCTCCTCGACTGTGGGTTTCCTGACTCCTCTAGAATGGGTCAGGCAAGATGAGAGGGACGCGAGTGTTGGATTATACTTCTGGCTAATGCATAAAGTAAAAGGTAAAGTGTGATAAAGGAAGATAAATTGAAATAAACGTAGGTTTGATTGATTGGATGTGTGTTTGTACAATTACTCTATAGCTATATATATATATATATATATATATATAGACACACACAGGCCCTCGTCGGCCACTATGCTAGCCAACATTTGTCTGTCGTCCGATTGATCTAAGATCAACGACTCTCATTGCTTCCTAAGCCCTCAAAGGGGCGGAGTAACCATCCACGATCCCACTAGCACGGTTAGTGGGGTATGTGCTCGTCGCTCCGCGTTTTCAACTTCAACCGCTCCCACGTTCTGTCTTCGTTCCACTTGGTCGCTCGACTGCCCTAGCCCCTTTGGTTAATAGCTTGGGCACCCGAGTCACCTGAGCCTTGGCACTCTATAGGCTGGGGCTATTACTTTTCCTCGGCTTAGCCCATTGGCCCTCGGGCGTAACCCTCCCTCGGGGAGTTTTGTTGTTTAGTGTGCCCCGAGGACCTCTCTTGACTTCACTCTATCTGGCAAGTACCCCTTCTATCTCTGTCATGTGGCTTGCCTTCACCCCATGATTCCCTTCTCTTTCCCCTTAGCCCTCGGCCTACGACTTAATTATTTTTGGGTGTTAACAGGTTTGGACTTGGAACAATATCTCGAGTAAAATAAAAATATCGATTGACTCAAAGCTATGAGCACACTTAGAAGGTTCCTAGAAAGAAGTTGTATGTAGTGATTGCAAGGTAGTTAAATTTACATCCCGGAGTGTAGGAGCGTATGCTCCTACGAGCTCATGAGCCCTCAACGTTCCCGCCCCCATTGAAAATTGCAATCTGCAAAGGAAATGTAGGAGCGGCGCTCCAGAGCATTAGGAGAGGAAGGAACTGTTAGGAGGGTAACGAGTAGAAGAGGAGCGCGGGTCGGGTCCGCTCCTTTTAAAGGAGTGTTTTTAAAAATGAAACAAGGTCGGGTCGCGATGGGGTTTAAAATGAAACCCTAATTTCGTTTTCAATTCTCTCTCTTCTCACGCAACTTGCGGCCAATTCTTCGATCGCTATTTTCTCTCACTGAGATCTCTCTCTTCACACGCAACCTGCAACTGTGAAGGCGGTGAGGCCTCTCCCTACGGCAGCGACTCATCTTCTCTTCTCTACCTGGTTCGTAAAGCTCTATTCCTTTGTTCTTTTTTGTTTTTCATTTGTTTTTCAATTTATGAAGATGTGCTCTGATTCGTTTTTCTTGCTCTATGGTTGTGCTCTGTTTTCTTTTCGTTTTTACATTCAGTTTTTGCTTTTCGTTTTTATATTCTGTTTCTTTGTTCTATTTTGTTTTTGCGTTTTCTTTTCATTTCTATTTTCTTTCTATTTTTCATATATAAATTCTGATTTTGGTCTTTTGTTGTGTGTTTTATTCATTTTAAATAGTTTGTTGAGTGATGACTTCGTCAACTCCTAATACTAGTACTCAAAATTCTGTTGGGAGCTCCAATCCAAGTGTGGGTACAACATCTAGGAAGAAAAAATTGCCTAGAAATGCTGCTGGTAGCAAAACTGATGTGGCCTGGAAATATGGGATTTCGGTTGCCGATGACAATAAGAGAATTAAATGCAAGTTTTGTGAAAAAGTATTCAATGGAAGTATTTACCGGTTGAAACATCGTTTAGCTAGAACTTCAAAGGATGTTGGAGCATGTCGGGTTGTTCCAAATGATGTGAGGAAAGAAATGTTCGAATAAGAATCTCTTTCTAGGTTTTGATGACACAAACTAAGTAAGATTTAGGTTTTCTAATAAAGTGTGATCTAACATGTTTGCTAAGTGCTAAGAACAGGTTTCCTTACATTGCAAAATATGGCCCTACCTTAGATTAACAAGTTGGTAAAATACAATGGTTGAAAAGCCTTGAGAAGGTTAAATTATGATAAGCTCAAAATAAGTCAACAGAAGGTTTCACCGAATTAAAAGAAGGTTGACCAAAAGTCAACAGAAGGTTTGACCAAAGCTACTGTTGGTTAAGGCTTAGCTGTGTAAGAGTACACTAGGCTGTTGCGTGTGATCAAAGCTAGTGTTGGTTAAATCTTTTGTGTAATAGCTATTTGGGAAATAGTGGAAATACTCACAAGGAAGTGGAGAGGATGTAGTCAAGTTTGGGTGAACCTCTATAACTCTACTGTGTTATTTACTAGTTTAAACAACAAAGACAATTTGGGAAAGTTTTAAATCTGATAAAGGAACTTTTCTTGGTTATTCAACAACATCTAAGGCTTATAGAGTGTATAATCTTTGGACTCAAACTGTAGAGGAAAACATGCATATTATTTTTAGTGAAACTAACAGTTTAAATGAAGTGATTGATGTTGATAAGGTCAACAATAACAAAGAAGATTGTCAAGTAAATGAAAACAGGTTTGCGAAGGATGAACAAGGGACTCCCTCACAACATTCTCAACATACTGAAAAAGCCACTGACCAAGCTTCTCAAATGCCACGAAGTTGGAAAATGGTAGTTCATCATCCACAAGATCAAATCATTGGTAGCACTTCAGAACCTATTAGAACTAGGACATCATTCAGAGATAATGCTTCTGAAATAGCACTCATATCTGACATTGAGCCAAAGACCATTAACGAGGAAATACAAGATGAGTCATGGATAGAAGCGATGACTGAGGAACTTTCTCAATTTGAAAAGAATGAAGTGTGGAACCTAGTTTCACCTCCCAAGAACCAGTCAGTCATAAGAATTAAATGAGTTTTCAGAAACAAGTTAGACGAAAATGGTAAGGTGGTGAGAAACAAGGTAAGACTTGTTGCTCAAAGGTACAACCAACAGGAAGGTACTGAATATGATAAAACTTTTGCTCATGTGGCAAGGTTGGAAGCTATTAGAATTTTACTTGCATTTGCTGCTCACAAAAATTTAAGATTTTTTCAAATGGATGTGAAAAGCGCTTTTCTAAATGGCTTTTTAAATGAAGAAGTTTATGTCAACCAACTCCTTGGTTTTGTTGATCAAAAGAAGCCCAACAATGATTTAAACTCACAAAATCTCTATATGGGCTCAAGCAAGTTCCTAGAACTTGGTATGAAAGGTTGAGTAGCTTCTTGATCAAAAATAATTTTACAAGAGGGAAAATTGATACTACATTATTCAAAAATTCTCTTGAAATGGATTTGTTGATCGTTCATATTTATGTGGATGATATCATTTTTGGATCAACAAATGAAAAGTTATGCAAAGATTTTGGAAATCTTATGAAAAGTTAGTTTGAAATGAGTATGATAGATGAGTTAAGATTCTTTCTTGGTTTGCAAATTAAACAACTTGAGGAAGGTATTTTTATTTGTCAAGAAAAATACATTAAGGACCCGTTTGGTGCACAGGATAAGGAGATAGGATATGATAAATATATCCTATCCTACTGTAATCCTTTGTTTGATGCTCCAATAGGATATGATAAATTAAACCCATCACTTATCCTATCCTATCTGCCCTTTGTTAATTTAATCCTAAATATTAGCTGGGTTTATTTTCACCTATCCTGTTGTCTATCACACTTTTCACGCTCTCTCAACCTCTCAGTTGCGCTATCTCAACCTCTCACTCTCACGCTCTCGGTCTCACGAACCCTCTTCATCTTCAACCTCTTGCTATTCTTCTTGCATCTCTGAACAAAAAAGAAGAAGATTCATGCTCTGAAAATCGTCCCTAGTTGCAGAACTGATGTGACCTAAGAAGAGGTACGTTTTCCCCTTTTCTGATTCTTTCCCATCTTCACTGATTCTCGTTTTCCCCCTTTTTCATTGATTCTGATTTCCCCCTTTTTGCAGTGCTTTTGAAACTTAGGGCTTGTTGTTCTTTGATGTTATTTCTAGTTTTCTACAAATTTTTGATGTTATAAGTGTTGTTTGCAATTAGTTTTAAAACTAATTTTATGTAGCTTATTGAGTTTGAATCGAGAATTGTGGTATTTGTCTTGTGTTTGCTGAACTGTTTTTTGGTAATTAAATTAGAAAGTAATAATGTAATGTGGGGAAGATGGATTTAATGGGTGTTTTGCTTTTTTCATGATATTATAGTTGAATCTAAGATGTTGTTTTTTCTAATTTTTCTAGCTATCTCCTTCAATTTTCTAGGTAAATATGAATTCACAAGAACAACATGATGTGATGGTATATCTAATTTTGGAGCAAATGTTTTTAGAGATGGTTGAAATTTGTTTTGCAACTTTCATGGCTGTGAGCCATTCTGCATTATGGTTTTACGAAAATCATAGCATTAGGCAACAACCGGTGGATAGAGAAGGATTACGTGGAGAATTTTTAGAGGGTTTGATCATTCGAGATGATGTAATATGTGTTGATCAACTCCGCATGGATATTAGATCCTTTCGTTTATTATGCGGTCTCCTACGTACTGATGGTAAATTGAAAGAAGATGGATTAGTAAGTATTGAAGAACAAGTAGCTATGTTCTTACACATATTGGCACATCATTCTAAGAATCGTGTTATTAAGTTTCTATTTAAACGATCAGGAGAAACCGTTAGTAGGTATTTCAATTCAATGTTGAATGGGGTCATACGATTACATGAAATACTTCTTAGAACACCTGATCCTGTCCCAGAAGATTGTTTAGACGAAAGATGGAAATGGTTTAAGGTACTTTGTTAGTATGTATTTTGAAGTTTCTATGTGTTACATATTTTCCCCTAAATTATTTACTCCTATAATTTGAATATATGCTTACAGAGTTGTCTTGGGGCACTAGATGGAACACATATCCAAGTCAATGTACCGACGATTGACAAACCTCGATATCGTAACAGAAAAGGGGATATATCTACCAATGTCCTTGGTGTATGTTCTAGGGATATGAAATTTATTTATGTGTTGCCTGGATGGGAAGGATCTGCATCAGACTCGAGGGTATTGCGAGATGCTATTTCTAGGAGGAATGGTTTAAACGTTCCAACAGGTTAGAATAATTAAATGGCACAAAAATTGCATTAGTGTTCAAATAGTAATAGTTATATTTTTTATTTGATTGATGGTTGGCTGAATTGCAGTTTAATGATAATTTTAGCACTGGAATGGTAATTGTTTCTAAGCAAGCATGTAAACTATTTGTTGAAGATGGACATATAGTTAATCTTGCTTTTGAATGATGTTTGAGCTGATTATATGAAGATATGAAAAATACTCTGTATACTAAAGTAGGTAGAGTATTTTGTTCTCACTTGGGTTTTAGTGGCTTTGCATCTGTGTTTTACTAGAATGAATTTGATTTGTTATTTGTCTTGGTTCATTTTTCATCACATATATTTGTTTTTATGTTGACAACTTTTTGTTATTATAGGTTACTATTTTCTTGT
This sequence comes from Astragalus glycyphyllos, assembly GCA_963573325.1. Classification (NCBI taxonomy): domain Eukaryota; kingdom Viridiplantae; phylum Streptophyta; class Magnoliopsida; order Fabales; family Fabaceae; genus Astragalus; species Astragalus glycyphyllos. The sequence goes on from OY754308.1 coordinate 22,170,844, forward strand.
GGATGTTGGGTATACAAATTCTGAAGGATTTCTTGCTCCATATAGAGGGAGTCGTTATCATCGAAGTGAATGGAGACGTGGATACACACCTTCAAATAAGCAAGAGCTTTTTAATATGAGACATTCTATGGCGAGAAATGTGATAGAGAGAACTTTTGGATTACTAAAAATGCGTTGGGCTATTCTTAGGAGCCGGTCTTTCTATCCAATCAAAGTTCAAATTCGTATTATAAATGCGTGTTGTCTATTACACAATTTCATTCAAAGAGAAATGCCCACTTATCCAATGGAGGAACAATTAGACGTAGCTATGGAAGCACAACTACACAATGAAGATATATTGCACATGCCGCTCCTATTAATACAATAGAGGGAAGTGATGCATGGTCTACTTGGAGGGAGAACTTAGCAACACAAATGTGGAATGAATGGCTTGCTAACGGACACATGAATTGATGCCCAATTAGTAGTGGAGTTATTTGTGATTTTCTTGTTACATAGTGTGTGTATCTATATGTGTGTGTCTGTGTGTGTGAGTGAGACAGTTTTATTAAGTAGTATATAGAATTATTTAGGTACTGCTACAACTTTTTATAATTTGAAGTTGTTTATTATATTTCTACTTATGCATATGTCAATTTTGTTCATTTATAAATATTATTTATTTAATCTGTCAAAATAAATAATTTTTTAAGATTTGTATAAAATGATTTCTTCAATTATTTTATTTTTTTAGTAGATTTTGATAATTAATAGTATTTTAAAATATTACATTTTTTTTAAATAAATATATGTAATTTCTTCACAAGGACAATATTGTCATTTGGATATGACATATATCATATCATGTCATTATCAAGTGCGTACCAAACACAGGATATGATAAAGTATTGCTATCTTGTTTGTTATCATGTGCGTATCAAACACATGATAGGATAACTGCTTATCATGTCTTTATCCTATCATGTCTTTATCCTGTTCTGTATCCTATCCTATCTCTATCCTATCCTGTGCACCAAACGGGCCCTAAAGACATTCTCCAGAAATACAAAATGAATGAGGAAAAAGCCATGGCAACCCCTATGCATCCTTCCATGCAAATTGAGAATGATGAAGAGGGAAAACCAATATCTGAGAAAGAATACAGAGGTATGATAGGGTTACTATTGTACCTAACTGCCATTAGACCAGATAGTGTTTTTAGTTAGCCTATGTGCTAGATTTACAGTTTCTCCAAAAGAATCTCATCCTAAAGCCGAGAAAAGAATTTTCAGATACTTGGTTGTAGCTAACTACCAATAGACCACACCTATTGTGTTTTCAGAAGGGTTTGATCATTGATTCACACATGTCTTCAAATAGAATGTTTAAGGCATTGGCTGAAATGGTTACTCCTGTCTGTTTGAAAGTCAGTAGCAGTGAAGATACAACTCTGTTGTGGCACAATAGGTATGCTCATTTGAGTTTTAAAGGGTTGAAGACCCTAAGTTAGAAAAATATAGTGAAAGGGTTGCCTAACATGGAGGAATCATCTAGGGTATGTGAAGACTGTGCAATTGGGAAGCAACATAGGGAATCTTTTCCAAAGAAGAGCTCTTGGAGAGCCTCACCTGTTCTACAGTTGATTCATGCTGATATTTGTGGTCCTATTAATCCTGCATCTAACACTCAAAAGAGATATTTTTTGACATTTATTGACGATTACAGCAGGAAGACTTGGGTATACTATTTGACTGAAAAATCAACAGCTTTTGAATGCTATAAGCATTTTAAAGCAAGTTTTGAAAAGGAAAGTGGCAGAGTCATAGGCACCTTAAGGACTGACAGAGGAGGAGAATTTGCCTCTGATGAATTCAACATGTTTTGTAAAGATAATGGAATAAAAAGGCAATTGATAGCAAGTTACACACCTCAACAGAATGGGGTGGCAGAAAGGAAGAATAGGTCAATAATGGATATGGTTAGAAGTATCATGTGCCACAAGAAAATTCCAAAAAGATTCTGGCCTGAGGCAGTGAATTGGGTCATCTCTGTAAAAAACAGAAGCCCTTCAGCAGTTGTTGATGAGTAACCCCTGAGGAAGCTAGGAGTGGGTCAAAACCCTCAGTGCATTTTTTTAGAACCTTTGGTTGCATTGGATATGTCCATATCCCTGATACCAAGAGGAAAAAGCTTGATGACAAGAGCTTGAAGCGTGTTCTCTTGGGGATCAGTTCGGAATATAAGGCCTATAGGCTCTATGATCCCATTGCTAAGAAAGTTTTAGTAAGCAGAAATGTTATATTTGATGAAGATATGCAGTAGAACTGGGAAGAGAACACTGTTGAAAGTAAGAAAGCATCAAGCAAAGAGGCTGGCACACTAGACTGTGAGCAACTAGAGAGTAGCAGCAGCTCAAGCAGTGATGAAGAAGAGGCCGTGACTGATGAAAATGCAGGCACCAGCAACAATGCAAGCACCAGTACAGCCCCTGCAGGCTCTGTAGAAATGCAGGAGACTGAAATACAAGAAGATGAGACAGAGCTTGAAACACAGAAGACGGGGAGGATAAAGAAGAAGCCTGCCTACCTGAATGATTATGCCCTAGAAGGAGATGAAGAACTAGATGAGTTCAGTCTTGCTATGATTACCCAACCAGAAGATCCTGTGAGCTTTGAAGAAACAAAGAATGATGACAAATGGAGAAAAGCAATGCAGGCAGAGATTGACTCAGTAGAGAAGAATGAAACATGGGAGTTGATCACTCTCCCAAAAGGAGCAAAAACAATTGGAGTCAAGTGGTTTTGTTTAGCCTTCTCAAGCTAGAGAAATGAATCCAATCTTATGGAGATGAACATTTTTAGCTCAAAGTTTAATTTACATGGAGAGGACCAAGATGGAATAGAAGAAATAGAATTTTTAAGAAGTTGGATCATGCTTGGTGTACTATTGAACGGGGCTTAACTTTACAAGAGGGCTACTTAAAGTTCTTCTCTGGATGCAATCGGATGACCACCCAATTGTGATTTTGCTGAATGGTCAACCTAGAGCTGGATTTCTAAAGGGGGCTTTCATAAAATTTTTTCTCAATATAAGTGGAGATATGGAAGAGAGCTTTTTAGTACTCTTGAATCTTGATGTCTTGACATTGCATCTAAAGCTATGGAATGGAGAGACTTTTGGCAATACTATTAGGAGGAAAAAGCAGTTGATGGCTAAACTGAATGGTATTCAGAATAGTTGCAACTGCGGATTCATTTCCATAACACTCTTGAGAACAACCTCCAAGATTAGTTGGCCTTAATCCTCCGGCAGAAAGAGAGCTTGTGAATTCAGAAAGAACAAGGTAAGTCGATTGATGACCATTGAAATGATAAGTATTACTACTCCCTCCGGTCCACTATATAAGAGAAAAAACACAACATTACACAAACCAATGAATGACATTGAAATCAACTATTATCATTTAATAAGGCTAAAAGTTTATCTACTTTTCAAGATTGCCCCTTTCATTAAATGTTGATTTACACTCCTAATTAATGACATCAATCTTAACTACACCACTTAAATAGGGGCAAATTTGGGATTGATCATTTAATACAATTTGAAAATTGTGTTTATTTCTTATATTGTGAACCACCAAAGCTCACTTGTTTTCTCTTATATTGTGGACCGAAGGGAGTACTAAATAACTAAGGTAGAAGAAGGTAAAATAAAATAGGCTAAATTATAATTTGGTCCTCCTATTTTTCACAATTCAGATATTTGGTCCCCATATTTTAAAACTCAGATATTTAGTCCCCCAATTTTTAAAGACTCGGAACATTTACTCCAAAAAGGGAATTTTTTTTTATTGACTTGGCTTTCTACCAAAAAAATATGCTGATGTGACTCTCATTAAATGACGTGGCAGCTGACTCACTCAGCTTGCGCACATCATTTAATGATGCCACATAAACAAGCCATGGCTTAATGTATTTATAATAGTTAAAATAATTAAATAAACTATATTATTATTATTATTATTATTAATAAAATCATTTAAAACAAAAATAGGAATTGAAAATTGAAAATTGAAAATCAGATCAGGCTACCAAGTTGAGACTACAAAGAACCCTAATCCCTCTTCTCTCAAAACCTTCAAAATCTAATCGAACCTCATCATCCACTTCTTCTTCGTTGATGATCAAATCAAGTGCCATGAAGTTTTCATTGATTCGTAAAACCTAAGTTCAGAACCCAAAATCTCAAACCCTTCGAACCTGGGGGCCTAACAATAGAGTAAGTTTTTTATAGGAAAAATGCTCTTCAATAAAAGAGAATAAAAAAAATATTACTTTCTCCATTACAAAATAAAAGCAAAAAGTCTATATTTTTTAAAATTTAAACCAAATACATAGACTTTTTTTTACTTAATTTTGATAAAGAGTGAGTAAGAGTTTAGGTTCAAACAACAAATAAGAAAATTTTCATCGAACACTAGTTTTAAACACTACAACATGCCAAAATAAAAGTGGAAAAACAAATAAAAATACCTTAAAACATAACCAAATTATTATATGGAGAAAAAAACACAACCAAATTATTATAAACATAAATTTATGAGATGAAAGATTAGCTAGATAGTAAAAAATAACAAGACATCGACAAATTATAGGATAACAATGAATTTTTATAAGACTTAATTTTAACTTATTTTATTTTTGGGGTAGCGATGCCTACCCCATTGATGGGCAAGGAGCCGCCCCTTCTCGGACACAACTAATATTTTTGTGATACAACCATGTGCTTTGCGGACAACTGTTATTTTGAACAAATCAAAAGGAAAACAACTCAGTTTATGAAAATAACTTTTAACATTTCTAACCTGGATTTCACAAAACCTAATTTATGAAAACAAATTTTAACATTTTTGAGCTGGATTTCACATAATCTTTTATTGATAACATAACTTGTCTGACATTTGTTAAAGTTGGCTCTTTGAGTGGTAATCTTTTCTCAAATTCTGATTATTGTAGATAATTCACTCTAGGTACTCTTCTTAAGTAACGCCATGATGCCTGTGATACAACTAATATTGATTTGGATGATTATTAAATGAATTGAGTAGAAAAAGCTACATTATCTATCTACAATATAAGTTATTCATAAAAGACAAAAGAATTAAATAAGGTATCAATCATCTCTATTTGGGTAAAAAAAACCTTACATTATATATATACCTCCATTTCATCACATATATAATGGATCATACACTCCCCAACTAGCTATAGCCCACCTTGTTTGTAATCAAGCTTCAAACACAAACAAGAGATGGGCTATTTCAAGCAGTTATTATCCCAGAATTCGAAGAGACTAATCCAACTTTTGCTTTCCTTTTCTCTGTTGTGTGTTATGTTATCTTTACTTCCATTACCCATCCAGTCACTGAGCCCACTCCTTATGAAATTTCATAGCTACATGACTGAGAAGACGACACAGAGAGAAAGGAATTAAACAAGAAATGTGAGGACTTTATTAAAAAGATGAAAGCCGCGATCTATTATGAGTCATTAGCTGATGGTGAATTTAATTTTAATAATCAAAGATCACTGGTGGTTGTTAATTGAGTTGAAGTGGGTTTATCTTTATAAAATCACCATGATTTAGTTAGGGTATGTTTGGGAGGGGGTTTTACAAGGGAAAATGAGGGGAGGGCATATTTTTCGATCTTAACTTGAGGAAGTTATAAAATGTCTTTCTTTTAATTTTTTAAAGTCTCAAATACATATTAAATTATAGACAAATTTTTTTCAAGCCCCCCCCTCCCTTCCCCTCGCAAAACCTCCTTCCAAACATAACCTTAGAGTTTGTTCTACTTTATGTTGTATGTCCAATGCATTCCAATTCATTGAAAAGATGAATCTCAGTGTATTTGATTTTGTTATATCATGTCTGATAGCATTTAGTTTTAGTAAAAAAGGAGAAAGAGAGAGAGAGAGAGAGTACATTTTTCGAGATTTATTCAATTATTCGGTTGCCGGTTGGTTAAGAAGAAGAAATGTGGGACACACACTAAAAAACATTCTTCCCAATTTGAAAAGAAAACAATTAGATAAGATGTAAAATAAAAAAATTACAAAAATATCCTCCACCAAAATGATGTTTTTATCATTTGATAAATATGTTTCTTTAATTCATTGTTCCCTTCCTCTCATTTTTTTTATTTTCCTTTGTTTTTCTCATTTAGGGAGGGCTACGAAATCCAACCCTCGAGGTACCCACTAGACTCTAACTCAAATTTGACGGAGAAAATCTGCTTTGACCAGGAACAGGGGCGGGTTTGGGGATGTCAATACCCAGCCCTCTCCCGCCTCAAACCCACTCGACTAAACTTAATTATAATTATTAGTTTTATCTTATTTTATGCAAATATACTTACTCACTTTGTTTCATACTATTTTAATGCTTTTAACTTTATTTTATCATAGTATAATAATTATCGTAAATATAAATTTTAAAACTTTCTATAAATAGTGGCGAATTTGGGTACCCTTGGGAAACCCGGCCCTATTAGGGGCGGGGACGGAGAGGGCAAAACTCGAACCCGTTAGAGATGTGGTGGGGGTACAAGGAGGAAAAATCCGCCCCCACCTCACCCTGTTGCCATCCCTATTTTCATTTCACTAACCAAAAAATCATAAATCTAATTTCTTTTGAACCGAAAGATAAGCCATGCAAAACTATGTTATGTTGCAAGTAGCTAGCCAGTGGCGTCCAAGTTAGACAAACTTCTAATTCTAAACAAGATGAATGCAGACAGCTGCACCCAAATCAGATACTTCATAACTTGAAAGCTTACACTTGGTTGGGAGAAAGACAATTATACTTTAAAATTTGATTTTCTTGTTTAAACAAATTAAATTGTATGTTTAGTGTAGACTGACTAAAAATAAATACCCAAAAAAAGTTTAATCAAGAGGTCCTACATTTAAGCCTCTTTACAATATCTTAAATAAAAGGCTTTTTTTGTAGTTATTGTACCAAAATATTTATTTGTTTTTTTTATTTCAAATTTACTCTTAGCTTCTATTTAAATGTAGTAACATAATAGGTGAGTGACATGATAGATAGACGTAGAGAAAAAGTGTGTTTTTGAATAAGTGATAGATTTTCAAGTAATCTTGGGTGCTTTTATGGTGAGAGATTAATTAAGTCCCTTATTGGTGTACCACTAAAATCAACCGTATGATATTGTGTAAAATGCTATAAGTAATTGAGATTTGAATCAATCAATATTAAATCTCAACCATCGATGAATTTTTTTTGTATATCCAACGATTAATTTTAGTAGTTTAGTAGTTTACTTGTGAGGGACTTAGTTGATCCCTCACCCTAAAAGCACGCAAAAATTATAGTTTATATTTTAGGTTTTTTTTTTCTTTCTTTCATATTTTACTAAAATGATGTATTTCAACATGATACAATACTATTACTCAAACAGTTTATTTATATCACTAAATACTTTGTAACTATAGTTGCATGATTGCATCTGAACTCTCCACTATTGTTAATTTGAACTCTGAACTTAAATTTTCAAATATAATTCAAGTTATTAATTAGGGTGTTGCTAGTTTGTTCCCAGCACCCAAGTTAATGGATAGGTAAGTGATGTAATAGAAAAAGAAATAGAGAGAAAGTGTGGGTTTAAATGTGTTCTAGATTTTAAATCTAAAACTCAGTTGATATTTTAGAATTTTTTTTCACCTTTTACTAAAATAGTGCGTTTCAACCTTATACAGTACAATTACACAAACAATTTATCAATATTGATAATTACTTTGTGTCCAGAGTTGCAATTCCATGATCGCATGTGAATTCTCCAATATTATTAATCAGAAATCTGAACTAAAATTTTCAAATTATATATAATTCAAGCTACAAAAGCCGAGTCAATACACTGCAGCTTGTGTATAATAACTCAGAAAATGAAATGCAAAATCAATTAGTTAAACCCGAAACAGAAACTCAAAGCTAATTCACAGCTCCTAAGGAACAACAAATATGATTAAAACAAATAAAGGAAAGAAAGAAAGATAGATAGACAGATAGATTTCGAGGCAAATGTTAATGAATGAATTTTACATTTCGTCATCCCAGAGATCAATTTTGATCAATTTTGTGGTGATCCTCCTTTGTCAATGCCCAATCAAAGATTTTCAGATTTTGGTTCATCCTCCCCTTATCATAGCTCTTGGGAACAAACGTGATTCTTTGTTCATTCAACCATCTCAAAGAGATCTGTGTCATTGTATAGATATATAACTATTTCTAATATGTGTATTGCATTACCATTCTAATTATCAAACTGTATATTCTTAACAGTCTAAATTTGGTCTACCCTGTGCATAATTTTCATCATTTCACGCTTTACATAGGCGAAAATTGTAAAACATGTGATTTACAATCCACCAAGTAGAAGCAAAAAGTTACTCATTAACAAACAGGTGCATGATATACACCTAAAAAACATTACATGTTATAAATAAATGCTGGTAAATTGGGTGGTCTACCGATGAATTAAATCCATTCCTTCGGGTTGATGCAAGCATCTAAGAGTTTCCATTCTTCGCTTCCTACTTCTGGTTTCTGCACGCAAAATGATATTATCATTTCAGAGGTAAATTCATAAATGGAATATTAGATGCATCTAGTATTCAAATTGTGTTCACAATAAAAAAGATTCCAAAATCATACGTGATCATATTCCCAACGCGCAGTGAGTGGTAGAGAAACAAGAATACTCTCTATCAAGTTGAGACTACCAAGAACCCTAATTGAAAATCAGATTAGGCTACCAAGTTGAGACTACAAAGAACCCTAATCCCTCTTCTCTCAAAACCTTCAAAATCTAATCGAACCTTATCATCCACTTCTTCTTCGTTGATGATCAAATCAAGTGCCACGAAGTTTTCATTGATTCGTAAAACCTAAGTTTAGAACGCAAAATCTCAAACCCTTCGAACCCAGGGGCCTAATAATAGAGTAAGTTTTTTATAGGAAAAATGCTCTTCAATAAAAGAGAATAAAAAAAATACTACTTTTTCCATTACAAAATAAAAGCAAAAAGTCTATATTTTTTAAAATTTAAACCAAATACATAGACTTTTTTTTACTTAATTTTGATAAAGAGTGAGTAAGAGTTTAGGTTCAAACAACAAATAAGGAAATTTTCATCGAGCACTAGTTTTAAACACTACAACATGCCAAAATAAAAGTGGAAAAACAAATAAAAATAACCTTAAAACATAACCAAATTATTATATGGAGAAAAAAACACAACCAAATTATTATAAACATAAATTTATGAGATGAAAGATTAGCTAGATAGTAAAAAATAACAAGACATCGACAAATTATAAGATAACAATGAGTTTTTATAAGACTTAATTTTAACTTATTTTATTTTTGGGTAGCGATGCCTACCCCATTGATGGGCAAGGAGCCGCCCCTTCTCGGACACAACTAATATTTCTGTGATACAACCATGTGCTTTGCGGACAACTGTTATTTTGAACAAATCAAAAGGAAAACAACTCTGTTTATGAAAATAACTTTTAACATATCTAACCTAGATTTCACAAAACCTAATTTATGAAAACAAATTTTAACATTTTTGAGCTGGATTTCACATAATCTTTTATTGGTAACATAACTTGTCTGACATTTGTTAAAGTTGGCTCTTTGAGTGGTAATCTTTTCTCAAATTCTGATTATTGTAGATAATTCACTCTAGGTACTCTTCTTAAGTAACGCCATGATGCCTGTGATACAACTAATATTGATTTCGATAATGTAGGCGTACGGGGTTCGAACCCCGCTCCCCCCTCCCCTCTAACTACTAACACACTAATTTCTAACCACTTTGTCTATAAAAAAACTAATATTGATTTGGATGAATATTAAATGAATTGATTAGAAAAAGCTACGTTATCTATCTACAATATAAGTTATTCATAAAAGACAAAAGAATTAAATAAGGTATCAATCATCTCTATTTGGGTAAAAAAAACCTTACATTATATATATACCTCCATTTCATCACATATATAATAGATCATACACTCCCCAACTAGCTATAGCCCACCTTGTTTGTAATCAAGCTTCAAACACAAACAAGAGATGGGCTATTTCAAGCAGTTATTATCCCAGAATTCGAAGAGACTAATCCAACTTTTGCTTTCCTTTTCTCTGTTGTGTGTTATGTTATCTTTACTTCCATTACCCATCCAGTCACTGAGCCCACTCCTTATGAAATTTCATAGCTGCATGACTGAGAAGACGACACAGAGAGAAAGGAATTAAACAAGAAATGTGAGGACTTTATTAAAAAGATGAAAGCCGCGATCTATTATGAGTCATTAGCTGATGGTGAATTTAATTTTAATAATCAAAGATCACTGGTGGTTGTTAATTGAGTTGAAGTGGGCTTATCTTTATAAAATCACCATGATTTAGTTAGGGTATGTTTGGGAGGGGGTTTTACAAGGGAAAATGAGGGGAGGGCATATTTTTCAATCTTAACTTGAGGAAGTTATAAAATGTCTTTCTTTTAATTTTTTAAAGTCTCAAATACATATTAAATTATAGACAAATTTTTTTCTAGCCCCTCCCTTCCCCTCGCAAAACCTCCTTCCAAACATAACCTTAGAGTTTGTTCTACTTTATGTTGTATGTCCAATGCGTTCCAATTCATTGAAAAGATGAAGCTCAATGTATTTGATTTTGTTATATCATGTCTGATAGCATTTAGTTTTAGTAAAAAAGAAGAGAGAGAGAGAGAGTACATTTTTCGAGATTTATTCAATTCTTCGGTTGCCAGTTGGTTAAGAAGAAGAAATGTGGGACACACACTAAAAAACATTCTTCCCAATTTGAAAAGAAAACAATTAGATAAGATGTAAAATAAAAAAATTACAAAAAAAATCCTCCACCAAAATGATGTTTTTATCATTTGATAAATATGTTTCTTTAATTCATTGTTCCCTTCCTCTCATTTTTTTTATTTTCCTTTGTTTTTCTCATTTAGGGAGGGCTACGAAATCCAACCCTCGAGGTACCCACCAGACTCTAGCTCAAATTTGATGGGGAAAATCTGCTTTGACCAGGAACGGGGGCGGGTTTGGGGATGTCAATACCCAGCCCTCTCCCGCCTCAAACCCACTCGACTAAACTTAATTATAATTATTAGTTTTATCTTATTTTATGCAAATATACTTACTCACTTTGTTTCATACTATTTTAATGCTTTTAATTTTATTTTATCATAGTATAATAATTATCGTAAATATAAATTTTAAAACTTTCTATAAATAGTGGCGAATTTGGGTACCCTTGGGAAAACCCGGCCCTATTAGGGGCGGGGACGGAGAGGGTAAAACACGAACCCGTTAGAGATGTGGTGGGGGTACAAGGAGGAAAAATCCGCCCCCCACCTCACCCTGTTGCCATCCCTATTTTCATTTCACTAACCAAAAAATCATAAATCTAATTTCTTTTGAACCGAAAGATAAGCCATGCAAAACTATGTTATGTTGCAAGTAGCTAGCCAGTGGCGTCCAAGTTAGACAAACTTCTAATTCTAAACAAGATGAATGCAGACAGCTGCACCCAAATCAGATACTTCATAACTTGAAAGCTTACACTTGGTTGGGAGAAAGACAATTATACTTTAAAATTTGATTTTCTTGTTTAAACAAATTAAATTGTATGTTTAGTGTAGACTGACTAAAAATAAATACCCAAAAAAAGTTTAATCAAGAGGTCCTACATTTAAGCTTCTTTACAATATCTTAAATAAAAGGCTTTTTTGTAGTTATTGTACCAAAATATTTATTTGTTTTTTTATTTCAAATTTACTCTTAGCTTCTATTTAAATGTAGTAACATAATAGGTGAGTGACGTGATAGATAGACGTAGAGAAAAAGTGTGTTTTTGAATATGTGATAGATTTTCAAGTTATCTTGGGTGTTTTTATGGTGAGAGATTAATTAAGTCCCTTATTGGTGTACCACTAAAATCAACCGTATGATATTGTGTAAAATGCTATAAGTGGTTGAGATTTGAATCAATCAATATTAAATCTCAACCATCGATGAATTTTTTTTTGTATATCCAACGGTTAATTTTTTTTTCTTTCTTTCATATTTTACTAAAATGATGTATTTCAACAATGATACAATACTATTACTCAAACAGTTTATTTATATCACTAAATACTTTGTAACTATAGTTGCATGATTGCATCTGAACTCTCCACTATTGTTAATTTGAACTCTGAACTTAAATTTTCAAATATAATTCAAGTTATTAATTAGGGTGTTGCAAGTTTGTTCCCAGCACCCAAGTTAATGGATAGGTAAGTGATGTAATAGAAAAAGAAATAGAGAGGAAGTGTGGGTTTAAATGTGTTCTAGATTTTAAATCTAAAACTCAGTTGATATTTTAGGATTTTTTTTCACCTTTTACTAAAATAGTGCGTTTCAACCTTATACAGTACTATTACACAAGCAATTTATCAATATTGATAATTACTTTGTGTCCAGAGTTGCAATTCCATGATCGCATGTGAATTCTCCAATATTATTAATCAGAAATCTGAACTAAAATTTTCAAATTATATATAATTCAAGCTACAAAAGCCGAGTCAATACACTGCAGCTTGTGTATAATAACTCAGAAAATAAAATGCAAAATCAATTAGTTAAACCCGAAACAGAAACTCAAAGCTAATTCACAGCTCCTAAGGAACAACAAATATGATTAAAACAAATAAAGGAAAGAAAGAAAGATAGATAGACAGATAGATTTCGAGACAAATGTTAATGAATGAATTTTATATTTCGTCATCCCAGAGATCAATTTTGATCAATTTGATCAATTTTGTGGTGATCCTCCTTTGTCAATGCCCAATCAAAGATTTTCAGATTTTGGTTCATCCTCCCCTTATCATAGCTCTTGGGAACAAACGTGATTCTTTGTTCATTCAACCATCTCAAAGAGATCTGTGTCATTGTATAGATATATAACTATTTCTAATATGTGTATTGCATTACCATTCTAATTATCAAACTGTATATTCTTAACAGTCTAAATTTGGTCTACCCTGTGCATAATTTTCATCATTTCACGCTTTACATAGGCGAAAATTGTAAAACATGTGATTTAGAATCCACCAAGTAGAAGCAAAAAGTTACTCATTAACAAACAGGTGCATGATATACACCTAAAAAACGTTACATGTTATAAATAAATGCTGGTAAATTGGGTGGTCTACCGATGAATTAAATCCATTCCTTCGGGTTGATGCAAGCATCTAAGAGTTTCCATTCTTCGCTTCCTACTTCTGGTTTCTGCACGCAAAATGATATTATCATTTCAGAGGTAAATTCATAAATGGAATATTAGATGCATCTAGTATTCAAATTGTGTTCACAATAAAAAAGATTCCAAAATCATACGTGATCATATTCCCAACGCGCAGTGAGTGGTAGAGAAACAAGAATACTCTCTATTCTCCCTCCAGTTTTTAGTCCAAATGTTGTATAGCCAAAAACATATAAGATAACATCAACTTAAATCAGATCTGAGAAAGAGCGGAGGAAGAGCAAAGCATTTTGGTGTAAGGGGTAGGAAAAAATTGTACCAAATTGAACTCAACGTATCGCCCCCTTCGCAATTGTTGCCATGCTTTCTGATGATCTGTGAAGGGAAAATCCTTCCTTCTTGCTATGATAGGTATATAAGCAGGAATAACCGAATTTGCACATTCTGCAAGTAACCATAGGTTGAGCAAGCATATGAAATAGTAAGAATTGAATGACTTTCCACAGAGAACCAACAAATTTATATATTCAAGCAATTACCAGTAGCAAAGGAGAGCAGCATCTCTTGATCATAGTCATTCAGATCATCAAAAAATATTCCTCCTAGCCCTCTCCTTTCACCTCGATGCTGAATGTAGAATCAACAGAAAATAAGGAAAGACGATCAACAACATATACCACACATTCAATTCAATTACAAAAAAAATATCTATAATAAATCCAATTCAATCCCTTAAACACGTCACATGGTACTCATGATCGATCCAGCTATTTACACATCATACTGGCTCAACTGGTTATACTCTAAAGTGAACCTTGCCGTTATAAATTACAATGCATACAAAAAATTAATCTATCTGAGACACCAACTACCTATTCCTAGTATAAGACTTCATAACACTCAAGTGGAAGTTCGCTTCAATACATACATACATATGCTTCTGTCTTTCTGACCTTTTGTCACTCATCGTCCTTCTCACACAACTAACCCAAATCTCGTGAAAACTATATCATATTATCAGTCGCATATACTTCATGCAATAAAACCTCTTTCCACTATCACCAAACCACTTCAATCCAGCTCCTGCTCAACTAGCATCACAAGTGTTCTTACCATTCCCATCATTTCATCCTAACCTACACATTAGCTGGTTTCATGTCAGTTATAGCCTTCAATTCATCATGCATAAAGTTTATTGAAGTTAATGAACAGAGGGACGATAATTCATATCTACTCTTTTATTAAAGGCTCATGAAATGAACGCTAAATGCTGAGTAATTGCCTTTTACTGTTCAGCTTCAGCTTTATCACACTACAAGAAAAACTGGATTTTCCGGCGACCAAAATCCGCCGGAAATGACCAAAATCCGCCGAAAATGTGGACTTTCCGGCGGATTTTTGGCGCCGGAAAAACCCTCGTCGCAAACAGTTTCCGGCGGATTTTCCGCCGGTAATTTCCGGCGGATTTTTGGTAGTTTCCGGCGGATTTTCCGTCGGTAATTTCCGGCGGATTTTTGGTAGTTTCCGGCGGATTTTTGGTAATTTCCGGCGGATTTTAATTTTTTTTTTTTTTTTTTTTTTTTGGAAAATCCGCCGGAAACTACCAAAAATCCGCCGGAAATTTTTTTTTTTTTTAAAAAAAAATTTCCGGCGGATTTTTGGTAATTTCCGGCGGATTTTCCAATTTTTTTTTTTTTTTTTAAAAATCCGAATTTTTTTAAATTTTTTTTGAATTTTATAACTTAATATATGTTTTAAATAAAAGTCAAAAAACAAAAGTAAAATCAAATGTTGAATGGTATTGTTGAAAAAGGAAAGAATAAAAGAGAATATGAGAAGAAATGATATATGAGAGAATAAGAATGAGGAATTATGAAGAAATAAGAATAAAATAGTGAGATGAAGAAGGAATAAGAATAAAGAAGTGAGAATGAAGAAGAAAGGAGAATTATAGAAGAGAGATATGTAGAGAAATTTTTGAAGATTAGAGAGTATGAGAAAGAAGAAAAAAGATAAGATAGAGAAAATGTAGAAGAGAATAAGAAGGAAAGAAAGAGATAAATGAGAGAATGAGATGAGTGTAGGAGAAAGTTGTATTTATAGACGAATTTTTTTCCCTCTGAATTTTTCCGGCGGATTTTTAAAATTTCCGGCGGATTTTTTTCCCTCCAAAATTTTCCGGCGGATTTTTTGAAATTTCCGGCGGATTTTTGAAAAAAAAAAAAAAAAATTTGGAAAATCCGCCGGAAAGTCCAAAAAATCCGCCGGAAATTACCAAAAATCCGCCGGAAATTTCCGGCGGATTTTTGGTATTTTCCGGCGGATTTTTGAAAAAAAAAAAAAAAAAATTCGAAAATCCGCCGGAAAGTCCAAAAATCCGCCGGAAATTTCCGGCGGATTTTTGGTATTTTGCGGCGGATTTTTGCAAAAAAAAAAAAATTCGAAAATCCGCCGGAAAGTCCAAAAAATCCGCCGGAAATTACCAAAAATCCGCCGGAAATTTCCGGCGGATTTTTGGTATTTTGCGGCGGATTTTTGCCAAAAAAAAAAAAAAAAAATTATAAATCCGCCGGAAATTCCTAAAAATCCGCCGGAAAGTTTCTGTGGGATAAAAATCCGCCGGAAAGTCCAAAAAATCCGCCGGAAACTACCGTGGGATCAAATCCGCCGGAAATCTATCAAATCCGCCGGAAAGTTTCCGACGGATTTATATCCGCCGGAAAGTTTTCGACAGTAAATCCACTATTTCTTGTAGTGTCAAATAGATCCTAAGACTACCGCCAAATACTAAAGCTTTATTATAAGAAAAAGGATGGGGAATTATACCTTGATATAAAAGTAATCATCACACCATTTTTTGAATCGGGGGTAAAAGGCAGGATCAAACTTGTCACACGCCTCTTTTTGAACCTCTTGAATGCCTTGAACAAAGAAACTAACAAATGATCACACCAATATCTTAAAGATAAAACTTAAACTGAAAATTAAAATCATATGGCAGAATTTCCCATGTGTCCAACATTCAACAACTCCCAGTTAGCATTTCAAAAGAAAGTTAGGAAAACATCAGATAGATATTTTCCGTTTCCTTTTCAGGTTCAAGAGGTAGAAAGTAGAAACATTGAAGTGAATTCGATTGCAGAACTGTCAAGCATTTGCAGAAAGCTTTTATAGAAACACCGAGAGAAACAAATCCCAGTGAATGCTTAACATTTCAGTGCGCCACCCATAACCCATTTCACAGGAACCAAGCTACATTCAAGAAAACCCATCTGAAAGTGCAAAACTATAATAAAACTACTCACATAGGACGTAAAATTAAGGTACTCAGGAAAATGTTATTTAAAATATTTTACCAACAAAAAGAGCCTATGTTGACTCTAAGAAATTTAGAAATTAATATTTTGTATGTAGTACATACTGAATGGAAATGCTTAACATCCTCGTCGAAAATGTAAGCAGGCGTTAACAATAGAAGCAAACTCAAGAGTCCTGTTATAGTGTTATTCAATGTCCTAATGAAACTGATTAAATAAATAAAAAATTCAATGGAAATGACGCCATTCATTCATAAGATCTAATGTTACACTTGTCAATGAAAAGTTTCCACTTTAGATCACTTAACTAGTGAGCTGTAATGATATCAATATGAATTAAGAGTAAATGGTTACTGTTTTATTGATACCAAAACAAAACAACAATGAATTACACAAATGCACACCCTCTCTCTTATACGCCACACCTTGCACATTTTCCTTCCCTCCCTTTCAAGAATTGTAACTGAATCATGTCCAAGCTTCCCTTATCATTTTCTCAAAGCGCATCCTCACTGACCCATCTTCATTCCCACCTCCTCTTAGAAATGTTTCGGGACGCTCCGCTTCTGGAGTCTCTTTTTCTATTGAAATGGCGCCTCTCACTACTACTACCCCTTTTCTTTGGATTAGATGATGATGCTTTCTACTAGGCTGCTGTGGTGTGAGTAATTTCTTGGAAATGAGAGTTGATGTGGAGTCAATAAAGCTAGAGGGAATGATGGTGGTGTAGGAAGGAAATGAGATTGACCATGCCCAAGGCATTCTGCTACTTTGGGGGTTTCCGTGAATATGGGTTCTGTTGCCAGGGACTCTCTCTCTCTCTGGGGTCGGAGAGGTTTATTGACTCTATGTGGAAGTGAAGAGGAACCTAGGGTAATAGCAATTTAGAAGTCCCCTGCTGTGTTAATTTATTTGAATCCCGTTGTGATAATTTAGGAGAAGCCCCATTTGAGTTTGAAGCCCGCTCTGATACCTTTGAGTTTGAAGCCCGATGTGATAAATTAGGAGAAGCCCCATGTGACTGTAATAACCGCTGTGATATCTTATTAGAAGTCCCAGAGTCTTGAGTATTTTTCATCCTCTCATCCACATGATCCCTACCAGAAGGATCGCGCTTCACATCATAGAATTTTTGCTTCTTCTACTTTGGTGCACCCTTTGTTTTAATTTTAGATGGTGGTGGAACCATTGAAGAAGTGGTAGGGAATGCAAGCTCATCAATCTGTTTCTTGAACACAAATTTTTCCTACGGAGTCATACAATTATATCTCGCCCATATCAGCTCCATTGAGTAAGTAATCTCACATTCAACATATTTTTCTTGAGAGACATCCTCATCCATAGAATCCAAACTCAAATTTCTCCAATGACTGTCAACAACCTCCAACGAAATAGAAGTACTAGAGACATGATAGACACCAAGCTCACAAGCACAAGACAACAGACGTGTCGTTCTAATCACGCACCCACAACGACCTTTGTCATACCCCACACCAGAGGTGGTTTTCGCAAACTCTTTAACAATATGATTCAGGGCTTTTATAGATACAAGACCTCGTAGATTTTTGTAGAAAGGAGTATTGTGAGCCATTTCAATACGGTTGATGCTTTTTTGGAAACTGCCAACAACTTTATCAAAATGAAGCGTAAGCATACCATGTACAAATTATCAACACTTACATAACTCCCCAACGCCCTCATCAAAGCCCAATGAGCCGACTCAACTCTAAAATAATAACAAAAATAAACACGTGTAAAAATATGAAGCAAGTGTAAAAATATTAAACACGTGTCAAAAAATATTATACAAGGGTAAAAAAAGTAAACACGTGTTAAAAAATATTATACACGTGTCAAAAAAGTAAACATGTGTCAAAAAATATTATATAAGTGTAAAAATATTAAACTAATGTCAAAAAATATTATGCAAGTGTAAAAATATTAAACAAGTGTCAACAAATTAAAACAAGTGTAAAAATACCTATTGGTGGTTGTATTTCCAAAGTGTGCCACCCAGTTAGTCCATGCCAAAATAAATCAGTGCTTATGATTAGTCAACCAAGTGTCATTCAAGTACTTAAGAAGAGTGGGAAAATCGACACATGAGTCCTCCAATATCTTCAAGTGCTTTGAGTACTCAACCTCGTCAAGTGAATCAGTAAGATCGCGCCAAAGAGAGATGACTGACTTTTTCCTATCCACGTGCACCAACTCTTTAATCTTTGCTTTCACATTCTTAGTTACATGCCAAGCACAGAGCAAATTTATAGAGGAAGAAAATACATCATGAATTCCACTCATAAAATCAAGATCCCTATCAATCAAGAACACCTGTGGTGATAAACCGTGTATATCAAACAAACTTTCAATTGCTGCAATGCCCATGTAAAATGTGTATCACGCTCATGAACAAGATATGCAAATGCAACCGAGAAGGTTATCTCAGTTGAAGTGACTCCTACAATCTTCAATAGAGGTAGGTATTCTGTATTTGTTGGTCTTGTAAGTCGTGTTGAGAATAAGAACCTTCGGATACAACCTGAATAATTTAATATAAGTGGGATGTGCCCACATGATGTCACTAACAACATCTGACCCCTCAACTTTTCTGCTCCAACATAAATAATTCTCAGACTTAATAAACCTCAGCGGCTCCTGAATATCAGTTCTAGGACTCCTCAAAGAAGACCTGATAAACCCCAATTTAGTACTGTAGCGACCGAAAAATCCGAAGGAGGGATCCTTCGAGGGTGTCAGATGAAGCCGCCATCAAGGTTTAGGATTAAGGGGGCAAACATTTATAAATCCCCTAAAAAAGTCTATGCGAATCAAATGTGGGTTCGGGAGTCGGTTATGCGCGGGGAATGTATTAGCACCCTGCGGCATCCTTCATAACGAAGGTTACCCTTTAACTAAATGTGTAAAAAATGTTAATTTGAAAATATATTTATTTTTACCCTTTTTACGAATTAAAATTAAATAAAAGACTTGATAAATAGTTAGTTGTTTTTGTCATTTTCTTGAAAGATAAGAAATAAGCAATTTACAAAAAAGGACTAAAAAAAGGTTTTTATTAATGCAATTGACAGAGGTCGGCCGCCCTCTGCTCCTACGTATCTCCTGGTAGAGAATCAAATCACACGTAGTTCTTGGTAGAAAATATTTGTGTGTTTAGTGTTTTTTAATTATGAGAAAATGATTCTTTGATGGAAGAAAATAGGCGAAATATAATGAGTTGTAAGATAAGGGGGGTGCAGTTAACAGTAGGGGTGTTGTATATTTAAAAATAGGAAGTGTAATTAGTGGGGGTGTATAATAGAATTTTGACAACGAGTGTATAAGGTGCGAATGGTATTCTGATATTTAAAAAAAATAAGATTAAAATAATATAAATGGTGAACGATCATATATATAAAAGGCAACTTGACTATTACAACCCTAGTATTCTATTTTACAAAACCAGCGCCGCACAACCACTCTAGAGAGAGGGTGCGAAAATTTCGTGGATGAAGAGAGAGAGAGTGCGAGATTTCCGGTGAGGGGGATTTCCGGGGAGAGTTTTTTTGAGACCGAGAGAGGGATTTCGCATGAGGCAAGAGAGCACACAGCCCCGGTAGTATTCGCGACGGGAGGATGCTGACTTACGACGGCGGCGACGGCTTGGTGGCGGTAGCGACGCGACAAGAACGCGGAGGTGAAGGGAAGACGACCTCGTTCCTGCGATGGTGACGGCGGCGAAGAGGACGACACGACCATGGCGCGTTATGTGAACCAGCGGCGACGGCGGGTTTAAGAAAAATACGACGGCCACCGTGTATGGTGGTCGGAGGTGGTACGAATTCTTCTCTCTTTTTTTTTAAATTCTTTTTCTCTCCTACTCTCCTATTTCTGGTTCATGCTTGCTCTTGTTTTTGGTTCGTTCTTTTTTATTTGGTTCTGAAAGGGGATTTTCCAAGAACCCTGCTTTTTGTTTAACTTAATTTTTTTTTTTTAGAACAGGTTCACAAACTAATTTCGTTCTCTTAAAGGAATTAATAAACCTATTTTTCCATCTATAAACTGTTTCTAATCCGAACCTAATTTAGTCTTGTTCATGGCGTTAATGTATTTATCGATCCAACAACTAAACCATTATTTACACAGTTTTCTACAGTTTTCTGTTATTTACATGTTCAAAAGCAACTACAATTTTCTACGAAATAGTGCTAAATATGATAAAACTAAAATCGAAAATTTGGAGACCAACTTGGAACTCCAGCTTCTGTTAGGTCTCCTGGTTGCTACTACTGCTTACTGCTTTCTCAACGCTGCTGCTTTTTGTTCCAGAAAATTTTTAGTGTTTGATGATTAGGATTTCAGCGTGAAACCCTAATCCTTTTTGCTCTGAATTTCTGTGTGTTTCTTGTCCGTCCTTTTCCTCTGAATTCAGCCTTATTTTATAGGTAAGAATTAGGTTATTTGTCATCAATTCTTGATTCTAACCTGGTTTTCTTTCCTTTTTCAGATCAAGGTTGAAGAAAACTTGGTGAGCAAGGATCCAAGAAGCCCAGCTGCTGCTGCCTTGGGTTGATGCGCCCTTTTTACTATTTTTTGTATTTTTGTATTATGGACACATTTCTATGTTGTAAGAACTGATTTAATATAAAAACTGTGATTTATGATTTTATTATTTAAACGAAAGTTAAGTACACAAAAGATGAGGGATTGGGCCAAACCCAAAATGAAAATCGGGCCTAACCCAGCAATGCGTCAAAACAGGCCCAATCACGCGAACGCACGCTCCATCTTGATAATAATCGCATTTCAGCCCAAACAAACAAAATATCGATATCGACCCAATTTATGGAGTGGCATCGATTGACACGCGGACTAAACTACTAAAATTGATTGTAATAATAAAAAAGGCAGACAAAATTGGGGTATAACAAATACATTTTTAGAGATAGTTTTAGGTCATTTTTAGAACAATTATTACTAATTATATAAATCATTGACTTAATTTGCTCTTTATTTTGTAGAAAAGAAGGAAATGTGAAAAAGAATAAAATTCAATTTAGAGCCACTTAAACGTAATATATGGCTGACAAATAAAAGAAAGCAAGCCCAAGCCCAAGCCCATTAATGTAAGAAGGCCCACGGTAATAAAAAGAAGAAGACCCTCTTGGTGATTTCAATTGAAAGTGAGGCACATGTGACTTGGAGAGAAAGAAAGAGGCATGGAGTGGATAGCAAGCAACACATATTTAGGAATGATCTAAATCCTAATATTTAGGGATTGAGATAAAAAGGTGCTCTTGCAATTAAAAGAGGAAGCAATCTTTACTTGAGGAAAAAGGAATAACACGCTACCCTAGCTTGGAGAGAAAGAAAAGGATCTAATATAAAAGGAGGACTTCACTTGTGAATGCGGAGGGCCGCATAAGCATACCATGCACAAATTATCAACACTTACATAGGTCTCCTCTAGAACTCCCCAACGCCCTCATCAAAGCCCAATGAACCGACTCAACTCTTAAATAATAACAAAAATAAACACATGTAAAAAATATGTAACAAGTGTAAAAATATTAAACACGTGTCAAAAAATATTATACAAGTGTAAAAAGTGTAAAAATATTAAACACGTGTCAAAAAATATTATGCGAGTGTAAAAATATTAAACAAGTGTCAAAAAAATTAAACAAGTGTAAAAATACCTGTTGGTGGTTGTATTTCCGAAGTGTGCCACCCAGTTAGTCCATGCCAAAATAAATCAGTGTTTATGATTAGTCAACCAAGTGTCATTCAATGGTGAAATGAAATATAGAGGGATTCAGCTCTTGAAATTTGTACCATCGGAAAGAGAACGAAAAATGGAGGAGAATGAGTTAGGAACAACTTACATGACTTACATGCAAGCACTTTTGATCTCTCTCTCTCTCTCTCGCTCTCTCTCTCTCTCGCTCTCTCTCTCTCTGTTTTCTTTTTCTCTGTTTTAGCAAAGTGGTAACTGAGAGAAGAGTTGTGTCTTTTAA
This sequence comes from Astragalus glycyphyllos, assembly GCA_963573325.1. Lineage (NCBI taxonomy): Eukaryota > Viridiplantae > Streptophyta > Magnoliopsida > Fabales > Fabaceae > Astragalus > Astragalus glycyphyllos. The sequence goes on from OY754308.1 coordinate 22,193,519, forward strand.
ATTTAAGTGAGGTGAGGGTCTTTTAATAGGCGAAATGTCCAAAATGCCATTGTATAAATAATTTTTAAATTACTTTATTCTAATTATTTTAAAAAAATTTGTCTATAGATAAGGTGACAAGTGCTACTTGAAACATAATTTAGAAAATCGGCCGGTTCAACCAATTGGACCACGAATCAGTAAGGTGTCTAGTCTGATTCATCGTAAAAACCGGCTTACCTAAGACACGTTCAAGAACTGGCCAATTCGGTCGGATGTGGGAACTGACCGAATTGGCCAGTTATTTTTATTTGTTTTTCTAATTTCTCTATCCTTCAGAATAAATAAACATTTCAACATTGCTCTCTCAATTAATTTTCCAAATCAGAATCAAACATAAAATTCATTCAGTTGTGCAGAAATACTAAGTTTATCAAGATGGTAAACTTCACTCTTGTTCTGTACTGTACTTCCGACCTTGGTGACAGGTCCGAGGTAGTTAGTAGATGAAGTCCTTGATCTCCGATGTTCAATCTGATGTGGGGGTGTGGTACCTGCAAAGACACTCTGACACTCAAGTTAGGGAAGTAGTCAATCAGAGTATTAAATGAGTAGATTGCTTACCATTAATGAGCATTGAATGTGGTATTTATAGGTTTTGAATAGTGTTTGGCCTAATGATTCTCAGCCATCAGATCTGCTGGTTGCATCTGGAGCGCTGAGATATGGGCTTGTCTTAGAAGATGGGTCGTTTATCATTGGGCCTTTAGGGGGTGTCAATAGAAACAGATCCATTACCATAACAGTTGCCCCCCAAGTCTGGTCGTCTGGAGGACGATCTTGACTTGTAAGGTGGTGCGATCACGGGTTGGTACAGAAACCATTGGCAGTACGATTGTTGTTCGATCTTAGTAGGTCGATGTTTACCCCCGGGCTGGGCATTGGTCGATCCGGATTCTGCCGAGCTCCATCTGCCACGACGTTGTGACTTAGACGTCTTCGAGGAACTCAAAAGGGTATATAAAGACAATGCTTCGTGATTCGTGCCATGCATTAAATGCTTCTGACAAGGTGCGTCCTTTGATGACTGCTAATGATGGTGACGCTTCGCTTTGCGTGCGTAATTTAATGCCTATTGATTGGACATGACGCTTTGATTCTCAGGCCCAACTCTTGGCCCACTATAAATAGGGGGTCAGTCTCTTCATTCTGCTTGTTACCAACTCCATTCGCTCTGGTTGACGACCTCCGGAAGTGACACTGATTTGAGCAAGAAGAACGTGGCGAGGGTTGGCGTGTTCCAGTGGATTTCAATCATCCGAGATCGTAAGGCCAAGCTACTACTAGATCCTAATTTCTTCCTTCGTCGTTTACGAGGTTAGTTTTCTTTGGACTCTTTCTCATTCCTTTTAAAGGTCGGACTTCCCCCAGTCCTTTTAACTTCGCTCAGAGTGGGGGCCGTCAGGTCGGGTTCCGACTTGTTCGCGAACCCATTTGAGGCGTTTGATCCTGACACCTCGTCCCCCATTTCTGCAGGTCCGATCTGGCGAGGACCAAGAAAACTCGCAGAGAGATAACCGTAAAACCTCCCGAAGTCGCCAAGAAGAAGGCTTCAGAAGATGGAGTTCCGGACGGGGTCCATCAAGATAACAATCCCGACGTGCTCGAAGTTTAAGATCAAGTCGCATCCACTACTCCTGACGAGCAGGATCATCCAGATTCAGCACCGACGAGCGAGCAAGCGGGTGAAGATTTGGACATAGAAAATCATTCCCCGAGTGACAAGACCAACGAACCAATCGATGAAGTTTCCAAGGAAAACGAAGAGGAAATGGAGGTCGGAGACGATGATGTGGATGATGGCGAAGATGATGATGAAGGTAAAAAGGAAGACGACATGCCAGACGTAGACGAGGAAGAAAAGATCGAGGTTCTTACACTCTCTTCGGATTCTGAGGGGGAAGTGCAGTCTGGGGAAAAGCAGGGGAGCTCCAATTCTTGTGATTCAGAGAATATTGACTCTGATTCAAGTAGTTTCGATGATGATTCCGATGACGTGAGCAGTCGAGAGGATGAGGAGGTCGAGCAAGGAAGACAGGGTGCTGAACAACAAGAAAGTAGTCGCTCTTTCGCACTTTCTGCAGATGGGTATTCTAGTACCGGTCCCGAGATTCTCGATGTTCCTCGAAGAGAGGTGCGTTCTTATGACTGGGTTTCGTCTACGATCTTGCAGACTGAGTCACTTTTTCAATCTTTCCATAATTTTACCCCGATAATGAAGAAGATAAATGGTCGTTCGGGTAGAATCTGGAAAGTTGAAGGGATGAAAGATGGCGAGCATGTGGCCACTTGGGCAGGAGAGTTTAAGTTCACCATGTATAATGTGACGGTGTTGGCGAGGTTGGACGTCGCCCCCTCTCAGCTGCATCCCAACATGGGGGCATTTCTCCGGGCTTTTGAGCTTATGTGCATCCACTTGGAGAGGCCGGCGTCGCCCCTTCTTTTCTTTCACTTGTTTGAACTTAATCGGAATAGTGGGGAAGATAAATCTGGGCGCGAGCACGTGAGTCTCCGGTCCAGAAGAGGTTCCAAGATCTTCAGGATTCACTGAGAAGAGATTGGAAAAAGTTTTTCTATTGGGTCGAGCTTGTGAACGACAAAGCCATCAACTGTGTGGGGAAATTTGGTGTAGATGGTCGGACTTTGGAGTCTACCAAGTTTCCCATTGGCTGGAGCAGCAGTCATTTTAACCGATCTACTCATGCCTATTCTGTTGGTGAAGAGAAACTGAATGCTGAAGATCGCCTGACCAAGAAGATTTTGATCTATATCTCCAAACAGATCCCTTTTAATTAGCCAAAATACCGGGGTATCCCAACGGATCTTATCGTTAAGGCATCCAAAAGGCGTGATGTGCAGAAAGTTTTAGGTGGGGTTAGGGTCAGGGTCGTCTTCATTCGTTTGAATGCATTTTACTGCCTTTATTTTTGTAAGTTGACTAACTCGTCTTTCCCTTCTCTGCAGATACTATGGCATCAAGGAAGCTCGCAAAACTGAGGGAGTTGACGATGAGGCAAGTTGACGTCGACATCGACATTGAAGGGGGCGACTCTCAAACTTCTCCGCAACCTTCACTGGACCGCGACAACGTTCTTGATGTTGTGCCCCTCAACACCGTCAAGCAAGGGGACTTGAACGTCACAAGGTTGATCGGGGGAAGAAAGCGCAGATCTCGCAAGAAAACTCCCCTCCTCAGAAGAAACCTACTGAAGCGGGCACATCTGAAAAGAGGAAATGATCTGACCCTGCCGAGGTTGGGAAAGATGCTAAGAAGCCCAAAGAGTCCAAGCACAAGGTCAAGGCCGTTCCTTTGGATGAGAAATTCTTGGGGCAGAACTTTGAGCAATGGCAGGTGGATCCTATTGCAGCCTCTGTCCAGATTTTCTTGAACTTGGCTGAAGTTCACAAGATCCTAAAGGAGAAGTATGAAGATCGCGCTAAAGGTAGATTTTACGACTTTATTGACTTTGTTGCCTCGGAAATTTTCTATCTATTCTAACTCGTTTTTTGTGGATCTTTCCAATTTCAGGGTTGGTGGAAGCTGAGAAAACAAAGAATTTTTTCAAACTCTGCAAGAGCTGACAGTGAAGAGCACTGCTTTGGCCCAAGCCAACTTCGACTTAGAGAAGTTGAGGAAAAAGAAGGACATTCTTGAAAACTTGAAGAAGGCCGCAATTACCCTTGCTGACAATGCCGAGGCTAAGGTCAAAGAGTTAGAAGATGGGATCAAAGTGCTGGAAGTATCCGAAGCTGAGGCCAAAGAGAAAGTGAAGACCTTGGAAAATCAGGTGGGTGAGCTTAGAGGCAAGTTGAACGAACTTACTCAGGGTAAGACGGAGTCAAGTTTCGACGCTGATGCTAAAATTGCCGCCCTTCAGCTCAACTTTCCAGGACCCAAGCTGTTCTTAAGGTAAGCCAGAAAGAGGCTAAAAAGGTTGCCGATATTACAATCGGGATGTACGCGGATGGGTTTGAAGACGCTCTTAAACAGACGGCTTTGGTCCACCCTTCTCTTCATTTGGACCCAACCATTCTCAATACTAATCATGAGATAGAGGAAGATCGGATTGTCAAGGTCAATGTAAAGACGAGGGTGAAGACCGTGATTTTTCCCTCTTCCGATGCCTAAACCTTTGGTGCAGATTTTTGCAGAAGTTCTGAGCTTTTACATTGTTGGCCGATCTTGCATAAACCCAGACCTTTGTTGTAAAGATTTTCTTTTTGAAATCGATCTAGGATCTTTCTAACTTGAGGACTCGGCCGCATCCGAGATGGTCTGTAATGATTGTTAACCTCGTATTTTGTTTTAAGTTTTTATGAATGTTTGCAAATTTGCAAGTTATTTACGTCGTTTCACGTCGTTCCGCGTGTTTATGAATGCTTTAAATTTGCAAGTCGTATACGTCGTCCTAAGGTCAGTTTACCAGGACTCGGCCCGGATTTAACTCACCCTATAGGGATCTTGGCAACTATGGCCAATGGTCGTTCTGGGATTATAAATTCCTGAAAACCAACTCTCGTTGGAACGGTTTACCAAGACTCGGCTCGGATTTAACTTGTTTCAAAGAGTCGCGACCTGAGATGGTCGCTAGGGAAGATTGTAAGATCGGTCCCGAATAGCCTCTCCTGTAGAAGGAGGCGTGGTTCGTACAGTATTATTTGAACAGAATAAGAGATTTGATCAACGTCGATATAGGTACCGTTTTGATTGCATGAGTTACTCATTACAAAAGGTTGGCACACTCAGATATGGTGTCCTTAAAAAAGGTGACTGCATTTGTTCCCTTAGATCGGGGGTTTCAAACGTAGTAGTTTTTGAGTTTCGTTGCATTCCAAGTTCTTTCAATCATTTTTCCACTGAGGGTTTCGAGTATGAAAGCACTGTTACCGGCCTTAGATTTAACACGGTAAGGTCCCTCCCAATTTTGTGTGAGCTTCCCTTGGGCTGCGTTTTTCAGACCAACATCCGCCCTTCGGAGCACTAGATCTCCAATCTCAAAGTCTCTAGGAATGACTTTGGCTTTATACCTGGTCGCCACTCCCTGCTTAATGACGGCTTCCCTGAATGAGGCTCGTCCCCGGATTTCATCGATAAGATCGAGTTCCTCCTTTATGGCTTGAATGTTTTCCGCCTTAGGCTTGGGATTCGACGTCCTCCAGCTGAGTTCACCAATCTCGACAGGAATGATTGCCTCGCTGCCGTAGGAGAGCCGGAACGGCGTTTCTCTCGTCGAGCTATGAGGGGTCGTCCTGTAACCCCAGAGGACATAGGGCAGCTCTTCGACCCAGTTTCCTTTAGCGTCGTCTAGACGTCTCTTTAACCCGTTGGAGTACCTTGTTCGCCGCTTCGACTTGACCATTTGTTTGTGGGTGTTCCACCTAGGTGAAACGGTGTTTGATTTTAAGGTTGGCCATCAACTTTCTAAAACCTCCATCAGTGAACTGTGTCCCATTGTCAATTATCACAACCTCAGGAATTCCGAACTTGCTCATGATGTTTTTCTTAAAAAATTTGATACAGTTTTTTGCAGTGATGGTAGCCAAAGGTTCTACCTCGATCCACTTGCTCATGTAATCAATAGCAACTATAATATACTTGATCTGTCCATGAGCTGTTGAGAATGGTCCTAGGAGATCTATCCCCCACCACGCGAATGGCCAAGTGGAGGATAGGATCGTCAGATCCGTAGGGGGAGCGATATGGACATTGGCGTGGAATTGGCACTTCTTGCATCTTTTCACGTAATTCTTAGCGTAGGCATCCATGGTCGGCCAATAATAACCGGAACGGAGTGCTTTCCGAGCTAGAGAGCGGGCTCCAAGATGTTGGCCACAAATTCCCTCATGAATTTCGGTTAAGACATAATCTGCTTCCTCTCCTTCAACGCACTTCAGTAATGGGGAGGAAAGGCTTCTTCTGTATAAGGTTCCGTCGATCACTGAAAATGCCGAGGCTCTCCTTCTTACATCCTTAGATAATGTACTCTAAGATTTGATGAATCCAACTTTGGCTTTCTTCAAGAAAGCATATCGTCGAGGTAAATTCAGGGTCGATGGTTACACTAGCCTTGCGAAGTGTTTCTTGAATAACCGTCCTATGATTTCTAGGAGCTTTCGTACTGGCGAGCTTAGAGAGGATGTCTGCTCTTTGATTTTCTAGCCTCGGAACGTGTTTTACCTCTGTTTTGTCAAATTTGGCCAGCAAATCTCGGACTCTAGTCACGTACTTCTGCAGGATTGGATCCTTTGTTACATACTTATCACTGATTTGAGAGACTACCAAGAGAGAATCAGTGTGCAGACTGACCCGAGGAACTCGTAGGTCAATCGCCAAACGGAGACCGGCAATGCAGGCCTCATACTCTGCCTGGTTGTTCGAGGTTTGGAAGTTGAAGGTCAGGGATACTTCAATAATGACACCATCCGGGCTTCCTAACATGATGCCTGCGCCATTTCCTTTTGGGTTTGAAGAACCATCCACATGTAGGATCCACGTTTCATTTTCAAGATCGGCGGGCGTCATCTCGGCCACGAAATCTGCTAAAACCTGTGCTTTCATGGCGGCGCAAGTTTCATACTTGATTCCAAACTCTGAGAGTTCTATTGCCCATTTGATCATACGCCCTGCAAGGTCGGGTCTGTGTTGAATTTGTCTGATAGGGTAGTTGGTCCGTACGAGTACCCTGTGTGCCACAAAGTAGGGTCGAAAACATCGGGCTGCGATGATCAAAGCTAGTACTATATTCTCAATTTTTTGGTAGCGACCTTCCGCACCGAGCATAGCTTTACTTGCAAAGTAGATCGGGCTCTGACCGGTCACTGTCTCTCATACAAGAACGGCACCCAAAGCTTCATCCGAGACCAACAGATACAGATACAAAGTCTCCCCTTTGTCTGGTCGAGTTAAGATCGGAGGCTCGGACAGTACTTTCTGGAGTTGCTTTAGGGCTTCGTCTTGCTCGGTAGGCCATTTGAATTCGGTTTCATCCTTCTTTAATAACTTGAAAAGGGGAAGGGATTTGAATGCTGCATTGGAAATGAAATGAGACAAAGCGGCGATCATGCCATTAAGTTTCTGGACTTCCTTTTTGGTGGTTGGCGTACGCATCTCAGTCACAGATCGGCACTTGTCGGGGTTTGCCTCAATTCCTCTTTCAGTTAAGTAAAATCCAAGGAACTTTCCAGCTCGGACTCCAAAGGTGCATTTTTCTGGGTTTAATCTCATGTTATTCCGTTTGACTTAACAAAAGATTTCCCTCAGATCGGAGACATGAATATTTTCCTCGATGCTTTTTGCGATCAAGACATCTAGGTAGACCTCGATGTTCCTACCGATCTGTCTTTGGAAAACCATATTCATCATTCCTTGGTAAGTTGCCCCGGCGTTCTTCAATCCGAAAGGCATGACACGATAGGCAAAGTTACCTCGGTCGGTCATGAAGGCAGTTTTTTCCTGGTCAGGTGGGAACATGGCGATCTGATTATATCCTGAGTACGCATCCATGAAAGATAAGAGCCGAAAACCTGAGGCATTGTCGACCAGGCGATCTATGTTGGGGACTGGGAACGCGTCTTTCGAGCAGCAGGCCTTGTTAAGATCATTATAATCGATACACATACGCCACTTTCCATTGCTCTTTTTCACCAGCACCAGGTTAGATAACCACGTTGTGTACTTGATTTCCGCAATGAAGTTTTCTTTGATTAGATCATCATCGGCTTTGGCGGTTGCGGCTGATTTCTCACCACCTTGAGCTCTTTTTCTTTGGGCGACCCATTTGGCCTCTGGATTGACAGCGAGCTGCTGGCAAGTGACCTCGGGAGGGATTCCGGGCATGTCTCCAGCAGACCAAGTGAAAAGATCCACGTGGTTTCTAAGGCATTGGGTTAAGTCCTTCTTAACCTCATCGGGGAGGTCGGCTCCGATCTTGACAGTTTTGGTAGGTCCTCGCCAAGTTGTACATCGACAAACTCCCCGTCTGGTTGGGGTCTCTTCATTTTTCTTTTGAGCTCTTTTGCTAATTCGTCGTCGTCGTCCTCTTCTGAGCTTTCTGGGTCATAACTCGCATCTAAATCAGTCGCATTTACCTCACCAGATCGTCCCTTGTCTTTCTGTGTAACACTGAGATTTTCTTGAGGGGGAACCCCTTCCTTGTCTCGAGCTTTTTGTTCGGCCTTAGTCCATAGGAAAAACATCTTGCTGCGGCTTCAAGATCGGACTTCAGAGTGATCACTTTGTTACATAGAGAGTGGAACTTCATTTTTAAGTGAGTGGTTGAGGTAACTGCTCCGAGCCTCCCTAAAGTAGGTCTGCCGATGATGCCGTTGTAGATGGATTCACAAGGTAAGACCAGGAATTTGGTCTTAACGGTCCTCATCATCGGCTCTTCTCCGTAGGAGACCATCAGCTCTAAGTGGCCAAGTGGTTTGGTCCGGGACCCGTTAAAACCAGATAGTGCCGATCCTGAGTAGGTAGTGAGCTCATCTCTGTCGATTCCCATTCTGTCTAGAAGACCGATGAAGAGGATATCTGACGAGCTTCCCTGATCGACCAGGATCCTTCTAACCTCCTTGTTGGCTATCACTGCTGAGATGATGAGAGGTATGTGTTTGTTTGGTTTTCCGCCCATTAGATCTTCATCGCCAAACGACAAAGGTGGTCGGTTCGAGAAGGTCGGAACCGTCAAGGTTGAGGCAACACTTAATAGCTCTTTCCATTTTCGCTACATGGTTTTGGTGGATTCTTCGTGTTCAAATCCTCCTGTGATCATCATCATTACCGACTGACCTTTTGATCGCCTAAGGTCGGGCTCTTCATCGTCTGAGTCTGCTTTATGTTTCCCCTTTTTCCAGGGATTGCCTTCTTTTTCTTCCTTAACCTCGCCATATGCCATTCCGGGCTTCTTTACATAACTGGATAGTTTCCCTCTTCCTCAATGTCATCTTTCAGAGCATTGCAGTGGTTAGTATCACGACCATTGCTCTTGTGGTATCGGCAGTATTTATTGGATCGTTGTCCTGGTCGATGGGGAAGAGGTTTAGGAGTCTTGACTTCCTTAAACTCCACGTTCCAGCATTCGCCCAGAAGTTGGGCATTGGAGACGTTGAGCTCGGTATACACATTATGACGATTTCGAGATCGGGGATCCCGATTAGCTCGATTATCGTAACCTCGATTGTCATTCTAGCGGTCTTTCTCGTTTCGGGGCCTTGATGGGCTGGGTTGAGCTGTCTCTTTCCCTGTCTTACTGCTTTCTTCCTCGTTGATAAAACACTGGGATAGCTGGAGGAACTCCTGCAAAGTATTAGGTTCCCACCTGAGGGTATGCTTCTTGAACGGGCTTCCAGGAAGTAGTCCTTGAGTCATGAAGAAAATTCGGAAAGCATCGTCGAGGTTACGTACTTGAGAAGCTTCCCTGTTGAATCTTTCTATATATTCCCTGAGAGGTTCATTCTCCCCTTGCACGACGGACATCAACACAATTTTGTTTTTCGGTTTACTCTTTGAGTGTGCGAAATGAACGCAAAAGAGCTTCGCTAACTAATACCAGGAAGAGATAGTGTTTGGCTTCAAAGATCGGAACCATTCCGATGCAATTTTGTCGAACTAATCAAGGTATCTGTCAGGGTCGCCAGTTTCATCATATGTTTTTAACCCCTCTGGAGGTTTTTCTAAGTACCGAGGGACTCAGTAGTTGTCAATTTCTTCAGTGAAAGGGCCTTTACGTTTGGTCATTTGTGTTCGCGGTGGGGATCGGTGATGGTGATGAGGATCGGGATACGCCCGACGTTGAGGTCGTTCTATGGGTGAAGCCTCCTGACTTCTTGAACGTCGTCGGGGTGAAGAAGAAGCCCAAGATGAGCGTTGCCGAGGTGAATAGGCCCGAAATTCGTCGTTCTGGGATGGGGACCTGTGATAGTTCCTACTCCTTAGTGGAGATCGGTGCCTTCTGCGAGCTGGATTTCTTCTTTCGGGGGAGTTCGGCTCGGGGGAGCCTTGATCTGCTATCTCTCGGGCTCGAAGCTCAGCTACTTCCGCTTCGAGCTCGGTAAATCTGAAGCTCCTTGCTTGGTTCACTAACTCTTGTCGGGCTAGGAGCTGAACGAGCTGTTGAACAGCATCGACCAGAACCGGAACCGACGGCGGAGGGGGTGGCAGAAGACGGCTCCTCACCGAACTTCCTTGAACCAGCACGAGGTTCGCTCCAAGGGGTTGAACCTGGGTCTGGGTTGAATTTGGAAGGTCTTGGACATGTCCTTCCGGGGTTTCCTGGGGAACAGCTTCTAGTATGACCGGATCGACGACCGGTCTGACCGCGAAGCTAGTCTGCTTCGGCCGGAGGGTCGGGGCGATGGGAGAGGAGCTAGGGTATTGTTCCTCCCACTGTGGTGGCCAATGTTCTGTACTGTACTTCCGACCTTGGTGACAGGTCCGAGGTAATTAGTAGATGAACTCCTTGATCTCCGACGTTCGATCCGATGTGTGGGTGTGGTACCTGCAAAGACACTCTAACGCTCAAGTCAGGGAAGTAGTCAAGCAGAGTATTAAATGAGTAGATTGCTTACCATTAATGAGCATTGAATGTGGTATTTATAGGTTTTGAATAGTGTTTGACCTAATGATTCTCAGCCATCAGATCTGCTGGTTGCATCTGGAGCGTTGAGATATGGGCTTGTCTTAGAAGATGGGCCGTTTATCATTGGGCCTTTAGGGGTGTCAATAGTAACAGATCCATTACCATAACAACTCTAAACTATATAAGTATACTAGAATCATCAATCAAACATAAAATTCATTCAGGTATGCAGAAATACTAAAATTCGGCTGGGACCATTCTTGAGGCTGTTAATACGGCTGCGGTTGCAGAAATACTAAAACACCGAGTTTGGGAATCGAACTCATGGACACTAGGCCCTGTGTCCCAAGGTAGATTAAGCGATTGGGCCAACGGTGTTGGTTACGTAAATCAATAATTTAATTGTTTTAAACTAATAAATTTAGGTAATTTAATAGCTTAAACTAATTAATTTCATTTTAATGATTAGATTAATAAAATTAATTAAATTAAATAGTAGGGTTTAATATGTTTTTGGTCCCTATAAATATTGAGTTTTTTAATTTTGGTCTCTGTAAAAATTTTCATCTACTTTTGGTACCCCAAGTTTTCATCAGTTTTAGTTCTCATTACTTTAATAGTGCTTATAAGTGTTATAAAAGGTTCAAGAAAGCGCTATTAAAAGTTTTGAGAGACAAAAACCGATAGGAAAAAACTGGAGGGACTAAAAGTAGGTGAAAGCGGAACCAAAACTAAAAAAAACCAATATTTATAGGGACCAACTAAATATTTGACCCTAAATAATATTACATTGTTTTTTTGTTAAGGATAATTTTTTCTTCTCAAAAAATAACTACATTTTTATATTTTTCAGTTTCTCACTTTCTATCCAACTAAACAAAGGAGATCTGCTAGCACTAAGATTTTTGTCCTTTCATATGGTGTGAGAAGTGTTGGACTACATTAGTGAGGGTAATGTAATTTTTGGGGGGAATTCAAGTATTTTAGTTCAAGTATTTTAGGAGGTATTTTAATCCATGGATGAAGCATTTTTAGGAGGTAATGTAATTTTTGGGGGAATTCAAGTATTTTAGTTCAAATATCTAATCTAATCTAATCTATCTATCTATCTAATATCTATTATCTATCTATTTATACAAACAAACCTCTTATGAAATTACCCTATCAGATATCTAATTTATCTATTTTTATTTATTTTTATACAAACAAACTTCTTATGAAATTACCACTATGCATGGATCTCTTATAAACAAGACACATATCTAATTTAAGGGTAAAAATGTCATTACCATCTTTTTTTTCTTTCTTCTTACACTCTCTTTCCTCCTTTTCACTTTTCTCTTACACTCTCTTTCTTCCTTTTTTCTCTTTCTTTTTACACTCTTTTTCCTCCTTTTCACTTTTTTCTTACACTCTCTTTCATCCTTTTTTTTTACTTTACTTTTATTTTTCTCATAAACAATTATTCTCTTTCTCCTATCACTTCACTTTAGTTTTTTTAACTAAATTTCTAAATTTATACAAATTACCTATAAAAATGTAAAATAGTCACGCTAAAAAAAACTATCACTTTTTTTAAAATTTTCTCTCTGAAATCTGTTTTCACTCTTTTGTTTACACTCTTATTGATAATCTATTGTCACCTCCTATTGATAATATACTATCTATCTTTTACTATCTACTATAATCTACAAATCAACTAAAATAATCAATTGAAACTACAAGATAACTGCAACGATATATAAAAAACACGGGATAGCTAATATATAAAAAAAACACGATATTGATATTTGCCATTGATAATTAAATTTTTTGAAGACTACTACTACAAACCTACTATCTAAAAAACAATAAGACTTAATGACTATTGAAACTATTAATTAATATTTAAAACAAATATTTCTTATTGAAAATCTACTATCTAACTTTTACTATCTACTATAGTCTACTAATCAACTAAAATAATCAATTGAAACAACAGGATAATCTATAAATTGTTAAATAGTCACACTAAAAAAAACTATCACTTTCTTTTTCAATTTTCTCTCCGAAATCTGTTTACACTCTTATTGATAATCTATTGTCACCTCTTATTGATAATCTACTATTTATCTTTTACTATCTACTATAAGCTACTAATCAACTAAGATAATCAATTGAAACTACTAGATAACTGCAAATGATATATAAAAAAAAACACGGGATAACTATACTGATATATAAAAAAAAATACGAGATTGATATTTGTCATTGATAATTAAATCTTTTGAAGACTACTACTACAAACCTACTAGCTAAAACACAAGAAGACTTAATGACTATTTAAACTACTAATTAATATTTAAAACAAATATTTCTTATTGAAAATCTACTATCTAACTTTTACTAGCTACTATAGTCTACTAATCAACTAAAATAATCAATTGAAACAACGGGATAATTGCAGTGATACATAAATAAAACACAGGATTAATATTTGCCATTGATAATTATAATTTTTGAAGACTACTATAAACCTACTATCTAAAAAAACAAGAAGGTTTAATGACTATTTAAATTGATTAATATTTAAAACACAGGATACATAGATAATCTACTATCTACTATAGTCTACTAATCAACTAAAATAATCAATTGCTTATCGAAAAAAAAGCTAAAATAATCAATTGAAACTAGGGGATAACTACACTGATATATAAAAAAATACGGGATAACTGTAGTGATACATAAATAAAACACATGATTAATATTCGTCATTGATAATTATAATTTTTGAAGACTAATATAAACATACTATCTTAAAAAACAAGAAGATTTAATGACAATTTAAACTTATTAATATTTAAAACACGGGATACATATTTCTTATTGATAATCTACTATCTATATTTTGATATCTACTATAATCTACTATTCAACTAAAATAATCAATTGAAACTATGAGATAACAGCACTGATATATAAAAAAATACAGGATAATTGTAGTGATACATAGAAAAACACAGGATTAATATTTGCCATTGATAATTATAATTTTTGAAGACTACTATAAACCTACTATCTAAAAAATAAGAAAGTTTAATGACTATTTAAACTGATTCATATTTAAAGCACGGGATGATAATTCTTATTGATAATCTACTATCTATCTTTTACTATCTACTATAATCTAGAATTCAACTCAAATAATTAATTGAAACTATGAGATATCTGCACTGATATATAAAAAAAAAATACGAGATAACTGCAGTGATACATTGAAAAACACAGGATTAATATTTGCGATTGATAATTATAATTTTTGAAGACTATTATAAACAATGTTGTTCAACCCGGACCGACCCGGTCGGTCGGACCGATCGGACTGCGAAACGGTGATATGACCGGGTCGAGTCGCTAATCGGATCGGTCACGTTTCAGACCCGGTACGACCCGTGGCTTTAAGGCGCTGAACCGGCAACCCGTGACCCGGTGTGACCCGACCCGCCCGTGCAGATTTGATTTTTTTTTGTTTTTTTTATAAAAAAAAGGCAATACGATGTCCTTTTGGGCTTTTTTTTTTGTTTATTTTTTTTTTTTAGTCTTTAAGTTGTTATAACGCATAACTAGTATAAGTTCATCTTTAAGTTCTTATAAGAAGCATTGTTTTGATTCCAATTTCATAGTTTAAGAACATTGCTCCTCTAATTTTTATAATTTCATAGTTTAAGAACATTGCTCCTCTAATTTTTGTTAGGTTCAAACTTGTTTATGGATTTGATTTGAATTTGATGAATGAGTAGTGTTTTTTTGGACATTTTTATGGTATGGTAAAAAAATTCATAGTTCTGCGATATGTGAATTTATACACAGGTTGCCTAACTTTATCAGATTTTAACAGTCACGGGTCACGCGGGTCAACTAGTGACCCCTCGGTCCGACCATTGACCCAGTGACCCAGTGACTTGCTCGGGTCGACCTCCGGGTCGGTTTTAACAACATTGATTATAAACCTACTATCTAAAAAATAAGAAGGCGTAATGACTATTTAAACTGATTAATATTTAAAACACAGGATACTTATTTCTTATGTATAATCTACCATCTATCTTTTACTATCTACTATAATCTACTAATCAACTCAAATAATCAATTGAAATTATGAGATAACTGCACTGATACATAAAAACCACAGGATAACTGCACTGATATATCAAAAATTCGGAGATAACTCCAATGATATATATAAAAACACGAGATATATAGTTGCACTGATATATAAAAAAATACGAGATAACAACACTGATATATAAAAAAACACTACACTGATATAAAAAACACAGGATAAATGCACAGATTTTTTTAAACGATACTTTTACATTTTTAGATTTTAATATTTATCTATTTTTTTATTTGAAACTCCTTTTTGTCTACTTTAAATTTGTCTTTATTTTCACGGGTAATGTTCAGACTATTTAAATACCTTATAAGTTCATTCATAAAAACAACACGACAGCACTCGTGCGCATGCACGGGTATCCTACTAGTTTGAACTAAAATCTTTGAATTCCCCCCAAAAATTACATTACCTCCTAAAAATGATCCATCCACATAGGGTTAATGAATTGTATATCCCTTATTGGTGATGTATGAATTACAACATATACTTGATAAAATCACCTATATGAGTGTCAAGTGAAGCCACTTATATGAGACAATAGTATAATCTCAAGAGCACTCATGAATAGTAGGTTCTTGCACGACCTATTTGCACAACACAACGTAAACAACGAGAATTGTGAGGGTGTAGTGCGATTGGTAGACATCTGGCGTACGCTAAAATGTTTTTGGTACATACAGTTTGCTCTAACAATTCACTGTGTGTTAAGTTTTATATTTCTATAGTCCAAAAGACATCAAATTCAATGCAATGTTAACCCAATAAAAATTTAAAATTTCTAAAATATTTTACCAAACATTGACGTAAGGTTTGATTGTTACACTTGGTTTTAATAGTTCTTAATTCATAAGTTTTATCATTTACATTTTGAACGTTATATTTGTGTCAAAAAAATATTGAACGTTATAATCTTTTTAGTGTCAGTTTAAATATTGCTATTTTGTTTTTCTTTCAGAATAAACATTTTCAACGTTGCTTTTTACTGGTTGCTCTGTCAATTGCTTTTCCAAATCAGTATCAAACATAAAATTCATTCAGTTGTGCAGAAACACTAAATTTGAGGAAATGATTGAAGTCACTGTTATAATTTTTGAGACAAAATTGAGGTCAATTTCTTTGGAAGATTAAATCGCAATCGAAATTGACGTCAACTCAATCTTTTGGAGAGAAAAATTACACAGGAAACTACAGTTTGCTTGGTGATGCAAAACACAAGCTGAAACATTACAAGTTACAATAAATAGGAAGACAAATAAATATGCATTGAAATCAATGGAGCTACTAAAAAGGTAAACATTTACTGGTTCATATGATACAACACCTGCATCAC
Organism: Astragalus glycyphyllos; assembly: GCA_963573325.1. Classification (NCBI taxonomy): domain Eukaryota; kingdom Viridiplantae; phylum Streptophyta; class Magnoliopsida; order Fabales; family Fabaceae; genus Astragalus; species Astragalus glycyphyllos. The sequence goes on from OY754308.1 coordinate 22,209,624, forward strand.
TGTGATTAATGAAACAAACCAGTTTACCAATTCTAGGCAAGATATCGATACAATTTTCTGTCAATGTCATCCCTTTCCAAAAAGTCCCGCTCGATGAGAGACTCAATCCGTTTCTTGACCTCCGTTGGATTCGCCAAGAAACGTGATTGCAACTGCTTCGTGACCTCAGCAATAAGGTTGTTATGATCAAGTTGCTTTCGAGATTTCATGATCCTCACTATTGCTGCTTCAATCTGAGGCTTCCTGTCCTCCTCCACTCTCTGCCGAGTTTCCAGTTTCTCAGGTTCAGTTTCCTTTTGTGCAACTACAGTTCCTATTTTTACCTTGTATAGTTTACTACTGAACTTATCATTAACAAAGAAAGCATCATCCTCACCAACATCTTTACTCATCGGCTCCTTTCTTAGGACATTTCTTCCTTTAACTAAAGCCAATGATTGCAGGCATCTTTTAAGATCTGAAGCAGGAATCTCAGTTGCTTGCTCAATCTCCTTGTAGCTAAGTTTATCAGCATTATTAAACAGCATTAGGACACACATTTGGTAGGTAGAGACATTTAACTCATGCTTCTGACCTTTCCCAAAGGTTGCTTTTAAATCTGCTGTGCCCATGTTAGTTTGCCATGACAATCTCCTGCCAGTATGGGTGCCGAGGTAATATGATCGAAACCTTTCACAAAGTGCAGATATTTCAGCTGGCAGGTTGCACGTAACACTAGATTGAGTTGGCCAAGACCCTGTCGTAAGAACCTGGACAGTAAGTGTAGGACCGTCGCCTAACTCGGGGTGGCTGCCATAAAACCCCTGCATTGTGTCCTGAGAGGTTTTCATGTCTGTAAACATTCCCTCCAATTTAGATGTAAATTGATAACCACATTCAGTCTTGAGCTTAACTATGAGACTTCTCTCTGCATCATCAGAAACAGTTTTTCCAGACAAAAGCCGCTTTGCCAGATGCTGTTTGTAGTACTTCTCAAAGACATCTTTTTCTTGCAAGTACCGGAAAAGCATCATCACCTTGTCAAGAGTAACCTCAACATCATCCTCATTTACCCCTTTTAGACCCTTACGGAGTTTATCATCTACAAATAGTGAAATGAACTCCGGAGAGCGTGGATTCAAGTTAATGAAATATTCAAATGATGAATTCAAAGCATTCTGGAAAGACTTGTCATTGTTAAATGCCAAGTTTATAATCTTGTCATATTTATCTTTCTCATCTAAGAGCCTCTGCACAAACTCAACTGGATCCTTCAACCTTTCAGGATCAGTAACAAGTTGTTTACCTGACTCCCTTATGTGTGAAGTCATCACTTCTCGTATTTTTGAGAGACCATCAGTAACACGACGGAATAAGTTATACATCCTACCCAAATCTTCATACTTATCATCACAAAGCATGTGTACTAAGCCAGAATTCTCCATATGAATTAATCTAAGCATGTGATTTTCAATCATCTCCTTCTCCACCACATTATTAATTTTCTTTTCAGTCCTGGGATCCATGTAATGGCTTACTCTATCCATTTCCTCGTTCAGACGCCTCTCAGCTTTCTTAAGATAATCACCACAATCACAGCATTCAATGAATCTCTGGGACTCAACTCGGTAAAACTCAGCCGACACTTGAAGAAAATGAGTCTCAAATTCTTGTCCATAAACAGATGGCCCTAAATCCATTAGCATTTTTGTTATATTTCTCATTATACCTCTATCAATAACTTCACCAGTCCGTTCACTTTGTACTAAATCTAGAAGCGTATTCAATAACCGTGACCTGATCTGGCTAGAATAAATGACATTTTCTCTCCAAAGGCTCAGCCCAAGTTCATGAACAGGAGTCTTCTGGGTGCTTGGAATGTAAGTCCTATCCATGTACATCAGTATATCTCTTATCATCTGTAATGCTTTGTTATGATCATTCCATTTCCTGTTAAGTTCTTCCAGAAAGGAACCTCCCTGAGCTGCTTCAATAGATTGAGCTATATCTTTGAGATGAGCAGTCATGGTTGCAACCAGTCCTGAATATAACCTCTCACCAAATTTGTGAAGCACCATATTGTATGCATTTCTACATGTAAACAGAAAAGGGAAATTATAAATATAGGATATATTACTCTTTCTGGAAAGTAAAGAAATAAAGCACAAGATTTTGTCTAAATGTACAAAAGGAAAATCCACATATCAAATTCATCCTATATGCCAAACGATTCATTGGTTAATGTAAGTAAAAATCAGGGCCATCAAGAAGATATAATAAAGAAAACTTAGCAGCAAACTCCAACTTATCTAATCCAACTACAGTTTGCCCATCGATTATTTGGAAAATCTCTTAAAAAAAAAAAAAATACAAGAACAACAATCAAGCCTAGTTGCACAGTAGTCAAACTCGAGATCCTACTCGAGATTGGAGAGGCCAATATGAAATTGTTCAAAACATACCACAAATAATTAAAAAACCTTAAAGTCATTCAAAATACCCCAATGTGGCAATGTCAAAAACACAACCAACTACCAAGTTCTTAAGAAAAAAAACTAGAAATGGAGGTGAAGCCATGGAGGTGAAGCCATGTCTCTAAAATTAGAAAGAAATAAATAAAATAGATCATTAAAAATATATTTATAATATAATAGAACAAAGGAGAGGATAGCGAATGGATGCACAAAAACAAAATAGTAGTGGTCTTAAAAATATCAGAGGAGAGGAAATAACAATAGAGAGGCTTAATATATTTATAATAATATATAATACATTTATAAGAGAGAAAGAAAACAGAGGATAAATGCTAAACACCAAAGTCTCGCTGCACAGTTGTCTCTTTGCTGCCTATGGAACAAAGCTTGCTTGTGTAGAGAAGAAGACGTCTTCGTGGAGAAGACAAACAGTCTCTGCTTGACCCTAATCGCTGTAAAGCTAGGGTTTTTTTTACCCCTGGAACATTTCATTAATAAAATGGGTGAAAAAAATTACCCCAAAGGTAAAATATTAAGAAGGGTTTAAAAAATCCATAAACGGTTAAAAAATAAGGGTTGGAAAGTCATTTCGTATTTTAAAAACAAGGGCACAATAGTCATTTCGCAGAAAAATCCTATTCCTTCTTCCCCAAGTTCTCACGCGGTTTCAGACCAGATCTGCTCCGCCATTTGCGCCGCCCTCACTCGTTTTGACAGGAACGGACCCGATCCACCGCTTCACGCCGCTCCTACCCGCTCCTGTCGCTCCTACCGTTCCAGGACGCCGTTCCTACCGCTCCACTGCAAACTGCACTCTTATGCTGGCACGGGTTCGCACGACAGCCATAGGTTCATAAGAGCGCGCGCTCCTACGCTCCAGAGCGCGCTCCTGTCTACCTTGGTGGTGAGTGAGTTAGTGGATAATATTGGAAGTGGATAGGGAATATGAGCAGAGACACGTTTGTAAAGGTGCTGTAGGTTGAGTTTGGGACAAAAAAGTTGATTTTAGGAAAGTCATATCTCGTTGAAGATTGACATCCTTGGAAATGAATAAGTTGCCACTCAAAGAAGATACATTCGTGATACCTAAAATAAATTTGTGAGAATTGTATGGCTGAAGTAATTGAAAACATGCACCGTTCACCTATAAGTGGTTGAGATTGAATCAACCAATATTAAATCTCAACTATTGATGAAATTTTATACTATATCACATGGTCAATTTTAATGGTTCACCGGTGAGGGACTTAGTTGATCCCTCACACTAGAAAGTACCTAAGATAGGAGGAACAAAGAGCAGAAACTTTTAGACCATGCCCATTTACAATCAAAATCTGGTTAGGACTTTCAAAAGGCAATACTTGCTGGATATTCGTTGAAGTAAACGGAGCCCAGAGTTCAGGTATGTGTTGTCAAATGGCGGTTATGGCGGCGCCATGGCGGTATGGCGTGGCGGAATTTGAGCAGGCCGCCATACAAAAACGGAGATATGGCAGAATTCAAATGGCGGCACCATGGCGGGCGCCACGAGGATAACGGCCGTGGCGGCGTGGCGGTCTAAAGCGGAAAAACGGAAGATCTGCGTGTTATTTGTGGTTTCTCAGATCGCCATCTATGGCTTCTCTTGTTCAGCGCTTTGCTGCGCAACCCACAAGAAAAAACGCGGGTCAAGAAGACCCGGTTTGTGACCCATTTGTTTTTAGGGTTAGTAAAATTTTAAAGGCCAGTTATTTTATTAGGGTAAAAATTTGTTTTACTGAGAGTAAAAACTTCAGTTATTTTATTAGGGTTTGTTTTAATTTTTTTAACGTTTCAGTCTCCTCGTCAAAAAAAAAACGTTTCAGTCTCCTCGTCAAAAAAAAAACGTTTCAGTCTCCTCTCACGCTAACATCTCCTTCTCTCTCACGCTTCTGGTTCTGGTTTCTATTCACAGTCTTCCTCAACTCTCTACTTCTGGCTCTACTTCTCTACTTCTTTGTTCTCTCTTCTCTGCGTTTCTGCTCTTCTATCTGCCACTGTTTCTATGATTTTGTATGCTTCATATCTCTCTATTTTTTTCTCTATTCCTATAATTCTGTTGTTATTTTGATGTCTTAAATTTAATTAGAAGTGGTTCTTAGTTGTTTATGACAATTTGAGGGAGACAAATCCTATTTTCTATCAATTAAGTCTAAGGCTTTTGAAATTTATTTATAGGTTTTTGGATTAATTTGGGTTTTTTTGCAGTTTTTGAAATGCATATCAGTATATATATTTTTCAAAATTTGTCCGCCATGGCGTCCGCCATATGCCGTTACGCCATCCGCCATATGTTTATGGCGGATTTTTGGCTCGCCGCCATAAACCGCCATCTGCCATTGACAACACTGGTTCAGGTATGGCTGCTAAGCAATAGAAGGCTGTAAGTACGGTTGGGGTTGCAGACTCACTTGAGTGCTATAGGTGCGGAGCTTATTGCATATACGCTGAGGGTAGTACTGAGGTGATGAGTGATTTCAGGAAGAATTAGGAAATTGATGAGTCTATTGAGGCATGGAATTCCTATTAAATCTACTATAGAAAATTTCAGCTATATGACCGAGCTTAAAACAAACTTTACATTGCACTGAATAACGGCTACCACGGTCTTCATCACAGTAACATATATCTACCAAAGTGTTATAAAAACTTGGTAGTAACATAAATCTATCAATCATAATTTTAATGAAAAAACAATTATAACTCAAAAATTAGACAGTGATGGTAATTATAAGAAATGTAATTTTGTCAAAGAAAAGTAAATGTAAAATGGAGAGACGGGGACAAAATGTCCTTTTGTTTTTTTTCACTACACGGCATGCATAGGAAGACCAGGAGATAAAACAGTGACGGACAGAGGAAGATCAAAGGACAGGGAAGAGAAGTCACAGAGGAAACTGAACAAGCATGCAGTTCTTCTGTAAAGACAGGCAACGAGGGGCTGACTGATGACAAATGGGTTCTAGCTGGCAATGGGACACGATAGGGTTCTGCGGGATGTGTAAGTGCAGCTGCTATGGCCATTATTCATGGCCGTAATGATCCACATTTGTGGCCGTAAAATGATGTTAGTTTTTACAGATCATTCTTTTTAAACAAAATTTCGATATATCACTCATTTTTTATACTCCAAAGCATTTACAGAAGGATCCTTTAACATCATTAATCCGCATAGTCAAATGACAAATATTGACAACCCATCTGTCAGAAACACGTTATTTTTCTTTGCAAAGATGCTTTTCTGTTCATGAAATCCTAGTAAGGCCCAACTAGCATTAGCTTCTGCCTTATGAAAACTTTCCAATTAAAATAAGTTCTAGAAAACTTGTAAAAAAAAAGAGTCTTTCTAAACTTGTAGATATCTATAAAGAAGTTAAATAAGAGACCTTCTGAAAAACCTTAGATGTAGAAGTTAATTTCAACTTAAATTAAATTACATAAAATATAAAATATGGGCCCGTTTAGTTTATTTTCAAATATTCAATTTCTATTTTCAATAAGATGCGCATACTATTACATATATGGTCAAATAAATAATATCCATAGTGGAGATTAGTGGTGCAAGAAGCAATAACGTATTTGGAAATGGCGTAAACAACTTAGAAGCATTTTCAACATTCCCAAGTATGCTACTTCCCGACTACGTATATCATCTCACTTTTGTTTGGATTATGCATTCTACAAAAAAATTGCATTCATGGTTGAGTGGTACATATAACAAACTCTCAGATTCAGCAGCAATTTGTTTTTCACAAGGCACATAGGGTACCCAATACCCATATAGCAATTCCCACATAAATAAACTCAACAAATTAAACAGTGCCAAACAAACCTTCCACATGTGCCTATGCACAAACCATATCTAATATAACACCTAAACCTAACAAGTAACTAGCCACGAAAATCAAACCCAAATAAATGGTAGAATTCATGTTCTTACTTAAATTTGAATAATCCAAAAACCCCACATCCTATTAGCAGCAAATCGCACTTTCCCAATCACCAAATGAACTCCAACCCTTATAACAAATCAAGCAAATTCCAATCACATATGCAAACAATTTTTCATTTCGAACAGACGAAGCAAACCCAAAAAAACATCATAATCATGAAATTAAAAAAATAATAAATAAAAAAAGAAAAGAGGGAAACCTGTAAAGCTCTTCAAAACTGAGACCACTAGCGTTGTGATTATAAATCTCATGAATCGCATCTTCTAGAATCTTCCATGTCTTATCAGCGTATTTTGGATCCATCACCACACGATGCTTAAACGCTTCTATCTGAAAATTCCTCTTCTTCTGGTTACTCATTTTCCAACCCTTCAAATTCAAATCCCAAATACCCAGTTCACAAAATCAAAACTTTCTTCAAACCCACAACCCTAAAAAGCTTTAGGTTCAGGAAAACCGCGAGATCGATGACAAATCAAGTTTTAATTTATTTAAATTATAATTTTGTGTAATTGAGGTGTTAGGGTTTACAATGAAATTGGGTTCGGATAAATTTTGTTTTTGTGGTTTTGTAAGAGAAGGTGATGATGATGAGGACGACACAGAGACCCCTCTCTGTGTTTCTTCAAGACAAGATTTGGTTTTTGAGCTAAACGAATCGTTTTGGTTCAAAGCATCGCGTTTCGTAGTTGAATATTTTTAGCGCGTCTTCAACACACACCTGATTGCACCGCCAGGGGACAAATAGTTGCTTGACGCTTGTGTTTTTTCTCAAAATAATAATTTGGTTTAGGAATCTTTCCACTTCGTTCCTTTTTTTTAATGTTGTTATGAATTTAAATTAGGGTTAAATAAGTTTTTGTTGTACCTATAAAATCTAGGTTTTTGATCTTGTCAAAAAAAAAAAAATTTAGGTTTTTGATTTTATTTTTTTTTAGTCTCTACATTTTATTTCTTCATCAGTTTTAGTCCATCACGATTGTTAATAACACTTTTTTGACTTTTTGTAAGCAATATTCAAAGTTGTGAGGGACAAAAATCAAAAAACTGATATTTTATGAAAACCAAAATACATATTTAACCTTTTAGTTTATATACATCGTGTTATATATAAGATTTTTTACAACGACATCAATCAAGGCATCGCGTTTCGTAGTGGAATGTTTTTAGCGTGTCTTCAACACACACCAAATTACACCGCCAGGGAACAAATAGTTGTTTAACGCTTGTGTTTTTTCAAAATTATTTTGGTTAAAAAACTATCCATTTTGTTTCTTTTAAGGCTCGTATGGTGGTCAGAATAAAGAGACAAAATATGATAAGTTTATCATAATTTGTGTCAGTCCGACATACATTTGTTGAGACACTAGGATATGATAATTTAATGTTGTGACTTATCCTGTCATATTTCTCTAGTTAAAAATTTTTTTTGAGTCTGAACTGGATTAGAAATCAGCAAAATAAGATAAGAAAATAATTTATTCATTTATCCTTCTAAAATATATTTTTAAAATATAAAAATATGAATTATTTTAAAAAACTAATATTTATCAAAAAAGCAAAAATAAAAATAAATTTTAATATTAAATTAAAAATATTAGAATTGAAATAATGTATGTTTTTATGATGAGTGTTGTTTTGTCTTTTTGTATAATTTGAAAAAAAATCATTTAAATTTAAAAAAATTAAATAAGTGATAAAATAAATACCATTAGTGATGGCTTCTTTCACTTGACTCTATTCATCTTAGCATAATATCATTGTTGTTGTAGCATTTTGATCGTTGAGAGAAAGTGACAATTTTCTCTTCATGCCTCAGAAGCCTGTACATTAGCTTTTGAACATTGTCTTCTCAATACCTTCTGAGATACAGTCAGAATGTCTTCTGAAGTATCTTCTAAGTCATTATCAACTTGAGTACATGTTATCCAGAAGAACATCGTCATTGCTATTTGTTCCTATGTTTCATGTTAGTCCACATATGATTGTTTCCTTGATTGTTGTCTTCTGAGAACCTCTTTGAGTTTAGCAGGTACTATTTTTCTTCCTCGCTTCCATGGGAAGAAATTACATTATGCCAACTCTGTTCACGGTTAACCGGGAATGAGACTAGGAAAACTCAATTCTTCTTCTTGTGATTTGCTAATTCATAGCACATGTTCTTCTTGAGATCTAGCTAGTATTTTATATTTGTCTTTAATATCACTCAAAAGAACTCATTAAATCACTAATGAATCAGAAAGCTTAAAAAGCTTATCAAAACTGTTTGTTCTCGTCAAAACATGACTTAGAGATTTTAGTTCTGTGAAAGCTTAAAAAGCTTATCAAAACTGTGAATGCTTCGTCGACAGGTTTAAATTAAGTTCCTTTAATTTTTTTTGCTCCTACAATTTCCACAACATCCATTTTAGTCCCTAAAGTAGTTTTAGTTTTCTTAAATAATTATATTTGCCATTTTCTAATCATGTGTGGCGTTGCTGATGTGGCTCATATATTGACATGATATATTGTTGTGTTGATTTCTCTCCCTCTCAAATCCCTTTAGGTAGGATTGGAAAAACACTATAACTAGGAGTCATTGTGCGTTCGGTTTAGGTATGGCAAAAAGGCGGGATGGACGGATTTTGCGATCCCCGCCCACGTACCTGACTCCCTAAAAAAAATTCCCGCCCTTGACCCCCGAAAGGGATGAAAAATAAATCCCCGTCCCTGCCCCTGATGGGGTCGGGTTTACCTGCCGACCCCATTCCCGCCTGCTCAAAAAAAGAAGAAAACAGTTTCAAAAAGTTTCAAGCAAAACATTGTATTTCAATTAAATTAACACTAGTGGAAAATTGACTTTAGAAAGCATCATTTAGCATCAGTTGTTTGAACAGCTGAAGCTAAATGTGGACGCGGTGGCAATTTTGCAATTAAGTGTAAGTTTTCTTTTTCCTGCGTACCTTTAGCATCGGTTGTTTAAACAACCGATGCTAAAGGTCCCATTTTATTTCCAAAATTCACGCGTTCTCAGTCTCTCACTCTCATTCTTTCGTTCTCAGCTCTCAAACACAGAAGCCTCTCGGTCTCTCACTCTCATTCAAGCGTTCACCCTAGCATCCGCCGTCCTCCCTCGCCCTCGCTGTCCTCCCTCCCCGTCGCCGTCGCGGTGCTCGTTCACTGTTTTCGTTTTCGTTCACTGTTTTCGTTCAGAATCTTCAAGCTCGGTTCGTTCAGAATCTTCAAATGGTAAGCATCTTGGCTTTCGTTGTCTTCCTCTCCCTTTGTTTTCGTTTTCGTTCTCTTCCTCACCCTTTGTTTTCGTTTTCTCCGCTTGAAACCCTAAGTTCATTTCCGTGTTCTTCGCTTGAACCCTAAGTTCGTTTCGTTTTAATCTTGGTAAGTTTGGGCGGTGGTGAGTGATAATCTTGGTAATATAGTCATTCTACCCCAAACCCTACAAAAAGTCTCAAATACAGGGCAAGCATTACTCCAACTATTTTGTAACATAATTACACCTTTGGTTAGTTTAAGTCGCTTGAAATCTAAACTATTTTGTAAATATGCCACTAATGTCTTGAAATGTTTCCGTAATTAAATAAATTTAATGCATTATTTGTCAATTTTAGCTCATTTGAGGACTTACGATCCTTGCAGTTTTTGTGTCCTGTCTTGCTATCCATATGCGGGAGAATTAGAGTCAGGGTATCTAAATATAAAGCAAAAAAACAGAAAGCTGATAAGTTATACCTGAATAATGAGTATTGTTGACCTTGATTATTAGACTATGAGCATGATATATATGCTAGAAGCCTAGAAGGATACATCGAGTCTTTGAGTAACTTAGAACTTTAAAAAAAATCGATAACAATAAAAACTCTGCAAGAATGGTGGTTGTCGTGACCGGGGCCCCGAGCGTCGATGGCTCAAAAATAGATATTTTAAAGGAGTCGCCACCCAATTTATTAAATAGGAAAAATTGAGAAAAACCTAATTTAAGATTATTTGGTCTGCGAAAACTAGGTTGGATTCGGGAGTCGGTTATGCAAAGGGAAGGGCGAAAACCTAATTCCACTACACCCCTAGTACATCCGTCATAAGACGGTTACCTTAAATTTGATTGTGCAAATAAATTATTTAATTATTTGTCTACCCAGAAATAAAATAATAGTAGATAATAATAAGGACTAATTTAGGAAAATTTAATTTTGACTTGACGGGGAAGCTCCGCTCCTACGTATCCTCTGGTGCAATGAGGAACTCAAAAGTCACGTAGTTCTTCCTGAAAATTTTGTTGACAAGGTGTACACCTTGATCAAAACCATTTTTAATAAAGTCTCTTAAACCGGAATTGACAAGGTGTACACCTTGATCAAAACCATTTTTAATAAAGTCTCTTAAACCGGAATTGACAAGGTGTACACCTTGATCAAAACCATTTTTATTATTTTTTTCATAAAAAATATGTGTTTAAAGAAAAAAAAGGGTTCATTAATTATTAGAAAAGATTTATTTCGCTTGACGGGGAGGCCCCGCTCCTACGTATCTCCGCGTGGCGGAGAATCAAAGGCTACGTAGTTCTTATAGAAAATACTTGTGTGTTTATTGATTTTTAATTTTTGGAAAGGTTTAAGGTCAAAGCTGTACAGTTAAAGTCTCTTAAACCGGAATTGATAAGGTGTACACCTCAATCAAAACCATTTTTATACCTTTTTTGTGAAAAGGAACTATTTTTTTTGAGAAAATAAATAAAAAACGAAAAGGGGGTGAAACAGTAAAATAGGGGTGCAATTAATAGAGAGGGGGTCGTATTAGAAATCAGGGTGTGCAAATAGCAGCCCAGTAATGGTTTCAGATTTCCTAGGCCCAGGAATGGGGGGTTTATATTAGTGAATAAATGGGGTGTAAAGAGTAAAACTGATAAAAAATTAAAAAAAAAACAGAATAACGTGAAATAAGCCCAACAGAACATATATATACCCATTTAACAAAGAAAAACCTAATTTATTCTCTATACTCAGCGCCGCACAAGCAGAAATGGAGAGAGAGAAGTTCTGATTTTTTATGGTAGAGAGAGAAACGAAATTTCAGGCGAAAATCATGGAGAGAGAAAGAGAGAGAGGGAACGAAGGGGAAGCTAACGGCGGTGGTTGTGGGTTGCACCGTTTTCGGCGATGGTAAGGGTGATCTACGGTGGTGACGATGACGGTGGAGAAGATTTACGTGGTGATGCTTCGAGGACGGGAACACGAGGGAAAGTCGACGGTGAAGGCTTATGGAGGGAGAGGCTACGACGGCGACAAGTGTTTCGAGGCCAACGGTGGCCGGAGCTAAATAGGGGTGAGTTCTTTTCAATTTTTTTTTTTATGATTCTGAAACCTTCTTCTTCTCTATTTCTACTTCTTTTTTGATTTCTGATAACTGTTCTTCTATATTTATTTATTTATTTTCTTATATTATTATTTTTTTTAACTTTGATTCTGATCTCTTTTTATTATCTTTCTAAACCCTAATTTTTAAACTAATACTAACTACTAATTTTTTTTAAGAACAGAATAGGAATCCTAATTTTTCAACTGAACCTATTACTAATTAATCCATAACTTCTAATTTTTATTTCCGAACCTAATTTAAATAAGTCAATAATTAATCATAGTTTCGTTTATGTACAAAAACTGATTCTGAAAACCTTATTTTCTTCCTAGTACTAATCTGTTCCTGCTACCAACATGTACATGGTATCGATATTTCAAAAAGAGAATAACAATATAAACTGAATCTATTTTAACAACTAATCATGATACGGAAACAAAAAATAAGACTACATTTTGAAAAGTAATAGGTTATACCAACCTCTCCTCCAGCCTCTGAGATAGTCTCCTATTGCTTGCTCTGTTACTGATTTTTCTGTGTGAATTGCTCTGTGAGAATTCCTGTATAATTTCGTGTTTTTTTATATCTCCGTATTGTCTGTGTATATTGAAATTGTTGTCGTTGTCCCCTTTGCTGTCTGAATTGGCCTCAATTTATAGGCGAAAATTAGGTTTTAGGTAATTAATCTCTGATTCTAACCCCATTTTGTTTCCTTTTCGAAGGTTTTGGGCTTGGATTTGGAGAAGATGGATACTTGGTGAGCAAGGAGGATTTAGGGTTTACTGGTGGAGCTGCCAGCCGAGAGATTGCTGATTTTGCCTCTTCCTATTTTCGTTTTTTTGATTTTTTTTTTGTATTTTATGGTTATTAATTAATTTGTGTATTTTTGCATTTTTGGACTCTTTTTAGACTATTTTGACTATTATTTTTAATTCTGATTTTATTTTATGTTTTAGTTTAGTTTTTTTTTGGTTAAATGGCTAAAAGCCCGCAAAAGAACTATCGGGCCCAACCAACTCATGGGCAAAACTAGGCCCGATTGTTAAAGGACTAAAATGGGCCCGATCTCAAATGGACTAAAACGAGCCCTATTGCTAAATGGACTAGAAACTACAAAAAAAAAACCCAATAACTAACCTTAACCCCAACTGGACATCGCGGCCCAACCAAATGCAGACTATGGACCCAATTAAAGAGTAAAACTAAAGAATTATACCGGTATAAAATTGAGTGTTCACAGTTGCCCCTCTGTGCTTAGTTTCTTACGAGACAATAAGTAAAATTGCGTCTTATGTATTGCCAAAGTAAGAAATAAGCACAGACACGAACTTCAATTTTAGCCGGTAGGGCAGGTTTGGTGCCAGATAAATAAACAAGTACTAGAGCTAAATCGGCAGCAGGAAACTTAAAAGGCAATGCGGGAGCGTCACCGGTAGCATAAAAAGGTGCAATGCCAGGGCGTAACCAGTAGCATGCGATGCCAGGCGTCACCGGTAGCACAAAACTAAAAGACCATGCCAGGGCGTCACTGGTAGCATGAAAATAAAGGTGCAATGCCAAGGTAAAACCGATAGCATGCAGTGCCAGGGCGTCACCGGTAGCACAAAACTAAAAAGACAATGCCAGGGCGTCACCGGTAGCATGAAAATAAATGTGCAATGCCAGGGCCAGGGCGTCACCGGTAGCACAAAACTAGAAAGACAATGCCAGGGCGTCACCGGTAGCATGAAAATAAAGGTGCGATGCCAGGGCAGAACCAATAGCATGCAGCGCCAGGGCGTCACCGGTAGCACAAAACTAAAAAGACAATGCCAGGGCGTCACCGGTAGCATGAAAATAAAGGTGCAATGCCAGGGCGGAACCGGTAGCATGCAGTGCCAGGGCGTCACCGGTAGCACAAAACTAAAAGACAATGCCAGGGCGTCACCGGTAGCATGAAATAAAAGGTGCAATGCCAGGGCGGAACCGGTAGCATGCAGTGCCAGGGCGTCACCGGTAGCACAAAACTAAAAGACAATGCCAGGGCGTCACGGGTAGCATGAAAATAAAGGTGCAATGCCAGGGCAGAATTGATAGCATGCAGTGCCAGGGCGTCACCGGTAGCACAAAACTAAAAGAGAATGCCAGGGCGTCACCGGTAGCATGAAAATAAAATGCAATTGATGCATTGTTTTCTTTTTTTGATTATTTTGACATGAAATGCATGTATGCTATGACATGAGAGGTATGAGTTATGCATGAGCCTTGAATAGAAATATGAGATGCATGCATCCTGAAAGTTTATCATTGCTTAAAACTTTTTCTTTTTCTGCGTGCGTTTTTGAAACCAATCAAACTCGTCCTCAAATGGGAGGTTGTCCTCATTCTTGCCAGCTTTCTAAAATCTTCTTTCTTTTATGATCACTCCTCCTCCTTCAAAGCAAAACAACTTCAAGTTTGATATTCTCTTCCTCTTTTTTTTCTTTCATAGAATGTCATTAACTCTCTAAATCATATCATTGATTCCAAGTTGACTATTGTTGAAGCATTATTTAATGAGCATGCATGGACTTATAGGTATTTAAGAGCTGGCCTTTTTTGTGTTTCTTGGTTTTCTTGTTTTTGGATTTTTGGATCTTGAAGGTTTGAAGTGAGGGGTATATATTTATTTATTTATTTATTTATTTATTTATTTATTTTAGGTGAAAGCATTAGGGATGACAAATGTGACACAAGATGATAGGGAAAAAGGTATTTGGTAACCTCCAATTGGACATTTCTTGAGGTAGGTGACTTGCTGAAACAGGTTGGGAATTGAAGAAAGGTTTTATCACAAAGGGAAGACTACTAGGTGTAGCAAGCAAAATCTGATTAATCAAGGGTCATGAAAATATTTCTGCCCCAGTATTGGTAAATAGGATTTGCCCCAAGAGTAGGCTGCATTAGCGTACTATACCGGTTTGACTCATGATGCATCTTTATTAACTCTACTTATATTTCCCTCTTCTTTACTTTTGGCAATATATTTTTGTTATGGTATTTTTTTCCTTCAAATTTCCAATATTAAATCACTATGTTTTATGGATAATACTAATTTATGATGGTGTGTAATGTTCTTTGCTACAGATTCAGCTGCAAAACTTGATTGGCTTAGAAGGCTCATTGGGGTAGATGAGCGGATTGTATTTGGTGGTTTTGAGGTGAGCTGCTGCTGATATACATTTTTGCTTTTTATGTTTCCAATCAGTTTTGGAAAGTCATTCTACATCCTCTCAATTTTGGACTCTAATCTAATCATCAATTGAATATGATCTACCTCTACTTGAGTGATTTGTCTTTTCATATCTTCAGTTAAATTATCTTTACATTTCTTGAGACGAGAATTTTCAATCACAGTACGAGCATGCCTATTCTGTATTTGTTGGGGTATTACGTTAATTGTCATCTACCCCAAACCCTAAAACTGTATTTGTTTTCAGGGCAAGCATTACTTCAGGGGGACAGTGCTGATTCTTCTTGCAGAGAGATTTAAGGGAAAGAGGGTTGTTTTTCTGAAGCAGCTTCCATCTGGTTTGCTTCTTGTAACAGGTGTGTATGTGATGCCTCTTCTTTTGCCTACTGTTTCGACAACTTTGGTTTGTGTTTTGGCAAGAACTTAAAACTAATTTTTGAGAAATAGTTACCTTTGCCCCTCAAATTTATGATAGTATTAGTATGATTAAGGCAACTCCTGCTGGTGAGTACATCATAGCTTCGGGTAAACTGATAATATGATGACAGTGCTCAACCAAGAGATTAAGCTACTGTACTAGTTGCATATATGTTGCTGCATAAATTGCTTTATTTTTGTTTTATACTTGTCCTTTTTTATTTGTTACATTCCTCATTCAACCACCAGTTCAAGTATGAGTGAGTAATTTTTGTGGGTGATTTAATATTAATATATGTCTAGTTATGCATTTGCGCTTACTGCACATATATTTGACCACAACCACCATGAATTTACTAGTTTAAGTAATTTATATGTCCCGGTAATATGCTGTGATTTGCTCAAAATAAGTCTAGGACTTGTAGTAATATTTTTCAGCAGAGTTGATGCTAATAATAAGGTTAGGTTGGGGTCTTGGCTTCCACACAAGGAATTTATAATCCGCCGCTTTCAATGGAAAAGGATCAATGAAGTAGATTTTATGCTTATTTTGGACATGAATGACTAATGAATGTAAAATATGGTTTTATGGATCTTATTACTTTTGGTGTTTTGAATTCTCATATTACTAAAATTTCTTTTTTTGGAACTTTCTGATAATTTCCAGGAATCATAGCTAATGGGACTATTAGCAATCTATTGTGAATATCTTGCCATGCATGCTAACTCATTAAAACGAAAAATTTTATTCATATCCTGATTTCTTTTTGGATGAGAATTTTCATGATATGATCTTAGCCACTGCTAAAGCAATGGATATACAAAATATCCTTATAATCCATGAAATTGGAAATCTAGCAATGTATTTTAGAACTTAACATTTTTCTACTAGTCGTTTAGGTTATATGCCAGATACTTATGTTGCAATGTTGAATTCAATTTTAGCAACTCTATGATTCATGATAAGCCTAATTTACATGAAGTCTGCAATTTTACACTCTTGGTTTGATAAAATGGCTCTTATTGTGTGTGCTTGATTCTTCTTGCAGGGAGATTTAAGGGAAAGAGAGGGTTGTTTTTTTGAAGCAGCTTCCATCTGGTTTGCTTCTTGTAACAAGTGTGTATGTGATGAAACTAGTTTATGTTGATTTAGCTTTTTGAATAATGAACATTGTCAGTGGCTTATACTGCTCCTTTGTTCTTCTTCATTCTCATACACAATGTCATTCTTTTACTACTTCATCTTCACATGAATTTGCATTCCTAATTTCCTATAGTTTTTTGTATTTCTCTGGAAGGAACAAGGCCCTCTATATATATATATATATGTTTTATTTATTTATTTATTTATTTATTCTGATTTCAAGACTGGCAGGCAGTTTTTCACACTGCTTAACTGCTGGATATATGTGGCATAGCATCTGGTACTTTTGTGATTCTTATTTCTGCACTTTAGGATTAAAGAAGCCAGCTATTGATTATTTCATTGTTTTTTCATACACAATGTCAGTTGCATACATGGTTGCATATACATGGTTGCATACTCAAGAACACTAGATTAATCCACCCTTAGCCCTTAATCTAATGTTTGAAAAACAAAGAAGTTGCTGGAAACTGACCTTATTTTTTACTGTCTTGGTTTGATGTGATTGTTTGATTTTGTTTTAACAATTAATACTTGGTCTATTATTTTGGAGCATATATATAGTCATGGATCGTAGTTGGATGCAAAGTAATCGTCTGAGTGATGAGTATGCGAAAGGAGTCGAAGAGTTTATAAATTTTGCTCAAGTAAATCTTCGCAAAACTGATGTTACCAAAACTGATGTTCCCGAAACTGAAGTAACTTATTCCTGCCCTTGTTGTAATTGTGTGAATCGGGCCCCACAACCACCAGGTGTAATACGAGACCATCTCTTTGTTTATGGGATCTTACCTAGTTATACCACATGGATATGGCATGGTGAATCAACCGACAATCCAAGTGTGTCCAAAAGTGAGAAAGCCGATGAAGATATGGATGATCGAATGGAGGACATGATACGTGACATTGGTGCTGAATCTTTTAAGCGAGCGCATGAATATGATACTTTGTGCAAAGACAAAGATCAACCTCTGTATTTGGGTTGCACAAAATACACACGATTGTCTGCTTCGTTAAAATTAATCAATCTAAAGGCGATACATGGTGGACTGATAAGGGATTCACTGAATTGCATGAGCTGTTGGAAGACATGCTTCCCATAGGTAACACACTGCCAGAACGTACGTATGATGCGAAGAAGATTTTGTGTCCGATGGGTGTGGAGTATAAGAAAATACATGCATGTCCCAATGACTGCATATTGTATCGGAAAGACTATGAGGATTTACATAAGTGCCCTAAGTGTAATTGGTCGCGCTACAAAGTGAAGTCGGGTGAATCTAGTTTTGAAGACAACAGCATAAGGGGTTCCCCTACAAAGGTTTTGTGGTATCTTCCAATAATACCTAGGTTCAAACGCTTGTTTGCTAATGCAAATGACGCGAAGAGCATTAGATGGCATGCAGATGAGAGGAAATGTGATGGGCAGCTTCGCCATCCGGCCGATTCTTTGCAATGGAAGAAAGTTGATAATTTGTATCCGGATTTTGGCGCTAAGTCAAGAAATCTTAGGCTTGCACTTGCTTCAGATGGTATGAATCCATATGGTAACTTAAGTACGAATCATAGCTCGTGGCCTGTTCTCCTTGTAATTTACAACCTATCTCCATGGTTGTGCATGAAGCGCAAATATGTGATGTTATCCATGATGATTTCTGGTCCGAGACAGCCAGGTAATGACATAGATGTTTACCTTGGTCCATTGATTGAAGACTTGAGGACAATGTGGGATGAAGGCGTGGATGTGTATGACGGGTATTGTAGTGAAACTTTTAAGCTGCGAGCCATGTTATTTTGCACGATCAATGACTTTCCAGCATACAGAAACTTGTCTGGGTATAGTGTCAAGGGGCATAAAGGTTGTCCTATTTGTATAGAAGGCACGTGCCACCATCAACTCAAACATGGAAGGAAGACTGTTTACCTTGGGCATCGGAAATTTCTCAAACCAAATCATAGATATCGTAAGTTGAAAAAAGCTTTTAATGGGTACTAGGAAAATGACATTGCTCCGAATGCCTTGACTGGAGAAGAAGTCTATCAAGTGGTTAAGGACATCAAAGTTGTATTTGGAAAAAAGCAGAAGCAGTCCAAGGAGAAAAGCAAGTGGAAGAAGAGATCGATGTTCTTTGATCTTCCGTATTGGTCCAATCTTGATGTAAGGCATTGTCTTGATGTCATGCACGTCGAGAAAAATGTTTGTGATAGCGTCATCGGGACTCTTCTCAACATTCAAGGGACAAAGGATGGTATAAATTCTCGTCTAGGTTTGCGTGAGATGGGCATAAGAGAACAATTACATCCAGTGGAAAGAGGTAAAGGCACATATTTGCCTCCAGCATGTTATACCTTGTCAAAAAAAGAGAAAATGAGCTTTTGTGAATGTCTAGGGGGAATCAAAGTGCCACATGGTTACTCTTCAAATGTAAAGCGATTGGTTTCAATGAAAGATCTCAAATTAGTTGGCTTGAAGTCGCATGACAGCCACGTCTTGATGCAACAACTACTACCTGTGGCGATTCGTGGCATCTTGCCGAAAGATGTCCGACATACCATAACTAGATTGTGCCTATTCTTCAATAGTATATGTGCTAAAGTCATCGACCCTCAAAAATTGGACGAGTTGGAAAATGAGGCTGCTATTATCTTGTGTTAGTTGGAGATGTTTTTTCCTCCCTCGTTCTTTGATATCATGGTTCATTTAATTGTTCATCTAGTTAGAGAGATTAGATTATGCGGACCTGTTTATTTAAGGTGGATGTACCCAGTCGAGCGATACATGAATATCTTGAAAGGGTATGTGAATAACCAATATCGTCCTGAAGCATCCATTGTCGAAAGGTATGTCACAGAAGAAGCTATTGAGTTTTGTTCAGACTACTTGTCAGAAGCGAAGTCTGTAGGACTACCAAAGTCTCGTTATGCAGGGAGATGCCAAAGTAAAGGTACACATGGGCCGGCCACTAAGAGCATGGGTCGAGCATTGGCAACTAGTTGTCCTCCTCCCAAAGCAAAATACTGTGGTCTGGATGTGTTCCTTATGTCGCCAACCAACCAAAGCAATCAAAGAAATGTTTGGCAAGTAAGTTTTTAATTGTTTATCATGGTTTAGATTGTAGTATTTGAATTTCTAGTTGAAGTTTTATAACTAATTTATATTATGTTGTTATTAGAGTTGTGAAAGGGGATTCTACATCGGCCACCAACTGGTTGTACCCTATAGTAAGTAGTTTAAAATATTGGGTTGATTTAGTTTTGAGTGAATTCATATATGATATATATATATATATATATATATATATATGTATATATATATATTATATTCTTTTTTGGTTAACTTTGTTAATTCATTTGTGTAGATGCCAATACAACCGAATGGTTTTCATTGTGGCTATTATGTTATGAAGTTTATGCTGACCATTGTGAGCGCCGGTATTGTTGATAATTGGGAGAAGGTATTAAATTTTGGCAAAGCAAAGTCTTTTTTAGTAGTTATTTGATAATTAGGAGAAGGTATAAAAGTTTGAAATCTAATTTGTTTGAGTAAATTTTAAACTTGTAGGTATTTGATAATGCAAAGTCATACACCGATGAGGAACTTGAGGAGACTCGTCAGCTTTGGGCGGAATTCTTTTTCAAGATACGTGCAGAGCAAAAGGATACACTATTTCGTGCGTAGTTTAACTTGTGTAATTAGGAAAGGGTCGCCACATTTTGTGCACGATAGTGTTATATATGTTATAGTGGATCTCACATTTTATTATGTATTTTGTTTTTTAATTAGTTTAACTTATGTTCTCACTATGTAAGACATTATTAAGTTTAATGGAATTTTAAGTACTTTTATATATGTTGATGACTGGAATATCTCTCTGTATATAACAGGTTATTATGTCCTGTATTAAAATAAAAAGTAACAATAGAAATATTAAAATTGATAAATTTAAATCAAATGGAGTAAAGAATACCTTAGTCGGCAAACTCGATCTCATTGAGCAAACTAGCATATTCGTTGCTTACATTAGTAATCAAATTATCTATTAATTAATATCATATAGTACAATATAAAGAATGATTAGTTAACATACACAAAATGATTTGTCATTTCATAAGCTATTTAAATTGACTAAACAATAAAACTTTACCACTATTGTCAGCACTCCATAACTAGTCTAGCACACATCAAAGCATTCAAAGTAGTTCAATGAAGTTAGTTGTGATGAAGACTTAAGAAATGACCGCCGATACTGAATGCGGATTCAACAGCTGCTGAAGATACAGGAGTTGCTATACATCCTTGGAAGGTATAAATGCAAGTCAATGAGTCCAGAAAATATGCCTAGGCAAAACAAAGAAAGTTACTTATAAGGAATAAAACGTGAGAAGCTTCAGTTTTGCAAAGAAAGTACAATTAAGAACAGTGACGGATCCAGAAAATTTAAGCACCGAGGGCATTTTTATATACATTACAATTATTCTCTACGGTTTTTCATATTCTGGAAACATTGAATGATTTTCTCATTGTCAACACTTTCAAAAATATCTCTCTATATATAAGTAACTAAACAATCGTTCAACCATACATCTCCCATACAATTCCTCATATCATTCTTTATGATATTCATAGGAGAGAAGGAGAGAAGTAAAGTAAATGAGGGAAGGGAATGAATTGTTTTAGGAGAATTGGGAGAGTTTGCTATAGGTGAGTGGGTGAAATGAAAGTGGAAGTGAGGTAGTGTAAATGGCCATACTGTGAAGAAATTGGGGTGTGAACCTGTGAGGAAATTGATTTTTCATGTTTACGGAGAGTGGAAAAACAAAAACAAGAGTATATATTATTATTATTATTATTATGATTATAACTATTTGTTATATTAGTACTATAGGTAGTAGCATACTAGCATTAAATTAGGAATAATATCACTGGGGGCATTTGACCCCACATTGCTATGAATAGCTCCGTCCCTGATTAAGAAAGTACAGTGAGCCATCGAGAAGGTACATTGACAGTATATTTGCTGCACGTGTTAAAACAATCTGATGGTGGGAATAATGCTGCAACAAAGAGGAAGAACCAAACATAAAAAAAAATCATCAGTTCAAATAATTGTGAATATAATGTACAATAAAGAACAAAGGAGAAAGTGAAATTTATCATTGCACAAGACTCCAAGGCGTGTATAACACTAAGTTTTAGGTTCTATTCGCCCCCACCAATCACTCTAGATTGGATGCAATAGGATGACCGGCGAATCCCCTTCAGGATACAATGGAGTTCCTTGACATGGTTTACACACCCACACCAAGCGTATTTTCAACGGTATTTTACAGAACAATAGTTCCCTAACTTCAATTTGCGCATAAGAGAAGAAAGAGAATGATTTGGAATATCTAATTTGGTGGAGTTTTGTCTTTGACATATGAACAGTGTATATTTGTCTATGTGGATATATTCTTTCTACTTGTAAAGTTGTTCTATATATATAGACCAGCCCATACCATTTGGTGAAGATAAGTGTCTCTTCACTACAAATATTCATGAAAGAATACAACCACTAGTGAAAGCCACCAAATGACACACCTTTAGAACAATAAACATTGTGTCTCTCTCTTTCACTTTAGTGTTATTGGATTTCTATTATTTTGGAAATCCCCAACAATCCCCCACCATTTTCAAAATAAACCCAAATCCCATTATTCCGGAAATCATATGCTTTCGGCTAAGGTAACTTACGATTTGAACCTTTACTTAGTAAGTCAATGTTTCGCTCATCCCCGAATAGATTAGTAGACAAGCTTTGAACTAATTATTCATTAGAACAAGCATCAATTACCTTACACATGAGATCTCGATACCATTGAACGAATTGTAAAGTACACATTTGTTAAGGCCTTGTGTCAAGTATCCTTTTCATAAGAGCTTTAAGAGTCAAACCCTTAATCTCCAAGCGGCCCTACTTCACTCTCATATAGGTAGACTCTATGGGAAGCACTCCCATAATAAGCACTTCAGCACATACATGCTATAGGTATTAAGAGCAAAGCTCAACCTTTCAACTTTATACTTATGGTCCAAGTACTTATAAACATTGGGATGTATCTATTGTCAAGTACTTGCAATTACTCTAATAGTGTACTTTCACCATTGAACTCAAGACTTAATGATACTCAAGTGTGAGTTGGGATTCCACTATTGGTAATTAATTAGATATGGGCTTGAAACTCATCCCCAACGATGTTATAAAAACATCATATCCCTTGTCAACCCTTTCGTCAAAGGATTGCAAGATTATTTCCTTTTCTCATAAAATTCCGAAGAACACTTCTTCACATAGCTAAGCTTTAATCCAATGTCCTTTGACATTTTGGTTAATATACTCATTGATAGTATTGAATAACTATCACAAAATGGACTACCTGTCCCATTGCCTTTTATTGTCCACTTGGAGGCCTTTGAAATGTTGACAATCACAATATATTGACACTTGTGCCATTGGTTTAGACAAAATTCTTATAAGCATTCAATACACATTTCATGTTAATGCTCTATCTCTATTTCATCCATCTTAAATTATTTAAGAATGTCATTTATTGAATGCACTGAAATTACATAACAACAACCAATGCAATTATTTATTTAGATACTAAAATATCTTTACACATATCTAAGGTGGGTCAATCATATAAATCACATAACATAATAACAAATAAATTCTATTTTCTTCACCTTAAAATTCATGTCAACTCCATTAGAATCGTTTCCTTATAGCTAGTATACATGTAATATATGCACTATATATTCTACTAGTTAAATATTAAATATGAACTCATCACAACATTTAAATGTACTTGTCAAAATAAATAAATAGCATTTAAATGTATCAAGAAAATGAAACAACATAACATAGTATTCATGGAGAGTGACTATCATAAATAGGTACAAAATAATGTCACAATATTTTCCATTCTAATAAAATAAATAATGATCACAATTTTTCACTTTTTAATATGATTTAAAAAGTATTAAACAATATAAAATTAAAAAAAGTAGTTTTATATGTTAATTCGACATTAAACCTAGTTAGTCAATAACTAGAGGTTAATATAAACTCCAAAAAACGGCATATCAAAGAGACCTTTATACAGTCCACACTTTCCTGCACTCTCTCGGATCTGAGAGTGGATATCGTCCCGCGGTACTGTTCATCATCTTCTGCATCAAGCGGGTCAAATTTGACCCAGATATGCAGAAAATGGGTCTCCGACCCAACACCTTTAGGAAATGTTTCCTCCCTCGTTTTAGCACTGTTTTAAGTGAATCTTGAACCGATTTGATAGTACAGAAAACAAAGATTACAATGGTATAATTTTTAGACCATAAAAGCCTCAAAATCAAGTACAAGTATGTACCCAAAAATCGAAATCAAAACGGTTTTAAAAATTATACAGGCACCACCCATTTTGAAACGACATGATTCTTCACAAAAGTGTGTACTGTTTCGTTAATTTTCTTTATCGCATGAACTTGTTGGTAATTAAATATCTGAATCATGTAAAATTAAAGGAAAGAAAGTTATTGAAAACGGTTCATAAAAGGCCATGATAAACCATTACGCTTTTTCATCAAAATTTTGCTCCACGTAGAAGAAACCTAAAAATGGCTCTGTGATTCAAAAAATTTATTGTATTTTACTATACCTTTTATAACTCAACATTGAAACATATTAATTTGATTCACGTGGACAAGTTTGGATATTTGACAATGATTTTTTACTATCCACCAAAAATCCACAAACCATAATAACAAAATGTCATAAACTTTAATTATCATAAACTATACAACCCCAGGCATAGAATAATACTGTAATATTATGTAATTGCATTCATAATCATGTACCTTTCACCCAAGTGAAACAATAAATATGAATGAGCGTTCATCTCTCCAAATTGTAAGTAGAATAACATCTTCCTTCCATGTTGCAGTCATCATCTCAACACAAATGCAAAATCGAACCTAAAGATTGTTAGAACAATTTGTTGGTGGGAATAATGCTGCAACAAAGAGGAAGAACCAACCATAAAAAAAAATCATCAGTTCAAATAATTGTGAATATAATGTACAATAAAGAACAAAGGAGAAAGTGAAATTTATCATTGCACAAGACTCCAAGGCGTGTATAACACTAAGTTTTAGGTTCGATTCTCCCCCACCAATCACTCTAGATTGGATGCAATAGGATGACCGGCGAATCCCCTTCAGGATACAATGGAGTTCCTTGACATGGTTTACACACCCACACCAAGCATATTTTCAACGGTATTTTACAGAACAATAGTTCCCTAACTTCAATTTGCGCATAAGAGAAGAAAGAGAATGATTTGGAATATCGAATTTGGTGGAGTTTTGTCTTTGACATATGAACAATGTATATTTGTCTATGTGAATATATTCTTTCTACTTGTAAAGTTGTTCTATATATATAGACCAGCCCATACCATTTGGTGAAGATAAGTGTCTCTTCACTACAAATGTTCATGAAAGAACACAACCACTAGTGAAAGCCACCAAATGACACACCTTTAGAACAATAAACATTGTGTCTCTCTCTCTCTCTCTTTCAATTTAGTATTATTGGATTTCTATTATTTTGGAAATCCCCAACAGCACGCTTATGTCACGTTAGTTCTTTGATCCAATGGACCATTCCAATGAGTATTTTCAGCATCTGATGGGTATATAAAGACTAGAAATTTGAAGATTGAAGCAAGATATTTATTTGGACCGTTTTGAAGTTAAAGCTTCTCAAATATCCAACCTAGCTTCTCATCCACACTCAAAGCTTCTGAAGCTGAATATTCTAGGATACCTTTATTGAGTGTGTTATCTTGATTGCTTTAGTGTAAGCACTTCATTTGGATTATCTTCAAGCTCAGATAACCTTCCAAAATCCAAATCCCTTTATTGTAAACATTGTCTTGTAACATTCCATTAAACTGCTTAGTGAGAGGTGAGAGTTGGTCTGGCCTTACTTGACAGAGGAGTGTTTAGAAAACTAAGAGTGAGTTTTCTAAAAGGTGGAATTCGGAGTAGTGTGTAAGTGTATGCTTGAGACTTTTGTGTGTGATCAAAAGCAAGTATAATTACTATTTGGGAAATAGTGGAAATATTCCCGAGGAAGTGGTCAAGGATTGATTGGGTGAACCTATATAACTCTACTGTGTCATTTACTTGCTTTCCATACTATTTAATTACTTACTATAACAGGCTTTCTGTTTTCAAACTGTGAGAAGGTTCGTTTCTCCAACCTTCTCAAAACTAGGTAAATCAACTAATCTTATTAATAACCTTAAAATCATTTTAAAGTTTACACACTTAGTATAAGCTTGTTTACTTTTCATCATTCTTATACTCAGTCTTTTAGTATTAAATTATAAGGAGATCAGTGTTGGATATTGACCAGTGAATTTTAATGCACTCTTAATAGCTTTGCACTTGGTATTTTTAATTGTGCTTTGTACCTAATATTTAAGTTGTACCACGTTTCTAGACTTTGGGTCTTAATTGAGCAGTATAGCAATTTCTTGATTAATTCTTGTTTTTATTGCATATTGACTTCTATATACTTTGCTGACCATAACTTTTGTTGTGGTTATCCGATTGAGACGTTCAACCATGCGTTGGAAAGATAATGAATAAAGCTACAATTTTTCAGTTGAACTAGAAACCTAATTCCAATTTCTTGAAGGTCAAAAATGAGAATTATCGAAGCAGTTTAATGTAAAATGGGTTTTGGGCCGAATATTACTGTTATCGGGCTTTTATCTAAGAAACTATTTAGTGAATTAGGCTTTTCGTTTCTTGGACAAAATAGGTTCGACATATGCATTTTTCTCTCTCTTATGCATTCCGAACTTTAGTTTTAGATTTTGTGCCCTAACCTCAATGAAAGCTTAAGGCCCTAGATCAATCTATTGGTGAAGAGTGTTGCTTGTAAGGATTTTGAGGTTAAGTGCTTAATGTTTATTTCGTTTTTATGGTTTTTAATTCTTTCTCTATCAATTTCATCTCTGTAATTCTTTCATCAAATTCGGTTTGCGTCTTGTTTAATTACAAACTCTGTGATTTCCTTATGTGATTCGTTTTATGATTCAGTTTTGCTTAATCACTTAATCATGATTTTGTTTTGCAATTTTCATTATTCAAACTATTTTATCACTTGCTTAATTTAGTTTGGATAGGAATTCATAGAGTCTATGACGCTTGTTTATAGGATTGACAGAGTTCAGTTATGAGTTATTGTGTTATCTAGCGCTTGTTCACTATCACGATTGATTGAACACACTATTTTGATGCTTGCTTTAAAACTGTGTGAATTCGTATGAGCTGACCAACGCTTGTTCAGTTAGTTTATGATCAATTGAGAATTATCAAACCTTGGATGAATCTTTTGCTTTAGAATGGATGATAAATCAAAAAATCCACCTGAAACCAATGAATTGATTGCCTCTCTTTAGTTGATTTTCTTCGTTAAACATCAATCTATTTTCACCAAAACCCCCCTTTTATTGTTATCTATCCGTTCTTGATTCTGGTAGTCTTTAATTCAGAGGTCCTTGTGAGACGACCAAGGTTGACATTTTATATCTTTCTAATTATTTTGACCCACGTACGACTGCTGATAAGATATATCTATTGATTCTAACCTTCTCATATTCAAGATGGTCTTGAGAATATAATTTGAAGGAACGTTACAGCTCTCACATTTTAAAGGGGCACACAATTCAACCCCTTTCTTGTATAACTTTGTGGCTTCAATTGACATCAGAGCTCACCTCTAAGGGTTGAGGACCCATTACAGTGTGAGAGGAAAGGTTCTAGCAGAAGTGATGGATAATCCAAACTTGGCCATGTTTCTCCCTAAAGGAGCTTGAGCTAATAGACCACCAGGATTAACTAGGTACCATTACTATTACTGGAAGGAACAAATGAGATGGTTTGTAGAGTCTCAAGACACTAATATTTGAGATCTTGTTCAAAAGGGCCCTTCTTTCCTACAACAACCTATGATGATGGATTTGTTGTTCCCAAAACTAGAGCACATTCGACAACTGATGACAAGCACAGGGTATTACTTAAATCAAAAGCCATGTATTTCTTAACATGTGTCTTGGGAAGAAGAGTATGAAAAAGTTGCCAGGAAAGAAACTATCAAAGAAATATGGGACACACTAAAGACAACTCATGAAGGAATTGATCAAGTCAAGGAACCAAAGATTAACATTCTCATCCACAAGTATGAGATGTTCAAGATGGATGAACAAAAAATCATTGATGATATGTTTAGCTCGTTCATAGGCATAAAAAATGACTTGAACTCACAGGGAAGATCTACTCAAATCAAGATAAGGTTAGGAAGCTTCGAAGATGCCTACCTAAGGTATGTAGATCAAAAGTAACTACAATAACAGAACCCAAAGATCTTTATGTTTTTAAAATAGAACATCTGCTAGGATCGTAAAAGTTTATGAGCAATAAATTGTGGATGAATTTCATCCTAATAAGGTTAAGACCATTACACTCAAAACTTCTCCAAAAACCTACTCAACCTTCTAAAGCTGTAGCACTCAAAGCACAAGCTGGAACTAATAAAGAAATTGAAGATGAAGGTAAGAACACTGATAGAAAAGATGAAACAGCTCTAATTTCTAGAAGGTTAAGAAGATGAGAATTCAAAATGAATAACAGAAAACTCTTCTTCTAAAGATATTCACCTAAAGGAGGGAGCACAAGTTGATCCCCTCCAGCATACTTTAAATGCAAGAAACCCCAACACTTCAAGCATGAATATCAACTCTAAAAGGGGGTAACAAAAGGTTTCCACAAAATAAGAAGGCCCTAATAGCTGCATTGGATCACTACAAAAAAAAGTCAGTTTTTTTTCTCCCTAACTCTTCTCTCTCTCTCTAACCGAATATCTTCTCTCTCACTCTTCACCACCACCACCACCACCACCACCACCACCACCACTGTAACCACCACCATGACATAGCTCCTCTCATCCTCACTCTACTCTTCTCTCTCTAACTGCCTCTCTCTCTCCACAAACCATCTTTCCATATTTCACCTCCACCACCATCTCCAAAGTAGTTCCACTCTCAATCCTTTCGCTCTCTCTCCCCCCTAAAGGTTAGTTTTTTCATTTTTTTTTGTTTTCAGATACTTTTTTAGGTTTGTTGATGGTTTATGATTGAAATTTGAAAGGTGAGTTTGAAATGTGATTATTGTAGAATAAATTTGATGTTGTTAGAAAGGTTGTTTTTAGAAATGTTGTTGGTGTTTAGGATTACGAATTTGAAATGTGTAATAGAAATGTTGTTGTTAGTGTTTAGGATTGTGAATTTCAAGTTAAGTAGGATTGATGTTGTTGTTAGTTGAAATTGTGTTAAATTGTTGTTATGATGTTTGATGAACCCTAGGTTAGACGACTATACTAGATGTTGTTATCGTGTGTGTCATACCCTAATTTTGTCCGCCTTTATTGTGTATTATGACACTCTTTTTTTAGTTCACGTATTTCTAGGATGATGGTAGATAGCTTATAGGTCTCAGGACCGATTAGCGCATGCCAAGGTCGTCCTCGAGTACGTTATTTAATTTGGGCTTCTTTATATAAATTGGGCCTATGTTAAAAACTTACGTGATTGGGCCTGATTTTAATAGTTTGTTACTAATTGGGCCTAAATTTGGTGCTTTACCTGATTGGACTCGGTTTTAGTTTCTTTTCCTTATTGGGTTTGGCCCAATTTAGTTTTTTGTTTATATAGTAAAAAAAATAGAATAAAATAAGTTACAAAAAAAAGTAAATAAAATTAACTTTACAAAAATAATAAAATAAAATCAGAATTTACAAAATTGTCCAAAATCATAAAAATACAAAAAATAATATTACAAAACAAATAATATTACAAAAATAACTAAAAATTGTAAAATAAAGTCACAAAAATCACAAAAAATGAAAAAAAAAAGAAGGTGCATCAGCCCCAAATAGCAGTAGCCACACATCTTCCTTACTCACCAAGTCTTGACCATCCTCGAACCTTAAGCCCAAATCTGAAATAGGAAACAAAAGATTGATTAGTATCAGTAATTCAATTCTATAACCCTAGAAATTCAATATAAAAACAGGTTAGAATTCACAGTTGAAAAAAAAAACGATTCAAAAATCACCAAAAGGATAACCTAAGTTTAGCCTTACTTAGTTGGACTCGAGCATAACCTAAGTTAGAACGAGGTTGCGTAGTGATGACCTTCTGGATGTACATCCAGTTTGGTGGTCACGAAAGTCTCACCTAGAGTTTGATTCCTTTTGAGGATGCTATCACTTCTAATAGTTTACCTATTGTTGAGATTGACATTCTTAACTGAGGTCGTTGGCTCTAGGAACCTTATTTAGGTCTTTCTAGAGCTACCCTTGAGAGGTTCATTCAATAAAAAAACCTTAGATCTATTCTCAAAGGAACCCTTCCAGGACACAAAGGATCTTCATACTCTTGCATTCAAATAAACACTCATTTCCCTTTTCCAAAAAAAAAAAAAAAACCAAAAATATAACCTTTTCTTCATTCAAAAAATCTTCATGCATTTTTCTTTCCATACACTTTGAGTATCATTCATTTACCCGCATAAAAAAATCATTTTTTCTTTAGCCATATACGCATCCCATTCATCATGCACCACCATTCATTCATAATCATTCACAAAAATCATCATCAAATAGTGTAGGCATCACATCATTTACGATATCATTATTATCAAATACATCTTAAAAAATTTGCATTCATACATCTTTTCACTCATATTGTGATCCTAGCTCAAATGCATCATTACTCCATGCATAATTTCCAAATAAATAAATAAAAAAAAGTGTCATCATTTCTTGCATCATGCATTGTCCAAAATATATTGCATTGCCTCCACAATATTGCATTATCTACATATTGCATTGCCTCCAAAAATCATTAAGAGGAGTTTGTCTTTCCAAGAGACCATTCCATCAAGAATTTCATGCATATACATTACCATGTGTTACATTTTCATCATGCATATACATTACCATGGACATACTTTTAGAAAATACTGTTTGATGAGAGATGAGGCATTCTTGCCAAATACATTCTAATTGGTTATTCTTCCTTGGAAAAGTTTAGCCTTACTTAGTTGCAAACTCAAGGTGTTTCAAGGCACTCATTTTTCCAAAACAAGAAATAATCACTGTTAGCAGCTCGTTCACATTTTTTTTAGCAAAGCAATGCATCTCATTCATCACATGTTAAATGATCATAATGATCGATTTTGTTAACTAATGTGTTATCAAAAATTTCTTCTTCTATCATGTTTCTAAATGATCACAAAACTCTGATTCTCAAATCCAAAAAATTTCATTTTAATCTCTCCTCTTCAAGACCCTATCACCGTGAAACCACTTAAATCACGACCTGCTAGAATGAAACACACTGCCAGTGGAAACCGAAGAAGATCTATGGGGGTTAAGTTTCACACTGCTACTAAAAACACCACTAGAACATCAATGGACACTCCAATTGATGTTGAAACCGAAAATGATCCTTCTGGACCAAGAACAGAGCAATCGGTTGAAACTAAATAGAAAGTTGAAACTGCTCAGAAGAAGAGAAATGAAGAAAAAGGGAAACAAAAGGATGAAGCTTCTCAAAGACGAAGTGTTAAGAAGGGTCAAGCAACCAAGAAGGGAAAGGAACCAGAAAGATCAAAATGGGCTTCAAAACCCATTGTCTGAGGAACTATTTACAATCCTGTAGACAATGAAAAATGTGGATGGAAAATCACTCCATTTCTCACTCAACAGAAATGGGATGATTTCATCACATTAGATGATCTGGTTTACAAGTAAAGGGTAAAAGAACTCTATGAACGTGCCTCTATCAAGTATGATCCTCCAAGAATCACTACATTGGTCAATAGAAGGGAAATTGTAGTGACAACCATCTCTCTTGGAAGGGATCTCAGAATACCAATGGAAGGAAATAAGGCGTATGATCAGAATTCGTATGAGAAGATTAGAGTAACTCTTGAAGAATATAAGACCGCCCTTCTCAAAGACCTTTCTATTCCTGTAACTACTCCAAACTTAAAGGACATGGCGAGAATTCTTCATCATATCTGTTCACACACCCTTCTCCCTAGGGCAGGAGCATTTGAGAAAGTAACCACTGGTGATTGCATTCTCCTATACCATCAGTGGTGTTATAGGGCACTTGAAAGAAAAGTGTTATAGGGCACTTGAAAGAAAAGTGTTACAAAATCCATGGTTATCCGCCTTCCTACAACAAGAAGAGCACCAACACCAAGCCATCAGCCTCTGCCAATCATGATGCTGAAACTGATACTAATGGTTCAGGTCCTCATCAGCTCACCAGCCAACAGTATCAATTGGTCCTTCAATTCATTCAGAAGCAAATGACCAAGGTTGCATAAGCGGACACTAATAAAATAGATAATCCTTTCCTAGGTATGGTCCTCTCCATTCTTGAGTGTCATTCCTATAGTACTTGGATTTTTGATTCTAGTGCTTCTTGCCATATTTGTTGTGACTTAAGTAAATTTCAGTCTCTTCGTAGAACACATGGCAAATATGTCACCTTACCAAATAAAACTAGAGTTTCTGTTAATGCCATAGGAACTGTTATGTTGTCACCAACCCTCACTTTACACAATGTGTTGTATATACCTAATTTCTATTTAAACTTAGTTTTTGTGAGTCAATTGCTTGATCATACTGACAGGTCCCTCACTTTCTATGCCAAATGTTTCTTCCTCTAGGGGATTAACCTGCTAAAAGAGATTGGCAAAGGAAAGTTGGAGAATGGTTTGTATAATATGCATTCACACACCACACCTAATAGCACACATGTGTCTGCACACACCACCAATACACCAATTTGTAATTCTGTTTCCATAGTTTGTAATTATGTTTCCACCTCTGTTTTGAATCATGATGCATCAATTTGGCATGCAAGGTTAGGCCACCTCTCAGATGTTGTACTCAAAACCTTAAGGAATAAAGTTCCTTTCACAATTCCGTCAAACTTTACTACTCACAAATGTAAAGTCTGCCCCTTAGCTAAGTTTAAGCGCTTACCCGTTAAGTCTGCTAACCAAAAGTCTGGTTCTCTATTTGATCTTATCCACTGTGATGTATGGGAACCATACAACAAGAGCACTTATGATGGCAAGTCCTATTTTCTGACCATTGTTGATGATTACAGCAGGTTCACATGGCTTTACTTATTGAGTAATAAGGATGAAGCTACTGTTAGACTTAAGCATTTCTTTTCTTATGTTCAAACTCAATTTCATTAGACAATCAAATGCTTGCGTTTTGACAATGCCAAGGAGTTGGCCTTAACAACTTTTTTGCAGGAAAATGGCACATTACATCAGTTCTCATGACCTTATAGGCTTGAACAAAACTCAGTAGTAGAGAGGAAACATCAACACCTTCTAAATGTAGCTCGTGCCATCATGTTCCAATTCAACTTACCCATCAAGTTCAGGGGTGACAGTGTCTCCACTGCTGCTCACTTAATCAACCAGACACCCTCACCATTCCTCAAACACCAGTCCCCTTTTGTGCTCCACTTATATGTGGATGATATTTTATTTGCTTGCCCTTCTATGGTCTATATCCTCTTTTGAAGTTGCATCTTCTCATAGTGGCATTTATCTGTGTCAAAAGAAATATGCAACTCAATTGCTCACAGATACAGGGTTTCTTAACTGCAAGCCTCTTCCTACACCCATGGATCTGAATCTCAAACTATCTGACAGTGAAGGTGACTTACTCAATAACCCTTCACAATATAGAAGACTGATTGGTAGGCTCATATATACCTAACCATTTCACGTCCTGACATTGCTTTTGTTGTGAACAAGCTAAGTCAATTCATGCCTGCCCCTCACACTCCTCATTTACATGCTACTCAACACATTCTGTAGTATATCAAGTCTGCACCTGAACAAGGAATTCTGTTTTCTTCACAGTCTTCTCTATCTCTCTCAGCATATGTAGATGCTGATTGGGGGAGCTTCCCTATTACTAGAAGATCCACAACTAGTTTCTTTGTATTCATAGATGATTCCTTAGTCACTTGGAAGTCAAAAAATCAACCAACAATCTCAAGATCCTCTGCTGAAGCAGAGTACAGAGCTCTAGCTCTGTCGACCAAAGAATTATTGTGGCTGAAACAACTTCTCAGGGCATTTCATGTTGATATAGTGTTTTGTAACAATAAATCATCCATACAACTTGCTACCAATTCTACACTCAATGAAAGATCAAAGCACATTGACATAGATGTGCATTTTATAAGGGAACATGTTGCTGCAAAATTCCTGAACTTGATCCATATTGCCTCTGAACACCAGCCTGCAGATCCACTAACAAAGGCTTTACCAAAACCTTTGTTCACAACTCTGATATCCAAGTTGGAAATTTATAATTTATATGTCCAACTTGAGGGGGAATATTAGAAGTCTCAATGTATTTACTATGGTTATTTTGTAATTACTACAGTTAATCTATTTAACTGGAGTTAGATAGTTAGTGAGATAAGTAGTTAGAGATTCAGTTAGATAAGTAACTTATGTATATAAGGCTTGTATAGTTTCTGTTAAATTTTCAATTTGTAATCTTCTTCAATTGAATGAAAATGGAATTTGTTTTCCAATTGTTCTCTTCAGATTCTGCAAGTTAACAACACCTCAATACAAAGTCATTTTAGGAATCAACACTTTGAGGAAAGAAACCTCTTTACACTTCACGAGAGCTTATCATAATTAAAGGTTCTTCATAACCATTCTGATTTTCTTTAGAATCAAGTTACCATGCTAATATGTTGTATTGTTCTCTTTGGTACTACCATTAACTCCAGTTAGCGTGCCTTTCCCGTTTATCTGTCTAAG
Source organism: Astragalus glycyphyllos (assembly GCA_963573325.1). Taxonomy (NCBI): domain Eukaryota; kingdom Viridiplantae; phylum Streptophyta; class Magnoliopsida; order Fabales; family Fabaceae; genus Astragalus; species Astragalus glycyphyllos. The sequence continues at coordinate 22,244,173 of OY754308.1, forward strand.
CATTTCATGATTTTTACCTTGATGTTTCTACCTATCAATAACTTGTTAGAATCGAAGCTTATGTTCATAACATGTTTGCCTCAAGTGTCTTTTACCAATTGATATCAATTTGGATTGAAAGGGAGGGAGCTCCGGACACAACCCTTGCCACTTCACACTAGGAGTTTCAAAAATGTAGAATGGTGCTCGAAATGGGAATGATAAATACAAGTACAAGAGAGAATTTAGGAGAAGATACTATTTGGGTAATGATTGGTACTTTCATTGATTTCAGTGAATGATATTTAAGAGTACAATCGTTGGATCCCTTTTTGTGTAGTACACCTTCTAGAATGGTGTAGTACAATGAAATAAAATGCTAAATGAAAATACAACTAGTAGTACTCTCATCTAGTACACTTAGGTAAAAAAAACAAGGTAAATAGTAAAGTAAATATTAAGTGACTCAATACACTGTCACAATACCCCTTCCTTAGAGAACACTCTTGTCCTCAAGAGTGAAAGTTGGGGAACACTCTTGTCCTCAAGAGCCATCTTTCTTTCTAACTAAGACAGTTGGTAAAGCAAAGGGGCTATTACTATGTTGAATCACTCCTTGTTTCAACATCTCAGCCACAAAGTTATCTACAATGTCCTTCTGAATTATGGAGTATCTACAAGGTCTCAAATTAACAGCAGGGGTACTCTCCTTAAGTGGAATTTTATGGTCAAACCCTAACCTCTCAGGAGGTAATTCTATAGGCTTAGCAAATTTAGACTGATATTGATAACCTAACAGTGTTATCTCTTCAGGGATTAAAGGTTCAGAGTTACCTTGGTAGTGTACAGAACACTCAGGAATAATCAATTGGGGAGATGTTTGATCAAGCTGTAGGAAACAAAGTTCTACTCCTTGACTAACAGCTGAATTAAGGGCTTCATTAGAGATTAACTTCATAGTAGGATTCTTGGCTCCTCTCAAGACCATCTTCCTGCCATTTAGTGAGAACTCCATCTGTAGCCTCTCAAAGTCCCACAATATTGGTCTTAAAGACTTCAATCACTACACTCCAAGTATCATGTCACAACAAACAAGTTGCATAACTATCATATCAGCCACAAAACTCTGATTGTGTATGGTCCATGTAAAGTTCTTGCACAAAAACAATGCTTCGAGTTTGTTGCCACCCCTACCAGTGATAGACATCGGCTCGTTCACAGCTTCCAATCAACAACCCAATCTCCTAGCCATATCTAAATCAAGAAAATTATGAGTACTGCCACTGTCAAGCAGTATCTGCGGCAACTTCTTATAATGCAACCCTTTCACTCTCATTGTTTGATAAGTTGAGGCACCTGTCATGGATTGCAGTGATATCACAAGGGTTCAGGTTTATCAACAGGAGTCAGCACAGGCTCTAATGGTGGTTCTGGTGTCTCTTCAACTGTTGTTTCTTCATCTGCTTCCATACACATCAGCTGATGAGTAGGGCCATGATGTTTGAGCTGATGTCCAGGGGTAAATTTCTCATCACAGTACCAACATAACCCCTTGGCACTCCTTTCTTGCAACTGAGCCTGTGTAAAGAGTCTAAGGGCATTATTGGGTGGTTGTTTCTGGTTAGGGTTACTAGGAGTGGTGAGGATAGGTGCTTGGTTGTTTTTGGTAGCTTGTGTTTGGGGTTTCTGTGAAGGGAAAGGTTGTTTGTAAGTGGTTTGGCTAGGTCTAGCTGCTTCACACAACTTAGCAATGTTAGCAGCATGAGCAATTGTGGCAGGATTGAAGATCCTAACATGGGCTTGGGTGGTAGGGTTAAGGCCAGCAATGAAAATGCTTAGGGCGTTCTCTGGTAGTATACTGACTTGAGTATGGGCTAACCCAAATTTATCAATGTAGTTTTGTGCAGAGGTGGAGTGCTTTACCTGGATCAGGTCAGCGAGTGGATCTTCATACAAATCATCAAATATTTGCCGCACGTCCGTTGTATTGAGGCCCCAACGGATACTGGTCAAATCGTCCTCACATGTAATTCAGATGCCATTGAAGGGCTAATCCTTCAAGGTGGATTGAAGCCAATCGCACACGAGATTCTAGGGGCGTCTCGTCAAGAAGGAAGAACTGCTCACACTTGTAAAGCCAATCTTTCACTTTCTTTCCATCAAATTTGGGGAAATCTACCTTTGATAAACGGGTAGAGTAGTGTCGCGTAGCTGGTTGCTCCTGTTGGCCGCGTGGGGTGATCTCCGGTGTCACTACCGGTGGTGGTTGAACTACCAATTCAATCTCCGCCACCGTTGCTACTGGTGGGTCATTCATGCTTTCTTGCAACGGTCCCCTATTCTGTGTCAGAATCAAATTCCTCAGCTCATCAAGACGCGAATCAATTCGTTCTTCAAAACGATCCATTTGCGAGTTGGATTCCTCGAGTTTCTTGTCAAGTTCAGCTAACGATTGCGAGCCTGTAGTCATGGTGCCAGGATGATGCTTTGATACCAATTGTTACCAATTGATATCAATTTGGATTGGAAGGGAGGGAGCTCTGGACACAACCCTTGCTACTTCACACTAGGAGCTCCAGTAAATGTAGAATGGTGCTCAAAATGGGAATGATAAATCCAAGTACAAGAGACAATTTAGGAGAAGATACTATTTGAGTAATGATTGGTACTTTCATTGATTTCGGTGAATGGTATTTAAGAGTACAATCATTTGATCCCTTTTTGTGTAGTACACCTTCTAGAATGGTGTAGTACAATGAAATAAAATGCAAAATGAAAACACATCTAGTACTAGTAGTACTATCATCTAGTACACTTAGGTTAAAAACAAGGTAAATAGTAAAGTAAATATTAAGTGATGCACTGTCACGGTGTCATATTTTATACGTATATTGTCATGTTTATCTCATAAAGAACTTTGTACCTTTTTTCCTTGTGGTTGCTATAGTTTGGAGTCAGCATTTTATATATGTTTCAAGCGAAAGTTCTCTCCTTCTGCTAATTTGTGTGACATTTTATGTCACCGTTTTCTTTAATAAGCACCCATTGCCAAATATTAATCATTTTATCTTTTTTTATTTAAATTATGTTAATTGGAAAATCAACAATTTGTTTTGCAATTTGGATTCACTCTCAGTAAGCCGTAAAATCCTTTTTGATTCTCTCAATCTCTTTCGTAACATGTGTAAAATTTGTAGGTTTTCCCTTTTGTCATTTGAATCTTGTTGATCGTGTTTAAAGGGAATGTAAAAGAATCATTCTAGATGCAACTGAATTGGAATAATCTGTTCATTGATTTCTGAATATTCAGGATACAGGTTATATACTCTGTTACAATGTTTAATTGACTTTGAGTGCAGTTAAGTGACTGAGCTATTGCCTACAGTTCCATACAATTCTACTTTGGACAATGCAATTTACAATTAGCTTGAGATATTTATATTATCTCTATTAGTGTTGTTTGTCTGAACTTCAACGCATCTTTCTACCATATTTAACTTACAAAACTTGTCAAAATTCAGTTGAGTTGCTAGGTAGCTTTAGGTAATGGGAAGGAAACATGCAACAGATTTTATGACCAAAAAGGTTTATATAATGGTTATGCATTTCTATTTTCTAACTTAATGTTTTTAATATATAACTTGTTTCGTTAATTGTCTAATTGCCAATTTTGCTTTGAAGTGCAGTGTTTCAATTATAGAATTGCTGTAAATTCCGAACATGTTATAAGTCTACATCTTCTAAAGAGGTATATGCTTCCTCCTTACTTTCAATTCCTGTTGTGTTAAACTGTTAAGCTTACTTCCACACGTATAAGTTGTTCTTCCTATGTTTTACTTGATCTTCTCTTATCCCATACCAATAATTCTCAGCATGAAGTTCCTTACAAGCTATTAAAGCATCTTGGAATAATCTAGAGTTCAATCTTTCTTGTCGCCTCACTAATTTTTTTGGTAAATTAAGGTATCATCCATAGTGACTGCGTATTTAAGAAATGTGTATTTTCTTACGCGTTCTGTGATACTCAAACTGAAAGTTTCTTCTAATCTTTATAAAATATATGTCACATATTTAAGAGATGTGTATTTTTTTACACTCAACACTTTAGTAATTGACGCTCAATTCGAGTAGAGATTCTCTCGGAAATTGAGGGATAATAGAGCAAATAAATTAAATGTAATTTTACAGTTTTACAGTTTACTGTTGTACTTACCTTGTATTTAACTATGATTAGTTTTATTATAGTTAGTTGACTGATGATTAGTTAGATTAGTAAAACAGATTCAGTTAGATTAGTTTTTACTCTCCAACCACTTTCAGTTAGATACTTGAGCTGAAGCTCAAATTCATGTTGTATATAGATTGACACAATTGTTAGATTACTTCAGTCAGATTACTTCGTTCTTTGGCAACCCTAAATCCTTCGTCTTTCACCTTGTTGTGCTTCAATGGCGTCTTCCATGGAGATTCAAGATAATGTCTCTGATCCTCTCTATCTTCATTCCAATGATCATCCTGGTTTGGTCCTCGTCACTCAAACTCTCCCCGGTGACAACTATAACTCCTGGTACCGCTCCATGCGCTTCGCCCTCAAAGGAAAGAACAAATTCGGCTATGTCGACGGATCCTTTCCATACTCAGATACTGTTGATGACAAGAAGAAGACGGCGTGAAAACGAAATGACAATATCGTTTGCTCCTGGCTTCTCAATGTCGTCTCGAAAGATATCGTCACCTCCATCATCTGCTTCTGACATTTGGAACGATCTCAAGAATCGTTTCCAACAGGAAAATGGCCCTCGCATTTATCAATTGCGTAAAGAAATCAATAGCTTGGATCAAGGTGATCTTTTTGTCACTCAATACTACACGAAATTGAAGTCTCTTTGGGAAGAGCTTCAGGAATTCAAGGCTGAGAACACTTGCAACTGTGGCGGTGTTAAGCCTCTCCTTGAAGAAACTGAGCGTGAATATGTCATGGTGTTCCTCATGGGACTTTCTGATGGATTTTCTCATGTCCGTGGCAAAATCCTCGCTATGGATACCATTCCAAAGATGGCAAAGGTTTTCTCACTCATTCTCCAAGATGAGAAACATAAGGAAATTAGTGCCAAGACTGGTCCAACTTTGGAGGCTCAAATTGCCTTTGCTGTGATGGCTTATCAGACAAAGAATCACCCCAAACCAACTTCTACCAAGAAAGAACGTCCCTTATGTACTCATTGTGGGATTCTTGGACACACAGTTGATAAGTGTTACAAGGTGCATGGTTATCCACCAGGCTATGGCAGGAACAAGCCAACTGCTGCAAATTCTGCTTCTGTAAATCATTCTTCAGTTGCTATAGAGTCTTCTCCGGATGGTAATGGTAATTTTACTCCAGACCAATGCAAGATGCTTATGGCTCTTCTCTCCACTCAAATGACACAGGCTGCCACTCCTAGTTCTGAGGCATCCACCAGTGCTGAGACTTCAGGTATTATATTCAATGTCTGCTTGAATCTTACATCTGCTAAATACATGAGATTATCTCTTGATTGTCATATTTGAATCATTGATACTGGTGCCACATGTCATATAGCATACACCCTTGACAATTTCATTTCCATCAAACGTGTCCAAGGTTATTATGTCACTTTGCCTGATGGTACAGTCATACCAGTTCATTTCATAGGCTTAGTTGCTCTCAGCCCTCACATTATACTCCATAATGTATTTTACATTCCTAGTTTCAGTGTCAATCTTTTATCTGTAGGATCATTATTGACTACTTCTAACATTTCAATGTTCTTACAAGGAAATCAATATATGATGCAGGAACTCAAGCACATGAAGTTGATTGGGAGAGGTGAGCTTGACAAGGGATTATACCTCTTCAAGGCTCATTAAACTCCTTCTCAAATCCATGAAGTTTCCGTTCCTCACTCACACACTCAAGATACTGTTCTAGCCTCCTGTAACCAGGTTTCTACTGTGGATACTTTCAAACTTTGGCATTCTCGTTTAGGACATTTGTCAAATAAATGTTTACTTTCACTTAGTAAAATTTTAGGTTTTTGTATTCCTCACTCAAATTTACCTCACTCTTGTGAAATTTGTCCTCTTTCTAAACAAAAGAGACTTTCTTTTTCTTCTTTCAATCATATGTCTAATTCTTCATTTGACATCATACATTGTGACATATGGGGCCCATATCATGCATCTACTTATGATAACAAACGATTTTTTTCTTACATTAGTAGATGACTACTCTAGAGTCACATGGATATACATGCTATCTCATAAGTCTGAAGCTCCTATGTATATAAAACAGTTTTTTGCACTGGTTGAAACACAATTCCACACCACCATCAAAACCCTCAGAAGTGATAATGCTAAGACATTGGCACTCACTGAGTTCTTAGCCACAAAAGGAACTTTACGCCAGTTCAGTTGTGTTGAAAGACCCCAACAGAACTCTGTAGTAGAGAGGAAACATCAACATCTCCTCAATGTCACTAGAGCCCTCTATTTTCAATCTAGGACACCTATTTCCTTTTGGGGGGATTGTTTGAAAGCTGCTGTCTTCATTATAAACAGAACACCTTCACCTTTACTCAACCATAAAACACCCTTTCACTTACTATTCAACAAGAAACCTGACCTACATTCCCTTAGGAAATTTGGCTGCTTGGCCTATGCCTCTACTCTTCCATCCAAAAGAGACAAACTCACCCCTAGAGCCATCCCCTCTGTCTTCCTAGGATACCCCATTGGCTACAAAGGCTATAAACTATACAATCTCCCAACCAATACATTTTTCATCTCAAGAGATGTCATCTTTCATGAATCAACATTCCCTTTTCATAGTCTTCCCAAATTTGACCCTACACTGGACTTGTTTCCAGACATTGTCCTTCCCAAGCCTCTACGAGATATTGAACCAACCACAGCTACCATACCTGTGACTATGCCAGAGATTGAGCCATCCACAGATATTACACCTGTGTCTCCCACACCCACAGTCACAATCCCCCAAGTAACACCAGTCCCTGTACCCATTAACACACCTGCCACACCATCTGTGATCCCTAATGCCACACCTATTAGACGATCCACTAGGGTGCCTCACCCTCCTTCTTACCTTAGCAACTATCACTGCCATAGCGTATCTCATTACCCTATACAAGACTATGTCTCTCATACCAAACTTTCCACCAACTATGCTAGCTTCATTAACCACATCACATCCTACTATGAGCCCCAATTCTACCCCCAAGCAGCTAAGTTCCCAGAATGGCAACAAGCCATGAAAGCTGAGCTTGATGCCATGGAACTAAATAACACCTGGACTCTTGTTCCTCAACCCAATGACAAGCACACCATAGGTTGTAAGTGGGTCTATAAGGTTAAGACTAACCCAGATGGTTCCCTTGACAAACACAAATCTCATTTAGTTGCCAAAGGTTACACCCAGCAAGCTGGAGTTGATTTTGCTGACACCTCTAGCCCTGTTGCTAAACTTACTACTGTTAGAGTTGTTTTAGCTCTACCTGTTGTGAAGGGTTGGCATTTGTTGCAATTAGATGTCAACAATGCTTTTTTAAATGGTGATTTGTTTGAAGAAGTTTACATGGACTTGCCTTTAGGTTATAAGAGCAAGGGGGAGCAACTTGTTTGTAAGCTAAACAAGTCCATCTATGGTTTGAGGCAAACCTCCAGACAATGGTTTACAAAATTCACTTCTGCACTTATTCAATGTGGATTTACACAGTCTAAGAATGATTATAGTCTATTCACCATTGGTTCTGGCTCTTCTTATGTGGCAGTTCTAGTCTATGTTGATGATATCATAGTGGCTAGTCTTTCTCCCACTAGGATTACTCAAGTTCAACAGCAACTTGAGAAGTTGTTCAAGCTCAAAGTACTGGGACAACTCAGATACTTTCTAGGTCTTGAGATAGCTCGAGCAATTGATGGGATCTCCCTATCCCAAAGAAAATACACCTTGTCTTTGTTGCAGGATACTGGGTTCACAGATTGCAAGCCTGCCCAATTGCCAATGGATCCCAATCACAAGCTAAGTTCCTCCACTGGTGATCCTCTATCTGACAGTACTCAATACAGAAGATTGATAGGTAAATTACTCTATCTCACAATTTCGAGGCCTGACATCTGCTTCACAGTAAATCGACTAAGCCAATTCATGGCTGCTCCAACTACAGCTCATTTGGATGTTGTTCACCATTTATTGAGATACCTTAAGGGTTCACCAGGTACTAGTCTATTTTTCTCTGCTAGTTCTCCTCTCAACCTCAGTGCATATGCTGATTCAGGTTACTGGGTTTTTTTTGGGTAATTCATTGATTTCATGGAAATCTAAGAAACAACAGGTGGTTTCTCGCTCCTCTACTAAAGCTGAGTATAGGTCATTTGCTGGTGTAGCAAGTGAGATTCAATGGCTTACCTCACTGCTCAAGGATTTTGGGGTAGATGTCTACTCTACCATGGTCTTTTCTGACAGCCAATCAGCCATCCATCTGGCTCCCAACCCGACTTTCCACGAAAGATCCAAGCATATAGAGATTGCCTGCCATTTCATTCGAGAAAAGGTCCTCTCCAACATCATCAAGCTTGTTCATGTCCCTACTGCACATCAGTTGGCAGACATCCTAACCAAACCTGTAGCTGCTTCATTGTTTCAAAGTCTCATCTCCAAGTTAAGCCTTCACAACATGTTTAGTCCAACTTGACGGGGAGTAATAGAGTAAATAAATTAAATGTAGTTTTACAGCTTTACTGTTGTACTTACCTTGTAATTAACTATGATTAGTTTTATTATAGTTAGTTGACTGATGGTCAGTTAGATTAGTAAAACAGATTCAGTTAGATTATTTTTTACTCTCCAACCACTTTCAGTTAGATACTTGAGTTGAAGCTCAAATTCATGTTGTATATAGACTGACACAATTGTACAGATTCAATTCTAACAGTTTTTATTACATTTCACTGTGTACACCTTAATAAGGGTCAATTACCAAAAAAAAAAATTGTATATTACTGCACATAAATGTAAAATATATGTCACTTATTTAAGGGATGTGCATATTTATACACTCAAAACTTTAGTAACTAACTCTCAAATTCTTTTAGGAAATTGAGAGAATCTTTACCCATCTTTGTCGCCTAGAGATCCTCTCAATTTCCTAAAAGATGTTGAGAGTCAATTATCAAAGTTTTTGAAATATTAACACCACCAGGATTCCCTGGTCAACCCAAGGCAGCAGCACCAGCAGTTGAAAACTCTATGGAGACCATGCTCTAGGCCTTCATGAATGAAACAAAAACTCAGTATCAAACTCAAGGGGCTGCAATCAAGAACTTGGAGAATCAAATTGGTCAAATAGCCACTGCTCTTACCCAAAGGCCTAGGGGATCATTACCATCCCCTACTGAACCATCATCATCTAAGGGGAAGGAACTGTGCAAGGCTATATCTTTAAGGAGTGGGAAGGACTTGAATGGACCATCTACTGATTCTAGTGATGGCACCAACAAAAACCAAAAAAATCAGAAAAATGAGAAAAGGAAGGCAACAGATGTTGTCACAGTTGATGCTGCAGCATGTTATGCTGCACCAGTTCCATCACCAGTTGCTGATCAACCTGTTCCATCTCCACCTTTTCCTCAAAGGTTGAAGAAGGCACAGCAAGACAAGCAATTTGGCAAATTTCTAGAGGTGCTAAAACAACTTCACATCAATGTTCCTCTAGTAGAAGACTTCAACAAATGCCCAACTATGCAAAGTTTATGAAGGATGTACTCTCTAAGAGGAAGAGACTTGGAGAATTTGAAACAGTGGCTATCACAGAGGAATGTAGTATGATCATGCAAAGCAAGCTTCCAAGCAAGTTGAAGGATTCAGGCAGTTTCACTATTCATTGTTCAGTTGGTGAAACCTATACTGGCAAAGCTCTCTGTGACTTAGGTGCAAGCATCAATTTGATGCCTAAGTCTGTTTTCACTCAGTTGGGTATAGGGGTTGCCTGACCAACAATTGTTACTCTCCAGCTTGCAGATAGATCTATTGCATACCCAAAAGGAATCATTGAAGATGTCTTGATAAAGGTAAATAAATTTGTATTTCCTGCTGACTTTGTGATTTTAGATTTTGATGCAGATAAGGAAGTGCCTATAATTCTTGGAAGACCTTTCTTAGCTACTAGCAAGACTCTAATTGATGTGCAATAAGAAGAATTGACTATGAGAGTCAATGATCAAGAGATAAAGTTCAATGTGATGAATGCTCTTAAGTTTCCTGACCAAGGAACTGAGGAGTGTTCCTTTGTGGTGTATCTTGATTCTGTTGTTCAGAAACACTTCCACAAGAACTGTGATCATTTAGTGGGCACTTGCTGAAATTGACAAAAGTGAGCTTGTGGAAGAAGGTATGTTGCATGAGGAGGCTACTGTGAAGGAAATTTGGAGTAGACAATATGAATCTCTTGAGCTTGAGGATTCAAATCTTAGAAGAAATTTGTCTTCCATTGAGAAACCTCCTGTGCTTGAGCTTAAAGAGCTACCCAAGCACCTCAAGTATGCCTATTTAGGGGAAAATGATACATTGCACAGATCATTGCTTCTGACCTATCCAAAAGTCAAGAACATGATCTCATTACTACCCTAAAGAGGCATAAGAAGGCAATTGGGTGGCAAATGGTTGATATAAAAGGGATTAGTCCTACCATCTGGATGCACAGAATCATTTTTGATGAAAATGCTAAGAATAGCATTGAAGGGCAGAGGAGACTCAATCCCATCATGAAGGAAGTTGTGAAAAAGGAAATTATCAAGTGGCTAGATGCTGGCATTGTGTACCCTATATCAGATAGTGCATGGGTGAGCTCTGTGCAATGTGTTCCAAAGAAAGGAGGGGTCACAGTGGTAGCTAATGAGAAGAATGAACTAATTCTAACAAGAACAGTAACTGGGTGGAGGATTTGCATGGATTATAGAAAGCTCAACAAGGCCACAAGAAAAGATCATGTCCCCTTACCATTCATAGACCAGATGCTTGATAGACTTGCTGGCAAAGAGTTCTATTGCTTTTTGGATGGATATTCTGGTTATAATCAAATAGCCATAGTACCTGAAGATCAACAAAAGACTAGTTTCACTTGCCTTTATGGTACTTTTGCTTTTAGGAGAATGCCATTTGGATTGTGCAATGCACCAGCAACATTTCAAAGGTGTATGATGTCAATCTTTTCTGAATTCATTGAAAAATCTATGGAGGTGTTTATGGATGATTTTTTTGTCTTTGGGGAAACATTCCAATTGTGCCTTGACAACTTAGAAGAGATTCTGAATAGATGTGAAGAAACCAACTTGGTCTTGAATTGGGAGAAATGCCACTTCATGGTCCAAGAAGGAATTGTGTTGGGACACAAGATTTCAAAGAGGGGAATTGAGGTTGATAAAGCCAAAGTTGAGGTAATTGAGAAGATGCATCCTCCAACAAATGTTAAAGGTGTTAGAAGCTTCTTGGGACATGCTGGGTTCTATAGAAGATTCATTAAGGACTTCTCCAAAATTTCAAAGCCACTATGTCAATTGCTGCAGCATGACACTCCATTCGTATTTGATGAATTATGTGCTGCAGCATTCCAGAAACTGTAGAATGCTCTAGTTATTGCTCCAGTGATAGTAACTCCTGATTAGAGTAAGCCTTTTGAGCTAATGTGTGATGCTAGTGATTATGCCATAGGTGCTGTCCTTGGCCAGAGGTATGGAAAAGTCTTTCATTCTATTTATTATGCTAGCAAAACACTTATTGATGCTCAATTGAATTATACTACCACTGAAAAATAATTATTAGCTGTGGTTTTTGCATTTGATAAATTTAGATCATACTTAGTTGGCACAAAAGTAATTGTTTTCACTGATCATTCAGCCATTAAGTATTTGATTGCTAAGAAAGATGCAAAACCGAGGCTAATAAGATGGGTTCTCCTCCTCCAAGAATTTGATCTTGAAATTAAAGATAAAAAGGGGGTGGAGAACCAAGTTGCTGATCATTTGTCTAGATTGGAAGGTGATAATGCAGGTAATCATCTTGGAGAAATCAAGGAATGCTTCCCTGATGAACAATTGTTAGCTATTGATGCTGCAACAACAGATGCTGCAGCACCTTGGTATGCAGACATCGTCAACTTTCTAGTCAGCAAAGTGATACCAAGTGATCTGAATTACCAACAGAAGAAGAGGTTCTTCCACAATGTCAAGCAGTATTTTTGGGATGAACCCTTCTTAAACAAAAAGTGCCCTGATCAGTTACTAAGGAGATGTGTGGCTGATGAAGAACAACAAGAGGTGCTGCAGCAATGTCATGCTGCAGCATATGGAGGACACTTTGGGGGTATGAGGACAGCAGCAAAAGTGCTTCAATCTGGTTATTTTTGGCCTACAATTTTCAAAGATGCTCATGAGTTGGTTAAAAAGTGTGATAGTTGCCAAAGGAGTGGGAACATTTCAAATAGAAATGAAATGCCATTAACAAACATCTTAGAGATTGAACTCTTTGATGTTTGGGGTATGGACTTCATGGGACCTTTTCCCCCTTCTTTTGGCAACTCTTACATCCTTGTTGCTGTAGATTATGTATCTAAGTGGGTTGAAGCAGTTGCTTTACCCAACAATGATGCAAAATCTGTCAGCAAGTTCTTACGTAAAAACATCTTTACAAGGTTTGGAACTCCTAGAGCAATAATCAGTGATGAAGGGTCTCACTTCTGCAATAGGTTGATTGAAACTCTCTTGGCTAAGTATGGAATAAAGCACAAGATTGCAACTGCATATCATCCTCAAACCAGTGGTCAAGCAGAGTTGTCCAATAGAGAGATCAAGAGAATATTGGAGAAAATGGTAGGACCTACTAGAAAGGAGTGGTCAAATCATCTTGATGATGCTTTATGGGATTGTTTATGGCAAAGCTTGCTACCTGCCTTTGGAGCTTCAATACAAATCCCATTGGGCAATCAAAAAGCTCAATTTTGATCATGCTAAGGCAGGGGAAGCTAGGCTATTACAACTGAATGAGTTGGAAGAAATGAGGCACTTTGCATATGAAAGTTCTGAATTGTACAAGGCAAAGACCAAGGCTTGGCATGATAAGAAGATTCAGAAAAGGGAATTAGTTGAAGGTGATCATGTTCTATTATTTAATTCAAGACTCAAGCTATTCCCTGGGAAGCTCAAGTCTAGATGGTCTGGGCCATTCAAATTGATGAAAGTGTACCCTCATGGAGCTGTGGAACTGTATGATGATGTGAGAAAGCAAACCTTCAAGGTTAATGGTCAAAGGGTGAAACAATATTATGGAGAACCAGTGGTGAGGAGTAAAATCACCACTGAATTGAAAAATCCTTGAGCTTCGAAGGAAGTCAGGCTGAGGACTCTTAAACCAAGTGCTACTAGGAGGCAGTCCAGAGTTTGATCTAATAAATTAATGTTTTGTTTATTTTAGTGTTGTTTTGCAGAAATTAATTCAAGGCAATTTAAAGTTTGAGGGTGTGACAGCAGTTGTTGCTGCAGCATTGCTTCCAGCAACATTACTGCAGCATTGCTTCCAGCAACATTGCTGCAGCAGTGAATGGCAGTTAAGGAAAAAAATAAAATAATGGCAGTTATTCTTCCCAAGGTATGACACGCCATTAGTGCTTTGTCCAATCAGTCATTTAACCGTCCCATCATTAACCCTCCACCATACACCTCACCCTAATCTCAACGGCTAACTCATTAATTGAGATTAGAAATTGCCAAAACCGCCTCTCCCTAATCCTTATAACCCACTCTCATCCCTTCCACCATCACAATTCAATTGCGAGTGATAACTGAATCCCTAATCCTCAAACAGCAACCTCTCCATTCTAGCAATCCCCATTCACCCTTAATCCCTCTTCGCAACCCAAAATTCTATGTAACGATGACAAGAACTAAGATGAGTGCTACCAAATCCTCTGAAAAACACCAATCAACCACTGGGCGAGGAGAATCCAGTCAAGCAAGGCGTAAGAATGTCAAGAATCAGGTTGTCAGTGATGCTGAGAAGTTCTAGTCCATGAATTTCTGGGCAGAGAAGGGCTTCGTGCTGCAAAACGCTCCTGTTGCGTTCACATCCACTGTGAAAGCACTGGGGTGGGAGCAATTGGTGCAGCACCCATCATTTTTCTTCCCCTCTGTCGTGTGAGAATTCTATGCAGGAATTGTAACCCAGAAAGATGTCAAGCCCCAGTATATTTCTGAAGTCAGAGGAGTGCATGTCAAATTTGACTCCATGGAAATCAATGAATGCTTGGGATTAGGCTATCATGGCTTAACCTTTGCAAAGAACTTCGTCAAATGGGAAAAGAGAGAAATGGAGTCTGTCAAGAAAGCAATCACCATTCCTGGAACACCTTGGGAGCCCTGCAGTGCAAATGAATTCAAGGTGAAGAAGAGTAGTCTTAACCACGATGCCATGGTCTGGTTCAATTTCATCAAGCATTCTCTTCTGCCTACTTCCCACACAATCAATGTGGAGAAAGAAAGGATGATGCTCCTAGATGTCATTTTGGGAGAAAAAGATGTGGATGTAGGGAGGTTGATCTGCAGAGAGATTCTAGTCTGCCATGGGAAAATTGCTGAGTATTTGTTCTTTCCTTGTCTTATAACTAATCTGTGCATTAAAGCAAGAGTTGAAATCAATGGAGAAAAGAAGGGGTATTCTCTTGCTGCCTTCCCAACTATTTTGAAGGCAAAGCCAAAGGCTGCTGCAGCATCTGGTGATTCCACCATGCTGCCACAATTCATGCTGCAGCAACGCTCTGTTTGGGAGTTTATGAGGAAGTAGCAAGAATGGTTAACTGCAGTGTTTGCAACCAACTTGAAGGAGATTGTATGAGTTGAAGCACCTATTTTTCCAGAATGGGTGTTAGATGAGGAAGTGCTTCATGCAACAATGTTTGATGCGACTGGTGTGGATGATGAAGAAGAGGAAAGAGTAGTTGAAAAAAAGAAAGAAAGAGAAGGGAAGTGAAGAAAGGAAAGAGGAAGGTAGGAGAAGAAGAGGAAGACCTGCTTGAAACTGAAGATGAAGAATCCCTCAGTGAAGGGGAGAAGCAGGAGAACAAAGAAATAATGGTTCAATTGAATAGGGAGGATGACAGTGAAGATGATAATTCTGTGGCTGATGATGGAAGCATCAAAAAGAATGATAGTGAACCTGATTCGGATGACCTCACTGATTTAGAAATTGACCCACCATCAACCCACAACATCACCAAAACCACCAACATACCTTCCACCTCTACATCTCAACCCATCCTAACCCCTGTTAACCAACCCACCACTGAAACACCAAACCCATCCACTCCCCAACAAGAAACTCAACCAGAAATTCCACCCATGACCACCATAAATCCACCCCAAGAAAAAGAACCTGAATCAGTGCCAACCAATGCTGCCAATTCACCTACTGCAGCAATTGATGCTGCTAACAGTGAAGAAGGAGTTACTGTTACACCTTCAAAGAAGCAAAGGTCCAAGAGAATGGCAAGAAAGAGGATGCTTGATGAAGTACCAGATGAAGAAGAGCTGGATGCTACTAAGGTTACTGAGGTAGAAGATGCGCAGACTGATGCTACTGTTGCTGCTGTGGTGAAGGGCATTGTTGATGTTGCAGCAATGGAAGAACAGCAGAGAGCAGAAGAGCAGAAAAGAGTTGAGGCTGAGCGAATTGCAAGAGAAGCTCTTGAGCTTGTGGCCGCATAAGTACGTAACTGCCCAAAAGAAGGCAGGTGTTTCTGATGTAGTGGTGTTGTTGCAGATACACCACCAGTGCTGTAGCAATCTGATGCTGCAGCAACAGAAACTTCTGATGCTGTTATAATCCCAAAAGCCAAAAGACAGAAGCCTTACACTCCAAGAACCAGAAGAGGAACAACCACAAGACAAAGCCCAAGGGCAAAACCAGGGGCCTCTGCACCTTAGTCTTTTAGTTTATGTCTTTTTAAAATTATGTTTTTAATGCTTTCTTTGAATAAACCTGTTGAGTGCTTTTGTTCTGTGATAGCACTCAACAGTTGTGTTAGTTGTTTGTTTTTCTTCTGTTTTGCTTTTAGATAGGCTTCCCCTTTAGTATGCACGAGCAATGAGGACACTGCAAGGTCTTAAGTAGGGGGGAGGACATATGGTCTATGTATTGTATTAGCATGTCTGCTAGTTAGTTGAATAAAATTTTAAATTTTAGAAGTTAAGTTGAGCAAAACTTAGTGATGAAATGGTGAGAATTGAGTGATTAGTGCCCCTGTTTGCAAGTGAACTCTATTGACCCTTTTCCCACACTTTTGCATGAAACTTAGGAAAGACTTAGTGAATTAGAAATGATCTGAAGCTAAGCTAGTCGTTGGTAGACGTAGAGAATTGCCAAATTTTTACTAAAAACTTAGGGTAGCATAAGAAACTAAGTTTGGGGGTTCTTTGAGCTATATTAAGGCAAAGCATGAAGGACTGAAATTAGGTCAAGTGCACATAGTTTAGGAAGTAATTAAAGTCAGTGTATTGTGTAATGTGCTATGTTATAAAGCACTAATGTTTGTAAATATTTGTAATTGTTGTCATTACCCAAGCATATAAAAAAAAGAAATAGAGAAAAGCAAAAAGCAATGAAAAATAAAGTCAAAGAATAAGGGCAATGCAACACAAGTGTTAAGTATCGTTGTTTTTGAATTCTGTTCTAGTTTGTATTGCTGCAGCAACAGTTGCTGCAGCACTTAAGTTGAACATTTGGTTGGCACGGAATAAAATAATTTTCAACGAAGAAACGATTTCAACTACAAATGTGGTGGCTGCTGTAAAAGATAGTGCATGGGGATGGTTCAAGGCAAGGCAAGGAAGATCTTGTGAGGTTGGGTGGTCGGATTGGTATAATTGTCCGATGGGTGTTTTATCTTCATTGTAAACATTATTGTAACAATTTTCTATGTAACTCAGATGTAGTAGGGGTACTCTTTTTCCCTTCTTGGGTCTTTTTCCCAATGGGTTTTGACCCTTGGAGGTTTTAATGAGGCCCGTTGGGTGTAAGGGGTTGGTGCACCCCATGTGCGCCCCTTAATGAAATTGCTTATCTAAAAAAAAGGGTTGTGTATATTTATACACTCACAACTATAGTAATAAACCCTTAATTTCTTTTTGGAAATTGAGAGAATATTTACGCATTTTCGTTGAGTAGAGATCTACTCAAGTTACTTAAAGAAATTGAAATTCATTTACCAAAGTTTTTGAGATACTAATGCACGTAAATGTAAAATATAAATCATATATTTAAGGGATGTGTATTTTTATACACTCAAAACATTAGTAGTTGATCGTCAATTTCTTTTAGGAAATTGAGAGAATCTTTTCCCATTTTTGTTTCTCAATTTCCTAAAAGAAATTGAGGGTCAATCACCAAAGTATTTGTTATATTAATGTAGATAAATTTAAAATATATGCCACATATTTAACGGATGTGTATTTTTATACACTCAAAACTTTAGTAACTGACCCTCAATTTATTTTAGGAAAATGAGAGAAACTTTGCCCACTTTTGTCGGGTAGAGATCCTCCCAATTACCTAAACAAAATTGAGGGTCAATTACCAAAGTTTTTGGAATACTAATGCATAATAATGTAAAATATATGTCAAATATTTAAGGGATGTGTATATTTATGCACTCACAACTTTAGTATTAAATCCTTAATTTTTTTTAAGAAATCGAGAGAATCTTTACACATTTTCTTCGAGTAGAGATCTTCTCAAGTTCTTTAAAGAAATTGAAAGTCAATTATCAAAGTTTTTGACATACTAATGCACATGAATGTAAGATATATGTCACCTACTTAGGAGATGTGTATTTTTATACACTCGAAACATTAGTAGTTGACCCTCAATTTCTTTTAGGAAATTGTGATATTTACCCTACAAAAATGGGTAAAGATTCTCTCAATATCCTAAAAGAAATTGAGGGTCAATCACCAAAGTATTTGTTATATAATGTAGATAAATTTAAAATATATGCCACATATTTAACAGATGTGTATCACTACAAAAAAATTGATAATTAGCGAGGAAAATTTCCCTCACAAAATTATCAAAATCCCTCGCTAATGGTCATTTGCGAGGGACCAGTTCCCTCCCTAATTCCCTCCCGCTAATGGAATTAGCGAGGGAAATTGATTCCCTCGCTAATTAGCGACGGACAATTCTCGCTAATTAGCGAGGGACACAAATCTGTCGCTAATAGTCAGAGACATGTGGCCAAATTCTAATAGCGCTCCATTTTAACAAAACAACATTATATAATTCAAATCAAGTTGTATATTTACTTGAGTCATCCTGGAGCGATCATCAACATACTCGCTAGTGCCTTTCCTCACATGGGTGGCTCTATGCAGCTCAAGAGCAGTGATAGGGCGTCCTGCTGATAACAATCATTTATGATGGTTATTACCTCTTATTTCAAGCTTAAATCATTGTTAGTTCTCAAGTAATATTGTGATTAATGTTGTAAATATGGTAGTTTAGAGTTAGTCTGAGGTGCATTCTTTAATTTGTTATATTTGGCACTTTGGTGCCCAATTGTGAGTTTAATGCGTTTGCCTAATTGCTGCAGCATCTAAGGTGGCAGCAATGCAAAAATGCGCAACATGAGAGAGAAAGCTGAAGGAAACACGGAAATTGAGGAAAGGACAACTGTCAGTCAGTGCCTGGCGTGGGTGTGCGTGCTAATCAAAGAATATTCGCTGATGACCTAGGAATGTGGGCAAAAGGGACTTTGTGCGCTCATGAAAGGACAAAAGGCGCCTCCAATTTAGGGTTACCATTGGATCTTGGGCCTCATCTATAAATAGGACCCTCATTCCTCAATTAGGGCAAGCCGAAAAATGAGGTATAGAGATAGCCTCTAATTCGTGCCTTCTCAAGCTCACCAAAAAGATCAAGTGCTAGAATTGTTATTGCTACAGCAACACAGAAGCTTCATTTCTTGGAGGAAGCTATGATTGAAGAGCTGGAGTGTGCTTCATTGATCTTCTTTGGAGCTCTGTTCTCTTAGTTCAACGATTTGTAGTGTAAACTCTATTCTCGGATTTGTAGCATGACTTGTCCATTTATGTTTAAGTTATTTTTCTTGTTGTTAAAGCTCAACATGAGCTAACTTCTTATAGTTGGGATTGAAACTTGATGTAATGAATTTATTGTGCTATTAATGAAGTACGTTTAAGTGTTGAGCATTTTATCTTGTGTGTTTTAATATTTCCATCTTAGATTAGGATTGGCCGTCTAATCTAAATAGCATTTATGAATTCAGAGATGGTTTGTAAATTTACCTCACAAGATAATATGGTTTGTTACATTAATAGAGATATTAGTGTTTCTTGCTTAAACCCTAGAGATAGGGAGGGCATAAGCCATAAGGTGAATACTGCGGGTGCCTAAGCAACCTAGGGCGTAACTTTTAAGGTCTAAAGATAAACTTTGAGAGCCAAACCCTAGTGAGAAGTATTTGAGAAAATACATCCATTGCTGCAGCACCTAGTGCTGCAGCACTTAACATACCATTATGTGCACTTTAATGAAGTTACTGAAAGTAAATGCATCTCCACTTGTTCCAATCATTTGATCTTTATTACCCTGATACCTTTTATTATTTTGCAAGTTACCAAACATTTGTGTCATTTACTTTATTTTTACCATCACTAATTTGTTGATTAAATTACTCATTGTTTAAGTGCTAATCCTCGTGGGAACGAATCTTACTTTCACTTTTTTACTTGTTGACAGTGTATACTTGCACTATCACGTTTTTACGCAACACCTGCCTTCTTACTCTTTAAAATGAAATACATTTTCAAAAATTGCAAAACTAATTACCTAATGTAAAAAAAACAAATATTTTTAAATAATTTACCAATCTAAGAGCATGTTGAGCCTGGTTGATGGACCTGCAGCAGTGAAGCGAGCCACCTTTCTCTGAGTTTCTATTCTTCTTGGCTTTTTTCAGCATTTGCTTTGAACGTTTCTGTAGCCCAATGAGCCTTGAAGGCTTTCCAAACTTCATCACTCATGTAGTCTGGCTTCTTATCTTTAACCCCCAACTTATAAAGCAAATCTGATATTTCTACACCCATCCTTTTGTAAAAAAAGTCTTCGCACATCTTCATCATCTTCTATGCGCAATACAAGAATAATCTGTATTGCCGGCAGGCCATTACCGGCGAATTTAATTTGCCAGTAAATTCCCGGCGGATTTTGAAAGTTACCGGCGGATTTTATTCCCCGGTAAATTACCGGCGGATATGGCGTCTATTTCTGGTGGATACGAATCCCACGGTAAATTATCGGCGGATATTCTATGTATTACCGGCAGAAATGATTTTCAGAAAAAAAAGAGGGAAAAAAATAAAGCCGTCGGTACCTACTATTATAAGTGGTTTTAATATGATTTTTTTAATAAAAAAATCCGCCGGTAATGAAGCACTATCCGCTGGTAATTTACCGGCTAAAAAATCCGCCGATAGTTGTAACTTCCGGCGTCTTTTTGAATTTTATTTTAAAAAAATATTCAATTCAAATCCGCCGGTAATGTACCGGCTAATAAATCCGCCGGTAATTGTGTTTTCCGGCGGTTTTTGAAATTTTTTAAAAAAAGAATTTATTATTTCCGGCGGTAACGTCACGTAATCCACCGGTAATAAAGGGAAATCCGCCAGTAACGTCGCGTAATCCGCCGATAATGACCGTATTCCACCGGTAGCTGCTATTTCCGGCGGATTTATTTACGGGATTTGTCACCGAACTAGCCGTTGGAGTGCCTGCTTATAAATACGGAACCAATTCGAAATTTACCCCCTTTCTCTTCACTTACCCGAAATTCACTCTCCATTCTCTTCTCCATTTTTCTCTTGCTGTTCATCTTTTTTCAAGATATGTTGTTAAACCTTTTTTGATTATTTTAGTTTACATATTTGGTTTTAGATAAAGAGTTAGTTAATATTTGTTATTTTATTTATTTAGCAATTGGTTGGAGTTCGGTTGAAATTTCTGTTCGTGAAGTCGAAAATTAGCTTCAAATCAGAGACTTCTCAGCACTATAGGTTAGTTATCAAGTTAGTTCCTTCTAATTTTTTTTATTGTTGATAAAATCAGTTAATTAAAAAACTACGGTATCTTAAAAAAATTAGAAAATTATGGTTTGTAATTACTATTTGTTGTTTATGTTTTAAATAAAATAAAAGGAAATATTCTAATATAATATATTAGTTAAAATAACATAATATAAAATGTTACTATTTTATTTATTATTTTTTAATGTGTTACGAATTATTATTCTTTAATCTAATATGTTACTATTTTATTTATTATTTTTAAATTTTCTACGAATTATTATTCTTTATTCTAATATTCTAATATAATAATAACTGGTATTATTTTGTACTATAATTTAATCTTATAATTTAATAATAAATAATATATAAAGTGTTATTATGATGATATAAAATGTTGTTATTAAAAAACGTTATTATCTAAAATATGAATTAAATGAAACAATGTGTCATTAAATTAAAATTAATATATTGTAATTATATTTGAATCATAGTTAATTATTTAGTGTAATATAAATTGTGTTATATTTATTAAATTAAAATTTGTGTTATATTTTTTAAAATAAAATATGTGTTACATTTACTATTATTAATTATAATGTAATTATTTTGTTTATTTTAATAGTTAGAATCACTATATATTAATAAATATTAGTTAGTAGTTTATTTAATTTATTGGTTATAATTAAAATTTGTATACCAATGTGTATTGTTCTAATACATATGTTTGATATATAAGATGTAGTATATATATTAAGAACATGGATCCACAAAAAAATGGATCGTAGTTGGATGTATGATTGAATGTATCCTGGAAGAGCTGGGTTGAAGCGACGTTTTGTGTAAGGAGTCGAAGAGTTTGTTCTTTTTGCTATGCGTCAAAAAGAATTTGAGCGACTAGGAGGAATTAGATGTCATTGCTCCAATTGTAGGTTTCGATCTATAAAAAATGGAGATAACGTTCGACTTGATTTGTACAATAATGGGTTTTTGGCAAATTATTGGATATCGACTCGTCATGGCGAGGTAGCAGCTGGAGTTCGTGCGATTGATATTGTTCCTGTCCAAGTAGAAGGTGGTCCCACTTCAAGTCCAGTCGTAGAATCTGCCACATCAAGTGGTAATCCAACGACTACGGGATATCAGTTGATTGATGTTGTTCAGGGGATGATATCTAATGTTGTTGGAGTAAATTTGGATTTCGAAGAACCACAATATGATGCTGAAGAAGTTCCAAATGAGGAAGCTTAGAGGTTTTATATGTTTTTGAGTGAGACAAATAAACCATTATTTGAAGGATCTAAGGACTATAAATTATCAATGTGTGTTCGGTTGTTGGGGCTTAAGTCTCAGTTTAATGTTACTGAATTGTGCATGGAATATATGACTAAAATGATGTTGGATGCAACCCTAATTAGAGGACTTTTGCCGCAGAGTTATTATGATGCTAAAAGATTGGTATCGAAGCTTGGCTTAAAATCCATAAGAGTTTATTGTTGTGTGTCTGGTTGCATGATCTATTATAACAACGAGTTTGGCATAAATGATGGAGAGTTGCTGGAATGCAAGTTTTGTCAAGAGCCACGCTATCGTGTCAGCAAAAAAGGGACAAGCAAAGGCAAACAAGTGCCAAGGAAAGCAATGTTCTATCTGTCAATTATACCCAGGCTGAAGAGGATGTTTACTTCAATGGAAACAACGAGTAAAATGACGTGGCATTATGAAAATAGAAATTATTCTGGTGAATTACGTCATCCATCTGACAGTGAAGCTTGGAAGCACTTTGATTGTGTTCATCCAGATTTTGCCAATGATCCACGCAATGTTCGACTTGGTTTATGCTCTGATGGTTTCACGCCATATATTCAAGCGTCAGCAACCCCGTATTCTTGTTGGCCAGTTATCGTTACCCCATACAACCTTCCTCCTGAAATGTGCATGTCTAAACCCTACATGTTTTTTAATACTATAATTCCAGGGCCATCTAATCCAACAGTAGGTATTGACATATATTTGCAACCTTCGATTGATGACCTAAAAAGGTTGTGGAATGGTGTTTTAACTTATGATGCAACACGTAGACAAAATTTCATGATGAGGGCGACATTGATGTGGACCATTAATGACTTTCCTGCATATGGAATGTTGTCTGGATGGGGGACACATGGTAAGATGGCGTGTCCGATTTGCATGGTTGACACAAAGGCATTTACTCTTAAGTATGGTGGAAAAACCTCATGGTTTGGCTCTCACCGTAGGTTTTTACCTAGCGATCATCCATTTAGAAAGTCAAAATATGGTTTCATCAAGGGGAATGATGAAACTGCTGGACATCCTCGTAGGCTGACACCAGAAGAAGTTTGGAACAGTGTTAAGGATATCCCTCCTGTAGAAGTTGTTGCGGGTGTTGTTTCTCGTCCAGATGGTTATGGACTATGGCATAACTGGACGAAAAAAAGTATTTTTTAAAAACTTCCATATTGGAAAGATAATCTATTGAGACACAATCTCGATGTAATGCATATTGAAAAGAATTTCTTTGATAACATATTTAACACTGTTATGAATGTGAAAGGTAAAACGAAAGACAATGAGAAGGCTAGGAAGGACGTGGATCATTACTGCTGGGGCGAAAGCATTTGTTGTTGGTTGAACAAGCAAACGGCAAGACACTGAAACCCAAAGCCAATTATACTTTATCTTCTGAGCAAGCGAAAGCAGTTTATCGGTGGATTTCTGAGTTGAAAATGCCAGACGATTATTCTTCCAATTTAGCAAGATGTTCCGATGTGGATAATGGGAGGTTACATGGGATGAAGAGCCATGATTGCCATGTATTCATGGAGTGCTTACTTCCTATTGCCTTTAGTTTTTTGCCAACACACGTTTTGAAACCGCTCATTAAAATAAGTCAATACTTTAAAAATTTGTGTTCTGCAATGCTAAATGCGGATGATCTTACAAAAATAGATTAAGACATCCCACTTATCTTATGCGAGTTGGAGAGAATATTTCCGCCAGGTTTCATTGATTTTATGGAACATCTTCCTGTTCATCTTGCTTATGAAGCTAAACTTGGCGGTCCTTTCCACTACAGTTGAAGGGTCGAGATGTTCTTCATGGGATTCTAATTAATTAGTTGAAATAATATTTTCATTTTGAGAAAGATTACTTGTAATTATTTAATTTGTTATGAAATAATATTTATATTTATCAGACTTGATTCTTGTATGTTATTCATCATATTATATATATATATATATATATATATATATATATATAGTATGGCATCATCATCAGGATCTGATCAGGACGACCAACCTCATGATTCACCTGTACGACCAATTGATACTGGGAAGAAGATTCCTACTTCTTTACGTGGGTTTCGTCGTCGAGTAATTCATGTCGTAGTTAATGGCCCATTTGTTCCTCCACCTAATACGCAGGGTGATGGCAGTGGACCTAGTACGCTGAGTCGCCCATTTATCCCTCCACCCGGTACTGTCATACCCGAGCAAGATGCAGATGGGATACGTAGGTATAATATTAAAGATGAGACGGTTGAGGTTACGCCAGACGGTGATATCGTAGTGAAAGTTGTTGGCCAACAGTAAGTATTTATTAATTTAGGCAAAATTACACCAGAGGACCTTTAAGTTATTTATTTGTCACAAGTTGGCCCTTTAAGTTTTTTTTTGTAACAAATAGGCCCTTTAAGTTACCTAACGTTGACACCGTTGGCCCTTTTAGTAAAATGTCATATCGTTGATTACATCAAAATACACCAAAATATGCTTGTTTCCATCAAAATACATAAGCTAGAGTAATTTATTATTGATATTTGTTTGATTTAGTAAACTTGAAATATAAATTATTTTCTCAAAATTTATCTTTTTAATGTACAGGTTTTTTCCTGGGAGGATTGTATCCAGCACGATCACAGAAATCATCAAAGCAAATTACAATTAACCCTGGCTGAATTGGACAGAGATAAAAAACGATAAGGATTCCAAGATGTGGAGGGCTTTCAGAGTAAGTTTTTTTACGAATTAATTAGTTTTTAATTTTTTAAAAATTAATGTTGAATTGATTAATTTGTTTTTGCTAATTAAACTTGTTTAAATAGGAAAAAATGGCATGGTACCCAGATGAGCAGAGGGATGTTGAGAGAACTTTCAACTCAAGATGTTCTCATCGCTTTTCTGAAATGCTCAAAGAACACCTTAATAAGAATGTGAGGCCGTCGTGGATCGGTGATCCTCATTGGCAAGAGCTCCAAGTGAAGTGGAACAATGAGAAGTATAAAGAAAAATGCGACAAAGCCAAATAGAACCGGGCTTCTGAAAAAGGTGGTTGCATAAATACGTGTGGTTCTATCAACACAGCTAAGCATTACAGACGCTTGGTAAATTAATTTAATAATTGATTAAATTTATATTATACTTACGTATTTTATTTTTCATTATATACTAATATTAAATAATAACTATGTCGGCCCCCTACTTTGGTTGAGATCCACCACCAACTTCATATGCGAGAGGAGACGGGTGATTATGCTGAAGAGCAGGCAAGGAATATTCAGGTAAATAACGTTTATTATTTAATATATTGTTTTTTAATTTTTTATATTATATACTAATGGTTATTCATTTCATGGTTGTTGTTTTCAGCAAAGTTTCTCTGATTAGCAGCCCGAGTACTTTGAGACTCAACAGAGTAGTGGCAGCACTGAGATTGACCGCGCTGAGGAGAGTCGAGCAGCTTTACTTGCTTGGAAGCAATCTGTTGGTCCATCAAAAAGTGGCCCGTTAGTAGGAGCTGGTGGTATGGGCCCGTCTGCTTTCCAAGATTCCATAATTCCGAATCTAAGGCCAACATCTTCTTCAAAAAGAAGTATTGGTCGCTCTTATGTCCCCACTCCTTCAGAATTAAGCGATGTTCAGCTATTGACGCAGACATTGAGCGAACAACAGCGTAAGACGGAAGAGCGACAGAAGAAACATGATCAGGAATTACAGCAAATCCGAGAGCAGCAGGCTGAGCGGGACAGGTTGAATGGGGAGCGCTGGAAGCAATTAATGGAGACTATGTCTCAATACCCGAGGCCACCACCTATGCCATCATCATCATCATCATCATCATATTATCTACCGCAGCAGATGCAGCCTTATGGCGGTGCTTCTCAACCGTACACTCGTGTCTTGCAGAGCCCATATGGTCAGACGTACTCTGGTTTCAACTCTCAGCCGCAGCAGGAGCCTCAGCCTCATCCCCAGCAACAGCCCCAGCCTCATCCCCAGTAGCAGCCCCAGCAACCCCAGCAGCAGCCCTAGCAGCATCCCGACACAGAGCTCCACCCTGATTTTGATATATGGTTTACTCCACCAGACCCCAACAACTCGTCCGGGTGCTACTATGACTAGCAGTTTAAGTCTTTTTATTAGATATTTTAATCTCAATTGTTGGATATTTTAATTTATATTTTGTAATAGATAATTTAATTAGTACTTTCTTATATTAATGTTATGAAAAGTTTATCATTTTAAAGCATTATTAATTCTCGTTGAAATAGTATTTATTTAAATAATAAATATTTATATTATAAAATCAATAGTATTTATTTTTTGCATTTAAATAAACGAAATGAAAAGTTCTGTTTAAAAAAAATTAAAACATTAAATAATATTAATTTTTTTAGTAAACAAATTAAAAAAATGTTTTTTAAAAAAAGTAATATTATTACCGGCGGCTTGTATTACATTACCGGCGGATATGTTATTTAATTTGTCTAAAAAAAACATTATTGACAGATTTATCCGAATTACCGGCGGATTTGCAATTTAATTTTTTTTAAATATTACCGGCGGATTTAGTCAACTTGCCGACGGATTTAAGTGAATTACCAGCGGCTTAGGCGCTGGTAATTACCGGCGGAATAAGTAAGTCACCGGCGGATTTTCTGTCGATAAATACCAGCGTATTTTCCGACAGATAATCTGCCGGTAATTACCGGAGGAAAATCCGTCGGTAACCGTTACCTACAGGTGATTTTCCAGCGGAAAAAATCCGCCGGTAATTACCAATTTTCGATGGAATACTTCCTTTTCTAGTGGATTTCGCTCGCCGGTATTTCCCGAAATTCTTGTAGTGAATATATGAACAAATTGATGATTTATATATATAGACACACACGAGCCTTGTTAGCCATTACTCGGTATTGTATATTGTTATCCATATTATTATTATTTTTTAAACAAAAGGGTATGGAGCCTCGTTAAAACCTTCTTTTCTGATGCAAAACCCTCCTTAGGGAAAAAGTACAAGGAAGGAAAGAGTACTCCCCCTAAATTTTATTGATAAAAAAGAGAAAAGGTACAGAAAACATGGTGGTCAAAACCCATGAGCAAAAATGTCATTACAACTGGAAAAAAATAAAAGAAAACCTACCAAGGTGTGCATAGGCATCACTATAACGACTCTCATCCCGACCAGGTCGGCACCAGAGACGCTAACAATCATCTGCAGCCCACCAAAAATAGGAGGCAACATGCGAACCCAGCCCATCGAGGGACAACGAAACTAACAAAATCTATAGCTAGGCAAGCCCAACCTATTCCTTAAAAAGTCCTCCGCAATGAAGCTCGGGATGAGATTCCACCAAGTAAAGCCACTTGAAATAGTTCCATGACCTGCAAGCTTATCAGCACAAGCATTACCTTCTCTGTAAATGTGGGTACAAACGAAATTCATCTATCTAGTCAAGTATAAACAATTGTTCCATCTGTTGCGGAGTTTCAAAGGAATAACATTACAGTTATTAAAGGCAGAAACAACTAATTGAGAATCACATTCTAACCACAAAGACATCCAACCTTTATCAAACGCAATCTCAATAGCCAACGTAGCTCCAGTAAGTTCAGCATTAAGGGCATAATTGTTACCTATCGGAGCAGAAAAACACCCAAGCACAGCAGCACTCCTGTCTCTATTACCACCACAAGCAGCTGGACCTGGACTCCCTTTAGCAGCACCATCTGTATTGCACTTAATCATATAAGGAGAATGTGGGGTCCAAATTACCTCTTTGATGGTTGAAGAATTTATGTAGTTACCATTGACATTAAAAGCTTTGATAATCATAAATTCAGCAGCAGAGGAAGACATTGTTATCCATATTGATTTATTTTATCAAGGTGATCAGAAAAAAGAAAGTATCATGAACAAGAGATGGTGACTTAAAGACAAGGAGATTTAATCAAAATTTAATTGTCTTTGAGTCTCCATCCCTTGTTCAGGACACTTTAGAGAAGTGCTGCTCACTGTCACATAACAAAACATCTTTTGGAACATGCATATTATATTGGTTAAGTATATATTATATCTATCTTGGCTTCATAAATAAAGGATTTGCTGGTTATATACAAAATTTCTGGCGGATTTTGCCTGCCGGTAGTTCCCGAAATTTTTGTAGTGATGTCATGTCACTTTACCCGAAGTAAAATGAAAGTCTGTATTAGTAATTATATTAAATGTTATTAAACATTAAATTTAAACTAACAATATAAGTAATGACATAATTGACACTTATCCTAAAGAAGTCCACCAGATCCTTCCTGTCCTCTTCAATGACTTTACTCCACTTTGGATGGAACTTTTGAAAAAACCTTTTGCGGATGACATGGGTAATGTTTGATGAAGCTACCTTTGCAAGAAGAAGCCTGCATAATGAAAGATATGTCAAACAATCAAATATAAGTCGTTCCATAAATTAACTTTAAAAAAAAACATAATACATACGCGTCACCGCTAGGATTAATGAATTTCAGTTTAACACCATCAATAACAACCACCTCCACTATCTCGTCATCGTCCTCAATATCATCTTGTTGGGCTTCAATATCGGGATCAATATCATATTGGGGCTCTGGTGTAGGCATAGATAACCCAGCTGGTGTGCCCATATGCCCAGATGATGAGCCTATAATAATTATTATTGTTCTTGTTAATTTACTTTATTTAATTTAATTATAAATATACACCATCCTCTCTAAGTTGATGGATCAGAAAGTTTATACCTTCCAGCCTCACATTCTCTGCCATGATAAACGGATCAGAAAGTTTATACCTTCCATTCATTTGAATGTCCACGGTATTACATTTTGGATTCAATTTTGTTCCTCTAACTGATGGATCAAACCATTTACAGAAAAACAAAACTATTCTCTTTTCATAGTCTAACCATGGCTATTCAAGTTCATATATGTGTTCAATCACACCGTAGTAGTCATTTTCACCTCCTCCAGTTTCCCCTTTAACATATACCCCACTATTAATTGTTCATTCCCCTCACTCCATGATTGGGTGTCAAACTTGTATCAGTTAACTAGGCACGTGTGCCACTCGGTCACCTCAAGAAAAGGACCATCAGCTAAGTTCCTCAAGTGTTCGATTTGGGGAGTTGGTTCCGCTTCATAAACCTAAGTAACCACATATGGAAAAAATAAGTCATGTCTCATATTTACTTTAAACGTGTGACATTAAAATTAGTTTTATTTACTTACTCTAGTCTTAAACCAGGATGGAAAACTTTCATGTATACGAATAGAAGATTCTTTAGCGCCTATACCCTCAATTCGTAAGAATGCACTGCAACGGAATTATTCATACTCTTTAGATTGAAAGTTTATCAATACCGGATTTAACTTCATACTCTAAAGGTGTATAGATTAATAACAAAATTAGAGAATACTTACTCAACATATGGTTTAATTTCACTGAAATTGATTAAGACATGAACATGTGATGATTTATGCTCTTTATCTAATAAGTAGCTAGTTGACTTCTTTCCCGAGGGGAGACCAGGTTTGCTAAATACAGATAAAGTGAGCGGGTCTCTTTCTTCTTCAACCTCCATTTCGTTTCTATTATTTGTTGACATAAAGTTGTTGAAATAATGTGAACAAAAATAAATTGTTTCACGATGTAGGTAAGCTGTGCAGATCGATCCTTCAACTCTAGCTTTATTCTTCACCGATCGTTTATAATCACCCATTAATCTACATATGAACGAAAAACACTTCATTAAACTAATAATCATACTAATTAAGAAAACTTTAATAAAATTTTGAAATAGATAATTACCTCTCAAAAGGATACATCCACCTATAACGAATTGGTCCACCAAGCCTTGCTTCATACGCAAGGTGAACCGGTAGATGCTCCATGGAATCAAAGAAACCAGGAGGAAATATTCTCTCCAACTAACAGATAATGAAAGGAATATTCTACTCCATCTTAATAAGATCATCCCTTCTCAATGTTGACACATATTTTTAAAAAATTGACTCACTTCAGTAAGCGGTTCCAAAACACACTTTGGTAATGAATTAAAAGCAATTGGAAGCAAACACTCCATGAATACATGACAATCATGACTTTTCCTCGCATACATCTTTCCGGTGTTCACATCGGCACATATTGCAAGGTTAGAAGAATAACCATCTGACATCCTCAATCCTTTCAACCATCGACAAACATCTTTCGCTTCATCTCGTGTTAGACAGTATTTGGCTTTGGGTTTTAACACCATCCCATTAGGCATTTCCACCAAATTCAAATCAGATCGATGTTTACTACAGTAAATAGTAGAATTCAATCTAGCCTTATTATTGTCTTTGGTTTTATCTTTCACTTTCATCGCAGTGGTAAATATGTTGTCAAAGAAATTCTTCTCGATGTGCACAACATCGAGATTGTGCCTCAACAGATTATCTTTCCAATATGGGAGATTCCAAAATATGCTTTTTTATGTCCAATTGTGCACCCGTCCATAACCATCCAGTCGGGTGAGCTCCCCCACCTCTGTGGCTTGTGGCAAATCCATAACTCTACTCCAGATTTCACTTAATGTCAACAAAGGCGGTGGTCCGTCTGTTTCAACCACCCCTTTCTTGAAGGCCTTCTTTGTCTTTCTAAATTTATGATCTTGCGGTAAGAATCTACGATGCGAGTCAAACCAAGAACTCTTGCCCCCATAATTTAGCGTAAACGCCTTTGTGTGTTTCATGTAGTGTGGACATGCTAATTTACCGTGAGTCCCCCAACCAGACAACATACCATAAGCCGGAAAGTCGTTAATTGTCCACATCAATGCCGCTCTCATCATAAAAAATTTCTTTCATGCTGCATCATATGTCATCCCCCCCCCCCCCCCCCAACAATCTCTTAAGATCATCAATCAGAGGTTCCAAAAAGATATCAATGTTAGCTCTTGGACTGTGTGAACCAGGTATCAAACAAGTTAAAAACATATACGGTTTAGTCATGCACATCTCAAGAGGAAGTTTGTAAGGGGTAACAATGATTGGCCAACAAGAGTAGGGTGACGTTGATGCTTGGATATATGGAGTAAATCCATTAGAGCACAAGCCAAGCCGAACATTCTATGGCTCTGAGGCAAAATCAGAATGCACTTGATCAAAGTGCTTCCACGCTTCACCGTCAGATGGGTGGCGAAAAATGTCTGAGGTACACCTATTGTCATAATGTCAAGTCATTTTCTACGCAATTTCGATCGATGCAAACATTCTTTGCAACCTTGGAACTATAGGCAAATAGAACATCGACTTTACCGGGATTGGTTTATAATTAATTACATTTTGCCCCTTTACGACCGTGATACCTCGGCTTTCCACAGAAGTTGCCTTCAAGTAGCTCACCATCGTTTTTACCAAATTTATTGTTGTAAAACAACATGTGCCCTTTTGAACAACAATCAATCTTCTTAAATTCCAATCCCAGGTTCAAAACTAACATCTTTACTTCATAATAACTTTTTGGCAAATTATCCTTATTAGGTGTTGCTTCCAACATCATTTCAGTCACATAATCTAAACCCAACTCAGAAATAATACTCATGAACTTGAGAGCTAAATGCTTCACACACATAGATAATTTTGACTGTGGGGAGCCTTCAGACAACAGTTTGTTCGAATCTCGTAACAAATTATAAAATCTTTGTGCTTCTTCATTTGGAAGTTCATCATGATCGTCATACTGAGGCTCATCAAATGGAACATTCACCTTGAGACCATCACAAATCATGTTTTCCATCGAATCAAAAGTTTCACTACGTGCAACACCAACACCAGAACTGCTTGAAGCCCCTGCTTTAAAATTTGTGCGTCGTTGTTCTCCATGTTCCACCCAAATCCAATAATTAGGCTTAAACCCCCAAGGATACAGGTGCTCCCTAATTTGATCATCGGTCCTAATAGGTACACCGTCGCATTTTAAGCATGAACATCTAACCCCCTTTTCCCGTATAGCCAATTCATGTCGCCACGCTACCACAAGAAACTGTTCAACCCCAGTTACAGGCATTTAAGAAAACATCTTAGATTCCCATAACATTCCCAATAACCTATCAAGTTAGTGGCATCAATATGATCTCAGTGGAGATGATTCCGAGCCGAGTATGGGGGTCAAGGATAGCACAAAATCCTTTTCCATCCAAGTAGTGAAGGAAGTTATTTTGTATAACTCCCAACCTTACCGTTGTTAGTATCGTCTCGCAATTATCTCAATGGAGATGATTTTGAGCAAATTATGGGGGTGAGGGACAGCACCTCACCCTTTTCCATCAACAACACACAGCCATCTAACCTAGGGTTAATCAAAACAACAATTAAACAATTTTCAATTAACAACTCTAAAATAATACATTTTTCAATTTCAACAATTTAACACAATTAACAAAATACACAATTTTTAATTCTCAAAAATTTTCAATCTAACTCTTCTTTACAATTTCAATTTAACAAATTCAAATTCATTTTTCAATCACTAACAACAATCATCTCTAACAATATAGTTTCCCAAACAACATTCACTCAATTTTAACTCACATTTCACACTCAATCCTACAACCTTTAAAACAACAAGTTTATTTTAACAACAACAACGACGACGACGACAAATTCTAACTCACATTTCACAATCAATTTAACTCACATTTTACAACAATACTTAATCCTAACACTCAATTATAACTCACAATTTACAACAACACTCAATTCTAACACACAACAACAACAAATTTATTTTAAAAACTAATTGTTATGAGATTGAGGTCCGGTGCGGTGGTTCGGTGACGGTGCGCACTCCGGTGCGGTTATGAGACTTCAAACACCAAATTTCAATCCTAACCAATTTCAATTTCAAGAAAAAACAAATTCAATAAAAATTAAAAATTAAAACAATATAAAAAATTGAAAATCAAAACCTACATGAAGAGGGAAAGGGGAGCTCCGGTGGTGGTGGAGAGAAGAAGAGGGAAAGGGGAAATCGTAAGAGAGAGAGAGAGAGAGAGAGAGAGAGAGAGAGAGGAGAGGAAGAGGAGCTCTGGTGGTGGTGGTGGTGGTGGTGGAAATGAGAGAAGAGGGTTTAGGGTTGGGTGGTGTGGTGGGAGGTGAGAGAGAAGAGTAAAAGAATGAGAGAAGAGTGAGAGAAAGAGGGTTTTCGGATTGAATTTATTGGGATTTAGCGACGGACTTAGCGAGGGACCTGTCCGTCGCTAATCCTCACATTTTCCAACACGCTGCAACGGTCAGATAATTAGCGAAGCACCTACTAATTCCAGCGCTAATGTTCCTTGATTTTCGTGCCACGCAGATTCAAATTGATGCCTTCACATTTGCGACGGACAGTCCGTCGCTATTGACTAAACTTCTGTCGTTGGTTTTCAACAAAAATGAGGGCCCTTATTCCCTCGCAAACACCCACTACAAAAAACGGAATAGAGTGAGGGGGGTTTTAAGTCGCTTAGCGGGGGTTTTAAACCCCTGCAACGTAATCTGCGGGAGATTTAAAAAACGCCGGGGATTCAAGTGCCGCAATCTTTTTGCGGGGGTTTTAAGCAAACGCTGGTATCGTGTCTTTTTGCGGGGGTTTTAAGGAAACACTGGTATGATGAAAGGGCTTCAGTGATTTCACAAGTTTCTGAAAGGGCTTCAACGATTTCAGTGAGTTCTCAAGTTTCTGAAGTGTGAGAGAGTTGTTGAAGAGTGAGTTGCTGAAACGTGAGAGGGTTTCTTAGCGGGAGTTGCAGAAGCCTGAGAGAGTTGAGGTTTTTGAAAGGGTTTGCGTGATGAAATCTGGGATGTACGTTCAATTTTGGGTGAAATCTGAAGAGGGAAACGTGAAAGTGAAAAGAGGGAAAGGTTTTTTTGGGTTTTTTCTTGACAATCAACTGGGGTTTTTTGTTGACAATCAGCGTGGGTTTTAAACCTCCTCAAATTAAAATAAATTTTTTAACTAAGGTTGCGAAAATTCCCTTTTTCACCGTTGAACTGAGGGGGTTTTTAAATCCTCCGCAAAAAAGCCCCCGCTATTTGATCTGCTTTTTGTAGTGACCATATTTTGCGAGGGACCAATGTTCCCTCGCTAATGTCCCTCGCAAATAGCCTTTTTTTTGTAGTGTATTTTTTTTGACAAGATTTGTAGTGTATTTTTATACACTCAAAACTTTAGTAATTGACCCTCAATTTACTTTAGGAAAATGAGAGAGACTTTGCGCACTTTTGTCGAGTAGAGATACTTCCAATTACCTAAAAGAAATTGAGAGTCAATTACTAAAGTTTTTAGAATATTTATGAATGTACAATAATGTAAAATATATGGCACATATTTAATGGATGTGCATATTTATACACTCACAACTTTAGTAATATATCCTTAATTCTTTTAGGAAATTGAGGGAATCTTTACACATTTTAGGTAAGCTTTTACTACTGGATACACGGACTTTGGGTTTATATTTTTATAACTTATTTTTTATTAACATTTTTTCTTGTCTGGTTTTATTTACATTATTTTTTATCAGGGATTTGGACTATCATATACTGAGGGGGGTTTAGAAGCCAAAATGTTTAGTCTGCAAAGTAAGCAATATTTAATAGTACTAGTTAATGTGTTTAATAATTTAGTCATTATATGCTAAACATGATTGACAATTATTCTACGGGAAACTCGTGTGCAGATTGACTTGCTAAACATGGTTCATCTATGGATACAGACATTTAGTGTTCATCATTAGAGGCTTTGCCCTCTAGCTATATCTATTTCTCTTCAAGCTGGTGTTATAGGGATTGTTAGATTAAAACCTTAGCGGTTTTTTTTCCTTCTTGTTTTTACATTTCTTCTTAATAATAAAACATTATAAGGGGAACGGGTAGGCATGGCATTTTCCCAAGTGTAAAAATATCAACTTAGTGTTAATTTGTCATTGTGCTATTGTTAATTTCTTTAATTATTAAGTTTTTCAGATTTTAAGAGACAAAGAAAGCTACTTGAAGAGAAAATTATCACCACACAGCCAACAATTGTGCGAAACAAGTTCCCAAATCTGAACGTCACTGGACTTCAAATTTTATTAACTTAACTAGTATGACCATCCTAGCCAAGGTCCTGGATAGGCCATTAGTCATTACTATACCTTTATATCAACATAAAAGTAAAACTATATCATTCAAGTATTACTCTCAGGAACAGAGTTTTGAAATAAAAGGGATCTTCTAAAAATATGAAAACCCACAATAATCTGAACAAGAACTCGAATTTTTGGGCTTGACATCTTTATCATTAACCTGTGTAGCCTGAAAATAACATTAAATGAGAAAATCAAATAGCTATACAATAATAATATGTTAATAACAAACGCTTTTGATATGGAGGCATATACAAGAAGGAACAAGCATTTTGAAAAATTAACAATCACTTTTACTATACAATCTCCTAACATGAGAGTTGATGGAAAGAGACAATATTAAGATTAGGATTCAAATTAAAAAAGAGCATAGCCCGATACTGAAATTGCAATAGATGAAAAACATATTATAGTTACTTGCCTGTCCTGGTCCCCAAGAATATCCACCATTTGTGTCCTTTTGCTATACAAAGAACAAGAGACCTATGGGTTGATAGAACAATTTTGTCTTAATTTGAGATAACCAATTCCTTCACTTTATATGAAGTTTTCAATCATTTCAATCATTATTTTCTGGTTGTAGGCTTGTTCTGGTCCGGTATTGTTTGTGGCTTAAAATCCACCAGGTGATGGTTTCTTTTTCCTAAGCCACTCGCCACAACTAATTAAAAGACAATTCTATTCTAAGCTTGGCCCAGCTTTTGGTTATGTTTGGGATGGTTATAGGTTTTGAATAAATATTAGGTTTAATTGGAGCTTTCTTCTTGAAAAATTAGATAGGGTATAGGTCTTGAATAAATCATTTGAGTAAAGACTCAAATTGAACGCCGACAATTTCTTCATGGGACAAATTCGTCCCTGACAATTTTTTGGACATATTAGTCTCTAACATTTTCAAAACAGAACACATTAGTCTCTTCAGCCATTGACAGCTCACTTAACGCCTCCTACCTCGCACGTTGAGTGTCACTGTGTCACATTAAATATCACGTAAGACAATATTTTGAGTTAAATTAGTCCCTAACTTTACAAATTTTAAACTTTTTAAAAAACGGAAATTTTTTTGGACAAATTCGCCCCTAGTCATCCTCTCCCCCAAAATTCTGCTAACCATTTCGTGTAAAGTAAGACACAAAAGGAGAGAGGAGGGGAAGGAGCAGCTAAGTAGGTGAAACGCATTTTCTCGTTTTGACCTATAGAGAGTTTTTGGACCCATTTTCAAATGCAACAGTTAACCCCAATAGAGAGTTTTTTGGGTGCC
This sequence comes from Astragalus glycyphyllos, assembly GCA_963573325.1. Classification (NCBI taxonomy): domain Eukaryota; kingdom Viridiplantae; phylum Streptophyta; class Magnoliopsida; order Fabales; family Fabaceae; genus Astragalus; species Astragalus glycyphyllos. The sequence continues at coordinate 22,281,060 of OY754308.1, forward strand.
CTAATTTTCAAATACAACAGTTAACCCCAATAGAGAGTTATTAGACCCACAGGGAATGGTTTGTGGTTTAGAAACCATAAACTTGAGAAAGAGGATGACTAGGGACCAATTTGTCCAAAAATGCGCATGGATTGGTTTGTTCCTTTTTTAAAAACTTTTAAAATTTGTAAAGTCAGAGACTAATTTGGCCCAAAATAATGTTTTACGTGGCGTTTAACGTGACACGGTGACACTTAACGTGCTATGTAGGAGGCGCTAAGTGAGTTGTCAACAGTTGAAGGGAGAGAGGGACTAAGGTGTCCCGCTTTGAAAATATCAAGGACTAATGTGTCCCAAAAAATTGTCAAAGATAATTTTTTCCCGTAACGAATTTATCAGGGACCAACTTCGGTGTTTACTCTTCATTTTTTGTCAACAAGGATTGGTTTCAACGGTAGTTGGGTTTGGATCCCATCCATGGTCTCGTGTTAAAATCTTGAGCAGTAGTAGGGGTTCTCTTTTTCCCTATAGATATGTTTTTCTAAGGAAGATTTTGTATCATAATTTTGTTAGGAGTTTTCCTAATGTTATAAGTGAAGTGACTAAATCACAAAGGGGGTTGAATTGTGTACCCTTTTAAAAACTTGGAACCTGAAACCTTCTTAACATGTTTCTCAAGATAAACTTGGATATGAAAAGGTTAGTGATAAGATTAACTTTCACTGAATCAAACCTTCTCTAATGAAAAAGAATTAGAAGTAATAAGTCTATGTAAGAGATATGCTAGTTTTAACTTGAGTTAGGTTTAAAACAATTTTGCTTAAGTTAAATCTGTGTTGAGAAGGTTGAACGAAACAACCTTCTCTTGGTTTGAAAAACAACAAGTGATTTATAGCAAGTGAACAAATAGTAAGGAAAGCTAGTAAATAAAGTGGTTCACCCAAAGATGGCTACATCCTCTCCTCACTTCCTTGTGAGTATTTCCACTATTTTCCAAATAGCTTTTACACTTGCTTTTGATCAAACACAAAATACTTTCACAACACTAGCTTCTGATCACACACAAAAGCCTAGTGTACTCTTACACAACAACAACTAGTTGTTTTTCACCTCTTAGAAACTCTCTTCTAGTTTCCTAAGAGTCTCATAGTCTCACCACCAACACTCCCCTCTCTTTAGGTAGTTTGATGAGATGCTTACAATATAGTATTTACAATAAGGGGTTTGGTTTTGGGATGTTTATGAGCTTGAAATAAAGATAGATACACTGTTAACAATGATACTAACAAGCTAACACACACTCAAGAAAGAAATTCCAGATTTGAACTTGTAGAAGCTTTGAGTGTGGGTTGAGAAGGTTGATTGCTTTGAGAAACTTGACTTTGTGTAGGTTGAAATTAACTCTCATACTTTGAAACTTCATAATGGACCCTTTAAATAGCCATGGAAGTCGAATATAGTCGTTAGAAACTTGAAGAGAGCCGTTTGGAGTAACCAGTGGTCCATAGGAGTGATGTGAAGTAAGGTACAAAAGTTGACAGCTTTTGAACCTTCTCAAGAGTTGCTTTATGCTTTATCTGCACATCTGAAGTTTCTTGAGCTGGATATGTACTCTCCTCATATCCTACTAAGCAACTATGATATGATTTTTCACTGTTGGCTAGCCTAGTCCAGCTTTACATGAAGCTTCTCAAGCTTCCTAGTATGAAACAAACACTTTAAATGTACTAAGGGAATAATCATGCATTCCCTCTTTAATGCTTGAAACTTTCCAGCAAATTTATTGCTAGGATTCTCCATTTAATGCAACAAAAGAACATTCAAGAGGAGATAATGTGTTTGTCTTAAATTGGTTACGGTTTCCAATAACCTTCTAAAGCTTCAATCTTCTTTCACATTAACCTTCCCAAGTATAAAGTTATGCTTCTAAGGTGTTTTTGAGGTCAACCTTCTTTTGACTTTTAGTCAAACCTTCTGTTGACTTTTGGCCAACCTTCTGTTGACTTTTGCTCAACCTTCTATTGACTTTTGGTCAACCTTTCGTTGATTTGGTCAAACCTTCTGCTGACTTATTTTAACCTTCTCATAATTTTAGCACACGTGTTAGATCACACTTTATTAGAAAACCTAAATCTTAGTTTGTATCATCAAAACCTAAAAAGAGATTCTTATTCTAACAACATGCCCAGGACAATAGCTCGTCACGTTAGAAAATATCTGAGAACAGTAAATTTGTATCCAAGAAAGTGATACCTTAACAAGGATGATAAACTACAAATTATATAGGTAATTTCAGAGTTGTGAAGGAACTAGTATAGTCGACGAGCATGACCTCCGAGTTTGTAACTACATCATGCCATTGAGATACTTGGACAACTTTCTTCTGTTCCAATCTATTTAATGTTGGACTATATGATAACCTTAGAGGGGGGGGTAAATAAGGTTATATGCTAAATATGACTTCTTTTGGATTTTCGAAAAACTAACAATGCTAGTTCAAATCGAATGCGGAAAATGGGATTTAAACTATATGCTACAACTTATGCAAACTACAAAAATGACAGAAACAATTATAATTATAATTATAACGATAATCAAATCTGCGCGTGATAATAGCAAGTGCGATGACAGTTAACAATTATAAAAGAAAACGCAAAGTAAAGATAAGGGATAGGAGTACACCGTGATTTTTACGAGGTTCGGGATAAAAGCCCTACGTCCTCGGCCTCTGGCTTTGCAACCTTCGGACTTGATAATAACCACTATATGAGAAGATACTTCTTCAACGTCTTACAGGCAAGCAACTTCGCTATAGCTACCACGCCAATCTCAATTTTCCCCAAATTGAGAACCCAAGCTCCCCGCTAAGGATTTCGTTACAATTCAATCTCCCTGATTGAATTACCCAAGAAAACTTCCCAGGATTTCACAACAACCAATTATAGATGATTACAACTGAAAGCTAGGATCCAATCACTCAAACAATATAACACGATGTAGTTGAGAGAGATGAGAGATTTTGAAACCCTAGATGAAGAACGTGAAGAAAGAATGTGACGGTGAGTGTTTGCGTTCTTTTCTTTTTGATTTGTGTGTTGTGTTTTTTTTCGTAAAAACCCTAAGTGCTATTTATATGGATTTTAAAAAATATGACCGTTGAAGCACTTTTTAACTCAACTTTGATAAGTGAAGAATCGATTGATTGCTTGAAAGAAACAGGATAGAAATCGATTTCCTTCTTAGAGAAATAAGTGAGGAATCGATTTCTAGCTTTAATGAAATAAGAGAGAAATCGATTGCTAGCTTCAAAAACAAGTTGTGCTTCCAAAAAACAGGTGGAGAATCGATTTACTTCTTTGAACTTACAAGAGAGGAATCGATTGTTCTCTTTAAAAAAATAGGCCATAAATCGATTTCTGGCTTGTAACTTACAAGCCATGAATCGATTTCTAGCTTGTAACTTACAAGCCATAAATCGATTTTCAGCTTGTGACTTACAAGCCATGAATCGATTTTCATCTTTGAAATAACAAGCAAGAAATCGATTTTATGCTTTTAAAACACAAAGTCATCAATCGATTGTTTTCTTTCCAAAACAAGTTCTTTCAAAACCAATATAGAAGTGGGAAATCGATTGTTGGCTTAAAAGGGAAGAGGGAAATCGATTTCTTGCTTCCAAGGCAAGAGAGAAATCGATTATTGGCTTTAAAAAGCAAGTGGAAATTGATTTTTGGCTTTAGAAATAAGTGGGAATCGATTTCTAGCTTTATGTACCAAATCAAGAATCGATTTTTTACTTCAAAAACAAATTCTTTTTAAAACACTAACTCATGAATCTATTTTCTTTCAAAAAACAACAAATCATTATTCAAAACCTTTCTTTAAAAACATCTTGTGCCTAACCTATTTAATCATACTTTTATATAAAAGATTTTAACAAAATAGTTCTATTTTAAAAAATCATCTCTCAACTACATAAGTCATAAAGTTTAAGTGATAGAATCTTACACGCGTCCTATGCAAAGAAAGATAACACATAAGTCTTGAACGCTTCAGTAGTTTCTCCTTCGAGCTTCTACACTTTACGATATCATATCATGCCAAGCGCTTTGGTTCATTGCCCTGTGCTTTGGTTCATGCCTTGCGCTTTTGGTTCTTGCCTTGTGCTTTGGTTCAACTATAACCATTAGTAAACAGAGTGTAATTTGTTATCATACAAAACAAAGAGTGTTTGACCTTGGATCAACATTTAATAGCAAAGCATGTGTGAAAATGAAATTCTTCACATACTATAGACGATCAGTATAAGGAAACCAAGACTTCTCGGTTTCAAAATACCTAGCTAGCATGCAAAACATCAAATTTCTACTATTTACCACACGGTAACTTGATACCAAGAAGTCTTGATATCTTGATACCAATAGGCAGCTAGAAATAACATGGTTCAGTTTCTTAATACTAAAACTACTTGGTACTAAGATATCGAGTATACGAAATTGAAATCCTCAATTCATAATTCTATTTTAAATGCTCGGTATATTGTGACCGAGTAGTTTCGGTATCAAGATACCGAAAACAACGAGATCGCAGAGTAAAAAGGGTTTTTGTAGTACCTACCAGACACACTAGTGGTGGAGTAGTGGAGGCGCGAAAATCAGCCTTGGTTAATGAATTGAAGACAAGTAGTGAAAGTGAAGGAGACTTGGGTGGGTTAAGGTGGAGAGTAGGAGGTGGGTAAAGAGAGTAGGAAGTGGGGAAGAAGGTGGTAATAAAATTAAGTAAAGGGTACTTTTGTGATTTCAGGTCGGTAGGGAAGGTGGAAAAAGTGGGAGGGGTGGCAAAAGAATAACTCTAACAAAAAAATGTATCTTTAGGTTTAATGGGCCAAGCCCAAGTATATAACGTGTTGTTGCTTAGATTGGACGGAGGAGCACCGTTGATTTTACATGTTGACCAACTATTTGATATGAGAGATTTATCAAATTGCAACGTTGGACACCATTGAATTTCAAGGTGGCATTTTAAGGATAGCTGAGAAAGGCAAATTCAGATAAGAATGGTTATGACAATCAGTTTGTTGGAGGACATTATTAGTTAGATGGACCAAGCTTATCCCACACCCCTCTCAACTCACCACACACCCCATAACCCCCTAAATACCCAAACTACCCCTAATTAAAAAACACTAGCTCCTTCTCCCTCTCAAACCCCTCACATCCCCTCACAAACACCCAAACACTCCCATTATCAAATCCCTAAAACCTCTCCCTCACCCACTTTGATTTTCCTCTCCAAACTCCCCCAAGCTTCAATCTCTATTTCAGAACAAAAGGTACACCATTCGTAACCCTATTTTACTTGCATTTCGTTTGTTTTGTTGTTTTTATGCATTTTTTCATACCTGTAATTTGCGATGCATTCGGTTGAGGACAACCGAATGTTGCTGGGAAGACGATGAAAATAACAGTCAATCGGTTGAGCTAAGCCGAATCCATTCAGTTGAGCTCAACCGAATCACTGTTATTTTTTAGACTTACCAATTCAATTGACAGCAGCTGTTTTTTTTTTATTATCAAGTTTTGGACATACCATCATGGATTCAAGGAATTTGGCTCCAAAGACATTTTCAACAGTCATATCCCTCCAAACGATAATAATCTGCGTTTTCAAAGTGCTCTTTTTTATGTTCATTTTATGATTTCTATTTGTTTCTTCTACCATTGCATATTGTTTGTCTTTGGTATTTATTTGATTTGTGTCTTATGGCATTATTGCACAGAGAAGTCTTAAGATTCCAAAAGGCTTTTACAGATACTATCATCAACGTTTTCCTAATCAACTATGGGTAGTGATGGGCCCTGGGACACAATATCGTGCCTCTGTTGATGTGGATGCACTTGGTACTCCTTATCTAGAGACAGATACTGATCGTATCATCGAGGTTCTTGGAGCTGATGGTTTGGATGGGGTCCCTCAGAGTAGAGAAGTCCAGCTGACCTATTTAAGTTCAAGGGGTGTTTTTACCATTCATTGCCCAATGTCAACTGAACGGCTTCGCCCAAGACTAATGCGCCGTCAACCAGCACCAATTCAAATTGTGCGCCCTAACAATGAGGATATCCAGCAATCTATTGAGCGGAACCCTGTTGATGGGGATAACGCTGATAACCCAATAGAGTTGTAATAACTAGGGTTTCTACTTTTGTTTTAAATCTTCTAACACTTCTTTATTGTTGGACATGTATGTTTAAATCTACTTTCTACGCCCTTAATTACTTCTTTATGAAAATAGCACACTCAGTTGAATACTATTGTCGCTTCATAAATTCGGACAAGAAATTGAAACATGATACATTCAAACATGATACATTCAAAGACAAAACGAAATACATGAAAACAATAACAACAACATAACAAAATTAAACGAAACTACTTATTTTTGGGGATGGTTGACTCCATAATATAGATAGTCTCTTCCGGAGTCCGCATCGTTTTGACAAACAGCTCAATGAGCTGACGTCTCCATAGCTTCATAGCGGAGAGTGTCGTCTTGTAGGCATACGCACTTGCGGTAACGTATACGAGATACGTCTTTGCGCCACTCTTCTTCTTTGCAAACCTTCCTCTCCGCCTTTTCCTTCAACTGGTTGAACGTTATATTTTTGTCCAACCTACAGAAGTAGTTGTCACGGGACTTAAAAAAAACACCATCATCTCTCTCCTCGATCGTTCCAGGGTGATGCAGGGCAGTTAGGTACTTGTCTTCAGATCTCTGCGTTGGGCACAACTGCCTATGCATAAGATCTTCCATTACAGCAGGTGGTGGAGAAGAATAAGCTGAGAAGTTGTGTTGTTGGAGAAGAAGAAGCGGAAAAGAGAAGGAGTTAGGGTTTCTATGAAGCAGCATTGAAAACCTGAAACCCAATTTATAATAGGTGTGGGGAAATATGAGCCGTTGATCAAAATTTTGGATCACAAATCTGGGCCATTTAATTTCTACCCGTTGGGGCACTGTGAACACCCAATTTTAACCGGTACCTATTGTCCATTTTTTTTTCTTTTACAAAAGGATATAATAATATGATAAGTTTAAATGAGGGAATGGCGTGATGTTGCAATTGTTGTTGTTGTTATTCAGGTTATAATGACAATGATACAACTCAAAAATAATAGGATCTAAATAGAGTTGTTATTTTTGACAAGAAATAGAGTTGTTATTATAATACAATAACTGATAGCAAAATGGGGGATGAGCGTGGTCTTCTTTCTCTTCACAGAGGGCAAAATCTTTTTTAAGCATAACAAGTGATAAAGGACAACAAACCAAGCTGTCCTAGCAAGGGGCTCTACACCATCAGCAGCTAGCTAGTTTGCAGAGACAAACAATACATGACAAATTGTTGCAGCGATAGGCCTAAGCTTCAAAATTTTAAATGGAGGGTCTCATCTTTCTATGCACATCCTGCTCTGAGCAAGTAACCACAAGTAAGGTTTAGGAAATCAGATAATAGTCAAACAAGTCTATTTTTGTGATGAAATAGAGACTTGGAGGAAGAAATTTGTTGCAGGAAAACCTAAGACATCAAAACATGAAAGTCTTGAGAAAATACAAGATCAGAGTCTCAAAAAAAAATTGACCATTCAGTGCTCTTATCTATTCAATTTTGGCTATAAATACAGCTTCAAAACGTAGTAACAAGGGGGGTGACAGATACACATTATAGAAACCAGATTTTCGTTTGTGTAAAATAGAGAGAAAATACTGTGAGAAGTTTTTGTTGAAAAAAAGAAAGAAGAAGCAGTGAGAGGCAGCAAAGCACAAATATTTTTCAGAAACAAAAAAAATTACCCACACACACAATACTGAGAAACAACAAATTTTCACACACAAAAAAAAGGGAATTCGGATACCAGTCAAGAGCAGATTTTCCACAGAGGAGCGGTAGCAGTTTTCGGTCCAAAGTAGCAAAAGGGAGCCTTTTTCCAGAAGCTGGAGATCTAGGTTGGTTTTTTTTTTGTTTATTAGATTTTCAAAAATGTAGTCTTAATCTTGTTTCGCCATCATGATCAGTGTTTAAAAATAGGTTCAGTTTATAGCTTTTGTTTTTTTTTAGAAATACTGATAGTGTAAACATATTATTATTAGAAACAAATTAGTTTTTTTTAGAAATAGTTTCTTTTTATGTATATATAAAAAATCAAAATCGGCACTGTATATAAGTTAGGTCCAGTAGTTGAGATCAGGAAAACAAAACCAGGATTTTGAACTTGATATAGGTTCAGTCAAAAAATTGAGGTTTAGTAAATCTGTTCTAAAAAAAAATTATAACAATTCTTTTGAAATAGTTTGTTAACTAAAAAATTTAAATCTTTAGAGTTTTATTTTAGAGAATAGGGAAGAGAGTAAGAAATCAAAAAAAACAAGAGAGGCAGTAGAGGAAAGAATGAGAGGAGAAGAAAAAAAAAGTGAATAAAAAAATCAGAACTTACGCGAATTCCGACCACCACAGACGGTGGCCGTTCACCGGAGCTGTCACTGTCGCCGTCACGAACCACTGGAGTTGTCGCCGTCAACAACACCCCTCCGTGAACCCTCCTTGTTCGCACGTCTCTCTCTCTTTTTCCATAATCTTCTCTTACCCTCTCTCTCCGGAAATCACTCTCTCTCTCATGGTGGAGAAGATTTTTGCTCTCTCTCTGTTAAGTGTGTGCGGCGCTGGGAGTGTAGGGATTTAGGGTTCCCTTTTAAAACAATGCATATATACCACCTTATTGTTACTTTTTCTTTTTTTTTTTTTTTTTAGTCCAGATTGCTATTCCCACTCCATGCTTTAGTTCATACAACCCCTTGCGCCAAAACCCACGTGAACTGACTGCCCTGTTAGTGGCACCCCCATAAATTAATAAAACAACACCCATTCTGTTAATTACACTCGTATTTTACTATTGCCCCTTTTTCCTTTTTTTTTAATTATTATTTCTTTCAAAAAACAATTTCTTACCAAAAAAATCTATAAAAAAAAAATGGTTTTGATTGAGGTGTACACCTTGTCAATTCCGGTTTAAGAGACTTTAGCTGTACAGCTTTGATCTTAAACCCCTTCGAAAATAAATCCATCAACACACCAAATATTTTTCAGAAGAACTACGTACTCTTTGATTCTCCGCCACGCGGAGATACGTAGGAGCGGGGCCTCCCCGTCAAGCGGAATAAATCTTTTCTAATAATTAATGAACCCTTCTTTTCTTTTAACACCTACTTTCTATGAAAAAAATAATAAAAATGGTTTTGATCAAGGTGTACACCTTGTCAATTCCGGTTTAAGGGACTTTAGCTGTACAGCTTTGACCTTAAACCCCTTCAGAAATAAAATCAACCAACCAACAACATTTTTCAGGAGGAAGAACTACGTGACTTTTGAGTTCCTCATTGCACCAGAGGATACGTAGGAGCGTGGCTTCCCCGTCAAGTCAAAATTGAATTTTTCCAAATTAGTCTTTATTATCTTCTACTATTAAATATTACTTTTGGGTAAACAAATGATTAAATAATTTATAATTGCACAATCAAATTTAGGGTAACCGTCTTAAGACGGATGTACTAGGGGTGTAGTGGAATTTAGTTTTCGCCCTTCCCTTTACATAATCGACTCCCGGATCCAACCTACTTTTCGTAGACCAATGATCTAAAGGCAGGTTTTTCTCAATTTCCCTTGATAAATAAATTGGGTGGCGACTCCATTAAATAAAAGATTTTTGAGCCGTCCACGTCGGGACCCCGGTCACGACAGATGGCGACTCTGCTGGGGACTGTGAGAGTCAAGCCTTTTATAATTTGAATGTGAAAATTATTTTTGAGTAATAATGTTATTTACCCTTTACTTAATTATCATATATAGTTGTTTTACATTTTGTTTAAATATAAACCCTAGGCTAGAGGACATGTATTATTTGCTGTCTGGTTGTATTTTCTGGTTATTTCGCAGGAGGAGTTTGTGGTTTTTTTTTTTTCTGGTTTGAGGTTTGTATGCTCCCTTCACACACTACACCTACACTGTGAGCACACACTATGAGCTGGGCTTACACCGGAGCCTAAAAAAACACTTAAGTTAGAACGAGGCTGTGTAGTGGTAGTCATTTTGGATGTACATCCTGGTGGCTGCCATGAATTCCTCATCTAGAGTACGATTCTTCTCTGCGGGTATCCACATTTCGGATGTACATCCTGGTGTGTTTAACCTTCTAGAAGAATACTTGACTCTAGAGACCTGAACTCTCCATAGGTTATAGTTGCCAACCCAGTGAGTATCCACAATAGAAAGGCAATAGATCCATAGGGTTCAAAGACCAATAACGTAGGCCAACCAAATTAGGACACAAAGGGAGCTACTCTACCTCTTACCTTACTCTTCAAAAAAATTCTTAGCATAAACAAACTTTTGTGCACAAAAAATTACTCACTCTTTTTCTCAAAAAATGAAAATATTTCACATGCATTTTTCGACCTTTCTTTTAGTATGCTAATATTTGTTATTTATACATCCAGGAAAGTTTGTCGAGGGATCTAAGTTCTGAATTGAAAAAGTGAGTATCTTGGTCAAAAGAAACAGTGAGACATTGATAAGTCCAAAAATAGAGTGTTTTTAATGTTTAATTTGAATAAATATTGTGGGAATTTAGTTCCATTATTGAACCATTTTACTACAAGTATTAGTTTTATTTTCAGGGATTACAATTGAAGAAAGAATGAACATTGCATGAAGAATAGGCCAAGAATCAGAAGAGAATAAAAGAGGGTGCAAAGCAAGGAAGAATAGTGCAAATCAAGGAGAAAAATAGTGCCAAGATACAAGGAATATAGCATGGACCGTGCCACAACTCGTGCTCAACCGAAAAGCCAAGGAATTTTAGCCAGAAATGTTGCACGCCCCGTGCAGAAGCAGCACGATCCGTGCTGGTCAAGTTGGTTGCTGAAAAGTCACTTTTAAAGTGCACCTGAAACATTGCACGACCCGTGCTAAAGTTGCACGACCCGTGCAGACCTTAAAATCTCCAGTTTCGCTTGTTTTCTCACTTAGCACGACCCGTGCCAATGTTGCACGGACCGTGCAACTCTTCAGGACCCAGAAAACAGTTTCAAAACTGTTTTCTTTCTCTCTTTATGGACTTTATTGTATTTGATGCGAATTGATCAGCTTGTCTACTGATCCTAGCCTATAAATAGGACCTTATTTCAGTTGTAATCTCACCTTTTCTTACTTGAAATTTACACTCAAAGTTATCTAAGTTTTTGCTCTCATTTTAGTTATTGTTTACTTGCTTTGTTTTACTTTCTTGTTCTTTATTTTTCTGCCATTTATCTTCTAGCACTTTTACATTTCAGTTCTTTTACATTTCAGCACTTTACATTTCAGCTCTCTATTGCTTTCTTTACATTCTTGTCATTTACATTCTGTTATTTATTTTTTATGTCATTTACCTTTATGTCATTCTCTTCTACTCCCTTGTCTACTATGATCATGAGTGAGTAGACTTCTTTAGTCTTGGGATTGTGGGACACAATCCAATGATGGGTCCCTAAACAAATCCAAGACTAAACTCTATCTTATTTAAAACTTGATTTTAATCTAATTCCATCAAACTAAATTTCTATTAAACAAATATCAAACGAAGTACCGAGAGGTGAAGTTTGATATTGGAACAAATGGAATTAGACAAGGCAAAGCAAAGCATGAGAATAGCATTGCTAACCTTGGGACAATAAGGTTGTGCTTAATGGGTCTCTGCGATGATCAACCATGAGAATAGGTTTGATCATTGTTTCGAGACACGTTCTTGCATTCCGAGAGGAAGCTTGAATTACACCAAAAGAATACCTTGTCCTTAAAACAATTTCAAAATAAGATAGAGAATAGTTAAAGGGTTGTTTATTTCCATCATTGTGGTCTAACCACGATCCCAAGGCGTCTTTTATACTTTGAATTTTACATAACAAAAATACTCCCTTTTCAAATCATTCCTTTCAGCTAATCAACATCAAAAACTAGATTAGTAATCACATTATACTCCCTGTGGATCGATACTTTCTATTACGCGATAGAACCGTGCACTTGCGGCCTATCAGACATGGAATTGATGAATGAGAAGACAATGTTGCAAACAAGGAAGACCACTCAGTTCATGATCCAGAAACCAGACATGACCAAACTGAAGGCCTATGCCACCGAGCTGCCTGATGGGTCACGAGATGTTCTTAAGGGAAGATATGGGAATCTGTTGAATTTATTAGATGTAAATGTTCAGACTGATGCTATTTCTGCAATGGCCCAATACTATGACTCACCATTTAGATGCTTCACTCTCGAGGAGTTTTCGGTGATTCTTGGACAACCTCTAAATGATGGGAAACCATATCACTTTTATGGGAGCTATCCTCGAGTTAACACTGTTGCTAAGGCTCTTGGAGTTGACCCAAACGATATCAATAATAAGAAACCCGATGAGAAAACCGTTGAAGGGATACCAAGGGTGCGCGTGGAAGAGCTAATGCACAAATTGATGAGGCGTGGAGACTGGGGGATCCTCATAGACGTGTTGGCCCTTGCAATTTATGACTTCATCTTATTCCCAAGTAGTGGAGACTTTGTGGGCCCCGGTGCAATTGATGTGTTTATGGCACGTAAGTGTCGAAGGGAGAACTCAACGTTCCCAATCTTGGCCGATGTGTACTATACCCTGAGTCTCTGCCACGAAGAGAGAAAAAAGAAGATTATTTGTTGCTTGCCAATACTATATATATGGTTGACAGCCCACGTACTCAGGAGAAATTTCAATAACTGGTGCCCTATCTCGGATTGGAAAATGTTGGGCTCACAAATCTATAGTGCAAGGGAATGGAGGCAGAAATTCACTGAGCTCACAGAGGATTCAGTACGGTGGTTTCCACTAGCGGGGGGTGTAAAACGCGTTGTTTTCAGTTGTGGGGATTTTCCAAATGTGCCACTTGTGGGAACATCAGAATGCATCAATTACAACCCCATCTTGGCATTGCGACAAGTGTGTTATCCGATTACGAGCCCGCCCACTGAAGAGTCACTATTTCGCTTTAGGACTGTTCTGACAGACAGGCCTATGTTGGACAGAATCAGTAAGGCATGGAACAAGGTCACCTATATAGGGAGCAAAGAGCTGGGGAACAAAAGTTGTGGAGCAAGTGATACATATAAAGAATGGGTACGAGATAGGGTGGAGGTGATCAAACTACCATTTCAGAGTTCGACACCTAGGCCACAACAAGAAACCGATACAGTCTTGGAAGAAAGTGATGAGATGAGAATAATGAAAGACGAGTTGGCCAGGTCAAAAGGTGAGAAAAGTGCCTTGGAAGCCGAACTGAAAGAAGTCCGCGTCACCCTAGAATCCCTGAGGTTGGAGTGCAAGGAGAAATCTCGGTCACTTGAGCAGGCCAACAAAAGAGCCCGAACTGAGAAGAACTCCAAAGATAAAACCAGAACTTACTTAAGTTCTGCGAATCAAGATTTGAAAATGCAGATTGCTGAGCATGACAAAACTATGAAGGAAAATGAGCGACTAAGATTGGTCCTTAGAGAGAAGGAGTATCAAATGGACACCCTCAAGGCCCAAACGGATGAGTTAGTGGCCCAGCATGATGTAGACAAAAGGTTCAAGGAGCGTACTCACACTGAAATCATAAGGGAGTATCAGGATCACCTTGAGGAGAAACATAGAGAAATGAAAGAACTCCTCAAACTAAAGGAGGATGTGCTGGAGGAAAATTGGCGACTGAAGGGAGAGATGGTGAACTTGGAAGCAGTCCATGATTTGAAGTTGAAAGAAACAATTGCTCAATATGAAGAAAAAATCAGGAAAGACAATCTGGAGGTCAGGAGTGTGATCCACATGTATCGGGCCACTATCGACAGGAAGAATGAAGAGCTGAGGGCTTTGGGTAACTGGCCCATTGAAAGGAACAACCTCTTGGGACTAATTAGAGAGGCTGACGTGAACCACATGCATGCTTGGTATGAGGTTGGACGTTGGGCTCGCAAATTGAGGGAGGTTGAAAGGATCCCCGAGCTGGTTCGTGATGCAGAGGCTACAGCTAACCCACTCACAACCCCTCGTGAGGCGGTTGAGTTGATCAACGTTTGCAAGGGACTTGTGGAAGACTTTGAGGAACTAGTCATGCAGGCTATGAATAATTGATGTATTTGGATGTTTTCCTTTTGTTTCTGGATTTTGGTTATGTAATTGAAAGACTCATCTGGATGTTATTAGTAATGAGAAGACTCGTTCGTTTTGTTTCTTCATAATTCCATGTCTACGATTTATTTGAAAATATCGAACCAACGATACTCACTTCTTTTTCAAAGAACGCTCTATAACGACAATCCCTCGACAACTAACTGGTAATTTATTTCTGCATAAACAATAACATAAAAATTCTCTTTGTTAAATAGGAACTTAGTAACCATTGCGCGTGCTAGTAAAAAGACCAATCAAACTCGAATACACTTCACCAGATCCAGAGCAAGAATGGAAGATCCAGAGGAAATGCAAGGAAGGAACTTGAGCCAAGAAGTGGACCAAGTCAAAGAGAAAATGGAAGACGTGGTGGCGACCCAGGCCCGAATGGAAGGTGCATTGCTGGCTATAAAGGACACAATCACTTTTTTGTCAGCAAGAGTAGTCGGTATGGTTGGTAATGGAGGGGATGGGTTTCAACATCCGACCAATGGTGAGGCTACACCCAATCTAAACAATAGGCCATTTGACATCCCTGTTGGAATGGGATACGAAGCTGTGGGGGAGCACCAATACCATGTGTCGGATGAAGGACTTGCATCGGTGCAAAAGAATAAATCTAGGCAGCAATGGATGGACAAAATGGAAGAGAAGATCAAGGCGATACAAGGATCTGGCACTTTTGGATCCCTGGGTTTAGAAGAGCTCTGTCCTACTACTGAGGTTGTAATTCCTCGAGATTTCAAAGTCCCAGACTTCACAAAATATGATGGGAGCACCAACCCTCTTTTGCACTTAAGGACCTACTGTACGAAGATGTCTATGTGGTCTAAGGACGAGAAATTCCTTGTTAGCTTCTTTCATGAAAGTTTGACTGGACCGGCTTTGGCTTGGTATATCCAAATGGATCACTCTAAAGTTGATGGTTGGAAAGATCTCGCCGATGCCTTCATGAACCAATATAGGTTTAACATCGACATGGCTCCAACTCGGGAACAGCTAGGAGTGTTGCAGAAGAAAGGTGAAGAGACTTTCAAGCAATACGCCCAAAGGTGGAGAACTCTTGCTGCACAAGTTCAACCACCGCTCACCATATCAGAGATGTGCTCCTATTTCTTGGGTACCTTGGGATCCCCCTATGTGGCCCAATGGCTGGGGCGGCTTATAGGGACTTTGCTGACTTAATAGCCGCCGGAGAAAGAATTGAGATGCTGACGAGAGCTGGCAAACTCCCAGCGGAGCAATTAGAAAGCGGGCAATTTAAAAAGACCTTCCCTCAAAAAAAGAAGGACCCAGAGGTTAGCTTCGTCCGAGCTTCACCCAACATCACTCCCCAGCAGCCACAATACAACCAACCGCGTCCAAACACTCCATACATGATGAACCAAAACACAAACCCTTCACCCACACAATCTTTTCCCATAAACAACATCCCAGCCACACACCCACAATCACGCCCAAACTACCAACAAAATCGCCCAAACTATCGCCAAACACATACCACCAACTTCCCACCATTTCCAAAACTCTCCATCACCAACACTGAATTATTCCAGCGATTGGCCGATGCCCGCTTGATTGCAGGACTTCCCGTCAAAGATTGGGAGCCTCCGTTTCCAGCATGGTACAACCCAAATTTGACTTGTAAGTACCATATGGGGGCCGCAGGACATTCAATTGAAGATTGTGAGGCTTTCAAAACGGCCGTACGGAGATTGATCGCTCATGGGAAGCTTGATATCCAGGAAGAGGCGGGACCAAATATCAATAGCAACCCTCTCCACAATCACGAGGGAAACAGAGGTGTGAGTATGGTGGAAAAAGACCAGATGTCTATCAAAAAGGTTTTGAAACTGCGAACCCCTATGATAGAGATCTGGGAAGGGTTGTACAACGTTGGCTATGAAGTATTGGCACCAACGAAAGAAGTTGTAAGATATGCCATGTATGATGAGGGGAGGACGTGTTTGTACCACCATGGTTGTGCGGGTCATGACATTGAAGGTTGTTGGGACTTTAAAGCTCGAGTTCAAAGCCTAATGTCGCTAGGAGTAGTGCAAGCTAGGGGGTCAATGCTTCAAGAGGAGATTAACGTTCTAGAACATTTTGTGCTTAAAGTTCCACCACTCAACTCACTTGCGGCACCAGAAAAAGTAGTAGTCACTGTGAAGAAGCCCACACCCTTTGCTTGTAAAGATACTCATGCAGTTCCCTGGAACTATGAAACCCGAGTTGAAGTTGTGGGGGGTCCTGCTGAAAGGGGAATGAGCAAGAACAAAGAAGTTGAGGAGCCCGTTGGCAACATTGTGAGTGTCAGTGGGATAACCCGGAGTGGTCGATACTTCGGTCCGGAAGAGTCTGAAAAGAGAAGAAAGGAGAGAGAGGCTGAGAAGGAAGAAACATCAGAGGAAGAGTTCCTGAAAATCATGAAGCAAAGTGAGTATGATGTGACTGAGCAGTTAAGAAAGACTCCGGCCCGGATCTCACTGCTTTCCCTCATCCTCTCTTCAGAAATGCATAGAAAGGCTTTGTTGAGAACCTTGGAAGAAGCTTTTGTGAAGCCTAATGTAACTCCCCAAACTGTGGTTAACATGGTAGATCCAATGCAACGGGTCAATCTGATTACATTTTCTGAAAGCGAGGTTCATCCTCAAGCAAGGGGGGAGCATCAAGCTCTGCACATCACTCTGAAGTGTCAAGAGTTTGTGGTGGCCAAAGTGCTAATTGATGGTGGATCGGCCCTTAATGTTCTGCCTATGACTACACTGACCGCATTAGGGTTAGGGGAGAGAGATTTGACCCCTCAAACCTTGATGGTTCGGGCTTTCGACGGTTCTAAAAGAAGTGTCCTGGGTGAAGTAGTGCTCCCATTAGAAATTGGTCCAAGTGTCTTCCGTGTGTTGTTCCAAGTCATGGTCATTGATTCAGCATACACTATGCTCTTGGGACGACCATGGATCCACGAAGCTGGGGCCGTACCCTCTACTCTCCACCAGAGGGTCAAGTTTGTTGAGAATAGAAACATCATCACCATCCGTGGAGAAGAGGAGATGCTGGTCTCAAAGCCTATGTCTCTACCTTACGTGGACAACACTGAAGAAGAAGTAACAAATATGTGCCACAGTTTCGAGGTGGATAAACCCAAGGTTACCAAAGGAGCTTCGTCGAGGCGCAATGTGAATCAAGTAGTGGGTCGAATAATGGCAAAGAATGGCTATGAAGAAGGAAAAGGTCTGGGTCGTCACCTACAA
Source organism: Astragalus glycyphyllos (assembly GCA_963573325.1). NCBI lineage: Eukaryota > Viridiplantae > Streptophyta > Magnoliopsida > Fabales > Fabaceae > Astragalus > Astragalus glycyphyllos. Next base: position 22,298,555 of record OY754308.1, read on the forward strand.
GGAGCTTGCACTCCCATACCCGTGAAGCAGAAGTCAGACACTATTGGAATTGGTTATGAGGGGAACCTCGAGATGAAGTCAAAGAAACCGACAATGGGTAAAGAGGGAATTCAGCTGATTCCACAACTAAGCGACACTTTCCCAACATCAGCGGAAGTGCTCACACCTGAAGATGCAACCAACACTATGCACCGCCTTGTGATCAATATGGCGGACAAAGATATTTCAGGAACATGTGGCGTTATTCTCCCTTGCACCAATCAAGAGTCACTGAGCAATTGGGAAGCTGAACCAGTTGTTGATGTTGTTACTTTCATGTAATCGTCTTTTATTCTGTTGCTTTAGCCTATTAAGGCTACAACACTTATGTTATTTTGCTTGAGACAAGAATTAAATGAATTCGCATGCATTTCCATTCATTTGTGTTGTTATATTTCTTATCCTCTCACCCTATTTCACCTTCCTTTTTATCTTTTTTTTTTTTTTTTGATTTCTTGTTTTTTCTATCATCATTTATTATTGTGATTCCCCCTCCAACTACTCTTCAGGGATTCCGAATTTGATAGAACTTTGCTTCATTGTGAAAATGTTGAGAATTTATCATCTGATCCTCTTGTGACTTTGGAAGAAGACTATGTTGAGTCGGAAGAAGACGATGAAGCAATTGATAGACTCTCCAAACATCTGGGGCACACTGAAAGGGAGTTTGGTTTAAGCGACGAGATAGTGGAAATCATCAATATGGGGACTGAAGAAGAGAAGAAAGAGTTGAGGTTAGTAGACAACCCGGAACGGGAGGAAATGGTTACTTTGTTTAAAGAGTATATTGATGTTTTCGCATGGTCCTACAAAGATATGCCCGGGATTGATCCAAATATAGCAGCCCACAACATTCCTCTCTTTCCGGATGTAAAGCCAAAGAAACAAAAGTTGAGGAAGATGCACCCGGAGATGTCTTTGAAAATCAAGGAGGAAGTAACTAAACAATGGGAGGCAGGATTCTTAGAAGTCTCAGTGCATCCAGAATGGGTGGCCAATATTGTCCCAGTGCCCAAGAAGGATGGGAAAGTAAGGATGTGTGTGGATTATCGAGATCTAAACCAAGCCAGTCCAAAGGACGACTTTCCTCTTCCTCATATTGACTTGCTTGTTGACAATACTGCCAAGAATCATAGATTCTCCTTCATGGATGGTTACTCTGGGTATAACCAAATTCCCATGAATGCTGATGATAGGGAAAAGACTACATTCATTACCCCATGGGGAACCTTCTGCTATAGGGTGATGCCCTTTGGTTTGAAAAATGCTGGGGCAACCTACCAACGTGCCATGGTCGCACTTTTCCATGATATGATGCATAAAGAGATTGAGGTATATGTGGATGACATGGTGGCGAAATCTCAAGAGAAAGAAAGTCATGTGGCAGTACTGCAAAAATTGTTTGAAAGGCTTAGGAAATATAAAGTGCGATTGAACCCTAATAAGTGTGTCTTTGGAGCATCTTCAGGGAAGTTACTCGGATTCATCGTGAGTAGGGATGGTATAAGGGTGGACCCTGACAAGATAAAATCTATTCAGGAAATGCCTGCCCCCAAAAGTGAACGTGAAATAAGAAGCTTTCTGGGAAGGCTCAATTACATTGCTAGGTTCATCGCAAATTTGACTAGTACATGTGAACCCATATTCAAGTTACTGAGGAAGAACCAACTCGGAAAATGGGATGAAAAGTGTCAAGAAGCTTTTGATAAGATAAAGGATTACCTGTCAAATCCTCCTGTTTTGGCACCACCAACGCCAGGGAGACCATTGATCCTGTACTTGACTGTGTTGCCATCATCCATGGGGGCAATGCTGGGACAACATGATGCATCGGGGAAAGAGCAAGCGATTTACTATTTGAGTAAAAAATTCAATGACTGTGAAACCCGTTACATGGCAATTGAAAAGACATGTTGTGCCCTGGTTTGGACCTCTAGAAGACTTCGCCAATACATGTTATACTACACTACTTGTTTGATTTCACGATTTGATCCACTAAAGTACATTTTCGAAAGCCCCCATGTTTCTCTAAGGGTCTCAAAATGGCAAGTGATCTTATCAGAGTATGACATCAAGTACGTGTCACAAAAGTCTATCAAGGGGAGTACCATCGCCGACTATTTGGCCGAAAACCCTCTCGGGGAAGGGCAATCTTCTAGTTGGGACGATGTAGAAAGAGGAGTAATGGCAACTGATGAAGATGAAGGAACAAAAGATGCATGGAGAATGTACTTTGACGGAGCAGTCAATATGTATGGAAATGGTGTTGGGGCAGTGGTAATTTCACCAGAGGGTAAGCAGTACCTCGTGGCCATCAAGTTAAGTTTTGAATGCACCAACAACATCGCGGAGTATGAGGCATGTGCAAACGGGCTACAGGTCGCAATCACCTGGGTGTAAAAAGATTAGATGTGTTCTGAGATTCGGCACTCATCATTTACCAGGTAAAAGGAGAATGGCAGACCAAGGATTCGAAGTTAGTACCTTATCAAAAACATCTAACTGAGTTGGTGGGAAATTTTGAAGAGATAACATTCACTCATCTGGCGCGAGATAAAAATCAATTTGCCGATGCTTTAGCTACCTTGGCGGCGATGTTTAAATTGAATGTCAATGCTGAGGTTCAACCCATCTGTATAGAAGTCAAAGATGAACCGGCTTACTGTGCTAATGTAGAGGAAGAAGAGCCAGATAGTGAACCGTGGTTTTGCGATATAAAGCGATATATTCAACAAGGAGAATACCCAGCAGAGGCAAGCGAAGTGAACAAGAAAACAATCAGAAGGCTAGCAATGAATTTCTTTTTGAGTGGTGAAATACTCTACAAGCGAAGCCAAGATGGTACTTTGTTGAGATGCGTGGATGCTCAAGAGGCTCGAAAAATCATGATTGAGATACACGAAGGGATCTGTGGAACACATGCAAACGGGCACATGATGACCCGCAAAATCATGAGAAGTGGTTTTTATTGGACAACCATGGAAACAGACTGCATAGTACATGTAAGAAAATGCCTCAAGTGTCAGCTGTACGCCGATAGGATCAATGCACCTCCATTTCCTCTGCATAACCTCACGAGTCCTTGGCCGTTTTCCGTGTGGGGGATTGACGTGATTGGACCGATTAATCCAAAAGCATCAAATGGGCATCGGTTCATATTAGTGGCAATTGACTATTTCACCAAGTGGGTGGAAGCATCCTCGTATGCTAGTATCTCCCAAAAGGTATTTGCCAAATTCCTGAAGAGAGACATCATCTGCCGGTATGGGATCCCTGAAAGGATAATCACGGACAATGCTCCTAACCTCAATGGCACTGAGATACAGAGACTGTGCGAAAACTTCAAGATCAAGCACCACAATTCAACTCCATATAGACCTCAGATGAACGGTGCAGTGGAAGCAGCAAATAAGAACATCAAGAAAATCATCGCCAAGATGGTAGTTAATTACAAAGATTGGCATGAAATGTTACCTTATGCTCTACATGCTTATCGCACTAATGTACGATCCAGCATTGGGGCAACGCCATTTTCTTTGGTGTATGGAATGGAAGCTGTGTCCCCCATCGAAGTTGAAATACCATCCTTGAGGGTTTTGATGGAGGCGGATCTGGAAGAGTCAGAATGGGTAAAAGCTCAATTTGAACAGTTAAATATGATTGAGGAAAAGAGATTGGCAGCCATTTGTCACGGGCAGTTGTACCAAAGTCGGATGGCCAGAGCATTCAACAAGAAAGTCCGCCCAAGAAAGTTTCAACCTGGAGACCTGGTTCTGAAGAGATTATTGCCGCACCAAGAAGACGCTCGTGGTAAGTGGACACCCAACTATGATGGCCCTTACGTGGTCAAGCACGCATTTTCGGGTGGAGCCCTAGTCCTACTTGACATGGAAGGACATGAACTTCCAAAGCCAATAAACTCAGACGCTGTCAAGAAATTCTATGCATAAAAAAAATGAGAAATGAAAAAAAATGATAAAGGCCCGCTAGATCGAAAACCCGAAAGGGCGATCTAGGCAAAAGTTAGGGTCAACAAAAGCCCGCTAGATTGAAAACCTGAAAGGGCGGTCTAGGCAAAAGTTAGGGTTATCAAGAGCCTGCTAGATTGAAAACCCGAAACGGCGGTCTAGGCAAAAATTAAGGCAGAGAAAAGAAAGAAAAAAGAAAGGCATAATATGGCAGAAGGACTCATGAGCGTGCTTACACTATGACAATATGGTCCTAATGGCTGCATGGAAAGAAGTTAGAATCAGATTCCACTGTAATAGTTGCATTGGGGATTCTCAAGAGGATTGGCAGATAGGGGATTGACTCAATCACAATGGGTCAAAGTTCATGTGAAGTTTCCTACTTATGGCCTTCTTTCCTTTCTGTATTCTCTCCTACTAATCAATACCAAATAAATCTGGCTATTATCCATTTTGTTCATGCATTTGTTATTGATCATGCATTCATGACCTATTCATTTAGCTTATCTCCTTTGTTCTTGCATTCATGACTGACTCATTTAACCTATGTCTCAAGTAAAATGGTTTAAGTCTGACAAAACTTCAAGATGAATGTGTCAGTAACACTTTAATAATTGGAACCCAAAAAAAAAAAAAAAAAACTCAGTTGACTGGGGAGAATAGACCCACACTTTGCGAAAAGAGCGTGGAGACTTGAAGGTCTCGAGGTTGTCCCTAACAAATCTTGCATAAAACTAAAGGGGAGTACATTCAATCAGGTGAATAGTGGGATCAATGTTATGAAAAACCGAAATAGTCGCAAGGAAGAGGCGAAGGCGAGTAGATGAAAGTTTGATTGGTCAAAGATCTTTAGTTCGCAGCAATGGTTCTAGTTCTAAACAAAGGCATCCACAAGTAAACATGCATTACATTGTCTTTTAAATTTCGTGCTATCGATTAAGCTCTGGCACTGTTTTATTTTTATGCTACCGGTTCAGCCCTGGCATTGTCTTTTAAATTTCGTGCTATCGATTCAGCTCTGGCACTGTTTTATTTTCATGCTGCCGGTTCAGCCCTAGCATTGTCTTTTAAATTTCGTGCTATTGATTCAGCTCTGGCACTGTTTTATTTTCATGCTGCCGGTTCAGCCCTGTCATTGTCTTTTAAATTTCGTGCTATCGATTCAGCTCTGGCACTGTTTTATTTTCATGCTACTGGTTCAGCCCTGGCATTGTGTTTTAAATTTCATGCTACCGGTTCAGCCCTGGCATTGTCTTTAAATTTCGTGCTATCGATTCAGCTCTGGCACTGTTTTAAATTTCGTGCTATCGATTCAGCTCTAGCACTGTTTTATTTTCATGCTACTGGTTCAGCCCTGGCATTGTGTTTTAAATTTCATGCTACCAGTTCAGCCCTGGCATTGTCTTTAAATTTCGTGCTATCGATTCAGCTCTGGCACTGTTTTAAATTTCGTGCTATCGTTTCAACTCTAGCACTGTTTTATTTTCATGCTACTGGTTCAGCCCTGGCATTGTGTTTTAAATTTCATGCTACCGGTTCAGCCCTGGCATTGTCTTTAAATTTCGTGCTATCGATTCAGCTCTGGCACTGTTTTAAATTTCGTGCTATCGATTCAGCTCTGGCACTGTTTTATTTTCATGCTACTGGTTCAGCCCTAGCATTGTGTTTTAAATTTCATGCTATTGATTCAGCTCTGGCATTGTTTTAAATTTCGTGCTATCGATTCAGCTCTGGCACTGTTTTAAATTTCATGCTATCGGTCTCGCCCTGGCATTGTCTTTAATTTTGTACTACCTAATGGTGCATATTTCACCAATTAAAACTGAGGTTCATATCTGTACTTATTCCTTACTTTGATAGTACAACAAAACATAGTTTTATGTATTATCTCGTAAGAAAGTAAGCACAGAGGGGCAACTGTGAACACCCAATTTTAACCGGTACCTATTGTCCATTTTTTTTTTCTTTTACAAAAGGATATAATAATATGATAAGTTTAAATGAGGGAATGGCGTGATGTTGCAATTGTTGTTGTTGTTATTCAGGTTATAATGACAATGATACAACTCAAAAATAATAGGATCTAAATAGAGTTGTTATTATAATACAATAACTGATAGCAAAATGGGGGATGAGCGTGGTCTTCTTTCTCTTCACAGAGGGCAAAATCTTTTTTAAGCATAACAAGTGATAAAGGACAACAAACCAAGCTGTCCTAGCAAGGGGCTCTACACCATCAGCAGCTAGCTAGTTTGCAGAGACAAACAATACATGACAAATTGTTGCAGCGATAGGCCTAAGCTTCAAAATTTTAAATGGAGGGTCTCATCTTTCTATGCACATCCTGCTCTGAGCAAGTAACCACAAATAAGGTTTAGGAAATCAGATAATAGTCAAACAAGTCTATTTTTGTGATGAAATAGAGACTTGGAGGAAGAAATTTGTTGCAGGAAAACCTAAGACATCAAAACATGAAAGTCTTGAGAAAATACAAGATCAGAGTCTCAAAAAAAAATTGACCATTCAGTGCTCTTATCTATTCAATTTTGGCTATAAATACAGCTTCAAAACGTAGTAACAAGGGGGGTGACAGATACACATTATAGAAACCAGATTTTCGTTTGTGTAAAATAGAGAGAAAATACTGTGAGAAGTTTTTGTTGAAAAAAAGAAAGAAGAAGCAGTGAGAGGCAGCAAAGCACAAATATTTTTCAGAAACAAAAAAAATTACCCACACACACAATACTGAGAAACAACAAATTTTCACACACAAAAAAAAGGGAATTCGGATACCAGTCAAGAGCAGATTTTCCACAGAGGAGCGGTAGCAGTTTTCGGTCCAAAGTAGCAAAAGGGAGCCTTTTTCCAGAAGCTGGAGATCTAGGTTGGTTTTTTTTTTGTTTATTAGATTTTCAAAAATGTAGTCTTAATCTTGTTTCGCCATCATGATCAGTGTTTAAAAATAGGTTCAGTTTATAGCTTTTGTTTTTTTTTAGAAATACTGATAGTGTAAACATATTATTATTAGAAACAAATTAGTTTTTTTTAAAAAATAGTTTCTTTTTATGTATATATAAAAAATCAAAATCGGCACTGTATATAAGTTAGGTCCAGTAGTTGAGATCAGGAAAACAAAACCAGGATTTTGAACTTGATATAGGTTCAGTCAAAAAATTGAGGTTTAGTAAATCTGTTCTAAAAAAAAAATATAACAATTCTTTTGAAATAGTTTGTTAACTAAAAAATTTAAATCTTTAGAGTTTTATTTTAGAGAATAGGGAAGAGAGTAAGAAATCAAAAAAAACAAGAGAGGCAGTAGAGGAAAGAATGAGAGGAGAAGAAAAAAAAGGGAATAAAAAAATCAGAACTTACGCGAATTCCGACCACCACAGACGGTGGCCGTTCACCGGAGCTGTCACTGTCGCCGTCACGAACCACTGGAGTTGTCGCCGTCAACAACACCCCTCCGTGAACCCTCCTTGTTCGCACATCTCTCTCTCTTTTTCCATAATCTTCTCTTACCCTCTCTCTCCGGAAATCACTCTCTCTCTCATGGTGGAGAAGATTTTTGCTCTCTCTCTCTCTGTTAAGTGTGTGCGGCGCTGGGAGTGTAGGGATTTAGGGTTCCCTTTTAAAACAATGCATATATACCACCTTATTGTTACTTTTTCTTTTTTTATTTTTATTTTTAGTCCAGATTGCTATTCCCACTCCATGCTTTAGTTCATACAACCCCTTGCGCCAAAACCCACGTGAACTGACTGCCCTGTTAGTGGCACCCCCATAAATTAATAAAACAACACCCATTCTGTTAATTACACTCGTATTTTACTATTGCCCCTTTTTCCTTTTTTTTTTATTATTATTTCTTTCAAAAAACAATTTCTTACCAAAAAAATCTATAAAAAAAAAATGGTTTTGATTGAGGTGTACACCTTGTCAATTCCGGTTTAAGAGACTTTAGCTGTACAGCTTTGATCTTAAACCCCTTCGAAAATAAATCCATCAACACACCAAATATTTTTCAGAAGAACTACGTACTCTTTGATTCTCCGCCACGCGGAGATACGTAGGAGCGGGGTCTCCCCGTCAAGCGGAATAAATCTTTTCTAATAATTAATGAACCCTTCTTTTCTTTTAACACCTACTTTCTATGAAAAAAATAATAAAAATGGTTTTGATCAAGGTGTACACCTTGTCAATTCCGGTTTAAGGGACTTTAGCTGTACAGCTTTGACCTTAAACCCCTTCAGAAATAAAATCAACCAACCAACAACATTTTTCAGGAGGAAGAACTACGTGACTTTTGAGTTCCTCATTGCACCAGAGGATACGTCGGAGCGGGGCTTCCCCGTCAAGTCAAAATTGAATTTTTCCAAATTAGTCTTTATTATCTTCTACTATTAAATATTACTTTTGGGTAAACAAATGATTAAATAATTTATAATTGCACAATCAAATTTAGGGTAACCGTCTTAAGACGGATGTACTAGGGGTGTAGTGGAATTTAGTTTTCGCCCTTCCCTTTACATAATCGACTCCTGGATCCAACCTACTTTTCGTAGACCAATGATCTAAAGGCAGGTTTTTCTCAATTTCCCTTGATAAATAAATTGGGTGGCGACTCCATTAAATAAACGATTTTTGAGCCGTCCACGTCGGGACCCCGGTCACGACAGGCACAATTTCCAGAGTAAATTTCGTCCATTCCTTTTTCTGACACCTTTGACTGCCTATAGACCGTTGATCTAAAGTGTTGGTGGAATCTGAGCCATTGAATTTTTTTTAATTCATTCAGTGCCATTCGGTTGCCCGTAACCGAATATATTCGGTTGTGGTCAACTGTACGTTACAAAAATTCAAAAGGGGGTGTGTCTGATAAAAACTACACGTACGATTACCGATAACCGAATTTATTCGTTGCCCATAACCGAATACACCAGAAATGCGCGTTTCATTAATGGCCTTTTGGTCATTTCACAGGGGTAAGGGGTATTTTGTGAGTAGCATGTGGTGTGGGAAAAGCATGGGCCTAGTTAGATTTATTAACGGGACAAGGGGAATTGGAAAGAAACGTGTGGCGTATCAACAATTTGTGAGCTGTGACTGTGAGAGATCTTTGCGAAGGAAAAACCTTCGAAAATAATATTATTTCTAATTAGTTTTCGATTCTAATTTATGTTTTGTTTATACAAGTCCCCGCCGCTATTTGTATTGGCAATTTAAGTAATATGAGGACATCGGTTTCTAGATTCAATTTGATTGTGATCGTGTAATAGTGTGTTGATGTTTATTTGTCGGTACGTGACAAAAAAACATAGTAGATTACGAATAAACTAATTGATAGCATTGGGCTTAAACGAATATCTGATAGTGGATAAACTAATAAATTCAATTACAAGTATTTGATACGGTAGACACTACTTCAAGTACTATCCAAAAAACTAGCCCCATAACCCGTGCGATGCACGGGGTTGGCTAAATTCTAGCGTTTAATCGAATAATTAAATCTTTTTTAAAGACTAATATTTCATCGTGCTTTAAAGTAAATTTCGCACTGACCAACACCGAGTTTGTCAATTCTGAGAATCAAACTCAGGAGCACGGGATCGACTCACGTGCCCCAGGGTAGCCTATGCCATTGGGCAAATAGTGTTAGTTTGCAAAATATAAAATCTAATAAATAAAAAGATTATCAATTTTAAAAGGAACATTAATAAAGACACACATCCTTCATAGATAAAATAAGAAGAAAAAGTCTAAAGAATTTTAATAACATAATCCACATTCATCAAATGCAAATATAAAAAATTAACCCATAATTACAAAGAAAAGAAGACTACACAATTAAAAAGTGAAACATGTTGGGTATCATGCATGGTTGAAGGAAAACCCATGATAAAATAGAACAAGTTATACAAAGTTGATAAAGATTATGGAGGTTTTATTGTAAGTATGGCTGAAGTTCCCGTTGAAAGAAGATCATGAAGGTTCTATTGTAAATGTGGCTGATGTTCTCACAGGAGTCAATTCAGCAACGCTCTACTCGAATATTAAAGAAAGATAAAAATATAAACACCAATTAAAGAATGGTTTTAATACCCGTTGGGGCGAAATGACCAATATAAAAAAAACACAAATAGAAAGTGAAACACGCGGTATCGTGCAATGTTGAATAGAAATTACCAATAAAATAGAAGCAACTATATAAAGTTGAAAGAGTGCGACTGAGCAATCTATTGTAAATATGACTTAATTTTTCGTACATAAAAATTAAATTAAAACTATAAATTAAATAAGAATATTATAAAATTAAAAAGAAAAAGTCATTGAGGAATTAACTTCGCGTATTTGAACTTATAAAAATTTTTCGGGACAATAAAGTAACCCAAAATACATTGTCAGCATCACACCTTACAGACTTTTTCGCAAATTTATTAATATTTTTACCAAACCAGTTATTTACGAAAAAACTTTTGGTATTTGAAGAGTTAAATTTTTTTCAAATCCCAAAGTACCTAAAAACACACTACTTAATGTTTCATTATACGCATTTTGTTACAAAATAATTTTTTGTTACCATCAAGTACACTTTGCACTTTTTAACATCTCACTTTACGTATTTTATATGAAATTAATTATCTTTTCACTGAATTGATTATTGAAGAACAAAATTTGCGTACTCATTTAAACATAAAAGAAGAAAAAAAAAACTGAAGCAAAAACAAAAGTGAAACAAAAAAACTGAAAAAAAAAGAGAAAAAAAATAAAAACTTAAAGCAAAAAAAAAACAAATGTACAGAACGTGACATCATGAGAATACATTTTTCCATGCTGAAGACAAAGGGAGACGAAGGGAGATTTTGATGATAGATAGTGTGGAAATGGTGACATGTATTTATATTTGAAAGAAAAATGAATAGGAAACGACCGGTGTAGCAAGTGGAAGTTGTAATTTTACAAATTGTTAAAGTGGAAAAACTTTGAATATTTATGCGTAAATGACAACTGTCCACAGCAAAAACCAAAATCATTTATGCTCGGTGAGAAAATCAACGGATAGACACGTAAGTAAATCAATTTTTTTTTATAAGTGAAATATTGCATTAACGGGAGTATAGGGGATACTCCAACCCGTACAATTAATTTGGGCCTCGTTAAAACCTCCTGAGTCAAAACTCCGTGGAAAAACCTAAGGAAGAAAAAGAGTACCCCAAGGAGAACAAGGTGACAAAGCCAAATACACGGGTAACGAAATACAAACGAAACATCGACAAACTAAGTAACGAAAAACATCCTTCAAAATTCCAGCTGACAGCGACCAACACAAACAGCAACAGTAAACAGCAAACCACAATAAACCAAAATTGAAGCAAATCAACCAACGACCGCAGCAGCAAAACAACAACTGCAGCCAAACCGCAACAGCAGCAAAACAGCAACAGCAACAGCGCAACCACAAACAACAACCGCAGGAGCAACAGCAGCAAAACAGCAACAGCAACAAAAATCGCAACAGCAAGACAGCAACAACAACCTCAAAAAAAAAAGCAACATCAAAAGTCAACAATAACAACAACACAACGAACCAAAAATAATCAACCATTGACAATGCAAACCTACAAACCCACAACCATCCACACGCAAAGTCATCAGTTATATATTATTTATACAACCCAAAGGATTAGTCCACCATTGGGCTACCGTCATATTACAACTCCTTCCTAGACGCTCAGCAAACCAACTCCACGCGGTATGTTTGATACTATTAACTATAGAAACATGATTAGAACTAATCTTTTAAAACACACGACGATTCCTTTCCAACCACACCACCCATACTGTTGCTAACCAAATCAATGATTTGAACTTCCTACAAGATTTTTCTGAGACAAGACCATCAAACCACATAAAGTGATCCATTCCACTTAACTCCATATTCGGTTGCAAACCAATCTACCTATCCAATCCCTGCCAGACTGACCGCACAAAATGACATTCAAAAAATAAATGGGATATGTCACAATGGACACGATATGTCTTGTATAACAATTCCTCTCTGCGTTAGATTATCTCTAGTCGGGAGCCTCCCAATCAAAAGACGCCAGCCAAAAATGCATACTTTGAAAGGCAAATGTGACTTCCATAAACCATTCAAACTAATCCTCAGATCCTCTGCTAAATTGCTATCCCTCAAAGTAGACAATAAAGACATATAACAAGATTTTACCGAGAAAGAGTTCCCATTGTTACCTATTCATCTCCACCCATCCTTCCCTCCTCGGTATAACTCAATTCCATGCAAAATCTGCCCAAGAATAGCTGCATCAGCCGCTTCAACACCATCAAGCGGTCGAACCCAAGGTATGATCCAACACCAACGGTCATCCACCCACTCACCCATATCTCCAATAACTGCATCCGGATTACCTGAGATTAAATATAAATTTGGGAACACCACAACCAAGGGATCGATTCCCAACCATTTTTGATTCCAAAAGCTAATAAGCCTCCCATTCCCCACAACACAATTAATTGAAGCCATAAAAAAATTCTGCTCCAAAATTAGATCATCTCCCAAAGTGATTAAGACCCTCCAGCAAAGAGAATCTGATTTACCCCACACTCTGTTCAACCCGCCGATATGCTTTGCTCTTATATTACCATAACGATGTTCAAGAATAGGTCTCCAGATAGCATTTTCATCGACAAGACATCTCCATTTCCACTTAGCAAGCAAAGAAATATTAAAAGCTTCAAGATTTTTGATACCCAGACCTCCCTCTTTCTTTGATTTACACACCATATCCCTGGCCACCCAACAAATCTTCCTGTTGTCACTATGACCACCCCACAAAAAATTTCTTTGTATTTTTATCAATTCATTAATCACCAATTTCAGTGCCTTATAGAAAGATAAAAAGTATAAAGGAATGCTGTTCAGAACCGAGTTAATCAAAATAACTCTACCTCCAATAGATAGGTGACGACCCTTCCACAAAGCTAATCTCTTCTTAACCGACTCCACCACCGGACGCCAGGTAATACTACGCCTAGGATTAGCACCCACGGGGATTCCCAAGAACATGAACGGAATGGAAGAGATACTACAAGACAAAAATGAGGAAGCCGATTCGAGAAAATCCTCGCACAAATTGATACCAAACAGATTACTTTTATGAAAGTTGACTTTCAGCCCCGATACCAACTCAAAACCACGGAAGATAGATTTAAGACACCAAAGGTTGTTCCAAGATCCCTTACCGACCAGAATAGTATCATCCGTAAATTGTAAGAGAGAGTAATACTTATCTGACGACACCTTAAAACCTTCGAACAGCCCCAGCCTCACAGCCTTTTGAACCATTCCTGCAAGGCCTTCCGCCACAATTAAAAACAAGAAAGGAGATAACGGATCCCCTTATCTCAAACCCTTAAACACTTTGAAATCCCCTGTTGGGCTACCATTAACCAGGACCGCCAAAGAATTTTCGCAAACACACGCCCACATCCAATCAATCCATCTTGCATCGAAGCCCATCCTTTCCAACATATAAAACAAGAAACTCCAAGACACAGAATCATATGCCTTCTCAAAATCAACCTTGAAAAGTAAGCATTCATCTTTTCTTCTCTTGGCCAAGTCTACAACCTCATTCACTACCAAAACCCCATCAACAATTTGCCTTCCAAGAACAAATGCGGTTTGACAAGGAGAAATCAAATTACCAATGACTTTCTTCAATCTGGCCGCTAGAACTATGGATAAAATCTTGTATAAACACCCGATCAAACAAATAGGTCTATATTCTTTCAGCCCCTGTGGATTATCATTCTTAGGAATAAGAGCAAGAAAAGACGCTGTTATACCTTTAGGCAAAACCGGGCAAATATGAAATTCATGAATGAAAGTCACAATATCTTCTTTCAACACCTCCCAACATTCTTTAAACTTCAAATTTTGCCAAAACGAAGTTGATGCTTCATTTCTAGCAACAAGGGAAGAAAAGCTGCAGCCAATGAGGATCCAGCGGCACCAAAAAAGATTAAAAAAAATGGAGTTGGCGGGCTGATGCCAAGCCGCATACATGAGAGAGATACTATAATAAGTGATTACCAAACACATTGCTACAAATTTATTTTCTAAAAGTCATCCTTAAAGCTACCTGTTATGCCAATAATGTTATTCAATCAAAGCTTTGCAGCCAAAAATAACCAAAAACCATGTTACAACACCAATTAATCAAGTTTTTTAAGGCATTAACCAACCTATTTTTCACAGTTTTTAGTCAACGACCTAGAAAACTGTGAAAAGGTAGGTTGGTTAATGACTTAAAAAACTTGGTTAATTGGTATTGTAATATGGTTTTTGGGTGGAAAAATTTGGCTGAATAACGTTACTTATTACAGAATAAAGCTTTTCTTTTAGTAGAAAAACGGGGTGAAGCTCACAACAAGTAGGGATAAGGACAATTAGGGGTGTCAAAGTGATCCTTTTAGCAATTGGATATCTTGTACGTCCATAACAAAATTCATCCAATCCGTTCGTTACAAAAAAAATTAATGGATTGGATTGGTTGTGATCCATTCATTAATTTTTTTAAATCCAATGGATTACAAAATGTACACAATCAAAATCCATTGGACAATTATTAAAAGTATTTTTATAAATAATATATAAATATAAATATAAATGTAAATATATATATATATACACTAGTGCGTATGACCCATGCGATGCACGGGTAACAATTATTTTGTGAAAATTTTAAAAATTGCAAGCATATTTGATTTTGTAAATTATTTAAATTATTATTTTTTGAATTGTAATTATTTAAAATATTTACGTCATTGTTATTGTACATGCATTGTGATAAAATGCTGATTTTGTTTTTGACATCAAAAAATGCTGAGTATGATAATTATATTATCACCGGAAAACATTTTTTGGTATAAATTGGGTACTCTTGCGCGCAATTGTAGAGATGAATCCCTCTATTATGGCAAACCATTTTTTTGTTGCTATAAACTGGGTATCCTCTGCGCGCAACTGCAGAGACTAATCTCTCGAGTCAGGTAAGACCACAATGAGCGGCAAAGCTCTCCCTCAAGAGATTTAACATTGTTACATGTCTAAGACTGGATTCGAATCAAGGACCTTAATTAAGCTGGAAGAGACTCCTACCATCTCATCCAAGTGCTCTTGGGTTATCATGGGAAAACATATGGAACTCCTTAACATGGGAGATTGCCCCGTTTGGGGGCCCGTGGGTGGGAAATTTTTCCTCGTGGGGATGGGGATGGGGATGGGGGAGAGAATCCCCGCGCAGTCAATTTGGGGATGGGGATGGGTCCATATCCCCTGCCCCGCTGGGACCTCGTCCCAAAATCAAGAACTGCATCTTGCGATCTTGCGATTTCTGCATCTTGCTTGTTTTGATTGTACTTCGACAGTGATCACACCTTCTGACCTTGCCTTCTTCTTCGTACTCGTTTCCCGGCTGATTTTGCTACACTCTAACCATTGTTATGCAAAACTGTGCTGCACTCTAACCATTGTTATGCAAAACTATGATTAGTGGCATCTCCTACAGTTATGCATATTGTGGTTAGTTGCATTTAACCATTGGCATCTAACCACAGTTATGCATATCTATGGTTAGTGTGGCCACTAACCATTTCTATGCAGAATGATGGTTAGCCATCTAACTATTGTGGTACAAATATGTGGTTAATGAACGAAGTTTTCTTTTATGTGAAAAAAAACACCCAGAAAATATTTTTTCTAACTTCTTTTTAGGTAAATGACCATTTTACCCTTTTAGTGGAAATATGCTCGTCTATGTGTTGAAGTTGATCTTTCTCAACCGCTGCTTGCAGGTTTCGTGGTTAAAGATGTCTGTTACAAGATTGAGTATGAAGGACTACATTTCCTTTGCTTAGCTTGTGGTCGCTTTGGACATTACAAGGAAGGATGTAGTTTTACCAACATTGATAAAGCACAGGCTGAACAAGATAAGAGTGTCGTCGACAAGTCCACTGGTGATTTTCGTTGGACAGTTGTGCAGAAAACAAGGAAATCGAAACTTAGCAAGCAAAAAGAAGTTCAGGCAGTCGTAGACGGTGGCAAACAGGGATCGACGGTGGCCAGACAACATTCCAACAAAAGTGGATCTAGATTTAATGCATTAATTATTGATGATAATGGTGCGAAAACTGAGGGAGAAATCTTAGGAAACAATTCAAATATTGCTATTAATGGAGTGACCAATGAGGAAAGTACGAGGAATCAGCGAGGCAAATCACATGCAAGTACGAGGAAAACTAAAACGGCTGAGATAATAGGTGGGACCTGATAACAATCAAATATGATTGTTATTAACTCTTATTTCAAGCTTAAATCATTGTTAATTCTTAAGCAATTGAGTGAATTATGTTGTAAATATGTTATTTTAGAATAATTAAAGGTGCAAGCTTAATTATGTTATTAATGGGCACTTTGGTGCCCAATTGTGGTCTAATGTGTTTTATCTACTGCTGCAGCACCTAATGCGGGCGCAATTGTTTATTGCGCAACATGAGAGAGAAGGCTATGGAAAACACGAAAATATTGGAAAGGACACCTGTCAGCTGTCACCCATCATCAGTGTGCGTGTCAATCATTGAAGATTCCTTGGTGACCTAGGGAATTGGGTAGAAAGGACATTTTGCCCTCACAAAGGACAAAATGCGCCTCCACAATTAAGGTTATTCTCTGCCCAAGGGATCTCCTATAAATAGACACACTTTCCCAGAATTAGGTTAAGCCAAATTTCAGAGGTATAGGAATAGCCTATTGATTTCGTGCCTCCATTGTTACTTAGAATCAGTTATTGGAATATTGAGTGCTGCAGCAATACTGGAACTACTTCAATTTCGAAGGAGCTGCATTTTGAGAGCTGGAATCGCTTGGTGGATCACCATTGAAGCTGTCTCAGTATCACAACTTGTAGTCGAACTTCTCTTCTCGGGTTTTAGTATGAAATTCCTACTCCCCTTGATGTTTAGTTTAGTTGTAATGTTGTGTAAGCTCAATATGAGCTAAACCTCTGTAGTTGGGATGCTATTATGAATTTAATGAAGTTAATTTGTTCTTGATGCTTATATATGTTATTGTGTTGAGCACTTTATCTTGTGTGTTTTACTACATCCATCTTAGCTTAGGGTTGGCCGTCTAAGCTAAGTAGAAATACATTCACAGCAATGGTTTGTATTTATATCTCACAAGATGACATGGTATGTTGCACTATAGGAATATAGTTGTTCCTTGCTTGAGTCCTAGGAATAGGAGAGGCATAAGCCATGAGGTACAACACTTAGGTGTAAAGCTGCTTGTTCTCCAGTAGCCTAGGGAAATAATCCTTTCTGAATTAGGAATAATTTGGGAGGACTAAAGCCTAGTGTTAAGCATTAGGAATAATGCACAATTGCGGCAGCACCTAGTGCTGCAGCACTTAGCATAGCATTTTGAGCATTTTAATGGATTTATTGAAGTATTGCATCTCAACTACTCCCAAATCTGATTTTCATTACCCTGATACTTTTTACCTTTATTGTTTGTTACCCAAAATTGTGTGTCATTTACTTTTTACCCCAAATCACTATTTGTTACATTGATTAAGCATTTGTTTACAACTTAATCCTCGTGGGAACGATCTCACTTATTCACTATATTACTTATTGCGATTGTGTACACTTGCACAAGAAACAATCACACGTTTTTACGCAACAGGACCAAATCTGATTTTTCAAAAATAGCTAGCAAGAATAACAAACCTCCACTAGCAAAGAATATTCCTTTGCCTTCACGTGTTACTCTCTCAAATCAAGACTTGCACATGGGCCAATCTAGTGGTCATGAATTGGAACAAAACAATGCTCATGAGTCTCATTTTTTAGTGGATCACCATTTGGAGCTTCACACGCATACTGGGCCTCATATTCCATTGGGCCAGATTTTTCAAGAGGCTGCTCCAAACCAGAATATTTTTCTGGGCCGTCCAAATGCACACGGTTTGCTTACTACAACTTCGGGCTCTCCAACCAAGCCCAAGCCACCTGATCAAACTATGCAACCTGTCCCCATGCAGCTTTCTCACGCAGATAAAGATGTATTTCTAGATGCTAATGATCATGGAATATCAGCTGGCGAAGAATCTGACATGGAGATTATTGAGGAAACGCCTTTGTTGGATAAAGGTGTTTGTTAAGGGTGGTGGCTTTTCTTACTTGACTTTAAGTTTTATGTCTTTTTTACTTAATAATAGTAAGATAATGTCATGGAATGTGCGAGGTGCTGCTAGTGTTGATATTTTCCGTAACTGTAAACAATATTTGGATATTCATCATCCCGATATTTTTATAATTATGGAGACTAGATGTGACCCGGCAAGGCTTAAGAGATCATTTCTTTTACTTGGCTTTGATGGTTTTGTTTTCTCACAAGTTGATGGCTATGCTGGAGGAATTGTTGTAGGTTGGAAAACTAATGTCATTCAGGCCACAGTTCTTTGTATCAAGTTCCAATTCATACATCTTTTAGTGACTTACTCTGGAGGTTCATCTAATTATCTTACTGCAGTTTATGCGAGTCCCCATGAGGAAAATCGTAGATACCTCTGGGAGGATTTACACAATATTTCTCTTGGTATGCAAGATAAGTGGTTGCTTGTAGGTGACTTTAATGATATTGCTAATATCTCTGAGAAGAAAGGGGGTGCTGAGGTTCATCCTAACAAAATGCAAAGATTTGTGGATCGCATTAATTCTTGTCAGCTCTTGGATTTGGGAGCAGGTGGTCCTAGATTTACTTGGAGAGGGGGGGCATTATTCTGATGGTGAGAGGATGTTTAAGAGACTTGATAGAGCTATGGGTAATGATGCTTGGAGATTGGGTTTTCCTAATGCTTTTATCAAGGTCTTACCTAGAATTGAGTTTTCTGATCATCATCCTTTACTTATCATTTTGAATGGTATCCATCAGCCTTTTAGACCAAAATGTTTCAGGTTTGAAGGGGCTTGGTTAATGGATGCCTCTTATCAGGATGTCCTTGCCAAATATTGGGATCATACAAAGTCCGTGCCTTATAATCTTTCCTCTATGGAGCATGTGTTCTTGGCTTGGAAGAAGGATGGTTGAGTTTGTTTCTTTTCAAAAACGTTGGCTTTTGTCTAGGATTCATGGGATATAGAAAGCAATTTATGATGGAAGGGCCGGGGGTTATCTCAAGAAGCTTGAAGCGAAGTTACAAACCGAACTTTCTGATATTTTGAAACAAGAAGAGCTTTTGTGGTTTCAAAGATCTCGTTCCAAATGGCTTATAGACGGTGATAGAAACACAAAGTACTACCATCTCAAGACTATTAATCGTCGTCGGCAGAACAAGGTTGTCATGCTCCGAGACTCTGATGGCGCATGGGTTGACGACACTGATGCTCTTGAGAATTTAGTAACTAACTATTATCGTGCTCTTCTTGCAGGTCCACCTATTCTGGTTAGTTGGTATCAAACAAAACTCTCTTTTCCTTGGCTTGATGATACTTTAGTGAGAGGTCTTGCTGATGTTCCTCATGGGCCAGAAATCAAGCAAGCTGTCTTCCAAATGAGCCCGTGGAAGGCTCCTAGACCAGATGGATACCCTGCTGGACTTTATCAGCGTTCTTGGAACTTGGTGGGACCTTCTACATGCGATTTTGTCAAATATCTCTGGTCCAATCCTCAATCATTGGCAGATATAAACTTGACTGATATATGTCTCATTCCCAAGGTAAAATCTCCTGAGTTTGTTGAGCAATTCCGCCCCATTTCTTTTTGCAACACAATTTATAAAATTGTTAGCAAAATAGTGGTGAATCGTTTGAAGACAATCATACCTCTTATCATCTCACCTTTTCAAACAGGTTTCATTCCCGGCCGAAGTATTCATGAGAATGTAGTGGTGGCTCAAGAAATGGTCCATAGTTTGAATAGAATGAAGGGTAAGACTGGGTATTTTGCTATCAAAGTTGATCTCTCCAAAGCTTATGATCGTCTTGATTGGAGCTTCATTCATAACATTCTAGTTGAAGTGGGGCTGCCCACTCATCTAATTGACATCATTATGCATGGGGTTACTAGTGTTCAATCTAATGTTAAGTGGAATGGGGCTCGAACGGAATTCTTTCATACTCAAAAAGGCCTTCGACAATGAGACCCCCTATCCCCATATCTCTTTGTTATTTGCATGGATAAACTTTCTCATCTTATTTCTCAAGCAGTTGATGAGCGGATTTGGTTAGCACCTTGAGCAAGGCGTAATGGTCCCATTGTATCACATCTCATGTTTGCTGATGATCTCCTTCTTTTTGGGCAAGCTAGTGAATCTCACTTAACTCATGTGATGCGCATCTTGAATAATTTTTGTACTCTCTCAGGCCAACAAATTAATCATGCTAAGACTAATATCTATTTCTCCAAGAATGTTTCTCATGATCTTCAAACTCGCCTAAGTATTTTGTCTGGTTTTCGGGTGACCAATCATTTGGGAAAATATCTTGGTGTTCCATTAATTGGAAGAGCCCCAAGGCGGGATGATTACCAGTTTCTTATTGATCAAGTGCAGGAAAAGTTATCTTCTTGGAAAGCCAAACATCTAAGTTTTGCGGGTAGGCTAACCCTTGCAAAATCTGTGATTGAGGCACTCCCCCTTTTTTCCATGATGACGGTTTCTCTCCCTAAAAGTTGTCTTCATGAAATTCAACGCCTTCAACGTTCTTTCATTTAGGGAGATGATGATTTGGGAAGAAAATACCATGCTGTGGGATGGGACGTCCTTACTCAGCCCAAGTATCTTGGAGGTTTGGGCCTCAGAAAGCTAGATGTTGTGAATGAAGCTTGTATCTTGAAGTTGTGTTGGAATTTTCGAAATAGTGATCAAGCTCTTTGGTGTAATGTTCTTAGAGGCAAATATGGTAGAAACATAGATTCTATTTTTGTTATGCATGCTAAGAGTGGTGATTCTAGTCTTTGGAAGAATTTGGTTAAAGGCTTCCCAAAATTAAATGAGTTTGAATTTTGTTGTATTGGGAATGGCCTAACCACTCCAGCCTGGTCGACTTCTTGGATTGCACCTGGCCTTCGAATTGCAAACCTAGACCTGGCTATTCCTGACCCTTGGAAAGATGTGTGTGTTGCAGATTTGGTTAATGAGTATGGTTTTTGGAGATTTGAAGATCTTCAGTGGCTCCCTTCTGATGTTCTTCAGCGTTTGCAAGTAACCCTTCCACCGCTTGCAACTAATAGTGTTGATAGCTTCATTTGACCAAGTGAGGACAGAGGTAATTTTACAATCTCATCCACTTACCAGTTGTTGTGTGGTTTTTTGGACAGGGATATTGCACCCCAGTGGGCTATTATTTGGAAACTTCAAGTCCCAGAACGTATAAGGTGTTTCACTTGGCTTATATGGCATGATAGACTTTTAACTAATTGGAGGAAGTCTAAAATGCATTTTTGTAGTCCTTATTGCTCCTTTTGTGTCGGTCCTCCCGAAACTACTTTACATGTTCTTCGTGATTGCCCTAGGGCAATGGTTATTTGGATGCACTTGGTGAATGTTGATGCTAGGGATGATTTCTTCAATCAAGACTTACATCAGTAGATCTTGTTTAATCTCCAAACAAATGTTGGTATGGTTTCTTCCCTTGATTGGTCTTCTATTTGGGCTACGGCTTGCCACTTCTTATGGACTTGGCGGAATAAGGAAACTTTTGATCCTTCCTTTACCCGTCCCATTGATCCCTGGAGAGTTGTAACTCGTACATGTAGGGACTATAAGGAAGCCTCATGGACTAATAGCATTCTTAATACTCGTTCCTTTTCAACCTTTCATATTAGATGGCTCCCTCCAGAGCAACGTTGGACTCGTCTAAATTCGGATGGGGCTGTGAAGGGAGTGCACCGAGTTGCGGGTAGTGGTGGTGTTCTTCGAGACAATGCTGGGCGATGGATTTGTGGTTACGCTCGGGCTCTGGGTACTTGTTCTGCCTACATTGCTGAGTTATGGGGTGTTTTGGATGGTCTTATAATCGCTACAGACCAAAGGTTCTCCAAGATTGATGTTCAGATTGACTCTTTGACTGTTATGAACCAATTGTCCAACTCTGGTTCGGTGAGTGTAGTGGGTGCTGCTATTGTCAACCGTATCCGGGATCTCTTGTCTCTTGATTGGGAGGTCCGCATATCGCATTGTTATAGAGAGGCAAATAGTTGCGCTGATGCTATGGCGTCCATTGGTTGTTCTCAAGATGTTATTCTATGTTTGTATGAGTCCCCTCCAGCTATTGTAAGCCCCTTCTGGCTAGCAGATTTTATAGGAGTTTCTACTCCTAGATTTATTTCCGTGTAATCTTTTCTTTTGGGCTTTCTGGCCCTCATTAATACCAAAAAAAAAATCATACCAACTTAGTACTAAAAACATGAGTCTAAAAAAAAAACATGAACTATTTAGTAATAATTACAATATATGGGAGTATTTAATGGAACATAGGCCATTTTGTTCTCCACTGAGACATTATCCAATGAGATGTCCTACAATTGGTGATTCCCCTATCAAATTATAATCTGCATCAAAAACATTATTGGCTATTGCTAAATAATTAGTTTCAATACATGCTATGCTATTACCCGTTAAAAAAAGTACATGATATGCTGTTGGAACATTGGTGGTGAATTAAAAAGTCCCACATTGCTTGGACTAGGCACTTGAAGAGTGCTTATAAGTGGAGACTTCACACCTTTGGATTAAGGCCCAAAGGGTACTCAGTTTTGTAAATGGAAAAGCACGCACACCATCTGACCACCACACACGCGTGCGCGCCGTCATTAGGCAGGCTCCGCCGGGTCGGGCTTGGGCTTGGCTTGTGAGGTGTAAATACATTTTTGTGAAAATAATTAATTATTATTTTATTTTTTGGTGCGTTGCGTGTCCAGATTCGTTGAACCGTCCGGATACGATGAACTAACGATTGCGTACAGATTCGTTGAACAGAGCCGTTCTTATCCGCGTCTGTTCCTATCCGTTATAGCTTGGAGTGCAAGCACTCCGGTCTTATCCTCTAAGACTTGCGCACCAAGTCAGTTTTGAAGCCTATAAATAGGCCCCTCCCTCACTTGACTCTTTACACCGCTTGACATTAAATCATACCTCAAGTTCTCTCTCCTCTCTCGATTTTTCTTCTCTTCTACTTTAAAGAATGGCCTACGAGCCATATTCAAGAGTGGTCTGCAAACAATATTCAGAGTGGTTTTTCAACCATATTGAGGTGTATTTCTTGAGCGAAATTTCACTATGCAGTGATATTTCGTAACAGTTTTGACTGGGCTATTTTATCCTGGGGACGTCGTGGTTGATAGTCTGTCTGCACAATTTTGAGCATTGCCACGAAATATCTTAAAGAGAGCGACCTAGTCCGCGACTCAACCCAGTAATATCTTCTGTGGATTGATTTTCTGAAATTATTTTCTGAAACTCAAAAACAACGTATGCTATTGATACTACATATAAATACTGCAAAGCCAAGTAAAAATTCTAATTACCCGTAAAATGGCTATAGCATATGCATATTAACTACCGAAAGCCAAGTCATATATAATCTTTAGTTGAAAACTTCTATCTTCAACAACTTTCTGTTTTAACACAATCTTTATCTTGTAAGTAGCAAAGCTCCTCCAAAAGAGAAATTGTAGGTTTACACTAATTTGAATCAAAGTTCAATGACTTTTCAATATTCAGGGAAGATAAATTAGCAATGTTCTGGAGCATTCTCATAAGGGATTCAGATGAACAAAAGTTGAAGAACAAAATGGGCTCACCATTGAAGACAAAGAACACCTCTTTAATATTTTCATGAGCAAATCTAATGCAAGGAAACATGACAAAAAAATTAGTGTCAAACTAATCAAAAGAAATAGAACTTGCATATAATCAACTCCATCAACTGTATAGTTAAATCAGATCAAATTAAACACAATATCAAACGTCTAATCAATTGCATCCTAATAAAGCTTGAAATAGAAAATCAAGGAAAACCAATACCATGTAACACTTGAAGCTATTTACCCTTCAATTTCTTTTTATCACCATTGAAGAGAAAGAACACCTGTTTAATCCGTTGCAGCAAATTTAAAAAAGCAACACCGGACCTCCACAACCTGCGGCCGCCGACCATCGTGAGTCACCAGAGCACCAATGTCGGTCGCCAGAGCTCTGTTGGTCGCTGCCACCGACCACCATAGGCTGTCGAAGCTCTGTCGTGTCGACGGTCGCCGGATCGTCGTTGTGCCCGCACCAGAGCTCCTCCGCCGGCCGCCGCTTCCGGCACCACCACCAAGCTCTATTTAATTATTTTTTATATAATATTATATATATATATAGATTTATAAATATAGAAATAAAAATTTGGGCCTAATGGATGGATCCATCTATTAAAAAGTTGTTGATGGATAAGATTGGGTGGACTTTTTTTGGGTCTTTTTTTTGTACCCCACCATCTTCCCATATACCCCCACGTACCCTATGAAAAGACCAAAATACCCTTCACAAAATTTAAAAAACCCCAACATATCCCCAGCTCAAAAAAAATTAAAATAAAAATTGGAAATTGGATATAGGTAAATCTGAATTTCCCCTAAAAATTTTAAAAAAATTAAAATCGGATATAGGTATATCTGAAATTCCCCTAAAAATTTAAATAATTAAAATCCGATTTATCTAAGGTGGGGGTACATCCGATTTTAAAAATAACAAATCGTATATATCTAGGTGTGGGGTACATACGATTTGTAATTTAACAAATCGTATATACCCCCACCCATAGGTATATACGATTTTGTAGCCAAATAATAAATAAATAAATCATTTAAAAAATTAAAATTATATTTCTTTTTAGAAAAACAAATTAGATATGAATATCCGTGGTGGTCAAATTTTTTTGTCAATGGATGGATTGGATTGGATTTGTTTGGTACAATCTTAATAAATATAAATTTTTTAATAGATTTCTCCAGTCTTATAATCCAAATTCATATCCATCCAAACCATTCATTTTGACCGCCCTAGGGACAACGAACAAACTATACCACGAGGTAGAAATCCCTACACTATCAGCAAGCAACAAAGGACCAACATAAAAAGGGCGCTGCTCTAACAAAACTAAGACCTCCCCTTGAAAATTAGTTTCACGATACACATGCACAAAACGAACCTCTCAAAACAGTTGAAGAAACTTATGGATCTTTCTAACAATACTTCCTCCCATAGTACGAGACAATAAAACAATAATAGAGTATACAAAATAGAGCTTTTAATTCTAGACTTCTTGTACGGCGGACAATAAAACAATAATAAAGATATTAAAATTTATATAATAAATAAGCATTCTAGAGACCCTCTCCTTCGATTTAAAGTAATAGAACCTTGCTTTCTGACACTTTATTTCATCCCGTCCAGTCGGTGAAATGAATGGATCATTTCAACTCATCACATGTTAGACTTTTATAGTCATACGAAATTTGCATTTAATATTTACCTAGTTTCATAAAAACAATTATATACTATTAATTCACAAATAAAATCTATTCAATGAGTAGTGAAGGCATCAATACAATCAACAATGTTTATATGATTGGGAGGTTTGTATTTACCAAAACAAAAATGATAGGTAGATTTGTCCATTTTTTTTGACGTGTAGGTTTGTCCATTTTGTGAGAATGAAGTGTAGAAAACTCTTTCATTTTCAATAATACTAAAAAAAAATAAACATATTTAATAAAAAAACAATTATTTTAGAGAATAACTATAAATAAAAAAAATTAAACAAAAAATAATGTGAATATCGTAAATAATGCAATTTACGGTATCAAGCTTTTGACATTCTACCAAAAATTATTTACAGTATAGTGTTTTATAACATCTCTACTGTAAATATATTATTTTACGATATGAACTTTGAAAACACCATAAAAACTAAGGGTTTTTTTTACCCTCCTCATTGTCACTTATATCCCATTTTTGCCATTTGGACCAAAATACCCCTACGAAAACTTAAAAAAAGCAAAACTCTCCTCATTTGCGTATATTTTCGGAAATCAGTAAGTGGCACCCCCTAAATTTTCCGAATGTAAAACGTATTTCCGGAATTTTTTCCTTGAATTTTCTGAATTTAGGCCTAAATTCGGAATGTATATTGACTGTTTTTAATAAAATTTCCGAATTTACATGTAAATTCGGAAATTTCAATGAAATACATTCCGAATTTAGGTGTAAATTCGGAAATTCAAAGAAAAAATTCCGAATTTAAACTGTAAATTCGGAATTGTTTTTTTTAAAATTTTGTTTTAACTTTTTTTTTTTGCTTCTTAGTGGCAACCAGTCGAGGAGGAAACTTTGAGTCAGGCGAGTCATCTGGACCAACACCGCGACATGATCCTGGCACTAGAACGAGGGTCAGGTTGACTAGACAGGATGGTCACGCTTCTGAGCGTCGGAGGCGTGTCCGACAGCGAGAGCATCAGGAGCCTGCTCAGCAGGACTATCAGGAGAAGCCTGAGCCGCCGCAGTATTATCACGAGCCTGAGCAGCCTGCTTAGCATTATCAGAAAGCTACTCAGCAGGACTATATGATGCAGGACACTCAGCAAGAGCAGGAACAGGAGCCTGCTCAGCATCACGCTCAGGTTGCTGCTGAGCAGCCTTTGTTGCACCGGTTGGTGGATCACCGCGTCAGTAAGCTACTGGCTGGGGAGGTAATAATAAGTAATTTATTTATTTTTTACCAAAAATTATTTAATTAGTTTTAATTATTTATTAATTACTTTTATTTTTTTACAGGACCGAGGTACACTGAAGGTGGCATCACACGGGGGCAAGATACTGGCTATTAGACCTCAGCAGCACGACTATCATATTGATTCATGGTTGCAGAAGGCCAACCTATATCAGCTGGACGCCACACCTCTCAACAACATCAACCATGAGCTCATATCGCTTTTGTTGAGAGGTGGCATTCTGAGACCAGCTCATTCCACATGCCGTGGGGGGAGATGACCGTGACGTTGGACGACCTGTCCGCGTTGCTCCACTTGCCGCTCACCGGCAATACTTTGGCTGAGCATCTGCATCTTTCCACGCTGAGGCCGTTCAAGCTGGAATGGATTTTCTGGGCGTAGATGGGACGGCGTGCTGGAGATAATATGCACCGCGGGTACTATGATCATGCAGCACGCGGGTACTATGATCATGCAGCACGGTGCTATTTGCTACAGTTGTTGGGGGCATGATCTTCTCCGACAAGAGTCACACTTACGTGCCTGCTAAGTGGATTCTTCTTATTTCAAATTTTGAGACATGTGGCCAGTGGGTTTGGGGTCTAGCTGCTCTGGCATTTCTCTACGACCAGTTAAACTTCGCCTTTTACTGGGAGACTAAGCAGATTGGCGGATATGCTTCTCTGCTACAGATAATTAATAAATTAATTACTTTTTTTCTTTTAATTTGTTTTATTTCTATAATTACTTATTTATTCATTTACTTATTTTATTTCAGTGCTGGATTTATGAGTACTTCCCCACCATCGTCCAGCAGAGAACCTCCCCTAATACTGGGCTTCCACGTTGCAGCAGGTGGAAGAACTTTAAGTGTGATCATCTCATGCTTAAAGATTTTCGGGTGCGGATCGATAACATGCGTCTGGATCAGGTCATTTTGACACCTTGGGAGGACCACAGAGAGTACGCTCCTTTCCACAGCATGTCCCATTTCAGAGGTTGGCTGCACTAGGGCGATATTGTTGTGCCATATATTGCAGACCGGGTACGCTAGCAGTTTGGGCGCATCCAGCAGATCCCTCCTGCACCCATTTTGGGATCACATCCATCTGTGACCTCCATTTTAGAGAGTTTGTCGTTCTATCCAGGCCCAGCGCGGACTTTTTTTCGTTCTAGTAGACACGCACGCGTGGCGGGTGAGTGCATTGATGATTACCTACCATGGTATGAGTCGGTGTCCATTCCCCGTCTGACTCCGCTGATTCCAGAGAAGCATGTACCATATCAGGAGCCTGTAGCTGAGGATGTTGGTCCACGGACCTATCAGGATAGGATCAATTATGCCGCTGGACATATACTTGATGCCATGGGATATGAGGGAGGCATTCCAGCTGATGTATATGACAGTCTCCTTCAGGCTTTGGGAGACTTAGACTTTCATCCATAGTTGTATTTATTTTCATTTTTTTTTGTATTTGTACTCGTATTTTATCGACTTTATTATATTACAGTTTTTTCTTTCGTTTGTTATCGTTATTGTAGTTTATCGAGTTTCATAATTTACTGTTATTTATCATAATAATCATGATTTTTTAATTAAACGAAACTGATTTATTAAAAAATAAAATAAATTTTTTTAACTATTCCGAATTTACCTCGTAAATTCGGAATACATTTTTTTAAATATTCCGAATTTACACGTATTTTCGGAATACAGTTTAAAAAAATGTATTCCGAATTTACACGTAAGTTCGGAAATTTTCATACCCCCATTCCGAATTTATGTGTAAATTCGGAAAACTAAAAAAAATGTTTTTTTTTTAAAAAAATGAGGGGCATTTTGGTCCAAAAACGATTTATGGGGGTATAGGTGATAATGATGGGGGTATGAAAAAAACCAAAAACTAATGATGAGATGCCTCTGCCCCCGTGCTCTGCTAGCGTTCCGAACCCTTGAGCAAAGGGCAACCTACCCACTCCAACTGTGGAGGCTTCTTCCCCTCCCTCTGTGGAGGTTCTTTCCCCTCCCTCTATGGAAGTCTGTCTTCCCCTTGCTTGGGCTCTCTCCTCACCTTGTGTTCTTTCTGTTAGCTCCTTTCCACAGCTCTCCGCCATGGTTTCTTTACCTCCACTGTTGAGAGCTTCCTCCTCCGCCGCTCAAGACCTACTCTAGACCTCGTTCCCCTTGCACGTACTTCCTGTAGACAGAATTGATAGATACCTTCCAGATCAGAGCATCATGTTCATTGCAATGCTTCCCTGCAGACCAAGCTCTACCCGCTTCGCACCTTCCCTCTAGGCAACAACCCAATGTAAGTTTCCCTTCCCGCCACTCTCGGCCCACCTCTTTTCCATTTCACTGCCCTCCCTCTGAACCCCCATCGCTGAAAAATTTCATTGTTTGGGGGGGGGGGGGGGGAGTCTCTAACTCGATCTCCCAACCCCTTAATATTTGGAATGAAACTTTGAAAATGATGGGATTAAATTAGAATATCGTTTTAATAAAATAGAGTTTAGACTTGGGATTGTTTATGGGTCTATATATCATTGGATTAGTCCCACAATCCCAAAACTAAAAGGAGTCTACTCACTCATGATCATAGTGGACAAAAACTTAGAAGAAAGAAAAGACATGAATTGTAAATGACGAGAATAGTAAATGACAAAAATGTAAATTGCGGAATTGTAAATGACGAAATGTAAAAGACTTGGAGTGTAAATGACAGAAAATAAAGTGCAGAAAATAAAGGTGCTGGAAAATAAAGAACAGAAAGTAAAGTTGCAAAAATGTAAAATGCAAGAATTATAAAGAACAAGAACTTAAAATGGAGAAAGTAAATTGCATAAAATCTTAGAGGTAAACTTTGAGTAGTGTTTACAATAGCATAACATGCTCCTAAGCACTCGGAAATTCGTGCTTTATATAGGTTAAGAGAAGAGACAAGTGAGTTAAGTCTCATTACAAGCAATGAAGATGGAATTGTAACAGCTTCTGAAATCTGATGCATCATTATGACCCATAATGAATTAACGCTGGCCGTAATGAAATCCTGCGATTCTTCAACTACTTTTCCTTTGACTTCCAACATGGATCGTAATGAATCAACACTGGCCATAATGAAATTCTGTATTATCTTCAACTATTTTTTCTTTAATGCTCTTTGTTCATTTTTGCACTCTTTGGTCTTGAGACTTTATCATTATACTCTTAAGCTTCCTATAAAATCAAAATGAAATAAAGGTAGTAAAACAGCCCTAAAAGAGAATTAAATTACTAAATAAACTATTTAAAACAATTATTAAAATAACATCTAAATAGGTCTTATCAATTATGGTGGCTCAAAGTTTTTTTGGATTAGTGTTGTGCCGTAGTAGCTTTAGCTTTGGACCTGGAACCTCTGTTTTGTAAGAATAGTAGACTTTTTGTTGGAGCAACGGTAACAACCATCAACCTCTTACGGACAATATCATATCGTTATTGAGGTTATTTTGGACCATCGCGAGACTACATTTAGTTGAATCGTGCCCATACAAGCTAAAGAAATAATCTGTGATTGGATAGACTCAAAGACTATGGATTCTCCTTCACCTCTGGTCATTTACCATATGCAAAAGTCGTTTGCTTGGTTGAATGGATTAGTAGTTAGATTTGATGTGGGACTAATGTGACATGGACTCTATTTGTGTATTGAATTGTATTGTCTAACTGCTTGGAGCAACTCTAATTTGTGGTTGGGGATGTCCCCAACACTAACTAGTCATCCTGTTTGTAATAATTTTGTTTTCATCTAACGAATGAATTAAATATGTGAAAGACCTTCAGGAAAGAATGTTGTGAAAGACCTTTGTGAATGAAAAAACCTTGAGAAAGAATGTTTCTAAATACTATTTTTCAATTCTTCTACTTTAAGTTTTGTTTGGTGAAACTTAGCAGTTAAGTTTCCACAATCGGTTGTATTAACAATTTTAACGATACAGAGACGTCGGCACCCGTGTTCAATACATGTGTGATTGTTCTATATTCTATAGTGTGTTGTCTTTATTTGTCATTTCATCTAAGCTGATCAAAAACTATCTAATAACATATATATAAGCTTACAACGAATAAACTAATAGGTTAAATTTAGAGTGTTTGGTCCCTTCAAGCTTAACAAAAGTCCTGGGTTCAAATCCAGCTTTGGAAATGCATTAAAACTCTTGAAGGAGAGCTTTGTCGCCTATTATTGTCCTACTCGGCTCGAGAGATTAATCTCTGCAGTTGTGCGTAGAGGATACCTTATTTACATAAAAAAATGAGAATTTAATTCAATGATAAAAATAAAAATAAAAATAAAAATAAAAGAAAAAAATGACACCGGTCATAATCTATAAATTCCAACACTAAAAAGAAAAAGAAAATGGAGTGGTGGTAAATTTTGTTAATTCTGTTGTAAGGATATTTTGAGGATTTCATATTTGGTGGGGGTATTCCTCAAAGTTGATGGTATGCTTATAAAGTTAGCCTTAACTTTTGGTAGGAGAAGGCTACGTTCTTACTTTTGACATCCGTGAGACGTATAAGTGACACAATTAAAGGTCATCAGAGGTTTTGACCAAAAAAAAAAAGGTCATTAGAGGTAAACACTGGAAGTCTTTAAAAACAGGGAAATTCTTTTGACAGACATCTTTCTCTTTTTGTACTTCCCTCAGACACTTGGTATATTTTGACACTCCTTTGTCGCTTGGTATTTAATACTGAGTGTGTGAGGGAAGTGAAAAAAAAAAGGAGTGTCAAAACAAAAACCTAAAAATAATGTATCTTTAGGTTTAATGGGTTAAGCCCAAGTACCTAATGTGTTTTTGCAAAGATTGGAGGTAGCACCGTCGATTATCATCATACTCCCAATAATGGGATCCTAGGGGAGAGGATTTTGTTTTCAACTACTAGTACTATTTGACTATGTGACCAACTACTTTGACATGAGAGATTTATCAAATTGCAACTTTGGGGACAACGTTGAATGTCAAGGTGATATTTATATGATAGGTGAGAGGAAGTTCAGTTAAGAATAGTTATGTTATGACAATCAGCTAGTTAGAGTAGACAAGAAATTATGGGAGAAGGAAAAGTGGAAAGAAACGTGTGGTGTATATCAACAATTTGTGAGCTGTGAAAGATCTTTGCAAAGGAAAAACGTTGGGAAAGAATATTTCTACATAGTACTATTTTTCATTTCTTTTAATTTATGTTTTGTTTGGTAAAACTTAGCAGTTAAGTTTCCCCAATCTGGTTGTATTAAAATTTTTAGCGAGGCTCCCGTGTTCAATCCAAATGGGATCGTGTGATAATGTGTTGTATTTATTTGTCATTTTATTTAAGCCGGTCAAAAACTAGGTGATAACAAATGAGCATACAACAAATATAATTGCGATAAACTAATAGGTTAAATTTAGAATGTTTGGTCTCTCCCAACTTAATCAAAGTCTTAAGTTCGAATCTAGTTTTGGGAATACTGCAGTTGCGCATAAATGATACTCGATTTACACAGAAAAATGACTTTAATTAAAATTAAAATGATAAAAATAAAAATAAAAGATAAAAATGATACGTCAAAAAAAAGGAGTTCATCCTCTCTTAACCAAGTGTCGAGAGTTTGATCCTCGCATTGGGTATGGAGCAGCTTTGAATCTCTGGGCCAGTTGTCCCGCCCTTCGAGGCGCCTCCAATCCAACAAAGAGATTAATCAATGTGTTCGGCAGTGAATACCCTAGTCTCGACCAAAAATATCTATAAACTCTAACTCTACTTCTAAGTAGTATAAAAAAAACTATAAATTAGTAATTACCAATAACATCTAACAACTTACCTTCTAACAATTTATCTTCTATGAATTATCCTCTGAAAGCTACTGGTTTTGCTGTGCAGGACAGAGCTTTTAATTCTAGTCGACATCTGGTATAGTGAACAATAAAACAATCATAAAGTTTTTAAAGGTTAAACTTTATTATATAATAAATATGCATTCCAGACCCTCTACTTCGATTAACATTATTGCATTTGGAATAGAATCTTGCTTATGACACTTTCACCCCCGTCGATTCGGTGAATGAATAGATCATTTCAACTCACACATGTTAGACTTTTCTTAGTCATACAAAATTCGCATTTAATATTTACCTATTTTCATAAAGAGTCTAGTTGGCAAACATAGGTGAAAAGGAAATATTCTTAGCCATAAATGTCAAGTGGAAAAATACAAACCAGTACAAATATTAACAAACTTTCTATAGTTTTTTTGCCCCCTCCTTGGTTCCAAAGACTAGTTCTAAAGATCAAACAAACAGCTATGAAACATCGACATAGATACAGACACCCGTACACGACACCAATAGTGTATATACACTTGTTTTGATTTCAAAAATACAAGTAATTGAAGTGCTGGTGTCCGACACGTATTGTGTCGAACACGAAACACGTCTTCGACCAGAAGTGTTGATGCTTCATAGCAAACAAGTGTCAGAAATTAACAATAACATTAACAACCCTATATCTCTAGAACTTGACCAAAAAAAGAAGCAAAAAGAAAGGTAAATAAATATAACCTGAATGAAGTTTTTAGATGTTAGAACACACAAACTGTGATCATAGCATCATTATTATAGTACATACATAATATCTTAACACACCTAATAATAAAAAAAGAGAAATTGAAATCAATACATTACACAGCAATTAAGAAACTTGAGTACCAATAAAACTGATAATAATAAAACTTGATAATCTTCTCTTCTCTTCTCAACATCAACATCAAAATCCTCTCAATTCATCATCAACCATGAGTATTAAAAGCTTCCCACAACAAGTTATTTGCAGAAGGATTGGTAAGATCTCTAGCTTGAAGAGCAGCAGTTCTGAGTGTCTTAAGAGTCCAAAGATTAGCCTCAACAAAAGACAAACTTCTATAAGGCAAATTATGTTTCTTACAAAGATCAATAACCAAAGGAGAAATTTTCCTCAATTGTGCTCTTGGTAACCTAGGAAACAAATGATGTTCAAGTTGAAATTGCAAACCACCAAAGAACCAATCCATCCATGTTGAACAAGAGATATCTAATGTCCCACTTGTTTGTTTCTGAAACCAATCATTTCCATTTGGTGGACCCATATAAACATTAGCAGCAAAATGGTTCAAACAAAATTGAAGATGTTGAATTGAACAAACAACAAAGCAAGCCAACACAAACATCAACCTTTCTGACCAATTAGGTAAACATGATAAAAGTAATGGAAACCATGTCCAAAATACTAGGATTCCCATTATGTTGAAAGCTCTATCAGGTACTTTTCTTGTTGAGAACAAAAGGAGGAAAGTTTGTAGATATAAATTCAACCTTGCAAAACATAATACAGGGTAAAATGTCCAGTGTTGGTAACTCACAAGAAACCTAGACAAGGCATCAAACTTCAATTGTCTGTCATAGAAACAAGATTTTATGGAGTTGAAAAACCTCGAGGAGACCGCGAAAACCGGTATGTGCTGCAAATCAGGGTCATAATCAAGACTATTACAAGCAATATGATGAGCATTATGTGTCCATTTCCACCAAGCAATACTAATACCAGTTAAACAATTTCCACAAACGATTTGAGCCAATTTGTTGTAATTTTTGCTAGACATAACTTCATAATGCCCAGAATCATGACCAACATAAGTACTTTGCATCCAAAGTAAACCCAATAACATACCAGAAGCTAAATGAGCCCAAACAGAATCACATTTAACAACACCATAGACAACAATTGATAACATGACAGCAACAGATGTTAATGTGAAAAGTGCAACATGTTCTTTTTTTTCAAATAACCCTAGTTTTTTGAACTCAGTGACCAGTTTTCTATAATCTTTAGAAACCTCGGAAACTGTAAAATCTTTAAGGTGGTAACCAGTGAAAAGATCATCAAGGTAATGCCAAGCAGTACCAGGATGATAAGCTACGAATGCATCAGTTACATCTTGACCTGCTAGGTTTAATAATGGAACATCACCACCAGGATGTTTTTTTGCCCAATTTGTAACATCATAAACCTTACCCTGAATTGAGATCCATAAATCACCTGGTTTGTTGTGTTGTTTCAATTCCTCTGATGTTATGTACTTCATCTCCTTCTTCTCACCTTCCATAGTATCAAATCTAGAATGAGAATGAGAAAAAAGAGAGATCTAATGGGGTTGTTTTGTTGAGAAAAAAACAACCCCAGAAGGGATCTGAGATAATGTAATGTGAGAAATGAAATCCCTTTATTTTTGAAAAAATGATCTCTCTGTTTTTTGTTGTTTTCTGGTTGTAAAGTTTGTGTCTTTTTGTTAATGTAAGGAGAGAGAATGAATGGAAAGAATGGAAGAGAAGACTTATAGGCACGTTAAAAGGAGACCACAGAAAAAGAAAGGGTTTTTATTGTTTGGGGAGTGTATGAGTAAATACAGGGTGTTAAGTTAAGAAAGCGGCAATTTCGTGGTTCGTGGGTTTGGTTTGTTAGTCAAATATGGAACGTTGTTGCTGCATTGCTGGTTTTTTATGAAAGAGAGGGGGGGTATAGGGTGGTTACAATGGGGGTGCATTGCAGGGAGATGGAGCTTTTAAAAGGATAGAATAGAATCGAAAGAGAGAAGATATTTTTGGGAACGGAAGAGAACGTGGAATATGACGCTGCTTCCCATGTGGTGTGTGTAGTGTGGTGTGGAATGGAAGGACTCGTTTCTCTTGTTGTTGTGCTGTTGTGGTCTCCGCTCCCCAATTTGATTTCGATAGGAGCGAGACTATTAGTACAATATACAATAATAATAATTACTTGTTCAGTTAAAAACACATTTCGAGCAAATGTACTCTTTCGCAGAAGTAGTAATTGAAACAATGAATTAAAAAGTAAACAATTAACAAATAATCAAATGCAAGATTTAATAGATGGAGAGAGAGGTCTAGGGTCGCGGTTTCACTTGCAAGCAATTCTACCTGAATTCCCTTATTTTATTCAATTACGAATCCCTTTACTAAAGCTACTAATCTGTTTAGTCATTCGCGATTAATATTCTTTTTCCTAAATTAACCTTAGTTTGGTCATGCTAGAATTTAAATTTAAGAAAAGCATAAAGGTTGAATGATTGGAAAACTAAATTAAAGTTTGCTGTGATGTAACTATTGTTTGTTTATGTGGTGTGTGGCTCTCCCATTCACAAGTGAAGCTCTCCTTTTATATTAGTTCCTTTTCTTTCTCTCCAAGCAAAGGATCAAGTCAAGATTGCTTCCACTTTTAATTGCAAGATATGTCAATCCCTAAATATTAGGATTTAGATCATTCCTAAATATGTGTTACTTGCTCTCCACTCCACGCCTCTTTCTTTCTCTCCAAGTCACATGTGCATCACTTTTAATTGAAATCTCCAAGAGTAATTTCAGCCCATATTTGTCACTGTGGGCCTTCTTGCATTAATGGGCTTTGGGTTTGTTTTCTTTTATTTGTTAGTCTTTCTTCTAATTTCAGCCCATATTTGTGTCATTTTTCTTTTTCAACCTTTCTGCAAATATAGAGTAATTTAAGTTAGTTATTTATTTAATCAATAATAATTACTCTAAAAATGACTCAAAAACATCTCTAAAAAATGCACTAAATTAGAGTTTATCATTACTCCCAACTCATTTATAATCCGGACCCATTTTTATTTTTCATATACTAACCTCACTTAGTATATTAAAAAAAATGTTTTTTTAATATAAAAAAAGTTTAGCTGAGTTGGCTCCTGGGCTCATCAATGGTGAAGTAGGTCTTACGGTTTTTTGAGTGCTTACATAGATAGAGGTACTTACAGATCACCCACAAAAAAGGTTCAACTTCTTACCAATTGAGCTAACCTTCATTGGCAAAAATGATAATAGTTTTCTTTTAATATTGGTATGTGGTATCCACTAACTTTATCGGCCCTAATTTATGTCGGGAACTGACTAACCATGTGTATACTCGGCTTTGTCGGTATGTGTGGTTTTCATCTTCCAACAAAGTTTTTGTCACACTTGATATTCAAACTTTAGATTTTATGGTAGGACTTAAACTCAACTACCGCTAGTAGTTATATTCATTTAAAATGTTTATTTTTTTAATTACATTACATATGCGTATTAATATGATCTTATCTTTTTTTTACAAAAATATGATCTTATCTTATATCTGTTAGAAATTAGCAATATTTACGAAAATAGTTAAAAATAGTTTTAATAGTTTAATTTCTGATTTTGAAAATTAGCAATATTTCACAATTAAAAAAACAATTCAAAAAAAAAGTTTAATTTCTGATTTTGAAAAAATTCAACATTTTAATGAGTTAAATATTAACCATAACAAGTATGATTTAATATGATCTTATCTTATCAAAAATTAAAAATATTACGAAAAAGTCAAAATCATTTTTAATAGTTACTTTTTTTAGACAATAATAGTTAATTTTTATAGTGATAAAAAATTAACAATTTAATTCACTTTTTTTCTTTGACAAAACAATTTAATTAAGTTAAAGCGTGTAATTCAATGGAATGATTGTGAATTTCACGGGTTTCAACTTATAAAATTCGGTATGTCATAAATTTAGTGAACCGACTCGACATATAAATACTAGCAACAGTTTTTTTTAACCAAAAATACTAGTAATAGTAAAAAATTTGTAATATGTATATTAGTATTGATTTGTACCTTATCCGACTTTTGGGGGACCGGTCTGGATAGTTGGTTGGGTACTCTTGCTCAAGTTGCGATGGAGAGCAAAGGACGGGATCCAACTCAGAGTTGTACATGTAAAAACACTCTGATACTCAAGTAAGTACGGTGAAGACAAAGCAATTTTTTAGGGATGAGTGAAAGTATACCTGTTGACCCCTATTTATAGACTCAGGTAGGTGCTGGAGCCTGGTTTCGCATTGCAGCTCGTTGCGCCTCCATAGTTGGATCCAGTCGAGACGATGCCTGCCGTTGATAAGGACTAGGCACAGATCGCTAATCACCTGGATGGAGGTGCTCTTCTATCGCACAGGGGTTATCTGCTTAGCGGGTCAATTCTCAGCCCAACAGGTGGAATGAACCCTTGGCCCAGTCCAGAACAAGTATATATAAGTAATTCATAAGGCCTGGCTTAATTGGTAAATGTCAATATTGTTAAGAGATTAGTTATATATACTTATATATACTTGTTTATTTCATGGAGATTATAGAGATTAGTTATGTCATTTAATACAGTTGATTTTATAATAAAAAAAATTAAATTTACTAATATACTGTTATTTTTTTGAGAATGTGCAAGGCTCTTAGTGGTAAAAGTTGAATTAAATAAGAGTATTTTTTGAATCGTAGCATTAATTTAATAGAAATGAGTTAGTTAACATTTGTTTATATTTGAGGTCTAAAAAACATGTGTATTGTTTTTGCTTATAATTGAGTCTAGAAGTAGTATAATTAAACAAAAAAAAACCTTGATATAGTGGAATTGGTCCTTGTGTTGTGTAAAATTATGTCGCTCATATTGTTGGCACTAAAATCATATACAGGATCCAGTTTCAATATAAACGAATTTTGCAATGACTAAAACAAAATGTGGTATATGTTGAATGGCTAAACACAAAATCTTTGTTTTGCAGAGACTAAACTTGGAAACTTCCATATTTACAAGAATAAAAAGGAGTGGAAGGGTTTTTCATCGGCTTAAACGAAATGACAAATAAACACCACAGACGCATACTATCATTGCTCACACTCAGGTTCAAATCAAAGAGCGTTAAGTGTTTGGGCTACTAGTAGTGGGGACGGACAGTGGAAACCTAGAAGTATTGCAAGGGGTTCAATTGAACCCCCTGAAAAGATAAAGCTAGCTCCAATATCCTAAGCAAAAATGTTTATGTATACACTAAAAAATATCTTTTACACCCAAAGTCTCTACTTTTGCCTCAAAGTCCCTAGTTTTTGCATCAAAGTCCTTAGTTTTGTACTACTCTAATGCACCACACTCACACAATTCTACTCACATATTTCATTTTAAAAAAGTTTCTCTCCCTCCCTCTCTCTCTCTCTCCTTGCATCAGTACCATCACTCCTGTGACTTTCCTCTTTATTCTCTCTCTTCTCTATCCTTTCTATTTTTTAATTTATTTTAATTATGTCTTCTATTTAATTTGAATCGGTTCTGTATCTTGTGAATATATTGATCTCTTAGTAATATTTAATTTGTATTTAAGAATTTATTAATACTATTTAATTTATATTGTTGGTCTAATTTAACGCAAATTTTAAATATATTGAAGTCTTATTTTTATTATATTGTCCGTAATGTGTGTATTTGAAAAATTTTCCACCTTCTGACCAAGATCCTACATTCGCCGCTGCGGGACTGTAGTTAGAATTAAATTAATTCATTAGATGCTTACCCAATCTTATATATAGTGGGTACTTAATATGGAAAAGAATGACGTTACAAAGTCTGAAGGCTTTAAATTAAGGACTTCAAGAGACGTTACAAAGTTTGAATTAGAGCTGAAACTTTTTAAATAATTTACATAAAGTTATGGATTTAAATTTCCCTTTTCACACAAGTATAGACTAAAATTCCGTTAGCACTGTTGTAACTAAAAAAATCTAGAGAGATACTAGCACTGTTGTTGTGCCTAAGAAAGAGATCCAAAGTTTTGAAAGTATTGTCTAGATATTAACTACTTCCTCTGCTCCGGTCTCTTCTATAACTAAAAATTCGTCAAAAGACGTTTATATATTTGGTGAAAAATTTGTGGTGATAAAAAAGGGAGTTAATCTTGTCAAAAAAAAAAGGGAGTTAATGAAAAAAAAAACCAAGTCTTACTTTGACTAATGATAAGGTCTCAAAAGAGTGTATAATGAAGAGACTTCCATCACCTTATAAGCTGGTTTTGTGAGGTTGAGTTAGGCCCAAGTCACATTTTAAGACGATATCAGAGTCTATCCTAGATCCGTCGAGGGGTGTATCGGGAAAAACTTGATATTAATTTTGCCTTTGAAATACAAAACTTGAAATTTGAGTAGTAATGGGTTGCTTTTTTAATTACCCTACTTTTCTCCATTAGATGACTACTTTTTTCTTATTTGGTTTGATGAGAAAGATTCTAGTATAGAGGTGAATCTTAAATACTCATAAAAAATGGGTAATTAATAAGAAAAAAGAGACTAATAAGGTTTTATCCGTGGAAAAGGGTAGATTGCATATGTTGACTTTATAATAGTCAACTATACTAAAGGCGGCACATTATAAATAGCTATTGTGCCTCACATTGTAAAGTTAGAGAAACAGAAAATGGAAACTCTGAAATTGTAGCAAAATTTTGTTACATAAGAATTCTGATTTCCCTCTTTAAATTCATCTTTCCAATACTAAATCCCTAGAATTTATCATGATATCAAATAGCTCTAGCGATACCTCTCTAACAGCTTTTGCTGCCGGCGTCACCACCGTCGCGAACGTTGAACTTCTCCTTTCTTCAAACATGAAGACATTTGTTGCAATTTCTGACAAATTGACCACGTAGAACTATCTTCTATGGTGTCAATAGGTAGAA
This sequence comes from Astragalus glycyphyllos, assembly GCA_963573325.1. Classification (NCBI taxonomy): domain Eukaryota; kingdom Viridiplantae; phylum Streptophyta; class Magnoliopsida; order Fabales; family Fabaceae; genus Astragalus; species Astragalus glycyphyllos. The sequence continues at coordinate 22,339,004 of OY754308.1, forward strand.
TATGTAATCAAAGAACATTAATTCCATCATTTTCTGGTAAATTCAATGGTTTATCTTGAATTCCTTCGCATCGAAGATGTTGCTGCCCCAAATGTCAATCTTTCGTTCAAGAAGTAAGAACAACATGACCAACTCCTCATTGTTTGGCTTCAATCAACAATGGCTCACGAAATGCTTACTCACGTTATCAGTGCGAAGCATGCATGGGAGCTTTGGGACAAAGTTCACGCCTATTTCCAGATTGACACTCAAGCGAAGTCTCGTTAGTTACAATCGAAACTACGTAGCATATGTGGGTGATAGCATGGAAATAGAAAAAGAAATCCTATAAAACAAAAACAAAAAAGGAAGGAAAAATAAATAATAAAAAGGCTTAAATTTACGTTTCGTCCCTGCAAATATACAAATAATCCATTTTCGTCCCTGCAAAAAGAAAATCTTCAAAAAATACCTTGCAATTACAAAACGTGTTTAGTTTCGTCCCTGCTGTTAGTTTTAGACTAACACCGTTAATGGATGTTGACGTGGCGCTGCCAACATGGCGATGTGGGGTCACATATGATTACTAAAAAAACAAAATTTTTGTAGTTCACAGGGGTTGAACCCACAACCCCATGGTGAAACACACTTCCCCTTACCACTACACCACAAGAGCACTTGTGTAAAATTATCCACTTACAAATATATAATACAGAATTCGTAATTACTTTAAAAAAAAACTGATCTTCATCTTCAACCTTAGAAACCCAGAAAATCTGATTGAAAATGGAAATGGAAAACGAAAATCAGATCTGATCTCGAAGATCTGATTGAAACTCAAATTTTCATAATCAAAACGAACTTCAGATCTGGATAATCAAAACGAATTTCAACTAATCCATTTCGTTTCTATTAAGATCAGATCTGGAAACGATTTTCAGATTAAAAAACGAAGAACAGAAACGATTTTCAGATTCGAAATTCGTATTGCAATAATTTTTAGATTTTTAGAAGATTAAACGTTGGTGTTGGTGATGATGATCAAATGAAGAAGATTAAGATATTAGATTTCGTTTCTGGAAATCGTTTTTATTTTTTTGGGTTTGTTCTTCACTTATTCTTGGGTTTCTAGAAATCTGTTCTTCATTTCAATTTCGTTTTTTTTTTAAAATTAATTCGTAGCTATGTACTATATATCACACTTGTAAGATTATTACTAAGAAGCATAAGTGGTGAAGTGGTTAAAGAGGGTGTTTGGTAGCCAAAGGGTTGTGGGTTCAATTCCCACACTTGCCAAAATATTAATTTTTATTAGTAACAATAATGCTGACGTGGCACATGACGTGGCAACCGTTAGTTTTTTGGATGGAAAGTTAACAGCAGGGACTAAACTAGAAGCGTTTGGTATTTGCAAGGTAAATTTTGAAGATTTTCATTTTGCAGGGACGAAAGTGAATTATTTGTATATTTGCAGGAACGAAACGTATATTTAAGCCTAATAAAAAAAGCAGTGCAAATAGTAAAACAAATCCTAAAAAAATGTCAATTTCTACAATCAAGAAATGTTTTTATGTAGTATATATATTTTTTGTGAGTGAAGCATATGTGAAAAATTAATTGAGTTGAAAATTATTATAAGGATAGTGATGCCAAACTCCAAGTTGTGCAACCAACTTTCCTAAATATATTTTACTCTCACCTAAAAGCACATTACAACCTCTAAGGCCTGTCATGGTGTGTGCTTATATTGTTGCAATGACTTTTTTAAAACTTGTTCAAGTCATGGTAGGATATGCATGTACTGTGATTTGAGCATATTATCCTGTATACACTTAAAAGTGAATAGTGGTAAGAGTGTGAAGAGAGGGTTGGTGTTGATGATTGATTGCCCATGTTATTTTGGCTACTTTAGCTTGGTGTTCTTGTTAGCAAGAGTTTTGGACAATTTGGTTTCTTGAATGCACAGTGTTTGGACAATTTGTTCAATGACTTCAGTTAGTTGTTAATTCAATGTTTTTTTTGGGATACTTGGAACTCTTAAACCTTCCATCTTTAATGTTCCATCACTTACTAGGTATGGAGATCACTAAGAAACCAAAAGGAACAAAAAAAAAACAACCTTCAGTTGAAGTCAATGAGTGTGTGTCACAACTACAAGAAAAGATGAGTTGGAATTGTGACCCTTTTAAAAATTAATCTGAAATCACTTAAATAACTTCACAAGTAGCGTTAGACATTGTTAGAATAAATGCTATGTTGAGAAGAGTGAATTAAAATAGTCCTCTCAACTAGATTCTTGAGTTGAGAAGAGTGAGATGAAACAGTCTTCTCTACACACTCTTCTCAACTGTGACAGAGAGTAGAGAAGGGTGAGATAAAACTGTCTTCTCAACTATGTTTCTGAGTTGAGAAGGGTCGATCATTTCTTTCTTCTCAAAACAACTATCATTAAAGAGAAACTACATGATTTTAAAATGCTTTTTCAACGCAATAGATAGTGTTTGAAAATATTATCTTAAGTGTGTAGTACTTAAGAATAGTGCTTTAGTTTACCACTTTGAAAAAAATTGAGAAGAGTTGTAAGATAGTGTTTTACGAAAATTGTGTGTAGTTGAGAAGGGTCAGCAAAGTTGTCATCTCAGTTTTCTAAAACCTTCTCTAAACAGGGAGTTTTAAGAGCAATGAGAAACAAATTAGGAAAGCAGTAAATAACATAATTATGTATAATGGTTCACCCAAAACCCGGGGCTACATCCACTCACTCTTCACACCCAGTGAGTATTTCCACTATTTCCCAAATAGTTACAACTTTACAACCAACCTAGGCTTAAAGTTCTTGTGGTAGTTTTCTCAACACGGCTCTCTACCTATTGTTTCACACCTAATACAATCCTCCTGATCTATTAGGTAGCTTCTAACATACTTCTCTTTAAACATAGAAACACATGCTACATGAGAAGACTTCTCCAGGTTTTACAATATAAAGGTTTGGGGGTTTTTTGTGGGATTACAAGAGCTTAGTTTAAACTATATAGATCTAAACGAATCATAAACAACAAACTGAACAAGCCATATTCAGAATATAAACTCCCTAGATTAAAGGTTGACTTTAGTATAGTGAGAGAAGACTTTCTACTTGAGAAGGATGAGAAAAATTATATTTCTCTCTCACAAAAACCTTCAGCAATTATCCTTGATGGTATTTATAGTCATTGAGTTGAAATATATGTGTATTAACCATTGGTTAATAAATTAGAGTCATTGGACAGGTTTCCCAAGTCATTATAGCCGTTGAGAAGGGTTGACAGAATGTACAACAGCTATTTATGCACTTTCTGCAGAAGACAACACATTACAACTGTCATAACTCTTCTCTTCTTTGAATCTTCGGAACTTTGAGTCTTTTCAAGTTGATGTGTCTCATGTTGATGCTTCTCAACCCGACTCTTCTCAATTTGACTCCTCTCATCATAACCCTTCTAATCTTAACCCTACTTATCATGATGCTTCTCAACTTGACTCTTCTCAACTTGATTGTGAATCTTTTCATGTTGACTCTTCTTATGACTCTTCTCATGTTGACTCTTCTCATGATGACCCTTCTCATGATGACCCTTCTCATTTTGACCCTTTTCATGATGATCTTTCTCAAGTTAACTCTACTGGTCTTGACTCTTCTCATCACATCAAGGATGGTTTTTCTTTGTTGTTTTAGTCAACATTTTCAATCTTGTCATTGCTTCAAGTCTTCTCAACATTTAAGTTTCTTAAAAGCATATTATCTTCTTGAAAGTGGCTTACAGATCCTGTTCTTAAATTTCACTTAAGAAGAAATATTAGTAGCATATGAAATATGAGAACTTAAGCTTCTCGACACAAAGTTTGTTAATCATCAAAACTAGAATGGGATTTTTGCCTCAACATCAATTTGATGTTTTGTCGTATAATGAACTAGACAACTTGCCTAGCGATGCAACAGAGAAAAGAAGAAATGTTTCTGCATAGTATCACCTCGCGACCAAAATTGCGAAAAATTAGGGCATATCGTTTTGGGAGCGAAAGAAGGTTTTAGGGGCTGTGAAGAATTGTAGCTTTTCCACCCTTGGGAACAAGGAGATGAAGAATCCAATGTATCTTTGTGTAATTTCTACTTTACCTTGTATTTCAAATCTTTCAACATGAGTAGCTGATTTTCTTATCGTTAGGAATAGATGAATCTCCCCAAAACTATCATGTGATTCATAGTGCATGATAGCATAGAGGAGATGATTTGATTCATAGCCAATTTTACTGTCAAATTTTATTCACATATAATCCATTTTCGGTTACTATCAATCACTAAATATTTTAAACACTTTAGCAACTAATCCATTAAATTGGTGATTAACCATAATTTTTGAGTTTGACACTCAGGCATACTGATTTTATTACTTTCAACGACTTGGTACACTTGTCGTGATCCTAAAAACAAGGATTTGATCATCCATTGATGAAAACTTCTAAAACCACCGTCTAGAGGCCTATCTGAGTCCATAACGAGATTTTGTAAGTTTGCACACTATACTCTCCCCCATGATGGGATATCCCAAAGTAAGTTTCATGTAAAAGTCATCATCCGTATCACCATTTAAAATGCATTGTTGATGTCCAACTGTAGGAGCTTCCTGAGCATTGAACTGTAATTGCAAGGAGTAACCGATTTGTAGTGAAGTTGTCTACGTGATAGATAGTGTCCGAAAAATCAATACCTGCTTGTTGGGTGTACCCTTTTGTACCAAACATGCTTTGTACCAATCTAAAGATCCATTAGAGTTGTACTAGACCTTATAGATCCATCTACATAGTGTGAGAGGGTGCAAAAGCCAAGTATCATTTGCTTCATCTGTAGGTTCTTCACACAAAGCTTTTTGCCAATATGGATATTTGATTGCCTCATTGTGAATTTGGAGTTAATATATGTCATAGGTCAAGTGATTTTGGATGGGATAGGTTACATGGTAGGTATGATCTTGGTAGTAACTAGAAAGGTGTATTAGTCTAGTGGATCTCATTAGAGGCCGTTGGTTTTGCATAGTTGTGGTGGGAGGGGCTTTCTATGTCTAGGACAATTTCAATTGTTGTATCTACTATAGTGATAGTTGTGTTTGAAGATGGAATATCAGCAGCCACTAGTGCAGCTTTGGTTTCAAAATTGGGAGTGGGATATGGAGGCCATGTGGAAATTTCATGAATGGGAAAAGGGAGAATTATCTCAATAGATAGGTCTAAAAGTGGTGTTGAGGAAGGGGATGCATGATAAAGGAAGATGTGTTCATGAAAGATCACATCTCTTGAAACGAGGAATTTCTTTGTAGTCGTGTCATAGAGTTTAAAGCCTTTGCAACCTACGGAGTAACCAGTGAAAAAACAAGGTGAGGCTCTAGAGAGGAATTTGGTCCTAAATTGGGGGAATTGTGGCAGCATAATTCAAACACCCAAAAGCCCTCAGGTCCTAATATTGTGGTGGCTTGTGATAGAGTTTTTCAAAATCGGAGAATTAATTCTTGCAAAATTGGTGAAGGAAAATTGTTAACTAGGTAGTAGAAGTATCTATACAACCCCCCCTAAAAGGAAACTGAAACATTGGATTGAAAAACAAGACTTTTGCTACATTAGCAAGTGTTGCTGTTTTCTTTCCACAACTAAGTCTGCTCTGGCCCATAGGGGCAACAGAGTTGGTGAAGTGTGCCACGATCCTGCAAGAAATCAATAAGAGCTAGCTCTTTGACATTGTCAATTCTTAGAGTCTTAATATTTTTATTAAATGAGTTTTGAGAAAGGTGAAGCACTGCCTAACTTTAAGCTTTAGATTTATGAGTGAACATATGTATCCATGTATACCTACTACAATCATAGACAATAGTTAAGAAGTATTGTAGTTTCTTATCATATGTGGGTGATAATGGATCCAGATCCTAAAAACAAAAATGCTCTTGAATAAGCATGAGTAATCAAATGAAATAAAGCGACTCGATAAGGGCCCATACCTAAAGCTAACATCATATAACCCAATTAAGACATTGTAGAATAGACCAAATTTTTCTTAATATCTTTTTGAGCAATAGCTAAAGTTGCTCCTAATACTACTGTTATTATACCTATCAAAGTTATTCCACTCATTATGAAGGGTATAACTGTAAAAAGAGGACATGATTAATGGACATGAAGGATATAACTGTTATTATACCTAAAGCTAACATCACAATCGACATGATCAAAAGAATTTGACGTGAAATTATCATCAGAAACAAAACAAAACACAAACATTTTTGTTTAGCTAAAGGATATAGATGACAATCTTGACTAGAGTAAAAATTTACTAGATTATAATCAATTTAGCAAGGGCTAAAATTGACTAATACGAAAGCAAGTAAGGTTTTATTAGTTTTTCTGTTCAATAAAATTGATTGAGTAGGAGACCCACAATTATTTAAAATTTTCACAACAAAAGTGGGACAAAATTAGAAGGCTAAAAACATCAAAAGATATGAGACGAAGGAAGTATCAATTTTGTTAAACTCGGTTTGAAACTATTATTAATACTAAAATGCAAATCAATTTTTTTACACTTCATTTTTTCAAAATCAATTTTTAAACAATAATTATCCACAATCTAACTCTATTCAAATCTAAAATAAACGGACCTTTAATGGACTTTGTAACACGACATCAATGTGAAAAGTGAGAGTGGTTTGTGTTCGGTACTCGGACTCGGATATGATCACGTTCAGGGTAAAGGTTGATGTGCTTCGGGATGGAGATAGACTTTGGATGGATGCTGATTGACCTCGGGTGACCCGATGTAGCTTGATCATGCTCGCCGGGGGGTGGTACCTGCAAACACTCCGACGCCTTTAGTCGGCAAGGGAAGAGATGGGGTGTGCAGGGAATGAGAACGTAAATGGAAACGGAGGGGTGCACCTCTATTTATAGACGATAGTGCCGCACCCGAGCCGTCAGATATAGATGCTTAGATCTTGACCGTTGGATGCAGATGCCGGTTAGTGGAGTGCTGATCGGGTCTTGTCAAGTGCGGAATTGGGTCAGGCCCAAACCGTGTGGGATTGGCCCAGTCCGGAATAGTGGCCCCCCAAGTCGAGGTCGGCCTCGGCTTGATTGAACCGTTGCATTGGGAGCAAGCATAATGATTATTGTGCCACGTGTCAACTTGCTACTGTGAGGGAACAGAGGTGTGACGTTTGGGGAAACCGAGGCGAGACTATCATAGTTGCATTTTGATTCCCTATGTCAGTGATTTGAACGACGCATTGATTAGACGTGCCGTTTCAGTTTCCGAGTTCCGGGAGTATATAAGTTTTCGCAGGGGTTTCTTTTCACACTTTGCCATTTTGAGTGAGCCAGAGAGTTTTCCGATCAGAGGTTCCGCTCACTTCTCCGGCCACCGTACCGAGTTGCACCTTCTTCGTGTTTCTGGGTTTTACTTGCCCCGATTTCATTATTCATCGGTCTGAGATCAAAATTTATTCTGATGTCGACTACTGATACCATGGGGTCGCTGTTGGAGGAGTCTGAGATCGAGGCGAGGGCTTCTAACTCGGCGGCGAACGCAGTCGAGGTGACGTCCGTGAATGTTGCTGGAGTTGCCAAGGCCGAGGGGGTTCCTGATGAACCGGAACCGTACCACTGGATATCTTCCAAGTTTGTTAGTATGAAAGCGAAGTTTAAGAGGAAACAACCCCTGTGTAGTCGCCCTGGAGGGGCAAAAGTGGAGGTTGGAGGAGGCGGAACATTTGGTTGTGTGCACCAAACTCCCAAAAGATATGGTCGGTTATTTCTTCTATGTGAGGTGTATGGACACCATGGGGATCCGGGTTCCCTTAAGTGAGTTCCAGCAAAGAGTGCTGGATCACCTATGGTTGGCCCCTTCCCAGCTGGCCCCCAATGCGTGGGGTTATGTCAAAACGTTCGAGGCCGTGGTGACCTATTTGGGACGGCGTCCTACTGCGAAAGTTTTATTTGCTTTCTTTGAAATCTTCCACCAACCGTACAAGGGTGACACTTCTCGGCAGGGCTATGTCTATTTACGTGGCACCCGAGGTCGGTCTTTCTTCACTCCAGTCAATGATTCAAACAAAGGGTTAAAGTCCATCTTCTTCTTTGTGTGTGCTGCGAATCGGGAGGCCAAGAAGGTCATTGCCGACTATGATGGTGCCGAGCTGATTAGGCCGCACTTCCCTCTTTCATGGTCCGAGGTTCATTTTACCCGGGGGTAATACTTATTCTGTGAAGCCGGAGTCCCTCACAGGGGAGGACGCCGTTACTTATACTCTCCTCAATGAATGGGGTAAGAAGTTGCACGGTGTCGGGGATAGATTTAGTCGTGCTTCGATCATCGCGGCCGGGATCGAGTTTGAGGAGAAGCTGAAGTCTACTCTGGGTAATTTTCTGCTTTTTTCTTTTCTTTTTGTACTCGTTTTGTTTCTTTGGCGGCTTATCTTATATTTTCTTCTTTTTTTGTGTCAGACGAGCTGGCTGGGTTGGACTAGTCCTCAATGATCAGGCCATGTTCTTCCAACTCAAAGGGAAGTTCTTTGGACCGAAAACGGGCTACTCCTAGCTTGGTGACTATTCCTGCACTCTTCAAAAAACCAAAAAACTTTGATTATTGAGGACATCGGGCTCGAGGTCCCTTCTGCGGCCGAACTTGAGTCTTGTGAAAGGATTGCCGAGGCTGGGATCAATTTGTATGAGAGGCTTCACCAACGGGAGTTGGACCCCGAGATTTCGCAGCTTCAGACCCGTCTTAACAAGGTCGAGGCCCAGAATCTTTGGGCCGACGGAGATTTGCTGGATCAAAGGGACAAGTTGGAGTACAGTCGGGATGAGAAGATTCCGGAGCTCCTCGAGGAAAACCATGTTCTTCGGAGTATCTTGAAGCTCAAGTGGTCGCTAATCAGGCCGAGGCCTATCAAGCCGAGGTGTATGAAAGGCAACTTACTGAGTTGGAGGCAGAGAGAGCTGAGGTTCAGGCTGAGGTAGAGGCTTGTCGTGCTGAGGTGAAAAGGGCGAAGGACGAGAACGATGCCGTTGCTGCCAGGGTGGTGGATTCCGTTGAACTTGGCTTTGTCCGTTGCAAAGGATTAACAGCGATGATAAGTCCAAACATTCCTTTGGAGCTACTAGACCCTGGCCATGAGATTTATGAAGGAAAGCTAGTCAAGCCGAGGCCCGGCTTAGACCTGGAGGGAGCCGAGGTTATCTTCAAATATTCTAGAGAAGAGGACGAGGAAGTACCCGAGCTGGAATAGCCTTAGTAATCCTTTACCTTTGTAATTTTAGTTTATTTTTGTGCTCCCCTTTTGTAAAGATGGACTCATAGTTCAGTTCAATTAATGAAATCTCAGTTTGAATGAACTTTTGTTTTACTTGAGCAATTACCGTCTCATTTTTTACATTGATAATAAATGAATAGACACTCGCTGAGATGTGAGTGAGAATCGGCCGAGGCCGAGATAAACAGAAGTCGAAGCAATTTACCTCGGTCGTTACGTACCTCTTCTCCTGGGCCGCTGTGGGCCCCGTCCTCAGTCTTTGATGGAGCATAGAGCTCGGAGATCAGAGAGGTCTTTGATTCGGAGTCGCTGCGGGCTCCTTGTCTTTGATCTCTGATGGAGCAGTGAGCTCGGGGATCATAGAGATCTTCAAATCGAAGTCGCTGTGGACTTCAGTCTTCGGCCTCTGATGGAGCACAGAGCTCGGAGATCAGAGGAATGTTTGTTTCGAAGTCGCTGTGGACTTCTTCCTTCGGCCTTTGATGGAGTGTAGAGCTCGGAGATCATAGGGAAGTCATACCCTCACGAGGCGGCCCTGTTAGGGCCGCTGTGGGCCTCTCCCGCACCCCGTGATGGAGCGTGTGAGCTCGGGATCACGAAGGACGCTCTTATACAGCCTCGCCTTATACCGTTGTCCGTCGAGTGGCCAACTCGGATCAGACTCGGGTGAGAAGGGCGTTGCGATGTGTCGGGAGCCGATATTGTCGCGGAACCTGCGTGTTAGTGACAGATATTCTAGACAGTAATATTAACTGATAGAGCGTACTTCTGCAATCTTTTCTTATTTGAAAGACAGTCATAGTACATCAGGTCGTTACATTACTTTTGCCTGTCCTTCAATCGATGCCGTGGCTGCTCTCTTCTTACTCTGGAATGGCTCCCTTCTTAGAAATTGTGAGGGCTTGCTGCTTCTTCTCCCGACGCTCCGACTTAAGGCACAAATACTGGCATCTTCTTGCCCCATCGAGGTCAACCGGGATCGTCACTACCTCGTCCTGATCTGACAGGAACCTCATTTTGAGGTGGACCGCGGAGGCGATGGCCTCGAGTTTGCCCAAGGTCGGGCGACCAACAATGCACTGGTATGGAGACGGGCACGACAGCACCACGAATCTTGTCTTGATGATCTTCGAGCGCGCGTCTTCTCCGTACATGACCCGCAGTTTGACATATCTCAGCGGCTTTGTTAGGGAGCCGTTGAATCTTACCAAGTCGGAACTGTTTGAGTCGGTGAACGAGAGCGGTGGTCTGTTTGACTTGGTCGGGACGGGGATTGAGTTGTTTCCAATGCTTAAGATTTCTTGCCAGCGACGTTTCATCGAGTGCTTCGTCTGCCCGACCTCAATGGAGGAACCTCCCATTATCACCATAGCCACGGGTCGCTGGCGTTGCGACCGGCGCCTCTTCAGCCGAGTCGCTGCTATCATCTGTTGTGGTCTTGGTTACTTCATTGACCACAGCTTTTGCTTTCCGTGGTGAGCGTCGGGGGGAGCGTTCCCTCTTCTTCTCGTTAGACTTCAGATATTGTTTTAGTTTTCCTCGCTGGATCAGCTCCTCTATGTCGTCTCTCAACACTCTGCAGGCATTCGTGTCATGGCCGTGACTCCTGTGGTACCTACAGTAGGTTTTCTTGTTCATGTTGTCGCGCTGGGGGATCAGCGCCGGCCATTTGACGTCCCGAAGCTCGGTGTTTGCACACTCGGCCAAGATCCGTTCCCTCGGGACGTTCAAGTTGGAATATTCCGTGAAACTCCCGTGCCATTCCTTCGATCCGGATCCCTGGTCCTTCTTACGCTTGTCTTTGGCGTCTTTGCCTTTGCCTGACGTCGGACCCGTGGTGAGTCCATCTGCAGCGGACGCTTCTTCGTAGTCAAGGTGACGTTGGGCGCGCTTTAGGAATTATTCGAGCGTCTTTGGCTTGCGGAGGCCGACGTTAACGTGGAATAGTGAGCCCTTCCTATGACCGTGCCTCATGAACATCATCCTGACGTCGTCCGAAAGGTGGAGGACCTCGTCCGCCTTCTTGTTGTACCTCTCGATGTAATCCCTTAAAGACTCGTTCTCGCCCTGGAAGACCATCCTCAGCACATCCTCCGACTTAGGTTTCAGTCTTGAGGCCGTGTACCGGGCCAAGAACAGCATGGTGAATTGTTTCCATGATGAGATCGAGGTCGGGGGCAGATGCCAGTACCACTTTAGTGCACTCTTGGTTAAGGAGAGAGGGAATTGCTTGCACCGAACGTTGTCCGAGGCGTCGCGGTAGTCAAGCATCAGGTCAAAGGTGTCTACGTGCTCATCGGGGTCTCCTTTCCCGTCGTAAAAGTTCAGCCAAGGAGGTTTCTCCAAAGATTTTGGAATCCGGCAGTTAGCAATTTCCGGGGTGAAGGGACTCGTCCGAGATCGGCGATCCAGCTTTTCTGACTTCTTGTGGGTCCCTTTCCTCCGGGGAGAAGAAGTTCGGGATGAAGATGAATCGAAGGAAGAGTTACCTGAGTCGTTCGTGGAATCTGACCTCAGCGGAGATGGTGGAGTCGGGGGCCTCCCGCGGCGCTTCTCCCCGCGGATTGGAGAGGTGTGTCATACCGAGACTCCTTGTGCCGAGGTGGACTTCGGTGCCGTTGAGATGCGGAAGTTTGAGGAGGAGAAGGTGGATGCCGGCCTGCAGGCTGAAGAGTGGCCGTTTGGGCGATGGCAGCTACCTCCAGTCGGGACTGCTCTTGTTGGATCAAATCCCGGCTTCGGCGTTCCAATATGTCAAGGAGGTGGCTGACGGCCTGGATCTGAGCAGGAATGGCATCAGTAGGTGGAATTGGAACCAGTGGTGGAAGTCGGCTCAAGGTTGGGATGACTGATGCTTCCTCGTATGGTAGCGTTTGAACGTGACCTTCGGGTGTTTCCGCAGCTTGGAGCGGGGCTACGGTGTTCGTTGGTCACCATTGTTCGGTAGTTGGACTCGGATATGATCACGTCCGGGGTACAGGTTGATGTGCTTCGGGAGATCTTGGAGATAGACTTCGGATGGATGCTGATTGGCCTCGGGTGACCCGAGGTAGGTTGATCATGCGCGCCGGGAGGTGGTACCTGCAAACACTCCGATGCCTAAGTCAACAAGGGAAGAGAAGGGGTGTGCAGCTGGGAATGAGGGGTGCACCTCTATTTATAGACGATAGTGCCGCACCCAAGCCGTCGAATACAGATGCTTAGATCTTGACTGTTGTATGCAGACACCGGTTTGTGGAGTGCGAACCGGGTCTTGTCAAGTGCGAAATTGGGTCAAACCCAAACCGTGTGGGGTTTGGCCCAGTCCGAAACAGTTTGTGATCAAAACATTTTCTTGGGTAGTTAACAAAATAAGCACAAGTGTTTTGTGACTTCCTCGACATAACGTGCTCATAGGACATCAAAATTCTGTTTTATAATGAAATAGAGGACCAGATATTGAAGCCTAAAAAGAAATTCCACGTTCTAGTCGGCATAGTATCATGATCATGCACCTCAACTCATGGCATTCTTGCTTAGTGGGTCCCTTCAATTCAATATTCAGCTACTTTGATTTAGCTTTAAATTCACTTGTTTAACTTAAAGATTAAGTCGGGCATCATACATATGGTTTACCTATTTAATTAATTACATTATTAAACAAGTGGATGATATAGAATATATTCTCTATCAATATTCAATAACATTTGAGGCCAAAAACAAAACAAGTGGAACCTAAATATCCTGTCATTGTCTGATTAGAAGGCCTTACGTCTAGTCACAGATATTTATAGTACAGAATCATCGCTGTGATTGTGAAACCGGACCGGAGATATTTATAGTACAGATATTTATACTCACAGAGTGAAACACGCTAAATATGGACAATAATAGGTCAAATAAAGTTGCCGTTGCCGTTGTTGTTTTTATTTTTATTTTATTTTAAACAAAAATTTATTAAACTCAGAGCAAAAATAGGCATGATTTTTTTTAGGTTGAACTAGCAAAAATAGGCATGATTCTTTGATAGTTCAAAATATTAATTAATTTTATTATATTTACTGGTACGATAAAATTTAGTCAGATTGCTTAGGTCAAGTTTGTCGTATTCTTCGTTAAACATAACTACATAAGCTAAAATGGTTATCAATTTTGTGTTAAAAAAATAGTTATCAATTACTTTTACTTATTTTTTGGGTGTATCATTTTGATAGTTTTCTTAGCATTATTACAACTTTTTAGTGAAAAATATGACACAATTGACCTAACCAACTTGACCTACGTTTTTGTTATCCTGCTATCAAACAGACCCTAAATATTTTTCTTTAAAAAATACTATTTATTTAATTTTATCATTAAATAAGTTTACATAGAAAATTAAATGAAAAAGAATAATCTGGAAAATGCACTTTAATTTTAATACATTTAGAAACTTAAATTAAGTTAACTAACTTAATTAATTAGGTGAAATTAGCTATTTATAATTTTGTCGGAAATGAATAATTTGTGATGAGGGTAATATGTATAGACCATCTAATAAGGTAAACATGGAACAACTACAGTGGTGGATCCATAGCCAGAGTCAGGGGTTCAAAATTTTAAAAAAGTATGATTCGCTAAAATTATAATTAAAAACAATTTTAATATATTTAAATAAATAAATTATATAATTTATAATTGGCCTATTTGTGAGATATTTGGGTGCAATTGGGTGCAAAGTTAAGGGTCTTAATACAAAATTATAATTTCAGAGAGTTCAAAATATTATTATATAAAGAATAAATGCATAACAATATTTTTATATAGGAGAAAAATGCATATGTTTTTTTTTCTAGGGGTTCAAGTGAACCCCCTAGCATAGGCACAAGTCCGCCACTGAACACCTAGGTATAATAATTATGGCAACAGTACCTAAGACCAGTGTTGTTCAACCCGGACCGACCCGGTCGGTCGGACCGTGACCCGGTACCCCACCCGGTTCGAGCCAGCAATTGGATCGCACATGTAGTTGGCTCGGTATGACCCGGTGTGACCCGGTCGGGTTGGTGGTTGGCCCGGTGACCCGAACCGATGTACAACCCGCGGGTCAAAGACAGTCCATGTGATTTTTTTGAAAAGCCAAAAATAGGAATCATGGGAATCGAACCCATGACCACTAGTTGAAATCTTGGGTGCTTTACCACTACACCACTTGTGATTTTCAAGTAATAGCTTCCAAAACTGATTTATATATTATTCTTTACTTGCAAATTTGAATTAATGTCTTACAATTCTTTATTTGCAAAACAGATTTTTTTAACACTCCCTTATTAATATGAACTTTACAAATCTGAAATATATACTAATATACTATATAAACCTATAAATACTTAAATGGTTTATTAAAAAATATATTTGTAATTCCTAATATGTTATATTAAAATATTGTTATGCATTTATTCTTTATATAAGGTGGTGGTGGTGTCGTGGGTGGTTGTTGTGTGGTGGTGGGTTAGTGTTTGTAGGTGAGAGAGAGAGAGTAGAGGAAGAGGAAGGGAAAGGTGAAGAGGAGAGAAGAAGAGTGAGGGTGGTGGTAATGGTTGTGTGGTGGTGGAGAGTAGAGGAAGAGGAAGGGTGAAGAGGAGAGAAGAAGAGTGAGAAAGAAGAGTGAGGAAGAAGCGTGAGGAAGAGACAGATTTAAGTAAAAAAAATTTAAAAAATTTGAGTGGGCTATAGCGACGGACAATCCGTCGCTAATTGCTGCGCATTTACCAACACCCTGCAACTGTCAGTAAAGTTGCGAGGGAATTGTCAATCCGTCGCTAAATGCAATGGTCATTTGCGAAGGACCACACAGATCCGTCGCTAAAGATTTTCAGATTTCCCGCCCAACATATAGCGACGAATAGTCCGTCGCTAAAGCCCAAATTTCCGTCACTAAATCCCAAAAATCACGCTTGACCAATTCCCTCGCAAAGTCCGTTGCTAATTCCAGTTTTTGCGAGGGATTTCTTTTCTCTCGCTAACGTCCGTCGCTAATACTCAATTTTTTTGTAGTGTAAAGACTTGATCTTTAAAAGAAGTATGGTTCTGATGAAACTAGATACACCACTTGACCGCCGTTCCGGACTGGGCCGATGGCCTGTCCCTCCTGACTGGCCTAAGAACTACCCAAGGTCCACTTTCCACTCATGCCACTAAATGGGGTGCGTGAAGATTGGTCTCAACGGCTCAGATCAACTCGCCTGATCCAACAGCTAGCCTGCAACGCCTACCTCTTTAAATACACGTCCACCCCCACTGATAGGTACACTTTTCCCAATAAATTCATTTCCTGCTTTGACTTCTTGCCCTGACTTGGGCGTCAGAGTGTCTTCACAAGTACAACCTGACTTGGGTTCTGCTCCCGAATTCATCATCAGACAGTACGACCTTGCATATGATCGGTCTATCTAAGACTGTTAAGGTACGATCCAACCATCATTCAAAACAAGCACTTCAATATACAAGTCTTTTTGGAATCCATCCGCAAACTGTGAGCCTGGAAATGCGCGACACTAATCAAAATGAATATCTTAACTAGCACCCTTAAGACATTGAAGACATTGGTTAAAGAATTGAAATAAGTAAATCAACTATCTCTTTAGGAATATAAAGGGATGGTCAAATAATCAAATTGCCCATTTAAATTTTTGCTTTTTGAGGGCAAATTTGTAAATTTATAATTATTTTATCATACTTTTTATTTTGACAAAGTATCTCCCGAGGTCCCTTAACTTATTTTTTAGTAACAAATAGGTCCCTTAACTTTTTATGTAACGCATAGATCTATTAACTTTTAAAAACGTAACATCGTAGCCCCTTTTAACGGTTTTTTGTTAACGCCACTATAAAAACGCCTACTTGGCTTTTAAAGTGCTTCTGTGACTTTTTTATTATGCTTACGTGGCAATTTTAAATACCGACTCATTATTTTATAATTATTTTTAATTTAAAAATAAAAAAATGTGAATTTTCGTCTTCTTCGTGAAGCCATTCCAAACCTTGTCTTTTTGATTCCAAACCTTATCTTTTTCTGCAGTGAATTGCAGATTATGAAGCCCCGATACTTCAAAATTGGCAATGTACCCGTGTCCGATACGTATCCGATACCGATACTTTCCGACACGTACCCAAAGATTATCCAATAATTTTTTAATTCTTTTTAAAAAAAATATTTCACTCGATACTTTTCAGATACTTCTTTGATACTTCTTGCCAACTAAGGATACTTCTCAGATACATTTTCGATACCTCTTACTAACTAAACACATGATTGTCACACACACACAGATATATATATATATATATATATATGATACACTTTAGTACCTCAATAACAAACAGACAAAATCATATGTTTTTTCGTAACACAATCATAGAAGAAATATAATACATTATGATATCAGTGAGATAAATATACATAACTATATCTACTTGATATGATCACATGTATTTATTTCTACAATGTGATGATCATTTATAATAGAAGGTAGGTAGAGTGGGTTCACAATGATGCTCAAGCTAGAATATCTTAATAAAATACTTATCGATATATGTGTGTCTATATATATATATATATAAGTAATCATTTATGTGAGCTTCTAAGTCAATAATATTTTAGTTAGTAATTTGTTTCCCTTAATATTTAAGGCAAACTTCGCCAATCAGTCAATTATATTGGGCAGTTTTTTATCATATCTATAAAATGTAATATTTCTGTTTTTATCTTTGTTTTTTTTTCTATTTGTGTTTCTATTCCGTTTTTTTCCTGTTTTGTTTTTATATGTTTAAATTTTAATTGAATTTTTGATTAAAGTATCCCAGCCGTGTCGTATCTTGATTTTTAAAATTTTCACGTATCCCCGTATCCGTATCGTGTCGTATCCCGTATCAGGGCTGATCTGTACCTTTGATCGCTTTGTAGTAAAGCAGCTAAGGTCCAAGTCTTCTATGCTCACTCCGCTAGTCGCTCTCCAAGCTGATGATGGTGGGCGGGTGTACCTGCGATTACACTCCAACGCCCAAGTCAGGAGCGAACGAGCAGAGTAATATTACTAGTGAATAGTGTGTACCTGACAATGACGCAGTGAATGCTTATATAGTGTTTGGAAGTTGCCTATGGCCGTTAGATCGTTGTACGGACCGATCAAAGCCATTCATTCCGGTTTATGCTCTTTGTCATCCTTAATGGGCCGTTTTTGTGCGTGAGGCCTGGATTGGTCTTCGGCCCACTCTGGAACAAGGGCTTCATAGATTGCAGATCTACAAAAATTCTCTTCTTTAATCTCATTCAAGTTCTTCAATCTGCCAAAATAAAATGTTGATCTTCCACAAGCAGCAAACCCATAATTTCATGGTTGTCTCTCATCTCTTCCACCATCATCTACGAACCCACAAACACAATCTGCTTCGACAACAAATCAAAGAAGAATCTGAGAATCGATGAATCTGACGAAATCGAAAAGAAAACGAATTTTAGAAATGAAATCAAAGAAAAGGAATCTGAGAATCAAAGAATTGAGTCTGAGAATCGATGAATCAATGAATCTGACGATATCGAAACCTGAGAAACAAAACGAATCTGAGAGTCGACAAATATGACAAAAGCGAAATCTGAGAAACGAACATGTATCTGAAAACGAAATATGAATAGAAGCGAGTCTGGGTTGAAGAGAGAAGATGAAGAGATCCGTTTCTGAGTTGAAGAGAGAAGATGAAGATGATGAATAGTAAGCTTTGATTAAAAAACTAATTTTTAATTAAAATCCTAGGTGGATATGCCACATAAGCATTAGAAAAGCCACATAAGAAATCTAACAACCACTTAAGCATTTTTGTAACGGTGTTAACAAAAAAACATTAAAAGGGACAACGGTGCAACGTTTTTAAAAGTTAAGAGACCTATTCATTGTTAAGGGACATGGGGAGATATTTTTTCTTTTGCTTTTGTGAGACCCACTTTCTCCCAACATCTCCTAATTTTTTTTATCTCACATTTTAAAGAATTTTTACCCGCCCCCCCCCCCCCCCCCCATTTCACATTTCATTTTTTTAATCTATCTACTATCAGTTTATCAAAACATTAAGCGTCAACTATCTATTTATCAACTATCTGTTTAATCAACTCAATCACTACCAAAAATACCAAACTTCCCATTTTTATAATATTGGACAAGGAAATATTTGTACCATTATAAATGAATATTTTGTTTTTATAAATCTTTTTTTATCTTTCTTTTGAGTTTTGGCGGGTAAACATTACACGTTATTGATACAACTTCATTATTTTTGATTTCTTACGGGTAAACGTAACACGTTGTAAATAATCATTTTTTATATTTATTTTCATGAATTTCTTCATTTCTTACAAATGAACGCTTTTCTTTGAACCGCGACAAGGATATTTTGTTATATAAATATCTTAATTATGCAATTAGATATTGTCGAAAAAGTACTTTTTATATGTTTTTTTTTCAACGGGTAAACGTTACATGTTTTTGTTATGATTTCATTATTATTAATTTTTTTTATGGTGAGACACACTTTCTAAGAATAATTCTTTTATATATTTTAGATACAATAGGAAGATGTTACATGTTATTGTTATGATTTTATTACTGATAAACTGTATTTCGTAACAATAAAAAATGTCAAACGAAGAAAATTCTAAAGTTATGAAACTTCTTAACAACTTAAAAGATTTATTGTAATTGAATTCTGTCTAAGTCAATTTAGACAAAGAATATGATGTCACTCATATGTATGCACAGATATAACTCCTAGTTTGTATTGAAAAATAGTGTACTTAGTATCGTGAAGACACATTTATTTTTTGAGATTATAGACACATTTCTTTTATTGATGTTTTCTTTTTTGTGTAAGTAGAGTAGTTTCTGGGCGTAACGATAGAAATTAATCCCTCGAGCCCGATAGAACCACATTGAGCGGCAAAACCTTTCCTCAACAGTTTTAGCGCTGCTCCCAAGACCGGATTAGAACTCGGTACATTGATTAAGCTATTGATGTCTTTTGACAAACACTTTTAATGATTATTTAACCATTATTCACAATATTATATGACAATTCAACTAATAATTTCATTAGTCTTCTTAAAGAGCTTACCGTAAAATCTATGGAAAAAACTAATTAGAATAGACTTAATAAATTTTTTTATTGTATTATTGGTGTGCAGTATCCACCGACTTTGCTGCTGACTAATCTTCGCTGGGGAATTTAGCTGACCAATTATATACCTAACTTTACCGATCTGTCCCAACAGAATTTTTGCGACACCCCAACATTTGAACTCGAGATTTTGAGGTAAGATCCAAACTCAGTTATCACTCCGAGCAACCTTTATCGGTAATAGAATTAACCATTAAAATAACTCACAGTGAAACATATTTTTCTTCAAAATGCTTATTATTATAGTTGCAAGAGACGGTCATTGATGATAATACTCCAGCTGTTAATTTGTGACCTCTTCTTCAAGCAAAAAAAGACAAATCGTGCCGAGTCAAGTTCGAGAAGACAAGTATTCCTAATAAAGAAATCATGGCGAGGCAAGTTTCTTTCTTTTTGAGGGCAAAACGTAAGATAAGTTAAATAATACAACTCCTTTGAAGAATTTTATTTACTTACAAGAATATAACAAGGGATCGCCATCATTCTACAGTTAATTAATAATTAATTTAGATGCATATGTCTATTCCGTTGATAAAGGTTATCTAAGTTTTGTCCTTTATTTATTTTATTTTATTGGTGAAATCCTTTATTTTATCTAGTAACAATTTCACCAAACAAAATTTTATTAACAAAAATGAGTAACAAATTTGTTTGGCCATCGACATGATTCCACTGCTGGAAACTGTGAGTATTATTGGTCAATTCATTTGTAAGTTTGTCTTCCATAAGCTCATTTTTTTTTATTCAGAATGTTCAAAAATATATTTTTAAGCATAAGTTTTGTTAATAGAATTTTTTTTGCCACACAGGTGATCATCTTGAAGAATGGAGTTTGTCTTAAAAGTGGGGCTTCAATCACATCCCCTTGGGACAAACTTATCAAAATATCATCGGTTGTTTATATTATTGATCCTTTATTTTTCTATTTTTTAGACAATTTGAGATAGTATTGATTACGTATTTTTATTTTATGTTTTGATCAGTATACATATTTTTGATCAGTGTATTTTTATTTTATTTAGCTATTTATGTTTATAGAATAATTGTATTTGAAATATTAAGATTAATATTTTTAAGTAAAATTTATTTGGAGAAAATGTTTTATTGAGTGTTTATTGAAGTGGGTTTTTTTTTGGTCAAAAATGAAGTAGGTATTTTTTTTTGGTCTAAAAAATGTAGTAGGTTTAAAAACGTATAAACACTGGTGTTTTGGGCTTTGTTTTTGCTGCCAAGCCACAATTTTTACTAAGTTGCAACCCCCTTTCCTTATGGAATTTGCTAAACGCACTCCCCTTTATTTAAACCCTACGCTATAGTATGTCCTCCGTACTTCAATCCTTCCTCTCTTTGCGCAACCTCTCTCAGCTTTCATTCTAGGGTTTGGCCTAACTTCACTTTTATTTCTCCATTTAACCAAAAAATCATAAAAATAAATAAATTACAAAAATAAAAATCAGAATTAAGAAAAGTTAACATTAAGCAAAAATTATAAAATAATAATAATAATAAAAATGAAAATAATTAACAAAATTACAAAAAAATCAGAAAAAATAACACAACAGCTTCGGCGCTTCTCAGTTGGGCCATTTCTTACTCTCCTTGTTGAGCAAGACTTCTCAGCAAGCCTGATATCTGAAACAGGAAATAAAGATCATTCGGAATCAAGAAATTAATTTCTGAAACCCTAAAAAGTCCCTCTAAAAGCAGGATGAATTTCACAAGAAGACACACAAAAATTTCAGAAAAAAATCATCACGCGATTAGGTTTCCACACTGAAACCCTAGTAAACTAAACACCCGAAAAGCAAAGCAAGGTTTAGCATTTTCAGAAGCTGGAAAGCAAGTTGGTTTTCATATATATATCTAGCGCTAAAAATATACGTACAAATTGTTATTGGTGTATAAATAAATATGTTCTTTCCTCACTGCAAATAATGGAATTAGGATATGCATGAAATACTATATTACAAATAGATTTTGACCTGTGAGTATAATACAAGTTCTTGTTTTTATCATTACAAAAGACCGTGAATATGAGTGAGTAGATACAAAGTCATGGGTTCTTATTTTTATGTAATTTAATCTTATTGCAATTTATATTATGAATATGAGTGAGTAGATACAAAGTCTTGGGTTATTGGGAGTAATCCAATGATAGGTCCCTAGCAATTCCCAAGACTATTCTCCACTCCAAATTGTTTTATATTTCAATCTAATTTTATTGTCTTTCAAATCTTATTTTAAACATCAAACGAAGAACCGAAAGGTGAAGTATTGATGTTGAAACTATGAAATTAGACAAGGGAATCAAAATATGAGAATAGTTTTGAAACTCTTGAGACATTATAAAGGTGTTATGCTTAATGAGTTTTGGTGACGATCAACCATGAGAATAGACTTGATTGTTAGTTCAAAACACGCTCTTGTACTCTGAAAGAAGACATTAGTTATATTTGCAGCCTTGTCTTTGAAATACATTACTCTTATAATTTGGTGAATGGTCTAAGAATTATTTTGGTTCCTCATTGTTGTGATGAAACTATAGCCCAAGATTGTTTTTATTTCTGAATTTTAAATCAAACAATCATTTCTTCTACAAATCAATCATTTCTTTTAGCTAATCACCACTGAAAAAGAATTTGGTAATCACAAAAGTCTCCGTGGGATCGATACTTTTTATTACGCGATAGAACCGTGCACTTGCGGCCTATCAGTATTAAAATGTATCATATATGACTGATAATCATGTTCTTAGTTGGTAAGAGGTATCAGAAATGTATCTGAGAAGTATCATTAGTTGGTAAGAAGTATCAAAGATGTATTTGAAAAGTATCGAGTCGAATATTTTTTAAAAAAATTAAAAAATTATTAGATACTCTTGAGGTACGTATCATGTGTTTGTCAGTATGGATATATATCAGACACAGATGCGTCTCCATTTCTGAAGTATCGGAGCTTCATAGGAAAATTTGCATCAGAAGTTTTTAATAAGACATTCTTCATTTTCTTTGCCAAAAAAATGTTGAGTCACATTTAGTTTTAGGTCCTTCATCTTCAAAGTTGATGAACATTGGTTTTACTTTCTAATCAACTGTCATACTTAGTGTGTTAACACTATTTGTGGCTAACCAATGAGCCTATTTTTTAAGATAGCCTAACCAATGAGCCTATATGCGTTTTATATAACTCAGGATTTATGTTTGGCCTAATTGGATTTTTAAGCATTATTGACATCTTGAAAGTACATATATATATTATGCCCTTTATCTATTTTTGTTGTAGTTATTGTTAAATTATAAACTTTATATAAGAGAATTATCTACTTCTTCCATGGAGAGTTAGATGGTTTGAAACGGGCTGGAAGGCTAAATAAGGGTGTTGGGGCAAATTCTAAACTAGCTGGAGTAAATATTGAGCTTAATTCTCTCATTTGTGGCCAAAGTTGAACAAACTTTATGCCCCATTTGAAGCTGGTGCAATGGGGAATCTTAGGAATCATGTAGATGGTACTTATACGAGAGGAAGGAAAGGCGTGGAAAACATTAATTGAGACGTAATTCTCTTCTTGTGATTCTAATTTTAGAGCAATTCCTTTACATTAATAAAGAGCTAAACTCTCTTAAACAATCCTTTTGTGTAGACATTGTTGAGGTTTGATCTAAGAAACCTTGTCATGTTTAGTTGTTTCATATACAGTTAATTTCATTTTTCATGTTTTTTCTCTTCTTTGGTTCTTGATTCTAATTGCTTAAATGGGATTGAGTCTTGAACTTATGAGTTAATTGGGTTTCATGTTTAATCTTGGATAGATGGTTAATGATTAGTTAAACTCGACCCCTAGGATTAATTGTTTTACATAGTTGTTTAAATGCTATTTTTGCCTATTGTTTCCATTTCATTACATGTCATTGTTGAAGTTGAAATCTCCCTCAACCTTTTAATTTTGTTGCTTAATTTGATTGCATTTCTGAGTTGGTCAATAGGAAACGATTTGGACTACCGCTCTTACTACGAGTAAGAACATAGAAGTTAGCTCGGTTTTATGAATTTTGGTTGGTTCGGCACCCATCAAACGTCTCCTTCAAAGTACAGGCAGCGACGGTGTTGGTCAAGCATCACGATCAATTTCCATGCTTCGAAAGTAGGAATTGTTGTTCCAAACTCCCAAAGGTGCCACCAATATGTTCGTGCTAGGAGGAAATTGCTGCGTTGAACGGTAGTGTTAGTGGTGGTGACTGGTTATTCGAATGATGGGTAACGCTCTCTGGTGCCATTGCTCTAGCCTATGTCGTCGTTAGAAAAAAATGGATAGGGTATGTGCACATACACTCTGACGCTCAAGTTAGAAGGGGTAATGAAGAGCATTAGTATAAACTTGAAGCTAGAGCTTCTAGGATGGATGGTTTATATAATTGAGTCATACCCTGGTCAGGTTGAGATTAATCCTTGAAATTTTCTTAGGCCTTTGGCAGAGAATCATAGCAGTGAATGACTTTAAAAGCAATACATGTAAGAAAATATTTGTATAATGTTTCAATACATAATGGAAGTATATCCTGTCAAATATGTCAATATCTCATTAAGGTCCACATATATAGTTCACAACACAAGCAAATAACTAAATTTCAAACATAACTCTTAATATAATAACTGTAACTACTCTGAACATCATAATACCTAGACCACAACATAACACCTCCATATTTAGCAGAACCCTTAATAGCTGGAAGCACAACTGAAGTAAGATCACCTGCAGGAACAAAACCACTTCCTGCAGCTTCTGGTGAAGCTGGTAACCCCAAGAATACCTTACTGACAGGAACACTTGTTGTCCACTGTTTCCATGCATCTTCAAGGCTACTAATTTCCCCAACATTATATTGACAAGGAGGGTTGTTATAAAATTGCACCCAAACATAATCAAAAAGACCAGTTGTAAGAGCATTTCCTAACCAAGCATCAGGAAAAGGACATTGAGGAGCTGCAGTTATATAAACTTTCTTCCCATTATACCCTTTAAGAAACCTTGCAAGATCACCCCAATGTTTGTTAGATCCACCTTCAATATCAAAGTCAATGCCATCAAGAACAGCAGGACCTAGAGGACGAGATGATGAGTTTCCTCCTAAGTAGTTATTCCAAAGGTAAGTAGCTACACTACTTGCATCTTGAATTGTTTCAAGAGGGTAGCTACCTTTATCTCCTCTTAAAGAAAGCAATACTTTGATGCCTTTGGATTGACAATATTTAATGTCTGAGCTTATTCCAGTACACCCATTACTCTGTGGGACACAATGACCAGCTAGATTGATCATTGGAGTTTGGCTAGGGACAAAGGTTGGTAAGAAAGCTATGATCACATATTCATAGTTCCCTGTGGCACAAGCTTCAGCTAGGGTGCCCTCATTACCATTCTGGCCCCAGTAGGTTACAATTTTTCCAGCATTAGAGCCATTTGCTAGTGCTAGGAAGGTTAAGGAGAAGAATAAGATTGAGAGTGGTGATTTCAGTGCCATTGCCAAGTTGGAAAATAACTGAGGAATTAGTTCAAATGGCTTATTCTATGAGAAGTAGTGGTGGTGGAGAATGGCTTTTATAAAGTTAAAATGTTCCAAGCACACCCCTTTGAATTGTGGAGGTTTTTCTTACAAGATCGTGCCTTGGCATTCACTCTTCTAGCTAGCTACTCTAATGTAAAATATTATAATCATTGATGCTGACTTCAGGAATGCAAAGTCAAATGATAGAATTAAAATAGAAGCCGATCTTTTGAAAGAGTGGCGAATTAGACATCAGAGGTGGAGTGAATTTTCATGTCAAGGAATTTATTGATGGAAATAATTATAACATAGATACAATATACACCATATAATCAAATTTGAAGAAGGATTTGTTACTGTTAAAAAAAAATCTCTATTCATGGGTGTAAAGAAAATTTAATTTAGGCAAATTTTCTTTTAAGTGAGAAAGTTTGAGGTTTGATCTTTTTTGTTAATATACGAGGTCTTTTTATTTTATAAAAACTAATAATAAATATTTTTGTCTGTGAGTCTAAAGGCGTATCTTTAGTAGTCTTACTCTTGATCGGCCATCATATGTAGTTCGTCACGAAAAAGAAGAACGCTGTAAGAGGCTAAATGGGAAGTTACTTTTATACTTATCCAATGAAGATAGAGACCGCTACTACACAAAATGTTTTAAAATTTGTGATTTAACACCGATTTTATAATATTAAAGACGGTCTTAAATAAAATCGCACTAGTATTTTTGTAAATAAAATGTTATATATCGTTTTAGCAGGTTACACGCCTCAAATTCGATGCCAGTTTAAAGCAAATGAATGTCATGGTATCTCTGATGTAACTCAACTTTAACAAGTTTAAAATACCATAGTGGTTGTTCGTAAATGCGCAGTTTAAATTCTTCAAAGAATGTAAAACGTCTAGAACATTACCAATTTCACGCCCGTTGTTTCTTAATGTCCAACGTGACTTCTTTCAAAGAATTTTAAATGTTTATAAAGCTACAAATCCACGTCACTTGTTTTATATTGACTGAGATGGATTCCTTCAAAAAATTTAAAAAGTTTTAGAACACTACAAATTCCACATCAGTTGCTTTGTAATGATCGACGTGGATTTCAAAAAATATAAAACGTTTAAAACACTACCAATTCCATACTCGGTGTCTCTTATTGCCCGACATTGATATATTCCTTACTCATATATAACACTAGGAACCATCTATTTAGTCCATTATCTCTCCTTTGCACATAAGTCTCAAACCCTCGTTTCTCATTGTTCTCTCTGTCTCCCTTTCTTTCCCATGTTCTCGTTGTCGTTTCATCATCGTGTCCTTTTCGAAATTGCTCAAGCTCCCTCCATCCCTGGTGGCGCCTTGGTGGACATTATCTCCCTCGACATCCAGCTATGGTTTATGAGGGAGACCACAAAGGCTTCCAAGCCCCCACGAAGGTTCTTCTTCTCCCCTCATTCTTCTTTCTTAGGATGTCCTTTTTCACTTTTAAGTGGATTCACTATATTTGTTCTATTTGTTTTCTCATTTTTGCTCTATTTGTTTTCTGAAATTTGATCTATTTGGATTTATTTTATTTTATAGTGGAAGCCATGTTTTTTATCTCTTGATTCGTATTCTCTTTAGGATTTTTTTTGATTTATATTAGGGTTGATGACAATAACTTTATGTGTTTTATGTTTTATGTTTTATCTTTTATGTTGGATTTATCCATATTATGTTTTAACAAGAACCATGTCGTGAATGCAATACCATGATGCCTAAAGTGGTTGTTGGTTCGTTTTCTTGATAAGGGTTCATATGCCTAATAGATCGTTACCTCAATCTTGGACTGTGTTGGTGGATTTCACATACTATTAATTCATGGGAGAATGTCTAATTTGGGAAAAAGGTTATGCCTTTGTGAATTTCACTAAACCTAAGGCTGTCTGTGAGCCTAAGTTGCTTCTGCGATTTGTGAGGGCGGCACAGTATTCCAACATGGCCAATAAGTAGTATTAGTGTACCCGACACCACTCACTAAATCTAATATGATTAGTGTGGTTGCTTGACACCACGCAATCAACCCAATTAGATTAATGTGGTTGCTTGACACCAACATGTTGATCCTTACTCGTGTTTCCCAAGACAAACCATGAAGAAGGATTAAGGTTGAAGAAGTTTTAAAACAAGAATTCGTATACCGTTGTATTTTGGCATGGTTTTATTTTCCATAGAGAGATGGATAATGGGCTATGCATTGGACGCCTATCGTTGGACACTATTAGTATCTGTATGTATATTCTCGTGTAGATTCTGATCAGTACCTTGAGGTCGGCTGTAGAGCTGGTCAAGGGACTGGTCCTCTGATGCCGTAGAAAGTGGTCGGCCTGATGCTGTTGAGGTAGGTCTGGACGCGCAGGGGTGGGGGGGGTGGGGTGGGGTGTACCTGCGAGGACACTCCGCACTACAAAAAAAAAGCTCATTTGCGAGGGAGGTTAGCGAGGGAACCCTGGTCCCTCGCAAATTTAAGAATTAGCGACGGATTGGTTGAACATTAGCGAGGGAATTGGTTTTCTCGTTTTTTCTGGACATTAGCGACGGAATGGGCACGTTTAGCGACGGAATTTCCCTCGCAAAACACAGGGCGCCAAATTAAAATTGCGTGGCACGCAAAATAAGGAGGTTAGCGACGGATTAGCGACGGATTTGATGTCCCTCGCAAAACGTTCTGACCGTTGCAGTGCCTAGGGACGCGTGGCACGCAAAACGAGGAGGTTAGCGACGGATTTGATGTCCCTCGCAAAACGTGACAATTAGCGACGGATTTTATGTCCCTCGCAAAATCCGTCGCTAACCTAAATAAATGTACCGTTTTTCTTTTTTTTTCCTCACTCTTCTCTCTCACTCTTCACTCTTCTCTCTCACCACCCATCCGAATACTCCCCTCTCTCACCCCTTCTCTCAAATCCACAACCACAACCACCACACAACCACCACCACGACCACCCACGGAACTCCTCTTCCTCTCCTCTCTCCCTCTCTCACGATTTCCCTCTTCTTCCACCACTACCACGACCCACGAAACCACCACCACTACCCACGAAATCACCACCACTACCCACGAAACCACCACCACCGGAGCTCCTCTTCCTTTCCTCTCCTCTATCTCTCTCTCTCACGATTTGCCTCTTCTTCCACCACCATCACCCCCCACGAAACCACCACCACCACCACCACCACCGGAGCTCCCATTTCCCTCATTTTGTAAGTTTTGATTTGCACTTTTTATGATGTTATAATTTTAATTTTTGATTTATTGAAGTTGTTTTAATTTATTTATTATTTGCTTGAAATTGAAATTTGTTAGGATTGAAATTTGGTGTTTGAAGCCTACAATCGCACCGGAGTGCGCACCGTCACCGAACCACCTCACCGGACGTCAATCTCGCTCATAACAGTTAGTTTTTAAAATAAATTGTTGTTTTTAAAATAAATTGTTGTTGTTGTTGGTTAGGATTGAATTGGTTAGGATTGAATTAGTTAGGATTGAATTATTTGTTGTTGTTATTGTTGTTGTGTGTTAAGATTTGAATTAGTTAGGATTGAATTATTTGTTGTTGTTGTTGTGTGTTGTTGTCAATTGGTTAGGATTGGTTAAGTGATATTGTAAAATGTGAGTTGTAGGATTAAGTGTGAAATATGAGTTAAAATTGAGTGAATATTGCGAAATGTGAATGTTAGTAATTGAAAAATGAATATAAATTTGTTAAAGTGAAATTGTTGAGAAGAGTTAGATTGAAAATTATTGAGAATTAAAAATTGTGTATGTTGTTAATTGTGTCAAATAGTTGAAATTGAAAAGTGTATTATTTTAGAGTTGTTAATTGAAAATTGTTTAATTGTTGTTTTGATGAACCCTAGGTTAGATGACTGTGTGTTGTTGATGGAAAAGGGTGAGGTGTTGTCCCTCACCCCCATAATTTGCTCGAAATCATCTCCATTGAGATAATTGCGAGACGATACTAACAACGGTAAGGTTGGGAGTTATATGAAATAACTTCCTTCACTACTTGGATGGAAAAGGGTTTTGTGCTGTCCTTGACCCCCATACTCGGCTCGGAATCATCTCCACTGAGATCATATCGATGCCACTAACTTGATAGGTTATTGGGAATGTTATGGGAATCTAACACATTTTCTTAAATATGTGTAGATGAATTGGTATGAATTTAATCGTGATTGGGTGTATGATCGGTTACTTCCTAGAAGAGCGGGTTTAAAGCAAAGTTTTGTAATTGGGGTTGAACAGTTTCTTGTTGTAGCGTGGCGACATGAATTGGCTAGACGGGAAAAGGGGGTTAGATGTCCATGCTTAAAATGCGACGGAATACCTATTAAGACCGATGATGAAATTAGGGAACACTTGTATCGTTGGGGTTTTAAGCCTAATTATTGGATTTGGGTGGAACATGGAGAAAAAGGACGTCCAAATTTTGACGCAGGGGCTTCAAGCAGTTCTGGTTTTGGTGTTGCACGTAATGAAATTTTTGAGTCGATGGAAAACATGATTTGTGATGGTCTTAGGGTGAATGTGCCATTTGATGAGCCTCAATATGACGATTATGATGAACTTCCAAATGAAGAAGCACAAAGATTTTATAACTTGTTAATAGATTCGAACAAACCGTTGTTTGAAGACTCCCCACAGTCAAAATTATCTATGTGTGTGAAGCTTTTATCTCTCAAGTCGATGAGTAATATTTCTGAGGTGGGTTTAGACTATGTGACTGAAATGATGTTGGAAGCGACACCTAATAAGGATAGTTTGCCCAAAAGTTATTATGAAGCAAAGAAGTTAGTTTCGAAGCTGGGATTGAATTTTAAGAAGATTGATTGTTGTTCAGAAGGGCACATGTTATTTTACAACAACGAATTTGGTAAAAACGATGGTGAGCTACTTGAATGTAAATTCTGTGGAAGACCGAGGTATCACGATCGTAAAGGGGCAAAACGTAATTATAAACCAATCCCGATAAAGTCGATGTTCTATTTGCCTATAGTTTCAAGGTTGCAAAGAATGTTTGCATCGGCCGAAATTGCGCAGAAAATGACTTGGCATTATGACAATAAGTGTACCTCGGACATTTTACGCCACCCATCTGACGGTGAAGCATGGAAGCACTTTGATCAAGTGCATTCTGATTTTGCCTCAGACCCACGGAATGTTCGGCTTGGCTTGTGCTCTGATGGATTTACTCCGTATATCCAAGCATCGGCGTCACCCTACTCTTGTTGGCCAGTCATTGTTACCCCTTACAATCTTCCTCCTGAGATGTGCATGACTAAGCCGTATATGTTTTTGACTTGTCTTATACCTGGTCCACACAATCCAAGGGCTAATATTGATATCTTTTTGGAACCTCTGATTGATGATCTTAAGAGATTGTGGGGGGGTGTTTTGACATATGATGCAGCACGAAAGAAAAATTTTATGATGAGAGCGGCATTGATGTGGACAATTAACGACTTTCCTGCATATGGTATGTTGTCTGGTTGGGGGACTCACGGTAAATTGGCTTGTCCCCACTGCATGGAACACACAAAGGCGTTTACGCTAAAGTACGGGGGCAAGAGTTCTTGGTTTGACTCACATCGTAGATTCTTACCACAAGATCATAAATTTAGAAAGAACAAAAATGCCTTCAAGAAAGGGGTAGTTGAAACAGATGGACCACCGCCTTTGTTGACATCAGGTGAAATCTGGAGCAGAGTTATGGATTTGCCACAAGCCACAGAGGTAGGGGAGCTCACCCGACTGGATGGTTATGGACGGGTGCATAATTGGACAAAAAAAAGCATATTTTGGAATCTCCCATATTGGAAAGATAATCTGTTGAGGCACAATCTTGATGTTATGCACATTGAGAAGAATTTCTTTGACAACGTATTTGCCACTGTGATGAATGCGAAAGATAAAACCAAAGACAATAATAAGGCAAGATTGGATTCTGCTCTTTATTGTAGCAAACATCGATCTGATTTGAATTTGGTGGAAATGCCTAATGGGAAGATGTTCAAACCCAAAGCCAAATATTGTATGACACCAGATGAAGCGAAAGATGTTTGTCGATGGTTGAAAGGATTGAGGATGCCAGATGGTTATTCTTCTAACCTTGCGAGATGCGCCGATGTGAGCACCGGGAAGATGTATGCGATGAAAAGTCATGATTGTCATGTATTCATGGAGTGTTTGCTTCCAATTGCTTTTGATTCATTACCAAAGTGTGTCTTGGAACCGCTTACTGAAGTGAGTCAATTTTTTAAAAATATGTGTTCTTCAACATTGAGAATGGATGATCTTATTAAGATGGAGCAGAATATTCCTTTCATTATCTGTAAGTTGGAGAGAATATTTCCTCCCGGTTTCTTTGATTCCATGGAGCATTTACCGGTTCACCTTGCGTATGAAGCAAGACTTGGTGGACCAGTTCATTATAGGTGGATGTATCCATTTGAGAGGTAATTATCTATTTCAATTAAGTGTCTTTCGTTCATATATATATGTAGATTAATGAAGTGTCTTTCGTTCATATATATGTAGGTTAATGGGTGATTATAAACGATCGGTGAAGAATAAAGCTAGAGTTGAAGGATCGATCTGCGCAGCTTACGTACACCGTGAAACAATTTATTTTTGTTCACATTATTTCAACAACTTTATGTTGTCAACAAATAATAGAAACCAAATGGAGGTTGAAGAAGAAAGACACCCGCTCGCTTTATCTGTATTTAGCAAACCTGGTCGCCCCTCGGGAAAGAAGTCAACCAGCTACTTATCAGATAAAGAGCATAAATCAGCACATGTTCATGTCTTGATCAATTGCACTGAAATTAAACCATATCTTGAGTAAGTATGCTCCAATTTCATTTTTAATCTATACACCTTTAGAGTATGAAGTTAAATCAAGGTTTGATCAACTTTCAATATATGAATAATTCCTTTGCAGTGCATTCTTACGAATTGAGGGTATAGGCGCTGAAGAATCTTCTATTCGTATACATGAAAATTTTCCATCTTGGTTTAAGGCTAGAGTAAGTAGATAAAACTAATTTTAATGTCATATGTTTAAAGTAGATATGAGACATGACTTATTTTTTCCATATGTGGTTACTTAGGTTTATGAAGCGGAACCAACTCCCCAAATCCGACACTTGAGGAACTTAGCTGAGGGTCCTTTTCTTGAGGTGACCGAGTGGCACACATACCTAGTTAACGGTTACAAATTTGACACTCAATCATGGAGTGAGGGAAAAAGAACAATTAATAGTGGGGTATATGTTAAAGGGGAAACTGGAGGAGGTGAAAATGACTACTATGGTGTGATTGAACACATATATGAACTTGAATACCCACGGTTAGACTATGAAAAGAAAATAGTTTTGTTTTTGTGTAGATGGTTTGATCCATCAGTTAGAGGAACAAAATTGAATCCAAAATGTAATACCGTGGACATTCGAATGAATGGAAGGTATAAACTTTATGATCCGTTTATCATGGCAGAGAATGTGAGGCAGGTGTATTATGTTCCATATCCATCAACTCGGAGAGGATGGTGTGTTGCAATTAAGACAAAACCTCGGGGTCGCATTGAAGCTAATGATGCGGAGGATGACGTTCCTTATCAGGTGGATGAAATTTCGGGAGTAAATGAGGTAATTGAAGTTGAACATATTGACTCCTTACGTGATGATCGATTCCTAGTTGAAGAAGTTGAAGCAGTTGAAGCAGTTGAAGCAGAAGTTGATGAAAATGAAGAACATAATGAAGATGAAGAAGAGAATGAATATAACGAATATGAGCAAGATGAAGATGAACAAGATGAAGAAGACAATGAAGATGAATAATTTTATTAATCTTATGTTGTATTTAAATTTATTAGAGTTATTGTTCTTGTGTTTTCTTATGTTGACTCATTATGTTGTCTTTAAATTTATTTTAATCATGTTGACTCATTATGTTGTCTTTAAATTTATTTTAATCATTAATATATCATGATTGTTCTTGTTAATTTAGTTTCTTTAATTTATTTATAATATACATCATTAATGTTGTTAGTATCACATTTGGTTTCTCTTTTTTTCATAGATATGGATCCAGGAGGTTCTGACCCACCGAGACGTGCAGGGAAGCAGATTGCCGATGAACCTCCCAAGAGGAGGCGTAATCGTCGTAATCGTGAGGTGGTTCTCAACATTGGGAACATGAGGCAGGGTCATACATCATATATGAGTCCACCAGGTACCGAGCCGATTGCCCCACGACCTCCGTCTCCATCTGGTCCCGGATTTTTTCATTTACCCTCGCATGGGCATTATATGGGCCCATCATATATGTATGCAGCAGGGCATATGGGTGCACCACATATAGGCTCATCATCTGGGCATATGGGCACACCAGTTGGGCATATGGGTGCACCACATGGACATATAGGCTCATCATCTGGGCATGGCAGACCAGCAGGGCATATGGGCGCACCATCTGGACATACGGGCAGACCAGCTGGGTTATCTATGCCTACCCCATCGCCCCAGGATGATATTGATCCTGATATTGAGCCCGAGCTGGATGATATTGACATCGATGAAGAGACGGTGGAGGTGGTTGTTATCGATGGTGTTAAACTAAAGGTCATTTATCCTAGTGGTGACGCGTAAGTATTTTGTTTTTTTTAAAGTTAATTTATCAAACGAATTATATTTGATTGTTTGATATATCTTTCATTATGCAGGCTTCTTCCTGCAAAGGTAGCTTCATCGAACATTACCCGTGTCATCCGAAAAATGTACTTTCAAAAGTTTCGTTCAAAGTGGACTAAGGTCACTGAGGACGAAAAGAAGGAACTGCTGGAATTCTTTAGGGTAAGTGTCAATTATGTCATTACTTATATTGTTAGTTTAAATTTAATGTTTAATATAATTACTAATACATATTTTTGTTTTACTTAGGGTAAAGTGACATGGCGCGAAGAAGATGATGAAGAAGTGAGAAGAGTTTTTAATAAAAGGATGAGCGCTCAGTTATCAGATTTGCTTTATAAGTTGCGGGCTAAAAAGCAGCAGCCAAACTACATGAGTGATGAAGTTTGGAATGCCTTCCAGGCTCATTGGGCTACAACAAAGTTCAAATCAAAATCTGAAGCAGCCAAGAAGAATAGAAACTCAGAGAAGGGTGGCTCGCTTCACACCTGCGGGTCCGTCAACCAGGCTCAGCATGCTCTTAGATGGGTATATTATTTTAAAAATCTTTGTGTTATTTTTACATTGGTTAATTAGTTTGCAATATTTGAAAATGTATTTCATTTTACAGAGTTTGAAGGCAGGACGCCCATCACTGCTCCTGAGCTGCATAGAGTCACCCATTTGAGGAAAGGGACTAACGAGTATGTTGATGACCGCGCCAGGATTACTCAGGTAAATATACAGCTTGATTTGTATTATATAAAGTTGCTTTGTTAAAATAGAGCGTTAATTATGCTATGTTCTGTGGTTATGCAAAACAGGAGCAAATTAATGAGATCATGTCTCAGCTGACTCAGGGGAGCTGGGACCCTGCCTCACTTGGTGAACTTCCTCCTGAGATGCGAGATCTGGCAAACGTCAATTGGGAGAAATTAATTGGTTGGTACAAGGGTCGTCTGTATGGTACTGGGCCAATGGCTCCTATTATGGGTTCTAAGGGCTCGTCTAGGGCCGGGAGCAGCAGAGGACGCAGTCGACCAGCTTCTACTAAGTCAGATGCGGAGACAGAGCAGCTTAGGCAGGAGCTGCA
Source organism: Astragalus glycyphyllos (assembly GCA_963573325.1). Lineage (NCBI taxonomy): Eukaryota > Viridiplantae > Streptophyta > Magnoliopsida > Fabales > Fabaceae > Astragalus > Astragalus glycyphyllos. Next base: position 22,373,846 of record OY754308.1, read on the forward strand.
ATCTACTAAACAGCAGCTGGAGGATACTCAAGCGGAGGTTAGGGGCTGGAGGGCAGACCATGCGAAGGTGCTAAGGAGACAGGAGCTGATGTATAACTATTTTAAGAGCAAGAATATTTTTCCAGATGAGGAGGAAGATCAGGAGCAAGCTCAGCAGTCAGAGGAGTCAGAGGAATCAGAGGAGTCTGACGGCAGCTATTAGGATAGTTTGACATTTCTGTACTTTTTTATTCGGATATTATGTTATTTTTTATTCGGATAATATGTTGTTTTAATTCGGATTTTATGTTGATTTGGATTTATATTATGTTGATTTGGATGGAATTAAAACTGTTTTAGCTATTTCAATCAGGTCTATCAATAAAAAAATAAAAATAGGTTTAGCAGAAAAAAAAATTTTAAAAAAAAAATTGAGATTAGCGAGGGAAAAAAAAATTTTAAAAAAAAAAAAAGAGATTAGCGAGGGAAAAAAAAATTTTAACAAAAAAAAAATGGATTAGCGAGGGAAAAATTTTTTTTTTTAAAAAAAAAGGGAATTAGCGAGGGAAATTTTTTTTTTTAAAAAAAAAAAAAGGATTAGCGAGGGATTTAGCGAGGGAATAGTGGACGTGTGGCTGTCAGAAATTGGCCACGTGTCTCTCAATATTAGCGAGGGATTTAAAATCCCTCGCTAATTAGCGAGGGAATTAGCGAGGGAATAGTCCCTCGCTAATTAGCGACGGATTTTAAATCCCTCGCTAAATGGATTAGCGAGGAAGGATTTAGCGAGGGAACCTGTCCCTCGCTAATTCCCTCGCAAATGACCATTAGCGAGGGATTTTGGTCAGTTTGCGAGGGAAATATCCCTCGCTAATCCCTGTTTTTTTTGTAGTGCCGATGCTCAAGTCAGCTAGGTCGAGCACTATAATATCGAGTGAGAATTAGAATAGATTGTGTACCTGACATCTTGGTGCTTAGTTCTATTGATAGTGGCTGAGAGATTCGAGAGAGCTGTCGAATTCGAGTGGAGCGATCTGGATCGTTGATTCTGATGGCCCATTAATCAGTTGGGCTGATCCACTAATGGGTTGAGCCTAACGACTGGCCCAGTCCAGAACAGATTCTAATTGTGTCTAGAGGCATGAGAGCTCAATTCACTTTCTCGCCTCTATCTGTCAGTGGATATTAAAATTCATGCCAAAATACAAAATACAATAGTATACAAATTCATATTTTATAAATTAAAGAAACGACGCTAATATCGTTTGACTTTGTTATACTTGTGAATCAAAATCAGCCGTTTATCATGTTGTTGTAGAATTTCTTAAGAAGAATATCTTTGGGAAGAGGTGAAATGAGCTCAAGAAGCTTGTAAAATGTTTCTTGTACTCGTTTTTTTTTCTTCTCCCTAAGATGAGCGAGCTCCTTCTAAAATTTCTATTCCAGCATGATAATTACCACATAGTTCTGACTCTCCCCACACCCACCTACTCCAGCATATTGTAATTCTAATATAGTATATAGTATATATTATTAGACTTTCTTGGAATACACTTTGTAAAAATATTGGGTTTTACATTTGTATTTCATGCAATTTTGTGTTAAAATTCTATTTATAATTGTGTGCATATTTTTCCACAAATGTTGAATTGAGAAATTGAAAATAAGTATATTTTATAAAAAAAAGGTTTAATGCCGAGTTTTTGTTAAATTATCTCTCTATTAGTGATGATTCAAGCGTTAAAAGGATCATTTGACACTACTTGTAGAAAAAACTAGAATTAAAAGTTCGACTTGCTATACCAGTATAAACTATACCGCTCCATAACCAATGTAAAAATTAAGCAGCGTACAATCCAATCCATCATGGATAATTCATAAAATACAACTCAATACGTACAACATTATTTTATAATAATTAAATGCATTAATATAAACACCAATTTATACAGCTGATATTATATTTAATTTATATTTTAATATTGGATAAATATAAAATATATAAATAAAATCCGATATTTGTTTCTTTGATAGCTATCAGTTTTGGACTTTCACCACATGCAACTTTCTTGATTTGTCTCTTGACAGCTAACAATAATAGCAACGAAGTAGTAGCTCATAATGGAAATTTAATTTTGATATTATTATATAAACTTCAAAATGGTTTTTTGTGTTTCTCACCAGAAAATTCCAAAATGAGTTTCAAGGAAGTTTGAGTCCGAGGATTATCTGAATCTGATATTTTGTAACCAGACTCCAGTAAATGACAAACCATTGTTCTAATTTCTCTTCTTAATTAAAATGATAGACCTTTCGTTTGGGTTATTATCATTGTTTTCATTTGTTTTTTTGTCCTTGTTTATATCCTTTATGAGTCTATGATGATATTTTTAAATATGTATACGTAGCTGTCCAATAAAGACATCCACACATAACATTTGCCTTTACCTTGTAAAAAACTATTCTTTTTTATTATTTTTGTAGCATCAGTTTTCAGTTAGGATACTACTTGAGTAGTTGAATGTGTGTGCTTGTTTGGTAATTTGTATTTTACTAATTTGTTCTGATTAACCAAAATGCGACAGTACAGAGAGGTGTTTGGAGTTCGAATAGGTTGGGGGGTGCCTTTGATTTGTATTAGAGCATGGCTGTTGACTGAAAGTTAGTGGTGGATTTGGCTTATAATTCTTAGGCAAAATATCTTTCGAACTCTTTAACTTATTTTCAGGTAACGAAATTAATTTTTTTGTTGTCTTTTTTAATAATTTTTATTTAACTCCATTCCAAAAATCACCTATTTGACTTTTAGAGTGCTTATGTGGTTTTTTTATGCTTACATCACAATTTTATTTGCTGACTCATTATTTTTCAAGTATTTTTAATTAAAAATAAAAAAATTCTCTTCTTCAAGAAAAAAGTGCAGCAGCCATGTAACTGCTCAAACCGAAAATCAGGAAGAGTGACAATGGAACTGAACCAGCGGTAATAATAATAATAATAGTAATACAATACTTATAGTTTTAGTACACATCGATCATTGCATCTGCATATTTCATAAGCTAAAGAGAAACCAATGAAACTGAACCAGCGGTACGATGAATTTGCACACTCCCAAACAAAAGAAAAAACCTTATTTTCAATAGAAAAAAGGAAAATAACAAAGTTTTTTTTTGGTATCGGACCCTCGCGGACGACCCACGCAGTGTCCCAACGCTGTCAACGAAGGACTAATCTGCGCTCGCTACTTGGGGCTCTTAATCATTTCGCTGGCCAACACCCTATTTGACGTAGGCGGGAATCGAACCCGGGAGCAAATCGGATCAACCCCCACCACGTCTCAGCAGGAGCCTGAACCACTGGGCTAGGAAAATAACAAAGTTGATATTTGATGGTTCGGTTTGTTGTTTATTTACCTTAATGGAGTGAGGAAGCACAACCAGTAGCATTTTTTTCTTTGACTCAAGAACAACCAGTAGCTGGATGCTTCAATTTGCATTCGGCGACGCTTTGCGCAAAAACGGAATCATTTAGGTTTGAAGCTTAATTTTTGGAATTCATAGTTTTCTGATCTGTTTTTATCTTTGTTTCTGAACCGTACCTCAAGGTCGGGCAGATCGGCCGGTTGAGGTGTCTGGTCGTTCTGTTGAGTTCTTGATCGTGAGCGGAGGTCAGCCCGGGTTGTACCTGCAATGACACTCCGACGCCCAAGTTAGTGGAATAAGAGTGTGAGCAGAGTAACAATATGGATAAAAAGTGTACCTGTCAGACGAGGTAGGACCTCTATATATAGCGTCAGAAGACCATCGTTGGCCGTTAGATCTAGTGCGGGTCGATCTCCATCGTTGATCAAGCTGGTTTGGTCATTGATCATCTATCCAGTGCTTTGGGCCGTTCTCGGCCAGTCTTTGGATGGATTTGGCCTTCGGCCCAGTCCAAAACTGTTTCATTTTAGATTTCGTGAAGTTCTCAACTCCATTGCAAATTATGCATTGAATCTTCATAGTTTTCAGATCTATTTTGGGGAATTTCGGTTTGAAGCTTAATTTTGGGATTGGTAAGATTTCTGGACTAGTGGGGAAGATGAGAAGAGGGACAAAAGATTTGGGGTAGAAGATGATGAATAGCAATAGAGGGGTATTTTGTGTTTTTTAGTTTTGAATAAAAAAATAATTTTTAATTAAAATCCTAGGTGGACCTGCCATGTCATCACTGTTTAGCCACATCAACATCCATGTCAGCACCGTCCGCCACTTAAGCTTTTTTTTAACATAGTTAAACAGAAATTACAAAAACGGGTAATGGTGCAAAACATAAGAGACCTAATCGTTACAAAAAAGAGTTAAAAGACCTATTCGTTACCTGAAAATAAGTTAAGGGACCTCGGGAGAAATTTTGCCTAAATCTTAATGTTAGGACCCCATAATTAAATAAGATGTTGGGTAGGGCAAGTGCGGGATGTGGTGTAGCGGATCATACCTTAGGCAGGGAAATGATAGGGGTTTTATTTTAACCTGCTGAGTTGGCAATTAGGAGTATACAGAGAGTGGGGATTTTGGAAGGTTAAGTGCAAATTGGTTAGAACTTTCGGAGAGAATTGGACACTCTCAAATCTTTCCAGACTTTATCTTTCTTATAATTCCCTATTTTTGTTGTTCATTTCGTTGTATTTTCTGCATTTAGTGTTTATATCCATAAGTACATAAATATTCTAGTTCTGTTTTCACTCCATCTCTATGGGTTCTCATAAAGCGGTATCAAAGCATTATCACCAATCCTACTTATTAGGTTGGTCACGCAAGCGACAATGTAGTTTGAAGCAGAAGACTCACAGCACCAAAATGGCGATTAATGCTTAAAAAAATTGAGGAATATTGGAAAATGAAGAAGAGTGGAGACAGGGAATGTCGATCTCTACAACATCAGGCTTTGAGTAGAATGCAGCAAAGTAGGGAGGTACTTCGAAGAAGCCAATCACGAAGGAAGAACAAGATGAATGAGAAGAAAATTGAAAAGGTCCTGTTAGGTGTGGGTGTGAAACCGAAAAAAGATAATGAAGGCGACCAATTCGATAACGATGATGGTGAGATTTTATGTTGTTTGTTTCCACTAATACACGTCATAGCTCCAACACATAACGAGATCAAAGAGGCGACATATAAGTTTAGCAACAATGACGACAAGCTCCAAATCGCCACCATTGACATCCTTGTTGTCAACATCGTTGCCACACCAGAAACCATTATACACCATAGCGAATTCGCAATGCTCCATAAGTAAATAAGATACTGGGTAGCGCAAGTGGGGGATGTGGTATAGGGGTTCATACCTTAGGGAGGGAAATGATATGAGTTTTGTTGAAACCTGTTGAGTTTAAAGGTAGTCGCTCCTCGCCTTGATTCGAGTTAGGACGAGCCGAGTCTTGGAAAATTAAATCACAGGAGGGCCGGTCTCGTGACCATCTCGACTTGGTAGTAACTGCGTTAGAGGAAAACACAAACTCAATCAACTGTGCCAAAGGAGGATGAAGTCACACGTCAGTCTTTCTGACTTGGATAATTTTCATGGTTATGTTGTGGTTATAGAACCGACACACAACTGAGAAATTAAATCTAAGTGAAAGAAAGAGCTTCGTAGCACATGTATACCGGGGCCCGTAACGAGAGTCTGAGTATTCAATTGTTCGATTTTAGAATTGGGCCTGCGAGCTCGACAACAGGGATTTCAGAACTTGGTACGCTCACCTTTGCCCTCTTTGAGGTATACACTATCACGATTTATGTTCGTCGCAAAACTTGGATGTTGCTAAAAGAACATCTGCAACTTAGGGACTAGTCTGGTGTACAAATCACGACGATAACGTATGTGTGGCTATATTACACGAACTATTATTTCTTTCAATATTTAGCTAACTTCAGCAGGTTGGATGTCTTACGAGGAAGACTTTGCTCACAAGTCGGCCCCACAACATGTGCAGCCGACTTGGGGGGCTACTATTCCGGATCCAACTTTGGCTAGAGATAATGGGCTTAGGAGCCCAATTGTAAGTATGCCCAGTCACACCACTCTATATTCCACTCCACACTCTAAAATACGGTATGCTCTCTTCACTCCTTTTATATGCCCCATCTTTATTATGGACTGACTTGGGCGTCAGAGTGCTTGTAGGTGGCGGCCTCCCTGCGCTTCGCATCGGAGCTGATACCATCTCGGACCTCGACCATGTCATCTTGGGTTTCGGATTTAAATCTCAACATCACCACCGTGAGGTACGAGTTTCTCTCAGTGAGTTCCATTCGGAACAAATTGAAAGACGTATTTCTAAGAAAGTCAAAATCCTTGTCTGTAGCTACGACATCAGTGTCTCCATTGCAGCCAAAATATGAAAATTATGAGTTCCAGTTCTAGACAAAAGAAACAACTAAGCTGATTGCTACACATTCTAGAGCAATTTCTTTGAGCATCAATAAAAGTTTAAAACTTATAAAACAGTACACCAGTAAAGGCAATAGATTTTTGCAGCTAAAATGCTTGCAATAACACCAGTATCATACAGACCATTTTAAGCTACAATCTAGTCGAAAGTGCATATTATGAAAATTGAAGGCAAAATTATATTCTACTAAAACATTAGGCAAAATTACTTGAGCAGCACAAGTCGTATCATCAAAGTTTTCTCTGGAAACACCTAATTTAGTCGGGAAATCATTACTTAACTATTAAATTGCAGAGAGGTTGATGGATCAATGTTGAATAGTTCAAACCTCTCACCATTAACACCTAAAACTAACAAGAGATTTACTTGTTTCCCCAATTTTGAATCAACAATTTTTACAAAAATCGATAAAAAAAAGCGAAAAACATATCAAAACCCTAATATCAAACCAGGAATGTTGAATACAAAACATTAACAAGAATAGGAGCAAAAAAAGGAAGGAAGAACTTAAATGACTCAAATCTACAAAATTTATAAAAAATATGACGATATGAAATCAGAAGAAGTGAAGTGAAATCTGCAAAGAATTCGGGAAAACCAAAACCAAAACCAACCTTAAAAGGTGACCCGAGAGAGAAACAAACCTTATATTAAATCTGAAGGTTAGAGCTCAGCCAAGGATGAGATGAAAGCCATCAGCGAGATTCAATGCGATGAGAGAGAGATGCTAAATCGAAATTGGAACTCGCAGACGACACTAAGAGAGAGATGCAAGAGAGGTGCGAAATCATTTCCAAATCGTTTATGGAATATTTATGCCTCAAATCGATTTCATTCAAATATTTAGGGTTTCAGATAGTGATGGGTCGTCTAGGATGGGATGGAAAGGCAAGGATGAAGCTCCACCCTCTTCTGATGAAGACACCGACGAAGGTGAGGGGAAGACGACGAAGAGAGGGGATTTTTGGATCAGAAGCGCGAGGTTCAATATGTTTTTGTGTTTTTGGAATTGTGATTTCCAATAGAAGCGCGAGAGTGATTTTAGAGAAGCATGTTTTTTCTTGGCAAAAAATTTCAAACTTAGCGCTAATTTTTGGACTATTAAAAATTTCTCTGGCAACACCATTCTCTGGCAACACCTAATTTAGACAAAATTTCAAATTTTGTTTGAAAAACTTATCCGCATCACACTGTTAGAGCAACAACTAAATTTCAACCAAAGAAAATTTGCACGTCAATTTAAAATTCAAAGCAGGAATGGTGGCTAAGTGAGCAAAAAAGAGTAAGGGTGCTGCAACAGTTTTGACTACATTGTAGCACAAACAGTTTTCGTATAGAAATTTTCTGTAATCTATCGTGTTGAAATTTTATGCTTATAAACTTCCTTACCCATATTGTTTGTCGTTTTAGTGAAACCAAATTGTCCAAATTTAATTATTGTTTTACTTTTTCAACAAAACATTAAATATGTTTTCCTCTTATGCTCTTCTTTATTACGAGATTTGTTAAAGTGGAAAGATTTTTTTTTTTGGTGTAAAAAAAGAGGCCTAAAGGCCCAGAGAAACTAAATTAAAACTTGACCCAGAGGCCCACTATCATTACAAGGCATTAAATTAGCAATAAATCTAGGGACAGAATTGTAAACTGTGGACTCAATAATTGAGTGGCTGTTCTTAGCCAATTGATCGGCAACAGAATTGAATTCGCGATCAACAACATGCCAATTGACTTCAAGAGCGTTTTCTCCAATTCCCAAAATCTCACTCACAATCTCATGGACCCTATTAGTATCAGATCTTCCATCTTGAATCACTTCAATCGCATCCTTTGAATCAGCCTCAACAATCAAGCTGCCAAAACCTCTGTTCCACGCCAAACGAATTCCATGCAGAATCCCTTGAAGCTCTGCTTCAAGCACAGTGCAAGCATCTAGACGGATCGAATACGCAAACACAAAATCACCATTAGAATCCCTCAAGATCCCACCACACCCCGCTGAAAAGCCATTATTTCTGACAGAGCCATCACTATTGATCTTCCATCTACCACGAGGAGGAGCTTGCCAACAATTCACCACCGCTTCGGAGTTCAGAACAAGGCGAGGATGAAGGTCATCAACCTTCAAGATGCAGGCCACACTCCATTCCGTTTGGTTCTTGATCTTACAGCGGAGACCAAAAGCAGAGCTTCGCTTTTGAGAGAAGACAAAATCATTCCTGCTTCTCCAGATCACCTCCAAAGCGACCCCAAACAAAGTTCCCCAGTAAGTCTCTTCCTCCCTTAATTCCTTCTGAATTAGGTTTTTCTTCAACCAATTATGCCAATTCGTTTCCCTGTAAAACTGATTTTGATTTCTAATTTTGAACCCGCTCCAAATTGCCACACTACTTGGACAATCTCTGAATCTATGGAACAAGGTTTCATCATCCAGCTGGCAAATAGAGCAGGTACCAGTCAACACCATAGATCTTCGTTGTCTTTCCTTGTTGGTTAGAAGGGCTTGATGAGAAAGCTTCCACAATAAGGTACGAATACGCTCCACACCCTTCCAAGACCACACAAATTTAAACTCTGTATTGTTTGCTCTGTTGTTGTCTGAATGTTGGTGAAGATAAGCTGATTTAGTAGTAAAATCCCCATCTGGTGTACTACCCCATTTAAACTCATCATCCTCACTAAGAATAGACGGAGGAGGATAATTTTCTATCCTCAGAATAATCTCCCTAGGGAGGAAATTCTCAAAGAGGCCAAAATTTCACTCTCCACTATAAGTCACATAGTGGGTTATTGAAAGATTCAAATCCTCAGAATTCGCAGCTAAAGAACTGTAGGTACTCAAATTCTCACTGTTAGGAAGCCAATTATCCACCCAGAACCTGACATCCTCCCCGTTGCCTACATTCCAAACCAGCTGATTTCTGAAATCCTCCCAATTGTTCATCAAACCATTCCAATAGTTGGACCCTTTCTTCTTAAGATTCATTTTGGGGAAGACTCTCCAACCACATCCATATTTATGTCTAATTATGGAGCACCATAAAGTGTTAGGAGAAGAACACAAGTTCCACAGACCTTTCATGGTGAAGGCAATATTTGCATCTCTAGATGACCTTAGACCAAGACCACCCAAAGCTTTAGGTTTGCACAAAGTCTCCCAGTTAATAAGATGCATTGCTCTATGATCATCCTCATCACCCCAAATAAAACCCCTGCAGATTTTATCTATGGCATCACAAGTTCCCCTAGGTAGAACACAAGCCTGCATCACATAGGTTGGCATAGATTGAATCACAGACTTGGCCAAAGTCACTCTGCCTGCAAAAGAAAGTCTTAGCTTTCCACATACTCAATCTTTGTTTAACCTTCTCAATAATGTAGTTGAAGGTATTTAGCCCCACTTTTTTTATGGAAAATAGGGATTCCTAGGTATTTGCCCAAATCATCAGTTGCCATAAATCCCATAGTCTCACAAATATTCTGTTTTAGGATCCTATTCACATTCTTTGAAAAGAATACCCTGGTTTTGTCATTGATGACTTTCTGCCCAGAGCTCAGGCAGAAGTTATGCAAAGTTTGTTGGATAATTTGAGCTTGCTCCACATCTGCTTCAGCAAAGAATAATAGGTCATCTGCAAAGGCCAAGTGGGATATTTTTGGTCCTCCTCTAGACAATTGCACTGGCTTCCAATTACCACTCCCCACCTCCTTTTCAATAGCTTGGAAAAGCCTTTCAATGCACATTACAAATAGGTAAGGAGATATAGGGTCCCCCTGTCTAATCCCCCTACAAGGATTGAATAATTCCAAAGCCTCACCATTCCAAAGCACATGCATAGAAACAATGGTAATACACTGCCAGATTAGCTGAATGATGTTCTCAGGGATACCATTATCTTCAAGAGTGTCCTTGACAAATTCCCATCTAAGCCTATCATAAGTTTTTTCAAGGTCTATCTTAGTAGCCATCCACCCCTTTTTCCCACTTTTAGATCTCATAGAGTGAAAAATCTCTTGAGCAATAATGATGTTATCTTGAATGTGTCTCTTAGGAATGAATGAACTCTGGGCCGGTCCTATAATCTTCTGCAAACAATGCCTAAGTCTGCAAGTCACCATTTTGGTAATAGTCTTGTAAGCAACATTACAAAGACCAATGGGACGAAATTGTTTCATATTTGTGAGTGAATCAGATTTAGGAATCAAAGCTAGATGGGTAGCATTGATTTCCTTAACTTTGTAGGGGTTTAGCCATATGTCTTTAATCATCTTACAGTAGGAAGGACCGACAGTGCTCCACTGACTATGATAGAAAACAGCTTGATAACCATCAGGTCCAGGAGCTTTGAAAGCTCCTATATTCTTGATAGTTCTAGCAATTTCTTCATCTGATATCATCCTCCCCATATTCTCTTTATCATATTCATCAAGAATGGGAAAGTGCCCAGTAAGAGTATAAGAAACAATACTGTCATTAACTGAGAACAGATCTTTGAAATAATTAGTGGCCAAAACTTCAAGATCACTGATATTTTCAATCCACTCACCTTGCTCATTTTGCAAAGTCATAATCTTGTTCCTTCTTCTACGGATAGTAGTGACACCATGGAAGTATTTGGTGTTTTTGTCACCAAATTCTATCCATTTAGCCCTTGATTTTTGGAACCATAAGATTTCCTCTTTTGCAAGAATTTCCTCATATGCCTTCCAGGTATCATGTTGGACTTTTAACAGATGATCAGTCCACCCAATAAGCAGCCTGTTATCAATCTCTTTTAGCTGTTTGAACAGCAATTTCTTCTGATAAAATATATTGCCAAATGTTTCTCTGTTCCAATCCTTCAAAACACTACAAGAAATTCGCTGATTTGCCACGGAAAAATCCGTCGCAAATGCAGGAAATCCCATCGCAAAATGACATTTGCGACGGGCCAAATTCCGTGGCAAAATCGCTCGTCGCAAACTATTTGCGACGGATTTTTCCGTCGCAAATAAGCCCGTCGCAAATCGGTCGCCAATGTCCGTCGCAAAGCCGTGGCAAATGTCCGTCACAAATTCGTCGCAAATTTAAAAAAAAAAAAATTAAATCACACATCCAAAATGTTGTTTAATAGTGATATCTATACATATTTTTCCCAAAAACGCCATAATTCTTGCTGCCACAAAGTATAAAATGGCGGTTTTCCCGAACCGCCATACAAACTGCCATAATATACATTTTGTATATAATGGCAATTTTGACCGCCATAATTTACATGTTAATAACAAAAAAATATTGGCAAATTATGGCAGTTTTAACTTCCGTTATGGCATAACCTTCACTTTTAACACAAAAAGGGAAAAAAGAGCCAATAGTTGCAGTATTTAAATTGTTTACAAAGGTGTAAATAGCAAAGTAATAACAAAACATTGAACATAAATCTTCTCGTTCAGTTATTTAACAATTCATGTGCACATATAATGGTTCATTTACACATAGGACGGATTAAAAGTAAACATTCCCATAGCTTGAATGGTAACCAAACATAGCTGCCATAGTCTCCCACCACATTAACAAGCTTTAACAACTGCACCATTTATCAGACAAATGCAAATACAATCGGTTAAAGTAACTAGGGAAAGGAAGTAACGATAGACTATTGTAATTTTAAAAAACTATCTAAATCACAAAACAAATTTCAGCTTATAATTGAAGTGATAACTGATGCGTAAAATTCCAACTTCCAGTAACAGCAAAACACAAATATGAAAAAGCTAATGTGATGAGCATGGTGTTTTATTGGAATGAAGTATTAAGCTCACAAAAGCTAATGTTTTAATATAGCTCACATACCAGATCAGAAGAAAGTAAACTCACTGTAAAGGAAAAGGTCTATTTTCTTCATTCTTAACATGTTTCAGTAACATTCTCATATCCATAAACCATTAGCCATGAGAAAATGTTTATAATGAAATGAGGGGAAGAACAAGATTTGGAGGGAAGAAACTTACAACCAAGCAAGCAGAATTGGAGAGACATCTAGGAGAAATAGAACACCATAAGCAAGCCTTGACAATTCATTTATGTCTCGAATCTGTAAAATCGATGGAGCGATATTGCTTATATACCAATACAAAGTATCAAAAAATGTATTATAAAGCAACATGAAAAAGATAGAGAAGAGATTGTTTTCATTTTTCACCTTATTCAGTAAAAGAGCTTTCTCGCCAGCCGCCCTTTCAAGTGTAGTTGTAACAGACGTGAGAAGGGAATTAAGCAAGTTCAATGTGGGCTGTTGAAGTTCAACAGAAGAAGGGTAATTGGGAGAGACATCTGAAGACTGAAATTACATATTACAAGAAAACAAAGGAAAAATATAGATAACAGAGATAAAGTGTAGAGTCTGGTTTCTTGTTCAAGTATCGACATACATGCAAAAACTATTCTAAACAAAACAGAATTTTACGAAAGGACGGTGAAATATTAACATACCATGGTTAATATAATAGAAAAAGAAGAATTACGTAAGCAATATTTTGCCACACTCATTCAAGTAGTCAAATGACCTTTTCATAAACTGTAGAGGCATCAAAGTAAAAGCTTTTTAACTCACTCCGGTGCATCTTATTCCTAGAAGTCTAGATTCCAATATATTAACCAATCCTACGCACTCACCAATTCACAGAAGAGGAGGATATTATTCACATACTGGTTTTCAGATTTTTAATGGGTACAGGACAGTTTTCTTTGAGATTGGTTTCTCTAGTTTTCTTCACTTCATGAAGTATCCTTCCCTGTTTCAAACTAGCTTCCAAGGTCTTCAGCATCACACCAACATTAATAAGCATTAAGAAACATCAAAAGTCATGTTTCATAACCAACTTTAAACATTTTTCAACTATCAAACAAGGACAACGCAAAAATAAAAGTCCAAACCTTCTCAAAAGTCTCTTGCTCCAACCTTTCAAGTAAAACATTGATCGGTTAAACAGCAAGATCTGCAAGCAAATGCAAAAAATCCAAGTTATCCACAGCATGGCATTTTATAATTTTCAATCTCGTATTTTTTCAATCTAGCCATAAAAGTTGGAAACAAATGAAGCAATTCATCAAATCAAAATTAAGTGAATAACCACAACATATAAAAGAAGGAAGAGGAGAGTACCGAAGCCACTATATGATAGAAAAATTCTTAACTTTACTGTGCAAATAAAAAATTAGCCACTCTATGATAGAAAAACTTCCATACAGGAGATGTTGCCCAATCTTATCCTATTTACAAGCCCATAGTAAAAGTTAGTCCTGAAAATACCACCGTTCTTGTTCAAACCATCAACAAGAACCATCCGCTACACAGTTAGCCAAGATGAACATGCTACAACATATCGAACAGGATAGACACATGTGCATATCAGAGTCTAAAGGTAAAATAGCATGTTTCCAAAGTGTAGACAAGTAGTAGGGCAAGATCATGCTTCAAAATAGGGATTTATCGCTAATAAATATACAAGAAGCACTTACAGAACACAATTATCCACAGAAAATGCTGATAAAAGATATGGATTATCCAACTTCTCTCATTGTAACCACCAGAGTATCTTGCATGAATGAAAATATGTTTGCTACAAGACTTGAGCTCAACCACATGCCATTTTCCAAATGATTAACGTTACAATCATAAGAGACACCTATAGCAATTAACATTATCATTACTTTAATCCTACATTGAAACTAAAATCAACTACAAATTTCATGTAATTAACAAAATAATTCCAAACTACCCTAATTATATAAAAGTGAGCATTGCATTTTATAAAGATTTAAAATATCAATTGCAACCTGCAAGGGTTTTAAACTTGTACAAATAGTGTCACCCATAAGAATGAGAGAAGAAAGAAATGACCGAAAGCAAAACAGATCTGAAAACTAAAGTTGATGAGAGATCTACAGTAGCGAAGCAATTTGGGCGATGGTTCCAAAAGACCATAAAAAATAAACATAGTCACAGAACAACCGTCACCAACCCTTGAACAGGATTATTACAAAGAAATGATTTTCATAAAAAAATCTGAGAGAGAGAAACCTTCGATGTCGCAAAATATAAAAACCCATATGAAAATATAAATTTAAAAAAGTGCGTAATGAAGCACATGCAACAATGAAGAGAACTGAAACGACACACACATAGCTTAATTATGATTTCAGAGGAAAGCAAAGAAAACAGTGAATGTAAAATGTCAATGGAAACCTAAAGCAGAACGAATCGAATGGAATAAACTCGAAAACGAGAAGAGAAAAAGGAACTCGGAGGATTAAGTTAGTTAGATTACCATGGATTTGAGATCGTTGTGAATGGCGTCGAGATCTTCGTAGGGATTGGAGTGTGGAGCAGAAAACGTTGAGGGAGCTTGTGTGGGAAGATTTAGGAGAGCGGCACTTGGATGGAAATCGATTTCTGATGAAGTGAATTAGAAACTCAATTTCTGATGGAGTGAATTAGGAGACCATGCTTCACCTTCATGCTCTCTTTTCTCTTTCTGATGGAGTGCGGCTAGGCTATAAACATGATGGAGTGCGGCTTATTTCATTCGTGCGTGTTATAATTTTATTTCTGGTTTGCGACGGGCTTGCGACGGGATCTCCGTCGCAAATTTGCTGCCTTTTCTAAGTCCGTCGCAAACCCGTGGCAAACTCCAGCGGGAAATTTCGCGCTCCTACTTTTAACACATGCTGTCGCAAATCCGTGGCAAATTAGTGATGGCATAAGCTCCGTCGCAAATGTTGGTGGCTAAAACAGGTTTTTCTTGTAGTGAAACTCCCTAAAGTTCATTTATTTGAAGATGAAAGTTATTAAGATTCCCTCTCCAGAAATCCTTAATGAGTTGATTAAAGGAAGGATGAGTAAGCCACACAGCCTCAAATCTAAAGGGTCTTCTACCCCTGTTCACCAGTCTTCTTTGGTCAAAATTAACGAGTAGAGGTTTATGGTCAGACTTGAGTTTAGGCAGATGGTTGATATCAGAGGAGTTAAATCTTAACCTCCAATCAAGATTGCAAATAGCCCTGTCAAGCCTCTTTTTAGTGTTTTCTCTAGCCCAAGTAAAACAATCACCTTTAAACTCAAGGTCCAGTAAGTCACACCTATCCATGGTATTCTGAAATCCAACTTCACAAATTTGATTTCTCACAATAGGAGGACCAGCTCTCTCACAGTCTTTTAAAATGGCATTGAAATCACCAATTAAAAGCCAGGAACTGTCAATCTCAGTGTGCATCTCCTGAATGTCGTCCCACAAAGTCTGCCTAGGTGCAAAGTGTGGACTACCATAAACAATGGTCAAATACCAGGGATCAGAGTCAGTAGGAGATACCTGGACATGTATGAATTGATTAGATTCTTTTAAAATTCTGATATTCCAGTGATCATCATTCCACATAAGCCAAATTCCACCTGACTGCCCCCTTGCATCTTTAATGTATTGGTTATCAAAACCCATTCTCTTAGTTAACCTTTTAGCCACCTTACCACTAGTATGCGTCTCAACAAGAGCAACAAAGGAAGCAGAGTATTCTCTCTTCATATCTTTAACTAGACCAACAAAACCTTTAGTAGCAGTCCCTCTACAATTCCAACAAATAAGATTCATATAGAAGGTTTTGAAATAGGAGGTTCTACTACCTCAATGTCGTCCATAGCCTCATTCACTCCTGAGTATTCCCAAACAGGCTCCTCAACAATCTGCAAGGTATCAGAGTGATTCTGAATTTTATCCCTACCTTTGTTATCATTATCCTGGGCAGTTTTGAGAGTAGCAGCTCTTACATTGTCATTCTCATCAAGCTGACCAAGAGCAGTTCTAATTGAGTTTCCACTCCTAAATTTATTTAGGAGATTTTCCCCATGTGATTGATACATAATCTTCATATATTCTAACATCTCCTCCTCTTTTTTCTTTTTCTCCTCAAGACCTTGCTGCTTGCTTGAGGAAGGGATATTTCCCTTGTCCACATCTATTGATTTGTACGGGAAAGGTTTAACCACCTTTTTACCTTTGATATTGTTGAGTTTAACCACCCCAATATCCTTCCTTATAACTCCTTTACCATGCTTAGTAATGCCTCTTCCTTTAGTGTGGATTTGAGGATTTTTA
Organism: Astragalus glycyphyllos; assembly: GCA_963573325.1. Classification (NCBI taxonomy): domain Eukaryota; kingdom Viridiplantae; phylum Streptophyta; class Magnoliopsida; order Fabales; family Fabaceae; genus Astragalus; species Astragalus glycyphyllos. Next base: position 22,390,386 of record OY754308.1, read on the forward strand.
CCTCCTGTAGAATTTCTGACCTTGGTCTTGGACCACCTTCTTGAGCTATTAGCTACTTCAGGAGCAACACTTTGCTCTTTCACACTAGGATTCTGTTTCTCAACCCAAATGGGAGTAACCTTAGGTATCTCAACATGAGTACCTTGAACTTTAGTGTGACTAGGCTCCTGGGCTTCCTTAGGTTTATTAGTTGCAACTTTCACAGTGTTAATTTCCCCCATAGTACCATTCTTCTTCTTGATATTGTATTTAGGAATATTCCAAGGTCCCATTTTATGATCATCATCAACTTTAGTATTTGCAAGCACATCTTCATTACCCTTCTGCACAGGAACAGGATGCTGGTTTGTTGCTTGATCCATTTCTGATTCTTGCTGGTTAGCGGTAGCCTCTCCATTTTGATCTTGATTTCTAGCTTCCGGTTCCTTAGGTTGGCTACATTGGTCCTTTTTGTGGCCATACTTACCACAGTTAAAGCAGATTGAATGAAGACCTTCATATTCAAGTAGCATTTTTATCCCACAAGTGTAAAAATGAGATGCCAATGGTTGTCCTAGATCCAATTCAACACATATTCTGACAAACTTACCCCTAGAGTGAAGAGAAGTTAACTGATCAATTTTTAGCATAGTCCCTAGTGTGTTTCCAAGTCTGTGCAAGAATGTTTCATTACAAAGTTCAAGTGGAAGTTTTGGGATTCTAATCCACACTGCTACCTTTTGTGTGATTGAGGCATTATGTGAGAAAAGTGGTCTCCATCTTTGCACTATTAAATAGTGATCCGGAACTTTCCATGGTCCATTAAACAGAGCATGTTTGTAATCATCAATAGAAGAGAGATGTACCATATAGTAGTCATCAGGGAGATCAGTTATTTTCAGCTTCCCATGTCTTACCCACTCCCTCCTTAGCTTGTTTTCAAGAATCCTGAAGTTGATTCTTTTACCTAGCACCTTAACAATCAAAGTATTTTGCTACGGTTTGGCCCAATCTGCACGTTCCTCCATTGTCACATTAACCACTGGAATCTTCTTCCCCATAGGTAGTGGCTGCTGAGGAATCTGTTTCTCATTTAGGTCAATAGTAGGAGGGTCTTCATTGTATTCATTACCCACTTTCTCAATGAGATCTGCCCAGCATTCCTTTTCCAGATTTAGGTTAGGACATTGTTTCAGCAAAACATCCTTAAAAGAGCTTGACCCATTGGAACCTTGAGTGTTGCCAGCAGGAACACTCCATGGGTGTTTTTCTAGAGGCTCTTTTTGCGCCTCAGGTTGCGCTTCAGACATGGTTGCTTCAGTAGTGTTCGTGTGTATCTTTTGTTCTTGTGTCTTACACTTCTTTGTGCTTCTTTGCAGGGAATCAATTTCTTCCACGGTGGCTGCCGTCACGTTGATCGGAGAAGGAGAACTCATGCCCTAGCAGAACATAGCTTATTTCTGTTTTTTTATTATTTTAAAGTGGAAAGAGTAGACAATATAGTATATTTATGCAACATTTTTATATAAATTTTAACTATTAATTAATTTTTTTAAGATACGTGCCACAACCTTAAACAACAAAAATATGAGACGAGAGGAGTATTTTACTTCAAAAATATAAAGCAACACATTGCTATAAAAAAAGTGAATACTTATCGAAAGAGGTATAGACACAAAATTCCAGATGATATGATCATGTGACATTTAAACTTGAGAGAGGATCTATTTCTATGCTGCATTCATATTTCACTTATTCCTCTATGCTTTAAATAGAGCAACACGAAGCATAAAATATGACAAGGATAGAAAACCATAAAATGCCGAAGTAAAAGTGCATATTTAAATTAGCTTGTTAATATCCAAAAAAAAAAATTTATAAATATTGACACCAAAAGCTATACACGTGAATGAGTTTTAAGACTAGTCTAATGAGAAATTGTAAGTTTATGCCCTAACAACTAGTCTAAACTAAATGAACTAAAAAACTATTCAAAGAACTTGTCCCTAAGCCCATTTGGTAATAAGAGACATGCATCTAGCTCCTAGCAGAAGAGAAATATTAGATCCTAGACGAAGTCTACCACTCTTTTGCATCCTAGGATGCATAAAATCAGCAGCAAGAAGATCTACAAGTGCCATATAGATTAAAATCCCAGCTGAAGATGCATTGAAGATACCTTCAACAATAAGTGCAGTTGGGCTGCTCTCATTGTAAACATTAGTAATTCCTATGCCAATGCCAATCCCTATCGGAGTTGTTAAAGTGAAGAACAATCCCATTATTGCAACAGAGGCCCTCTTGAAATTTGCCTGCAACAAAATACCCTTTCCAATAGTTAACAAACAATGTAGGGTTATCTTTTCTAGTTTATATTTATTCATTCATTTTATGTGCACAAATATAGGAAAATATAAAACATATAACTCACATGAATGGTTACGTTTTGTTCACTATTGTTTCCTTTTCATATCATTTCATAATAGAAAATGTGAGGTATAATATTGATAATTAACTTAGTTATGAGTAGTAGTATTTCTTTTCAATGAAGCTATTATTATTATTATTACTATTATTATTATTATTATTATTATTTATATTATTATTATTTATTATAAAATAACGATGCTTAGTAGTTATTCCAAGTCAAACACGATAGAAAAGGATGCACTTAGCTAATCACTTGTGGTTTCTGGTCTAATGGATATTCAAGTTAAGGTGATTATTGATTTATTTTTATGTTTCCAAAACATTTTTTGTAGTGACGTATAATATGTCTTGTTTTCATAATTTCATCTCAACAGTTCAGAAGATTTTTTTTTATAAAAATAAAATTGTAACGCTCCTACTTTTGTGCTAAAAAATCTAAACCAATTTTTCACAATTTAGAGTAAACAAATAGATATTAAAGATATTAAAAAAGAAATTAAAGAGTAAGGGAGTTGCTAAATTCAAGGAATAATATCTTTAATAAATTAAAGGGATATTAACAAAAAGGAAACCGTTGTGGCTTTATTAGCATTTGTATAATTTTTTCTGACTTGATTTTTCCTATTAGTGATATATATTTGCTCTATAGACATATAAGTTACCTGAGTTATACAACTTCCGAGTCCCATGCCTTCAAAGAATTGATGAAAAGTCAATGCAGCTACTAATGGCTTTATTGTATCAGGACTCTCTGAAGCACCAAGAGAAATTCCTATTATAACTGAATGAACAATGACTCCCACCTCCAACACCTATAACAAAATAAAAACCATAATACATCAATGATCAATCAAGCCTATGTCCCTTTGTTCATAATCTAATGAAAAAACTAAATAAATAAATAAATAAAAATTGATAATATGTTCTTTCTGCAACCCTTCAAATTAAGAAGATGATTAGTTTGCACTCTATGATGTTCAATCTAGACGTTTTAATCAATAGACTTGATTTATAAAAAAAACTTAAATTTGTTCTTAAGTTAATTTCTTAAAAACAAAAAATTGTTTTTAAAACTGTAATTAGGCAAACCCTAATTTACCTGTGATATGACTCTATGGCGAAGAAGTTCTGTTGAAAGATCATTAGAAACAATGACATGGCCATGTGCATGACTATGTGTTGCATCCACATTCCCATCATGCTCTCCACTTTCTTTCTCCATATCAATGTTCTCAACTTGTGTTTTCTTCAAACCATGTTTCTTAAAATAAGCAGTAGCATAAGTATCAACCATAAGGGTACCCATGGCAGTACACATAGCAACAAATCCAGTGAAAGGAAAATCACCCCATGGATGATCCTTTAAACATGGTGAAGTAAGATTCTCAAATGCATCTGGCAACACATGAATGAAACCCGTGGACAATATCACACCCGCAGCAAAGGCTTTAATGATAAAAAATATGTCTTTTTCAGGACTTAATGCAGGTATAACTTTGCCAAGAAGTGGAGTACAAACACCAATTGCACTAGCAATTAGTATTGATATCAAAGCTGCAATTTTGTACCTTAGAGCTTTGGCTTTATCCCTAGCTTCATCTTCTTGATCACATGTGCATTCTCCAACGACTAGAATTGGAATGACAAGGAGGATTAAGAGAGAAAAAGTAACGAGTTGCTTGTTTTTCTTTACAAGTTCCATGATTAGTAGGTGATGAAGAGGAAATAAAGTTTACTTTTCTGAAAAAGATCAAGTGCAAATGATACTATAAGAAAACCTAGGTTTTCGTCAAAAAAATAATTTATTAATATTTTTTAAGCACTATTGTCACATAACATTTTATACTTTTTTTGGATTAAAAAATGTTTAGGTGAGTTGGGCCTCTAGGGCTCGCCAAGATCAAGGAAAGCTTTGCGGCTCTTTGAGCACTTACAGTGACTTGAGCCTGCAACTTGAGCCTGAGAAGGGACATACTCCACTAGCAGTGACTTATTGAGGACTTTCTCACGAACAAAGAATATATCAAGTTCCATATGCTTTGTTCTAGAGTGAAGAACTGGATTGTGGCTCAAAGCAACTGTACTTTGGTTGTCACAGTAGATGATTGGAGAGGGAATGGGCACTTGAAGTTCCTGTAACAGTGACTGAATCCAAAGCACTTCAGCAGCAGCAAGAGCAAGACTTCTATATTCAGCTTCTGCAGTGGATTTTGCAACCAGAGTTTGTTTCTTTGACCACCAGGAAATGAGATTTGGGCCAAGGTAAATGCAGGCACCAGATGTGGACCTTCTGTCATCCACATCAGATGCCCAGTCAGCATCACAAAAGGCCTTGATACACAAGGGAGAAGATGTGGTGGCTGCTCTGAAGGTAATGCCCAGATCAATGGAGCCTCTGAGGTATCTGAGAATCCTCTTTACAGCAGTCCAATGTGAAACAAGAGGCTGTGACATGAACTGACACACCTTATTAACTGCATAACCAAGTTCTGGACGAGTGATGGTGACATACTGAAGAGCACCTACAATACTTCTGTAGAGAGCAGGAGCATCAAAGTAATCACTGCCATGTTTAGATAGTTTGGTATTGGCAGCAAGAGGAGTGGAAATCCCTTTGGCAGTACTCATGTCAGCTTTCTGCAAGAGTTCACGAATGTATTTGCCTTGAGACAACTGAATAGTAGAGGAGGAGAGCCTCTTGACTTCAATACCAAGAAAGTAATCTAAGTCACCAAGTTGTTTGAGAGGAAAAGCAGAGTTCAACTTGTTAATAATTGTTTGAATCAAGGCTAGTGAAGAACCTGTGAGAATAATATCATCCACATATACAAGCATATAAACAACATGACCAGAACCAGTGAGAACAAGCAAGGAAGGATCACATTTACTTTGCTTAAAACCAAATGAGAGCAGAGTTTTAGTGAGTTGCTCATACCAGGCTCTAGGGGCCTGTTTAAGGCCATAAATGGCCTTGTGTAGCTTGCAAACCAGAGTTTTATCAGCATCTTCAAAGCCAGGTGGCTGAGACATGTACACATCCTCTTGAAGAACACCATTTAAAAATGCATTGTTCACATCTATTTGCTTCAAAGGCCACTGTTTGGACAGAGCAAGGGTAAGTACTGTTCTGACAGTAACAGGCTTAACCACAGGTGAAAAAGTCTCTGTATAATCAGTCCCAAATTTCTGCAGGTATCCCTTAGCCACCAACCTAGCTTTATACTTATTAATGCTTCCATCAGGATTCTCTTTGAGTCTAAACACCCACTTACAACCAACTGCATGCTTACCACGTGGTAAGGGAACAAGTGACCATGTACCATTTTGCTGCAGTGCCTTTATCTCAGTTTGCATGGCTTGCTGCCATGGTGGACTAGCTAGAGCCTGACTAGTGGTGGAGGGTTCAATAGTGGTGAGGTTAATGGTAGGAAACTGTTTGGGTTTGGAGTGACCAGTTTTAGACCTGGTGAGCATTGGATGAACATTAGGAGGAGAGGAAGGAGGGGGTGAGGGAGAGAGTGAGTTTGGGTTAATAGTGCTGGAAGTAGTGGATGGTAATGATATGCTAGGAGAGGGTGATTGGTTTAGTGAGGGAGAGGGAGGTGAGTTAGATAGTTGACATTGCAAAGGAGAGGAAGGTGAAAGTATGTGTGCAGGAGCAGTGGGAGTTGCTGAGGGGTGTGCAGAGGAAGGTGAAAGTATGTGTGCAGGAGCAGTGGGAGTTGCTGAGGGGTGTGCAGATGTCATAAGAGGACCTGATAAGATCACACTAAGAGGAACAGTTGTGGATTTATTGATAGGGACAGAAGAGGGCACTGTAGGGGACATGTACTAGAAAGGAAATTTCTGTTCATCAAATAACACATCTTTAGAGACAAATAAACGACCAGAGGGCACATGAAGGCACTTGTAGCCTTTGTGTGAGGAAGAATAACCTAGAAAGGTACACTCAATGGACCTGAACTGCAACTTATGATTATTATATGGCCTAAGTAATGGATAGCAAGCACATCCAAAGATTTTGAGAAATGAGAGGTCAGGTTGTTTGTGAAAGAGTGTGTGAAGTGGTATAGCAGGATTATGAGCAGCAGGGAGTCTGTTTATGAGATACACAGCTGTGTGAAAAGCATGGTCCCAATAGGATAGTGGTAGGTAGGCTTGAGATAGTAGAGAGAGTCCCATATCCACAATATGTCTATGTTTTCTCTCCACTACACCATTTTGGTGGTGTGTGTGGGGGCAAATAATACGATGGGCAATGCCAAGGTCAGCAAGGTACTGTTTGAAAGGCCTAAATTCACCACCCCAATCTGATTGAATGGCTTTAATAGGGGTGTTGAGTTGCAGTTCAACCAATGCTTTAAATTGTTTAAAAATGGACAATGTTTCAGACTTGGTTTTTAAGAAATAGATCCATGTATATCTACTGTGTGCATCAATGAAAGAAAGATAGTATTTGTAGCCCATAGAGGACTCCATAGGAGCAGGACCCCACAAGTCACAGAAAATAAGTTCTAATGGAGAGGAATATACAGAATCAGAGGGATGAGAGGGGAGTCTATGAGACTTCCCCATACAACAAGCTACACAAAAATCTATTTTATTTCTTGAAGGAATTGACATATTACATTGTTTGAGTACATTGTATAAGGTAGCATAGCTAGGATGACCTAGTCTATTATGCCAAAGAGTAAAAGAGGTACTGTGTGTGTTTACAGTGTCTGCAGTAGAAGGAGGAATATAGGAAACTGAAAATATGGATGGATCATCAGACTTGTTCTTGAGCTTAGATGCAGACAGCAAGTTAGCAAAGGTGTAGAGACCATCACGACCACGAAAACCCTCAAGAAGAGCCTTATGAGTGACCTGAGATTTAGCAACACAGTAAGTTGGAAAGAATTGAAAGTAGACATTGTTATCAGCAGCAAATTGGCCAACACTAAGAAGTTGTTTAGTGAGTGAAGGAACATACAAGACATTCTTAAGATGTAAAATCACTTCAGGTTGCAAAGGGGAATAAAATGAAATAGAGTAAATAGATTTGATTGGCAAACCTTGTCCATTGCCAAGGAAGACTTGATCTATTCCTGTGGCAGAGGGAGCAGCAGGGGGAGGATTAGGACCAGCATGTAGTGAGGCAGCAGTGTCTCCACACCAGTTTAACTGAGGCGCAGGATTGGTATTGGTAAGGTATAGTTGTGGTTGAGGCATAGGATAGGCATTGGTAAGATAAGCTTGAGGTTGAGGTGTGGCAAAAGGTTGTGGTTGTGGTGCATAGGTATAGTAAGCTTGTGGTTGTTGTGGTTGTGCAGGTGCAGGTGCAGGCCAGGTATATGGTGTAGGTGATGGTGTAGGTGATGGTGCAGGGCTAGTGTAAGGATAAACTTGTCCAACATTAATAGCAGGCACACTTAACTGAGATGCAGACAAAGGCAATTGAGGCACATAGGCAGAATTATACCTGTGATAGCAGATGGATGCGTCATGACCAGTCTTATGGCATACCTGACATTGAACATTGCTACGACCACCTCCATTTCTGCCACCACGACGGCCACCACGACCTCCACGACCACCACGATAGCCCCCATAACCACCACGATTGTTGTCATTAGAAAACTGAGGCGTAGCAGTGGAATCATTTGCAGATGCACCAGCAGTAACTTGCATCTGAGAAGTAGACGCTTGTGGAGGAGGTGTTACTTGAGTGAGATTTAGACTTACAGTTTCTTCAACTACCTTTTGTTTGTCAACTCTATGCTCGTGCGCGAGAAGAAGTGCTTGAATCTCGTCAAATTCAAACCACTCAGATTTGCTATTAATCAGAGTAACAATTGATTCGAAAGCAGGCGGCAAACCTTCGAGAATAACATCTAATTGTTCTTGCATAGTAACAGATTCACCAATCGAGGTCAACGAATCAGAGATGGATTTAATTTCTTGCAGAAATTCAGAAATGGATCTGGAACCTTTCTTCGAGTTGCGCAGTTCAGTACGCAGTTGTCGTGCTTTGGCTTTGATTTTCGAGTGAAAGTCTTGATGAATCTTCTCCCAGAGTTGCCATGTATGACGGCATCCAATCACGCGTGGAAGAATTGACGGTGAAAGCGAAGCCTGAATCCACGCAAGAAGAAGCTGGTCTTGCTGATCCCAAGCGTGATACGCAGGATTCTCGATTCCAGAGAGACGATCGGCATCCGTAAGATACAACGGAGGAATTTCCGGTGCTACACAAAACCGGTGAAGTTTGTGCGCACGTAGCACAGGCTCAATTTGCTGAAGCCACACAAGATAATTCTTGTCATCAAGTTTCTCCGTAATTTTAAAGGAGAATGTTGATAGAGGTAGATTCGCCGCGATCGGAAGAGAAGAAGTCGCCGGCGTTGATGATAATGGAGTCATGTGCGCCGGTGTTGCAATTACCGGTATCGCCTGCTCCGGTGTCTTTTGACCCGGTGTTGTCATTCTGAGAAGTAGTTGCGGAAGCTAGGATCGATTTCCACGGTGATGGAAAAAAAATTGCTTATGATACCATTATGGAAACAGAGAGAAAGCAAATCTGTAAAGTGTAAATTTTGTATTATTGATTGAGAAGTTTTACACTTGGGTACTTATATGAGCTGATCTCTGCATGAGTCAGTTACTGACAGAAGGTTAACTAACAGAATGATAACTAACTGAGAATTAACTAGAGAATTGATACAATCACTAACAGAGTTAGCTAACAGTTAGTACTACTAACTGTTCTCTCTAATAGGCCTCTAGGGCTCGCCAAGATCAAGGAAAGCTTTGCGGCTCTTTGAGCACTTACAGTGGTGCTTACCTGCAAATTACTCACCAACGAGATCCTCACATCAACAGTAAGATTCAAACTAAGGGTCAGAATAGGTCTGGTCTGGCCTTTTGGAAAGCTTCACAAGGTCTGAAAGCATGTTTAAAAGCTTATATCACTATTTTTTCAAAAGCCTACAATTTTTGAGTGATGTATGCTTTGTAAATAGACCTAGAAGCTAATAGGCAAGTGAGATTAAGTTCCATTGTTTATGACATTCAATTTAAATTCTATTTTACAAAAATAACTTTCAATATGTCAAACACTTATATATATATATATATATATATATATATATATATATATATATATGTTTAAATTATCATAAAATAATAGCAATTTTATGATTTAAGACAAAGTACAAAATTTTATATAATAATAAATGTAATTACAATATTATTTATATTTAAAGAGGCTGACATAGTATGCCTAAAAGACTTTTTTGATGCCCTGTAGTATGGTCTTTTTAGTTAAAAAGGCTTTTAAAAAATCCTTAGTCTGGTCAATTTTAAAAATTTCAACCTGATCTAGGCCGGGACGTAGTCCCCTGCAGTTCAACGTTCCCACCCCTAATTCAAACTCACATCCGTGTGCAGTGTGAGCTGAGTCATTACTAACACGAGGTGTAACGTTGTATATGTATGATTCAAAAAAAAACATTGTATATGTATTAATAATATAGAAGCTCTGAATACGCTAACTAACACCACACTGCAAAGTTGTCAAAGGGAGTCCAACGGTAGACTTTTGGATTCATAGAGGTCTTTTTTTTTTATAAGCAAAAATTATAGGGGATCCCTTATATCCTTTCCTTTTTCTCATTGTTACAGAGGGTTTAACTGCGATGGTTCAGAAAGCGGTGTGTGATGGTTATTTCTCCGGGTTCAAGGTTCATAATAGTCTTAGTTTTCCGCTGTTACAATTCGTGGATGATACTATTTTGGTTGGCAAGGGTTCCTGGAATTATTTTTTGGCATTAATTTGAAAGATGATTTTTTAGAGGCGGGAGCAACTTTCTTGTCCAGCTCCACTACTATTTCATTCAAATTTTTTGGTATTCCGGTTGGAGCCAATCTTAGAAGAAGAGATGTTTGGGCTCTGATTATTGATAAGGTGAGAAAGAGACTTTCTACGTGGAGTTGGCGTTTCTAGTCTATTAGGGGTAGAGTGACTCTCATAAACTGTATCTCAATAGTATCCTGCTCTATATGTTCTCTTTCTTCAAGGCTCCCAAGATTGTTATCCAAGAGCTCGTTAAGATTCAGCTGAACTTCTTGTGGGGGAGTAATAGAAAAAGTCGACCACTTTATTGGGTGTATTGGGACAAAGTGTGTATACCCAAAAAGGATGGTTGTTTGGGGGTGAAGAACCTGGAAGCTTTCAATGTGGCTCTTTTGAGCAAGTGGAAATGGAGGGATTTTTTTCTTTTGGAAGATGGCAAACCTTTGTGGCAGGGAGCCTTTGTTTCTGCGGTTAGACCAGTGGTGGGCATGGGAATTTGATTGCCTCTAGAAGTGGGTCAGCAATTAGACTTTTAAGAACTTGTTCCCTAGTCTTTTCTAGTTGGCAAATTTTAAAAATGGTAGTATTAGGGAGCGTTGGTCAGAAATGAGTCTTTTCCAAGTTGTGATGCTCTCATCTCTAAGTGTATTGTTAGGGACCTTTATGGGTCATGTTGTCCCTTTTGTTTTGAGTCGGAAGAGTCTATTTTCCATTTATTTTTTCTGTGGAGGAGCTCTCGGTTAGTCTGGAATACTATTCAGAATTGGCTGGGCATTGCGGTTATGGATCCACTTCTTGGTGCTGCTTATTTCAGAGCACAGGGCCTGCAGATGAATTATAAGAAGGCTGGTCGATTGATGTACTTATTTTGGATGGTAGTCACGTGGTGTATCTGGGTTCATCGGAACCATATTCTCTTCAGAGCTCAAGTTTTCAATCCTCAAGTGGTTATCAATCATGTTAAGACTATAACATGAGCTGGCTCATTAGCATAGATGGCCGGCCGCAATTCATCTTTTAAGATTACTGATTGACGGAGAAATCCTCTTATCTGTATGAACTCAATGTAATTTGATGTCTAGCTTCATTCTTCGTGGGGTACTCTTTTTCCTCCTTGGTGCTTTTTCCCACAGAGTTTAGGCCTAGTGAGGTTTTAATGAGGCCCCTTGAATTTGTAAGGGTTGGTGGTACCCCTATTAATACTTTTTATTAATATATATTTTGCTTATAAAAAACCATTGCAAAGTTGTCAAAAAAACACCTACAATGCATTAATCTTTCTCGTACGCTTCTTGACCAAAAAAATCTCTCTCGCATTCCTTGCAACCTTACTTGAGATGCCTTTCTAATATCTGTGTGTGTGTCTATATATATATATATATATATATATATATATATATATATCTTCCTATCTATTTTTTGGGATAAAACAGACCGGACAGAATAGTAGGATTATAGTACGAAACAAGTATGAAGTATGTGAACTCGAGTAAGCGATATCAATCTTGAAATCTGAGATCCTTTTCATTGGCCTCATAGGGCGATTTATATAGTATAAGGTACATAAATGAGATTAAAAGAGTATTATGGCTAATATGGTCGTTACAATACAAAGCGAAAGAAGACGAGGAGGAAGACCGGGTATATCCAATAATTTCTTTGACTGTCATTAAAGTTGATAAGTCGAGTGGTTAGTGAAGGGGTCCCGATAACTGGTCTGTCAATCTGCTGAGTGAATTCCTTCTTCTTCTTCTTCAGTCAAGCGATACTTGGTCGATCTTTGGTGTCCACCAATCGGTCTGGTTAGGGACATAGTCCTTCGAGCGACAAGCGTAAAGCGCGAATTCGTTCAAATACAAAGGGGAGCTTGGTCGAGTTTTCAGTCCTTCAGGTATTAACTCCTTTGATGCCTTGCCTAGTGGGCATTTGGACACTAAGTCCTACAGCTTTAGCTTCTGGAGTGGTGGACCTCCGAACATTAAGTCCTTCGGCTTCTCGAGTGACAGTGCTTCTAGTGTTACTGTGTATGCTCATGAAGTGACTAAAACACACAAGAAAGGGGGGGGGGGGGTTTGAATCGTGTCCCCTTTTTAATTAATCTCGATCCCTGAAAATCTTCTTCCGAAGTGTTTCTCAAAAAGAACTTTAGTTGAGAAAGTTAGTAATGATGAAAGGTAAAAGGCAATTATTCTATACAAGAGATAAGTTGATTTTAACTATGGTTCTAGGTATAATGCAGTTTTCTTTAGCTAGGCCTAGAATGAGAAGGTTGAATGAGATAACCTTCTGTTAGATTAAAAAACTATTGATATGTAGGTTAATGTAATCTCTTTTGATGATGAAGATTAATAATGGAAGGAGTACATGTATTCCTATGTACGAGAAGTAGTTTTCAAACACAAGTAAGAGAGAATATAAGGTTTTACTTAAAAACAGTTTAGAGAAGTTTGGTGAAAGTAACCTTCTCTTGGTTTGAAAACAATCTTTTGTGAAAAGTAAACTTAAGGAATAATTAGGGAAAGCAGTAAAGAACACAGAGAAGCTGTAGAAGTTCACCCCAACCTGGGCTACTTCCTCTACTCACTTGGAAAGTTGTAGAGGTTCACCCCAACCTGGGCTACGTCCTCTCCTCACTTCCAAGTGAGTATTTCCACTATTCTCCAAATAGCTTTTACACTTGCTTTTGATCACACACAAAAGACTTATATCAATACTGGCTTTGATCACACACAACAGCCTAGTATACTCTTACACAACAACACCTTGCTGGTTTATATCTCTTAGAAACTCTCTTCTTGTTCTCTAAGGATTTCCTCAATCAAGCAATATCACCACCAACACTCACCTCTCTTATAGGTAGCTTGGTGAGATGCTTATACACTTTCTTTTTACAATAGTGGTTTTGGTTTGGGATGTTTATGAGCTTGAAATAAAGATAGATACACTGTAAACAATGATTCTAACAAGCTAGCACACACTCAAGAAAAGAATCCCTGATCTGAACTTGAAGAAGCTTTGAGTGTGGGATGAGAAGCTTTGGTTGAATTACTTTGAGAAGCTTGACTTTGTGAAGGTGGCAATTAATTCTCATACTTATGAACTTCAGAGTGAGTCCTTTAAATAGCCAAAGATGATGAATATAGCCATTAGAAACTTGTTGAGAGCCGTTGGGGATATCCATTGGTCCATAGGAGCGACTTGGAGAAAGTACCAAAGATGACAGCCTTTGAACCTTCTCAAGTGTGGCTTTATGCTTTATCTGCAGAGTTGAAGTGTCTCCAGCTGGTTATGTACTCCTCTAGTTGCCTTCTCAACAGCTATGGCATAGGTTGCATCTGTTGGCCAGCTTAGAGCTATTTCAAGGGAACCTTCTCAAGCTTCCTAGTAGGCACAAACACTTCAATCATAGAAGGAGAATAATCATGCATTTCCTTCTTTGTTGCTTGAGACTTTTCACATGTTTTAACATAAGATGTCATCATTTAATTTAGGTGAAAACCATCCAAGAGAAGTTGATGTGTTTTGGTTGAAGTTGATATGGTTTCCAGCAACCTTCTCAACATTCATTTAAGCTTCTCATCAACCTTCTTCAAGCATGAACTTATACTTCTAAGGTGTTTGTGGGTCAACCTTCTTTTGACTTCTGGTCAAACCTTCTTTTGACTTGGTTTTAGCTTCTCATGTTTAACCTTCTCAAGGCTTTAACTACCCTTGAATAATACCAATTTGTTGAACCAAGGTAGAGCCTTATTTTGCTATGTAAAGACACCTGTTCTTATCACTTGGCAAATGTGTTAGATCACACTTCATTAGAAAAACTAAATCTGACTTGGTTTGTTATCATCAAAACATAGAATGAGATTATTATTACAACAGCTCATAGTTACTATCCTTCTAGCGTTAACGTGATAGTCCTTCTTATGTTACAGTCCTTCTTGACCCTTTGACCCTAACTTTGTCATCTCGGTTTCCTTCCTTTTGATTGTCATTTTTCGTATATCATAAATTCTTGCCTCCTAACTTGTCCTCCTTTCAACTATAAGAGGTGGATGGTACGCCTGAGTTGTCTTCATCTAAGTTTCTCCTTTTGTTCCTTTTATTGCTTGTTCACATACACTATCTTTGCGTTGAGGTCACCTATTCTCCTCGACTTTTCTGACTATTCTTGCAAGAGCCTTGTCGTTGCGTGTCAAGAATACCAGGGAACTCAAGGTGATAATTGTTTATTTTTTAGAGTTGTGCATCATGGCTCCTGCCGCGCTTTTCTGCCGAGAATGCTTAGAAAACTTGAATGGTATTGTTTGGTCAAAATGATTTCGGTTACTTGAGGATGTGAAGCCTTTTTCATCCATTCTAGGTTTGTTGTCTCTCCTTGGATGCGAAGGACATAGGAGACCTTCGTGGTGATGACCTGGCAAGGCCAAGCTACTGCAGTCCTTTGCTCACACTCGGATTAGGTAGTTTGTTGGAGGAAGGTGGATGTAATGTTGTCAGGCTTCTTCTGATTATGGGTATCTTTGTCGTTAAAAGTAACCACCTTGTTAGATCTTTGACTCCTATTCTTTGGCCTGCTTGGTGTTAGCGTGCGAGACCTACAATTATAAAGAAGAAAAATTTGTAGTTGTTCAAATTGGAGCCGACCAATCGTTAGTTTTTAGAAAAAGCTTTGTGCCATGAGTTGTAACTAGTCTTGTAAACTTGTCACTTTATGGTATAGAAAAGTTTAAAAGTGGAAATGTTGCTTCCACCATTTATTGGTGGGTTCCGGGATAGTTGTGTGCTATTCTTTGGTATATTTTGGATTTGTATTTGCATGTTTGATGCTAAAAGTGATCATGTCTTGGTCTACGGGTTGCTATAGATTTTGTTTGTAGAATGGCTGTGTGCCCAAGGGTGTATGTCGGCTCTCACCTATCTTCACCTGTCGGGTCTTTAGGGTGGCGAGCGCATAACTTCGCCTAGTGCCCAAGGTATATGCTAATACTACCATGGTTTATATACCTGTCAGGACTTTGTTCTTATGCCTCTAGGAGCAATGAGCGGAGCGGCTCTACTGCATGGAGCTCATTGGCATTTCTTTTTCCTAAGAGGATTCCTCATGGTGCACAAAAATATTACTTTTTTCCCATGAGGTTCGCCCAAGGGTGGTGCGTGAACTCGTCAGTTCATGTCTCGCTTGTCAGGACATTCAGTCTTTGCTGCCCAAGGGTAGCATCAAGACGTTGCTCGATTTTTACCTATTGGGATTTTACTTTATTTTATAGGCACATTCTAAGTCATAAAGAATAGTGAGGAAATGTAAAGAGCAATTTGTCTTCTTTATTATTGTAGTCAGAATGTAGTACATTAGGTACACACATGAATTCATATAATTTTTGGAATAGGGAGTGAGATGTTGCTTGTTCAACTATTGTAGAACCGTAGGTTTGCAAAATTTTAGGATCGTAAGATATTTGTTCCATCAATTTTCTCTAGCTTGTACGCTACTTTGCCAATTTCACCTTTCATCCGAAATAGTCCTTACTAGTTGGGTGACAGTTTTCCGGTAGCTCCAACTCTGACCGACTGCCTAAGCACGAGGTCACCTGGTCTGGAACCTCTGGGCTTGACCTTGGTGTTGTATTTCCTCATTGGTTACTGTTTCACGGCTTCTTCTTTGACCTTTGCTAGCTCTAGTACTTCATCTAGGAGGTCTAAATTTACACTCAGTTCTTCCTCGACCGACACAGCCTCAACTGGGATTTTTCTTCGACTTTGTTCTCGTAGCTCTATTGGAATCAGAGCATTGCTCCCATAAGTTAGATTGAATGAGGGTTCATTTTGCCGATTGTGGAATGGTATGGTAAGACCAAAGCACCAAAAGAAGTTTTTCTGCTAAGTTACCTTTTGCATCATTTAATTTCTTTTTTATGCCATTTAGGATGACCTTGTTGGGTGCCTGTACTTGACCGATCGTTTAAGGGTGCTCCACCAATGTGACAGCCTGGTGGATCTTCCAAGTGCTATAGAAATCCGCCACCAACTAAGAAGTGAACTGGGTGTCGTTGCGGGTTAACATGGTTGTTGGATCTTCCAGTAAAATTTATTTATTTTTTGAGCGGTTATCACTACTACTTCAATTTGGTTATATAGTCAACCACCACTATCAAGAATCTGACTTGTTCTGGAGCAGGTGGGAATGGACTGAGGATGTCTACTCCCCAAACATCGAACGACCACGTGGGTACCAGCGGTGGTAGAGTGGTAGTATGGCCATTGGGACGTTTGAGTGGGTTTGACACTTTTCTTTACATACTCTACGGAGTCCTTTTTAATTGTTGGCCAGTAGTATCCTGCTCGCACTATTTTGGAAGCCAAGGCTTGGTCGCCAATGTGACTGTCGCACACTCATTCGTGTATTTTTGTAATAATCTCTTTGGCTAGGTTATATGGTATACACTTGAGGAGAGGTGATGAGAACCCCCTTTTGTATAGTCTTGACTCGACCAAATTGTATTTTCTGCCATTCCTGACTAACTTTTGTAATTTTGCACTGTCTAGTTGTGGTTGTTCGCCTCGCAGATATGCAAGAATATCAGTCATCCAGCAGTTTGTCTCTATTTCTGTTGAAAGAACTTGGGCCTCATTTATTGGTGTGCGAAAAGGTGATGTGCAAGTATACACAGTCGCAACAAGTAATAAAGTGAAAGTAGAGTATCGTTCCCACACGGATTGGATTATTTTACAAGTTTAAAGTCGTAGTTTTAACTAGTGAGAAACAAAATAAAATAAAATATAATCAATGGTGTGAGAAAACAGAATTTAAAATAAGCTAAGTGAATATAAGTTGTATTACAAATGAGAAGGAAGGTAGTTGGAATGCTGCCTAGTAAGTAAATCACATTTAACCGTATTATATTATATATGATGCCCCAGCAATGGATGTTGCAGCAATTGATGCTCCTGCAATGGATGTTGTAGCAATTGATGTGTGCTTTTCAGCAACTAACGTCAAGGTTTACAAGTCTTATGTCTAAGCTCTAAATAAGTTCACCCTTGTATATGAAGTACCCACAGTATCACCCTATGAACTATGCTATCCTATATCTAGGTTTTAGCATGGAGTTAACAAAGTTTCCTTTATTAAACACTTATCCATATTAGTTCTTGAGTTCTAATCGTAAACCATATCTGTATTTATGATTTTCATTCACTTTTAGTTGGCCAATTCTAAAGATGAATATGAAAGAGTTATCATGCAAGAACTAAAATGCAAACATAAATATATGACATAAAACTAGTTAAAAGTTAATTACAAAGTTTATGGCATCCAACTACAAAAGAGTTTAGCTCATGCTTGAAATTACTTAGGACATACAAACTGATGTTATAAACATGTTCATATTACTGAAAAACATAAAGGAAAAGAAATAGAGTAGAAGATATACAGTTTAGTTTCCTTCGCAGAAATGATCCCAGTAATTGCTCCAGGAATGCCTCCCAAATGCTTGATGCACCAGCAATCCTTCAGCATAGTGTAATTGTGGAAGTAGAGAGAAGGTGTCATGTTCTTCTCTCTCTCGTTCCAAACCAGTTCTAATGATGATTTTCTTGAGTGAATTCTGGTCTCCTTGTGAATTAGAAGGTGAAGGATATTTATAGGCTCCTTGAGAGAGGTTTCGTCATGGTTGGGTTTGCTTGGGGTTGAAGTTAGGGTCACTTGTATCAATTTGCTTCCCAAAAAAGAGTTGATTTGATCTTTACTTTATCAAAGAGAAGAGGTCCAAGGGCGTATGGACAAGTGTCTCGAAAAAGTAAAAGGTACAAGCTAAAAAGTAAATAGGGTGGTGCTGAGATGAGCAACTTGGGCCACTTGCATAGCAACTAGACTTTGATGTCATCAATGACATCAGCAGATTGCTGGGGCTTTTTAGTCTGTCAGGAATGCTGGAGTAATTGATTGCCTATAATACTGGGGCAATAATTGTTGGGGCATTTGGTACTGTAGCATTGAACAAACACATTAAAATACAACATGGGGCACCAAAAGTGCCAAATGATCACAAATCAGTTCCTAACCATCTTTTACTCTAAATAACACATATTAACTACTTTAACAACAATATTACTTAGAAACTCACATTGATTTAAGTCTAGAACATATAAATAACTCTATATAAATAAGAGTTATCATTTATGCTGGGTTGCAAGAGTGTCTCCTGTATCACCAAGTTGTTGTTGTCCGACCTCTTTGTGCTGGCTAATTTTGCCAAGATTTCTGCCTTGCTATTTTGCTCTCAAGGTACATGGATTAACTTGAATGATTTAAACTTGAGTTTCAATTTTTGTACCTTGTCAAGATGTTTGATCAGCATCTCATCCCAGGCGCTGAAGGCCCTGTGACCTGTCCGGTCATTAACAACGGATCGCTTCACGCTTTTAGATTAGTGACTCCAAGGTCGACTGCCAAGGCCATTCCAACAAGGAATTCTTTATATTAAGCCTGGTTGTTGTTGCCCTTCCAGTTGAACCTGAGGGTTGTTTCCTAGAGATTATTGTTCGGTCCTTCCAGGGTCCTACCAGCTACATTGTCTCACAAATAGGACGAATCGTCGATGGAGATGGTCCACATGCTATCTGCTTCTGGTTGAGCACTCGTGCCATTGTCAACCATTTCAGCTGCAAAACTGGCTAGGGTTTGTACCTTGATCAATCTTTTAGGTTTGCACTTGATGTCGTATTCGGAGAGCTCCACCGACAAGCCGACCATTCGTGGGGCCAGTTCAGGTTTTGATAGTACCTTTTTAATTGGTAGATCAGTCTTCATGATGATATAGTGGCTTTGAAAGTATTGCGTCAATTTCTAGCCGCTAGGACGATCACATATGTTGCTCTCTCTATCTTCTGGTATCTGGTTTCTGCCCCCTCCACATTCCGCTTACATAGTATACTGGTAGTTGTTGTCTACCATGTTCTTGTATGAGTACCGCACTACAGGCATTTCCTGATATGGCGAGATAGAGTAATAACAGAATTCCGTGAGTGGGAGATGCTAGAATTAGGGGGTGGCTATAAACTGCTTTAGTGTTTGAGATGCCCACTCACATTCTTCTGTCCACTAGAAAGTAGTGTCTTTCTCAAGAGTTGAAATAGCGACTTACCTTATCTTCCACCCATGCCATGAAGCGTGACAGAGCTGCTACTCTTCCTGTCAAGATCTAAACCTCTTTAGATTCCTTAGTGCGTGAGGACGAAGCCAAGAAATTTTCGTGTTCCACACCGAACGAGCACTTGTCCGGACTAAGCTCGAGGTTATTCTTTTTCAGCAGGTGGAACACTTTTGACAGGTTTTTCAAGTGCCATTGTTTTTTCTGACTTCACCACCATGTTGTCTACATAAACCTCGATCGCTTAATCGATGAATTCTTCAAAGATTTGGTCCATCAGCCTTTAGTATGTTGCGCCATTCGTCAAACTGAAAGGCATAACTTTGTAACATAAGTTTGCCAGGCTGGTCATGAAGGTTTTCTTCTCCTCATCCACGGGGCTCATCCAGATTTGATTTTATCATGAATAAGCGTCCATGAAACTCAACAGTTTGTATCCTAATACTCCATAAACGAGGCTACCAATGCTAGGCAGGGGGTAGGAGCCATTCGGGCAAGCTTTATTTAAGTCGGTGTAGTCCACACACATCCTCCATTGTCCACTGGATTCTTTACCAAGTGTGGTACTTGACTTCTCAAATTAATTTGGTCTTCCTGAGTTTGTCAGTTTCCTCTCTTATGGCTGTTGTCTTATCCTCTCCTTGATTTCTTTTGCTCTACGCTACTGGTTTAGCTAAAGTACTTAGTGATAAACAATGGAAGATGAAGTTAGGATCAATACCTGGTATATCCTGCAGGGACCATGCAAACATATCTGTGGTTATTCTGACACTGATTTTGGCCTCGGGCGGATGTACTCCATTTCAGGGTCGTATAGCCTTGGATCTAGGTTCAAGAAACCGCAATCTTGAGCTTGTGTTTGCTTTTTCTACAGTGTTCTTTCCCGTGCACTCTCAGCACAACATTTCTGAGCGGTTGCTTGGTCTCCTCTAACTACCCCTATGGGATAAGTAAGGGTATGACACTACGACTACTAGGGGATTTAGAGTTGGTCTGCCCAAAATGGTGTTGTATGCAGATACTACCTCAACCACCATGTATTGGAGTGTGACTGTTTTGGCATGTTCCCATCCCCAAATGTTGTTGGTAGGCCAAGATAGTTGTACAATTCTGCCTTCTTACCAGAGATTCTTGTAAAACACACGGGAAGTTCTTTACTACTTCAATTGGTAATTGTAGCTCTTCAAAACTTGCCCAATACATGACATTAACTGAGATTTCTCCATTAGTTAGCACCCATGGAATTTTGAACCCCTAATGGCGATAGATATGACAATGGGGCTGCCCTTGTGAATTTGGACGCCTTTGAAATTTTGCTCATCAAACATGATGGTCGGGTTGACATAGTTAATCCAACTTCAGAATCTCTTATATTCATAACATAACAGACGTACCTTCTCTTGATGATGAGGATGGTCCTCTGCTCGAGAATCCTTATGGGATTGTTCCTATTGCCAACTTCTCGTTTCTGTTGCTTGGAAATCTTCGGTTGACTCCTGTTCGGCTTCTCTAAAAAGCTGACGAAGCGGACCACTCGAGAGGATCCTATCTAGTTGCTGCTTGAGAGTTCAACATTCATCGGTTCTATATCAATTTTCCTGATGATACCTGCAATAAGAATTGTCGCATTCACCCTTAAGCCCTGGGAAAGGCGCTGGCCGTATGATCATTCCACTTTTCGGTGCCTTGTCTAAGAGGTTAGAGAGTTTTACACTTAGGTTCTCGTAGAATGAGCAGAAAGCTTCGGAGCTTGGTGGAGATGATTTATTTTTCTTTTCTCCCTTTTGATCACACTTTCGGTAGGGGTTTTATTAGTGTTGGGGCGCAGGAATTTCTCCAAACAACTTGAGGGTGACGTCTGCTAAGGTTTCTGCAAAAACTCTGTTGCTGATGACGTCACGACCATTGCTGGGTAGCACCTAGTGCTGGGGAACATCTTCGTACCTTTGTGGATCTTCCCATCTGCTGAGTGCATCTATGCTCGAGTTCTCATTGAAAGGGACTGAAATGCTTTCTCAACAGATCGATTTCCTCTCTGCAGCTGCATCTCCTTTTCCTCTTGAAGATGTAAGATTTGAGTTTTTTAATATTTCTATTGAGAGATTCATATATTATGATAATCTCAAGACTCTTCTGAAAATTATATGTAAGAAGACACCCATTTAGAAAGATGATAAACTCAATAAAAGAAGGAGAGAGACTAAAATTCATCTTTCCTAGTATGCTTCAAGTTAAAACATACCGGGACGAAAAACGATGAGTGAGTTGTGTGTGAAGGTGATCCCAAGAACACATTTATATATTGTAAATTTAAGAAGCATAGGTTATGAATTGTCCTGGAAGTCGGTCTCGGTCAATAAAGCTAGGCTGAGGTTGGTGATGGTGTCAGGCTCACACTCGGATGATTCAGTGTTTCTTGGATCAAACTTATATGATTTCCCATTGGCTTGGTGCTGGCTAAAACTTAGCTAAAACGTCCGTCCTGGTACTCTCCGTCTGGGGTACATGCTTCACCTCGACTTGGATGAAGGGCTGCAGCAACTTCTTCACCTGCGCCAGATATTTTTGCAGAATAACATCCTTAGAACGAAGTCTTCTTTGATATGGGATACTGACAATAAGGAATCATTGTGAAGTTCCACTTGCTTTGCATTGAAGTCACGAGCGAGCTAGAGTCTGGTAATGCATGCCTCATATTCATCCTAGTTGTTTGAGGTATTAAATGAGAAATTGAGGTCGACTTATATTACAAAGCCTTCACTGTTTTTCAGGATGAGACCGACGTCGCTCCCTTTTCTGTTTTGATGAGCCGTCCGCGTGGAGTTTTTAGATCAGAGTGTCAGCCTCAAGCTAGAGCAGCGTCATCTCAATGATGAAGTCAGCTAACACTTGAGACTTGAGGGCCGACCTGGATTCACTTCTGGTACCTTGTTTTCAGACCCTGAAGGACTTTGCTGATGAAGTAGATTGTTCTTTGGCCGAGCTTGGTTTTTCTAACCAGTACTGTACTTAGAGTTTCATTAGCTACTGCCTAGTAAAGGTAGAGAGTTTTCCTTCTACTGGCTTGTGAGGATTGGAGGCTCCATGAGGATTTATTTGAGCTTGACAAGGGCATCCTCACACTCCTGGGTCCATTGGAACTCGACCCTTTTCTTCAGTATTTTGAAGAATGGCAACGATCTATTGAAGGCTTTGGAGACAAACCTTGACAAAGCAGCAATCATTCCTTCCAACTTCTGAACCTCTTTCATTGAAGTCGACAAGCGCATTTCTGTCATGACCCTGTACTTATCTGGGTTAGCCTCAATCCCTCTCTTTGTCAGGCAAAAAGCCAAGGAATTTCCCAGCCCGAACTCTGAAAGTTCACTTCTCTGGATTGTGCTTGAGATTGTTCTTTCTGGCTTCAACAAAAATTTCTGTGAGGTCGGCCAGATGGCCTTCGTCAATCTTGCTTTTTACAATCGTATCATCCAGGTAGACCTCCACAACAAGGCCTATCTGGTCCTGGAATACCTTGTTCATCATACGCTGGTAGGTGGGGCCGGCGTTTTTCAAACCAATGGGCATAGCCCGATAGCAATAGTTGCCTTTGTCTGTCATGAGGGTGGTCTTCTTGTCACGAGGGTACATCGATATCTGGTTATATCCAGAGTAAGTATCTAGGAATTACAGCAGACGGAAACAAGATGCACTATCCACCAACTTGTCTATGCTCGAAACCATAAATGTGTATTTGTGGCAGGCTTTGTTTAGGTAGTTGTAGCCTACATACATTTGCCATTTGTCACTGCTTTTCTTTACTAGGATGACGTTAGAGAGCTATGTGGTGTACTTGACCTCCTTTACAAAACCTGTAGAGATGAGATCAGAGACGAACTTTAAGGCGGCCTCGGCTTTTTCCTCCTTCAGAACTCGACACCAATCTCGACGATTTTCAATATCTCGAGGAGGTATTTGAGCATGATTTCGACCGAGCTCCCCTGGTCTACAAGAGTTCTTTATGCCTCGACATTGACCCTCACAGCAGAGAGTATCAGAGGTATGTATTTATTAGTTTTTCCATCTAACAAATACTGGTCAGAGAAAACTAGTGCTGGTCTATTAGATGGCATTGTCGGGGTCGGATTGCAGGCGACATTAAGAATCTCTTTCCATTTTCATTTCCTGGATCGTTTGGTTTACCCGACGTCAACGGAGTAGCCTCCAATGATCACCATTCCCTCCTTCTGTGTCAAAGGAGGTGGCCATTTTACGTCTCGGAATTCAGCATTGGCACATTCTGGCAGTATCTTTGCCCTTTTAGTATTCAGCTCCATATGCTTTGTGAACTTACGCAAGTTCACGTTGGCCTCCCCAAAATTCTTTCTTGGGGCGGTTTTCCTTTTGGTCTCGGTCTTTGGCCAGGGCCGAGCTTTGGCCAACGTCACCTGCTATGTCTTCCTCTTCGTAGACAATAAATTTCTGAGTTCTCCTTAGAAATTCCTCCAGGTTACGAGTTCGATCAATATCGATGTAGAACTGGAAGAGGCTTCTTTTACGGAGGTCGTGCCTCATGAACAACAACCTGTTTTTTTCCTCAAGCTTCTGAACGTTGTTTGCTTCTTTGTTGATTCTTTCAATGTAGTCTCACAGCGTTTCTTCTTCCCCCTGGTGAATTGCTTTCGGCACATCCTTTTACTTAGGCTGAAAACACAAGGACGAGCTAGTGTCAAGATGAGATTGACGCCGGCTCGAGGTCCTTGATCCATGTCAATGCTGTCATGCTCACAGACAGGGGAAAAATTTACATTTAACTTCGTTGCTGGCGTTCTTATATTGCATCATGAGGTCGAATGTGTCGACATGCTCATTTGGATCCCCCGTACCATCATACATGTTCTGTTGTGGGGGTTTATCCAGTGATCTCGAGACCTTACATTCAGTGATCTTGCGTATAAACGGACTTTGACGGGCTCGACCAATGCGACCTCAGGGTGCGGCTCTGGGTATTTCTGAGCACGAGAGCAATGATACATTCTCCCGGGAGGGGACATTTCCCTTTGAGGAGATCAACTGCGTGAAGATGATGAACCATAAGAAGTGCTTCATCTTGGACTCGAACTCAAAGAGGTTGGCGGAGTACGAGATCCTCTGCCTTGGCCTTCCCAATGGGATGGAGATCGGTGAACATGGTGTCTGTTAACAGGTCGGCGCTCTTGTGCTGGAGACTTAGCTCGAGGTCATCCCTGCAATGGCGTCGGCTCAGACAACGACAACTTCTTCATCCATCTGAGTCAAGTGTGCTTCCTATTGAGCTATGTCTCTGATTCTACGATTGAGAATATCCAATACCCGATTCACCGCATTCACCAGATTCGAGATGGCCTCGGCAACCGGTGGAGGTGGAGGCAACGGTGCGAATCGCGCTTGCTCCATTGGGAGAGTTTGAACATGCCCGTTGGGCATTAGATCAGCTATGCTTGATAGCACTTTGTGGCTGAGATTGACCTCGGGTTTGGTTTTCGATCTCGAGGATAAGAATCCAGGATTGCAGTTAGTAGTATTGTCGTTGAAGTTTTCCCTTCCGAGCTTGAGGCCGGATCGGTGGTGGGTACTTGCAGATACTCTGAAGCCAAAGTCAGGAATTACAAGTCAAGGAGAAATACAAATGAGCGAAACCTACCTGATTTCTAAGGGTGGTGTAATATTTATAGGCGCGGAGAGGGGTTTGCCCCTAGCTTTGGCTGAATCTGCACCGCTGGAGTAGACGAGACTGATCCTACCCGTTGATGTTATTTCCGTCTTTGCGAGTGATGTCTAGGCCGGATCCAGTGTTGGATTTAGGCCGCTTCGAATAAGAATCGGGCTTGGCCCTGTCCAGAACACTTTCAAAATAATGTCCTTCGTATGCGACAGTATACGCCCCCAAATGCACTAGTTTCTAATCATATTAAAAAAAAAAGAGGATCAACAGTTACTACCTTATTCCCCAAGTGATCTCAATCTCGAATGTTCTAACAGACTAAACCATGTCCAGACAGGTAAGAACCGAGCATCGTCTTGACGTTACCCTTAGACAACGAAGACCAAAGTGCCGAGAGGCGAGAGCGGAACTAAACAGTTCACGCACCACCCTTGGGTGAACCTCGTGGGAAAAACGCAAAGCTAGTATGCTTTCCGCACCATAGGAATCCTCTTGGGCGAAAAGAGAAGCTTGCTCGCTAGCTCCAATGAAGATGCTTCTTTCATTGCTCTAAGAGGCAACCAACACAAGTCCTGATATGTACAGACCATGGTAGCCCAGACATATACCCTTGGGCACAAACTAAATAAAGTCCCGACATGAGACGACCGAGGAAAAGCTGATGTTCACTCTTGGGCACACTGCCATTCGAGAGTTTAAACAAAAACGCAAAGCGCAGAAGAAAGGATAACCAGGTAAAATTAATATTATGCGCACATTAAAATCGTTCATTATATCCATAATAAAAAATTGCAAACGCCAAACAAAGCGAGGTAAACAAAACATAAGGTAATATTTGTCAAAGTTACATTGAAAGATAACGCAAAATAACAAATGCAGGAAGTAAATCTAAGGAGTGGCCTCCGAATTAGCAGCACGCTTATGACTAACATTCTCATCCAAAAAATAGCTGCGATCTTCAACAACAAAGTCATGGTGACTGCCTCAAGGTTTGGTTGTGCAGCATCAGGTTCCTGACAGTTGGCCTCGAGATTATCATGTTCGGCTTCAGATCCTTGAGGATTGATACTAAGGTCAGAAGGGGGCCCTGGATTCTCTAAATCTTCTTCGGCTAGGGGATGCACTATCTAATCATACACAATAATTTTATCTAGATCAACCTCTAAAATTTCATTTTAAGGGTGAAGCACCTGGATTTGAACCAAAGTTGTCTCAAAACCTTTGTCAAAACACTCAATAGACTCCAATTTCAGTTCATCAACCCTGATTCATAAACACCATCACCCGCTCAGACTTAGGCACAACAACTGCTTGAGCCACCTCCAATGTCCTCATTTTGGCCAAAGTCTCCTCCCCTCAGTTTAGTTAAACTTTCCTCCATTAGTTTCTTATTAGCATCATAATTTTTCACATCTTCCTCCAAATCATTTCACCTCTCTAAGAATAACCTCAAAGATTCCTTGATCCTCATCATTTCACCTTCACATCTCTCAAATTTCTCAAATGCCTTCCAAAAGGTACTTTCAACAAGGTGGGTCAAAAGTGAGCTCCAAATGTTGTAGCTTTTGATCGCAGCCAAGGTAGGGCCAAAGCCCATAGTTGATACCTTACCTAGATCATCCAGCAAGAGAGAATTATTCAACACTCTATTTAGAGGATATCGAGAGTCCCAGGTGGTTCGAACAAGCCCCTCAGCAATGCAAAATGATTCAGTCAGTGTGTTCACCACATCCTCTCGTACCTCCACATCTGAGTGTAGAACATTCTTTCCCTTTTTCTTCTATGTAGTGGGTAGCTGAAAGGTGGATGGTTGAACTTTTCGTTTGATCGAAGGATCCTCATCGGACGCCTGAAGAGTCAACACTGCAGGACAGGAACTGTCCAGAGTCGGGGTAGCGCCAGTAGGGCCAACTAAATACCCTTGCCTTTTCTTCTACTTTTCTCAGATACGCTTCCTCTCTTCCACACTCATAGGAGCCATTCCTTTGGACCCTAAAAGTAGAAGAAGCAGCAAAAATTCAATCTACAACAAAGAAACGAGAATATTACCTAAGTATTTGGTCAACTCTATGGCCTCGTCCTTCATATTAGTCAAGTTGAGTTCCTTGGTTGGCGCACCCGACCATAAAAGATCCACATCAGTAGGGTCAAAGGTCAAAAATTTCCCCTCATCTACCAAATGACCCTTGCGTGGATCAAAGATTCAAAAGAGGGGAGGAGAATGACATCCAACCTCGTCAAGAGTAACAGGCCTGGCAAGAGCCGGCCCTGCATTAGCTGGGTGGTAGAGGAATTCTTGAATCTCTATCACCGACTCCTCGGTAACATATTCTGACCAAGCATCTAGCACCTCGGCTTCACCCACCAACAAGGAACGCCTTGATTCAAAATCTCCTCCTCCAAATCTAAATGTGAGTCGTCAGCCATCTGAACGTTTGGTTCGAGGCAATAAGGTCCTACTGAATCAGACGCGAATCCACTTTCAAATTCCTTCAGATCATTTATTAGTTGTTTCGACTTATGTAGCAAATGAAAAACACACCGCCTAGGATGACAAACAGACGTAGAACACCTAACTAAAGAGATAAATTCTTCTTCCCAATCACTACTTATGGTTATAACACATAACAAACATATTTTGTAGGAAGTAAACCAAAAGACACCAAACATAACAAAGCAAAAGGGGAGACAAACGAAATGCTATGTAAGATAAGGTGCATAATGGGATGATAAAAAAGAGAATAAAGGGCGTACCTTGATGAACAAGTGTAGAATGAAGAAAAACCCAGCAAGTACAAAACCAAAGTTCAGAAAATTCCAGAAAACACGTGAAAATAAAATAAACCAGAGGAAAGTATGAGAGAATAAGGAAAAGAAAGAGGACCAACACTTATATCTTTTCCCAAAATTCAAATGAATGGCCCTAATCCGTCCACTAAGTCCCAATTTAGCGGCGAATAGTCAAAGGCAAAATCAATGGCACAGACCACCGCCTCTTTCACCTTTTGCGAACCAGATTGTAACATGTGGAAGGTGGAGGGGAGGCAGTTAATGATGTGATGGCTCTTGGGAACGGCGTAATAATGACAAATCTAATTTCCCGCTAAATCGATTATTCAATGTCAAGTCAAAGGTCAAGCCGACCGAGTGAAAAATAACACAATAATGGTAGACTTACTAATTCTATACTATCGGATTACAATATGACATTACAAAGAATCGTTAAATTGTTATAAATGATTAAGCAAATGTTTAGAATAAAAAAAAATACGCAAACATATGATGAACAACCTAACTCTATGGGCGGACGGTACCCTTGCTGAGCCACTATCGACAGGTTCACCCTAAGCCCAAAGCAGCCCAAGCAAAGGCTTGGGGCCTCAAAAAAAAATTACCAAAGAAATGGGACCTCCATTCTATTTTATGCATATACTTCAACATTGAATATAATTGTAAATCCCTAACTATGTAAACAATACTATTAGTGCAACGTTTGAAGAGTTTTGCATTGCTACATCAACAAGAACCAAGACCAAGGTTCGATCCTCGGTGTACTATTTTCTGACCCAAAAAATATCTTACTGTTTGTTTTCCTCTTAATATGATTCTTTAATTATCCATTAAGGGGCCTCCATTAACTATCATTTCTTCTCTATTTTTGGTTTCTTCAATTTCAACTTTCCAATTTCTATAGAGTTTAATTTATATACACATACCGTGTATAGGCTTTTACAACCACAACCAATCAAAATTCATGGAGTGATTAATTACTAATTGACTAATTGGTAGTTACCAATTAACCAATTTCTTTTTAATGATGTGTCAACATGTAATTGCCAGACACTACAAAAAAGTTGAGTATTAGCAACGGACGTTAGCGAGGGAAAAGAAATCACTCGCAAAAACTGGAATTAGCGACAAACTTTGCGAGGGAATTGGTCAAACGTGATTTTTTGGGATTTAGCGACGGAAATTTGGGCTTTAGCGACGGACTGTCCGTCGCTATATGTTGGGCGGGAAATCTGAAAACATTTAGCGACGGATCTGTGTGGTCCCTCGCAAATGACCGTTGCATTTAGCGACAGATTGACAATTCCCTCGCAACTTTACTGACAGTTGCAGGGTGTTGGTAAATGTGCAGCAATTAGCGACGGACTGTCCGTCGCTATAGCCCACACAATTTTTTTAAATTTTTTTTACTTAAATCCGTCTCTTCCTCACTCTTCTTTCTCACTCACAACACCCACACTCTTCTTCTCTCCTCTTCACCCTTCCTCTTCCCTTCCTCTTCCTCTACGCTCCACCACCACACAAACACTACCACCACCACACAACCAACCAACCACCCTCACTCTTCTTCTCTCCTCTTCACCCTTCCCTTCCTCTACCTCTACTCTCTCTCTCTCTCTCACCTACAAACACTAACCCACCACCACACAACCACCCACGACACCACCACCACCTTCTATCCTCTTCCTCCCCTCTCTCTCTCTCTCTCTCTCTCTCTCTCTCTCTCTCTCTCTCTCACGACACCACCACCACACAACCACCACCCACGACACCACCACCTACGGATTTCTTTCCTCTTTCTCTCCACCACCACCACCACAACCAAAAAATTAATAATATAATATAATTTTCATTAATAATATAAAAATAAATTTCTTCAAAAAAATATATGAAAAAAAACCATTCAAATTGTGACCCGTGTCAATTAGAATTTGAAAATTTGCACAAATTTTGAGGCGCACATTAGCGAGGGAAATTTCCCTCGCTAATCCAATTAGCGAGGAGGGATTTAGCGAGGGAACTAGTCCCTCGCTAATTCCCTCGCAAATGACCATTAGCGAGGGATTTTGGTCATTTTGCGAGGGAACTTTCCCTTGCTAATCCCCCTTTTTTTGTAGTGAGACAGTGTAAAACATGTATACATCTATTGTGTATATAAATTAAATCCATTTCTATATGCCTATTAGTTTTCCAATTTCACATTTATGGCTTCAACTAAAGGGTTCAATGTTCTTCTATTCTTCTTCACTTTGGTTTAAAAAAATGAAAAGAGCATGAGCAAGTAAGTCTCTCTACCTTGCTTTTGCTACATTTCAGATTTTTCATTGTGCAATCTTAAATTCTCTATCTCTATCAAATCTCCTCTCATAATCTCACATTCTGATTGTGTCTTTCTCACTTTTGCTTGCGGCGAACTTATTTGGTAGTGTTCCCGCTAGCCCCATGAGACTATGATTGGTGATTTGTTATGTTGGCGCGACAGTGGTTTCGTGTAGTGTAGAGTAGTGAGCATCGACAGTTGTTTCGTGCCTGTGCGACCGTGATTTTGTGCGGTGTGATAGTCCTTCTATCAATATCGGTTAAAGGTACGTATTATGTAATATCAGTATCTGAAATTCTGCTATGAGAATTATACAATAATGTCAAGGATTCCGGTAACCATTGCTTTGGGGGAAATAAATTTTTCAAAACTAAAGCTAATAAGATCTTACCTATGATCAACAATGTTTCAACTAAGATTAAATGGATTGGCTTTATTATGGATTGAAAAAGAAATATTAAGTGAAATTGATTACAATATTTTGATAAATGATTTTGCATCACAAAAAGCAAGAAGGATTAAATTTAAATAAAAATAAAATAATTTTAAAATATATCAACACCAAAATTTAAACGGTCTCATTTCGAACCTCGCGTTAAGCCTCACTGTTGGGCCGGCGTTGCCTTTGATAATATTTTGAAGAGAGATTATCGCCCGTGAGCGTTCCTGACATTCATCCTACTTTTTTCCTTGTGTATATTGTCTTCAAATTATTATTATTATTATTATTATTATTATTATTATTATTATTGTTGTTGTTGTTGTTGTTGAAATTATATTCAATGTTGTGGAGGGCAGCGCTTCTTTCTTCTTGTTATCCCTTTCTATATTTCTTGTGGTAGAAATGAGATGAACAAGTTGATGCTCTTTTATTCGTACAAATCTAACAGTTTCTTGTGTGTGGTTACTTCAAACTTTTGACATAACTTTTTTTTGATAGGTTGACACACAACTTTTTAGATCACTTTATCACCTTTTATTTGAAGAGACAAGAAACACACTTGACACTTGTAAGGTTTCTATTATTTGAATCAAAATTTGAGTAACATAATAACTGGGTACCACTCCTTTCTCAAAGATTTTTTTTGTTAAAGTTACAACTTCATAATGATCTCCTCTTGAAATTTGAACAAGCGACTTTTAAACCGGAAATGGATTGTATAATTTTGGTTTTTCCTAACTTTCTTAACTTTAGGCTTTTTTATGAGAGAGAAAGATGATAGATGGAAGGAAATATGATGAGAGAGATAGACTCATGTTAAGGTAAAGTTCCGGTCTTAAAATCAAATAATCTTTTTTATTTTAAATTTGGTAAACTAAAGTATCCTCCACGATGACTGTGGAGACTAATCATTCGAGGTATCAGAGATTAATTTAAGGGATTTACCTCTCCTAACAAATGTTTTTCAATAGGCAACGGCCAGTGATCGAACCCAAAACCAAATAGTTAAGGGATCCAAGTATCTACCACTTCCGTCACATCATGTTAATTGTTGTAAACATTTTGAACTACAATAGTATGTAATGTCGTTTTAATAAATAGTTTCCTAACATTTAGGGTGTGGTGAATATATATCATGTTAATTTTTAATGTTTGAACACAGTTTTAAAAATGGTCCACTAGGTATTATTCAACTCGAAAACGTTTATTAGGAAACAACAATATCTATTCTCTCTTATGAGAACGTAAAATGGCCACTATATGGAAGCGTGTACAGAAAGAGCAATGGCACCAACACGTTTATGTGGAAGGCCCTCTTCAGGAAAACCACAAGACCTAATCCAGGAGGAAATCAGTCTCCACTATGAAAGATCTATGATGGACTTCTCACTTTCATAGTTATTCACAAACAAACAACAGTCTATGAAGGTCTTCTTAAAATTATGTTGGGCATAAAGTAATCAAATTTCTTGTACCTCTTATTTTGAGCCTACTTCTAACCATAATGACTTTTTTAAATGACACTCTAAGTCTTCATTGCCTAGTTCTTCGAAACTCTTTAGTGGATTTATGTAAATATATTCCTCTAGGTTTCCTATTGTTTCGGGCTGGGCCAAACCCAATTGATATTAGAAGCGGCCCAAATCCAACACTGGATCCGGCCCAAACATCAACCCGAGGGCGAAAATAAGGTTAATGGCCAACATCGGCCCTGTCTGATCCAGGGGCCCAGATTCATCCAAACCTAGGGGTAACCCCCTCTCCGCGTCTATAAATATGACACCAGACTCAGAAATCAGGTATGCTTCGCTCATTTGTACACGTCATTGACTTCTGATTGTTGACTTTGGCATCAAAGTGTCTACAGATACCCACCATTGATCTGACCTCGAGCTTAGAAGGGATGACTTCAATGGCAGCAATACCAACTGCAATCCCGGATTCTTATCCCAAAGTAAGGTACTGAACACCTATTAAAAGTATAGTTTCGACATTGAGTTTTAAATGTCCAACCTAGTTTTACAACCAAACAGAAATTTGTTGTAATACTTCATCAAAATCTATGCATGTCTTTTGGTTGCACCTCTTTCATGACAATTTGTGCCTTGTCGCTTGAGTTTGGATTTCTCTTTTCATTCTTGAGATAGAACACCTATTTGTAATGCAACACCTTTCATCATTTTGGCAGTTCTGTCTGATCGTACGTTAACGTTTATTCCCCTTTAAGGACTGAAACTCTTCTTCCATATAGAATAACTTCTCCAACAGCTTGACTAGCGCAGCAAGTAGGCCGTCCTTATCTGTTGAAGATTTTTCTCTAACAACTTACTTGCGCAACAAGTCGAGATTAGGACATTTCCTTACTTCATTCTTTGCACCGAAAACTCGAAGCAGTACCAAGTTTTCTTCTCTTCTCCCTCCCAATTTCGTTTCTTCTTATATTAGAGTGGTCTTCGTACCATATTTGAGTGGTTTTCGGACCATAATTTGAAAGGTGTATTTCTTGAGCGAAATTTCATTGTGTAGTGATATTTCGTAATAGTTTGACTGGGTTGTTTTATACTGGGGACGTGGGCGCTTGCACAATTTTGAGCAATGCCACAAAATGACTTAAAGAGAGCAACCTAGTTCGCAACTCAACCCAGTAATTTCTTCGGTGGATTGATTTTCCGAAATATTTTTCTGAAACTCAAAAACCAACAAATTTAAGACGTGTCCAAATTTAGCCATGACAATCGAAGACATCACTGGCTCTAATTCTATTGTTTGTAACTTCAACAAATCGTTTCATTTTCAAGAATGTCAATTAAAACAATGGCAACAAAATAAATTTTTATTAAAGATGAGAAATGTTACCAACATTTAAAAGATGATTCAAGTGCTCACTGAAACAGCTGATCAGAAAGCAAGAGATAAAATAGCTAAAGAAATATTCCTATAGAAAGAGAATAATTTTCTCTATACGATTCATCGATAGAAAGAGAGTGGTTATCTCTATTTTATTGTTAATTCTACGGATAGAGAATAATCATCTCTATAAGAATGAATTTTTTTAATTCATATTGTTTGGGAAAAGTTCTGACTAGGAAAGACTTGGTACTTAAGTGTGTCCGTTGTGACTCACCTCTCTTTCCTGTGAACCTACTCGAACCAACAATTTTGAAGTGGCATATTTTTATTATTCATATCTTTTGTTGTAGTTAGTGGTTAACACTAACGGGTAATGATTTTATATCAAAGAATTGCTTTTGCTTTTGATCTCATTAGCAATAACATTATTTTTGAGAAGTTATACTTTTTACAATGTATTGCAATATATAATATTGATTGCAATATAATTTTCTAATAAACCATTCAAAAAAGAAAAATCAAAACGGTAATCAGGCTCAATGGAACAACTGGAATGGGACCCCCCTAATTTCCCATATTCTAAACTTCAACTACCACCTAGAAATGACGCTACTCCTCCATTTAATTGTTTCAATTGCGAGAGACCAGGTCATATGACACGCAAGTGTAGGAACAGGCCAAGCTCTACCCCGCAGGCTAACCTGACTGAATAGCAATCTGTTGCTATAATTTCTAAAATCAACATTGTTGGTGAAGGCGAAAGTTGTTGGATGGTTACTGGTTTCGCTCGCTGTGATCATGCTATGTTTTGAACATACACCGTTGCTGAAAATAAGAAAAGTATGTTGAGTCTGGTGAATTTTTTTTTTAAAACAATGATATTTTTTTAACGCATTGTTTACTTCGTCTATCAGAAGCTTTGTACACTACACTATTTTTCCCATGTGTTTGACTTTGACGTGTAAACAAACGTATTCTTTTAAATAGCCAGATAGCATTTTTCTAAAGTTATTTTCTTAAATGATAAAGAAAAAATTTGTGATTTTTGTAGTCAAGCAAGAATTTTCAAGATATATGCGAATAAGACAAAGCGTTAACCAGAAATGGAAAACGATAGTTTATTACTTTTATTTATAATTGCTTTGACTACATTGTAGTATACTTTGTGAAAAATAAAAGTGAAGTGTTTGACATATTTAAAGGTTTCCATCACAGTTTTTTGAAAATCAATTAAGTAGAAAGGTTAAGAGTTTTTATAGTGATTGAGGAAAAGAGTATGATTCCCATAAATTTAATGGAATTATACATGAAACGACTGCACCATATTTTTTTCTGAAATGAATGGTAAAGCAGAAAGAGAAATAAAATCTTTATTGAATTGGTTTTTGCTATTTTGCTGAATTCTAGCACTTGATCTCTCTTCTGAAAAATTTTATAAACCGTTGGTTCTGTTATGAATAGATTCGCTGAATCTAAAGAAATAAAAATTTTCCTTCAGAGATCTTGAAGAAAAGACAACCCATCTTGTTTAATTTTTGAATTTTGGATTACTTGGCTTATGTCATAATCCCAAAAAGAGTTAAACTCGCTAGTTGAGCCTATGAATGTGTATTCATTGGGTATAATAGCAAAACATACAGGTTTTATGACCTAAATGCAAAAATGATCATAGAGTCAAATTGACATCTACTTCTATGAAAAAAATTCCCTTTTAAATCAAGAAATAGTGGGGGCACTGAACTTGTCATGTTTCTATGCCTAGGAACGTTAAAAACAACGAACAAGGGGAAATAGAACCTCAAAGAGGTAAGAAAGCCCAAGTTGCTAAAGAATATGGAACATATTATACGGTTCATAGACTAGAGGAGGATACGTATAACATTCAAGAAGCTTGCCTTCATTGGATGCAGATTTGTGGCAAGAAATCAACGACGAGATGGATTCTCTAGAGTCTAACAAGACCTTGCGCTTAGTTGACTTGCCTCCTGCTTGCAAACCGATAGGTTGCAAATATTTTTTTTTTGAAAAATGAACTAAAATTCGAAGGCACTGTTGATAACTACAAGGCCCGCTTGTTGCCAAAGGTTTTAGTCAAATAGAAAATATAGATTTCTTCGACACATGTTCACCCGTTACTATAAATACATCCATAAGGGTACTAATTTCTTTGGTCATGTTTAATAATTTAGCAGTACACCAAATGGATGCAGAACTGATTTTTTAAAAACGGTGAATTGGAATAAGAAATCTATATGGAGCAACCTGAAGTTTTTGAAATTATTGGGAAAGAAAACAAGGCCTGTAAGTTGGATAAGTGTCTGTGTAGTCTTAAACAAGCTCCTAAATGGTGGCATGAGAAGTTTGATAATCTAATTATATTGAATGGGGGTTCAAAGTGAAAGAAAGTGATAAATGTATTTATTACAAAACTAAAAATGACATTTGCACTATCATATGTCTCTATGTAGACGACTTACTCATATTTGGATCAAACATTCATGCTGTAACTAAATTGAAATCATTGTTGTGCAACAAATTTGATATGAAAGACCTCGGAGAAGAAGCAAGTGTAATCCTTGGTATTAAGAATACTATGTCTGAGAAAGTAATTTCTTTGGATCGATCTCATCATATTGAGAAGATCTTAAAGAAATATAACTACTTTGGTTGTAAACCTTCCTGCTCACTATACGATCCAATTGTCAAACTTTTTAAGAACACTGGTAACGATTTTGGATAAACAGAATATGTGAGCATCATTGGCAGTCTAAGGTATGCCAATGATTGTACTAGACCTGACATTACCTATGTCGTGAGATTGCTGTGCAGGTTTACCAGTCGACCTAGTATAGAGCATTGGCACACTATTGAGAGAGTCATGTGATACCTTAAAAGGACCATGAATCTCGGATTACATTATCAGAGATTTCCGGCTGTACTTAAAGGATATAGTAATGCTGATTGTAATACTCTATCAGATGATTTTAAAGCAACTAGTGACTATATATTTAGTGTATATGGTGGTATTGTCTCTTGGAAATATAAGAAAGGGATCATTTTGGTTTAGTCCACTATGGAGTCTGAAATGATAGCATTGGCAACCACCAGTGAAGAAGCTAGTTAGTTGAGATGCTTGCTAGCAGAGATTCTTTATGGGAAAACTGACTCCAGTTGTGTTGATCCACTGCGATAGTACCGCAGCTATTGCAAAATAAAGAATCGTTATTATAATGATAAAAGGCGACAAATATGTCATAGGAACAACATTGTTAGAGCAATTCTCTCAAAAGGAGCTGTGAGAGTCGATCATGTACGCACTGATTAAAACTTAAGTGATCCTTTGACGAAAGGATTAGCCAAAAAGAAAGTCCCAGATCGATACATCTCAAAAGATTGGACTACTTCCATTAAAACCATGAATCACTCATGATGGTAACCCGACCTAAAAGACTGGAGATCCTAAGAATTAGGTTCAATGGGTAATAACAAGTTGTGAAATGATAGGAGATGAACATGCTACTAAAAGTAAAGAGGCATGATTCCTGAAGCGATGTAAGGTTGAGATAATAGAAACTCTTAATGAGATCTATACTCTATGTGGAGTGGAATACCTAGCTGTTAGCCTGCATTTTCGACAGGCTCAAATAAATGCAGTCAACGAGGTTTGACTTATTTTTAAAGTTTGACCTAGTATTTCAAGAGACAAGTATCAATTTCGACACCGAAATGAATTAAGTTATCAGGTTGCATCAACCAGATTTCGACCTTAGATTTGGCAATGTCGAAGAGGCTGAAGGCAGAGATTTCGATAAGAAGAAGTTGAAGGTTGATAACGAACTAGAATCAAGCAACCGTTGTCGAAATCACGTAGCAGTTACATTTTTTAAACTTTGTACAGTTATTTTCTATTTGTATAAATAGTAGTAAACTCATACACAGATTCTCACACTCTAACTTCCAACATCACAGAGAAAACGAGTCAGAGAAGAATGTATGATCATGTGTATCAACTCTCTTTTCAATTAATGCATTTTACTTTGTTTCTTTAAGCAATTTTCTGCATTTTTAGTTGTTCTCTTCATCTGTCTGAAGTAACTTCGACAGTTTCACGCGAAACTGCCAGTTATCTTCCTTCTTTTCTTTAAAACCATAAAAACATTCATAATTTCTGGAAAAACTTTAACACAAATGATCTTAGGATTTACTAGTTGATCCTGCAAGCAGAAGAGATTTCAAACTAGCGGTGTTTACCAAAAACCAAGGTAAACAAATTGGCACGCCCAGTGGGACATTTGTGCTAATTTTTAAAGTTTTTCGTTGAAATCTGAAAAAATTGTGCTTATCTGTGCATGCGTTTAAGGAGTGGAAAACATCTTTCAGAGATGGCGCGCTCTAGTACAAATAATGCTTCTGCATCAAATGCACAAAGTACGCAAGAACAAGCGTCAGTTATGACGTAAACGCTGCAAATGTTGCAGGCATAACCGTTGCTATGCCTTCTTCGACAACAGTGGGAGTAACTGCCATAACTTCTCCCATAATTACTCCTGTGTCAATGATGACTACTGCAGCATTAACAAATGTTAATACTATGCCTTCTATGCCACCAATATTAGGACCAACAAGTCCTTTAATGGCAAATCCATTGATTGAAAACATGCCATTTAGTATGAGTGGTAGGGCTTTTCCATATGGCATGCCAACAGCATTGATGGCAGGCCTTCAGACAAATTCGTCTACATTTGCAGATAATGCAATCACAGGGTATTCTCCTACTCATAGTTCATCAGAGGGCATTTATAGTCGACACAAATGGGAAGAATTGCTGATTTCATTGGCACTCCACCAGTGCATAACCAGCAAATTCCCCAAATTCAAAATGTTAGGCCTGTCGAAATCCCTTTAGAAAGGCCTAACAATGCAATTCCCATAAATCAGGGTAATCAGGGACAACAACATGTTGTCGAAGAGCCTATGAGGATAGAGGCAATCGCTGATGTTGTGTTAGTAAATAGGAACCAAAATGCAGACGAAGTGGTTAGACAAGTGCAATAAAACAATTTTGGGGCGCAAAATAATTTGGCTAACCTGGTCGAAAACATTCTTGCCCAGAATGGCCTTAACTTAGGCTTGCACAGGCCTAATTTTGTATCACCTTTGTCCAAATACACGTTGCAAACATAGCTACCTAGGGGATGGAAAATCCCTAACTTCACAAAATTTGCTGGAGAAACTAGCGAATCCACTGTCGAACACGTGGTTCGTTATTTTACTGAGGCTAGTGATATAGCGCATAATGAGCATTTAAGAATGAAGTATTTTCCAAATTCTCTAACTAAGAATGCGTTTACATGGTTCACCACTTTGCCTCCAAATTCTATTTTTAGTTGGAATCAGTTAGAAAAGGTCTTCCACGAACAATTCTATATGGGCCAGTGTAAGATTAGTCTTAAGGAACTAGCTAGTGTTCGACGCAAGGGGGCAGAATCTATTGATGATTATCTCAATAGATTTAGACTTCTCAAAGCAAGTTGTTTTACTCAAGTGCCTGAACATGAGTTAGTCGAAATGGCTGCTGGTGGTCTAGATTATTCTATAAGAAAGA
This sequence comes from Astragalus glycyphyllos, assembly GCA_963573325.1. Lineage (NCBI taxonomy): Eukaryota > Viridiplantae > Streptophyta > Magnoliopsida > Fabales > Fabaceae > Astragalus > Astragalus glycyphyllos. The sequence goes on from OY754308.1 coordinate 22,429,465, forward strand.
AGCTAGATACATTGCACTTAAGAGATATGGCACAATTAGCTGATAGAGTTCGACAAGTAGAAAGACTTAAAGCTGAAAAAGCCAGAACAGGCAGGTTCCAAAATAAAAAAGAAAAGGTTGCATATGTCGAAACTAATGACAGTGACCAAGAATTCGACATAGCTTATGAAGATGTTGAAGAGGAGGTTGATATAGCAGAATTAAAATCAGGACCTTCTTATACTTGTAAACTGTTAAAGCCTTCAAATGGAGAAAACCCTGTTGAGCCTAAAAATGATGTTTGTTGCAAAAACTTATACTTATGATGTTTCTAAGTGTGATGGAATATTTGATCTGTTAGTTGCTGATGGTCAAATTTTGGTGCCTAAGGGCCTGAAAGTACCACCATTGGAACAACTACAGAAAAGAGGTTTTGTAAATTTCACAATTCCTTAGGCCATAACACTTCTCGTTGTGTTATTTTCAGGGATTTGGTTCAAAAAGCCCTCAATGAGGGAAGACTGAAATTTGGTGACAAATCGAAGCCACCAATGAAAATTGATGCTGATCCTCTACCAACAACTGATGCATTGCTTGTCGAAGTTGACATCAACATGGTTGAAATCACAGGAGTTGTTGCTGAAGATGCTAAAGTGGAGAAAGCTATTGACAAAGTGGATGCTGAAATGGTCACTGAAGACCAATATGCTGAAAAAATGAAGACAGTTTTACCCAATGGCAGAGGAAGAATTGATTGATTTCCTTAATCGCTCCAAAATTAACAATACTGAAGTGATGCTTTGTCCAATATGTAGTTCTGTCTTCGACAAAGAGGCTGCTAAAAATCTTGAGGGTTTTAAGCCTCAACTGAAGCGCAAAGGAAAATGGGTCGACAAGAGGCCAAAGTTCAGTTACAGCAACAGAGGTATTCAATACAAGGTGACTTCGACAAAGAATCCTCAAAAAGAACAGATCAAAACCTATGTACCTCCAGCAAAGTCTCCTGTCGAGAAATCAGCAAAAATGGTCAAAGGTAGTACTAGTGCTACTGGCCAGAACAAGACATTTGAATCTAACAAATATGCCTATAATAACTACAAAGGGAAAAATCCCATGACAAGAACACAATGGCGCAGGTATCAACGCCAGAAGAAAGCTATTGCTGCCGCAGGCAAAGTAGAGAATTCTGGCAAAGATAAAGGTAAGCAAGTACGTTTAAAGCCTCTTGAAATGGCTAGAAAGCCAGCTACTGAAAGGATATTTCCTCCACTCTCAGTAATCAAAGAAGATCTTAACTTAGATGAAGAAATGGACTCAGATTTCGCCGATTCTGGGTCAGAATTCGACGTCTTATGTGGTGTGGTCTCAATTCTACCAATTGAGTATGATGTAGTTTCTGAAATGAATGACGTCGAAGAAGATTTCGACGAAGAGACTACTTATAAGCCAATCTGTTACTATGTGCTTAAGAATGGTTGCGTGGAAGAACAACATGTTGTGTTTGAGAGACCAGATTGTGGAATGATGAATCATCTTAAACCCTTGTAAAATCAAGCAAAAGTGAATAACATTGGTGTCAACGAGATCCTGGTTGATGGTGGTGCTGCTGTAAACTTGATGCCACAACATATGTTGAAGAAAATTGGAAAGTGTGAAATTGATTTGAAAACCCACAATGTAATACTTACAAACTATAAAGGCAAAAGTAGCCATTCACTTGGGGCCATTGAAGTCGACTTTGCTGTAGGAAGTATTAAGAGACCAACATTGTTTCTGGTAGTTCCATCAAAGGCAAATTACAACTTACTGCTAGGAAGGGAATGGATACATGGTGTGGGGGCAATACCTTCGACTGTCCACCAAAGGCTTATCATTTGGCAAGAAGATGGTTTGGTTGAAAATATTGAAGGTGATCAGAGTTATTTCAAAGCTGAGATAAATGCTATAACCAAGAAAACCTTCGACAAACAACTGGCGAATATTGCGCCATGTGCATCTTCTGAAATTGGATATGAACATCCAGATAATATTAGATCTTCCGTTACACTCCACTCCAATTATGGATTTATTTCGGAGAGAGAGGTTGTAGATGAAGACAACCACCCACAAGGCTTTGTCAAGCCTACAGGGTGGGATGGACCATAAATAATTATTTATGGATAAGCCCAGTGCATGGGATAGAATTACGGCCTATGTGGCTGAAAACAAACAAAAAGCGGCTTTAGAAGCCGAGTTACAACAACAAATGGTGGCTGAAGCCATTGAAAATGAAAATAAAGACAACTTTGTCGAAAACCAGAGGCTTGATTGCGTCTACGATGATGAGCCTCTAGGTTTTGAAAAGGATCCATTGGGTTCGACCAAAAGGATTCATGCACATGATCTCTTAGAAGAGATTGATTTGGGAGATGGCTCCATAAAAAAGCCAACATATATTAGTGCAAAGATTGATCAAGCATTGAAGGTGCAGATTGTCGAATTGTTGAAGGAGTACAAGGATTGCTTTGCTTGGGACTACAGTGAAATGCCAGAATTAAGTCGAGAAGTGGTTATTGTGGGGAGTTCCAAAGCAAACGTGGCCCACTATCTCTGAATAGTTGGCGCAAAAAACTGTTCATTTCAAAAAGTGTCTTTTCAATTCTGAAAGCTGATGGTGGTGACGTTAGCAGACTTGAAATTAAGCTATTGAGTGAATTCACAAAAACGTCATTTTCTTCCTTCATTTAAATTTTAGTCGAAAAAGACATTTTTAGGGGGCAATTTGTTAGCCTGCATTTTCGACAGGCTCAATTAAATGCAGTCAACGAGGTTTGACTTATTTTTAAAGTTTGACCTTGTATTTCAAGAGACAAGTATCAATTTCGACACCGAAATGAATTAAGTTATCAGGTTGCATCAAGCAGATTTCGACCTTAGATTTGGCAAAGTCGAAGAGGCTAAAGGCAAAGATTTCGACAAAAAGAAGTTGAAGGCTGATAACGAAGTAGAATCAAGCAACCGTGGTCGAAAGCACGTAGCAGTTACATTTTTTAAACTTTGTACAGTAATTTTCTATTTGCATAAATAGTAGTTTTTCATAGGAAAAACAGGTCACAAACTCATGCACAGATTCTCACGCTCTAACTTCCAACATCACAGAGAAAACGAGTCAGAGAAGAATGTATGATCATGTGTACCAACTCTCTTTTCAATTAATGCATTTTACTTGTTTCTTTAAGCAATTTTCTGCATTTTTATTTGTTCTCTTCATCTCTGTCTGAAGTAACTTCGACAGTTTCACGCGAAACTGCCAGTTATCTTCCTTCTTTTCTTTAAAACCGTAAAAACATTCATAATTTCTGGAAAAACTTTAACACAAATGGTCTTAGGATTTACTAGTTGATCCTGCAAGCAGAAGCGATTTCAAACTAGCGGTGTTTACCAAAAACCACGATAAACACTAGCTACATGAGTACTCTTGATAGACTTACCTTTGAGAATGTGGAAGTGGTGCCGCTTCCTATGGAAATCTTGGCAGAAATTCCTAGAGCGTTCACTAAACTGGGATATACGTGCAGGGCCATAAAAGCACGGGCTTTTGAGAATACACCTATGGAAAAGGTTGTGTGTGGTTTAGATGATTAGAGATAGAGTTCAAGACTACGAGTCACTCTTGTTGAATCTAAATCTTAACCGCTATGCAAAGGTTCAAGTCGAATGACACCTCTACTTATTGATGTGAACTAGACATAAAATTTCACTAACAATCCAAGGATCCTTCCATAAATCATAATTTTTCCAAACACAAATACACTAAAAAGGGGGAAAAACTTACAAAATGTGGAATAGAATGAAATGGTTCAAGAAAGTGAATGAATGCCACATTCAAGGATGAATGATAAATTCCATTGTTGGACCTCCACAAGCACAATGAAGCCCTTGATAAGATCCATGGAGGTTCTAAGAAGAACTAAGAGAAGCAACTTGCTCTAAACTCACAATCTTATAAAAATGATCAAAGGTCCCTAACATGAAGCGCCACCAACCCTTATATAGCTAGGGTTTGGCCAAGGCAACATAAGGCCAACATACAAGCCCAAAACATGGCCCAAATAGTTTAACACATGTCTAGACATTTAAACCCAAGTTTCAAACTTAAAGTATAGCCTATTACAATTAAAATAAAATAAAGTTCATCCTAATTTTAATAAAATTAGATTATCTTGATGCTCTTGCGGTCCGCATCATTCCCTCCTTCTTGAAGAAATTCGACCTCGAATTTGATCTTCGTTGTATCCTACATAAAGAAAGTACTCAAATCAATACCAACATACCCCCGGGGTCAAATGGAAATTGAGAAAAATCAACGCACATGACAAAGATAAGCAATAACAAACACCCTGAAAAAATAAACTTGAAAATTGCAACAAGACAATTTTTTTCCAAAGTAGCACACATGGATTCATTCACAAAAAATGTCTTGGTATTGTCAACTCCTTTTAAAATTTCAACACATTGACCTTGTATCAAAGATGGAGAATGAAAATCAACATCACAATGCGTATAGGGAGCACACAAGACATAACTTGGAGACATCATATTTTGAGGAATTACTTCCCCCATTTCAAACAAAGGCAAAAGATACAAGTTTAACACTCCCATCATCAAATTTTTAAAATTTTCAAGCACATGAGAAAACTTAATCAATGCAATAAACAATTCATCCAACATGAAGTTAGAAAACTTAATTGATTTGACACTTTTGCAAGGAATCAAATCAAAAGAAACTTCCCTTGAATTAACTTCTTCAAGCAAATAGACTTCTTCGGAAACTTGCAAGTTGGGAGTAGCACCATAAGGTACCAAACCATGGGACATCTTTCTTGAATAGTCATCCCTATGCATGCTCAAAAATAGATCAACAACACTAGGGAAATTGTTAGCATAAGAAGGAAAACAAATAAATGGGACTTTAAGTTTAAGCATAGGTCTTACCAACAATGCTCTTTTTTCCTCATTTTCCTTCTTTAAGAGATTTTTATTCTTACCAACTTCTTTATTTTCACTCTTGTCTTCTCTTTTACCACACTCCTTTTCATTTTCTTTCGACTCTTCTTTTTCTTTTTCTATTTTAAGTTTTAAAGTCATCATGTCTTCTTTAACCTTATTTGGACGAAGAGGTTGAAGAGTGAATTTGATCCTATTGTGAACAAAAGTGTATTTGTTGGATTCACCGTCATGAATAACTTTCCTATCAAATTGCCAAGGTCTCCCTAGCAATATGTGGCTAGCCTCCATGGGTGCTACATCACATATAACCTCATCACAATATTTATCAATGGAAAATGATATTTTGACTTGTCTATTTATCTCTAATTCTCCATGATCACTTAACCATTGAACTTTATATGGACTAGGATGTGGAGTAGTTTCAAGATTAAGTTTTGACACTAACCTAGTGCTAGCAACATTTGCACAACTACCTCCATCAACTATCAAAGAGCATATATTTCCTAGAATGAGACACCTAGTTTGAAAAATATTAGTTCTTTGTGAATCATTCTCATTTCTCTCATAGGAACTAACAAATTTACTAAGCATGAACAAATTTCCCTTTTGAGACTTTTCTTTACATTCACTCCCATGTGAACTAATGCACCCATTTTCCCTTAGGACCATAATTCTCTTAGTTGTACAATTTAATGCAATGTGCCCATACTCCAAACATTTAAAACATTTCATGCTCTTTAACTTAGGGTTTAAACAAGAAGAGTTAGAATTTGTACCTTTACCCTTGGAAGTTGCAACATTATGTCTTTTGGGTGGAGACCCCTCCTTCTTGGAATTGTTCTTCCAACTTGAAGAGTGGTAATTGGAAAGAGATTTCTTGTAGTCCTTCTTTCTTTGCAATTGTTTTCCCCCTTAATGGCTTGGTGGACAAAATCTTCAATCGTTACAAAATGGTGACACTCCATTTCCTCCATTATATCTTCATTTAGACCATCAAGAAACCTATCAATGGTATCTTCCAAATTCTCCTCCACATTAGCTCTAGTCATAGCCACCTCTAACTTCTCAAAGTACTCATTAACACTTCTACTTCCTTGAGTAAGCTTATGCAATTTGTCACGCAGCTCCTTATGAGTATGAGAACGAACATGTCTCCTCCTCATTAAGGCCTTCAAATCTTTCCATTTTTCAATAGGCTCAAGTTCACAACTCTTCCTAAGCTTTTTTTCTTTATCCCTCCAAATAAGTGCATAATCTCTTAACTCCAACACAACCAACTTCAACATTTGTTTTTCACTAACATCATAACACAAGAATATTTGCTCTACTTTAAGCTCCCAATCAAGATATGTTTCGGGATCACTCTTCCCATGAAAGCATGGAATGCTTACTTTTTCTTTCAACTCATTTTCTCTCATATAATCTATATGTTTTCTATCCTTTTCTCTATCTCTCCTCTCATAGCTCCTTTCTTTTCTATACTTTCTATGATTTTCTCTCACATTCTCCTCATATCTCTTATGCATCCTTCGAATTAAATCACCAACCCTATACTTTTTAAGTGTTTTTGAAAAACACTCTTTTTTATAGTCCAAACCTCTATTTATGATTCCAACAAGATAACAAGTACCACAATGATAAAGAAAGTAACAAAAATAAAAACAAAAACAAAAAAAGGACCTCGCCACTCGCTGAGTGTTTCACTCAAAGAAAGTGTATCACTCGTGTTTCACACAAATTTTGACTTTTTCTCTAATGTTCACACTTGCCTTTTTCCACTCCCTAAAAATTGCCACTCATGAAGCTCTTCAAAGAACCCACCAATTTCTCAATCAAGAATGTAGAAAACTTAAATGCACTTGTGGATGCACACAAAGGAATGTATCACCAAGAGGCCAAAAAAAAGACAAAACGAGACTCTAAGACACAACCAAAGAATTTAAAAGACACACAAGAAAAGTCTAAGGAAAGCAAGACACAATCAAAAAGACATTAATGACACAACTCAAGAAAGATTAGACTAAAAGACTATATGTTTCAAACATGTGGAAGCTAAGACTCTAAAACAACTTGCAATGTCAGAGAGAAACTAAGATGCAAACGTAATTGATGTATCAAAATGAACAATTCTGGATATTTTTTTTTGAAATGCCTTTCTTTTTTTTTTTCCTATAAGTGCTTTTGGATAGAATCACTTTTTCTTTCAACACTTTTTTTTTCAATTTTTTTCTGCATATTTGCATTCATTTCTTTTTTCTAATCAATTTAGGCTTTTGAATTTCCAGAATCAGACATGTATGGAGGAAATAACATCAAAAACAAGTTTGCAAATTAAATTTTGGATCAAACAATTGCCTTTGGAGGAGATGAACTTGCGGGAAAAATTTCCAGAAACGTTGTACCTACTGCAGAATTCGAATTTAACCAAAATACAGCAAATATTCACTAAACCAAATAGATTATACCACTTAATCAGTGAGTGGAGCCCAAAATGAAAAGAAACCGAAAACCCAGCAAGACAAATCGTGAACTGCAAATGAAACCAAAATCAAAAAGCTCACCTTGACACATCAACTTCCTGAGTTGGAACGAAAAGCTCAAACCCACAAAGGTAAACTGAAATTGAAGAATGACTTGACTCTATAGATATGTGATGCCTTCAAAATGATGAACAAGCAAACAACAACAGTAATCTAACCAAACAAAGGCATGCCTCTTTGGAATTTTTTTTTTTAAACAAATTTTGACTATGGAAGAGGCTCAATGATACCACTTGATGTGAACTAGACATAGAAGTTCACTAACAATCTAAGGATCCTTCCATAAATCATAATTTTTCCAAAACACAAAGACACTAAAAAGGGGGGAAAACTTACAAAATGTGGAATAGAATGAAATGGTTCAAGAAAGTGAAGGAATGCCACATTCAAGGATGAATGATAAATTCCATTGTTGGACCACCACAAGCACAATGAAGCCCTTGATAAGATCCATGGAGGTTCTAAGAAGAACTAAGAGGAGCAACTTGCTCTAAACTCACAATCTTATAAAAATGATCAAAGGTCCCTTACATGAAGCACCACCAACCCTTATATAGCTAGGGTTTAGCCAATGCAACATAAGCAAAATAAGGCCAACATACAAGCCCAAAACATGGCCCAAATAGTTTAACACATGTCTAGACATTTAAACCCAAGTTTCAAACTTAAAGTATAGCCTATTACAATTAAAATAAAATAAAGTTCATCCTAATTTTAATAAAAATAGATTATCTTGATGCTCTTGCAGTCCGCATCACTTATGCACAATCTTATGGAGGCGATTGACGCTACTTCTGAAAATTCTTTTTAAATTCAAGTAGGGGATTGTTGGAGCTTTGGTGTTGGTGAATTGAAAAAGTCCCACATTGTTAAGACTAGGCCCTTTAAGAGTGCTTATAAGTGTGGACTTCACACCTTGGTTTGGGGCCCAAGGGTAGCACATTTTGTAAAAGGGAGAGCCCGCACACTAACTGACTACCACACACGCGTGCACGCCGCCGCCTTCCATCCGTCCAACCTGCTGGGTCGGGTCGGCCGGGCTGGGCTTGGGCTGTGAGGTGTAATTTATTCTTTGCGAAAAATAATTACTTTTATTTTATTTTTGTGTGTCGCTCGCTAATTGTCCAGATTCGTTGAACTGACCAGATACGCTGAATTAGCCGTTTTTAGCTGTTGAGGATTTTTCTCCAATAGTTTGACTTGCACAGGAAGTAGGCCGTCCTTATCTGTTGAGGATTTTCTCCAACAACTTACTTGCGCAGTAAGTCGAAATTTTTCCTATAAATAGGACATTTACTCACTTCATTCTTTACACCGAAAACTCAAAGCAGTACCAAGTTTTCTTCTCTTCTCCCTCCCAATTTCGTTTCTTCTTAAATTAGGGTGGTCTTCGTACCATATCTGAGTGGTCTTCGGACCATAATTTGAGTGGTCTTCGGATTCGGACCATATGTGATGATATTTCGTAAAAGTTTTGGCTGGGCTGTTTTATCCTGGGGACGTCGTGGTTGATAACCTGCCTGCACAATTTTGAGCAGTGCCATGGAACGTCTTAAAGAGAGCGACCTAGTTCGCGACTCAATCCAATAATTTCCTCGGTGGATTGATTTTCCGAAATATTTTCTGAAACTCAAAAAAAACAGGAGTAGTAAGAAGAATATTCAGTCAAAACTAGGTAGATTAAGTTCTGTCACTGCAGAGAAAAAGTGACTTTATGTTGATAGCAAGAACAATAAAAAAAAGCAAAATAAAGGTGTGTGTTTATGATGGGAACTAAGGTTCAAAATGTGAAAGTGAATAGCTTGAAGAGGCTGGGAAAGCTACGAAACTATTTGAGAAATAGTGGATAAAATCTCATTGATAGTGAGGAATGACTATAGCCCAAGTTGGTAAGGGTGAACCACTATAATTCATTCTGTTATTTAATATTTTTGCACTATATTATCCAACTATTGAGCTGCATAAACGTCACATAAAATCATTCATATTATCTTATAACAAGTTAGAAGCATGAATCTTTAATACGAAATGTTTTGGTCCTATGTCTTGAAAGGTTTTTTAAGTGTTTAAAACGAGAAAAGAAAGGAGGTCACAATTCAAACCCCTTCTTATTGTGACAAATCATTTACTTCAATTTGTCTCTGTCTTCTATATTTTTCCCTTCATGATGTACAGCGAGCCTTTCTTTCCAACATGAGCAACAATTATGCTTCCCCGACTAAGTTTTCATTTTCCAGCATTAAACTGCCTAATCATTTCGGTTTCAACCTACCGAGATAAGATTTAGACACATCTCATATACATGTGTTATCTCCTTTAGCACAAGCTTGGTTCCATTTCCGGTCATTAGAGTAGTCTTTCCCTATATATGCCCACAATCTTGTTTGTGACATGGTTGCCTATCTTCATTATTCCTAAATTTTCCTTTCGATAAGATTTTTTCTTTAGATCCCCATTTTTTATTTTGTTCACAAAGGGTAGATTTTTCTCTTATGTATGTCCTATAAGAATTGCAGAAATTAATTAAGATGAGAAATTAAACTTTCTACTTAAAGCCAATACAATTACTCATTCATATTGTTCCATTTGTTCCCCACCTGACATTGATAAAATAGACAATCTATCTCCTTGTGGTCACCATTGTTTTGCAATTATACAATCTACCAATAACATCTATTTGTCCTCATGAGTATATATGTTTTTTTATTCACCATAACTTGGCAAAATCATTACAAAATGGAAACCTCACAGCCTCTAGCCACTGATAGCTTCTAATATAGTTGGTTACCACTCAGAGAATCTACTACCAGTTCCATAAGCTCAACACCACAGGCAGAATATCAAAACTTCAATTTTGATACTTCTATTACTCATACACCTTTGGTTCTTGCCATGCTGATGAACTTTTCTCTAATGGACTCATCAAACCAGTATTTCTAGACCCTTCAAGATTAGATTCCTCAAAAACTAAGAAGCTTAAGTGTCCCTTTTCTCCAAGAACTGTGGAAATTCATCAAGGTATTCTTACAAGGTGGAAAACCTTAACATGTCAAAGTTTGAGAATACTTTCTAGGTATGTCAAACAACTAAGGAAGAAAGTTAGATGTTCAAGGAAAAGAACCAAAGTTGATGTTATTGGTAAGAAATAATGGAGCAGTTTTCAGCAAGGATCTGCAAAATCAATTGCTGTCCATCCTATTGGTGATTTTCATGATATTGAGAACTCAATCTATGAAGCAGTCCTTCATTGCAAAAGATCAATAGGTATGATCTTATTTTTTCTTTTATGTTTTCATCTGAATATCTAACTTGTTAGTTTTGTAATTAAATTAACTTCTTACTCTTTTTTTCCTTTCAGAAAAATGATCCTTCATCAAATAAATAGAAAAGACTTGTAAAAGTAGGAAGTTAGCAGCTTCTTGAAATGGGGAGCAGCTGAGTAAGCATTCCAAATTGTTCCCTCTTGGATGCAACTTTTCTGTATTTCAAACATGAAGAGATGCTTTGGCATAACTGTTGCTGGATTTACCACATCAAAATTCAGGAAGTTTTTGATTGGATCCCATGGCTTCTTAAGATAAGAACTAGTTCACATACTATGTATATGTTACTCATATTGTAAATGGCAATACAATTAAAGCTGGAGATTTTAAAGAAAAGCTGTTATTTTGGTAAAAATGAATTGCTCATTTGATAAATTGCCTAAGATGGTTTTTCCTCTCTTTGGCTCTTCTGACTTTTCTCTTTCAGAATTACGTTTTATCTCTTCTCAAAAAGGTCAGAGATTCGGCTCTGATACCATGTTATTTTGGTAAAAATGAATTGGTCATTTGATAAATTGCCCATTAGGGAGTTGATATACAAGTCAAAAGAAGCAAGAGAAAAAGACTAAACGACCCTAAACTAGAAAAAAATCAAAATACAATAAGGTTAACTAACTGCACTACAACAGATTTGGGGATTGGGAGCGCTTTTTTTAGGCCATCAGTAGCGCTTTCGGGCGCTCCTAAAGCTTGCGCTCCTATTGCCAATCCCCCAAAGGTAGCGCTCTAAAAGCGCTACCAATGAACAGGCAAGAGGAGTGCTTCTAAGCATAAGCGCTCCTTATTTCCGGATGCGCATAGACCATAGGTAGCGCTTCTAAGCGTAAGCGCTCCTTATTCCCATCTCCCGGATGCCCATAGACCAAAGGTAGCGCTTCTAAGCGTAAGCGCTCCTTATTCCCGGATGCGCATAGACCAAGAGTAGCGCTTTTTTGTTCAAACGCTTCCCATTCCTAGATGCGCTTAGACCATAAGTAGCGCTTTTTACAGAAAGCGCTCCTTATGCCTAATTTTTTTTTAATTCTGTTTCTTCTCTATTACCATAAGTAGTGCTTACAGAAAGCGCTACCTATGCCTAATTTTTTTTTAAAGAATTTTTTTTGTTTCTTCTCTATTACCAATTCCTTGCTCCCTGCTCATATTCATCAACCAACAACAAACTTCCAAATGAAATTTCCAAATCAAAAACCAATTTCAAATCAAATTCCAACTAATTAATAAATCCAACATACACACACATATATGCCAACCAAAATTACATAAATCATCATGTACCAAAACATGAATGTCAACATAACAGCAAAAATTACAAGATATCCAATATAGGTACTACAAAAATAGGATATCCAAAAAAATTACATCAATTTCGATTTTCATGTATAACACCGGCAACATGATGACACCACTCTCCTTTGAGCTCAGTAAGTTGCTCATCAGAAAAAGGAACTCCAGACACATATCCAGAAAAATACTGAAAAAGTAAAATAAAATGAACTAAGAATTATATCAATATCAAACAAATATTGAATTACTTATCAAAAAACAAACTATCAAATTATATATACATTGATTGGGATTTCCATTTCGTTGTGATTGATGATGTCCTTTATAAATTTCATTACATAGTACCTGCAATCAATGTTGTTTGGTTGGAGTGGACCCTATAAAACAAAATATGACTTGGTTATTAAATTTAATTAATTACATATGCATAAGAATATTGATTATAAACTTACCCTTATTGCTATCCATTTTGTAGAACATGATGATTTTCTGTACGCAGTCCTGGAATCACTCAATCCCCAATAAGATGCCAAAGCACTGAAACAACATCATTTAAATAACTATATTAATCGAAATACACACATAATTTAAACTATGAAATATGCAAGGTATCTAAATACACACCTATTAAATACTCCCACCAACTTGGTGTAGTAGTTGTAATGACCTAACAGTGAATCCAAATAGAAAATCACATCTCTTTTGGGATGAACCGCCAACAATATCCAATGGACCCTATAAAATTTTTGAACAATCAAATTAATGGCAAATATATAACAAATACATATTATATACGATTGATATATATATAGATTTCATTACTCACCCTAAGTTGATGGGTGCCAAAAACAAACTATCACAGCTTGATTCACGTGCTAGTGCCAAGCGCTGACTGATACTGGCTGTAACCTCTTCCTTGTTCCTTTTCATTTGTTCCTTCACTAGTGGAAAAAACGCCTTTTGAATCGGTTATTGGCCGATTCAAGTGGAGCCGATTCTAAATGTTGAGGGACATTATGAATCGGTTAAAAACCCGATTCATAATATGATGTTTTGACTCGGTTTTTTAAATACCCGATTCATATTGCTTTCCCAGACCCACAATACAAACCTGGCAACGAGACTTTATAAATCGGTTATATAAACAACCGATTCATATAAGTCTACTTTAGAAATCGGTTATATAAACAACCGATTCAAATTGGTCTACTTAAAAATCAGTTTTTCATAACCGATTCATAATGTCCAATTATTTTTTTTGTAATTTTTTTTTCATTGACACCTATTAACCAATTTAATTCCAGCAACCCACAAATTTACAAACAACTGATAATAATTCATAAACTTCTATTAAAGTTAAAAGTACTACAAGCACAAAATTACACCAATTCTTAAACTTAAAAGTTACACAAAATTCACCAATTCATAAACTTGAAAGTAGCACAAAATTACACCAATTCATAAACTTGAAAGTATGTGCATGTTTCTTTCAATCCATAACAAAATACTTCTATCAAACTTGTTAGCGAATCAGACATTTCCCACTGGACGAATCTTCATATAGAATTCCGCCCAAAGCTTGCGGATCTCTAAAATTTCCTCAAAAGTGTATGCCTTTGGGTTATCAAATACCTACAAATGTTCATACAAAAAACTCAGCACAATGAGAACCAAAAGACACTAATATGTCTGTCAAAACAGAGAACCAAAAGACACCATACAACTACAACTTAAAAGGTCAAAACAGAGTATACTAATATAATCAGTGGCAAGCAATTTAAAATGAGAACCAAAAGACACTCTACAAAGCTGCCTGCTTCTAAATGATCAGTGGCAAGCATCCTAAAGAGAAGATCAAAAGTGGTACTGGTACTGGGCACCTTTCATCTAATTGTGGACACAACAAAACCGTTGATTCCCAATTTTCCACAATCAAAGGAAGAGTCTTTCTGGAATGTATTGTTGTTTTAAAGCAACAATGTATATATACACAAAAATATGTGTTTAATTTCATTTATAAAAAATTTATATATTTATAAACAAATAAACACCCCACTGGGATCTCATATGGGCACCTTTCATCTTCTCTCTTCATAGCTAACCCAATTATAAACATGGTACTGGTACATGTAACTGATATAACAGATTTAACAGAAAATGTAACTGATATAACAAATTTAACAGAAACAAGTCCTAATTTTCTTCAACAGAAAGAAGTCCTAATTTAACAGATTTAACAGAAAAAAATCCTAATTTTCTTCAATTCATAGAAAATCAAATTTAACAGAAAATGTAATTTAAACTTATATATACCTCCTCCCAGTTATCTATGATACTGGCATTCACAATCGTCACCATATACTTCATCACAAAATACCCACAATGATACCCATTTTGTTGTTGTGCCACCTACACAAAAATAAAGTTAGCTTCACTTATACAAATGTAGCAAAGAGTAATGAATGTGGTAAATTATAGTTAATTACCTTAGGGAGCAACCATATGGTGTCCACCGGAGAATCCATTGCTCTAAAACCATCAAGTTAGTTATAGTTAATTATCTAAACTTACTTGTTAATCCATTGCTCTAAAATATTACAATGTAAACAATAAAAACTTACTTGTTAATCATCTCTTTGACTTTTCTGACTGGTTTTTTACCATTTGAACACATCCAGACCACAGTATTTTGCTCGGGGACCAACACAATCAGTTTCCAATGGTTGCTGCAGTATTGGTAAAGATAATAAGATGTAAGAAAGAAACAAACAAAGGAAAAATGTATTATCAATTTGTTCAAATATACAATTACGTACTCATTGCAAAACGGAGCCAAATATACTTTCTTATTAGTGTTGGCCATCTTGTTTTGAATATATTCTGAAACCTTGCTCGTGGAAGAGTACTTCAAGGTAATCTTATATGGACACATAAATCCATATAAGTCACCAACACTCCTTTCAGCACATAGGCGATGTAAATATCTAATAGCATGTAAAAATAAATTTATCAAATTAATATATATAGAAATGTGAGAAATTTAATTACGAAATAAATTATACTACTTACGTGCACCATATAGCCAAGTGGGATAAGTCAAGCCACCTGTCACCGCCAGCCATGTCGCTGAGTTCTCCGAAAGAGATATAGGAATGTCCATCTTCATGCTCCAAGTTTATTTGGATGTGCCTCTCATCATACCCCTTAATGACTATCTCTCTCAGCCAATCGGTTTCAACCGGCTCCTCCACATGAGATGGTGAGCAGCTACCCTTAGATCCAAGAGTGCTTAAGTGAGAGGGAACCTGGACAGCTGCATTTTGACCACAATTTCCCACAGCAGCCATTTGCTGTACATTAGTTCCAAAATCAAATCAGTGTCTGTATCAGCTGTATTTAGAACATAATAATAATATTAATAATAATAAATAATAATATAACATATACCTTTGCCACCTCCACCCTAACTCGTTCTTCCAATTTCTTCTCGAACAATTCCATCATCTTCGTTGGTGATTGTGAACGACTTGATTCCGCACGAGCAACACCTCCAAAGAATTTTTTTAGCCCAACGCCTCTTCCAGCTGTCCGAACACGACCAGGATGGTCAGGTTTTCCGATGGCAGCGGTCAAAATATCATTTTTTCCTCTTGCAAGAAAGGATCCTTGGCTGCTCAAATCCACAATTTCATCCTACAACAAAAGCAAGCAATAAAACATACAATTACATAAAGAAATAAATCCAGAAACTTCTGTTACAATTACTTATGAATTTATCATCTAAAAGTTTCCAGAAACGTTTAATTTTATTCATTGCTTTATGTTGTTTTGTAATGACTGATTCATTGCTCATGTTTGTGTTTAAAGACAACTAAAATGTGATTAATTGAGATTTTTACTTACAATCTTAGATGCAACTGATTCTGACTCCTCGGTTACATAGGATCCCGACTTTTTTTTATGGGCAGCCTTCCACAGCTCATGTCGCTCTGGAGATGTAGGCATCACCTCCAAATTAGGATCACCGGACTCCTCTCGCACTTTCTGTACTTGCTCTTCCTTCATATCTTGCTTCAACTTTTTATAACCGCCCCGCCCTATTGTGTGGTAGTATTTATTATGACCTTGATTTTTCTGAGCAGATTCTCTTTTCCCCTGTTACAAAGAACACCCACCATCACATATAATAGTTGTGGTGAAAACAATATATACCACAAATTCAATTAATATTATACTAATGGTGATTCTATACTAATGGTGATTCTATCACTACAGAAGTTTCAAAATAATACCACAAATTCCGGAGTAAGGCGACTTTTAACAAATGCAGTCCATGTCTTAGAAGATATATTGCTATACTTGTGACATGGGGTTGTTTCACCGAACTCATCCCCCTTGCCAAAGATATATTTGTTCGTGAGTGTTGTCTTGAACTGTTTCCAACAAATACCTATATAAGCCATCCAAGAACGCTTGAATTCCTCATCATTGGGAACATCAAATATTTCCTTAACACAAAAATAAGGCGGTGTTAGCACAAGAATTTAGGAAAGATGAATTAAGACAAAAGTTCTTTCATTAGTTTATATACATACCAAAACACTATCCCAAACAACCTTCTTTGTATCCCCATCCACTCCATCCCAAGCCATGGGCAATATGCTCACTTTTGTCCGCGCAACCACCCCTAAATAGCTCTTGAATTTGTCAGCATATGGACCAATAGGGTCGCCGTCACTATCAAACTCCACTCTATACCTATGACCAACTGGACGCCTAGCAAGAAACCACTTTAATGATGTCGGACGCCTAGTCTTCTTTTTTGGAAGGTCATTGTTCAAGTCACCCATGATATCTGTTGAACATAGGTAAAAACACAAATATAAATAACCAATATAAACATGTATAAATATGAATTAGATAAACAAATATAAACACGAATCATATAACCATGTATAAATATGAATTAGATAACAAATGAATCAGATAACCAAGTATAAATATGAATTAGATAACCAATGAATCAGATAACCAAAAAGATGTACACATACTCGTTCATGGGTTAATCAAAACTTCTTAGCATAAAACTCCTTCATTATGATCATTGCGAGTGGCATGTACATCATCAACTTCGTTATCATCCATTAAAGCAGGCACTCGTGTTAAGAAAGAAGGTGTCTCATTAATTGCAAGAGTTGAATCTTCATTTTCATCACTACCTATTTTTCCTTGTAGGACCACCGACCAGTTTTTGTTAGAAGGATCCTTGATATAGAAAACTTGTTTTGCATGGTCAGCCATGATGAAAGGCTCATTCTTATGACCTACCTTGTCAAAGTCCACTAGTGTATATCCCATTTCGTCAGTATGTACACCACCGTTGGTGTTTACCCATTTACATTTAAAAATGGGCACTTTAAATTTAGTGTAATCAAGCTCCCAAATCTCTTCGATAACACCAAAGTAAGCAACAGATGCGAGTACAGGATTTTTATCTTTTGAACTAGAGAAGTGCATTGAAGAAGCCATGACCATAACACCACTATTTTGCACAATACTCTTGTCATCTTTCGACTTTGTGTAAAAGGAAAAATTATTTATATCATACCCGTTCCAACATAAGACATCAAAGTTAGGGTCATGTGCTAGACATCTCAAAGTATCAGAGGCGCTTGCATCTTTCTTAATCTATGATTTAAACCACTCGATGAATGTCTTGTTATGCTCGCTCAATAACCAATATTCATCCCGTCGAGGGTTTTTTGACTTTACTAGCTTTTGATGAGAAGACAAGTAAGGTAATACTTCATCTGTGTTATTCAAAATAAACAAATGTGCTTGAAGCACCTCCTCTCGACCCATGCTCTTAATGTTTAGACCTCTACCCTTACTCTGACATCTCCATGCATATCGAGACTTTGGTAGCCCAACAGGTTTTGCATCTAACAAGTAGTCTAAACAAAACTCAATAGCTTCTTCTGTGACGTATCTTTCGACAATGGATGCTTTGGGACGATATTGATTCTTAACATATCCTTTCAAGATCTTCATGTATCGCTCGACTGGGTACATCCACCTTAAATAAACAGGACCACATAATCTAATCTCCCTCACCAGATGAACAATTAGATGAACCATGATATCAAAGAATGAGGGAGGAAAAAACATCTCCAACTGACACAAGATAATAGCAGCCTCGGTTTCCAACTCATCCAATTTTTGAGGGTCGATAACTTTACCACAAATAGTATTGAAGAATAAGCACAACCTAGTTATGGTACGTCGAACATCTTTCGGCAAGATGCCACGTATAGCCACGGGTAGTAGTTGTTGCATCAACACGTGGCAATCATGAGACTTCAAGCCAACTAATTTGAGATCTTTCATTGAGACTAGACTCTTTACATTCGAAGAGTAACCTTGTGGCACTTTGATTCCCCTTAGGCACTCGCAAAAGCTTATTTTCTCTTTTTTTGACAAGGTATGACATGCTGGAGGCAAATATGTACCTTTACCTCTTGCCACTGGATGTAACTGTTCTCTTACGCCCATCTCAAGCAAATCCAAGCGAGATTTTATACAATCCTTTGTCTTGCCTTTAATGTTAAGAAGCGTCCCGATGACACTATCACAGACATTTTTCTCGACGTGCATGACATCAAGACAATGTCTTACATCAAGACTAGACCAATATGGAAGATCAAAGAATACTGACCTCTTCTTCCACTTGCAATTGCTATTCTCATTTGACTGCTTCTGCTTTTTGCCGAATGCAACATTGATGTCCTTAACCACTTGATAGGCTTCTTCTCCGGTCAAGGCATTAGGAGCAATGCCATTTTCCTGGCACCCATTAAAAGCTTTTTTCAACCTACGATATGGGTGATTACGTCTGAGAAATTTACGATGCCCAAGGTAGACAGTTTTCCTTCCATGTTTTAGTTGATGGTGGTACGTGCCTTCTGCACAAATAGGACAAGCTTTATGTCCCTTAACACTATACCCAGACAAGTTTCCGTATGCTGGGAAATCATTGATCGTACAAAAAAGCATCGCTCGCAACTTAAAGGTTTCACTTGTATACCCGTCAAACACATCCACGCCTTCATCCCACATTTTCCTCAAGTCTTCAACCAACGACCTAAGATAAACATCTATGTCATTACCTGGTTGTCTTGGGCCAGAAATCATCATGGATAACATAACATACTTGCGTTTCATGCACAACCAAGGAGAAAGATTGTAAATTATAAGGAGAACGGGCCACGAACTATGGTTTGTACTTAAGTTACCATATGGATTCATGCACAACCGTGTGTATTTTTTGCATCCCAAATACAGAGGCTCTTCTTTGACTTTGCTTAGAGTATCATACATATGCGCCCGCTTAAAAGATTCAGGACCGATGTCACGGATCATATCCTCCATTCGGTCATTCATATCTTCATCGACTTTCTCTCTTCTGGACACACTTGGGGTGTCTCTTGATTCACCATGCCATATCCATTTGGTATAACTCATGCAGATACCATGAACAAAGAGATGGTCCTTTAGTACTCTAAGTGTTTGTGGGGTCTGATTCACACAAATAACACAAGGACAAGAATAGTTCACAACAGTTTTGGGAAGCTTTGCTTTAGCAAAATTTAGAAACTCGGCAACTCCTTTCGCATACTCATCACTCATACGATCACTCTGCATCCAACTACGATCCATGGCTATGCTCCAAGTAAGTACTTTATGTCACACATATATAGAGTCAGTTACCAGGCTTGGGCATTAAGATAGAAATAATAGTTCCTTCTACATTTACTATGACTATAGGGACAATAACAACACCTATAAAAAGACATGCATCCCCTCTGCATTTTAAAATTCAGATTTGGATATGAATGCATACCAAAGTTTATCTTAAGATTTGGAGAGAGTAATTGAGAAGGAGTAACATGTTTATTATTTCAAGTTTATTTTACTATTACATATAAATATGAATGCATACCAAAGTTTTCACACACAGCACTATATGTGTAGGAAGAAAACTTACAGAACGTGCTACTTATTTCAAAGACATCATAAACTATATATTTAACCTGAAACTAATTTAATTAAACACTGCCCTTAATAGCATTACTGTATCCATTGTCATGGAATCGGTCCCATATCATGACATCACCATATTTGGGAGAACTCTTAATAGAAGGAAGAACTTGAGAAATTAACACATCAGCAGCAATAAAACCACTGCCTGCAGCATAAGTAGAAGCTGGCACACCCAAAAACACTTGTTTAGCTTCAATATTATTCCACTGATTCCATGCATTAACAAGATTTCCACTAGCAAATTCACACTGACCATTGTTGTAAAACTGAACCCAAACATAATCAAATAAACCAGTTTTGATAGCTGAATCAAAACTAGCATCAGGGAATGGACATTGTGGTGCTGCAGTTAATAACACATTCTTTTGTAGGTCGCAATGCCAGCAGCATTGGAAGACTTGAATAGGGAAACAAGCAATAGAGGGACTAAAAGGAATGAAATTAGTTTGAAGGATGGCATGTTTCTGTATAACTTAAATTTGTTTTGTAGCTTTGTTTGGTTGGTTTGGTTTAAAATGCAGAGGGGATGCATGTCTTTTTATAGGTGTTGGAGAGGGTATAGGTGTATGGGCAAA
The DNA here is from genome assembly GCA_963573325.1 of Astragalus glycyphyllos. Lineage (NCBI taxonomy): Eukaryota > Viridiplantae > Streptophyta > Magnoliopsida > Fabales > Fabaceae > Astragalus > Astragalus glycyphyllos. Next base: position 22,450,255 of record OY754308.1, read on the forward strand.
AATTGGGGGAAGAAAAGTATGAGAACCAAATATAGCTAACATATTCAATATGAGATGTAAAATTCAGATTTGGATACTCATAATTAGAACCAAATATAGATCTAAACTCAACACACAAACACAAGGATGTAAATCCTTGTCTTCAATGATGCACATTCAGAACAGAATTAAATGATGCAAATCCTTTATAGCTAACATATGAAGAAAAACTTTATAGCTAACATATAAAGAAAAACTTGTTAGAATTCATATCTCTCCAAACTCAACAAACAAACACAAGGATGCAAATCCAACACTCTGAACTAAAGGAACTAATACAGTAACATTGACTAATAAAACTAGGCAGATATAATACTCTCTAACAAAGGCTCAAAACTCATCGAAAAATGATCAAATTAAATAGGCAAGTCCCTAACATTCATATAAACAGATATGAACACCTACAATTAGGCTGTCTGGTCATGATTAAACCATTATAGGTTGATGAATATTTAGAAGTACCATCATATAATTAATCATATAATTAATGTAAATAAGCTTACCCAATAGCTCGAGGACAAAAGCTCTCAGATAATGTCAAAAATGCAACGAGAAATGACATTGAGATCCATCTGTTCAAAACACAGACATCAGCTACCTGTAAGAACCATGTGTTCAAAACACAGACATCTCAATTTACTTGACTTACAAGAACAAAATTAATAACTAAAGGAAACCTTAGAAATTAGAAAGAATGACATGCATTGCATACAAAGAATGACATTGAGAACAAAATTAGTTATCCTTTTGCCTCAGATTCAAAGCCATATAATATTGATTCAAAAAAGAAAACAGATTGCAAACTAAAAGGAAAACCATAGAAATTAGAAAAAGGGGTACCTGAAGAAATGTGAACCAGAGACGGTAGCGGCAGGCGAGTTAGGAAGCACGACGGTGACGGTGGCGGTGACGGTGACGGTGATGGCGACTTAAGACAAGCGACGGTGACACACCATTCACGAAATAGACGACACAGAGTGAGTGCGAGAGGGAGAGGAAACGGCGACGGAGAGGAAACGTGAGTGAGAGACCGTGAGTGAATGAGAGACCGTGAGTGAGTGACAGAGTGAGAGTTTTAGGGTAGTGAAAGAGGGAGCGCGAATGAGAGGGAGGGAGTGTGAAAATTTTAGAATTTTCGTGTAAAAGGGACTATAAGAATCGAGTATCTACAAAACAGATTCCTAATATACCCAATATGAATCGGTTGTTCAAACAACTGATTCCTAATGTATAAATTTTTTCCAAAACATCGTTATAATTGCAAAAATGCCACCGCCTCTCGCTTTAGAATCGGTTATCCACAAAACCGATTCCTAATAGTGCTTTTTAAAGAAGTTTTGCACTAGTGCTTGCTTGTTTTTATTTGTTCTTTTGTCATTTTCTTAGGATCTAGGGGGAGATTAAGTAGAAAAGTACTTTCGGGGCATAAGAACACAAATCTTTTTGTTTGATTCTTCGGGACCAATATCTCATGGTACAAATACCTTTAATTAAAATGTATACAAATTATAATAATAATAATAATAATAATAATAACATCAATAGGTGAAATGATAAGATAGATATGTACCTGATATATGCTCTAATAGTAGTCGCACTTGCCTCCTCGTGCTCAAATACCACAGAGGAAACTAACCTCAAACGTAGAAAGAAAACGAAACGCAGCAAAGGGCCAACTTCAACAACGGCGAAGAAACCCGGACCAACTTCAACAACGACGAAGAAACCAGCAATTGTCACAAAACGATGAAGAAACCAGCAACAGTCACAAAACGATGAAGAAACCAGCAACAGTCACCGTAAGAACCATACTTAATTCATAATAAAATGAGTTAAGAACCATTATTGAAAACCCATCCATAGAAGCCTTAGGAAGTGATTGCTTGAAACATAACTTTCCTAAAAGTAGTAACTGGAGGGTGGCTAATACTAGAAAATGTGCAATCTCATTCTGAGTTCACAGATAACGTTACTAATTTGGTTGGTTTTGCAATGACTTGCTATTATTTATACTGAAATGTATTTGCATCATGTTATTTCCAAGTCTTTCAACGCATAAGTTTTAATATGCCTATTTTTAGATTTCAACTTTTAAAATCCCTAAAACCTAAACAATCAAGAAAAGGTTATTGAATGCATCTCTCAACGCATAAGTTTTCTAAGTTTTAATTTCAATTACAAATATGGGTGAACCAGAACTAGGTCATAAAAACGAACACAAATTTGACATTTTTACAAACAGGGTATGTGCACAATTAAAGATTTGGAAGGGGAAAAGATTAAACGAAAAATAGAAGTTAAAAGGGACTCACACGGAGCAGGGAGCAGGGAGCAGGGAGAGAGATGAAAAAGAGTCTTCGAAGGAGAGGACGGCGTCTCCTAACATGACGGTGCAGGGAGGAGGCGACGGTGCATGGAGGAGGCAACGGCGCAGGGAGGAGGCGACAGAGGAGAGAGCTGAATGTTTGTGCGTACGTGAGGGTTTGTGAGGGTTTCTGCGTGAGTAAGTGAGTGTTTTCAACGGGAAGAATGAAATTAGTAAAAAGCCAAAGGGAGCGCTCGATTATAAGCGCTTCCCTTGGACCTCCGTGTTTTGATCAAAGGGAGCGCTTGCATACAAAGCGCTCCTTATTGTAGTTCCGTGTTTAGCCATAGGGAGCGCTCGCGTACCAAGCGCTACTCATTGAACCTCAGTGTTTAGCCATAGGGAGCGCTCACATACAAAGCGCTACTTTTTTAACCTCAGTGTTTAGCTTTAGGGAGCGCTCTTGTGCAAAGCGCTACTTATTGGAACTCCATGTTGGGAATAAGGAGTGCTTACCTATAAAGCGCTACTAATGTTGTGCTCTTTTTAAACATTTCTGTTGTAGTGCTGAAAGTATATACAATAAGTCTAACAACTAACTGAGAGTAGATACAATAAGTCTAACAAAAGCATTTCTATAAAAACGGTTAGTTTAAACAATGAACATAATACGTGTAGCAGATATAATTTGCAAGACAAAAATATTGTAAGAGAAAATCTGTGTTTTTACTTCTTCAAGAGAAAATACCTTATCCACCAAATGTCGAGTTTCTAGGGAATGTTTGCAATAGAAAGTGAAACCGCGTGGCACTTTTTTTGTGAAAAGTTGCTCGCACCTACAGTCAATAATCTATTGCGTTGATTAGGATCACAATGGACAGCAAAACTGTCTCTGAAGAGTTTTAACGCTACTGCATTCTCTGAGTTGGATTCGAACCCAGAACCTCTGGTTAAGCTAGAAGAAACCCGAACCATATCATCTAACTTAGAATTAGTCGAGCATCGAAAAGAGTTTGAGCATTGTGATTTACTTTCTTCAAGCAACTATGCGAACGAAGCAAATTTGTTCATCAGCTATGGGTCCCCTAACTATTCCAATGAGCGTTCGGATTATCGTAGGAGATAATTTAGCTAGTCTATAATTAATTTGAGGCAATGCACAACGTAAAGGAAAAAGTAAAATCCATGAAATTAAGAGTTTGATTGAATTATCATGTGTCTAAAATATTTGCAAACTAAGTATTTATATACAATAGTCTCTATTGATCATGATTACTAGCCTAGAGCTAATCACGATAACAAAGGGTTATATTGGCTAAGATTAACATACATTAAGCCCCACACGTGCTAAAACCCTAGAAAATCACACCAATAGCAACCTATTGGCACGGATCATGGGAAATAACCATTTTTCCCTATGTTTTAGAGGCCTAGATGTGTTTCTCAACCGCTCTCACGTTTCTCTTGCGATCTTCAATGTGATATCCATGTGCCCGATTTGCTTGCCTCTAAATTAGCTCCCTTGTGCTAGCATTGACATCCTTAGCTACCAAATCTTCCGCTGTTGGATCCTCAACTATTGGCCCCTTGGGTGAATTAATAGTGTCTTGCTGAGGCAAAAAATGATTGTCATGACTCCTTTTCTAGATTCTATTCAAAGGTAACTTGAGAGAATAAGATGTAATTGAGGAGCATAAAGCCTCCCATAGCCCTTTAAAGACTGCTTTGTCAGAATTTAAGATAATCGGCTCACCTAAACTCGGTTATGCACCTACCTCGGTTGGCGACTCACTCAGCTAACAACTTTGAAATTTTTTTAGTGTTAACAAAGTTTAATTTCACTTTTGATCACTATAGTATAAAATGTTTTTTCATCGATGGTAGTTTTAATTGAGCAATTTTGGTCCCACCATTTTCTTTTTTCTTGGTCCGGTCATTTTCAAAATTCAATAGATTTGGTCGAATTAACTGCAGTGAATTCGGATATTTTGAGAAGGGCATGAGAGAGAAACAATGTTGTAGAAAAATCCACAAAATGATTCTATCACCATTACTTCTGCTGTTTTTCATTCTTTGTTCTTTTGTTGAGATGTGCGGCCACCTTATCTATGATGAACCCACTAGATAGCGACCGTGATTAATTACTATCATTTTGCCTCTTTTTCAAATTCCTTGAAACTTTGCCTAATCTGTGAGGACAAGATGTCGCTGCAGTCTGCATTATGCTCATAAAAACACTGCCATTCTAACCAAACTATATATTATGAAGCTAAATACGTGTTCATTTATTTATAATAGTATTGGCCCCAAAATTTAATTTTGGCATTGAAAATTGGAAATAAATAGATGATAACAGATTAATTCATAAAGGTAAGATAAAAAGTCGACAGAACATGTGCCGTTGGAAGACTGGTTTTCAACGGTATCTAGTTGTGTCGAGTCGAAGTTATTACTTCATATCAGCAAAAAATGGAAGACTCCTGTTATAGCCCAATTTCGAAATTAGCTACATAGACATGTCAACAAGTTATTAAGGCAGAAATTGAAGGACGGCACAAAGCAAGATAATTCAAGAGAAGACACAATTCAAGTCACACGGTTTTCAAGACAAGTTTCGAAGTCTAATGCCAGGCGCGTAAGAGCTAGGAACGGTTCTGGCAGTTTCTTCAAAAGCTTTTGAGACGCAAGGACAAATGTAAAGCATCCAATGACCAGAGGATACGTGGCATCAATCAGTAGCAATCAATAGATGGTTACTTAGTTTAGTTTATTTTCGAATGGATAGATATCCATCATGCAAATAAGTTAGTTACTACTTGTAAAGTCTATAAATAGTAGTTTGTAAGTAGTTCTAGGGGCGCATTTCATAACATTCAGTAACTCATACACAACCAACACATCCAATCACACATGATCTCTGGTAATTGTGGTGAAAAATGTATGTTTGAGCTAACCTTTTATGTATTTGAATCCTTAATTTTATCAAATCAATTTCAATTTCACTTTGACAATCGAGTGTTTCACTCTTGTCTCTTTTCTTTCAATTTTGTACTTTGTTTTAATTTAATACTCTCTGCACTTAAAGAATTTGTGAAATTCTTTCTCTCAAATGATTGAAAGTTAATTCAAATCTTGATTATGTTACTGATCTTGAGGCATTGACTTAATTGATAATGCAATTGAAGTCTATGTGAAAACCATTTTACTCTCTGAAAATGCATTAAACTTGGGGTTGGTACATAAAGTAAACGTAATTTACTCGAAAACAACTCCCCAATATTATAACTATCTATCTACTACTAAAAGGAAAGAAATACTACTCTAATTAACTATCAAAAAGTGATGAAATAATTTCTGCACATCTTTTATTTTTTGATTTTGATTCATTCATTTTCAAGTGTTATATTTATACAAGTGTTCCGGTAATTGTGACCATTGATTGCCAATACAAATCTAAGGCTAAAATTACATCAAAGAATCAAATCTAGCAAACAATTAACTAACAAACTATCAACTAACAAACTAACAATGAATCATGTTTCGGACTGGACCGATGGCCTAATCCACAAAATGAGCCGAGACTGTCCCACATTAGCGAAGAGCCACTCGCCTGGTGGTGCAAAGCGTACAGGAACTGCGATCAGCAGTTGAGATCGAGCCGAATGATCCTACGGTCAGGAAGCGTTGCCTGACTCTATAAATAAGGGTCTTTTCCCCATAATTTCACCTTCTGCTTTGACTTTTTCTCCCTGACTTGGGCGTCAGAGTGTCATTGCTGGTACAACCCGTCTTAGGCTCTGCTCCCAACTTCCTTATCAGACAGCACGATCTCGCACCTGACCAGTCTATCTCAAGACCGTAAAGGTACAGTGTAATGATCCAAGAATAATCAAGTAATAGCCCAACACAAGAGAAATAAGCCCAAAATACCTAGGAGAGTATGTGACCTAAGAAGAAGCATCTAGTACATTCTAGAAGCATATAAGTCACCATTTTATTCCTTATGAGTCACCATTTTAAATTTTTTTATTTTGTCTTATTGTTAGGCAATCTAGAATGTTCTTTAGTGGGGTGAGTCACCCTTTTTTAGCATCTATATATGTACCCTCAATCCTTTAAATGAGAGCATCAATTAAATCAAAAGAAATGTTAAGAGTCTTTTTATTTTCTTAAAGGAGGCGTTATTCCCTCGAAAGGAGCTTTTATTTTCTGTCATTGTGTTTTGAAGGTTTACCCATTTTTTAGTACCTTACAGACAATTCAAATCCTAACAACACCAACCTACTAATTGAAGTCTTTGAGGCCCATAGTCTGATTCTTAACACATTATTGCCTAGCAAAGGCAGTTATGTCAAGTTTTAGCTATGTTTGTATCTTCTGTAACTATTGTGTGTTGCTCATGTTTCTTTTTGCTTTTTTTGAATTGTTAGCAAATTTGGGATCAAAATGTAATTTTGTTCTTTAAACCATTTCTCTCTTCTTCTAAAATGGGAGTGGGACCAGTCCCTTTAACGTGTCACCTCTTGCTGTTGTGGGGGATGGACGCGCACTTGCTGCACAAGATAATCAGGCTTAAATTTATTAGTAGGTTTTCAGCCACAAATTAAGCAAAAATGTTCATACAATATATTATAAGGACAACGGTGTCAAAGGTGCCAAAGAATTTTCTGGATTATAAGGTCCTTCACAATTGTTATAGATTTTCAGAACAAATTTTATCTACATAAATATATGAGGAAATCTTCAAATCGGTCCCTCAATTATCACCATCTCTCTAGTTTTCTCTCTAAATAATAAAAATATAATAAATAGTTCTTAAATTATTTTAAATTCATTAATTTAGTTCCTCAACTATCCACCATCTCTCTTATTTAAGAAAAAAAGAGGGACAAAAATTGTATAATATGGAATAGTTTTGGGGTTATTTATTATATTTGTATAGTTTGGAGACCATATAAGGGGGGAGTGTGATAGTTTGGAGATCAAATTAAAGATTTACTCTAACTATATTTCTACTCTACTCTATTCTTTTTCTTTTTAAGTTATATTTTGTCTTTTTTTGGTATATAAAAAATTTATTATTAAATAATAAATTAGCCAATATATTGATGGTAAAACTTATTTTTTTTTACATTAATAGTAAAACTGATTGATAGGTTCAAATAAATTCATTGATATACCTAATAATTATATTATATATATATATATATATATATATATATACCAATAATGAGAAGAGTTTCTTACGGGGCATTCTATCCATTGAGAAGAACTCCAACGGTGTTTACCTTTTAGGGAGCTGGTTTTGTCTGTCTATCTATGTTTGGAATGGGGGCTAAAAGGAAGAGGTGTGTGTGTGATGAATGTGTATTCCAATTGTTGTTTATAAGAGAAAAGGTGATTATGGAAGGAAAGTCTGATGTCCATCTGGATTTAAGATTTGATTTGGTGTGTGGTGGGGACTTCAATTCTATCACTACAACAGAAATATTAAAAAAGATCGACCCATTAGTAGCGCCTTTGATACGGGCGCTCCCTATAGCTAACACGGAACCACCATTAGGAGCGCTTAGGGGACGAGCGCTCCTTGTTGATAAACACGGAACCATCATAGGGAGCGCTTAGGGGACAAGCGCTCCTTATTGCTAAACACGGAACGATCATAGGGAGCGCTTATAGGACGAGCGCTCCTTATTGTTAAAGACGGAATGATCATAGGGAGCGCTTATGGGACGAGCGCTCCTTATTTGCAAAACACGCGTGGGCTTTAGTTGCGCTTTGCTTAACGAGCGCTCCCTATGGTCCTTATTTTAATTCTAATTTTCTATCCAGCTATAGCGCGCGTCTTTTCTTCCTTCCCGTTGCAAACACTCTCGCTCTCTCACTGTCACGTTCCTTCCTCTAGGGCAACAAACGCCATACGACGCCGTCTCACCTCCGTTTGTCGCCGTCCAACCTCCCTTCGCCGCTGTCACCTCCTCACCCACGATTTCGTACGCTCCTTGCCAACACAACGGCGCCGTCGACCACGCCGTCACCTCCTCACCCACCTCGTTTGTTGCTGCCGTCTCACTCTAATTTGCTGCTGCTCTGTTTTTGTTACCTCTTTTTCTGTAAGTTAATTGCTCTCTCTCATCTCGTTTGGTTTCTTTTTTAGGGATTTTAGATTTTAGGGTTTCTGTTTTTAATGAACCATCAGGTAGAGGAAACTATTATTCTTTCACAGATTTATGCCCTGTTTGATAGTAGGATTTGAAAGGAGGTTGACCTATTTTCTTTGAACTGTGGCTGGTTGTGGGTGTGGCATATAAGTATTGTCATATATATGGTTATTTCTGGAGTTTTGGCTTTAGAGTATTGCCACTTATCACATTCTGGTTTTTGATATACGCAAAGTGTTGTTCAATAGTTTTTTTCCTCAATCTTAATATTTCTTTATTTGATGTTAGCTATGAAGCTTTTAAGTTTACTCACTAATTTTAAAGTTTTGGTATTCCTGGACTAAATATATAGGGGTATCTGAGTTATTCCTTTAATATTGTGACCAAGTTATCTAATGGATAAGATAAGCCGTTAATATTTTGTGTATTTCAATGTTAATTAGTTTAATGATAAGTATATATTGCTGGCAGTGTAAAGCACAATCCATGAAATAGATGCTGCTAAATCTAAAAGACAATTCAATCCACGTTAATGAAGAAGCAAGTTTTCCAATTTTCACATGCATATCTTTATGCCTATTATCTGTATGAAATAAGATCTGTAATAGTTTGTTTTTGGTGGTTAACACAAAAGATAAGATTCATAAAGGTAAGATTCTTTGATGGTTAACTAGTATTATTTATTCTTATCATTGTATGGTTAACTAGTATTATTTTTTGCATTTGTAATTATAGTAAAATCGGAAGCTGAAGAGGAATGAGTTTGTTGTGGCAGAGATTTAACTAAAAGTGTATGAAGTAAAGGTCCAGCTTCTGTTCTTCTTTTTAGCAGCTTAGCTTTTTGAGGTAAAGCTTTTCCGCAAACTAGCTTTTCAATCACTTGTGAGAACCATTATTATCTCTTGAAGCACCATTAATAATATGTTTCTTCATTTTGTTGTGATGATTTGGTTCATTTGATAAGGATAAATCACATGAACCATTTCAGAATGGTACTATTGATTTAGAACATGTATCTGATATAGTGTTGCTCTTTACTGATATAGTGTTGCTCTTTAATGTGAAAGGTTGGTTTAGAGGGGAATGAATGAAGTTAATTTTAAGAAAGTTATTTTTTTCTCGTGCACTCTTTCTGGTTCAACTCTCTACGCTCTCTCTAGTTCATCTCTTTGCGTTCAGGTACTTTTTTTGTTCTTTTGTATTTGTTATTTGTTATTGTTTATACACTTGACCACAACACTTATTTTAAAACTCTTCATAATTGGTGTATTTGAATGACTTTGAATGTGAGGTTGTAATGAAAATTCTGCTCTTGAAATTGATTGATTGGTTGACTTATAGTTGAAATTGCATGGAAAATTGGATTAAATGGCATGCTAATTAATGTTTATTTTATGCACAATTAGTAAATACTGTGATTTTCTTTTGAGCTCAAATAAGGAGCTCAATCTATGATAAAAGAACATAACATCATATTAGTAAAGACCTTATCCAAGGTCCAATATCTTAGGTTCAAAAAATTGTACTTTGTGTGTTTTTCACCTATAACATATTTAAGTTCTCTTATCAGGATTTTATTATCAATTTTGGTTAAATATGGATCGAAAGTGGATGTCTGCAAATCGTCTGTCGAAGGAATATGTCGATGGAGTAGAATATTTTGTTAACTTTGCTGTTCGACGATTGGGAACTTCTAGTAATATCAAATGTCCTTGTTTACGGTGTTGTTATGTAAACCCAGTTACTGCAGTTGAGTTGGAAGGACATTTAAAGGCCTACGGAATCGATCAAAGTTATACTTGTTGGACAATGCACGGTGAGGAAAGAGGTGAATCTTCAAATATGAATAATAGTACTGAGAGATGTGCGCCGGTTGACACCGAAAAATATTCATTTGATGGCAACCAATTTGAAGAGATGACAAAGGCGGTTGAAGATGATCTTAATGATTCTCCTCAAAGGTTTGAGAAGTTGATAACCGATGCGGAGACACCGTTGTATGCGGGTTGTACTGAGTTCACAAAATTATTGGCGGTGATAAAGTTGTATAACTTGAAAACTTGTCACGGATGGACGGATAAGAGCTTTACGGAATTACTCGCATTGTTGAAAAATATGTTACCGAAAGATAATGTGCTCCCTCCTCGAACGTATGATGCAAAACAAATGTTAGGCACCATTGGCTTGAACTATGAGATGATACACGCTTGTCCCAATGATTGCATATTATTTCGGAATGAACATGCATTGTTAAAGTCGTGCCCTAAATGTAATGCATCACGGTATAAGAAGAAAGAATCTGCGCCAGAAAAGGTGTTGTGGTATTTTCCTATAATTCCTAGATTTAGGCGCATGTACCGTAGTTCAGAAGATGCAAAACACTTGACTTGGCATGAGGATGAAAGGATTAAAGATGGCTTGCTACGACATCCGGCGGATTCTCCGCAATGGAAAAAAATTGATATTCATTATCCTGATTTCGGGGAGGAACCAAGAAACCTTCGACTTGCATTGTTTGCTGATGGATTTAACCCGCACGGTATCCAGAGTAGCTCCCACAGTACATGGCCCGTGATTTTGGTGATTTATAACTTACCTCCATGGCTTTGTATGAAACGCAAGTATATGATGCTGTCTTTGTTAATTTCTGGGCCCAAACAACCAGGAAATGATATTGATGTGTACTTGGCTCCTTTAATTGAAGACTTGAAGCTAATGTGGGAGACTGGCGTAGAGGTGTATGATGGGTTCAGAGAAGAGAGTTTCACCCTAAGGGCTATGATTTTTGGCACAATTAATGACTTTCCAGCATACGGCAATCTATCTGGGTACAGTAACAAAGGTCAGTGTGCATGCCCTATTTGTGAAGATAATACAGATTGGATGTGGTTGGAACATGGTAAGAAGAATATCTACCTTGGTCATCGGAGATTTTTGCCTCCAACTCATCAGTATCGAATGTGGAGAAAGGCATTCAATGGGAATTCAGAAACCCGTAAAGCTCCTCCACCTTTGACGGGTGAACAACTATTTGAAAAGGTGAAAGATTTGAACATTAAATTTGGGAAGCCTTTTGCAGGAGAGCTTGCCAAACGAGGGTGGAAGAGAAAGTCGATTTTCTTTGAGTTGCCATACTGGAAATCATTACATGTAAGACATTTCATTGATGTGATGCATGTTGAAAAAAATGTCTTCGAAAGTGTCATTGGTACCTTACTCAATATGCCCGGAAAGACTAAAGATACCATCAATGCAAGGTTGGACTTGGTTAGTATGGGGTTGAGACCCGAATTGGGTCCGATAAAGAATAGTACACGTACATATCTACCTCCGGCAGCTCATACTCTATCTAAAAAGGAGAAAACTGTCTTTTGTAAGTTTCTTCATGGAGTTAAAGTTCCAGAGGGGTACTCTTCAAATGTTACAAACCTTGTATCGATGAAAGACCTCAAGTTGAAGTCTCTAAAGTCCCATGATTGTCATGTTCTCATGGAGAATTTGTTACCCATTGGTATACGATCCATCTTGCCCAACAAAGTGCGTCAGGCCATAACTAAACTTTGTTTCTTCTTTAAGGCGATTTCTAGTAGAGTGATTGACCCTGGAAAGTTGCCAGCGTTGCAAAGTTCAATTACTGTCACATTATGCGAGCTTGAGATGTTTTTTCCACCGTCATTTTTTGACATAATGATTCATCTAATAGTGCATCTGGTTAGAGAGACACAATTGTGTGGCCCATGTTACATGAGATGGATGTATCCGTTTGAGCGTTACATGAAGATATTAAAAGGATATGTTAAAAACCGATCACGACCCGAGGGTTGTATTGCTGAGCGATACATAGTTGAAGAAGCTATTGAGTTCTGCACTGGCTATCTATCTAGTGTTGAACATTCTGTGGGACTGCCAAGGGAGCGTCACATAGAAAGCGTTGGTAAAGGGATGACAGGAAGCAAAATAGTGATGGTATCAAGAAAAGAACTAGAGCAAGCACACTTATATGTTCTACACAATGACAATGAGGTTGATTCATATGTTGCGAAGCACATGGACATGCTTAAGAGTGATTACCCAAGTAAGGGTCAAGTTTGGTTAAGAAAAGAACACAATAGGAGTTTCATAGTGTGGCTAAGAAATCACATTTCTTTAGAGTTTGCTTTGAATCCTACCTTGGTTTCTGATAGATTGAGATGGTTAGCAAGAGGTCCAAATATACATGTTATCTCTTACATCAGCTATCTACAAAACGGGTACACGTTCTATACAAAAAACCAAGATGATCAGAGTAAAATGCAAAATAGTGGGGTGACTCTTGTAGCTCAATCTATGCATACATCAAGTGCCAAAGACAGAAATCCCATTTACGCCAATATGTCATACTTTGGAGTCATTGAACACATATGGGAGTTGGATTACGATATGTTTCGTGAGCCTGTGTTCAAATGTAAGTGGGTTGACAATAATACTGGTGTACAGATGGATGAGTCGGGGTTCCTGCGAGTGAATTTCAACAAGTTAGGGTATAAAGATGAGCCTTTTATTTTAGCCTCGCAAGCTCAACAAGTGTTTTATGTCACTGATCCAGTTGATATCAATTGGTCCATTGTTCTATTGACAAACAAAAAACTATTGGTTAATGACATTGGTGATAAAGCACCCGAAGCTGTTGATATTGAGGATGACCCTTTCTTCGGGACATCACAACCAATACCAGGGGAAAGTATTTCTAAAGAGGATGTCGTGTATATTAGAAAGGATCATAGCGATGGAATTACGTTTCGTAGAAAGCAAAGTACCAAGAAGCGAAGAGAAAAATATCATACGGATAAGCAAATTGTAAATAAAATTGCATTGAGGAAAAGGAAAAGGTAATCTAAACTTTTAGGCATTTCTTGCTTGTATCTTAACTTATTTTATCATCACACTAATTATTCTATTAATTATTGTCATAGATGTTAATTAGTCAAGCAAATTGATATTTAGTAGCAATGAAATTTGTGTCACTGTATGTAATGGTTCATTTGTAGTTCAAAGTGATTGGTTATTTTTTTTTTGGTCCTACGCAAAAATATAACAATAACACTGATTATGCTTTATTGCAGGTCAGATGACATCGCATAGCCATGATAGTGGGCATGATAGTGCTCATGAGAGTGATCATGAACCCCCAAAAAAGGTCACTCGCCGTGGAATGACCGTTAAAAAAAATATCATCAATCGGGCGAGTAAAGGACTTCCTAAACTTTCAGTAAGATACTTATTAATTAACTAAATTTAATACTTAGTTAAAACTATTTGTTATCTAATTTACGTAAGTAATAATGCAGGTCCAATGGAATGTTAAAGGCCAACCATTTGGTCGAAATGGTAAAGAGTTGACTAGCTTCATTGGTACTAAAGTGAAGCAAACGATACCGATTTCAATGAATACATGGCATGATAAACGTGATCTCGATTTGGAAAGACGCAAACAGGAGCTATGGTGTTTGATCCAGGTATATAATTTTAGTATATAATTTTAGGTCTATATAGTTATCTTTTTTTATAATTATGTAAGCATATATTTATAATCTTTTCATGGTTTGTGTGTAAGCAGATATATTTTGATGTGGATGAGTCTCGAAAAGACTTCTGTCTTATGAAAGCTGGAAAGTTACACAGGAAGTTCAGAACTCTTCTAAAAAAGAAATGGATGACAGATGATGAAGGGAACCTCATACACCATCCCCCACTAATATATAGTGGGATTATAACACAAGAGGATTGGAATGTCTTTATAACCAAACGCACCGAAGATGATGACTTCTTGGTTTGTACAATTACCTTTTAACTTAACTATATTTGACAAGTATCATGCATTAATGTATATTTATGTGTCTATATAGGCATTATGCAATGAAAATCAAGAGAGAGCAAGAAGTCCTGATTACCCTTATAGAGGCGGTGTTAAAGGTTATCAAGACATTGAAGAAGAAATGGTAGGCACAACATCCTTTATTTTTACTTTCACTTATTATGAATGAATCTTTTGATATATTTATTAACAATTGGTAAATTTTAACAGCTAGTGGAGGCCGGCAGAGATCCAACTCAAGAAAGATGGTGTGATTGACGATCCGAAAACGAAAGAGGTGTCTGAAAGAATTGTAAGTATGATAAAATTAAAATTGTTTTGTAATTTTGATGATGGTTATAATGTATAATAATGTCTAATAATTTTTTTGTGAATCAGGAGTCCATATCACAATCAGTATCACAAGGAGAGATAACTGATTGTGATGGTGAGAATGACATCCTTGGCCGTGCCTTGGAACTTAAAGAGTATCCGGGTCGTCTGAGGGGTTTGGGATTTGGTGTTACTCCGACCGCTTTCTGGGGTTCAAATAGGCCTAAAAACCAAAATAGTAGAGAAAGACGGTTGGAACAAATTGTATTGAAACTAATGGATGAAGTTGCGGATTTAAAAGAAAGAGTTGGACCAAGGACTGATGTACCATCCCCTAAGCCAGATAGCTTCAGAGATAGTTGCACTATTGCGTCCAATGAGGTATTAATCATTAGATCCTCCTTTTATAAAACATATTACATCAATTTTTACATAGTCATTTTTGTTTATCATTGATTTAGGGTAACAATAATGATTGTGAACTATATATATCAAACCCGCCTAAATTGGTCGCAAGGGGATTCATTTGTCATGAACCGGGCACCTTACTGCACAAGCTTTAGGGGATTGGCAACAGGAGCGCAAGCTTTAGGAGCGCCCGAAAGCGCTACTGATGGCCTAAAAAAAGCGCTCCCAATCCTCAAATCTGTTGTAGTGTATTAAACTCAAAAACTTACTCATGTTTGTCATCAACAAAAAGGGGGAGATTGTTGTAATAAGAATCTCATTCTGTGTTTTGATGATAACAAACCAAGTAAGATTTAGGTGTTATATATAACTTCCGTAAGTGTTTTTTAAAATACCTTCCAGAATTATATTTTATAGAAGAACATCCTGTGCAGGTATAAAAATGTGTTCCAAAAATATGTATAACACGTAATTCCGGAATGTGAATTTATGCGATCCAGATTTACGTTTAATACATACTTCTGGAAGTCAATTTTAAAACATTAAAAAACGTAATTTAAAAGGCATTTAAATAAATAAATAAATAAATAAATTATATTATAAAACTACAAAATCCAACGTTTAATAACTACATCAATCGACATCTAAGTCTTTAGATTATAAGTCTCTAAGATCAATGGGATCGGTGTGTTCACTGGGAACTAGATGCAGCGTTTAATAACTAGGCCAATCCTTCTCTAGATACCCTATTACAAAGAAACCGTTATTGCTTTTGTAATATCATCTTTGATTATATCCCTTTTTTTTTTGAAAGAACAAACCATCAGGCCTAGGAGCCTTAAAAGAGCCAAGAGAGAAAACTGCTCTCTCAACCTCTTTATTTGATACTGGAGCAAGGAGAGCAGCGTTTATCTCCTCAGTGACCCGCCTAGGAACAACTTGCAAAAAATTATCAAGGTGGTAAAAGGTTCAGAAGTGTAAACATTAGAGAAATATATCCATATACCTGTGATAATCTCAGCTTGCCCATCCGTCTATTCTCCATGTTAATTATGGATTCTTTGTAATCTATTTCTGCTCCTTCTTTGTACGGCCGAGGCATGGAAGAACTTAGAGTTCATCTCTCCCCATTTAAGCCATTTAACCCTTAACCTGACCTCTGGACCCAATAACTTTCCTCCTGCTTCCGAAGGTGGTCTACGTTTTGCCTAGTAGTTGATACTGTTGTAATAAGAATCTCATTCTATTTTTTGATGATAACAAACCAAGTAAGATTTAGGTGTTATATATAACTTCCGTAAGTGTTTTTTAAAATACCTTCCAGAATTATATTTTATAGAAGAACATCCTGTGCAAGTATTAAAATGTGTTCCAAAAATATGTATAACACATAATTCCGGAATGTGAATTTATGCGATCCAGATTTACGTTTAATACATACTTCTGGAAGTCAATTTTAAAACATTAAAAAACGTAATTTAAAAGGCTTTTAAATAAAAAATAAATAAATTATATTATAAAACTACAAAATCCAACGTTTAATAACTACATCAATCGACATCTAAGTCTTTAGATTATAAGTCTCTAAGATCAATGGGATCGGTGTGTTCACTGGGAACTAGATGCAGCGTTTAATAACTAGGCAAATCCTTCTCTAGATACCCTATTACAAAGAAACCGTTATTGCTTTTGTAATATCATCTTTGATTATATCCCTTTTTTTTTTGAAAGAACAAACCATCAGGCCTAGGAGCCTTAAAAGAGCCAAGAGAGAAAACTGCTCTCTCAACCTCTTTATTTGATACTGGAGCAAGGAGAGCAGCGTTTATCTCCTCAGTGACCCGCCTAGGAACAACTTGCAAAAAATCATCAAGGTGGCTAAAGGGTTCAGAAGTGTAAACATTAGAGAAATATATCCATATACCTGTGATAATCTCAGCTTGCCCATCCGTCTATTCTCCATGTTGATTCTGGATTCTTTGTAATCTATTTCTGCTCCTTCTTTGTACGGCCGAGGCATGGAAGAGCTTAAAGTTCATGTCTCCCCATTTAAGCCATTTAACCCTTAACCTGACCTCTGGACCCAATAACCTTCCTCCTGCTTCCGAAGGTGGTATACGTTTTGCCTAGTAGTTAATACTGTTGTAATAAGAATCTCATTCTATTTTTTGATGATAACAAACCAAGTAAGATTTAGGTTTTCTAATGAAGTGTGATCTAACATATTTGCCAAGTGATAAGAACAGGTGTCTTTACATAGCAATATAAGGCTCTACCTTGATTCAACAAATTGGTATTATTCAAGGGTAGTTAAAGCCTTGAGAAGGTTAAACATGAGAAACTTAAACCAAGTCAAAAGAAGGTTTGACCAAGCCTACAGAAGGTTGACCAAAAATTCAACAGAAGGTTGACCAAAAGTCAAAAGAAGGTTTAACCAGAAGTCAAAAGAAGGTTGACCCACAAACACCTTAGAAGTATAAGTTCATGCTTGAAGAAGGTTGATGAGAAGCTTAAATGAATGTTGAGAAGGTTGCTGGAAACCATATCAACTTCAACCAAAACACATCAATTTCTCTTGGATGGTTTTTACCTGAATTAAATGATGACATCTTATGTTAAACATGTGAAAAGTCTCAAGCAACAAAGAAGGAAATGCATGATTATTCTCCTTCTATGACTGAAGTGTTGGTGCTTACTAGGAAGCTTGAGAAGGTTCCCTTAAAATAGCTCTAGGCTGGCCAACGGATACAACTTATGCCATAGCTGTTGAGAAGGCAACTAGAGGAGTACATATCCAGCTGCAGACAGTCCAACTCTTCAGATAAAGCATAAAGCCACACTTGAGAAGGTTCAAAGGCTGCCATCTTTGGTACTTTCTTCGAGTTACTCCTATGGACCAATGGATATCCCCAACGGCTCTCAAGTTTCTAACGGTTCTCAACAAGTTTCTAACGGCTATATTCATCATTCTTGGCTATTTAAAGGACTCACTATGAAGTTCATATGCATGAGAGTTAATTGCCACCTTCACAAAGTCAAGCTTCTCAAAGCAATTCAACCTTCTCATCCCACACTCAAAGCTTCTTCAAAGTCAGATCTGGGATCCTTTTCTTGAGTGTGTGCTAGCTTGTTAGAATCATTGTTTACAGTGTATCTATCTTTATTTCAAGCTCAAAAACATCCCAAACCAAAACCCCTATTGTAAAAAGAAAGTGTATAAGCATCTCACCAAGCTACCTTGAGAGAGGTGAGTGTTGGTGGTGATATAGCTTGATTGAGGAAACTCTTAGGAAACTAGAAGAGAGTTTCTAAGAGGTTGAAAATAGCAAGGTGTTATTGTGTAAGAGTATACTAGGCTGTTGTGTGTGATCAAAGCTAGTATTGGTATAAGTCTTTTGTGTGTGATCAAAAGCAAGTGTATAAGCTATTTGGAGAATAGTGGAAATACTTACTTGGAAGTGGGGAGAAGACGTAGCCCAGGTTGGGGTGAACCTCTATAACTTCTCTGTGTTCTTTACTGCTTTTTCTAACTATTCCTTAAGTTTGCTTTTCACAAAAGATTGTTTTCAAACCAAGAGAAAGTTGCTTTCATCAACCTTCTCTAAATTGTTTTTAAGTAAAACCTTATATTTCCTTTTACTCAACTGTTTTTGAAAACTGCATCTCTTACATAGAAAGTATATATGTACTACTTCCATTGTTAGTCTTCTTCATTAAAAGAGATACTTGAACCTGTATATCATTAGTTGTTTTTAATCTAATAGAAGATTATGTCATTCAACCATCTCATCACTAGGTCTAGCTAAAGAAAACTGATTTATACCTAGAATCCTAGTTAAAATCAACTTATCTCTTTTATAGAATAACTGCCTATTATCTTTCATCATTAGAGAAGGTTTATTTCAGTTTAAAGAAACTATCATTACTAACCTTCTCAATTAAAGTTCTTTTTGAGAAACACTTTGGTAGAAGATTTTCAGGGATCAAGATTAAACAGAAAAAAGGGGAACACAATTCAAACCCCCCCTTTCTAGTGTGTTTTAGTAACTTCAATTGGCATCAGCGCTCACCTTTAGGGGCTGAGCACACTCTACAGTGTGAGAGGAAAGATCCTTGAAGAAGTGATGAACAATCCAAACTCTGTTATGTTCCTCCCTGAAGGAGCTTTGCAAACAGACCTCCTGGATTCACTGGTGAACACTATTACTATTGGAAAGATCAAATGAGGCTGTTCTTGGAATCACAAGACACTGCCCTCTGGGGAATCGTTGAAGATGGTCCCTATGTTCCCTCTACAACTGATGCTGAGAGTGTTACAACTCCAAAACCTAAAGCAAGTTGGAATGCTGAAGATAAACGTATGGTTCTTCTAAACTCTAAAGCAAAATTCTTTATTACATGTGCTTTAGGTAGAAGTGAATATGACAAAGTAGTTGGGAAACAAACTGCAAAAGAGATTTGGGATACTTTGAAAACTGCTCACGAAGGAACTGATCAAGTCAAGGAAGCTAAGATCAACCTTCTCATCCATCAATTTGAAACATTCAAAATGGAAGAGCAAGAAACAATCTCAGAAATGTTTAGCAGGTTCACAACAATAACAAATGATCTAAACTCACTGGGAAACACCTATAAAAATCAAGCTAAAGTTAGAAAGGTTCTAAGATGCTTACCAAAGGTGTGGAGACCTAAAGTGACTGCTATAACAGAAGCAAAGGATCTGTCTATCCTCAAAATAGAAGATCTATTGGGATCCTTAAAAGTTCATGAGCAAGAAATCATGGATGAACTTCATCCAAAGAAGGTTAAAATCATTGCTCTTAAAGCTTATCAACCTTCTAAAGCATTGGGACTTAAAGCTCAAAAAGAGACTCATGAAGAAAGTGATGAAAATGATAAAAACACTGATGAAGAAGATGAAATGGCTCTAATCTTCAGAAGATTAAGAAGATGGGCTTTTAGAAAAAACAATAGAAAACCTTTCATCAAGAAAGATCCATCTAAAGGAGAAAGCACAAGCAGCAACCCTCTTGTATGCTATGAATGCAACAAGTCTGGCCATTACAAAAATGAGTGTCCTAAACTCAATGGAAGCAACAGAAAAGTCTCTCCCAGAAAGAAGGCACTGCTTGCTACATGGGATGATTATGAGGAAATTGAGTTAGATCATGAAGAAGAAACAACAAATTTTTGTCTTATGGCAGATATTGAAGAATCTTCTTAAACACATCCTACATCAAGTAAGGAATCAACCAACCAATATCTCATAGCTGAGTCTGATTCAGAAGAGGTAATTGCTTTTAAACCATCTACTTGTGCTTCATGCAAAGAGACTGAATGTGCTTTTGAAAATCTGTTAGCTGACTCAAACACTTTATCTCAAAGTGCGTGATGTTCAAAAATCAGCTATGTGATGTGAAAAGAGAGAATGAAGAACTTAGATAACAAAATGATTATTTACTAAAATCTGTTCTCACTCTCCAACACTCACATTTCAAGCTTTCTGAACAATACAAGCTTTTGAATGATAAGATGTCTGAAAAATCAAACTTTTCATATTCAGATCTAGAAGAACAAAACAATCTTCTCAAAAACAAAATTTCAACATTAACAGAAGAACTATCCATGTCTATTCATAGCAAATACACTTTTGAAAAATCTCCTGAAAGACATGTTGAAAATAGTTCCAAAACTGGTTCTAAGGCTAAGAAAACAAAAGTGAAATGCACTTACTGTAAGATGTTTGGTCATGATATATCTGCATGTCTAAGAGCTAAAAAGGGTGTCTATTGGAATAATACTAACCAAGAAGAACCCAAGAAATTTTAGGTACCCAAAGTTTCACTAAAGACTGAAACAGGAATGCTTCTTAGCATCCAAACAAAAAATGTGGTCCTTGGACAACTAATGCCCAAGGCTCATTACAAAAGAGAAGGATAGACACTCTCTCTACAAAAGAGAGTTGATGAAAGCTATGTTGTCATTGAAAAATGATGACAAAGCTTGCATCAAAAGGAATAGGTACTCTAGATTTTTTTTTTCTTCTGAATAATATTGTTTTACATGTAGATGTCTTGGAACACAAAGTCTCTTAGTATCAGTCACCTTTTTACAAAGTGTGTCCTTATGTTTGATAAATGCTTATTAAGTAAATCTCATCTACAAAAATGCTCATTCATTGCATCTAGTAATAAGAATCTCTATAGCTCATATCTTGCAAAAATATCTCAATAAACTTGTCTTAGGTCTCAAAACAAATGAACATGTTTTAAATGGAAAAGCTGGTCACACTAGCTTTCAAACCTTCTCCAATCTTTCCAAACAGGAAATTTGAGTTCCTCAAAGTCAAAGCTTTGAAAAAAAATTGGGTGACATATGAAAACAAACTAAATCTAGTTTTGAAAAAGATTATGATTACTTTCTATAAATCACTAGTCTCCTTAGCTACAAACTAAATAGATCAAACATCCTTAAATGATTATCTTCAAGTATCTCTAGAAGAATATTCAGAGAAAGAATCTAAAGTCTCTAAAATGAAGTAATCAGGAGGGTGTTCCTAATTGCAAATCTTTTCAATAACCCTCTTTGCTAAAGTCAACCTTAAAAAAAAAAAGGTTTCCTGATAGAAGTCATTAAAATTACATAATTCTTCTAAAAAGCTTTTCTATCAGAACATTCTCTTTTTAATTCCTTATGTTTTTTTTAGCTTTGAAAAATCAAATTTTGTCTACTTACATGTACTAAGTGACAAATTTCATGATCAAAACTATGTTTGGAAAGTTGGGACTCCAACAACTCTATCTCATCAAATACTATTCAAGCTAACCTAGCATTCCATTCCCTTCATTTTTGAAAAGCTCTCTGAAATGGTAAGAACTAAAAATCCAAACATCCAAGCATCTCAAAATCCTCCATCTGAAACAATGCCACCAAAATCAAAGGAAGAATCATCTCTTCCTCCTCGTGCTCCTTCGTCAAAACCTACATCCTCTGAATCATCCAAAACCTCTATCACTCCCTCTCGTAGATCATCAAGGATCAAAACAAGCTCATGGAAAGTGATGGAATGACCTGGTTCGAAAAAGGATGAACCTATTATTGTCAAAGATTCTGATTCAGAAACAGTGTCAGAAATGATGGAAACCACAAAACTTTCCCTTGGATAAAAAAGACGCTCTAGTAATCTTTCTCAACCCTCTTCAAAGAAACCAAAAATTAGTGTCAAACAAAGTGCTATCAAGAGCAGAGGAAAGACGATTGAAGAAGACACAACACAAAAAAGAGAAAAAGGGAAAACTGTGTTAGATGAGAAACTTGAAGGAATTCAACCTTCTCAAGTATATGATCGCAAAAGATGGGAGAAAAGAGGTATTCTATCTGCAAGAATCTATCTACTAGATGAAATGAAGTACTCTGGCTAGGATTTATTCCCCCACATTGCTGAACAAGGATGGAAAAATTTACTGTCTCAAGAAGAAGTCCTGACACGGTAAAGGAATTCTATCAAGTCTCACAACTCAAGTGAAAGGAGAAACCATGGTGATTACTCCAAAGGAGCTAGCAAGTGCTCTAAACATCCCATACTCTAGAGTACGAGCATATGGTGATGACTGGTTTGAAGTATTGAACATCAACAAGGAGGATGTCTTGAAGGAACTAATGAAGGACTCAAAGGATAATGTGGTCTCATCTGCTTTGAAGGATCAAGCAAGGATTATGCACAACATGGTAGCTCACTCTCTGGTTCCAAGGGCAGGAAGCTTTGAAAGAGTAAAAACTATTGATCTGCTTCTAGTCTATCACATGTACATGATTGACATTGTAACAACCTTTAGGAAAACCACATCCCTTCCCTATGGCATGTTTCTGACCAAACTCTTTAAGTCAAGGAATCTCACTTTTGAAAATGAAAAGTGCATTAAAGAGAAAACTATTTTTTGGTCAAAAAGTGCTAAATAAATGTTGATAAAGCTTTTAGTACCTCCTTCTCAAGAGATCCCTTAGCTGCACCATCAAGCCACTTCTCCAGAACCTACTCAAGATCAACCTTCTCAAGCAGTGCCTACAGTTGAGGAACCTGTTGTTGCTGCAATGCAACCTTCTGATGAAGAAAATGCCACTGAACTCTCCCCAAAAATATGAAAACCCGAAAATACCCCCCAAAAAATTGACTCCAACGGATTTACCTGTTCAGATTTACCTGCTGAACAGGTAAATCCGTTTTGAAATAATACGAAGACGGATCTAGGTAGATCCGTTTGGGTCCAAAACCTGTGTAACGGAAGTACCTAACTGCAACATACATCTGTTTTGTTAAAATTACAAAGCGGATGTATGTTGCAGTTATGTACATTCGTCTATACAAAATGGTGAAGACGGATTTACCTTTTAATAGGGTAAATCCGCTTTGAATTTTTCAAAAACGGATTTACCTGTTAGCAGGATAAATTTGTCTCCTATATAAAAAAATTAAAAAAGTTAAATACCTCTATAAATAAAAATATGGATAGTTAATTACAAAATAACTACATGAAATGTCAATCTAAACCATCTGAATCATCTGCTAAGTCTACAACGATGGGCGGATCAATAGGTGGGGGCATGGTCGGAGCCTGAGCAACCCAAAGGGCAAAACTGCCAGTATATGGATCGAACCATGTAATAGATGCATCTGATGCATGATGATTCCATTGAGGAGCAACTGGAGGCAATGGACAGCCAGGCGAGAGCGCAGCATGCACCCAATGGTTACCATTCACGTTAAGAATAGATATGATGCTGCGACTCTTAGTAGAAGAATAAGTATCTCTCAAAGGCAAATAAGTAAATGACATTCCCAAAGATAATTGAATTAGGGCGACATTATATTTTGTAGATATAATGTACCCCATTTCAGGCAAACTCAGCCACTTTTTCTCCGGCAGAAAACCATAGCCTTCAACAAATAGGGCCTCTTTAATAACCGCAAGTCTGTTAACCCCAAATAATTCAGAATATAGCTTAGCACGATAGTTTATTTCTTGGATTAATTGTTGTCTAATTAAAGACCAACTATCTTCACCAAGACCAAGACCAACAACAACTGCTCGGAAGCCACAATTACCATCTGATTCAACATCAATAATATTTTCAATTGAAGACTGAAAGTGAAGAGGAACACACGGTAATAGCAATTTAGTAGTCCCCTGCTGTGTTAATTTATTTGAAGCCCGCTGTGAAACTTTAGGAGAAGGAGTCTTTGACTTTGAAGCATGCTGTGATAATTTTTTAGAAGTCCCAGATTCTTGAGTCATTTTCATTTTCTCATCCACATGCTCCCAACCAGAAGGATCGCGCTTCACATCATAGAATTTTTGTTTTTTCTTTTTTGGTGCACCCTTTGTTTTAACTTTAAATGGTGGTGGAATTATTGAAGAAGTGGTAGGGAATGCAAGCTCATCAATCTATTTCTTGAAGAAAAAAATTTCCTCCGGTGTCATACCATTATATCTTTCCCATATCATCTCCATAGAGTAAGTAATGTGACATTCAGCATACTTTTCTTGGGAGACTTCATCATCAATAGAATCCAAACTCAAATTTCTCCAATGACTGTCAACCACTTCCAACGGTATAGAAGTACCAGATACATGATACACACCGAGCTCACACGCACAAGGAAAAAGATGTGTCTTTCTTAGCACGCACCCACAACGACCTTTGTCATACGATTGATTTTTTTTATAGAAAGGAGTATTGTGTCCACTTCAATACGATTGATTTTTTTTTGGAAAGACCTGATAACTTTATCAAAATGAAGCGTAAGCATACCATGCACAGATGACCAACACTTAGACAAGTCTCGTCCATAGCTCCCCAACTGTCTATTCAAAGCCCAATGTGCTGACTCAACTCTTAAGTAATAACAACAATAAACATGCATAAAAAAAGTAAACATGTCTCAAAAAATATTAAACTAGCTTAAAAAAGGTAAACACGTGTCAAAAAATATTAAACTAGCTTAAAAAAGTAAGCACGTGTCAAAATAAATTAAACGCATAAAAAAAGTAAACATGTGTCAATAAATATTAAACTATCTTAAAAAAAAGTAAACACGTGTCAAAATAAATTAAACACGTGTCAAAAAATATTAAACGCGCATAAAAAAAGTAAACATGTGGAAAAATATATTAAACGCGCATAAAAAAAGTAAACACGTGTCAGAAAATATTAAACACGCATAAAAGAAGTAAACACGTGTCAAAAAATATACCTGTTGGTGGTTGCATTCCCGAAGTGTGCCACCCGGTTAGTCCATGGCAAAATAAATCGTTCCTTATGCGGAATCAACTATGTGTCACACAAGTACTTAAGAAGAGCGGGCAAATCGACGCATGAGTCCTCCAAAATCTTCAACCGCTGTGAGTACTCTGATCGTCAAGTGAATCAATAAGATCGTGCCAAAGAGAGAGGACCGACTGTTGCCTATCCACGTGCACCAACTCTTTAATCTTCGCTTTGACATTTTTAGTTACGTACCAACAACATAGCAAATTTGTAGCCGAAGGAAATACATGAAGAATACCAGACATAAGACCAATATCTCTGTCAGTCGAGAATACCTTGAAGTCAACAATGTCACAAGAGAGGGGGGTTGGAATTGTGACCCTTTTTAAATTCACCTGCAAGAGTAGAACTTTCTTCACAAGTATGACTTATA
Organism: Astragalus glycyphyllos; assembly: GCA_963573325.1. Lineage (NCBI taxonomy): Eukaryota > Viridiplantae > Streptophyta > Magnoliopsida > Fabales > Fabaceae > Astragalus > Astragalus glycyphyllos. Next base: position 22,476,033 of record OY754308.1, read on the forward strand.
GTTAGTACATTAAATGAATTGAGTTAAGAAGGGTGAGTCAAAAACAATCTTCTTAACTTAATAGATGAGCAGAGAAGGTTGATTTATCAATCTTCTCAACTATATAGAGGAGTTGAGAAGGGTCAGATAATTTCACCTTCAATACTCAATATTCTTAAAAGTGTATCTGTTTGATTGTTAAGATGTAGCTAGACTGGTGATCATGTTGTGATATATTTAGAAACAGCTTTTCAAGAGTTTTAACAAAATGTTATAAGTACAAAGAAGATGTGAGAAGGGTTGAAAACTTTGTTTTAATTTCAGAACATTTACAAGCAGAGAAGGGTCAGAGTTGACACTTCTCATTTTTCACAAATCTTCTCCTGATGGAGAGTTTTCTCATCAAGGGCAAACTAATGATTTAAAAGCAATAAATAACACAGTGATTTATAGTGGTTCACTCAAATTCCTGGGCTACATTCACTCCTCACTTCCTATGAGTAGTTCCACTATTTTTCCAAAATAGTTTACACCTTTAACATCTCCCTAGGGTAAAGGAACTCTTGGTAGTTTTCTTCACACAGCTCTACCTACTGTAAACTCCCCTAATAGACTCCTTCTGATCTATTAGACTCCTTCTAACACAAACAGTCACTTCTCAAGTCCTACAGCAACACATGCCACTTGAGAAGGTTCCCTACAGGTATTTTGTTTAAGTATTTGGGTTTGTGGGATTTCTAGAGCTTGGTTGATACAAATGGAGTATACAATAAATACAACAACACAAGACTTAATACATACTCAGAGATTAAGTGAATCCCTTCGGGTTTGTAGCAGCTGAGTATGGATGAGAGAAAACTTTGACACTTGAGAAGGTTGGAAGTTAAGAACTCAATGCACTCTCATGAGGATCGTTGGTGAAGTAATGTAGCCGTTTATAGCCGTTGGGAATGGCTGTCTGCACAACACAGCTGTGTTTCTGCTTTTCTGCAGAAGACAGTTGTTTCCATTTGTCATGACCCTTCTCACAGTGACTCTTCTCACATATGACAGATGATGAAGGTGATGCTTCTCAAGTTGATGATTCTTATGTTGATTTTCCTTAGAATGGTGCTTGTAGTATGATCCTTCTCAACGTGACTCTTCTCATCATGACCCTTCTCATGGTCATGATTCTTCTCAACTTGACTCTTCTCACCTGATGCTTCTCATCTCCTTTCTCATGGTTCTGTCATGACTCTTCTTAGGTTGATCCTTCTTAGATATCCTTCTCATATTACCATAGATATAAATGAAGCTTCTCATGATGATCTTCCTCAAGTTTACCATATGGTCTTCATCTTTTGATCTTATCATAAGAGGTTTCATCTTTAAGAACATTGTGGGCAATATTTTCTTAAGTCTTCTCACATTCTGATGCTTCTCATAAGCATACTTCTTCTTGAGAATGTCTTGATTTACCTGTACTTATTTATCACTCAAGACGAGACATTAGTAGCATATGAAATCAGATAACTTAAGCTTCTCACATTTGAGGGTTTGTTAATCATCAAAACTCATTAGGGATTTTGCCTCAACAATCTCCCCCTTTTTGATGTTTGACAAACTCAGTTGAGATGGATTAAGTTTTCTGATTTATCTTTGAAATTTTCTAAGGCATGTTTCAATTTTGCTCCCCCTGAATGTGTGCTTCTAGATATAAGCCATTTAATTTCACACAAATTCAGATAACATACATAAGAACATAAGCAAGAACATATATTTTCATTAATATCATCAAAAGAATCATTGGAATGATTACAACGTGTTATGTTCTTAGTGGCAGATATGCCTATGAAAATAAAAGCAGATAATGAGAAGAACACTTCTCAACAAAAGGTGCCTAACACAACACACAGGTGCTAGCTAATGGAGATCATTCAAAAATAATCCTAAGACCTAAGAACTTAATCTACTCTTCTCCCCCTTTTGTCACACATCAGAATGGTGGAGGCAGACAGAAAAGATTAAGGGGCTACTTCGATGGGGAAGACCCATCAGAAGAGGAAGAAATAGCAGGCCTAGGAATATCAGGAAACTGAGCAGTAGAACCAAATTCTGGTGGAATTAGATTAGGAGCAATAGTAGTTAATCCTTGTTGTAGAATCCATGATTCGTATTGCTCATCACGAGCAGCTTGAGCCCTTTGGGCTTGTTGTATGATTGTCTGTCCCTCAAGAACATCCTTCAACGGGGCTTTCATCCTTCTCATAATTTTCTCCATCTTACTCATTCTTTTCTCCATGACAGCAGAAGGTTCAGCAAGTGGGCTTTTCTCTTTGAATTCCTCAGCAACCTTCTCATGTATTGTACTAGAAGGTTGAGCAGCATTGAGAAAAGAGGAATCCAGAGACCAAATTTTGATGGCATATCAGAGGGTTGTGTTTTAGTGTTGATGGAAGGGAATATAGGTTGGGGAGAATCATCTTGGGGAGTCTGATTAAGGTTCAGGAATTGGTTAATGTTTGAGGAGGTTATGGTATTTGTGGTTTTAAGGGGTGAGATACCATGTTCTTGGTTGATTGCAGTAAGCAATTATTCTAGGTTGTGTGAAGTGACTCTTGAAATGGTTGGATTTGGTGATGGTTGAATAGGAGGTGCTGATGCAATAGGCATTGGTGGAGGTGAGAAGGGTTGGGTATTTGGTAAAGTTAGTGAGGGTGAGAAAGGTGGTTGTGTAGGCATCTGTTCATTGAACAATGAGGAAAGAGGAGTTTGGATGATAGGTGAAGAGGTGTTTCCTTGAAACTCCCCCTGAGGTGATGATGGGTTTGGTTGGGTTAAGGTTATGCCATCATGAGCAGACCCTTCTTGCTCAATTTCTTCGTCATCACTCTTCTTAGCATCCAAATCCCCAACTGCTGCACTCTTCTCAGCTTCTGCACTTTCAACACCATCTGCACTCTTTTTTACTTGTGCAGGCTTATCTTTCTCAGTTTCATTTATACCAACATCTGCACCAATTTCTTCATGGCGAGGTTCAACAATGGCCCCAACATTCAAATTGAATGGAGTCACTTCTTCCAAGACTACTGTTCTCACAGAACCATTTCCGCCAGAAGAGTCAATGTGTAATTTCTCAGTTCCTGCTTCAGATTTATCACCACCAGAAGCTCGATCTGGTGTGTTCACTTCTAATTCAGCAGCTGCAGTGTTAAAGCTTTCAATTAGTTTGCTTGTAACCTCTTGCTCAGTAGGATTCCATACACCTCTTTTGATTGCTGCAATGCCCCAGTAAAATGAGTACCAAGCTCGTGTGCAATATATGCAAAAGCAACTGAGAAAGTTATCTCGGTTGAAATGACTCCTACAATCTCCAATAGTGGTATATTGTATTTGTTGGTCTTGTAAGTTGTGTCAAGAATAAGAACCTTCGGAAACAACTGGAATAATTTAATAAAAGTGGGATGCGCCCACATGAAATCACTAACCACATCTGACCCCTCAACTTTTCTGTTCCAACTTAAATCATTCTCAGACTCAATCAATCTCAGTAGCTCCTGAATGTCCGTTCTAGGACCCCTCATAGAAGACTTATAGGGGTAACACTGCCTATATATTTGAGGAAGAGAAGTGACATTGCCCGGAAATTTTTCTTCAAAGCATTAAGACTATCTTTTGGGGCAACCCTCAATGAAGTGTGCTCATCAACCATAGTCTTCAGCACCTTCGTTAACCAACCAAAAGCTGTCGACTCCATCGGGGTAGTAAGTAGCTCATGTGTGTGTAGAGCACACCTAACCTTCACACGCCAACCCCCATCACGAACTGTACAAGTCCCTCTCAACTTAAATGGACAGTTAGACTTCTTAGACCCGATGACTCTAGAATCATTATTGAAATTCCCATGCTTTTTGCAACCCAAAATAATTTTATCTCTAGTCCCTCTTTTACCTCCACCTTTGTCAGATCTGACAATGATAACCACAACTCCAATACGTCTCCCAACGTCTCTCACCCAATCAATAACTTTCTCGCGTGAAGAAAATACCTACAAAATAGAAAAATGTTAGGCGCTTAATTAATTAAATATCTATCAAAAAATTTCGAAAAAATAATAATTAATTAAATATACCGTCTCCGTCCTGAATGACCCTGTAGTATCTATCTCGAACGGAACCAACTGTGACTCTGACTCCAGATCCATATCTGTTTCAAAAATAAGACATAAATTAATAAATTTCAAAAACGGATTTACCTGTTAGGGACGTAAATCCGTTTTTGATTTTTAAAAATCGGATTTACGTCCTAACAGGTAAATCTGTTTCGTTAAAAAAACAAAGATGAATTTACGTTTCAAGTGCGTAAATCCGTTCAGTGAAAAAAACCAAAGCGGATGTAGGTAAATCCGCCCAGATAAAAATTAACTTTACAACGGAAGTAAAGGAACGTGCCTACTGTGGGGTAGATGGGTATGGGGTGGTGTGGGGGTATAAAAAAAACCCAAGATAGATCTTTTCTTTTAGAAAGCTCTAGGGTCGAACATAGTTTAATTCGCCGGTCAAAGCCTCTGATAAACTGTATTTGTACATTTTTTATACTTGCGCATATGGTAATAGCCATGTAATCCACATTTTTTTGATGGTGTTGCATTGGGGGGGGTTGAGTACTTATTAGGTATTAGTATTAAAAATGTATAAAAGAGTAATGTGTACATGTGGGGTCCATTTAAGGACTCAAATGGAGAGTCCTCCATTGTGGATGCTCTTACGCATTCTTGCCATGTGGCCATGTGATGATAGTCGAGACATAGGAAGCCTTTTTGAGGGTCCAGTGGGTACAACAATCTGACAAACACTTTGTTACTACATACATGGGATCCATGGATTGGTTATTGATAACTCTCATTTATGATAGTTATTACTCGTTTTTCCAAGCTTAAACCATTGTGAATTCTTAAGCAAAGTAGTGATTATTGTTGTAAATATTGTGTTTTAGAAGAGTATAAGGTGTAGTCTTAAAATTTTTATTAAATGGCACTTTGGTGCCTATTGTGTGCTTTGATGTGTTTTATTTCATTGCTGCATCACCTGATGCCGCAACACTCTGATTTTGTGAAAGATGAGAGAGAAAGTGAAGAAGCGCAGATTTTAAGGAGTGTATGAGCTGTATTGTACCTGCTTATGATTGCCTCAGCGGAATATTCCAAGATGCCCCTTTATCCTAGGCACATTGTACCTTTAGGCACCTGTCAAGACAAATTGCGCCTCCCAATTAGGTCATCCTAGGATCATGTGCCTTACATACTATAAAAGGGTGTTCTCCTTCCTCATTTGACACACTTGGCCGAAAGCGGAAGGTATAGAAATAGCTTTCTCCATTTTCGTGCAAGCTCACCTCAAAATCACAAAAGATACAATTGCTGGAACTATTGTTGCAGCACCACTGAAGCTACTTCTTCTTGGTGGATTTCTACATTGAAGATCTGGATTTGCTTCTCCATTGTTCCATTTGGAGTTCATCTTCGGTTCAGCATTAGTAGTATAATTTCTATCCTTGATTTTTGTAGTATGACTTCAACAATTATGTTTAAGTTATTTCCTTCGTTTTGTTTGCTCAACATGAGCTAAACACTCATAGTTGAGGTGTTGGATCTAATGTAATGAACTTATTGGTTATAAATGAAGTATGTTTAATGTTAAGCATTTATCTTGTGTATGATAATATTTCCATCTTAGATTAGGAATGGCCAACTAATCTGAGTAGCATTTATGAATTCAGACATGGTTTGTAAATTTAACTGACAAGATAATATGGATTGTGTTCATTAAAAGACATTTTAATGTTCCTTGCTTAAACCCTAGACATAGGAAGGCAAAATTCATAAGGTGAATACTGCGGGTGCCTTAGCAGCCTAGGGCGTACTCCTTTAGGGTTTAGACATAAACTCTTGCAAGAAAATCCTAGTGTGAAGTATTTGACAAAATACATCTATTGCTGCAGCACCTAATGCTGCAGCATTAAACATACCATTAATTGCATTTTAATGAAGTTACTGAAGTGAAAGCATCTCATTTTGTTCTCATCATTTGATCTTTATTAACCTTTACTTTTATTGTTGTGAATGTTACCAAATACTTGTGTCTTTACTTTTGTTACCATCACTATTTTGTTAATCAAATTAAGCACTATTTAAGCATTAATCCTCGTGGGAACGATCTCTATTTATCACTTACAACTTGTTGGACAGTGTACACTTGCACTACCCCATTTTACACAACAGTTATACATCTACAGGAAACGCACATGGGGGGGTATTTTTTCGGTTTTAAGGTGTTGTACTCTGCATGGCAATTAACAAGCAAACACAACAAGCCTTTTCTGAAAGAGTAATGTAATTTAGCCAAAATTTTCTAGCCAAATAGCCAAAAACCACATTACAACACCAAATAACGAAAGTTTTTTAAGCAAATAATCAACCTACTTTTTCACAGTTTTCTAGGCTATTGATTAAAAACTGTGAAAAAGTAGGTTGGTTATATGCTTTATAAACTTGGTTAATTGGTGTTGTAATGTGGTTTTTGTCTATTTTTAGCTGAAAAAGTTTGGCTAAATAACATTATTGTTTCTAAAATGGGCCCACGCGCAATGATGCCTTTTTTGGTGATGGTGACGATACACAACTATTTAGCCAAACTTTTCTAGCCAAAAATAGTCAAAAACCACATTACAACACCAATTAACCAAATTTTTTAAGCAAATAATCAACCTACTTTTTCACAGTTTTCTAGGCCATTGATTAAAAACTGTGAAAAAGTAGGGTGGTTATTTACTTAAAAAACTTGGTTAATTGGTGTTGTAATGTGGTTTTTGACTACTTTTGGCTGGAAAATTTTGACTAAATAACATTATTGATTTCTTTGGAAAAGTCTTTCCATTCTTTTGGTGATTACCGGTATAGTTTCCACTTTTGTTTACATTTTATTAAATAAATTTTATTTTTGTTTCGAACACATCACATTTGGTTAAGTTGGAAGAAATCTCTACCTTTTCAACCAAGTGTTTTTGTGTATTGTTTAAATAAATTTTAGATTGTCAAGCACTATTTAAAAAAATATATATGGCAAGGGTGAGGGTCTAGTATATCATAGAATTATATAGTGTTATTGGTATGGCATAAAAAAAAAACCAAGATGATAGAATTATAGTGTTATTGGATATGCAAACAAAAAAATAGCCTCATTGAATAACGTGGCTGGGGTCCATATATCACAACTTCAACGAGACCTCGATGGGCCCAAAGGAAATCCAAAAGCCCCAAATCACTATTCAGTTTTGGGCTTAAGTAGATTTTGGCCCAACCCTTTACAAACGGTAGCGCCTGGCTGAAAACAAATGAAAATCGTAAAAAATAGAAAAAAAATGTCAGAAGTGGGATTTGAACCCACGCTCTCTCACGAGAACCAGAACTTGAGTCTGGCGCCTTAGACCACTCGGCCATCCTGACTTAGATGTATTAATGTCAATGTACCGCTTATTTAACATGTAATTACAATTATATTAGGGTCTAATTCTACAATGCTATAATTAAATCTGATACAGCGCAAATGTCAAAAAAAGAATGTGTCTGTCCCACGAAAAATATTTTCCTTAAAAAAACACACAATATTTTTAATAAAAAAACACCTGACGTTTTGATATGATATTAACCCGGAGAATATAATGATGATGGTAGGTTAGGCATTATATTTTCCTTAGGCTAACCCAAAGGGTTGACTTAATAAAATGTGATAGAATAGAACTTGTATGTTTAGCAGTTACTTCATAGTTCATAACACAAATAGCACAACACTAGTAGAGTTCAACAGCCAGATTTAGGTGCACTCTTACCAAAAGCAACTTCACTAATTGTTTGTGTCAAGTTGCTCAAGTTGTCTTGGTCTAAACAATACCTTAAGAATTAAGATATCATGTGACATAACCATGTGAACATTAGCAGTTAGTGATTAATATCAAAAATACACTGATTGCTTAATTAAACAACAAGCTTCTTGATCTTAATACTACTTTAATTATCCAATGGTTGGTATTTACAAAAATTATCTTCATTCTTTGAACTTGATAAGCAAAGAAAAAGTCTCTCATAAGAAGAAACCATTTTAGTAGCTGTAAACAATTGCAAACCTCTTTGCAATGCAAATTCACCTTTCTTTTCTAAAACTTCTCTACCACCCACCCATAACTCATAAATAACCTTCTTAAGAGAATCCACAGTTGGTGAAAAAGTATACCCCATTTCACTACCAACAATTACAGATCCAACAATACTTGCAAGCTTAGTAGCCATTACTGGTTTACCACTCAACATAGCTTCTAATAATATATGATCCAAACCTTGTGCTCTTAAAGTAGGGTTCACAAAAATATCAATAGCATTATAAAATGAAGCAAGTTCACCTTGTTCTAAAGGTCCTAAAACATATACATTTTTTCCAAGATCTTTATATCTTGCACCCCAAGGACCATCACCAGCCACTAGAATAATACTACTCTCTAAAAAAGTGTTGTTTTCTTCAATTATTTGCTTCAATGCTTCAAACATTAAAGGGTGTCCTTTATCCTTAACTAATCTACCTGCTAATCCTATCACCAATGACTTTGAATCTTGAATTTGAATCCCATGTTTTTGTTTGAATTCATTCCCTTTTGAAATATCTGGCTTGAAAACTTGTTCATTAACACCATTGAGAATTATATGGACTCTTTCTTCAGGAATCATGTAGACCCTTTTTAAGATATCACCAGCATGATCACTAGTAGCAACATGGTGAGCATAATTTTGGAAAAACTTAACTTCTTCAACCACTTTTATAGCTCCTTCCTTCAATGCATTTGTTTGTTTTTCTTGAGGTTGTCTTTGAAGTTCTTGAATGATGTCGGAATGAATAGTTTCATATGCAATTCCATGCCATGTGACAGCCAAGTTGGTTACATATTTAGATCTTGTGTACCTAAGACCAACACTTTCTGTGTGAACAATGTCAAATGGTTTGGTTTTGTTTTGTGATTGAAATTGTTCCCAAATTATAGCTTGGTTTAGGTAACCACCAGGTGTTGGATTAGAGAAGTGAAAGTTTATGTTTTCATGATATGAATGGTTAGAGAAAGAAGGGTTTATTGAAGTTGTGAAAATATGAAGATCATGGCCTCTTTTTGCAAGTGCTAGATGGAGTGTTAATGCATGGCGTTCAAGTCCACCTGCATGAGATTTTTGTGGCCATTTCTTGACAAAAAGTGCAATCTTGAGTTTTTTCAGAGGTGGGTTTGTGGAAAATTTTAGATTGTTCCATGCAAAAGGATATGAGAGGATGTTGATTTGTTGGTTTTGGTTTTGGTTTTGGTTTTGTAGTGTTGTTTTGTAAGGTGAATAGCATTGGCTACAACAATTACTCCAAGAGAGGAATAAGATGATAGAGCATATAGAAAAGATGATTATAATGTAGCATAAGTATTGAAAGCTGAATACTGAAGTTCTATCCTTTGCCATTTTGGGGAATGGAAAATGTAAGATGAGAAATTAATGAGGTTATGGTAAGTTGATATCTGAGCTTGAGTCATCATGATTTGTACAATTAGTAAGAGAGGGGACAAAAATGTATAAATGAAGAAATCTATCACATGGTATCTAGGACTTAGAATAAAAAGGTTGTTGACTTTGATGATTTACTTATACAGCTGGAGTTGCTTGAACGGCAAATATGGCTTGCAATAATTAGTTTGGCAGAAAGAAAGAAAGAAAAAAAACAAGGGCCATCCAAGTGTTACAAAACTCTAGCTATGGAGTGTTAATGCATGGCGTTCAAGTCACATGGTAGATTGGTAGTGACTCATGCTATTGTTTCAAGGCTCTCTCCTTCTATACTTAGCTCGTTTGCCTAAAAAATGCTTGTCTACTCTTTCATCACCTATTCAAATAAGGGTTGGTCTAACATGGACCACTCCAATAGTGGATTCTCTTATTTTAGTAAATTTTTATAAAATATTATTTTTATTCTCTATTTTTTATTATTATAAAATTCATTTTATTTACTAAAAACAAAGGTCTAACTTTTGGGTCAGTTGTCCCACCCTTCGAGGTGCCTCCAATCCAGTAAGTGGATTAGTCACTGCGTTCGGCGGTGGATACCATGGTCTCGACCAAAAAAAAGGTCTAACTTTTGAACCATTTTTTAGAGGTAAATATTAGATACACCCTTCAAATAAGTTTAAAATAAGTAGCATGAAGCAAGTTCAGATGTGGTTCATCAATGGACCACTATTATTGTTTTTTAGCAAAGTAGATTGTTTAGCAACATGGACCACATGTAGTGTTATTAAACTCGAATTGAACAAGCCAATTCGATAGAGAATTGCTGGTATAGACATGTAGTGTCAACGACAGTTGCCAGAAGGTTGAGAAGACTAGAGAGGTCTTTAGTGGATAGCATGGAGACCCCGGTAACCAATATCCACAGTGCTTGGAGAGGCAGAGCAAATAATACTTGTTTTTAGTGGATTAAGTCCTTCGAGCGAAGAAGGCAAAATCTCTATGAGGGAAAGAATAGACTTGGCAATAGATGTTGTGAACTATGATAAAAATAAGTGTGTACATTCTTTTTCTCTTCTTCCCTTTATGTAGTTGTGTTCAATAGGTTTAACTTCACCCTCTTATAAATAGTTTTGAAACAGAAATGGTAGAGAATATCTTTTTAACTTAGATAAAGGATCTCAAAAATGGTCAACACAATTCAATCCCTCATTTCTTGTGTTTCAGTACCTTCAAAAATAACAGGTTGAGATATAAAATCTCAGTACTCCTTCTTGAGCCCCTAAATTAGGGATTCATGTGTCAAACCATGGTATTTGACAAGCTATTATTCATTAACATTGTAAATTAATGAGTCTAAGTCTTCACAATCATAATCTAGTTAAGCTTCAATCCATTGTAGAACTCCCAATTTTTTTGTAGAATTCTTATTATCCATACATTCGCTCCTAAGGTTCATGTGTTAAACCATGGTATTTGACAAGCTATTATTCATTAACATCATAAATTAATGAGTCTAAGTCTTCACAATCATAATCTAGTTAATCATGTGTCTTATGCATAATAGAATCATATTCATCTAAAAATTATCTCACAAACTCGTAGAATTTTCTCTTAGCTTTCCAATGCATCCGAGCACACCTCAATCAAACACCCGGATTTTCTCTCAAACATTTCTCTTAGCTTTCTAATGCATCCGAGCACACAACTTGAGCAGTTGATTATGTTCCATTCCTTGGTCTCTTGACCATAAAATTCTGCTCCGAAATCTCTGCTACCTCAACTCTACTCATCTTGGTTCCTTTACAACAGATCCCTAACCCTTGCATCAGATTTCACTTCAAGCTAGGACATGCAAGGGGTTTCTTAATTGAGACGGATTTTAGTGAGGGCTTTGTATTAGATTTTTGCGCATGAACAGAATTGGCGGTGGTAGTAGAATTATAAAGAGATGTACATCAATAAGTAAAATTGGCGGTGGTAGTAGAATTTTAGTGAGGGCTTTGTATATATGGATAAATTGATGATGATGATGATGATGATGATGATGAATCAATAAGTAAAACTAAATATGTATGCTGAATCAATAAGATAGTTGAGTAAAGTTATGAGGTTTGATCTTGACGTTCTTAGTCGTTGTTAATTTGTTTTAGAAATCTACTTCACATACTTTTATTTGAAGCACACAATACAAAACACTTTACTCTCATCAGTACTTAAAGAGTATAAAAAGTTGTTGAACGACAATAATATCACCAACATGTGGATACAATACTGAACACTGCTGCATTAGAGCGAGAATAGCATTTCACGAAAAAGAGTTCTCAGTGTAAAATATTTGATTTTGGTCCTTCGATATGAGCAATATAAAATACTAAAGTAAATGTTAGACGTATATCACATGGACCGACTCTAATATAAACAAATTTTGTAAACAGAATGACAAGGACTAAAAGGAAAATGTGGTATATTAGCAAGGATGGAAAATGAATTTTTTTAACAAGAACTAAACTCGAAAAGGACCAAATTTATAGAGACAATATATGTATGTACACACACACATATATATATATATATATACTAGCCACCTGACCCGTGCTACGCACGGGATTGACTAATTTTTAGTTAGCAAAATTTAAGTATAATCGGAAGGGGAAAATCTCTTTAATAAACCAATCATTCAAGACAACAGTTTTCTGTCCACTGCAGGAATCAAACTCGGGAGCACTAATTAAGTCGACCCCGTGTCCCAGCGTAACTATTATACCAGTGGACCAATGATGTTGGTTTGTAAAATATATAGTCAAATAATTGTGGACTGAAATTAAATTATAGCTATAAATTAAATAAGATTATAAAGTTTAAAAAGAATATTGACAAAAAACGTTGAAATTAAACATCCATAGATAATGGGAAGAAAATGTCTAAAACTTTTAATAACATAATCCATATTTATCAAATGTAAATATAAAAACTTAGCCCATAATAAGAAAGAAAAGAAGACAACACAATTAAAAACTAAGACACGTGGGTATCATGCATGGTTGTATGAAAACTCATGATAAAATAGGAGCAGTTATACAAAGTTGAAAGAAGATGGTGGAGGTTGTATTATAAATGTGGCTGAAGTTCCCGTTGAAAGAAGATAAAAATTTAAACACCAGTTAAAGTATGTTTTTAATACCGTTTGATGCGAAAAGATAAAAATAAAGAAGACAACACAAATAGAAAGTGAAACACGTGGGTATCGTGCAGGGTTAGATGAAAACCACCAATAAAATAGAATCACCTATAGAAAGTTGAAAGAGGGCGATGAGGGGATCTATTGTAAACGTGGCCGAAATTCTCGTAAATAAAAATTAAATTAAAAAACTGTAAATTAAATAAAAATATTATAAAATTAAAAAGAAACATTAACAAAGACATTGAAATTCAACATCCATAGATAATAGGAAAAAAAACATAAAGAATATTAATAACAACAAATACATTGAAATTGAACATCCATAGACAATTAGAAGAAAAAGTTTAAAAAACTTTAATAACGTTATCTATATTTATCAAATGTAAATATAAAAACTTAACACATAATTAAAGAGAAAATAAGACAACATAATTAGAAAGTGAAACACGTACGTATAAGTATCATGCAGAGTTTGATTTAAAACCACCAATAAAATAGAAGCACATATACAAAGTTAGAACTATTTTTGAAGAAAGAAGTTCGCATATTTAAATAAAATAGAAGCACATAGAAACACTATTTAGTATCGCACTACATATTTTGTCACAAATTTTTTCCACCAAACGGGTTTTTGAGGAATGAGCTTTGTGTATCCGAACATGTAAAAAAATTTGAATCCTAAAGTACCTCAACAAATTGTTTGGAATCACATTTTACGTATTTTGTCACGTATTTTTTTTTTTCGTCAAATAGGTTGTTGAGGAACAAACTTCACGTATCTGAACATATAAAATTTGTTCTGGACCTTAAAGTACCCCAAAATTCAATGTTGGCATCACACTTTACCTATTTTGTCACAAAGCTATTATTTATTTGGCAAAATTACACTAGAGGACCTTTAAGTTATTTATTTGTAACAAGTTGGACCTTTAAGTTTTTTTTGTAACAAATAGGCCCTTTAATGATTTCTCTAGCTTATATATTTTGATGTAATGCTACTTTATATATTGTGATTACTCTAGCTTATGTATTTTGATGCAACCAAGCATATTTTGGTGTATTTTGATGTAATCAACGATATTAAATTTTACTAAAAGGGCCAACGGTGTCAACGTCAGGTAACTTAAAGGGCCTATTTGTTACAAAAAAAACTTAAAGGGCCAACTTGTTACAAATAAATAACTTAAAGGTCCCCTAGTGTAATTTTGCCTATTTATTTTTTGACCAAACCAGTTATTGAGGAAAAAACTTCGAGTGTTTGAACTACTAATTTTTTTTTCTGAATCCTAAAGTGCCTCAACACACTGGTTAACATCGTACTTTACGTATTTTGTTAAAAAAAAAAAAATTCACCATCAAGTATACAAAAACACACTGTTTAGCATATCATTTTATGTATTTTGTCATGAAATTAAATCTTTTTTTCACCAAATTGATAATTGAAAAACAAAATTCGCATATTTAAACATCTAAAATTTTTCGAGACCGTAGAGTACTCGTTAAAATATTAAAAAGGAAAAAATGGAAAACATTAAAATAAAAATAAAAATGTTAACCAATCATTCAGTATACTAAAACACACTTGGATATCATGCGTGGTTGGATGAGAACCACCAATAAAATAGAAGCAATTGTCCAAACTGGAAAGAAGTAAATGTGGTTGAAGTTTTCGCAGGTTAACCCATAATTAGAAAGAAAACAAAAACAACGCAATTAGAAGGAGAAACACGTGAGTATCATGTAGCGGTGGATGAAAACCACCAATAAAATGGGAACAACTATACAAAGTTGAAAGAAGATGATTCAAGGTTCTATTGTAAATGTGGCTGGAGTTCTAAAAATATAAGGAGAAAAAGTATAAAAATAAATTATTTTTTGAAAAGTTCAAAAAAAATAATGTTATAAAAAATATAAAAAGAAGTTGATTTTTTAAAGTGCTGAAATTAATAAAAAGGCGTGTTGCACATTTTAATGTGATGACATTTTTATTTTTTCACCAATTATGTTATTGAGGAAAGAAATTTAATTATTGGAATAGGTTAATTTTTTTTAACACTAAAGTACCATAAAATACATTGCTTAGCATCAAACTTTACGTATTTTGTCACGGAATTTATTTATTTTTCACCAAACCGGTTATTGAGGAACAAACTTTGTCTATTTGAACAGTTAAATTTTTTCTGAACCATAAAGTATACTAAAACACACTACTTAACATCTCACTTTATGTACTTTGTCATGAAATTAATTTTTTTTCACGTAACTGATTATCCGATTATATTGAGGAACAAAGTTTGCGTATTTGAACAATTTAATTTTTTTTTCCAAACGCGAATGTACCAGAAAATATACTGCTTAGTATCACACTTTACATAATTTGACACAAATTTATTTTTTACCAAACCGGTTATTGAGGAACAAACTTTGTGTATTTTAATCAGTAAATTTTTCCAGAACCATAAAATACACCAAAACACACTATTTAGCATATCACTTTACATATTTTGTCACAAAATCAAATACCTTTTTCACCTAACTAATTATTGAGGAACAAATTTTACGTATTTAAATGGCTAAAGTTTTTTTCATACCTTAAAGTACTCTTTAAAATATAAAAAAAAATAGAACTTAGGAAAAAAAAACAAATACAACTTTACAAAATGAAAGAAGCAAAAGAAGAAAAAAAAAAGACTTGTCAACAAAAAGCAAAAAAAAAAAGGAATGTTGGCGCCAAATTTTAGCGGCAATGACAAGCCGCATACAATTAAGGATATGTATGAGCAATATATATATCAAAAATAAATTAGGCAGGTAACAAAGTGTATAATGCGGTGGCATAAGTAGTAGAGATTCAAAAAACTTTATGTCGCGGACAAGGCCGTCTCAAACAATTTGGAGGCCCTGTTCTAATTTAAAAATTGGGCCCCTATTAATACTTTTAACAAATGAATCACCAAAAATTTATACTACTTTATTTAAATTATAAATAAAGTTTTAATAGAAGAGGAATTTGTATCATTTCAAATCCCTATTCTTATCGAAGAGGCAGCAACAAACAGTGAAATATAAAAATGAAAAAAGCACAAATCCCTTAAACCTTAAACTCTTGCTCCCAAGAAGAACCGAAGAAGGAAGAAACGAAAAATAAAATGGTGGAGAAAGATCCAACCTTGAGAAGAACTGAAGTTAACATACAGAGGGTGTGTGTTGTGAGAGGGATAGAGAGGGTTATGGGCTGAGGTTTATTTCTATTTTTGGGGCCCTAAAATTGTTTTTTGGGATTGGGCCCTGTGCAAAGGCACTGCTTGCACAGGGTGTTAGTCGGCTCTGGTCGCGGATCTTTGTATGGGCAGGGGAGGGCTACCTAGAAATTATTATGAATTTACTATAGTACCCTCTATTTTAAAACAAACCAGGCCACTAAATAGATAAAATATTTGTGCATGCATGGATAAGTAGATATTGCAGTGTAGTGGTAGACGGTTTATGCGTCCGATGCAATATCCCGAGATCGACTCCCTACTCAGTTAACTTCTTTTATTTTTTCACAAATTTAACGTGCGCGCTCCTTTTTTTTTACAAAATTATACTACACTCCTAACAAGGCGATAACACAAATATTACAGATGCTTTTTCAAAATGGTCAAGGAGGGATTCGACCATTGAACAATTGAACCTCTTGTTAGGGAACAAGTGCTCCAAGCAAAGAGTCAAAGTCAACAAGGAATAGAAACAAGTCAAAGTCCAAGAGCTAGTGAGTCACAAGCTTAATCATCAGCTATGCTGATGTGGCAATGATGTTAGATTCTGTTATTGAATTGTTAGAAGTTAGTTAGATCTTCTTTGATCATAACAGTGTATAAATGCTTTGTACTCAACTGAATCTACAGAATGAACATTCAATTCATTTCAGTTTCACTCTCTTTCTCTCACATTCACATTTACATGGTATCATTCGCTCATTACCGATCCTGAACCTATCGTTTCCGCCGCTACATTTATTCATCATCGTCGTCAATGGCCGCCACACCAACGCAAAGCGAAGGTGCTACACCATCTGCAAATGCTTCGATCTTCAACGGTGCCACGAATTCGTCCACTACAACTCAGTTTGCCACTGGTCCCAAGCTTTCAATCAAGCTTGATGACAAAAACTTTCTTCTCTGAAATCAACAAGTCGAAGGCGTTGTCAAAATGCACAAGTTGCATCGTCTACTTGTTAATCCAACGATTCCACCGAAGTACGCATTTGAAGCTGATAGAATTGTTGATGTTGTCTCCGAAGAATTCGAGAAATGGCTCATTCAAGATCAGACTCTCTTCACATGGTTGCTCTCCACATTATCTGAATCGGCATTGACGCGAGTTCTCACCTGCCATCACTCATGGCAAATTTGGGAGAAAGTGCAGCAGCACTACTTCTCGCATTTGAAGGCGAAAGTGCGCCAGCTACGAAGTGAACTCAAAAACACCAAAAAAGGTGCAAAATCAATCTCTGAATTCATCACCAAGGTTCACTCACTTGCTGATTCGTTGATTTCTGTTGGTGAATCTGTATCTGATTTGTACCTAATTGACGTTCTTCTTGATGGATTGCCTGAGGAGTATAATTCCTTTGTGATGATGATCTTCAGTAAAACTAAAACACCAACTCTCTCTGAAATCGAGTCTCTCCTGCTTGTTCAAGAATCTCAGTTAGACAAGTTTAGGCAAGAATTAGTAGTTGCTAATGCAACTACAAACGTTGCGCAAGTTTCTGGAAATTCTGGTCAAAATACTGATCGTGCACAAGGTGTTCGACAAAATGCTGGAATGAACTACAACAACCGTGGCCGTGGACGACAAGGTCGTGGACGTGGCCGTGGACGAGGTGCTTCCTCTTCTGGATCCAGGCCTACTTGCCAACTCTGTGGACGCTATGGCCACTCTGTGCTTGATTGTTGGTTTCGCTTTGATGAATCCTTTGTTCCACCACCTCATGTTCTCAACAACAACACTGCTGCTAGTGCTGATAACACTGCTAATGCTGCCAAAGATGAGACCAATGACTCCACTCCTACTGTTAACCTTGCAGAGTCATTGCCTCTAGATGCAACAGGTATAAACTCTAATTTCTACAAATATTACAATGATGCTTATGAAGATTGGCGTGGAGACACTGGTGCATCTCACCATGTCACACTTAACAAAGCCAACTTACAAGAAAGCAAGCCTTACAAAGGCAATTCCAAAGTCACCATGGGAAATGGCAATTGTTCTGCCATCCATGCTATTGGATCCTCCAAATTCACTTCACCTATTCACCCACACATAAATCTAGTGCTCAATAAAATGGTTTATGTCCCTAACATCACTAAAAATCTGTTGTCAGTATCTCAGTTTGTTAGAGACAATAATGTTTATTTTGAATTCCATAATCCTTATCGTTTGGTTAAATCACAGGACTCTAATGAAGTTGTGCTTCAAGGCAAACTAGGCAATGATGGTTTATACATATTCAAAGGATTGCCTATAGTGAAATCAACCAATTTTGCTATGATAAACTCTGGTTCCTCTGCTAATAATACTACTCCATCTACTATTTGTTCTGTTACAGCTTCATTATCTGTTTCACCACAGTCTTTGTGGCATGCTAGGCTAGGTCATGCTAATTTCCAAGTTGTAGCTCACATCATGAAGCATTGTAACATGAATTCATCCAATAAAATTGCATTTTCTTTCTGCAATGCATGTAACATAGGTAAATCACACAGAATTTTTGCACCAACTTCCACAACACAGTATCACACTCCATTTGAATTAATCTATACTGTTCTTTGGGGTCCTGCTCCAGTTGTCTCTAGCACTGGTTATAATTATTATGTAGCCTTTGTTGATGCCTGCACTAGGTTTACTTGGTTATATTTCTTGAAACAAAAATCTGACACATTAGCTGCCTTTACTTTATTTCACAAGTGTGTTCAAACTCAGTTTTTTGCCAATATTAAAACTGTACAGTCTGATGGTGGTGGTGAGCATTTACCATTCACTAAATATCTTACTAACTTGGGTATTGTCCACAGGTTTTCTTGTCCATATACATCTCACCAAAATGGCACAGTTGAGAGGAAGCATAGGCATATCACAGAAATGGGACTCACATTGCTGTCTCATGCCTCCATCCCACTCAAATATTGGGATCATGCTTTTACCTCAGTTGTGCATGTCATAAATAGGTTGCCTACACAGAGTCTAGCTTCCTTTATATCTCCCTTTCAAGCTTTATATCATGCTGCTCCCAACTACAAACAATTCAAAGTTTTTGGTTGTGCATGCTATCCTCACCTTAGACCATACAATAAGCACAAATTTGAGTTCAAAAGCACCCAATGTGTCAATCTTGGTCTCTCACCAACTCACAAAGGTTTAAATGTCTTACTTCAGAGGGTAAAATCATTATTTCCAAGGATATCAACTTCAATGAGGAACATTTTCCCTTTCCAACTTTGTTTTCCAAGGACTCTACCTCTCTGTCAAACTCTTCTCTCATCACAAGTCACACTTCCACTAATCTTCTCATTCCAACATTTACCACAGAGAACTCTCCTATGCCTAGTTCCAATGCTCATACACCTCCCAGTCCTCATATCACAGACACTCAACCCACACCTCCCAGTCCTCATATCACAGACACTCAACCCACACCATCACCAGAATCCTTTAATTCCCAATCCACAAACTCTGTCTCCATTTCCCCTGTACCCACAGTCTCTGTCACTCCTTCACCTTCCCCTCCTCCACCAGTTACCAAAACTCATCACATGATAACACGCCTGCAAACTGGCTCTCTCAAACCAAAGGTGTTCCCAACACAACTTACTCCAATAACTGTCAAGCAAGCCCTCACTGACCCTCAATGGCAGCAGGCTATGCAGACAGAATACCAAGCCCTAGTGAACAACAATACTTGGTCTCTCACTTCACTTCCACCAAATAGGAAGGCCATAGGTTGTAAGTGGGTATATAGGATCAAGGAAAATCCAGATAGCTCGGTCAACAAATACAAAGCACGACTTGTGGCCAAAGGTTACAGTCAAATACCTGGGAAAGACTTTGGGGAAACCTACTCTCCAGTCATTAAACCAACAACAATCAGAATATTGTTGTCTCTGGCAATTACCAACAACTGGGAAATTCAGCAAATTGATATCAACAACGCCTTCATCAATGGCAATCTTGATGAAGAAATATATATGGTACAACCTCCTGGCTTTGTTAGCAGTGACAAATCTCAAGTTTGCAAGCTCCATAAGTCCTTGTATGGGCTCAAACAAGCCCCAAGGCATGAGAGACTCAAGCAAGCTCTTCCTCAATTTGGCTTCATACCAAGCAGATGTGACCCTTCACTGTTTGTCTATTCTTCTCTTGGTGTGCAACTATTTGCTCTTGTATATGTTGATGACATCCTTATCACAAGCTCTGCTACAGCATTAATTCATGATTTAATTCGCAAATTAAATGCTACTTTTGCTCTCAAACAGTTAGGGAAGCCTGATTACTTTCTAGGTATTGAAGTCAAATATCAATCAGATGGATCAATCATTCTTACTCAAGCAAAATATGTCAGAAACTTATTGCACAAGGCCTCAATGCTTGAATGCAATGGAATCAACACTCCCATGGCTTCTACCACCAAGCTGAGCAGGTTTGGCACTGACAAAATGCCTCTGCCACACCAGTACAAGTCTTTAGTAGGAGCCTTGCAATACATTACACTCACCAGACCTGAAATAGCATACTCTGTCAATAAGGTATGTCAGTTTTTAAGTGAACCACTTGAGTCCCATTCGAGAGATGTCAAAAGAATCCTTAGGTATCTCAGCAGCACTTCTCATTTTGGCTTGCATTTACAACCTGCTCCTGGCACCATCCCTTTAAGTCTCAGGGCCTACAGTGACTCTAACTGGGGCAGTGACCCTGATGACAGGCGCTCCACTTCAGGATCTTGTATATTCTTGGGTCCAAATTTGATATCTTGGTGCTCCAAAAAGCAAACTCTTATAGCTCGCGCTAGTGCAGAGGCAGAGTACAGAGGTTTTGCCAACTCTATTGCAGAATTGTCTTGGATTCAGTCACTCTTACATGAGCTCAGAGTGCAGCATCAGATCCCAATCCTCCTGTGTGATAACCAGAGTGCAGTAGCTATTGCACACAATCCTATACTTCATTCCAAGACCAAACATTTGAAGCTAGATACACATTTTGTACGTGAAAAAGTACTGGCCAAAACTCTGAAAGTCATCCATGTTCCTGCGTGCAATCAACTAGCAGATGTGCTCACAAAGCCTCTTGGAGCACCACAGTTTCTGGAGCTGAGAAACAAGCTCAAAGTTGTGCCTCTGCCCAACCTTCAGCTTGAGGGGGGGTGTTAGGGAACAAGTGCTCCAAGCAAAGAGTCAAAGTTAACAAGGAATAGAAACAAGTCAAAGTCCAATAGCTAGTGAGTCACAAGCCTAATCATCAGCTATGTTGATGTGGCAATGATGTTAGATTCTATTATTGAATTGTTAGAAGTTAGTTAGATCTTCTTTGATCATAACAGTGTATAAATGCTTTGTACTCAACTGAATCTACAGAATGAACATTCAATTCATTTCAGTTTCACTCTCTTTCTCTCACATTCACATTTACACCTCTAGGATAGAATGCAAAGCATTACCACTGCTACGGCTATAATTTCTTGTAAGTTTTGTACAAAGATATATATATATATATATATATATATATATATATATATATATATATATATATATATATATAAAGTAAAATTCAAATCCTTCTATTTAAAATTATTTTTCTAATCATTTGAGTCTCTATGTGAAATTAAAATTATTCTTTTAGTCATTTAATTTTGTTTATAAATAATTATTTGTTTATATTTACTTATTTTAACTGTATTTTTATGAAGCTTTACCATTGTTCTTACCCATCCTTTAGTCTTCTTCTCTCTTTCACGCTCCCCATTCTTCACCGTCATCGATCTCTACCGCATCTCCGTGTCTCTTTCATTGGCGGCCACCTGAAGTTTTTGGTCAAGATCTGCCACTAAAGATACTTATGCTCCTATTCTTAAGAGGATCCACAGACGTCTAGCAACTTGGAAAAGTAACCTCCTAAACAAAGCTGGGAGAGCTTGCTTGGCAAAATCTATGACTACTTTTATGTCTATCTACACCATGCAACTTCATCTTCCTAAACAAGTTTGTGACAGTGTGGATAAGATAACTAAAAGATTTATTTGGGATGGAAATGGCATACAAAGGAAATGGAATATTGTAAAGTGGAAAATGGTTACATCCCTTAAAAGACATGGGAGCCTAGCTATCAGAGAAACCAGGACTTCTAATTTGGCCTTGCTAGGCAAACTTGTGTGGAGTCTTATTCATAACATTGATAAACTTTGGGAAAGAGTCATGAGTCACAAATACCTCTAGAATGATTCTAATTGGTCTGCTAAAAAGAGTAGTAACTCATCCCTGATATGGAAAGGTATTATCACAACAGTTGAGGCTTTAAAAGAAGGTTTTAGATGCCGTTTTGGTGATGGGGAGTCTTCCTTTTGGTTCTCTAATTGGACTTGTAGGGGGCCTCTTAGTCACTTGGTTGACTTTGTCAACATCTCAGATACTCAGTTACACATCAAGGATGTATATACAACTGGCTGTTGGTCTTGGGAGAAATTCATGATTATGATTCCGGCTTCTGTTCAACAATTGGTGGATTCTTACTCCCCCCTAGTACTTTTAATCCTCATGTCCACGACCAATGGGTCTGGTCAACTAAGTAACAGTATGTATACGCCTTCATCGACATATAAGTTGCTCACCTCACAAAGCAGGTCGTGGGGGAATGATGATTGGCGTTGGGTTTGGAAGTTAAAGGCTCCTGCTAAGCTTCAACATTTTGTTTGGCTCTGTATGCACCAAGCTCTTCCCACTAACCAGTTGAGACACCGATGCAACATGGCTGAGTCCCCCCTTTTGCACTCGATGTTCAGTTAGGGCGAGTGAAGACTTGGTGCATTGTTTTCGTGATTGTTTTTTGTCTGTGCAGGTTTGGCGTCATTTCTAATTCATGGATGTGCAAGGATTTCAGGCGAACACTTTCACTACTTGGATTTCACATATTCTACAAAGCTATATGTCTCTACCTTTCCTTGTGATTCTTTGGTGGCTGTGGAGATGGAGAAACAATTTTTTGCTCGGTGATCGCTCGTGGAATATTCATCATGTCATTCACCATGTTAACCTTATGGATGTGGATATTATCAACCAGTATCACTCGCTTAATCCCTCTCCCTGTCGAGTTGGGGATAAGTGGCACCCTCCCAACTCTGGTCTCTTCAAGCTCAATGTTGATGGGAGTTGCTCTTCAGATGGTGATGTTGGTTCGCGTGGGCTTGTCTGGAATGAATTTGGTCATTGGATTGGCGGTTTCGCTTCTAAGGACGAGATAGGTGACACTCTTATGTCAGAGTTGTTTGCTATTTTACATGGTTTGTCCCTTTTGCTCCAGTTGGGCTTCTTTACAACTAAATGTGAGTCAAATTGCAGTCACGCTATTGAGCTCATCCTCGACCGGTATCTTCATATGACTTATGCTTACGCCTCCCTTTTGTTGAAGATTACGTCCCTCTTTGATATGCTTCCAGGTTTGGAGATTCATCATGTTTTCCGTGAAGCCAACACTTGTGAAGACTACCATGATAGGCATCTGAGGGGTATTAGCTTTTGGAGCTCTCTTCCTTCTGGAGTCGAGAGTTTGCTCGCAGTTGATGCTACGTCTTGTAGCATAATAATAATTTATTGATGAAGTGGAGATGATACAAAGACGTATAGAGTCTCACAGTTCTGTGGAAAAACATAAGAAGAAATTAAAAAGAGAAACACTTAAGTGATGATGATTTATATAGTTGATCAGTTGTAATTAGGATTAGCCAAAACGTAACCCTCAATAGCCTTAAAGAGAGCATCACCCTTGGCCTTGCCTTCCTTAAGCCCATTTTCATTAGGCTCAGCGTTTCCTTTGGTTTGGTATATGACAGTAAGCTTCCCAATAGACCCTCCATCAGGGCCTGCAACCAATTTGGCCTCCAAAGTGATCTTCTCCACATTGTCTGGCAACCCAACTCCCCCAACTATACGTTGAATCTGTAAGGGACATTGTTGGTGGAAATATTAGCGTACGGGATTCAAAGCACACTAATTACTAACTACTAAAAAAATATCGTGCCAAACTAAGCCAACTCCAAGAGGAACTAACAAAACCCAATATATTGAATATTAATTAATTAATTATATTATATTATATATAAATTTGTTATGCTACTAATACTAGGGGTGTCAAAATGGATGGATTGAACGGATATGAATTTGTATTATAATAGATGGATTGGAAAAATCCATTTAAAAATTTATATCCATTAGAATTGTACCAAATAAATTCAATCCAATCCATCCATTGAAAAAAGTCCATCCAATCCATCTATTAACAACTTTTTGATGGATGGATATCCAATCCATCTACTAGTACCTTTAAAACATAAAAAAAAATCTTTTAATAAAAAATATTGTTATGAAAAAAATATTTTTTTATATATTTTTAATAATGCACCAATTTATTTATTTATTTGACAATTTTTTAAATTTATAAATATATAATTATATATGTGGTGGTGGCAAGAGGCGGAGCTCCAGCGGCCGGAACAGCGACCAACGGCGGAGCTCCGGTGAACCACTGTGGTTCTCCGCCGGCCGGCAGTGGTAGGTAAATTGGATTGATAAATTTCGTTGTCTATATGAAATTATTAATTGGTGTAAGTCGCTAAGTTTGACACTTGGTATCAATATATCCTAACTATATATATATATATATATATATATTGTTTCGGAATTTAAATAAAAAATTTCTGGAATTTATTTTTCATAAAAGGAACTGAAAAGTCTTTGTAAAAAAACTGAAAGTATTTTAATTTTTTTTATAGTTATTCAATAGATTTTGATTTTATACTTATTGATAATCCATTATATTTAAAAAAATTAATGGATGGTCACAACCATCCACAAATCAAGTGGATGGATCCAATCCAATCTATTAATTTTTTTTTTGGTATAACCAACGAATTTGATGGATTTTGGTATGGACGGACTGAACATCTAGTTGACAAATGAATCACTTTGACCTCTTACTATATAATACGTCGATCCTTCAGTTTTATTTTGCACTTATCATAGTATTGCAGTTTTTTTTTTACAATATCATAGTATTGCAGTTGAAAGCATTCCTATTAAAAAAGTTAAACAGATTAGTTTATCCAAAAAAAAAAGTTGAAAATAAGATAGAGACTAAATTCAACGATGATGTACTCTTCTGAATTGGGTGTTGTGAAATGATGAAGAATGGAAATAGAGCATTTACAAGTAGGAGAAACTGAGGAATGCGGTGGCGTTAACGTGGACTAGAATTTTTTTGGTATCGGACCATCGCGGGCGACCCACGCAGTGTCCCAACGCTGTCAACGAATGACTAATCTGTGCTCGCTACTTGGGGCTCTTAATCATTTCGCTGGCCAACACCCTATTTGACGTAGGCGGAAATCGAACCCGGAAGCAAACCGGATCGACCCCCATCACGTCCCAGCAGGAGCTTTAACCACTGAGCTAGGAGTGTTGGTTACGTGGACTAGAATTTGTAGACGCCCTTCCAGAAGAACCAACTTTTTAATAAATTAAATTAAACTTTTTGGCTATTTGTTTAGTTTGTAAAAGAAGGAGGCTTTTAAGAATTTCAAATCTTGCAATTTGTACCTGTTGTCAAATTATAGATTTAGCCGAAGATCGATTAAGAGTTTGAACCGATGATTCCTCTTTCTTCAAGAGTTAGGTAAAATATTTTCGCTCCACATTTTCTTCAACCACTTCAACGTTCCAATTGTCCACGTCCTTCATTTACTTGCTCCAAAGCAAGCTCCTTTACATCGGCCAAGCTATCCTCAGCTGCTATAATGCATTGTGCCC
This sequence comes from Astragalus glycyphyllos, assembly GCA_963573325.1. Taxonomy (NCBI): domain Eukaryota; kingdom Viridiplantae; phylum Streptophyta; class Magnoliopsida; order Fabales; family Fabaceae; genus Astragalus; species Astragalus glycyphyllos. The sequence goes on from OY754308.1 coordinate 22,501,816, forward strand.
TCAGCTATTAGTTCCTTAAGCTAAGTTTCCTTTTAGCTGAGCTGCCTATGCTCAGCAAGCATTATCATTTCCTTGGTATTTTAGCCTGGGTTAGCTTTGAGTGCATCATTCAGGCTTTCCTACCAATTCTCCTTGAGAAAACCTACTTGTTGTCTTCCATGGCGAACATTTCTTCTTTAAGGCTCCTAGCTAGCTCCACTGTAGATTGATACATGTATATATATATACACATAGTCTCTGTTGGCTAGTAACACTAGCACGGAGAGTGAGGTAAAATATATTCGCTCCTATTTTTACGATGTTTCACCACATTTTCTTCAACCGCTTCAACATTCCAATTGTCCACGTACTTCACTTATTCGCTCCCAAAGCAAGCTCCTTTGCATCGACCAAGATATCCTCAGCTGCTATAATGCATTGTACCCTCAGCTTTTAGTTCCTTTAGCTAAGTTTCCCCTTAGTCGAGCTGTCTATGCTTAGCAAGCAATATCATTTCCTTGGTATTTTAGCCTGAGTTAGCTTTGAATGCATGCATCATAGGGCTTTCCTACCAATTCTCCTTGAGAAAAACTATTTGTTGTCTTCCATGGCAAACATTTCTTCTTTAAGGCTCATAGCTAGATTGATTTCCCTCAGAGTTGATGACTTCGGCCTTCTGAAGAAAACCCATTGCTTTAGTCCCTTGGATAGCACATACCACTACTTTCCAGACCATAGTGATAACTCTTATCTATAAGAGTTATTTATGATTTCTAGACTTAAATAAATGTGAGTTCTAAAGTAAAAGAAATTAAAAAAGAAAAAAGAAAAAGAGAGAGATATTGTTGTTGACTTGTTTGTGCAGCTAATCTATGTCTTTGTTTCTTTGTTGTTGTGTTGTTTGTGCTTTGTCAAGCGTCATTACTTGAGGACAAGCAATGGTTTTAGTTTTGTGGGTGTGATAGCTAATCCAAAATGACGCTTATGAGTTATCACATCCCCAAACTTAAACCATTGCTCGTCTTCAAGTAATGACGCTAGACAAAGAACAAACAACACAACAACAAAGAAACAAAGACATAGATTAGCTGCACAAACAAGTCAACAACAATATCTCCTTTGGTGACAAGCAGTGGATACACAAGAATTATGATTCTAGCTTATGGAGAGCTATAGCTCCTTTGGAGTCTTTTTTCCAAAAAATGAATTTTGGGTCATTGGGGATGGTAAAATTGTGCATGCCTGGAACCAAAAATGGATCAATAAAGAGTTAGCTATTGCGGATTCTGATGTCCTTATTCCTAGTGCTATGGAGAATATGAAGGTTGCTGAGCTGGTTACAAATGCTGGAAGCTGGAACTTTGCTGATCTTGAGGACTGGGTCCCTGAGGACAGAATAATTCAACTTCATGCTCTGCCTCCTCATACTGAGACTGCTGGGAAGGATCTGTGTGCGTGGCCTGATAGTGTTGATGGTCAATATAATGTGGCCAGTGGTTACAAGCTGCTGTGCAACTTTGATGATGCTCCTCAAACTGTGAATTGGCAGGCAATTTGGAAGGTGGAAGCTAAAGAAAGAGTCAGACACCACATATGGATTGTTGCTCATGAGAGGCTCTTGACAAATGATAGGAAAGCTAAATTGCACCTTGGATCCCCTGACTGTCACAAGTGCCCATGAATTACTGAAACTTGTTTACATGTGCTTAGGGATTGCCCTATTGCTTTACAAGTTTGGATGCATCTTGTGAAGCCCATGCATCGTAATATATTCTTTAATTGTCATCTGCAGAGTTGGATAACCTTGAATATTAATGGGAATCTAGGAAACACAGCCTTCAATTGGCAAAGTATGTCGGCTAATGCTTGCCATTCTCTTTGGTATTGGAGAAACAAACTTGTTCATGACCCTGCCTTTGTCATGCCTTGGCAACCTTGGGAGACAATTATCAAAGAAACCAAGGACTATTTGGTGATACAGAAGCATAATATTATGCAACCTTCAACCAGCAGGATGTTGAAGCTTATCAGATGGATTCCTCCGAATGTAAACTGGGTCAAACTCAACACTGATGGTTCCTGTTTGCATGAGTGTGGCTTGGCAGGTTGTGGAGGTCTTTTAAGAGACTCCAATGGTACTTGGAGGGGAGGATTCTCCAAGTCTCTTGGTTATTGTACAGCTTATGTAGCTGAGTTGTGGGGAGTTTACAAGGGGCTTACTTTGGCTCAAAGTAAAGGTTTCAAGCACATCATCGTTGAGTTGGATGCTGCTGCTATAGTCATGGTGCTGCAGAAAGGTACACCTGGGAGGAGTGAGGGTTGGGGTCTTATTAGCAAGATCAGGAATATCATGAAGGAGCCAGATTGGAGCTTTCGGATCCAGCACATTTACAAAGAGGCAAATACTTGTGCGCATTTGTTAGCAAGTATTGGCAGTCAACAAGTTGAAGATATCCTGTATTATGATGAAATGCCTACTAGGCTAGTAAAGGCCACTAGTTTAGATAGCATTGGAGCTGCGTCTCCTCATATAGTTTTGAACTAGCTGGTTTGCTATTTTTTGTGTTGCTCTATTTTTTCTGGGCTGTTTAGCACTCTTTTCAATAAAAAAAAACAATATCTCTCTCTTTTTCATTTCTCTTTTTAAAAAAAAATTATTACTTTAGAACTCACATTTATTTAAGACTAAAAAGCATAAATAACTCTTATAAATAAGAGTTATCACACCCCCAAACTTAAACCATTGACTGTCCTCAAGTAATGACACTTTACAAAGACAAACAAACTAACTTAAAACGGAACAATAGCAACATAGAAAGACAAAACCAGTTGTTTCCCTAAATCAAACAATTTTTCAAATGTTCTTAGTGGGCCAAACTTTCAAACTCACACTCACACACATACACCATTGTTTTTCACAACATCTAGAATTATTACTGCTCAATTGTGAGTGTGTGACCTCTAAGTTCAATTTAGTTTCTAGCTAAGTTCAGAATATTTCTCCTAGCATTGGAAAGAGTGGTCTTCTTTTGGTTTAGTCGAAGAATTTTTCAAAAAGGAGAGTAGATTAACAAATTCACATAAGACTTGAGGGGCTTCAAAGCACAACAAATGGCTTGATTAGGCATTTCAGATCTTTGGCCAGTGCACTAATTATTGATTTGGTGACTTCTCAGCGCTATAGCATTGGATGCTATAACACAGGTAACTTGATGAACAGATGTAGCTACAATGCCCTCATTACTGAACTCCTTTATATGATTTTATTTCTCTTTTTCTTCTTTTTTTCTTTATATGCATTTTTGGAACATTTCAGTATTTGTTTCGGGAATTTGTAGCTAATTACAATATACATGACCAATTGACAATACATTTGTATACTTTGTGAGCCTATTACACTGACCATCCTATAATCTTCATACCTAGCCTTAATATAACCAATGCACCCCCAAACTTAGCTTCAAAAGCTACTCTGAATTTTTAGTTAAAACTTGACTAAACCCCGGTTAACCAGGACTAACTTCAGCATCATCAGATAGTCCTTAGCTAACTAAGTTCCTTGCTAAGCCTAGAGTTTGAGTGTAGAAGCAGTAATAAAACCAGCCATTATTCAAACAAGGCTACTCTCCACATAACACATAATCATCATTAAACTTAGCCCAAAAAGGAACATATTCTATTACTGAAAACTAGGAATTGCAACTGATCATGCTTTCTATTCAACAAATATAACATTAAACACATAAAATTAACATTTCACATATAACATTAAACACATATAAGGTCCTCCCCCAACTTAAGACCTAGTAGTGTCTCCACTTCTCATGCAATTTTAATAGGAGGGACCTTTTGGACACTACAATTATGAAAATAAAAACATTTAACACAACATAATTTTGAAATCATACACAACTGTTCGATGCTATTACAGATGCTACAACATCCAAAAGGTTTATTTGAAAACAATCAGCACCACACAACACAACATGAGAGGGAAGAGTTACTGATTGGTGAACACAACACAATTCTTTTCTGGTTCAGTTTTAGCTGTTGCAGTAATAGATGTTGCAGCTTCTGGTGCTACCACGTCACAGTTAACGCTCACTTCACCAATGCAATTGAACAATCCTGCAACATAAAAAATAGAAACAAAAACAACAAAGATTATAATAAAACCCCTGGGCTGCCTCCCAGTAGTGCTTGATTTAAGAGTCCCCAGCCTGACTAAGTCTTGTGGTAGATTGGTCCATCAACTTGTGAAAAACAACTTCATGCATTGAATCTTTGGCCAACGGAGGCTCTAGTGGAGTAAGAGGGACCCAATCATCTATTTTATCCACAACAGAATCAAGTTCCTTCACAGCAGAATCAGGGACCCTTGACCTCTTTTTGGCAACCATTTTTGTTCTTAAAGCTTTCTTAGGTGTTGTAGTAGATGCTGCAACACTATTTTCTGATACTGATGCTATAACACTGCTTGCTGATATTGATGCTATAGCACCACCTGTAACAGCATCCACTCTCTGCAATTTAGTTTCCAATAGCCTTGGTGGTTGCTCTTTGGCAAGTTGAATTTTGGTTGGATTTTTTTTCCTTTGTGAGGCTGAGATGATTTTTGTTTTGGTGAGGGAAGTTTCTTAGGAGATGGTTTGGCTTGAGGTTTGTACAGTTCTGCCTCACAATGAGACTGCATCTCCTCGCGATCAAGATAATTAGTGATCCATTGCTTCGCGATTGGTTTGCATCGCCTCGCAATGGACAAAATACTTGACAAAAGTTAAGCCCAAAATTAGGGCATCTGGAAATTTGTGCGAACCAGGGAAATAGAGCTACTGAAGAGTAAATATTTGGAGCTTTCCACCATTGGGAACAAGGAGTAGAAGAATCCAATGTATTCATCTTTGTGTAATTTCTCTTTTTCCTTGTATTTTAATCCCTCAAACATGAGTAGCTAAATTTCATGTTGTTGGGTATGAGTAAAGATTGATGGATATCTTTTGTGTTTGATTTGAATCATTGAGTATGCAAGAGTATAAGAGAAATATTCATCTGAAATACTCTTCATATCTCTTGAAGAGAAGGAAATTCAAAATGAATTCCTTCATTATAGCTACTATGCGCTAAAAAGGAGATCAACGTTACCATGGTTTAAGTAACTCTTTCCTTTTAGTAGTATATAAAGAAAAAGGGAAAGCTCAAATAAAAGATACATATGAAGAAAAATCTTTTGAGCATGTTCTAGTTTTATTGAATATCCTATGATCTAGTGAGAGTTTTCTAGAACTTTTATGTACATCAGACAAATGGATTTTCCTAGCTCCGTGTATTAACATTTGAGCAAACCATTTTCTGATATAGGATTTTGTATTGTAATATCCTCTCTAGGAGAGTTAAAATCCTAAGAAGATTTTAGGTCACTTTGACATAAAATCAAGCCTATGCTGAAAGATGACTTTGTGTAACCTAGACACAAACTCAAACAATTGTAAACGACCCAATAATGGCAACAACTTTAATTTGATATAAGGGGTCTGGAGAGACGTTAATTAAATACTTAGTTTTCACTAGTGCGGTTTGATTTTAAGTGGTGGTTTTACTTTAATTCTAAAAAGACTTTTTATGTTCCTTGTTTTTCTAAGAAATTGATTTCTGTTTCACAATTAGCGCCTTTGGTTTTTGATTCAGTTTTATGAATTTTGGTTTTACTTTAGCTGGTAAATCTGGAATTATTGGTTTTGGAGAAATACACAATGGTCTTTATTCAATTAATTCACAATACGACACCACTTATAATTCGATGCATGTCACGGTTGGTTTGAAACGACGTGTTTTGGATGAGAAATCCTAAATGTTGTGAAACCAAAGGTTGGGACACATCTCAATCGAAAGAATTAAGACACTATAAATGAAGGAGTAATTAGCTCCTTATTAGATATTGCTGATTTCTAGACGTGTATAAATTTAATTAATGGTAAGAAAACTAACAAGTTTAAAATGGGTCCATAGAGGAGCTCAAACCTATGGGAAATCATACATACAATTATTTTGTTCGGACATGGACTTGCAGTAGTCTGAAATACTTCATCACTTTTATCGACGATTATTTACGATATATGTATATCTACCTACTTCATTCTAAGGATGAAACTTTGGAGGCCTTTAAAGTTTTTATATCCTTAAAATGTCCATAGTAAAGTATTACTATTAGTTGAGACAACAATAATGCATAAAGACTATTATGTGAGTGGATTGATGACCATATCTCATGGGTCATGACTATGAAATATCAAGTCTTCACATAGGTATAAATATTGCGAGTAACTTTTGTACTGGATTGTCCCGCTATGAGAATGCTACAAAATAGTTATGCAAGTGACATTAGTTATTTTCATGCAATAATTGTGAGTATTCATTTGATTTGATGTCAGTAAGATCTCTACATGAAAAGTTGTAGGCTTTAACACCATCAAACAGTGTCTCTAACTGGACAATTATAACAATGGTTATTAGGACTACAATAAACCATGTGAAGGGGTGTGCGTGATGTAGATAGAATTCATCCCTCCTGCGTAGCACGAGTGATGTCTTATGCCTCTCGATAGAGCGAGAGGTGAAAAACGTGGGGCCACTCCAAAATGGACCAATATAAGAAATTGGCCCATTAGTGATTGAATGTATATTTATGAACCATCAACAAACAAATAATTGAACCTAATAAGGATGCCACTGATTATGCCTTGTGAGATTAGGGCATTTGGATGAAGGGAGAATTACTACACGGTTAATTGTGGTCATGGTAAAGTTAAAATGTGATCACTGATTTTTCTCAGTAATTGGGTAACAACGATGCATTGCTATAGAAGTCACTGTTGGGGATTCTAGATCGTTTTTCAAAACATTTTTTATTTCTAGAGCGGAATATCCCTTTGTCAAGGATCCGATTAGCCATTAATCACCAACAAACGGAGCACGTAGGTAATAAAAGAGATTTTTGTGTTTACCTCTTAGAGCGTGCTTTGATCACCAATTAGAAAAGTATCTGATCTCTACGAAGTCCACACGAGCAACCAGAACGGAGGTGCTAGCCATCCTAGGGAGAGAGCGCGGCCGCTGCACACATCGCTTACCTAGGGATGAGTGCCACTTTATATTTATAGTGAGTGGCATCTCCAAACCTATTTGGTTAATGGGTCATACCCATAAAGTGTTGGCCCGGCCTAAAACTAATTAAACAATTTAATTAATTCTTGACTATTTTAAATCATATTTAATCTAATCAATTAATTACCCTAAAATTTAATTAATTAAATCACATTCGATTAAATAAATATAACTGTTAATCTATTTAAATCATATTTAACTAAATCAACATCTGATTAAATTAAATCATATTTAATTTCGTCATACGTCCAGACATACTTTGCTCTATGTGTGTGACCCTTATAGGTTCTCACTAACATGGCAATAATATTTATATTATATTTAATCTAAACATAATATTTCATATTAAAGCAAAGAGCGACGTCTAGCAACACATCATTGCTACCCAGGTCATGACAAAATCACTACAAGAATAAGTGAATTTACTGGCCATGCCTTTCCGGCGGATTTTAGAGGTTTCCGGCGGATTTAGTCCCACGAAAATTTTCCGGCGGTTTTTATTCCCCGGTAACTTTTCAGCGGATTTATACTAATTTCCGGTGGATTTATTCACCAAAAAAAAATTATTTAAAAAAATAAAAAAAATCCGCCGGTACCGTCATTTCCGGCGGATTTACGAAAAAAGCGGGAAAATTAAATTTCGAAATCCGCCGGAAATTACATAGGATCCGCCGGAAACTCCATGACCAATGGTATCCACCGGAAAGTCGTATTTGCGGGGGATCTGGATTCGCCGGAAATCTCAAATCCGTCGGTAATTCGTATTTGCGGCGGATTTTAACTTTTTGACCAAAATCCGCCAGAAAACTACTAAATCCGCCGGAAATGCCACTAAATCCGCCGGAAAATCCATGACCAATTGGATCCGCCGGAAATGCGTATTTGCGGGGGATCCGGATCCGCCGGAAATCCCAAATCCGCCGGTAATACGTATTTGCGGCGGATTTTAACTTTTTGACCAAATTTCGCCGGAAAACTACTAAATCCGCCGGAAATACCACTAAATCCGCCGGAAATACTTCTACCAATAGGATCCGCCGGAAATCCGCCTTTGTGGGGGATCCTAATCCGCCGGAAAAACCACAAAATCCGCCGGAAATACCACGACCAATAGAATCCGCCGGAAACCCGAATTTTTGTGGGATCCAAATCCGCCGGAAATGATAAAATCCACCGGTAATACAATTTTCGGCAGATTTCAAATTTCTATATATATTCACATCTTCACTTCACAACTTCTTCACTTCTTCAAATCCGAAATTTCTCTCTACAAAATCTCTTGCTCTCTAACACATTTCTTCAATATAAGGTATCTTTATAACATGATGATTTAATAGTTTTAGTGCTTATCTTGCATCAGATGACGCCACAGGTGGCAGCTATTATAATCATAACGATGATTCAGACCAGCCCCCACCCCAGTAGCTTTCACTTGTGTTATTTTGTTGTTTAGATATTTAAGTTTTAATTTGTATTATTGGTGATGAATATTAATTTGCGTACTTTGTTAGGATCTTTTAGTTTCACTTGTTTGAATAACATATCGTTTTAAGATCGGGTATTGATTTTGAATCGTATTTTTAATTTATTATTTTAATTTAATTATTAAATTTTATTTTACAATCAAAATAAAGTTTCATAATATTTTTAATTTAATGTAATAAATAATGTTATTAAATATATTACTAAATATATTTAATATTTTTATTAATCAATTTTATTAATAAAAAATATATTATTAAATATACTATATTTAATTTATTAATAAATTCGTATATTTAATATTTTTATTAATAATTTTTTAAAAAATATATTATATTAAATCAATAATATTTATTTATTAAATAGATTTCCGGCGAATTTTTTATTTTTTAAAAACAAAAGTTAATTTTTAGCGGATTTTTTTTAAAAAAATAAAATTAATTTCCGGCGGATTTATTTAATTTTCCGGCAGATTTCTTTATTTTTAAAAAAAAATAAAATCCGGCGGATTTATTTATTTTTCCGGCGGGTTTTTTTAAAAAAATGTTAATTTCCGGCGGATTTCTTTATTTTTTTTCAAAAAAAAATTAATTTCCGGAGGATTTTTTCATTTATTTAAAAAACAAAATTTTTTCCGGCGGATTTTTTTGAATTTCGTCTTTTTGACTTTGGTATTTCCGGCGGATTTAGGTGATTTTCCGGCGGATTTGGCTTACTTTTCTGGCGGATTATCCCTCGGAAATTTCCGGCGGATTATCCCTCTGAAATCTCCGACGGATTTTCCGAGGGCTAAAATTCGCCGGAATTTCCGGTGGAAAATTCGCTGGAAACCGTTTGCTACCACGGTTTTACCGGCGGATTTTGGTCGCCGGGAAAACCAGTTTTTCTTGTAGTGAATCGGTGATCCGATTTTAACCTTTCTGCGACCATAACTTATCGTGTAGTAATTGTCCCTTCGCCCAAATGTCTAATTGAACGTAAGTCATAATGTGTGTCATACTTGCAAAGTCCAATTATTTATTTATCGATCCCCGAGTAGACACATAAATAACAATGAACACAATATCACATATTGGTCCATTCTAGCATGGCCATGCATTTCCACGGTCTCACTCTATCGATAGGCCCAAGACATAACTCCTGTTATATAGGAGGGACGAATCCTATCTACATCACTCACACACCTCCACATGGTTCATTGCAGACCTAATAACCATCTTTATGATTGTCCTGTTACAGACAATGTTTGATGGCTTTAAAGTCTACAACTTCACATGTAGGGATCGTAGTGACTTCAAGTCGAAGGACTACTTACAATGGTCGCTTGAGAATTGTTAATGACACTTACATAACAATTATGTAGCATTCTCATGGGGGTCAATCCAGTATAAATATTACTCCTAATATTTATACCTGTGTTATGATTCAATATCTCCATATCCATGACCCGTGAGATGTGGTCATCAATCGTCAACACAGTAGCCTTAATGCATTATTGTTGTCCTTGTTAACAATAATACTTTGACTGCGGATACTTCAAGAATAGCGTTCTATAGTTCAATGGGGTCTCACGATCAAATCACATTTGATGCTCCATTAAATAAACTATTTATTCTAAGGACTTTATTATGATATACTCTTATAACATAATAAATAATGCCTTATACATATATCATATATATGACACAAAATCATGATACTAATAATAATCTATATAAAATAGATTGGCCACTAGGGCTTATACCAATAGTCACTCATTGTGTATAATATTATATTTAATATTAATAATTTAATATTTTTACCATTTTAATTTTTTATATTAATGTAAATTAAGTAGGAGTTAAATTGAAAAACAATATTTAATTAAATAAGGATTTAAATTAAATAAAGAATGAATGTGTCTTGTAATGTACAAAGGCCACTAGGTCAACTAAATCGGATGAAGGAGCACATATATATATAGGTGATATGGTGCCCACAGTAAAACTCTTGTTCTTCTAATCACTTTTGTTTTTCTCCCCTATGTAGCTGTCAACTAGCAACAACAAGATTCTGAGGTAACCATGACATCATCCTATTAGCTGGTAGTTGATCTATTTACTTGTCTGATGCACACTTGGAAGACTTTCCTTTATCTTACCAGTAGTGAGACACTATTCACGTTTTAGGTCTTCTTATCTAAGGCTGATAATTGGTCTTATAATTCCTTTTTGATATGACTCAAGAATAAATCATTACCTATCTTCCTAGTCCCTTTAGTGTTTAGTGTTGGTGACCAGCTTCTCCTCTATGCTTCAAGATAGAGGTAAACACATGAACTCTTTTGTGAAAATTTGTGCTTACGTGGTCCTTGGCTAGATGTTAATTTTGCTCTGATGCTCTGCCCTTGCTAATGGGTTTCTCGTGAATCCTAGTCAGAATGAGCAAATGTAAAGCTGTGGTGGTGCTTGTGTTACCTCCTGAATAACTCGGACCTCTGCATCTGACCTTGAAGCAGTGAAAGATACTCCTCTTAAGAATGTTAGTGCCGATTCTCCTCATATTCAAGCTCCTTATGCCCATGACATGATGACAAAAATACCTCTAGCTAGAAACTGGTACAATTAACATCATTGAGAACCATGAAGCCTCTGAAACTTTCCGCAAGGACATGAGCATCCTATCCAAGCATTGGTGTGACAACAATGAAGAAGTTTCCTTAACAACAAATGTTGATGCCAATGATTTTGAAGAGGTGTTATTGATCACTGCATTTTAATGCACACTTTATAGTTTTTCACTTGATGTTTTTAATTGTGTTTTGTACCTAATATTTAAGTCTTAGCACGTTTCTAGACTTTCGGTCTTATTTGAGCATTATAACAAATTCTTGATTAATTATTGTTTTTATTGCACATTGACCCCTGTTTACTCTGTAGGTCATAACTTTGGCTGTGATTATCTGATTGAGGTGTGCGAGCATGCGTTGGAAAGCTAAGGAACAATGCTACAAATCTTCTGTTGAGCTCAAAACCCAGTTCAGAAGTCTTGAAGGCCAAAACTGCGAAATACCGAATCAGTTTAGTCAATTACGGGTTTATGGGCCAATTGCTAATTTTATCGGGCTTTTGTCCAAGAACCTAGTTAGTGGATTATGGTTTTCGTTTAGTCCTAGTTAAATAAACTTTTTAGAGCCGTCTTTTGATTCTCTTACGTATTATCATACACTTTACAAGACTTTTGTGCTCTAGCCTCCATGGAAGCTTAAACTCCCAAGTCGATTCATCGGTGAAAGGCTACCGTTCTACAGATTTTGTGGTTCGGTGTTTAATGTTATTTCGTCTATTTTGTTTTTAGTTTTCAATTCTTTCTTCTCTATCAATTCCACATTTGAATTCTTTGTTTGCAATTTTCATCTTTGTATGATGCTTAATTACCCAAATTCGATTTACTTGCAATACGCGAATCGTTTATGTATGACGCTTGTTTATATGTGAATCTGTTTTCGCAACTCTTAACTATTCGAGTTATTTAATCGCTTGTTTTATTTAATTCGAGTAGGAATTGATAGAGGATCGATTGAATTCAGTTATGATATCGATTGTGTTAAGAGGCGCTTGTTCACAATCACGATTGATTAAACAAACTATTTTAACACTTGCTTTAAAACGGTGTGAGTTCGCATATACTAATTGACGCTTGCTTGATTAGTTTATTATCAATCAAGAACTGAAACTTTCAACGAGTCTTGCACGATTATTTGGAACCGATGATAAATCCAAGACGCGCACCCGAAAATCGTTGGATCGGTTGTCTCTCTAAATTGTTTAACCCCTCAAATAGTAATGTTTTCATCAAAAAACCCTGTTTTGTTTTTAATTTTGTTCTTGGTTTTGGTAATTTCCGTATTAGAGGTCATCGAGAGACGACCAATGTCTCTTACCTTGATACTATATTTACCATTTTTAATTATTTTGACCCGCGTACGATCGCTCGATTACTTATCTAAATCTCAAAGAAAGAGGTTGAAAAAATGATTTTGATAGGCTGCAAGTAAAGGTAACTATGAAACTCGAGCAAGGGTTGCAGTATCCATGCAATCAAAATGAAGTGCTTATTTTGAAATGCTAGAGCATTTTTGAACAGTTTAGAGCTTGTACCTACGATGCATTTTAGTATTTCCCATATCTTTTATGAAGGCAATATGCGTGCTGACAAGTTGGTATCCCATGGCATTCTAGTGTCTAGTTTTATTTAGTGAGATTTTATTCCTAGCTTTATTTTTGAAGAGTTTTTTTAGAAATAAAGTTGGCCTTCTTCAATATGGATTTTTCAAGGGTTCATGTTCATGCCCCCCCTATTTTGTTTGTAATTTTTTTTCCTTTTTTATTAATAAATATATGAGGTGCTGCAAGTGATTGGTACTGGAATACTTTGTTGAGAACTAACCTTGCCCAAATCGCTTCTAACCCTAAGGAATCTTTCTAGACAATCCTCTTCGGAACAACTCTTGACCAAACTTGGAAAGATTGCAACGAGTGGGTCTTCTCGCAGAAAGCTATTTCTATCCAATCTTCCCCCGTGAGAGTTAGGAACCCAAGTAGACTGGATCATGGACTGCATCAGTAGGATATCGTTGCTTCAACCCCTTACCTCAGGATCTATCAATTGCTCTGATCAAAGGTGGGCCCCCCTCTAGGCTGATGGAAAGCTTAATTGTGACGGTGTTGTAGGAAATAATAGTCGAACTGCTGGCTGGAGTGGAATTCTCAAGGACAATAGAAGTGATTTCGCAATGACCTTCTCCCGTCAGGTTGATCCCTGCTCTGCCCTTGAAGCTGAGTTGTGGAGTGGTTTCTCTTTTTTTTTTATAAGCAAATATTTCTTTCTGTCTTCTCAACTTCTATTCACACTTTCTCCCACTTCTTTCTCTTTTCTCAACATCTCCTCGCAACCAATCACACCCTAAAAACAAAACAAGAAGAAACTGTTTTCCCTGTTTGTAATCCTATCAAAAAACAAATATATCTTGGTGAATTTTATCAAACACAAATTTTAGAATTTAAATTAAATGAATATATTTGTAGATATAGATATACAAATATGAAAGTTGAGGAAAACATCGTGAAAGGCATAAAGCAAAGTTCCCAAGTTTTTTATTTCTTTATTTCTTCCGTCCTTCAAACCCGTGCCACACAAGTTTACTTTTGTCTACCAAACCCACCCTGGACAAAACCAAATAAAAAGAAAAATAATTCAGGTGTAGGAAAGACCACGATGAACCCCTCCAAGACACAGCCATTTATGTATGATTATTCCACTTTACGATCACCACGTGGGTAAAACAAATTAAGACAAAATCTGAATAAATGGCTCACCATAGTCCATGAAGCAGAGGAACCCAACACCGCGGGTTCCAAATAAGAGAGCGACACCAGCGAAGCATTGTCGTTTAAAATCCCGAAATTGGACTTATTTGTCCCCTTCAAACCTTCACAAAACGACAAAACTAGCCATCCCCATCTCGCAGATTTCAGTTGCTGACGTGGCATTAACCGGCAGAAAAAACAGTTAGCTCCTCTCATCACAGAGAGAGAGAGAGAGAGAAAGGGCCTCTCTCGCTTTTCAACAATCTCCAAGGCTCTTCGAATTCGAGAAAAACAACAAAAAAAATCCAAAAATCTGAAGGCATTGTCTCTCTCAATAACAGCATCTACCAATTGAAACCTCTGGTTTCTGTAGATTACTTTCGCAGCGGTTTCAACGACCCTAAGTTCGTCAAAAATGGTTCAGATTTTCACGATTTCTGAGGAATTTTCACAATGTCGTTTCTTCTGAATCATGCGGCGTCGTTTCGTTACACATTTGTGACGTTGGAGGTGCTTAGTTAGAGAGAATCTGAGGAATTCGAAGATTCAGGTGTGATTTGAGGTTCACGTGCGTTTCTAGGGTTTCTTTTTGAGTTGAATGTGTTTCCTTGAGGGAGGTGTTGTTGAGCTGTGAGGTCCCTTTCTTAGCTATGGGGTAGATAATAAAAGTTCCTTTTTATGATTTTATCAAATTTTCAAGTGGTGAATTTGTGTTTGGGTTTTTTTCATGGGGAGGGATTGGACTTTGCTTTATGGTATATGTTTTGTTTTTTGTTGTTGTTGTTCAAATGGGTATTGGGTCCATTCACTTGAAGCACTTGTTATTGCAACTTGAATGGCTGATCCTCAGAAAACTGGTCTTGGCGACAGCAAGGATATTGAGCAGGTTCAGTAATTGCTTTCTTTAGTAATAACTATTTACTTTCTTTCCTTTAAAGTTAATGATTTATGTAATGATGTTTAAAAGGAAAAAGAGAAAACAACATGTAAGACTTGAAATGATTCCATTTGCTTGATTGTGTTGTGTACCATTTACCTTTCCCTTTTAATTCTTCATTGTTCAACTAGTATATTTTGAATGAAATGAATAATGGTTTATAATAGTTATTCTTCTTTGCTGATTTAAGGAGACTGTTGAATTTGGAAGCAGAGGTCTTCCTTCATGCTTTGGGGTTCTGTAGTTATAGAATCGTCTTCTTATTAGATACTTAACTTTTACACGTTCCTTTTATAGGCATTTACATCTCTTAAGAAAGGCTCATATCTGCTGAAGTATGGGCGAAGAGGGAAGCCAAAGTTCTGTCCGTTTAGGCTTTCCAATGTAAGTTACTTTGTTATTTCTTCTACTTAACTTTATATTAGGCTATTAGCTAGCCCATCAAATGGAACGAAACTACCTTTTATTTTATTATTTTTAAAATAAATTTTTTCATCTGATCTTTTCATTTTCATGAAACAAATTTGTAAGATATTCACAACATTAACAGAATAGAAAGTGATATACACAGCAATAATTACTTCATTTTCTGGTCCCCCACAAGTCTTTCACCTGTTCAGGCAAGATATGGATTTTAACCTGATACGCAGTATCCTTCCTTAAAAGTGTGACATCAGGCGTAAAAGTCATTGGCCAATACTTCTCTTTTGAAGGTTTTCATAGTAGCTTATTATTGGGAAAAACCCAAGTCCCGCATCGGCTAGTGATAAGGTCTCAAAAGAGTATATAATGAAGAGACATCTCTCACCTTACAAGCCGGTTTTGTGAGTTGAGTTAGGCCCAACCGACATTCTAAGATGGTATCAGAGCCTATCCTAGATCCTTCGGGCTACCCGCCATTATTATCCACGCACCAAGCCCAATAGTAGTGTTGGGTGTGGGGGGTGTATTTGGAAAAACCAAATCCCACATCGACTAGTGATAAGATCTCAAAAGAGTATATAATGAAGAGGCATCTCTCACCTTACAAGCCGGTTTTGTGAGAATGAGTTAGGCGCAACCTACATTCTAAGACTTATCATTATAAGTATTTGTAGCCTTTTGACTAAGCTTCATGAAATCAAGTGCCTACTTGCATTGTAAACCCTCCCTTTTTTTCTCAAAGCAAAGATTGTTAATTTGGCATGCAAATACATCACTTAGAGGAGGTGATCTCGAATATGTTGGCATCTCAACCTCTAACAATAACTTGCAATGCACCAAAATTATTTTCAAATAAAAGAAAGAAAAGAAAACAAAAGCATTGTTGAGTACTCTCCATTGTTGAGTAGTGAACAATAGTTTTTCTGATTTAAAGCTACAATAGTACACTGTTCTTTTGTTCCAAATTGCCAATGGCATGCAAAATCCAACTTCACAAGAAGAAAAGATAAAATGCATTTCTTCAGTGCAATATATCTGAAATCGTTATATATAAAGCTCATATGAATACTGAAAATGCATTTAGGTACTTGTTTCTGATTTGCACAAACCATTCCCTTATCAATTCTAGATATCTGTAGCTTTGTATTTTCTGAATGAACCTAAATTGAACTAGAACAACAAACTTCTGCATATTATGTTCTATTCTATTCAATGCTTTTTGTCTTGTATTCAGGATGAGTCTCTACTCATATGGTACTCTGGCAAGGAGGAGAAACATCTTAAGCTCAGTACTGTTTCAAAGATCATTCCTGGGCAGCGAACTGTAAGTTTGTAAAAATCCCAGAGACTATTTTCCCTGGCTAATACTATATGGCCTTGTTTGAGTTTAGTTCCTAATGGATTTTGCGCTTTATCCTGTGTAGACAGTAAGCATATTTGAAAAAATACATTTATAATACTGATCCTTTAAATGTTACTACCTCCGGTCCACTTTATAAGAGAAAAAACACTTTTTAGGTTCATTCAATAAATGATGTATCTAGTCTATATTATATACTATATACATCATTTTTTGAATGAACCTAAAAAGTGTTTTTTCTCTTATAAAGTGGACCGGAGGGAGTAAATTTTTTCCACCGGTATACTGCTTTGTACTCATTATTTTGATTTGTTATAATCCTCCAGGCAACGTTCCAGCGGTATCCTCGACCTGAAAAGGAGTATCAGTCATTTTCTCTTATATACAACGATAGGTCTTTGGATTTGGTGCGTGTTCTTTCTGCATAATTGTTATGCTAATTAAACCTACTAGTCCGATAATGGATATTTTAACATTTTCTTCTCTCACACTCCTTGTTGTGAAAAGCCAGTCTGATAGTTTTTAAATAATGCATGAGACGAATTGAGGAATTAATAACTTTTAATTGGCCTCATGATCTGACTCCACTTCTAATCTATGTGCAGATTTGCAAGGACAAAGATGAAGCCGAAATCTGGTTTGTAGGTCTGAAGGCATTAGTTACACGAGGTAACAATGG
The DNA here is from genome assembly GCA_963573325.1 of Astragalus glycyphyllos. Taxonomy (NCBI): domain Eukaryota; kingdom Viridiplantae; phylum Streptophyta; class Magnoliopsida; order Fabales; family Fabaceae; genus Astragalus; species Astragalus glycyphyllos. The sequence continues at coordinate 22,519,185 of OY754308.1, forward strand.
TCGCAAGTGGCGATTTGAACCAAGATCTGAAAGTCTGTATTCAGATAGTCCAAAGTCTGGCACAAAAAAGTCCACTCCATCAGTTGCACCATTTGTCTGTGACAACGGCTTTCTCTTCTTTCGTTTCATACAGTTCAAATAAACTATTAGATTTCGACAAATTACTATATATTTTTACCTCTTTTTGATTTTTAAACTCCAGGACCCCGGATATGCAGATGGAGTTGCTCTTGAAAATTCTTCGCAAAATAAATGGGTAAAGGCTTTCTCTGAAATAATATCATACACTGCACCTAGCAAGGATTCCAGTCAAGCTGAATCAATTACCAATTCCTCTTTATCCTCGGGGTCTGTGGATAACTCAAGCAATCGAAATTCTGCATCCGAGGCATATCGAGTTAGTTTATCCAGTGCTGTAAGTTCATCCAGCCAGAGTTCTTATCATGAAGATTTTGATTCCTTAGGTGATGTTTATATTTGGGGAGAAGGTATCGGTGATGGAATTCTTGGTGGCGGTATGCATAGAGTTGGAACCTTATCTAGTTCTGAGATGGATGCATTCCTCCCCAAGGCATTGGAATCAAAAGTAGTTCTAGATATTCATAGTATTGGTTGTGGCTACAAACATGCTGTGCTGGTTAGCAAGCAGGGAGAGATATTTAGCTGGGGGGAGGAGTCAGGAGGTAGGCTTGGACACGGTATAGAAGTGGATGCTTTTCACCCTAAGCTCATTGAGACTCTCAGTGGCATAAACATTGAGTTAGTAGCATGTGGAGAATATCATACTTGCGCTGTTACATATTCTGGGGATCTTTATACCTGGGGTGATGGTACTCACAACTCTGGCTTGCTTGGGCATGGAAATGAAGTCAGTCACTGGATTCCTAAGAAAGTTAGTGGTACATTGGAGGGTCTACGGGTATCGTATGTGTCCTGTGGACCTTGGCACACAGCTATTGTTACATCAGCTGGGCAGTTGTTTACATTTGGGGATGGAACTTTTGGTGCCTTAGGCCATGGAGATCATAGTAGCCTAAATATTCCTCGAGAAGTGGAAACTTTGGAAGGATTGAGAACAACCAGGGTTTCCTGTGGTGTGTGGCACACTGCTGCAGTTGTTGAGGTGATAAATGAATCTGTGGAATCTTCTACGCAGTCATTTAGTGGAAGACTGTTCACCTGGGGTGATGGAGATAAAGGCCAACTTGGACACGCTGATAAGGAACCTAGACTAGTTCCTGAGTGTGTAATTGCATTGGGTGATGAAAACATTTGCCGTGTGGCTTGTGGCAACAGTCTTACAGTTGCACTGACAACATCAGGACATGTATATACAATGGGCAGTACAGCTTATGGACAACTTGGATGTCCTGCAGCTGATGGGAAAGTCCCTACGCGTGTTGGAGATAAAATTGCTGACAGTTTCGTAGAAGATATTGCCTGTGGTTCGTATCATGTTGCAGTCCTGACTTCCAAGGCCGAAGTTTACACATGGGGAAAGGGTCTGAATGGGCAATTAGGTCACGGTGACAATGATCACAGGAATAAACCCACAATTGTCGAGTTTTTTAAAGATAAGCAAGTGAAAAGTGTTGTTTGTGGTTCAAACTTTACAGCTGTTGTATGTCTTCACAAATGGATACCGAGTGTTGACCATTCTGCATGTTCTGGCTGTCGTAATCCATTCAATTTCAGAAGAAAACGTCATAATTGTTATAACTGTGGACTTGTGTTTTGCAAAACATGTACCAGCCGAAAATCAATGAAAGCTTCCCTTGCTCCATGTTCTAACAAGCCTTACCGGGTTTGTGATGACTGTCATTATAAACTTAAGAAAGCTTCTGAATCAGTATCCTTCATGCAAACTCCTAGCTTGAGAACTGTCAGTTTGCAAGACAGCAAGGCCCCTAAAACACAGGGAATGCTATTAAGACTTTCTTCTTTTGGTTCTATTGTTCAAGCAGAAAGCAGCCACTCGAAGCTTCCAGAATCACACGATAGCAGTATTTTTACAGCTTTGAATGGAAAACTTCAGCTAGGAAATTTTGTTTCATCGAAATTATCAAATTTTCTCTCCGGAGAATCTAGGAAAAACCAGTCAGTTTCTGAACCTGCAACAAGAATATCTTGTCAGTCAGCATCTCCAGTATCATCGAAATCAAGCCCACGACAATCTTATGAAGATGTCCATGATGATTTAAAGCAGAGAAATGATATTCTAAATCAAGAAGTTATAAGTTTAAAAGACCAGGTAACCGCGGTCAAATTTTTATCTAATTTATATGCATATCGTTTTATAAAACTGATAATTCTTGATGGGATTATAGTGTGATAGATACGTTGCATCATGGTGGTCAACCTTGTTTTCTAATAATGAATTTGGTATTCCTACTTCATGCTTATGTTTTGTTGTGGGGTTTGGGGGGGGCGTGGGGGGGTGGGGGGGGGGGGGGGGGGGGGGGGGGGGGGGAGGATGTATTGGAGACCCACATTGACAAGTGATATCGCCAAATTTGTGGTTATGAGTCAGGGACAACGGTTATCCATGAGCTAGCTTTTAGGGTTTTGAGTTAACGGTAAACCCAAATTTTGGGATGATATTAGAGATAGATCTGCTATATTTTGGCCAATATCACTGCTACTCCATCCACTCATGTCCACACTCCAAATGTGTATTGGAGACCCACATTGACAAGTGATATCGCCAAATTTGTGGTTATGAGTTAGGGACAACGGTTATCCATGAGCTAGCTTTTAGGGTTTTGAGTTAAGGGTAAACCCAAATTTTAGGATGATATTAGAGATAGATCTGCTATATTTTGGCCAATATCACAGCTACTCCATCCACTCATGTCCACACTCCAAATGTCCAATCCATGCGTTAGGGTGTATTTTGAGATCTATGTTTTTAAAACCAGACCGGAGAGCGAACTGATGAGACCTCTGAGTCAGACCTCTGAGTCATGGTTACTGACCGCCAGATTGGTTGGTTCCCGATAGGGGTCGGAATAGGCCAGGCTGATCGACATGGGCCTACGACTCAGCCTACGTCAAGCCAGGTCAGGCCAGACTAACTTATAGAAACATGCATATCTCCCATCAAATTTGATTTGTTAAATGATTCTTTCGAACATAAGATATTTTAAGGTTAGAAGATAATTACAAGTTACAACGTTTAAAGGATTATGGTTAACATCTAAAGTAAAGAACAGGGAAACCCGATGCTACAAAGTTATCTCCTCATTAACTAACTAACTAGCTAATTCTCAACTCTCTCAACTGTCAAATTTTCAGTTACATCTCTCCTACTTTGATCTCTGATGACCCTTTTTGGCAACCTCTCCCGGTTCTGACCTGTTTATATGTCACCTTTCTTTTGTTATTGTTTCTCTCGTATTCTATACTTTTTTTCGTTCTCTTTTCTCTTGTTCTTTGCTGTTTCATGTTGTTCTCTTTGTTCTCTATGCAGTACATCTTTTTCTTTTTCTGTGTTATTTTTTTCTTTCTTACTTGCTTATTTTATTTTTATATTACCCTTGTTATTCTATTCTGATCGAACCAATCCAAAACAGAATAGATTTGGGACTATTTTCTGACCTTTATTATTAATGAAAACAGGATTACAAATACTGTCTACTGCACACCAACAACAGAAAAGAAACAAACAGCACCCTCTCTAGAGAATTTGAGAGTCTCTAGCCTCTCCCTTTCCACACACTAATTTTCTGGATAACTACCCTAGGCAGAAGTTTACCCTTTTATTCTAACACTCCAACTGCTAGATTGTAGAAAGATATTGAAATCCCAATATTTATTATCTAGATCTCTATTGATTTTTATAATATCTTGCGTTATCTTTTTCATTTAATAGTTTATAGTTTATTCTAACGCTCCTCAAATTAAGGAGCTGACTTTATTTGTAATTCTCCTATAAAAAGAGCTCTATTCTTACTGAAATAAACAAATTATTTTACCCTAAGAATTACAATACTGCATCAGCAGACTAGGAATAATGATCTAGGTCAGAAAAAAATACGTCCTTCTTCGAGAATGAGCCGCCCAAATAACTGGCAGCATCCATCGGTGCGGGAGCAGGCCGCACGACAGGAGGTGCGACCAGCAGTGTATGCGGTGGCGGCTGTGGTGGCAGCTCCTACCGATTGAGTATCCCTATAAATAGGGATTAGTGTATAGTCTTTTGTAATCAAACCTACTTTCATGCATTATCAATAATATTCAAAGTCTTTATTATTTTCTCTCCTCCTTTTATCTAAATTCCCACAACTTCAACATATTCTATGTTATCTTTCTTATTTAGTAGTTGACTTTATCTCTCCTAAAATTAAGGAATTTGATTTTTGTACTTCTATAAAAGGAGTCTGATTATCACTGAAATAAACATGCCGTTTTACCCTTAAAATTCCAACCGACTAGAATGGGGACTCACACTAGGTCTAATGATTGGGACCTGTTTATGAGCTTATGTTGAAAAGGTGATTGACGCTTGGGTCTTCCCCCTTAACAGCTAGCATTTAAGGGAGGGTTCCCTAAGGGCTTAGGTGTATATAAATTGGTACTAGAGCTAGTTACCATTGCCAAGATTTGTAGAAGGCTCCCCAGATAGGGTTATGACCGGTGGAGGTTTCTGACCAATGAGAAAGTTGAGTGAAGTGTCACCAAGTAAAGTGTTGTAGAGTGCAGCCGCCTAGGACGTCGGCTCTCAGAGGCGGTGCTATGATAGACACTTGGGTATTATGGGGTGTCTAAGTCCACATCGTGTAGTATGGGATTCTCGGTGGAGTGCTTAAGTTGATTTGTCTTCTCCCTTAACACCTAGCTTTTAAGAGAGAGTTCCCCAAATGCTTTGGTGCTTGTCTGTTGGAATTATCAAATAAATGAATACATAGGAGTGTGTATAGTTCTTCCTGCATCTAGGAAATCAATAGCTAATCATTCATATAGAAATATACATGCATGTACATAGGAATTAGAAATCACATTAATGGCCTTGTAAATCTCTCATTGTATTTACTCCCTAATGTGTATATAATCTGATGAGACCCTAGGCTTGACTAATCCTGGGTAAACTAATAGGTTTGGGAGGGTTTATTCTAAAAAGGGTAAAAAGGGAAATGTTACCAAGTAGTGGAGGGAATCTTGTAACCAACTTGATGAGTTGGCAGAGAGAGAGAGACTAGGGGACCTCACACATAGTAGCTGAGGGAATGAATAAAAGGAGGGGAGTAACTAAGAATGAGGTAGGCAAGAATTTGGCTTAGGCTTGGGCTTGAGTTTGTATCATTGGTATCAAAGCTCTAGGACTATCAGAGCTTGATCATGGTGAAGAAGACAACAATGGAGGAACGACAGAATGTTGTGGAGGAACGGTTGGATGTGTTGGAACATCGGTTTCAATACTTGAGGATGGAATGGCGTAACCAGAGGGAGGAGCGATGGTTGGAGCGGATGGAACGTCATTCACGACGACGTCGTGATAATTCGCGTCGTCCTCGTCCTCGCGAAGAGAGTGGTGAAACAGTGGAACCAGCGACTGTGCACATCGCGATGAGGAGATCAGAAGAAGTTGAAGAGAAGATGGAGAAGAACCTGGGAAATTTGAATGGTATCGCTGCCGATGCCGTTGTCAGCGATCTCCATTCACGGCCGCCGGAGCCACCAGAACCGCCAGATAGTGACTTACTCACAGTGGTGGCGTGGCCATCTTACGAAGTGGGAAAAGCGTCTCTCTCTCTAGTGACGGGAGAAGGCTACAGAAGTGACGAAGAGCCAAAGTGGGACAGTGGTGACGATGAGCCAAAATGGGACAGTGGTGACGAAGAACCAAAGTGGGATAGTGAAGACGAAGAGCCGTCGCCGGAAGAAGAGTGGCAAAACGACACAACAACTATGAAAGAGGTGTGGCTGACTTGCAATGGTGGAGAACCGCCTCTATGTCTTGAAGCAATGTTCAGCAATCGAGAATGGACGAAGAAAACCTGGCCGGAATCGACGCTTGAGGAAGAGAAGCAGAGTGGTGGTGACGGAAACGCGGTGGAGACGGCGCGGGAGGAGGAAAACGAAGCCGTGGCGGTTGAAGAAGAGTTGCTGGCTCGCGATTTGAGATCGTCGTTCCTTTCTCTTGAGGCGGCGGAAGAGAGGAGAATGAAGGTAAGAGATGATCCAGTGGTTATCACATTGGGCCAGGCCCAATTCCTTGTGAGTGACGTTGACCCATGCTACATAGAGAGGAGGATGTTAAAAGAAAAAAAGGACCTGGATAAAGAAAATGTGGTTGAGTCTAGTTGGACTCTAAAGAAAGTGGACCTCACTTTCAATCCAATGGGCCAGGCCCACAGTTTCATTATTACACCTTCCATATTTATTAATCAGGAGGGGATGGTACAAGAAGAACATGAAGGGGAAAATATAAAGGTTCCAGTTCCAATTAATATAGAACACAGAGGCTATAATCTGTTTGACAGGGATGAAGTGAAAGAAATGTGGAATGAGCACAATAGTGAGTTAGCTACTGCCCATATTAACCAGAATTATTCAATTGAAATTGTCAAATTATTCAAAGGAGTGGGCATATTAATCAAGATGCTGCTAGTGGGGTTTGGTAGGAGCTGTGGTACTAATATTACAATCATGGAAAAGCTTCCACTTGTCTATATGTGGGATCCAGGTGGCTTTAGAAGAGAAGGGTGGAATCCAAGTGGCCTCACACAAAATTTGAGCATACATGAGGATGCCACATTTACATTGGAATACCATGGTAATCAAACACATCAACACCACCACCAGGTATTTTTAAAACTTCAACAAAAGGCATGCCTCTTTGATGATTCTGGTATTGATTCTATGAGTTCAAAGATATCTAAGAGTCCTGTTTTTTATAATCAAATAAGCATTGTTGTTGTATTCATTGTGGATCAAGAAATTGTAATAGCCCGCAAATGTCATGCGCATCAAACCTCTATACTGGTCCCTTATGGAGATTTTGCTTTTGCGATTATGAGCCATGTTCTCACCCAAGAATCCCTACCTCTCCATTGGACATCTTTGTGGTTTATAGTTGTGAAAATGGAACACATTCAATGGGAACCGGGAGGATATTATTATTCTCTACTAATATTAATGTGCTTAATTTAATTGAGTTACTAAGCTTTAAGTTTTGGGATTCTGGAGGAATTTTGTTGTTGTTAGAATACCACTGTCCTATCCTAGAAATGAAGATAGTGATGATAAGACAAGTCGCTAATGAAGATGTGGGGCTCCTAAACAAATGGAAGCAACGTCCCAATTGTGAGAATCTATGGGAGTGGCATATTGAGTTACTATATGAATTCTTGTTATCTTACATTGAAGACATTGTGAATCTTCTAAGGAGTAATGTTGATTACTGATAGGTACCAACTAGTATTATTGAACGAAAAGGATGATTACAATGTATCCCTAGAGTATTCGAGAGACTCTAGACTCTCCATAGTGCCATAAGGCCCCAATTCTTTACAAATGATTACATGATCTCCTCCCTAATCCCTCTTCTCTATTTATAGGCTATATGCCAAACTAACTCAACCAACTAACTAACTGCTAACTAATATAACAAACATTAACTAACTCTAACTACTATAACAGACCTATCAATACTCCCCCCGGGACATTCACCTTGTCCTCAAGGTGACTAAGAGAGAAAGAAAAAAACGAAAAAAAAAATGTTGTAAACACAAACAGATCCCGAATCAACCAAACTATAGCCATGAATTATTATTGAACTGGTTCCTTGCTTTCTTCATCAATTCTTGCAACTCCTCTTGATTCTTGAATCACTTCTTGAACCTACACATAAGAGCCAATTTCTTGTTGAATCTTGCTAAGTATTTCTTTCCAACTTTGATCGCGCTTCTTCCTATTCGCCTCACTGTTTCTTTCTCTGCTTGCCCTCGGATCCGGTGGCTTCCACGGTGGTACTTGCCATGGAAGCGACACTATGTGCTGGCCAGAGTCACGCAAGTCTGGAGGCTTGGCTGGCGGACGACCCACTACTCGTCTCAGACATGATCGACGCCCAACTTGCGATTTCTTTCTCATGTTGCAGCTAGATCCCTTCCGTGACGTCCCTGTCGCTCGAATGGGTATCACACGACCCACTCGTTCTTGAACATCTTCTTGAGCCCAGAAATCATAATCAAATTCCACAAAGAACTGCCCCCTAATCTCTTTGCTCGCAATTCTGCCCCGTTTCTTTCTTCTTCGTTTTTCCTTGGTTGTGATCCCCATCATCTTCATTGCTTGCTTAGTGTTGTCCTTAGACCAAATTTGTGGGTTGCACTTCTCTGGCTTCGCACCACACCCCTTTTTCTGGTTATCTTTCTCGGTTTCCAGACTTGAAGACTCTTCTTTTTCAAGAATAGTTCCTTCAGTTCTGTCCTCCACAAGATTGGGCTTCACAAGACCTGGTTTTTCGTCAATGAAATGCCCAAGATTGGGAATTCCATAGCTGTTGTTGGGGAGCACCACCGGCTGAATCGCAGCGATGAGTTGCTCCATGCGAGTGGCTTGCTCATTGAGGCGATCGAAGCGACGCTGATTTCGAACCTCAGATTCTTGCAGTAGCCGTTCCAATTTCTCTAAACGTGATTCCATTGTGATTGAAACTGATTTTCTTGCACACAACGAAATTCCTTGCGGATCCGAACTCGCTTTGATACCAATTGATAGGTACCAACTAGTATTATTGAACGAAAAGGATGATTACAATGTATCCCTAGAGTATTCGAGAGACTCTAGACTCTCCATAGTGCCATAAGGCCCCAATTCTTTACAAATGATTACATGATCTCCTCCCTAATCCCTCTTCTCTATTTATAGGCTATATGCCTAACTAACTCAACCAACTAACTAACTGCTAACTAATATAACAAACATTAACTAACTCTAACTACTATAACAGACCAAAACATTAACTAACTCTAACTACTATAACAGACCTATCAATTACACTGAGCTACATTCTAATGATCTCATTGGAGCTAAATTCCAGATTGGTTACAATGCTTTAAGTCTTGGGGAGTATACATGGTTAGTGCTATTTTTTGGAGGAGGAGCAATTATGATATGGGGAAAAAACTGGAATGGGGTTTTGTTGTTCCACAATTTCATTTCTCACCAAGTTATGTTAGCATTATTTGTGATTCCAACCTGTGAATGGGGAGCTCAAAATGGTGATGGCTATGAGAATATAATTCAAGCAAGGTTGCAAAATAGGAAGGCGATGCTTATTGTTTGGAAAAAAAATGACAAGGAAATTCTTACACAAGGATTATTGGATGAAGTCATGAAACTCAAGGGTCAAGTGGGTTATGGTGTTATGAGTTACCAATCATCAACATCACTTGATTTTGTAGGGTGGAAAGCATTACAGCAGTGGGATCCTGGCGGAAATCACTATTCTCCAGTAACTTGTTTAGCTTTGTCATTGTGTTTTCAACTGTGGGATTCGGGAGGAAGACCATTAAGTTTGCTAGTCTATCGATACAATCACCTTGAGGACAAGGTGATTTTCAAAGGGGGAAGTATTGAGGAGAACCTAGGCTTGACTAATCCTGGGCAAACTAATAGGTTTGGGAGGGTTTATTCTAAAAAGGGTAAAAGGGGAAATGTTACCAAGTAGTGGAGGGAATCTTGTAACCAACTTGATGAGTTGGCAGAGAGAGAGAGAGACTAGGGGACCTCACGCATAGTAGCTGAGGGAATGAATAAAAGGAGGGGAGTAACTAAGAATGAGGTAGGCAAGAATTTGGCTTAGGCTTGGGCTGGGAGTACAGTGTTCCATTCTGGAATACTGCACTTGGTTTTTCATCACAATTCCATTTCTATCTGTACTTGAATTTCTCTGTAATTACCACTGATTCAGAGAATATACTATCCTATTTGATCTCATTCTATTTCCCTTTTTACTGTTTTATTGAGTTTCTATCATAATCAAATCAACTGAGTGGCATTTCACTCAAGCATTTCACAAATATTCAGTTTTCACATTATCCAAAGGCTTCAAATATACTCATCTCAAACTGTTCAAATATACTTGCCAGGTTGAAGATCTTACTCGAAAGTCAAAAAGTCTTGAGGCTGAACTTGAAAGAACATCAAAGCAACTGAAGGAAGTGACTGCAGTAGCTGCAGACAAAGCTGCAAAGTGTAAATCTGCAAAAGAGGTTATAAAGTCATTGACAGCACAGGTTGGATATTCTTCTATGTACAGATTTTGGTGTCCTTTTCTAGTTTTTGTTTTCTATATTAGCATACATGGTTGATGTTGGTTCATTCTTTACGGGTTATGTAAACCATGCTTTTAGGGAAAGTTCTAGAACTAAACATCTGTGGTGGACCTTATCTTAAGAATAAGAATGATGGACCTATATAGGAGTATAAGACCTTAGGTCGAAAATATTAGGATGCCAATTACCCTTAACATTCAAATTCTGTTAAAAACAGAGGCAATTTGTGAGCGTTACAACTTTTTCTGGTTTTCTTGGCCGCGGGGGGGTTCTATTGCATGTTGCACCGTATTCCGGTAATACACTTGGAGAAATAATCTTTAAAAGATTAAGCTATGGAGAAAAAATTGAAACTGAATAGGTTGAGGAGATTTATAATCCGACAGATCATAAACACAAATTATATTTTTATTGAAGTCTCTTGATAAGATTATGGTTCCGTTCAGTAATTGAATTGAGAGAATGAAGAGAATGGAGGGAAGAGAATGAAGAGAATGGTTCCGTTCAGTAATTTAACTTTTTGAATGTTTTTCCATATATAAATACACATACCAATATTAAAAAGACGGACATTTTAAATGGGGCTAAATAAGTAATTTAAACAATAAATACACTTCAAAAGTTGCAACTTTTTCTTATAAATGAGACCAAAGTGTGCTCCAAAAATTCTCTTATAATTAGGACAACATAGAATGGGTGTATTTTTATCCGTATGGGGAGGACTGAAAATATAAGCAAGATTTTCAAATAAATATGTGAAATTTTTCATACCCAACACTGCTATCTTTCGATTGAGAGAATGAAGAGAATGGAGGGAAGAGCTGGGTAGAAAGAGAACTATAAAAGCAAAAAATTCAAATTCTTTTTTAATCTTTCCATGTCAAATTTGAAAATCTTGCTTATATTTTCAGTCCTCCCCATACGGATAAAAATACACCCATTCTATGTTGTCCTAATTATAAGAGAATTTTTGGAGCACACTTAGGTCTCATTTATAAGAAAAAGTTGCAACTTTTGAAGTGTATTTATTGTTTAAATTACTTATTTAGCCCCATTTAAAATGTCCGTCTTTTTAATATTGGTATGTGTATTTATATATGGAAAAACATTCAAAAAGTTAAAACAATACGTGAGTTCATTGGTTCTTATAATGTTTTATTTTTTTTTCTTTTTAAATTGGGACAGGAGGGAGTAACTGTTAAAGAAACTATGTTTACATTATGAAAAGTTTGGAATTGATTTTGGGCACAACCAACATAAGATAGTTTTTTAAAACATTAGAATAGCGAGATTATATATCTTAATTGTATCTGAAGTTGTGGATGCTAAATTGTGTTACAGTTGAAGGAAATGATGCGAAGACTTCCAGAAGGACATAATGCCGACTCCAGTACAGATTCCTATGTTGAAACCCCTAATAGGATCCTAGATCAGTCCTTAGATGAGAGTCACGTAACAAACATTATCACTCCCAAAAATGAAAGCAGCAGCAATGCAGAAAATCTGATATTGTCTAATGGTTCCTCAACAAAAAATGGAAGCAGCAACAATGCAGAAAATATGATATTGTCTAATGGTTCCACAACACCAAATGCAGAAAATCTGATATTGTCTAATGGTTCCACAACACAAAATGGAAAGGCAGAGTGGGTGGTGCAACATGAACCGGGTGTGTATGTAAGTTTGTCTTCTCTGCCAGGTGGTGGTAATGAACTCAAGCGTGTTCGCTTCAGGTATTTTTCCTTTGTTACCCTCTAATTTGTTTAATATGTTAAAACTTCATCACATTTTCGTTAACAGTAGGTTCCATTCTTAAGTACAATGCCCATTGTTAGAATTAGTGCCTTGTCATCGAAAGCATAAGAACTATTGTTTGTTACTTTGTTTACAAGTTCGTTTATTGTAGAGTGATAGTTAAACCTTGGTCAGTAGTAAGTTTGTTGTTTAATTAGAGATTAGAGAGTTAGTTAGGAAAAATCAGGCGTATTGCCTATAAATAGGAAGAGGGTGAGCGGAAGGGTATTCATTTTGTGAATCAGTCTTGGACTAGAGAGAGGTCAGACTCCCTTGAATAACCTAAAAGTGTAGCGGTCATTCATCTCAATAAAAAAAAATCCATTTCTTTTTCTATACCAGTTGATCCTATCACAGATTTCCTCTTTTTGAACTTTAGATGTTTTTACTTTTTATCACTACTTTCAACTAAATGCACAATTAAAAATAAAATAAAATATAATATAAAACATTTGTCTGTTTTCACTTTATTGTTTGTGCTTTTAACATAGTTGATTCATGACATGGTACTATTCAAACCTGTATGACGCAGTGGTATAGGGTTCAGTCCTTGCCATTCCCATTATTCTGATAAAAGGTTGAGTTTTAGTACAACGTCGGTGTGTGCATTGTTCAAACATTGCAATTCAAGCCAAATGGTTCTTGCACATAGGACGTGTTATTAAAACTTAATACAACCATTCATGTGTCTTCACCTAACAACTTAGAGCCTTTTGATTTGGACTTTGGATTAATGTCACCTGATTGCATGTTATGAGCGCTTATGTGTGGGAGAAATTTTATCAGTCCTCCAAATTGGATTTTGTAGCCTTTCTGATAGGAACCAAAGAACTAGAATAGGAAAGGATAGCGTTTTGTTGAAAAGAAATGAGAAACAAAAGGAGAGATTATCTCCTCCAAAAGAATGGTACACAAGAGAGTACTCTCCTACAGGCTACACCGGCCAGCAAATGATTACAATATGCCACGAATGATCCCTCTAACTCCCTAGCCTCCTATTTATAGATCAGAAGGATGTAATATCTCATTAACTAACTCATCTTTCTCCTAACTAACAAGCAAACTGCCCGAACAACTCTTAACTACTCTGGTTATCCTTTATTACATATCCAAATACTTTGCAAATGGAGAAACAAATAGGATGGTTGGATCATGTAAAGCACAGTGGATGATGGCAATCAAACTGTTCAAATTACTTCCAACCACCCTGTATCCCTTTTTCTCTTTAAACCATTTTTATCTTTTTGTTGTTGCCTTCCCACATCTAACTGCTTATGTTATTATAGGATAGACTTAATGACCTGAACTACATATTCATCCATCTAAAACTTGTTTCCCCGTGAAAACATGATGAAATAGTACCAGAGCAAGTCGATGTGAGGGAAAGCTTTACGTGGGGTATAGACAGAAGCAGTATCACATAATACTCAATCATGTAGCTTTATAAGAGTATGAAATTTGCATGATTATCTCAAAGAAGCTACCGGTGAATGGTTCTAATAAAAGTTTTAAGCTTAACAAGACAAGTTATCAACACTGTTTGTTTTTATCATTGGAGTAGCCAGAGCTTGCGCATTTTCTTGTTATACATTCGTGATGACATAATTTAATACGCATGGTTTACTTCTGAGTCCTAACCGATTGTCCACCTTTAAAAAAAAACAAAATAAATGTTACTTTTTAAGGCCTTTTGTGTGGGCCTTATCTTCCAAATATATTTGTCCTCACTTCAAAACTATTTATAAAATTTTTGGAACGACAAAGTTGACTAAAATATTTCGAAAGTTGGAATATAGCATGTTATTTGATTACAATTTTAACCCTATTGGTCTAGTTATTATTAAGACTGCGACTCACATTGCACAATAACGTAAGTCCAAATCCTGCTGCCAATGTAAGGACCTTCTTGGTGGTACTTGGTAATATCTAAGTACATTTGTAAGCGCTCTTTCAACCTCAACTCACCATAAATTTTCTTCACAGAAAAAAAAAATGCGAGGTAGATCAATTGGTGTGGTATAATCGTTATAGGTAGAAAGAGGCAAGGGAAACCATAGGTCAAAGCATTCGAAAAGGTTTGGATTTGAATGGTTTGTTATTAGACATGATCCGCAAAACAATATTATAATGTCATTACGTGGAAATTACTTGGGCGATTCTATAGTTGACTAAAACATATTCGATTGCGCGATTAACCTTTTTTTCCACAACTTCTACATTCAATTAATTTTTCGGCTAGACCTCTACCAAATGTTCATTTGAAATTTAATTGATAGGTGATCCACGCCGCCTCGTGGAAGGAGAAGCTCATTCTCCTCCATGTCCTCACGCGGCTGAGACAGTGACTTGATCAGTTTCGGTTCGACAAAAACAAGAGAAAACGACACCGATCATGTCACCATCTTAGTCATGAAGACATAGAGGACAGTGAGCTTCTGCTTCTGTAAAAACAGTGTCGGTACTCGGCAGGTTTTCACACACCACCAAGTAGCTCTGTCAAACCGGGGGTTAACTAACCCATCCACTGTTTCAACTTAATGCAGTCTAACAGCATTGGTTTATTGTTTATTTTGTCAATCTTTTTCAACCCTTTGATTCCTAATTGAATGATAATGAGAACCAGCTGAAGAAAATAATTTTTGATGTTGAATGATATTTTCCTTATCCGCACTTACTCATTCTGAAAATTGTTTTGACAGTCGAAGGCATTTCACCGAAGATCAAGCTGAAAAGTGGTGGGCTGAAAATGGACCCAAAGTATTGGAGCGGTACAATATAGTTGCCTTGTAAAATGAAAGAGAATTTGTTTCCTTGGAAACAGAAAATTCTTTCTCCTTCTGCATCTTCCAAAATTCAGAAGGATCTTTTGTCCAAATTAGACAGGTAGGATACCAACTTATGGGGAAAATACCAGAGTAGGAAGGAAACTTATTTTCCAAAGATGTTCTAACCTTCCCCCACCCCAAAAAAAAACCGAATAGAGGAGGAAAATTTTCTTGTACTCAGTCACCGAGTGTTGTTCAATTCAACTGGGTATTTTTTTGCTTCCCCCTCTTGTTTCAACAATGCAGATGCTGTGTATGTTTTACTTGCAGCTGTGGGTTATTTTGTTCAGTTCCTCTTCACCTCTTGTATAGCACTACTTGTCTTAGGAACCTAGTGAACTCTTATTGTTGTGCATTTTGTCAATGTGCTCGTCCCATTCGTTGCACTGCAAGGTACTGCACTTCATTTCTCATCCTTTGCTGTATGTATCTGAGTTTAATGGTTCACCCCTTTTACCTTTTGGATACACTTTGCATTCTGCTTCTTAACAGTTTTTCCAAACTAAAACGTTGGACTTCTAGTTATTTATTTTTTGAGCAGTTTATGTTACTACTCTGCCCTAGCAAAAGTGGTTAATAAAGATGAAATACATTAATTTTTGTTCACCCACTTTTACTTATAATATAGATCAGAGGGTCTTTAGTTTGTGGCCCTTGCAACACTTTTGCTCTGTTTGGTGTAAAAGGATGGGTTTAAGAGTGTTATTTCTGGATAGAGATTTTTATGGAGAAAATGTATTTCTTTAGAAGATTTTAAAGTGTTTTGTATAATGTATTTATTTGGCAATCAAACGATATTTAAAAAATGCTGATAATTTTAATTGAGTATTTTACTTAACTAATTAATGAGTCATTGGCAACAAGTGAACCACTCACGTAACTAATTGATGAGTGACTGACCAGCAGCAACAAGTGAACTGGTCACGTACAAAGAAGCAAGTATAGTATTGTTTTCAATGAAGGTTATGTTTGAGTTTCAACACTTGAACTTAAAAATGAAAAAGATGTGGTTTCATAAAATTATTTGAAGCGAATATGTGGAAAACCAGAAAAATAAATTTGAACGAAAACATAAGTAAACACCTATAGCAGGCCAAAGGTCTAGTTTGTAGAGGTTCAGTAATAAAAAAAGTTGGTAAGGATTCTCTGCTCACATTCCACAAGGATGTGAGTTCAAATCCCGCCGTGAATGTGAGGACCTCTTTGATAGGTAATATGTAAGTAGCTTTATAAACGCTAAAAATACCTCGGCACTTTTCTTGACTGGTGAGTCCCTAGTACTCAACTCGCCTAAAATTCTTGTAACAAAAAATCTATAGCAGTAAAAATAAAAGTGAACCCATGTGTAAAATTGGTCAGAGCTAAAATTCTCTTTTTATTAGCCTCATATAGTGGGACTTACTCCTAATTTTAGTTATGTTAATGTAATTTACTGCTATAGCTAATGCTGTAAAATAAAATTGATATCTAATCTAATAATTGTGAATCAACCACACAACAAAATATTAAAAGCAGCCCAAGACGTGCATCTATATAGTCTGGACCATTATCACATACTTACAATTAGAAAAATCCAATAACTGCAGTTATGTGTATCAGGACGAGGTAGAGTTTAGCATATCCCAATTTCAATCACTCTGAATGTATTTGACAGCAAGAAAAATATAAAGGTTGAAAAAATATTATTAATGCAACTAGCCAAATAAAATGC
The DNA here is from genome assembly GCA_963573325.1 of Astragalus glycyphyllos. Lineage (NCBI taxonomy): Eukaryota > Viridiplantae > Streptophyta > Magnoliopsida > Fabales > Fabaceae > Astragalus > Astragalus glycyphyllos. The sequence goes on from OY754308.1 coordinate 22,535,798, forward strand.
AACCTTAATTCTCACTTAGGCATCAACTTAGTTAACCTTGCTTCTAATGAATTTTAAATTCCTTTACTGCAGAAAATGCCTGTTAGCTTAGTACAAATGGTCTGTGATCTTTAGTACAAACGGTCGGGGTCGGAGTCGAAGTCAGAGATAAAGAGAGGAAATTAGACGGTTACATGTGTGGTAAGCAATCTCACCGTTGGTAGGGCTGCCGTCCAAATTAATTAGACGGCCGCGATTAAAAAACTGTGTAACAACAAGGAATCTTTTTCACTAAATTTTAGCTTTGGCATCTATGAAGCTTAGTGTGATAACTAACAAATCAATCATTGGCAATACAGAGGTAGAATGTTAGATTTGCAACAAGTAATAAATGTAAGGAAAAACTATTCCCGAGGTCCCTTAACTTATTTTTTGGTATCAAATCAGTCCGTTAACTTTTTTTTGTAACGATTTAGTCCCTTAACTTTTAAAAACACGATAATGTAGTCCCATTTAACGTTTTTTTGTTAACACCGTTACAAAAATGCTTAGGTGGCTGTTAGATTGCTTGTGGCTTTTTTTAAATGCTTATGTGGTATTTTATTTTCTGACTCATTATTTTATAATTATTTTTAATTAAAAATTAAAAAATCATCTTCCCTAGGATTTTAATTAAAAATTATTTTTTTATTAAAAGCCCAAGATACCTCTGTTGGGTTCTTCTTCTTCTTTCTTTAAGGAACAAGACAGAAGCTTGAAGTTCTTCAATAATGGCAATCAACCAAAGAAGATGTAGAACTTCTCCAACTTCAAATGTTTATGACCAATTTTGTGAATCAATTTTTTCTTCAATAATGACCATTTTTTCATAGTAACCCTTTCTTATTCTCCACCATGAATTATGAAAACTTACCGATCTTGAAATAACAAGAACAGATCCAACCCAGAAAAACCACAACAAAACCCCAGATCTGCCATCATCCCAAAACTTCATCGTTCAAAACGAAAACGAAACAACATCATCCCAGATTTGCCATCAAACGAAACAACAAAACAAAAACGAAAACCCACATCCTAAACGAAATTTAATAATAAAAAGAAGAAGAAATCGTTTCATCACTAAATCTGGAATCGTTTAATAATTCCTTTCATTTTGTTGTTTCGTTCAATCTGGGATGATGGCAGATCTGAGTTTTGTTTTGGATGAAGTTCTGGTTTCTTCCTTGGCAGATCTGGGTTTTGTTTTGGATGAAGTTCTGGTTTCTTCCAAGAAAGAAGATGAACCAGATGTTGTTCTTCTGCATTGCTTCTCTTCTTCGTTGCTTTACTTCTTCGTTGAACCCCTTCAGTTTTATTAACCTACGTGGCATTCCTAGTCAGTAGTCTAATATCCACATCAGTGACTGTTAAACGAAGTTAACCAAAAAACGTTAAATGGAACTACGTTGTTGTCTTTTTAAAAGTTAAGGGATTAAGTCGTGACAAAAAAAGTTAAGGGACTGATTTGATACCAAAAAATAAGTTAAGGGACCTCGGGAGTAGTTTTGCCTAAATGTAATGGTTATAAACTACTGCTTTCTAGAGAGAAAGCTCAAAATACACAGTTCCATGAATTCAAATGGAAATTTTGATTATTCCATCCTTCAAGATATGATCATGAAAATCAAATATCTAGGTCTGTTCTTAGAAGCAAAATAAAATAAAAAACTTAAAACAAACAACACCAATATAACCTACATTTGTGTTGGAACTTCAATTATTTAAACCTATTCCTGTCATGTGCTACATGATATCAAGCTTTGAAAATTTTCATGTAAATAGAAATGGTAGAAGATACCAATTTCAAAGGAACAAAATAGTAAATGAAATTTTAAACATAAAATTAACAGACCAAAGATCTTCTCCTTTCTAGAAAACTTTCAGCCAATCTTGAAGTAATATCTGAATCTCTTCCCCCACCATTGAAAGGAAATATATCAGAAAAAAGGGGGAAAGTACCAATTAGCAAGAATCCTGTGTCAATAGATGTATCAATTTTTTGCAATGCAATGCAACTCATTGGATTTTGAAGCATCAAAATGTGTAACTTTCACAATTCAATTCTCTTCAGCATCCCATCACAGCACAATTATAAACAAAGTTACCGGATTGTTTTCTCGCGAGAAGATTCCATCGCGGAGGTCCTTCACTAGGAACCCATGAATTGAGTTCAATAAAACCTCCACCATGAGTCCTTGGTCCACCAATAACAATAAGCCTATTTCCACATGCCCTAAATGCAAGACCCCAACCATTCATCGATGCTGCTCGCTCCGGCAACCTACCAATAGTACACCACAATTTTCTTTCCTTGTTATACTTTTTAAGTTCCATGTCAGCATAATCAGCAGCATATAATTCATTATTTACAACAGCAACCAAAGGTGGTGCCTCAGCTGTAGCAGGCATCTCAGCTCCCCTAGCACTACGCCCGGGGGACATATTAGGAATTTCACTCCATGTCCTAGTTTGTAAATTGTACTCCTCACCACATGTGAGAAGCTTAGAATCGCGTCCACCGATTCCCCCAATAACATAAAACTTCCCATCCATGAATACCCCGGAACACATCTTCCTCGGCTTGTTCATCCTCGGAAGTACTTCCCATGTTTGATTCTCGGAATTGTACAGCTCAGCAGAGTCGAGAATATGTCCATCCGAATCACAACCACCGGCTAAGATTGCGATCTCACCAAGGCTAGCAGAACCAAACAAACATCTCGGCGCATTCATCCTCATTCCAGATTCCCATGAATTCGTCAAAAGACTGTATCTATAAATAACATGAGATCTCAACTCCCTTCCAAACACAAGAAGTTCGGTCCCCACAGCTAAAGATTCCTTATCGGAGCACATGAAGCATTCGTTGGAAGCCATTCTAGGTAAATGCATCCAACGTTCGCGAATAGGATCATACGCCTCCCATTCAAGGAGAGCACATGAAAAATAAATCCAGTGTTCTATTATACCATTCAGTCTCCTCCATGCATACAACTCACCACTCCGGATTATATTGCGAAAGCTACTATTCAGCGACGCAAGAGAGCCATAATCAGACCTCGAGCAGCGGCTGAGACAAGCAATCGAGCTGTCCCGGTTCATGCGTGGTAAAAGCGAACCGGAATCTGATGAATCCCCGGAATCTTGCTCCTGCTGCTCATCAGATTGCTGGTCATTGGAATTCACCAAATCACCTTCAAGCTGATGTTCATCAAATTGTTGTGATGAATCACCAGACTCGCAATCTTTCCTTTGATCATCTTGATCAATTTCTGGAACAACAGAATCCTCGGCATGACAAGATTGCTGCTGTTGAATCGAAATTCGACCGATCTTCTCACTTTGATAACAAGAATCCAATCTCCTGTTAACCTTCTTTAGCAGGGATTCATCTTCACCATCTATGTCTAAAGGGCGCTTCCCATTTTTTATGTCCAAATCAGGCATGTAGTTCATGAAAGACCAATTATTCTCTGTTTGGCAAGAACTTGAAAACAACCTTGGAACCACACATGAACGACCCTCCAACATAGTATTCTTCTTGGAAATCACAAATTCAACAGCACAGAAACAGGGCCAAATCAACAGCCTGTTGAAAATTGAAACAGAATTAATCAAATTCAATTCACAAGTCCCATTTTTTTCTCTTTCTCTCTTAATACTTGTTGAAAATTTAAACACCCAGAAACGGAAATAGCAATAAAAAACACGATCACAGATCGGAAACAAAAAAAAATCGGTTTTTTGTGAAGAAATGAAAGAAAAAATGCATCTTATGTAACCAAATTCATAGAGGACAAGATCTTAGGAAGCAAAAAACACTGTAGAAAAGATGAACTTCAAATTGAACAAAATGGGTTCAAGGAATCAAATGCAACACAATACAAGTATTGAATCCAACATTCCAATGAAGAAATTAAGAAAAATAAATAAATTTTGACTAAAACCCATTTATAATTATCCCTCAGAATTCAACAAAAATGTAAATTTTAATTAGATCTCCCTATAAATCTACAAACAAACTCATTCACATGAGAGAGGGAGAGAGAGACAGATGGAAGAAACTTACGAGTTGTATTGGAAGGAAGGAAGGAAATCGAAAAGTAGTTGATGTGCAGTTTATACAAGTTGATTGAAGAACAATCTTCAACTCCTTTCTTTCTCTATCTGAAACTCACTGTTTTGCATGTAACCCACCCTTTCACACACACAGAAAGCGAGAGAGAGAGAGAGAGACCCACTTTCACTTTCTCTCTCCAAACAAAAACAGCTATTAGATTAGATTAGAAGTTCTTTGGTTATGGTTGGTCCTTTCTCTGCAAATCAGATGAAATGAAAGAACCAAAATCTCATAACATAGAAGAGTTAGATACATTTTCTTACTTCATATCTTAATTTATAATAATTAAATAATCTCTTAATTACTTTTCTTTTTTATTATTAGTAGTAATTTTAATTAACTAATTAGTTAATTAAACTTTTTGTGTTATGTGTTTTTGGGTTGTGCAAAATTTGACAGAGGTGTTGGTAATGGGGACCACAAAAGGTTCGTTGATGACTGGTTACCGGCAACCGCCGGTGGAGACACGTGTTGACCAATGAGGTAGAGGACCAAACAAGTGTTTCTTCATTTGCCTCGCTCGCTGACTGAACTTTATTTGACTTTTTCTTTTAATTTTATAGAATAAGTTCCATTCCATTCCACCAAACACTTTTATAATTTAATTTTTTAGTTTTTTCATCTCTTCTCATTTTTTTCTATAGTACTACTTCGTTACAGAATATAAGTAAAAACTGGTCAATAAAAGTTGATATATCTGAATAAAAAGTTGGGTCAGATACATCAACTTCTGTCGACCAGTTTTTGCTTATATTTTGTAATGAACGGAGTATTTAGGAAGGAATTTTTTTTCTTTTAGTTAAAGAAAGTGTTATGGAGTCTCGTTAAAGCTTTCTAATGCAAAACTATCCTTAGAGTAAAAACATTGAGAAGGAAAAAGTGTACTCCTCATTTAATTTATTGATAAAAACAAGAAAGATAAAAAAGACATGGGGACTAGGCCAATACTCATAGATTAAACAACATTACATCCAAAATGAAAAAATATTATTAAAAGTAATCTATTCCAAAAAATATTAAAATTGACATGTAAGAGACATTCATTCTAAAAATGTTGGCACCAAAGTCACCAATAATCATTTGCAGTACACCAAAAACAGAACACCAAAATGAGACTAAATCATCGAACAGGAAATCAGCAGAACCTATAGTTAGACAAACCTAACTTATTTCTGGAGAAATCCTCAGCAATGAAGCTAAAAGGAAGGTCCCACCAAACAAAACCGCTTGTGTTAATACTATACCCTATCAGGACAAGAGTTACCTTCTCTATAAATACGAGAGAAATCGACGTATCTATTGATAGGCCGATAAATCAATCCATTTTTACTAGTGCTTGAATGGGCACATGATTATGTTTTTTTAAGTTTAATTATTTTGCTGTTCTATGAATTTTTAAATAAGTTTATGAGTTTTTAAACTTTTAATAAATTAATATTTAAATCTCATGTTTTTAATAAGATTTATGAACTTGTGAATAATCTATAATCTCTTTTTATGCTGAATGTTTGCACCCGTGAGTTTAGATAACAGCTGTGTACAATCTATGATGATTGCATCAAGGTAGGCTCTCCTAAGTTTGCCAAGAATACAGTCCACTACAACTGAGGCAGCATCAGAAACAATAACCGGCTGAAAGATTCTCCTATTAATTGCAACTTCCTGGTACCACCGAACAACAAGAATTGCAGCAGCAGCACAAACAGACCTGCAAGCAGCAAAGGTTAAAACACTCTGTTGGTTCATTATAGTTATTCCCCAACTAGCCCTATTATCATCAAAAAACCATGCATCAACAGATATATATATAAGAGCCTAAAAGGCTCTGCACATGAGGGACATCAGCAGGGACGTGCTACACATTCTGGGATTGAGGATTGGCCTCATTAAATTCAGCCACAAAGGATCTAACAGACTCAACTATGAAGGTAGGATTTGGTTTTTCATTTTTGAAAACCAATTGATTACTAGGTCTTCTACAGAGTCACATAGAAGATTCGAGCACCAAGTTTTTCAGTTCTAGATAACCATCTCACTCATGATAATGCATGTTTTAGGGAACATGAGTACCAAGTTGAGAAGCAAAAAGGATTCCTTTCTTCATTAACTTGCACCTTGATGGAAGGATATTCTTTGCAACTCTCCAAAGGTGATTTCTAATCTTATTCGGGACTGCTGCTTTCCAAATTTCAGACCAAAGTGAGTTAAGGTTTGAGGTAGAAGAGCTTGCCTCATTCCTACAGCTCTCCTCACATAGAGCATAATAACTTGATCCGACTGAATAATCTCCATCTTTTTCCCACTTCCATAATAATGTGGAGCCTATATGACAGATTAGTAGAGACTTGCAACCTACAAAATATCTAATACAAAATTTTGTCGTACTTTATCATGATGATCTATATAATGTATAAGTTTGAGAATTTATTTTTAAGAAATTATTAAACAATAAGATGTTTTAATAAAATGTAATAGGAAGTGTTCTGGACTGGGCCAAAATCCCACAACTTGGGCTTGGCCTAACTCGCATTTACCACCAAAGACGAAGGCCGACTCCAATCTATGGCCGCCCGCATCTAACGGTCCTAACCCATGCGCCTGGATCCAACGGTTTGGGTACGGCGCCGTTATCTATAAATAAGCGAGCAACCCTCCAGTTTCAGGTACACACTCATTCTCTCTAAAATACCTCTTCTCTTCCCTTGTTGACTTAAGCTTCGGAATGCTTGCAGATACCCCACCCGAGGCGCGGGAGGAGATCATCTCGGTCCACCCGAGGCCAGCAACCATCCACCCGAGGTCAACAATCAACCATCACAAAGCACTTCAACTTGAACCGCAGACCCATACTCCGGTACCGAACATTGGCTACCACAGTGGGAGCAATCACTCCATGGTGATTTCGGGTGGCTCTTCCGTCTCGACCACGAAAACTAAGAATACATTGAAGTGCAAATGGAAAGAGATCGCCAGCTTAACCTCTGGTTCCACCTCTGCCCCGACTAAGACTATCTATTAGGCGAACCAAACGAGTTCATCCCTCTCATCATCTCGGCCTCCATGCTTGCGTCGAGGTGAAGCGAATCCTGGTAGATCAAGGGAGCTCCGCCGACATCATGTTCTAAGACCTCCTCTCCAAGATCGGCCTGTCCCTTGCCGACTTGAGCCCTTACCTCGGGACCGATTTGTCCGGACTAGGGGAAAACGAGCCCGACCTCTAGGCTACCTCGACATCATGGTGACCTATGGTCGAAGGAAGCTCGCTCGGACTGTCAAGACAACCTTCTTAATTAAATTTAAGATATGCAGATTACCCTTTTATTTTTAATTAAATTTAATTGGAAACTTAATTATAAAAACAAGTGTACTGCCATGTTGTAAAAAAAACAAATGTATTGCCACGTAAGCAAGATAACAGCCACCTAAGCTTTTTTGTAACGGAGACTAACAGAAAATACAAAAGGGCAACGGTGCAATGTTTTTACAACTTAAGGGACCTAATCGTTACAAAAATAAAATTAAGGGACTTATTCGTTATCTGAAAATAAGTTAAGGGACCACGGGATATATTTTGCCTAATTTATATGGATGAAATCCTAATTAACTTACCCACATTAATTTATATGAAGATTTTATTGATTTGAATAGTTTCATCCTTTTCCACCGAAAAATCTAAATAGTGATGTTCTACCAAAATTATCAAGTAAAGATTCTTTTTATGGGAAGATAAGTTTTTAAAGATTAAACAAGCAGGTTTTTAAATACTTATGAAAATTGAAAATCACAAAATGATTTTGTGACTTATGATGAGTCATGAAACGGGTGTTGCAAATGCAAATTGCAGCAAAAAACATGCTATTTGGGATTCATGAATGCCAAACACGACTGCATCATAGTAGAAAAGTCAAAAAAGCTGATTATGCTACGTTTTGAATTTCCGCTTGCGTTTTCGGCTGCCTCTCTTCCTTTTTATTTTAGCCTCCTATTTACGCTGTCTTTGATTCCTTTTGATGGGACATATATCTATAATAATATTTCACTCGAACAAATAATATTTCACATTTGCACTCCACATAATTCTTTATTGAAGTAATATATAATACTTACAAGTTATATCGATTACTCCTAAACTTGTGATGTTTTTAGCTTTTTTTAATTTTGTTCCAAAATAATGTTTGTTTTAAAAATTGAATATCTAATTTGCATTTGTTTTCTAATTATATATCTTTGCGATAGTTAATATATTTTGTTACTATGGGATTCTTAGTAGTAGAGTATTTCAAGTCTTTGCATTGAAAAATCAAAATTTGTATAATAATTAATTAATGATAAACAAAGGTATTAAGTTACTTACATTATTTATTTTTAATTGTATTTAACTAATACAATTACTTAAATACAATTAAAAATAAATAATGTAAGCGTAACTTAATAAAAGGGCATTTTGGTACATACATACATCAATTAAATGATTTCCCAGTATGTGTGCAAAATGATAAACTACATGGAAAGGAGGAAGATCTTACAAGGATGGATCATCTCTAGTGGAAAACTTTTCGATTTTCTACGATAGTGATCGATCCCCCCTAAAATACACTTTATGTCCTACTATTAATTTTAATATTAAACTCTCTCTCTCTCTCTCTAAAACTTTTCGATTTTCTACGGTGGTGATCGATCCCCCCTAAAATACACTCTATGTCCCACTATTAATTTTAATCTCTCTCTCTCTCTCTCTCTCTCTCTCTCTCTCTCTCTCTCTCTCTCTCTCTCTCTCTCTCTCTCTCTCTCTCTCTCTCTCTCTCTCTCTCTCTCTCTCTCTCTCTCTCGCTCGCTCGCGCGCACACACACAATAAACCACTACTACAAATGTTTGACCTCAAGAATCATCTACCATATATGTTATGTGGAAGATTTGGCTCCTAGACTAGGGGTGCTCTGCAAATAATTATATTTTGACACAGACCTAGCTTTTATACCAATCATTTGATTCTAAATCCAAAGTTTGAAATTTAGGATTACTTGAACAAGAAGTAGGTAACGAATTCATGTTGCAAGTTTTCGTTTAATGTGTCAGAGAATATGAGAGAAGCTGTCTCGATTCCTATAAAGATATTGTCATTTATAATATGAATGGATCAACAACACTATTTTATTGAAAAGAGAAAGGAGCCTCTAGCCGAGTGAAAATAATATAGACTTACTTACCCGTCTTAGTAAGTTCACACAAAATAATATACACACATTGATTCATTACAAATAATCTCAATTAACCCTAATATAATAGTAATAACACAATTGGGATTAAAATAACAATATTATTTTGACATTTAATTAATTTGAGTATTAAAGCAAAATTAATCTGATAATACTAGTCCAAAATAAATAATCCAACAATGTCTCAGTTGGACAACATGACGACTCAGTAATACTTCAGATTAATTATACAATACATATATAGTCAGTACACTATGATGTCAAAATTTAAATAAGTATCATAACTAAATACAATCAAGAGTTTGTCCACATATGCTTACAACTAGGACCAATCAGAAAAAGCCACACACATCTCCAAATAAATACGTGGCGTCCACATCAGCTTTTATTGAAAATTAATTATGAATATATCTCAAAAATGAAAAATCAGGGGATCGAACCCGCTTCCTCACACCCTCACCTTCCAACACTAACCATTTGAACAATTACATTTTGTTGTAATTGAAGCGTATTATAGAATATATACCATTTTTTTTAGCAAAACCTATTTGACATCTAATATTTTGTATCACTTTCCATAGATTTTAGATTCTATATATTTATTAACTAGAATGTTATTAAATATGAGTAATTTTATTGATTTTCAAATTTGTTTTTAATTCAAGATTATATTAAATTTAAAAAATTGACTTTTAATATCTTACATTTTCTAATTCTCATATTATTTAATACCAAATTTATTGATATTGGGTCATGCAGGTCAATTAGTGACCCCTCGGTTCGACCATTGACCCAGTGACCTGCTCGGGTCGATCATCGGGTCGCTTTTAATAACATTGATTGCAGCTGACTGTTTCAAAAAAAAACAAAAACAAGTAATGAATACAATGCTAATTTTGTGGATCCAGTAATGAATACAATGCTAATTTTGAAAATCCTTTCGGTCGGAACTACTATCTAGAGAAGATGGAGACTATCAGAAGCACAAGAGCAACAAGGTAGCCGGGTTATTATAACATAGGTGCTGAACCTGTTTTGGATTCATTCTGTAAGTATTCTTATAACTGCATATTGGTTTTCCCCATTCTTTTCAACTTTAAATTTTTTATTCCATTTACCAAAATTATGTCTTTTGCATTGCACTTTCATTTTAGTACATGTTGGGGTTGTAGAATATAAAACTAGAATTCAATTTTATGTTTCATTTGTGCTCACATGGCATTCAACTTACTTTAAGTAGTAATTTTCGGTTCGTGTAAGTAACTACTAAGCAATGATGGATATGATATGGATAGAGTGAACACAATTATTCAAATCCAAATATTAAAATTATCATAAATAGTAGTGCGATTAGGATATTGTGTAGTTGTCTGTCATATATAAATTTATCTCAGACTATTGTGACGGTGTGTGTCATATATATGATATTGAATTTGCAACTTTTGTTCTGTTTAATCACGATGCAGTGAGCCTAAGATACAATTTCACAACTTTCATCAAGATAGAAACCCTAAGATAAAATAAAATTTGAACTAATGGTTCTTTCTTCGCACAGTCATTATATCCCACTAAATTTGGGACTTCTCTCAAACCCTATCGCGATTTTTAACCCAAAACGGTGCTGCTCTGTATTCCTTTTGTTTGCTCTCAATCTTTTTTATCATCACTCTCAATCTTATTCCTAATAGTGAGTAATAATAATTAGATTGCAATAGATCGTTCCATATTTAATTTTTTTTACAAAATTAGATTAGTCGCTGGCAAAGTCGTTGGATACTAACAATATGATAAAAAAACCTAATCTAATGCATCATTATGCTTTTATTGATTATCAAGTAAAATATTTACCATTCTCCAACTACTATTGTATATCGTACGTATGATAAAAAAAATTCTAATCTAATGCATCATTATGTTTTTATTAATTATTAAGTAAAATATTTACCATTCTCCAACTATTAATTATTTTTGTCAAAAAAAAACTATTAATTATTCAGTCATAGATGTTACAATAGAATGAATATATAAGGTTTAATAAAATAAAAATATATATAATGTTTATATTAAAATAAAATATCAAAAATTATTGTCAATTCTAAAAAAAAATTAAACCTCATTAATTATGGAGCTTTTATAGGCAAATAAGATATGGGGAATAAGTCCCTTTTAAAAAAGAAGATATGGGGGAATAAGCAATACTAATATTGATATTCTAATTTCTTTTTATATCTTGATTTCAAACTTATAACATCAAATATTTTAGGTTTAATTACATTTTTGGTCCCCTATAATAGTACATTCATGATTTTGGTCCCCTAGCCAAAATTGGTCAAACTAATGGTAGAAGTGGTACTAAGTTAAATGACGTGGCATCTCATGTTTGAGTGCAACATGAAATTTTTAATTAAAATATAATATTTTAATATAACGATTTGTTTTTTAAATAAGTAATAATAAACATCCCAATATCTGGTAATAAAGTATTTTTTAATCTACTTTTTTCCAACTTACTGACTCTCTTTCTCTGCGATGAAGGTTCGGAGATAGCAAAGCTTGGTGTTACTCAACGTGGAAGTTTGATGAAGATCATGAGGAAGATCTTAGAGTGACCAAAGGATCTTTGTTATGTATACTTATGGATGGATGTATTGTTTCATCCTTCCCTCATAGTCTCACACTCGACTAAACGAGTGTTTTCTACCTGTGCGTGGGAATCTCGACGAGGACTTTTTCTATGTGGAGACGGGGACGAGAGAGATAATTCCCCCACTGTCAATTCTAGGATGAGGTTGAGGATGGGGACGGGGACCATTCCGCTGTCCGAGTACATTATATGTGTTTTTTAATTAAAAACATTATTAAAAAATACAAATGTGCTAACTGCTAAATTTTGTTCTTAATTTTATTTTTTGAATATCAATAAATAAAAGGATGACTAAATTTTATATTAAAATATTAAACTATGATTTTTTAGTTTAACTATAATATTTTTTAGTATACAATCTAATCTAATAAACGTGTCATACTAAAATTTGTCATGGTGGGTTTATTTTCTAATGTGTCCAAAGTAGTCAATTTTTTTTGACATAGTATACGTAAACATTCGACTGACTCTTTTTTAATCCTCAAACAACAATTTCAAAATTTAAGTTAAAAGAAAATGTATACCCGTGCTGGCATGGGTGATACATACTAGTTAAATGAAATTGTAAGTGTCGTGGTAATACATAAAGAAATTTGAATACATAAAGAAAATCTCACAATCAATTGATTTTATTCAATACAAAAGCTATACATTCTTATTTCCATTATACTCATTCTACTCACCCGACTAGAATCAAATTTAACATGTAAATATAAAATTTTGAAACTTCACATTAAAATGATTTTATTCAATAGAAAAAAATAATTTTTAATCATACACCAAATTTTATTTTTACTCTCAGAATTGATTCACCTAGTACCTACGCAGAATCTAAAAGAAACTGATGCTGTTTTGACAAGCAATAATGGTAGAGATTGGGACACCGTTTAGGCCTAAAAAATTGCTTTCCCTGCAGCACTGTTTTGAGATTCCCTAATCATGTCAAACTTATAATAATTATAGTTCCAACAGTTATTGCTCCTATAGTAGGCTTTGATAGGCCTAACTTTGGCACTCTAGTGCCTATCAACCTTGAATTATAGTAATCATAATTTTCAACAACAACCCTTTTGTTTCTTCACCTCTATTTTCTGTTTTCCATAGTTGATAAATGATAATGGTGCTGGGGTCGGCATTAGGACATAATCACAACAGTTAACACTTAACAATAATCCCAATCAATTTCTAGCTTCTTTCATTTCATATAGCAATATGATTTGATCGGAGTTCGTCACCAAATTTGTTTTTTCTACAATTTTTTAGATAAGTTATTAAACAAACAGATAAAAATATGTTATGACGCCTTACTTATTCTGTTTTGTTAGCATGAACAAAACGACAAATAAATACAACAACACTATCACATGCTCACACTTGGGTTGGAAAATGGGAGTTGGCGTCTTTATATATGTTGTTAAAATTATTGATGCGTCATTTCTAATTTCTTTTTTTTGACAAAATCTAATATATTTTGTTAATTAACATATTCTCCACCTAAAAACTATGCCTCACTTTTTTTATATAATGTTATTATATTGCATTCACATTTGATAAATTGTACTAAGAAAACTTGAGGTGACGAGTTCGAATTCTCTTGGGACAGTTGTAAAATGACTATTAGTGCCACTTTGACTAATAAAATTTCTTCTTCCCCAATTTTAAAGTGATTAAATTTCTTCACGAGATAGAATATGTCTTTCTCAACACTTGACTCGGTCTTCATGATGCTTAGCACAAATGTCACCATATCTATGTAAAATGAGGGGCTTCCAAATTGCATTAAAATCAACCAAACATCTCCACTTCCATTTTGCTAACAAAAAAATGTTAAAAGCTTCCAAATATTTGATGTCTAATCCCCCATCTTTCTTAGATTTACATATCTCAAGCCACCTAAATTTTTTTCATTTCATCATTGTTGCTAACCCATAGAAAACCCCTTTGAATCTTTAAGAATTGATAAGGGTAACTCTACCTCTCATAGATAACTACCGCCCCTTCTAGGAAGAAAACCGTGCTCTTACTGATTCCACCACTAGCTTCCAGGAGCTGCTTCTTTAGGATTAACACCCACCGGTATGCCCAAGAATGTAAACGGAATGGAAGAAATGCTACAAGACAAGAAGGAGGATACCGTATTAAGAAAACCCTCCCTTAAATTAATGTCAAACAAATTGCTCTTGTGAAAGTTTACTTTCAGCTCGGACACTAATTCAAATCCTCTAAATATGGACTTGAGACTCCATAAATTATTCCAAGTCCCTTTGCCCACCAAAATTGTGTCATCAGCAAACTCGAGGAGAGAATAATGCTGATGTACATTCACCTTATACCCTTCAAACAACCTGAGGATAATAGCATTCTGTACCATCCCCGCTTAACCTTCCACAACAAATAGGAACAAGAAAAGTGATAACTGTTGCAAGCCCTTAGTTACGTTGAAATTTTCAGTTGGGCTACCATTAACCAGAACCGCCATAAAACTCTCATAAATGCAAGCCCATGCAATCCACCACTCATGAAAGTCAACCTTGAAAAAAAGACAGTGATCTCTTCTTCTCTTCACTAAATCTACAATCTCATTTACCACCAACACACCGTCCAAAATTTGTCTACCTGTGATAAAAGCTGATTGGCATGGGGAAATAAGCTAACCAATAATCTTCTTTAGTCTAGATACTAAGACCTTGGCTAAGATCTTATATTAGCAGCCTATCAAACAAATTGGCCTATATTTCTTCAGCCCCTGTGGATCATCTTTTTTAGGGATCAAAGCAAGAAAAGAGGTTGTGATACCTTTGGGTAAAACCAGACACTTATGAAATTCTTGAACAAAAGCCACAATAACATCCTTTACCATAGAATAACATTCTTTGATGAAACTGAAATTGAAACCATCGGGGCCCGGACTCTTGTCACTGTCGCACCCCCAAACCCCATAAGTCAATAGCAGACAAATATAGTCCATGTCTAACCGCCACATTCAGATTATTCAACTCCGACACAATATTCTCAATTTTGAGTTCTAACCAGACAAATACTTCCTTATTCCATCCCTTTAGACTTTATTTTAACATGTTGAGCTTTTCCTTAATGACAAACACCTTCTTACCCTACAAATGAAAACTGCTCCAAACCTCCACAACAAAGGATTTGAAATTTTCATGTTGTAAGCAACAGTTATTAAAGCAGAAAGGTTTTGGCCTCTAATCCCTATTAGAACACAATAGCCAAGTTGGACAATGATCAAAAATATCCCGCTTACCAACTCTTTGGTCCTTGATTTGCCATGCATTTAAAAGTCATGATCAAGAATCTTTCTATTCCGCTAGCTGATATACAGTCAGAGTAAAACCATGTAAACTTTTTATCTAGCAAAGGTGGATCTATCAAGTCCATATCAACTATGAAAGCGTTAAAATCATTCGTGTTTTTCCTCCTCAAATTAGCTGAAATACCCTTTATTTCCTCATGTCTTGAAACCGCGTTAAAATCCCCATCTAAACACCATTCCCCATTCACGCTATTGTCCTTGAGAGTACATAAATCATTTCACAATTGTTTTCTTCCAGATGTAGAACAAGGAGCATATATACACAGGCAAAGAAAAATCTTAGAACGTCATTCCACACAGCTCCACCAAAAAACGCGGAGGAAGAACCAGCGCGATGGTGACTCTGCTCCTCTCCCATCGCAACACCATTTGCTTCAGGAATAGATGAAGCGGAAGCCAATACGTGTTTAACCATGTGCTTCTTGTTCACACGAACTAGAGCATTCAGAAAGCCTTTGAGTGAAATTTTCTTTCTCGGTAGGGCTTTTTCCAAGGAGGACTTGTCATGTTTGTCAATAATGACAAAGGCTTCATCAAAGGAGTACGTAGAGTAGGTAAAATAAACTCTGCTCAGATTCAAAATGTTCAATTTGAAAGGATTAATGCATAACTTACTTAGTGTAGGTCAGTAATGTGATTCTGGACTTGAAGTGACTTTTAAATCTGATGTATGTAGAATAAATAGTTTAGAGTCTGGAATTTTTTTTTACTGGTCGTAGAACAAATAACCTCTATAGCATTTGTCTTGATGATTTACCAAATTAAATGTGTCTAATTTCAAAAGAAGATGACAAGTGGATGTGGCATAGGAGATTTGGTCACATTAGCATGAAAACCTTTTCAAAATTGTCCAAACTTGATTTAGTCAGAGGACATCCAAAGATCAAGTATGAGAAGGATAAATCATGTGAAACATACATTCAAAGAAAGCATGTTAAATCATCTTTTAAACCTATCAACATGTTTTCCACTCAAAGACCTGTGGAACTTCTGCACATGGACCTATTTGGTCATACTAAGCATACTAGCCTAAGTGGAAAAAGATATGGCTTTGTTATAGTTGTTGATTACTCTAGGTTCACATGGGTAATTTTTCTAAAACACAAAGATGAGGCATTTGAAGGCTTCAAAACATTTTTTAAGAAAGTTCAAAATGAGAAGGGTTCTAACATTGTTGCAATTAGAAGTGACCATGGAGGAGAATTTGAATATGCTTTATTTAAAACTTTTCTTGAAGAGAATGGTGTGTCTTACAACTTCTCTTTTCCAAAAACTCCTCAACAGAATGGTGTAGTTGAAAGAAAAAATAGAACATTGCAATAAATGGCTAGAACATTACTCAATGATTCAAAGATTGGAAAATACTTTTGGGCAAAAACAATAAATTCTGCTTGCTACATTCTGAATAGAGTAACCATTAGAAAAACACTAAACAAAACCCCATATGAACTCTGGAAAGGAAAGAAGCTTTATCATTTTTTATTTCCATGTATTTGACTGTGATTGCTATGTTGTGAATAACAAGGACAATCTAGGAAAGTTTGATGCTAAGGCTGACCCTGCATTATTCTTAAGATATTCTCTCACATCAAAAGCATATAGAGTGTTCAGTCTTAGGACTAAAGATGTTGAAGAAAACATGCATGTTATGTTTATTGAAACTAACAGTTCAATAGAAAGAAATGAAGATGACGAGATAGATGCAAAAAAGACAGATGGGAAGGGTGATGAAATGAATAAGAAAGTTGAATCTAAGTCAGTCCCAACCCTTCTCGACCTCTAGACAACCCTAGCAGCCAACCAACTCAAGCTTCTAAGCTACCAAGGAGTTGGAGACTGGTGACTTACCATCCTCAAGATCAAATAATTGGTGAAACTTCTAAACCAGTAAGGACCAAAAGCTCATTTAGAAGAGAGAAGCTTCTCACAATGCTCTGATCTCAACAATAGAACCAAAAAAATATAAATGAAGCAATTTTTGATCAATCATGGGTAGAAGCTATTCAAGAAGAGATTGCTCATTTTGAGAAGAATGAGGTATGAAACTTAGTCCCATCTCCAAAACATCAATCAATTATTGGCACAAAATGGGTTTTCAGAAATAAAATGGATGAGAATGGTAAGGTCATCAGAAACAAAGCAATGTTAGTTGTTTAAGACTACAATCAACAGGAAGGTATTGATTATAATGAAACATTTGCACCTGTTGTTAGACTAGAAGCCATTAGAATACTTCTTGATTATGCAGCTCACAAAGATTTCAAACTCTTTCAAATGGATGTCAAAAGTGCTTTTCCAAATGAATTTCTAAATGAGGAAGTGTATGTACACCAACCTCCTGGTTTTATTGATGAGAAACATCCAAATCATGTTTTCAAACTGACTAAAGCTCTCTATGGTCTTACACAAGCTCTTAGACCTTGGTATGCGAGACTTAGCACCTTTCTGCTCAAAAATGGTTTTCAAAGAGGAAAAATAGATGTTACTCTTTTTAGAAATTTTTTAGAAAAAGCCT
Organism: Astragalus glycyphyllos; assembly: GCA_963573325.1. NCBI lineage: Eukaryota > Viridiplantae > Streptophyta > Magnoliopsida > Fabales > Fabaceae > Astragalus > Astragalus glycyphyllos. Next base: position 22,553,646 of record OY754308.1, read on the forward strand.
CAAAGATAAATTATTAACTATTCAAATTTATGTTGATGACATCATCTTTGGAGTCACTAATGAAAAGCTATGCAATGACTTTTGAAAATTGATGAAGAGTGAGTTTGAAATGAGTTTGATAGGTGAACTGAGATACTTTCTTGGTTTACAAATCAAACAACTTAAGAAGGGAATCTTCATTTCTCAAGAGAAATATATCAAAGATCTTCTTAAGAAATATAAAATGAGTGATGCAAAAGCTATGACTACCCCAATGCACCCTTCTGCAAATATTGAAAAAGATGAGAAGGGTGAGCCTATTTCTGAATAGGAATACAGAGGCATGATAGGTTCTCTATTATATCTCACTGCAAGTAGACCAGACATAGTATTCTCAGTAGGGCTATGTGCTAGATTTCAAACTACTCGAAAAGAATCTCATCTCTCTGCTGTCAAAAGAATTTTCAGATATCTTGTTGGAACACCAAATCTTAGTCTTTGGTACAAAAAGAAAACACACTTTGAGCTTATAGGGTACTGTGATACTGACTATGCTGGAGACAAAATTGAAAGAAAAAACACAAGTGGTTCATGTCAACTACTTAGGGAATCACTCATCTCATGGTCATGCAGAAAACAATGTACAATTCCCTTATCAATAACAAAAGCTGAATATGTCTCAACTGTTGGTTGTTACTCTCAAATTCTATGGATCAAAAATCAAATTGAAGATTTCTCTTTAAGTTACTCAGGTATTCCAATATTTTTTGATAATACTAGTGCTATAAACTTGTCTAAAAATCCAATTCAGCACTCTAGGTCAAAGCACATTGATATCGAGCATCATTTCATTAGAGATCATGTGCAAAAGAAAGACATTGAACTTGTTTCTGTGGATACTAAACATCAACTAGCAGATATTTTCACTAAACCCCTCTTATTAGTTATATTAAAAGCATGCTTCATATCATTGAGACCCCCTCAAATGAGAAGGGTCATGACCACAAACCTTCTTAGTAGTGAGAAGGGTCATAACCCTAAACCTTCTCAACTTTTGAGAAGGGTCATCAGATGCATATGACCATAAAAATACAAAAAGATGTTGTGTTGTTTGTTGTTTGTTTCATTTAATGTTTGCATTTAATTTGTCTTTGTGTTAATATTCTTTCTGTCTTAGGTTAGAAATATTAAAAAACCGAAAAATAGGAACCTAGCCGTTACAACATTTCTTCTCTCTCTCTCTCTCTCTCTCTCTCTCTCTCTCTCTCTCTCTCTCTCTCTCTCTCTCTCTTTCTCCCTCCCTCACGTCTCAATCAATACTGTTCAACGGTTATGCAATAGACAAAAATTCCTTAACCATTGGTCAATAGCTTCTCTGAAGTGATTAAAAGACATCACTTCATCTTCTCTCTCGCAAACGGTCATTTCTCTCACTCACTCCCTCTCTCGCATCCTTCCCTCAAAATCCCTAAGTCTTTAAATGGTTATAACGAAAAATACTAAACCAACTCCCACTCACTTTGACTCGCAAACAAACTCAAGAGAAACTGATCCTCACATTCCAAATTTCATTCTCGTTTCTCCTCTTCAAGATCTTGTAACCGTAAAACCACCGAAATCACGACCAACCAAGATGAAAACGCTCCTAGTGGAAATCCAAGGAGATCAAGGAGAGTTAAATTCCACTCTGCTGCTAAGAACACTACTAGAACATCTATGGAGGCTCCTATCAATGTTGAAAATGATGAAAACCCTTCTAAACCCAAAACAGAGCAACCAGTTGCTGCAGAACAGAAGGTTGAAGTCTCTCAACCAGTTGTTGAGAATGCTCAAGAGAAGAAAAATGTGGAAAAAGGAAAACAAAAGATTGAATCTTTGCAACCACAAGGTGGTAAGAGGGGTCAAGTACTTAAGAAGAGAAAGGAAGCAGAAAGATCTAAATGGGCATCAAAACCCATTGTTCAGGAACTGTGTACTCTCCTGATGACATTGAGAAATGTGGATGGAAAATCACTTCATTTCTCACTCAACAGAAATGGGAAGAGTTCATCACTTGGATGATCGGGTTTACAATGAAAGAGTAAGAGAGTTCTATGAATATGCTTCAATCAGATATGACCCTCCAAGGATCATCACTTTAGTCAACAAGAGGGAAATTGTGGTGACCTCTCTCTCTTGGAAGAGCAGTTAGAATACCAGATGAAGGGAACAAAGTCTATGATGAAAACTGGTATGAGAAGATTGGAGTATCTCTAAAAGAACTAAAAGCCACCTTTCTCAAAGACCCTTCTCTTCCTATAACTGCCCCACATCTAAAATACAAGGTAAGAATTCTTCACCATATCTGTTCACACACTCTTCTTCATAGGGCTAGTTCATTTGAGAAAGTAACTACTGGTGACTGCATTGTTCTATATCATCTCATCACCAACAAACCAGTTAACCTACCCTTGATTGAAATATGGCAAAGCTCTCACTAGATTGTTCAATCATTACTTGATTGACATTTCTACTGATGACAGTGTCATTGAGAGGAAAACCTCCACTGCCAAAAACCTAAAACTCATGGGGATAGATATCACCACTATTGATGAAGAGAAGAAGGATAGGAAGAAGAAGAAACAGAAGACAAAACCATTGTCTAGTTTGTCTGATACAGAGGAAACAATTGCTGAAGTGGTTAGGAGAGAAACCAAAAGTAAGAAGAAGAATGATCTTTTACCTCGAGAAAGAAGATACACTTGAGAAGGGTTCTGAGATGGGAACAGAACTTGAGAAGGATCAAGGAATTGAAATGAATGATCTTGAGAAAGAGTAAAATGAAGAAGCAATTGGTAAGAAGGAAGCCTCACAAGAGCTTATGGATATGATACATAAGAAGGTTCAGAATACTGAAGAGGTTGTTGAGAAAGAACATTCTCATGAGCTTGCCAGGGAACTTGAGAAGGATCCTCATCAAGAAGATTCTGATGATGAAAGGACCATCACAGATAAAAGAGAAGATTCTGATCACTCCTCCTCAAGAATGGTAATGGCACCATTAATGAAGGTATACACCAGAACAAAAGAAAGAACAGTGTGGAAGCCTGTTAATCAAGAGGTCACAAGCAATTTGGTGCAGCGATTTGATACAATTGCAGCTAGAGAAGGGTTGAACACACCAGAGAGGAATTCTGGTGGTGAAAAATCAGGAGAAAAGAATGGGGAATTGCACTCAACTCTTCTGGTGGTAATGGTTCTGAAAGAACTGTTGTACTTGAAGGCTTGACTCCATTCAATTTGAATGTTGTGGTCACTGAGGAACCATCACATGAGGTGGCAATTGAAGAAGGTCAAAGATATGCTGATGAAGAAGCTGAGAAAGTTGAATCTGCTCAAGCTGAGGAGGATGAATCTGCTCAAGTAGAGGAGGTTGAATCTGCTCAAGAAGAAATGGGTGGTAATGCCTCTGAACCATTAACTCAAACTATACCAATATCACCAAAGAGGGAGCTTCACTATAACACCTTCTCACCTATCATACAAACTCCTCTCCCTTCAATGTTCAATGAGCAAATGCCAACATTTCCACATTTCTCATCTGTCTCAAATATACCCTACTCTATCCCACCTTTCTCACCTCAACCACTCCCCATTGCAACTGCACCTCCAACTGAACCATCACCAAATCCTACTATCTCACGTGTAACCTCCCATAATCTTGAACAACTCTTAGCTGCCATTGTTTGCTGGTGTTTTTAGCAAACAATCACTAGTTTTATTAGAAGGTTTGTGAGATCAAACTAGAAAAATCTCAAAGCAATGCCTCTGAATTGCGAGTGGTTTGTGTTTCAGAAAATGTAGAAAAGGGGACGATTTGCAATGATTTAACAGAATCGAAAAGAAAAGAAGCAGTAAATGGTACGTGAATTGTAAAGAAAAGACAAAGAAATTGCATTGAATCATAAAAATGGTACACGATCACATACAGGGATTCTTCCACTCGTTTTTCGCTCTGGCTTGGAAGTTAGAGTTTCAGGAATCGGTTGTGTATTGTGATTTTGCGACCCCTGTTTCTTCTCAGAAACAGTTATTTATACAAAGGAAAAGAGGGGGAAAATTGAACTAAGTAACTGCCTAGAAATTTGAAAATTAATAACTGCTACTCCTACTTTCGACCAAAACCGCTCTATCACGCTTCGACCAACCGCTAGTCTTCAGCGCATAACTGCTCTGTTTTTCTGTCTGTCGAAAGCTTGTGTCCAATTTCCTCTCTCTTGCTTTTGCTTCCCGGAAACTTGTCGAGTTTACCTTGCGCATGACCATTTTCTCTGTCGAAATAATTTGGTCTTCGTCGAAATATAAGTCAGGCCTTGTTGACCATTTTCAATGAAGCCTGTCGAAATTACAGGCTAACAAATTGCCCCCCAAAAATGTCTTTTTCGACTGAACTTAAGGAGGAAGAAGAGAAAGACATTTTTGAATTCACCATCGAAATAACTTTGCACTTGAGTAAAATAGCTGTATACCTGATATCACCACTGTTAAGTGTTGTTGACGTTACTCCTATACTAGTGTATTATGTGGCCTTCAATGTTCTACTTCTCAGTAAATGCCTTATCTCACCATTTCCTATAAGGCTTCTTCAATTCTTTTACCTCATAAGTTGCCATCAATAATCCATATTCAAACCTTGAACTTGAATAGCCTGTAATTTCGGCCTTTGACTATGTTTACTGATTTCCTGTTCTAACTTTGAATGGTTCCACCATCTTCTGTTACGTTACTAACGCCGTAATTAAAGTAATGCCTCACTTCTCGGAACGTCAAACTCGTAACCAACTGACGCTCTTTCGTACTTCTCCTTATAAATAGAAGAGTTTTGTTTCTCATCTTCACCACTCCATGATTTTTCTTCTTTTCCTTTCCCGTTTCAGGATCATTCCCTTTGCTTTGAGTCTTCCGCGTAACCTCATCTCTCATAATTGCAGTGAGGTTGCCTGGAGGTTCAAAGTGATGGTTTTTGATCTCTACGAATTATGGCTTTGCTCCTCTTTTCTTCATGTCACTTGATCTTGCAACTTTCTGAGTTTATGCGGGAGACTCAAAGTGGGAGCAGGGAGATTCATCAATATCTCCTCTCTGAAGGGCTTCCTGAGGTTTACCAAGCAAGGAAACGCCCAGTTGAAAGGCTTACAAGCCTAACACGCAGATGAAAGAATGACCCCCCGAACGACGGGAAGCGTCAACGTGGTCGAAGAAGACCACCTAAAAGAGAGGTTACTTGGTCGTAAAAGACCAACTGCAATTCAGCGTTTTATTTATGCCTAGTTTATTTACCCTTTCGGCACTATGTAACTTGGCAACATTATAATGAAATTTCTTCCATTTTATTCTTGAGCAATTTTTATTCTGTGCTTTCGACCATGTTTTGGCAACTTAAATGCCATGTTTTTACGCTTTCTTTATATTTATTCCAGCGTTATTTTAACTTCTTGCAACGTTGGCTTATACTTTTTCAAATATTTGCCATTTATACGCAAAATTCTTTCATCAGCGCCAATCTCTTTGACCTCATATGCGCCGTTTGAATAAGCTTGTAAAATTTTAAATGGTCCTTCCCAACTTGGGGACCATTTACCAAAGACTCTATCTTTTTTATCCATAGGCAATAGGACCTTCCACACTAGGTCACCTGAATCAAAGGCTTTAGATTTAACCTTTTTGTTATAAGTTTTAGCTACCCTCTCTTTCTGTCGAATAAGCATATCTAAAGCTAATAACCTTTCTTCGTCTAAATCAACCAATTCATCAAGCATCATATTCCAATAATAATCAGAGGGAATCTCCCACTGTCTTTGAATTCTTGTTGATTGTAGACAAATTTCAACAGGCAACACTGCATTGTGTCCAAATGTTAGCCTATAAGGAGTAGTGTTGATAGACTCTTTGGGTGAATTTCGACAAGCCCATAATGCTTGTTCAAGGGTATTATGCCAATTTTTTGGTTTCTGCCCAACATGCTTTTTAATCAAATTAATAATAACTTTATTGGCAGCTTCTACTTGACCATTGGCTTGCGCATAATATGGTGTCGAAGTTAATAACTTAAAACCAATTTCAGAAGCAAACTCTACCATTTTTCTACCAGTGAAAACTGATCCCTGATCTGTAGTAATGGTTTCTGGAATTCCAAACCTATAAATGATATGATTTTGAACAAACCTTATCACTGCTTCTTGATCAACATTGGCTAAAGGTATAGCTTCAACCCATTTGGTGAAGTAATCAATTCCTACAAGGATATATCTATGGCCCTTCGACGAAGTTGGCTTTATCTCTCCAATCACATCTAGAGCTCAACCTCTAAATGGCCAAGGTTTGACTATGGCATGCAATTCATTTGCAGGTACATGTTGTATCCCAGCATGCTTTTGACACTCTTGGCATCCCTTAGCAAATTCTATGCAATCTTTCAGCATAGTTGGCCAATACATTCCTTGTCGAAATAATAACCACTTCATTTTGTGGCCTACTTGGTGTGAACCACATGCTCCACTATGTGTATCAGAAACTGCTAAATATGCCTCATTTTCACTAAGACATTTTAATAGTACTCCTTCAGGAGTCTTTTTAAACAATTCGTTTCCAATTATCACATAGCTCAAAGCTCTGTATTTTACCTTTTTATTGGTATTTCTTGTGGGATTTTGCAAATATTCCACAATAGGCCTTCGCCAATCATTATTGGTCATATTGTCAAGAGCAAAAATTTCTGCTAAGTCAAAGTCACCAAAAAATTGATGTTTTTCGACAACGACTAGTTCCTCATTTGCGTTCGCATCTGTTGCCCCCTCAGTTGTTGGTGTTGACAATAGTGACGAAGAATAGTCATTAGAAATGATTTTATCCTTTATTTCAATTAACTCTTCCAGGCTTTGTTTTGAAACTTTATAGCCTGAAGCAATTTGTGCCAATTCATTTGCCACTTGATTATCAATTCGTGGTAAATGTTCTAAGTGAACAGACTCAAACCTTTTTAACAAAGTATTGGCAACAACAAAGTATCTGATAAGGTGCTCTTTAATGCATTTGTACTCCCTTGTCAATTGTTTGACAACCAACTCAGAGTCACCTTTTATTTCGACATGACTTGCCCCCAGCTCAAGTAAAATTTCAAGGCCTACTATTAAAGCCTCATACTCAGCTTCATTATTGGAACAAACATCTCGAATTTTAAACTTATACTTCGTTGGAATGTTATTAGGAGATATTATTAAAATACCAATCCCAACTCCATGTTTATGGCTTGAACCATCAAAGTACAACCTCCAAGGATATACGTCTACAAAACTTAATGTTTCTTCGACAACAGAATGGTCAACTATAAAATCAGCAACCACTTGTCCTTTAATTGATTTTAGAGGTTGATAAGTTAAGTTGTATTCTGACAAAGCCAAAGGCCATTTACCAATTTGGCTATGCATTATTGGTTTAGACAGCATATGCTTAATAACATCAAAATGCGAATAAACAGAAACATCAGCTGGTTTTATATATTGCTTTAACTTTGTACACGAGAAATACAAACAAAGGCACAACTTTTCTATAGGAGTGTACCTCGTTTCGGCATCATTTAAGACCCTACTGAGGTAATAAATGGCTCTTTCGACACCACTATCATCCTCTTGTGCTAACATGCTACCTATTGTTCTATCAGAAGCTGCTATATACAATTTGAGCACTTTGTGTTTAATAACAGGCAACAAAATTGGTGGTTTCATCAAATAAGACTTGATTTCGTCGAAGGCTGCTTGATGCATTGGTTCCCATTTGAACTCTTCTTCCTTCTTCAGTCTTAACAATGGCGAAAAAACTTGTGTTTTGCCACTTAGATTTGATATAAACCTTCGAAAGAAATTGATTTTTCCCAGCAACGACTGAAGCTCCTTTTTGGTCGAAGGGGCCTTCGTTTCCATAATTGCCTTAGTCTTATTTTGATTGATTTCAATGCCTTTTTTGTGCACTATAAAACCCAAGAAATCACCTGCACGTACACAAAAGGCACATTTTAATGGATTTAATTTTAATCCATATTTCCTCATTCTTTCAAAAGAACGGCGAAGATGGTCTAAATGACCACTTTCTGAGGAAGATTTAACCACCACATCATCTATGTATACTTGCATAAAATCATCAATAAAATCATGAAACATAGAATTCATGGCCCTCTGATATGTAGCACCAGCATTCTTTAATCCAAAGGGCATTACTACCCATTCATAAACACCCAATGCCCCCGGACATCTAAAAGCAGTTTTCGACACATCCTCTTCAGCAATGAAAATTTGATTATACCCAGAATAACCATCGAGCATACTAAGATAATCAAATCCTGCTGCTGAATCTATTAGCATTTCTGCCACAGGCATTGCGTATTCATCCTTGGGAGTTGCATTATTTAAATCTCTAAAATCTATGCAAACTCTAAGAGTCCCATTTTTCTTTATTACAGAAACTATATTGGCTAACCATTCGACATACCTGGCAGTTCTGATGAATTTGTTTCTGAATAGCCTTTCGATTTCCTCTTTGATCTTAGCCAACACTTGAGGAGCAAATCTTCTTGGCACTTGCTTCACTGGTTTCTTCCCTGGTCGAATTGGTAATCGCATTTCCACTACTTCTCGATTTAACCCAGGCATTTCGTCGTAATCCCAAGCAAAGCAGTCTTTGAACTCCCTTAGCAATGTGATGACTTTGATTTTTAGAGAAGCATCAATATTTGCACTAATATAAGTTGGCCGTTTTATTGAGCCATTTCCCAAATCAACTTCTTCTAACGGGTCTTGAGCTTGCATATGCTTTGCCGCATCTCTAGGATCCTTTTCAAAACCTAATGGATCATCATCATAAATGCAGTCAAGTCTTTCATCTATGACTATGCCATTTCCTTCATGTAACTCACTGGCTTCGACAGCCATTGTTTGTTGAATAATTTCGGCCTCTATAGCCGCGTTAAACTTGTTTTCGGCCATATAAGCCGTAATTTTGTCCCATGCATTGGGCACTGACATAAGAACACTTTTAAGAACCAGTGTTCCACCCCGTTGGTCGAAGAACACCATCAGGATAAACACTATCATCTCCCATTATTTCTCTTTCCCAAACAAAACCATAATTTGGGTCAAGATGAACTGAGGCAAAAACATTATCCGCAGGAACATATGCCTCATTAGAAGATGAACATGGCGCAATCTTCGCCATTTGTTTCTCAAAATTTTCCTTGGTAATTTGATTGACGTCAGCACGGAAGTAGCTCTGATCTGCTTCAACATACTCTACTAAACCATCTTCCTTCCACATCACTAAACGTTGATGCAAAGTTGAAGGGACAGCACCAACTCCATGAATCCACTCTCTACCAAGGAGTAAATTGAAATTCGCTTTAGAGGCTATCACTAAGAACAATGTAGTCCTCTTTATGGAACCAACGACTAAGTCCACCTCAATGGCCCCCAAAGAATGGCCAGTTTTGCCTTCATAGTTGCTTAAGATAATGTTATGTGGCCTGAGGTCAGTGTCGAACTTACCTATCTTCTTCAAAAGACCATGTGGCATTAAATTCACTGCAGCTCCACCATCCACTAACACTTTGTTAATTCCAACACCATTGACTTTGGCTTGAACATAGAGGGGTTTCAAGTGGTTTTGCATACTCATATCTGGCTTCTCAAAGGTAGCCATTTGGTCTTCAACACAACCATTGTTCATCACATAGTAACAAATTGGCCTGTGATGAGCCATATCCTCTGTAAAATCCTCTTCAACATCATTTGGTACTGTGATAACATCATACTCAAGAGGCAGTATTGATACCACATTGCAAACAACGTCGAAATCATCTTCAGAATCATTAAAATCAGACTCCATGTCTTCATCCATGTTGAAATCAACATTCTTTTCCTTCACTGTTGACAATGGAGGAAATATTCTTTCAAGAGCAGGCCTTCTTGGCTTTTCTGTTACTACAGCCTTGCCTTTGGCCTTATTGGCTACACACACATGACTAGCAACATCAGCATTCTTCTTTGTGGCGACTTCAGCTTTGTGAACCTCTCTCTTCACCACTATTATGCTGCGTGGAACTTGATTATTAGCCAAATGACTTGGAACCTTGTCAATGTCAAAGTGTGCCTTCTTCTTCTGTTGTCTTTGGTAACGACGCCACTGTGTTCTAGTCATAGGGTTCTTACCCTTATAGTTATTCTTAAAATTAAACTTAGCAGCATCAGTACCTAGCTTGACAGCTTTAGCACGTTGATTATTAGGCACCCACTCTTCGACAGGAGCACTAGCACTTGGGACAAAGGATTTATTTGTTGACAGCTTCAAATACCCTTTCGCTGAGGACTTCTCCTTAGCAAATTGTCGTTTGCTTGTCGAAGGCTTTGCTGACACATTAGCCTTATAGCCAGGAAGATCTCCTTTTGCAAAGTCAAATTTTGGCCTGTTATCAAGCCATTTTCTTTTACGCTGTTGTTGATCCTGATAACCTTCGACAGCTTTGGCTGCTTCTTTGTCAAAGACAGCGCTGCACCTTGGGCAAAGCATAACTTCAGAGTTATTCCACTTACACCGATTGAGGAAATCTATCAATTCTTCCTCAGCCTTTGGATACACAGCATGTATCTTCCCATCATATTCTTTTAGGGTCACTTCCTGTTTCTTACCTTCAGCATACATAAAACCTTTTACTTCTTCGGTGGCAGTCTTGACACACTTAGGAGGGTCTGCCATTTGAGCATCCACCATGCCTACATCAGCTTCGACAGGTTCAGAATACATAGCTTCAGCCTTAGGCAATGGATCAACATCAATCTGCATAGGAGCTTTCATTTTCTTATCAGCAAATTTGAGTCTTCCTTCGTCAACTGCTTCTTGCACAATATCCCTGAAAAGCACACAACGGTCAGTGTTATGTCCCAAAAAATTATGGAACTTACAATAACCCTTTTTCTTTCTTTGGTCAAGAGTTGGTATTTTAAGGCCTTTAGGCACTAATATTTGACCATCAGTTACTAAAAGATCAAAAATTTCATCACATTTAGTAACATCAAAAGTATAAGTCTTTGGCATAAATCTATCATTCTTAGGCTCTACAGGGTTATTCCCATTCGCAGGCCTTAATAATTTACAGGTATAAGGAGGACCAGGCTTAAGTTCAGCCACGTCTATCTCCTCTTCTTCAACATTACTATATGTAACGTCGAATTCTTCTTCGACATATGCCACTTTTTCTTTTTTATGATACCTATTCGACCTAGATTTTTCTTCTCTAAGCCTCTCAACTTGTCGAACTCTATCAGCCAATTGAGCCATATCTCTCAAATGAGATGTGTCTAATTTCTTTCTAATTGAGTAATCAAGGCCACCAGCAGCCATTTCGACAAGCTCATGTTCAGGGACTTGTGTGAAGCAACGAGATTTCAACAGCCTAAATCTGTTTAAGTAATCATCAATAGTTTCAGGCATTTTGCGCCGAACACTAGCCAATTCTTTAAGACTAATTTTCGACTGGCCCATGTAAAACTGTGCATGGAATGCCTTTTCTAATTGCCCCCATGTGAACATAGAACCAGGGGGTAAGGTCGTGAACCAAGTGAAAGCATTTCTAGTTAGAGAATTTGGAAAATATTTCATCTTCAAATTCTCATTTTGTGCTAAGTCCCCAGCCTCAGTCAAGAAACGAGCAATGTGTTCGACTGTGGACTCATTTGTATCACCACCAAACTTAGTGAACTTGGGAACTTTCCATCCCCTTGGTAACTCAGTTTGTAATACGTATTCACATAATGGTGATACGAAGTTAGGCCTTTGTAAACCTATGTTAAGGCCATTTTGCGCCAAAATAGTTTCGACTAAAGTAGCTATATTGTTTTCTGCGCCAACATTGTGTTGTTGCATTTGTCGAACAACTTCATCAGCGTTCTGGTGTCTATTTACCAAAACTACTTCAGGGACGTGATTGACTGCCCCTTGCAGTTCGCCTACAGTTGTGGACGCTTCGACTGCAACTGCTTCTTGGGGGTTAACTGGCGACGCATTACCCGCAATAATAGGAACTTGCCTATTATTAACTGCTGGAGCCCCAAAGAAATCTGCAATCCTACTCATCTGATTTGCCAACATTTGGTAACTGTTATTGGTATTTTGAATCAATGGATTGAAAACTGTACCAATTTGTTGGGTAAGCATATTAACCATATCATGATTACTCTCGTCTACTTGCTGTCTTAAGGCCAACAAAGACGTATTGGTTAATGCTGGGGGATTCCGACCAAATACACTCTCAGAAGAGACATGTGTAGGGGAAAAGGTCGAAATATGTGGCATTCCAGTAGGCATGCCATACATTCCCAGAGGAAATGGGGGTAGATGCACGTTATTCAAACGTGGGTCTAAACCGTTTCCCATTGCCATGTAAGGGCTATGAAGCCCTGCACTTAACGGCAAAGACATAGGCAAAGGTGCCATTTCTGACTGCGTTGAACCAACATTAGTCATTGATAATGAAGAAACGGTTATCGACGATGATGGTCCTGCACTAATGCTTGCAGAATCCATTGTTGTTCCTTGCCCTTGTGAAACCACAGGACTGGAACTAGACGCATTATTCGTACTAGAACGAACCATTTTACCACTTCTTAAGTGCATACAACAGCGAATACAATTAAGAGAGTACGAAAATGAACAAAATCAAAGGCAAAGTCCCACCGGGCGTGCCAATTTATTTGCTGGTGTTTTTAGCAGACAATCACTAGTTTTATTAGAAGGTTTGTGAGATCAAACTAGAAAAATCTCAAAGCAATGCCTCTGAATTGCGAGTGGTTTGTGTTTCAGAAAATGTAGAAAAGGGGACGATTTGCAATGATTTAACAGAATCGAAAAGAAAAGAAGCAGTAAATGGTACGTGAATTGTAAAGAAAAGACAAAGAAATTGCATTGAATCATAAAAATGGTACACGATCACATACAGGGATTCTTCCACTCGTTTTTCGCTCTGGCTTGGAAGTTAGAGTTTCAGGAATCGGTTGTGTATTGTGATTTTGCGACCCCTGTTTCTTCTCAGAAACAGTTATTTATACAAAGGAAAAGAGGGGGAAAATTGAACTAAGTAACTGCCTAGAAATTTGAAAATTAATAACTGCTACTCCTACTTTCGACCAAAACCGCTCTATCACGCTTCGACCAACCGCTAGTCTTCAGCGCATAACTGCTCTGTTTTTCTGTCTGTCGAAAGCTTGTGTCCAATTTCCTCTCTCTTGCTTTTGCTTCCCGGAAACTTGTCGAGTTTACCTTGCGCATGACCATTTTCTCTATCGAAATAATTTGGTCTTCGTCGAAATATAAGTCAAGCCTTGTTGACCATTTTCAATGAAGCCTGTCGAAATTACAGGCTAACAGCCATCAACCTCGAACATGGCATTTCTCCGCTCAAAACCAACAACACCATAACCTCCTCCAACATTAAACAATTTCTGAATCTGAACCAAACACCTCAAGATGACTCCCCTCAACCAAAGTATCCTTCCATCAACACCCAATCTCACCCTTCTGACATGCCATCTAAGTTTGGGTCTTTGGATTCCTCTTTCTTCAATGCTGGCCAACCTTCTGGTGTGGCTCAAGAGAAAGTTGCTGAGGAATCTAAAGAGCAAAGCCCGTCTGCTCCTGAAGCTCTTGTGACTCGCATGTCCAAGATGGAAAAGATGATGAGAAGAATGAAATCTCTGTTGAAGAATGTGCTTGAAGGTCAAGCTATCATCCAACAAGGTCAGAGATCTCAAGCTGCTAGATATGAGCAGTATCAGTCATGGATTCTGTAGCAAGAGATGACCACACTTGGTCCACACCTCACTCCTCCAAAATTTGGTCTTATCCCTCAGTTTCCTGACATTCCAAGACCTGCTACTTCCTCCTCTTCTGATGGGTCTTCCCCATCGAAGTAGCCTCTTAATATCTCTGTTTGCTAGACACTTTTTGATGAGAAGTATTCTTCTCACTAGTTGCTTTTATTTTCCTAGGCATATCTGCCAGAAAGAACATAATCTCTTGTAATCATGACAATGATTCTTTTGATGAGCTTAATGAAATATATGTTCTTATTTATGTTCTTGTGTGCTATCTGAAATGTGTAGAATTAAAATTGTTAATCTGTGTGCAAATTCTTAGGGGGAGTAAAAATGCTTATGCATTAGATAATTTTAAACAAAAAAAATCAGGAAACTTAATCAATCTCCAAAAAAGTTTGTCAAACACCCAAAAGGGGGAGATTGTTGAGGCAAAAATCCCTAATTAGTTTTGACGATTAACAAACTTCACATGAGAAGCTTAAGTTATCTGATTTCATGTGCTACTAATGTTTCTTATAACCAATCAAATCTCAAGAAGGTATATGCTTATGAGAAGCATCATATTTGAGAAGACTTAAAACAATGTTGCACACAATGACTTAAGAAGAAGGCTTCTCTTGACAAGATCAAATATCAATACCAAATGGGTAAACTTGAGAAAGATCATCATGAGAAGAATCATTCCAATCTGTGTCAACATGAGAAGGATAATCAGAAGAGTCAACCTCAGAAGCATCATGACAGAACTAACATAAGAAGTGTCCTCAGAAGAATAGAGATGAGAAGCATCAGATGAGAATAGTCAAGTTGAGAAGCATCATGACAAGCAGAGTCAAGTTCAGAAGGGTCATGATGAGAACAGTCAAGTTGAGAAGAGTCACTCATGGATATCTTCATCAGAAGTATCAACTTGAGAAGTTTCAACTTGAGAAGCATTATCTCTAGAAACTGTCACAGTTGAGAAGAGTCAGAGTTGAGAAGAGTCATGATAGCTATAGCTGTTGTCTTTTTGCAGAAAAACGGAAACACAGATATCTTGAAGCAAACAACCTCTCAACGGCTATAAACGGCTATAATATTTTGCCAACAACGCTTTTCTATGGACTAGAGGTTATTACACACACATTGAGCTATAAATAAACGTATTTGGCCATTGTTGATCAGTGTGAGAGTACATTGAAGGGATTCATTTGATCTCTGAGTATTATTGCTTGTGTTGTTGTGTCTGTTGAAACACCATTTGTATCAACCAAGCTCTAGAAATCTCACAAACCCATACACTTAATAGAAAACCTGTAGGAAACCTTCTCAAGTAGCATGTGTTGCTGTAAGGCTTGAGAAGTGACTGCTTTTGTGATAGAAGCTATCTAATAGATCAAAAGGATCTTATTAGGAGTGTAAACAGTAGGTAGAGCTGTGTGAAGAAAACTACCAAGAAAACTTTTAGCCTAGGGAGGTTGTAAAAGTTGTAAACTATTTGGAAAATAGTAGAAATACTCACAGGGAGTGAGGAGTGGATGTAGCCCAGGGTTTTGGGCGAACCACTATACATCATGGTGTTATTTACTGCTTTCTTTAAGTTGTTTTACACTGTGAGGCAAAACACTCCTCTTGGAGTAGATTTATGAAAACTGAGAAGACAACATGTTGACCCTTCTCTGCTAAGAGCTTTTTGTTTTCAACCCTTCTCACATATCTCCTTAACTTGTAGTTAACTAGGATGTCTCTTAAAGTTATGAATATAACAATATCACTCTAGACCACAAAATCTCATGCCTCATAAACTGTTAAGAAATTCAACATTTGACAGTAAGTGCTGAAGATAGAACTTACTGACCTTTCTCAACTCTGTTCCATAGTTGAGAAGACAGTTAATTCTAAACCTTCTCTACTTGCTATCATAGTTAGAAAAATATTTTTCACTCACCCTTCTTAACTAAAAGCACTCACTGTAGTAATATCTAATCATACTTGTGAAGATAGTTATCTTGTTGAAGGTGAATTTTAAAAGGGTCACAATTCCAACCCCCCTTCCTTGTGACACTTATTGACTTAAATCATCTGATCCCATATTCTCCTCTACAAATTGATTTATAACTGCCAATTTAAAATTTGAATCTTGTTAGCCTGCATTTTCGACAGGCTAAATTAAATGCAGTCAACGAGGTTTGATTTGCTAGTTTAAGAGGAAAGTGTTAATTTCGACACTGAAGAATTGTGTCAGAAAGTAAGTTCGACGAGGCTCTGAACTTAACGAATATAAAGGATTGAAGAAGAGTTGGTTCGATAAGAAGGAAGCTAGAGTTTAGTGAAAGATCAGGAATTAAGTGCTCGTTGTCGAAATAGCCCAGCAGTTACTTTGGTCGAAAAGGCGCAGCAGTTACTGTTTTTAAATTCTCTGCAGTTAGTTGGTTATGTTTTTTCCCTCCTTGTATAAATAGTAGTTTTTCATAGGAAAAACAGGTCACAAACTCATTACAGATTCGCACGCTCTAACTTCCAACATCACAGAGAGCACGAGTTAGAGAAGAATGTATGATCATGTGTACCAACTTTCTTTTCAATTAATGCATTTTACTTTGTTTCTTTAAGCAATTTTCTGCATTTTTATTTGCTTTCTTCATCTCTGTCTGAAGTGACTTCGACGGTTTCACGCAAAATTGACAGTTATCTTCCTTCTTCCCTTTAAAAACTGTAAAACATTCATATTTCTGGAAAAACTTTAACACAAATGGTCTTAGGATTTACTAGTTGATCCTGCAAACAGAAGAAATTTCAAACTAGCGGTGTTTACCAAAAACCACGGTAAACAAATTGGCACGCCCGGTGGGACACTTGTGCTAATTTTAAAGTTTTTTATTCATTGAAATTTTTTTTAAAAAAATTGTGCTTATCTGTGCATGCGTTTAAGGAGTGAAAAATATCTTTCAGAGATGGGGCGTTCTAATACAAATAATGCTTCTGCATCAAATGCACAAAGTACGCAAGAATAAGCGTCAGTTAGTGACGCTAACGCTGCAAATGTTGCAGGCATAACCGTTGCTATGCCTTCTTCGACGACAATGGGAGTAACTGCCATAACTTCTCCCATAATTATTCCTGTGTCAATGATGACTACTGCAGCATTAACAAATGTTAATACTATGGCTTCTATGCCACCAATGTTAGGACCAACAAGTCCTTTAATGGCAAATCCAGTGATTGGAAACATGCCATTTAGTATTAGTGGTAGGGCTTTCCCATATGGCATGCCAACGGCATTGATGGCAGGCCTTCAGATAAATTCGTCTACATTTGCAAATAATGCAATCACAGGGTATTCTCCTACTCATAGTTCATCATAGGGCATTTATAGTCGAAATGCCCAACCTAATTTGACTACGACATCTTTGTTGGTGTTAAGGCAACAAATGGATGATAGTAACCATGATATGGTTAATATGTTAACACAACAAATTGGTACTGTGTTTAATCCTTTAATACAAAACACTAATGATAGTTACCAGATGTTGGCGACACAAATGGAAATAATTACTGATTTCTTTGGCACTCCACCAGTGCATAACCAGCAAATTCCCCAAATTCAAAATGTTAGGCTTGTTGAAATCCCTTTAGAAAGGCCTAACAATGCCATTCCTATAAATCAGGGTAATCAGGGACAACAACATGTTGTCGAAGAACCTATGAGGATAGAGGAAATCCCTGATGTTGTGTTAGTAAATAGAAACTAAAATGCAGACGAAGTGGTTAGACAAGTGCAACAAAACAATTTTGGGGTGCAAAATAATTTGGCTAATTTGGTCGAAAACATTCTAGCCCAGAATGGCCTTAATTTAGGCTTGCACAGGCCTAATTTTGTATCACCTTTGTCGGAATATACCTTGCAAACAGAGCTACCTAGGGGATGGAAAATTCCTAAGTTCACAAAATTTGCTGGAGAAACTAGCGAATCCACTGTCGAACACGTGGCTTGTTATCTTACTGAGGCTAGTGATATAGCGCATAATGAGAATTTAAGAATGAAGTATTTTCCAAATTCTCTAACTAAGAATGCGTTTACATGGTTCACCACTTTGCCTCCAAATTCTATTTTTAGTTGGAGTCAGTTAGAAAAGGCCTTCCACGAACAATTCTATATGGGCCAATGCAAGATTCGTCTTAAGGAACTAGCTAGTGTTCAACGCAAGGGGGAAGAATCTATTGATGATTATCTCAATAGATTTAGACTTCTCAAAGCAAGGTGTTTTACTCAAGTGCCTGAACATGAGTTAGTCGAAATGACTGTTGGTGGCCTAGATTATTCTATAAGAAAAAAGCTAGATACATTGCACTTAAGAGATATGGCACAATTAGCTGATAGAGTTCGACAAGTAGAAAAACTTAAAGCTGAAAAAGCCAAATCAGGCAGGTTCCAAAATAAAAAAGAAAAGGTTGCATATGTCGAAACTAATGACAGTGACCAAGAATTCGACATATCTTATGAAGATGTCGAAGAGGAGGTTAATATAGCAGAATTAAAATCAGGACCTCCTTATACTTGTAAATTGTTGAAACCTTCAAATGGAAAAATCCTGTTGAGCCTAAAAATGATAAGTTTATTGCAAAAGCTTATACTTATGATGTTTCTAAGTGTGATGAAATATTTGATCTGTTAGTTGCTGATGGTCAAATTTTGGTGCCTAAAGGCCTGAAAGTACCACCATTGGAACATCGACAGAAAAGAGGTTTTTGTAAATTTCACAATTTCTTAGGCCATAACACTTCTCGTTGTGTTATTTTCAGGGATTTAGTTCAAAAAGCCCTCAATGAGGGAAGACTGAAATTTGGTGACAAATCAAAGCCACCAATGAAAATTGATGCTGATCCTCTACCCGCAACTAATGCATTGCTTGTCGAAGTTGACATCAATGTGGTTGAAGTCACAGGAGTTGTTGCTGATGATGCTAAAGTGGAGAAAGCTATTGACAAAGTGGATGTCGAAATGGTCACTGAAGACCAATATGCTGAAAAAATGAAAATAGTTTACCCAAAGGCAGAGGAAGAATTGATTGATTTCCTTAACCGCTGCAAAACTAACAATACTAAAGTGATGCTTTGTCCAAGATGTAGTTCTGTTTTCGACAAAGAGGCTACTAAAAATATTGAAGGTTTTAAGTCTCAACTGAAGTGTAAAGGAAAATGGGTCGACAAGAGGCCAAAGTTCAGCTACAGTAACAGAGGTATTCAGTATAAGGTCACTTCGACAAAGAATACTAAAAAAGAACAGATCAAAACCTATGTACCTCCAGCAAAGTCTCTTGTCGAGAAGTGGGTACATTCTGGTGGAAAGAGCACTGGCTATTACCCAATATACTATGCTGGAAAGGATGCTGGAAATCAGCAGAAATCAGCAAAAATGGTCAAAGGTAGTACTAGTGCTACTGGCCAAAACAAGGCATTTGAATCTAACAAATATGCCTATAGTAATAACTACAAAGGGAAAAATCCCATGACAAGAACACAATGGTGCAGGTATCAACGCCAGAAGAAAGTTGCTGTTGTTGAAGGCAAAGTAAACAACTCTAGCAATGACAAAGGTAAGCAAGTACCTGTAAAGCCTTTTGAAATGGCTAGAAAGCCAGCTACTGAAAGGATATTTCCTCCACTCTCAGTAATCAAAGAAGGTCTTAACTTGGATGAAGAGATGGATTCAGATTTTGTTGATTCTGGGTCAGAATACGATGTCTTATGTGGCGTAGTCTCAATTCTACCAATTGAGTATGATGTAGTTTCTGAAGTGAATGACGTTGAAGAAGATTTCGATGAAGAGACTACTTATAAGCCAATTTGTTACTATGTATTGAAGAATGGTTGCGTGGAGGAACAACATGCTGTATTTGAGAGACCAGATTGTGGAATGATGAATCATCTCAAACCCTTGTACATTCAAGCAAAGGTGAATAACATTGGTGTCAACAAGATCCTGGTCGATGGTGGTTCTGCTGTAAACTTGATGCCACAACATATGTTGAAGAGAATTGGAAAGTGTGAAACAGATTTGAAAACACACGATGTAATACTTACAAATTATGAAGGCAAAAGTGGCCATTCACTTGGGGCCATTGAAGTTGAATTTGCTGTAGGAAGCATTAAGAGACCAACATTGTTTCTGGTAGTTCCATCAAAAGCAAACTACAACTTGCTGCTAGGAAGGGAATGGATACATGGTATGGGGGCAATACCTTCGACCGTTCACCAAAGTATTTGGCGAGAAGATGGTTTGGTCGAAAACATTGAAGGTGATCAGAGTTACTTCAAAGCTGAGGTAAATGCTATAACTAAGAAAACTTTCGACAAACAATTGGCAAACATTGCGCCATGTACATCTTCTGAAATTGGTTATGAACACCAAGATAATGTTAGATCTTCAGTTACACTTCATCCCAATTATGGATTCATTTGGGAAAGAGAGGTTATAGACGAAGACAATCACCCACAAGGCTTTATCAAGCCTACAGGGTGGGATGGACCATAGATAATTATTTATGGATAAGCCCAGCGCATGGGATAGAATTACGGCCTATGTGGCCGAAAACAAACAAAAAGCGGTTTTAGAAGCCAAGTTACAACAACAAATGGTTGCTGATGCCATTGAAAATGAAAATCAAGACTTTGTCGAAAATTAGAGGCTTGATTGCGTCTACGATGATGAGCCTCTAGGTTTTGAAAAGGATCCATTGGGTTCGACCAAAAGGATTCAGGCACAAGATCCCTTAGAAGAGATTGATTTGGGGGATGGCTCCATAAAAAGGCCAACATATATTAGTGCAAAGATTGATCAAGCATTGAAGGTGAAGATTGTTGAATTGCTGAAGGAGTACAAGGATTGCTTTGCTTGGGACTACAGTGAAATGCCAGGATTAAGTCGAGAAGTGGTTGAGATAAAATTACCAATTCGACCAGGAAAGAAGCCAGTGAAGCAGACTCCAAGAAGATTTGCACCAGAGATCCTATTGAAGATCAAAGCAGAAATAGAAAGATTACTAAAGAGCAAGTTGATCAAAACTGCCAGGTATGTCGAATGGCTTGCTAATATAGTTCTTGTAATTAAGAAAAATGGTACACTTAGAGTTTGTATAGATTTTAGAGACTTGAATAATGCTACACCTAAGGATGAATATGCCATGCCAGTGGCAGAAATGTTAGTTGATTCAGCAGCAGGTTATGAATATTTAAGCATGCTTGATGGTTATTCTGGTTATAACCAAATATATATTGCTGAAGAAGATACATCAAAAACGGCATTTCATTGCCTTGGGGCTTTAGGCGTTTATGAATGAGTAGTAATGCCATTTGGCTTAAAAAATAATGGAGCTACATACCAAAGAGCAATGAATTCTATGTTTCATGATTTTATTGAAAAATTAATGCAAGTGTACATAGATGATATTGTTATTAAGTCTTCGTCAGAAAATGGTCATTTAGCCATCTTCGACAATCATTCGAAAGAATGAGAAAATATGGATTAAAAATGAATCCAGTCAAATGTGCTTTTTGTGTGCGTGCAGGTGATTTTTTGGGTTTCGTTGAACACAAAAAAGGCATTGAAATCAATCAAAACAAGACGAAAGCGATCTTGGAAACGAAAGCTCCTTCGACAAAGAAAGAGTTACAGTCATTATTAGGAAAGATTAATTTCCTTAGAAGATTTATTTCAAATCTAAGTGGCAAGACTCAAGTATTTTCGCCATTGCTTCGACTGAAAAAGGAAGATGTGTTCAGATGGGATACAGAACATCAGAAAGCCTTTGACGAGATTAAAGCATACCTGATGAAGCCTCCTATTTTGTTACCTCCTATTAGGAATAAAGTAATGAAATTGTATGTAGCAGCATCAGAATTATCTATAGGTAGCATGCTAGCACAAGAGGATGAAAATGGGGTCGAAAGAGCCATATATTACCTCAGTAGGGTTTTAAATTATGCAGAAACTAGGTACCATCCTATAGAAAAATTGTGTTTATGCTTGAATTTCTCTTGTACAAAATTGAAGCAATATATAAAGTCTGTTGATGTGTGTGTTTATTCGCATTATGATATCATTAAACATATGCTATCGAAACCAATTTTACATAGTAGAATAGGTAAATGGGCGTTAGCTCTTTCTGAATTTTCCTTAACTTATCAGCCTTTAAAGGCTATAAAAGCCCAAATAGTGGCTGACTTCATAGTTGAGCATTCAGTGGTCGAAAATACAATAAACTTGGTGGAAACTCAACCTTGGAAGTTATACTTCGATGAGTCACGCCACAAAAATGGTGTTGGAATTGGAGTGTTAATTATTTCACCAACAAAAATACCAACAAAGTATAAGTTTAAAATTGAAGGAACATGCTCCAACAATGAGGCAGAATATGAAGCCTTGATAGCAGGACTTGAGATCTTGATAGATTTGGGGGCAAAACATGTCGAAATAAAAGGCGATTCAGAACTAGTTGTGAAGCAATTAACAAAAGAGTATAAGTGCATTAAAGAAAACCTAATAATGTATTTTGTTACTACCAATACATTGTTAAAACGTTTCGATAGCGTTCAAATCAAGCATGTGCCTCGTCTTGACAATCAAGAGGCAAATGATTTGGCACAAATTGCTTCAGGATACAGAGTTTCTAAAGAAAAACTAGAAGAATTAATAGAAATAAAAAATAAACTAATTTCGACAGACTATCCTTCAAGTGAATTGTCAAGCCAAAAACTTGGGGGGGCCGAGGAAGTATCGTTATCTCCCATTATTGAAAATTTTCAAAGTTTTGAAGTTTTTGCCATTGACAATATGTCGAATGATGATTGGCGAAAACCAATTGTCGAATACTTGGAAAATCCAACAGGAATAACTAATAGAAAAACCAAGTATAGAGCCTTGAGCTACGTGATTATTGGAAATGAGTTGTTCAAAAAGACTCCTGAAGGAGTTTTACTTAAATGCCTTAGTGAGAGTGAGGCATATTTAGCAATTTCCAATACTCATAGTGGAACTTGTGGGTCTCATCAACCAGGCCACAAAATAAAATGGCTTTTATTTCGACAAGGAGTGTACTGGCCAACTATGTTAAAAGTTGCATAGAGTTCGCTAAAGGTTGCCAAGAGTGTCAAAGGCATGCAGGAGTTCAACACGTGCCTGCAAGTGAACTTCATTCAATAGTGAAACCTTGGCCATTTAGAGGTTGGGCTTTAGATTTAATTGGTGAGATTAAACCAACTTCGTCGAAAGGACATCATTACATATTAGTTGGGATAGATTATTTTACTAAGTGGGTAGAAGCTATTCCTTTAATTAATGTTAATCAAGAGGCAGTAATCAATTTTATTCAAAATCATATTTTATATAGGTTTGGAATTCCAGAAACCATTACTACAGACCAAGGTACAATTTTTATTGGTCAAAAAATGGTGGATTTTGCCTCTGAAACTGGTTTCAAGTTATTGACTTCGACACCATACTATGCTCAAGCCAACGGTCAAGTTGAAGCAGCTAATAAAATCATTATTAATTTGATTAAAAGCATATTGGGCAGAAGCCTAGAAATTGGCATAAAACGCTTGATCAAGTTTTGTGGGCTTGTCGCAATTCTCCTAGAGAGTCAATTAATACTACTCCTTTTAGACTAACATTTGGACATGTGCAGTCTTACCAGTCGAAATTTGTTTAAAGTCAGCCAGAATTCAAAGGCAATTTGAAATTCCATCAGATTATTATTGGAATATGATGTTGGATGAGTTGGTTGATTTAGACGAAGAAAGATTAAATGCATTAAATGTCCTGATAAGGCAAAAAGAAAGGGTAGCTAAGGCTTATAATAAAAAAAAGTTAAATTGAAAACTTTTGCTTTAGCAGACTTAGTTTGGAAAGTTATACTACCTATGGACAAAAAAGATAGAGTCTTAGGCAAATGGTCACCGAATTGGGAAGGACCATTTCGAGTTTTGCAAGTATATACTAACGGTGCCTATGAAGTCGAAGAGTTAAGTGCTGATGGTCGAATTTTGCAAATAAATGGCAAGTATTTAAAAAAGTATAAGCCAATATTGCAAGAAGTTAAAATAACACAAGACTAAATAGTATAGAAAACTTCAAATATGGCATGTCAAAAGATCAAATGCCAAAAAGGCTATTGTCGAAGTTACAAAATTGGAAATCAAGAAAATTACAATTTAAAGTTGAAGGTCGATTTTGAGCCTTTCTAAAACAGATTTTGAACGCTCTAGTCTTATAGCAGTAAGGGCTTCGTCTTCGACCAAACTTTGAACCTTTGCTTCATGTTGGATATGTCTTTCCAAATGCTCAATTGCCAAAGCCGCTTCTGCATTAATCACTGGTTCCAAAGATTCAGGAGTTGTCTTACGAAGTGAAGCTTTCTTCTTTTCTTTTGCTTTGAGCTTCAATTATAAGTTCTTGATTTTTTCTTGATATCCAGAAATAGCTCTGTCACAATCAGCCATTTCTTGAGCATTATTTGCTGCTTGGGTCTCCAATGAAGAAATTTTGGCTTGTGAAGCTTCGACAGCAGCCCACTCTTCTTGTTGCAGTTTAGCTTCGCGCTCTTTGTTTGCAGCAGTATCCTTTTTCTTTTGAAGGTCCCTGGTGATTTGTTCTAAAAGAGGCTCGAATTCGACAATGAAGCCGATGAGGGATTTGCTTGATGTCGAATTGTTGAGTTGTCGCAGCAGTGTTTTGATCTCAAAAGCTGTTATATGATTTTGCTCGATGGCTTGAAATAAGTCTGCGTCAAGAACTCTAGCTCGGAATTCCTTGAGGAGATTTTCCTTTGAACTATTAGACATTTCGCCAATAGAAGTGGTCGAAGAACTTTGCTTAGTCGAAGATGCCCTACTACTTAACATGAGCTTCAAAGCCTCAAGAGGATTTTTACTTTTCAGTTCTGTCAAGGCCTCTTGGCTTAAAGTGTTGCTTGTTGAAGGTGCTGCTTTAGAGGTGTTTTGGTCCTTTGGTGATTCATCGACATGCTCTGAATTATCTTCAGATTCTTCCTCTTCAGAGTCAACAACATCATCATCAATTTGTTCTTCCTCGTTGCCTTCGTCTTGATTTTCTTCTCCTTCTTCTTTGTCACTAAGATTAGGGGTTGGAACCAGATTATCCTTCTCAAACTCGACACCAGCAGTGTGATCAGCTTCATTTATCTCGTCATCTTTCTGTTCTTGATCCTGGTCAGGAATCTCTTTTTCAAGTGCATCTTTGTCTAATGAAGGCTCATGGTTTGTCGAATGATTCATTTGTTGGTGAAGAGCCTCTTCCGTGATGTTAATGACGTCATTAGAGCAGTTAAGAGGAATTTCAAAAATGTCATTTTCTTCGTTAATTAAAAATTCAGTCGAAAAAGACATTTTTGGGGGGCAATTTGTTAGCCTGCATTTTCGACAGGCTAAATTAAATGCATTCAACGAGGTTTGATTTGCTAGTTTCAGAGAAAAATGTTAATTTCGACACTGAAGAATTGTGTCAGAAAGTAAGTTCGACGAGGCTCTGAACTTAACGAATATAAAGGATTGAAGAAGAGTTGGTTCGACAAGAAGGAAGCTAGAGTTTAATGAAAGATCAGGAATTAAGTGTTCGTTGTCGAAATAGCCCAGCAGTTACCTTGGTCGAAAAGGCGTAGCAGTTACTGTTTTTAAATTCTCTGCAGTTAGTTGGTTATGTTTTTTCCCTCCTTGTATAAATAGTAGTTTTTCATAGGAAAAACAGGTCACAAACTCATTACAGATTCTCACGCTCTAACTTTGTTTCTTTAAGCAATTTTCTGCATTTTTATTTGCTTTCTTCATCTCTGTCTGAAGTGACTTCGACGGTTTCGCGCGAAACTGACAGTTATCTTCCTTCTTCCCTTTAAAAACCGTAAAACATTTATAATTTCTGGAAAAACTGTAACACAAGAATTAACTCGTAATTCAGCTTGGCCCTCCTTCTCCTTCTCCTCCTCCTCCATTGGAGTTTCCAGTAAGAACTCCGGCCAAACCTTGTCATCTTCATCAAAAAATTCTGTGTTTCAGCGTCCTCCCCTCTACCCTTGAGTACAACTCTGCACTGCATTTGGACCATGCCAATCTTCTACCAACTTGACTCCAAAGTCAACTCCATTGATCATCACTGAGCGTAGTACCTCTTTCTCCTCCGTTGCACCATATGCCACCCATGTTTGTAGCAATCTATCCTCGCCTCCTTTCCTTCTCTATTATTCGATCGTAGCAATCTATCCTTGTAGTAAGGTTCCCTACAAATCCACTGTGAATCAACTCTCCCTCCCCTCCGATCCCGCCGTCCTACCTCATCTCTTTTCTCTCATTCCTTCTTTAATAAAATCGTGCTTACTTTGTAAGTTATATTTAGAGCCTTAAAAAGGTGAATTTTGGAGTTAACTAGGTGCATTTTCGTTTAAAAGTATAAAAGTTGTTTACGTACATATATCCCCATTTTCTCTTTATATGATAAAAAGGAAGAATTAAAGTACAAAGAGGTCATAACTTTTTATCAATCGTTTAACGACTTCGCTTGCATATAAGGCCTGCACACTGTTTTATAAAATATAAAAAAGTACTTCACTATTATAATAAATTTCAAATATTTAACACAAAAAAACAATTCATAACTCATCAATGAAAGTGGCACTTGAGGAAAAGAACTTAAATGCGGCAACAAGTCTCCAAAATGATCACGTGGCTTATACTATTAGATTGAAGTTGAAGATTGGAAAATGAAGTACTATTAAAAAAGAGGAAAGAAAAACAAAAGAGGTGAGCTGTGAATTGGAACAATTCCCCCACCATAGTGTTCGTTGGAGTCAGCTCAGCTGTATGCAAGCGTGTCTCTCTCTCTCTCTCTCTCTCATCAATATATGCAATTCCAAAACAACCCCTTTCCATTACACTCTGTCATTGGTCCACACTTACCTTTCTTTCTCAAACTCTCATTTTTATTCTCACTATGTTTTGACCTTCTATCCTCCGTATCCTTTCCAAATTAAAATGGGAAAAAAATCATTTTTGTCCTTAATGTGGGATACACTGTCACTATGGTCGTTGAATGTATCAAAATTATAAATAAGGTTTTTTTAGTAACTTTGGGGACTAAATCGACCAACAAAAAACACATTTGAGGACAAAATTGACTAACAAAAAATCATATTTGAGAATCCAAATGATTCATTAAAGTAACATTTGAGGATTTATTTGCAATTTCAATACATTCAGAAACTATAATGACAACATTTCACACATTCAGTGGCCAATATGATTTAAGTGGTTTATGCTATTTAAATAGTTGAAAATCGCTTCAAACTCTAATGATCATTGATGATTCACGTCATCCTTCATAAGTATAAGCTTACGACCATTCATATGTGTACGTTCTCAACAAAGACCTGATCAGTACTGATTGGAAAAAAAAATGAATTAGGTCGTTTAACACGTTTGACCCTATAACCTACTTAGATACTAAGACCATTCTAGCCATCTCCTAATATAAATCAATGGTGAGACCTATATTACCTTTGAAAAAATGTAGGTGATTTACCAATCTTACTTGTATTCCTCAAAATTTTGACATATGAGTTAATATCAACACGATGTAAACGTAGGAATATACAAGTCATCAATCATGTAGCTCGGTGGAATGTACCTTTTAAGTGAGACCTTTGTTGCCTTTCAAAGCCGGCCATGAGATTTTAGGTGTCGTGGGCGAACCAATAAAGTGGTACCCTTGTATTTAGTAAGTGAGCTATCACCTCTTGATCTACAACATATAAAAAAATTTGAATTCTAAAAAACTTTTTAGCAAACTCAATGTTTGATCGTGTGCATTTAGAGGACTTTTCACCATACTATTTTTATACGAATTTGATGTATTTGAATAAACACACATTCAATATTCATTTCATCCACAATTTTTTCAACACTAACAGTGTTATTTTTAAATTCGGATTCTTTATATTTTTCCAAGTAGTTAATCAAACCTTTTAGTAGTTTTATAACCTTATCAATGTACGTACATATCTTTTTTTATTTGTAAGTTTTTGTTAACTTCAGTAACATCAGTTAACAACTCAAATCAAATACCATTAGCTAATAAAATTCAATGTTTCCAATTTCATGAATAATTACTAAAGACTCAACTCCGCTTTTAATTTTGAGATCAATACCTTGTTCGACAATTTGTAGTAAGACTTCTCTTATGTTCGAAGCTTGAGTTTTAATTGCACGCACCATGTTCACATGACTTTTCCCAATGTGTTTGAGACAATGGTTTGATAGTTAATCAATGAATTTGTTAATGATAATTTTAATAATATAAATTTTTATTCAAATATATGTACATAGTACTACTAAGTAAACAAATGTTTTTGGTGCCCCTGAAAAATAGGGGGCACTAGGCTGTCGCTCTTACAGCCCATGCTAGGGTCACCACTGATGCATTTGAAAAATTGTAGGTAACTTACCAATCTCACTTGTATCCACTCAAAATCTGCCACATATATCTCACTTGTATTCACATTTTTTTAAGGAAACCTACAATTGACCTAAATCAATTCCTTCCTTTCTCTTAATTTCTTTCCCCACCAAAAGGTCAGATTTTGAACCTTGTCTTTTGTGACAAACAGTATAAATAATTGTTTAAGTAAAAAGTTAAAGCTGCAAATATTTAATATTAAGGTTCATCAAGTATTTATAAGAAAGAACTTTACGATTCTATCCTATTGTTTAAAGGATTTATGGTAGTGCATAGTAGCGTTTAACGAAAAGACGTAATCATCTTAACTATATGCATGAATGAATTTTAAAATATTCTTTAGTTTACAACCGATCATGATGTTAAAGAAGTGTATTCTGTCTTTAAATGAAATACGTATCTGAGTCAGATAATTAGATAAATACAAAAAATGAAGACCATACTCGTTTTCATATCTAAAAAGATGTTGACATCCCGATTCGAAGTCGTGATCATCCCTAAGACAAATTCGTATTTAAATGATTTCTAATTTCTATTATTTTTTTTATAATTGCATTTGATTCCTTTTAGTTTCGGTTTCATGTGATTTTGGTTTAATTAATTTTCTTTTACAGTCAATTATGTGTTTAAGGAAAAAATTGAGTAATGAACAGGGACAGAGGCAGGATCAAATGGCTGCGGGGGGCGGGTAAAAACAAATCTATTATATATAGGATTAGTATTAGACTCATTTAATCTAAAAATTACATTCTTTTGACAAACATCTTAATTAAGCTTTTAATTTGTCTTCCGGCCAGGATGACCTGGCTAGTACAAACGCTCGGATCTTGAAGGGCTTTGCCCAGAGAGCAACCGGTCGGCCCCAAAGTCAAGCCTCGTCTTCCCCAAAAAGGAATGAGGCGCAATCAGAGGGAAAATATCCTTGATTTCCCTCCCCTGTCTGTAACGATCAACTCGACCATAATTACATAATAATTAGCATTTATGTACAGTGTAATATATAAACTGCCCACTGAGGCCAATAAACGGATCCCAGATTTATTCTCCCAATTCAATCTCTTAAACACACACAGACACCCGTTCGGTCCCTTTCTCATCCCGAGAAACCGACCGCAACATTGGCGCCCACCGTGGGGCCCTGGTAAAACTCCCCCGCGCCTTAACTAAGAAAGAGATCCCCCAAGAACAATGGTGGTGTCTACCAGAAACGGATCATCAGACCCTAGCGCCTCTCAGGGATCACAGCCTCCACCTGACCCCCACATCCAAGAACTGATGAACGCTGTATAGTTCCTCCAAACCCAAAATCAGGATCAGCAGCGTAGGAATGAGGAGCAACAGGCAAGGTCCCAAGCTCTGGAGGCGCGATAGGTGTAGTTGCAGCAACAACTGGCGGACATGCAACGGTTCACGCAGGTTTTGGAGGCCACCAGAACTCCCCTGCGCGCCTTCCAACCATTCACAGCAGCGATACCAGCAGTGGAAATCCCCCCAAGATTCTGGGAGCCGGCGATCGGGACTTACAACGGCACTGGCGACCCACAAAGCCATGTTGACGCATTTCAAACGCAGATGTTCATCAGTGGCGGGAACGACGCCATTAGCTGTAATATGTTCGCCGGCACCCTGGCAGAAGTGGCACTCAAATGGTTCAAGGGGCTCCCAACTAGGTCAGTAACTGGGTTCGAAGACCTAGCCAGCAGATTCGTCCAAGAGTTCTTAGCCAACAAAAATAAAGAAGTCGGCCTAGGAGATCTATTTGACATTCGGCAAGGGCAGAACGAACCACTCAAAAGCTATCTCGATCGGTTCAACAAGACCACAGTCCTTGTGGAAGAACCGGACGAGAAGTTTTTTGTGACAGCCTTCATCAAGGGGCTGCAAAGTGGAACTTTCAGCGAAGCCCTCGTCGTCTGGAAGCCTGGAACAATGGACGAGGTCCGAGTGAGAGATGACAAACACATAAAGGCAGAAGAATCCAATGCGGGGAAGAAGGAAAAACAGACAGGAAGGCTATCATCGATCGTTGAAAGAGCCGAACAGCCCCGACAACAAGGCAGAGATAGAAGAGACAGAGGAAACAAGAACAAGAACCGATCGGGAAAACCAACAGCTGATGAAAGGTACACCCCACTGAATGCTAGACCCTCAGATATACTGGACAAATCCCTACAAGACGGGTCCATCCGAAGGCCAGCCCCATTTGTAGGAACGATGGGGAGAAACTTGGATTCCTACTGCAGGTACCATAGAACGAACGGTCACACAACAGACGATTGTTGGACCCTCAAGCAACAGATTGAACAACTAATTCAAAAAGGAGCACTGAAGAAGAACACAAAGGAAGGAGAAAGCGACGGCAAGAGAAGGATGGGAAGTACAAGCAGAAGGCAGGACACAACTAAAGAAAAAGAGCGGGAAGAAACCCAAGGAGCTGAGCATGAGACAGCAGATAAGGGAGGGATCAACTCCATCGCCGGCGGGGGAGCTACCCCTTCGGCTAGAAAGAGGTATGTGAAATCAATAATGTCAGTTGGAAACAGTGAAGACAGCATCGCACAAGAGTACCCCGGAATCACCTTCGGACAACAAGACTTTGATGGCGTTCGTCTGCACTTAGATGACCCTATAGTCATCTCGGTCACAACAAGCAGATTCAAGATAGCCAGAGTCCTGATTGACGGGGGCAGTTCCGCCAATGTCATCTACGGAGGGTGCTTTGACGAGCTGAAGCTCCTCCCGAGCGTCCTGAAAGATTATTATGGGACACTGATAGGGTTCTCGGGAGAGCAGGTGGCAGTCAGGGGACATCTAAACCTGCGCACAACTTTTGGAGAAAGAGAAGATGCAAAAACAGTGATGTTTTAGTACATGGTTGTCCAAGCCCAGTCCTCCTACAACATGATCATGGGAAGACCGGCCCTGAATGCTCTCCTAGCAGCAGTTTCTTATCCGCACCTGTGCGAGAAGTATCCCCTCCCGAATGGCAAGATAGGATCGGTGAAAGGAGATCAGGCAATGGCAAGAAGGTGTTACGCAAAGAGTGTAAAGGTGAAGACAGTTCAGAGAGGGAAGGAAGACCCAGGCAAGTCAGTCAAAGGAAAAGGAAGTCAGAAGAAGAAGCAAGTTGAAGGAAGTACCCCAAAAGCACCAGGCTAGCTACAAGATCCGACCAGTTGGTATCAAAACCAGTCCCCCCAAAAAAAAGAAGAAGCCCCAAAGAAAAGAAGAAAACAATAAGAATAAAATGTACTTTTGTATAATTGCCATATAGGCCCTCCAACTGTACGAAAAACAATAATAAAATGGACCAGATGGATTACCACATCCTTGTCTTTTAAATTCTAGAATTGACCATAATAACTCTAGGCGTAAAGTCCCGACAGGTAAGTACCGAGCAACGCCTCGACGTTACCCTTGGGCAAAAATATCAAGTCCCGACAGACAATAGGCGGGGCTGACGAGTCCTTGCCCCACCCTTGGGCAAACCTTATGGGGGAAAGCAAGCATGGCAAGCTTGCTGCACCGTAAGGAATCTCTCTAGAAAACCGGCACAACTAAATGACGTAGTACAATCGAACGGTAGTGCTGGTCTATTGATGTAGATACGAAGTCCCGACAGGTGAAGACTGGCGAAAGCCGAAATGCACCCTTGGGCGATAACGTGGAGTGATCACACTCCCATGAAGATTAAGTCCTGATAGGTGAAGACTGGTGAAAGCCGACATACACCCTTGGGCAACCGGTCATTCTACGAAATAACTATGAAAAGCGACGTGAAGTGCCAAAATAACGCGAAGACCTCAAAGAAAAAGGCGAAGTAATAAATCGTACAAAGCAAGGTTAATAAACAAAACAAACAAACCAAGGCGTATTTACAAAATAACAAACCAAAGGGTCTTTCGGCAGTTCGAACAAAAAGCAAAACAAAGCCTTACGACAGTTCATCAAAAGGGTGGCACGCAGGCCGAAGGTCACAACTGGCACGCAGGCCGACCAATACTTGAAGAAAGGGGAATTAAAGAGTGGCCTCTAAGTCAACAGAGTCCATCACCACATTCTGACGAACAGCTTCGGCGTTCAACATCCCCAAATCAGGATCCGGAATCACATCGGCATCAGCTTTATCTCCGACCGGGGGCTCCTAGGGTACAATGATTGAGTCGAAGTGTACTTCATCCTCAACACGTTGCTCCGCTTCCACATGAGGCTCCCCCTCCCCCTCCTCATCAGGTACACCGACAAGCCGACCATCCACAACAATTTTTTCAATATCCATGCCAGAAACATCAATTCCAGGATGCAGCGCCTTAATTTGGGCAACAGCAGTGTTGAAACCACTATCAAAGCTAGTAAGAGTCTCCAGCTTCAACTGCTCAAAGGCAACCCTCAAGGTCTCATACCGTTCGGACTCGGAAACAGCTTCAGCTTCCTTCAATTTGGCCTTAGCAGTCTTCAACTGATCCTTAACCGAAGAAAGATCGCCCTCCAAATCTTTCACCTTAGCCGAAGCGCCCTTCACCTCCCTTGACAGCTTGGACACCTTCCCCTCCAGCATACCTTTGTTCTCCTCATGCTTTCGCACATCGGCTTGCAAGCTCACCACTTTCGCTTTGGCCTCCTGAAGCTCTCCTTCCAACAGACCAGACTCCTCTGTAGATTGCTTAAACGAGCTCTCCACAAGATTGACCATGTTAGAAGTCCAAAACCCATAAGTCTTAATGGCCGCCATGGCAGGACTAAAACCCGTAGTTGTGGCCTTCTCTCGGTCATAAAGAGGAGTCACCCCATTAAGAACTCGGTTTAAAGGGTACCTGGAATCCCAAGCAGTCTTCACTGGGCCCTCGGCAGTAGCAGTAGTAACAACCTTCAAGTGTTTTCTCCAAGAAGGGTCAATGGGGGGATCGGTCGCACCAGCATGCACCAAAGAGGCTAAAACCTCAGCATCCGACTTCCTCTTCTTGCTAGGGGCCCTGGAGAAATCTCTCGTGACGCAGAACCGTCCGGAATCTGCACCACAAGGGGAGAACGAGCAGGACTTGGAGTAGGAGTAGCCGCAACAGGAGTGTCAAAATAACCCAACTTCCATTTCTGCTCGGCACGAAGGCATTTCCGTTCGGCGGCGCTGAGTGATGCCATTCCACAAGAATCTACAAAAACAAAAACAAAAGAGCAGTCGGTCAGCAATGAAAACGAAAAGAAGACAACAGCATAGCAAAGGTAAAACGGTCATTACTTAAATATGAAATTAATGTCATTTCCAGGTCTACAGTGCTCAGAATAAGACCAGCCTTGTCTGGAGCACCCTCCCAGAGACGATCAATGTCCGCCTGGTCAGAAGGGGAGAGGTCACGATTTTCTACCAAGCGCCCCATTCGTGGTCGACGCGTCCAAGCCAAAGGAAACTTCTCCACGCCTTGCTCATCCACTAACAAAGTAGGACAGAGAGGACCCGCCTCCAACTTGAAGAAACTATCCTTAAAAAGCTTGTAGCTGCTCTTGTAAGGAACCATGAAAGGATGCTTGGGAATGCCGCAGAGAGAAACCCACTTTCGTGGTGTCTCAGACGAAACCCTAAAGAAGCTCAAGAACTTCTCTGCAGTCGGCTCTATTAACGTACACTTCCAAAGAATCTCAAACGCTCGCGCAGAGGCCCAAGCATTAGGGTGAAGCTGAGTAGGGGCCACATTGATCAGACTCAGCAAAGAACAATAATAAGGGGAAAGTGGAACCCTAACTCCCAAATCCTTAAACAAGGTTTTATAAATGTATGTTGCAGAGGGAGAACCGATCGCCGAAGGAAGATGACACACACGCTCTGCGAGGGTAACAGGCCGAGCAATGGCCGATCCCACGTCCACCGGATGGCACAAGAGGCCTTGAACCTCCTCAACCTCCTCGTCGGTGCCCAGCTCAGAAACAGCGTCCCTCACTTCATCTTTCACCTAACCGTAGGGAGCCGCTGGATCAAAAACCGCCTCTTGCTTTGAGCCAGAATCGTCAGACATCCCTAAAGAGGAAGGGTCACTATTAGAAAAAGGGCAGACTTGTTCCAATTCAGAAATCAAATGTTTCCCCCTTGCCACAATACAACTAACACATTTACCCCTACAATTTTCTTTCCCACAAGGCCTATTGACAGAGGTAACTTCCCCTTCACTATCGCTACTAAGCACTACCACTGACATTTTCAAAACAGGAACAAACAAAGAACAGACAAGAACAAGGAAATGTGAAGCGACCAACAAACAGGCAAGCACAAAGTAAACGAATCAAGAAACGTACCTTGATTCGAAGAAAACGACGAAGGAATACGAAATTGGTAACCGTAGAAGAGAGGGAATATTTATAAGTAGCTGAGAGGGTACGATGAAGGGCTGTGATGGTCCAAACGCGCCCCATCCAACGGTGCGATGAAGGGGCACGAAGCGAATGGTGCAGATCGATGCACCTCTTCCCATCCTTTAGTTAGATCAAGCCACGTGTCCAAAAACGAAAGGAGACATCATGAAATGACTCCCCTTGGGAACAGGCGTAACTACCACACGTCATAAGTTCATATTGCATCAGTCAAATCAAACGTCACTCAAAGGCAAGCCGAGCG
This sequence comes from Astragalus glycyphyllos, assembly GCA_963573325.1. Lineage (NCBI taxonomy): Eukaryota > Viridiplantae > Streptophyta > Magnoliopsida > Fabales > Fabaceae > Astragalus > Astragalus glycyphyllos. The sequence goes on from OY754308.1 coordinate 22,588,624, forward strand.
ACGCGTCTCTAAACCGATCGGCTATAAAAGCAAAAATAGAAGAACGATAAACACAAGCAGGTACGAAGTGATTTTTATTTATAAATAAGTACAATTCATGCTGTGTACACCTTATTCGAAGCATAAAAAATAAAGTTACATGTACAAAAGGTATTCTAATGCTGTGGACCGGTCGGCGTAACACCGAGCCACGACCAGTCCCCCTATGTGTCTCTTTGTAGCGACTCCTCCGCAACTCCAAGGCAGTCGGTTGAAAAGCACTCCCTTCGAAATTGGAATGCATGTAGTTCCTCCACCCGAAGAAGACTCTCCCAAGTCGAAGTGCGCCTATAGATCCTCAACCTGAAGAAAACTCCAGCGCGGAAACACCCAAAGGCAGACCGGCCGGGCGGGACTCCGTGGTGAAGCCATGTGCCGCCGTCCTCGCTGCACACAACATCCCAGGAAGGTCTCGGATTCAGAAGCTTGAAAGCCTCCACCACCGCTTTGGCTGGCGCAAGAGACTCCTCTTCTTGGGCCTCCGGCGAAAACCCGCGGCAAAGCGAGGGCGGACGACATGGTGCTCTCCCCAAATGAGGAGAAGCACATCGGGTTCCCTGAACGTCCCTGTGGAAAAGAAGCCAAGGCAAACAGTGAAGCCAAGGCAATTTCTTAAACACACACAAACACCCGTTCGGTCCCTTTCTCATCCTGAGAACTCGACCACAACAATTTGAATCAAGTTTATTAATTACACATATCAACCGTGATATGTTACTTATTATGGATAACTGTAAACTAGAAAGATGCCATACTGCACATGCCACTATGCCAGGAGTCCTACCATCTCTATTGAGATGCTAAGCAAGAGACACATACATCCGGATCAAATGACATCTAAAAGTAAAAAAAAACACCCAAAAAGACACCTAAGAAGCTTAATAAACTAAAAAAATCCAAAACAGAAGCGATGAAACTTGACTACCTATAACGAAATAACACCTACACCATAATACCGAGCAAAAGATCCGCAACAAAAGTAGGAGCTACTACTAACATCATGATATGTTTACTTACTAGCATCAAAAAATTAGGGAGGGCTGGAGCCGCTGCACGTCTCTACACGGCTTCGTCCCTTTTTTGGTCGAGACCAAGGTATCCACCGCCGAATGCAGTGACTAATCCCCTCGCTAGATTGAAGGCACCTCGAAAGGTGGAATAGCTAGCCCAAGGATTTAAAGCTGCTCCATACCCAAGGCGAGGATCGCATCCTCGACACTTCCGTCCCTGGTAATGAATCATTTAGGTCCCAAGAAAAAACTTGAGATCCATTTTGTTTTAGGAAAAAAATTAATAGTGAACGGTAAATGGTCCCTGGTTAAAATCAATAGCATTGGGTTTGGCCCCGGCCAGCTTATCCAATGGGGCCTGGAGCTCTGCCTATTTTTTCTGACACCTCTCGACATCCTCGTGAGCCTCTGCATGAAATTCCAAACGAGCATCTAATTTGTCATTCTTATTAGATAACTCACCATCGAGCCACAGATTCTCAGCCTCAGAGTAGTCATTACCTTGCTCCCCTAAAGAGATCTCGACGTCCTGCTGGTTCATCACCCTCCAGCCGAATTCCGCGACTCCTAGACAAGCTTCGAAATCAGCAGGTGAGGGTTTGGCGTCAGCCTCTGAAAACTGATTTGTTTTATGCTTCTTCACCCCCGAAACCGGACTAGAGAGACTCTGCTTCGTGGCCTTCCCTCTAGAACTCCTAGGAGCAGCCTCAGGATCGCTTCGACCGACGGAGGGAACCTCTTGGATAACCACGGCTTCGGGAGCTATGACCGGGGAAGGCCGACCACGAAAGAGCCAGCCCCGACATTGTTCAAACCTATGACTCTGGCCTCTGCAAGAAACTGTGTGAGGGTCTTCGGTTTGGTAAACCAGTCTGAAAAATAAGGAAACGACTTTAAAAACTAAGTGCGAGAATTAGAAAGAAAAACAAGTTTGTCAAAGAAAATATGAACTTACCGAAAGCGGTGGCAAGAGCGGCAGGAGAGTCGGTATTGGCCTCCAAAATCTTCTTACACTCAATCTTTTTGAGCTTCATGTGGAAAGACTGAGTCCAATCCGCCAGCAACTTCACAGTCCGGGCCTCTTGCCGACTCAGGTCGCCCTCCTCAACCGAATAACCATCAGTCTTCATCTCGAAGTGTTCCTAGCTCTAGGGAAACAAGCTCTGCACGATCTCGCCTTGGTCGTCAAGATCTGCTACTTCTCTTCTCGCATCCCCGTTCACCAGCACCTCATAGACGAAGCTACACTTGAATCCTTTACTGAATCCGTAACGGGCTCGAAGAAGGGACAATTCTTATTACGACGAAACCCTACTTGGCCTCGTCCTCCGAGGCTGGCAAAAAACATCGAAGATGTGGAAGAACACCCTTGTCCTACAAAGTCGACCCATCGCCTGCATTACGAGCTCAAAGGTATTCACGAACCCCCAAGCATTGGGCGTAAGCTGCGAAGGAGAAACTTGCAAGAACCGAAGGATCCTCCTCTTGAACTCGGAGAGCGGAACCCTCATTCCCATCCTCAAAGCAGATAGTGTGAACAAAAAACTTCAAGCCTGGGACCACCGAACAGACGACGTCATTGTCTGAGGCTTCCACTCTTTCCCTTCAGCACCCACAAACTTCTCAAACTTCCGAGGACGCTGTAGCCCGACGTCGCACCTTGGATTTCACTTGAAACCAACCATAAGGGTTTTCTGTCTCGGGGACTTCGAACTCCCCTCGTACTTCAGCTCCCTCTTGTCCGCCGACCTCGCCTGTGCCACTGCCACTGGTTCTGAGCCTTGTGCAGAAAGATGGAAATTCCATACTGCATTTTCAGGGGCCCTATTTTGGGAATCCTCTACTACATCGTCGAGGGTATCACTCCCTGATGTGTTATCTGATGCAGAACCACCTTCTGTAGACTCTGAGATTGAAGAATTTGCTGGCGGAGGGGTTGAAATCGAACCACTGGGATGGACCCACTATAGCACTCTTTCTGAACTCGACCTCTGCTCGTCGACAACTGTGTGGCCCTTAGTAGACCTCGTCAAAGGCTGCTTTCTAGGGGGAACCATGTTTCTTCTCGGAGAAGTTCTTATGTTCACCATTCAGACCCAACACAAGGCGAACTCACTTCGAAAACCCCGAACTTGGACTCGGAAGCAAGATACTACAAAGGGCCTCACTAGAGGCTTGACCTCGGAGAGAAAAAAATTGAACCACCATACAAATACTGATGTCGGAAGCCAAAAAAACAACGTCAGCTTGCTGGAGAATGGTTTCGTCTAAAGCACACTAGACTGGGGAGAATTCAGAGGTTGAGGATTGGAAATACATAGAAGAATTGGATTTGGCCGTCTATTTATAAGGGTATTGAACCCGACCGGTGAAACGACGCGACCATTCCTGAGGAAATTAATGAATAGGCACAAGAAATTATGTAATCATTTATGACAAGACGTTTCGTTTCCCCCAAACATCACATCTCCCTAACACCATGGCACGTGGCAACCCGGGGGCATCCGAATCAAAATCCTTGACCTTCTAACCTCCGACGCTGTTTCCGACCCCGGAGTAACTGATGGATGTCTTTCATTCAAGCCGAGGCCGTACTTCCGTGACCGACCTCGACTTGGGGGGCAATTGTTCTGGACTGGGCCAAGAGGCCCAATTCGCTTAGCAAATGGCCCAAATCCCGAATGGATCCGACCCGATCAATAAACCCCCGCGCAAGTTCAAGATCAATGCTCCGTATCGCTCTGCCCCTATCCAATATCTCGAAGCCGGTCAAGAGCCGCGTAACCCCTAGCCCGCGTCTATAAATATCACACTACCCCTTAGAATCAGGTACACTTTTCTCATTTGTGCCTCTTACTGACTTCTGATTGCTGACTTCGACATCAGAGTGTTTGCAGGTACCCAAACCTTCCGAGTCCAACCTCGGAAGAAGGCGACGCTGACGAAGACAATCTCGAAAGATCCCGACTTGCGAAGCATTCTCCGAGGTCACGTACTGAACATAAGTATTTATGGTTAGAATGTGATTCTCAATTAGTGGTTTCTGCTTTTAAGAATTGCAAAATAGTTCCTTGGAAGCAGAAATAGATGGTATAATTATTTATACTCGACTAGACAGATGGACTTGGTTTGTACTCACATTTATAGAGAGGGGAATGTCTATGCCAATAAGCTTGCCGAACATGGAAATAATTTAATTGGTTTTGTTTGGTGGGATCTTATTCCAAACTTCATTGCTGGGGATTTTTTCAGGAATAAGTTAGGTTTTCCTAACTACAGGATTTGCTAACTTTTTTTTGGATTTATTGTTATTCCTTTTGATGGATTGTTTTTTTTTGTTTCCTATTTTGGTGTGCTGCAAATGATTGTTAATGGCTCTGGTACCAACCTGGTTGGGATGAGAGTCATTATAGTGATGCGAGGGAGATGGTCTTGTAATGGAGAATGAAGTTTCCGATAATATGGTAGAGAATATCCGAGGAGGGAGCCCTTGACAACCTGGTTGGGATGAGAGTCATTATAGTGTTCTTTCATCTTTTCGACGTTTTCCGCCGCCCCGTGACGGACTCGGTGAGGGATTTCAAGCACAATTTCTTCTTTGTGGGCCGATTGAACGATGCCGCGAAGAAGGAGGTTGTGCAAGTTAACGAGCGGGGAGAAGTGGTGGGGCGGTTGTTTCCATTGTCGTGGATTCTGAAGCATTTTTAGTTTGACACGAAAGACTTCTCCTGGTCACCCCCGGCTAACCGAGGCCTAAATGTAGAGGTTGCCTCGGGCACTGGGAGAAAAGGCACAAAGCGCAGTTTTCCGGGGTCGCCCGTGGTGGCGAAAGGACAACAAGCGAATCTTTGCCTTGAGGTTGATGTCGTGCCCCCGGCTGCTGATTTTGAGGCATGTCTTAGGGTGGCTGAATTCGGCAAGCGGTTGCTACGCCGGTGGGACGCCAGGGACTTGCTGATGTCACAAGGTACCAGTCCTTCGGAGGATGAGAACTTGTGGCTCGATGGTGAGTTGTTGGATAAAACTGAGAAGTTGAATGCCTGCCTGGATTTTCTAGAAGAAGCGCGTGAGGAGGCGGAGGCGCATCTGAAAGAAAGGATCGACCTCAAGGCTCAGTTTGACAGGTTGGAACAGACCAGAGCAAACGCGGGTGCGCTGAGCAGGGAGGCAGAAGATCTTGTCGAGAAAGCTAAACCTGCGTAGTCGGTGCTAGTGCTTGAAGGAGAGATCGCGGCTATCGAGGTAGAAGGCCAGGAGGAAGAGTTCTCAGGCTAGCGGCTGATGGGGCTAGGGAGCCCAAGTCATCTACCCTCGTTAGCCTACATCTTGTAACTTGTAATTTCTCTTTTTGCGGCGGCCTTGGGCATGTCTGGGGTCGGCCTTGGTTGTAATGAATTAATGGCACCGTCCTTTCTAGTCTCACAATGTAAATTGTTTGTTCTGAAATCCCTGTCTTTCTTTTTATTTTGCTTCTTATCCGCATAATTCAAAATGATTAAAGTTTTTCCTTTGAGTGAGAGTGAGGATACTAGTAGAAGTGTCGAGTCTCAGGGTCGTCACATCTTGGCGCGGTGCCCCTGAGGCCAGCTGCTCCAGCACTATTTGTCAAGGATAAGTGAAGTGAGTGATCAGAGTTCGGGTTACTAACCTTGAATCTCGAACATCTTGCTCGCGAAGAGCTGTTGTTCTTGGGCCCGTGTGGGAGCCGATGTCGATCCGAGCTTTGAAGGGACAGAACGCTTGAGGTTCGCCCTTGTAAGAATGCTTAGTGAGCTAAGATAGGCTCGACCTTGCCGTAGAGGTCAGTGGGTCACGCTAGGCCCGACCTCGTGGTAGAGGTTGGTGAGCCACGGTAGGCTCGACCTCGTGATAGAGGTCTGTGAGCCAAGATAGGCTCAACCTCGTCGTAGAGGTTCGTTCAAGGCACGTCGGAGCGACCCATCAAGAGAAGGAAGTCAGCCCAAGGCTGCGGGATTAGGTGAGACTTCATTCGGTCCAGTCACCAAGTGCAGAGCTTGGAGTGAACGCGGAGTGAAGAAGCCCGCACGAGGGTGCAAGGTCCCTCCTTGACCTTGATCAGCGTTCTGTTCTTTGCGAAGTAGCAGATTCTTGAAAAGAGTCAGTTTATTCATGGGGACCGGAGTCCGAATAGGAATACAGTCATTAGTAAGAGAAAGATGGAGACTTGGAGGTCCAAATTGATTTAAGCTTGATATGTAAATGGAAATACTGGAATGGGAATGGAAATGTTGGTAGAGGCAGGAGTGTGTGTTTCTTTTTTTTTTATAAAGGCGGCGTGTTTGGTCTTGTGTTGTTTATGCTTGGTGTCAGGGTTGGATCCCCGAGTTGGTTGATTTTCGCCGGGGTGGCTTGCTGGGTCGTGTGGAATGTTGTTTATCAGTCAGATGATGGAGGGACCCTGGAGGTGCCCTCGTGCTTGGATGTGCGAGGGGTTAGCCCTTCGTTGTGGTCGGAACAGTGTCCGAGATCGATCAGATTGACCTCGGATATCACTTTCCTACCTCCACATTCCTTCTTTTTAGCTTCCTTCGATTTATATTCTGTTTTCAAAGACAGGTAATGACACTTTTTGGCAGACTCCAGGTCGGCAACGACAGTGATAATCTCTTCTTCCTCCGATTCTTCAGAGTCGTCTTTATCGGGCTTAGTCACCTCGTTGACTATAGACTTACCCTTCCGGGGTGAGCGAGATCGTTTTCGCTCTTCATCCTTATCCTTCTTGATGCACTTGGTCAGTCTCCCTTTCTGTATCAGGTACCGACAATACTTTTTCTTGTCTGTGTTCTCCCTTTGCACTAGAGGAGCTGGGAACTTTCAATCTTTGAACTCGGTATTTGCGCACTCGGCCAGAATTTTGGATTTCACCTCGTTCAGATTGGTGTACTCCGTAAATGGGGGTCGACTTTCCCAAGAGACTTCCGCTGAATCTTTCTTGGAGGTCTTTCCCTTCTCGGTCCCCTTCGCTGGGGCAGATTCCTAGACGGCTTCGTCAGCCAGGTCGTCTTCTCCGTTATCGATGGACTTTTGAGCTTGTCGCAGGAAGTCTTTGAGGTTCCGAGGTCGGCGTATACCGATATCAATCTGAAACAGGCTCTTCTTTCGGATCCCGTGTCTCATGAACATAAGCCTTATATCGTCTCACAAGTTCTTAACATTGTTCGGTTCCTTATTGAACCTTTCAATGTAGTCTCTCAGTGTCTCGTTCTCCCCCTGTTTCACTGTTTTGAGCATGTCTGCAGACTTCGGCTTCATTTTGGAGGCTGTGAAGCGTACCGAGAATACTCAGAACAGCTGTTCCCAAGAGTAGATGGAGCCGGGTTTGAGATATCTAAACCAAGAAAGAGTTGTCTTGCTCAGCAAGAGCGAGAAGATGTTGCAATTCACATCGTCCGTTGAGTTCCGATACTGCATCATTGGATCAAAGGTATCCACGAGCTCGTCCGGGTCGCCGGTCTTGTCGCACATGTTCAGATGCGGCGGCTTCTCTATGGACCTTGGCACTTTGCAAACGACAATCTCCCGTATGAAAGGAGTTCGCCTCGCGCTCGGGGTGCTATCCTTGCGAGGGGAGTGATCCTTCTTTCGCGGGGAATGCCTCCGAGGCAGGGAAGCGATGTGAGAAGATGAGGAATCGTATGAAGAGGTCCAACTGGGACTCGAGCTAGGCGGGGTCGAAGGAGAGCGTGAGCCATGGTGACGGTGTCCTCTGCGGGGTGGAAACTTGTGGACGTGGCGCCTATGGCTGATCTTCCTTTGAGGTGGAGAACAATCTCGTTTCGCAATGATGGTGTGCTAGATAGGGGATTTGTCAAGAGGTAGGACCGAGGCTGCGACGGTGTTGGCTCGAACAACTGCGACCTCTTCCTCCATCTGAGTGAGTCGTAACTCTTGTTGGGCTATATCTCGGCTTCGCCTGTCGAGGAGGTCAAGAATCTGGTTCACCGCCTGGACCGGTATCGGAACTGCCTCGGTAGTCGGTGGAGACGAGAGGAGTGGTGCAGATTATGTCGGCTCGGCGGGGAGCTCTTGGACATGACCCTCAGGAGTCTGACCCTGTACAAGTCCGACATCGATGACGCTCTGCGAGCGAGGTTGACTGTGTAACGCCCTAAAATTTAATCAAATTACTTCGAAGTTGGATTGCCGTAGGATTATTGTAAGAATTGAAATTATGGGCGTAGTAGCTATGTTGAAAATGAGTTAGATGATAATCACGTGTCTTGGGCCAGTTAAAAATAGCATTGGGCTTAGCACCACGAGTGCGCAGCGCTCACGCAACCCTAGCAGCGTGTCCAGTGCGCAGCTTGTGCAGGAAGGCGCTTGTGCGCCACTCCTCCTTATAAATATAGCGCAAATATGCGCTAGGGCTGGTCTTTTTGCGCAGCCGCCCTCTTTTCCCTTCTTCTCCTTCTTCCTCTCACTTCTAAGTTACACAAAAGCCTCAATTTTCAAGAGCTCTAGCCTAGGATTGGATTGGGAGGGTTGATTTTCATTGCAATTCTCTACGTTCGTGATCGTCACGCGTCGTTACTATCGCAGGGGAGTCGCCGTATTCGGAGAATCGAGGAACGAGGCTAGGAGGGAGTTTGCGCCACCATAGTTGAGGTAAGGGTGGGTTCGAATTCTATAATAGCGTATATGAGGGATTGTATGCGGGGTTTGGGGTTTATTATAGATTGCCTCTGTGTATGTTGCGTAGTTATATATATATCGTATGAGAAATGTTTGATGAATTGACCGTGTGTGCTTGAATTCCTATGTCGTTAGTTCTAATTAAATCGAATTGTAATTTTGTTGGATTAAGGTTTTCACTATTATAATCAAAAAAAATGATAGGAATATAGATAACTCATTAGTAAGAATTATAAATAATTTTCGTAATTGAATTGATGGTTACGTTAATGCTGTTGCTGTTTTGCTGTTAATGCTGTTGCTGTTTTGCTGTTAATGCTGTTGATGTTTTGCTGTTAAAGCTGTTGCGGTTTTGCTGTTATTGTTGTCATTGCTGTTACGTTTTGCTGCTGTGTTGTTGCTATTCTTGCTGTTTTGCGCTGTTGATGTTGCTGCTTTGTCAATATTGTTGCCACAGTTGCTGTTGTGGTTAATTGTTGCGTTGAATACCTTGTCGAAAATGTGGTAAATTGCAGGTGAAGTTGTAAAAGTTGATTTGCCTCTATTTATTGGCAAAGATAGTAAATTGTAGGCCTATGGCCGCCATGACGTTTTGGTGTTGTTGTCGTGCGATTGCGTGACTGTGATTAGCGTTACTTGTACATTCACATTGTGTCGCATACCTTTGCATTTGCTTTACGACGTGAACGATGAGGGCTATGCCCTGTGAGCCACTATTTATTGGCAACGATGATTTTTACGACGGGAGTTTTGCTCCAATGGTACCACATGCATATGCACAGTTGAGTCGCATTCCGCATTGCACTTCGATGATTCTATTGATGACTCTATTGAGGATTTTATTGATGATATGTGTAATTCTATAGTACCTGACCTATCATATTGTTCTTCATACATGCTCTTATATAGTTCGATATCTCACCCCTTTTGTTTGAATGTTACCCCTATGTGGTAACGTGCAGGTAGTCGCGAATGAAGGCGGTGATCCTTCCTTAGTTGAGTCGGTGTCGTCACTCTGATACGTAACACTCGGGGGGGATTGAACGCTGTTTTTTTTTTCCTTTATCATTTAGGTTGCAATATTTGTCGAACTTGATGTTATTTCTATTAAGCAAATTGTTGATTTTGAGTTGTCAAATGGACAAGGATTGTTAAGATTGCTTCAAATTGAATTTACCATGAATGAATTATATTGTTTGTGTTGGGAAGTAAGTGTAGCACTCCAATATTTATGTTGAAAATTCCGCACTCTGATTTATAGTATTATTGGGTAGAATTGGGGTGTTACAGACTGCGAGTCAGAGGTTGTTCTCCGAGAGCCATGAGAAAGGACTTTGATTCGGTGAGAAACGACGATCAACTCCCACTGTGGTCGCCAATGTTCAGTACGTGACTTCAGATCTCGGATCCTGAGTCAATAGGTGTGCTTGATGTCTCTATATAGTCTCCTCCTCGGCCTGAGGTCGGAAGAATGCCTTCTGGGTAGGAATCCTCCGAGGTTGTCCTTGTCAACATCGCCTTCTTCCGAGGTTGGACTCGGAAGGGTGGGGTACCTGCAGACACTCCGATGCCAAAGTCAGCAATCAGAAGTCAGTGAGAGGTACAAATGAAAGAAGCGTACTTGATTCTGTGGGTAGTGCCATATTTATAGACACAGCTTATTGGGATGTTTTCTTAGCGGATTGCGCCTCTGTGCCCAGTCCAGAACACGATTTAAAATAAGAAAAATTCAACAATTGTTCCAATATGTTCAAATAACCTTAAAATAACATGTGTTATGAAATGGGAAGACTATTTTTCATGCTTAATGGCTCGAAAGTCGGGGTGGAATAGGTCAGACACAACCAAGATTTTTTTTCTAAATAGATACGGTCGAGACTTTTTTAATAGCAAAATTAGCTAGAAAAGCCAGGGTACAAGCCACCGAAAAAGCCTTTTAGTACTACTAGGCCGACCTACTAAAGTAAACATAAATAGTATTTTTCATTACTAGTATAATTACTGTATTCAATTTTGTATCATAAATTTCGTTAACGGCCTTATTATAAAGTAAAATTTAAATATGGCGTCGTATATTCTCTAGAAGGTTTTATTATATTTCATATTTGAACTTAATCTCGTTTACTTATTAGCTTGTCACTATTTACAAAAACCTGAAAGTTGTAACTTTTCGTTAAAAAAATCATAAAATATTCTTCTAAACAGGCTTTTAGCCTATTAAAAAGATCATGTAAATCTAAAAAATGGGGTTGCGATCGGTCACATGCCAGGCCCTGGCATAATATTTTCCATTTGAACAAGACTTAGACATTGCAAAGCCCAATTTGACCCAAGTTACACATATTGAGAGCATTGTGGATACTTTTTTTTGTTACCGTGTTATTAATGCGCAGTATCTGCTAGCTTTCCAGGTGACTAGTCTATGCCGGATGTCATACCCTAATTTTGTCCGCCTAGTTTCAAAACCCTAATTTTCAGCAAAAATAAATAATTTTGTGAGTGATGCATTATTTGAGAAAGGGTTTAGGGTATTTACCCAAGCATTCTAAGGTTTTCAAAATCATTTTTGAGAAATTAAGGAATTTTGGGGCATTTAAAAGGGGCATTGTTTGGTCAATTTCAATTTAATAAATTTTTGCTAGTTGAAAATCCAATTAATTAATTTTTGGGAATTTATTTAATGAAATTGTATTATTTTGAACAAAAAAATAAAAAAAATAAAGAAAATCATTTTTCAAATTGTGCGCATATTTTATATGTGTAGTAAAAAAAATCAAGTTCAAATTAATTCAAGAAAGCATTTCAAAAAATAGTACAAGGAATATTCCCAAAAATTATATGATAGGATTTTTGTTGGCAATTTTGGTCATCTCTCATTTTCAAAAATGGCATATTCTTCAAGATACCTTGTATATGGCTCAAAATGGTTAGATTTATGGACAATTATCTTGAAAGGAATAATCAAAATTGAGAGGATAATTGGAAGGTTCATGGATAGTACAATAGTACAATTGCCAACTTGCAAAACTTAGGCACCACTCTCATTGCCTGGCTGAATATCTACACCTTCATTTCCCTCTCATTTTGCATTTTTTCCCCCTCATCAAAGTGTGTTTCAATCCTCACCCTTGATTCAAAATTAAAATGCAATCCTAGAATGAGATGAGGTACACAATGACCTAAATGCCCCTAAACCTAATTGCACATTATATATACCCTCATATCCTCACCTCTCACAAGCTTTTTGCACACAATTCACACTCAAAAACCTAGCCTCTCCTCTTCTCCCTTCTTGGCCGAATACCCCTCTTCATTCCCTCACCTCATTTCTTCACTTTTTCACTTCAAATCAACATTCTAGTCCTAAATCCTTCATCATCCTTGCATTCTCTTCAAAGATCCATCTTCAAATCTCAAGAATCAAGCTCAAGATTGAAGATTAGAGGGTTGATTCAAGTGGTTTAGTGTTCATTCACCTTATTTCTTTCGCTATTCAAGCTTGGAGTTGAGGTATACTCTCAATCTTAGCATCATCAAAATTTTAGCACCAAAAATGTAGATCATCAATCTATTTTTGCATATCAAGCATTTCTTTTCATTTTAGTGCTCTATTTTATGTTGAAATGTTGATATAATTGTTGTTGTTGAATGAGAGATGTGTTTCAAGCATTTTGACAAACACTTTGGGAGGTTTGGATGCTTGAAATGCATCTCTCTCTTGGAATAAATTGTGTGTTTGTGCTATTTTCATTTTGTGCTTGCATTTTCATGAATAAAATTGTGATTTGGGCTTATGTTTCATTTCGCATATTGTAGAAAAATTAGAGTTTGTGCGATTTTAGTGCATTCCTTTGCTTAATCATGTGAATCCTTGCCAAAAAGTTTGATCTATGTCATTTGCTTGCATGATTTTGTTGCTTTCAAAGAATAAAATGAGGTTTTAGCTCTATGTTGGTGTCGCATTTCATGAGATAATTAGGGTTTGTGCTTGTTTTTGTTGCTTGCTTTGAAAATCATGTTTGTGTTGATGATTTGGTAAGAGGATTTGACACTTATGCACTTGTGCATATCCCAAGTGTTAAAGATTACCTAAAGGGATTCAACACCTTAATTGCATAAGCTTGCTAAATAAAATGTCAAATTGATTTTTCATGGCTTGCTAATGATCTTACTTGAGGCAAATGCCCTTTCCAACTTATTCCTTTCATGTGGTTGATTGTAGAAATATGCTAAATGTTGATGCCATCAAAATGATACCACATTGTTGCTTATGTCAAATGTTGATGTGAAATCCCTAGGATTTTGCAAGTGATTCATTAAATGTTTGAATTCACTTGTGCTTTGTAACTTCCTTGCCTACTCACATGTTGTGTCATAAATGCCTAGTTAGGTTCATTTCTTGCCATGCATCTTCAATAAGATGTTCAATTTAGGTTCATTCTCTTGCCTATTCATGCATTTTTGCCAAAATGTTCAACTTGGGTTCATTCTTTGCCTATCTATGCATTGTGACATGATATGTGTAGTCTAGGTTCATCTTTGCCTATTCATCCATTGTGTATTCAAATGTTGTAATGAGATGTTTTCAACATGAAAGGGTAAGTTGCAAATTGTGTCTATGTTGTTGCTTGCTTGATAACATGCTCTCAATGAATGTGCTATGCTTGCATCTATGAACTTTCTTGCATTCATTGTTTTCTTTTCTAAACAACTTGACATGAAAATGGTTACTAGTTTAGATCATTGCATGAATTGTAGTCTAGCAATTTGCATTTTGGTTATTGACTTGGAACTTGATTGAAAATTTTCTATTAGTTTTCCAAAACTCCTTTCCAAAAATCAAATTGCTTTCAAACTTCTTTTCTAAACTATGTCTCTAACAAATTAAGACCAATTTCTTTTCCAAGCTTAAACCCTAAGTTTTTCATAAACAAAATCATTAGTGGCCACTCGAAGCCTTTGCTTGTTTGATCACTAATGAGGAGTTATTAGTGGTAGTCACTCGAAGCCTTTGCTTGTTTGATTATCATGAAAGCTCCCAAACCTTAAATACATGCGAACCCAATTCAATTCCAGAAACAACACGAGTCATTAGTGGTAATTGTCCTAAGCCTTTGCTAGATGATTATCACCGATGCTCGCCTCATTTGCAAAAAAAGATAAAATAAAAACGTTGTTACTTATAATCACTCGAAGCCATTGCTTGTTTGATTATCGGTTTCAATTTATTTTCTTTCGAGTTAGTAATGAAAACCACTCGAAGCCATTGCTTGCTTGGTATTAGTGAACACTCGAGTCTTATTTCAAAAAACACCTAAAAACTAAAAAGCTAAAAACAAAAGAGCCTTTTCAAAACAAGACTAGAACTACGTAGCTTTGAATTCCTCATCGCACCGGAGAATACGTAGGAGCGGGTTCACCTCCCGTCAAGTACCCTTTTAAAAAATAATAACAAAAAGATTCTTCTTTCCCCAATTTTCAAAAAACATTTTCTTAAATAAAAAAAAAGGAGAAAAGAAGTAGAACAAAGTGTTTCAAATCAACAGTCAAAAACCACACACTAAATTAAAGGTTCCCTTTTCGGTAGAAAGGATGTGTGGGGTGCTAATACCTTCCCCACACATAACCGACCCCCGAACCTATATCTCTCGTTTTCAAAAGGCCAATCGCCTAAAAGGATTTTTCCAATGTTTTTTTCTAAATTAGAATATTGGTGGCGGTATCATTGTTTTTCCCGTTGTACGAAGAAGGATCCAAACCGGATTTTTCGGAGTGCATACAGCTGGCGACTCCACTGGGGACATTTTTTTTTAAGAGGGTCGAACCTATTTTATTTAGTGTGTGGTTTTAATTGTTTGATTTGAATGCTTTGTTCTATTTCTCCCTTTTCTTCTTCTTCTTCTTCTTTTTCTTTTCCCTTCTTTCTTCATCAATGAAGTTTGAGTGTTAATTGCTCTCTTGCATTCATGTGCATTTACTTCTTCTTCTATGATTGCTTCTTGCTTGAAGTGTAGTTTCTTCTCCTCCTCTTCTTCTTCTTCTATGATCCCTTCTTCTTTGCTCCCTTTCTTTGAGGTAAGTTAATGCATATTTCCCCAATTCCATTATGTTCCCCTCTTCTTGGCTCCCTTTCTTGAAGGTAAGCATTGCACACGATTGTTGATTGGTACCCTAGGTTAGTTTACATGCTTATGTTAAAATGATATATGTTTGCAAAACCCTAGGGTAGACGACTCTTTGTCTAGACTATTCTGGTTTTTCCTTGCAGGCGGGGTAATTTTAGATTGGGTAGGCTTTAGGTGCTATGAGTGGGGTCCTATACCCGGATCTGAAAAAACACATAGGAGAGTGGAGACGAGTAGTGACTGGCATTCGAGACCTTTGTCTGTCTGACTCTCATGAAAGTTTCAACCGGAGTACGCTTTCTCATGATACCTCACACTTGGTAGCTTTCTACATTTGTGGGTGCCGTCATGAGAATGTCTCTAGCTCCGGTAACCATTGTGAGGATGTGATTTAGAGCTACATGGGAGGTACCTTTGTGTTGCCTTAGACCCTAGGATTCCCACTTTTGTAGGACACGAGGGCATACAAATTGGGTGCTGCATTGCTAGCTTAGGCATGTTTTCCTCAAAGTGAGCTTTTCAAAAAAAGAATTTTCAAAAAAAAATCCAAAATATATCTTTTCTTTTTCCATAAACCACTACGTGAGGAGGCACGTAGCGTGTTTCCTAAATTTTTGAACTACCGCTCATGAGCATTGTCCTTATTTTTCCACATACATCATTAGCATCATAATTGCATTGCATCATGCCGCATTTATAAAACCAAATGTAAAAAAAATATATTGCATACATTTTGCATCTCATTCATATTTGCTTGCCGGAAATAGCTAAATAATGTACCGTCCTGTCATAGGTGCATAAAGATGGAATCGAATAGCAAAGCTTCACCTACTTCCAGGTTTCCGGTTGTAAAAAGGGTTGATGTTGACAGTTTGAAGCAATGTGCTGCACTGATGGGTCAGATTGAGTTGGGGTCCTTTGACGAGACATATGGGAACATTCGTAGGCTGCTGCAGTTAGATGTTCAGGAAAATGCTCTTGTGGCTCTAAGTCAGTTTTATGACTCAGATATCAGATGTTTTCTCTTCAAAAACTTTCCACTATCGCCCACATCGGAAGAGTATGAACAACTTTTGGGGTTCTCTAGGTCGCATGTCACGCCGTACCGATATCAAGGTCATTATTACACTGATGAAAAGCTAGCATCATTGCTCAAAATCAGTTTAGAAAAACTGAAGCTTCAAAAGTTGGAAAGGAATGGTATAGCCGGGTTTCCGCAAGAGTACTTTGAGGGTTTGATGCAATCTTATGCTCTGGCCAAACAGTGGGGTCTCTTCAAGCTGGTGCTTGCTCTAACCATTTTTGGGGTGGTCCTCTTTCCTCAGATAGAGAGATATGTTGATGAAACTGCAATTGGTGCTTTCTTGGCATTCAAAGACACCAAAAATCCTATCAATCCTGTTCCCGCTGTTCTCGCCAACACTTATCAGGCTTTCACCCGTTACAGTGATTTCCACAAGAAGAAAATGTGTTTCTCCTCTCACGTCCTCTATGCTTGGCTTGTCACTCATGTTGTCAACAACCGAAAAGAAGTTAGGGAGTTGATCTCCTATGCCTTAAGCTGTGATGTAAAGATCATGACTTCTCTTGAATGGGTTGAGGTCTTGAAAAGTCTCAACGATCTCCAGATCCGCTGGTTTACCACTACTTGTTGGAAGGAAAGGCCTATGGTGGTGTTCAGCTGTGGAAGTTTCCAGAATGTGCCTCTCATGGGAACGCAAGGGTGTATCAACTATAATCCTTCACTGACCTTAAGACAACTCGGTTACCCAATGCGGAATTCACCCTCCGAAAGCATGCTGTCTCGCTTTTACCTCTATAAGGGGAGTCCTAAATGCGAAGACTTGCTTCGGCGAGTTCTGCAAGCATGGGAGTCCGTAGTGCATAAGGAAGGCGAAGAGCTGTCCAAGAGAACCAGTAGCATCACCTTTAACCAGTGGCTCAAAGAGAGGCTTCAAAATGCAAAATTACCAAATCAAGGGGCACTATCCCTTGAAGAGGAGATATCAGAGCCTTACACTCCTACCTTTGAGGAGTTGAAGGAAGTCAAGTCAGCCTTAGCAAAAGTGGTGGAAGAAAAGAAGGCATTGCAAACAGAATTGGAGAAAATGACCATAGAGAAAGAAAGGTTAGAGGAAGAAGATGCTATCAAGATGATCGCTGTTGAGGAGAGCGTCAAGCGATTCAAAAGAGAAGAGAAAAGCAAGCTAGAGGCTCAGAAATACCTGAGGGCAGCTAGAGAGGAACTCCAAAGGTGCAAGCAGAAAACAAGAAAAGCACTTGAGGAAGCCGAAGAGTGGAAGAGTATAGCAACTAAGTCAAGACAAGAATCCCGCTTGGTAGTAGAATTGAAAGGTCAGCTAAGGAACCTTGAGCGAGAGAGGAGTTCTATTGAAGGTATCCTTAAGGAGTATCAGCAAGCTCTGAGGTTCGAACAAGGAAGATCTGAGGAACTGGGGAGGAATCTCAGGTGTCTAGAAGGGGCTTATAGACAAGTGCAAGCAGAAAGCCAATACTGGGGGAAACGCTTCATGGCATTGGTTGGCAAAATAGAGGATCAAGAAATCATCAAGGAGCTAAGAGAGGAGATTCAGCTTTGGAAGAACAAATTTTCAAAGCTGGCAGAGCTAGCTAGCCAAGCCATTGCGGGAGTCCCCAAGAATTTGAAAATAGCCGAGGCCGAGATGCACTTCCTCAATACCCCACCCGAGGTTTACCAGTTTGTGAAATTTTGCAGGGCTTTAATCACGGAGTTCAGAGAGCGATCCCGAGATGCGAACGTCAGCAAGAAAAGGAAGAGGGTCGGAGATTTCAAAGCTCTTTGTATTTGAGCTGTTTATTTGTACCTTTCATTTTGAGTATTTACTTTCCATTTGAGTATTGTATTCCTGAATATTGTACTCTTTTATTTGCTTTCGAGTATTGTACTCCATATGAATATTGTACTATCCTTCCCTTTAAGGAAGTTGTTAAGGCTTTTGTTTGAATTCCCGATGTATGAAGTGTGCTGACTTGCTATTTCGATTCCCCTCTCATTGCATTTCCCAAATTAATTAAAAGAGAGAGAGAGAGAGAAAAACGATTATGTGCTTATGACAAGACGAACTATGTCACGATTCCTGGCATCAAGCAACATAAAATCATATGCATCTGCATTACATTCATTCATTAATTCATTCACGAGCTCATATAAGTGTTCCATCAACAGAAAGTAAGGCAAGCTGGTTCGCCAACATCGTTATTGGACACGTTCTCAAGCAAGAGGCATGGCAACGATTCTGAACGATCTTGATCAGTCCCATCCAAGTGCGGAGAATCCGAATCAGGAAAATCTGAGCTCAGAGATCAGAAACGAGACAGGCCCAGGTCCAGTAGTGCAGAATCAGGGTAACCCAACTCCGGATAGTTCCAGTCAAGGTGACCAAGAAATCAGAAATGAGATGAATGTTATGAAGGCACAGATGTCAGAGATGATGAGGGTCCTGCTGTCCCTGAAGAATGGAAATGACTACCAAGCTGCTCAATGGCCTCCTTTTGGACTGCCTCTAGGCTACACTCCTCCTTCAAACCCAGAAGTTAACCAAGGAACTGGTCCTTTGGTGAATGTCGAGAATGGACAACCTGCATCTGCAGGATCAGAGGGAGCAATGGGCGAACCTCGGGTTCAGTCTCCACGTCCCATTGTCATACCTCAGGTGACTCCACAAGGCTTTACTCCCCAGCCAGCTGCAAATCCTCAGGCCCAAAGCCTCATTCTTGGGAACTCTGCTTATCCTCATGCTCCGCATGCAGTCTCAACCATGGCTCCAATGTTCCGTCCCCACCTTGGAATGAACAGTTTCCCCCAAGGCTATTATGTTGAGCACCAACAAACTAGAGAAAAGTTTCAGGTGTTAGAAGAGCGCTTAAAAATGATTGAAGGATCAGGCTCTAGATCGAGAGAGGCTCGCGATTTATGTCTCATTCCCGATGTGGTTTTACCTCCTAAGTTCAAAGTGCCTGATTTCGATAAGTACCGAGGTGTAACTTGCCCTAAGAGCCATCTGACCATGTACTGTAGAAAAATGTCTACGCATTCTCATGATGACAAGCTGTTAATTCACTGCTTCCAAGAGAGCCTTGCTGGGGCATCTCTCAACTAGTACATGCAGCTAGAACCGTCCCAGATTCGTTGTTGGAAAGACTTGGCTGATGCCTTCCTCAGACAGTACCAGTACAACACAGATATGGCGCCGGATAGAACACAGTTACAGAGCATGGCAAAGAGGGACAACGAGTCATTTAAAGAGTATGCCCAGTGGTGGAGGGCTCTAGCTGCACAAGTGTCACCACCTCTGTTAGAAAAGGAATTAGTCTTCATGTTTATGGAAACTTTGCCTCCATTATACTATGATCGGTTGATCGGCAGTGTGTCCTCCAACTTTTCAGATATGGTAATCATCGGCGAGAGATTAGAAAATGGGCTGAGGAGCGGCAAGATTGCCCATGGTTCCGCAGGTACAAGCACCCATAAAAAGCCGTTTTCCGGATTTCCAAAGAAGAAGGAAGGAGAGACCAACACCATTACCATAAGCCCACCTTATCAACCACAAGATATCCCTGTCCCCACTCAAACACAACCAACCCGCTCACCACAAAGTAATCACCATAGAAATTATCAAGGCAGAAAACGGACCACCTTTGATCCCATTCCTATGTCATACACCGACCTCTTTAACTACCTTGTCACCAACGAGCTCATCAACACCAGACCCATGAAACCAGTCCAACCACCTTACTTCCAAGGATACAATCCCAAAATTACCTGCAGATTTCATGAAGGGGCAGTCGGACATGCTGTGGAAGACTGCAAGGCCTTCAAACTTGTAGTGCAAGATCTGATTGACACCAAAGGGATAACCTTCAAACAAGAAAACCCAAGCATTACAACTAACCCGCTGCCTGGTCATGAAGAACCTGCAACCAATGCCATCCTTGACACGGGAGGCCAACCCTTAATCAGAACTGTGGAGTGTATTCAGACACCACTGAAGGTCATTCATGCAGAGCTGTGCAAGTTTGGGGTCATCAAGAAAGGCTGTACTCAGAAAGAAGTCTGTGCTGATGATAATTGTGTTGGGGCATGTGAGGCCTTCAAGATAGTTTTGCAAGACCTGTTGGATCGTCATATAATCCAAATAGGTGTGCAAGAAACAGAGGAAGATGTGTTGACTTTCTAGTCTGATAAGAACAGAAGTGTCCAGAAGCCTATTGAGGTCCCGTATAGTCAAAAGCCGAGCATGGAGAAACCTAAGACAATTGTGATCCCTGTCCCAGCTCCTTATCAAAAGGATAGTGCTGTTCCGTGGAGTTATGGTGTGCCAGTTCAAACTCAGAATCCTCAAGCTGTTCCCGATGTCACAAACATTGCGGGAAGCAGCGGAGTCACTAGAACCGGACGTGTCTATGTCCCTGAAGCCCTTAAAGTGGGTCCATCAAAAGAGGATGAGGAAAGAATTCGAAAGGGTAAGGGTAAAGAGCAAGAGCCCGTGGAAAGTAGAAGGGTGTCAGAGCAAGAAGCTTCCGAATTTCTGAGAATCATGCGGCAAAGCGATTACAAAGTGGTGGACCAGCTGCACCACACTCCTGCAAAGATCTCTATCATGTCCTTGCTGCTCAGTTCAGAGGCCCACCGCGCTGCCCTAGTGAAAGTGCTGAATGAAGCCCATGTAGCCCAAGACATCACTGTTAACCAGCTTGACGGCATCGTAGGGAACATCGTTGCTTCCAACTATATTACCTTTACTGATGACGAGCTCACCCCTGAAGGAAAGGGACATAATCAAGCATTGCACATTTCAGTCAGATGTGGTGAATATACACTTTCTCGGGTCCTCATAGACAATGGATCCTCTTTGAATGTCATGCCCAAATCTACAATGAACAGGCTAGACGTAGACTGTTCATATATGAAGCCTAGCTCAACGCTAGTCAGAGCATTCGACGGATCCAAGAAAGAGGTTATCGGGGAAATAGAGTTTCCAGTGCAGATAGGGCCTGAGGTGTTTTATGTGAACTTTCAAATCATGGACATCGCATCATCCTACAGCTGTCTCCTGGGAAGACCTTGGATTCATGCTGCAGGAGCTGTTCCTTCATCTCTCCATCAGAGGCTTAAGTTTGTAGTCGACGACAAACTGATAGTCGTCTTTGGAGAAGAAGAGTTTATGATTAACAAGCCCCATCCCTCTCAATACGTCGAGGCTGCAGAGGAATCCCTTGAAACTGCTTTTCAGTCATTGGAAAATGCAAATGCCGCTTTCGCGGGAGAGGAAGCCCCACTGCCTGCACCAAGAATGTCCAATGCTGATATCATGGTCGCCAAGGTCATGCTGAGAAATGGTTACCAGATCGGAAAGGGTTTAGGAAGGTCCGAGCAAGGAATTTTAGCACCGGTCCAGTTGCAAGAGTACAAGGATAGATGTGGGTTAGGATATTGGCCCACTCAAGCTGATAAGAAGAGAATGGCTGAGGAGAAGCGAGAAAGAAGACTAGCTAAGCTTCAGGGGCGAGAACGAAGCTTGAAGAGGGTTCCCATCTGTGATCTCAAGCAGAGCTTCAGGAGCGCGGGCATGCTGGACCCCAATCATGTGGCTGTCATTGGGGAAGAATCAGCTGTGGAAGACAAGAGTGTGGACCTGGTGCGTCGCAGTGCTGCAAATGAAGAGCTCGGCAATTGGAAGATCATCGATTTCCCTGTTGCTTTCATTTCAAAGTAATGATTTTGTAATGCGAATCCTTTGGCTCTGCCCAAGGCCTCAGGACATTTCATAAGGGCATGCATGTTTTTCCTTCGAATATCATCAATCAATAAAATGTTGTTTTGAATTCTCAAATGAATAAAATCGTTTTTCATACCATTATTGTGTGTCTTCATCTTGTGTTTCTATTTTGCTTGTTCATTCTGTTTCCATTCCCGCAAATGCAGATCTAAAATGAACATCTTTGAAAATAATGACGCCAATGATTCATATGTTAACTTTGATTACCCCGTTAACCAAGCCGAGGAGGATGTTGAAGATGACTGGGAAACTCCTCCAGAATTGATGAGAATGGTTGGGCAAGAGGAAAAGGTTGTTCAGCCGCATGGGGAATCTGTTGAGACAATCAATCTGGGCACAGAGGACAGTAAGAAAGAAGTCAAGGTTGGCACTTCGATGAATGAAAGTGAGCGTAAGAGGCTAATTCAACTCCTGCATGATTATGATGATGTCTTCGCATGGACTTACCAGGATATGCCAGGGTTAGATACTGATATAGTGGTGCACAAGCTTCCAGTCAAGCCTGAGTGTCCTCCAGTGAAGCAGAAACTGAGAAGGATGAAACCAGAAATGTCCTTAAAGATCAGAGATGAGGTGAAAAAGCAGTTTGATGCTGGTTTCCTAGCGGTAGCAAAATATCCGCAATGGGTTGCTAATATTGTGCCGGTTCTGAAAAAGGACGGGAAAGTCAGAATGTGTGTTGATTACCGAGATCGGAATCGGGCCAGTCCCAAAGACGATTTCCCCTGTCTCATATTGATGTCTTAGTGGATAGTACAGCGCAGCATTCACTATTCTCCTTCATGGATGGGTATTCAGGGTACAATCAGATTAAAATGGCTCCTGAAGATATGGAGAAGACAACTTTCACAAATCTTTGGGGAACGTTCTGTTACAGAGTCATGCCATTCGGGTTGAAGAACGCCGGTGCTACCTATCAAAGGGCTATGGTCACATTGTTTCACGACATGATGCACAAGGAGATCGAAGTCTACGTGGACGATATGATTGCAAAGTCTAAAACCGATGAGGAACACATTGTCAATTTGCAAAAGCTCTTTGAACGGTTGAGAAAGTTCAAGCTCAGATTAAATCCGGCCAAGTGTACCTTCGGTGTGCGATCAGGGAAGTTGCTGGGATTCATTGTCAGCCAAAGGGGGATAGAAGTTGACCCAGACAAGGTGCGGGCAATTCTTGAAATGCCGGTGCCTAAAACAGATAAGGAGATCCGTGGTTTTCTTGGAAGACTGAACTACATCTCTAGGTTCATATTCCAGTTAACCGCCACATGTGAACCAATCTTCAAGCTGTTATTCAAGAATCAAGAGACTAAATGGAATGACGATTGCCAAAAAGCTTTCGGAAAGGTCAAGAAATATCTTCAGAATCCACCTATCTTGATGCCTCCTGTACCCGGCAGACCTCTCATCCTGTACCTAACTGTGCTAGACAACTCAATGGGCTGTGTGTTGGGACAACATGATGAATCCGGGAAGAAAGAGCATGCCATCTACTATCTGAGCAAGAAGTTTACTGACTGTGAAACAAGGTACTCGTTGCTAGAAAAGACTTGTTGTGCATTAGCTTGGGCTGCTCACCGTTTGAGGCAGTACATGCTAAGTCACACTACTTGGTTGGTATCTAAAATGGATCCTATCCAGTACATCTTCGAGAAGCCCGCACTTACAGGGAGAATTGCCCGCTGGCAAATGCAGTTGTCAGAATATGACCTCCTGTACGTCACTCAGAAAGCCATCAAGGGTAGTGCACTGGCCGAGTACCTAGCACATCAGCCTATCGAAGACTATCAGTCGATGCAGTATGACTTTCCAGACGAGGATATCATGGCCCTATTTGAAGAAGGGAAATCCCCGGCAGATGAAAGATGGAGAGTGATATTTGATGGTGCCTCCAACATATATGGGCACGGAGCTGGGGCAGTACTGATTTCCCCTGATAGTCGCTTCATCCCATTCACTACCAGACTGAGTTTCCATGTCACAAACAATATTGCAGAATATGAGGCATGTATTCTTGGCATTCAGGCAGCCCTAGATTGGAAAGTTAAGAGACTAGATGTGTATGGAGATTCAGCTCTAGTCATTCACCAGGTAAATGGCGATTGGGAGACCAGAGATCCCAAGTTGATTCCTTACCGAGACTACATCCGAGAGTTGGTTGAGCCTTTTGAGGAAATCACATTTCAGCATCTTCCTCGCAATGAGAATCAGTTGGCTGATGCACTGGCCACTTTGTCTTCAATGTTCAACATCAACTGCGACAAAAACTTGACTCACATCAGAATTCAGCATCGGGATCTGCCAGCCCATCACTACTGCGCAGTAATTGAAGAAGAATCTGATAGTAAACCCTGGTATCATGACATCAAGCAGTACATCTTGAACAGAGAGTATCCTCTCGGGGCCTCCGAGAATGACAAGAGAACACTCAGAAGGTTGTCGATGAATTTCTTCTTGAGCGGCGAGGTGCTCTATAAAAAGAATCATGATAAGGTACTCCTCAGGTGTGTGACAAAGGAGGAATCAGAAAGAATTATGAGAGATGTCCATGAAGGCTCGTTTAGGGTTCATTCCAGCGGACATACCATGGCAAGAAAGATATTGAAGGCCGGCTACTATTGGCTGCAAATGGAATCCGACTGTTACAGCTTTGTGAGAAAGTGCCACAAGTGCCAGATCTATGCCGATCATATCCATGTGCCACCTGCTTCCTTAAATGTTCTGACTGCCTCTTGGTCGTTCTCAATGTGGGGAATGGATGTCATTGGTCCTATTGAGCCTAAAGCGTCAAACGGGCATCGCTTCATTCTAGTCGCCATTGACTACTTCACCAAATGGGTTGAAGCCGCCTCGTACTCCAGCATAACCAGCTCTGTGGTTGCTAAGTTCGTAAAAAGAGATCTGGTTTGTCGTTATGGCCTTCCAGACAAGATCATCACAGACAATGGTAGCAACCTGAACAGTAAGATGATGAAAGAGCTGTGCAAAGACTTCAAAATCCAACATCATAATTCTTCTCCATACCGTCCCAAAATGAATGGGGCAGTCGAAGCACCCAATAAGAACATCAAGAGGATCGTGCAAAAGATGGTAGTAACCTATAAAGATTGGCATGAGATGCTTCCTTTCGCTCTGCACGGGTATCGTACCTCAGTGCGCACTTCAACCGGGGCAACCCCCTTCTCTTTGGTTTATGGGTCGGAAGCAGTCCTCCCTATCGAAGTTGAGATACCCTCCCTGCGGGTGTTGATGGAAACCAAGTTGAAAGAAGCTGAATGGGTTCAAGCTCGTCTGGACCAGTTGAACCTCATTGAGGAGAAAAGAATTGCTGCCCTGTGTCATGGACAACTGTATCAACAAAGGATGAAAACAGCCTTCGACAAGAAAGTGCGTCCTCGAGAATTCAAAGAAGGAGACCTCGTGCTCAAAAAGATCCTGCCTATTCAGAGTGACCCTCGTGGGAAATGGGCTCCTAGCTATGATGGACCCTATGTGGTAAAGAAAGCCTTCTCTGGAGGAGCATTGATACTCACCAGCATGGATGGTGAAGAACTCAGAAACCCAGTCAATTCAGATTCAGTCAAGAAATACTACGCCTGAGAAAAATGAAAAGAAAAAGAGAAAGATGAGCCAAGCAAGAATTAGCTCGCTAGGTTGAAAACCCGAAAGGGCGGCCTAGGCAAAAAAAGAGTGACCCGGTGGACTGAAAACTCGCAAAGAGCAGTCCAAGCAAAAATTAGGGTCAGAGAAGTTGGACTTAAAAGAAAAAGAGGCAAGCAGCACCTCCAAAGGTTTGGATAAAAGGGTGATCAAGGCTGCAAGTATGGGTGATTGGCACACTTCAAAGATGAAAAGCGCTCCTAAGATCTGTTGCGTCCATTTTTCTTGTTTTTTTTCTTAGTTTCAAAAAATTCCAATGTACTCTTTTCAGTCGGCGTGACCTTCTGCACGTTCGGTTTCCATATGAATAAAAGTCCAAGTTTTTCACTCCATCTGTTTGTTGTTTTACCATTTGCTTTCTTTTCATTTCTGCTTTAAAATGATGTTTTATGGTAGATGATAAATGATTATGAAAATGTGCATAAATCAGAGCATTAAAATCATTGCGAAATTTTTGAAAATTACAAAGAAAAGAGATGATCTTTCAGTCAGGTAAAATTCACAAGAACTAAACAAAAAGCACTGATTGCATCAAAACAAATCTCAAAAAGGTTGGAGCGTGGCTCTCGCAGTGTCATCATGGACGATCATTGTGCCTCGTAACGCAAGTCCAACGATTTGGTCGAGCCAGCAAAAGAAAAAGCCAAAAAGAGCAAAAGAGCAACAACTAGCAAAAGAAAAGAAGAGAAGAAAAGCTAAAAAAAAAAAAAGAAAGAAAGAGCAAAAGAGCAATAAGAAAAAAGAAAATCATGCATTACATTGCATTCATCAAACATAAACAAAAAGAGAAATTCATGCATTACATTCATTCCATCAAAACAGCAATCATGGCATTTGCATTGCATGCATTTGTTCATCTCACTTGCAGGTACAAAGACGGATAAATACTTCGGTGTTAATCCCCGCACTCAGTTCCCAGAAAACGCTCCCTCAGTTCGAAGTTCAAATGCTTTTCAGTTCAGCGCTCAAGCGTGCATTGCAGTTTGGAGTTCAAATCGCTCTTGCAGAGTTCATCGCTCCCTTCTATTCATGGTCTCACGTCGTGTACGAGTAACACGATGGACCGCAGCCCCATGTGAGGTTCAACGGAATAGTTGTATCCGCCTAAGATACAGTGGACGCCGTGCATTGATCAGTATATCAGTTCCGGAGCTGATAACGATCCCCCCGGTCGCTCGAAAGGCCATTCTCAGGATGCGTGCTCCTCAAAGCCACATGCAAACGCGGACTCGCCAAGGATTCGTTTAAAGGTTTTAGGCAACCTTGCATTTTACCGCTTTCTTTATCGCTTTCTTCATTTAGCGTTTTCCTTGCTTTTCGCAGTTAGCGTGCAAGTTGTTAATCATTTCATTTACTGCTTTCTCATCAGCGCGCCAAGCGTTCATTTTTCAAAAAAAAAAGAAGAAAAAAAGAAGAAAAAGAAAAAGAAAATTCGGGTTTCTCCAAGTAGACAAAATTGGTATAGTTTCTGAATTCTTTATTTTTATTTTATCTTCGAAATATGTCTCGACCAATTCATATTTCTTGGTAAAATCCAAATAAAGAGGGGCAGCTGTCATACCCTAATTTTGTCCGCCTAGTTTCAAAACCCTAATTTTCAGCAAAAATAAATAATTTTGTGAGTGATGCATTATTTGAGAAAGGGTTTAGGGTATTTACCCAAGCATTCTAAGGTTTTCAAAATCATTTTTGAGAAATTAAGGAATTTTGGGGCATTGTTTGGTCAATTTCAATTTAATAAATTTTTGCAAGTTGAAAATCCAATTAATTAATTTTTGGGAATTTATTTAATGAAATTGTATTATTTTGAACAAAAAAAATAAAGAAAATCATTTTTCAAATTGTGCGCATATTTTATATGTGTAGTAAAAAAAATCAAGTTCAAATTAATTCAAGAAAGCATTTCAAAAAATAGTACAAGGAATATTCCCAAAAATTATATGATAGGATTTTTGTTGGCAATTTTGGTCATCTCTCATTTTCAAAAATGGCATATTCTTCAAGATACCTTGTATATGGCTCAAAATGGTTAGATTTATGTACAATTATCTTGAAAGGAATAATCAAAATTGAGAGGATAATTGGAAGGTTCATGGATAGTACAATAGTACAATTGCCAACTTGCAAAACTTGGGCACCACTCTCATTGCTTGGCTGAATATCTACCCCTTCATTTCCCTCTCATTTTGCATTTTTTTGCCCCTCATCAAAGTGTGTTTCAATCCTCACCCTTGATTCAAAATTAAAATGCAATCCTAGAATGAGATGAGGTACACAATGACCTAAATGCCCCTAAACCTAAATGCACATTATATATACCCTCATATCCTCACCTCTCACAAGTTTTTTGCACACAATTCACACTCAAAAACCTAGCCTCTCCTTTTCTCCCTTCTTGGCCGAATACCCCTCTTCATTCCCTCACCTCATTTCTTCACTTTTTCACTTCAAATCAACATTCTAGTCCTAAATCCTTCATCATTCTTGCATTCTCTTCAAAGATCCATCTTCAAATCTCAAGAATCAAGCTCAAGATTGAAGATTAGAGGGTTGATTCAAGTGGTTTAGTGTTCATTCACCTTATTTCTTTCGCTATTCTAGCTTGGAGTTGAGGTATACTCTCAATCTTAGCATCATCAAAATTTTAGCACCAAAAATGTAGATCATCAATCTATTTTTGCATATCAAGCATTTCTTTGCATTTTAGTGCTCTATTTTATGTTGAAATGTTGATATAATTGTTGTTGTTGAATGAGAGATGTGTTTCAAGCATTTTGACAAACACTTTGGGAGGTTTGGATGCTTGAAATGCATCTCTCTCTTGGAATAAATTGTGTGTTTTGTGCTATTTTCATTTTGTGCTTGCATTTTCATGAATAAAATTGTGATTTGGGCTTATGTTTCATTTCGCATATTGTAGAAAAATTAGAGTTTGTGCAATTTTAGTGCATTCCTTTGCTTAATCATGTGAATCCTTGCCAAAAAGTTTGATCTATGTCATTTGCTTGCATGATTTTGTTGCTTTCAAAGAATAAAATGAGGTTTTAGCTCTATGTTGGTGTCGCATTTCATGAGATAATTAGGGTTTGTGCTTGTTTTTGTTGCTTGCTTTGAAAATCATGTTTGTGTTGATGATTTGGTAAGAGGATTTGACACTTATACACTTGTGCATATCCCAAGTGTTAAAGATTACCTAAAGGGATTCAACACCTTAATTGCATATGCTTGCTAAATAAAATGTCAAATTGATTTTTCATGGCTTGCTAATGATCTTACTTGAAGCAAATGCCCTTTCCAACTTATTCCTTTCATGTGGTTGATTGTAGAAATATGCTAAATGTTGATGCCATCAAAATGATACCACATTGTTGCTTATGTCAAATGTTGATGTGAAATCCCTAGGATTTTGCAAGTGATTCATTAAATGTTTGAATTCACTTGTGCTTTGTAACTTCCTTGCCTACTCACATGTTGTGTCATAAATGCCTAGTTAGGTTCATTTCTTGCCATGCATCTTCAATAAGATGTTCAATTTAGGTTCATTCTCTTGCCTATTCATGCATTTTTGCCAAAATGTTCAACTTGGGTTCATTCTTTGCCTATCTATGTATTGTGACATGATATGTGTAGTCTAGGTTCATCTTTGCCTATTCATGCATTGTGTATTCAAATGTTGTAATGAGATGTTTTCAACATGAAAGGGTAAGTTGCAAGTTGTGTCTATGTTGTTGCTTGCTTGATAACATATTCTCAATGAATGTGCTATGCTTGCATCTATGAACTTTCTTGCATTCATTGTTTTCTTTTCTAAACAACTTGACATGAAAATGGTTACTAGTTTAGATCATTGCATGAATTGTAGTCTAGCAATTTGCATTTTGGTTATTGACTTGGAACTTGATTGAAAATGTTCTATTAGTTTTCCAAAACTCTTTTCCAAAAATCAAATTGCTTTCAAACTTTTTTTCTAAACTATGTCTCTAACAAATTAAGACCAATTTCTTTTCCAAGCTTAAACCCTAAGTTTTTCATAAACAAAATCATTAGTGGCCACTCGAAGCCTTTGCTTGTTTGATCACTAATGAGGAGTTATTAGTGGTAGTCACTCGAAGCCTTTGATTGTTTGATTATCATGAAAGCTCCCAAACCTTAAATACATGCGAACCCAATTCAATTCCAGAAACAACACGAGTCATTAGTGGTAATTGTCCTAAGCCTTTGCTAGATGATTTTCATCGATGCTCGCCTCATTTGCAAAAAAAGATAAAATAAAAACGTTGTTACTTATAATCACTCGAAGCCATTGCTTGTTTGATTATCGGTTTCAATTTATTTTCTTTCGAGTTAGTAATGAAAACCACTCGAAGCCATTGCTTGCTTGGTATTAGTGAACACTCGAGTCTTATTTCAAAAAACACCTAAAAACTAAAAAGCTAAAAACAAAAGAGCCTTTTCAAAACAAGACTAGAACTACGTAGCTTTGAATTCCTCATCGCACCGGAGGATACGTAGGAGCGGGTTCACCTCCCGTCAAGCACCCTTTTAAAAAATAATAACAAAAAGATTCTTCTTTCCCCAGTTTTCAAAAAAGATTTTCTTAAATAAAAAAAAGGAGAAAAGAAGTAGAACAAAGTGTTTCAAATCAACAGTCAAAAATCACACACTAAATTAAAGGTTCTCTTTTCGGTAGAAAGGATGTGTGGGGTGCTAATACCTTCCCCACACATAACCGACCCCCTAACCTATATCTCTCGTTTTCAAAAGGCCAATTGCCTAAAAGGATTTTTCCAATATTTTTTTCTAAATTAAAATATTGGTGGCGGCTTCATTGTTTTTCCCGTTGTACGAAGAAAGATCCAAACCGGATTTTTCGGAGTGCATACACCGGAGAACCTGATTGACCTCGTGTATACCCAACTTTGCTGTCCATATGGTTCTTTTTTTCAACAGAGATTTTGCCACACTCAAAATTTAAACTCGAGATCTTTGAGTGGTATCTAAGTCCAGTTACCACTAGGACAAACCCAAGTTGGTACGACATAGTGGAGACTTGAGAGCAATGTTATCAGAACCGGACCGATCATCGAGCCGATCAAGTCACTGGGTCTTTGGTCGGGCCGGCGGCTCTTTGGTCGGACCCCATGAACCGGTTTATATTAAACAAATTCAAAAATTA
Organism: Astragalus glycyphyllos; assembly: GCA_963573325.1. Taxonomy (NCBI): domain Eukaryota; kingdom Viridiplantae; phylum Streptophyta; class Magnoliopsida; order Fabales; family Fabaceae; genus Astragalus; species Astragalus glycyphyllos. The sequence continues at coordinate 22,619,107 of OY754308.1, forward strand.
TAATATATACAAATAAAGTATTTGTATTTATAATTGTAATTAAGTAAAATGATAAAATATTTAAATTTAATAATAGAACAATGTTATAGTAGTGTATTACAATGGTGGAAAATAATTGGCAATGCTATTTTAATGGGCTGTATAATTAGTTTTTATAAGAGATATAAATATATTATATAGGTTTAAATATGTATTTAGTCCCTGCAAATGTCCCTGTTTTTCGATTTAGTCTCTGCAATTTTTGTTTTAAATACGTCCCTGCAAAATAACTTTTTTTTAAATACGTCCTTATAAAATAAACTTTTTAAATACGTCTCTGCAAAATAACTTTTTTTTAAATACATCCCTACAAAATATCCTCTTTTTTAAATACGTCCCTGCAAAATATCACAATTTTTTTTGTTGGGACGTATTTCAAAATAAAGGTTATTTTGCAGGAACGTATTTAAAAAAAAGTTATTTTGCAGGAACGTATTTAAAATTCCAACTTTCGGAAGGGCATATTCCAAAAAAAGTTATTTTGCAGGGACGTATTTAAAAAAAAATTTGGAGGGACTAAATCGAAAAACAGTGACATTTGCAGGGACTAAATACATATTTAAAACTATTATATAAGTATATAGAATAAAAAATACAACTTTAATAAATGGAAGGTTAATGAAAAGCTTGGCAAAAAAAATTAACGCTAAATGATTATATATATAAGCAAGACCTTCACATCAATTAAGGTGTGCCTCAGTTGGTTGCAAATGCAGAATCGGATAAATATACAGGCCGAGCTGGACAAGGCTCCAGTTCGATCTGGTTCTGATAACACTGCTTGAGAGCATCGAAAGTGGACAAAATGACTATGGGTGTGGCTCGTGCTTGGCATATGCATGTGATAATCCTTCATTTTTAATCTGAAAACACGAGGATTCTCTTTTTGATAATAACAAGAAAGCACGAGGATTTAAAGCTTATTTTATGAACTAATCTTTCTTTTTGATCAAGATTTAGTGAAATAATCCAATCACAAACAAGTGGGCACGTGTCAGTGATAAGGTGTTTTTTCGAGTGAACGCGAGTCCACGAACGTACTCCTAGGACTTTGAGCCACGTGTCGACTCACGTGGGTGCTCTTCACCCAACTCAATTTTTTTTTTTTACAAACTTCAATTGTCTTTTTTGTTTACAAACTTCTAGTAGAAATTAAAAAATAATATGGCCACCATGTATTAATGCAAAGAGGTCACATAGTACAGTTGGGCGTGGGGGAATGTCCGTGTGTGCCGGCTTTTGCTTCCATATGGTGTATATTAATTTAATTAAAGTAGCATGTTAGGGATAATCATTGTAACCACTCATTATTTATCGAATAAATATCGTATTTAATATTATATATTCCTTTTTTAAACATATGATCCTCACTTATATATTCCTTTTTTAAACATATGATCCTTTAATATTATATATTCCTTTATACGCTGGGCATTCAAGAATTTATTTATGCATGTATATTTTGTTTTCTTTCTTTCCTTGCTTAAGATTTTTTTTCTCTTTTTTTCTAATACCTTTCAGTTTTCTTGATACCCCAACACAAATATTTCTCCAATAACCACGCATCCGATGAAAGTCACTAAGAGAACTAGATTATTAGTTTCTTTCAGTCTTTCTTATAAAGTCCTAATACCGAAACCTGTCTTAATTGTGTGTGCGTGTGTGTGTGAACCCAAGAAGCAGCAACAAACAAACACTTCTATTTTTATACCATCCAAACCACTTAGATAAATGTTATGAAACTAAAAAAATTACCCAAGAAAAGCCTTAAAAACATGCTTTTAGAAATTTCAAAAAAACTTGTTACACAAGGTGAGACGACAGTAACTGAAAACAAACTCAAAGCAAACAAAATAAACATCAAATAAAAATTAGAAAAAGGGCAAGATACCCAATGCTTGGACTAGACATTGTCCTCAATGTAATAAAAATTAAAACACATGAGAGGGTAAGGAAAGCACACATTGACTAGCATTTGTAGTTTTTCTTCTTATTCCAGCAAAACAAAACAAATTACGAAAAGGTAAACCCGTGGGTTGCCTCTCACACATCGATCTTTTAACGTCACTAGCTTGACCCTTGAGCCACTTGAGTGATTTGGGTTTCAAGCATTTTGTTGTGTGTGGCCATGGAATCAACCTTTGATGTTAACTTGATAAGAGTATCATTCAAAAAAGAAGTTTGATTTTTGCACTCTTCATTTTGCTTAGTTTGATTTAACACAAAGTTTTCAATCAAATTTTCCAAATTGGACATTTGAGGGCTGTTAAAAGCTTTTTGACCTTTAAAACCAAGAGGTGGTCTAGCTAATGGTTTGAAAGAGGGATTAGGTGGAGAATTTTATAGGAAAAATTTGGATGATTCATCCACCCAAGATTATAAGTATTTGAAAAAGGATCTCCCTTTTGAATATCAGTAACAACACCATTAACGGACATTCCTAGTTGACATTCGGCAGTCGTATAGCCAACGACACCACATATTTCACATAGTGGAGTAGAATGAGTAGGTAAGACAACACTAACATGTAACTTTTCAAATTTTTGAAACTGTGTGTCTACCTTAGAGGCTAAGTGGTCTATTGTAGAGACATCTTACTTACCTGGTTCTTTCTTAGAAGCAGTAGCTACGACTTACTCGCTGGTCCATTGATAATGGTTCTGAGCCATATCTTCAATATAAGAGCATAAGCCTCTTCTATGTTTTTATTCATCGGAGCTCCTACAACTTCATCAAGAGTCATCTTTGTGGTATACAATAGTCCATTATAGAAAGTATGGATAATTAGCCATTTCGCTAGTCCATGATGGGGGCATAGCCTTAGTATTTCCCTGAAATGCTCCCAAGCATCATAAAGAGATTCCCTGTATTTTTGAGTGAATCTTGTGATTTGATTTCCTGGGGGGGGGGGGGGGGGTGGAGAACCTAGCAAGGAATGCTTGCCTTAGTTGGTCCCATGTAGTAATGGACTCTGTGGGTAACGTGTGTAACCAGCCTCTAGCTCTGTCCCTTAGTGAGAAAGGGAAGACTCTTAGTCTTATGGCATCAGTGGTCACTCCATTCAATTTCAGAGTACAACAATATTCAAGAAAGATTGAGAGATGAAGATTTGGGTCATCAGCAGCAGAACCAGAAAATTGGTTCTGCAGAACCATAGAAAGCATAGATGGCTTAAACTCAAAATTGTTCGCATTAACATCGAGGTGCACAATACTAGAATGTGGGTCCATAGCTGAAGGCGTGGCATACTCTTTTTGAGTGAGATTTGCATTAGCAGCCATCTCTTGATTATTGCGTAGTTCTCTTCTTCTATGTAAGAATCTTTCAATTACAGAATTTGGTTCAACAATTTCTCCAAGACTTCGAACTCTTCGCATTCAAAGAACAAGAGAAAAAATATTGACAGAAAAAGTAAACAATTTAAGTCTAACCGATACCGAAAAATCAATCAATATCACAAAAGTCCCCAACAACGTCGCCAAAATCTTTATAGGCCGCAAGTGCATGGTTCTATCATGCAATAATGGTATCGATCCGACAAAGACTTCTTGATTATCAATGTTATTTTCGGGTGGTGATTAGCCAAAAGGAATGATTATATTGTGGAAAAGAATATTATGTGATTTAAATTCAGAAAATAAAAAGCATCTTAGGGTTGTGCTTTCATCTTACTGATAGGAAGAACTTACAATTCCTTATCTATCCTCTATTTTCTATTGAGTTTATTTTCTAAGGACAAGGTATTCAATGGTAACTCATGTTTCCTTTCAGAATACAAGAGTGTGTTTTGAACCAATAATCAAACATATTTTCATGGTTGAATATTGCCAAAACCCCTTAGCACTCAGAATTTCTGATATTTATAGGCCTAGGACCATTAAAGTTAAGAAAAATAAAAATAAACCAATTACTAGAAATGTAGATAGAATTATAACGGTTTTGGTGATTGATGGAAAAACACAAATGTGTTGCATAAACACGGGTGGCCGTGTTTTCTTCAGTGTCTCTTGAACTGTTCCAGGCTTAGCGCCAACACGGGCCGTGTTGCATAAACACGGGTGGCTGTGTTTTATTCGGTTTGGATGCTCTTTTCTTGATTTTACTTAGTTCTTTTGGTTCTTGTTAGCACTCTTTGGTCTGGGGACTTTATTCTTATGCTTTTGAAGCTCAAATTCTTTCATTTTACTCAAATCTTGGCCTAAAACGAAATCAAACATTCGGTAGTAAAATAGCTCAAAACTAGAATTAAATTGCTACACAAAACAAAGAGAGAGAAGGAGAGAGAAAGAGAGAGATGAGAAGAGAGAGGGAGAGTGAAAGTGAGAGATAAGGGAGTGAAGTCATGATCAAAATGAGAAGATTTAAGAGGCGTGAGAGGAGAGAGGTAGAGAGAGGGAGTGAGAATGGAAAGAGAAGATTGAGATAGGAGAGAGAGGAATGAGATCAGAGAGAGAGAAATAATAGACGAGTGAGAGAGAGAGAGAGAGAGAAAACTATTGAGTAGGAACTAAAAATAATATTTTGGTACTTATTTTTTGGTAATTAGGAAGTTGTACCATGGGACAGAAAGTTGTACTGTGGTTTTGTAAGAGGCTTGAATCTGGGTTTTGTCCAGTCCCTTGACCCCAATTTTGTCCAGTACCATGAACAATTTCGAAATCAAACAGGGTACAACTGGAGTTGTGCAATCCAATCCATTACTTTTCAGCAAATGAAACACACCTATAATGTAGAGATATTGCATGTATAGAATATTTGGTGATCGTAGAGGTTTCTAGTCTTGGTAGTGGTAGATCGGGTGTCAACTTATTGTTTTCACCGCCAGTAAAATCTATGATTAATTTACGTCCTGCAGCAATTATTCATATTTTTTAGGCTTAAATATATGTTTTACCCCTGCAAATATCACCATAATCCAGTTATACTCCTGTAAAAATAAAAACTTTAAAATTACCCTTGCAAATATAAATCGCTTACGGTTATGCCCCTCGGTCAGTTTCTCATCCAAAAAAAAAATTTAAATATGGTTTAAATATATGTTTCACCCCTGCAAATATCACCATAATTCAGTTATGCCCCTACAAATATCACTATAATCAAGTTATGCCCCTGTCAAAATCTTTAATTTTTCTATTATGCTGATATTTGCAGGGGCATAACTGGATTATGGTGATATTTGCAGGGGCAGAACATATATTTAAACCTTATTTAAATTATTTTTTTGGATGGGAAGCTGACCGAGGGGCATAATCGTAAGCGATTTATATTTGCAAGGGTAATTTTAAAGTTTTTATTTTTACTGGGGTATAACTGGATTATGGTGATATTTGCAGGGGCAGAATACATATATTTAAGCCTATTTTTTATAATTTGGCAATTTGACTTCAACTAACTCAACTAAAAGCATTTACAATTTAATTTGACTTTATCCAAACAAAATTTCTTAACTATCCTTTACTTTATTCCTTTCTCGCAAATATAAATGTGTAATTCTTAACAACATTTCCTTCTGTAAAAAAAAAAAACATTTCTTAACTCTCCTTTACTGTTAAACATTTGTTAAATAAATCAAACAATGACTTTAGGTTATATATTCTAAAGAAACTCCGGCCTCTTTGAGTGAATCATCCCATCTAACTTGCCTAAGTGGTGACCTATTACGAGCTAAAGATGGAATCGGCCACAACAAGAAATGTCGAGCAACAGGAGATGAAATCGACTTATGAGTGTACATGTTTCTGTTAGTTTCACATTGTAATTTATATTGTATAGTTGTAAGCCAAAAACTATTTGTGACATATATACTCTACTTTAGGTGGTTTTTTAGGACTTGTATCTTGTAATAATGGAATTTGGAAGTTCTTTTAATGAACTTAAAAGTTCAATTGGGTTGTTTGTAAGAATTTCAATTTCAATTTGGAAGTTTAATTTGAGTTGTTCATTGATGATTTTTGATAGAACTGAACATGGGCGATGATTAAAATCATAAGAAAAATATTTTAAAAAAACATTTAAAGTCGATAATTCGAATAGCCTGCTTGAATAGTGTAGTCATTTAAATCCATTTAGGCCTTAAAATACTCACATTCGGTGCAACTGTATGAATAATCGACTCCAAATATGACAATTATAGTCAGGTACCAAACGACTCGAAACGTCTCAGTTTTAATGACCAATCAAATGGACTCGAATCCAGAACCGACTTTAAATACCCAAACAACGTGCTTGAAATGTCTTTTTTGTTTATATTGTTTTATATTGATGAATTAGTTCGAGTGCAAACTTTTTACTATAAACCGACTTATCAAGTATTTGGTAATTTTTACATATTGAAAAGTGCCTAAATATGCCAACGCTACTACACAGACTAAATAGTCGTTGGAAATACTCCCTACGATCTCCATTATAAGCAAAATGGATGGTTCAATGCTCTATAACTACCCACTAATACTATTTCACTATATTATTATTTATTATTTATATATTATTTATCTATTACTTCTATAACCACCCACTAACACCAACACATGAAAGACGGGTCCGAAGGGCCCGTCTTTCCCCCTAGTAACTATAAATTAACTAGTTTTATCATATTTTAACGTTAATATTCCATATATACATTCATTTAGTTAGTGGTTGGCCATAAAATATATAAGATATTCTTTTTATTAAATATCAAAAAAGGTTAATTTAATAAATTTGGTTAACTTTTTGCATAGATAATTAATTGTATTTAACAAAAAGTAGTATTTTTGCTTATAGCGGGAGTACACCACCACAAATATTATTGGTACCGGAATTTGAGATAAACTATATAGTTTGGGACAAATGAAAAGCCAACAATTAATATAATGTTCTTCCATATGGTCTATTGGGTGTTAAGTGAGAACAAACCAAGCTCGATCTACTTTATAATTAAATAAATTAAGTATGTGTATATTTGCGTATAGATAATGTTAAAGACGTGTGGTGTCTTTATGGTGTATCCAAAATGTTTCTTTTCCTTTTTAATATATTTCCGTGTACAAAAAAAAGAGATTTTGCACCAGAAAATAAAAGAGATTTTGGGTGGTGGTTGTTTTCAGATCCTTATTTTGGAGTATAAGAAGAATAAGTGGGGAAATGAGGGGCTACCCATGTGACATGTATGTTGTTTACATGACATAAATTTCATGTTTGCTTGGCAAGGGGGCCCTCAGCATAGTCTAAATATAATATGAACATAAAAGTTGGTCTAAAAACCAATAACGAACCGCATTTCCCATTTTAAAGTGCTTTTTCACCTATTTTCCTTTTTCCTCATTTAAACCTTCTTTTAACAAGAAAGGGAACTTTGAAAAAAGAGAGAGGAGTTTGTATACCACTGAAATTAGCTTGGTTAATTTGCTAGGCTTCCATAATTAGGCTTGGAGAATTCAATGAAAATCTAAAAATTAATTACAACTCAACCATTTCCATATATATATAATGACCGAGGGAGAGAAATGAACAAATATTATTCTTTTGATGATAATGCCTAGATTTGCTAATTAAAGTGATCAATTTTCAGTGGATATTTTCTCTCCCGAGTTAGTATTGTTTGGGTGAAAATGAGTGGAAATGAGAATAGGCAACAAAGGATATGACATAGACAGTGTTTTCTTATCTTACTTTTTAATTTCAGTTTCAATTAGATATTTTATCTTATAATTTAGTTTCAAATTTGCTCTCAAATAGTCTTCGTAGTTTTTTTGAATTTTTTTATATTACAACCATGATTCTCTTAATTTTGTTTTTGAAGCAAAAGTTTAGCCCTAGTTTTGTTAGTGTGGGTGGCCGTCAGGCCGGCCCAAAATCCAAACTACTAAAACAAGGGTATTGGGTCTCAAATTTTTTAGTTAAAAAGGGGCGTCAAAGTTTTGCCATTAAGTGATATTTAGAGTAAATTTTTTTATGTTACAACAAATTTGTGTAGCCCAATTGGCTAGTGAGCAGCTCAATTTCCTCAAGTGTGTTTCAAATCTTGTTGGAACCACTTTTGTTTTATTTTTTTGATTGACTTATTTGTGAGTACATAAGTCTTCATGTAAATAATGAGAGCCCAATAGAAAAGGACTACGTAGAGGGTTGGTGGCTCAAATGTAGATTTTTTTTTATCAGTGTGAAAAGAAAACGACAAAGAAAAAAGGAAAAGAAAATTATTTCCTACAAGTCTCGATACCTAAAGCATCCCCAAGAAATTTGCAGAGAGATCAGAGGGGCAGCGATCCCAACAGATCCTTTCACCATTCTAACCCGATCCATGTGTTGCCAGCATGTCCGCGCAGCTGTTTCCTTCACGAAGAGTGTGGTTGAACTTAGGAATATATTTGCTGGTCAAAAATTGAACCGAAAGTTTGTCTAGTTCAAGAATAATATCCGACACATGTTTGCCTAGCATGGCAGTGTTTGCATGTCTCGTAACATGGAGGCCCAGGCCACCTTTATTTAAAGGTTGACAAAAATTGAACCCAAAGTTTGTCTAGTTCAAGAATAATATTCGACACATGTTTGCCTAGCAAGACAGTGTTTGCATGTCTCGTAACACGGAGGCCTACACTACAATAGATTTGGGGATGGGCAGCATTTTTTTTATAGCCATGGGCAGCATTTCTGAGCGCTGCTAAATTTGGCGCTGGTGATTCCTCCCCAAAAATGGGCAGCGTTTGAGAAGCGCTGCTCATTAATAGCCATAGCCAGCGTTTGAAGGGAGAAGCGCTGCTCATTCACCTAGCGCGTTTAGCAATGGGCAGCGTTTGGTAAGGGGAAGCGCTGCCCATTGCTAAACGCGCTAGGTGAATGAGCAGCGTTTGGTAGGAGAAGCACTGCTCATTCACCTAGCGCGTATAGCAATGGGCAGCGCTTGGTAAAGGGAAGCGCTGCCCATTGCTAAACGCGCTAGGTGAATGAGCAGCGCTTCTCCCCTCAAGCGCTACTCATTCACCTAGCACGTTTAGCAATGGGCAACGCTTCCTTCTGCCAAACGCTGCCTATTGCTAAAGACGCTAGGTGAATGAGCAGCGCTGCCCATTGTATAATTTTTATTTTTCCTTTTTTTTTCTTTTTCTGTTTTTATGTATTTTCCTTTTTACATTTGATAATTTCCTGGTCATATACAGCCAATTAATACCAATCCAATCCATTATATACTAACAACATATATATAAACTAGTTATATATCCAAATGCACCAATATGATCACAAACCAAAACAAACTAGCAAACAAGTTATTATGTATCCAAAACTTAGCAACTTACAATATTAACAAATTAATATGTATCCAAATCAAACTCTCTAACAGTATGTATCCAAAACTAGCAAGCCACTTACAATATGTATCTAAATTAAAACAAGTTAGCAACTTACATATGCATGAACCAATTCATATGCATGTATCCAAATAAAACTCTAACAATTTACAACATTACAATCTATCTAAAATCAAAAGAATTGCGAGACATAATGGCACCACTCTCCTCTAAGCTCATCAAGCTGTGCAGTAGAGTATGTCTTCCACCGACAATCGGGAAAATACTGAAATTATATAATTAAATAAAATTAGAATTGAAATATATGGTTAAATCAAAATAAAAAAGAGTTCTAAAAAGATACCTGTCTGGGGATAACCATTTGGTTGTTGGTAATAATTTCCTTCATAAATCTCATTACGTAATACCCACAATCATTGTTATTTGGTTGTTTCGGACACTACAAAACAAAAGATTAGTTAATTGTTAAATTTAATTTAATGCATTTTTTTTTACAACAATAATGTAAATAAATATATGAGAAGATTGATTACAAACTTACCTCTATTAGCACCCATTTTGTCTGTGATTGTTCCAATCCCCAATATTCCTTCAAACAACTGAACACAATTGGATATAACTATATTATTAAAAATACATATAGTTAACAACTAAAACAAAGAAATATGCAGAGTGATCGAAATACACTCACCTATTAAATATCGCAACCAACTCTGGGTGGGTGTTGAAATGACCATGCACAGAATCAATGTAGTACACCGTATCTGTCTTAGGATTTATTGCAAGCAAAATCCAATGATCCCTACAAAATAAAACTTTGAATAAGTAATTGACTAGTATTTAAAAAATGCATGTTATATAAGAATAGATTAAATCTCTCACCCTACGAGACACGGTGCCAAAAACATGGTATCGACGCCTGTATGTTGAGCATCCGATAAGCGTCGAGTGATATAATTTGTAACATTTGTCTTGTTTTGTTCCACAAGGTCGTCATAATTAGACAGATCCTCCCTGACATTTCGGAGGTGTGTACTATCCGGACACAAGAACACATATCTCTGTGTCTGCTCCGAAGGGACCAAAATGTTATGATACAAGCACCTACAATTAGAGGTATATATATACAACTTAAATTAACGATATAATAAAATAAACTCAATGATGTTAAATAATAAATTATATACATACCTGATATATGCTCTAATACAAACACTGGTTGCCCAATTCATCTGACATAAATCATTAATATCCTGTTTTGGGATTATCAATAGTTGATCGGGATTCCCAAAAAATGTTGTCATCCATCAGTAATACAAGCGGGGATCCATCACCCATCTTGAATTGCGCATGCATTTCGGTATACAAAATAATCCTAGAATCATCAATGGAAGAGGCGGAGGGCTGACACACTATTGGAGGAGGGGCGGGCTGAGTCACTTTTGGAGGGGCGGGCCGAGTCATTTTTGGAGGGGCGGGCCGAGCCACTTTTGGAGGAGGGGCCGGCTGAGTCACTTTTGGAGCAAGGGAGGACCGAGTCACTTTTCGAGGAGGGGAGGGCTGAGTCACTGTTGGAGGAGGAGAGGGCTGAGTCACTGTTGGAGGAGGAGAGGGTCGAGTCACTTTTTGAGGGGCAGGCTGAGAAACTTGTGTAGAAGGACCGGACCGAGACAGTTTCTTGCTAGTAGATATTGCCTTCCTAACACTTTTGCCCCTAGATTTTGCATTTTGGCGTACCTATATATAAATAAAATAATTCATTAGCTAGCACACAATAAATGACAAAATAAAATAATTAGTTAGTTACAAATATATTGTCACTTACAACAATAAGGTGTGCTGGCCATGCCACAAATGTACCAACTGCATCTTGCACAGTTAGTAAATCTATACTGGGTATTGGAGTAGGCAATGATGCATCCCCCACAATTGCACAATCTACTCTGACTCTAACATGATCTGGAGGTATGGGTAAATTGTGCATCAAAGTTCCCAATTGGTCACATGTGAAGCCTATTGCAACCATTTGGTGTGAGTTTGAGATATACAATTCACACTCACACTCATTGTTGTCCTAAATCAATTATAAACAAAAATTAATAAATACATTGCGTAGAAGAAAGAGAGTTTAATAATTAATTTCTTATTTATCGTCAAAAAAAAAAATTAATACCGTAGTTGACGGAATGGTGCAGCTATCTCGTGCGCTATCTGTGGCAGGGGATGGTACTGCAGGCGAAACCAACCCATAGTACAATTTGATTTGACTAAGTTCAGACCTTAGACCTTCATACAATACCCGCAACTCTCTACTTTGTTTACAATCATGATGCTCATCATAAGTTGACTTCTTTGATCCAAGGTAGTTGGATGGATTAACGCCAAATCCACAACCCCTTGTACGACCTGTGTATTCTTCCTTTTCCAAGGCACGAGTAAGGATTTCCTTTTCAGAGCAATCAGTGATCTCTCCCTGTGACACAGACTCTGATATGGTTTCCTGATTCACAGACAAAAGTATAATAAATAAAATTATTATACATTTTAAAGATCATAAAAGTTTCAAAACAATATTCGAATTTTGGAAATACTTACAATTCTGTCGGTCACCTCCTTAGTTTTGGGATCCACAACCTCCCCATCCTTTTGTCTGGCTGCTACCCACAAAAAATGTCGCTCAATGCTTTCTTTAGTAGGATCTTTCCCACTCTCCTCCAACTATATTTAAATTTACCAAATGTTAACAAATTATAAATCAAAAGATTTATTAAACAAAGAGAAATCAAGCTTATTGTGTCTTACCAATCTCTCTTCAAAAACTTGATATCCACTAGCACCACCTCTATAAGGGTACTCACAACCAGAAGCTCTCTCTCGATTCGCTTGGCATAGTTTCTATTTAGAGACATAAGTATACATTAATGTATAATATATAATTGTCAACTATATTTTAAGTTATAACTCAATAGATTATAGTACTAACCATGAAATCTTCATCTTCGGTGCGTCTCCTAACAAATGTAACCCAATCCTCCTCCATAATAAATCCACTATATGGCGTTGGAGGCTTCCATCTGAGGTTTCCACTATTATCAAACAACCATTTTTTTTAGACTACCCCTGAAATTCCGATGTAGCTTTCCAGCTTCCTTCATACACCAGTCTTTTCGGGACTCATCCACATCAAAATATTTCTGCATACACATATTCAATGAAAATGATATAAATATATATGGTTACAAATTTATTAAATAAGATTACTAAAGAGATGTAAAATTATATACCTGTATTGTTAACCAAAACTCCTCTTTGTGTTTCCTCAAAACAGCACTTTTCTCACTCCAAGTAGTGATTGTAATTGGTATCATTTTTTTTACCTTACTACCGAGGAAGGTAACCAAATCTGCGCGATTTTCCCCAATTGGCTGACCCTTAATATTCCATACCACCTACATTATGTCATTAGTAAATTAGTTAACAAACAATTAAAACTAAGTGTTGAATTAATAAGTTAATTAGTAATTAGTAACTTACTGGTACTTTTCCTTTTCCTTTATTTACTCGATTGATGATATCTTTTTTGACCGTCATTCCACGAGGAGTCTGCTTTCTGATATACTTTTCAACATCACACTCATGATCGCTGTCATGATCACTGTCATGATCACTATGATCCACCATCTGACTTGCAATATAACATAATCATTGTTATTGTTATATTTATCTATCCAAAATAAATAAACAGACAAGAAGATGAAAACTATGTAAAATAACTACTTGGAAATAGATAAAAAGCATATGATGTAAGTCTAAATTACCTTTTCATTTTCTTGGATATAATTGTATTTGCAATTTGCTTCTTAGTATTTTTTTTTTGACGAATCGTAATTCCATCACTATGATCGTTTCTAACATACACAAAATCCTCTATAGGAGTACTTTCCCCTACAATTGGTAGTGATGTCCCAAAGAAAGGGTCGTCCTCAATACCATAATCATCGATTGCTTGATCATCAATGTCATTCACCAATTTTTTATTTGTGAATAAAACAATGGACCAATTTGTATCAACTGGATCAGTGACATAAAACACTTGTTGAGCTTGGGATGCCAAAATAAAATGCTCATCTTTATATCCTAACTTATTGAAATTCACCCGCATGAACCCCGAACTCATCAATCTTTAAACCACTATTATTGTCAACCCACTTACATTGGAACACAGGCTCCCGAAACTTGTTGTAATCCAACTCCCATATGTGTTCAATGACCCCGAAGTATGACATATTCGCATATATGGGATTTCTGTCTTTGGCACTTGATGTATGCAAAGCTTGAGCTACAAGAGTCACCCCACTATTTTGAATTTTACTTTGATCATCATGGTTTTTTGTATAGAACGTGTACTCGTTCATTAGATAGCTGGTGTAAGAGAAAACTTGCATATTTGGACCTTTTGCTAACCATCTCAATCTTTCTGAAATAGAGGAAGGATTCATAGCAAATTCGAAATCAATGTGCTCTTTTAGCCACACTATGAAACTCCGATTATGTTCTTTTGTTAACCAAACTTGAGTCTTATATGGGTGACCACTCTTAAGTATGTCCATGTACTTGGAAACATATGAATCAACCTCAGTATCATTGTGCAAAACATATAAGTGTGCTTCATCTAGTTCTTTCCTTGATACCATAACTATTTTTGTTCCTGACATCCCTTTACTAATGCTTCCTAAGTGACGAGACCTTGGCAGTCCCACAGAATATTCAAGACTAGATAGATAGCCGTTACAGAACTCAATAGCTTCTTCAACTATGTAGCTCTCAACAATACAACCCTCGGGTCGTGATCGTTTTTTCACATAACCTTTTAATATCTTCATGTAACGCTCAAACGGATACATCCATCTCATGTAACATGGGCCACACAATTGTGTCTCTCTAATCAGATGAACTATTAGATGAATCATTATGTCAAAAAACGAAGGTGGGAAATACATCTCAAGCTCACACAAAGTGACAGTAATTTCTCTTTGCAATGATGGCAACTTTCCAGGGTCAATCACTCTACTACAAATTGCCTTAAAGAAGAAACTAAATTTGGTTAGGGTCTTGCGCACTTTCTTAGGCAAAATGGAACGTATACCAATGGGTAGCAAATTCTCCATTAGAACATCGCAATCATGAGACTTTAAAGACTTTAACTTGAGGTCTTTCATCGATACAAGGTTCATAACATTTGAAGAGTAACCCTCTGGAACTTTAACTCCATGAAGAAACTTACAAAACACGGTCTTCTCCTTTTTAGATAAAGTATGAGCTGCCAGAGGTAGATACGTACGTGTACCCTTCTTTATCGGACCCAATTCTGGTCTCAACCCCATCTTTAGTCTTTCCTCTCAAAGAAAATCGACTTTTTCTTCCACCTCTGTTTGTCAAGCTCTCCTGCAAAAGGCTTTCCAAATTTAGTGTTCAAACCTCTCACCTTTTCAAATAGTTGTTCACCCGTCAAAGCCATGGGAGCTTTACGGGTTTCGATGTTCCCATTGAATGCCTTTTTCAACAGTCGATACGGATGAGTAGATGGCAAAAATCTACGATGACCATAGTAGATATTCTTCCTACCATGTTCCAACCACATCCAATCAGTGTTATCTTCACATATAGGGCACGCACACTGACCTTTGTTACTGTACCTAGATAGATTGCCGTATGCTGTAAAGTCATTAATTGTGCCAAAAATCATAGCCCTCAGGGTGAAAGTTTCTTCTCTGAACCCATCATACACCTCTACTCCAGTCTCCCACATTAGCTTCAATTCTTCAATTAACGGAGCCAAGTATACATCAATATCATTTCCCGGTTGCTTAGGCCCAGAAATTAACAAAGACAACATCATATATTTGCGTTTCATGCAAAGCCATGGAGGTAAGTTATAGATCGCCAAAATCACGGGCCATGTACTGTGGGAGCTACTCTGAATGTCGTGCAGATTAAATCCATCAGTAGACAATGCAAGTCGTAGGTTTCTTGGATCCAACCCGAAATCAGGATAATCAATATCAATTTTCTTCCATTGCGGAGAATCCGCTGGGTGTCGTAGCATGCCATCTTTAATCCTTTCATCATCATGCCATGTCAAGTGTTTTGCATCTTCTAAACTATGGTACATGCGCCTAAATCGAGGAATTATGGGAAAATAGCACAACACCTTTTCTGGAGCAGATTCTTTCTTTTTATATCGCGATGCATTACATTTAGGACACGACTTTAACGATGCATGTTCATTCCGAAATAAAATGCAATCATTGGGACAAGTATGTATCTTCTCATAGTTCAACCCAATGGACCTTAACATTTGTTTTGCATCATACGTCCGAGAAGGGAGCACATTATCCTTCGGCGACATTTCTTTCAACAGTGTGAGTAATTCCGTAAAGCTCTTATCCGTCCATCCGTGGCAAGTTTTCAAGTTATACAACTTTATCACAGCCAATAGTTTTGTGAATTCAGTACAACCTGAATACAACAATGTCTCCGCATCCGTTATCAATTTCTCAAACATTTGAGGACAGTCATTAAGATCGTCTTCAACAGCCTTTGCCATCTCTTCAAATTCACCCCCTTCAAATGTAGGTCTTTCGGTGCACATCTCTCAGTACTATTACCCATATTTGAAGATTCACCTCTTTCCTCACCATGCATTGTCCAACAAGTGTAACTTTGATCTATTTCGTAACCCTTTAAATGTCATGCCAACTCCTCTGCATTAACTGATTTTACATAACAACAACTCAAACAAGGACACTTCATGTTACTAGAAGTCTCTAAACGTTCAACAGCACACTTCACAAAATAATCCACTCCAGCAACATATTCCTTGGACAGACGATTGGCAGACATCCACTCTCTATCCATAATTTCCAGTATTTATTTATAATAAAATCCTGATAAGAGAACTTAAAAACCTATTATAGGTGACAAACACACAAAACGAACAATTTTTTTGAAGGAAGTATTTTCGAAGGAAGTATTTTCGAAGGAAGTATTTTCGAAGGAAGTATTTTCAATTGCTATAAACATTCATTAAGTTAATTAGCCATATATATTAAAATAGGGGGTTAAAGAATAGCTCAATCACATAAGTCACTTGTATTATATATATACTTTCTATACCTAATAAAGACAAACATACAATCAATTTTTGTGAAATTAATTCATTCATAAGTCACTATTATTCCTAAGTCACTTGTATTATATATACTTTCTATACCTCTAACTAGTTCATTCATTGAAATTGAATAAGAATATTTAATGTATTGATTCTTTCACTAGTTTTCTCTCTATGACTTTTTCTAGTTCACTCATTAATATCATCACAACCTATAGTTTAATGGAGTAAAATCATTAACCTACATCAAATTAACCTAGAGCAACATCAAAGCATTTCATTAACCTAGAGCAACATTAAATTAAAAAGCATTTCATTTGGACATTTCAACAAACACTACACCTACATCAAATTAAATTAACAAGCATTTCATTTGGACATTTCAACAAACACTACAACTACATTTCCCCTCAAGTTTAGAAACACCATTTCAAAGAACTAATCATCAAGCATCAACTTTGAATCATCTAACCTAAGGTTCCAATGCCATTAAAATAACTAGAACAACATGTAGTAATACTAACCTTTGTGAAAGAGAACCGAAAATGGGGAAGAAATGAGCTTCCACGTATAAACCGAAATCCTTTGCGAAAATGGAGAAGTGTGATGTCCTTTGGGAAAACAAAAATGAGAGAGAGCCACGAAAATCTAGAGCCACGAAAATGAGAGCTTGAGAGAACGAAAATGTCCTTTGTGAAGGGAGGAGGAGGGAGAACGTACGTGCGACCAAGGGAGGAGGAGAGCTTGAGAGAGTGGAGTAGTGTGCTTTACGTGGTTAACGTTGTGTGAGTGGGAAGGGAAGAAATAAAAAAAAACCAATAGGCAGCGCTTCACTTAAAAGCGTTAGCCATTAGGACGCGTAAAAAACCAATAGGCAACGCTTCACTTAAAAGCGCTAGCCATTAGGACATCCATAAGCAGCGCTTGCTGCAGAAGCGCTACCTATTGCGTAGCGCGTTTTCACCAATAAGCAGCGCTTGCTGCAGAAGCGCTACCTATTGGGTAGCGCGTTTTAACCAATAAGCAGCGCTTGCTGCATAAACACTGCCCTTTTGCCTACGTATACCCAGCGCTTTTCATTTAAGCGCTGCCTTTTGCCTTGCGCGTTTTATCGATAACCAGCGCTTTCCAAGTAAGCGCTGCCTTTCCCTTGCGAGTGTTTGTCAATACCCAGCATTTTTTAAATAAGTGCTGCTTGTCCCTTTGACCGTTTCACCTTACCTAGCGCTTTTTAATAAACGCTGCTTAAGGTAGCGCCTATTTTTCCTAATTCTGGCGTAGTGCTAGACCACCCTTATTTAAAGGTTGACAAAATTTCTCCCACTTAACCCAATGACAATGTCTACCTGTCCAAATAAAATAAAATCCAATTGATCACAAATACCTTTGGGAATCCAAAGATTGTGCACATATAGTATATATAGGCATGGAACCAAGAACCAATTTGGTAGGAGTAACTCTACAGATGCTTAAGGGAAGGCAAGCTTTCAGTCAACCTCTGCAATTACTCTATCAAGGAGTTTTCTAATAGGACCAGCCATAGGATTGGTTCCTCTCCAAGTAAAACGACCTTCAGTTTCAATGCAGGTCCATGAAGTTACAATTTTCCATGATAGTAGCGAAGAGGAGGTCACAGTTAGGGTTAAAGTTTACTCCAAGACCTCTATAGATTAAAGAAATTTAGTGAAGTCTCTTGCTGCTAACCAAGGACCTATTATATTCCCTTAAGTTGCGATAAGTGGTTCCAAAGCAAGCAACGGTTGTTAAAGGCAGGAAAAACATATGTGGATGTACAAAACCAAGTCTTAGTTTTTCTAGTAATAGAAAATGTAGTAGATTGGGACATATAATCCAAAAGAGAGAATGTGCAATCAGAGATACATGATAGAACCCAAATACCACCTGAATATCCTCTAGCTTCCTTCAAAAAGAGAGGAGTGTAGACCCGACCCTTCCAAAATTTCTCAACTTTGTAAAAATAGACATGAGTTTAACACACATAAAAAGGAAGGGGGTGGTGGGATTAAACTAGGTTTCGAACTTGACGTTTAGCATCTCTAGAGAGAGCTCCACGAATATTCCCAAAAATGATATTAAAATTGTTGAAGTATTTCATATGAAACTGATAAAAGAAGCGAGCCAAGGGAGGACGGATACATGGCCACGACATCTAGTTGAAGTTGACTTTATTGCATCATGGAAGGTGTATCACTTAAATTATCCTGGTTCTTGACAACATCAGTGCCAACATCTTGCTTATCATTTAATTCCTTATTCGAAAGGTGATGGAGGAAAAGAAATTTATTTGGATATATAAGCTTGAGAGAAGACCTGGATGTACGTATCGTGGAGCATGAACATGCATAGGTCTGCAGTAAGGAATGCTTGGGTGTAAACTTGTTGTTGTGGGTCGTACGAGCATTATTGGGCCTTAGAAACAATTCTTGACATTGAACGTCTTTTGTTATTTGGGTTAATAACTTGGTGACTTGGGCCTGCACCAACATGTGGATCCCCTTTAACATTAGGGTGAGAGGATGTTCCCTGTTGAACTTTCTTATTATCATGTGCTACATGTATGTTTGGCGGTTCTTTACCCTTGTAGCCGTTAGTATGAGCATGTCTCCGGAGGCTTAGGAGCTTCAACCACATTCTTTTTGCACTCTCTAGTAAGATGTTCGTAACACCCGCAGGTTGAACAAATGTGATGCTAGACATCATCTTCCACTTCATACCAATGATTTCGTAACAAACCTTTCCTATAACTAGTTTGTTCAAATCAATCTCCACAGAGATCCGGGCAAACTTCCCCCTTTTGAAATCTAGAGTATTCTGATCAACTCTAATTGGTTTACCCACGGCTGCCGCTAATGCCATCAAAACACTCTCATCGTAGTAAAACCGGTTAAGACTAGGGATCCTAACCCAAACCAAGAAATTCATCTATGATCTTGATTATGTCTTCTTCTACACCCTTGATCTCATAATTTACATGGTTGCCACTGCATGTCTCGGCGAGAGCCTGATTATTTGATTCAAGAATAACATGCTGAAGGTGGAGATTGCGACCCATTGATGTTGCTTCTCGAAGACCCAAAGCTTCAGCCACAAGAGGGGAGGGAGAGAAAATACTCTTGAAAGATGCGGTAAGAATGGTACCTCTCCCATCTCTCTACACACCATACTTACTGTACCTTTACCACTAGAAATATGAAATGCTACATCTTAATTTGTCTTGATATAGGGTGTTTTGGTGGCCTCCATTAATGGGGAACTCTACTTGAAAGTTGTTAGGGTTTATGGGATTGTTCTCAGAGGGCTTTGTTGACAACAAAGAAACGTTGTACTTAGGGTTTTGATCAAATGGAGAGAGCCTCAAGGGGCATGGGGGTGATTTTCTTCGAAAGTATCATTATTTCTAATTTTCCAAATACCCCAAAGTGTGTAGAATAACCAAGTACAAGAAGACTTGGAGATAGCTTCCATGTTGTTAACTACCTTTTCTATCCAAGAGACAATACTAGTGAGGCCAATACTGGAAGGTAGAGTGGATAACAATAGGCCAAACCAAAAAGGTGTTGTCTAGGGGAAAAGGAGGAAGTGATGTTTAACAGTTTCTGGTTTAGTTCTACAAATAGGCAAAGGGGTGTCTGAGTAATCTTTTTCTTGAAGAGGGCTTCTCTGGTAGATAAGGCATTGTGGCAAAGTCTACAAAGGAAGTCTTTTATCTTGTTAGGAATATGGGAATCCCTGATTATATGCACAATTTCCTTAGGAAAGATTGAAGAAGAGGATGGCCGGTCTAGTGGCAATAGAGGTGGTAGGCTCTGTTAACTTCTGATAATCTGATTTAACACAGTAAATTAAATCTTTTGTATGAGGTCAATAAAGATTATCTTTAGGAAAAGACCAACAGATGGGTTTTTTTTAAGGCATCAATAACACTAGAAGGGGTGAGATTAGATCTGAGGAGAATAAGATCCCATTCATGTTAGCTCCAATAAGGTCCCCAACAAAGCAAGGAGAGAATGTTCTGAAAAGAAACCCAGTTGTCACCAGAAATACTAACATTCAACCGATAACCTAGAGACCACCTTCGTGACTTTTTAGAAATCTTCATGCCTTGAACCAAAAATCTTCCACACCCAGGAAGTACC
Source organism: Astragalus glycyphyllos (assembly GCA_963573325.1). NCBI lineage: Eukaryota > Viridiplantae > Streptophyta > Magnoliopsida > Fabales > Fabaceae > Astragalus > Astragalus glycyphyllos. The sequence goes on from OY754308.1 coordinate 22,639,761, forward strand.
CCTAGTAGAACCAGAATGCCAAAATTCAGATTCTGAAAAATAAATACCCTTCAAAGTAGTGGCACAATAGGATTAGGTTCCTGAATTAGCCTCCCAACCTGTTTGGCCAATCGAGTAGAACTAATTTTGTTAAAATTCTTGAAGCCCAAACCATCAAGTTTCTTAGAGTAGCATAAATCCTCAAATTTCTTCCACTGTATACCCTTGCATCTACATGAAGACTTCCTCCAGAATACTGCTATAGCAGAGATGAAGGATGCACAAAAAGTCTTAGGTTATGAGATGATGGACATAAAGTAGCTAGGAATTGCCTAGATAACCGATTTGATTAACACGTCTTTTTCTACTTAATTGAGGATATTAGCTTTCCAAATATCCATTTTTGACAAAACCTTCTCTTTGAGCTAGCTTTGGCTCTGAATCTTAGATCCTCCCCACTCAACAGGGACCCTACGTACTTGTCAGGAATATCACATAGAGGAATACTAGTATAACCGCAAGTTTGTTCTTAGTGTTTTTCTCTGCCTTACTACCACATATGATCCCTAATTTAGCTGCATTTACTTTCTAACCTGAAGCATTGGCGAGCATGTTAGGTATATAAATTATTTGCTAGATTTCCTCAGCGAACTCCCTAGTAAGTAGAATGGCATAATCTGTAAAAACTAGATGTGTAGTAATGAGCCTAGATAAAACATCAAATATACGAATAAAAAGGTAAGGGGATAAGGCGTCTCCTTGTCTAATACCTCTTTGAGGGAGAACCCTGTTAGAAAAAAATCCACTAACCTGATAGATATTTGAAACTGAAGTAACCAGGGACATAATAGACAGGATCCAAGAATCAAAACCCATAAGCTTTAAGAACAAGTCTAAGAAAATCCCAACTAACTCGTTCACAGGCATTATCCATATCAAGCTTTAAAGCAATACCCCTACTTCCATTACCCTATTTTTTCCTTAGAAAGTGAAAGGCTTCATGTGAAACCATGAGGTTGTCTTGAATCAAACGACCACCAACAAATGCACTTTGTTGGGGAGTAGTAATAGTAGCCATAATGGGATTTAAATTGCTGACAATAATCTTAGCAATGACTTTATAGATAAAAGTACAACAAATGATAGGTCTTAGATGAGAAATAACTTTAGAGTGTGGAATTTTAGGAATTAAAGTCATTGAGGTAAGGTTATTGTCTTCCCCTAAATCCCATTAGAGAAGAAAGAGCAAACAACTTTATAGACATCATCTTTAATAATATCCCAGCTTTTTTGGAAAAACAATTCGTTAAGCTTGTCAGGGCCAAGTGCCTTCTAGGCACCAAGGTTAAAAACAACAGATTCAACCTCTTTGAAAGAAATAAGGCCAGTAAGAAAAACATTCATATCATCGGTAATACATTTATGGATGACATACTAAGGCATTTCGTATTAAAAGTAGAATGTTCAACTATATGCAAGTCATTATAAAATTTCCAAATATCATTTCAACATCCCTCTGTCCATTAAGCTAGTTTTCATTTGCATCCCTGTTTCTGAATAGTTTGTTCCTATCTCTACGATGCCTAGTTGAAACATGAAAAAACTTGGTGCCCCCCCCCCAATTGAGCCACTTCAATCTAGATCTTTTCCCTGAATAAATTTCCACATTTTATCAGTCTCCTTCTTCATGTGAGTAACCAATGGCGAGTCCACCTGGTGGTGAGGCTTCTTCAAGTTTTTTTTTGAATTTTTTGCTTAAGAATATTGATTTCCTTAGTTGCGTTCTTAAAAGTATTGGAGTGCCATTGCTTAAGTGTCTCTTGCAGGATTTCAATTTCTGATTCCAACTCTGCCAAGTCTCCAAGCTATTACCTTCCAAACCAATAGCAACAACATTCCTACAATCTTCATGATCTTCCCAATAGGGTTCATATTTGAAAGATTCTCCACTTGTAAGAGAGGGCTTAGGTTTAAGAATGAAAGGTGGGTTATCTGAGTTAATGACGGGTAAGACAGTTGCTAAAGAATGAGGGAAGAAGTTCCTCCATTCCAAGTTAACAAGGATAGAATCAATCTTCTCCCTAGTGACAAACCATTCCCTAGGATTGCTAAGCCACGTGAATCTGCAAATTTGAAGAGTAAGATCCATTAGATCAGAGCTATTAAGGAAGTCCCTGAAGAAGTTGATTCTGATAGGGTCAACACATCTCAACCCAACTTTATCATTTGTTGTGAGCATCTCATTGAAGTCCCAAATACAACACCAAGGCCAATTGTGGGAGGGTCAAGTCTTACAATATCAGCCCATAAGAATCTTCTATTCTGAAAGGTGAGGTTACCATACAAAATGGAAATATCAAAATGAAAGCTAGACTGTTTTTACGTAAATTATAAGTAAAAAGGCAATAGGAACTAAATGAAGAGTGCAGTAGCTTCTTATGTGTAGCTACTGCCTGAATGTAGTTAGGGAAGAAATCTACTATTTCCAATTCATGGTAATCATTCCATAAAAGTCATCCATAAAAGTCAAAGGCCCTTAGAGGTACCCTGAGCCTCTACACAAAAGAGTGCTGAAAACAAAGCTCCCTTCTAACTCTCTTAATCCTTTCCTTATGGGCTTTGGTTTCCAAAAGGAACACATTGGTTGGCTTGTGACCTTGAATTGGGTGATTAAATTCTCTATTTTTAATAGCCGTGGCCAAGACATGACAATTCCAACTTATACAAGTCATTCGGAGGTTGGGGGTATGGATTGGTTCACTGTTGTGCAAAAATGTGTGCAAGTATACACAGTAGAACAAGTAATAAAGTGATAAGTAGAGATCGTTCCCACGAAGATTGATTATGGTTAACTTCACAAATTCCCAATTTAGCTAATCTAGTTAGTGAGACAATAAAGTAACAAGTAACACATTTGATTAAAATGATAAGGACGGTAAATTAAAGGGCAAATGACAGTAAAAAATAGTAATAGTGATGTTGAATCAGAGAGATGGGCATAGCCAAGACTAGGATCAATAATTACTCAAATAATGACTCAGTGCTGTGATCAGTGCTGTGATAGCATTCAGTGTGCAGAATGAATGTGGCTATTCTTATCCTATAACAGAATGTCGTTAAGGTTTCTTTATTCTTAAGCTCCCATTAAGGTTCATTCCGTAGGGTGAAAAGCACGATTCAGATCACACTATAGCCCTAGCTTCATATTCCTATCCTTCACTAGGAAAAGATAATATTCCTGTTACCTTTCAAACTATATTAACTTGTGAAATCAGCACTTTAATCCTTTCCAGAAATTAAAGTACATCACCCTAATTAAAGTGATCAAGTTCAAAAAGAGTATATAGCATTAAATCACACAAGTTAATGAAGCATCAAGCATTAATCACAACATCTCATTATTAATTCATACTTACTTCACCATAGTCTTGACTACAAAAAGATCTAGCTCAAAATGAGCCTGGACATGACTAAGTAGTACTTAGATAGCATAAATGAAGTCATGGAATTAACAACTACAGCCCAAATCAGAAATACACAGTGAAGCTCAAAGCAAGCTTCAAGTGCTGCAAATCTGCTCCAAGAACTCTGTGCCGTGCAGATGAAGAACTGTGCTGCAGAACCAGCTTCAGAAATGGAGTTCCAGCACTGAAAATGGTGGAAAGATGGTTGGGGAAGATGATGAGCAGTGGATGGAGGCTGGAAATGGTATTCTCTGACCTAGGGATTCGTGGAGGCTGAAGCCCTCCTCCCTCTTTTTAGGTTAAAGTGCCTTTTTATATGACATTCTTTCACTTTGTGTACCAATTGGGCCAAGGGATATTCTGAAAAGGTGCTGTCAACCCTAAAAGTAAGGACAGTTTGTCTTTTTGTGGCCCATTAATTCGCAAATTCCTTTTTGCACACCCTTACATAGGACAAAACACCATTTTCATCACTTTAACACACATGACCACTTTAATTCCTTTCTCTATGCCCTCAGCTGCTCTCGTGCTACCGCAGCATTCGGCACAGCACCTGAGCTAAAAATTCTTGCACAACTAAATAAAGAGTGAAATCCCACACAATGGCACCAAAAGTGCCCAAAATACATTTTAAACACTACGAACACATTTATATTAAATTATATACAAATACTCTATTTATTGACACTAATTACCATTGAACAAGCTTAATTCTCATTTGTTTTGACATAAATAAATGTTACTTTTAAGAGTTATCACACCGCCAAACTTGAACCATTGCTTGTCCTCAAGTAATGACACTCAAACACCACAAAGCAGAGCACAACAACAGTTAACAGCATTGAAAACAGTTCCAGCACAGCTCTATGTTTCTCAAGGTTTTTTCCTTAGCAATTTCTGAGATCATAGCTTTTCCCCCTAGCTTTGATGTGTGTGTGCTCTCTTGCACTCCTTCCATAGACTCCAACAATTACTAGACTTGGCTTCGGATCCCACTTAGAATTTCCTGCATTGCCCTTCCTTCTCAATAGCTACAAGCAAAGTTTACAATGATTCATACAAGGGTAGCTCTCCTAAGATTTATACACTGAATACACTAGGCCAAACATCTTGATTTACAATTGATCATAGAGTGGTGCACACCTTTTCTTCTTTTCTTCTTTTTTTTCTTCTTTCTTTTTTTTAGTTTAGGTTAGCTTGGCCACTGCTTCGACTGAAACTGTAATGGTGTCGCCACAAAACAACCTCCCTACACAGCAACCAAACCAACCTTGTTGCAAAAGCGCAACTTATTTGAATTGACTCTCTATTTATTTTGCAAGTGTGCACCTTCTTTTACATTACTTGAATTTGATAGCACACAACCTTACTACTAATAGGCTACCCCCAAACTTGACTTTTACCCTACATGTAGTTTCTATCAAATTCCAGGCAGTTTCGGTCCTTGCTAAGGTTTCACCTAACTTCCACGTAAGTAATGTCTTACACCTATTTCCAAAATGCAAGTGTTAAGTATATTTCAATCAGAATTCTAAGTCTACACCAATTCTGGCTATCCTCATTGGGTTCTTCCTTGGTACTTAGAGCTTAAAATTTTTATTTCATCATGCATTAACAGTTGCTGTGACAATAGACAGCACAGAACAGAAGTTGAAAATAGGACAGCAACATAACAGAAAATTAAAAGCATGACAGCAACAGAAAAACAAACTAAACAGGACAACACTAACAAAATAGAATGGAAATGACAAAAACAGATAACAAAGGGTAGGGTTTCTTCCTTGAATCTAGCCTGGCACTCCTTCGGGATTCACAAATGGTCCTAGGCTTCTTTGCCACAGCTCCCCCACGATTTCCAATTTCGGATTGGCCTTTTCACCTTTTCCACCAACTTCTGCAGCACCACTGTGTTGAGTATTGGTGTTGTAAATGGTGATATTTGGCGCTGTGACAACATTTGTTAAAATACTACACAATGCATAACACCGGAAATACCTCCAAAATAGGAAGAATTAACCCCAAAACAGCAACCGTCCCACCAATTTGATTCCTAAAAATGAAAATGAACAACAAACAGAAACTAAAAAGGTTAGAATCTGGGTTGCCTCCCAGCAGCGCTTAATTTATAGTCTTTAGCTAGACTTTCCCCTTTAACACACATGCCCCGTGTTCCATATGTGTGGGGCAATGTGATGTTTACCATTTCAACAAAATAAACATCTATTCATAGTTAGTAAAATATTAATATATATTGTTCCACTTTTTCGATTATTTTTTTTAAAAATCTTGGACGGGTCGTGGCCCTCCCCTTCCCTAACTAAGATCTGCCCCTTCTAATAGCTGAGAAGTTTTGCTATCTCGGAAGCATCAAAAAGCTATGAGCCTTGGTCCTAACCATAGAATATATTAGCCTTTTTTTTGGTGAGAAAAAGGCCAACAGGCCCAACGAACTCAAATAATTACAAATGGGCCAGTAGACCCATCCGAATCAGCAGATAAAAAACGGGTTAAAAAAAGTCGGAATGTCATCAAAAATTACAAAATTTTCCCTTAATGTTTTGCTTTCCTTGGCTAAGGCGTCAGCCACAGAGTTAATTTCACGCCTTATCTTCAACCACTCAACTTCAATGCCTCCTCTACCAATCCCAAGATCCGCTACAGAAGAAGGTGATGAGGGTGATTGTAACTTTTGTTTGTCTTCAACAGATCAATAGCTTCATTTGAATCTGCTTCAATTATCAATTTCCGCTACCATAGAATATATTAGCTACAACGGTGGTATTGGGGATGCAGTCATCTATTTTCTTTTTATTTTAATGCACTACTTTAGATAGCGTTTTCTTGAGCAAGCACTATCTATTTCAGACCTTTGGTAGTGCTTCCTCAGAAAAGCGCTACTTATTCTCAACAAAAAATGAACCTTCAGTACTCTAAAATGTGCAACTAATCTCAACCAAAAAACAAACATTCATTAGTGCTTCGTGAAAAAAGCGCTACCGATTCTCAACCAAAAATTGACCTGTAGTAGTGTTTCCTGGAAAAAAGAGCTACTTATTCTCAACCCAAAAAACAGACCCTGAGTAGCGTTTAGAAAGGGCTACGACCCCTCTTCAACAACGCATAAATAAGCAGCGCTTGAAAGAGCTACTAAATGCCTAAAAAAGCGCTACTAAAGGTTTAAATTTCTAGTAGTATCTTGGAATATACCTTGGTGCAATCTTAGCAACATAAATATCTCAGTATTATAAGCATTCATTGACCGAGACCAACTTCCATTAGAGTTAAGTATTATAAATTGCTCATGCTACTTTTGTATGAGTACTATTTGTTCATGTATTTTGAGAGGACTCCCTTAGTAAAACTATATCCTTAAGGATTGCACCACCCTTATTTTATATACGAGAACAGTAACAAATTTGAAACTTTCAAAAACATTATGATGTAAAGATTAAAATAAGGAGCTAAAACGGTATTTAAACCAAGTTACAACATCATTTAACTAAGTTTTATAGGTCACTAACCAACCTGTTTTTTCACAGTTTTTAGTCAATGGCCTAGAAAACTGTGAAAAAATAGATTGGTCATTAACCTATAAAACTTGATTAATTAGTGTTATAACTTAGTTTTTGGCTATTTTTGGCTGGAAGATTTTGGAAAATAACATAACTCTTTAAATAGAAAGACAAAAAATAAATAAGTTAGAGTAAGAGAACAACAATGTCGTTGACGATAAATAACAATATTATCGTTAGGCAATCGTCTTGATCCTAACCTTCTCTCTTTCGCTTTCATAAATCCCCCCATTTTAATTAATGAAGATGTGGAAATACATATGCATTGCATGAGAGTGTTATATGGTGTCATCGTAGATGGTACACATTTATTTTTTTTTGACTCGAGATGGTGCATATGATATGAAAATATAACTTTATGTCCTATTCACTAGCAATGATAAAGATTAGGTCTGACAAATCCGTGAATTTCGCCTAACTAAAGCAACCGTCACCCTTTTAAGTAGAGTAATGTCATTTAGTCAAAATGTTTTAGCTAAAAATAGTTAAAAACCAAGTTAAACCATCAATTAACAAAGTTTTATAGACTAATAATCAACCTACTTTTTCATAGTTTTTTGTTACTGACCTAAAAAACTGTGAAAAAACAGGTTGGCTAACGGCCTATAAAATTTAGTTAATTGATTTTGTAAATTGATTTTTGGCATGGATATTTTCGCTACATAACATTATTGTTTTAAGTACAAGGAAATTATCTCACTTTTCTTTCACCCCAAAATGGTTCATTTAAACCCACCCATTTCCTCCTTGAAAACGAGTAATGTGACAAAAGAACAGTGTACTTTGTATAAATAGGACTAACTAGAAAAGAACAATGTACTTTATAAAAAAAATAGTGATAGCGGTATTATTAGTTAATGTACTAAAACAAAACAATTTATTCTAAATAGTATTTGTCCTATTTTCTTTATTGGTTTCAGTGTCCTCACTTTTTTTAATAAACTCTCCATTTAGTTAATGTGACAAAAGAACAGTGTACTTTATAAAAAAAAATAGTGATAGCGGTATTAGTTAATGTACTAAAACAAAACAATTTATTCTAAATAGTATTTGTCCTATTTTCTTTATTGGTTCCAGTGTCCTCACTTTTTTTTAATAAACTCTCCATTTAGTTTCTTAAATATTACCTTTTCTTCAATTTATTAGTTCAAAAATGATAAAAAATTATTAAATAGTCCCCAAAAATTTTTCAATTCATCAATTTAGTCTATAAGTAACAAATTGAGGGACTAAACTGATGGAAAGAAATCAAACTTTAGGGACTAACTAGAAGTATACATGTGCATATGCACGAGTAACATCATATTCTTTGTATAAATAGATTTAGACAGAATTCAATTACAATAAATCTTTCAAGTTATTATAAAGTGTGTTTTTACAACTTTCGAATGTTTTCTTCATTTGACATTTTTGTCGTTTCAAAATGCCTTTTCTCAGTCATAAAATTATGATAACAACATATAACTTTTTCCCGTTGAATCAAATGCATAATATAGAATAATTATTCTGATAATGTGTAACGTTCCTCCATAAAAAATTAAATGAAATTATAGCAACAACATATAATGTTTACCAGCCAAAACTAAATTTCAAAAAATAAAAAATAATTTTTCGACAATATCTAGTACTTTCTTGTCGCGGCTCAAAAAATGATTATATCGACAACATGTTAAAAAATAATGAAATTATATCAACAACATGTAATATTTACCCGTTAAAACTTAAAAGAAAGATAAAAAATATTTATAAAAAGCTATCAATTTATAATAGTGTTAACACCCAAAAATAAATAGGTCGTAGGCTGAGGACCAAAAAGGAAAAAGGAGTATGGCGTGTAGGCAAGCCGTATGACAAGGGGCAGAAAAGGTATTTCGCCAAGGAAGAGTGAACCTAAGAGGGTCCTCGGGGTGCGTTAAACGGAAGGAGCCCCCGAGGGAGGATTACGCCCAAGGACCAATAAGCTAAGCCGAGGGAAAGTAACCACCCCATTTCATAGAGTGCTAAGGCCTCGGTGGCTCGGACGCTCGGACCATTACCTAAGATAGGGCCAGGATGGCCGAGCCACCATACGACTGAGGCAGGATGGGAGTTACTTGGAAGGCAGGACACGGCACGAAGAAAGAACGTGGGAACGGTTGAAGTTCAAGCGGGAGAGCGAGGCCGAAAAACCTGGAGCGACGAGCACTCACCCCACTAACCGTGCCGGTGGGGATCGTGGGCAGTTACTTCACAGCGTAGAAGGCCTAGGAAGCAATGAGAACCGTTGATCTTAGATAGATCCAACGACAGGCAAATGTTGGCTAGCTTAGTGGCCGACGAGGGCCTGTTTATATATATAGCATTAGAGTGAATTGTAAAGGACACACATCAATCAAATCAAACTCTACGTTTATTTCATTTATCTTCTTTTATCGCATTTCCTGCTTTTACTTTATTTTTATGCATTAGCCGTAGTAATCCAACACTCGCGTCCCTTCTCCCCTTGCCTGACCCTTTCTTGAGGAGTCAGGAAACCCATAGTCGAGGAGCAGAGTTCCCTCCTCGACGCAATTGCTTGAAGAAAAGGAATCAAAGACTGTCCAAACCTTTGGCCGACACCACGGCTAGGACCTAAGAGTTTGACGATAACAAATAGTAAAGATATTTTCCCGTCCAATATTTTAGACATGGGTAGTTTGGTATTTTTGGTGCTTGAGTTGATTAAATAGATAGTTAATAAATAGATAGTTGATGATTAGTTGTTTGATTTAATAGATAGTTGATGATTAGTACTTTGATTAAATAGACAGTAGATAGAATAAAAATACAAAATTTGAAGAGGGAGAGAGAGTAGAGGTGGGAGAGATAGAGAGAAAATTGAGAAAGATAAGAGTGAGTGAAAGTGGGACTCACAAAATTAAAATATGAGACAAAATAATAATAAATTTCCAAATTTGCCCTCAACAAAGAAAAAAATTAAAAGGACAAATTGTTAATTTGAGAAGCCCATTCTTTTCTTAAATAGTTAGTTGACGAGAGGGTTTACTCTTTTTTTCCTAAGTATAATGGCGGGGAGTGGGTTGAAGAGAGTTTTGTAAAGTGTTACAAATTCAAAACTAGATACTTTTCTCTAACCGGATTCTAAATATTTCTCGGGTTATTTTTTAGACTCTAACCTGTCTTTAGACTCGAATAAACTCGATATTCTTCTGGCCAAACTAAGATCGGGTCTATTTAAGACAAGATCGGGTCGGCTAGAAGGACAATTAAAATAAAAGTAAAGTGATCATTCAAATATGACTAAGGTAAGACGTCAAAGATTGAATATTTTATTATTTTACCATGCAAAAAACTCAAAACATAAATTTTATAATAATAAATAAGAATAATAATAATAATAATAACTCAACAATATTTTTACTTAAAGTAATGTAGATTTCAAATTGAATATTTTGCTTATACAAATTTCATTACAATGTAATAGAGTTAACAATTAGGGGTGGCGGCTTATATGTAACACCTTATATTTTAGCCGACAATAAAATCCAGGATTTTACATTTTAACACAATCAAAGATACACAATTTCAATTCGATTAACAAAATGAATTAAGAACTATCCATACTCGACTCTTAAAATATACACTTGAACTGAACATATTGTCATTCACCATGGAATTAAAAAAAAACATATTTTCATTCAAGATACTCAAGTGAGTCATCAATACTACATAATCCAATTCAAATACATATATCCTACTACAACACAGGGTTCATAACTTATAATACAACAAATATCTCAACACATGAGGTTGCCAACAAAAGCAAGAACTTCCTCTGTCGTACCACAAGCACATCCATAACTAGGGTTTCTTTTCTTTGATATTAACTTCAATGACTTCCACCTGCTTATCCGAAAACCACAACATAATAAAGAATGAGATAACAATAATCTCAGTGAGTTCCTCAACGTTCCCTGATCAGCGGTCGTACGCAGGTCAAAATAATTATAAAGATATAAAATATAGTACAATGAAGTTACCTCTAAATAATGAAATTACCAAAATCAAAAACCAAAATAAACAATAAAAAAGAGGTTTTTTTTTTAGGAAAATAGTTTGATGTTTAATGGAGAAAAACAATTAAAGATAGACAATCAATCCATTGGTTTTAGGTGCGTTTCTTGGATTTATCATCGGTTCTAAAATAAAGATTCGTGCAAGGTTTGATAATTATTGAATGATCATAAACTAAGTGAACAAGGGCCAGTCAGTTTATACGAATTCGCACCGTTTTAAAGCAAGCGTCAAAACAGTGTGTTCAATCAATCGTGATAGCGAACAAGTGCCAGTATCACAATTAATATCATAACTGAGTTCTATCAATTCTATAAACAAGCGTGATAGACTCTATCAATTCCTATCCAAACTAAATTAAACAAGCGTTAAAATAGTTTGAATAATGAAAGTTGCAAAACGTGATCATGATTAAGTGATTAAGCAAGACTGAATCATAATACGAATCACATCAGCAACTCACAGAGTTTGAGTAATTAAGCAAAACAGAAACCGAATTTGCAGCAAGAATTACAGAGATGAACTTTATAGAGAAAGAATTAAAACCATAAAAACGAAATAAACATTAAGCACTGAACCTCAAAATCCTTACAGCAACATCATTCACCATTAGATTGATCAAGAGCTTTAAGCTTCCATGGAGATTAGGGCAAAAGACGTAAAGTTGAAAGTAGGAATGAGTAAGAGAGTCGAGATGGCTCTGAAAAGTGTATTTATCTTAGAGAAAACGAAAAAACTTAAATCCCTAAATGGGTAACTAGATAAAAGCCCGTAAACAAACTGAAATTCGGCCCAAAACCCGTTTTGCACAGTACTTCTTCGGTATTTCGCAGTATTTACCTTCTAGACCTCAGAATTGGGTTTCAAGCTCAACACAAGAATTATAGCTCTGTTTCTTAGCTTTCCAACGCATGCTTGTACGCCTCAATCGGATCACTACAGCCAAAGTTATGACCTACAAAGTAGACAAGGGTTAATATGCAATAAAAACGAGAATTAATCAATAAATTACTTTTTTTTGACAATAGAATTAATCAATAAATTACTATTTTGTTAACATAAGACCCAAAGTCTAGAAACATGCTAAGACTTAAATATTAGCTACAAAGCACAATTAAAAACACCAAGTGAAAGGCTATAAATAGTGCATTAAAATACACTGATAAAATTCCCCCACACTTAAGCTTTTGCACTCCGGGCAAAACACACAAAATAAGACACGAAAACTATGCATGAGTTTCCAATGAACTCAAAGAATGCAAAGTCATAAGAGAAACACTTTTCCCAGGCTTCAAGGAGAATGAGAATCAAATATAGCACTTAATTACAATCAAGGAAAAGAAGAGGATAGAGCACCAAAGAGTGAATCATAAGTGATGAGTCCTCACAGGATATGTATAAGCAATGCGCTTAATCACTCAAGTGTCTAGGCTTGTGTTTACTCTCATATGTATAATAAGCACACCAATGGAAGTTAGCACTACCACATGTTTGACAAGCTTCTAACATCCACACTTAAGAACACATGCACATAAGATCAAAACGTCTTTACAAGGGTTGTAATGGGGCCAAGGTAAAGGTGGGATAATCCTAAGGGAGAACTAGACTAAAAAGAATCAAAGAGAATAAAGAAGCATTGAAAATCAATTGTATAGTGAGCATGAGAGGATCCAACTTCAACAAGATATGACGAATTTGTCTTTTTTTTATATACTTCTCCACATAACTCTCTCCACAACACATTCACTCTTCTTGGTACAAAAATAAAAAAATACATACACTTTCCATTTTTTTTCGTTTTCTTTTGAGTTTTTCTCTTTTTTTCATTTTTTTTTTTGGGAAATATTTTTCTATACAAATGTACTTGCCAAACTTGTCATTGAGAACCCAAGAACTAACCTAAGTAAGAATCACAATTGCAATAATTTGGACACCCCCACACTTATAGATTTGGCAATTTTCAATTCAAAGCTCCTTCACCCTCTAAGATTGAGTAATAACATTGTTTTTCACTTTTGGGATTGTAACGAGCTATAAAACAAAGAATGGGATAAAAGCCTCAAAGGGGCTTACACAAAGAGATAAATTCAGGGTAGGCTTATTTCGCTAGTAGTTAAAAAAGAACAAAATTGCCTAGATCATTTCAAATATGCATGTGAAGAAGTGCTTCAACAAGAATCAGGTCAAGTACCAGAGTAACTAACAAACATGAGTGAGTCACACGCAAGAATGGAGAGAATGGCAAAAGAAAATTCTCACCAGGGACAATGACTATCATAGATGATGCAAAATTTAGTGCTCATATCCAACTTATTATACCAAGAGCAATAAGAAATCAATCAAGTCATGTCAAAATACCTATGGTCTTAGAATAGTGAAATCACTCACGACCTATGCAAACCAAGAACGAATTGGAAAAACCTGCACTGATAACAACTTTTTTTTTCTTTTTTTATAGTTAAAAATGAAAAACATAAAGACAAAACGAAACCGCCCACACTTAAATCACACATTATCCTCAATTTAAGCAACAAGTATAACTTAAGAATAAGGAAAGAAAACTCCCTCTTGAAGGTGGAGAACTTGAAGCTTGTGCGTGGTTGGTAATTGCCAAAGAAGGATCTTTTATGGTCACCGCACACATATTTGGTCACCTTCTTCCACACATCCAGAATCAAGGGACTGAGTTGTTGTTGTGTTTGCCACACTTTCTTACCAGAAATGTCCGCCAAGGTCCATCCGATACCTTTCCTATGTTCCCTTAGAATTGGAGGTAGATTTTCCTGTTTAGAGTCAAGGTTAGCTGAAATAATGACAGACAAATTTTCACTTCCCTTTAAATAAGCGCATTTAGAGTTTTCAGGGAGTTGTTTAAGCTCTACAACATGCGGCTGGTCAATGGCAGCAACAACTACCTCCCCAACATCAGCTATGGAAAGTGTATCAACCTGCAAGGTATTTTCAATCTTAGCACAAAGAGAAGGATTATCAAAACATGTATAATCAACCAAATCATAAAGAAATTCCATTTTACAAAGGGAATGATCTTCCATGGAGCGATTTTTAGTCATCGCTTCTCTATGAGGGGAAGGGAGTGGTGGTGTATATTGGTCATCACCAACATGTTCAGCAACTTTGTTATTTGTCACAACAACTGATGTAGGTACCTCTGGAGTTTCAACAGCCTTTCCAGATCTCAAAGTAATAGCACTTATATTCGGGGTTTGTGCATTTGGATTAACTACTACCTGGGCAGACGACTGATTTATTCTTTGGGCTTGTATCTGATTGACTGCAGTGGTTAACTGTCCAACAATTACCTCCAATTTTCTAAGTGTGGTATTCGATGTTTGTTGGAATTGGACATTTTGAATAGCCATCTGTTTTACAAGGTCCTCCAATGAAGGTTCATAAATAGCAGCCATGGTATAGTATACAAAATCAGAATCAGAATCAAAGAGGTTATGCTAAAACTAAGGTAAAAAATAAAAAACGAATCAAACCTAATCTAAAAACTATAAAAACAGCACTAAAAATCTAATACAATCAAAAGAAAGATATGCTAATTTTTTGGGATTTTTTCAAGAAAATAAAAAATTCAAATAATTGAAACGAAAATATAAAAGAAGGAATTTCGTATATTTCGGCCTAAGCTCCCCTAAGGGAAGAGTCCTACTCCTTGATTTTTTTTTTCCTGATTTTCTGACCAAATTTCGGAACAATCTGACCAGATCACCTGCAAATCGATTTATTTTTTCACATAATGAGAGTTAAAGCTGAACGAAGCCGAAACTGACAGAACCTGCAAAGAAACAAAACTAAAAAAAGGTTAGTGGTTAGTGGGGTTCTTAATTTGGTAATCCCTAGTTAGAGGTCCCCGGTAACAGCACCAATTTGATCAGCGGTCGTACGCGGGTCAAAATAATTATAAAGATATAAAATATAGTACAAGGAAGTTAACCTTGGTCGTCTCTCGAGGACCTCTAAATAATGAAATTATCAAAATCAAGAACCAAAATAAAGAATAAAAAAGTAGTTTTTTTTAGGAAAATAGTTTGATGTTTAATGGAGAAAAACAATTAAAGATAGACAATCAATCCATTGGTTTCAGGTGTGTTTCTTGGAGTTATCATCGGTTCTAAAATAAAGATTCATGCAAGGTTTGATAATTCTTGATTGATCATAAACTAAGTGAACAAGGGCCAGTCAGTTTATACGAATTCGCACCGTTTTAAAGCAAGCGTCAAAACAGTGTGTTCAATCAATCGTGATAGCGAACAAGTGCCAGTATCACAATTAATATCATAACTGAGTTCTATCAATTCTATAAACAAGCGTGATAGACTCTATCAATTCCTATCCAAACTAAATTAAACAAGCGTTAAAATAGTTTGAATAATGAAAGTTGCAAAACGTGATCATGATTAAGTGATTAAGCAAGACTGAATCACAAAACGAATCACATCAGCAACTCACAGAGTTTGAGTAATTAAGCAAAACAGAAACCGAGTTTGCAGCAAGAATTACAGAGATGAACTTTATAGAGAAAGAATTAAAACCTTAAAAACGAAATAAACATTAAGCATTGAACCTCACAATCCTTACAGCAACACTATTCACCAATTGATTGATCAAGGGCCTTAAGCTTCCATGGAGATTAGGGCACAAGACGTAAAATTGAAAGTAGGAATGAGTAAGAGGGCCAAGACGGCTCTGAAAAGTGTATTTATCTTAGAGAAAACGAAAAACCTAAATCCCTAAATGGGTAACCAGATAAAAGCCCGTAAACAAACTAAAATTCGGCCCAAAACCCGTTTTACACAGTACTGCTTCGGTATTTCGCAGTTTTTACCTTCCAGACTTCAGAATTTGGTTTCGAGCTCAACACAAGAATTGTAGCCCTGTTCCTTAGCTGTCCAATGCATGCTTGCACGCCTCAATCGGATAACTACAGCCAAAGTTATGGCCTACAGAGTAGACGGAGGTTCAAATGTAATAAAAACAAGAATTAATCAGTAAATTACTATATTGCTCAAATAAGACCCAAAGTCTATAAACGTGCTAAGACTTAAATATTAGCTACAAAACACAATTAAAAACACCAAGTGAAAAGCTATAAATAGTGCATTAAAATACACTGATCAGTCCCCCACTATACATATACTCCTGGTGTCTTTTAATTTTCTATCGATAACGCATCTGAACACTGCAGTCTTATGTATGGTTAATGCTGCAAACGTCTCATTGGGGAGCCCCACTCAACATTTTGTTGAGAGAAACCTCAGGGCCTTGAGCTTAGGTTCATGACACCCCTCCCAAGTACGTCACATAGTCCTTTAATTCATTTATGTATATATATTAAGTGTCAAGCTGATCTGCTGAACTTAGGCAACTTGTGAAGCATGGTCAGAAGATACTTGTATCTTCTGAATCAATCATTCAGGAGAATGCATATTGGTGAAAGGTTGATATATAGGTCAGAGTACTAAGAAGATAGTTTGAGTGTATTTGAGAATGTTTGAATGTCTTCTAAGTACTCAAGCAGTGTTGAGAAGATATAAAAGTAGAAGTTGTTTGACATGGTCTTCTAAAACCGGATTAGAGGCTATTAATAGTTGGCCATCTCCAAAGTCCATCCATGACATAAGGAGTTTTCATGGATTAGCTTCTTTTTACAGGAGGTTCATTAAAAACTTTAGCTCAATAGCTGCCCCTCTCACAGAATGCATCAAAGGAGATCAATTCAAGTGGTCAGAAGAAGCGAATAAAAGCTTTAAGGAGCTAAAGAAGCGCTTGACCGAAGCACCTATGCTAGCCCCGTTGACCAAGTATTCGAAGTTAGTTGTGATGCTTCAAACGTTGGAATTAGAGCCGTTCTCAGCCAAGTGGGACATCCTATAGCCTTCTTCAGTGAGAAACTCAACAATGGTAAGCTCAAGTACTCTACTTATGACAAGGAGTTTTATGCCGTTGTTCGTGCTCTTCAGCATTGGAGCCACTACTTGTTGAATAAGGAGTTTGTTTTTTATTCTGACCATGAAGCCCTCAAACACTTGAACTCTCCACAAAAGATCAACCGCAGACATGCCGCTTGGAGTAACTTTTTGCGGTCTTATCCATTTCTACTCAAGCACAAGGCCGAAGTTCAAAATGTTGTAGCAGATGCTCTCAGTCGACGCCATAGTTTACTTACTACTCTTCAAACAAAAGTTATCGGGTTTGAGATTATCAAGGAGTTGTATCCAGATGATGTCGACTCTGGTAAAGTTTGGAGTTCCACTGATCTGCAGTCATCTCAAGGATACTACAAACATGGCGGCTTCCTGTTTAAAGGAAAAACTATATGCATTCCCCAATGCTCTCTAAGGGAAGCAATAATTTGGGAGGCCCACGATGGAGGACTTGCAGGGCACTTTGGACGAGATAAAATAGTGGCCTTAGTCAAGGAGAATTTCTATTGGCCTAAGCTGGAAAGAGATGTCAATAGGCACATCCAAAGGTGCAAAATTTGTCACTTTGCCAAAGGTAAAAGTCAGAATACAGGGTTATATATGCCACTTCCAATTCCTAAGGCACCTTGGGAAGATGTTAGTATGGATTTTGTCCTTGGACTACCTAGAACTCAGCGACAGAAAGATTCCATAATGGTAGTCGTAGGCAGGTTTTCTAAAATGGCCCACTTCATACCATGTCAAAAGACTAATGACGCTGTCCAAGTTGCAGACTTGTACTTCAAGGAAATTGTTCGTCTACATGGAATCCCCAAAACGATCACATCCGATCGAGATGTCAAATTCTTAAGCCACTTTTGGAGAACATTGTGGAAGAATATGGGTACTAAACTACAATTTAGCAGTGCTAGTCACCCTCAAACAGATGGGCAAACAGAGGCAATTAATAGGCTTTTGGGGAATCTACTTCGAAGTTTTGTGGGAAAGAATTTGAGACAATGGGATCTTATCCTTGCATAGGTTGAATTTGCTTACAATAACTCAACCAATCAAGCTACCGGTAAGTGTCCATTTGAGGTGGTTTTTGGCAAGCGTCCCCTAAGCCCGCTGGATTTAACTCCATCACCTAACACTCAGTAGTACAGTGCAGACACGGAACAAAGGGCCAATGAAATAAAAAAAGTTGCATGAAAAGTTCGTGAAAGAATTGAAAAACAAAATTCAAAGTATAAGACTCAGCGAGACAAACATCGTAGGTTGCACACATTCAAGGAAGGGGACTTGGTCTGGATCCACTTGTGAAAGGAACGATTTCCTAATAAACCAAATGCCAAGTTATCTGCAAAATTGAGCTACCAGGTGACTATGGAGTCTCTGCAACCTTCAATGTTGCTGATCTTTCACCATACTTTGGAGATGAAGAAGATTTTCGACTCGAGGACGAGTCTTCTCCAACCCGGGGAGAATGATGAAGAATTATATGGTAGTCTCTAAATATAGAGAATACTAAAGAATATTAAGGAAGCTTCTAGACACTCTACTAAATAAGATGAAATTAAGCACTAGGAAATCATAACTTTTCTAGATCCTTCTAGTCATATGAACTAGGGTATCCATATCTCTAGAGTTTTTTTTTGTAATAAATGCTTCTAGATCCTTCTAGTTTGTAATGTAAAGCCCTACAAGAGTAGTCTAAATAGGGCTCATCACCATGCATTTTGTCATTCAAGCAATAACAAGTTCTCTTGAGAAATTAGAGAGTTCTCTCTTTTCCACCCTTCCCTTGTCCCTGAACCATGTCTTGGGCTGTAGTCTACTCTCACACTTTGAATATGATCATCTATTGGTTATTTATAGAGATTCCCACTAATAGATCCGTTGTAATTCCTTCCTCGTGGTTTGATATATCCGTTGAGAGCTTCTAAAGCTAGCCAGGTTGACTTTCTGCGCCTGTGCAGGAGCCATACACTGTCAAAGAAGGTGACTTTGGGAGCTTCTGAGTGCTTGTAGCTTCTGAACAACATCAAGTGCTTTGATAACTCATTCTGAATATTGAATATCAATCTTCTAGGCACTTGATATACCATATTTATGTTGTTAATGAAGATCTTGGTTAGGTGACTAATGTATGGTTGGATATTCGTAATGCACCTTCTGAACATGTTCTTCTTTCTGTCTTTTGAACTCTATCGTATGTGTTCATGACGAGTCTTCTGAGGATCGTCCAAAGACCTTCTGAGCAACTACGTTAATTGTAACAAGCCAAAGCTTGTTATCTCTTTCTTAGTTCTTCACTGTATATGATCTTTGAGTGCTCAATAAATTTCATTTGTGATGATTGTATCTTCTGAACACAATGTACTGAAGACCTGAACTGTTTAGGTACTGAAGACTTTTATGCTCAGTTCTTTAGTTGCATCTTCTATCACTTCAAGATTGAAGAGCTTTTTCACATGTTATACCCTGATCATAAGATGCTTCAAGGGATATCTCTTTGCAGTTTAAGAGTCATTTTTTATTCACATCTTAAGCTTAAGGTTTATCTCTCTTCTCTCATTGAGAAGCTTCTGGCTAAAACCATCATTGTCATAAAAGGATCCTTCTGAATGAGCTTTGCAAGCTTTTGAAGGTTGTCTTCTTATTGAATGAAGTTTCTCAGCTTTAGTAGACCTTCTGACGATCATTTGACTTTCTCATGAGTTCCATAGTCATTGGGGAAATGTTTGTAAGGTGTTGAAGAACGTATCTTCTCAGTTCTTTAAGAAGCATTTAATCCATTTGAACAATCTTCTTGTTTGATAATCATTCATACTTTGATTAAGACATATGACTATGTCTTCTTGACATGTGTAGGCTTTCCTTAGAGACACGTTGTTGCTTAGCAGATATCTTCTTGAGTTGAGAGTGATTATGCCTTGTTCTTATGATCACTCAATAAAAAACATTAGATCCACAATGGATCAGATAACTTAACCACTCGTCAAAATGTTTTGTTTTCATCAAAACTATTCGAAGGGATTTTACCTTAACAATATATACATAAATATAGTAAAGTTCTTTGCTCACAAAGTTCTAAACGAACGAATAAACATCGAAACCAATTCATACTAACGTCATAACGGACCGAACCATACTAGTTAAAGTATAATCCACCTATTTTATAAATAGGGCTATCACCCATCAAGAAATTGTGTATAACATCATCCAATTCACTCCAATCATTTGTACATCATAATTAATGGAAAATAACATATTTTCTATGCGTCCAGTGTTAAGAGTTAGGATAATTTGGGAAGGCTTTTTGGATTAAGCTAAAAAAACCATTCAATGTTTAATATTAGTTGCATCACTTTTCGTTAGTTTTCTAACGCATTCAAGATTACTCAAACAGAGACCAGGGTTGTCGAAAAGTCTAGCAACCATAGAATAGGGTCGTCCTATATATTTGGAGGCCCCGTTCAAATTTTAAAATTTGGTTCCTGCATGACTATTGACTCGGTTTGGATTAAAATTTTCCAAATTTAGGACTTATAAATTTCATACATGTAAAATTTAATTTACTAAATTTAAACTCATGAAAAACTAATTCATTGAGTTTAAAAAAAGAATATAATGGCCGTTGAGAGTAACATAAATTGGTACAATGCTCTACTTAAAAACACGAATTTGGGTTTGTTTTTATATTGAAATAAGAGGTAATATAAATATATTTTCAATTATTGAATGAGAGAATCATTAGCGCAGTGGTATTTTAAAATATCAAAGTGTCTGTAGTGAGGCTTGAACTCACGTCAATTAAGTCACACAGCAGAACCATAGACGTGTCGCATATATTATACATATACAGATAAACAACTAGGGCTCTAAAATAATGAGATTGGGTTGGGGCCCTGTGTGTAGCACAGCCCACACAGGCCAATGGCTGGCCCTGCCAGAGACTAGCACGACCCGTGCTAAAAGAGGACGACCCGTGCTCCCTGTGCACCACCAGAAAATCTGTTTTTAAGCATGTTTAAGCATCCCTTAAGTACCAAAACGACCCCAAATCCTAAACAAACCCAAAATACAAACTTGATACATGTAAAAGTCAAGCTCAAACAAGATTAGAACATCATCATCATGCAATTCACACAAAGATTCTAGGCATACAAAATCACTCATTTGATGCTTAAAGCATCAACACTCAAATAACTCAATGAGTGGGGTAGTTCAAGGAACAACATCACAATCTTAGAATCAAGTGGGTTAAAACACCCTAAGGTGTCAAAAACCCTATTTATGGAGAGAATGGGGAATAAGGAAACTCACAATCAAGTTGAGAGTCAAAGTGCAAAGAAGAAGATGAAACTCCCTTCAATCCATCAAGCTCCTAGAAGTTCCAAGTGCTACCCCAACCTTCAAACCCATCTCTTGCTAACTCTAGTCCTCAATGTAGCTTCCAAAACTTCTAATTCAACCCTCAAATCACACATGAAAGTCAAGAAATGAGGTCTTTGACCCTTACATCCTACATGCATTCGAGCTAACCTAATGAAGAGGTGAAAATGGAAGTTCAGAAACTTGAGAACTCTAATTCAAGCCACACAAAATGGTGGTGGTGGTGAAGAGAAGCTTTCCTTTTTAATGGAATAGATACAAGGGAAGATGAAGAAGGGAAGAAATGTTTGCCCCTTTTCCCTCCCTCTCTAAAGAGTGTGTGAATTTTTAAAATGTTTTTAGCTGAAGTGCTGGTGTATATATAGTAGTCTAAGGGTAGTTTGGTCTACGAGTGGAGTTTGTGAAAAATGAAGGTTCTAATTATTCTCATCTCCCAACTAACTATTCACTAAAACCCTCTACTCAATACACAATCACAATTCAACAATCAAGAAGCTAATACTCAATCATATATAAAGGTCATTCATCATAGGATTCTTAACTCTCATGATTTTTATGTATTTTAGAGTTAGTTTCTCCCTTGATTAAGTTAACTAGATGATATAGTTAACTAACAGTTAGTCTAATGTACCATTAACTGTAGTTAGTCAGTTAGATATTAACTGCAATTAGTTAGAGTTAAGTTGATTGTAATTATGGGTTAAATAGCTAAATTAACTGATTGTACAGTTCACTTTTGATTGAAATGAAAATGATTCGTCTTTCAACTCTCTTTCAATCTTGTGAAGTCAATATGGTATCAGAAGACTAAAACGGTGCTCGTTCCCACCGCCTCCGTCTTCCGTCGTCTCTT
This sequence comes from Astragalus glycyphyllos, assembly GCA_963573325.1. NCBI lineage: Eukaryota > Viridiplantae > Streptophyta > Magnoliopsida > Fabales > Fabaceae > Astragalus > Astragalus glycyphyllos. The sequence goes on from OY754308.1 coordinate 22,662,010, forward strand.
TTCCATCTTCCCGGTTTCCGTTGCACCGGATTTCTGTATCTCATCTTCACGATGACATCTACACCAACCTCTGGTTCAACTAGTTCAACAATCCAGAATGGCGATGATGTGTACTACCTGCACGCATCGGACAATCCTGGTCTCGTGCTTGTTACTCAACCACTCACCGAGAACAACTTCATTTCTTGGCGTTGAGCAATGATGCTCGCTCTTGACGGCAAAAACAAGATCGGCTATGTCACCGACAAGGTTCCCAAACCTAGCGAAACTGATAGCAACTATCGTGCGTGGAATCGCAACAATAGCACCATTTCCTCTTGGATTCTCAACTCCATTAGCAAGGAAATTGCTGCGAGTGTGATCTACTCCGGCGACGCTACTGCAATCTGGCAAGATCTTCATAACCAATTTCAGCAACGTAATGGCCCTCGGATCTTTCAATTGAAGAAAGATTTAGTCAATTGCACTCAAGGATCTTCCCCAATCGATACGTATTACACAAAATTCAAAGGTATGTGGGAAGAATTAGGTGATTATCGTCCTGTTCACACCTGCACGTGTGAAGGTGTTAAACCTCTCGTTGATCATCTCAAAGATGAGTGTGTGATGACCTTCTTGATGTGACTCAACGAGAACTTCGTCAACATTCGTGGTCAGATTCTGCTCATGGAGCCTCTTCCCTCCATTGACAAGGTGTTTACTATGGTCTCTCAAGATGAGAAGCATCGCCAAATTGGTGCTCCACCTACCACCGCAGAATCACCTATCGCTTGTGCCGTCACCACTGCACCGTCCAAACCTCAACGGTGTGAAAGGCCTCTTTGCTCTCATTGTAGACTTCTTGGCCACCTCAAAGAAAAGGCTACAAGATCCACGGTTATCCTCCATCATACAACAGGAAACCTGCCAACAACAAAGCTTCTCCTGCAGTGAACAATGTTGTTGAGACTGATACCTCCAACACCGTTGCAGTGTCCAACCAGCAATATCAATTGATGATGCAGTTCATTCAAGCGCAAATGGCTAAAGCCTCCACTCCTGATGGCGATTCTGCAGATGCTTCCTGCCTAGGTATGGTCCTTTCCCTCTTACATTCCAATGAACCCTTGCCCTATAGCACATGGTTGTTCGACTCTGGTGCTGCTGCGCACATTTGTTGTCTGCTTGAACTCTTTCATGATTTTACTTCTGTTTCCAACAAATATGTGACCTTACCTAACCTCACTAGAGTTGCTGTTACTGGAATAGGATCTGTCACACTATCACCCACACTCACACTACACAATGTACTCTACATTCCCTCTTTTGGTGTGAATCTGGTTTCTGTTAGTCAATTGTTGGATGAATCGGACATGTCCCTAACATTCTTTTCCAAACACTTTCTGCTTCAGGGAATAAACCTCCTGAAAGAGATTGGTAAAGGACAATTGGAAAATGGCCTATACACCCTGCATTCTTTCACCAATTCTGGTATTTTGTCTCCTAATTCATATCAGGTTTGTAATGTTTCTGTATTGAACCCCTGTAATTCTGTTTCAACTGAAGATGCCTCTCTTTGGCACTCTAGGTTAGGCCACCTCTCAGACAATGTATTGAAAACTGTCAGTAATACACTTTCTCTTACTATTCCTAATGGTTTCACCACTAGTACTTGCAATATTTTTCCATTAGCAAAGTTTAAACGTTTACCATTCCCCTCCAATCCCCACATGTGGATAGAATCTTTTGATTTAGTTCATTGTGATGCATGGGGTCCTTATGGACATCATACCTATGATGGCAAGAAATATTTCTTGACCATTGTGGATGATCACAGCAGATTTACTTGGATATATCTCTTATCATCTAAATCTGCTGCCCCTGAAAAGATAAAACAGTTTTTTGCTCTTATGAAAACTCAGTTTTCCAAAACTATCAAATGCATACGTACTGATAATGCAAGAGAGCTGGCATTAGTTGATTTCTTGCAGGAACAGGGCACCTTACACCAGTATTCATGCCCACACCGCCCTCAACAAAATTCTGTGGTTGAACGCAGTGAAATACAAAATATAATGAAGTTCGCCTTACTGATAATTTCACACTCTTTCAATAATCGAATTAACCTTTTTCCATGACCGACTTTTCAAATCAAGTCCTTATTTTATCAATCCTTGACATGTTATATTGGAATGATTAAACCAATGAGTCAAAAAACTAACAATCAAAGATGTTTCCATCATCATTAATTTCAACATGTCACACATTTCAGGAGTCTCAATTGATCACCATTCAATCTATTAAACACAAATATTTAAAAATTGAAGGGGCTACTTCAAACAGAGTTTGATATGAAGGATTAAGGGCCTGCTGGGAAGATACTTGGAATGGAAATCACTAGGCATCCAACAGATGGAAAGTTGATTGTAAATCAAAACGGGTATCTTGAAAAGGTAATTCACAGGTTCAACATGGTAATTGCTAAAACTGTGAATGTTCCTATAGCATCTTACTTCAAGTTATCAAGTGAAGACAGCCCTAAGACTACTCAAGAGCAGAAGGAAATGAGCAATGTGCCCTATGCTAGTGGAGTGGGGAGTCTCATGTATGCTATGGTCTGTACACGCCAAGATCTTGCTCACTATGTAAGCTTAGTGAGCAGATATATGAGCAATCCAGGATCACAACACTGGCTTGCTGTAAAACACATTATCAGATATCTGAAGGGCACTGCAGACACAAGTCTTGTCTATAGTAAATGCACAAACAATGCTGAGGCTATGCAACGCTTTGTGGATTCTGATTTTGCTGGTGATAGGGTTAAAAGACGGTCATTAACAGGTTTTGTTTTCACCCTATTTGGCAACACAATCACCTGGAAAGCTTCACTGCAACACAAAGTTGCTCTATCTACGACAGAAGCAGAGTATATAGGGATCACAGAAGCTGTTAAAGAAGCCTTGTGGTTGAAAGGACTCATTGCAGAACTTGGGATTAAGCAAGAATATGTCAATGTATATTGTGACAATCAAAGTGCAATCCATCTTTGTAAGAACCACACATTCCATGATAGAACAAAACACATTGACATAAGACTATATTGGATTAGAGATGTGATCTCTAAAGGCTTGGTACAGATAAAAAAGTTGCACACATCTGATAATCCTTCAGATTTTATGACCAAGGTTGTCTCTATGGGAAAGTTCAAGCACTGCCTTGAACTACTTAGAATTGGTACAGGTTAAAAAATGTACTATTGGATGAGCTCTGTTCTGGTCTGGTTTTATTGGGAAAAGTTGATCTATATGCCAAGGTGGAGACTGTAAATTGCTGTGGCATATATGGGAATTACCTAAAATACCTCTGAGTATTAATTTGATCAGTTGGAAGCAAACTGATTCAGTTAGTAAGTTATTTTTTGTTAGTTAGGTTTCGGTTATGCTGGTTAATTCAGTTAGGATCTGACAAACTTGTAAAACTTGCAGAGAGCATAATATAAGGTCTCTCTTGTGATAGAATTTGGGTATGTAGTTCCATGTGTTTTTCTCTCAATTGGGGTATGCTCTGATAATCATCTTCTAGGGTTCTAGAGTGAGGTGGAGTGACCTTTTAGGGGGAAACAAATTGAGGGTTCTACATCTAGTAATCTCTCTCTGTAAATCTCTTCTCTCTCATTAAAATTGGACTGTGCAATGCAAGTCCCCCAAATGTAAGCCAAATTGGCTGAACTTGGTAAACAATTTCTGTGTGTGTTTCTTTTCTTGCATCTTTGTCATTTCAATTCCGTGTTCTTGGTATAACAAAAAATATATATATATATATATATATATATATATATATATATATATATATATATATATATATATATATATCATATAGGGTAGTCCCCATGTTAGTCATCTAGTCACATTCATGTATCGTCATTATGATAAATCACGCGTACTTTTAGAGCAAAATCATCAGAGTTATTATAAAGGTTTAATCACTACCAAAAATTGAAGTGAAACCACATCATTGACAGACTTATCATAGAAGAGATTGATTAACATAGAAATGATGATGAAATTGAGTGCAAAACACCAAAAGGGCAGTTTCAAGTTGATGACATAAAATGTTTTGTGCAAAATACCAAACAGAATTGTTGCATGTTATGAATAAAAAAAGAGTTTGTTAGAAACATAAGGAGAATAAAAGACAAAATAGAATTAATAGTATGCCACTAATTCTCATTGGTATCAACAAGAAATGTCAAAACAATGTTAAAGCAATTAGGCAAAAACCAATTTATATACTAACCTGGAATCAGAGTCTCATCAAACTATAGTTACTCTAACTCAAAAATAATTCCTAATTAAAATGTCATTCAATTGGTACCACAAAATAGATCAGAGACTTCCATTAATTTATCACAAACACATCTTTCAAGATTAAATCATCACCACAACCAGTTTCTAACCATACCTCATATAACATCATTCATTTAATAATTGATCAACAGATTCAGTTCTAGAAAATTTTATTAACAGTTTCAGTAACAGAACAACTTAATTTTTCCAAATCGGAAAAATGCAAAAAAAAAAAAAAGAAAACTTAATCAAAATACTTAAAGTTTGTACTCATACTGATGTAAAGAAAGTTTAGTGGTTAAAGGAACAAAGATCACTGGAATAAGGAATTCCACACTAAACATTACATGTAAAACAATGAACTTATTTCGGTGGTAAAGGTGTTAACATATCATGTGCCATTTGTAAACCAAATTTTCTTTACTAAAAGTTGTTTAAAATCAGCAAAACCAGCACTTAAGATTAAAAGAATAAGTCTTGCTTTAGTAAGATAGAATCCATTTAAATAAGACCTATATAGAATTAGTTATCGACCCAAAACAGAAGGTACACACATACAGTTTAATAAAATTCCAACATTGAAATATGTAAATATTCACAAACGTGCTTTCCGCACAGGGTGTTGGATTAAGTTAGAAAAACTTCTGGAATTAAGTGAAGGGTACCGAATAGAAGGATGTACTTCTCATCTCAATTCTAAGTGTTTCTAGCTTAGTCCAACTACCATTACTTCTCATAAATCATATAGTTTACATAAGAGATTTCAAAGATGAGCAAATTCCTATATTCAAAGATGATTTCAAAGGTTCTTTAGTATAAATAAGAAACTCTCTCGAACGTTTTTTGCAAAAAAGCATAAAACCATGTTCGATAAACACTTCCTTAATCATCCAATAGAGTAGCAAGCACTCGATTAATGTGTTTTGAAGAGTAAATATTAAGCTGACTACACCAAAACTTATCCGAGACCTCGAATAGGAGCAAAAGTCTCACCAAATTTTGATATCCGGTGATCATCTCTGAAAACTTTTTATATCCCAAGTTCCAATCATAGACACTTCATCTTATGGTCCTAACAGGTGCCAAGTGTTTGATTTGGAATTTGGGATGGAATAGGGATGAAATTGGTATCCAAAAGAATAGGAAGTTGTAAGTGTTTGGTTTGAGAGACAAAGGGGCGGACGGATCGTGATTCGCCACGCACAGTTCGTGCGCCCTCGTTTCGTGCATGATGAAGCACAAATCATGCTCCCTTCTCGGCAACAATAAACAGAGTTTTTCAAAGTTTTGACCTATCCTTTGGTACGTAAAATCATCCCAATTCCTTAACCAGTACAAAATACAATCTTACCACATTAATAATCAATCAAGAACATGTCCAAAGTATCAACTACATCATTATAATTCATCAATTTCATGAATACATTTTTCCCATTTTAAAAATCAAATTTCAACATCCAACTTAAAATAGTATTTCAATAAACATGTTAATGACGTATTCCAGTAGAATTTGAAGGCAGAATTTGAAGGATGGTACATGGAAGGAAATTTTGAAAGGTGGTACAATTCAACCTACGCACGTGACTTTGGAGGATTTTTCCAAGGCAAGTTTCGAAGACTAGCACAAGGCGCGCAAAAGCATAGAGAAGTCGTCGAAGTTTCTTCTGGAGACATTCAAACGCAAAGACAGATGTAATGCATCCATGAGCCAATGGACATATGGCATTAATATCATTTGTAATTATTAGTTTGCCTTTAGATTAGCTTGGTTTCGAATGGACATATGCCTATCATACAAATAAGTTAGTTTCTGCTTGTAAAATCTATAAATAGTTGTTTGCAAGTAGTTTTAGGGGAGCACTAACACTCAGCCTAACACATCCGCTCACACGGGATCTTTGGCAATTGTGGGGAGCAATGTATGTTTGAGCCAATCTTTCAGGTATTTTGAACATGTAACATGACTTAATGTACTTTGAAAATTGAGAGTCTTTCTCTTGTCCTTTATTTTAAATTCAACAATCTGTTTTATTCTGCTGATCTTCATACTTAAAGAATTTGCGATGTTCCTTCACTCAGAGGATTGATTTCCATAAATTGTTTAAGTTGATTTTGATTTTGATTTATTCAGACTTCGAAACGCATTTGCACAAAAATGCTTGAGGAATCCATGATGTTCAGACCATTTTGGGCTTTATTTTTGTGTCTTGTTCAAGTTCTTTTACACTGGTGGTGCTTTTGAAGCTTAATTCGAATCTTGATTATATATCTTGAGGCATTGCCTCGATTGATAACATAATTAAATTCTACATGAAAACCATTTTACTCTTTGAAAATGCATTAAATTCAAGGCCAATACGTAAACTAGTCAACTTGGTGAATCCATTATTTAATTCGGTTCCTTTTAATTTATCTCTTTCGAATTTATTTATTTGACAGCAGGAAAGTAAAGGAAATTTACTACAAAACGGTGATTATATCTTTGCTTCTTCGGTCATTGGGTTAAAAACATGATTATTATGGTGAATAATGTTATCCATTTGAAATGCACAATTACTGTGGAACTTAGCTAGCTATCTCTTTAAAGTGCTTTCTTCAGGACGTGTTTAGCTGGGGTTTTACAACAAGCTGTTGATATGGGAGACGGCAACGCGTGTTAAAGATAGTTTTCTTTTCTATCTAAAGATAATAATCTATAATTTGTGTCTAGTTGAAACTTTTACTTTCAACTTTTGGATGTTTTACTTTTGTCTGAATTTCCGTCCTTCTAGAACCTATGGTCGGCAATAACAAAGATTAATTAATGTTGTTACTTCTTAACCTTTTGTTTTTTAATAGGAAAATTTCTGAGCTTAAACGGTCTAATACTGTACAGAAAGAATATAAAAGAGGATTGTTTTATTTAACTTTTGGTTCAAAGTTCCAAATTGCATCATTTCATTGTGACTAATACACCAATCGCTCGGCTCTCAAACATATATATATATATATATATATATATATATATATATATATATATATATATATTGATAGAATGGAATATTATATAATAGAATATTTTGTCATTATTGGCTATAATTAGTTTCCTGTAATTAGGCTGTATCATAATTACATAGTTGACTTGTGCGTTACACAATAGCTGTATATATTCTATTCACATGAATGAGAAAAGGCAAGTATTCCATTATCTTACATGGTATCAGCCCTAATCGATCCCTCTCTCTAAAACACCGAAACACGTGCGCCGTCGCAGCACCTCCCTTTTACCTGCGCCGTTTCCATTCACAGCACGTCTGTTCCGATCGTCTCTTCCGTACCGATCGTCTGAACCTGTTCCGGTGATTAATCTCCTCATCTTCCTCTATTATCGTCATCTATCCGCGCCGCCTCTATCCGCGCCGCCGCACCTGTTCACATCTCCTCCTCCGAGCGTGATTCTGTTCTCAGTCGGTGCTCCTACAACCCTCACGCCATGTCTGATTCCGAACACGTTTCCGTCGGCACTGCAAATTCAAAAAAATCTGATTTTCATCCCGCTCTTGCTGTCTCCAATATTAGGAACAACATTCCTATTATTCTTGAGATGGAAAAAGATCAATATTGAACCTGGGCCGAGCTTTTCCGCATTCATGCTCGGTCACATCGAGTCTTGCATCACATTGTTCCATCTACGGCAAAACCAACGCCAGCCCCTACCGACACCGAGTATGAACAATGGACCACTCTTGATGCCACCGTTCTTCAGTGGATTTATTCCACCATTTCTACTGATTTGCTGTCGACAATTCTGGAACCTGACTCCACTGCAGCAGCAGCATGGAAACGTTTGGCAGATATTTTTCAGGACAATCAAAACGCTCGTGCTGTCACTCTTGAGCAAGAGTTCTCCAACACTCGTATGGAGGATTTTCCCAATGTCTCTGCTTACTGTCAGCGTCTTAAGATGCTCTCGGACCAGTTGCGGAATGTCGGCTCTCCTGTCAACAATCACCGTCTGGTTCTTCAACTGATATCTGGTCTTCCAGAAGCTTACCGCAGCGTTGCTACCTTGAATCGTCAGAGTAATCCTCTTCCTGCATTCTATCAGGCTCGCTCTATGCTCACTTTGGAAGAAGCCAGTATGGCTAAAATGGCAAGCACAGGCTCTCACGCTGCCTTGCACACCACTCAGCAGCGACCCTCTACAGACACCTCTTAACAGGGCAACCACCGCTCCGGCAACCGCTCTCGCTCTCGTGGCAACCAAGGCCGCGGAGGGGGACGCGGTAACCGCAGTGGACCTCAGTCTGGAGCTCCCAACACTCCTCCATCATGGTCCTCTCCTCCTTGGCAGCAACAACAACAGTACCCAGCGTGGCAACCATGGGGCTGGTCTCCACCATCTTGGGCTATGCCTCCGTGCCCGTATCCCACATCTCAGTGGACACGCCCTACCGGTCCTCCGAAGCATCCAGGCATCCTAGGACAGCGTCCTCAGGCATATGCAGCTACCACATCATCTCAGACACCGACAGACATCGAGGCAGCTATGCACACCATGTCTCTCCACACTCCTGACAATCAGTGGCACATGGATACTGGCGCAACATCTCACGCGGCAGCATCACAAGGTAATCTCTCGTCTTATTTTCCTTTAAGTAATTCAAATCAGAAAATCATTGTTGGCAATGGCCATGGTATTCCAATTCAAGGCACCGGACACACACAAATAGCCACCTCTAACAAACCTCTCCACTTAAACCATGTCCTGCATGCCCCGAATATTATTAAAAATTTAATTTCTGTTAGGCGACTCACCACTGACAACAATGTCTCCGTTTCCTTTGACCCTTTTGGTTTTACTGTATCTGATTTTCAGACGAGGATCCCTCTCATGAGATGTGACAGTCATGGCGATCTATATCCAGTCACCACTTCCCCAAATTTTGCCGGTCTTGCGTCTAGTCTCTGGCACGGTCGTCTTGGTCATCCTGGCGCGTCTGTTTTAAATTCCCTTCGCAATAATAAGTTCATATGTTGTGAACCTTTTAATTCTTCTGTTATTTGTGACTCTTGTGTTTTAGGCAAACAGGTTAAATTGCCATTTTTTAACTCTCAAACTACTACTTTGATGCCCTTTGATATTTTACATAGTGATTTGTGGACGTCTCCAATATTAAGTTCTGCTGGTCATAAATATTATGTTCTCTTCTTAGATGATTTTACAAATTTCTTGTGGACCTTCCCCATTAGCAGAAAATCTCAAGTTTTTGAAATGTTCAAGTCACTTACAAATCTTATTCAAACACAATTTTTGCTAAACGTAAAATCCTTTCAATGTGACAATGGCGGTGAATATAATAATGAGCTATTTCAACAATATTGCGCTAATCATGGTTTTGTTTTTCGCTTCTCTTGTCCTCACACATCCTCACAAAATGGGAAAGCGGAACGAAACATAAGAACCATTAATAATATGATGCGCACCATGCCAGCTCATTCTTCTGTTCCCCAATCATTTTGGCATCATGCTCTCCACATGGCAACTTATCTGTTAAACATTCTTCCCTGCAAAACACTTCAAAATAAGTCACCAACACAACTCTTATACCATCGTGATCCCACCTACACACACTTACGAGTTTTTGGTTGTCTGTGCTATCCGTTACTCCCGTCACCTACCATTCACAAGCTACAACCTCGCTCTACCCCGTGTGTCTTCTTGGGTTATCCTCCAAATCATAGAGGCTACAAGTGTTTTGATTTGTCAAACAGAAAATTAATAATTTCGAGGCATGTTATCTTTGATGAAACTCAATTTCCCTTCACCAAGATACACTCGCCTTCACCTCACTCTTATAACTTCCTAGACGATGACCTACACCCCTACCTTATACATCAGTGGCAAAATCAAATATTACCACCAGCTACACATAACCAACCAACACCAACAACCTCAATCGACCAACCACTCTCATCAATAAACCAACAATCCCTTACCTCTCCAATCAACTCACCCACTACAATTTCCTCTACCTCACCCTCACCAATCCAACCGCATCCTCCCCCACCTACACGTACTATCACCACCCGTAGTATGCAAGGCATAGCCAAACCCCGTAAAATATTTGACTTATCAATTTCACACTCAAACCACACCATCTCTCCCATACCCAAAAATCACAAAATGGCCCTATCAGACCCGAATTGGAAATCCGCAATGAAATCTGAATTTGATGCACTTATTAGAAATAAGACATGGGATTTAGTTCCTCGTCCTTGTGATGCTAACCTTATTCGATGTATGTGGATTTTTAAACATAAGAAAAAGTCTGATGGCTCCTTTGAGCGCTATAAGGCTCGTCTTGTTTGTGATGGCAGGTCACAGGTTGTGATGAGACTTTCAGCCCGGTGGTCAAACCCGCTACCATTAGAACAGTACTCACCATTGCTCTCTCTAAATCCTGGCCCATTCATCAACTGGATGTCCAGAATGCCTTTCTACATGGCGATCTTCATGAGACTGTCTACATGCACCAACCATTGGGTTTCCGTGATTCTCATCATCCAGATTATGTTTGTCGTTTGAAGAAGTCACTTTATGGTCTCAAGCAAGCGCCTAGAGCATGGTACCAACGCTTTGCTGACTATGTAACCACCATTGGGTTTCGACATAGCACATCAGACCACTCTCTCTTCATATATCGACAACACTCTGACATGGCCTACATTCTTCTTTATGTGGACGACATCATCCTTATTACCTCTACTCATGTCCTCCGCAAATCTATTATGTCACTCTTAGCATCTGAGTTTGCAATGAAGGATCTTGGTCCTTTGAGTTATTTTTTGGGTATTGCTGTCTTTCGCCACCCTGGCGGCATTTTTCTCAGGCAAAGCACCTATGCCTCTGAAATCATTGAACGTGCTGGCATGACATCCTGCAAACCGACTGCCACCCCTGTCGACACCAAGCAGAAACTCAGCACCTCATCTGGCACTCCTTATGCAGATCCCTCTCTCTATCGCAGTCTTGCAGGAGCCTTACAGTACCTCACTTTCACTAGACCTGACATCTCTTATGCGGTTCAGCAAGTCTGTCTTCACATGCATGCACCCACCACAGAACACATGCTTGCTCTCAAGCGCATCCTCCGTTATGTCCAGGGTACCATACACTTTGGTTTACATTTATCACCATCCCCCATTACAAAACTTCTCTTCTACACTGACGCTGATTGGGGTGGATGTCCTGACACCAGACGTTCCACATCTGGGTACTGTGTTTTTCTTGGTGACAACCTTATCTCTTGGTCTTCCAAAAGGCAGCCCACTCTCTCTCGTTCTAGTGCAGAAGCCGAATACAGAGGTGTCGCTAATGTTGTATCTGAGTCATGTTGGATTCGTAATCTCTTACTGGAGCTTCATTTTCCTATTCCTCAGGCCACTTTGGTGTATTGTGACAATGTTAGTGCCATTTATCTCTCTGGTAATCCTGTGCAACATCAGCGTACCAAGCACATTGAAATGGACATTCACTTTGTACGGGAAAAAGTAGCTCGTGGTCAGGCACGCGTACTTCATGTTCCCTCTCGACATCAGCTTGCAGATATCTTCACCAAAGGGCTTCCTCGCATTCTCTTTGATGACTTCCGGACCAGTCTAAGCGTCCGTGAACCTCCCGCTTCGACTGCGGGGGTGTGATAGAATCGAATATTATAGAATAGAATATTTTGTCATTATTGGCTATAATTAGTTTCCTGTAATTAGGCTGTATCATAATTACATAGTTGACTTGTGCGTTACACAATAGCTGTATATATTCTATTCACATGAATGAGAAAAGGCAAGCATTCCATTATCTTACATATATATGAACAAATATGATGATTTCATTTATAGATAGAGTCATTTTAGTCACCAATTGTGTGAGGAGCTATTTTTTTTTACAGAGTGAGGCGCTATTATTATAATCTCTGAATATGCTAAAATTACAAACATGTCATTAAATGACTTTTCTTTAGTAATTATAGGGACTTAACTGACCAATAAGAAACTCATTTGAGGAAGAAAATGGCAAACAAAAATCACATTTGAGAATTAAAATGGCTTACTAAAGAACTTAAGGATGTATTTGCTATTTTGATACCGTTATGATTGGTTTCTCTGGTGAGAAAGGGACCGAACACATATTCTGTATAAAATGACTAAGGACAAGTATTCTGTTGAAAGAATGAATATCAGATCCGTTTATTGGCCTCAGTGGGCGTATATTTATATTACAAGTTAGGGGTGTTAAATGACAATAAATACACTTTATGGTCGAGGCGAGATATTATTGGCTGATCGGTCAATCATTAGGGGAGGTCCTTCTGAAGCCGAGAGAATTCACGATGGGAACAGAGCCCATCGAGCGGCAAGCGCGGCGCGTGAAGTCTTTAAAACAAGGGGAGCCCTTCAGTTGTTGGAACAAAGTCTTTGGTTGATCAGCCCTTCGGCTCATGTGAAGGACTCTGATTGCTTAGTCCCTCGGTCGACATGCGGTTTTTCTCGGGTTTTGTAGTAGCTGACTCATTGATTGGACATGTGACTAATTTGATGGTTGCTGACCATTTGTATTTTGAGTCTGACTAGACGGCATTGGTTTCTTCAATTTGGTTGTTGTTTTTTGTGTCTTTATAAATGCAAGTCATGTAACCAACCTTGCTCTTGCACTATATATTGGGGGTGAGTCTTTTCGTGTTGGTGCCTCGGTCTTCTTTCCTTCTCGCTTTCCTTTCACTTTCTTCTTTGCTATTTTTTGTAATGTGCTGATGTTGCCATGCTTGAGGATGGAACCTTGAGCAGCATTGCAGAGACTTTTATGTATTTTGGGATTGCTGGAGAGTTCGAGGCGTGAGTCCCTGCTCTTCAAGAGTTGCAGATTTCAGCTGGGTGCTGTGTCTTTCCTTCGGGAATGCTTAGTGAACTCGAACGACCATCGCCCTCTTCGGCCAAAATGATATTGGGCTGCTGGTAGGGACGGTTCTTGACGAGTACGCTGGACTTTCCTAACTGTTTCTAATGGAGAAACCGTTTCGTAGTTTCAGGGATCCGTTGGACAGTTTTGTGGGTGTACTCGGGTCACAAGCCCTTACCGCGGCCTCTTGTCCCGATGCGACTTTTGGCTCCTTTGGTTCCGAGCAGCTTTTCCATCGTCCTCAAGGTCGCTGCATACTGTCTTCTTCTGTGCATCCTGACCGAGCGGATATGGTGTGGGTCCGTCCGCTTTATGAGTCCTGCAGTTTCCAAGAAAGTAGTGTACAATAGAAAGATCTGTTAGTTCATAGGATAATGATGTAAGACCTGTTGTGTGTCTTTGTACTTTTCTCCATGGAAGGAGCAATGTAATTTTATAGTTTTTACCAAAGACGTTTGGTGCTATTCCCATTGATATTTATTTGAATGCTTCGGTGCTTTCTTTGCTTTTTGTTTTGAGGCTCGAGATATCATTGTATCTCGTTTCAGTGTCGCTTCCAAAGATTTATGTCTAGAATGGTCGGATGCCCAAGGGTGTATGTCAGCATTCGCCAGTCTTTACCTGTTAGGACTTGGTTATTTGAATGTTTCGGTGCTTTCTTTGCTTTTTGGTTTGACGCTCGAGACACCATTGTATCTCGCTTCAGTGTCGCTTCAAAAGATTTATGTCTTGAATGGTCGTGTTCCTAAGGGTGTATGTCGGCTTTCACCAGTGTTCACCTATTAGGACTTTTCTGTATGTTAGCTTCGCGTTTGGTGCCCAAGGGTGAATGTCGGCTTTCGCCAGTCTCCACCTGTCTGGTCTTCATAGTTTCCCTCTTAGAGCAATCTCCCGATTTTGCGTTTTGTCTAAGAGGATTCCCCATGGTGCTGCAAACGCGTCGGTTTTTCTTTTCTCCCATGAGGTTCGCCCAAGGGTGGGGCATGAACTTGTTAGTTCAGCCTATTGCCTTTCGGGACTTGATATTTGTGCCCCAAAGGTAACGTCGAGAAGTTACTCGGTTCTTACCTATCGGGACTTGTGTCTAGGTTTATTAGGCACATTCTAGATTTTGATACTTGGAGGGGCAAAGAAGTTTGTTTGATGCATATCATTGATATTGAGAAGTACGTGTTTGCGGTCGTTTCGGCGTTACAAAGGTGCATTCACTTTTTTTTAGCTATAATAGAACCTCAGATTTGTGGCCTTCCAGGATCTACGAAAGCTTCCCCCGTCCGTTTTCTCTAGTTTGTATGCGCCTCTAGTGAACGCATCTTTGATTCGGAAGGGTCCATCCCAGTTAGGCGATAGTTTTCCTGATGCTCTTGTTTTGACAGTGTATTAGAGTATAAGGTCAACCGGTATGAATTCCCTGGGTTTAACCTTAGTGTTGTACTTCCTCATTGCTCCTTGTTTGATGGCTTCTTCTTTTATTTTAGCTAGTCTTGGACTTCACTTAGGAGGTCCAGGTTTGCCAGCAGTTGTTCCTTATTCGGGGCTTTCTCAAACAACATCTTTCTTGGACTTGGCTCCAATATATCCACTGGGAACATGGCGTCACTCTCGTATGTTAGCCTGAACAGGGTATCCCGTGTTGCCGAATGTGGGGTGGTGTGGTAGGACCAGAGCACCTGTGGGTCTTCAGCCCTATTGCCTTTGGCATCATCTAGTCGTTTCTTCAAACTGTTCGGGATGATTTTGTTGGCCGCTTCAGCTTGACCATTTGTTTGTGGGTGCTCCACTGACGGAAAGGTTTGCCGGATCTTCCAGGTTTAGCAGAATTCAACGACTACTTCTGTGGCGAACCTGCATATTAGTTTTTTCCAATAGAACCTTTTAACCTTCTTGGTAGTGATCGTCGCCACCGGCTCGACTTCTATCCATGTTGTGTAGTAATCAACGACTACTATTAGGAGTTTGACCTGACCGGCAGTAGGGGAAATGGTCTTAGGATCTTAACTCCCCACACGGCGAACGACCTGGCTGGAAGGATTTCCTGTAGATTTGTTGGTGGTGCCCTGAGAATGCTGGAATAGCGTTGACATTTTGTCACACTTTTTCACATACTCTGGGGAGTCTCTTTTGATTGCTGGCCAATAGTATCCGACCCTTGTGATTTTGGCTGCTGAGGGGTGGCCGCCAATGTTTGATGGCCGCCAATAGTATCTCTCTGATGATTTCTTCTATGCGGTCGAGTGTTATTCACTTTAGGAGAAGAGCTGAGAATCCCCTTTTGTAGAGTTCTGAATCGATCATGGTGTATTTGCTGGCCGTCTTTGCTAACTTTTTTGACTCTGTTTCCGTCATCTACAGTCGTTCGCCTTTTAGGGTGGCTATTATATCAGACATCCAACAGTCGGTCTCCATTTCCACCAAAAGGACCTATACTTCGTTTATGTTTGGATTAGGGACGGTTTCTTGAATTGTCGTCCGGTTGTTGCCATGTTTCTTCGTGTTGGCCATCATGGCTAGAATCTCTACCCTGCCGTTCAGCTCAAAGGATTTTGTAGAAATATTTTCTGAATATAATTTCAATTGTGTTTCATATACAAGTGCAAAATGATATATAGGCTATTCTAAGACTAACCCTAGTGGGCTTTTTAAATGGACCATATAATTACAATTACAATGATTCACTAATTACTATTTACACCTCCTCTTCTAAATTGCCATGTAAGAAAGCATTCTTAATATCAAACTGGTGTAAATCCCAACCAAAGTGTGCAACAAGAGAGAGTAAAATACGAACAGTATTCATTTTTGCCAAAGGAGAAAATGTCTCCTCATAATCAATTCCATAAGTTTGAGTGTATCCTTTTGCCACCAGTCTTGCCTTGTACCGATCAAGGGTACCATCTGATTTGTGCTTGACTGTGTAGATCCATCTGCAACCAACAGGCTTCTTGTCTTCTGGTTTCTCAACAATCTCCCAAGTTTCATTCTTCTCAAGTGCTTTCATCTCTTCATTCATAGCTTGGACCCAATTTTTATCTTTAAGTGCCTCTTGTACTGATGTAGGGATTCTAACAAAGTAAATAGCTGCAATAAAACTTTGATGCTGCAAGGAAAGATGCTTAGAAGAAACAAATTGAGAAATAGGGTACTTAGCACAAGACCTTTTCCCTTTTCTCAAAGCAATAGGTAAGTTTTCTACATCAGGGTCAACAATATCAATATCTATATCAGAAATATGAGAATTTGAAGTTGATGAGTCACTTCCAGTACTTACCTTCGGTTCATGCGGCTGGAGCTGTTTCTCAACCAGATCTAGTTTTCCTTTTCTCTGATAAGTAAGTATAGGCTCACTAGCCTTGTTCTTCACTGGTGCCAAAGGTATTGTTTCCAGCAAAACACAAGACACAAAAGATAATGGAGGAACATTAGGAACAAAACTAGGAGAAGTGGAAGGAGCCGAGGGAGTAGGAGACACAGAGTTAGTAACTTGTGACTCATATTGCCATGGACCAAGGAAGAGAAACTCGAGCTCGGACTCAAATTCCAAATTAGAATTAGAATCACTCTCCCCCTGAAGTTGTGGATGAGTGAAAAAGGAGACATGCTCATGAAATGTGACATCCATTGAAACAAAGAACTTATGATTTCGTGGATGATAACACTTGTAACCCTTCTTGTTAGGAGTATAACCTATAAAAACACAACGGATTGCACGAGAATCCAACTTACTTTGGTGTTGTGGGTGAACGTGGACAAAAGCCACACAACCAAATACTCGAGACTCAAAGTTCTGTAAAAGGAAACTGTGAAACCAAAAGTTGAACTGGACTAACATTACCTAGACCACAAGATGGCATCCGATTAATCAGATAGGTAGCAGTTAATACTGCCTCTCCCCAGTATGATTTTGGAATAGACATTTGGAAGAGAAGAGCTTGTGCAATTTCAAGAAGGAGACGATTTTTTCTTCTAGCAACCCCATTTTGTTGAGCGGTGTCAACACAGGTAAGTTCATGTATGACTCCCTGTTCAATGAAGAAATCAGAAAGATTATGAATCACATATTATTTTCCATTATCAGAACGGACTCTTTAAATACCTCTTCCAAACTGAGTCTTTATCATGTTGTAAAAACGAATAAATAATTGGGGCTCCTCAGATTTATTTTTCATTAAGTAAAATCATCGACAAAAGACACAAACCATCTTGCACCAGAAATATTAGAAACAGGGGCAGGCCCCCAAACATCAGAATGAATAAGATCAAATGGTTCAGCACTTTTTGTACCACTTGAGGGAAAAGTACTTCGGTGGTGCTTAGCAAATTGACAAATGTCACACTTAAAGGACTCAATAGAGTGTTTTACGAATAGAGATGGAAACATAGAGACCTGAGTAATGAAAAAGGAGGATGACCAAGACGCTTATATAGAAGCCAAATTTGTGATGTAGGAGAGGGAGACTCTGACCGAGACTGAAGCGCGGAAGACAACACCTTTTGAACAACACGCTCATCAGATAAATAGTACAACCCTCCCTGTTCCTTACCAAACTCCAATCGTCTTCGCTCTGGCAATATCCTGAAAAACACAATGAGAAGTGAAAATGGTTACTTTGCAGTTATGATCACGAGTGAGTTTATGAATGGATATTAGGTTGTGAGAGAGTGTAGGAACAAGTAGCACATCCTATAATTGAAGTGAATGTTGCAAATTAATATTCCCAGAGCCATCAATACGAGCATAAGAACCATTAGCAACAGTAACATAAGAATTCATCTTAGAGGAGGTATAAGAGGAAAATAAACCGGAATTGAACGTCATGTGATCGGTGGCAGCAGAGTCCAAAATCAAAGCATCTTTAGGGATTTTACCACAAACATTAAAGGATCGAGAGCATTCACTCAAGCCGGTCGTTGGAAGAAAACAACTTCAAGAAGGTTTACTAAGAGAGTCAAGTATAGCCTTTAAACGATTCACCTCATCCTCAATGAATGACAAAGAGTAATCAATAGCAATTCTGTCAGCCATCTGTAACAACAATTACGATAAACGGATGACAACGACAAAAAGAATGGACAATACTACTAACAACTCAGAAGCACCCCGCAAAACTAAGGCCAATCAAGGAGCACAAAAATGCCTTAAAAGCCGTCCAATAAAAGGAATATTGTAACAATGGTCTAAACAAACGCAGAGCAATCCCAAAAAAAGGCTCCAGATCCAAAACGAAACGCAGAACAAAACTTGTACGGGTAACAGTACATGCAACCAGTACCTATATGGACAACACTCGTGTGAACAGTAATGATCTTGGTGAACAGTGTCGCGTGAACAGTATTTGCGGTAAACAGTACACGATGAACAGTGTCGCGTGAACAGTAACCACGGTGAACAGTACCCGATGAACCGTGCACGTGAACAGTAGCGAATAAACAGTAACATTGAAAAGTGCGTCTGATGAACAGTGTTTTCAGGATGCAAATAAAGAGAAATAGCACAATGGAGGTGCCAAAAAAACTGCAATAAAGGCAGCAAAAAAGCTGTAGAGATGACAGCTAGGGTTTTTGAGCGGAAGCGAGACTCCCAAAAACGAGAGCTCGTGATACCATGTAGAAATATTTTCTGAATATAATTTCAACTGTTTCATATACAAGTGCTAAATGATATATATAGGCTATTCTAAGACTAACCCTAGCGGGCTCTATAAATGGGCCATATAGTTACAATTACAATGATGCACTAATTACTATTTACAATAGATTTGAATCTTGATTTCAACTGTTGTACCTTTTCTAGGTATTTGATCAACATTTCATCAATGGCAATGAATGTTCTGGTGACCTGCCCGGTTACCAATAGTGAATTACTTCGAGCTTTCAGATTTTCAACACCTACATCAGCTGCCAGTATCATTCTTGTTACGAGGATCTCATATTCGACCTGGTTGGTGCTAACTTTCAAAACGAACTTGGGGGAATGTTCCAGTAGTACTTTATCTGGCCCTTCGAGGGTTACTCCGGCGCCACTTCCCCTTAGGTTGGAGGAACCGTCGACGAAGAGAACCCATGCTTGCTCTATTTCGTTGTCTTCACCGGCCCCTTCATCTACTCGTTCAGCGACAAAGTCTGCCAGTGCTTGTGCCTTGATCGGTCCTCTTGACTCGTACTGGATGTCATACTCTGAGATCTAAACCGACCACGCGATCATTCTTCAAGCTAAGTCAGGTTTCCCGAGCATAGTTATTTGTGGGAGGTCAGTTTTGACTGTGACTAGATGGTTGTGGAAGTATTGCCGGAGTTTCCTAGCGGCCAAAATTACTACGAACACTACTTTTTCTATTTGCTGATATCCAATTTCCGGTCCTTGCCATACCTTGCTCACATAATAGACTGGTCGCTGCTGTTTATCCTGCTCCTGGATGAGCACTACACTACATGCGTTTTCGGAAATGGCCAAGTAGAGGAGTAGTGGGGCTCCCTGGGTGGGGGCTGTCAGTATTGGTGGTGTTGCTATGAGCCTACTAATTGACTGGAATGCTTGTTTGCACTCTTCCGACCACTGGAAAGAGGTGTTTTTTCTTAGTAGCTAGAAGAGAGGTTTCACCTTATCTGCGGATTAGGCCATGAAACATAACAAAGTAACTATTCTCCCTATTAGGATTTGGACTTCTTTTGCTTCTTCTAGACTTCTTATGTCAATTATGGCTCTGTATTTGTTAGGGTTGGCCTCGATCCTCCTATGAGTGCGGACAAACCCAACCTTATCCGCTGATCAGGCCATGAAACGTAACAAAGCACCTATTCTCCCTATTAGGATTTTGACTTCTTTTGCTTCCTCTGGACTTCTTATGTCGATTACGGCATTGTATTTGGTTGGGTTGGCCTCGATCCCCCTGTGAGTGTGAACGAAGCCCAAGAATTCCCCACCCTGTATGGCGAAGGAGCATTTGGAAAACCCTAGACAAGTTTTTGAGGTGTGCTTCATCGGTTTCTTCTTTCACCACCATATTGTCTACCTATACTTCGATTGCTTGGCTGATCAATTCTTCGAAAACTCTTTCCATAAGGCGTTGGTAGGTTGCTTCGGTGTTTTTCAACCCGAAAGGCATTACTTTGTAGCAGAAGTTGGAACTATCAGTCACAAAGGCCATTTTTCCTTCATCAACTGGGCTCATGCGGATTTGGTTGTATCTTGAATAAGCATCCATGAAGCTCACCAGTTTGTACCCTGACGCTCCGTCCACCAGGCTGTCGATGTTGGGCAGGGGGTATGAGTCTTTGGGGCAAGCTTTGGTTAGGTTTGTTTAGATGCTTGTATATAGTTTTGAAATTTTCCAATTTTGAATATAAGTTTGAAATTTATTGTTAAAAATCTGTTGTGAGAGTGTGCTGCGATGATTTGAGAATATGTTGTGACAAGATTGAGTAAATTGTACAGGCAGAAAATGAGTAAAATAAAGAAAAAGGGACTCTAACTGTCTAACAAAACCACATTTGAACCTTGTTTTTGTTAGTAACCTACTCCAAATGTAATTTTTAGACTCAAAATGTGCGTTTTGCATGTATATTTTGAGTCGGTTATAGCTATAACCAACTTCAAAAGGTATATTTTGGATCAGTTATATAACCAAATCTAAATACTCTAATGGCTTTTTTTGCCTTTAACATTGGCAAAATAAAAATTAGACTACCAACTGACCTAATGGCTTTTTTTTGAACAAGTGAATTTACCCTATTACCAATAATAAAAGTAAATTATTAAAATCCTTAAATATTCACTTAAAAAGTAATCCAATGAAAAAAATAATTTTTTTGGTGGATAATGAACTGGTGGCACTAACTATCAACAGGCATATATGTAAGTATGTAAATAATTAAGTATAGGTTCTTGGACAAGAATGACATCAAAGTTGGAATTAGATTCATGTTCTGCTTGAAGAATAGAATTACTTAGTGATTGCAACAAACATTTACTGGAGAATAAAACTTTTCATTCAGTGGCATTGATGGCCAAAATTTGATCAAACAGTATTGTTTTTTTGATCAATAAGAAAACAACACCGAAACAATATTTCAAACTACGCACATATTCCTTTTTTCTTAAAAAAAACTTTAAAAGAATCTAGTTTAGGTTTTGAGGTGACGCATAATATTCTAAACATAACTATCTACTAGAAGGTACCGTATGATAGTTGTCTCGTGTGTTAAATGAACAGTTTGGTAGTAACGATTGAGAATGTGATGTTAATGGGTTTAAGAAATTGACTAATTGTTGTACCCAGTGCACCGTTTTAATATTTGATTTTAGTTATACATTTTTTGCCAAATATTTTGCCAAACTTTTAAGAAAAAAAGTGCTTTTACGCGTCACACATATAACTATAGTTTCTAAATGAAAGCGACATTATCTCTATAGAAACGATGTACCTATTAGCATGCATGTGTTGACATTATGTGTCCAAGAGAAAAGATGAAGAGGCCATATAGTTTTCGTTTACATCCTTTCAGAGACTCAGGTCTAGTTTGGGGTGGCTTTCGGTTTCTTGTTTTAAAATTTTCAAAAGTCAAAACCAGTTTCTGTTTTGTGTTTTAAAAATTTCAGAAACCAAAATCAGATTCAGTTTTGAGTTAAGAAACTTTCAAAATCAAAACTAAAATTTAACACATAAATATAAGAGGTAGTTGACGGTGGTCGGAGAGGTAGTCGCTGGTGGCGGAAGTGGTGGTTGCTGGTGGCTGGAGCGGTGGACGACGGTGGTTGGAGAGGTGGTCGACATTGGTCAGAGTGGTGATTAGTTGTGGTCAAAGTGGTAGTTGACGGTGGTCGCCAGTGCCTTGAGTGGTGGTCACTGGTTGTATTATCTTGTCACATGGTTTCACAGCCGATGATGTTTGGTTCCAGATTGTTCAATAATTTTCTATGGGGTGAATTTGGTTATTTAAATTTGCAGATCTGTTATTTTCGATTTCTTCAGATTAGTTTTTTTATTTTCGATATCTTCTTCAGATCCACTGTTCAACGCTTTCGTGAAGCCATGGTCGTCAACTTCGAGCTTGGGTTTCTATTTACTGTTATTGGGAACGAAACCAAAAACGTTTTCTGCCCTCATAACCATTCGTTGTTATCTTCACAATATCCCAGATTTGGAGTAAAACGAAGACGAAAATGATATAGAGTAAACGCAGCTAACTCAATCGGAGAAACGAAAATGATGAAGACGAAACACTATTCACATTTTTTTTATTTTTGTATTGAAATTAATTAAAAAACAATGAATCAGCAAATAAAAATGCCACCTAAGCATAAAAAATGACACTTAGGCAGTTAACAGCCATGTAACCATTTTTGTAATGCAGTCAAACGGAAAATTACAAAAAAGGATAAAGGTGCAACGATTTTAAAAGTTAAGGGACCTATTCGTTACAACGAAAACATTAGGGACCTAATCAAAAACAGAAAATAAGTTAAGGGACTCCCGATTATTGTTTTGCCTAGAAATTTAAATCTAAGGAGTTCTCGAACAGACTCTCTAACACGTTATTTTTTTTCTCTAACACGTTATTAGTTGAAATTCAAACGGATACGTAAATACTGAAATGCTCATACGAATTTTTTTTGACACAACTCATACGGATGTTATAGAGTGTGTTTCTAGCTTTTTTTTTTATATTTTAAATTTATAATATTTTAAAATGACTTTAGTTAAGAAAGATATTTTAATGATAATTAAATTAATTAAAATCAAAGGAAAATTGTGGAATTTGTAGTTATATAAACGATACAAAAAATAAACTGAGAAATAACTTTTTTTAAGATAAACAATGAATCATTAATGAGAAATTATTTGTAACTATCTTGTTATGTCGTATAATAATTGAAAAAATTAATTTTTGTTATTGAAAAAATAATAACATTGATTGAGTAAAAAATTCAAGAGAAAACAAAACAATGTATATTTAATTTCATTTGATAGAAAAGCTTACCATATTTTGTAATTGTAATAAATAAATAAAAAGGCTTACCAAATATGTGTGGTTTTACTGGAAATAGAACATGCTTATCTCATGAATAATTAGAACCCGGAACCCGGGATTACTACAATGGGTGGATTAATATTTTGAATCATAAGTAGTTGATTCATTTTGAAACCCTGTTGGTGCTGAGAAATTGGTGGTAATTGATAGGTAATTAAGCCCTTTTTTAAACACCCCTCTTACTCCCAATCTAATCCAAAGCCCATAGTGGTCTTAGGTTGTTTGAAGCCCATAAACACATTATAGGAAGCAAACTACATATGGACTGAGAAAGCAAGAAAATGGGGCCAATACTTCGTACCACCCCCTCTACTCGAGAGACACCCCCTAACACTCAAAAACTCCAAAATACCCCCCATTTAAAACACATCTTCTTATCTCCTTCCCTCTCACTATCACACACACCCCCTCACTTTCCCTTTCCCTCTCACTCTCTCCTAACCTCTGAACCCACACCCAATACTCTCTTCTCCATCAATTTTCGTTTCTCTTCCATCAAAATCGTAGGACATCCGCCCACATTTGCTTCCATTATCATCCAGGTAACCTCCATTATCAATCTTTTCGCGTTTCTTTTGTTGCGAAATCGCATGGTTCGACTGATCAGAGTACGAACTAGTTCGTTCAACCGTGCGCCGAACTGATGAAAACTTGCCTCTAACGGTTGTTTTTTGAACGGCTCATTCGACTGTCCTCCGAACCAGTTCGTTTGCACCCTGTCTGAACCAGTTCGTTTGGACAATGTTCGAACCAGTTTGTTGTTGCCTATTTTTCAGTTGTTTAATTTTTTTTTACTTATAACGGTTTGCTTGTTTTTTTAGGATGCCTAAAACACGAGGTGGTGGTACTTCTAGCCAGAGATAGCTTGAGGACGAGAGGGTTCGTCCTACACGGTCCGTCCGTAACAAAAATGCTCAAAATAATCCACGTCCACGTGGACGCCGAGGTGGACGCGGGAAAACCATCCCAGCTCATGCTGGCGCTACATTGGAGGCTCCATTACAGTGTGACGATATTGACCGTGATGCGGCCGAATTTGTAGCTGCTGAGCTGGCTGGGACATTTGATGCTTCTCATCCATCTGCTTCTCGCTCATCAGCATCGAGACCTTCTGTTGCAGCTGCTAACACTGCTGGTCCATCTAATGCTTCTCGCTCATCTGCTGCTGCTGCTGATAGATCTACCACCTTCCCTTACCCCGGAGAACCACATGATAGATATGTGTTGGCTGCATATGGGTCACACATCGCTCGAAATATTTGGGACGGACTGGTATTTTTATAATTACTTAAATTTATTATATGTTTATAATTACTTAAATTTATTATACGTTTAGGTTATCAAATATTATACGCTTAGATTTTGAGTATGTTTTGTTTATAATGATAAATGTTGGAGTGTCTTAAGTAGCAGAAAGTTCATAACCACAGTATGAAGGATGTTCAGATTCATGCTGATATTGAGCATTACATTACGCAGTCTGGTTTGTATCCCCTTTCGGATTTAGGGTTCTCTGCTATTAATCATGACTTGGTGATTGCTTTCGTGGAGAGATGTCATGGAGAGACATCCAGCCTTCACCTTCCAGTGGGTGAGATGATGATCACACTGGAAGACTTTTCTCAGCTGCTCTATATCCCTTTCACGGGGTAGTTTGCTGATATGGTAGAGCCATCCAAGCTGGATGCTCAAGATTGGCTGGTTGACTATTTGGGGGTAGACCCTGGAGAGGCATTTTCTCATATCCTTGAGAAACTGTGACACTCAAATGGTTGAGGGAGAGGGTCTACCCCACGCCATCACTTACGAGAGGTGGGAGGATGCTGCTCGTTGCTACCTGTTTATCTTGCTTGGCACTACATTGTTTGCTGATAAGTCTGGTAACAAGGTCAAGGTTGCCTACCTTTATCTGCTTCAAGATCTAGACCAAGTTCAGAACTGCAGTTGGGGGGGGGGGGGGGGGGGGGGGGGGAGGGTATGGCTCTGGCTCACCTATATTCTCAGTTGACAGATGGCTCATCACCAAAGACTGCACAGATTGCTGGATATGTCACCCTCCTTCAGGTATTTCAGTTTATTTAAATTATTATTTCAGTTTGTTTAAATTATTATATGTTGGATCCTAACCCGTTTCTCATTTATCACACGGCTGGATATTTAAACATTGCCAGGGGCAGATTTTTGGTTCTAAGTGGTTGTCTGAAGATTACACTGAAGATCAGCCACAGGCTAAAAGGTGGGAGTGCAAGCGGACTGATGGGTCTGTGAGTCATTTTAGGGTAGCTCTTGACCATCTCAGGCCAGAGGAGCCGACATGGATGCCATACACAGAGCAAAGACCCATCGATAGGGTGACCTACTTTAGGGGGGTTTTGCGTCTTGTTGGGGGCATGGTGCCCTATATACCTGATCATGTGGTCAGGCAGTTTGGCTATGCACAAGGGATCCCAGTTGACCCTAAACTTTCTAGACGGGCGGTGGTTACCCGTGAAGAAGCTGATCAGATGTGGGCCAATTTCAGCAACCACCTTATTGAGTGTGGTGAGGCAGTAGTGGAATGGAGGCTAGGCAACTGTTGAGGGGTATTTTGCTTGGTATAGGAGGGTATCCCACCCATACATAAACCCCGATAACTACTCCATCGATGCAGCTAAGATGAAAGAGGTATGAGATTTTATTTTAGTCTTATGGTTTTATAAAAGTAGTTATTATTTTAATTACTTTGTTTATTAAAGTAGTTTTTTTTGTCTTATAGAGTATGCCAGAGGTGATGGCCCTGTCTGATCAGTTGGAGCAGGTGTTCATAGAGGCTGGGAGTCCACGGTAAACCCGTGGCTGGGGCATAGTTGAGACGGTGAAGAAATTGGCGAGGCCATTCGCACGGGGGCTGAGGAAATATGGTTGTGTCTACCAGCAGAGAGAGAGGCAGACACAGTAGTTATAATGATTTTTATTGTATTTTATGGACACGGTTGGATTGTATTTTATGACTTATTTTTGTTTGTAAGACATATTTATGTATATATGTTATGTTTAATTTATACGTAGTGTTTGTCGATAATTACGCTTTCAATTTTTCGTTAAAAATTACTAATTTTAACTAACTTTCCTCACCAATTAAAAATAAACTCTAAACAGCCAAAAAATAGACAGGTTCGGACCAAGCTTATTTGAACCTGTTCGAAAATAACTGTAAAGCAAAAAAGGGTGTGTCTGTGAGTTTTTAACGATTTAACATACTGGTGGCTGCAAGACCGAACAGGTTCGGAGAACCGTAGTCCGAACCGTAAAAATTTCTGAAAAAAAATACGCGCGCACCAAACTCTTTAATGGCAATTTGGTTTTTTCACGTGTTTTTGGGGTGTCTACTGAGTAGCCAGGGGGTTGTACGAAGTATGGGCCGAAAATGGAATTGAACAAAACCCAATTGGGCTGGGCTGAAATAATTTAACCTATTCAAAACTGAGTTATGATATAATGGATGTTAACTTTTATACCCCCGACTTGGCCCTTATACCCCCCACATACCATGTGAAATACCTATTTTACCCTTTTTACTTACAAAAACCGTAAAACCCAAACACTTCACACATACATCTGTCATTCTCCAAAAGTAAGTCTGAATTCTTTCTCATCATGGATTTATCAAATTTCGTATATAGGAATTTACCTTTGATGGGATAAACTCGTATAAATAAACGGCGTACTTACGTTTCAAGAGATAAATTGGTACGCTATGATAAAATAACTACGGATTTAGGCTATTGAGATAAATCTGTAGTTGCCGCGTTTGAAATGGATTACGGAATTATCATTTTAACATAAATCCGTTTTGATTTTGTTTTTGCTACGGATTAATGTTAAAATGATAAATTTGTAGTTGTTAATTTTTTTAATTGATATATTTTTAGTAACTTTTGTTATTTTATTGCAGTACCGCCAACTAGAGGCAGAGACAGTAGAATAATTTTTACAATGTGTTCTTATTTATATTTACAGGTACACTGGAAATTAAATCTACCTGCACATGGTACCAAGATAAGGAAATTGTGCCCCTATCACAGGCACATGAATCATATAATTGGACGGGTAAATTAGGACTCAATTCCCTTGTATTTTAAGCTCTCCCAAGTCTTGATCATGAGCTTATTTCTACGTTTGTGTAGAGATGGCACCTAGAGACCAACTCATTTCACCTACTGTTGTGACCGGGGTCCTGACGTGGGCGGCTCAAAAATAGTAATTTTTGGGAGTCGCCACCCAATTTATTAAATAGGAAAAATTGAGAAAAACCTACCTTAGATTATCGGTCTGCGCTGACTAAGATGGATTCGGGAGTCGGTTATGCAAAGGGAAGGGCGAAAACCTAATTTCACTACACCCCTAATACACCTGTCCTAAGACAGTTACCCTAAATTTGATTGTGCGAATAAATTATTTAATTATTTGTTGACCCAAAAGTAATATTTAATAGTAGGTAATAATAATAACTAATTTAGATAAATTTACTTTTGACTTGACGGGGAACCCCCGCTACTACGTATCCTCTGGTGCAATGAGGAACTCAAAAGTCACGTAGTTCTTCCTGAAAATTTTGTTGGTTGGTTGATTTTATTTTTGAAGGGGTTTAAGATCAAAGCTGCTAAAGTCTCTTAAACCGGAATTTGACAAGGTGTATGGGGCCTCCGGTAAGTCAAGTTTGAATCTCCCCTTTTTTATACATCAGTATCTCCTTCTAGTTCTTCCTCTACTCTTCCTTACTATTTTTTATTCTGTTTCCTTTATTTCTCATAATTCAATATTTGTTTCATCTCTAAAATCAAACATTTCCACACCAACATTTATCAAGAGAGAAGGACGAAACAGAAGGAAAAATGTTCCAGGCTTACATACATTTATATATATATACATACATACATATATATATATATATATATATGTATAACGAAACAATAACAAATAAATAAGATAAACAGAAATCTGAAAGATGTTAATATGAATAAACAGATTCAGGAACTAACCTAGTTCCGAGACTTTTGAAAAGAAAAAGGAAACACAGTATTTTTCTCTCAAGTTGGAATCTGATTTGTGTATATTTTGATAAGTCTCTATGTTTTCTCCCCCCTATTTTCTGTCACTATTCATGGTATTTATAGGCAAAAAATGTGGTGTAGGAGCAGTGGATCAAAACTCATGGGGAACAAAAGCACCAACAACCTCTGAATACACTGGAAGCAGCAAGGGATGGGCTGGAATGTTTTTGCCCAAAGTGTAAAAAGCATAGAGAGAAAATGAAAGAGCTTGAGCTTGTAACTCAAAATGTTAAAAGCTGGAGCAAAGCAGCAACAACCATAGGCAGCAACGTTGCCATCCTCTTTTTGTATATTTTTTTTTAATTTTTTTTGTGTACTATTTTGCTTTTAATCTTTTGTCCCTATGTGTAACAAAATAAATTTTGTTTGTGTACCCTTTTCTTGTAAATAAACTGATTATATTAATAAGAACATATATCCAAAAACCTATTTTTTCATTATTATTTATTTCATATATATTTTTTTATAACAATAATACTAAACTAACAACAACTACTATAACAATAAAAATAATAAGCACTCAAAATAAACACTAATACACGACAAGACGCGAACACGCACACGCCCCGCGAAAGTATGTACTCGATAAAAAAAAAACACGTACACCATTAGAAATTATACACCCGCTCAGATTGGAGAGGTGAGACACACAATGTGAATAAAATGGTACATGCTTAAAAATAACGCACGCGCACAGTTAGAAGTGGCATGCGGGCAGCGAGACAACTCCTCTCTTTTTTTTTTCTAAAACGAAATTAAAACAAATACCGATTAAAATTGGGTGTTCACACCTACCATTCGGTGAAATGAAAATAATTTAGGATGATGTCTCATGTCTTCTTCATTTACCAATATCATGGTCCTTTTATCTCCATCCACTGAATCCTGTGACGATTGACACTGCCAAACTGGAGGAGAATTTGTTGGGGGTAACTAAGCAAACACTGTAGAGTAGACGAGTATCAATAATGGAGCATATTTTTTATTTGAATGGGTTATAGAGGTCTTCAAGGATCACAATTCACAGGACCGTGATATTTTTGCTGCTAAGGTGTTCCTACTACTTACTACTGGTTATACAATATTTACCAGAAAGAGCATCACGAAAGTAGACGCCAAGTGGCTACTACGGCTTGAGGACTTAAATAATTGTGGCAATTAGGCATGGGCCCCAGGTACCTTGGCATTTTTATATGACTTGCTTATAGAAAGGAGCTTTATGGAAGACCTGCTAGTGTGAGGGGTTTGTGAAGTTGATCAAGGTAAAACACCTTATTTACCATTTAATATACTTCATAATATATTGTTTTTAGCAAGTTTTTTTATTTGTGTTGGGTTATTGAATTTTTTTTTGAACCTATGCGAGCATAACGACCACGAGCCTAGTGCTCAGCCACGTGCTTCTAGGTGGAAGAGTAAGAAGACAGACTCTGTAAAGCGCACAGTTTATTGGAGGAGGTTGGATGTGTTGACTACCGATGACGTTAGATGGAGACCGTTTGAGGACCTTCAAGACCATAGGCAGTTTAACCATGTGTCTTTATATGTTTTTTTGCTGGAGCGATATCACTGTGCCTTACATGCCGGATAGGTGCCTCTGGCAGTTTGGGTGTATCCAGCGCATCCTAATCCTCCGCTTGTGGGTTGTCCAAGTCCAGAGACATCATAGTGCAATGGTCCAACTGCGCTTATAGTGCTCAGCAAGTTAAGGGCGGGGCTATATCTACCACTAACCATGGTGAGTGCCATCCGAGTAACTTACCAGGGTACCCTTGGGTACCGGTCCCCCAGCTCCTTGGACTTGTGCAGGTTGTTGCTGAGGACATTCTAGGACCATCGGCACAAGCGGTAGAAGTTGGAAATGAGGAGAGACTTATGATTATTCCTCATGGCTTACGGGATGTCCTACGCGGTGGACACATTCCTCCAAGCTATCCGGAGTACATACTTATGTGGAGCATGATTACTTTGGCTGAGGGAGGGGACCCTCGATGTACTTTTTCTAGTATAACCTATTTTGAACTATATTTGTTTTTAAGATAATGTATTGTGGATTATATTTTTTATGGTTGTTTTTAAGATTGCGTGTTGGATTATTAAAGGAAGCTTAATTTCTATTGACCATAACGACATACATAGACACCTTGAATCGTCTCGATGTACAACTCAATAGGACTTAGTATCCATTTTTGACCATGAAACAAGCTCATCACCTCCTCGGCTGGGTTTGTGAAAAATAATACGACCGACGGTCACCGCGTTGAGACTTTCTCTCAACTTTATGGTTTAAGCTCGTTAAGGTGATGTCCTTCTACAGCCTACACAAAATACGGTATGGACTTTCAAACTGTTAACACCCAAAAATAAATAGGTCGTAGGCCGAGGATCGAATAGGAAAAAGGGGAAGTATGGTGTTGTTTGCTGGTGTTTTTAGCAAACAATCACTAGTTTTATTAGAAGGTTTGTGAGATCAAACTAGAAAAATCTCAAAGCAATTGCCTCTGAATTGCGAGTGGTTTGTGTTTCAGAAAATGTAGAAAAGGGGACGATTTGCAATGATTAACAGAATCGAAAAGAAAAGAAGCAGTAAATGGTGCATGAATTGTAAAGAAAAGACAAATAAATTGCATTGAATCGTAAAAGTGGTACACGATCACGTACAGCGATTCTTCCACTCGTTTTTCGCTCTGGCTTGGAAGTTAGAGTTTCAGGAATCGGGTTGTGTATTGTGATTTGCGACCCCTGTTTCTTCTCAGAAACAGCTATTTATACAAAGGAAAAGAGGGGGAAAAACTGAACTAAGTAACTGCCTAGAAATTTGAAAATTAATAACTGCTACTCCTACTTTCGACCAGAACCGCTCTATCACGCTTCGACCAACTGCTAGTCTTCAGCGCATAACTGCTCTGTTTTCTGTCTGTCGAAAGCTTGTGTCCATTTTCCTCTCTCTTGCTTTTACTTCCCCGGAAGCTTGTCGAGTTTACCTTGCGCATGACCATTTTCTCTGTCGAAATAATTTGGTCTTCGTCGAAATATAAGTCAGGCCTTGTTGACCATTTTCAATGAAGCCTGTCGAAATTACAAGCTAACAAATTGCCCCCCAAAAATGTCTTTTTCGACTGAACTTGAGGAGGAAGAAGAGAAAGACATTTTTGAATTCACCATCGAAATAACTTTGCACTTGAGTAAAATAGCTGCATACCTGATGTCACCACTGTTAAGTGTTGTTGAGGTTACTCCTATATTGGTGTATTACGTGGCCTTCAACGTTCTGCTTATAACTCTGACAATGCTCATATGGCAATCACAACTTCTTTTGAATGCCACGTACTTACGCTTTCTTTATCTTTATTCTAGCGTTATTTTAACTTCTTGCAACATTGGCTTATACTTTTTCAAGTATTTGCCATTTATACGCAAAATTCTTTCATCAGCGCCAATCTCTTTGACCTCATATGCGCCGTTTGAATAAACTTGTAAAATTTTAAATGGTCCTTCCCAACTTGGGGACCATTTACCAAAGACTCTATCTTTTTTATCTATAGGCAATAGGACCTTCCACACTAGATCACCTGAATCAAAGGCTTTAAACTTAACCTTTTTGTTATAAGTTTTAGCTACCCTCTCTTTCTGTCGAATAAGCATATCTAAAGCTAATAACCTTTCTTCGTCTAAATCAACCAATTCATCAAGCATCATATTCCAATAATAATCAGAGGGAATCTCCCACTGTCTTTGAATTCTTGTTGATTGTAGACAAATTTCAACAGGCAACACTGCATCGTGTCCAAATGTTAGCCTATAAGGAGTAGTGTTGATAGATTCTTTGGGTGAATTTCGGCAAGCCCATAATGCTTGATCAAGGATATTATGCCAATTTTTGGGTTTCTGCCCAACATGCTTTTTAATCAAATTAATAATAACTTTATTAGCAGCTTCTACTTGACCATTGGCTTGCGCATAATATGGTGTCGAAGTTAATAACTTAAAACCATTTTCAGAAGCAAACTCTATCATTTTTCTACCAGTGAAAATTGATCCTTGATCTGTAGTAATGGTTTCTGGAATTCCAAACCTATAAATGATATGATTTTGAATAAACCTTATCACTGTTTCTTGATCAACATTGGCTAAAGGTATAGCTTCAACCCATTTGGTGAAGTAATCAATTCCCACAAGGATATATCTATGGCCCTTCGACGAAGTTGGCTTTATCTCTCCAATCACATCTAGAGCCCAACCTCTAAATGGCCAAGGTTTGACTATGGCATGCAATTCATTTGCAGGTACATGTTGTATCCCAGCATGCTTTTGACACTCTTGGCATCCCTTAGCAAATTCTATGCAATCTTTCAGCATAGTTGGCCAATACATTCCTTGTCGAAATAATAACCACTTCATTTTGTGGCCTACTTGGTGTGAACCACATGCTCCACTATGTGTATCAGAAACTGCTAAATATGCCTCATTTTCACTAAGACATTTTAATAGTACTCCTTCAGGAGTCTTTTTAAACAATTCGTTTCCAATTATCACATAGCTCAAAGCTCTGTATTTTACCTTTTTATTGGTATTTCTTGTGGGATTTTGCAAATATTCCACAATAGGCCTTCGCCAATCATTATTGGTCATATTGTCAAGAGCAAAAATTTCTGCTAAGTCAAAGTCACCAAAAAATTGACGTTTTTCGACAACGACTAGTTCCTCGTTTGCGTTTGTTGCCCCCTCAGTTTTTGGTGTTGACAATAGTGACGAAGAATAGTCATTAGAAATGATTTTATCCTTTATTTCAATTAACTCTTCCAGGCTTTGTTTTGAAACTTTATAGCCTGAAGCAATTTGTGCCAATTCATTTGCCACTTGATTATCAATTCGTGGTAAATGTTCTAAGTGAACAGACTCAAATCTTTTTAACAAAGCATTGGCAACAACAAAGTATCTGATAAGGTGCTCTTTAATGCATTTGTACTCCCTTGTCAATTGTTTGACAACCAACTCAGAGTCACCTTTTATTTCGACATGACTTGCCCCCAGCTCAAGTAAAATTTCAAGGCCTACTATTAAAGCCTCATACTCAGCTTCATTATTGGAACAAACATCTCGAATTTTAAACTTATACTTCGTTGGAATGTTAGTAGGAGATATTATTAAAATACCAATCCCAACTCCATGTTTATGGCTTGAACCATCAAAGTACAACCTCCAAGGATATACGTCTACAAAACTTAATGTTTCTTCGACAACAGAATGGTCTACTATAAAATCAGCAACCACTTGTCCTTTAATTGATTTTAGAGGTTGATAAGTTAAGTTGTATTCTAACAAAGCCAAAGCCCATTTACCAATTCGGCTATGCATTATTGGTTTCGACAGCATATGCTTGATAACATCAAAATGCGAATAAACAGAAACATCAGCTGGTTTTATATATTGCTTTAACTTTGTACACGAGAAATACAAACAAAGGCACAACTTTTCTATAGGAGTGTACCTCGTTTCGGCATCATTTAAGACCCTACTGAGGTAATAAATGGCTCTTTCGACACCACTATCATCCTCTTGTGCTAACATGCTACCTATTGTTCTATCAGAAGCTGCTATATACAATTTGAGCACTTTGTGTTTAATAACAGGCAACAAAATTGGTGGTTTCATCAAATAAGACTTGATTTCGTCGAAGGCTGCTTGATGCATTGGTTCCCATTTGAACTCTTCTTCCTTCTTCAGTCTTAACAATGGCGAAAAAACTTGTGTTTTGCCACTTAGATTTGATATAAATCTTCGAAGGAAATTGATTTTTCCCATCAACGACTGAAGCTCCTTTTTGGTCGAAGGGGCCTTCGTTTCCATAATTGCCTTAGTCTTATTTTGATTGATTTCAATGCCTTTTTTGTGCACTATAAAACCCAAGAAATCACCTGCACGTACACAAAAGGCACATTTTAATGGATTTAATTTCAATCCATATTTCCTCATTCTTTCAAAAGAACGGCGAAGATGGTCTAAATGACCACTTTCTGAGGAAGATTTAACCACCACATCATCTATGTATACTTGCATAAAATCATCAATAAAATCATGAAACATAGAATTCATGGCCCTCTGATATATAGCACCAGCATTCTTTAATCCAAAGGGCATTACTACCCATTCATAAACACCCAATGCCCCCGGACATCTAAAAGCAGTTTTCGACACATCCTCTTCAGCAATGAAGATTTGATTATACCCAGATTAACCATCGAGCATACTAAAATAATCAAATCCTGCTGCTGAATCTATTAGCATTTCTGCCACAGGCATTGCGTATTCATCCTTGGGAGTTGCATTATTTAAATCCCTAAAGTCTATGCAAACTCTAAGAGTCCCATTTTTCTTTATTACAGGAACTATATTGGCTAACCATTCGACATACCTGGCAGTTCTGATGAATTTGTTTCTGAATAGCCTTTCTATTTCCTCTTTGATCTTAGCCAACACTTGAGGAGCAAATCTTCTTGGCACTTGCTTCACTGGTTTCTTCCCTGGTCGAATTGGTAATTGCATTTCCACTACTTCTCGACTTAACCCAGGCATTTCGTCGTAATCCCAAGCAAAGCAGTCTTTGAACTCCCTTAGCAATGTGATGACTTGGATTTTTAGAGAAGCATCAATATTTGCACTAATATAAGTTGGCCGTTTTATTGAGCCATTTCCCAAATCAACTTCTTCTAACGGGTCTTGAGCTTGCATATGCTTTGCCGAATCTCTAGGATCCTTTTCAAAACCTAATGGATCATCATCATAAATGCAGTCAAGTCTTTCATCTATGACTATGCCATTTCCTTCATGTAACTCACTGGCTTCGACAGCCATTGTTTGTTGAATAATTTCGGCCTCTATAGCCGCGTTAAACTTGTTTTCGGCCATATAAGCCGTAATTTTGTCCCATGCATTGGGCACTGACATAAGAACATTTTCAAGAACCAGTGTTCCACCCCGTTGGTCGAAGAACACCATCAGGATAAACACTATCATCTCCCATTATTTCTCTTTGCCAAACAAAACCATAATTTGGGTCAAGATGAACTGAGGCAAAAACATTATCCGCAGGAACATATGCCTCATTAGAAGATGAACATGGCGCGATCTTCGCCATTTGTTTCTCAAAATTTTCCTTGGTAATTTGGTTCACATCAGCACGGAAGTAGCTCTGATCGGCTTCAACATACTCTACCAAACCATCTTCCTTCCACATCACTAAACGTTGATGCAAAGTTGAAGGGATAACACCAACTCCATGGATCCACTCTCTACCAAGGAGTAAATTAAAATTCGCTTTAGAGGCTATCACTAAGAACAATGTAGTCCTCTTTATGGAACCAACGATTAAGTCCACCTCAATGGCCCCCAAAGAATGGCCAGTTTTGCCTTCATAGTTGCTTAAGACAATGTTATGTGGCCTGAGGTCAGTGTCGAACTTACCAATCTTCTTCAAAAGACCATGTGGCATTAAATTCACTGCAGCTCCACCATCCACTAACACTTTGTTAATTCCAACACCATTGACTTTGGCTTGGACATACAGGGGTTTCAAGTGGTTTTGCATACTCATATCTGGCTTCTCGAAGGTAGCCATTTGGTCTTCGACACAACCATTGTTCATCACATAGTAACACATTGGCTTATGACGAGCCATATCCTCTGTAAAATCCTCTTCAACATCATTTGGTACTGTGATAACATCGTACTCAAGAGGCAGTATTGATACCACATTGCAAACAACATCGAAATCATCTTCAGAATCATCAAAATCAGACTCCATGTCTTCATCCATGTCGAAATCAGCATTCTCTTCTTTCACTGTTGACAATGGAGGAAATATTCTTTCAAGAGCA
Organism: Astragalus glycyphyllos; assembly: GCA_963573325.1. Classification (NCBI taxonomy): domain Eukaryota; kingdom Viridiplantae; phylum Streptophyta; class Magnoliopsida; order Fabales; family Fabaceae; genus Astragalus; species Astragalus glycyphyllos. Next base: position 22,698,272 of record OY754308.1, read on the forward strand.
GGCCTTCTTGGCTTTACTGTTACTACAGCCTTGCCTTCGGCCTTATTCGCTGCACACACATGACTAGCAACATCAGCATTCCTCTTTGTGGCAACTTCAGCTTTGTGAACCTCACTCTTCGCCACTATTATGCTGCGTGGAACTTGATTAATGTCAATCGTACTGCGTGGAACATGGTTATTAGCCAAATGACTTGGAACCTTGTTAATGTCAAAGTGTGCCTTCTTCTTCTGTTGTCTTTGGTAACGACGCCACTGTGTTCTAGTCATGGGGTTCTTACCCTTATAGTTATTCTTATAATTAAACTTAACAGCATCCGTATCTGGCTTGACAGCTTTAGCACGTTGATTATTGGGCACCCACGCTTCAACAGGAGCACTAGCACTTGGGACAAAGGATTTATTTGTTGACAGCTTCAAATGCCCTTTCGCTGAGGACTTCTCCTTAGCAAATTGTCGTTTGCTTGTTGAAGGCTTTGTTGACACATTAGCCTTATAGCCAGGAAGATCTCCTTTTGCAAAGTCAAATTTTGGCCTGTTGTCAAGCCATTTTCTTTTACGTTGTTGTTGACCCTGATAACCTTCGACAGCTTTAGCTGCTTCTTTGTCGAAGACAGCGCTGCACCTTGGGCAAAGCATAACTTCAGAGTTATTCCACTTACACCGATTGAGGAAATCTATCAATTCTTCCTCAGCCTTTGGATACACAGCATGTATCTTCCCATCATATTCTTTTAGGGTCACTTCCTGTTTCTTACCTTCAGCATACATAAAACCTTTTAATTTTTCGGTGGCAGTCTTGACACACTTAGGAGGGTCTGCCATTTGAGCATCCACCATGCCTACATCAGCTTCGACAGGTTCAGAATACATAGCTTCAGCCTTAGGCAATGGATCAACATCAATCTGCATAGGAGCTTTCATTTTCTTATCAGCAAATTTGAGTCTTCCTTCGTCAACTGCTTTTTGCACAATATCCCTGAAGAGCACACAACGGTCAGTGTTATGTCCCAAAAAATTATGGAACTTACAATAACCCTTTTTCTTTCTTTGGTCAAGAGTTGGTATTTTAAGGCCTTTAGGCACTAATATTTGACCATCAGTTACTAAAAGATCAAAAATTTCATCACATTTAGTAACATCAAAAGTATAAGTCTTAGGCATAAATCTATCATTCTTAGGCTCTACAGGGTTATTCCCATTCGCAGGCCTTAATAATTTACAGGTATAAGGAGGACCAGGCTTAAGTTCAGCCACGTCTATCTCCTCTTCTTCGACATTCCTATATGTGACGTCGAATTCTTCTTCGACATATGCCACTTTTTCTTTTTTATGATACCTATTCGACCTAGATTTTTCCTCTCTAAGCCTTTCAACTTGTCGAACTCTATCAGCCAAATGCGCCATATCTCGCAAATGAGATGTGTCTAATTTCTTTCTAATTGAGTAATCAAGGCCACCAGCAGCCATTTCGACAAGCTCATGTTCAGGGACTTGTGTGAAGTAGCGAGATTTCAACAGCCTAAATCTGTTTAAGTAATCATCAATAGTTTCAGGCATTTTGCGCCGAACACTAGCCAATTCTTTAAAACTAATTTTCGACTGGCCCATGTAAAACTGTGCATGGAATGCCTTTTCTAATTGCCCCCATGTGAACATAGAACCAGGGGGTAAGGTCGTGAACCAAGTGAAAGCATTTTTAGTTAGAGAATTTGGAAAGTATTTCATCTTCAAATTCTCATTTTGTGCTAAGTCCCCAGCCTCAGTCAAGAAACGAGCAATGTGTTCGACTGTGGACTCATTTGTATCACCACCAAACTTAGTAAACTTGGGAACTTTCCATCCCCTTGGTAACTCAGTTTGTAATACGTATTCACATAATGGTGATACGAAGTTAGGCCTTTGTAAACCTATGTTAAGGCCATTTTGCGCCAAAATAGTTTCGACTAAAGTAGCTATATTGTTTTCTGCGCCAACATTGTGTTGTTGCACTTGTCGAACAACTTCATCAGCGTTCTGGTGTCTATTTACCAAAACTACTTCAGGGACGTGGTTTACTGCCCCTTGTAGTTCGCCTACAATTGTGGACGCTTCGACTGCAACTGCTTCTTGGGGGTTAACTGGCGACGCATTACCCGCAATAATAGGAACTTGCCTATTATTAACCGCTGGAGCCCCAAAGAAATCTGCAATCCTACTCATCTGATTTGCCAACATTTGGTAACTGTTATTGGTATTTTGAATCAATGGATTGAAAACTGTACCAATTTGTTGGGTAAGCATATTAACCATATCGTGATTACTCTCGTCTACTTGCTGTCTTAAGGCCAACAAAGACGTATTGGTTAATGCTGGGGGATTCCGACCAAATACACTCTCAGAAGAGACATGTGTAGGGGAAAAGGTCGAAATATGTGGCATTCCAGTAGGCATGCCATGCATTCCCAAAGGAAATGGGGGTAGATGCACGTTATTCAAACGTGGGTCTAAACTGTTTCCCATTGCCATGTAAGGGCTATGAAGCCCTGCACTTAACGGCAAAGACATAGGCAAAGATGCCATTTCTGACTGCGTTGAACCAACATTAGTCATTGATAATGAAGAAACGGTTGTCGACGATGATGGTCCTGCGCTAATGCTCGCAGAATCCATTGTTGTTCCTTGCCCTTGTGAAACCACAGGGTTGGAACTAGACGCATTATTCGTACTAGAACGAACCATTTTACCACTTCTTAAGTGCATACAACAGCGAATACAAATAAGAGAGTACGAAAAAGAACAAAATCAAAGGCAAAGTCCCACCGGGCGTGCCAATTTGTTTGCTGGTGTTTTTAGCAAACAATCACTAGTTTTATTAGAAGGTTTGTGAGATCAAACTAGAAAAATCTCAAAGCAATTGCCTCTGAATTGCGAGTGGTTTGTGTTTCAGAAAATGTAGAAAAGGGGACGATTTGCAATGATTAACAGAATCGAAAAGAAAAGAAGCAGTAAATGGTGCATGAATTGTAAAGAAAAGACAAATAAATTGCATTGAATCGTAAAAGTGGTACACGATCACGTACAGCGATTCTTCCACTCGTTTTTCGCTCTGGCTTGGAAGTTAGAGTTTCAGGAATCGGGTTGTGTATTGTGATTTGCGACCCCTGTTTCTTCTCAGAAACAGCTATTTATACAAAGGAAAAGAGGGGGAAAAACTGAACTAAGTAACTGCCTAGAAATTTGAAAATTAATAACTGCTACTCCTACTTTCGACCAGAACCGCTCTATCACGCTTCGACCAACTGCTAGTCTTCAGCGCATAACTGCTCTATTTTCTGTCTGTCGAAAGCTTGTGTCCATTTTCCTCTCTCTTGCTTTTACTTCCCCGGAAGCTTGTCGAGTTTACCTTGCGCATGACCATTTTCTCTGTCGAAATAATTTGGTCTTCGTCGAAATATAAGTCAGGCCTTGTTGACCATTTTCAATGAAGCCTGTCGAAATTACAGGCTAACAGGTGTGAAGGAAACCCATGTGACAAGGGGCAAAAATGTATTTTTGCTAGGAAAGAGTGAACCCAAGAAGGTCCTCGGGGCGCATTAAACGGAGGGAACCCCCGAGAGAGGACTATGCCCGAGGACTAATGAGCCAAGCTGAGGGAGAGTAACCACCCCATCTTATAGAGTGCCAAGGCCTTGGTGGCTCGGACGCCTGAACCATTACCTAAAGTGGGGCCAGGATAGCCGAGCAACCATACGATCGAGGCAAGATGGGTGTTACTTGGAAGGAAAGACACGACACGAAGGAATAACGTGGGAACGGTTGAAGTTCAAACGGAAGAGCGAGGCCGGAAAAGTCGGAGCAACAAGCACTCACCCCACTAACCGTGCTAGTGGGATCGTGGGCAATTACTTCTCTTCGTTGAGGGCCTATGAAGCAATGAGAGCCGTTGATCTTAGATCAATCCAACGAGACACAAATGTTGGCTAGCTTAGTGGCGGACGAGGGCCTGTGTATATATAGCATTAGAGTGAATTGTAAAGGACACACATCAGTCAAATCCAACACTCGCGTCCCTTCTCACCTTGCCTGACCCTTTCTAGAGGAGTCTGGAAACCCATAGTTGAGGAGCAGAACTCACCTTCGCCCCTGAATCAGCAGCCATGGGTCCAGAACTCACCTGGCTCGGCAAGTCTACCTCCTAGTCAGCCGTACCCCGGTGCACTCAGTACCTACCCGGTGGGTTCGTATATGTAGACACAGATGAATGTCGCCCCGGTAGAGCAGCCATGGAATCAAGTTCCACCTCTCCGAGGCGTGCAGGCACCTGTACTAGGAACTGGCCTTCCTAACCTAGCCTAAATAGTACATGGGCAGCCATGGACAGATGCTCCACCTCAGGTACCACCGCAGCCAGGGGCACAGGGTTCCCCAAACACACTGTGGCACCCAACGCCTCCACTGGGATCGGGGCCCCAACTCTTGGACCCTAATCTCATCGTTGACACCATCAAAAAGTTCTTTGGTGTGCAGCTGAAGCCGCTCGATCGTCCAGTGACCGATTTCGTTGAGAGATTCAGAAAGATGGCCGGAAAGTGCTCGTTGCCTTTCCCAGAATCCCAGCTTACTTCCATGGCCATCACTGGAATGCACCCTCAATTGAAGGAAAAGCTTGTGGGAGAAGCTTGCAGCGACCTTAGTGACTGAGCTTCCTGGGAAGTTCAAGTGGAACAGTACGTCCAATAGAGAGAAAGGAAGAGAGCCATGAGGGGCCGAGGGCCACAGCTGGTATCGGTGGTGGACGCAGCCGAGGATTCGGACTATGATGAGTCAGCCAACTACACGGCAGACATCCTAGTGGCCGAGATAGTTAAGGGGAATGCCTACCTCTTTCCAGCTCTTAAGCCTTCTAAAGGTAAAGAGAAAGACGAGGAAAGGGTTGAATATTCCTTTGACATCTCCAAAGCCGACCAAATCTTTGACTACCTCCTCAAGGACAAACAGATCAAGCTCCTTGACGGCCATAAAATCCCTCCGCCTGAGGAAATAAAGGGGAAGAAATACTGCAAGTGGCATAAATCCTTAATCATGCCACTTCGAACTGTATTATCTTCTGCCGAACCATTCAGGAAGTCATCAGGTAGGGGAGATTTAAAATGGCTTACAAAGGGACATCAGAGATGATTGTCGACACCAACCCTTTCCCAAGCATGAATGTCAACATGGTCTCCTTCTCAGGGAGTGACCGAGGGAAAGGGAAGAAGAAGTACGTGTGGGTCCCGAAGGGAGAGGTTTCCTTAGAAAAGGAATCATCCGTGTTCAGCCGTTTGTGCTCACCCCCACGGGGATCCACAGTTGCATAACGAAGAGCCCTGCTACAAGAAAATTTACAGATAGGGGTACCGAGTCAACCTCAGAAACCTCAAAAGAGGCTTCCTAAGCCAAGGAGGCTTGTCCATGAGCTTAGGGAGCTGCATTTATCCAAGCTCAACCTCGAGAGACATGTGCCCAAGATGAGGCACCTGAGGGAAAGACTCCAAGTTATCCCGCATGGGGGCACGGTAGGCCCGCCGATAGTTCCATCGAGCAGGCCACCCTGCCAGCCCCAGATTGGGAAACTCGCCTCAAAGAAGAAAGAAGGGTGGCCCAAGTCACCGGGACCCAGAACTCAACCTCAGTTGACATCACAGTCCTCAATGACCGAGAATTGAGAGCCACCAGGATGGTCAGACCTCCGGCAGATGTGCCGCAGGATCAGTTGATGACTCTGGCGGCCTTTGAGATGCCAGCCCCCAATGTGGCCTCCAGATCTCGCTCGCAGAAGAGGAGGCTGTAGAGGGCTAGGGCGTTCAGCAGGATGAAAGAGACCCTCCAGATGCTCACCTCTACTAGAGATGGGAATACCCAGAGGATTTAAAACCCCTGATTTTGCCACGTTTTCTTGGGACGATGGCAAGTCTACCATGGAACACATCGGCCGATTCACAACCCAATGTGCGGAAGGAAACCAAAATGAGCATCACAGGTTACAGCTGTTCCCTCTGTCTTTGATAGGGATTGTCTTTTCGTGGTACTCCTCTCTCCCGCCTGATTCTATACAGATTTGGGCAGGCATGAAAAGGTGCTTCCATGACAGATTCTACTGGTTGCAGCCTGAAGTCACCGCAGCCGATCTCATGAATTTGCGGCAGAAAGTGGACGAGGCAGTGACTGAATTTATTGAGAGATTCAGAAAGATGGCCGGAAAGTGCTCAGTACGTTTCCCAGAATCCTAACTTACTTCCATGGCCTTCTCTGGAATGCACCCCCAATTGAAGGAAAAGCTTGTGGGACAAGCTTGCAACGACCTCGGTGGCTTGACTTCCAGGGCAGCTCAAGTCGAACAATTAGTACAAGAAAGAGAAAGAAAAAGAGCCACCCGAGGCCGGGGCCCACAGTTGGTGTCAGTGGGGGATGCAGTAGAGGATTCAGACTATGATTAGTCAGCCGATTACGCGACAGACATCTTGGTGGTCGAGATAATTAAGGGGAAAGCCTACCTTTGTCTAGCTCTTAAACCCGCCAAAGGCAAAGAGAAGGACGAGTAAAGTGTTGAATATTTCTTTGACATCTCTAAGGCTGATCAAATCTTCGACTTCCTCCTCAAAGACAAGCAGATCAAACTCCTTGACGGCCATAAGATTCCCCCTCCTGAAGAAATAAAGGGGAAGAAATACTGCAAGTGGCATTATTCCTTCAATCACGCCACTTCTAATTGTATTCACTTCCGCCGAGCCATTTAAGAGGCCATCAGGAAAGGGGGATTCAAAATGGCAGACAAGGGGGCGTTAGAAATGATTGTCGACACTGACCTTTTCCCCAGCATGAATGTCAATATGGTCTCCTTCTAAGGGAGCGACTGTGGGAGAGGAAAGAAGAAGTATACATGGGTCCCTAAAAAGGAGACTTCCCTAGAAAGGGACAGGGACGCGTTTGTGTTCGACCGCTTGGGATCACCACCCAGGAGATTCACAGTTGCAGAACGAAAGGCCCTGTTACAACAAAAATTACAGATAGGAGTGCCGAGTCAGCCTCAGAGACACCAGAAGAAACTTCCTAAGCCGGGGAAGCTTGTTCACGAGCATAGGGAGTTGCACTTGTCCAAACTTAATCCCGAGAGACATGTGCCTAAGCCTAGGGACTTGAGGGAAAGACTCCAACTCGTCCCACTTGGGGGGAATGGTAGGCCCGCCAATGACTCCAATGAACAGGCCACCCCACCAACCACAAGTGAAGGAACTCGCCCCAAAGAAGAAAGAATGGTGGCACAAGTCACCGAGGCACACAGTTTGACTTCGGTAGACATTACGGTCCTCAATGACCGAGATCTGAGAGCCACCAGAACAATGAAACCTCCGTCAGGTGTACTGCAAGATCAATGGATGACACAGGCAGCCGTTGAGATGCCAACCCCTAGAGTGGCCTCCAAATCTCGCTCGCAGAAGAGGAGGCTATAGAGGGCTAGGGCGTTCAATAGAATGAAGGAAACTCTCCAGATGCTAACCTCGGCTAGAGATGGGAATGCTCAGACCATCCCTGCAGCATCTGTTGCTACGTTGTTGGAATAGACTTTCCCAAAACCAACTGAGGACATAGCTCCAGAGCAACTTCCCGAACCAGTTGTCCCTGAGTCGCCCGTTGACCAAGAGGGAGGAGACCAGGCAATGGTAGGCATGGTGGACGCGCCTCATTGCCCACTCACGAAGGCGGTGATAGAATGCTTTTATGGGCCCCATAGTCCCAAGCAGCCTCAGTCAGTCGACGAGCCCCAGGTTTAGGGAACAATGACAGAGCAAGAGCTAGAAGAAGATGACTTTCTGGGGGAGGAAGAAGAAGAAAACGCTTTCGGCCCTCGAGATTTCGACAGGAATTCCATGACCGAGTCAATACCGGATGATTTAAAGGATGAAGCTGATGGGGAGTTCTATGCAGACATAGAAATGGTGGGCCTCCTTCCACCAGAGTTCTGGGGAGCCAGGGATCAACCAAAGGCCCTCGAGGGAGATGTCTTCGCTGAGGAGGCCGAATGCGCCGCCTTGATAGAAGCCGAGGGACCTATAATGGAAGGCATGCTGTTCGAAAAGCCAACAGCAGAGATGACCATACACCTGAAGCCATTGTACATCAAAGCCCATATCAATGGGAAACTGTTCAACAGGGTCTTCGTTGATGGTGGTGCAGTGCTGAATATCTTGCCGATGACAACCATGAAGAAGTTGGGGAAGAACGCCCAAGACCTCATTCCAACCACCATGACCATGACCAGTTTCATGGCCCACCCGTCTCATGCCTTGGGAGTTTGGTGGCCGATGTAACAGTTGGGTCTAAGGTAACTCGTTTGACATTCTTCGTCATTGAAGGAAAACCCTCATATACAGTGATCATTGGGAGAGATTGGATTCGTACAAGTGAATGCGTCCCCTCCACTTTGCACCAAAAACTCATGATATGGGTGGAGGACAAGATGGAAATAGTGGAGGCCGACCCTAACCCTTTCCCAGCGGAGATAAAAATGTTTGAAGCCGTGTTCTACTCTCCTCACCTACGCCCTATTGCCATCCCGGGGGACTACGAAGAAGGCGGTATAGAGTCATGTGACTGGACCAAGAAAGGCTTTGAATGCAAAATGTTGGCCGACCCACGGCCTAGCAATGAGGATAATGACTAGTCTCCCTCCGGAGGTACAAAGCCACCTGGACCGACTGAACCTATTTCAAATAGAGTCAAGCATAGAAGAGGCTATGTTCGGTGCCGCATATGGAGAAGATGAGAACTCGGAGCCCTCACCCCTAGAAACTTCGGATGACTTTGGTCACAAGATGTCGGCCGAACCTCCCTACATCGAGCCCATATAGAGGAAGATACCTACCTTTGAAGCTCAGGATCCCCCGGTGGATGTAAATCTGGGAACCGAGAGTGAACCGAGGATGACTAAGGTTAGCGGTAAACTCCAACCGCAACAACGTGATCAGGTGGTAGCCTTGATACGGAACTACCATGACAGCTTTGCATGGGACTACCATGAGATGCCAGGCCTTGATTGGTGTAGCATAGGTTACCCATCAAGGAAGGTTGCAAGCCCCACAAGCAGCCACCAAGGAGGTTCAACCCGCAACTAATGCCATAGATCAAAGCGAAGTGGAAAGACTCCTAAAGGCAGGGTTCATCAGAACTACCAAGTACGTAGATTGGATGTCTAATATAATCCCTGTGATAAAAAAGAATAGCCAGGTCAGGGTGTCTATTGATTACAGAAACTTGAACTTGGCCACTCCAAAGGATGAGTACGACATGCCTGTGACCGATATGCTTGTCGACGCCGCGGAAAACAATGTCATCCTGACTTTTATGGACGACTATTCCGATTACAACCAGATTTATGTGGTCGAGGCTGACACCCATAAGACTGCCTTTAGGTGCCCATGCGCCTTAGGTATCTATGAGTGGCTTGTGTTGCCTTTTGTCTTCAAGAATGTTGGGGCAACGTACCGAAGGGCAATGAACGCCATCTTCCATGACCTTATTGGAATATTGGTAAAAACATGGAGGTGTACATTGACGATCTGGTAGTCAAATCCAAGAGCTTCGAAGGCCACTTGGTGCATAACCAGGGTATTGAAGTGGATAAAAACAAAGCTCGGGCTATCCTAGAGGCAAGACCTCCCAGAACAAAGAAGGAGCTGCAGAGTTTGTTGGGCAGGATCAATTTCCTAAGCAAGTTCATTGCTAACTCGGCAGGGAAGTTAAAAGCCTTCTCGCCTTTGTTAAAAATGAAGAATGACGAGGAAATGATATGGTGAGCTAAACAACAGGAGGCCATCGATCAGGTCAAGGCTGTCTTGACCAACCTCCCTGTCCTGGTACCTCCGCAGCCTGGGAAACCTTTGAAGTTGTACATTGCGGTCGAAGATCAAGCAATCGCCTGCTTGTTGGCTCAAGACGATGATAATGGCGCCGAGCGTGCTATATATTATCTCGGTAGGATCCTCAATGATGCCGAGACTAGATATTCTCCCATTGAAATGTTTTGTTTATCCTTGTTTAATGCTTGTACAAAACTTGAGTACTATCTTCTGCCTAAGGAGGTTTTGGTTGTATGCAAGGTTGATATTATCCGATACCTAAGGAAGTGGGCCATTAATTTGAACGCATTTTCCTTAACCTATGTTCCTTTGAGAGCCGTAAAAGGCCAAGCCTTGGCAGACTTCTTGGCTCAGCATCCATGTGTAGAAGTACACGATGCTCCGACCGAACTTGTCAATTACTTAAGCCTTAAGCCCTGGGTCCTCATGTTTGATGGTTCAAGCACCCAGACGAGGGCGAGGGTAGGAGTAGTCATCACAAGCCCTTGCGGCCAGACGTGGAAGTTCATGTGTCGGATAGGAGATCAAGCCTCCAACAATCAGGATGAATACGAAGCCTTGATCATGGGACTTGATATCTTGGCCGACATGAAGGCCTACTACGTGGAGATAAGGGGTGATTCACAACTGGTGATCAAGCAAATCATCGGGGAATACAAGTACTACAATGCCAAGCTCAAGAAACTGAGGGCCTCGGCGCACGACCTGCTAAAGTTGTTCGCCGACGTCGTCATCATGTATGTCCCCAGGAATGAAAATCAGGAAGCGAATGACTTGGTCCAACAGGTCTCGGGTTATAAAGAGCGGGTGGTCGAGGTGCTGCATCAAGATACCGTGACTCTTGCCAAGGAGGAACCTGTCGATGCCTGGATTGGGATATTGACGAAGTACCTCCGTAATCCAAAAGGCGCAGAAGTATATTTTGATAGGGGACGACCTCTATAAAAGAAGCACCAACGGGGTGTTGTTGAAATGCCTCAAGATGAAGGATGCTAATATGGTGATGGCGCAAATTCATTCAGGAGTCTGTGGTTCCCACAGGTCCGGACCCATCATGAAATGGCTCATCTACAAACATGGATACTATTGGCTGACGATCACGGCCGGTTGCTTCCAATTTGCCAAGGGATGCGAGGCTTGCTAGCTGCATGAACCAATCCAAAGGGTGCCATCGGATGAGCTGCATCCCATTGTCAAACCTTGGCCGTTTAGAGGGTGGGGCATGGATTTAATTGGCAAGATTTACCCTTCGAGTTCAAAAGGGCATAATTTTATTATTGTCGCCACTGACTTCCCTAAATGGGTGGAAGCCATGCCGTTAGGAAACGTTGATCAGGCCGCGGTGATTAAGTTCATCGACAGTCAAATCATATTCAGGTTTGGTATCCCTGAAACCGTCACGGCGATCAACGTACAATGTTCACCGGGGAACGAGTGGTAGGCTTTGCCCAGGTGTATGACATAAAAATGAGACATTCGTCTCCTTACTATGCGCAAGCTAATGGACAAGCGGAGGCCACCAACAAGATCGTCATTGAACTCATCAAAAAGAACATAGAGGATAGGCCTCGACGGTGGCATGAGACCCTCAATGAGGTCCTTTGGGCCACGAGAAATTCTAAGACTACGGCAACGGGGGCGACTCCCTATCGTTTGGTCTACGGGCAGGATGCCGTGCTACCACTAGAAATCAATGTAGCTTCGTTGAGAGTGGCTCGGCAACACTCCCTTAGTATGGATGAGTACCAACAAGCCATGTTGATGGAGTTGGAATCGGTGGATGACGACAGGCTAGTGTTGCACCCCGAAAGATCCGGATTGGACCTTTCATCGTACAACGTGAAAATTTGTGAAGCTGCCATCAACATTTTTATTTAGGGACCAAAACATTGAAAAAGGGTCCTTTTTAAGGCGGGTGGCCCTTTGAGAACTAGAGATGTAGGTTCGGGGGTCGGTTAGGTGTGGGGAAGGTATTAGCACCCCACACCTCCTTTCTACCGAAAGGGAACCTTTAACTTGATGTGCGGTTTTGACAGAGTTGATTTGAAACAATTCATTCTACTTCTTTTTTATTTGAGAAAAGTGTTTTTGAAAACGGGGGAAGAGAAGAATCTTTTTATTATTTTTTTAAAAGTGTGCTTGACGGGATGTGACCCGCTCCTACGTATCTCCCGGTGCGATGGAGAATTCAAAGCTTACGTAGTTCTCTTGTCGAGAAACTTTGGTGTTGGTGTTTTTTATTGTAGGGGTTTTCGGTCCTAGACTGTACAGTCCACTAGACCTAGAACAAAGACAACCCCGCCTGTACAGACGACGTGCCCCCTACTTTTTGAAAATGGTTTGAATTACTAACTCGAAAGAAAATAAGTTGAAACCGATAATCAAACAAGCAATGGCTTCGAGTGATTATAAGTAACAACGTTTTTATTTTATCTTTTTTTGCAAATGAGGCGAGCATCGATGATAATCATCTAGCAAAGGCTTAGGACAATTACCACTAATGACTCGTGTTGTTTTTGGAATTGAATTGGGTTCGCATGTATTTAAGGTTTGGGAGCTTTCATGGTAATCAAACAAGCAAAGGCTTCGAGTGACTACCACTAATAACTCCTCATTAGTGATCAAACAAGCAAAGGCTTCGAGTGGCCACTAATGATTTTGTTTATGAAAAACTTAGGGTTTAAGCTTGGAAAAGAAATTGGTCTTAATTTGTTAGAGACATAGTTTAGAAAAGAAGTTTGAAAGCAATTTGATTTTTTTTGGAAAAGAGTTTTGGAAAACTAGTAGAACATTTTCAATCAAGTTCCAAGTCAATAACCAAAATGCAAATTGCTAGACTACAATTCATGCATTGATCTAAACTAGTAACCAATTTCATGTCAAGTTGTTTAGAAAAGAAAACAATGAATGCAAGAAAGTTCATAGATGCAAGCATAGCACATTCATTGAGAGCATGTTATCAAGCAAGCAACAACATAGACACAATTTGCAACTTACCCTTTCATGTTGAAAACATCTCATTACAACATTTGAATACACAATGCATGAATAGGCAAAGATGAACCTAGACTACACATATCATGTCACAATACATAGATAGGCAAAGAATGAACCTAAATTGAACATCTTATTGAAGGTGCATGGCAAGAAATGAACCTAACTAGGCATTTATGACATAACATGTGAGTAGGCAAGGAAGTTACAAAGCACAAGTGAATTCAAACATTTAATGAATCACTTGCAAAATCCTAGGGATTTCACATCAACATTTGACATAAGCAACAATGTGGTATCATCTTGATGGCATCAACATTTAGCATATTTCTACAATCAACCACATGAAAGGAATAAGTTGGAAAGGGCATTTGCCTCAAGTAAGATCATTAGCAAGCCATGAAAAATCAATTTGACATTTTATTTAGCAAGCATATGCAATTAAAGCGTTGAATCCCTTTAGGTAATCTTTAACACTTGGGATATGCACAAGTGCATAAGTGTCAAATCCTCTTACCAAATCATCAACACAAACATGATTTTCAAAGCAAGTAACAAAAACAAGCACAAACCCTAATTATCTCATGAAATGCGACACCAACATAGAGCTAAAAGCTCATTTTATTCTTTGAAAACAACAAAATCATGCAAGCAAATGACATAGATCAAGCTTTTTGGCAAGGATTCACATGATTAAGCAAAGGAATGCACTAAAATCACACAAACCCTAATTTTTCTACAATATGCGAAATGAAACATAATCCCAAATCACAATTTTATTCATGAAAATGCAAGCACAAAATGAAAATAGCACCAACACACAATTTATTCCAAGAGAGAGATGCATTTCAAGCATCCAAACCTCCCAAAGTGTTTGTCAAAATGCTTGAAACACATCTCTCATTCAACAACAACAACTATATCAACATTTCAACAAAAAAAATAGAGCATTAAAATGCAAAGAAATGCTTGATATGCAAAAAAAATAGATTGATGATCTACATTTTTTATACTAAAATTTGATGATGTTAAGAGTGAGAGTGTACCTCAACTCCAAGCTAGAATAGCAAAAGAAATAAGGTGAATGAACACTAAACCACTTGAATCAACCCTCTAATCTTCAATCTTGAGCTTGATTCTTGAGATTTGAAGATGGATCTTTGAAGAGAATGCAAGGATGATGAAGGATTTAGGACTAGAATGTTGATTTGAAGTGAAAAAGTGAAGAAATGAGGTGAGGGAATGAGGGGGTGGTTTCGGCCAAAGGAGGAGAGGAGAGGAGAGGTTTGTGTGCTAGGGTTTTGAGTGTGAATTGTGAGCCAAACTTATGAGAGGTGAGGATATGAGGGTATATATAATGTGCAATTAGGTTTAGGGGCATTTAGGTCATTGAGTACCTCATCTCATTCTAGGATTGCATTTTAATTTTGAATCAAGGGTGAGGATTGAACCACACATGGATTGAGGTCAAAAAAATGCAAAATGAGAGGGAAATGAAGGGGAGGGAGAATTCGTCCAAAGGAAGAGAGAGGGGTGGTGCCCAAGCTTTGCAAGTTGGCAATTGTACTATTGTACCATCCATGAACCTTCTAATTATCCTCTCCATTTTGATTATTCTTTTCAAGATAATTGTACATAAATCTAACCATTTTGAGCCATATACAAGGTATCTTGAAGAATATGCCATTTTTGAAAATGAGAGATGACCAAAATTGCCAACAAAAATCTTATCATGTAATTTTTGGGAATATTCCTTGTACTATTTTTTTGAAATGCTTTCTTGAATTAATTTGAACTTGATTTTTTTACTACACATATAAAATATGCGCATAATTTGAAAAATGATTTTCTTTATTTATTTTTTTTGTTCAAAATAATACAATTTCATTAAATAAATTCCCAAAAATTAATTAATTGGATTTTCAGCTAGCAAAAATTTATTAAATTGAAATTGACCAAACAATGCCCCTTTTAAATGCCCCAAAATTCCTTAATTTCTCAAAAATGATTTTGAAAACCTTAGAATGCTTGGGTAAATACCCTAAACCCTTTCTCAAATAATGCATCACTCACAAAATTATTTATTTTTGCTGAAAATTAGGGTTTTGAAACTAGGCGGACAAAATTAGGGTATGACAGCTAGCTGCCCTCAGCAGGATAGAAATGAATAAGGCTAAAACGGCCCGAACCTACAACAAACATGTCAAACCAAAGAGGTTCGTTGAGGGTGACCTCGTGTGGAAGGCCATTTTGCCACTCCGGAGGAAAGACCCCCAGTTAGGGAAGTGGTCCCCGAATTGGGACGGGCCCTACATCGTTAGTGAAGTATACCACGGTGGAGCTTATCGCCTAATCACCCTAGACGAGGAAGAATTCGAAACAAAGATAAATGGAAGATACCTTAAGGCATATTATCCTACTCTATGGGAAAGTATGTGAGGAATAGAAAGATGGCTTTAAAAAGTAATACAAAACATTGTCAGAATGGCTCACCAGACACCAACGGCCTAGTGATACACAAAATGCTACCCCCACCAATCTTCTCTCCCTAAACAGGGTTGATGGCGTCGTCCGCGGGCTCAGGGTTGGCGACGGCAGGATCAGCAGTAGGGGCGTCTCCCAAACGGAGGCGGAAGCCCTCCCATGAATCGGTAGCTAGTCACATTCCATTTTGGCCACGATCTCTATCGAAGATGCCAATATCCCGCTGAGACTGGGACTCTCGAATACGCTGAACCAAGGGTTTTCTTCGGTGGAATACGAGGGATTGTTCCGCCGAGATCTGCTCTAGTTTACCGGCGGCCACTTCGTGTTGAGCACGTAAAACTTCCAAATCGTGCTGAAGTTTCTTCAACAAAACCCCGATCTCCCCAATACGGCGTCTGCTGGTCTCCTATTTAACCAGTGCAGATTGACGTGCTGCCGCCTTCACCCCATAGTCAGAAAGAAGCATGTTTTGCTCGGCCTGCAGGGTACTTAGACGATCCAATAACTCCCGAGCCGTAGCTTGGATGGCGTTGGCTAACAAGTAGGTCTGAGAGATCACCGGGAGACGGTAGGCTATTTCCTTAAGAGCTCTCCTTTGTCGCTCCGGCAGGCCTTCTTGGGAGGCTAGCTTAAAGACCAGGGATCAGAGATCCATGAGCTGGGAAGTGTCGGTAGGAATTCCTCAAGGACGAGGGGGGGACCGGAAATTGACGCCGAGCAACAAAATGTTGAGCCAGGTCAGCATCTACCATCAGTTGGGAACACGACTAGGGGTAGAAAGAGGAATGGAGGGGCGATCTTGGAGAGAAGAACCCCCAGGCGAGGGATGAGGTTTTTCAACAACCAAAGGAGCGGCCACCTGCAGGTGTATAGAAAAAAAGCGGTGAGGGAAAACCCAAGAGCCATCAAAACAGGAAGAAGAGGCTCGTGAAGTACCTGGGGTTTCTTGAAGGGGCAAAGAGTGGCGGCTCCCACCACAGTGTCTCTTTTCGCTGTTGGCTCCAGGGGTGCCCTCGTCGTCTGGCGCTTAGCAGGTCGCCGAAAGGTTATTGGTCCTTCGTCATTGTCCTCAACAACAGGGGCTACAAAGATACACGAGACAATGTGAGAGGGATAAATACGAAAGCAAGTAGGTAAAGGAGAAACGGGCAGACATACCAGGAATCAGTTGAGATCTCGTGGGAGGCCGCCGAGCCACCGACTTTGGCAGAATTACTTGACGAACGGTAGGGGAAGGAACAACACTAGTACTGACGCCGCCGAGTGAAGTGGTTAAGGTTGGAACCCTGCGAAGACGGCCTAGGTACTGAGGTAACAGTTCATCAAGCGGCCGAGGGAAAGCCAAACCCCTCACCCTGTGCCACCAGTTGGTGTAGGCGCTGGTTGATGGCGACCATCTCGCATACCTGAGCGTCAGTCAGCCCTTCACGGCAGTTGGGATCCCTCAAAGATGGATATGGCAGGGGGGTATGCTATACAAGACCGAATTACCTGCAGACGAAGTTAGGAAAGTAGTATTCCAACGAGGCAGTGCTACGGTGAGAAGAAGCGGCGTACCCAGTTGGTAAGTTCCGAGCCACCAAAGCAGACTTTCAACTATCCCTAGCATAAATACGAAACTCGGCGGAGTAGGCGACAAGAGATTTCAACGGAACAAAAATCCACAAGGGACCCAATCCTTTATCCAACACCGGGCACCAGGTCGCAATCGGTGGATTCACCCGCAGGAGCTCCTCCATAAAGCGAGCAGGAGTTAGCCAATGACAGGGGAACCCCAGAGCTGAGGACCCAGGCACACGTTGGGGATTGACCCGGGAACTTCCAACCCTACCGTGAAGAGATTAGGAAAGTAAAGAATGGCCCATAGTTGTAGAAACCACATAGGGCCCCGAACCTGGGTGACTTCACCGTATTCCCGGATCTGATCAAGCACATTCTGGATGCCACAGTAGAGTTCGCTGAGAAAAAGGAGGCACAGGCAAAGCGTGTACCACTAACCATCATAGCCGCGAAGCGCTGCAAGTCTTGAATAATACCTGCGGTGAAAGTGCCATAGAAGAACTTGTAGAAAAAATATAGAAGAAAGGCAATGTGCTCATCATCCGAAATTTCCTGAGCAGCACTAGTGTTGGCCAAAAGGAATTGAGTAAGAGAGCCCCCGCGGGAATCTGCGCACGGCCCATTTCGTTCGGCAGTTTGGAAGGATGGACAGTCCTGCCGGAAGCTGGCAGGCCGGTAATGGCAGAGACGTCAAGAACGGTGGGGGTCAGGATGCCCCACAGAAAGACGAAGGCATTGAGATTGGACAACCAAAAACCAAGAAGGGGCAAGACCATCTCCAGACGGGTAGGGGCAACGAAAGAAGAGAGGGCAATCATGTCACGAAGGCCAACAGACTTCCAAGTACCGTTTTTGATGCCATGGACCCTCTCGAACCAACCTCGGTAGTCGATGGTTGGCGTAGCCAGCGCCTCGGAGTCCATTATGCGAGCACTCGCAGTAAACCAATCCTGCGTAATGGGGAACGACGAAGATGCAAAAACACGCTCGAAGGTAGAGAAACCATCAAAAACCTCAGAGGTAGTGGGGCGCACAGTAACGCCACCAGGAACGACAACAAAGAGATCCCTCGGAGAAGCCTTTGGAGGAGGGTTTGTCGGGGGCAGAGCAGAAGATGTAGAACTAGAAGATGAGGAATTGGCCTGGCTATCTTCACCGCCACAACTGTGTTCTTGGTTTTGAAAATCGGAGTCGGAGGCCATGATAAAAGAAGGAAGGAATTTTTCGTCGCAGCAAGGATGGTGATGAAACAATTCCAAGAGTTAAAAAGGGACCGCGTAGGGGCAATGATGAGGGCTATTTATAGCCTTAAGCAAAATCTCAACCGACGTGTCCTTGAGAACAGTCGCGCAGTCGTTTCGATTCGCGCGGAGCGCCAAGTGTCATATAGCAGCAAATGTGTCCCCTCTAACCGTCATCTCAAGTCACGTCAAGGGGTTTTTGTACCATTAGTCATGTCCTCAAGGCCGTACGACAGCACAAAAAGGGGGGCAATTGTTATCACCCAAAAATAAATAAGTCGTGGGCCGAGGGCTAAGAGGAGAAAAGAGGAATTTTAGTGTGAAGGTAAGCCATACGACAAGTTGAAAAAAGGGGATCTTCCAGACAGAGTGAAGTCAAGAGAGGTCCTCGGGGCACATTAAATGACAGAAGCTCCCCGACGGAGAGTTACGCCCGAGGACCAATGAGCTAAGCCAAGGGAAAGTGGCAACCCCAGCCTATAGAGTGCCAAGGCCCAGGTGTCTATATATAGTGCCTGTGTCTATATATATATATATATATATATATATATATATATATAGCAATAGAGTAATTGTACAAAGACACACATCCAATCAATCAAACTCTAAGTTTATTTCAATTTACCTTTCCTTTATCGCATTTTTTATCCTTTATTTTACTTTATGCATTATCCAGTAGTAATCCAACACTAGCGTCCCCCTCTCACCTTGCCTAACCCTTTCTTGAGGAGTCAGGAAATCCACAGTTGAGGAGTAGAGTTCCCTCCTCAGCGCAATTGCTTGAAGAAACGAGGAATCAAAGACTGTCCAAACCTCTGGCCGACCCCATGGCCAGGACCTAAGAGTTTGACGACAACAACACAGATTTATCAATTAAATAGATAAATTCGTAATACATTTTTTAAACTACACATATATCTATTTAAATGATGAATCCATAGTTCATTTTTTTTAAACTGCTAATATATCTTTTAAGTACAAAAATCTCTATGTAGTAAATCTGATAGGGGTAAAATTGAGATTAAAAAAATTATGGGGGTATAAGTACCAAATGGGGGTCATAAAAATCAAATCCTAATATAATTCCACAAGAATCTTGTAATAGTACAAATACCAAAGTGATTAAGGGTAATTAGTCATTTTAGTTCGTGAAAGTGTATAGCATTATCACTATAGTCCTTGAATTTTTTTTTTGGTGAAATTTATAGTCCTTGAGTTGCAAACACGTCTCTTAGTGTTTTTTTGCGAGTAGTTTTATGAAATAACTTGACTAACGAACAATACATTAGGACAAAAATACCTTACTAAAAGGAAATTTGGTACGAATTTATCTATTTGAGTTTTGGGCCGAACTCAACATTGGATTGTATTTGAGTCATCTCTTCATTTTGTTGGTTAAGCGATGGGAAAGCTATAGAAATCTAGAGATTAAGGGAGAAACATAAGGAATCCACCCATTGAGAACCAAGATCCATCTAGAAAACCTTGTCCAATCAGGGTCATAGTTGGTCGAAAGAGCTTAAACCTTGACGACGAGTAGTGGGTACACTCGAGCTAAAGAGGTAATCCGAGAGTGCTGTGAATAGCCCATAACTTCTCCAAAGAGTGTTAGGATAGGTGAGAGGGACGCGTGGTTGGACTATCTAAGGGCATACAACATAAAGAATGTGATAAAAAGATAGAAAAAGTGAAGACTTAGCGAAAATAGTAGATTGATTTGATTGATGTGTGTCTCTACAGAATGTGCAACCTACTATATATATACATGAGCTTCCATTAGCCACTACTCGAGCCTACAACTGCTCACCGTTGGATCAATTAAGATCAATACCCCTAATTGCTCCTAAGCTCTAGAAACTCGGAGACACTCTCCCCCGACCTCACTAGCACGGCTTAGTGGTGTAAAACCTCTTGCACTCCAAGCAAGTTTCCTCGCCTTGACTACATTCCTCCTCAACCACATTACTTCTTTGGCCTTCGGCCGTTGGTTCCTTAGCCGAGCCACCCTCCAAACCGAGTTTTACGTTCCTTCGGTGCACTTTATCATATCCCTGGTTCCTAGGCCCTTTTGATGTATCCTTTATACTCTCAAGCCAAGTTTTCCATCGTAATTATCTATCTGGAAAGTATTATATTATCAAGACCCCTTACCTTAAGTTTCCAGTGTTGCATCATTTAATATGTTTCATTATTTTTTATAATATCTTCTGATAGGGTTTTTTCCGGGGTGGGACTCGCCATTCAAGACTTGAGACGGCTCTAATAGCCCATAGACATGACTCTAGAAGAGTTAACGCGCACTACTATCTAACCAACGGTGGAGATTTGTGAACATCCTATTCAAGACACCGAATTTCTGCACGCGGTCCTTAGCAGGTAGAGCTGACAAGCCCGGCCGTATGCGGGCTACGAGCCGACTTTTTGGGCTAGCCACATTATGCGCAACACTAATTTAAAATTTTTTTTTTTAAAAAGTCAAATAAAAATCTGCTCATTGTTTATATTTTAAGAGTTGAATATTATTTAAAATAAGATATCAAAACATTAATAGTTAACCATGCAGTGGCTGCAACACACGTTTGCTGCAATTCTCAAAATTAAATAACAAAAACAATGCAGTATGATGTGCAGTTTAGTATGCTCAAAGGGAAATGTTAATTGTAACTAGAATTTACAACAGGATAGAATCACAAATGATACAGTGGCCAACTATTTCCCAGTGCCATTACTCAATTTCAACCCTTAATGCATTTTTGAATTCTTAAACCATTTAAATCTGTTCCCATCTGGATCGGTCGATTCCTACATCCACTCAGCTCTCGAAAAAGCTCCTCCGAAGACTAACCGATCGACTCTGAAATATCGCACCTCTACCTCTCCCAAAAAGGAATGACGCGTAATCAGGTGGAAATATCCCTGATTTCCCTCCACCAGCCTGTAACGGTCAACTCGACCATAATGTATATTTACTGCCATTTAATACCCTTATAATATAAATACGGCCCTGAGAGGCGAATAAACGGATCCAATTCCATTGTTCGCAATACATAACTGTGTTATTACCAAACATGTGTTTCATCCTTTCTCAACAAGAGAAACCGATCGTAACATTGGCGCCAATCGTGGGGCCTGTAAAACCTCTCCCAAGCCTCACCTATTTAAAAAATCATCCCCGACAAACAAATGGAGACCACTAGAAATGGAACTAGTGAACCTAGCAACTCCCATGGTCTACACCATGCTGAGGATCCTCTCCTGGAGGAGTTGATGAACACAGTACAATTCCTCCAGGCTCAAAATCCAGACCAGCAACGTAGGAACGAGGAGAAACAGCTATGCTCTCAACCCCTAGAGACACGAGAAGCACAGCTGCAACAACAACTGGCTGACATGAGAAGATTTACCCAGGTACTGGAGGCTACGAGAACTCCTCCGCGCACATTTTAGCTATTCACGGCGGAGATCCATGTGGTGGAGATTCCACCCAGATTTAGAGAGCCGGCGATCGGAAGCTACAACGGTTCTGGAGACCCCCAGAGTCACGTTGATGCTTTTCAGACACAAATGTTCATTAGCGGCAGTAATGATGCCATCAGCTACAAAATGTTTGCAGGTTCCCTAGTGGAGGTAGCTTTGAAATGGTTCAAAGGACTCCCAACGAGATCCGTCACAGGATTTGAGGACCTTGCCAGTAGTTTTGTCCAACACTTTTTAGCCAATAAGGAAAAAGTGGTTGGCCTAGGGGACCTATTCGATGTACGTCAGGGACAAACCGAACCACTCAAAAGCTATTTGGACCGGTTCAACAATACCAATATCTTCGTTGAAGAGCTGGACGAAAAGCTCTTTATGACAGCCTTCATCAAGGGGGTGCAGAGCGGGACCTTGAAACAAAAACAGGAATCGGTCGGCCAGACCAGGGTAGACCAGGGATAAACCCCACTGAAATCAAAACCATTAGACATCTTGGATAAATATTTGCAGGATGGTTTCATACGGAGACCAACCCCATTTGTTGGAACGATGGGCAGGAACCTAGATTCTTACTGTAGGTACCACATGACGGATGGCCACAGGACCGATGACTGTTGGACCCTCAAACTGCAGATCAAACAGTTGATTCAGAGGGGGCCCTTGAAGAAGTACCTGAAAGAAGGCGAGACTGGAGAAGGAATGCGAAAGAAGGGTAGTACAAGTAGCTGACAGGAAGCAAGCAGCGGAAAGACCCGGGAAAGCACCCAGGAGGAAGCTGAGCATGAGACAGCAGATAAAGGAGGGGTCACCTAAACAACCAGAGGATTTTCAGGTGGAGGAGCCACCACTTCGGCCCGGAAAATGTATGTAAAGTCGATAAGGTCAGACGGTAACAGTAAATAAAGTATTGTGCAGGAATACCTGGGCATCTCCTTCGAGATCCAGGACTTCAGCGGCGTCCGACCCATGCTGACGACCCCATTGTTATCTCAGTGACAACCAATGGTTTCAAAGTGGGGAGAGTCCTGATAGATGGAGGCAGCTCTGCCAACGTTATTTATGGAAAGTGCTACGACGAGCCCTAAAATTTAATCAAATTACTTCGAAGTTGGATTGCCGTAGGATAATTGAAAGAATTGAAATTATGGGCGTAGTAGCTATGTTGAAAATGAGTTAGATGATAATCACGTGTCGTGGGCCAGTTAAAAATAGCATTGGGCTTAGCACCGCGAGTGCGCAGCGCCACTTGTGCGCCATTGGGCTTAGCATTGGGCCAAGAAGGCACTTGTGCGCCACTCCTCCTTATAAATATAGCGCAAATATGCGCTAGGGCTGGTCTTTTTGCGCAGCCGCCCTCTTTTCCCTTCTTCTCCTTCTTCCTCTCACTTCTAAGTTACACAAAAGCCTCAATTTTCAAGAGCTCTAGCCTAGGATTGGATTGGGAGGGTTGATTTTCATTGCAATTCTCTACGTTCGTGATCGTCATGAGTCGTTACTATCGTAGGGGAGTCGCCGTATTCGGAGAATCGAGGAACGAGGCTAGGAGGGAGTTTGCGCCACCATAGTTAAGGTAAGGGTGGGTTCGAATTCTATAATAGCGTATATGAGGGATCGTATGCGGGGTTTGGGGTTTATTATAGATTGCCTCTGTGTATGTTGCGTAGTTATAAATATATATATATATATATATATATATATATATATATATATATATATATATATATATATATATATATCGTATGAGAAATGTTTGATGAATTGACCGTGTGTGCTTAAATTCCTATGTCGTTAGTTCTAATTAAATTGAATTGTAATTTTGTTGGATTAAGGTTTTCACTATTATAATAAAAAAAAATGATAGGAATATAGATAACTCGTTAGTAAGAATTATAAATAATTTTCGTAATTGAATTGATGGTTACATTAATGCTGTTACTGTTTTGATGTAATGTTGTTGCTGTTTTACTGTTAATGTTGTTGCTGTTTTGCTGATAATGCTGTTGCTGTTTTGCTGTTAATGCTGTTGATGTTTTGCTGTTAAAGCTGTTGCGGTTTTGCTGTTATTGTTGTCATTGCTGTTACGTTTTGCTGCTGTGTTGTTGCTATTCTTGCTGTTTTGCGCTGTTGATGTTGCTGCGTTGTCAATATTGTTGCCACAGTTGCTGTTGTGGTTAATTGTTGCGTTGAATACCTTGTCGAAATTGTGGTAAATTGCAGGTGAAGTTGTAAAAGTTGATTTGCCTCTATTTATTGGCAAAGATAGTAAATTGTAGGCCTATGGCCGCCATGATGTTTTGGTGTTGTTGTCGTGCGATTGCGTGACTGTGATTGGCGTTACTTGTACATTCACATTGTGTCGCATACCTTTGCATTTGCTTTACGACGTGAACGATGAGGGCTATGCCCTGTGAGCAACTATTTACTGGCAACGACGATTTTTACGACGGGAGTTTTGCTCCAATGGTACCACATGCATATGCACAGTTGAGTCGCATTCCGCATTGCACTTCGATGATTCTATGGATGACTCTATTGAGGATTTTATTGATGATATGTGTAATTCTATAGTACCTGACCTATCATATTGTTCTTCATACATGCTCTTATATAGTTCGATATCTCACCCCTTCTGTTTGAATGTTACCCCTATGTGGTAACGTGCAGGTAGTCGCGAATGAAGGCGGTGATCCTTCCCTAGTTGAGTCGGTGTCGTCACTCTGATACGTAACACTCGGGGGGATTGAACGCTGTTTTTTTTCCTTTATCATTTAGCTTGCAATATTTGTTGAACTCGAAGTTATTTCTATTAAGCAAATTGTTGATTTTGAGTTGTCAAATGGACAAGGATTGTTAAGATTGCTTCAAATTGAATTTACCATGAATGAATTATATTGTTTGTGTTGGGAAGTAAGTGTAGCACTCCAATATTTATGCTGAAAATTCCGCACTCTTATTTATAGTATTATTGGGTAGAATTGGGGTGTTACATTAGTGGTATCAGAGCATGGTTGGGGCTGTCCGACCAAGTTGTCGAGTCATCGCTTCGATTAACAATCAAGTATTGTTATTCGTTCTAAACTATAATTTGTGTTGTAGGGATAAGCTGAAATGGCCGGACGGAATGATGCTGCTATTGCTGCTGCTTTCGGCACTATGGCTCAGGCATTGGAGAATCAACAGAACGTTGGTGAGAATGCTGGATCTCGCAGTTTGGCGACTTTCCAAAGGGAGAATCCGCCCACTTTCAAGGGTAAGTATGATCCTGATGGAGCATTGGCTTGGTTGAAGGAGATTGAGAGAATCTTCCGTGTGATGGATTGCACTCCAGCGCAGAAGGTTCGTTATGGTACTCATATGCTGTCAGAAGAGGCTGACGACTGGTGGTTAGATACACGTCAGAGATTGGAAGCTGCAGGTGAAGAGATCACTTGGGTTGTGTTCCATAGGGAGTTTTTGAGGAACTATTACCCTGAGGATGTTTGGGGTAAGAAAGAAATTGAGTTTCTTGAGCTGAAGCAAGGGAACCTGTCAGTTACTGAATATGGTGCTAAGTTTGTGGAGTTGGCCAAATTTTATCCGCACTACAATGAAGCAACTGCTGAATTTTCAAAGTGCATCAAGTTTGAGAATGGGCTGCGACCTGAGATCAAAAAGGCAATTGGGTATCAGAAGATCCGTGTTTTCTCCGATTTGATTGACAGTTGTAGGATCTATGAGGAGGACAACGATGCTCACTATAAGATCATTAATGAGAAGAGGAGCAAGCAGCAGACTCATGGTAAGCCGAATGATGCTCCAGTTGGTAAAGGTAAGCAGAAAAGTTTTGATGGTAAGAGTACTAGTGGGGGAGACGCCCCTTCTGGTATTGTATGTTACAAATGTTGCAAACCTGGTCATAAGAGTAACGTGTGCAAGGTTGAGGTGAAGAGGTGCTTTCGTTGTGGTAAGACTGGGCATGAATCTTCCGAGTGCAAGCACAAGGAGCAGGTCTGTTTCAACTGTGGCGAAGAAGGGCATATTAGTAATCAATGTGAGAAGCCAAAGAAAGAAAGAGTTAGTGGAAGAGTGTTCGCTCTAGCAGGGACACAGACTACTGAGAACGACAGATTTATTAGAGGTACATGTTTCATTAATGGTGTTCCTCTAATAGCTATTATTGATACTGGTGCTACTCATTGTTTTATTGCTGCGGAATGTGTTAAAAGATTGGGTCTTGTGTTGTCTTCTATGAATAGGGAGATGGTTGTCGATACTCCAGCTAAGGGGTCGGTGACTACTTCTCTTGTGTGTTCTAAGTGCCCTTTCTCGTTTTTCGACAGAGAATTTATTGTTGATCTGATTTGTCAGCCGTTAAGCGGATTGGATGTGATCCTAGGCATGGACTGGTTAGAATATAACTATGTTCATATTAATTGTTTTAGCAAGTCTGTGAGTTTCTCCACTCCCGAAGAGGACGAGGCTGGTTTGTTGTCTGCTGGACAGTTGCGGAAGTTGATGCGGGAAGAAATTCAGCTATTCTCGCTGATGGCGTCGCTATCTGTTAAGAATCAAGCCATAATTGATGAGTTGCAGGTGGTGCGCGAATTTCCTGAAGTTTTCCCTGATGAGATTCCAAGTGTACCACCAGAGAGGGAAGTTGAATTTGCTATTGATCTTGTACCTGGTACCAAACCTGTTTCTATGGCACCTTACAGGATGTCAGCATCTGAATTATCCGAATTGAAGAAGCAACTTGAGGATCTACTTGAAAAGAAGTTCGTGAGGCCGAGTGTATCACCGTGGGGAGCTCCAGTGTTGCTAGTGAAGAAGAAGGATGGAAGTCTGAGGCTTTGTGTTGATTATAGACAGTTGAATAAAGTGACGATTAAGAACAAGTATCCACTCCCAAGAATAGACGATTTGATGGATCAATTGGTGGGTGCTCAAGTATTCAATAAGATTGATTTGAGATCGGGCTACCATCCGATT
Organism: Astragalus glycyphyllos; assembly: GCA_963573325.1. NCBI lineage: Eukaryota > Viridiplantae > Streptophyta > Magnoliopsida > Fabales > Fabaceae > Astragalus > Astragalus glycyphyllos. The sequence continues at coordinate 22,724,873 of OY754308.1, forward strand.
AAAGTGAAAGATGGGGATATTCAGAAGACGGCTTTTTGAACTCGGTACGGGCATTATGAGAATTCGGTGATGCCTTTCGGTGTTACTAACGCGCCGGGAGTATTCATGGAGTACATGAACCGTGTGTTTCATGCTTAGTTGGATCGGTTTGTGGTAGTATTCATCGACGATATTTTGATTTACTCTAAGACAGAAGAAGAGCATGCAGAGCACTTGAGATTGGTATTGGAGGTCTTAAGGGACAAGAAGTTATATGCAAAGTTGTCTAAGTGCGAATTTTGGCTGAAGGAGGTGAGTTTTCTTGGTCACGTTATTTTTGGTAGCGGCATTGCGGTGGATCCATCTAAAGTCGATGCTGTATTGCAATGGGAGACTCCAAAGTCGGCTACCGAGATTAGAAGCTTTTTGGGATTAGCTGGCTACTATAGAAGGTTCATTGAAGGCTTTTCTAAGTTGGCACTTCCTTTAACTCAACTGACCTGCAAAGGTAAAGCCTTTATATGGGACGCTCGTTGCGAAGAGAGTTTCACCAAATTGAAGAAGAGATTGACGACGTCTCCTATCTTGACGTTGCCTAATCCGGGAGAGTCCTTTGTGGTGTACTGTGATGCTTCCAAGATGGGTTTAGGAGGTGTGCTTATGCAGAATGGTAAGGTAGTTGCTTATGCATCGAGGCAGTTGAGGACTCATGAGAAGAACTATCCTACGCACGATTTAGAACTTGCTGCAGTTGTTTTTGCGCTGAAAATTTGGAGGCATTATCTTTATGGTTCTAGATTTGAAGTATTTAGCGACCATAAGGGTTTGCAGTACTTGTTTGATCAAAAGGAACTGAATATGAGACAGCGGAGGTGGTTGGAGTTGCTAAAAGACTATGATTTCAGTTTGAATTATCATCCAGGGAAAGCTAATGTGGTGGCTGATGCTTTGAGCCGAAAGACCTTGCACATGTCGGCAATGATGGTCAGGGAGTTTGAATTGATTGAGCAGTTCAGAGATATGAGTTTGATTTGCGAAGTGACACCTCAGAGTGTTATGTTGGGGATGTTGAAGATTAATAATGACTTTTTAGATAGCATCAGAGAAGCTCAGAAACTGGATGTTAAACTGGTAGATTCGACGGTAGGAATCGGGCAGTCTGAGAATAACGATTTTGAGTTGGATGCGCAAGGTGTGTTGAGATACCGTAATAGAATCTGCATTCCTGACGATGCGAAAATGAAGAAAGCAATTCTTGAAGAGAGTCATAGAAGTAAGTTGAGTATTCATCCAGGAGCTACGAAAATGTATCAAGACTTGAGAAGATGGTTCTGGTGGCCTGGGATGAAGCGCGATGTAGCGCAATTCGTGTATGCATGTTTAACTTGTCAGAAGTCAAAAGTTGAACATCAGAAGCCTGCGGGGTTGATGCAACCTTTAGAGATTCCGGAATGGAAATGGGATAGCATTTCAATGGACTTTGTGACGGGGCTGCCTAATACTGTGAGAGGGCATGATGCGATTTGGGTGATTGTTGACAGGCTGACAAAGTCGGCTCATTTTATACCTATTAAATATCACGTATCCGGTACCGAAGTTGGCTGTGATTTACCTCCAAAAGATTGTAAAGTTGCATGGTGTTCCTATGTGTATCGTTTCGGATAGAGATCCTAGGTTCACTTCTGATTTCTGGAAGAGTTTGCAAGAGGCGTTGGGTTCTAAGTTGAGATTGAGCTCAGCGTATCACCCTCAGACGGATGGTCAGACAGAGAGGACTATTCAATCGTTGGAGGATTTGTTGAGAGCGTGTATTCTTGAGCAAGGAGGTTCGTGGGATATCCATCTCTCGTTGATAGAGTTTACCTATAATAACAGTTATCATTCTTGTATTGGGATGGCACCTTTCGAAGCGTTGTATGGTCGAAGGTGTAGAACCCCTTTGTGTTGGTATGAATCTGGAGAGAGTATAGTGCTTGGACCTGAAATTGTTCGAGAAACGACTGAGAAGGTGAAGTTGATTCGCAAAAAGATGAAAGCTTCACAAAGTAGACAGAAGAGTTACCATGATAAGAGAAGGAAGGATTTGGAATTTCAAGCTGGTGATCATGTGTTTTTGAGAGTCACCCCTGTGACCGGTGTTGGACGTGCTCTGAAATCTAAGAAGCTTACTCCTCGATTCATTGGTCCGTATCAGATCACGGAAAGAGTTGGGAATGTAGCTTACAGAGTGGCCTTACCGCCTAATCTTTTGAATTTGCATGATGTGTTCCATGTGTCACTACTTCGGAAGTATATTCCAGATCCATCTCATGTAATTCATATGGATGATGTGCAAGTACGGGATAACCTCACTGTGGAGACGATGCCTGTACGAATCGCGGACCGTGAGACTAAGACTCTAAGGGGCAAAGAGATCGCCTTGGTGAAAGTAGTCTGGTTAGGAGCTGCCGGAGAGAACATGACATGGGAGTTGGAAAGCAAGATGCAGGAGTCCTATCCCGAGTTGTTCGAATCAGGTAAATTTTCGAGGACGAAAATATTCTAAGTGGGGGAGAGTTGTAACGCCCTAAAATTTAATCAAATTACTTCGAAGTTGGATTGCCGTAGGATAATTGTAAGAATTGAAATTATGGGCGTAGTAGCTATGTTGAAAATGAGTTAGATGATAATCACGTGTCGTGGGCCAGTTAAAAATAGCATTGGGCTTAGCACCACGAGTGCGCAGCGCTCACGCAACCCTAGCAGCGTGTCCAGTGCGTAGCTTGCGCAGGAAGGCGCTTGTGCGCCACTCCTCCTTATAAATATAGCGCAAATATGCGCTAGGGCTGGTCTTTTTGCGCAGCCGCCCTCTTTTCCCTTCTTCTCCTTCTTCCTCTCACTTCTAAGTTACACAAAAGCCTCAATTTTCAAGAGCTCTAGCCTAGGATCGGATTGGGAGGGTTGATTTTCATTGCAATTCTCTACGTTCGTGATCATCACGCGTCGTTACTATCGCAGGGGAGTCGCCGTATTCGGAGAATCGAGGAACGAGGCTAGGAAGGAGTTTGCGCCACCATAGTTGAGGTAAGGGTGGGTTCGAATTCTATAATAGCGTATATGAGGGATCGTATGCGGGGTTTAGGGTTTATTATAGATTGCCTCTGTGTATGTTGCGTAGTTATATATATATATATATATATATATATATATATATATCGTATGAGAAATGTTTGATGAATTGACCGTGTGTGCTTGAATTCCTATGTCGTTAGTTCTAATTAAATCGAATTGTAATTTTATTGGATTAAGGTTTTCACTATTATAATAAAAAAAATGATAGGAATATAGATAACTCGTTAGTAAGAATTATAAATAATTTTCGTAATTGAATTGATGGTTACGTTAATGCTGTTACTGTTTTGATGTAATGCTGTTGCTGTTTTGCTGTTAATGCTGTTGCTGTTTTGCTGATAATGCTGTTGCTGTTTTGCTGTTAATGCTGTTGATGTTTTGCTGTTAAAGCTGTTGCGGTTTTGCTGTTATTGTTGTCATTGCTGTTACGTTTTGCTGCTGTGTTATTGCTATTCTTGCTGTTTTGCGCTGTTGATGTTGCTGCTTTGTCAATATTGTTGCCACAGTTGCTGTTGTGGTTAATTGTTACGTTGAATACCTTGTCGAAAATGTGGTAAATTGCAGGTGAAGTTGTAAAAAGTTGATTTGCCTCTATTTATTGGCAAAGATAGTAAATTGTAGGCCTATGGCCGCCATGACGTTTTGGTATTGTTGTCGTGTGATTGCGTGACTGTGATTAGCGTTACTTGTACATTCACATTGTGTCGCATACCTTTGCATTTGCTTTACGACGTGAACGATGAGGGCTATGCCCTGTGAGCCACTATTTACTGGCAACGACGATTTTTACGACGGGAGTTTTGCTCCAATGGTACCACATGCATATGCACAGTTGAGTCGCATTCCGCATTGCACTTCGATGATTCTATTGATGACTCTATTGAGGATTTTATTGATGATATGTGTAATTCTATAGTACCTGACCTATCATATTGTTCTTCATACATGCTCTTATATAGTTCGATATCTCACCCCTTCTGTTTGAATGTTACCCCTATGTGGTAACGTGCAGGTAGTCGCGAATGAAGGCGGTGATCCTTCCTTAGTTGAGTCGGTGTCGTCACTCTGATACGTAACACTCGGGGATTGAACGCTGTTTTTTTTCCTTTATCATTTAGGTTGCAATATTTGTTGAACTCGAAGTTATTTCTATTAAGCAAATTGTTGATTTTGAGTTGTCAAATGGACAAGGATTGTTAAGATTGCTTCAAATTGAATTTACCATGAATGAATTATATTGTTTGTGTTGGGAAGTAAGTGTAGCACTCCAATATTTATGTTGAAAATTCTGCACTCTGATTTATAGTATGATTGGGTAGAATTGGGGTGTTACATTAGTGGTATCAGAGCATGGTTGGGTCTGTCCGACCAAGTTGTCGAGTCATCGCTTCGATTAACAATCAAGTATTGTTATTCGTTCTAAACTATAATTTGTGTTGTAGGGATAAGCTGAAATGGCCGGACGGAATGATGCTGCTATTGCTGCTGCTTTGGGCGCTATGGCTCAGGCATTGGAGAATCAACAGAACGCTGGTGAGAATGCCGGATCTCGCAGTTTGGCGACTTTCCAAAGGGAGAACCCGCCCACTTTCAAGGGTAAGTATGATCCTGATGGAGCATTGGCTTGGTTGAAGGAGATTGAGAGAATCTTCCGTGTGATGGATTGCACTCCAGCGCAGAAGGTTCGTTATGGTACTCATATGCTGTCAGAAGAGGCTGACGACTGGTGGTTAGATACACGTCAGAGATTGGAAGCTGCAGATGAAGAGATCACTTGGGTTGTGTTCCGTAGGGAGTTTTTGAGGAAGTATTACCCTGAGGATGTTCGGGGTAAGAAAGAAATTGAGTTTCTTGAGCTGAAGCAAGGGAACCTGTCAGTTACTGAATATGCTGCTAAGTTTGTGGAGTTGGCCAAATTTTATCCGCACTACAATGAAGCAACTGCTAAATTTTCAAAGTGCATCAAGTTTGAGAATGGGCTGCGACACTGAGATCAAAAAGGCAATTGGGTATCAGAAGATCCGTGTTTTCTCCGATTTGATTGACAGTTGCAGGATCTATGAGGAGGACAACGATGCTCACTATAGGATCATTAATGAGAAGAGGAGCAAGCAGCAGACTCGTGGTAAGCCGTATGATGCTCCAGTTGGTAAAGGTAAGCAGAAAAGTTTTGATGGTAAGAGAACTAGTGGGGGAGACGCCCCTGCTGGTATTGTATGTTACAAATGTGGTAAACATGGTCATAAGAGTAACGTGTGCAAGGTTGAGGTGAAGAGGTGCTTTCGTTGTGGTAAGACTGGGCACGAATCATCCGAGTGCAAGCACAAGGAGCAGGTCTGTTTCAACTGTGGCGAAGAAAGGCATATTAGTAATCAATGTCAGAAGCCAAAGAAAGAAAGAGTTAGTGGAAGAGTGTTCGCTCTGGCAGGGACACAGACTACTGAGAACGACGGATTTATTGGAGGTACATGTTTCATTAATGGTGTTCCTCTAATAGCTATTATTGATACTGGTGCTACTCATTGTTTTATTGCTGCGGAATGTGTTAAAAGATTGGGTCTTGTGTTGTCTTCTATGAATAGGGAGATGGTTGTCGATACTCCAGCTAAGAGGTCGGTGACTACTTCTCTTGTGTGTTCTAAGTGCCCTTTGTCGATTTTCGACAGAGAATTTATTGTTGATCTGATTTGTCAGCCATTAAGCGGATTGGATGTGATCCTAGGCATGGACTGGTTAGAATATAACTATGTTCATATTAATTGTTTTAGCAAGTCTGTGAGTTTCTCCACTCCCGAAGAGGACGAGGCTGGTTTGTTGTCTGCTGGACAGTTGCGGAAGTTGATGCGGGAAGAAATTCAGCTATTCTCGCTGATGGCGTCGCTATCTGTTAAGAATCAAGCCATAATTGATGAGTTACAGGTGGTGCGCGAATTTCCTGAAGTTTTCCCTGATGAGATTCCAAGTGTACCACCAGAGAGGGAAGTTGAATTTGCTATTGATCTTGTACCTGGTACCAAACCTGTTTCTATGGCACCTTACAAGATGTCAGCATCTGAATTATCCGAATTGAAGAAGCAACTTGAGGATCTACTTGAAAAGAAGTTCGTGAGGCCGAGTGTATCACCGTGGGGAGCTCCAGTGTTGCTAGTGAAGAAGAAGGATGGAAGTCTGAGGCTTTGTGTTGATTATAGACAGTTGAATAAAGTGACAATTAAGAACAAGTATCCACTCCCAAGAATAGACGATTTGATGGATCAATTGGTGGGTGCTCAAGTATTCAGTAAGATTGATTTGAGATCGGGCTACCATCAGATTAAAGTGAAAGATGGGGATATTCAGAAGACGGCTTTTTGAACTCGGTACGGGCATTATGAGTATTCGGTGATGCCTTTCGGTGTTACTAACGCGCCGAGAGTATTCATGGAGTACATGAACCGTGTGTTTCATGCTTAGTTGGATCGGTTTGTGGTAGTATTCATCGACGATATTTTGATTTACTCTAAGACAGAAGAAGAGCATGCAGAGCACTTGAGATTGGTATTGGAGGTCTTAAGGGACAAGAAGTTATATGCAAAGTTGTCTAAGTGCGAATTTTGGCTGAAGGAGGTGAGTTTTCTTGGTCACGTTATTTTTGGTAGCGGCATTGCGGTGGATCCATCTAAAGTCGATGCTGTATTGCAATGGGAGACTCCAAAGTCGGCTACCGAGATTAGAAGCTTTTTGGGATTAGCTGGCTACTATAGAAGGTTCATTGAAGGCTTTTCTAAGTTGGCACTTCCTTTAACTCAACTGACCTGCAAAGGTAAAGCCTTTATATGGGACGCTCGTTGCGAAGAGAGTTTCACCAAATTGAAGAAGAGATTGACGACGTCTCCTATCTTGACGTTGCCTAATCCGGGAGAGTCCTTTGTGGTGTACTGTGATGCTTCCAAGATGGGTTTAGGAGGTGTGCTTATGCAGAATGGTAAGGTAGTTGCTTATGCATCGAGGCAGTTGAGGACTCATGAGAAGAACTATCCTACGCACGATTTAGAACTTGCTGCAGTTGTTTTTGCGCTGAAAATTTGGAGGCATTATCTTTATGGTTCTAGATTTGAAGTATTTAGCGACCATAAGGGTTTGCAGTACTTGTTTGATCAAAAGGAACTGAATATGAGACAGCGGAGGTGGTTGGAGTTGCTAAAAGACTATGATTTCAGTTTGAATTATCATCCAGGGAAAGCTAATGTGGTGGCTGATGCTTTGAGCCGAAAGACCTTGCACATGTCGGCAATGATGGTCAGGGAGTTTGAATTGATTGAGCAGTTCAGAGATATGAGTTTGATTTGCGAAGTGACACCTCAGAGTGTTATGTTGGGGATGTTGAAGATTAATAATGACTTTTTAGATAGCATCAGAGAAGCTCAGAAACTGGATGTTAAACTGGTAGATTCGACGGTAGGAATCGGGCAGTCTGAGAATAACGATTTTGAGTTGGATGCGCAAGGTGTGTTGAGATACCGTAATAGAATCTGCATTCCTGACGATGCGGAAATAAGAAAGCAATTCTCGAAGAGAGTCATAGAAGTAAGTTGAGTATTCATCCAGGAGCTACGAAAATGTATCAAGACTTGAGAAGATGGTTCTGGTGGCCTGGGATGAAGCGCGATGTAGCGCAATTCGTGTATGCATGTTTAACTTGTCAGAAGTCAAAAGTTGAACATCAGAAGCCTGCGGGGTTTGTCATACCCTAATTTTGTCCGCCTAGGTTTAAAACCCTAATTTTCCGCAAAAAAATAAATAAATTGTGAAGTGTGGTTTTATTTTGAAGAGTGAAGAGCATTGTGCATGCATTTTTGGGTTTTAAAAGTCATTCTAGGGCTTTTAAATTCATTGTTAGAGTGGAAATGCATTTGTTGTTAAAAAACAAGGTTTTTAGGGCAAAAGGGTATTTTGGTCATTGTCAAAATTAAGATAATTTCTCATCAAGAATCATTGTGCAATTTTAGAGAAATTTATTTGAGGCAAAACATTTTTGGTCATGTATGTATGTATGCGCATGCATGCATACATTGTGCACAAAATTTCAAAAAGGATCAATAGGGAATATTCTACAAAAAGTTCCAAGATGTGATTTTTATGACATTTTTTGGTCATGGTGATCACATAAAATGGCATATTCCTAAGGTTCCTAGTATGTGGCCTAAATTGGGTGTATTTTTGTACAATTATCCTAAGAAGAATAAAGAAAAATGAAGGGATAATGGAATGGTCATATAATAGTACAATAGTACAAGATGACAACTAGCAAAACTTGGTGACCACTCCCACTACCTCTTGGCCGAATTTCACCCTCTCTATTCTCTCATTTTGTGTTTTCTCAATGTCCTCAATCCATGTGAGCCTCAATCCTAGCCTTTGATTCAAAATTAAATCAATTCCTAGAGCACAACTAATGCATATTGACCTAAATACCCTCAAACCTAATTGCTTTCTATATATACCCTATTAACCTCACCTCACAAAGGAGGAGAGAACTTTTGGCCTCATTTTCACTCACACAACCCTAGCACACAACTCCCTCTCCTAATTCCCTCTCTTGGCCGAAATCATACCACCTTCTTCCTCCATCAATTCTTCACTTCTCCTTCACCAAATCACCATTTTCTCACCTCATTTCCATTCCTACTTCATATATCTTCCTTCTCTCCTAATTTAATTCAAGCTTGCATCATCAAAGGGCATTTTTAAGCAAGCATTTCGTGGGTTTCATTGAAGTTTGGTGAAGATTCAAGTTGATTTGTGGTCTTGTTCTTCATATTAGTCATTCCTTAGCTTGGATTTGAGGTAAACTTCTTAAAACCTAGCATCATCTTCAACTTTTTTGCATCAAAATGTAGATATCATGTTTCTAATTTTGCATCCTACCATATTCATGCATTTTAGTGTTGTTATATTGTTGATTTGTTGATTGTTGTTGGTGAGAGGTGTCTCAAGCATTTTGACAAACACTGTGGGAGGTTTGGGTGCTTGAGATGCTTCTCACCCTTGAATAAATTGTGATTTATGTTGTTTTCACTATGATCTTGCATTTTTGTTGAATAAAATGATGTGATGCTTCGCAAATCATGATTATAATTAGGGTTTGTTAATTTTCTTGTGAAATGGGTTTGCAATTGTGATCAAAAACGTTTTCTCAAGTTATTTTGATGTTAATAGATGGTATCTTGCTTGCAAGTCATTGTTATGTTGATGATTGGCAAGAGGACTCACACTTGTGCCTTTGCGCACTTAACTTTATGTGTTGAGGATTGACTAAAATGATTCAACGCAATTGATTTGATGTTTTGATTGCAAAATATTGTTGCTAATTGATTGTATCTTGCTTGCAAATTGTTATATGTTGATGATTGGCAAGAAGACTCACACTTGTGTCTTTGTGCACTTCACTTTAAGTGTTGAGGATTGCCTAAAATGATTCAACACAACCTTGTGCTTTGATTGTAAACTTTGGTTTGCTTGTTAGTAACTTGTTTGCAAAGTTATTCTACGTTGAGGATTGGCAAGAGGACTCTCACTTGTGCCTAGTGCACTTCACTTTAAGTGATGAGGATTGCCTAAGATGATTCAATTTTCTTTGTGCAATTCTTGCTTGAAAATGCAAATGCTAGTTTTCTAACTTGATTAATCAATTTTGGTTACAAAAATGACTTGTTAATGCCCTCTTTTGGTCACTTTTGGTCTTGCAAATGTGATGTTCTTTCTAGGTCAATGTTATGCTTTAATGTTGATGATTTGGTAAAAGGACTAGACACTTATGCACTTGTGCATTGTCTCAAACGTCAAGGATTACTAAAAGGGATTCAACCTTGTGCTTTATCTTGACACCTAATTGAATTGAACTTTTGTATGATCTCTTTGTGTGCCTATTGTTGATCTTACATATGCATGCCATTAGATGTTGATGACTAAGTGTCATTCTTGTGCTCAAATGTTGTAATTGGTAATGTTTATGCTTATGCTTACATTGTTGATTGCTTTGCTTGCAATTTGTTAAATGTTGCACTTTGGTTCTTGACTTGGAAATTGATTGAATGTTCTACTTTCTTTTCCTTTTGGATGCCACGCCATCCCAACAAACCTTTTGTGACCAATGTCACCCTCAAACTCCCTTCTCCTTTCTTCAAATCAATCATTTTCAAAAGCTTTTTCCAAACTCAATCTTTTCTTAAATTGTTTTCATAAGACAATCAAATTCTTTCTAAGATCAACAATAAACCTTTTTGAAAACTCATAAGGAGGCAAGTCGGACGTACGGCCGGTGTTGTCTAGCGTCCTAAGATCGGAGCTGTACAGCTCAAACATCTTGGGATACTTATGAGAATTAAAACAAGTAATTAACAACTTGAACCCTATTTCAAAAAAATGAGTAAGGAATTGAGTCGGATGTACATCCGGTATTGGTTAGCGTCTTAGGGTTAGCGAGCTGTACAGTTCAGGCGAGCCTAAGATACTTGCCAAATAAAAGCAACCAACCTCACAACAAATCTTTTTCTTCCTTAATCGAAAAAACATTTTCAATAAGTAGGGGGCACGTCGTCTGTACAGGCGGGGTTGTCTTTGTTCTAGGTCTAGTGGACTGTACAGTCTAGGACCGAAAACCCCTACAATAAAAAACACCAACACAAAGTTTCTCGACTAAAGAGAACTACGTAAGCTTTGAATTCTCCATCGCACCGGGAGATACGTAGGAGCGGGTCACATCCCGTCAAGCACACTTTTAAAAAATAATAAAAAGATTCTTCTTTTCCCCCGTTTTCAAAAACACTTTTCTCAAATAAAAAAGAAGTAGAACGAATTGTTTCAAATCAACTCTGTCAAAACCGCACAACAAGTTAAAGGTTCCCTTTCGGTAGAAAGGAGGTGTGGGATGCTAATACCTTCCCCACACCTAACCGACCCCCGAACCTACATCTCTAGTTCTCAAAGGACCACCCCGCCTTAAAAAGGACCCTTTTTCAATGTTTTGGTCCCTAAATAAAAAATGTTGATGGCGGCTTCACAAATTTTCACGTTGTACGATGAAAGGTCCAAACTGGATTTTTTTCGGGGTGCAACAGCTGGCGACTTCACTGGGTAGATTTTTAGGTGTTGTGCCCTCATCACACACTGCACACCTTATATTTGTGGGCATTGAGTGGGGCCTAAAACCCAAGGTCTGCAAAGAACCCTAGGAGAGTGGAAATGAGTAGTGACTGCCATTCGTAGACCGTTGTCTGTCTGGCTCTCATGAAAGTTTCGCCCAAGAGTGCGCTTTCTTCATGATACCTCACAATCGGTAGCTCTCTACGATTGTGGGTGTATTCATGAGAGAGACTTTAGCTCTTGGTTGCCATTGTGAGGCAGTGACCAGAACCCACATGGGAGGATTACCCTTGTCGTTGACTTTAGAGCCTACGATCTTTACCCATTTGTAGGACACGGGGGCACGCAAATTGTGTGTTGCATTAGCTTAGGCATCCTCTTTCGAAACTCTTTTACCAAAAATGTAGAAAGTAATTTCCTTTTTCCCTCATAAACACCTATATGAGGTGGCATATAGCGGATATTTTCAAAAATGTTTTGAACCGCCACCAATAAACATCATTTTCTTCTCTCTTTTCTATGTAAATAAAAGGTCATAATCATCACATCTGCGTCATTTTGCATCATCATCATTGCATTCGCATCTAACAAAAATTTTGAAAAAAAAACCTCCATTCTTTGCATCCTCCATGCATTAAAGTTGTTTGCCGGAGATCGCAACGTAACACAAAGTCTTGTCATAGGTGTGTAAGAAACGGAATGGAATCAAAAGGCAAAACCGTTTTCAATTCAAGGCTTCCTGTTGTGAAAGAGATTGATATGGCTAGTCTGAAAGAGTATGCATCCCTCCTTGGTCCTATTGAGGTCAGGTCTTTTGACAAAACCTATGGGAACATTCGCAAGCTGCTACAACTAGAAGTGCAAGAGAGTGCCATTGCTGCCCTGTGTCGGTTCTATGACTCGGAGATTCGCTGTTTCATTTTTAAGAATTTCCAAATGGCGCCTACCCTAGAAGAGTGTGATAGGATTTTGGGGTTTGATCGATCCAAGTTTAAGCCTTATCAATACCAAGGGGAGTATTATTCTGATGAAAAGCTTGCTGCCTTGTTGCAATTCAGTGCTGAGAAAGTGCGGGCCCATAAGATAGAACGTAATAAGGTATTTGGGTTTCCTCAAGAATACTTTGAGAGTTTGATGACCAGCTATGTAGTGTCTGATGATTGGAATTCTTTCAAGCAAGTGCTAGCTCTGACCATCGTCGGCATTGTGCTCTTCCCTCAGATAGAGAGGCATGTGAGTGAAACTGCAATCAGTGTCTTCCTCGCTTTCAAATGTGCAAAAAATCCTATCAACCCGGTTCCCGCAATCCTCGCAGAGACATACAGTGCCTTCACTCGTCACCATGAATTCCAAAAGAATAAGATGTGTTGCTCCTTCCCTGTGTTATATGCTTGGTTGATCAGTCATGTGTGTACCAACAAAAGTGATGTGAAGGATTTGCTTTCCTATGCCTTGGGTTGTAATCCGAAGACTATGAACTCTCAAGAGTGGGTGCATGCTTTCAAGAACCAAGATGCTCTCCAGATTCGTTGGTTCTCACCTAAATGTTGGGTAGACAGGCCTTCAGTGGTATTTCGGTGTGGGAGTTTTCAGAACGTTCCTCTCATGGGAACCCAAGGATGCATAAACTATAACCCCTCTTTGACCTTGCGACAGCTCGGATACCCTATGCGGGATTCACCCTCCGAAGCTATGCTGTTTCGTTTTTACCTCCACGCGGGGATCCCTAAAGACGAGAGTCTACTTCGGCGAGTCCTGCAAGCTTGGGAAGCAAGAGACAAGTACCAAGGGTGAGAAGAACGGCCGAAAGCAATTGAAGAAGCCATGGAGGTACACGATCCAGGTCTGGCCCTTAATATGATTCCCTCTCCCATATTCAAGGTGCCTAACATTGGTAAGTTTGAAGGAATGACTTGTCCTGTTAATCACGCGGCCGCATACTGTACAGAAATGTTCCCACTCACAAAAGATGACAAGTTGTTGACCTACTACTTCCGAGAAAGTTTGGCTGGGGAAGCTTTAAGTTGGTACATGCAAGAACATACTCACACTAGGTGTTGGAGAGAGTTAGCTAATGCTTTCCTGGAGCGGTTCAACTACAATATTGGCAAAGCTCCCAACAAGGCACATTTGCAAAATATGGCACAAAGAAACAAAGAAACATTCAGAGAGTACGCCCTGCGGTGGAGACATTTGGCAGCACAGGCGAAACCGTCTCTTCTTGAGAAGGAGATGGTCGGCATATTCATTAACACTCCACCGCCACTGTATTATGACAAGTTAGTTGAGAGTGCCTCTTCAAGCTTCAAAGACTTGGTCCTTGCTGGGGAAAGTTTGGAGAATGGAGCAAAGAAAGGAAAAACTGCCTACAGTTCAACCGAAGCTACTCCCATCGCAGGATCCGGGGATGTCTCCTATAGTCCCAAAATCCTCCCTCAAGTCCTGCACTCCTCCACTCAAATCAGAAAAAGCCAGAAAACACAAAATTATGTGAGAAGGAAGCCTGAGGATTTCGATCCAATTCCAATGTCCTATTCAGACCTGTTTGACCATCTTGTCAGTCATGACCTAATTTCCATCCGCTCCATGAAACCCGTTCAGCCTCCTTTCCCGAGGAGCTATGACCTAGAAGTTACGTGGAAATTTCATGCAGGGGGAGTGGGACATTCTGTGGAAGATTGTAAAGCATTGAAACATGCGGTCCAGGATCTAATCGACTCCAAACATTTGAATTTCAATGACAGCAATGTTAATGGCTTGACTGTGAAGGAGAGTGGAGAAACCAGTGCTGTGGCGGGCAAAAGAAGGTCACCACAATACAACCCCATCCCCGTGTCATACGCCGACCTATGCAGCTATCTAATCAGTCATGGATGGATCACTCCTCGCAAGATGAGATCAGTTCAACCTCCATTCCCAAGCGGGTACAATCCAGAAGCCACTTGCGAGCTCCATGCTGGGGCAATTGGGCATTCTGCTGAAAATTGCTATCTTTTGAAAAGTTTGGTTCAGGGCTTCATTGATTCCAAGCAGTTAACTTTTGAGAAGGGGGGAAGGATCAAGTTCTCAGGGTCTGTGGACTATTAAGCAAGGATAGCAGTTGTTGAAGAGGGTTGAAGTGGTGAAAGCGGCATCATCAAAACATTTGTGTCTTTGTCATGCATTTCATAGCATTTATGAGTGATTGTTGATTTTCATGTAGTTTTTCAGTTCAGAACAATTTTCTGTAATGCAATCCTTTGGCTCTGCCCAAGGCCTTAGGATATTTCAATAAGGGCACACATGTTTCCTTTTAGTATCATCATCAATAAAATGTTATTTTGAATTCCTCAATAAAATTTCTTTCTTTCATTTTGTCATGTGTCTGTTATTTGCTTTTCAATTCCTCCCAACGCGCATCAAAAATAATAATAAATGAAAATAATCTTTGAAAACAACGACGCCAATGGTTCATATTGTGACTCTGATTACCCGATTAACCAAACTGAGAGAGAGGCTGAAGACAACTGGGATGCTTCTTCGGAGTTAATAAGTGAAGAATTGGCTAAGGCTGTAGAAATTCATGATGCCACAACTAGGTTGGGCAATGAAGTCAAAGCACAAGTTCAAGCAAAGTGGAGCAATGCTGAGGAAACCAAACAAATGTTACAAGCGAAAATCTTTCGCGACCAAACCCTTTCCCTTCCTCAGATCAACCAACTTTCCCATTTCCCATTACAAGTACCCCATCACAAAAAAATTTTCATAACCAAATGCCTGCCATCGCCACCTTCCTCACTACCAGTGGCCCTTCTACAAAATCAACTGATCCAAAACTTCTAGGAGATAGAACTTTCGTAGGAAAAGAAGTGTCACTACTTCTCTTGGAAGTGGACTTCTTAATACAAGAGGATAATTAATTAATAGACGGGAGAAAGAAGAAGATTGAAGCAGATTAAGAAACTGATTCTAATTGCTCTTCTCTTTTTTTTTCATTCATTACAATCGTTGAGTTTATATATAAAACTGTTTTTCCTAAAATAGAAACTAAAAATAACAAATGAATATAAACCATAAAAGATAAATGGTTTATTTCTTCAGTTAATGTAAACCATTAACTTTGATCAGTTTAAAACTAAATGTTTTAAACCATAAAAGTTTTAATGGTTTAAATTATTGTGATAATATAATATGGTATATTTAATATCATATTGCGTAAGATACGAAGATCCTCCTGGATCATGGCTCCCCCATTTAGAATCCTTGAGCTCCTGTTCAAGGTATGTTGAGATGAGGAAACTCTGTAACTGCCTTTGTTCGTAGGTACCACTTGGATTTGCTGGGAAGTTGACCTTTTCTTCCAATGCGAAAAGTCTCATACTTGCTATTTCGGTTTTCACGAACTTTCTGCTCTAAGATACAGTCCTCCTTTAATGGATCTTCTCGTTCCATCTTCAAGTCATCAACTGAAGGAAGACGAGTATCTTCATTAGGATCATCATCCAATAGAGATGGTTCAAAAAACTTCAAATTCTCGGCATTAATGACCGAGTACATATGCATATATGGTGGTAGGTCAAGCTGGAAAGCATTGTCACCGATTTGTTTGATGATCTTGAACGGTCCATAGCGAATAGGCTTGAGTTTCTTTCCTTCACCTTGTAACCGCTCTTTACCAAGGTGTAGCCATACTAGGTCACCTTCTTGAAATGTACACGGAACACGATGCTTATCATGTCGGGTTTTATAGCGTTGCTGAGAGCGTTTCAGTTGTGCTTCCACTTCTGAATGAATCTTTGAAACTCGTTCTAGGAACTTTTGTGCTCGAACATGTTGCTCTTCTTCTGTTCCATTCAATGGCTTGTCACCATCTGCTGGTATGCACAATTGGCTTCCTTTGTACATTAGCCCATCTTTCAGTTGAAACTCACTAGTCTTTCCTTGTTGCAGCTTAGCATGAGCTAGACTAAAATCAGCGTCAGTATCATACCCTTTGGCAAATTCGGAAGGAACAATAGGTTGGATCTGCATTGCAACCAATAATGCGGAACTTATTGGTGCAGGGGGTCGAGATAGCATATCTGCCAACTTATTAGTCATCCCTTTTTTGTACTTGATTACAATATTGAATTGTTGTAGGTAAGACATCCACTTCATATGTCGAGCTTGCTGTAACTTCGACTGTGTACTTAGATACTGAAGAGGCTTATGATCTGAGTGAACCACGACTTCTTTCCCTAACAAGTAAGCTCTCCAATGTTTTACTGCTTGATGCAATGCATAAAGCTCCTTGTCATAAGTCGGATAATTCAAAACCGGTCCACTAAACATCTCAGAATGGTATGCCACTGGTCTACCTTCCTGAAGTAATACGGCTCCCATTGCATAATTTGATGCATCTGCTTCAACTTCAAATGCTTTCTGCAGATTTGGCAATGCCAATATTGGGGCCTCTGTTATCTTCCGTTTCAACAACTGGAAAGATTCATCTTGTTTCTTTGACCATTCAAATTTTTGATTGGCCTTTGTAAGAGAGTGTAATGGTGCTGCAATTAGAGAGAAATATCTAATAAACTTTCTCAAATATTGGCATGCACCTATGAAGCTTCGAACGTCGGTAACTGAAAGGGGTGTAGGCCATTGAGTGATAACTTTGACTTTGTCTGGATCCACTTTGAGTGTTCCGGTACCAAGAATGAACCCTAGATAGATAAGCTCTTGCTTCCCAAATTCACATTTCTTCCCGTTCAACCGTAGTTGGCTCGCTTGCAAAACCTTCATAACTTCAGCAATATGACGAAGATGGTCTTCCCATGTGACACTGTAGATTAGTATGTCATCTAGATAAACAATGACAAAGTTATCGATGAAAGGACGAAGTACTTCATTCATTAACCGCATAAAGGTTGCTGGAGCATTGCATAGTCCGAATGGCATAACCAACCACTCAAACAATCCTTGCTTTGTCTTAAAAGCAGTTTTCCAAGTGTCTTCTTCATGGATGCGTACTTGGTGATAACCTGATTTGAGATCTAATTTGGTGAAGTAACGAGCACCATGCAATTGATCTAGAAGATCATCAATCCTCGGTAGTGGATACCGATTCTTAATGGTAATCTTATTGAGTGCTCTATAGTCCACACACATGCGCCAACCTCCATCTTTCTTGGGTACAAGGAGCACTGGTGAACCACAAGGTGAGCAACTGGGTTTGATAACTCCTTGTTCAAGAAGTTCTTGTACTTGTTTCTTGATCTCTTCACTCTCCGTCAGTGATGTGCGGTATAAACCCAAGTTTGGTAGAGGTGAATCTCCTACCAACTGGATATCATGTTCTACAGCTCTCCGCGGTGGTAATCCCTGTACATCTTGAAAAAGTATCTTGAAATCCTTCTGCAATTTTCCAATATCGGAATATTGTGAAGGTGTTAGACTTACTGCTGACAAAGTAACAACATTAGTATGTTGTTCTTGTGGTCGAATCATCAATAAAACAAACCGTCCACAAGAGTTAACTAATCTTTTGGCTTGGTTAACCGTCAGCAAAGTGTTTGTAGATTGTGGTTTACAAGCGTTGATGTGGAACTCTTTTCCATCCTTCACCAAACAATACTTGCGAAGCCTTCTATAGTGAATTGCATTACGGTCCCAAAGATACGGACTACCCAATATAACTTGGCATACGTCCAACGGAACCACCTCGCATGTCACTTCATCGATATACCGATTAGTGATTGCAAATTTGAAGGTACATTGTTTTGTAATTTGCATGTCAATGTCCTTCTGAATCCACCCTAGTGGGTAAGGCTTAGGATGAGGCAATGTTTCTAAGCCTACCTTCCTTACTAGAGCTTCTGAAATCAGATTCTTTTGACTTCCCGGATCGACAATTGCTTGTACAACACTTTGTTTCACTTGAATGTTTAAATGAAACAGCTCTTCACGGTTGTAGGCATTTGTAACTTCTGTTGGTGAAGTCATTAAGGCAAGTGTTGTGTCAGGTTGCTTCAACTCTAGAAGCTCTTCTGCCTGTTGCACAGTCAATGTGGCCTTCCTGTCATTCCTTCCCTGATTATTCCTCTGGTTCTTGGGTTTCAACTCAAGATGAAGTATCCAGCACCTGTCTGTGACATGTTTACTGGTACGACAGTGATCACAGTAGTTCTTCTGTTTTGGTCCATCATTGTTCTGCTTGCCTTTATTCTTCCAATCAGATTTGTTTACAGTTGTTTGTTTGTCGCCCTTCTTGTCAAGCCTTTTATACTTGGCTTCAATGGCGATGGCCTTAATTGTAGCTTCTTCAATTGATTCTACGGAGAACAATTTCAGTTCTTTCTGTATGTAGTCGGCAAGACCTCCGATGTATTTCATGAAGACTTCATAATCGTCAACATCTATATCCAACACCAAAGCTTGGTTGTGGAACTCAGAGGTATAATCTTGTACCGATTGACCGAATTTCTGATTGAAGTGCTGCCATCTGTACCATCTTTCTTCTTCATATCCAACAGGATAAAATTGTTTTCTCAATAACTTCTTGAATCTACTCCACGTCAATTCCGCAACGTTGTACCGTTTTCGGTATGACTTCCACCATGTGACAGCATGGTTTGAGAGTTTCAAGCTTGCAAATTGGATCTTTTCAACATTAGAATATTTATGTATAGTAAAATATGTTTCTAATGTGTCTATCCAATTATCTAGTTTGTCAGCATCCATAACACCGTTAAATGTAGGAATTTCTACCTTAAAATCAATTTTTAAGGCACTTACAGGATTCTTCTGATTTCCTGTATCCTCGGCGATATTTTCACTTGTGTCTTCCTCTTCTTCACTGTCATCTTCAACCTTTCTTTTGGAAGGCGATGCATGTGAAAGTTTTGAGGCTTTTAAATTTTCCACAAGCTCAGAAATTGATGCAGATAACAATTCCACCTGTCGTTCAAGATTGGTGATACGTTCACCCTCACCATCTAATTTTGGAACTTCCCCTGTCATTGTTCCTCTCTTTATCCTTGGCTTTCGATGAACGAGCAAAGGACCTAGAAGTTCTTCTTTAGAAATTCTACGTCGGCTGCGAGTTAGGACCATAAACCACCTTTACCCCGTTTTGATCTGAAGCTTTGATACCACTTGATCCAAAACTTTTAGGAGATAGAACTTTCGTAGGAAAAGAAGTGTCACTACTTCTCTTGGAAGTGGACTTCTTAATACAAGAGGATAATTAATTAATAGACGGGAGAAAGAAGAAGATTGAAGCAGATTAAGAAACTGATTCTAATTGCTCTTCTCTTTTTTTTTTTCATTCATTACAATCGTTGAGTTTATATATAAAACTGTTTTTCCTAAAATAGAAACTAAAAATAACAAATGAATATAAACCATAAAAGATAAATGGTTTATTTCTTCAGTTAATGTAAACCATTAACTTTGATCAGTTTAAAACTAAATGTTTTAAACCATAAAAGTTTTAATGGTTTAAATTATTGTGATAATATAATATGATATATTTAATATCATATTGCGTAAGATACGAAGATCCTCCTGGATCATCAACCCATCTCATTTGCTCCTCCCTCTGAACCTCCTGTCACCCCAGTTAATACCAGAACCCAATCAAGCATCCTCCAACCGCTGCAGGGGTTTCATTGCCATTATCTCTCCAATCACCCCAGACAAGGATCACTTCAGATATCCAAAAATAGTGTATCACTTTTATCAGCTCACTCAACTCAAAAGCAAAAAAGGAAAAAATCAGAAAAAATGAAACAAAAAAGAACAGATTCAAAAAAATGAAAATCCCAAAAATGAAAAAACAAGGGAAAAAGAGACGAAAGAAATATAAGTTGTGAGCTGATACATTTGGCCATAAAGCGTAAGAGATCCTTGTCTCAATGAACCTTCCTACACCTTGTTGTGTATGACCACCATTTCTTCCATAAACCTTCAAACACTTCATCATTCCTATACATCTCTCCTTTCATAAAACCGCAAACACTACCTCGACCTCGTCATCCCGCCCTCCACAAACCCTCAGTCATTCCTCAGACTCCACCATCAGATTTGCAATCAAGCTGTTGTGCAAGAATAAGAGAACAAAGTGGTCCGTCCTCATGAGGAATCAAGTGACATGATCAATTTGAGCAAAGGAGAGGATTGACGCCATGATAAAGAGCAATGAATCAACAAGTTAGTGTAAATCACCCTTCTGACATAAGACACTTGCCATTACAACAAAGTCTGTAATTACCAAAGTTCGGTCTATTGCGCAGCTTTCCAAGCTAAGGTAGTCACAAATGACAGTATGAAGACTCCAGGTCAAGCATCATGATCCCTCCCTACGCCACCCTAAAAATGGGGCAGTTAGAGACAATCAACAAAGGATATCAAGGACGATGATTACCTTCATGGAAATCAGGCTTCGTTTTACACTCTAACAGGGGCAAACCCCATATGATGGAAGTAATACTTTCATTGAGCCTTATCAAACCAAAGTACATTTGTCTTATGTCAGAAGAAGATTAAGAGAAAGCTCAAACCGAAGAAAGCTCATCTTCAACAATTTCAAAGAAGACTCAATGCTCAAAAAGATCATGAACCTCCAAAGGGATTCCCATGGAGATGAACCCAGTATCATGAAGACGAAGAACTTATTCTCCGGAGGGGCCTTTAATTCTCGCAAAATGGGATGCAAGAAAAGAAAACCCCAGTTTCCAGTAAATTCAGATACAGTCAGAAAGGAGTATGCCTAAAGAAATAAATGAAAAAAGAGAAAGATGAGCCAAGTAAGAATCAGCTCGCTAGGTTGAAAACCTGCAAAGGGCGGCCTAGGCAAAACCAGAGCGACCCGGTGGATTGAAAACCTGCAAAGGGCGATCCAGGCAAAAATTAGGGTCAGAAAACTTGGACTTGAAATGAAAAAGGCAATCAGCACTCCCAATAGTTTGGATAAAGGGGTGATCAAGCTCATGAGTATGGACGATTGGCATCGTTACTTCAAAAGAAAAAACACAAGATCTGCTTCCCCTTTTTCTTGTATTTTTCCAATTTAAAAATTTTTCAATGTACTTTCAATTGGCGTGACCTTCTGCACGTCCAAGTTCCATAACAATAAGAATTCAACTTTTTCTTCCATGTGTTTGCTTTTCGTGTCTTTTATTTTCACTTATTCTGTCTCTTTGTTTTAAAATAAATGTTTTTATGATTGATGATACTGAATTGTGAAACCTGTGCATGAGTCAAAAAGCATTACAATTATTGCGAAATTTCTGAAAATCACAGAAAAGAGGGGATCCCTCAAATAAATGAATTGGCAAAAAACAAACGCGGGCACAATCACTTCAAATGGCAAGCAAACTTATGCGCGGCTCTGGCATTGCTATTACCCTAGATGGTCCTCATGTCTCAGGCCCAAAGGAAAAGATTTGCACCAAAGATTAAAACAAGGTTTAGTGATCCCCAAGTGAGGCTTCTTTCATGCCAAAAGTCAAGACATTCATAGAGAACCAAAGATTTGCACTGAGAACACCACTCAGATCCAAAAGTTGGGGCATTCTCTTCACCACCCACCCACCCTGGTCTTGGGAAAGTTTGTTCATTGTCCATCCCATTCATATACCACCCTCAGTTCATAACCAGTACCATAACTTCATCCCCTTTCACAAACCCACTCAAAGTACCCATTTGAAATTGTCATTCTAAAGTGGGGCATTTCCATAACTGTTCACTCCCGCTCAAATGAGCAGAGTTCTCCCTAAAGTCATTCACATCCATAAATTCCTGTCGGGGCAGTCTCTCAACTCACTGTCCTAAACCAATCCCAAGTTAACTGACTCACTCGTCCACATCTGCACTCTTATGCATACTTACTAGTCAATGCTTCAGAGAGAGAATACAAATTGATCATGTGGTGTTTAAAGTTCAGTCATCATGGAAATGGAAAGGAAAATAAGTGAGCTTGTTAATAAAAACCTTGAGAACACCAGAGTTTGAATCAAATCTAGTTTTTACAAAGAATGGTCCATAGCCATCTCAATTCCTTGCATTCAAAGTCTCGCGTCTCATCATCATAAAAATGTTTACAAAAATGTTTAAATACTCCAATCATTCATCCTCCTCATGCATGTAGGCATTTCATGTTATTCAAAGCATTACATTCGCATCATCCACATTCATCACAATAAAAGCAAAAGAACACAGACATTCCATAGCATTTATCATCATCACATCAAACATCAAATCAGTTTTCAAAACAAAAAGAGGCATTCTTAATAAATTGTCATAGTCGTCACGATAGGACGCTCGAATTGATCACTCAAGAATCCTAAAGTCCCTATGCTAAAAGAAAATTAAAAACATTCATTGCATCCATGTGCATCCCAGCATCAAGAGCCTGCATTCCATGCATCATTCAAAGCTTCCCAATTTTCAAAAAGAAACTCAGTTGCTTTGGACTCGTTAGGCCCCAAAATTTTCAAAAAGTCAGTTACTTTGGACCAATGGGTCCCCGAAATCTCATTTTTAGAAAATCATCATGGCACCGAGTTAGTGAACTCCATCAGCACAGAGTTAGTAAACTCCCACAGAGTTAGTGAACTCCTTCCACAGATCACAACGTCGCGTACGAGCGCGCGGCAGATCCTACAGACTTCGTTAAGTCCATCGGATTAATTGTGTCAACCTAATGCATAGCGTAGATCCATTGATCATATCAGTTCCGGATCTGATATTGATCGGCCGCTCGAAAAGGCCACCCCCAGAGCTCGGACTCGACGAGAGTCCGTTAAAAGGTTTTAGGCAACCTCTGAATTCCCCAATTTACGGCACTTCCCATTTACTGCTTTCATTTACTGCTTTACGCAATTTACTGCTTTCTCGTCGACGCGACAAGTGTTGACTCTCTCTCTCTCTCAAAAGAAGAGAGATCAAAGAAAGGAAACAAAAAAAAGAGAAAAAAGAAAAGGAATATTCGGGTTTCTCTAAGTAGACAAAATTAGTATTATTTCTGAATTCTTTATTTCTATTTTTCCTCGGAATATGTTTCGGCCAATTCATATTCCTTGGTAAAATCCAAATAAAGAGGGGCAGCTGTCATACCCTAATTTTGTCCGCCTATGTTTAAAACCCTACTTTTCCGCAAAAAAATAAATAAATTGAGAAGTGTGGTTTTATTTTGAAGAGTGAAGAGCATTGTGCATGCATTTTTGGGTTTTAAAAGTCATTCTAGGGCTTTTAAATTCATTGTTAGAGTGGAAATGCATTTGTTGTTAAAAAACAAGGTTTTTAGGGCAAAAGGGTATTTTGGTCATTGTCAAAAATAAGATAATTTCTCATCAAGAATCATTGTGCAATTTTAGAGAAATTTATTTGAGGCAAAACATTTTTGGTCATGTATGTATGTATGCGCATGCATGCATACATTGTGCACAAAATTTCAAAAAGGATCAATAGGGAATATTCTACAAAAAGTTCCAAGATGTGATTTTTATGACATTTTTTGGTCATGGGGATCTCATAAAATGGCATATTCCTAAGGTTCCTAGTATGTGGCCTAAATTGGGTGTATTTTTGTACAATTATCCTAAGAAGAATAATCAAAAATGAAGGGAAAATGGAATGGTCATATAATAGTACAATAGTACAAGATGACAACTAGCAAAACTTGGTGACCACTCCCACTACCTCTTGGCCGAATTTCACCCTCTCTATTCTCTCATTTTGTGTTTTCTCAATGTCCTCAATCCATGTGAGCCTCAATCCTAGCCTTTGATTCAAAATTAAAATCAAATCCTAGAGCACAACTAATGCATATTGACCTAAATTCCCTCAAACCTAATTGCTTTCTATATATACCCTATTAACCTCACCTCACAAAGGAGGAGAGAACTTTTGGCATCATTTTCACTCACACAACCCTAGCACACAACTCCCTCTCCTAATTCCCTCTCTTGGCCGAAATCATACCACCTTCTTCCTCCATCAATTCTTCACTTCTCCTTCACCAAATCACCATTTTCTCACCTCATTTCCATTCCTACTTCATATATCTTCCTTCTCTCCTAATTTAATTCAAGCTTGCATCATCAAAGGGCATTTTTAAGCAAGCATTTCGTGGGTTTCATTGAAGTTTGGTGAAGATTCAAGTTGATTTGTGGTCTTGTTCTTCATATTAGTCATTCCTTAGCTTGGATTTGAGGTAAACTTCTTAAAACCTAGCATCATCTTCAACTTTTTTGCATCAAAATGTAGATATCATGTTTCTAATTTTGCATCCTACCATATTCATGCATTTTAGTGTTGTTATATTGTTGATTTGTTGATTGTTGTTGGTGAGAGGTGTCTCAAGCATTTTGACAAACACTGTGGGAGGTTTGGGTGCTTGAGATGCTTCTCACCCTTGAATAAATTGTGATTTATGTTGTTTTCACTATGATCTTGAATTTTTGTTGAATAAAATGATGTGATGCTTCGCAAATCATGATTAGAATTAGGGTTTGTTAATTTTCTTGTGAAATGGGTTTGCAATTGTGATCAAAAACGTTTTCTCAAGTTATTTTGATGTTAATAGATGGTATCTTGCTTGCAAGTCATTGTTATGTTGATGATTGGCAAGAGGACTCACACTTGTGCCTTTGCGCACTTAACTTTAAGTGATGAGGATTGCCTAAGATGATTCAATTTTCTTTGTGCAATTCTTGCTTGAAAGTGCAAATGCTAGTTTTCTAACTTGATTAATCAATTTTGGTTACAAAAATGACTTGTTAATGCCCTCTTTTGGTCACTTTTGGTTTTGCAAATGTGATGTTCTTTCTAGGTCAATGTTATTCTTTAATGTTGATGATTTGGTAAAAGGACTAGACACTTATGCACTTGTGCATTGTCTCAAGCGTCAAGGATTACTAAAAGGGATTCAACCTTGTGCTTTATCTTGACACCTAATTGAATTGAACTTTTGTATGATCTCTTTGTGTGCCTATTGTTGATCTTACATATGCATGCCATTAGATGTTGATGACTAAGTGTCATTCTTGTGCTCAAATGTTGTAATTGGTAATGTTTATGCTTATGCTTACATTGTTGATTGCTTTGCTTGCAATTTGTTAAATGTTGCACTTTGGTTCTTGACTTGGAAATTGATTGAATGTTCTACTTTCTTTTCCTTTTGGATGCCACGCCATCCCAACAAACCTTTTGTGACCAATGTCACCCTCAAACTCCCTTCTCCTTTCTTCAAATCAATCATTTTCTAAAGCTTTTTCCAAAACTTCAAAACCATGTTGCATACAAAAAACAACTTGTTACTCGTTAGTAACGTTCCAACTTCAAAACATTTTTTTGCATTTACATAATCATTGATAAACAACTTCACTTCTTCTCAAAACAATTCCAAACTATTTTTCACAAATCAAACTTTGTTGAGGATAATGCGAAGCCTTTGCTTGCACGATTGTCAACAATGGGGTGCTAGTGGTGATCACTTGGAGTCTTTGCTCAATTGATTATCGTGAACACTCATTTTTCAAAAGAACTCTCATTTCACAAATTAAAAACTTTGTTGAGGACAATGCGAAGCCTTTGCTTGCACGATCGTCAATAATGGGATGCTAGTGGTGATCACTCGAAACCTTTGTTGTTTGATCACTGTGAACATTCAATTTTCACAATTAAACAACTAAAAAATAAAAACCTTTTCTCGACAACCGAGAACTACGTAAGCTTTGAATTCTCCATCGCACTGGGAGATACGTAGGAGCGGGTCACATTCCCGTCAAGCACGACAAATGAAAACCATTTTCTTTTCAAAAAAAACAAACCCTTTTCCAAAACAAGGCAATTTCTAAAAACAAAACAATTTTCGAAAACAAGAACTACGTTGCTTTGATTCCCTCCCCAGGATACGTAGGCACGGTGCCCTCCCGTCAAGCGCAAAAGATTAAATTTTCCTTAAGTTTTTCCATAAAGTAAGGAGAGATAAAGAGAGATAAAAACAAAACATTTCTTAAATCAACCTTTTAAATCACACGTCAAATCGAGGTTCCCTTTCATTAGAAAGGATGTGTGGGGTGCTCGTACCTTCCCCATGCATAACCGACCCCCGAACTCAAATCTCGTGGTTCCAAGGACCATTGTCTTTCAAGAAAGGTTTTTTTCAATGTTTTAACTCTAAAAAAATATTGGTGGCGACTCCAATTCATGTTGTGCGAAGAGAAATCCCTCCAAAGGATTTTTCGGGGTGCAACAGGGTTGATGCAACCTTTAGAGATTCGGGAATGGAAATGGGATAGCATTTCAATGGACTTTGTGACGGGGCTGCCTAATACTGTGAGAGGGCATGATGCGATTTGGGTGATTGTTGACAGGCTGACGAAGTCGGCTCATTTTATACCTATTAATATCACGTATCCGGTACCGAAGTTGGCTGAGATTTACCTCCAAAAGATTGTAAAGTTGCATGGTGTTCCTATGTGTATCGTTTCGGATAGAGATCCTAGGTTCACTTCTGATTTCTGGAAGAGTTTGCAAGAGGCGTTGGGTTCTAAGTTGAGATTGAGCTCAGCGTATCACCCTCAGACGGATGGTCAGACAGAGAGGACTATTCAATCGTTGGAGGATTTGTTGAGAGCGTGTATTCTTGAGCAAGGAGGTTCGTGGGATACCCATCTCTCGTTGATAGAGTTTACCTATAATAACAGTTATCATTCTAGTGTTAGGATGGAACCTTTCGAAGCGTTGTATGGTCGAAGGTGTAGAACCCCTTTGTGTTGGTATGAATCTGGAGAGAGTATAGTGCTTGGACCTGAAATTGTTCGAGAAACGACTGAGAAGGTGAAGTTGATTCGTGAAAAGATGAAAGCTTCACAAAGTAGACAGAAGAATTACCATGATAAG
The DNA here is from genome assembly GCA_963573325.1 of Astragalus glycyphyllos. Classification (NCBI taxonomy): domain Eukaryota; kingdom Viridiplantae; phylum Streptophyta; class Magnoliopsida; order Fabales; family Fabaceae; genus Astragalus; species Astragalus glycyphyllos. The sequence continues at coordinate 22,751,954 of OY754308.1, forward strand.
CGAAGGAAGGATTTGGAATTTCAAGCTGGTGATCATGTGTTTTTGAGAGTCACCCCTGTGACCGGTGTTGGACGTGCTTTGAAATCTAAGAAGCTTACTCCTCGATTCATTGGTCCGTATCAGATCACGGAAAGAGTTGGGAATGTAGCTTACAGAGTGGCCTTACCGCCTAATCTTTCGAATTTGCAAGATGTAATCCATGTGTCACAACTTCGGAAGTATATTCCAGATCCATCTCATGTAATTCATATGGATGATGTGCAAGTACGGGATAACCTCACTGTGGAGACGATGCCTGTACGAATCGCGGACCGTGAGACGAAGACTCTAAGGGGCAAAGAGATCGCCTTGGTGAAAGTAGTCTGGTTAGGAGCTGCCGGAGAGAGCATGACATGGGAGTTGGAAAGCAAGATGCGGGATTCCTATCCCGAGTTGTTCGAAACAGGTAAATTTTCGAGGACGAAAATATTCTAAGTGGGGAAGAGTTGTAACGCCCTAAAATTTAATCAAATTACTTCGAAGTTGGATTGCCGTAGGATAATTGTAAGAATTGAAATTATGAGCGTAGTAGCTATGTTGAAAATGAGTTAGATGATAATCACGTGTCGTGGGCCAGTTAAAAATAGCATTGGGCTTAGCACCGCGAGTGCGCAGCGCTCACGCAACCCTAGCAGCGTGTCCAGTGCGCAGCTGGCGCAGGAAGGCGCTTGTGCGCCACTCCTCCTTATAAATATAGCGCAAATATGCGCTAGGGCTGGTCTTTTTGCGCAGCCGCCCTCTTTTCCCTTCTTCTCCTTCTTCCTCTCACTTCTAAGTTACACAAAAGCCTCAATTTTCAAGAGCTCTAGCCCAGGATTGGATTGGGAGGGTTGATTTTCATTGCAATTCTCTACGTTCGTGATCGTCACGCGTCCTTACTATCGCAGGGGAGTCGCCGTATTCGGAGAATCGAGGAACGAGGCTAGGAGGGAGTTTGCGCCACCATAGTTGAGGTAAGGGTGGGTTCGAATTCTATAATAGCGTATATGAGGGATCGTATGCGGGGTTTGGGGTTTATTATAGATTGCCGCTGTGTATGTTGCGTAGTTATATATATATATATATATATATATCGTATGAGAAATGTTTGATGAATTGACCGTGTGTGCTTGAATTCCTATGTCGTTAGTTCTAATTAAATTGAATTGTAATTTTGTTGGATTAAGGTTTTCACTATTATAATAAAAAAAAATGATAGGAATATAGATAACTCGTTAGTAAGAATTATAAATAATTTTCGTAATTGAATTGATGGTTACGTTAATGCTGTTACTGTTTTGATGTAATGCTGTTGCTGTTTTGCTGTTAATGCTGTTGCTGTTTTGATGATAATGCTGTTGCTGTTTTGCTGTTAATGCTGTTGATGGTTTGCTGTTAAAGTTGTTGCGGTTCTGCTGTTATTGTTGTCATTGCTGTTACGTTTTGCTGCTGTGTTGTTGCTATTCTTGCTGTTTTGCGTTGTTGATGTTGCTGCTTTGTCAATATTGTTGCCACAGTTGCTGTTCTGGTTATTTGTTGCGTTGAATACCTTGTTGAAAATGTGGTAAATTGCAGGTGAAGTTGTAAAAAGATGATTTGCCTCTATTTATTGGCAAAGATAGTAAATTGTAGGCCTATGGCCGCCATGACGTTTTGGTGTTGTTGTCGTGTGATTGCGTGACTGTGATTAGCGTTACTTGTACATTCACATTGTGTCGCATACCTTTGCATTTGCTTTACCACGTGAACGATGAGGGCTATGCCCTGTGAGCCACTATTTACTGGCAACGACGATTTTTACGACGGGAGTTTTGCTCTAATGGTACCACATGCATATGCACAGTTGAGTCGCATTTCGCATTGCACTTCGATGATTCTATTGATGACTCTATTGAGGATTTTATTGATGATATGTGTAATTCTATAGTACCTGACCTATCATATTGTTCTTTATACATGCTCTTATATAGTTCGATATCTCACCCCTTCTGTTTGAATGTTACCCCTATGTGGTAACGTGCAGGTAGTCGCGAATGAAGGCAGTGATCCTTCCTTAGTTGAGTCGGTGTCGTCACTCTGATACGTAACACTCGGGGGGATTGAACGCTGTTTTTTTTCCTTTATCATTTAGGTTGCAATATTTGTTGAACTCGAAGTTATCTCTATTAAGCAAATTGTTGATTTTGAGTTGTCAAATGGACAAGGATTGTTAAGATTGCTTCAAATTGAATTTACCATGAATGAATTATATTGTTTGTGTTGGGAAGTAAGTGTAGCACTCCAATATTTATGTTGAAAATTCCGCACGCTGATTTATAGTATGATTGGGTAGAATTGGGGTGTTACAATAGTGGTATCAGAGCATGGTTGGGTTTGTCCGACCAAGTTGTCGAGTCATCGCTTCGATTAACAATCAAGTATTGTTATTCGTTCTAAACTATAATTTGTGTTGTAGGGATAAGCTGAAATGGCCGGATGGAATGATGCTGCTTTGGGCGCTATGGCTCAGGCATTGGAGAATCAACAGAACGCTGGTGAGAATGCCGGATGTCGCAGTTTGGCGACTTTCCAAAGGGAGAATCCGCCCACTTTCAAGGGTAAGTATGATCCTGATGGAGCATTGGCTTGGTTGAAGGAGATTGAGAGAATCTTCCGTGTGATGGATTGCACTCCAGCGCAGAAGGTTCGTTATGGTACTAATATGCTGTCAGAAGAGGCTGACGACTGGTGGTTAGATACACGTCAGAGATTGGAAGCTGCAGGTGAAGAGATCACTTGGGTTGTGTTCCGTAGGGAGTTTTTGAGGAAGTATTACCCTGAGGATGTTCGGGGTAAGAAAGAAATTGAGTATCGACACAATCTCCCTTAGCTGGAGTATCGACAACCATCTCCCTATTCATAGAAGACAACACAAGACCCAATCTTTTAACACATTCCGCAGCAATAAAACAATGAGTAGCACCAGTATCAATAATAGCTATTAGAGGAACACCATTAATGAAACATGTACCTCCAATAAATCCGTCGTTCTCAGTAGTCTGTGTCCCTGCCAGAGCGAACACTCTTCCACTAACTCTTTCTTTCTTTGGCTTCTGACATTGATTACTAATATGCCCTTCTTCGCCACAGTTGAAACAGACCTGCTCCTTGTGCTTGCACTCGGATGATTCGTGCCCAGTCTTACCACAACGAAAGCACCTCTTCACCTCAACCTTGCACACGTTACTCTTATGACCAGGTTTGCCACATTTGTAACATATAATACCAGCAGGGGCGTCTCCCCCACTAGTTCTCTTACCATCAAAACTTTTCTGCTTACCTTTACCAACTGGAGCATCATACGGCTTACCACGAGTCTGCTGCTTGCTCCTCTTCTCATTAATGATCTTATAGTGAGCATCGTTGTCCTCCTCATAGATCCTGCAACTGTCAATCAAATCGGAGAAAACACGGATCTTCTGATACCCAATTGCCTTTTTGATCTCAAGTCGCAGCCCATTCTCAAACTTGATGCACTTTGAAAATTTCAACAGTTGCTTCATTGTAGTGCGGATAGAATTTGGTCAACTCCACAAACTTAGCAGCATATTCAGTAACTGACAGGTTCCCATGCTTCAGCTCAAGAAACTCAATTTCTTTCTTACCCCGAACATCCTCAGGGTAATACTTCCTCAAAAACTCCCTACGGAACACAACCCAAGTGATCTCTTCACCTGCAGCTTCCAATCTCTAACGTGTATCTAACCACCAGTCGTCTGCCTCTTCTGACAGCATATGAGTACCATAACGAACCTTCTGCGCTGGAGTGCAATCCATCACACGTAAGATTCTGTCAATCTCCTTCAACCAAGCCTATGCTCCATCAGGATCAGACTTACCCTTGAAAGTGGGCGGATTCTCCCTTTGGAAACTCGCCAAACTGCGAGATCCAGCATTCTCACCAGCGTTCTGTTGATTCTCCAATGCCTGAGCCATAGCGCCCAAAGCAGCAACAATAGCAGCATCATTCCGTCCGTCCATTTCAGCTTATCCCCACAACACAAATTATAGTTTAGAACGAATAACAATACTTGATTGTTAATCGAAGCGATGACTCGACAACTTGGTCGGACAGACCCAACCATGCTCTGATACCACTAAAGTAACACCCCAATTCTACCCAATAATACTATAAATCAGAGTGCAGAATTTTCAACATAAATATTGGAGTGCTACACTTACTTCCCAACAAAAATAATATAATTCATTCATGGTAAATTCAATTTGAAGCAATCTTAACAATCCTTGTCCATTTGACAACTCAAAATCAACAATTTGCTTAATAGAAATAACTTCGAGTTCAACAAATATTGCAACCTAAATGATAAAGGAAAAAAAAGACAGCGTTCAATCCCCCCGAGTGTTACGTATCAGAGTGACGACACCGACTCAACTAAGGAAGGATCACCGCCTTCATTCGCGACTACCTGCACGTTACCACATAGGGGTAACATTCAAACAGAAGGGGTGAGATATCGAACTATATAAGAGCATGTATGAAGAACAATATGATAGGTCAGGCACTATAGAATTACACATATCATCAATAAAATCCTCAATAGAGTCATCAATAGAATCATCGAAGTTCAATGCGGAATGCGACTCAACTGTGGATATGCATGTGGTACCATTGGAGCAAAACTCCCGTCCTAAAAATCGTCGTTGCCAGTAAATAGTGGCTCACAGGGCCTAGCCCTCATCGTTCACGTCGTAAAGCAAATGCGAAGGTATGCGACACAATGTGAATGTACAAGTAACGCTAATCACAGTCACGCAATCGCACGACAACAACACCAAAACGTCATGGCGGCCATAGGCCTACAATTTACTATCTTTGCCAATAAATAGAGGCAAATCAACTTTTACAACTTCACCTGCAATTTACCACATTTTCGACAAGGTATTCAACGCAACAATTAACCACAACACCAACTGTGGCAACAATATTGACAAAGCAGCAACATCAACAGCGCAAAACAGCAAGAATAGCAACAACACAGCAGCAAAACGTAACAGCAATGACAATAATAACAGCAAAACCGCAACAGCTTTAACAGCAAAATATCAACAGCATTAACAGCAAAACAGCAACAGCATTATCAGCAAAACAGCAACAGCATTAACAGCAAAACAGCAACAGCATTACATCAAAACAGTAACAGCATTAACGTAACCATCAATTCAATTACAAAAATTATTTATAATTCTTACTAACGAGTTATCTATATTCCTATCATTTTTATTTTATTATAATTGTGAAAACCTTAATCCAACAAAATTACAATTCGATTTAATTAGAACTAACGACATAGGAATTCAAGCACACACGGTCAATTCATCAAACATTTCTCATACGATATATATATATATAACTACGCAACATACACAGAGGCAATCTATAATAAACCCTAAACCCCGCATACGATCCCTCATATACGCTATTATAGAATTCGAACCCACCCTTACCTCAACTATGGTGGCGCAAACTCCCTCCTAGCCTCGTTCCTCGATTCTCCGAATACGGCGACTCCCCTGCGATAGTAACGACGCGTGACGATCACGAACGTAGAGAATTGCAATGAAAATCAACCCTCCCAATCCGATCCTAGGCTAGAGCTCTTGAAAATTGAGGCTTTTGTGTAACTTAGAAGTGAGAGGAAGAAGGAGAAGAAGGGAAAAGAGGGCGGCTGCGCAAAAAGACCAGCCCTAGCGCATATTTGCGCTATATTTATAAGGAAAAGTGGCGCACAAGCGCCTTCCTGCGCAAGCTGCGCACTGGACACGCTGCTAGGGTTGCGCGAGCGCTGCGGACTCGCGGTGCTAAGCCCAATGCTATTTTTAACTGGCCCACGACACGTGATTATCATCTAACTCATTTTCAACATAGCTACTACACCCATAATTTCAATTCTTACAATTATCCTACGGCAATCCAACTTCGAAGTAATTTGATTAAATTTTAGGGCGTTACAAACTAAGACTCCCACCAAGCATGGTGAAGAAGTATCCCGACACCTTGGTAGGATTCTCGGGGGAACAAGTGACAATCTTGGGATACTTGAACCTCTGTACAACATTTGGTGAGGAGAAGGATGCAAAAACTGTAGCATTGCAGTATATGGTCGTCCAAGCTCAATCTTCCTACAACATGATCATAGGGAGACCAGCTCTTAACACCCTCTTAACAACTATCTCCTACCCACACTCATGTGTGAAGTACCCCTTGCCGAACGGTAGGGTGGGAACGGTAAAGGGAGATCAGGTGATGGCAAGAAAGTGTTATGTAGAGAGTGTCAAAGTCAAGATGGTTCAGAGAGGAAAGGATGGTGAAGAAATTGGAGGAGCCACCGCTACAAAGAAGGAATGCAAGAAGAAGAAGAAGAAGCTGCAGAACAACAAGACCCCAAGTCACCAGGCTAAAAGAAGGGATCGGGCCGAAAGGCACCAAACAGATCCTCCAAAAAGATACAAACGAAAAATAAAATGTACTCTTGTAAACCGGCCATATAGGCCTACGAAAATTTAATAGAAGGACTGAATTGTTTTATCCTTGTTCTCCAAGATCTAGAATGAACCACAATAACCCCAGGCGTAAGTCCCGACAGGTAAGAACCGAGCAACGCCTCGACGTTACCCTTGGACAAAAAAATCAAGTCCCGACACAAGCAATAGAGGGGCTGACGAGTCATTGGCCCACCCTTGGGTGAACCTTGTGGGAAAAAAGCGAGCCTGGCAAGCTCACCGCACCGTAGGGAACCTCTCTAGAAAAATGGCACAACTAAACACTATAGCATGACTGGGCGATCACGCTGATTTATTGAGGAGACTGTAAAAGTCCCGACAGGTGGAGACTAGCGAAAGCCGACATACACCCTTGGGAAAAAACGTAGAGCGAATACGCTCCGGTTAAAGACCTAAGTCTCGACAGGTGAAGACTGGAGAAAGCCGACATGCACCCTTGGGCATCGGCCATTCTATGAATTAACAAACCAAAGCGACAAGAAGTGTCAGGTCCTTTGGTCCGTATATCCCGGACCTTAACAAAATCGATCTAAAGTAGGCCTACACATATGTGCAAATAAAAAAGACGGTGATAGCAACAGGAAATAAACAAGCCAAGTAAATTAATTACATAAAGGGCCTCTCGACAGTTCATCAAAAGGGGCACAAAGGCTAAAAGTAAATACTGGCACACAGGCAAGAAAAGGTCAACGAGGGTGTAGGTCGACCAACACAAAGAAGAAGAAAATCAAATAGTTGCCTCTGAGTCAAGCGAGTCCATCACCACATATTGGCACCCGACATCAGCGTTCGGAACTTTCACCTCTAGTTCACTGACCAAGCCAACTGGATCTTCACCTACAACCAAAGGTTCCTGGGGACCAGCCATAGTACCGAAGGGAACGTCTCCAACTGGCTGTTGCACTTCTCTTTGGGTTTCTTCTTCCTCCTCAATCGGCAAATGAACCAACTGACCATCCACCACAGTCTTGTCTACGTCCATTCCAGAAGTGTCAAGGACAGGGAACAAAGCTTGAATCTGCGCAACAACGGTATTGAAGTCGCTACCAAAATTGCTGACACACTCAAGCTTACATTCCTCATAAGCAACCCGCAAGAGCTGATACCTTTCCGACTCCGAAACCACAGTCGCCTCGGCATCTTTCAGATTTGCTTCAGCATCCTCCAGCTCCTCCATGGCCGATCGTAGATCACTCTCAAAAGACTTCATCTTAGCCGAAGACTTCTTAACCTCCCTCGACAGCTTTGACAATTTACCCTCCAGCATGCTCTTGTTATTATCAAACTTTTGCACATCAGCCAGGAGATTAGCTATCTTAGCCTTAGCCTGCCTCAATCCTCGTCCAACTGTTCGGTTTCCTCCACCGACCGCCTAAAGGAAGTCTCCACGAGATGAGCCATGAAAGAGCTCCAGATTCAAAAGGTTTTGATGGCCACCATAGTAGGACCAAAACCCATAGTGGGGGCCCTCTCTTGATCACCTGGTGGGATCAGTCCGTTAAGCACTCGGTTAAGAGGGTACTTGGAATCCCAAGCAGTCTTAACAAGGCCTTCGGTAGTGGCAGTGGTGATGACCCTCAAATGTTTGCACCAGGAGGGATCTGAGGGAGGATCGGCAGTGCCAGCTTGGACCAAAGCAGCGAGACTAGGAGCATTCGACTTTCTCTTCTTAGTAAGTGGTTTGAACGAAGAAGCCTCTTTCGACGCAGAACCGTTTGGAACCTCAATGACAGTTGGGGGAGGAGCAGGAATAGGAGAAGTGTTGACCGAAGTAGCAGCATCGGTATAACCTTGGCTCCGCCTCCATTCAGCACGAAGGAGCTAACGCTCAACAACACTAATGGAAGACATGCTGGAAGAATCTGCCAGAAAAGAAAAAGATCGGTTAGTATCATGGCACAACTGAAGGAAAATAAATAACGAAAGGAATAGAAAATTACTTAGGTATGAAATTAAAGCTGTTTCCAAATTCTTAGTGTTCAACAAAAGAGTGGACTTGACCGGTGCACCCTCCCAAAGTCACTCTATGTCCGCCTGGTCAGAAGGGGAAAGATCTCTCTCATCTATCAAGCGCCCCTTACAGGGTCTACGGGTCCATGACAAAGGAAACCTCTCCTTGGATTGCTCGTCGATTAACAAGTTAGGACAAAATTGACCCACCTCCAACTTAAAGAAACTTTCCTTGAAATGCTTATAGCTGCTTTTACAAACGACCATGAACAGATGTCGCACAGGGAAACCCTCAACCGTGGCCTCTTAGACTGCACCCTAAAGAAACTTAAGAACTTCTCGACAATAAGCTTTATCCTCAAACACTCGCACAAAATCTCGAACGCCCGTGCGAAGGCCCAAGTGTTCGGATGAAGCTGAGTATGGGCAACGTTCAAAGTGCACAACACCTCGCAATAGTAAGGAGAAAGAGGAACCCTAAACCCAAATCTTTAAACAAGGTTTTATACATGTAAGTGGCCGGAGGGGCTCCGGCCGCCACAGGAATATGGCCGGCATGCTCCACAAGGCTATCCGGCCGAGCAACGTCTGCGACGGTATCTACGGGATGACATAAAAGATCCTGAACCTCCCCAACCTCCTCGTTGTTGCACCCCGAAAAATCCGGATTGGACCTTTCATCGTACAACGTGAAAATTTGTGAAGCCGCCATCAACATTTTTATTTAGGGACCAAAACATTGAAAAAGGGTCCTTTTTAAGGCGGGTGGCCCTTTGAGAACTAGAGATGTAGGTTCGGGGGTCGGTTAGGTGTGGGGAAGGTATTAGCACCCCGCACCTCCTTTCTACCGAAAGGGAATCTTTAACTTGATGTGCGGTTTTGACAGAGTTGATTTGAAACAATTCATTCTACTTCTTTTTTTTTATTTGAGAAAATGTTTTTGAAAACGGGGGAAAAGAAGAATCTTTTTATTATATTTTTTTTAAAAGTGTGCTTGACGGGATGTGACTCGCTCCTACGTATCTCCCGGTGCGATGGAGAATTCAAAGCTTACGTAGTTCTCTTGGTTGAGAAACTTTGTGTTGCTGTTTTTTATTGTAGGGGTTTTCGGTCCTAGACTGTACAGTCCACTAGACCTAGAACAAATACAACCCCGCCTGTACAGACGACGTGCCCCTACTTATTGAAAATGATTTTTTTGATTAAGGGAGAAAAAGATTTGTTGTGAGGTTGGTTGCTTTTATTTGAGCAAGTATCTTAGGCTCACACGAACTGTACAGCTCGCTAACCCTAAGATGCTAACCAATGCCGGATGTACATCCGACTCGATTCCTTACTCATTTTTTGAAATAGGGTTCAAGTTGTTAATTACTTGTTTTGATTCTCATAAGTATCCCAAGATGTTTGAGCTGTACAGCTCCGATCTTAGGACGCTAGACAACACCGGCCGTACGTCCGACTTGCCTCCTTATGAGTTTTCAAAAAGGTTTATTGTTGATCTTAGAAAGAATTTGATTGTCTTATGAAAACAATTTGAGAAAAGATTGAGTTTGGAAAAAGCTTTAGAAAATGATTGATTTGAAGAAAGGAGAAGGGAGTTTGAGGGTGACATTGGTCACAAAAGGTTTGTTGGGATGGCGTGGCATCCAAAAGGAAAAGAAAGTAGAACATTCAATCAATTTCCAAGTCAAGAACCAAAGTGCAACATTTAACAAATTGCAAGCAAAGCAATCAACAATGTAAGCATAAGCATAAACATTACCAATTACAACATTTGAGCACAAGAATGACACTTAGTCATCTAACATTTAATGGCCATGGACATGCAAGATCAACATTAACCAAATAGATTGCAAGAATAGGCACACAAATAGATAATGCAAAAGTTTAATTCAAATAGGCATCAACACAAGATAAAAACACAAGGTTGAATCCCTTTTGGTAATCCTTGACATTTGAGACAATGCACAAAGGCATAAGTGTCTAGTCCTTTTACCAAATCATCAACATTAGAGCATAACATTGACCTAGAAAGAACATCACATTTGCAAGACCAAAAGTGACCAAAAGAGGGCATTAACAAGTCATTTTTTTAACCAAAATTGATTAATCAAGTTAGAAAACTAGCATTTGCATTTTCAAGCAAGAATTGCACAAAGAAAATTGAATCATCTTAGGCAATCCTCATCACTTAAAGTGAAAGTGCCTAAGGCACAAGTGTGAGTCCTCTTGCCAATCCTCAACATTGAATAACTTTGCAAACAAGTTACTAACAAGCAAACCAAAGTTTACAATCAAAGCACAAGGTTGTGTTGAATCATCTTAGGCAATCCTCAACACTTAAAGTGAAGTGCGCAAGGCACAAGTGTGAGTCCTCTTGCCAATCATCAACATATAACAATTTGCAAGCAAGATACAATCAATTAGCAACAATATTTTGCAATCAAAACATCAAATCATTTGCGTTGAATCATTTTAGTCAATCCTCAACACTTAAAGTTAAGTGCTCAAAGGCACAAGTGTGACTCCTCTTGCCAATCATCAACATAGAATAATTTGCAAGCAAAGTACATAGCAACCAAACCAAAACAACTTGAGAAATCATTTTACCCAATATTGCAAACCCATTTCACAAGAAAATTAACAAACCCTAATTCTAATCATGATTTGCGACACCAACATAGAGCTAAAAGCTCATTTTATTCTTTGAAAGCAACAAAATCATGCAAGCAAATGACATAGATCAAGCTTTTTGGCAAGGATTCGCATGATTAAGCAAAGGAATGCACTAAAATCACACAAACCCTAATTTTTTCTATAATATGCGAAATGAAACATAATCCCAAATCACAATTTTATTCATGAAAATGCAAGCACAAAATGAAAATAGCACCAACACACAATTTATTCCAAGAGAGAGATGCATTTCAAGCATCCAAACCTCCCAAAGTGTTTGTCAAAATGCTTGAAACACATCTCTCATTCAACAACAACAACTATATCAACATTTCAACCAAAAAAATAGAGCACTAAAATGCAAAGAAATGCTTGATATGCCAAAAAAAAAATAGATTGATGATCTACATTTTTTATACTAAAATTTGATGATGTTAAGAGTGAGAGTATACCTCAACTCCAAGCTAGAATAGCAAAAGAAATAAGGTGAATGAACACTAAACCACTTGAATCAACCCTCTAATCTTCAATCTTGAGCTTGATTCTTGAGATTTGAAGATGGATCTTTGAAGAGAATGCAAGGATGATGAAGGATTTAGGACTAGAATGTTGATTTGAAGTGAAAAAGTGAAGAAATGAGGTGAGGGAATGAGGGGGTGATTTCGGCCAAAGGAGGAGAGGAGAGGAGAGGTTTGTGTGCTAGGGTTTTGAGTGTGAATTGTGAGCAAAAACCTTATGAGAGGTGAGGATATGAGGGTATATATAATGTGCAATTAGGTTTAGGGGCATTTAGGTCATTGAGTACCTCATCTCATTCTAGGATTGCATTTTAATTTTGAATCAAGGGTGAGGATTGAAACACACTTTGATGAGGGGCAAAAAAAAATGCAAAATGAGAGGGAAATGAAAAGGGGGTATTCGAAGTATCAAGGGAGAGAAGAGGTGCCCAAGCTTTGCAAGTTGTCATCTTGTACTATTGTACTATCATATGACCATTCTATTATCCTCTCAATTTTGATTATTCTTTTAAGGATAATTGTACATAAATCTAACCATTTTGAGCCATATACAAGGTATCTTGAAGAATATGCCATTTTTGAAAATGAGAGATGACCAAAATTGCCAACAAAAATCTTATCATATAATTTTTGGGAATATTCCTTGTACTATTTTTTTGAAATGCTTTCTTGAATTAATTTGAACTTGATTTTTTTACTACACATATAAAATATGTGCATAATTTGAAAAATGATTTTCTTTATTTATTTTTTTGTTCAAAATAATACAATTTCATTAAATAAATTCCCAAAAATTAATTAATTGGATTTTCAGCTAGCAAAAATTTATTAAATTGAAATTGACCAAACAATGCCCCTTTTAAATGCCCCAAAGTTCCTTAATTTCTCAAAAATGATTTTGAAAACCTTAGAATGCTTGGGTAAATACCCTAAACCCTTTCTCAAATAATGCATCACTCACAAAATTATTTATTTTTGCTGAAAATTAGGGTTTTGAAACTAGGCGGACAAAATTAGGGTATGACAGCTGCCCCTCTTTATTTGGATTTTAACAAGGAATATGAATTGGCCGAAACATATTCCGAGGCAAAATAGAAATAAAGAATTCAGAAATTATACCAGTTTTGTCTACTTAGAGAAAACCAGAATTTTCCTTTTTCTTTTTTTTTCTTTTTTTGTTCCTTTTTGAAATATGATACAAATGCAATGAAAAGATTTTTTTTTCTTTTTTTGTTTTTCTTTTTGGAATCAATTGGTGCCAACCCTCAATAAGCAAGCGAAAGCAGTAAAGAAAACAGAAAAAAAGGGGTGCCGGCCCTCATTAAGCCGGCGAAGGAGGCTGCCTAAAGCCTTTTAACGAATCGCGAACGATCCGAGTTTGCACTTGGGCCTGGGGAGCACGTGGGCTCAAAGGGGTGGTCTTTCGAGCGACCGGGAGAGGGTACTATATCAAGTCTAGATCTCGATATTTCCCTAGGACTGCGCCATGTTTTAGACCAACACAGCTATACTTTTCGACTGGACCTATTGAAGTCAGGGGGACTTACTCGCAGCTCGGATACGAAGTGAAGTCAATCTTTCTGGGGGACACGTGGGTCCAAAGGGGGATCCGCAAATCCAATTAGCTTTCTTCAGTTGGTCAATGCTACCGCACTGATCCAGGGTACCTGCATACGTTAGTTGATGCAAGGGATGGTGCATGAATGCAAGGGTGCAGATTATGCAAAAGCATGTTATGCGAGTGCGTGTGATGCGGGTGCATGCGATGCGATGATTTGATGAATGCCGTGAAAATGCTTTTGATTTTCTTTTGATTCTTCTTGATCAGCTTTCTTTTTTTTTTCTGATCATTTTTTTTTTTACTTATTTTCTCTTTACTGGTTCGACCGACCCTTGACACTCATGGCACAAGACTGGGGAACTTATTAGAGTTGCTGCGGCGCACGGGCCGGGTGCAGGTTTGCTTTATGATTTGCCATCTGAAGTGTTTGATGGGCGCAATTATTTTCTTTGCAACATTAATTTGTTTTTGAGGAATCACTTCCTTCCCGTGACTTTTGGGGATTTCGCAATGATTGCAATGCTCTAGGATTTATGCACATGTTTTACAATTCAGTATTACCATCATCATAAAACGTTTATTTTGAGCTGAAGAAGCAGAAAATAGAAAAGCAAACAGATATGAGAAAAATTGAACTTTATTGATGTGGAAACCGGTCGTACAGAAAGTTACGCCGACTGTTCAATACATTTGAAAATTTAAACTGCAAAAAGACACGAAAAAGAGAGAAAAGCTAGTTTCTAAATGTCCGTCTCTGTGGAACAATGCCAAACATTTATGTCCTTGCCCTTGATCACCCCTCTATCCAAACCTTCAGGAGTGCTGTATGCCCTTGTTTATTTTCATGCCCAAGTTTTCTGACCCTAATTTTTGCCTGGATCGCCCTTTGCGGGTTTTCAATCCACCGGGTCGCTCTGATTTTGCCTAGGCCGCCCTTTCGGGTTTTCAACCTAGCGAGCTAATTCTTACTTGGCTTATCTTTCTCTTTTTTCGTCTATTTCTTTCAGGCATAATACTTCTTCACCGAATCTGAATTGACTGGGTTTTTGAGTTCTTCACCGTCCATGTTGGTGAGTATTAGTGCTCCTCCAGAGAAGGCTTTCTTGACCACATAAGGTCCATCATAAGTGGGAGTCCATTTTCCTCGGGGATCGCTCTGAATGGGCAATATCTTTTTGAGCACAAGATCTCCCTCGTTGAACTCTCGAGGGCGAACTTTCTTGTCGAAGGCCGTCCTCATCCTCTGTTGATACAGCTGTCCATGACACAAAGCTGCAATTCTTTTTTCCTCAATGAGATTTAACTGATCCAGACGAGCTTGTACCCATTCAGCTTCTTCCAACTTGGTTTCCATCAATACCCGCAGGGAGGGTATTTCAACCTCAATAGGGAGGACTGCTTCTGACCCATATACTAGAGAAAAAGGGGTTGCCCCAGTTGAGGTACGCACTGAAGTGCGGTATCCGTGCAAAGCAAAAGGAAGCAACTCATGCCAATCTTTGTAGGTTACCACCATCTTTTGAACTCATGCCAATATGATATTCAGGTTACTGCCGTTATCGGTGATGATCCTGTTTGGAAGGCCGTAACGACAAACCAGATCTTTCTTTACAAACTTTGCAACCCCAGAGCTAGTGATGCTTGAGTATGAGGCAGCTTCAACCCACTTGGTGAAATAGTCAATGGCGACAAGGATGAAGTGATGCCCGTTTGATGCTTTTGGCTCGATAGGACCGATGACATCCATCCCCCACATTGAGAATGGCCAAGAAGCGGTCAGAACGTTTAATGAAGCAGGTGGTACATGGATATGATCGGCATAGATTTGGCATTTGTGACACTTTCTTACAAAGCTGTAACAGTCAGATTCCATTTGCAGCCAATAATAGCCGGCTCTTAAGATTTTTCTGGCCATGGTGTGTCCACTGGAATGAACCCCGAATGAGCCTTCATGGACCTCTTTCATAATCTTTTCGGCCTCCTCTTTCGCAACACACCTTAGGAGAACCATGTCATAATTTCTCTTGTAGAGAACTTCACCATTCAGGAAGAAATTCCTCGAAAGCCTTCTGAGCGTTCTCTTGTCATTTTCTGATGCCCCAAGAGGGTATTCCCTGGTGGTGATGTACTGCTTGATATCATGGTACCACGGCTTGTCATCAGGCTCTTCATCTATTGCAGTGCAGTAATGATGTGCTGGTAGATCCCTATGCTGGATTCTGAGGTGAGCTAAACTCTTGTCACAGCTGATGTTGAACATTGACGACAAGGTTGCCAAAGCATCGGCCAACTGGTTTTCGCTTCGAGGGATATGCTGGAAAGTGACTTCCTCAAAGGACTCCATCAATTCTTGAACATAATCATAATAGGGAATCAATTTGGGATCTCTGGTCTCCCAATCACCTCGCACCTGATGAATAACCAAGGCTGAATCACCATACACATCAAGCCTTTTGACCTTCCATTCAAGGGCTGCCTGAATACCCAGGATGCATGCTTCATATTCCACAATGTTATTTGTAACATAAAAGCTCAGTCTTGCAGTGACCGGAATGAAGCGATTGTCTGGAGAGATTAACACAGCTCCGGCCCCATGCCCCCACATGTTCGATGCACCATCAAATATCATCCTCCATCTTTCATCTTCTTGGGACTTCCCCTCGTCGAATAGTGCCATGATGTCTTCATCGGGAAAATCATACTGCATCGACTGGTATTCTGGGATAGGCTGACAAGCTAAGTACTCAGCAAGTGCCTTCTGCGTGACGTACAGGATATCATATTCTGACAATAACATCTGCCAACGGGCAATCCGTCCTGCGAGAGATGGTTTCTCAAAAATGTACTTGATCGGATCCATTTTAGACACCAACCAAGTTGTATGGCTCAGCATGTACTGTCTTAAACGATGAGCAGCCCAAGCCAAAGCACAACAAGTCTTCTCCAGCATTGTGTATCTTGTCTCGCAGTTAGTAAATTTCTTGCTTAGGTAATAAATAGCATGTTCTTTCTTGCCTGACTCATCATGCTGCCCCAGCACACACCCCATCGAATTGTCTAACACGGTTAGGTACAAGATCAGCGGTCTTCCGGACACCGGTGGCATCAGAATTGGTGGATTCTGAAGATACTCTTTAATTCTCTCGAAGGCTCTCTGACAATCATCGTTCCATTTGGATTCTTGGTTCTTGCACAACAGCTTAAAGAGAGGCTCGCAAGTGGCTGTCAGTAGGGATATGAACCTTGAGATATAGTTCAATCTCCCAAGAAAACCACGGACCTCCCTTTCAGTCTTTGGTACTGGCATTTCGAGGATTGCTTTGACTTTATCTGGATCAACTTCTATCCCTTTCTGACTGACGATGAACCCCAGTAGCTTTCCGGATCTTACACCGAAGGTGCATTTAGCTGGGTTTAATCTGAGTTTGAACTTCCTTACACGTTCAAAGAGTTTTTGCAGATTCACAATATGCTCCTCATCAATCTTGGATTTAGCAATCATATCATCCACATACACCTCGATTTCCTTGTGCATCATGTCGTGGAACAATGTCACCATGGCCCTCTGATACGTTGCACCGGCGTTTTTGAGTCCGAAAGGCATCACCTTATAGCAAAAGGTTCCCCAGAGAGTTATGAAGGTTGTTTTCTCCATATCTTCCGGAGCCATCTTTACCTGATTGTATCCTGAGTATCCGTCCATGAAGGAGAATAAAGAGTGTTGGGCTGTACTGTCCACCAGAATATCAATGTGGGGTAGGGGGAAATCATCTTTGGGGCTGGCTCTGTTCAGATCCCTGTAATCGACACACATCCTGACTTTCCCGTCCTTCTTCGGAACCGGGACGATATTGGCAACCCATTGAGGATACTTGGCAACCGCTAGAAACCCGGCATCAAACTGTTTCTTTACCTCCTCCCGGATTTTCAACGACATCTCTGGCTTCATTCTTCTCAGTCTTTGCTTTACAGGCGGGCAATCTGGCTTTACTGGCAACTTGTGCACAACAATATCGGTATCCAACCCAGGCATATCTTGATACGACCATGCAAAAATGTCAACGTAATCGCGCAGGAGCTGAATTAACTTCATACGATCACTGTCGTTCATTGCGGTACCGACCTTAACTTCTTTCTTGTTCTCATCTGTACCCAAGTTGATTACGTCAGTTGATTCTCCGTGAGGCTGAATGACCCTTTCTTCCTGTTCCATTAATCTCATTAGTTCTGGAGGAGCTTCCCAGTTGTTCTCAACATCTCCCTCAGTTTGATTAATTGGATGATCAAAGTCAAAATATGGATCATCGGCATTGTTATTTTCAGAGATAATTATTGTTGATCTACATTTGCAGAGGCAAAAAGCAGAATGAAAGGCGAAACAAACAGGCAAAATAAAATAAAGCGGAGAAGACACATGAAATTAAAGGAAATGATTTTATTGATGAATTTCAAAAACAACGTTTTTATTGATGATGATAGCAATGAAGATAAAAACATGCGTGCCCCTAACAACCCATCCTATGGCCTTGGGCAGAGCCACAGGGGTGCATTACAAATTATTACTTTGAAATAAAAGCCACGGGAAAGTCAGCAGCTTCCCAATTCTTCAACTTTTCACCGGCAAAGCCACGGCGGACTAGGCTGGTATCACCTTTTTCAGCTCCAGGACCATCCCCAATGGCAGCGATTTGATTAGGGTCCAGCAACCCTGCACTCTTAAAGCTCTGGCGAATATCACAGATAGGGATCTTTTTTGACCAAGGATCATGGCCTCTCAGTTTGGCCAACCACCTGCTCTTTCTTTCCTCTGCCATCCCCAATGGCCTCGGATTGTAATCATATAAAATCTCAATTGGCCTTCTGACTTCTCTGCCATTATTAGACTGAAGGGTCATCACGCTTTCTTCTGTTTCAAAAGTAACTACTTGAACTACACGGCGGTCCATCAAGTCTTGCAAGATCTGCTTAAAAACTTCACAGACCCCTTTACACAGGGAATCAGCACACCCATTCTCCTGACAACATCCTTTCTCAATGACCTCAAATCGACACAATTCAGCGTGAATGGCATCCAAGGGAGTTTTAATTTTCTCAACCTCCCTTATCACCTGTCCAGTAGAATCTTCTATTGCATTGGTCGACGGATTCCCATGTCCTGGCAGTGGATTTGTAGTTATACTTGGACTGTTCTGTTTGAAAGAAATCCAATTAGCGTCGATTAAGTTCTGAACTACGTGCTTAAAAGCTTTGCAGTCCTCCACTGTGTGACCGATTCCACCCTCATGAAAACTACAAATAGCATTGGCATTATAGCTCCTAGGGAAAGGAGGCTGGAGAGGCTTCATCGAGCGAGTGTTGATTAAGTTTTTGGAGACCAGATGATTGAACAGCTCCGTGTAAGTCATCGGGATTGGATCAAAACTGACGCGCTTCTTATACTGGTAGTTCTGGGCTTTATAACCATCATTGGCTCGTTGAGGTTGCACTGGTGCCGAGAATGGTACTGTCTGCGGTGGAGTACTGAAAGATGGATTTCCTCCGGAAATTACATTGGTCTCTCCCTCTTTCTTTTTAGGGAAATGAGAAGAGGGCTTTCTTTGTCCACCTGAACTGCCTGAACTACCTGAACTACCAAAGTGGTTGGCGATCTTCCCGCTACGTAAACCGTTTTCAAGCCTTTCCCCAATAACTACCATGTCTGAGAAATTTGACGAGACACTCCCTATCAGTCTGTCGTAGTAGATTGCCGGAAGAGTTTCCATGAACATGTATACCATCTCTTTCTCTGTTAGTGATGGCTTTACTTGTGCAGCTGTACTTCTCCACCGTTGGGCGTATTCTTTAAAAGATTCTTTATCTCCTTTGCCCATGTGCTGTAACTGAGATCGATCTGGAGCCATATCCATATTGTACTGGTACTGTTTCAAAAAGGCTTCTGAGAGGTCCTTCCAACTATGGATGTCGGAAGACTGTAACTGCATGTACCAGTCTAAGGATGCCCCAGCTAAGCTATTCTTAAAGCAGTGGATCAACAGCTTATCATCACTAGCATGCGCAGCCATTTTTCGGCAATACATGGTTATATGACTTGATGGACAACCAGCACCCCGGTACTTGTCAAAATCAGGTACCTTAAACTTTGGAGGAAGGACTATATCTGGAACGAGACACAAATCACGGGCATCCTTGACTCTAACACCTGCACCTTCCACAGCCCTTAACCGTTCTTCAAGCACACGATACTGGTCTCTGGGTTGAGAGTTTTCAAACACATGCCCCTGAGGATGACTACTCATGCCATAATAATTTCCCCCAAACTGAGCGGGATTTCCTACTTGATACGCAACATTCTGAGGATTGGTAGTGATCCCAGGAGTAGGATTGAGTGGATTTCTCTGTAGCGCAGCATCATGATTAGAAGCGTGGACTTGTGGTCCACCAACAACTCCACCAGGTACGACCACAGCAACCTGACTTGGCCCTGTTACCCCAGCTGGATTGGATTCAACATTTTGAGGCGTATAACCGACTGGCATTCCCCACGGGTACCTCTGAGCAGCTAGATGGCTCTGACCGTTTGCCCCTGGAGAGTGGACAAAATGAGGGATCCCTGTTCCCGGAGGAGGAATAGTAGTTGCAGTATTAACAGGCCTCGGAGGGGGAATGAAGGTGACAACTCCATCAGGGTTTACAACGGCGGTGGCCTCAGCACTGGCCCCACCTTTCAGATTCCTCAGCATACCCATCATTTCAACCATCTGGGCCTCCATAGCCCCTACCTTATCCTTCAAAACCCGGTTTTCTTGAGCTAGCTGCTCGGGGTTGAGTATCTCTATAACCGGATCATCCGGACCCGAGTGATAACTCTCAATCTCAATGTCTGGATTTTCTTGATTCTCTGCCATGAGCCTTGCCTGTAGACGAGTGTAGTAACGGTGACGGCGAACCAGCTTGCCTTTTCTGTTTGTTTAAATATTTATTGTGTAAGAGCCTGAATGAATAGATGCATGGATGCATGAAATGAATGGATGCATAAGTATATGTGTATGCATGCGATGCAAAATGCGTTTTTTTTGGTATCTACAATTTCCCCGGCACTGGTGAGAATGCATGCGAAGTGTATGAATGGATGCATGATGAAAAAAATAATAATAATATTTTCAACATAACAGTTTTTCAAAAGCTAGAAATTCACATACATTTTTTTTTGAAAATTTTCGGTTTATTTGCAAAAATCTTTATTCAGATGCAGGGGTATGCAGCTCCTTTGTGTCCTACAGGGTTTCTTAGAGACAGGGTCTATGGCTATTTCTACGGGTACACACTTCAAGGATAGCACTAAAAGAAGGACCCTAAATAAGGTTCCTAGAGCCAACGACCTCATCTGAGAGCACTGATCCCAGGGACGTACGTCCAAGTGATGATGCCTTCAAACAAAGCCAAACTCTAGGTGAAGTCTTCGCAACCACCCAACAAGACGTACGTCCAGTGAGCAGCCACTAATGACTTCGTTCTAGCCTAAGGTATGCTCTAGCCCGGGTATAGGGCTGTCTCACCAAGAAATAAAGGTAAAAAGAGTGCAACGTGTGTGTAGGAGCACGACGACAAACATACCCCCCCACCTGCAAAGAAAATCCAGAAATAGTCCATACAAAGAGTCGTCTACCCTAGGGTTTTGCAAGCATATATCATTTCAATACAAACAAGTAAACTAAC
Organism: Astragalus glycyphyllos; assembly: GCA_963573325.1. Taxonomy (NCBI): domain Eukaryota; kingdom Viridiplantae; phylum Streptophyta; class Magnoliopsida; order Fabales; family Fabaceae; genus Astragalus; species Astragalus glycyphyllos. Next base: position 22,772,954 of record OY754308.1, read on the forward strand.
CTAGGGTTCCAACAACAATCATATGCACTGCTTACCTCAAGAAAGGGAGCCAAGAAGAGGGGTCATAATAGAATCGGGGGAATGCATGAACTTACCTTGAAGAAAGGGAGCATAGAAGAAGGGATCATAGTAGAATTGGGGGAATGATGCATGAGCTTACCTTGAAGAAAGGGAGCAAAGAAGAAGGGGACATGGGGATTGGAGAAATGCATGATCATATTAAGCATATAAACAAAAGAAGATGAAAGGAGAAGAAGGAACAAGAAGCGAACATAGAAGAAGAAGAGTCAAATGCACATGAATGCAACATAACAACACGAGAATGCAAGAGAACATTCAAACATCAGAAAGAGAGAAGAAAAAGAAGGAGAATAAAAGAGAGAAATAGAACAATCACATTCAAATCAAACAATTAAACCGCACATCAAGTTAATTAGGCCTGACCCTCGTTTTTTTTTTTAAAAAAGAAAGTCCCCAGTGAAGTCGCCAGCTGTTGCACCCCGAAAAATCCGGATTGGACCTTTCATCGTACAACGTGAAAATTTGTGAAGCCGCCATCAACATTTTTATTTAGGGACCAAAACATTGAAAAAGGGTCCTTTTTAAGGCGGGTGGCCCTTTGAGAACTAGAGATGTAGGTTCGGGGGTCGGTTAGGTGTGGGGAAGGTATTAGCACCCCGCAACTCCTTTCTACCGAAAGGGAACCTTTAACTTGATGTGCGGTTTTGACAGAGTTGATTTGAAACAATTCATTCTACTTCTTTTTTTTTTATTTGAGAAAATGTTTTTGAAAACGGGGGAAAAGAAGAATCTTTTTATTATATTTTTTTTAAAAGTGTGCTTGACGGGATGTGACCCGCTCCTACGTATCTCCCGGTGCGATGGAGAATTCAAAGCTTACGTAGTTCTCTTGGTTGAGAAACTTTGTGTTGGTGTTTTTTATTGTAGGGGTTTTCGGTCCTAGACTGTACAGTCCACTAGACCTAGAACAAAGACAACCCCGCCTGTACAGACGACGTGCCCCCTACTTATTGAAAATGATTTTTTTGATTAAGGGAGAAAAAGATTTGTTCTGAAGTTGGTTGCTTTTATTTGAGCAAGTATCTTAGGCTCACACGAACTGTACAGCTAGCTAACCCTAAGATGCTAACCAATGCCGGATGTACATCCGACTCGATTCCTTACTCATTTTTTGAAATAGGGTTCAAGTTGTTAATTACTTGTTTGGATTCTCATAAGTATCCCAAGATGTTTGAGCTGTACAGCTCCGATCTTAGGACGCTAGACAACACCGGCCGTACGTCCGACTTGCCTCCTTATGAGTTTTCAAAAAGGTTTATTGTTGACCTTAGAAAGAATTTGATTGTCTTATGAAAACAATTTGAGAAAAGATTGAGTTTGGAAAAAGCTTTAGAAAATGATTGATTTGAAGAAAGGAGAAGGGAGTTTGAGGGTGACATTGGTCACAAAAGGTTTGTTGGGATGGCGTGGCATCCAAAAGGAAAAGAAAGTAGAACATTCAATCAATTTCCAAGTCAAGAACCAAAGTGCAACATTTAACAAATTGCAAGCAAAGCAATCAACAATGTAAGCATAAGCATAAACATTACCAATTACAACATTTGAGCACAAGAATGACACTTAGTCATCTAACATTTAATGGCCATGGACATGCAAGATCAACATTAACCAAATAGATTGCAAGAATAGGCACACAAATAGATAATGCAAAAGTTTAATTCAAATAGGCATCAACACAAGATAAAAACACAAGGTTGAATCCCTTTTGGTAATCCTTGACATTTGAGACAATGCACAAAGGCATAAGTGTCTAGTCCTTTTACCAAATCATCAACATTAAAGCATAACATTGACCTAGAAAGAACATCACATTTGCAAAACCAAAAGTGACCAAAAGAGGGCATTAACAAGTCATTTTTTTAACCAAAATTGATTAATCAAGTTAGAAAACTAGCATTTGCATTTTCAAGCAAGAATTGCACAAAGAAAATTGAATCATCTTAGGCAATCCTCATCACTTAAAGTGAAAGTGCCTAAGGCACAAGTGTGAGTCCTCTTGCCAATCCTCAACATTGAATAACTTTGCAAACAAGTTACTAACAAGCAAACCAAAGTTTACAATCAAAGCACAAGGTTGTGTTGAATCATCTTAGGCAATCCTCAACACTTAAAGTGAAGTGCCCAAGGCACAAGTGTGAGTCCTCTTGCCAATCATCAACATATAACAATTTGCAAGCAAGATACAATCAATTAGCAACAATATTTTGCAATCAAAACATCAAATCATTTGCGTTGAATCATTTTAGTCAATCCTCAACACTTAAAGTTAAGTGCTCAAAGGCACAAGTGTGAGTCCTCTTGCCAATCATCAACATAGAATAATTTGCAAGCAAAGTACATAGCAACCAAACCAAAACAACTTGAGAAATCATTTTACCCAATACTGCAAACCCATTTCACAAGAAAATTAACAAACCCTAATTCTAATCATGATTTGCGACACCAACATAGAGCTAAAAGCTCATTTTATTCTTTGAAAGCAACAAAATCATGCAAGCAAATGACATAGATCAAGCTTTTTGGCAAGGATTCGCATGATTAAGCAAAGGAATGCACTAAAATCACACAAACCCTAATTTTTTCTATAATATACGAAATGAAACATAATCCCAAATCACAATTTTATTCATGAAAATGCAAGCACAAAATGAAAATAGCACCAACACACAATTTATTCCAAGAGAGAGATGCATTTCAAGCATCCAAACCTCCCAAAGTGTTTGTCAAAATGCTTGAAACACATCTCTCATTCAACAACAACAACTATATCAACATTTCAACCAAAAAAATAGAGCACTAAAATGCAAAGAAATGCTTGATATGCAAAAAAAAAAATAGATTGATGATCTACATTTTTTATACTAAAATTTGATGATGTTAAGAGTGAGAGTATACCTCAACTCCAAGCTAGAATAGCAAAAGAAATAAGGTGAATGAACACTAAACCACTTGAATCAACCCTCTAATCTTCAATCTTGAGCTTGATTCTTGAGATTTGAAGATGGATCTTTGAAGAGAATGCAAGGATGATGAAGGATTTAGGACTAGAATGTTGATTTGAAGTGAAAAAGTGAAGAAATGAGGTGAGGGAATGAGGGGGTGATTTCGGCCAAAGGAGGAGAGGAGAGGAGAGGTTTGTGTGCTAGGGTTTTGAGTGTGAATTGTGAGCAAAAACCTTATGAGAGGTGAGGATATGAGGGTATATATAATGTGCAATTAGGTTTAGGGGCATTTAGGTCATTGAGTACCTCATCTCATTCTAGGATTGCATTTTAATTTTGAATCAAGGGTGAGGATTGAAACACACTTTGATGAGGGGCAAAAAAAAATGCAAAATGAGAGGGAAATGAAGAGGGGGTATTCGAAGTATCAAGGGAGAGAAGAGGTGCCCAAGCTTTGCAAGTTGTCATCTTGTACTATTGTACTATCATATGACCATTCTATTATCCTCTCAATTTTGATTATTCTTTTAAGGATAATTGTACATAAATCTAACCATTTTGAGCCATATACAAGGTATCTTGAAGAATATGCCATTTTTGAAAATGAGAGATGACCAAAATTGCCAACAAAAATCTTATCATATAATTTTTGGGAATATTCCTTGTACTATTTTTTTGAAATGCTTTCTTGAATTAATTTGAACTTGATTTTTTTACTACACATATAAAATATGCGCATAATTTGAAAAATGATTTTCTTTATTTATTTTTTTGTTCAAAATAATACAATTTCATTAAATAAATTCCCAAAAATTAATTAATTGGATTTTCAGCTAGCAAAAATTTATTAAATTGAAATTGACCAAACAATGCCCCTTTTAAATGCCCCAAAATTCCTTAATTTCTCAAAAATGATTTTGAAAACCTTAGAATGCTTGGGTAAATACCCTAAACCCTTTCTCAAATAATGCATCACTCACAAAATTATTTATTTTTGCTGAAAATTAGGGTTTTGAAACTAGGCGGACAAAATTAGGGTATGACACTCGTCAATGCCAAGGTCAGAGAAAGCGTCCCTAACTTCATCTTTCACCCAACCGTAGGGAGCCGCCGGGTCAAAAACCTCCTCTAGCTCTGAACCTGCTGAATCGTCAAACATCCCTAAAGAGGAAGGTTCACTATTAGAAGATACAATGCACTTAAAACAGAACCTAATGGTGGAGGTAACCTCTATTTTGCTATCGCTACTTATCAATACCACTGACATTGTATAGGAAAGAACAAACTTTCGATGCTCAAAAAAAAGGAAAAGGGAAAAACAGAAAGCAAACAACATGCAAGCCAAAGAAACACAAATAAACAAGAAGATTGAATCAAGAGCGTACCTTAATTCAATGGACAAGAGAAAGAGGCGCTTAACTGACTGTGCTGAAACATGCACCAACGAAAATGGCAGAAATGGCTTGAAGTGAAAAAGAAGCGAAAGTGGTGACAGTTATTAGAAAAGAGTATTTATAGGCCATTTCAAAAATACGTGAATGGTCGCGAACAGTCGCGATCGCCCAAGCAACACTTCATCCAACGGCATGAAGGCGGGTATCGGATGAACGGCGCAGATCAATGCACCTTTTTGCATCCCACCATTAGATGAAGACATGCATCGATTCACGAATGGAAACACCATGAAGTGACCCCTCTCGAGAACTGGCACAATAATCACACATCACGCGTCACGGTGCATCAATCAAATCAAGTGTCAGCTGCATCAAACCGAATGACACTAAAGATTTGATCGGTCATAATACAAAAAATGAAGGTATAACTCCACACCAAATATCCTTTCATTACTTCATAAAAAATAGGTTACAAAGCATCATACATTGAAATATAAAGTTACATGTGTGAACATATATCTATGAGAGCTCTAATCTTAAGGTCGACCGGTCTACCACCGAGTCATGGTCGAATCCTCCTTTTGTATCTTCGTTTACAGGAAATCCATTCGAGTGAAGCGCCCGGTAGAAGAGCATCCTCTCTAGACCAATGCTCGGCCCAAGGAGACTCTCCCAAGTCAAGTTCACCGAGGGGAAGGCCACCTAAGGAAGGTCCTTGGACAAAGTTGTGTAACTCACACCCGCTGTCCACGGCATCTTCAGGAATGACCTGAAGACGAGGGCCCAAAGAACACCACCACCGCCTTGACTGCCGCAAAAGACTTCTCTTCATGGAACTCCAACGAGAAGCAGCGGTGGACCGGGGGCAAACTACACGGTGGTGAAATACTCCTGCAAGAAGAAAGGTGAAATAACAAACAACAAAGATCCATAATTCCCTCAAATCGAGGACTCCCACCTCGAGTCCCCTGGTACTCCTACTGGACATCAAAGCACCTGCAGGATTACTTAGGGAACTCGAAGAAGGAGACATGATCCCACACATCAGAGCAACCATACAGGAGAAGAAAAGTAAGGGAGAATTGGAATACTAGCACAATGGAACCCTCAACCCCCGCCCCCCTTTATATATATATATATATGTATGTATGTATGTATGTATGTATGTATGTATGTATGTATGTATGTATGTATGTATGTATGTATGTATGTATGTATGTATGTATGTATGTATGTATGCACTGCCAGGGTCGGTTACAAGATTAGCAATTATGAAGAATGCAGAAAATGACAATAAAACAAGAAAACAGAAGCAGTCGGGTCAAAGGGTCAAAGTCAAACGGTCCAAACACCAAATCAACCGCTTGTATAATCAATGAGTCAGACTCGGCCAATAAATTGGACATTCAGAGCCTTCCCACTTAAACCGAAGGGCTGAGCACCGAAGACCAAGTCTCGATAAATCGAAGGGCTATGATACAATCGAGCTCCACTTGTTTGAAGGACTTCGTGCTCTGCGCTTGCCGCTCAAAGGGCTCTATTCGTATGCGAACCGGTCCGTTCCTACATTCGCTCAGCTCTCGAAGGACCTCCCCTGAAGACTGACCGATCAGCTCCGAAATATCTCACCTCAACCTCTCCCCGAAAGGAATGATGCATAATCAGGGGGAAATATCCCTGATTTCCCTCCACCAGCCTGTAATATTTGACTCGACCATAATGTATATTTACTGCCATTTAATACCCCTGTAATATAAATACATCCCTGAGAGTCCAATAAACGGATCCCATTCCATTTTCCACTATACATTACTGTGTTATTACCAAACGTGTGTTCGGTCTTTTCTCAACAAGAGAAACTGATCGTAACAAAATCCATTACAGTCCTTCTTTCATCTTCTATACTTTTTTTTTCTATTTAAGATAGATGAAATGAAAGCTCTAGGTATAAACCGATTCACATTATAAATTTATAACTAAATCCGTTATTTCGCTTATTTGTTGAGTTGCACTGTTGGTTTTTTTCTTTCAACAAATAGGCTTCATTCCCTGAATTTATTAAAAAAGAAAAAAAATGACAGAAAGAGTCCAAGAGGGGAATATATAATTACCCTTGGCGAAAAAGAAGAACTGAAGTATTATTGCCTACAGAGACAAAAAGAGACAGAGACAAAATTTGTCTTTGTACGAGTATTATTGCCTACAGTTTCCTGATTCAATTTCTTTTTTGCCGAAGTTTCTTCTTTTGAGTCTTGGTCACCACCGGTTTGGACTTATCATCGGTTCCTTGGGTATTGGAATCAATAGGATCAACAACCTCATCTAACACATCGCCCCAAAGCTTCCTTGAAGTTTCCATGTCAGATTCTACCACTAGATTAGAAGTAACATCAGACTTTGAGGAATTTATGGAACCTAGCATGGTAGAGGGAGGCTGAGTGGAGGATAAATCAATAGAATCACTACAACACCGGCTAGCTCTGGAGGTAGAAGAAATCTGAACGGTGTTGTTTTTAGCTGCTTCATGTGTGCTAGAGGTAGAAGCATTAGCCAACTTATGGGTCGTGTTTAAGGATGTCTCATGTGTCTACATAACTGCAAGCGACATTTGCTTACCGTCATCTAAAGTAAAAGAGTCAGGAATATTAGATTGCATGATCTCTTCTCTAATCCCCTTAGGTGTAGATACCCCTTGCTGCATAGGTAGAGGTTGCTGGGCAAGAGAAGGCTCAACTGTATAATCGTTGACACCTTTAAGAGCTTCCTTATCCACGTAGACATGCATTCTTGATTGCAGTTGGTATGCAATCTTAATTATTAGGTCCCACAATTGTTGCCTCTATTTGTGCTTCCGAAAAAAGCCAACATGTACGCCTCAGCCATGTGGGACCTGCACTGATGCGCTTCAGTTTCCTAAACGCCACTGAGAGTCACGGTCGCAAAGAGAGGTTCATAGAGAGGATAAGGCGACAAGACTGTAGGAATTGCAAACTGTACCGCCTGCAGGACTTTCAAGTCTACCGGGTACAAAGACGCTACCATGACGAACCAAGTGCCGCACAGCCCTATGAAACCCTAGCAGAGAGAAAAAAATTCTCTATCTCTCTCTCATCACTGTTCTGCATTGTTGATTGTTGGTTAAAGTATTATAGTATTAAATTCAATTTTATTAGAAACCAACACCCGTACGAAGTGTTAGATATCCATGGTATCTGATTTCTAAAAGAATATTTATAATCAACATGTATTTAACGAAGCTTTCTTGTGCAGGTATATAAATTGTGTTTGAGACTTTTGTTTGAGTTATTAATTTTGGGTTTTTGGCAGTAATATGTACAATAACTCTAACCCTAAAATTTTTCAATTAACAGATTTGCGGGCTACCCATGGCCCGGTCGGCTAGCCCGATATGGTCTCGGGCTTTTAAAAGCCAGGCTAAGAAGTGCAGATATAAAAACAGGCTAAGATACTTTGACCCAAGCCCTATGTTTTCTCGAGCTACCCCGGCCCGACCCGGTAGGCCCGACCCATTTTTCCAAGTCTATTAGCAGGTCTGAAGCCAAGATGAGATCCAAACTCTGCGACGACCAACACCAAAAGGACGTTCAGACCATCTCTGGTGAAGAACCACAAGTTCAAGACCCACTACTGATTGTATCTCGTGCTGAGGCTGAACTTGTACCCACCACGGCACCAATGCCCATCTCGACAAAGGTCGTACATGACTTGATCACTCTGCTCAACAACCTGGTGAGGAACATCGCTCAGTAGGACATACTTACGACTAAGGTCAAACAAGAGGTGGCTGCTGTCCGAGCTAACAATATTGCACAAGCTCTTGGACTCAGGTTTGTAATCTTAAGTAAGCTCCACCTTCATTGATAACTTCCTCGATCAGCCGTAAGAGAAGCATGTAACTGTCATATTGACAAGAACTTCAATATGATTTCACTATCTGCTACCTTTAATTGATAGTCTAGCATTTGATGTTTTATGGGATATTTCATTTAATGGTATCTTTCGATGAAAAGATCAGGCACTTGATATGTGCTACCGAAGAAGATACTTCTATGAGCTCTATCAAACAATATAAAAATCAATTGGTTTTTTTATGTAATCTAAAGCTTTTTGTCATCTATAATGTTACCTTGAAAGGTTTGAGTAAAACATTGAGCCTTTTTTATGTTTGCGTTGAATATTAAAGGTTTCCTCTGCCAAAGCATTTATATCATTTTGTTATAAATGAGAAGAGTACATATAGCTTGTTGGTTTTATCAATTGGTTTCAATTTGCAACACAATTTTGCTGACATTATCCTAACTACCTGTACCTCACTTGACATGTGCAATTCTCAATTCCACATACATTCAATTCACTTCCAAAATTTCTTGTTAACACTTTCCATGCGCATATGGTATCTGTGGATTCCGATGATCTATGGTATGCATACAGCTGGATTTCTCCTGGAAACTCTGTCATGGTCGTTACTGTTAGGTACTCTACAAATACATTGCTCGCTTATATTTTCAGATTCTCAATTTCATCTTGTTTTGCATCTTCCTGCTTTGTAATAGGAAGGTTCCTAGAGAAGCAGCTCATGACGGAAGAGATGCAGAAGGTGTCAAGCTTAAAAAGAAAATTAAAGTTGAAGAGGTACTTCATTTCCATGCCTCAAATTGAAATACCATTATTTCTTTTGTATCCTTTCTATAATGTTGTGACTTCGATGTTTAGGTGTTCTTTATGATTTTCCAAACATTGAAATATATAGTTCATGAGGTTTATATAATTAAGTTCTGGTAGTAATTCTGTTACCAACATAACAATGTCAATATAGTATTTATAACTTTTCCAAGTACAATTTTGTTAAACATACAGTCAATGTCTTAGTCTGCTTATCTTTCTCTCTTGTTCAATGTTGATTAGTTGGCCTATGTGTGACATTTAAAGGTGACAAAGAAATATTGTCACTATTGTTTATATAGTGTTAACGTTAGTGATATTGTAATTATTGTTTTCCTAATTTTTACTTAATATATCGGTTTCTTTAGATATAATGTAATTTTAATTACTGATGAAACTATTGATAATAAATTATTGTAGAGATTATTGACAAATGTATATATTCTCTTTTCTTGGAAGCCTAGCTAATATTTTGGAGTTTGGATTCTCACAAGTTACTTGTGGGACAATTTCGGAGAGACAGTGACAAACAAAAATATAATGTTATTTATTGCATTTATTATTACACTGTATGTGTTGTCAAAAAAAAAATTATTACATTGTATGTGTCACTCTCTCTCCGAAATTGTCCCATAAGTACTTGTGGGGTCTAAACCCAATATTTTGTATACTAAAGCCACTTTTTTCGGCAATAAAAATTGCCACTATAATTTCCACTCAAAATTCTTTATTTTTGTTGCAACGAAAATACCCTTTACCAACATTTGTCTTAATAGTTGGGGAAGCTTTTAGAGACTCTGGATACAACGACCATTGATTAATTGTTGGTAAAACTTTTGGTAAAACTTATTTTTAAAAACTAGTATTGGTATACCATATTGCTTTTATATTTATATATATATATATATATATATATATATATATGTATTAATATGAACTTAATTACATGAAATAAAGTAATACAATGGTAACTGATTTAAAAACCAATTAGGTTTTTTTTACTCATAAAAACCAAATAGTTGATAATGTTATGAATAATATGATATTATGGATGTCCACAACCTTTCTTCAACATTCCCACTACCCACCTTACTAATTAGGCTATTAGTGGCTTTTTAAGATTGGCAACTCACTTGTCAATCTACATCTTGTAAATAGGACTCACTCTTATGTGAAGTGATACTTGTGTTGAGAGAATAATACAATGACTCATCTTCTCTCCTTCTCTCATTTTCTTGTGATTCCTCTTTCTCTACTTTTGGTTTATTTTCATAACACGTTGTCAGCATGAAGCTCTACCATATTATTGATGGCATAATCATCTTGAGGATCTAGTACAAAAATAATTTTGCTTCTTCTTCTAACGATCTTTTAATCATTATCTTGTTACCATCTTTTTTTAGTTGTGATCTTGTTTAGGTTTTGTTGTCGTCTAACACTTCAATCCTAGTCGTAGAATTGGCTAGAGATTTGGAAAGTTTGTGATTCCTCTTTCTTCAAGCGATTGAGCTGGGAAAGGAACTCTATTCCTCGACTATGGGTTCCCTAACTCCTCCAACTAGTGTTAGGTTAGGTGTGAGAGGGACGTGTGTCTTGGACTATCTACGAGACTAAGAAAACATAAAGAAAAAGCGATAAAGCGAAGATAAAATAAGTAAAGACTTGTGTATTGATTGATGTGTGTTTTTAAAATGTACAACTGCAGCTATATAAACACATGAGCCTTCGTTGGCCACTATCCGAGCCTACAACTTCCCACCGTTGGATTAACTAACATCTACGACCTTCATTCGTCACTCCGCCATCCACGGGGTCTTCTATTCCTTGACCTTAACCGCTCCAACGTAGTAAGTCCACGTGCATTGAATACTTGTTTTCCAAGCAAGTATCCTTCGCCTCGGCCACATATCCTTCCTCGGCCATGTTTCACTCTTGGCCTTCAGTCGTCGGTGCCTCAGTCGAGTCACTCTGTGGTTGAGGAACTCTCCAACCGAGTCTTGCAGCACCTCGGTGCCTTTGTTTCCATTCCCTCGGGGTATGGCAAGTATTTCCTTTTCCTTAATATCTCTATCGTCCCATTTCCACCCTTTGTCTTTCTCTCTCCCCTCGGCTAACAACTTAATTTCCTTTAGGTGTTAACAAATGCCCCCTTTTTACGTTGTTGTCCAGCGGAGTGGTTGTGACTGACAGTTTGAAAATTTAAACGACACGCTGCTGTAATTATGATGACTAGTCGTTACGTCATTAATTAGACGTGTGACAACCTACCTTTTTTCGCGAATCGATGCAGTGAAGCACAAGTTCCCTAAGTGTTTCAATCATTCCCCTCGAAGGCTATAAATAGCCATTTCGTTTTACAAACATGTTTTCTAACTCAGACTCTCACAACCAGGAACAAAGTTATGGTGGTGACGCCAGCACTAGCAGCTCTTCTCCTTCCGCTTTGTCTCCCATATACGTTCTGCTTCCTATAGTCGAAGACACACTCCTAGTCCCTCTTAGAGGAAGTGTTACCAACATGTTCACCCCAAAGGACGCTACCCCACATTTATTAGTAAGAACTTCAAGACACAGTCCACCATTTTAGAAACCGAGAACACAACATTGTGGACGCACTTTTTTTGCAGATTCTTCTATGGCACAATCTCTACCAGAATAGTTCTAGAACTCCAGCCCTTTATTGCTTTGATCTTGAGTGACGACGTCTATGCATGAGGGTCATTCTTCCTGGCTGGCCTCTATAGAGGGATGTATAAATTTCTTGATCAAATTCACCGTCTGACTTCGGCCAAACTCATCAATGCCCTACTCCACATGGATTCGACTGAAATAGAGTGGCATCCCATTTTGGAGAAGAGGTTCGACCCAACTTAGATTTTCAACGCTTTGGTGCGCGAATCCAGCCTCCCTCTATCTGAACGTGAAGCCATTTGTAATAATTGGCGCTTAGGCCTTGTCTCAAGAGATCTACTCACTGTTATCGTGGCCCCTCTCGGTACAACGATGTGTTTGCCGAGTATTACCATCCCAGCTTTGTATGCAGGAAATTTGGCTTGACATAGTATTTGGCCATGCCCTGCAGGTATCGAGGCGGCCTCCTCCTGCGAGAAGGTCTTATTGACGGGCCTGTCGCCTAGATTTCTAGAGACGGTTATGACACTGTTCATTACAGTGCTTGTGCGCACTTTAGGAACTGCAGGGGAGAGACCTAAGCCTTTACCAACTGGTGGTTTGGTATTAAAGGATTGGTATTTCATCGGTTGCTTGACACCTACTCTGCCTAATACCTCGGCCAACCTTATCAAGATCCAGTTCCTGTTCCTTCACCAACTACAAACAATACTCCTTCTGCCACCAAGAAGAGTAGGACTACTGCCTCCAGGCAACAACCTTTTACTCACAACAGATCACTTAGGCCTCAAACCTAGTGCCAAGTAAATGACGTTTCCCACTTTACTATGGCTTTATTATTGCCGTCCATTTTGAAGTGACTAAAATACACAAGAAAAGGGGGGTTTGAATTGTATTCCCCCCTTTTTTTTTAAATCTTGATCCCTGAAAAACTTTTTCCAAAGTGTTTCTCAAAAAGAACTTGGATAAGAGAAGGTTAGTGATAGAACTTTCTTTACACTGTGATAAACCTTCTCTAATGAAGAATGGTGATTAGTAATTAGTCTATGAAAGATATATGTTGATATTAACAAGAATCTAGGTTAAAAACGATTTAGCTTTAGTCAAACCTAGGTTGAGAAGGTTGAATGGAATAACCTTCTCTTAGATCAATAATCAACAAATGATACAGAGATGAGTATAACCTCTTTAAAAGATGAAGACTAATAATGAAAGTAATATATGATACATATATATATATATATATATATATATATATATATATACATACTATGTAAGAGAGGGATTTTTCAAACACAGTTAAGTAAGATGAAATATAAAGTATTAGTTCAAAAACTGTCTTGAGAAGGTTGATGAAATTAACCTTCTCTTGGTTTGAAAACACTTTTGAGTAACAAGCAACTTAAAGAATAGGTATGGAAAGCTGTAAAGAACACATGAATTATATAGGTTCACCCAACAATGGCTACGTCCTCTCCTCACTTCCAAGTGAGTATTTCCACTATTCTCCAAATAGCTTTTACACTTGCTTTTGATCACACACAAAAGACTTACACCATTACTAGCTTTTGATCACACACAAAAGCCTAGCACACTCTTGCACAGCAATACCTTGCTGTTTTTCACCTCTTAGAAACTCTCTTCTAGTTTCCTAAGAGTCTCCTTTATCAAGTAATATCACCCCCAACACTCACCTCTCTCTAGGTAGTTTGATGAGATGCTTACACAACAATGTTTTCAATAAGGGGTTTAGTTTGGGATGATTATGAGCTTGAAAATAAATATAGATACACTGTAATCACTGATTCAAACATGCTAGCAAACACTCAAGAAAGGGATTCCAGATTTGAACTTGAAGCTTTTAGTGTGGGATGAGAAGGTTGAATTGCTTTGAGAAGCTTGACTTTGTGTAGGCTGCAATTATCTGTCATGCGTATGAACTTCAGAATGAGTCCCTTAAATTGCCAAGGATGATGAATATAGCCGTTAGAAACTTGTCGTGAGCCGTTAGGAATATCCATTGGTCCATAGGAGTATCTTGATGAAAGGTACAAAAGATGACAGCCTTTGAACCTTCTCAAGGCTTGTTTTATGCTTTATCTACAGAGTTGAACCTTCTATAGCTGGATATGTACTCTTCTAGTAACCTACATAACAGCTATGTCTAAGGTTGTAACCGTTGGCCAGCCTAGAACTGATTTAAAGGAACCTTCTCAAGCTTCCTAGTATGCACAAACATATCAAATATGGAAGGGGAATAATCATGCATTTCCTTCTTTATTGCTGGATGCTTATCACCATATTTTTTGCAATATACCATCATTTAATTCAGGTGAAAGTCATTCAAGAGAAGTTAATGTGTTTAGATTGAATTTAATATGGTTTCCAGCAACCTTCTCAACATACATTCCACTTACACATCAACCTTCTCAAGCATGAACTTATGCTTCTAAGGTGTTTGTGAGTCAACCTTCTGTTGACTTTTGGTCAACCTTCTGTAGAGTTGGTCAAACTTTCTTTTGACTTATTTTAAGCTTCTCATGTTTAACCTTCTCAAGGATTTTTCTACCCTTGAATATTATCCAATTGTTGAACCAAGGTAGAGCCTTATTTTGCTAAGTTAAGACACCTGTTTTTATCACTTGGCAAACATGTTAGATCACACTTCATTATAAAACCTAAATCTTACTTAGTTTGTTATCATCAAAACATAGAATGAAATTCTTATTACAACACATTTCTCATCATTAGCTTTCACATATTTCCCCACGCAGGAAGGGACAAAGACGATCAACCCATCATTTTTCGAAGAAAAACAAGGTCCTCTATTGAAGAAGTCCCTCACTTTTAGTAGCCACTAAGAGGTCAACTGTGGCTACCACAGATCGGCCACCGAAGAAACCCAAGGTATATCACCATCTGCCCTCTTTTCCTTTATTATTTCCGACCCCTTTCCTAAACTCCCACATGTAGTAGAGATCTACTGTCAACACTCGAGACGACCCTCTCATTCCTACTATGGAACCCTTAAATCTAGAGATTTCCACTCCTAGCCCTTCACAGGTTTCACCTCCAACTCCCTTCGTAACTGACGAAGAGGTAGCAAGATATTTTGCCTCTCAGGAGCTCTCCTAGATAGCTCCCCCTTTCGCGAAGGAACTACTGAGATTGAAAGAAGCCTTTCGAGGTAGCATCATTACTAACTCAACCCAGATCATTGAGATGAGATCTTTGGCGTTCAGAGTATCTTCCTTTACTGACATTTCAGAAACTCAAAGGAGTATCCTTCGTCAGATAACCTTCCGGCTCCAAGAAATATCATTAGGCGTCTCCACCGCTGTGAATACCTAGGATGTTACCCTTAACCTTCCAGCTCCAATTCCTTCCTTAAGTTCCAGACGGAGCTTTCACTCCTTTAGCAAGAACTGGAAAACCTTTGCCCGCAATAGGAAGATTTCTCCCGCAGACTCAATAAAACCATTAGGCGCAACACAAGCTGTTTCTCCTGAGCAATTCCCTAGATCGTCGTATTAAAGATCTGGAGTCCTAGAAGTCATTCGATGTTTATGATTTGGAAAGGAGCCACGACGACATCCATCAGGCCAATGTATCCTAGAAAATGGTTCAGCCGCTCCCAACCGAGAGTGTATCAGATGCTACCCGAATGCACCTTTCTGATGGGGGCGTGCATAAATCTTGCGAAGCTATCTTTGATGACCCACTTCCTACTGCCTCTGAGTCCGCAAGTGTAGCCACCAGGAGCCGAGGAAAGGACCAATTAGCAGGAAAACCACAACCCTGACTTCATCCTTGGCGGCCTTAATGATTCATGTAACGCCCTAAAATTTAATCAAATTACTTCGAAGTTGGATTGCCGTAGGATAATTGTAAGAATTGAAATTATGGGCGTAGTAGCTATGTTGAAAATGAGTTAGATGATAATCACGTGTCGTGGGCCAGTTAAAAATAGCATTGGGCTTAGCACCGCGAGTGCGCAGCGCTCACGCAACCCTAGCAGCGTGTCCAGTGCGCAGCTTGCGCAGGAAGGCGCTTGTGCGCCACTCCTCCTTATAAATATAGCGCAAATATGCGCTAGGACTGGTCTTTTTGCGCAACCGCCCTCTTTTCCCATATTCTCCTTCTTCCTCTCACTTCTAAGTTACACAAAAGCCTCATTTTTCAAGAGCTCTAGCCTAGGATTGGATTGGGAGGGTTGATTTTCATTGCAATTCTCTACGTTCGTGATCGTCACGCGTCGTTACTATCGCAGGGGAGTCGCCGTATTCGGAGAATCGAGGAACGAGGCTAGGAGGGAGTTTGCGCCACCATATTTGAGGTAAGGGTAGGTTCGAATTCTATAATAGCGTATATGAGGGATCGTATGCGGGGTTTGGGGTTTATTATAGATTGCCTCTGTGTATGTTGCGTAGTTATATATATATATATATATATATATATATATATATATATATATATATATATATATATATCGACATGCCACAACTAGGTACTTAGCTACGATATATCATAAGGAAATTGGAATTAAGGAAATTAAAGTAATTAGATTGATTGAAGTTACCTTAAGGAAAGGAAAGCAGAGTGTGCGATTGATTGCGGAAAGGAAATTCTAAATTAAAGTAATTAGATTGATTGAAGTTACCTTAAGGAAAGGAAAGCAGAGTGTGCGATTGATTGCGGAAAGGAAATTCTATTTAAACTTGAAAAACTTAAAAGACTTATGTTTAAGCTTATGATACAACTGAGGTGAATTCGCCTTATAAAGAAAAGAAAAAGGCTTACTATTTAAGCCGGTAAAAAGCTACTGTTTCATTCGGTAGCCTGTGAAGAAAACGACAAAAAATCATTATTAATGCGAGTACGCTTCTGTGGGCCCCATAGGCGCATTTATAATGACAAACGACAAAAACTTTAAAAAAGTAAATAGTGGAGGGCATTATTATTGCCTAAATGGTCGACAAAGTGGCCGACAGATTACAGAGTGGTTTGGCCGGGCATGTATTATTGGCCTTGTGACGTCATGGCTGACGATTCGAGTTTTGTCCTCTTCCTTTCTGGGCCATAGATTGGATCATGGCGTCCCAGAAGTCTTCGGGAGTAGGGTCTTCCTCAGCTTGGGATTCCCCAGCTAAGCAATCAAGGGCATCTGAGTCCATTGATGCTTGCGACGAACTGGTCTTCATTGACACTGCTTCATTTTTGAATTGAAAATTTTTAAAGAATTGTTCTTTCATATAATCAAGGGTCCTGACCATGATTTGTTCCTCTGTTTCATTAGGGTGTAGTTTTTTAAAGTAATTCTTTAAGTTGGCTACTGAGAGCTCTTGGGAATCTTGATCCTTTGTTTTACACTGGTCATCAACTATGGCTGTCTCAACCTTGGCTTCGATATATTGGAGGTCCTCGGTGGCCATTTTAGCCCACCATTTATAGAAGAAATTTCTTCTAAGCACAGGAATACCGTGCTTGTCTTGTGTTATGGTAATAGTCCATCTCCATATCCATGGGATTTGGAATTTAGTAAAATATAGGCATGGGCCTTGTCCTGTAATCATCTTAAAAGTATTTTTCAGAATTAAGGGACTGTGGTGACACCAGTCATCATATAAGCGGAGTAGATCTACTGGTAAAATTTCCAAGGAAGGACCAAATTTGATCCACCAGTTAAAAAACCAATTTGGTATGGGCCTATCAACCAATTATGGGTTGATGCTGAAGAACGAAGAATGTTTGTTCTTGGGATTTTGGTAATAAAATGCCAATGAGAAAGCTTGGATATAATCCCAGTAATTGAAATAAACATATTTACCTTCGGCAATTTTTATCGCCTTTTCCCCATTGGGGTTCAGTCCCCATTCTCTGGGTGATAGTACCTTATTGATATGGCATTTGCTGAAGTTTATAAAACTTTCTGGGTTATTATTCTGGTGATGGTGAGTAATAGTTACTGATTCAGTGACTAATAATAGTACCTCCAGGTGAGGTCTAGACTTACCATAAAGTCCAGGATATCCTCTAGATTCGAGATATCTTGTTTTGATTGACCACCCATCATTAGGGGCCATGTCTATATCTTCTTTCTCGACATACATGATGTCCTCTGTAACAGGATTTTCAAGATATTCTGTTACTTCTGTTGGTTCACTGACCGTTGCTTCTTTGTAAGACGTAGTCTTACTTGATGAGGAAGAAGGTATATCTTCTTTCCTTGGAGGTGCAGGCAATTGCTGCAAGTTTCTTCTCCTATGGACTGTAGTCCAATCCCCTATTAGAGGAATGTTTGATTCTTGGTAGGGCAACATATTGTTGCTCCCACGTTCACGGCCACGGCCATAGCCACGACCTCTTCCCCTATTGGGGGTAGTCATTCACCCTGCAAAAATTCACGGGTCAAATAGTCAGCAAGAGAATTATTTTCTCCTTTAATATATTGTATATCAAATTCGAAAGCAGACAATTGTGCTTGCCAATTGGCAAAGATTTGTTTTGCCACTAAATTTTTTACATCTTTCTCAATTATTGACTTGGCAGAGCTGCAGTCAATTCTGAGTAAAAACTTTTCGTTTAGTAAATCATCTTGAAATTTTGAAATGCATTTTATAATGGAAAGCATCTCTTTTTTAATGGTCGAGTATTTCGACTGGGTCGGATTCCATTTTCCTGAAGTAAATCTTACCAGTTCCTCTTTGGAACTATTGGGATTTACCTGTTTTAGGATACCACCATATCCTAAATCTGAAGCATCTGTTTCAACTATTTTAAAGAACTTGGGATTTGCTAAATTTAGGCAAGGTAAACATTTTACTTTGGCTTTAATTCTTTGGACAGCTTGGGAATGTCTTTCTGTCCAAGGCCCTGGGTTCTTTTTGAGCCTATTGTATAAAATGGCTGAATCCTGTGATAGGTTCTCATAATAATCTGAGATATAATTGAGACTCCCTAAGAACCTCTGAAGTTGTTTCTTTTCAGAAATAACATTGGGAAATTTGGAAGCAAAGTCTATGCTTCTACTGATAGGAACTATCGTTCCTTGGTCTATCTCATGACCTAGAAACCTAACCTTTGTTTGGAAAAGCTTCATTTTTGGGGCAGAAATAACTAAGCCATTATGCTTGACCAATCCTTTGAAAATTTTTAAATGTTTTGTGTGTTGGTCAATACTTTTGGAAAAGACCAAAACATCATCTATGTAGACAATTATGAAATCAGAGTAGGCATTAAAAATGTCATTCATAAAATTTTGAAACTCTGAAGGGGCATTTTACAAACCAAAGGGAAGGACATTCCATTCGAAGTGTCCAAATGGCACAGTGAAGGCTGTTTTATATTTATCAGCTTCACTTATCTGGATTTGCCAGTAACCTGATTTCATATCGAATTTTGAAAAGATTAAAGCATCGCTTAATCTGTCTAAAAGATCCTTTTTATTAGGGATAGGGTACCTGATCCATTTCAGCACCTTATTAAGGGGCTTGTAATTAATAACTAGCCTAGGGACTCCTCGTTCCTGCTCAGCATTCTTGTTTACATAGAACGCTGTACAGCTCCAGGGAGACTTAGAATTTCTAATCAACCCTTTTTGTAAGAGAGAGTCAATTTCTTTTTTGCATAGGTCAAGGTATTCCTTGTTCATTTGGGCCGGTCTGGCCTTAGTAGGGATCTGGTTTTCAATGAAACCATCCTCATAGGGTAAGGATATAACATGCTGCTTTCTATTCCAGAAAGCATTAGGAAGATCATTGCAAACTTCTGCAACAAATTGTTGTTCGATGGCCTTAATTTGGCTCTTAATGTTATCTTTGTCGAGTTGCTCACTTATATTGAGTAAGCTCACTTCTTCCTTAAGGAAGCACATTTGTTTCTCTTTATTGAGGAGAATATCCCTTACCTCGTTTAACATCTTGACATGAGGATCAGTAATGAATTTGAAAATGATTTTTTTGTCATCTATAATAGTGGTGATTCCACTCTGGTCAATATTTATAATAGGCATAATATTATGTAAAAAGGGGGTGCCCAATATAATTCTGTGAGTCAAATTTTTGACTAGGATAAAAGATGTTGGTAAGCAAATATTTTGGTTACAAATATGGGTATTTGAAAGTTTATATTTAACTTGTAATTTGTCGCCTCCAGCTTGTGTGAGGGCTTGAGATGTTTTTGAAAAGTATTTGGTAGGGATGATCCCTTCCTGAATGCAATTTAAATCTACTCCACTATCTATGAGAGCAATTTCATTTTCCAAAATAAAATTTTTACTAACCATTAAAGTAATTTTGACAAACCATTTTTGTGATGTTACCCTGTCTAAGAGAGATAAATAATTGCTATCACTAGGGGGGATTTCCTCTATTTTTTCTGGACCTTCTAATATGGTGATCCTTTGGTGTAGGATACTATTGTTTCTTTTGATCTGAGCAATCTCAGATTTTAAGAGATTTATCTCTCTTTTTAAATCCATAATGGAGACAGGTGTCTCTTTTACATTGGACTGTGTAAACCTAGACATCACTTCACTGATTTGGTAGGGTGCCTCTATGACCAGGGGGGACTCCCTTTTGTCATTTTCTTTTATCAGAAAATTGATCATTTTCCTTTTCAGATTGTTATCTGAGATTGTTTCTAAAGCCTTTAAGGCTTCATCTTGCTCTGCGGTGAGAACATTTAAGCCATTCATATCGACAATGGATTTCCAGTAATTTAATTCATTACACTGACAGTCACTGTCTGTGGAAGATGAATCGGTTGAGGATTCGTATATGATTCCTATATCCTATCCTGAGGACTCCCTTTCTGACTTAGATTTGGCTAATAGGACCTTTTCTAGCTGGATTTTTAACTGCTCATCCTTAATTTTGTTAAGGGCTTTCTTGGTCCAACACTGGTTGGCGTAGTGTCCTACCTTGCGACACTTGTGGCAGGTTATATCAAGGCTTTTGGCCTTTCTTTTCCCCTTTGGGATGAAGGGTTTTTCTTTGGGTCTATTGTAGACCCTTTTTCTATACTTATTCCTATTAGGATTCTTGTAGGGATTCTTGTAAGGATTCTTGGTCCTGTCCTTATAGTTCTTATAGGGTTTATTTTTCCCTAGCTTTTGCTTCTGCTTATTAGCACCCGGGGGTTTTTCTAGGTCAAAAGCAAACTGTTCGCAGAATTCACCTAGTTGGTGCTTCTCAGAAAGCTTTTGCTTTTTGAGTTGATTTTTGAGCTTTATGTCATTGCACAAGGCTAATTCTTCACTAAAGCAATTACTAATGATCTGGCCATATGTCAGGTCAGCATAATTTATGTTTATGCCATCATTCCTATTTCTTAAGGATTGCCGAATCTTTTCAGCAAATATATATGGTAACCCATCTACGAACTTGGATTTCCAGTGGATAGAGTCAGGGTTTTTTAGTTGGAAAACCCTGGACAAGAAGGTGTCCTTATACCACCTAAAGTGGGCTAAGGAAGGACATCTTAGGTTCTGGAGGAGGGTTTGTAATTTCTCTCCTATCGATATGTTGGTTCCTACAAAATGCTGCAGGATGGATAGGCATAGGGTATAGACGGCGTCCTCTTCGCCAGTGGTTGTAGTGATGGCACTGCCGCTAGTTTCTAGCTTGATTTCTTTTTTATGGGATAAGATTTCCCTTTTTTGACTATCGTTTAGGTAGTGGTCCCACCATCCTCTTAGTTGGCCGACAAAGCCAGTGGCTATAAAGGAAGTTATAGAGCTGTCATTATTGCCCTGTTGCTTACAAACAGTGGAGTACATGATCATTCTGTGTACGGTGTCTATGATCTGTTTATCACCTAGACCGTCTATATTCCACTCATAGATAGATTTTCCAGAGTATGAATTCTGGAATGGTTCCGTTTCCTCAAAGAGTAAATCTTGAGGTGAGGGCCTTTTGTAATAATATTTTTCTAAGGACTTATTCGTATAGATGGGATTGACTTCAGCAACATCGTTGATGTGCTGGTTACTAAACATCTTAGTGAGTTCATCAATATTACTAACTTCCTCACTATCTTCAGAAGTCTCTGAAGTATTTACCGAGGTATCCTTTTGGGATAAGACATTTAAGCGTAAATCCTTTAGCTTCTGCTCGAGGATACGTGTGAACTCAGTGTTGTCACTATCCATTTTAAAGCCTTCTATGGGAATAGGGGGCTAGATGAGAGGGACATCCTTTATAATAGGAATGGCCTCTGCAGATTTTTCTTTGCTCAGCTGGTCAACTATGGTTTTTTGCTGGGCAATCTGTTTTTCGACAAGACTTCTTAAAGACGATAAGTCTTTTTCCAAGGAGGTAAATTGTTCTGCAAAGCATAAAAGAAAGATATTTGTATAATTTTGGGACTTTATTATGGAGTTTAACTCCCTAATAGTCACCTGATCATGTTCAACCTTTTGAAGGGTAAAAAGAGCTCTAGCCTCAGCATCCTTGCCAAGGGTTATAGCCTGTTTCGGAGGAAATGGGGAAATTATCTCCTCCCCGTTTACTGTCTTCCAAGAATTTAACTGTAAAACAAGAATTTCCTGGCTGACTTTGTTAACAAAATGGCCTATAAACCATTTAACAAAAGGAATATAGTTTTGAGTTATTGCTAACTCGTCATAGTAAATATCTTTGAAAATTTTCAAAACAGGAGGGGAAAAAGTTTTGAAATACCATTTTCTAAATTGAAAATATCTTTCGTGTTGGAACTCATCATTGACGAGTCCTCTCATAGCACTTCCTGGGTTTAAATCCATTAAATACCAAAACTCATTTCGGACTGGGTAGGTGATTGCCTACTATGGGAAGCGGTTCTGTGGTAGACTCCGTGAGGAATTTTATTCTCACTAATTCTTATGTGCTCTACCGTCTCTATCTCTTCCTCTACTTGGGAAGTAGAAGCCCTGTTTGTCTCGCTAGGATATCTAGCAAGTTCACTGGGTGTGGTGTAGTAATTACTAATAGAGTGCCTAGAAGACAAAGTCCTAGGTATCCTAGCAATCCTATTAGAACTGAATTTTATTTCTATGTCTCCTTCAGTATTCTGAACGATCTGGTCTATATCCTTATTTAGGATAGGCTCAGGCTCTATGGCTTGGGGTAAGGACCATGTTTCTGGGAAGTTTATTTCATTCCATCTAATCAACCTATTGGTAACTATATTAGAGGTTAATAGATTTGTCTGGACAAGGGTTGTTGTTCCAGGGAAGGATACTTGCTTAACTTTTGGGTTAAGTGTGTTTAACACCTTATAATAGATTCTGTAGCATATTGCTATAATCTCACTACCTGGCTTAAAGTTATAGCCATTAGTGTGTATGGTGAGCTGTAAAGCATCAAGGATATTTTTATCGGTTAGGGATAAACATAGATTAGGAGATACGTCAAAATAGACGGGTCCGTGGCACAAGCTGGTTTCTATTAAAGCAGCTAAGGATGACTTGAAGTCTCTACTTCTGCCATCTCTAACATATGCCATGATAATGGAATCTAAACCTAGCAAAGTCAAAGGTTTAAAAGCTATTTGGACAAGGCCTACATGGATAAAGTTGTAGTCCTTAAAGGGTATATATATATATATATATATATATATATATATATATATCGTATGAGAAATGTTTGATGAATTGACCGTGTGTGCTTGAATTCCTTTGTCGTTAGTTCTAATTAAATCGAATTGTAATTTTGTTGGATTAAGGTTTTCACTATTATAATCAAAAAAAATGATAGGAATATAGATAACTCGTTAGTAAGGATTATAAATAATTTTCGTAATTGAATTGATGGTTACGTTAATGCTGTTACTGTTTTGATGTAATGCTGTTGCTGTTTTGTTGTTAATGCTGTTGCTGTTTTGCTGATAATGCTGTTGCTGTTTTGCTGTTAATGCTGTTGATGTTTTGCTGTTAAAGCTGTTGCGGTTTTGCTGTTATTGTTGTCATTGCTGTTACGTTTTGCTGCTGTGTTGTTGCTATTCTTGCTGTTTTGCACTGTTGATGTTGCTGCTTTGTCAATATTGTTGCCACAGTTGCTGTTGTGGTTAATTGTTGCGTTGAATACCTTGTCGAAAATGTGGTAAATTGCAGGTGAAGTTGTAAAAGTTGATTTGCCTCTATTTATTGGCAAAGATAGTAAATTATAGGCCTATGGCCGCCATGACTTTTTGGTGTTGTTGTCATGCGATTGCGTGACTGTGATTGGCGTTACTTGTACATTCACATTGTGTCGCATACCTTTGCATTTGCTTTACGACGTGAACGATGAGGGCTATGCCCTGTGAGCCACTATTTACTGGCAACGACGATTTTTCCGACGGGAGTTTTGCTCCAATGGTACCACATGCATATGCACAGTTGAGTCGCATTCCGCATTGCACTTCGATGATTCTATGGATGACTCTATTGAGGATTTTATTGATGATATGTGTAATTCTATAGTACCTGACCTATCATATTGTTCTTCATACATGCTCTTATATAGTTCGATATCTCTCCCCTTCTGTTTGAATGTTACCCCTATGTGGTAACGTGCAGGTAGTCGCGAATGAAGGCGGTGATCCTTCCTTAGTTGAGTCGGTGTCGTCACTCTGATACGTAACACTCAGGGGGATTGAACGCTGTTTTTTTTCCTTTATCATTTAGGTTGCAATATTTGTTGAACTCGAAGTTATTTCTATTAAGCAAATTGTTGATTTTGAGTTGTCAAATGGACAAGGATTGTTAAGATTGCTTCAAATTGAATTTACCATGAATGAATTATATTGTTTGTGTTGGGAAGTAAGTGTAGCACTCCAATATTTATGTTGAAAATTCCGCACTCTTATTTATAGTATTATTGGGTAGAATTGGGGTGTTACATTAGTGGTATCAGAGCATGGTTGGGTCTGTCCGACCAAGTTGTCGAGTCATCGCTTCGATTAACAATCAAGTATTGTTATTCGTTCTAAACTATAATTTGTGTTGTAGGGATAAGCTGAAATGGCCGGACGGAATGATGCTGCTATTGCTGCTGCTTTGGACGCTATGGCTCAGGCATTGGAGAATCAATAGAACGCTGGTGAGAATGCTGGATCTCGCAGTTTGGCGACTTTCCAAAGGGAGAATCCGCCCACTTTCAAGGGTAAGTATGATCCTGATGGGGCATTGGCTTGGTTGAAGGAGATTGAGAGAATCTTCCGTGTGATGGATTGCACTCCAGCGCAGAAGGTTCGTTATGGTACTCATATGCTGTCAGAAGAGGCTGACGACTGGTGGTTAGATACACGTCAGAGATTGGAAGCTGCAGCTGAAGAGATCACTTGGGTTGTGTTCCGTAGGGAGTTTTTGAGGAAGTATTACCCTGAGGATGTTCGAGGTAAGAAAGAAATTGAGTTTCTTGAGCTGAAGCAAGGGAACCTGTCAGTTACTGAATATGCTGCTAAGTTTGTGGAGTTGGCCAAATTTTGTCCGCACTACAATGAAGCAACTGCTAAATTTTCAAAGTGCATCAAGTTTGAGAATGGGCTGCGACCTGAGATCAAAAAGGCAAGTGGGTATCAGAAGATCCGTGTTTTCTCCGATTTGATTGACAGTTGCAGGATCTATGAGGAGGACAACGATGCTCACTATAAGATCATTAATGAGAAGAGGAGCAAGCAGCAGACTCGTGGTAAGCCGTATGATGCTCCAGTTGGTAAAGGTAAGCAGAAAAGTTTTGATGGTAAGAGAACTAGTGGGGGAGACGCCCCTGCTGGTATTGTATGTTACAAATGTGGCAAACCTGGTCATAAGAGTAACGTGTGCAAGGTTGAGGTGAAGAGGTGCTTTCGTTGTGGTAAGACTGGGCACGAATCATCCGAGTGCAAGCACAAGGAGCAGGTCTGTTTCAACTGTGGCGAAGAAGGGCATATTAGTAATCAATGTCAGAAGCCAAAGAAAGAAAGAGTTAGTGGAAGAGTGTTCGCTCTGGCAGGGACACAGACTACTGAGAATGGCGGATTTATTGGAGGTACATGTTTCATTAATGGTGTTCCTCTAATAGCTATTATTGATACTCGTGCTACTCATTGTTTTATTGCTACGGAATGTGTTAAAAGATTGGGTCTTGTGTTGTCTTCTATGAATAGGGAGATGGTTGTCGATACTCCAGCTAAGGGGTCGGTGACTACTTCTCTTGTGTGTTCTAAGTGCCCTTTGTCGCTTTTCGACAGAGAATTTATTGTTGATCTGATTTGTCTGCCGTTAAGCGGATTGGATGTGATCCTAGGCATGGACTGGTTAGAATATAACTATGTTCATATTAATTGTTTTAGCAAGTCTGTTAGTTTCTCCACTCCCGAAGAGGAGGAGGCTGGTTTGTTGTCTGCTGGACAGTTGCGGAAGTTGATGCGAGAAGAAGTTCAGCTATTCTCGCTGATGGCGTCGCTATCTGTTAAGAATCAAGCCATAATTGATGAGTTGCAGGTGGTGCGCGAATTTCCTGAAGTTTTCCCTGATGAGATTCCAAGTGTACCACCAGAGAGGGAAGTTGAATTTGCTATTGATCTTGTACCTGGTACCAAACCTGTTTCTATGGCACCTTACAGGATGTCAGCATCTGAATTATCCGAATTGAAGAAGCAACTTGAGGATCTACTTGAAAAGAAGTTCGTGAGGCCGAGTGTATCACCGTGGGGAGCTCCAGTGTTGCTAGTGAAGAAGAAGGATGGAAGTATGAGGCTTTGTGTTGATTATAGACAATTGAATAAAGTGACGATTAAGAACAAGTATCCACTCCCAAGAATAGACGATTTGATGGATCAATTGGTGGGTGCTCAAGTATTCAGTAAGATTGATTTGAGATCGGGCTACCATCAGATTAAAGTGAAAGATGAGGATATTCAGAAGACGGCTTTTAGAACTCGGTACGGGCATTATGAGTATTCGGTGATGCCTTTCGGTGTTACTAACGCGCCGGGAGTATTCATGGAGTACATGAACCGTGTGTTTCCTGCTTATTTGGATCGGTTTGTGGTAGTATTCATCGATGATATTTTGATTTACTCTAAGACAGAAGAAGAGCATGCAGAGCACTTGAGATTGGTATTGGAGGTCTTAAGGGACAATAAGTTATATGCAAAGTTGTCTAAGTGCGAATTTTGGCTGAAGGAGGTGAGTTTTCTTGGTCACGTTATTTCTGGTAGCGGCATTGCGGTGGATCCATCTAAAGTCGATGCTGTATTGCAATGGGAGACTCCAAAGTCGGCTACCGAGATTAGAAGCTTTTTGGGATTAGCTGGCTACTATAGAAGGTTCATTGAAGGCTTTTCTAAGTTGGCACTTCCTTTAACTCAGCTGACCTGCAAAGGTAAAGCCTTTATATGGGACGCTCGTTGCGAAGAGAGTTTCACCGAATTGAAGAAGAGATTGACGACGTCTCCTATCTTGACGTTGCCTAATCCGGGAGAGTATTTTGTGGTGTACTGTGATGCTTCCAAGATGGGTTTAGGAGGTGTGCTTATGCAGAATGGTAAGGTAGTTGCTTATGCATCGAGGCAGTTGAGGACTCATGAGAAGAACTATCCTACGCACGATTTAGAATTTGTTGCAGTTGTTTTTGCGCTGAAAATTTGGAGGCATTATCTTTATGGTTCTAGATTTGAAGTATTTAGCGACCATAAGGGTTTGCAGTACTTGTTTGATCAAAAGGAACTGAATATGAGACAGCGGAGGTGGTTGGAGTTGCTAAAAGACTATGATTTCATTTTGAATTATCATCTAGGGAAAGCTAATGTCGTGGCTGATGCTTTGAGCCGAAAGACCTTGCACATGTCGGCAATGATGGTCAGGGAGTTTAAATTGATTGAGCAGTTCAGAGATATGAGTTTAATTTGCGAAGTGACACCTCAGAGTGTTATGTTGGGGATGTTGAAGATTAATAATGACTTTTTAGATAGCATCAGAGAAGCTCAGAAACTGGATGTTAAACTGGTAGATTCGACGGTAGGAATCGGGCAGTCTGAGAATAACGATTTTGAGTTGGTTGCGCAAGGTGTGTTGAGATACCGTAATAGAATCTGCATTCCTGATGATGCGGAAATGAAGAAAGCAATTCTCGAAGAGAGTCAGAGAAGTAAGTTGAGTATTCATCCAGGAGCTACGAAAATGTATCAAGACTTGAGAAGATGGTTCTGGTGGCCTGGGATGAAGCGCGATGTAGCGCAATTCGTGTATGCATGTTTAACTTGTCAGAAGTCAAAAGTTGAACATCAGAAGCCTGCGGGGTTGATGCAACCTTTAGAGATTCCGGAATGGAAATGGGATAGCATTTCAATGGACTTTGTGACGGGGCTGCCTAATACTGTGAGAGAGCATGACATGGGAGTTGGAAAGCAAGATGCGGGAGTCCTATCCCGAGTTGTTCGAATCAGGTAAATTTTCGAGGACGAAAATATTCTGAGTGGGGGAGAGTTGTAACGCCCTAAAATTTAATCAAATTACTTCGAAGTTGGATTGCCGTAGGATAATTGTAAGAATTGAAATTATGGGCGTAGTAGCTATGTTGAAAATGAGTTAGATGATAATCACGTGTCGTGGGCCAGTTAAAAATAGGATTGGGCTTAGCACCGCGAGTGCGCAACGCTCACGCAACCCTAGCAGCGTGTCCAGTGCGCAGCTTGCGCAGGAAGGCGCTTGTGCGCCACTCCTCCTTATAAATATAGCGCAAATATGCGCTAGGGCTGGTCTTTTTGCGCAGCCGCCCTCTTTTCCCTTCTTCTCCTTCTTCCTCTCACTTCTAAGTTACACAAAAGCCTCAATTTTCAAGAGCTCTAGCCTAGGATTGGATTGGGAGGGGTGAGTTTCATTGCAATTCTCTACGTTCGTGATCGTCACGCGTCGTTACTATCGCAGGGGAGTCGCCGTATTCGGAGAATCGAGGAACGAGGCTAGGAGGGAGTTTGCGCCACCATAGTTGAGGTAAGGGTGGGTTCGAATTCTATAATAGCGTATATGAGGGATCGTATGCTGGGTTTGGGGTTTATTATAGATTGCCTCTGTGTATGGTTACGTTAATGCTGTTACTGTTTTGATATAATGCTGTTGCTGTTTTCCTGTTAATGCTGTTGCTGTTTTGCTGATAATGCTGTTGCTGTTTTGCTGTTAATGCTGTTGATGTTTTGCTGTTAAAGCTGTTGCGATTTTGCTGTTATTGTTGTCATTGCTGTTACGTTTTGCTGCTGTGTTGTTGCTATTCTTGCTGTTTTGCGCTGTTGATGTTGCTGCTTTGTCAATATTGTTGCCACAGTTGCTGTTGTGGTTAATTGTTGCGTTGAATACCTTGTCGAAAATGTGGTAAATTGCAGGTGAAGTTGTAAAAGTTGATTTGCCTCTATTTATTGGCAAAGATAGTAAATTGTAGGCCTATGGCCGCCATGACGTTTTGGTGTTGTTGTCGTGCGATTGCGTGACTGTGATTGGCGTTACTTGTACATTCACATTGTGTCGCATACCTTTGCATTTGCTTTACGACGTGAACGATGAGGGCTATGCCCTGTGAGCCACTATTTACTGGCAACGACGATTTTTACGACGGGAGTTTTGCTCCAATGGCACCACATGCGTATGCACAGTTGAGTCGCATTCCGCATTGCACTTCGATGATTCTATGGATGACTCTATTGAGGATTTTATTGATGATTGTGTAATTGTTTGCTGGTGTTTTTAGCAAACAATCACTAGTTTTATTAGAAGGTTTGTGAGATCAAACTAGAAAAATCTCAAAGCAATTGCCTTTGAATTGCTCATAGTTTTTGTTTCAGAAAATGTAGAAAAGGGGACGATTTGCAATGATTAACAGAATTGAAAAGAAAAGAAGCAGTAAATGGTGCGTGAATTGTAAAGAAAAGACAAATAAATTGCATTGAATTGTAAAAGTGGTACACGATCACGTACAGCGATTCTTCCACTCGTTTTTCGCTCTGGCTTGGAAGTTAGAGTTTCAGGAATCGGGTTCTGTATTGTGATTTTGCGACCCCTGTTTCTTCTCAGAAACAGTTATTTATACAAAGGAAAAGAGGGGGAAAACTGAACTAAGTAACTGCCTAGAAATTTGAAAATTAATAACTGCTACTCCTACTTTCGACCAGAACCGCTCTATCACGCTTCGACCAACTGCTAGTCTTCAACGCATAACTGCTCTGTTTTCTGTCTGTCGAAAGCTTGTGTCCATTTTCCTCTCTCTTGCTTTTGCTTCCCCGGAAGCTTGTCGAATTTACCTTGCGCATGACCATTTTCTCTGTCGAAATAATTTGGTCTTTGTTGAAATAGAAGTCAGGCCTTGTTGACCATTGGAATATGAAGCCTGTCGAAATTATAGGCTAACAAATTGCCCCCCAAAAATGTCTTTTTCGACTGAACTTGAGGAGGAAGAAGAGAAAGACATTTTTGAATTCACCATCGAAATAACTTTGCACTTGAGCAAAATAGCTGTATACCTGATGTCACAACTGTTAAGTGTTGTTGACGTTACTCCTATATTGGTGTATTACGTGGCCTTCAACGTTTTACTTCTCAGTAAGGCTTCTCTAGTCCTTCCACTTCTTTTACCTCATAAGTTGCCATCAATAATCCATATTCAAACCTTGAACTTGAACAGCCTGTAATATCGGCCTTTGACTATGTTTACTGATTCTCTGTTTTAACTTTGAATGGTTCCACCATTTTCCGTTACGTTACTAACGCCGTAATTAAAGTGATGCCTCACTTCTCGGAACGCCAAACTCGTAACCAACTGACGCTCTTTCATACTTCTCCTTATAAATAGAAGAGTCTTGTTTCTCATCTTCACCACTCCATGATTTTTCCTCTTTTCCTTTCCCGTTCCAGGATCATTCCCTTTGCTTTGAGTCTTCCGCGTAACCTCATTTCTCATAATTGCAGTGAGGTTGCCTGGAGGTTCAAAGTGATGGTTTTTGATCTCTTCGAATTATGGCTTTGCTCCTTTTTTCTTCATGTCACTTGATCTTGCAACTTTCTGAGTTTATGCGGGAGACTCAAAATGGGAGCAGGAAGATTCATCAATATCTCCTCTCTGAAGGGCTTCCTGAGGTTTACCAAGCAAGGAAACGCCCAGTTGAAAGGCTTACAAGCCTAACACGCAGACGAAAGAGAAGTTACTTGGTCGAAGAAGACCACCCAAAAGAGAAGTTACTTGGTCGTAAAAGACCAACTGCAATTCAGCGTATTATTTATGCCTAGTTTATTCACCCTTTCGGCACTATGTAATTCACAAATGCCTCCTTTGGCACATGTAACTTGGCAACGTTATAATGAAATTTCTTCCATTTTATTCTTGAGCAATTTTTATTCTGTGCTTTCGACAATGTTTTGGCAACTTAAATGCCATGTTTTTACGCTTTCTTTATATTTATTCCAGCGTTATTTTAACTTCTTGCAACGTTGGCTTATACTTTTTCAAGTATTTGCCATTTATACGCAAAATTCTTTCATCAGCGCCAATCTCTTTGACCTCATATGCGCCGTTTGAATAAACTTGTAAAATTTTAAATGGTCCTTCCCAACTTGGGGACCATTTACCAAAGACCCTATCTTTTTTATCCATAGGCAATAGGACCTTCCACACTAGATCACCTGAATCAAAGGCTTTAAACTTAACCTTTTTGTTATAAGTTTTAGCTACCCTCTCTTTCTGTCGAATAAGCATATCTAAAGCTAATAACCTTTCTTCGTCTAAATCAACCAATTCATCAAGCATCATATTCCAATAATAATCAGAGGGAATCTCCCACTGTCTCTGAATTCTTGTTGATTGTAGACAAATTTCAACAGGCAACACTGCATCGTGTCCAAATGTTAGCCTATAAGGAGTAGTGTTGATAGATTCTTTGGGTGAATTTCGACAAGCCCATAATGCTTGATCAAGGGTATTATGCCAATTTTTTGGTTTCTGCCCAACATGCTTTTTAATCAAATTAATAATAACTTTATTGGCAGCTTCGACTTGTCCATTGGCTTGCGCATAATATGGTGTCGAAGTTAATAACTTAAAACCATTTTCAGAAGCAAACTCTACCATTTTTCTACCAGTGAAAACTGATCCCTGATCTGTAGTAATGGTTTCTGGAATTCCAAACCTATAAATGATATGATTTTGAATAAACCTTATCACTGCTTCTTGATCAACATTGGCTAAAGGTATAGCTTCAACCCATTTGGTGAAGTAATCAATTCCCACAAGGATATATCTATGGCCTTTCGACGAAGTTGGCTTTATCTCTCCAATCACATCTAGAGCCCAACCTCTAAATGGCCAAGGTTTGACTATGGCATGCAATTCATTTGCAGGTACATGTTGTATCCCAGCATGCTTTTGACACTCTTGGCATCCTTTAGCAAATTCTATGCAATCTTTCAGCATAGTTGGCCAATACATTCCTTGTCGAAATAATAACCACTTCATTTTGTGGCCTACTTGGTGTGAACCACATGCTCCACTATGTGTATCAGAAATTGCTAAATATGCCTCATTTTCACTAAGACATTTTAATAGTACTCCTTCAGGAGTCTTTTTAAACAATTCGTTTCCAATTATCACATAGCTCAAAGCTCTGTATTTTACCTTTTTATTGGTATTTCTTGTGGGATTTTGCAAATATTCCACGATATGCCTTCGCCAATCATTATTGGTCATATTGTCAAGAGCAAAAATTTCTGCTAAGTCAAAGTCACCAAAAAATTGACGTTTTTCGACAACGACTAATTCCTCGTTTGCGTTCGCATCTGTTGCCCCCCCCAGTTATTGGTGTTGACAATAGTGACGAAGAATAGTCATTAGAAATGATCTTATCCTTTATTTCAATTAACTCTTCCAGGCTTTGTTTTGAAACTTTATAGCCTGAAGCAATTTGTGCCAATTCATTTGCCACTTGATTATCAATTCGTGGTAAATGTTCTAAGTGAACAGACTCAAATCTTTTTAACAAAGCATTGGCAACAACAAAGTATCTGATAAGGTGCTCTTTAATGCATTTGTACTCTCTTGTCAATTGTTTGACCACCAACTCAGAGTCACCTTTTATTTCGACATGACTTGCCCCCAGCTCAAGTAAAATTTCAAGGCCTACTATTAAAGCCTCATACTCAGCTTCATTATTGGAGCAAACATCTCGAATTTTAAACTTATACTTCGTTGGAATGTTAGTAGGAGATATTATTAAAATACCAATCCCAACTCCATGTTTATGGCTTGAACCATCAAAGTACAACCTCCAAGGATATACGTCTACAAAACTTAATGTTTCTTCGACAACAGAATGGTCAACTATAAAATCAGCAACCACTTGTCCTTTAATTGATTTTAGAGGTTGATAAGTTAAGTTGTATTCTGACAAAGCCAAAGCCCATTTACCAATTCGGCTATGCATTATTGGTTTTGACAGCATATGTTTAATAACATCAAAATGCGAATAAACAGAAACATCAGCTGGTTTTATATATTGCTTTAACTTTGTACACGAGAAATACAAACAAAGGCACAACTTTTCTATAGGAGTGTACCTCGTTTCGGCATCATTTAAGACCCTACTGAGGTAATAAATGGCTCTTTCGACACCACTATCATCCTCTTGTGCTAACATGCTACCTATTGTTCTATCAGAAGCTGCTATATACAATTTGAGCACTTTGTGTTTAATAACAGGCAACAAAATTGGTGGTTTCATCAAATAAGACTTGATTTCGTCGAAGGCTGCTTGATGCATTGGTTCCCATTTGAACTCTTCTTCCTTCTTCAGTCTTAACAATGGCGAAAAAACTTGTGTTTTGCCACTTAGATTTGATATAAACCTTCGAAGGAAATTGATTTTTCCCAGCAACGACTGAAGCTCCTTTTTGGTCGAAGGGGCCTTCGTTTCCATAATTGCCTTAGTCTTATTTTGATTGATTTCAATGCCTTTTTTGTGCACTATAAAACCCAAGAAATCACCTGCACGTACACAAAAGGCACATTTTAATGGATTTAATTTTAATCCATATTTCCTCATTCTTTCAAAAGAACGGCGAAGATGGTCTAAATGACCACTTTCTGAGGAAGATTTAACCACCACATCGTCTATGTATACTTGCATAAAATCATCAATAAAATCATGAAACATAGAATTCATGGCCCTCTGATATGTAGCACCAGCATTCTTTAAGCCAAAGGGCATTACTACCCATTCATAAACACCCAATGCCCCCGGACATCTAAAAGCAGTTTTCGACACATCCTCTTCAGCAATGAAGATTTGATTATACCCAGAATAACCATCGAGCATACTAAGATAATCAAATCCTGCTGCTGAATCTATTAGCATTTCTGCCACAGGCATTGCGTATTCATCCTTGGGAGTTGCATTATTTAAATCCCTAAAGTCTATGCAAACTCTAAGAGTCCCATTTTTCTTTATTACAGGAACTATATTGGCTAACCATTCGACATACCTGGCAGTTCTGATGAATTTGTTTCTGAATAGCCTTTCGATTTCCTCTTTGATCTTAGCCAACACTTGAGGAGCAAATCTTCTTGGCACTTGCTTCACTGGTTTCTTCCCTGGTCGAATTGGTAATTGCATTTCCACTACTTCTCGACTTAACTCAGGCATTTCGTCGTAATCCCAAGCAAAGCAGTCTTTGAACTCCCTTAGCAATGTGATGATTTGGGTTTTTAGAGAAGCATCAATATTCGCACTAATATAAGTTGGCCGTTTTATTGAGCCATTTCCCAAATCAACTTCTTCTAACGGGTCTTGAGCTTGCATATGTTTTGCCGAATCTCTAGGATCCTTTTCAAAACCTAATGGATCATCATCACAAATGCAGTCAAGTCTTTCATCTATGACTATGCTATGTTCTTCATGTAACTCACTGGCTTCGACAGCCATTGTTTGTTGAATAATTTCGGCCTCTATAGCCGCTTTAAACTTGTTTTCGGCCATATAAGCCGTAATTTTGTCCCATGCATTGGGCACTGACATAAGAACATTTTCAAGAACCAGTGTTCCACCCCGTTGGTCGAAGAACACCATCAGGATAAACACTATCATCTCCCATTATTTCTCTTTCCCAAACAAAACCATAATTTGGGTCAAGATGAACTGAGGCAAAAACATTATCCGCAGGAACATATGCCTCATTAGAAGATGAACATGGCGCGATCTTCGCCATTTGTTTCTCAAAATTTTCCTTGGTAATTTGGTTGACATCAGCACGGAATTAGCTCTGATCTGCTTCGACATACTCTACCAAACCATCTTCCTTCCACATCACTAAACGTTGATGCAAAGTTGAAGGGACAACACCAACTCCATGGATCCACTCTCTACCAAGGAGTAAATTAAAATTCGCTTTAGAGGCTATCACTAAGAACAATGTAGTCCTCTTTATGGAACCAACGATTAAGTCCACCTCAATGGCCCCCAAAGAATGGCCAGTTTTGCCTTCATAGTTGCTTAAGACAATGTTATGTGGCCTGAGGTCAGTGTCGAACTTACCAATCTTCTTCAAAAGACCATGTGGCATTAAATTCACTGCAGCTCCACCATCCACTAACACATTGTTAATTCCAACACCATTGACTTTGGCTTGGACATACAGGGGTTTCAAGTGGTTTTGCATACTCATATCTGGCTTCTCGAAGGTAGCCATTTGGTCTTCGACACAACCATTATTCATCACATAGTAACACATTGGCTTATGATGAGCCATATCCTCTGTAAAATCCTCTTCAACATCATTTGGTACTGTGATAACATCGTACTCAAGAGGCAGTATTGATACCACATTGCAAACAACATCGAAATCATCTTCAGAAACATCAAAATCAGACTCCATATCTTCATCCATGTCGAAATCAGCATTCTTTTCTTTCACTGTTGACAATGGAGGAAATATTCTTTCAAGAGCAGGCCTTCGTGGCTTTTCTGTTACTACAGCCTTGCCTTTGGCCTTATTCGCTGCACACACATGACTAGCAACATCAGCATTCCTCTTTGTGGCAACTTCAGCTTTGTGAACCTCACTCTTCGCCACTATTATGCTGCGTGGAACTAGATTAATGTCAAAGTTTGCCTTCTTCTTCTGTTGTCTTTGGTAACGACGCCACTGTGTTCTAGTCATGGGGTTCTTACCCTTATAGTTATTCTTATAATTAAGCTTAGCAGCATCAGTACCTGGCTTGACAGCTTTAGCACGTTGATTATTGGGCACCCACGCTTCAACAGGAGCACTAGCACTTGGGACAAAGGATTTATTTGTTGACAGCTTCAAATACCCTTTCGCTGAGGACTTCTCCTTAGCAAATTGTCGTTTGCTTGTTGAAGGCTTTGTTGACACATTAGCCTTATAGCCAGGAAGATCTCCTTTTGCAAAGTCAAATTTCGGCCTGTTATCAAGCCATTTTCTTTTACGTTGTTGTTGATCCTGATAACCTTCGACAGCTTTGGCTGCTTCTTTGTCAAAGACAGCGCTGCACCTTGGGCAAAGCATAACTTCAGAGTTATTCCACTTACACCGATTGAGGAAATCTATCAATTCTTCCTCAGCCTTTGGATACACAGCATGTATCTTCCCATCATATTCTTTTAGGGTCACTTCCTGTTTCTTACCTTCAGCATACATAAAACCTTTTAATTTTTCGGTGACAGTCTTGACACACTTAGGAGGGTCTGCCATTTGAGCATCCACCATGCCTACATCAGCTTCGACAGGTTCAGAATACATAGCTTCAGCCTTAGGCAATGGATCAACATCAATCTGCATAGGAGCTTTCATTTTCTTATCAGCAAATTTGAGTCTTCCTTCGTCAACTGCTTTTTGCACAATATCCCTGAAGAGCACACAACGGTCAGTGTTATGTCCCAAAAAATTATGGAACTTACAATAACCCTTTTTCTTTCTTTGGTCAAGAGTTGGTATTTTAAGGCCTTTAGGCACTGATATTTGACCATCAGTCACTAAAAGATCAAAAATTTCATCACATTTAGTAACATCAAAAGTATAAGTCTTAGGCATAAATCTATCATTCTTAGGCTCTACAGGGTTATTCCCATTCGCAGGCCTTAATAATTTACAGGTATAAGGAGCACCAGGCTTAAGTTCAGCCACGTCTATCTCCTCCTCTTCGACATTACTATATGTAACGTCGAATTCTTCTTCGACATATGCCACTTTTTCTTTTTTATGATATCTATTCGACCTAGATTTTTCCTCTCTAAGCCTTTCAACTTGTCGAACTCTATCAGCCAAATGCGTCATATCTCGCAAATGAGATGTGTCTAATTTCTTTCTAATTGAGTAATCAAGGCCACCAGCAGCCATTTCGACAAGCTCATGTTCAGGGACTTGTGTGAAACAACGAGATTTCAACAGCCTAAATCTGTTTAAGTAATCATCAATAGTTTCAGGCATTTTGCGCCGAACACTAGCCAATTCTTTAAGACTAATTTTCGACTGGCCCATGTAAAACTGTGCATGGAATGCCTTTTCTAATTTCCCCCATGTGAACATAGAACCAGGGGGTAAGGTCGTGAACCAAGTGAAGGCGGTGATCCTTCCTTAGTTGAGTCGGTGTCGTCACTCTGATACGTACACTCGGGGGGATTGAACGCTGTTTTTTTTCCTTTATCATTTAGGTTGCAATATTTGTTGAACTCGAAGTTATTTCTATTAAGCAAATTGTTGATTTTGAGTTGTCAAATGGACAAGGATTGTTAAGATTGCTTCAAATTGAATTTACCATGAATGAATTATATTGTTTGTGTTGGGAAGTAAGTGTAGCACTCCAATATTTATGTTGAAAATTCCGCACTCTTATTTATAGTATTATTGGGTAGAATTGGGGTGTTACAATTCACATCAGACTGCTGAGTTGAATGGCCTCCTGAAATAGGTTCTTTGATTTTCTTGCCTTTTTCATCTCTACACACTATGTCGTCAGTTTCCGGCGAACCATTCTGAACTTGTGCATTAATGCATTATGCTTTATCTTGCATACTTTCCCACATTGTGGGGTAATACGCTTTTAAATACTTGCCATTTATTTCTCTTCTGAACTCTTCTTCCTCCAACGAAATCAACTTATTGGCGCATCTGTCATAGGCCTTACTCACGATACAGGGTCCTTTCTTAATGACATATTATTGAGCAAAGGACACCACTTGATCTTCTTTGAACCTAATACCTTGGTCCGCAGTGATGGTCTCTAGAACCCCAAATCTAAAGATGATTTTATTCTCAATAGACCTGATCATCGCGATCTGGTTGACAATGCCTAGGTGCATAGCCTCCACCCATTTGGTGAAGTCGTCTGTGGCCACAATAATGAAGTTGTGTCCTTTGGAGCTAGGAGGGTATATATTTCCAATCAAGTCCATGGCCAATCCTTGGAATGTCCAAGGCTTGACTATCTGGTGGATCTCGTCCGCGGGCACCTTTTGAATGGGTCCATGCAGTTGGAAAGCATTGAATCCCTTGGCATATTGGTAAAAATTGGACGTGATATTCGGACAATAGTATTAGTGTCTCTAAATCAACCATTTCATGATGGGACCAGAAGCTCTTTGGGAAATAAATAATACTCTAGTTTGACCAGAAGCTCTTTGGGAAATAAATAATACTCTAGTTTAGTACATGGATTAAACAATGACAAACAGAGTCTCTCAATTGGGGAATATCTAGTCGCTACATCGTTGAGAGTCCTACTAAGATAATAGAGTTCTTGCCCGTCGCCATTGTCGTCGTCCAAAGCTAGCAAGCAGCCTATGACTAGATCATCGGCCGCGATGTTGAGCTTTAACGGTCTTCCAGGCAACAATGGAACAAAGATTGGAAAGTTAGTTAAGGCAGCCTTGATCTAGTCAAAGGCCTCCTGCTGCTTCACTCCCCATATGATATCCTCAGTGGTCTTCTACTTCAACAAAGGTGAAAATGTCTTCATTTTCCTTACCGATGTGGGGATAAACCATCTCAGGAAATTGATTTTGTTGGGGAGGCTTTGTAGTTCTTTCTTGGTCTTGGGTGGCCAGGCTTCCAAGGTCGCTCAGGCTTTATTCTTGTCTTCCTCAATACCTTGGTTGTGTACCAAGAAACCCAGGAACTTAATTTTGAGATTGTGGAGTTTCGTCCATTTCAGAGACCGTTCAAGCTCAACTAGATGTGCTTCAAACCTCATGGACTTGGCTACTGTTGTGGAAATTTGTTGTGCAAGTATACACAGTCAAAACAAGTAATATAATGATAAGTGAGATCATTCCCACGAGGATTGCTTCGATTAACTTCCATGTTTTAAGCCTAATACTTGAGTTACTGAGTGAAAATAAATAAAAATAAAGGTAAGGAAAATTTATCAAGATTGAGAGCAGTGAAAATTAAGTGAATTTAATAGTAAATAGTAAAAAGGGTCTAGTAAAAATGGATGGTAAATTAGTCAAGGCTCAGTTCAGTGATTTTCCCCCAATTGACTCATTGCTACGAATGCTGCTATTTTAGCACCTGCACGCAAAATATAAAATTCGGCTTTCCTGCCCGGTTAAACAGAATGTTGCTAAGATTCCCTTATTCCTAAGCTCTCATTAGGTCTATTCTCTAGTTTTTATAGCACGATTCAGAACACACTATGTTTTTGGTGTAATATTCCTATCTTTACCAAGCTAGACAACATTCCTATTACCTAGACTACCATATTACCTTGTGAAATCGATGATTAAACCCCTCTCGGTAGTTAAACCATGTTACCCTAACTAAGTAGTACAGGCTTATGTAGAGTTTCTAACAGTAAAAACACACAAGATAAAAGTGTCATAGTAGCATTCATAACATTCATCAATTGGTTCCAAAATACATCATAAAAGTCTTGACTGAAGGGAAAATTACATCATGATGAGCTTGAATAAAAAGAAACAACGATTAAAATTGACAAAGTGAAGTCATTACAAAGCTTACAAATAATATTTAGAGCAAGGGAAAAAGATGATGGGATAAAGTTGTACGTATCTGAAGTGATCTCCTACAATCATCAATTTGCTCCCTTCAAATATGTCTAGTGTTGTAATAGCAACAAGCTTTTGCAAAAGAGCTCCAACAATGAAGTTTTAGCAACAATAGATGGAGAGGAACAAGGAAAAACGTGATGGAACTAGTGCAGGATAGACATTTAGCATCGGTTGTTTTGGACATTTAGCATCGGTTATCCGACGATGCTATATCCCCCGATGCTAAAAGTCACCTTTAGTATCAGTTTTTTAAATAACCGATACCAAATATCTCTTACAAGCTCATTTATTCAAGCTCATTTAGCATCAGTTTTTTAAACTTAGTTTGATTGTTGCCTCTATGAAAACTCAGTGCCTGTAGTGTAAATGTTTACTTACAATCTGGAATATGATTAATTGAAACGTTTACTTACAATCTTAGATGATTAATTGAATATATGATTAATTGAAACGTTTACTTGCAATCTTAGATGCAACTAATATTAATCTGGAAATACAAACTAGACAGTAAATAGAACTTGTTATCTCATATCTGCATAAAATTCTTTTGCTAAGTGTAATGGAGCACTATCATTTGATAGGAAGATTTGCAATGATTCAACCATTTAATGCTACATGTCAGGTTGACAATAAAAGAGCATAAGAATCAGTCGCAATTTCAATGCACATGCCATCCACAAATAGCCATACATGCCAAGCATCCGTTTAGTTTCAGCATCTCATGCCAAGCATTTTTGTGAGGTTCACATTTAAAACAATACAGACATACAAAATCTTATTGACGAAAAAAAAAAAGACATACAAAATCTTGTTGCATAGCCCACTAGAGAGATGATTAAGCAAGTTTTAGACAACCGAATCTTTCCTTAGATAAACTAACTTAATTAGCACATATCATATCATTAAGTATGATAAACTTGAGAATTAGCATACTTAAGTATTTTCTAATTATATAAGTTATAAACATAAATAATAGACTAAAGTAGATGGAGTTTTTCTCCAACAAATTCAGTAGCCCTTACAACTTCAATATACTAGTATCCTCTGCAATTGAAGGTCTCTTGAACTTTTAGCAAATGGAACTTCAACTACATCTAGATTACTCCTATTCTGTTGTAACAAGACCCTGCATTCAGAAAGATGTATCATATATCATCAATTGACTTGGACACATACTAAAAGAATGGATAACTACTATGAACTAAAAGAAACAACTTAACTGTAATGACTAATTAAAAAATTCAGCACTTAGTGAACTCACAAAATCTGGTAAAGAAATACAACTCAGCTAACATATCACAAAGTTGCACACTTGATATTCTTAGGGGCCTGAAAAGGAAATTCTTAAAAGTCAGTCAATTAAATAAGAAAACTGACAAACCAATAACTTAAATAAGAAAAATAACAAGAACTTATAACAAAGGAAGTTGAATGTCTTCATTTCAAAAACATTCAATTTTATAAGTGCCTTTGCGATCCCCAAGTTTTGAACACCATGAACAACTATACACTGTTGATTATACATTATATGATAGAATGGGAAAGTTGACCTGTTCCAAAACATAACCTCAAATCAGAGTTAAAAGCAAATCCACATGGAATAATCAATAATACTGCCTCAAGGCTTGCTAGAGTTCTAATGAAATAATCACTAATACTGCCTCAAGTTCAACCCAAGCTAAACAAGCAAGAACCTACATTCTAATGAAATTTCTATATTCCATCTTTTTACAAGAAGAGTGCAAAACAATATACGTTTAAAAAATAACATTACCAATCATATGTGATAAATGGTAAAAACTAAAAAGCAAAACATTAATAGAAAGGGGAAATAATAAAGTCAGCTACAACGAGTCTAATGCATCTTACATGCCCATTGACAGCTGCAAAGTGAAGAGCTGTCCTCCCACTGAGATAATCAATTTTCATAAACTGTTATTGAATCTAGTTATTCTCAAACAGAAACTTTAACCATGTAACTAGGAAAATATACTTAAAGTGAAGCCCGATGATTCGATTCCCACAGAACACGTAGTTTCAACTATAAGGCTCAGAAAGAAGAAGAAAAGGATGACAAAACTCACATTGCATCTGTAGAGCAGAAGGGTCTGTACAACTTCCCAATGACCATATCTACAAGCTTGCATCAAAGGCGTCTACAAATCAACGATCAAAGTAAACTAAAACATCACATTATCTTGCCGGCATCTACTGAACAAGCACCAGATTCATTTTCTGTCAAGTGTGTCAACCGAACCAAACCCTTGGCATGAAGGTCTTTCTTCTAATTGGCATTATTAACACAAACATACATTCCTCTTACATCAAATTGATATTGAAAAAACCAAAGATGGAAGTTAATAATTAAAAATAGATACAATTAATTCCTAACAATTATGAAAGAAAACCATTCATTCAGAGCTATTGATTTAAAAACAAATACTCGCAAGATACATACAATACAATACAACTAGTAAACTTGATAAACAAAAGAGAGTCATCCGAAATCATAACAAACTAAATCATATCACCACATTCTAAG
Source organism: Astragalus glycyphyllos (assembly GCA_963573325.1). Taxonomy (NCBI): domain Eukaryota; kingdom Viridiplantae; phylum Streptophyta; class Magnoliopsida; order Fabales; family Fabaceae; genus Astragalus; species Astragalus glycyphyllos. The sequence continues at coordinate 22,815,235 of OY754308.1, forward strand.
CCCAATTCAGCATCAAAAAAAGAGAAAAATAAAATCAAAAGAACCAAAAAAAAAAGAAAGTGGAGAACATTTAGTGTTTATTCAAATCGTGATGTTTGGTTACTCTCTGGTGAAGACGACCTTTAGTTCTGCCGCTGAGTAAACACCATGGCTATGATTGTAACTGTGAATCACCTACTAGGGTTTCAGAATTTGAAGCAATGACGAAGACAAAAACTTAGGGTTTCAAAGTTTTGTTTGCACTGAATCGTGATGCCTGGTTACCTAAGATTTCGAAGATTACTCTCTAATGAATCGTGATGTCTGGTTACCTAAGATTTCAGAGATGAGAACTTAGTTTGCGAGAGCGAGAGCGCGAGAGAGCAAGACGACGGCGAGAGCGAGAGCGAGAGCAAGGCGACAGTGACAGTTGGCTAGAAGGAAATGGAGGATAAGATCGAGAGTGAGAACGTGTTCAAAGTGAGATATACAGCAACAAGCTCACGGTGAACGAAAACGAACTTAGGGTTTCTAGCGGTGAAAACGAAAATGAAAATGAAGGGAGAGGAAGAGAGAGCGAAGATGCTTACCATTTGAAAACGAAAACGACGTGACTTCTAAACGAAAACGAAGATTGAAGATTTCTGGACGAAGCTTGAAGATTCTGAAGGAAAACGAAGCATCTGAACGAAAATGAAGCTTGAAAACGAAAACGAAAACGAAAACGAAGTGACTTCAATGATGAGTTTGTCACAGATCTTTCAAAAATGGAGCATCGCTTGTGTGAGGAAGAGAAAGCTTTGTGTGAGGAAGAGAAGGACTTGTGTGCTTCGCGTAAACGCATTGCGTTTTGTGCTAGAATTAAAATTGGGTTTCGACATTTAGCATTGGTTCTTTTAAAAGCCGATGCTAAATGTGCTTGCCTTGGACATTTAGCATCGGTTGTTTTTAACAACCGATGATAAATGTCAAACGCCGGTACTTTTAGCATCGGCTGTTAAAAGAACCAATGCTAAAAGTCTAACCTGAACTTAAACTTTTGCTCGTAATTTCTAAAATGTCATCGGTTACACATTTAGCATCGGCTGTTCAAACAATCGATGCTAAATGGTGCTTTCTAAAGTCATTTTTGCACTAGTATGGAATGGCGACAGAGTGTGATGGTATAAGGACGATTTCAGGCCCAAGGGTTTGATGGAAGAAAGGATTCTGCTTTTTTTCTAGGGCAAAAGGTTTTGTTTTTTTTTATCAAAGGTTATATGATTTAATTGATAACATGGGCAAGGCCCAAACCATACAACCTAAAGGCTACAGATCGCATGTTCAACACAACAAGCACCACACTGGGCTAATAACAAATCGGAAGCAACCCGAGTCCACATAGGGACCCGGTAGGAGCAAAAATAAAGGCTAAAATTAAAGACAATGAACTAAAACGGATAGAAAGCAGTAAAGTAGATATTGATGACAGGCCCCTAATTAGGAAAAAAAAACCTAGCCGCAATCCACCCTTCGTTTTTGCTTCAATTCTGCTCTCTTCAACCAGCAAACAACGAATCTCCAAGAACACAACTTCAGATCTCTTCTCAGAGCAAGAAAATTGATAGAGAGCCAAATCAATTATTCTCCAAATGCAGCAGCCAAATTCAAAAGCAATTCAACAATTATCTCCAAGGGGCTTGAGCATCCACAACCAACTATTTGCGAAGAAGATCTGGAGGGCGCGATATCCACGAACCAAAGAGGATATTGTCTCGAGCAAGGGAAGCAATAGCAGGTGCGCACTGATTTCCATCTCTTTTCACCTAGGTAATTCCAGAGCTTTGTAAATTAGATCTAAGATTGTTTATGTCATCAACTAACCCTTGGATCTCACCTCTTACAATGTTTTTTCTACATGCTTCAACGAGGGTTTGGTTATTCGATTCAAAGACCCCGTTTCACAGGTTTAAGTTGCACGCAAGAGACACTGCATCACGCAAGCTTATAGCTTCAGCAACAAGAGGGGAGCACGCGAAAAACGGTCTTGAAGTCGCTGTAAGTGCAGTCCCTAGCTCATCTATGCATATAATACCTTAAAACCCTTTCCCTGAATTTAAATCAAAAGCTACATCATAGTTTATTTTAGTAAAAGAGGGACTAGGGGGAGCCTGCACCTTAGCTTATTGATCTCTATTTGATTGATTTGCTCCATAAGGGTTCGGAATAGGAGATGATAGGAACTCAATGCATTGAGTTTTGATACTGTGAAGGGTGTTGAGAGGGTTTTGGGAATTCTTTGACTGAATACCATGTCATTTCTTGCTTTCCAAATATTCCAAAGAGAGAAGAACACCTAGGATGACAAATTATTTAAGCTTGCCAATGGTGAATCTAGAGAGTCCAAGATCCATCTTTGAATAGTTGTAGCCCAATAGGAGATGGAATACTGATGAATTCGAGACCAAACTAGAGTGGTTTAGTGCAAGGGCAAATTAGGAAGATATGCTCAGTGGTTTCAACCTCCTTAGAACAAATTGGGCAAAGGTGAGACATAGGGTTTCTCTTTTTGCACAGGTTCTCTCTTGTAGGCTGAATGTTCTAGCAGGCCTTCCATATAAAATGCTTGATCTTGTTAGGTACTTTAGCAGACCAAATTAGGTCCCGAAGAACTTCTGGAGATGAATATGAGCTTGTTGGACCAGATGAAATTGGAGGAGATAATTCAATTAGTGCCCTCTAGCCAGACTTAACATTATACTCCCCATTTTTACTGAGGCCAAAAGAGAAAATCAGACGAGGCCAACTAGGAGATAGGGGTTTTAATAACTACTATTGCACTTTGAGGGGTAAGACTTTGTCTTAGGAGGTTAACATCCCAGTTCTTGCTACTGTCCATAAGTTCACCAAGAACAGAGGCTGTGGCATTCCTATTAAGAGAAGCTTTATCACCAGAGGCAAGCCAATTATCAGAAGTGATATTAATCTTCTACCCAGATCCCACTACCCACCTGCTTGAAGATTTTAGGAAATCCCTTCCTTGAGATAGACTTTTCCACACCCATGAAGATCCTCTTTGAGTATTTGCCTCCCAGAAAGAGCAATTAGGAAACTAAATAGCTTTTAGAGTGGAGGCCTAGTAGGATGAAATGTCATGAACCAATCTCCACACCTGCTTGGACAATAATGCAGTGTTCATATTATTATAGTCCTTAAAATCCAAGCCCCTTTGCTTTTAAGGAAGCAAAGAGCTTCAAACCTCTTCCAATGAATACCGTTAAATTTGCCATTTGACCTCCACCAAAATATGGCCACGGTAGAGGTTAGAGTGTCACAGAAATTCTTTGGCAAAGCTAAGACTGACATGATATAACTGGGAATTGCTTGAATCACAGCTTTGATCAAAAAAAATTTCCTTGCCTGATTGAGTAGATTCCCCTTCCAACCGTCTAATTTGTTCATCACCTTGTCATTAAACCAGTTGAGACTTTGCACTTTAGAACCACCCCATTCTGCAGGAACCACCTAAGTAATTGCCAGGATTGGTCCAAATAGGAATATTTGAGATAGTTGAGATTCTGTCTCTAACATGTTGTTGCACTTTGCAGCCACAGATAATACCAGACTTTGCGAGGTTAATTTTCTAGCCAGAGGCATTAGTGAAAGTGTTTAAAATCTTGATTAGTTGATAGACATACTCTGTATTGTCATTAGTAAATAGGATTGCATCATCAGCAAAAAATAGATGGGTAAGTGTAAGAGCACTTACAGCAAGTTTAATACCATGCAGAGTATCTGAGTTACAAGCTTGAGTGATCATTCTAGAGAGGACATCAAAAACCATAATGAATAAATAGGGAGATAGGGGATCTCCTTGCCTTATTCCCCTTTTAGGAGTGACCTTTCTAGATGAGAAGCCATTGATCTGATAAAAATAAGAGACTAAGGTAACAAGGCTCATAACAGATTTAACCCAGCCCCTATCAATACAATGGGCTAGCAGAACTGAATGCAGAAAGTCCCAATTAACTCTATCATGAGCCTTGTTCATGTCAAGTTTAATCGCAATACCTCTACCACCTTCCCCTTGCTTCTTCTTGAGGTAGGGAAAGGCTTCATGAGCCACAACCAAATTATCCTGAATAAGCCTTCCTCCTACAAATGCACCTTGTTGGGGAGATATGATTTTAGCCATGATAGGTTTAAGCCTGGCCACAAAAATCTTAGCTATTACCTTATAGATAAATGAACAGCAGCTAATTGGCCAGAGCTGAGATATTGAATCTGGAATAGCGACCTTAGGGATAAGAGCAACATTTGTGAAATTGATGTCCTCACGTAACTTTCCATCAGTGAAGAACATTGATATTGCTTTAAACACATCTTCTTTAATAGATGTCCATTTTTTTTTTGGAAAAATAGTCCATTTAAACCATCTGGAGTCGAGGTCTTATAAGCCCCAAGATCAAAAACAGCATTTTCTATCTCCTTAAAAGTGACAGGACAGGTTAGGGATAAGTTCATATTATCAGTTATACTGTTAGGGATAAAATTAGTGCATTGATCATTACAAGATGGCTGTTGTCATACCCTAATTTTGTCCGCCTAGGTCAAAACCCTAATTCTCAACAAAAATAAATAAATTGAGAAGTGTGGCATTATTTTGAAAAGTGTGAAGAGCATTGTGCATGCATTCTAGGTTTTTTTTTTTTTAGGTTGGAAATGCATTTTTGGACAAAAAAATGTTTTTAGGGCAAAGGGTATTTTGGTCATTTTTCAAAAAAAAAAGAGGATAATTTTTCATCAAAAATCATTGTGCAATTTTAGAGGAAATTATTTGAAGCAAGACACCCTTGGTCATATATTTTTTGCGCATACATGCACGCAATTGCATAAAAATTCAAATTCAAAAAAGGCATCAAAAAGGAATATTCTACAAAAATTTCAAGATGAGGTTTTTATGATATTTTTGGTCATGGTGACCTCATAAAATGGCATATTCCTAAGATTCCTAGTATGTGACCTAAATTGGGTGTATTTTTGTACAATTATCCTAAGAAGAATAATCAAAAATGAAGGGATAATAGAATGGTCATATAATAGTACAATAGTACAAGATGACAACTTGCAAAACTTGGGCACCACTCTCCCTTGCTATTTCGAATTCACCCCCCTTCATTTCCCTCTCATTTGGCATTTTTTTTGTCCCTCATCATGTGTGTTTCAATCCTCACCCTCCATTCAAATTTTAAGTGCAATCCTAGAGTGAGATGAGATGCACAATGACCTAAATACCCTTAAACCTAGTTGCTCTCTATATATACCTTAGAAACCTCATCTCACATAGACACCTTTTTTGGCCTCACAATTCATTCACAAAACCCTAGCACACAAACCTCTCCTCTCCTCCTTTGGCTGAAATCACAACAACCATTCCCTCCTCCATTTTTCTTCATTTCACTTCCATTTTCCATCTCATATTAACTCCTACTTCATATATCATCCATCTCTTCTACCAAGATTCAAGTGTTCATCATCCAATCTCAAGAACAAGCCAAGTTGCGTAAGGTTTTGGTGAAGATCTAGTTGATTTGTGGGTTTTCTCTTCATACTCTTTATTTATTAGCTTGGATTCAAGGTATACCTCAAAACTCTTGCATCATTCACTAAGTTTTTTTTGCATCAAAATGTAAAAATCATGTTTCTAATCTTGCATCCTACCATATTCATGCATTTTAGTGTTGGTATATTGTTGATTTGTTGATTGTTGTTGGTGAGAGGTGTCTCAAACATTTTGACAAGCACTTAGGGAGGCTTGGGTGTTTGAGATTGCTTCTCACCCTTGAATAAATTGTGATTTGGGTTGTTATCATTTTGTTTGTTGCATTTTGTGAAATAAAATTGTGTTAGGAAGCTATGAATGTTTCGCACCCTTAGTATAAAATAGGTTTAATCGAGTTTTGATGCATTTCTTTATGCAATTTTGTTATTGAGGCTTGATTTTGAAGTTCCCATGTCCAAACATGTTGTTTGGTTTTGCGAATATTCATTTTTCATGTCTTCTTACTTTCACAAAAATCAAAAAAAATATGAATAGTTGTTGATTTTGGTGTTTGATTGCTTGGATCTTGTGAATAAATGTTCCTAAGTCTTGCTAGTGTCATTTGCTTGCTTGATTTTGTGGATTTGTTGAATGAAATTGTTGTTTGGTTATGTTTTTGGTTCGCAAGTTTCTAATAATTTAGGGTTTTGTTATTTCTTTGTGAAAGGGGTTTGCAATTGTGAGTAAAATGATTTCTCAAATTGTTTTAATGTTGGTCGTTATGTACTTTGCTTGCAAATTATTCTATGTTGATGATTGGCAAGAGGACTCACACTTGTGCCTTAGGCATTTCACTTTAAGTGTTGAGGATTGCCTAAGATGATTCAACACAACCTTGTGCTTTGATTGAAAATTTTGGTTTGCTTGTTAGTAACTTGTTTGCAAAATTACTCTATGTTGATGATTGGCGAGAGGACTCACACTTGTGCCTTAGGCACTTCACTTTAAATGTTGAGGATTGCCTAAGATGATTCAACTTCCTTTGTGCAACTCTTGTTTAAAAATGCAAATGCTAGTTCTCTAACTTGATTAATCAATTTTGGCTACAAAATGACTTGTTATTGCTTTCTTTTGGCCACTTGTGATCATGCAAATGCGATGTTCATTCTAGGTTAATAATTTGTTTTGTGTTGATGATTTGGTAAAAGGACTAGACACTTATGCCTTTGTGCATTGTCTCAAATGTCAAGGATTACCAAAAGGGATTCAACCTTGTGTTTTATCTTGTGTTGATGCCTATTTGAATTAAACTTTTGCATTATCTATTTGTGTGCCTATTCTTGCAATCTATTTGGTTAATGTTGATCTTGCATGTTCATGGCCATTAAATGTTAGATGACTAAGCGTCATTCTTGTGCACCAGTGTAGTAATGGTTAAGGTATATGCTTGCATTGTTGATTGTTTTGCTTGCAACTTGTTAAAGTTTACACTTTGGTTCTTGACTTGGAAATTGATTTGAATTCTCTACTTCTTTTTCTTTTGGATGCCACGCCATCCCAACAAACTTTTGTGATCAATATCACCCTCCAATTCTCTTCCTCTCTTCTTCAAGTCATTTCTTTTTTCCAAATTATTTTTCAAATTAAAACTTTTCTTCAAAATGTTTTCTATAGCAATCAAATTTTTTTCAAAGATCAACAACAAACCTTTTTGAAAATTCATAAGGAGTCAAGTCGGACGTACGGCCGGTGTTGACTAGCGTCCTAAGATTGGAGTTGTACAGCTCAAACATCTTGGGATACTTATGAGAATTAAAACAAGTAATTAACAACTTGAACTTTTTTTTTTAAAAAAAATGAGTAAGGAATCAAATCGGATGTACATCCGAGATCGGTTAGCGTCTTAGGGTTAGCGAGCTATACAGTTCGTGCGAGCCTAAGATACTTGCTCAAATAAAAGTAATCAACCTCACAACAAATCCTTTTCTTCAAGTAATTCAAACCATTCTCAAAAAGTAGGGGGCACGTCGTCTGTACAGGCGAGGATGTTTGTTGTTTTAGGTCTAGTGAACTGTACAGTTCAGGACGCAGAACCCCTACAATAAAAAAAAAGCACCAAAGTTTCTCGACTAAAGAGAACTACGTAAGCTTTGAATTCTCCATCGCACCGGGAGATACGTAGGAGCGGGTCACATCCCGTCAAGCACACTTTTAAAAAATAATAAAAAGATTCTTCTTTTCCCCCGTTTTCAAAAACACTTTTCTCAAATAAAAAAGAAGTAGAACGAATTGTTTCAAATCAACTCTGTCAAAACCGCACATCAAGTTAAAGGTTCCCTTTCGGTAGAAAGGAGGTGTGGGATGCTAATACCATCCCCACACCTAACCGACCCCCGAACCTACATCTCTAGTTCTCAAAGGACCACCCGCCTTAAAAAAAAGGACCCTTTTTCAATGTTTTGGTCCCTAAATAAAAAATGTTGATGGCGGCTTCACAAATTTTCACGTTGTACGATGAAAGGTCCAATCCGGATCTTTCGGGGTGCAACAGCTGGCGACTTCACTGGGGACTTTCCTTTTAAAACGAGGGTCAGGCCTAATTAACTTGATGTGCGGTTTAATTGTTTGATTTGAATGTGATTGTTCTATTTCTCTCTTTTCTTCTCCTTCTTTTTCTTCTCTCTTTCTGATGTTTGAATGTTCTCTTGCATTCTCGTGTTGTTATGTTGCATTCATTTGCATTTGACTCTTCTTCTTCTATGTTCGCTTCTTGTTCCTTCTTCTCCTTTCATCTTCTTTTGTTTATATGCTTAATATGATCATGCATTTCTCCAATCCCCATGTCCCCTTCTTCTTTGCTCCCTTTCTTCAAGGTAAGCTCATGCATCATTCCCCCAATTCTACTATGATCCATTCTTCTTTGCTCCCTTTCTTCAAGGTAAGTTCATGCATTCCCCCGATTCTATTATGACCCCTCTTCTTGGCTCCCTTTCTTGAGGTAAGCAGTGCATATGATTGTTGTTGGAACCCTAGGTTAGTTTAGTTGTTTGTATTGAAATGATATATGCTTGCAAAACCCTAGGGTAGATGACTCTTTGTATGGACTGTTTCTGGATTTTCTTTGCAGGTGGGGGGGTATGTTTGTCGTTGTGCTCCTACACACACGTTGCACTCTTTTTACCCTTATATTTCTTGGTGAGACAGCCCTATACCCGGGCAAGAGCATATCTTAGGCTAGAACGAAGTCATTAGTGGCTGCTCACTGGACGTACGTCTTGTTGGGTGGTTGCGAAGACTTCACCTAGTGTTTGGCTTTGTTTGATGATACCATCACTTGGACGTACGGCCCTGTGATCGGTGGTCTCAGATGAGGTCGTTGGCTCTAGGAGCCTTATTTAGGGTCCTTCTTTTAGTGCTAACCTTGAAGTGTGTACCCGTAGAAATAGCCATAGATCCTGTCTCTAAGAAACCTTGGTAGGACACAAAGGAGCTTCATACCCCTGCATCCATGCTAAATAAAATATTTTTGCAAATAAACCGAAAAAAAATTATCAAAAAAAAATGTGTGAATTTCCGGCTTTTGAAAGCCTTTGCATTGTAAATAATTTTTTACTCATTTCCTTTTGCATACATCTTCATCCAGTGAAGATCATGATTTTTCATGCATTAAAAATTGCGAGTATCTTGCACTTTCTCGCATATAAAAAAAAACATTTTTTAGAAACATCTCTCGTGCATTGTTATTTTCCCTTGCATATAAATATGTGAACCTCTCATTTTGCATATAGTTTCATTTAATAAAAATCACGTCTCTCGTGCATTTTAAAAATAATTGCGAGTATCATGCATTTCATTTCATTGCATAAGAAAAAATGAAAACGAAAAAAAACAATTATCATCTGCATAGCATAAGCATTTCAGTCATCCATAATCATGTACAAAAACCTTCAGCAAATAATGTGGGCGTCGAGCCAATGTAGCATTTATGCATCATTTCATTAACCTCATAAGCATTATGTCAGAAAAAAGACGAAGAAGAACTACGTAGCTTTGATTCCTCATCACAATGGGGATACGTAGGAGCGGGTCATACCCGTCAAGCACCTTTTTCTAAAAACCTTTCTCCCCAAATAAAGCACCTTTTTCTAAAAACCTTTTTCCCCAAATAAAGCACCTTTTTCTAATTTTATTTTTTTTCAATAAATCACTTGCATCTTCAAATCATTTTTAAAATCATTTTCTAAATCATTTTCCAAAAAAAAATGAAATGAAATAAGAGAAACTCCTTATGCAATCGTTCCATGGGTAGAAGTGCATCTTTGAATGATGAAGGGTAATATCTCAAATTTGTTTGTGCACTACAAATTTGAGATGATACTCTACGATATCGGGGCACTTTGACCCAATCAGGCGCAGTTTGTTTTCAAATAAAGTGAATAAGTGGAGTCAACCAAATGTCGAAGCATTTCAGTATATTACGTGAAGTATTGAGTCAGGATCCACTCAATGTTTCATGCAAGTTACTCAGAGTAACGACAATTGGTTGCCTCACGTCATCATTTTCGCAAAAAGGGGCATTGGTATTTCAGATCTTGCCGTGCCTCTAAAGAATAAAAATCATTTTGAAAAGATATCATTCTTGCATCTTGCATCATCCAAAAATGCATTGGAGTTTCGTATTTCATCTTGCATCAAAAACAAACAAAAAAATCTCCTTTAGAATAATTACACTTTTCAAGTGGTCATTTTTCATGCATTTGCTTATCATGATTTGTTCATTCATACATTGCATAAACCAAATAAAAAAGTTGTGATGAGAGACGAGACGCTTTTGCAAAATAATCTGTTGAAAAAGTTTACCCTTACTTATTTGCAAACTCAAGATGTTCCAAGGCACTCAGTTTTTCAAATCAACAGTTCATTTGCATCTTCTTCAAAAAAGGCATTGCATCTCATCCATTCCATGATAAAAGACTGAAACAGTTCATCAAAAAAATTTTCCATCACGTTTTAACCAATGTTAACTCTCTACGAAGCATTCTTCTAGTGGGCGTGCATGCCATGTGCAGTTTCTCTTGTTTGAGTCTGTCAGTTTCCTTCCCTTATCATCATTCTCCATCCAAGTTTGATCCCGCCCCATCCACCCATAAAGTACATACTCTCCCCGCATTAGTACACACTTGACTTTTGGTTTAAATCCTCCATACAAGAGGGCAATTTTGTAATCACTTAATTACCTTGTTAAGATTGCTTTTCTTTGGTGCAAGTCTAAAAATGTGCATGCATTTATTCAGTCATTCGTTCTTGTGCTTATGTCGTGTGCTCTGCTAAACAGAAGGAATGGCAAGTTGGATTTATTCTCTAGCAAGAAACATGGCAACAAATCAAGGCGAATCAAGTCAGGGTGATCCAGGCCAGGTTCAGGGTAATCAGGGTCAACACAATCAAGGAAACCCAGAGATTGAGAATTCTGGCGATTCGAGCCCAGATGATCTTGTTATGGAAGTTCTCAAACAGCTAGTCCAAGAGAATCAGGTATTAGTCCAAGAGAATTGGGCATTAAATGCTAAAGTCGAGGCGATGGGAATGCAAATGACTGAAATGATGGATATCCTGCAAGCCTTGAAAAACGGGATCACTACTGAAGCTACTGCTGTTGTAAACCCTGGTGAGACTGCAACCATCCTTCCTACTTCAGGACCCGCTGAAACTGTGACTGCTATTCCTCCTCCGGGATCCGGGGTCAATCATCCTGCTCATGCCGCTCAATACGAGGGTTATCATCTCAATGTGGGTAGTGGTCCTCAGGGTCACCTGGCTGCAGCTCCTCAAGCAAGAGACAAGTACCAAGGGTCAGAAGAACGGCCGAAAGCAATTGAAGAAGCCATGGAGGTACACGATCGAGGTCTGGCCCTTAATATGATTCCCTCTCCCATATTCAAGGTGCCTAACATTGGTAAGTTCGAAGGAATGACTTGTCCTGTTAATCACGCGGCCGCACACTGTACAGAAATGTTCCCACTCACAAAAGATGACAAGTTGTTGACCTACTACTTCCGAGAAAGTTTGGCTGGGGAAGCTTTAAGCTGGTACATGCAAGAACATACTCACACTAGGTGTTGGAGAGAGTTAGCTAATGCTTTCCTGGAGCGGTTCAACTTCAATATTGGCAAAGCTCCCAACAAGGCACATTTGCAAAATATGGCACAAAGAAACAAAGAAACATTCAGAGAGTACGCCCTGCGGTGGAGACATTTGGCAGCACAGGCGAAACCGTCTCTTCTTGAGAAGGAGATGGTCGGCATATTCATGAACACTCCACCGCCACTGTATTATGACAAGTTAGTTGAGAGTGCCTCTTCAAGCTTCAAAGACTTGGTCCTTGCTGGGGAAAGTTTGGAGAATGGAGCAAAGAAAGGAAAAACTGCCTACAGTTCAACCGAAGCTACTCCCATAGCAGGATCCAGGGATGTCTCCTATAGTCCCAAAATCCTCCCTCAAGTCCTGCACTCCTCCACTCAAATCAGAAAAAGCCAGAAAACACAAAATTATGTGAGAAGGAAGCCTGAGGATTTCGATCCAATTCCAATGTCCTACTCAGACCTGTTTGACCATCTTGTCAGTCATGACCTAATTTCCATCCGCTTCATGAAACCCGTTCAGCCTCCTTTCCCGAGGAGCTATGACCCAGAAGCTACGTGCAAATTTCATGCAGGGGGAGTGGGACATTCTGTGGAAGATTGTAAAGCATTGAAACATGCGGTCCAGAATCTAATCGACTCCAAACATTTGAATTTCAATGACAGCAATGTTAATGGCTTGACTGTGAAGGAGAGTGGAGAAACCAGTGTTGTGGCGGGCAAAAGAAGGTCACCACAATACAACCCCATCCCTGTGTCATACGCCGACCTATGCAGCTATCTAATCAGTCATGGATGGATCACTCCTCGCAAGATGAGATCAGTTCAACCTCCATTCCCAAGCGGGTACAATCCAGAAGCCACTTGCGAGCTCCATGCTGGGGCAATCGGGCATTCTACTGAAAATTGCTATCTTTTGAAAAGTTTGGTTCAGGGCTTCATTGATTCCAAGCAGTTAACTTTTGAGAAGGGGGGAAGGATCAAGTTCTCAGGGTCTGTGGACTATTAAGCAAGGATAGAAGTTGTTGAAGAGGGTTGAAGTGGTGAAAGCGGCATCATCAAAACATTTGTGTCTTTGTCATGCATTTCATAGCATTTATGAGTGATTGTTGATTTTCATGTAGTTTTTCAGCTCAAAACAATTTTCTGTAATGCAATCCTTTGGCTCTGCCCAAGGCCTTAGGATATTTCAATAAGGGCACACATGTTTCCTTTTAGTATCATCATCAATAAAATGTTATTTTGAATTCCTCAATAAAATTTCTTTCTTTCATTTTGTCATCTGTCTGTTATTTGCTTTTCAATTCCTCCCAACGCGAATCAAAAATAATAATAAATGAAAATAATCTTTGAAAACAACGACGCCAATGGTTCATATTGTGACTCTGATTACCCGATTAACCAAACTGAGAGAGAGGCTGAAGACAACTGGGATGTTTCTTCGGAGTTAATAAGTGAAGAATTGGCAAAGGCTGTAGAAATTCATGATGCCACAACTAGGTTGGGCAATGAAGTCAAAGCACAAGTTCAAGCAAAGTGGAGCAATGCTGAGGAAACCAAACAAATGTTACAGGTGAACCTCTTTCGCGACCAAACCCTTTTCCTTCCTCAGATCAACCAACTTTCCCATTTCCCATTACAAGTACCCCATCACAAAAAAAAATTCATAACCAAATGCCTGCCATCGCCACCTTCCTCACTACCAGTGACCCTTCTACAAAATCAACCCATCTCATTTGCTCCTCCCTCTGAACCTCCTGTCACCCCAGTTAATACCAGAACCCAATCAAGCATCCTCCAACCGCTGCAGGGGTTTCATTGCCATTATCTCTCCAATCACCCCAGACAAGGATCACTTCAAATATCCAAAAATAGTGTATCACTTTTATCAGCTCACTCAACTCAAAAGCAAAAAAGGAAAAAAATCAGAAAAAATGAAACAAAAAAGAATAGATTCAAAAAATGAAAATCCCAAAAATGAAAAAATAAGGGAAAAAGAGATGAAAGAAATATAAGTTGTGAGCTGATACATTTGGCCATAAAGCGTAAGAGATCCTTGTCTCAGTGAACCTTCCTACACCTTGTTGTGTATGACCACCCTTTCTTCCATAAACCTTCAAACACATCATCATTCCTATACATCTCTCCTTTCATAAAACCGCAAACACTACCTCGACCTCGTCATCCCGCCCTCCACAAACCCTCAGTCCTTCCTCAGACTCCACCATCAGATTTGCAATCAAGCTGTTGTGCAAGAATAAGAGAACAAAGTGGTCCGTCCCCATGAGGAATCAAGCGACATGATCAATTTGAGCAAAGGAGAGGACTGACGCCATGATAAAGAGCAATGAATCAACAAGTTTGTGTAAATCACCCTTCTGACATAAGACACTTGCCATTATAACAAAGTCTGTAATTACCAAAGTTCGGTCTGTTGCGCAGCTTTCCAAGCTAAGGTAGTCACAAATGACAGTATGAAGACTCCAGGTCAAGCATCATGATCCCTCCCTACGCCACCCTAAAAATGGGGCAGTTAGAGACAATCAACAAAGGATATCAAGGACGATGATGACCTTCATGGAAATCAGGCTTCGTTTTACACTCTAACAGGGGCAAACCCCATATGATGGAAGTAATACTTTCATCGAGCCTTATCAAACCAAAGTACATTTGTCTTATGTCAGAAGAAGAATAAGAGAAAGCTCAAACCGAAGAAAGCTCATCTTCAACAATTTCAAAGAAGACTCAATGCTCAAAAAGATCATGAACCTCCAAAGGGATTCCCATGGAGATGAACCCAGTATCATGAAGACGAAGAACTTATTCTCCGGAGGGGCCTTTAATTCTCGCAAAATGGGATGCAAGAAAAGAAAACCCCAGTTTCTAGTAAATTCAGATGCAGTCAGAAAGGAGTATGCCTAAAGAAATAAATGAAAAAAGAGAAAGATGAGCCAAGTAAGAATCTGCTCGCTAGGTTGAAAACCCGCAAAGGGCGGCCTAGGCAAAACCAGAGCGACCCGGTGGATTGAAAACCCGCAAAGGGCGATCCAGGCAAAAATTAGGGTCAGAAAACTTGGACTTGAAATGAAAAAGGCAATCAGCACTCCAAAAAGTTTGGATAAAGGGGTGATCAAGGTCATGAGTATGGACGATTGGCATCGTTACTTCAAAAGAAAAAACACAAGATCTGCTTCCCCTTTTTCTTGTATTTTTCCAATTTAAAAATTTTTCAATGTACTTTCAATTGGCGTGACCTTCTGCACGTCCAGTTTCCATAACAATAAGAATTCAACTTTTTCTTCCATGTGTTTGCTTTTCGTGTCTTTTATCTTCACTTATTCTGTCTCTTTGTTTTAAAATAAATGTTTTTATGATTGATGATACTGAATTGTGAAACCTGTGCATGAGTCAAAAAGCATTACAATCATTGCGAAATTTCTGAAAATCACAGAAAATAGGGGATCCCTCAAATAAATGAATTGGCAAAAAAAACAAACGCGGGCACAATCACTTCAAATGGCAAGCAAACTTATGCGCGGCTCTGGCATTGCTATTACCCTAGATGGTCCTCATGTCTCAGGCCCAAAGGAAAAGATTTGCACCAAAGATTAAAACAAGGTTTAGTGATCACCAAGTGAGGCTTCTTTCATGCCAAAAGTCAAGACATTCATAGAGAACCAAAGATTTGCACTGAGAACACCACTCAGATCCAAAAGTTGGGGCATTCTCTTCACCACCCACCCACCCTGGTCTTGGGAAAGTTTGTTCTTTGTCCATCCCATTCATATACCACCCTCAGTTCATAACCAGTACCATAACTTCATCCCCTTTCACAAACCCACTCAAAGAACCCATTTGAAATTGTCATTCTAAAGTGGGGCATTTCCATAACTGTTCACTCCCGCTCAAATGAGCAGAGTTCTCCCTAAAGTCATTCACATCCATAAATTCCTACCGGGGCAGTCTCTCAACTCACTGTCCTAAACCAATCCCAAGTTAACTGACTCACTCGTCCACATCTGCACTCTTATGCATACTTACTAGTCAATGCTTCAGAGAGAGAGAATACAAATTGATCATGTGGTGTTTAAAGTTCAGTCATCATGGAAATGGAAAGGAAAATAAGTGAGCTTGTTAATAAAAACCTTGAGAACACCAGAGTTTGAATCAAATCTAGTTTTTCCAAAGAATGGTCCATAGCCATCTCAATTCCTTGCATTCAAAGTCTCGCGTCTCATCATCATAAAAATGTTTACAAAAATGTTTAAATACTCCAATCATTCATCCTCCTCATGCATGTAGGCATTTCATGTTATTCAAAGCATTACATTCGCATCATCCACATTCATCACAATAAAAGCAAAAGAATACAGACATTCCATAGCATTTATCATCATCACATCAAACATCAAATCAGTTTTCAAAACAAAAAGAGGCATTCTTAATAAATAGTCATAGTCGTCACGATAGGACGCTTGAATTGATCACTCAAGAATCCTAAAGTCCCTATGCTAAAAGAAAATTAAAAACATTCATTGCATCACGTGCATTCGCATAACCTGCCTTTGCATAACATACATTTGCATTACATTTGCATATCCACCTTTTGTGCATTCATCGAAAAAAGAATAAGGAGCATTTCATGAATATCCATGTCTTTGCTAAATTTTTCTGCATCCAAATAAGTTGCTATCTGCTAGTAACAGCTCAAGTCGCCAATGGTCGATCTTACGAAACTCGTGTTTGTTCGATCAACACTAAGGTAAGAAAAAAACTTGCATTCATGCACCATTCCTTGCATCAACTAACGTATGCAGGTACCCTGGATCGGTGCGGCAGCATTGACCAACTGAAGAAAACCAATTGGATTTTCAAATCCCCTTTGGACCCACGTGTCCTCCAGAAAGATTGACTTCACTTCGTATTCGAGCTGCGAGTAAGTCCCCCTGACCTCAATAGGGAAATATCGAGATCTAGACTTGATATAGTACCCTCCCCCGGTCGCTCGAAAGACCACCCCTTTGAGCCCACGTGCTCCCCAGGCCCAAGTGCAAACTCGGATCGTTCGCGATTCGTTAAAAGGCTTTAGGCAGCCTCCTTCGCCGGCTTAATGAGGGCCGGCACCCTTTTTTTTTTTTTGCTTTCTTTACTGCTTTCGCTGGCTTATTGAGGGTTGGCACCAATTGATTCCCAAAAGAAAAACAAAAAAAAAAATCTTTTCATTGCATTTGTATCATATTTCAAAAAGGAACAAAAAAGAGAAAAAAAGAAAAAGGAAAATTCTGGATTCTCTAAGTAGACAAAATTGGTATAATTTCTGATATCTTTATTTCTATTTTGCCTCGGAATATGTTTCGGCCAATTCATATTCCTTGTTAAAATCAAAATAAAGAGGGGCAGCTGTCATACCCTAATTTTGTCCGCCTAGGTCAAAACCCTAATTCTCAACAAAAATAAATAAATTGAGAAGTGTGGCATTATTTTGAAAAGTGTGAAGAGTATTGTGCATGCATTCTAGGTTTTTTTTTTAGGTTGGAAATGCATTTTTGGACAAAAAAATGTTTTTAGGGCAAAGGGTATTTTGGTCATTTTTCAAAAAAAAGAGGATAATTTTTCATCAAAAATCATTGTGCAATTTTAGAGGAAATTATTTGAAGCAAGACACCCTTGGTCATATATTTTTTGCGCATACATGCACGCAATTGCATAAAAATTCAAATTCAAAAAAGGCATCAAAAAGGAATATTCTACAAAAATTTCAAGATGAGGTTTTTATGATATTTTTGGTCATGGTGACCTCATAAAATGGCATATTCCTAAGATTCCTAGTATGTGACCTAAATTGGGTGTATTTTTGTACAATTATCCTAAGAAGAATAATCAAAAATGAAGGGATAATAGAATGGTCATATAATAGTACAATAGTACAAGATGACAACTTGCAAAACTTGGGCACCACTCTCCCTTGCTATTTCGAATTCATCCCCCTTCATTTCCCTCTCATTTGGCATTTTTTTTGTCCCTCATCATGTGTGTTTCAATCCTCACCCTCCATTCAAATTTTAAATGCAATCCTAGAGTGAGATGAGATGCACAATGACCTAAATACCCTTAAACTTAGTTGCTCTCTATATATACCTTAGAAACCTCATCTCACATAGACACCTTTTTTGGCCTCACAATTCATTCACAAAACCCTAGCACACAAACCTCTCCTCTCCTCCTTTGGCCGAAATCACAACAACCATTCCCTCCTCCATTTTTCTTCATTTCACTTCCATTTTCCATCTCATATTAACTCCTACTTCATATATCATCCATCTCTTCTACCAAGATTCTAGTGTTCATCATCCAATCTCAAGAACAAGGCAAGTTGCGTAAGGTTTTGGTGAAGATCTAGTTGATTTGTGGGTTTTCTCTTCATACTCTTTATTTATTAGCTTGGATTCAAGGTATACCTCAAAACTCTTGCATCATTCACTAAGTTTTTTTTGCATCAAAATGTAAAAATCATGTTTCTAATCTTGCATCCTACCATATTCATGCATTTTAGTGTTGGTATATTGTTGATTTGTTGATTGTTGTTGGTGAGAGGTGTCTCAAACATTTTGACAAGCACTTAGGGAGGCTTGGGTGTTTGAGATTGCTTCTCACCCTTGAATAAATTGTGATTTGGGTTGTTATCATTTTGTTTGTTGCATTTTGTGAAATAAAATTGTGTTAGGAAGCTATGAATGTTTCGCACCCTTAGTATAAAATAGGTTTAATCGAGTTTTGATGCATTTCTTTATGCAATTTTGTTATTGAGGCTTGATTTTGAAGTTCCCATGTCCAAACATGTTGTTTGGTTTTGCGAATATTCATTTTTCATGTCTTCTTACTTTCACAAAAATCAAAAAAAATATGAATAGTTGTTGATTTTGGTGTTTGATTGCTTGGATCTTGTGAATAAATGTTCCTAAGTCTTGCTAGTGTCATTTGCTTGCTTGATTTTGTGGATTTGTTGAATGAAATTGTTGTTTGGTTATGTTTTTGGTTCGCAAGTTTCTAATAATTTAGGGTTTTGTTATTTCTTTGTGAAAGGGGTTTGCAATTGTGAGTAAAATGATTTCTCAAATTGTTTTAATGTTGGTCGTTATGTACTTTGCTTGCAAATTATTCTATGTTGATGATTGGCAAGAGGACTCACACTTGTGCCTTAGGCATTTCACTTTAAGTGTTGAGGATTGCCTAAGATGATTCAACACAACCTTGTGCTTTGATTGAAAATTTTGGTTTGCTTGTTAGTAACTTGTTTGCAAAATTACTCTATGTTGATGATTGGCGAGAGGACTCACACTTGTGCCTTAGGCACTTCACTTTAAATGTTGAGGATTGCCTAAGATGATTCAACTTCCTTTGTGCAACTCTTGTTTAAAAATGCAAATGCTAGTTCTCTAACTTGATTAATCAATTTTGGCTACAAAATGACTTGTTATTGCTTTCTTTTGGCCACTTGTGATCATGCAAATGCGATGTTCATTCTAGGTTAATAATTTGTTTTGTGTTGATGATTTGGTAAAAGGACTAGACACTTATGCCTTTGTGCATTGTCTCAAATGTCAAGGATTACCAAAAGGGATTCAACCTTGTGTTTTATCTTGTGTTGATGCCTATTTGAATTAAACTTTTGCATTATCTATTTGTGTGCCTATTCTTGCAATCTATTTGGTTAATGTTGATCTTGCATGTTCATGGCCATTAAATGTTAGATGACTAAGCGTCATTCTTGTGCACCAGTGTAGTAATGGTTAAGGTATATGCTTGCATTGTTGATTGTTTTGCTTGCAACTTGTTAAAGTTTACACTTTGGTTCTTGACTTGGAAATTGATTTGAATTCTCTACTTCTTTTTCTTTTGGATGCCACGCCATCCCAACAAACTTTTATGATCAATATCACCCTCCAATTCTCTTCCTCTCTTCTTCAAGTCATTTCTTTTTTCCAAATTATTTTTCAAATTAAAACTTTTCTTCAAATTGTTTTCTATAGCAATCAAATTTTTTTCAAAAATCAACAACAAACCTTTTTGAAAATTCATAAGGAGTCAAGTCGGACGTACGGCCGGTGTTGACTAGCATCCTAAGATTGGAGTTGTACAGCTCAAACATCTTGGGATACTTATGAGAATTAAAACAAGTAATTAACAACTTGAACTTTTTTTAAAAAAAAAAATGAGTAAGGAATCAAATCGGATGTACATCCGAGATCGGTTAGCGTCTTAGGGTTAGCGAGCTATACAGTTCGTGCGAGCCTAAGATACTTGCTCAAATAAAAGTAATCAACCTCACAACAAATCCTTTTCTTCAAGTAATTCAAACCATTCTCAAAAAGTAGGGGGCACGTCGTCTGTACAGGCGAGGATGTTTGTTGTTTTAGGTCTAGTGAACTGTACAGTTCAGGACCCAGAACCCCTACAATAAAAAAAAAAGCACCAAAGTTTCTCGACTAAAGAGAACTACGTAAGCTTTGAATTCTCCATCGCACCGGGAGATACGTAGGAGCGGGTCACATCCCGTCAAGCACACTTTTAAAAAATAATAAAAAGATTCTTCTTTTCCCCCGCACATCAAGTCAACCAACTCTGTCAAATCAACTCTGTCAAAACCGCACATCAAGTTAAAGGTTCCCTTTCGGTAGAAAGGAGGTGTGGGATGCTAATACCTTCCCCACACCTAACCGACCCCCGAACCTACATCTCTAGTTCTCAAAGGACCACCCGCCTTAAAAAAAAGGACCCTTTTTCAATGTTTTGGTCCCTAAATAAAAAATGTTGATGGCGGCTTCACAAATTTTCACGTTGTACGATGAAAGGTCCAATCCGGATCTTTCTGGGTGCAACAGCTGTTCAAGAGAATATAAATCATTGTAAAAAGACCAAATACCATCCATGACTTGATGTTGTCCCTCCAACCAGATACCTATAGCATCTTTAATCCTTAGAAGCTTGTTTCTATCCCTTCTTTGAACTGTAGAGGCATGAAAAAATTCAGTGTTCTTGTCTCCCCAATTTTCCCATTTAATCCTAGATCTTTGCCCCGAATATACTTCCTCTTGCTTCCAAAGCCTATCCACTTCTCTTCTAGCAAAATCAACCCAATTCCAATCTATTGTAGCATGAGGCTTATTAGGTTCAATCTCAATCTGAGCTTTAAGTCTATTAATTTCATTGGAAGCATTTCTAAATGTATTATGGTGCCACTGCCTAAGGTGAGAGGTACAAGCTTTGACCCTACAATCCTAATTCTTCCAAGGGTCCTCGTGATTAGATTTATTCAACTCAGTAGTCACTTCAGGTCTGCGATTCTCATTATCCTCCCAAATAGCTTCATACTTAAAGGTTCTTCCACTAGTGATGGGGGCCATAGCCTTGAATATGATAAGAGAATGGTCAGAATTAACAATTGGGAGAGCAGTTGCAAGAGCATGAGGATAGATATCTCTCCAAGACCAATTTGCAAGAACCAGGTCAATTTTTTTCCTAGTAACAAAGCATTCACGTGGATTACTAATCCAAGTGAATCTGCACCCTTGTAGCTTAAGATCCATCAAACCAAAATCTTCAAAAAAATCACTGAAGAGCCTCATTCTGATAGGCTCAACCTCCCTAAGCCCATCTTTTCTACAGTGCTAAGCATCTCATTGAAGTCTCCCAAACAACGCCAAGGGCCATTATTAATGGGTTTGAGCATGGCAATCTTAGCCCATAAAGATCTTCTGTTAGCAAATGTAGGATTTCCATAAATAAATGACATTTCAAAGCAGTTCCCTGTCCTTCCTTCCATAGCAGCTGTATGGATATAGTTGAAGAAAGAATCTAGAATTTGCAACTCATAATAGTCATTCCAAAGTAGGCAGAGACCCACAAAAGTACCCTGAGGTTCAACACAGAAGACATGTTGATATCTATATTTTCTTTTAACCTTTTCTACCCGTTCCTTATGGGATCTGGTTTCCATAAGGAATATAATGGCCGGCTTATGGTCCCTAACAAGACCATTTAATTCTCTATTTGTCGTAGTTGCCGCCGAACCACGACAATTCCAGCTCACACAAGTCATTTGGAGGTTGGGGGCATAGGGTGGCCCGTCTGCTCAGCCTTAGCAGAATTGTTGTCTCTCATAACAATGTTTCCAGAGTTTCCCTCCTAAGATGAACTACTATCTTGTTCTTCAACTCTGGACTTCTTTGAAACAACTGTTTTCTCTATACTTGTGGATTCTAAGTCTCTTTTCTTTTTCAGGTACAAACCACTGCCCAAATTGATAGCAAGGTCTTTTTCCTCCTCCAGCTGTAGCATATGTTGGTTCTCAGAGAGGCTGCTATCCTCTGGAGGGTATTAAAAAAAATATTTTTGAGGAGAGGTAAGCATGACCTTTGGAGGTTCCCTCCATTTTACACATTGTTCGTTACTGAAGAATTGTCTTTTTGATCCTCCTTTCCTACATTTGAATTGTGCATTATCTTGATTCCTTTCCTCTTTGTTCTTAAAATAGAAGTTATATATTTTCCTCTTTACAGTAGCTGCTTTTGTTGGAGAGATGTTGGCACCCTCATACCTGATTTGGTTATGCTTGGGACTAGGATAATCCTTGGTAATTATAGGTGACCTAAGCCCAACATCTTCCTTGACCAGATGGAGATCATCAATATTTAAAGGTCCTAAGCCTGGTGAAATACTATCTAAGTCCAAAGGGATCATAGTAGATAGTTTCCCATCTAGAATTGGGTTTTCCAAGACAGGAGCCTCAATTGTTAGCAAAGTATTCTCCCCCTGGTTGATCATAGCAGGAACCTTGTCCTTAGGGGTCATGTGTTCGTCTTCTTTTCTTGGAGAGGGGTTTTTTAGTTGCATAAGAATTTCTCTTCCCAGTTGCATTCTGACCTTCTGCATTAGAGCTTCAACTTCTTTTTCTGCTCTTTATTTTTTGTCAAGTGCTAACTCTTGCAATCTTTGTTTTCTCTACAGATCTGCACAAGTGGATTTCACCTAGGCTCGATGGATTTCCTCTAAAATTTCTTGACTGCTATTAGTTAACAATTGTTGCTGTTGTAATTTCCTATAATCAGCCAATTCAGCATCAAAGAGGTGGGCTTCATAGGGCATGGGATAATTCTGATCAGGGGAGTTCTCCAATAAGTCTTCAAGGGAAACATCCCTTATATGTATTCCAATTGGCTTTTTGCCAAAAGTGGTAGGAACAGTTCTTGTGCCTGAGAAACAATTTGCTTCAGATCAGGGGAGTTCTCCAATAAGTCTTGTATGCACTCCGAAAAATCCGGTTTGGATCCTTCTTCGTACAACGGGAAAAACAATGAAGCCGCCACCAATATTTTAATTTAGGAAAAAACATTGGAAAAATCCTTTTAGGCGATTGGCCTTTGGAAAACGAGAGATATAGGTTCGGGGGTTGGTTATGTGTGGGGAAGGTATTAGCACCCCACACATCCTTTCTACCGAAAGGGAACCTTTAATTTAGTGTGTGGTTTTTGACTGTTGATTTGAAACACTTTGTTCTACTTCTTTTCTTCTTTTTTTATTTAAGAAAATGTTTTTGAAAACTGGGGAAAGAAAAATCTTTTTGTTATTATTTTTTTTTAAAAGGGTGCTTGACGGGAGGTGAACCCGCTCCTACGTATCCTCCGGTGCGATGAGGAATTCAAAGCTACGTAGTTCTAGTCTTGTTTTGAAAAGGCTCTTTTGTTTTTAGCTTTTTAGTTTTTAGGTGTTTTTTGAAATAAGACTCGAGTGTTCACTAATACCAAGCAAGCAACGGCTTCGAGTGGTTTTCATTACTAACTCGAAAGAAAATAAGTTGAAACCGATAATCAAACAAGAAATGGCTTCAAGTGATTGTAAGTAACAACGTTTTTATTTTATCTTTTTTTGCAAATGAGGCGAGCATCGGTGATAATCATCTAGCAAAGGCTTAGGACAATTACCGCTAATGACTCGTGTTGTTTTTGGAATTGAATTGGGTTCGCATGTATTTAAGGTTTGGGAGCTTTCATGATAATCAAACAAGCAAAGGCTTCGAGTGACTACCACTAATAACTCCTCATTAGTGATCAAACAAGCAAAGGCTTCGAGTGGCCACTAATGATTTTGTTTATGAAAAACTTAGGGTTTAAGCTTGGAAAAGAAATTGGTCTTAATTTGTTAAAGACATAGTTTAGAAAAGAAGTTTGAAAGCAATTTGATTTTTGGAAAGGAGTTTTGGAAAACTAGTAGAACATTTTCAATCAAGTTCCAAGTCAATAACCAAAATGCAAATTGCTAAACTACAATTCATGCAATGATCTAAACTAGTAACCATTTTCATGTCAAGTTGTTTAGAAAAGAAAACAATGAATGCAAGAAAGTTCATAGATGCAAGCATAGCACATTCATTGAGATCATGTTATCAAGCAAGCAACAACATAGACACAATTTGCAACTTACCCTTTCATGTTGAAAACATCTCATTACAACATTTGAATACACAATGCATGAATAGGCAAAGATGAACCTAGACTACACATATCATGTCACAATACATAGATAGGCAAAGAATGAACCCAAGTTGAACATTTTGGCAAAAATGCATGAATAGGCAGGAGAATGAACCTAGATTGCACATCTTATTGAAGATGCATGGCAAGAAATGAACCTAACTAGGCATTTATGACACAACATGTGAGTAGGCAAGGAAGTTACAAAGCACAAGTGAATTCAAACATTTAATGAATCACTTGCAAAATCCTAGGGATTTCACATCAACATTTGACATAAGCAACAATGTGGTATCATTTTGATGGCATCAACATTTAGCATATTTCTACAATCAACCAAATGAAAGGAATAAGTTGGAAAGGGCATTTGCCTCAAGTAAGATAATTAGCAAGCCATGAAAAATCAATTTGACATTTTATTTAGCAAGCATATGCAATTAAGGTGTTGAATCCCTTTAGGTAATCTTTAACACTTGGGATATGCACAAGTGCATAAGCGTCAAATCCTCTTACCAAATCATCAACACAAACATGATTTTCAAAGCAAGCAACAAAAACAAGCACAAACCCTAATTATCTCATGAAATGCGACACCAACATAGAGCTAAAACCTCATTTTATTCTTTGAAAGCAACAAAATCATGCAAGCAAATGACATAGATCAAACTTTTTGGCAAGGATTCACATGATTAAGCAAAGGAATGCACTAAAATCACACAAACTCTAATTTTTCTACAATATGCGAACTGAAACATAAGCCCAAATCACAATTTTATTCATGAAAATGCAAGCACAAAATGAAAATAGCACAAACACACAATTTATTCCAAGAGAGAGATGCATTTCAAGCATCCAAACCTCCCAAAGTGTTTGTCAAAATGCTTGAAACACATCTCTCATTCAACAACAACAATTATATCAACATTTCAACATAAAATAGAGCACTAAAATGCAAAGAAATGCTTGATATGCAAAAATAGATTGATGATCTACATTTTTGATGCTAAAATTTTGATGATGCTAAGATTGAGAGTATACCTCAACTCCAAGCTAGAATAGCGAAAGAAATAAGGTGAATGAACACTAAACCACTTGAATCAACCCTCTAATCTTCAATCTTGAGCTTGATTCTTGAGATTTGAAGATGGATCTTTGAAGAGAATGCAAGGATGATGAAGGATTTAGGACTAGAATGTTGATTTGAAGTGAAAAAGTGAAGAAATGAGGTGAGGGGATGAAGAGGGGTATTCGGCCAAGAAGGGAGAAGAGGAGAGGCTAGGTTTTTGAGTGTGAATTGTGTGCAAAAAGCTTGTGAGAGGTGAGGATATGAGGGTATATATAATGTGCAATTAGGTTTAGGGGCATTTAGGTCATTGTGTACCTCATCTCATTCTAGGATTGCATTTTAATTTTGAATCAAGGGTGAGGACTGAAACACACCTTGATGAGGGGCAAAAGAATGCAAAATGAGAGGGGGATGAAGGGGTAGATATTCAGCCAAGCAATGAGAGTGGTGCCCAAGTTTTGCAAGTTGGCAATTGTACTATTGTACTATCCATGAACCTTCCAATTATCCTCTCAATTTTGATTATTCTTTTCAAGATAATTATACATAAATCTAACCATTTTGAGCCATATACAAGGTATCTTGAAGAATATGCCATTTTTGAAAATGAGAGATGACCAAAATTGCCAACAAAAATCCTATCATATAATTTTTGGGAATATTCCTTGTACTATTTTTTGAAATGCTTTCTTGAATTAATTTGAACTTGATTTTTTTTACTACACATATAAAATATGCGCACAATTTGAAAAATGATTTTCTTTATTTTTTATTTTTTGTTCAAAATAATACAATTTCATTAAATAAATTCCCAAAAGTTAATTAATTGGATTTTCAACTAGCAAAAATTTATTAAATTGAAATTGACCAAACAATGCCCCTTTTAAATGCCCCAAAATTCCTTAATTTCTCAAAAATGATTTTGAAAACCTTAGAATGCTTGGGTAAATACCCTAAACCCTTTCTCAAATAATGCATCACTCACAAAATTATTTATTTTTGCTGAAAATTAGGGTTTTGAAACTAGGCGGACAAAATTGGGGTATGACAAGTCTTCAAGGGAAACATCCCTTATATGTATTCCAATTGGGTTTTTGCCAAAAGTGGTAGGAACAGTTCTTGTGCCTGAGAATCAAATTGCAATCATTTCTGCCCAAGATCTCCTAACCCTTTCCCTAATAACTTCCTCACTTTCTTCTTGTGAGTCTTTTTCTCCCAGAGAAGCATTAGAGCATCACTCTCCTTCTTTGTCTTTCTGAAGCATATGAGCTGTGTTCCTAGTGAAGTCTCCATAACTTTGTTTGTGTTCTTTTAGGATAGATGTTATGGTCTTTGCTGGTTGAGCTTGAATGCTCTGATCATATTTAGGAATAGAGTTGCAGTAGGTTGACATGAATTTAGGGATTTTACAGTATTTTTGTTCATGTCCCATTCCTCCACAGTTAAAACACAGATCTTGTATCCTTTCATATTTGTAGTGAACCCAAACTTTTGGTAGGTTTCTCCTAGGAATCCAACATCCAGCAGGAAAAGGCTTTATTGCATCCAGTAAAATCCTAGCTTTGAGGAAGGTTCGGAGCACCCTTCCTTCTAATATTGATTCTTCAATCTTAATCACTTTTCCTACTTTTTGTAGGATAGACAAAAGGTTTTGTTTTAAATACTTTCTCTTTCCTATGGACCCACAAAAAATGAGCATAGCCCAATAAAGGAATAAGCATTAGGTCCAATGTCCACAAAAATACTGAAACACATCAAAAAAACGCGGGGACCACTGTGGGAGAGAGAAAATCCTTCTTTTAGTGCATTTACTTTTACAATTCTCAACAACTCAAAACAGTGCTCCCGCAGCAGCTAAAATCACACCTGATCCTGCACACTTAAAAACTCATTAATTCGAAACAAAGGGCACTAAAAATGCCCAAAACACATTTTAACTACTAAGAACAATATAATTAAATTTCCTAAACATAAACCTTAATTATTTACACAAAATACTCTTAGATGACAGTAATTCAAATTAAAAGAGCACTAATAGCTCTAATTTCTAAGAGTTGTCACACCCCCAAACTTGCACCATTGCTCGTCCTCGAGTAATGACACTTGACAAAGAACTAACAAGATGGACATAAAGGCATATTCAAGATGCATAACTATTTCATCCGGGAATTTTCCAAACATGCTCTAAATGGGCTTTACTTTCAGAACATCACTCAAATACAGACCATGCTTTTCAAGAATTCCAAAGTTATTATTGCTCAAGGTGAGTATTTAACTACTAGACTTAATTCAGTTCCTAACTGAAGTCAATAAAAGTCACAAGAAATAAGGGTTGGAATTGTTACCCTTTTTAAATTCACCTGAAAAGAAGGAACTTTCTTCACAAGTATGATTTAATATTAAGACAATGAGTGATTTGTACTAAGAAGAGTGACCACAAACAATCTCTTTAATATGTTGAGTGAGTAAAGAAGGAAATGACTTCTCTATCTTCTCAACTATAAAATGGAGTTGAGAAGGGTCAGAAAGTTCCGCCTTCAATACTTAACTATTTTCAAGGTAAAGTTGTTAGATTGTTAATAGGCAGCTAAATCAGTGATATTCTTGTAATACATTTAGATACAACTTATCAAGAACCTTCTGAAGCTGTTATCAATGTAATGTAGATGTGAGAAGGGTTGAAAACTGAGTTTTACTTTAAACCTTTTATCAGCAGAGAAGGGTCAGAATACACCTTTCTCAGTTTTCATAAATCATCTCCTGATGGAGAGTTTTCTCATGAAGTGTTAAATAATAGTTTGAAAGAAGTAAATAACACAGTGATTTATAGTGGTTCACCCAAAACATGGGCTACATCCACTCCTCATTCCCTGTGAGTATTTCCACTATTCTCCAAAATAGCTTACAACTTTTACACCTCCCTAGGTTAAAAGAGCTGTTGGTAGTTTTCTTCACACAGCCTACCTACTGTGACAAACCCTAATAGACTCCTTCTGATCTATTAGACTACTTCTAACACAGAAGCACTCACTTCTCAAGTCCTACAGCAATACATGCCACTTGAGAAGGTTCCCTGCAGGTTCATTGTTTAAGTGTTTGGGTTTATGGGATTTCTAGAGCTTGGTTGAGACAAATGGAGTATTCAATAAATACAACAACACAAGACTTAACACATACTCAGAGATCAAGTCAATCCCTTCAGTTTTGTAGCAACTGAGTATGGATGAGAGAAAACTTTGATACTTGAGAAGGTTGGAAGTTAAGAACTCAATGCACTCTCATAAGGATCAATGGCGACCAGGAGCGTATATTTATAGATGGAATTATGTGTAATATCCTTTGGTCCAAGGATTAGCGTCGTTGCAAAGGAATATAGCCGTTTATAGCCGTTGAGAAAGGCTGTCTGCATAATACAGCTGTGTTTCTACTTTTCTACAGAAGACAGTTGTTTCCAGTTGTCATGACTCTTCTTTGCTTGACTCTTCTCAACTTTTGATAGATGTTGAAGATGATGCTTCTCAAGTTGATGCTTTAAGTGAAGATACTTGTAGTATTACTTTATGACCTTTCTCAACTTGACTCTTCTCATCATGACCCTTCTGATGGTCATGACTCTTCTCAACTTGACTCTTCTTATCTGATGCGTCTCATCTTCTTACTTATGCTTCTGTCATGATGCTTCTTAGGCTGATCCTTCTTAGATATACTTCTCATGTTGCCACAGATATAGATGAAGCATATCATGGTGATCTTACTCAAGTTTACCATATGGACTTGATCTTTTGATCTTATCATAAGAAGGTTTCTTTCTTGGAAACATTGTGAACAACATTCTTCGAAGTCTTCTCATGTACAATGCTTCTCATAAGCATATACCTTCTTCAGATTTGCTTCGATATTTCTGTTCTTATTTGACACTCAAGAAGAAACATTAGTAGCATATGAAATCAGATAACTTAAGCTTCTCACCATTTGAGGTTTGTTAATCATCAAAACTTTACTAGGGATTTTGCCTCAACACTAACTAGTTTCAGAATTTCACCAAGCCTTAGAAAGAAAGGTTTTCTTTTGACTTTGCCAAAGCATTTTTCAAAAAGAAGAGTGGGCTAACAATTCAAGCACAAGGATGTCGGGGCTTCATAGCACAATAGAAGGCTTTTTTAAAAAATTAAGATCATATTGCCAATGCATTAGCCCTTATTTTTAATCCTCAATTTTCTCACAGGTTGGCCACTTATTTTGACTGAAACCAAAGTGTGTTATCCACAGATTGGCCTCCCTCCTTCATAACCAACCTAACCACAAATTTTGCCTTTCGACTGAAACTACAATGTGTCACCCACAGTAGGACTCTTTTCTCATGACGCATCGCAAAAGTACCCCATTGGTGCTCTTTTATAAAGCTCATCACCTACTAGGACATATTTAAGGGCCATCTGCTTTACCTTGAAATCAGCACCAGCAGAAGGGTTCCACAAGTAATCCGCTAGGGGGTCATGAACTTCTACGCATTGGGCAATAAATAATACTCTAGTCTAGTACATGCATTAACTAATGATAAACAGAGTTTTTCAATTGGGGAATATCTAGTTTCTGCATTGTTGAGAATCCTACTAAGATAGTAGATAGTTCGATCGGCGCCGTTGTCGTCATCCTGCGCCAGAAGGCAGCCAATGGCTTGATCTTTGGCCGCAATGTAGAGCTTCAACAATCTTCCAGGAAAAGGAGGAACTAGGACTAGAGGATTAGTAAAGGAAGCCTTGATCTGATCAATGGCCTCTGTTGCTTTGCTTCCCATACCAATTCCTCAAAGCTCTTCAGCCTCAACAAAGGTGGAAACGCTTTCATCTTCCCTTCTGAGTTAGCAATAAATCTCCTCAAGAAATTAGTCTTGCCTAAGAGGCTGTGTAGCCCCTTCTTGGTTCTGGGTGGCCTAGCTTCTGAGGTCGCTTGCGCTTTATTCATTTCCACCTCGACACCTTGGTTATGGATCAAGAAGCCCAAAAAATTACATGCAGATACACCGAATGCAAACTTAGTGGGAATCATTTCGAGTTAGTGGAGTCTCATTTGTTTTAGTGTCTGTTCAAGCTCACTCAAATGTGCTTCAAAGCTCTTAGACTTGACTACCATATCACCTTGTGAAATCGATGATTAAACCCCTCCCGGTAGTTAAACCATGTTACCCTAACTAAGTTGTACAGGTTTATATAGAGTTTCTAATAGTAAAAACACTCAAGATAAAAGTGTCATAGTAGCATTCATACATTCATCAATTGGTTCCAAAATACATCACAAAAGTCTTGACTGAAAGCAAAATTAGCTCATGATGAGCTTTAATAAAAAGAAACAATGATTAAAACTGACAATGTGAAGTCATTACAAAGCTTACAAATCAATATTCAGAGCAAGGGAAAAAGCGGATGGGATAAACCTTTAGGTATCTAAAGTAATCTCCTACAATCATCAATTTGCTCCCTTCAAATCTGTCTAGTGTTGTAACAGCAATAACAAAACAAACACCAACAAGCTTTTGCAAAAAAGCTCCAATAATGAAGTTTAAGCAACAAAAGATGGAGAGGAACAAGGAAAAACGTGATGGACGATGGTATGGCGGCTGAGTGTGATGGACTAAGGATGATTTCAGACCTAAGGGCTTGATGGAAGAAGGGATTCTCCTTTTTTCTCGGGCAAAAGGTTTTGTTTTAAATACTTTCTCTTTCGTATGGGCCCACAAACAATGAGCATAGCCCAATAAAGGAATAAGCATCAGGTCCAATGTCAACAAAAATACTGAAACACATCAAAAAAAACGCAGGGACCAATGTGGGAGAGAGAAAATCCTTCTTTTAGTGCATTTACTTTTACAATTCTCCACAACTCAAAACAGTGCTCCCGCAGCAGCTAAAATCGCACCTGATCCTACTCACTTAAATACTCATTAATTCCAAACAAAGGGCACTAAAACTGCCCAAAACACATTTTAACTACTAAGAACAATATAATTAAATTTCCTAAACATACAACGTAATTATTTACACAAAATACTCCTAGATGACCATAATTCAAATTAAAAGAGCACTAATAACTCTTATTTCTAAGAGTTGTCACACCCCCAAACTTGAACCATTGCTCGTCCTCGAGTAATGACACTTGACCAAGAACTAACAAGATAGACATAAAGGCATATTCAAGCTGCATAATTGTTTCACCGCGGAATTTCCCAAACATGCTCTAAATGGGCTTTACTTTCAGAACATCACTCAAATACAGACCATGCTTTTCAAGAATTCCAGAGTTTATTATAGCTCAAGGTGAGTGTGTAACTACTAGGCTTAGTTCAGTTCCTAACTAGTTTCAAAATTTCACCTAGCCTTAAAAAGAAAGGTCTTCTTTTGACTTTGCCAAAGAATTTTTCAAAAAGGAGAGTGGGCTAACAATTCAAGCACAAGGATGTCGGGGCTTCAAAGCACAACAGAAGGCTTTTTAAACAATGAAGATCATATTGCCAATGCACTAGCCCTTATTTTAAATCCTCACTTTTCTCACAGGTTGGCCACTTATTTCGACTGAAACCAAGTTGTGTCACCCACAGATTGGCCTCCCTCCTTCATGACGAACCTAACCACAAATTCTGCCTTTCGATTGAAACTACAATGTGTCACCCACAGTAGGACTCTTTTCTCTTTAGGCATCGCAAGAGTACCCCATTGGTGATCTTTTGTAAACCTCATCACCCACTAGGACATATTTAAGGGCCCTCTGCTTTACCTTGAAATCAGCCCCAGCAGAAGGGTTCCACAAGTAATCCGCTAGCATCTTTATCCAGGCATCGACCAGGTCTTGCTCGGTCACCGCTGCAGTGTCCTCGTGCATGACTTCCACAACCATTTCCTTGTATCTGGAAGCCTGATGAGCGAGATCATTTGCTTCCTGAATCTTGTCTCTGGGGACATACATAATGACTACCTCAGCAAACAGCTTTAACAAGCTATAAGCTGAGGCACACAACTCTCCCGACTTAGCATTATAGCATTTTTATTTGCGAGTGATTTTCTTAATTACTAGTTGAGAATTCCCTTTGATCTCCACGTAATGGACCTTCACGGCGGCCAGAATATCAAGTCCTATAATCAATGCTTCGTACTCGGCCTAATTCTGGGATGCTTGATCCTCTATCCTGCACATGAACTTCCATGTTTTGCCACATGGGCTAGATATGACTACCCCCCACACATGCCCCTGTTTGAGTGCTCGAGCCATAAAAAATGAGGACCCAAGGTTTTAGCTCGATGTAATAAACAGGCTCGGCTAGGGGCCCATGAACTTCTACGCATTGATGTTGAGCGAGAAAATTGGCGACAGCCTGTCATTTGACATCCTTTAAAGGTACATCCAATAAAGCGAACGCATTTAATTTAATGGACCACTTTACAAGTCTACCTTGAAAGACAGACTAATTAAAAAGGTACCTTACAATGTCAACTTGCATACAACTAGAACCTCTTTGGGCAGTAAATAATACTCTAGTTTACTACATGCATTAAATAATGATAAACAGAGTTTCTCAATTGGGGAATATCTAGTTTCTGCATTGATGAAAATCCTACTAAGATGGTAGATAGTTCGCTCGGCTTCGTTGTGGTCATCCTGCACCAGAAGGCAGCCAATGGCTTGATCATCAGCAGCAATGTATGGCTTCAACAGTCTTCCAGGAAAAGGAGGAACTAGGACTAGAGGATTAATAAAGGAAGCTTGATCTTATCAAAGGCCTCTATTGCTTTGCTTCCCATACCATTTCCTCAAAGCTCTTCAGCCTCAACAAAGGTGAAAACGCTTTCATCTTCCCTTCCGAGTTAGCAACAAATCTCCTCAGAAAATTAATCTTACCGAGAAGGCTTTGTAGCTCCTTCTTGGTTCTGGGTGGCCTAGCTTCCGAGATCGCTTGGGCTTTATTCATTTCCACCTCGATACCTTGGTTGTGCACCAAAAAGCCCAAAAAATTACATGCAGATACACCGAACGCAAACTTAGTGGGAATCATTTTGAGTTAGAGGAGTCTCATTTTTTTTAGTTTCTGTTCAAGCTCACTAAAATGTGCTTCAAAGCTCTTAGACTTGACTACCATATTACCTTGTGAAATCGATGATTAAACCCCTCCCGGTAGTTAAACCATGTTACCCTAACTAAGTTGTACAGGTTTATATAGAGTTTCTAACAGTAAAAACACACAAGATAAAAGTGTCATAGTAGCATTCATACTTTCGTCAATTGGTTCCAAAGAAAATCACAAAAGTCTTGACTGAAAGGAAAATTACATGCAGTCACACCGAACGCAAACTTAGTGGAAATCAGTTTGAGATAGTGGAGTCTTTTTTGTTTTAGTGTCTGTTCAAGCTCACTCAAATGTGCTTCAAAGCTCTTAGACTTGACTACCACACTGCCAATGTATACCTCCATTCTCTTGCCGATCAAGTCATGGAAGATCGTGTCATCACCCTTTGATAGCCACCAATAAAAGTTAGGATGGCATTGTTAGCCACGACATCGACTAACATATATGCCACATGCATACCATACTCATCCTTAGGAGTGGCCAGGTTAAGGTTACTGTAGTCAATACACACCCTCACTTGGCAATTATTTTTTATTACTGGTACTATATTGGATAACCATTCAACGTACCTGGTGGTTCTTATGAATGATGCCTTCAACAGCCTCTCGACCTCAGCTTTGATCTGCGGCATCAGCTGAGGGTTGAACCTCCTCGATGGCTATTTTTGGGGTTTGCATTCGTCCTTGATGGGAAATCGATGTTCCACCATACCTCTGTCTAAGCCCGACATCTCATGGTAATCGTAAGCAAAGCAATCGCGGTACCTTTTTATCAACTCAACCACTTGGTCCATCTGCGAAGCATTCAATACCCCACTGATTTTAGTCATCCTCGGCTCTGATTCAGTTCCTAGATTGACTTCTATCAAAGGGTCTTGAGCCTCGAAGGTAGGAACCCTTAACTGGATAGGTTCAAGGTGAGGAGGATCGGCTAACTTTCCTTTCTTGGCATTATCTGATACTCCCATGCAGACTGTCTTGTTTTTCTTTTTGTTTCTTAGTTTCGTAGATAATTCAAGCCACACGTCTCTCTCACACCTAACCTTACACTCTTTAGAAGAGTTAGGGAACACATAGTTGAGGAACAAAGTTCCTTCCTGGACGCAATTGCTTGAAGAAAGAGGAATCACAGAATGTCCAGACCTCTTGCCGATTTTATGGCTATGTTCGAATTGTTTGACGACAACACAGTCATCTGTGGGTATGGCTGTGAACCCACCGAAAACAGAGTGCTTCAGGAGACTATTCATATTGAAGACTATTCATATTAGCAACATTCGCTATAAACTGCCCCCAGTGTTGGCGTTGGCAACATTACAAGGCTGAGGAAATCCAGGATTAGGAATTACCATATGACTGGACCTATTGCATGCTTCCCATGGAAACATGAGAGGTCCCTGTTGAGGTCCTGCCGCACCGACATACGGTGGAGCCTGTTGCACGCTCCCCATTGGACTGGGTAATCCTCCTTGCAATTGGTTGGGGACGTCGAGACACGTCCGCTACTGGCTTGCATCGCGTGTCTCTGCTCCTATTCTTTGGCCTATTGCACCTCACTGTGCACCTTAGGTTTAACTATCATCTAATTGTTGGGAGACTTGAAACATGATGTCATGACTTCCCATGTCTATCTGCTGCCGAAGGAATGAGGTGGTCATCACCTCGGGTTCTTCTTCAATCGGGTGTCATTGATCATGAGGTTTTGTAACGACTGCATGAGACATGAATCATGGCGCCCGACAGACCCGTTGGTTCTGTGTTCTTAGCCTTCATCGTAACCGTCTTTTTGGTTGCAGAATTCGATTCCATGCTCAGGCTTCGACCAGAATGCAAGTACATACACCAATGATAATCCAGGAAGGCGAAATAAACTCGAAGGTATGTTTGCATGTTTTTCTCCAGTCGGGCGGGCGATCTTTGTTGTCGTCAAACACTTCAGACCTAGCCATGTGATCGGCTAGAGGTTTGGACAGTTTGTGATTCCTCTTTTCTTCATGTAATTGCGCCGAGGAAGGAACTCTATTCCTCGACTATGGGTTCCCCAACTCCTCCAAAGATTGTTAGGTTATGTGTGAGAGGGACGTGTGGCTTGGATTATGTACAAAACTACGAAAACGTAAAGAAAAACGATAAACTAAATATAAAGTAGGTGAAAAACTTGTGTATTGATTGATGTGTGTTTCTGAAATATACAAGTACTACTATATATACATCAGCCTTCGTTGGCCACCATTCGAGCCTACAACTACCCACCATCGGATTAATTAAGATTAGTGGTTGTAATTAAGCCTAACCCTAGAAACTCCGAGTCCACTCCTCCACGATCTCACTAGCACAGGTTACTAGGGTAAATCCTTAGTCGCTCCGCATTCGACGGTGTCTTCTGCTTCTTGACCTTATCCGCTCCAACGTAGTATGTCCACGTACCTGCATTGAATACGTGCGCTAAAAGCAAAAACTCACTGCCTCGACCACATCCTTCATCGGTCATGTCTTCCTTTCGGCCTTCGGCCGTTGATGCCTTAGCCGAGTCAATCTGTAGTCGAGGCTCCCTCCAACCGAGTATTTGCTACACCTCAGTGATTCTCTCTATTACCTCGAGCTTCAATGTCTTCAAGTATTTGTCCTTGTGCTTCCAAATTGAGTCTTCCCTATATCACGACAATTGTTACATTGTCTCTGCCCTAATGTTCTTATGGCTGCTTCTGTCTTGTCTTGGCCTTAAACTCCATTTTTCCTTCGGCCAACAACTTAATTTATTTTGGGTGTTAACAAACCCTTAAGAACAATAAAATTAAATTTCCCAAACATAAAGCTTAATAATTTACACAAACTACTCTTAGATGCCATAATTGAAATTAAAAGAGCACTAATAACTCTTATTTCTAAAAGTTATCAGTGCCCTCGTCGCGCAAGGTGGTGTCAAGAGTCCTCAATCCCAGCTTAATGCTTTGAGAGCGATCCTTCAAGATCGCTTTAAGTGAGCTTGTACCCCATCCGAAATGCACTTTTTTGTGGTACGAAGTTAAATCGAGTTGTACAGGTCAATAATGGACAAGAAGCGTACTGAGAAAGGAGTTTAAACTTTACTTTGAGGATTGGATTAGGTGCCTAATTGGCTTCCTACTATCAATATAATTTGATGTTATGTTACATATTAGAATACCTCACGTACTCTATTTATAAAATTCCTTCTTATCCGCAAAAGATGACCATCAACAAAAATGAACTTTGTTGAAATTAAGGAATATGATTTCAAATTCTGAAATTTGTTTGTGTTTTCCATCACAATCATCATGAAACTGTCTTAATTTGTTCCTCACTTATAGTGAATTATTCTAATAATCTACTAATGGATGTACTCATGAATCATGGCTTGATTTCAGTTAATTAGTCTTGACTCAAAAACTATTCAGATCATTTTAATATTTGTCATCATGGACACGTAATCAGTGAAAATTTGACACGAACCCGCTTAAAAACTTTTTATTTGACTGAACTTTTAGACCAAATTAAATGTGGCAATTCAGCCTATTCGTTGCATTATAATGGAAATTTCTTTTTAATGAGAATTTCAACGTAACAAATTAAGGGCTCGTTTGGGGTGGTATGAGTCTAGTTTTTGGTTTTGAAAGTCAATTCCAAAACCAAAACACGTTTGAATAAAATGGGTTTTAGTTGGTTTTTTTCTTAATTTCAAAACAGTTTTCCATCAAAAGTCAAAATAAAAAAACAAGTTTTATAGTTCGTTCTAGTTTTTGTTTCATCCACATCTGATCATCAATATATCTGACCACCACCAACTACCATTCTTTCCACCACCAACAAATAATAACCACTAACCACCACTCTAACCACCACCGACCACCACTCCGACCACTATCAACCACCACTTTGACTACCATTAACCACCACTCTATTGGTAGCTAGGATAGTGTTTACCGTGGTTTTTGGTAAACAACCGCTAGTTTAAAATTATTTGCTTGCAAGATCAACTAGTAAATCTTAAGACATATTGTGCAATGATTTCCCAGAAATTATCGAGTTTCGTTAATGTTCTTACGGTTTTAATGAAAATGATGAAGATAACCGCCAATTTCAAAGGTGTTAAAACTATCGAAATTACTTCAAAATGATACAGTTCTGAACAGAATGTGTAAAAAGCAAGTAAAGTGCAAGGAATTTATGAAAACAGATTAAAATTGTATTGAATGAATAGAAATTGGTGCACAAGTGCATACATCGTTCTGTAACTCGCTTTTCACTCTCACTTGGAAGTTGGAGTATGAGAATTCTGTATGTGCGTATTGTGACCTATTTTTCCTATGAAAAACTACTATTTATACAAATAGAAATAACTGTACAGAATATTTAAATATGTAACTGCTACATCCCTTCGACAGCGGTTGCTTGATTCCAATCCGTTACCAGTTTTCAAAACCTCTTCTTGTCGAAATCACTGTCTTCAACACTTCGATTTCAGCAAGCCTCATGTCGAAATCATCTTGACACAACCAAATAACTTAACTCTTCTCAATGTCGACATTGACATCTTTCTCTTGAGATAATAAGTCAAACCTCGTTGACTGCATTTAATTGAGCTTGTCGAAAATGCAGGCTAACAGATAGGTCTTCCAAAAATCAACGAGAATTCATTGTCTTCTTCCATGTCAAGAACCACAAAATCTACTGACAAGAAGAATTTGTCAATTCTCACACGGACATCTTCGACTACACCATATGGATGTTTCATCGAACGGTCAGCTAGATGCAAAGTCATCATGGTGTTTTTAATCTGACCAATCCCCAATTTTTTTAAATTGGAGAGGGGCATTCGGTTGATACTTGCTCCCAAATCACACAATGCTTTCCCAAAAGTTCTATCCCCAATAGTGCAAGCAAACTTCTGGGATCTTTAAGTTTTTGGCGTGTTGCTGTGGACTACCAAATTTTTATCAACTTAAATTTTAATTTCTTGATTGATTTTTAATTTGTCATTTTATTTTATTTTTATCTCTTAATCACTCTAACTTTGTTTATGCGAGGCACCAGCTCAGCTGACCTTCTTTTTGATCCAGAAATTGAAAAGACTGCAAAGGTCCATCGAAAGGCTACAAGAGAAAGAAAACCCTGAGAAAGAAAAGCAGTAAGCGAAGTAGAGACTATTGCTGAGATTCATGTGATTAAAGATATGGCTGACCCACCAGTTTGACGCCTTCTTGGAGGCTATGGGAATCGTGACACAAATAGGCAGAGGTTACCAATTTCTCATCAATTGGTAACCGCAAATAGGTATGAGATCAATCCAGGAATATTTCGTGAATTGAGGGAGGTGCAATTTGGTGGAAGACCGTGTGAGGATGCACACAAATATCTCACCAATTTTGCACAACTATGTGAAACAATGAAAGTGGATGGTAATACTGATGAAGCTAAAAAACTGAGACTTTTTCCATTCTCTCTAAAGAATGAAGCCAAAGAGTGGTTTGATTCACAACTTGAAGGTAGCATCCCTACGTGGAATGCTCTTGAAGACAATTTCCTTGAACATTTTTTCCCTCCTTCCATGTTCATTAAAAGGGGGAGGGGGGGCACTCAACAGTCTTGAGCAAAAAGAGGGTGAGTCGCTCTATGAGACTTACAAAAGTTTTAAGATCACATTGAAGGCTTGCCCGAATCATGGTTTTGATGACCATCAACAAATGAAAATCTCTTTTACTGGATTGAGACTGAATGCCAGGATGATGCTGAATATCTTGGTAGGTGGTTCTCTGAATTTCAAGACTACAGTAGAAGCAAGAGAAATTATTGAAGCTATGGCTTCAAATGATTACTTGGCAGCTCATGAAAGAGGAGGCACATCTAAAAGAGGTCTCATTGACTTTGATGCTCAGAGTGCCGGGTTGGCTCAACAAAAGATAATCACTCAATAGTTGGAAGAACTGAAAAGGGGAATGGAAGCTCTAAAGTTGAATTCGGTGCAACACCAATCTGCTCAAGTAAATGTTGTTACAGGTTTGAAGTGTGACTATTTTGAAGGTCTAGATTCTAACCAGGACTGTGAACTTCCCCTAGAAGTCCAAGAAAAGATATTTCTTTGTAAAAAATAATCCATTTTCCAACGCTTACAATCTGGGGTGGAGGAATCATCTGAATTTCTCTTGGAAGGATCAAAGGTAAAGTCAAAATGCTCCTCAAAAGTAAGCAGATTGGGAGATGGAAATTGAGGGATTAGCCTTACAAACTTCTTAATTCATGGAGGAGACAAGATCAGGTTTCAAAAGTCTAGAAGCTAGTTCTAAAAATCAAGAAGCCTCCATCAAAAATCTAGAGACTCAGGTGGGCCAACTAGCCAAGCAAGTTTCACAATGAAGAGTCTGGAAGAAGTGGTTGAGTCTGGTGATAAACCTCCTTTGGGTGTTGATGAGAATTCTAATGTAAAAGATAAGTCAAAACTGCCAAAGCCAATTATTAAGCTATCATTCCCTCAGAGACTAGGGAAGGGGCAAAATGAGAAGCAGTTTGGTAAGTTTTTAGATGTTTTTAAAAAAAATTACAAACTAACGTTCCTTTTTCAGAAGCTCTTGAAGATATGCCCAAATATGCCAAATTCATGAAAGAAATCCTCTCAAAGACTTATCAGTCTGTGTGCCTGGATAATACGTTTTGGCCTCCTCTGTTCGCGTGCATGACCTTTAACGGCTTGTGGGGCTTATGGTTTCAACTCTAGGTTTTGGAGCTTCACTTTTTCGGGTGTCCTATCCACCTCTAGGAGTTTTGCGACTGCATCTGTGAGCTTGTTACAGAGTGTGCTGACCTTTTCTTTTTTGGTTCTGGTTGGGTGCTTTCTTGGTGTTGGTGAGGTGTGGCTAGGGGCTTTGCAGTCCTATCTGGCTGATTTCGTCTCTACCGTTGTGAAGACTGTGGCTGCCTGATCTTCCTCTTTGTCATGTCTTGGTGTTGTCCTCTGTTTTGCATTTTGGAGTGGATCTAGCGCATATGGTGTGGCATCGGAGCCTCTGTGTAGGGTTGTTTCTTCGGATCTAACAGGATGAAGGTTGGGAGCGCGAGTCTAAACAAGATACAATGTTGTTACATCAGCTATCAAATGTAATGTCTACTTGCCTATTCAATTTGTAAACATCCCACCCCCATGATAACCTTTTAATTTGAGCCACCATTTGTGTTACATTGATTGCTTCTCCCCTAAAACTTACTCTGTTACGTTTGATCCAAATGATAGACTATGGCTATCCATACAATATATCGCACCCTTTTGGTCTTCTTTCCACCATAATCAAATCCATGTATCTTGAAATGTTCCCACACACTGCTGACTTCTGCACAATTGAACCCGCACCAGCTCTCCACAGCATTCCATACCTGTTCCGAAACATTACGCGAAACAAAAAAATGCTCAGCGTCTTCATTTTCTGTGCAACACAGAGCGCATAAAGTAGCAGAAATCATAATTCCTATCTGCTGCAGAGCGGATCTGGTAGGGAGTTTGTTAGTTAGAACTCTCCACGCATGAACTAGGAACTTTAACGGAGCACTTGATTGCCACACTCTCTTTGATGATCTTCCGTTTGTCCTCCTCAATTGCCGGCTCTTCGCTCAACTAAATTAGATTCGATATGCTGATTTAACGCTGTACTTAGCAGAATTGTCGTGCATCCAAACCCACTGATCTTCAGCTGTTACATCCGGGAAAGTTGGTAACAGCATGTCCTGTAATAACATCAAATCCTGTTGTTCACAACTTTCAACCGAGCCCCATTTATTTGTTGACAGAGAAAATAACTGTGGAAACAAATCACTTAGCTTCTCTTGGCAGCACCACGCATCATACCAGAATTTTAAACACTTCCTGTTACTAAATTTCAGTCGCACAGAGTCACAAAACCAGTTCCGGGCAAGAGACCCGCACTCGTGTATTGTGAACATATTCTTCAACCAAGTTGAATGTTGCGACCTACTCAATATCCCTTCGTTTCTGTACAGCCAGTTCAGTAGTTCAAACCATACACTCTTTGAGTCTGTAAGCATCCTCCATCTCCACTTGCCAATTAAAGACAAATTAAACAATTCCATATTCCTAACCCCCAATCCTCCCATTTCTTTCGGCAAACATACTCTTCTCCATCGCACCCAACATACCTTCTTTACTTCAGCACTCCCTCCCATAAAAAATTCCGCTGAACTTCTCCATGTAGATAGTTTGGCCCATAATTTCTTGAGAACTGGATTCCAAGTTGCTCTCATCCTTGGATTAGCTCCAATTGGGATTCCTAAGAAATTGAAAGGAACCGAACCAGTCCAACAGTAAAGAAATTGAGTGGCCACATTTATCTCCTCCTCATTAATATTCAGCCCCACCAAGCAACTCTTGTTAAAGTTCACCCTTAGTCCGGATACCATTTGATACACTCTCAGAATTGCTTTCAAACACCACAAATTCTCCCTTGACTTCTTGCATATAATGAGAGTATCATCAGCAAATTGCAATATCGGAAAGGACAGCTCTTCTTTGAGTGGTACTTCATGAAAAAAACCTGCCTCTATACTCTTTTGACTTAACCCCGTGAGACCTTCAGCAGCTATAAGAAAGAGAAACTGGGCTAAGGGATCACCCTGTCTCAATCCCCTCTCCATCGAGAACTCCGGTGAAGGGCTACTGTTAACTGAGACTAAGACTGAACCGGTGAAAATGCAAGCTTCCATCCATGCCCTCCATTTTTCATTGAATCCCATTCTTCTAAGCATGTAATCAAGAAAAGACCAACTAACAGAATTGTACGCTTTCTCAAAGTCTACCTTAAACAAAAAAGTTGGCCACTTCTTTCTCTTTGATGCATTAATTAACTCGTTTTCCACAACCACACCATCAAGAATTTTCCTTCCTTTTAAGAATGTTGTCTGAGTTGAAGATATATAATCCCCGGAAGCACCCCTTTAAGTCTATTTGCTAAAATCTTCGCTATTATCTTATAAATACACCTAATCAACGATATTGGGCGAAAATCATTCAGCTCTTGTGGATTCTTAACCTTTCCAATAAGGGTCACAAAAGAACTCGTGAAAGCTCTAGGTAGTTTGCCATTATCATGAATCGGGTGCAGTTGAATGTTTGTGGATTGGTATGCTCCTTGGTGAGGTCTCAATGCATCTGTCTTTTTTCCAATAATTGGAACGTTTTATTTATTGAACCTAAAACAAGTAAAATTCAAGGCTTGGGAGGGGGTGGCCGAAGCCAAAACCAACAAACAACACCCAAATAGCCAATACATTAAAATAACACTTGTAGCTGCTACAAACACCATCTAAGAAAACATGAAAAGAAATGCACCCACAACATATGTCTTGAATTCAATTCAAATAGCATTTGAGTGCATCAACTATTGTAGCTGATTTTGTGTTTGCCATCCACGATAGGCGTGTTGCTTAGTATTGCACATTACTCCGTAGTGACAATTCGTTTGATGTATTGTAGTTGTTTTTCGATTGTTTGTTTTAGTAGCTTTTATGAAGTAATTCTAAGGTGGACACAAATACTTAGACACATTATTTGGGCACATACACAAAAAAGCGATAAATGTTTTTAGGGAAACACACAACTATTATTTTATTATTATTTATTTTTGCATTTATTGCTTTTTTTGTGAGTATACCCAAATGATGTGTCTAAATATTTGTGTCCACCTAAGAATTACTCGCTTTTATGGGTGTGGTTTGAGCATGTTGGTGTACTTTGGTATTGGCCATCTTTTCCTAGCTTGCTTGGCGTAGGTGCTATCAATAAAACCTCCTCAATTATCGGGGGGAAAAACTAACAATGGTGTAAAACCAAAGTTGATTTGTGAATGAACACAATATGATCTCAAACCTCCTAGTAGTTATTGCAGAAAG
This sequence comes from Astragalus glycyphyllos, assembly GCA_963573325.1. NCBI lineage: Eukaryota > Viridiplantae > Streptophyta > Magnoliopsida > Fabales > Fabaceae > Astragalus > Astragalus glycyphyllos. The sequence continues at coordinate 22,858,495 of OY754308.1, forward strand.
CACAAGATACTCCTGCCACATTGTCAATGACTTCATGCCTATAAAGGGAAGCTCTTTTTAGGAATTCTTTCCAACAAAAACTTCCAAAAAAATAAACAAACAAACATTGATAAATTACTTAAGATAAAATATAATAATGTGAAATAATACGTAACTGAATCATGTGCACATAAAACCTGATTATTACCTCGTCAAAAAAATAATAACTGATTATATAAATTTTTGAAATTCCAATATTAAACCAAGTATATAAATACATGGGCCAGCTGTCCCACCCTTCGAGGTGCCTCCAATCCAGCGAGGGGAATGGTCACTGCGTTCGGCGGTGGATACTCTGGTCTCGACCATAAAGTATAAATAATAAAATACAAAAAATTACAGGTATAAATAATATATTTAAGGCTAAAAATAATTGAAATGATTAAAAAATTAAAATGACAAGGAAGTAATAAGATAACATGGGCTTGTGTGCTGAGACTAACACACAAGAGTCCCACATAACTTTCCACTTGAATTCTTAACCCTACAAGAACATATGCATAAAGGAAAGTATGGCGTATCTCTCCCATTCCTATTTCATCTACTTGTCTCTCCCACAATATCCCTATTTAATAACATCCTTAGCTCAATGCCTTTCCCAGACATTATTATCTGAATTGTCCTCTTTTCTTTTCCTTTTTTCCTCTCTCTTGAATATTCCTATTTCATGATACTTGTTTCTTTCATATTTTCTCTTGAATATTCCTACCTAGCTAGCTATATAGCTAGTTACCTCTAGGCAGTAGTACTTCTTCTCAGGTGTTCTCTCTTTGAGTACTCTTTCACCTACCTTAAACAACAAAATATTTCTGATCACACCCCTTAAATTTACACCTACACCTACCCCTTTTACTTTCTTAAAAATGTCTAGAAGAAGCTCCCGTTCAACTGAGATCACTGAAGCTCAGATCAATGATCTTGTTATCAAGTTACAACAGCTTATCCCTGAGCTTGCAAGGCGTTCCAGGAAGGTAGTAAATTTTTTTCATATCCTTATTCTCTCTTCTTCTAATTCTTTCTGTTTTTGGTATTCTTTCTCTTTATGGCAATGTGAGCAATTTTCTGCATAATCACACTAGGATTTGGATTCTATAAATTTAGTAAAGTTTGAAATGAGTAATTTATTGTTGAGAAAATTAAAGAATAATTATGCACATTGATTTTCTCATAAATTGTTGAAATTATTTATTTTACATTTTAAAGTGGATACTGCATATTAATCAGAAGTTAAAAACGGATTAAAATAAAAAAAATTATATGAAATTATATTGATTTTTACAATTAGAAAAAATAGAACAAATAACAAAATTATAAAAAACAATAAAAGTAAAATTTATCACTATCTAATTGGTTCATAGTTTTAGTTATATAATTAGACAATTAAAATTCATTTAATGAATATAGTGCTAATAATACAAATAATCAAAGTATATTCATTCCTGATCTGTAATTGTTAGGCTGAATGTCACAGGTGCGAGAGCCTCACATTTGTGTGAGTTCTAAGTAGGACTTACCATTCCATCTAAGGAAAAAAAGTATTTATGCCTGAATTAGTTGTATGTACAAAGAGTTCTAAGTATTAATTAAAACTAGTTTCACATTATTTAAATTTTTGAATTAGTTGTACACGTAGACATTGTGTTTATACAAGAAATGATATGGATCACAAGGAGTCACATGCATATAGACATGACACACAGATTTTTTGTGGCGTTGGTTAGCTTTGCTAGATAAGTCATCACGCTTGTGCCCTCTCCTTGACTCTTTTACCCCACAACATACGACGTTGTGGGACTCAGACATTCCCACTTGCAAATATGGAAAATGAAATAAATAATTAAACAAACAAAATTAATAATGTGAATTCTCATGTTGTTTTTGTATGTAGGCTTCAGCTGCTAAGGTGTTACAGGAAACTTGCAACTACATCAAAAGCTTGCATAGAGAAGTTGATGATCTAAGTGACAGATTATCACAACTTTTGGACACCATTGACCCTAATAGTGCTCAAGCAGCCATCATTAAGAGCTTAATTATGTAATAATATAATATGTTTGGTAAAAAATAGTGGATAGCGGATCAGACTTGCCAAACAAAGCCTAAATCATAGTTTGCTTATGTGTATGTTTTACTAGCTAGCTAGTACTTTTTCTATCATCCTCTCTTATGGGTAGGATTTGGTTGTTATTTTTAAGATCAATGTAATGTAAAGGGTTTCCATTTTAGGCCTTATTTTTATCAGGCATTTAAATAAAATGTGCTTCCCATTGGTTCGAGTTAGGAAATTTGAATAGTTAATTATATGATTATATATGTATCCATGCATAGAGTTACTAAAACCCTAGCTATAGGCCTATCAACAACAAAAATATTTATATCATTATCATTTCTAAAGAAAAAAGTCCTCGTATATTGTAGAAAAAAGACCAAATCTAAAATTTTCGACTTTAAGAAAAAAATACCTCAACTAAAAATTTATTTTAGGTCTCGCCTACTAAAAGGCAAAGTTTTGAAAAATCGAACCGGACATTGAACCGGTGACTCAGTGAGCCCTCCAGGTCATGGTTCAACCACTTAAAACCGCTCAAACTCAGATAAAACCACTTTGAACCGTTGAAATAACCGAACCATATATGGTGGCGGGTCATGATTTAACTGGATCAACCGCTCCGGTTGTATAGGTTTTTAAAACACTGCTAAAAAGAGAATTTTAGCCAAACTCTCATCACATATGAAGTGTCAAATTATTTTCAATCTCGGAGGTGCAACATGTTAGTATTTGATTCTATATATCTATCGATGTATCTCAGCAGTTTTGGGTGGACCCTTTGAAGGGTCAAGTTTTAAACCTGCCCTATTACATGTGATATTGCCGACCCGTGATATTTGTGTTGGACCACATTATACAATAAATAACTCATAATTTTTTTGAAAGTAATAAATTACTCATGATGAACCCTTATAATTGTACTTTTAACTTTTTTTAGGTACAAACTTTTATAATCTTTCTACTGTTATAATCTCGCACCAAAATCATTATTTGATTTAGGCTCTACTTGGAAAACCACAATCGTTACCGGATAGCAGATTTGAATAATAGATGATCATGAATAGACGTTTTGAAAAGCACTAGAACTTTTGGGTAGTGTTTAACTGTTTTTTTAAGCATTACTTCAAGTAGCCTTTTTTGAAACATTATTTATAGCGTATAGCATCTCACTTTTTGTCATTTTTACTCTCATTATTTTTCTTAAATTCCTTTTCTGTCCTCTTTAAATTAAACTAAAGAATAATGCATCCCTACTTTTAATGTCATTTTACATTTATTAGTTAGTTTTACTGCTAAATTTACCAAACATGTGATTTGTTATCCGCTAGGTCATCTTCTATTCGCTAATTTTTACCAAAAACCGTCTTCATAGAGACTTGTCTAACAATAAACCCAAGAAGTAGGAATCTTGTGGTTTTATATACTTATTATATACTGTTTAAATTAAGTCAAGTTAAATACTAACTTTGACTTATTTAAACAAAGTTTCGTAACTCGTTTTTCACTTTTCTCACAAAGATAAATGTCTAGTTTTGACTTAGAAGGAAAACACAATATTTAAATGTATCTAAATTCATATTAATCCTAATTATTAGGTCTATTGTTACACACTGGTCTACTAAGACAAAAATTCAATTTTTAAGAAACTCCTATCACTTTGTGCGAACCATGCAATTCATCTCGATGGTCATCTCACTCATGGATAACAACAACTTTCCTTTTAAAATTCGTGTCCATAAACTAAAATATTGACTTATGTTTGATTAGTCCCGATAAACATATAAATATGGCTAAAACAGTCATGAATGCATATTTATTTATATAGGAATAAGCAAGTTTGCAAAATTTCATTACCTATGATGAACCATGTTCATCCTTCTCTCTTTCCTTTTATAAATTATGTCCTTACTCAATAAAACATCTTAAAGTTTATCAAAATCTTCCACCTTGAGAGTAAAGGATACGGGAACTACAATGTCGGATCTCAGAGCATATCCTTTCCAAACAACAATGCCCGATCTCTAAGCATACCCTTATATTTTGATGTGGGCTAAAGAAAGCAGGCGAAACATCCATGTATTAGGAAAAGCTTATTGTCTCAAAGTGCTTCTTTAATTTTTCAAGGGCATTGCAATCGCGACAGAATTCAAAGTTAAAACACAAGACGAAAAAGAACGAACATATACTATCATATATGCAGATTCATAAATCATAAAAAATATGTAGCTACCGTCATATATACAGATGCATAAAACAAAAGAACAAATAAAGTAAATCCCAGAAAACAAATAGAAAACAGTGCAAAAATCATAAAAGAAATTAAAGCGGTACAATAGGGACCAAGCATAGGTAGAAGAATAACCTTCTTGGGGGCTTTAATACCTTTTTTTTATCTCTCTCTTAAACCATAGGTGGATGAGAGGGTGACAGAGGTTCCACCAAAGACTGAGTAAGCTCGAGCGCGATCGAGTCGAGAATGGCACGACGACAAGGAGAGTGAGGGCGAGAACGAGTCAAAGCGACGGAGAGCACAAGGGAGGTAGAGATAATGAGGGAGACAGAGTGAGCTAAGGTTTAAGTGCTGTGGAAAAAGAGTGAGAGAATGACTAAATAAAGGGAGTTCCGGCCTTTATATTTGTGTAAAGAATACCACGCCGGGTATTAGGGATCAACGGGGATGGAAGTGGATTTTCTTGAAGGATTAACATCGGGTGTTAGGGATCAACCAGCTTGGAACTACCAGCATTTTAAACGTTTAAAATCTGTAACGTGTCCACGTCGAGCATTTACTAACATCTGGCATTGTATTTGGTGCTAGTAACGCGACAATACGTAATATTACATTTTATTCAGAAAAATGCCACCACGTATGTGTTTACACAGGTTGTTTCGTATAGTTGGTGTTAAATCACGAATCATTAGAAATTTCATGTATAAGAACAAATGGTTTCGTCAGAACAATTAGGTATGTGGAGTGGTTGTCTAATATTGTCCTAGTGATTAAGAAGAGTAACCAGGTGTGGATTTGCATTGATTATAGGACCCCCTGAACTTAACAACTCCAAAAGATGAGTATGGAATGTGTGTAGCCGATATGCTCATCGATGCTGCAACAAACCATGCTATTTTGACTTTCATGGAAAGGTACTCTAGAGACAATTAGATTTTTGTGGCTAAGGAAGTCACTCACAAGGCTGCGTTCAAGTATCCTGGGGCTCTAGGCATTTATGAATAGGTGGTCATGCCCCTTTGGTTGAAAATGCAGGGGCTACTTACCAAATCGACAAAAGCATGGTTGGCCTGGCCTAAGAGGCCCAACTTCCGCGCACAAATCAAGGACACGTGCCCCAAAGCTATCAAATGCTAGAGATATTCTAGATCTCATCGTATGGTCAAGATCCAACCTCAGCCGCGATCTTGCTCTCCTACCTACCTTGCCTCATCGAGTTCCCCACATGCCTCGTCGACAACCCACATCAACTGGAAGGGTTGCCTATATATATGTATATATATATATATATATATATATATATATGTCGAGGTAAAATCCCAGTTTAGTTTTGATGATATAACAAACTTCAAACGTGGGAAGCTTAAGTTATCTGATTTCATATGCTACCAATGTTTCTTCTTGAGTTAAATATAAGAACAAATTATGTTAAGCTTAATCTCAAGAACATATCTGCTTATGGGAAGCATATATGTTGAGAAGACTTGAAACAATAACAAAAAGAGTTGATCAAAGGCAAACAAAGTAGAAGACCTCTCTTGGCATGATCAAATATCAAAACCAGATGGGTAAGCTTGAGAAAGATCGTCATGAGAAGAGTCATCATGAACTATGTCAACATGATAAAAATCATGAGAAGAATCAACCTCGGAAGAGTCATGATGAGAAAGGTCACCATTAGAAGAGGCATAAGAAGAGTCAAGATGAGAAGCATCAAATGAGAAGAATCAAGTTGAGAAGCATCATGAAACGAAGAGTCAAGAACAGAAGGGTCGTGATGAGAACAGTCAAAATGAGAAGAGTCATGCATGTAAGAAGCATCATCATGAGAAGTATCATCATGAGAAGCATCAACATGAGAAGCATCAACTTGAGAAGCTTCAACTTGAGAAGCATCATCTTCAGAAGACTCAAAGAAGACAATAGCCAAAGCTGTGAAGAGTGACGACGGCTATAAAACTATTTTCTTCTGCAGAAGTGCAAAAACACAGTTGTCTTTGAGCCAAAAGCACTCCAACGGCTATAAACAGCTATAAACTTTTGACAACGGCTATTTCTCATGGACTAGAGGTTATTACACACATATTCAGCTATAAATAAACACATTGGATCATCGCTGAAAGGTGTGAGAGTACATTGAGCTCGGAACTTCCAATCTTCTCAAGTGTCAAATTATCTCTCATCCATGCTCAGCTACTTCATAACTATAGGGATTCATCTTATCTCTGAGTACGTATTTTTGCTTGTGTTGTAGTTTTTGTTGAAGCACCATTTGTATCAACCAAGCTCTAGAAATCCCACAAACCCACACACTCAATAGAAAAATCTGTTAGAAACCTTCAAGTAACATCTGTTGTTGTAGGGTTTGAGAACTGAGTTGCTTCTGTGTTAGAAGCTACCTAATAGATCAAAAGGATCATATTAGGTGTGAGAATAGTAGGTAGAGCTGTGTTAAGAAAACGACCGAGAGAACTTTAAGCCTAGGAAGGTTGTAAAGTTGTAACTATTTGGAAAATAGTGGAAATACTCACACGGTGTGAGGAGTGGACGTAGCCTAGGGTTTTGGGTGAACCACCATACATCATTGTGTTATTTACTACTTTTCTAAATTGTTTTACACTGTACTTAAAAACTCTCCATTTGGAGAAGGTTTTGAAAACTGAGAAGACAATCTCTGCTGACCCATCTCTACTGAACACAGTTTTCATAAAAACACTGCTTTCAACCCTTCTCAAAGGTTTTCTAGAAGGTAGATGTCCAACATCATTCTTAAGTCACTTACACTTAAGTTAAGGACTTTTAAACACAAACTCTTACTTTGAAAGGCTATATTGAAAACAATCTCTCTCTCATTAACTGATATATGTTTTATGAAGAAATAAGTAACTGACTCTTCTCTCTCAACTTAACAACAGAGTTGAGATGATAGTCTTAATATAACCTTCTTTACTGATTATGATAGTTGAGAAGATTGTTTTCATTCACCCTTCTCAACTCAACACTCACACTTACAATGTCTAATCATACTTATGAAGTTAGTTATCTTGTTTCAGGTTAATTTGTAAAAGGGTCACAACTCCAACCCCCTTCCTTGTGACACTCGTTCACTTCAATATATATATATATATATATATATATATATATATATATACATATGCCAAGGTAAGATTTATCACTTTTTACCACACTTTCTCTTTCTCTCTCTCCTTGAGGTTGACTTTAGCATCAGAGTGTGTGTAGTACCAACCCCTAGTTCACCGCTGTGAACCATTGTGCCTGTAGAACTCAGGAGACTTCCTTCGCCTCAGATCACTCATACATTACAGTTTCTAATGTAATGATGATGATACTTCCTACAAATATATAGGCAACAACGAGAGAACGGGGCAGGCGTCACTTGGGTGGTTTTGGTCGTGAGTGAAATGAGATCGACTACGAGAAAGAAAGACGGAGAGAGAGAGAGAGAGAGAGAGAGAGAGAGAAGAGTTGAACCGAAATCAAAGTGAGAGACAGTAGTGATCGCGAGGTTTGTGAGTGACAAAGGATAGAAGCCGTGGTGTATCTAGGATCTTGGGCTAGGGTGTGCAATTTTTTTAAAACAAACAATCACTATAAATAAAATAAAATAAAACAACATTAATATATTTAAATAAATTACACAACTCATAATTGTTCGCTTAAAAGAGGAAGTGAAAAAAGAAGAGCATGCCTGAGAGTGTGAAATCACTGGGAGAGAAAATTAGAAATGTGCAAGAGTGTGAATAATTGTGTGAGTATAGTGCATTAGATTGGTGAAAAACTAAGAGTTTCGGTGCAACAAACTATAAACAGGGTGTGCAAAATATTTTTTAAAATAGGATATTGATGCTAATATTATTTTTTAATAGGAGTACCGATACTAATGTTACTTTTTCAGAGTGTGTGGTTGACCACCCTGACCATAGTATAGATCCGCCCCTGGAGAGAGGCGGCGAGTGGTGGTGGCCATCCGGCTTGCCGCAAAAGTGGTGACGTGGGACAGTGGAGCAAAGATGGTGAGAGAGAGAGAATATCGAAGAGAAAAACCGCGAGATCATGGCGATGAGGTGAAAGATAGTTTAAGAGATTGTGTTCCCTTTTTTATCTCTTCCTTTCTGTTTTACTCCACTCTCAAATTCTTTAAATTTTCTGGTTTTCTCCCCATTACTTATTGATTTTCTCTAAATGACCTTTATCCCTTACTTTGTTTCTGGCCCTCCCATGTCCCCTCTCTTTCTTTGGTTCATATTTTTTTATTTTGGCAGGGATGACAATTGAGGATCGATGTCATGGGATCTACATGACAAAGTGACTTGCAACTATTAGTCCAACAACTGTTATATTTTCAACTAATTCGAACCTTTGTACCACATTAATTGCGTTGTAAGATCATATGATTGTTTTCTTTGAATACTTGTCTAGTACCTATTGCAAAGGTTGTGTATCTGAACTCATCGACACTACTTTAGCACTCAACTATGAAATTAATTTGCTTCCTTCGCCTAATTCAAATGTGCACGTTATTATTTGTAGGATGAGGGATAAAGTACAACAGTGGATTGATGTCATGTTTGTATAGCATGAGATGAAATGAGAAAAAGCATCCTATGGTATCTGAACTAAATATCGAGTTAAAAACAACCTATAGTTTTAGAAAATTACATATTGGTTTATTCATCATTTTAGCACAAATAGTTAATAATATCAATATCACAAATTGATATTCAAAAATAGAAAACATTCAAGTCATGTTCAAAATCCCTTTTGAAGTTCATGGCTGGAGAAAAAGATCGCCATGCAGTCTTACCTATCAATTATCACATGTATAATGGGATCATTGAATCAAATTCTATCATTCAAACAACTAAAACTTTACAGTATAATTGGCAAACTATCACCAAAAACAGCCACAGAGAACCAAGGGATAACTTAAATTTCCTTCAAAACTAGCCACTAGAAAGAGACAAAAGACTATGCTCTACATAAGAGACAAATTTGACACAGTTTTCGCCAGTTCCCAAAAAGCTTCTTCTTGGGACTAGAACTCATTCGGCATCATCACTAACTCAATACAACATAAAAGTAGCATGTCATCAAATGACCTTCAAGTTGGCTTCTTGGTCTTCTTCTTTGAAGCTTTTGCTGTAGCATCACACAAATCTCTTTTACGCCTGTTCTGATTTTCATCACCACCTATGCTTCCTGAATTCTTAGCCTGGACTTGAAGAGTTTCCTTAACAAAAAAATGTAAACTCCACAAGGTAGACTCGCTCTGCATAGAGAAAAAATGTATTCATTAACATATTGATAATATCAATATGTGAGAAATAGCTATAATTCAATCAAAGGAAAAACAACTGTGTTTTATTTTTTGAATGTCTTGACGGGGCATGTTTGGTAGAAGTGAAGACGTAAGAGAGAGTGACTTTCTATTGTTTGTTTACTAATCTCTCTTCCCTCTCTCTCTCCCCCCTCTCTTTGTCTTCTACCAAACACACCCTAAATGAAATATATATGTAATGACCTGTTCATCCATGTCAAGATCCACCACCTCAGCAGTTGCTTGGAAGCTTGGATTATTTTGGGCAACAATTTCCAATGCTTTTCGTAGATCTTCGGGAGACAGACTGGTGAGAGAAATTCCAAGCCTTCTCTTTTCTTCAATTGACATTTTTCTGTAACCAATGTTATAGCTTTTATCAGAGTGACAGTATGTAAGAAAGGGAGAAATAAAAACAGCAATTAGAATGCTGATGAGGCAAAGGCAATAGGAAATTAGGTATGATATGTACAAGAGAAGGACTGCAAATATTATTGAATGAGTAAAATGTAGCAATTACTCTCCTAATAATAAAGATAGGACTATACCCTAAAATACATATTTACAACACTCTCATAGGTAGAAAAATGAGCAACTAGGCCCGCATCGAACCGGCTTGCGTCGATGAGCTTTTTTGGGCCAGGAAAAGAGCTAAAAAAACTGGTCCTATGGCTACCATAGCATAAACACTTTTTTCGTGATTCAGTTAACAATTCAACAACTAGGTCTAGTATTGAGGAAGGAATTGGACTGAGTCCTAACACAGGTTGTAGAAATGTTGACCAAGTCCTAACAGGGTCCTACAATAGTGTACGTACCCAACAAGATGGATGCAAATATTTAAGCTTGAGGAGAGTATTGATTTTAATTATATTAGCATTCATTCATTCCTTCTTTCTGTTATTATTCCTTCCTCTTATTAAATATTGATAGCTACCATAGATAGCCTAGGCTAAATGATTTAATCTCAATTTGGGGATCATGGCACTATTTACTATTTGACCATTTGAATATATACTAGTGAAATGTTCACATTTAAGTATAACATAATGTATTGCTCGGAACTATCATAAAAAACATGCACACAAGTGATTTATAAGAAAAGATGAAAGTTAAGGCCAGCCAAACTATATACGACAAAGGTTTGTTTTGGGCGGTCTGTTTACGGGAATCACATGATGTAACAGCTAACCTGCATCTTTGAACAACCATATCTCGTAGCTCTTCTAGATGCGCATCAACATCCTCCAGCTGAAAAGATCCAAAGCACAGTATCGTAACAACATTTCATATGGTTCAATATTCTCACATATTAGATGCATCTTTAATTATTAGGCTTGAAAATATCTATAGATTATTTACTCAAATTCTAAACTCCCCATATTAATCTGCTTAATAAGGTTGCCAATCCTTATAATACCTCATAACTCAAGTCTCTCGCCATTTTCGCATGAGCTGCTTCTTGAGCAAATTGCATAGCTAATTGTGCTTCAGTTTCTTCCTCCTCTCGTCTTGTTTCCTACAATTTAATAACCCCAGATGCTAACAAGTACCAAGACATTGTTCTATGAAAAGAGTAGGAGTATCCACAAGCAGAATATTGCTCAAATTCCATTCAACAACAATTGATTTCATAAAACAACTCGCGGGGATTTAGTTACCTCTTCAGTAACTTTCGGCAGAAGTTGCAACCATTTCTCCTCAAATTTCGCCAGCAAAGTTTTTGCCATCACATGAACATCACTTCTTTCATCATTATATTTCATAGCATTCTTGAAAACCAACCTTACATCAGCACATATTTCACGAACATGTTTGTATCCAGTACCATCATTAGATTCCATTTGGTTCTTGATCGTAGTAAAATCCATGGGCTTGTCAATGATCTAGTGCATGCACCAAATACAAAAGATCAATCAAAAGCATAAAAAGAGAACTGCATGGAAATTCAAATTTCGGAAACACGCGTTGAATAAAAGATTCAATCATATGAGGGAATCTTTGCTTACGCATAAAAAAAGGTGCCTCTGTGATACAGTGTTTTTGTAGACCTTTTAATTGAATATGCATTTTGTTTTCAAAAGCAACACAGACAAAGGGGCCCATAGTGTTATTAATTCAATACCACAAATATGCGCCAATTATTTCCAAAAACAACTTCACTTTTTTTGCCATATTATTTACTTAGGAGTAGAGAATGAGTTCCAATACATGATAAAAATATAAGAAAACCTTGAAAAATGAAAAGAGAGTGTAATGATGCCATAACAGTTGTGGGAGTCCAAATGGGCTGGGCAAGTTTCTGCATTGAATTTGAGGCGGGTTTCTATTAGTTGTGGGAGTTAAAAGTATTTAATGGTAGTTAGATAGGATTAGTTCTAACAAAACTTGGGAAATATAGGCCACAAAGCAAGTGGTTTTAGCTGAACAAGTGGAGCACAACTGGAGTTGTCCAGTCCAAGTACTACTTAAAAAACTTAGACAATTCTCACCTTATAAAATGGTTTTGTAGGATTGAGTTACGTCACAAGCCCTCTAACATTAGGTAACCCCTTAATTAGAATAGTTAATTAGTCATGTAGTTAGTTACAGTGTGAGAAACGATAGGATATTAATAAAAGGAAAGCAAGATTAGCGTGGGTTATTTTTGGTGGTAGAGAGGAAGTTACAGCGAGAGTACTAGGCCTCTCAAGTACGTGGAACATAAGGGTTTTCTATTTTCTATCGATAAACACTACTTTTTTCCATGTTCTGATATGGTACCAATCATAAAGTGACTCTGAGTATCAGTAATGAAAATGCAACATTGGAAAACTAATAAGCATAAATGAACCATACCTGATAATAATCTTTTAAGCCAAGGCCCTCTACATCCACAGGTTGCATAAAAGGCCAAGCCCACTTGTGCTGTGTAATCTGCCAAAAAAATACAATATTGCGGAATTAATTTCCAATTAAAAAAGTAAAGAAGACATTTACTACCCTAACCTCATTTGTCATCTACCACTGGAACAATTTTCACCCAATTTTCCTAAGCTCAACTGCTCAAGTTTTTTAAATAATACTATATGAAAAATTAAAATATACAGCAAAATCGGAAGGGAAATGCAAGTAATCAAACGTGGTATTACCAAATGAAAAATAATAACATTTTCTGTAGATTGTTCTGAACACGACACTGATGAAAGTTGTTTTTAATAAATGATTTAAAATGGAGGAGTAAACTGCATTTCTCCATTTTATTAGTAATTAGTAAAAAAATATACACCAAAATCAACAAGTCATTGAAGGTATCCTCGTAAATGCTATGACTAAAAAGGAAGAAAACTATTACGCCTCTCCTAATTCCAGTTGTACAAGTCAACTACTAATTACAAATCAAAACCATATCAGGGTCACACGATTCTGATTGATACCCATAATTATCTACACTTGGTATTATCATCTACCGAAACATATGATTCAAATGAAACTCAAAATTACTTGCCAACGTATAAATAAAACAAGGTGCTTAATGATACCACATACGAACCAATAAACTAAAACCATATCTAAACAAATAGACAATTAACACGTAGGTACACACAAATGACATTTTCCACAACCACAACACACCACCATAATCATTAACAATAAACGAAAAATAGTTGACCTGTCGCAATATTGTGCCAAAGTGGCGTATAAGATCTTGCATTCTTTTAGTTGCAGCTGCTTCTCGACGTGATGCCTCCAGTTGTTGCTTCTTAATACTTGAAACATGCTTCATCTTATCTCTATCCTTTGTTGTTGAGTTACCTTTTGGCATGTTTGTTTGTTTTTTATTCACGCTAGAGTAGAAGTCATCTATATCATGCACCTTCTGCTCAAGCTGCAGGAAAAAAAGCATATTGGAGGAAACTTTTTGATGTGTTAAATTAAACAAGAGCAATCATAAACAGACACGCAAATGAATATCTTTGATTGTCAATAAAGAATAAAATAATCCTAAAAGTTTCGTAAGAGTTAAGAGCACATAGACAATATTTCATGTTTCGAATATTAAAATCTATAATAAACATTTACTATAGGTAGAAACATAACTACACGGGAGACATGACTACACACTCACACAACTATATGATAAAGGTAGAAACAAATTTTATTTTTAAGGATCACTATTCACTACAAAATATTTAACCAACACAGAGAAATGAACCTAAATAAATAAGTGTCATTGCTTTATGTTGTTTCTTGCCTGGCCAGGCCAATTTTTTATTTAACGCTAAGGTAGTCAGAATCGAGATCCTAGGTAGGATCGGAGAGGGGTCACAAGATCGTGAATCGGAGGATCGTAACACGGATCGTAAGATCCTACCAAAAATATTAAAGTATATTTTTATATTAGAATATGTTTATATAATTAATTTATAGCTAATAATATAACCCAAAATCAAAAAAAGTATACATATTCTATTTTTAATATTTAATATTTAATATTTAATATTTATTTATATTTAGTTATGAATCATTAAAGTAAAGATTATCACAGAAGGAGCTTATCAAAAACAAATCACATAAGGAATTCGTGACAGTGAGCTCACAAGTCACGATTCATAAGATAATTGATAAGTTGGTAAAAAAAGATAATTAATTGATAAGATAAGAAGAAGAAGAAGAATAGGTGACTTTGTGTTTGATTAACATAGGGAGGCCCAAAGCCCATAACTAGTGTTTACCCTGAAAAAATACCCCACAAGCAACTAGAAGCTAAAGAAACATGTGCCGCCTCTCTTCAACCTGTAGAACAAAGAAAAGAACTCGTATGAAGAAGAAATGGTCCCTAATTGTGTCGACAGTTAAGGGAGAATTGATTTGAGGGAGAGGCGCAAAAGTGTTGGGATTTTCTTAACCCAAAAAAGCATTTTTCAGAACCCGGGTTGTGAACCCGAACCGCAAACCCAGCTGTTTTTTGAAATCTTTCAACTCGTGAACTCGTGTAGATCCCACGATTCTACGATCAAACTCGGGGATCCTACCTGAGACTGTCCAATCCCGATTCTGCATTGACTCGAACACGGAGGACATGAACAAGATCGTATAATCGTACGATTCTACTAGCTAAATCGAGATTTTGACTACCATTCCTATAAAAATTGCATAATTAATATCCCTGCAAAAAGACTTGCATTCTTTAAATCCAATTATTAAAAAAATAAAAGAAAAATAGTAACTAATAAATGCAACTAATGCATTATTTTGACTTATTTGTGTTGCTACTTCTGTATAAAAAGTGGGAATAGAGAGATGAAAAGATAAAAAAACATCAACTTTAAATGAAAGAAAATGTTGACAAAATATTAACATGATTCAGCTTCTGGCCTATGCCCATAGCAAAAGACAGCAAATAACCCCAGTAGTTGGTCACAGGAAGAATATAAAAAATGGCTCAACCAAGACCTTAAGTAAACCCAAAATACGTCCCATTATAATTTTAAATTGGAAGTATCTTGTCAATCACATATCGCAGAAAATAGCGGAACGCCGAAAACCCGATATGTGAAATATTGAGAGCGTTGCGGGTAAATAACGGAAGCAATGCATAGCGGTTGAAATATTAATTATACAAAAAATAAATGTTGCTACTAAATATCATAAAAAACTGCTTGGAAATAAGAAGATTGGCATAATATTAACTCTAAGCATAAATAGAAAAACACATAAGGCTAAACAGAGCTTGGAGGATGAGGAAAAAAAATACTTACAAAAACAAAATAGAGAGGGGAAATACACAAAAGAAAAAGAAAGGCTTAGCTGCAAAAACTGGAAAGAAAAAAACAGAGGAACAGAAAAAACAAAAGAAGAGATAAAAGTAACCACACAAAAACAAGAACAAACAACAAAGGAGAAGAAAGAAATGAAACAGAGGAAGAGATGAAGGATACCAGAAAAATCAGTGAAGAGATGAAGGATACCAGAAAAATCGGAGAATAGACAGAGAACAAAGAAACTGCAAAAACAGAGGAAGAGAAGAATAAAAAACAAAAAATAAAATAAATAACTCTGTGTCCGTGAGATGAAGTCGAAGTCGCCGGAGACTTTCTGGAGGCCGGAGGGAGAACTAAGTTGCGAGAGGGAAGAGGCAAGCAGGAGTAATAGAACCAACAAGAATTATAAACTGAAAATAGGACTGAAGTTGTATTTCTGGAAGTTTCAGAATTGGATTCTCTATATACAATGATGAATAAAACAGTAATGAAATGACAATGGTTGGAGAAAAGGTCTCATTGCAGAATGGTTAAACAGAAAATGATACTCTCATAGATGAGAATACCCCCTACTAAGATGGGAACCTCTTCCCACTACTCAGTCCCATAATTCCCACTTCACAATTCTTATACCCTCTCATTAGGTTACCCTCTTCCTATATACCCAATCCCTCATTTTCCTCCTTCTAGAATGTTCTGCTCTCACATTACTAATGGCCCTATCATTAATAGTGGGCCTAACAGGAAGTGGTTATATGTTTTAGATGAGTTCGAAATGGAAAAAAAACGTAAAAATCTTATTTTCCGCTTTTCTGGCTATCGCCACGATATTGGAGGCCACAAGATTCCAAATAGTCAAACCGGTATAACGCATCGCTTTTCATTGCAGTTTATGGAAAGGAAAATGCTAATTCTCGCGAAGGCTTATTCTCGTTTAATCCACAAACGATGTGGCAAAGGCGATTTTGGTTTTTCCCACTGGTCGAATACCGTAAAGGGGTAAAAAATTCTTTCCCAAAGCACAAATGAGCAACTTCCATGGGGTAACAACACAGATTCCATTGATGAATCCATGACTGGCGGTGGTTTTAATTCCTCTTGGCAGCGATGGGGTGACGCGATTCCATTGGAGCTATTGAATTGAAACCAGGAATCAAAAGAGTAACTAAAAACTAAGCAAAAACTAAAAGAAATCGCTAACGCTAACTACCTATTTCTCTTAATTCGGGTACGCGACAAAGCAATTAGGGTACGCGGCAACAAAAAATAGATACGCAGCTCCGTTATTATTTAGAAGTTCCACGTCATTCGTGGATTACACAAGAATAAGCTTTCACGAGATATAGAAGCACTCTTATAGAAATACCGCCATGCAAGTTTTATAGTCTATATACAGTATAGTTAAATCAAAAGAGTAAGATCAGTGGTGGGTTTGAATACAAACCTCAGTGTGCTAATGCAGTGTCAACTCACAAACCACACACTAATAAAAAATGATCAAGTTAGATTCTTCTATGCAATGAATATTAATTGTCCACACGTCATCCATCAGAATCAAATGCATACAACCCTACTAAAAAGTAAAGTAGCAGAGAGCTGGTGGCTACAAGATATACAGGCTATCCATTTTCCAGCTTATTATAAAGTTGAGATTTGCATCAAACGGCATCAAGTTAAATTCTATCTAATGTTCATGGTGTATCAAACACATTCAATAAAATTCAAACCACATGAGAAGATTTAATTTTGGAATGAAAAGAAATGTAGAAGCCAAAAGAGGCAGAAAAGTAAATATCAATGAACTAGTAATCGCCAATTAACTTGCGCTAATAATGATGATGATGATGATGATGATGATGATGATACTTGCCTTATCAACTTTGGAAAACATCTCTTCAACGCGATGCTTGAAACCCTCCATTTCAGCAAACCTACGGAGTTGATAGATGGCATGTGATCGTTGAGCGGAACTAAGAAAGACTTGAGCGGTTTTCAGATGCGGTGATCCCTGTAGTGGCCGCTACAGCAAGGTGTTCCGGCCAATGAGGTTGAAATGCAACAAGTTGGAAACCATAGAGTTACAAAGGACACGCTTCTGAACAAGGAGTTGGACTTAGATAATGGGCCGTTGGAGGTACTAAGTAGGCCCAGACCAAATTCTGAAGAAAATCAAAAGGCCCATTTATTTTACACTTCCTCATAATCCCACACATCCTCTAATTTTCAAAATACTCAAAATACCCCTCCTCAAAATCCCTTCCTCCAACACTCCCGGGAGGGGATTCTCTCCCGTAAATAACTAACTAGACCCTATAATGTGACATAATCTCAGTCGTTTATTGCTTTTAATGATAGATCCACGACTAGGATTCAAACACTTAAAAATACTGCTTTTTGGTTTCCCTTTTCTGAAACCCCCCCCCCCCCCCCCCCCCCCCGTGCTCTGTTCTTCTCAATCGTACTACCTCTACACCCACGACAACCGTGACAGAGTACGGTGGTGAAATGCTGCTTTGAGGTGCATCTATGCAACTATGAGCGGTGGAGAAACAACGCGATGTGCAACGCTGTGAACGGGTGAAACGTTGAAGTGGTGAGGGGTTCAAAACGCCGCGACAGAGTGCGGTGGAAACGCCATGATGGGATGGAGAAACGTCGCACAGTGGGGACGGCGACCTCTTTTCTTCTTAATTTCTCTATAAACTCTCCCTCTCTTAGTTTGCTTTGTTTCCCTAATTCTTTTCCAATTACTTTCTTAATTATTCTTTAGATGAAATTGGAGCCTGTCACTGGATTTGACACAAAAAGATATGCATTTACAAATTAAAGTCAGATTGCATTTTAGAAGAATTGATACACAACAGTACTCAATACAATTTATACATTTTCAATTTGTTTCCATTATGGACTAATATACACTTGCAGAATTCATATGATAACTAATATGCACTTGTTGTAACAGGTCATATGGAATTGATATAGCAACTAATATGCACTTATTTTAGCAAGTAAATTCTTCCACGGTTTGGAAAGTGTTGGATTTCATCTGGGACGATGGTTTCAAGAAGGAAACGACGAAGGTAGAGGAAAGCTTTGGATTTGGGAAGACTGTTTAATGAGAAACGACACTGTTTTGTGGTGCTTTTATTTGTAGCCTTTGATTTCTCATTAAATGAAATGGATGGATGAGATTTGTCCAATTTATATTCTCAAATGAAAGTCTCACGGGAGACAATCCATTCCCCTCTCCCTCATTTGGTCTCTTTCGCAACCCTCTCCCTCACTCCCCTCTTTCGCAGCCATCTCCCTCATGCCCACTCTTCTCTCACTCCCAACCTCCATCTCTCTCACTCCCACACACTCCTTAGGCACTTCCATATCCTCTCTCTCTCTCTCTCTCTCTCTCTCTCTCTTTCTCTGTTTTCCTATTATTTTATTGTTTTTTGTGTTTAAGTCTGGTTCGATACTAAAAAGGCTTAAATATGTTTTTACCCCCTGCAAAAAAAAAATTAAAAAAAAACCTTGCAAAATTCTCTTTTTTGATGTTAGTCCTTCTGTTATCTCAACGTTACAAAAATAGCCTACGTGTCACACAGATGTCTGATTTGGCATTTTTATTTTGTTTTCTATTATTTTAAATGTTGATTGTACAGGCCACGTCATTAATGAATCTCATTAAAGTAGAAAACCCTAATTCCCCTTCTTCTTCCCTTTTTCCAGATTCATTTTCTCTTCCTCTTCACCTCCTTACCAAGAAATCCTTCTTTTCAACCTCCTGATGCAAAAACACAAGTATCACTGAGAACACCACCATCTCTCTCGATCTCACCCTCTCTCCTCACTGCAAACCACCCTTCGTCCTCCTCTCTGCCGTCACAATCTCTCTCTCTCTCAACACCACCATGAATCAACAACAACCTCCACACCGAAAATCACCAAGAGAATCAAAAACAACGAATCGAACCCTAATGTTTTGTGATTAGAATGAAAGAAGAAAGAATGATGATAAATAAAAGCATCAAATCGAAGCAACCTCCACCAACAGATCTGGTTAGGATGTGGAACAAATCTGGTTTGATTTCGTGTGGATGTAAAACCAACAGTGAGTGAAATAGATTCAATTTCTCAGTGCACGACCCAACTTCCTTCAACCTCCTCACAATAGCAAACTCTTGGTCTTCCTCTTCATTGACTTGTCTCATTCTCCCTTCATAAATCTGTGGGTTTTTCTTCAATCATCTCAAAATCTATATTCTTTTTCATCTCCTTCTTCATGAGTTCTAGTTTGAGATTTGGGGTTGAAGAAGATAGTGGTAAACTGGGATTTAGGGTTTTTTTGTGTCGTAATGCTCTTTTATCGTGAAATTAGGGCTTGAAATCTTTCTTGTATTATTTCATGAACCAGCAACACTTTTTTTTATCAGAATAAACCTGCAACACGTTAGATGGTGGTGTCATGATTTATCATGAAATTGCAACACGTTAGATGGGGTTGATTTATCATGATTTTTTTAATCATAAAATTGCTTTGTCACCGATTAGGATATGGGTATTGACGGTTTGTGCTTGAAGATGGGAGGGGGTGTCAGACTGAGAATATGGAGAGGGAAGGGGAGATGGTGGTGTTGAGGGAAGGTGCAAAGGCTCAAAGATGAAGATGAAGTTGTGGCAGCTGAGACGACCCTCGTCCTCATCATAGTAACCCTTGACACTTAAACTCTTATTCCCAAAAGCAAGTAAATTTAAAACTTAAAATACATATATAACTGAACATACATCACATAGATAAAAACATAATGTTAAGAGTTTTACAAAATATATGGCAATACTAAAGCCACTCACATATATCAGAGTATTGCAAAACAGCGGAAAGTAATAACATAAAACAAAACCAGCTAAATAACTAATATCACGAGACTCAAAGACTGACACACTGGCTAAACAAAACACAGGTTCTCTCAGTGAGACACCTAACTCATTCGTCATATTGAACTAGCATCCTTGATGCTTTTCATGCTCGTCATGGAAGGGAAACCATCACCATCTGCTCCAACCGGCTCCTCAACTGGATCGAAGCGATACAACAAATACACAAAAGGAAAACACATAGGGCTAAGATACATGTATACTTTGGTAACGCCACTAACGTCCTTACTATACTTCAGCGACGCCACTAATGTCCCTACTGTACTTCGACGACGCCCATACACACGACTGTCATACCCTAATTTTGTCCGCCTAGGTTTAAAACCCTAATTTTCCGCAAAAATAAATAAATTGAGAAGTGTGGTTTTATTTTGAAGAGTGAAGAGCATTGTGCATGCATTTTTGGGTTTTAAAAGTCATTCTAGGGCTTTTAAATTCATTGTTAGAGTGGAAATGCATTTGTTGTTGAAAAACAAGGTTTTTAGGGCAAAAGAGTATTTTGGTCATTGTCAAAAGAGGATAATTTTTTTATCAAGAATCATTATGTAATTTTAGAGAAATTTATTTGAGGCAAAACATTTTTGGTCATGTATGTATGTATGCGCATGCATGCATACATTGTGCACAAAATTTCAAAAAAGGATCAAAAGGGAATATTCTACAAAAAAGTTCCAAGATGTGATTTTTATGACATTTTTGGTCATGGTGATCACATAAAATGGCATATTCCTAAGATTCCTAGTATGTGGCCTAAATTGGGTGTATTTTTGTACAATTATCCTAAGAAGAATAATCAAAAATGAAGGGATAATGGAATGGTCATATAATAGTACAATAGTACAAGATGACAACTAGCAAAACTTGGTCACCAAGGACCCCTCCCTTGCTATTTCGAATTTCTCCTCTCTATTCTCTCATTTTGTGTTTTCTCAATGTCCTCAATCCATGTGAGCCTCAATCCTAGCCTTTGATTCAAAATTAAAATCAAATCCTAGAGCACAACTAGTGCACAATGACCTAACCACCCTTAAACCTAATTGCTTTCTATATATACCCTATTCACCTCACAAGGAGGGAAGCTCTTGGCCTCATTTTCACTCACACAACCCTAGCACACAACTCCCTCTCCTAATTCCCTCTCTTGGCCGAAATCATATCACCCTCTTCCTCCATCAATTTTTCACTTCTCCTTCACCAAATCACCATTTTTTCACCTCATTTCCATTCCTACTTCATATATCTTCCTTCTCTCCTAATTTAATTCAAGCTTGCATCATCAAAGGGCATTTTTAAGCAAGCATTTCGTGGGTTTCATTGAAGTTTGGTGAAGATTCAAGTTGATTTGTGGTCTTGTTCTTCATATTAGTCATTCCTTAGCTTGGATTTGAGGTAAACTTCTTAAAACCTAGCATCATCTTCAACTTTTTTGCATCAAAATGTAGATATCATGTTTCTAATTTTTCATCCTATTATATTCATGCATTTTAGTGTTGTTATATTGTTGATTTGTTGATTGTTGTTGGTGAGAGGTGTCTCAAACATTTTGACAAGCACTTAGGGAGGCTTGGGTGTTTGAGATTGCTTCTCACCCTTGAATAAATTGTGATTTGTGTTGTTATCATTTTGCTTGTTGCATTTTGTGAAATAAAATTGTGTTAGGAAGCTATGAATGTTTCGCAACTTTAGTATAAAATAGGTTTAATCGAGTTTTGATGCATTTCTTTATGCAATCTTGTTATTGGGGCTTGATTTTGAAGTTCCCATGTCCAAACATGTTGTTTGATTTTGCAAATATTCATTTTTCATGCCTTCTTACTTTCACAAAAATCAAAAAATATGAATAGTTGTTGATTTTGGTGTTTGATCGCTTGGATCTTGTGAATAAATGTTCCTAAGTCTTGCTAGTGTCATTTGCTTGCTTGATTTGGTTGACTTGTTGAAATAAATTGATGATTAATTTGTGATTTGAGAAAATGAATTTGGGTTTTGGTTCATTTATGATCCACAAATGATCTTGGGTTATGCTAAGTTGGCAAGAGATAGGTTACTTCAACCTTGATGCCTATGCTTGTAAGCATTTAAAAATTCAATTCCCATTTGATGTGCTTGTGAAATGTGAGCAAAAAGGGGTCTATAAACAATTGAATTTGCGCACATGATTGGTCTCCAATGACCTTGATGCATCCTCAAGTTTAATCATGCTTTCTTTGCTCTTTGAGTTTAATGTAAATTGTTGTTTGAAGCTTGTGAAGTTTTGGCAAAGGATAGGTTCATTTAACCTTGATGCACATGCATTTTGCCTACTCATGCATTCTTGAATTGAAGCTTGGTACTCAATGCTTGATATACTTGTTTATGTGCTTGTAGTGCATTAAAATGTTGAATTGGTGTTCACAATTTGCTTGTTTTGATTTCCACCAATTGTTACTCGTTAATAACTCTCCAAAACTTCAAAACCATGTTGCATACAAAGAACAACTTGTTACTCGTTAGTAACGTTCCAACTTCAAAACATTTTTTTGCATTTACATAATCATTGACAAACAACTTCACTTCTTCTCAAAACAATTTCAAACTATTTTTCACAAATCAAACTTTGTTGAGGATAATGCGAAGCCTTTGCTTGCACGATTGTCAACAATGGGGTGCTAGTGGTGATCACTTGGAGTCTTTGCTCAATTGATTATCATGAACACTCATTTTTCAAAAGAACTCTCATTTCACAAATTAAAAACTTTGTTGAGGATAATGCGAAGCCTTTGCTTGCACGATTGTCAACAATGGGGTGCTAGTGGTGATCACTTGGAGTCTTTGCTCAATTGATTATCATGAACACTCATTTTTCAAAAGAACTCTCATTTCACAAATTAAAAACTTTGTTGAGGATAATGCGAAGCCTTTGCTTGCACGATCGTCAATAATGGGATGCTAGTGGTGATCACTCGAAACCTTTGTTGTTTGATCACTGTGAACATTCAATTTTCACAATTAAACAACTAAAAAATAAAAACCTTTTCTCGACAACCGAGAACTACGTAAGCTTTGAATTCTCCATCGCACTGGGAGATACGTAGGAGCGGGTCACATTCCCGTCAAGCACGACAAATAAAAACCATTTTCTTTTCAAAAAAACAAACCCTTTTCCAAAACAAGGCAATTTCTAAAAACAAAACAATTTTCGAAAACAAGAACTACGTTGCTTTGATTCCCTCCCCGGGATACGTAGGCACGGTGCCCTCCCGTCAAGCGCAAAAGATTAAATTTTCCTTAAGTTTTTCCATAAAGTAAGGAGAGATAAAGAGAGATAAAAACAAAGCATTTCTTAAATCAACCTTTTAAATCACACGTCAAATCGAGGTTCCCTTTCAGTAGAAAGGATGTGTGGGGTGCTCGTACCTTCCCCATGCATAACCGACCCCCGAACTCAAATCTCGTGGTTCCAAGAACCATTGTCTTTCAAGAAAGGTTTTTTTCAATGTTTTACCTCTAAAAAAAATATTGGTGGCGACTCCAATTCACGTTGTGCGAAGAGAAATCCCTCCAAAGGATTTTTCGGGGTGCAACAGCTGGCGACTCCACTGGGGACCTTTCTTTAGTGGGTCGAGCCAATCGATTCGACATGTGATTTATTTCGTTGATTTGAATGCTTTGTTATATCTCTCCTCCTTTCCCTTTCTGCTTTCTTTCCTTTGCCTTTAAAAACATGCTTGCATTATTCTTAGAATTGTCGTGTGCATTCTTGTGATGTTGTGCTTGCGTGCATTGTGTGTTAGCCTTCTTCCTCTTCTATATTTGCTTCTTGAGTAAAATAAGAGTAGTTTCTTCTTCTTCTCCTCTTACTTTCGTCGTTTATATGCTTTTCTCATACATTTCCCCAATCCTAGCATGTTCCCCTCTTCTTTGCTCCCTTTCTTGAGGTAAGCTCATGCATTTCCCTTAATCCTATTATGTCCCCTCCTCTAGGCTCCCTTTCTTAAGGTAAGCAATGCTTGCGATTGTTGTTGGAACCCTAGGTTAGTATACTTATGTTGAAATGATATTGAACCCTAGGGTAGACGACATGCTGTTGCTTGATATTGTCTGGACTGTTTTGGTTTTCCTTTGCAGGTGGGGTTTGGGTAGATTTTTAGGTGTTGTGCCCTCATCACACACTGCACACCTTATATTTGTGAGCATTGAGTGGGGCCTAAAACCCAAGGTCTGCAAAGAACCCTAGGAGAGTGGAAATGAGTAGTGACTGCCATTCGTAGACCGTTGTCTGTCTGGCTCTCATGAAAGTTTCGCCCAAGAGTGCGCTTTCTTCATGATACCTCACAATCGGTAGCTCTCTACGATTGTGGGTGTATTCATGAGAGAGACTTTAGCTCTTGGTTGCCATTGTGAGGCAGTGACCAGAACCCACATGGGAGGATTACCCTTGTCGTTGACTTTAGAGCCTACGATCCTTACCCATTTGTAGGACACGGGGGCACGCAAATTGCGTGTTGCATTAGCTTAGGCATCCTCTTTCGAAACTCTTTTACCAAAAATGTAGAAAATAATTTCCTTTTAAACACCTATATGAGGTGGCATATAGCGGGTATTTTCAAAAATGTTTTGAACCGCCACCAATAAACATCATTTTCTTCTCTCTTTTCTATGTAAATAAAAGGTCATAATCATCACATCAGCGTCATTTTGCATCATCATCATTGCATTCGCATCTAACAAAAATTTTGAAAAAAAAAACCTCCATTCTTTGCATCCTCCATGCATTAAAGTTGTTTGCCGGAGATCGCAACGTAACACAAAGTCTTGTCATAGGTGTGTAAGAAACGGAATGGAATCAAAAGGCAAAACCGTTTTCAATTCAAGGCTTCCTGTTGTGAAAGAGATTGATATGGCTAGTCTGAAAGAGTATGCATCCCTCCTAGGTCCTATTGAGGTCAGGTCTTTTGACAAAACCTATGGGAACATTCGCAAGCTGCTACAACTAGAAGTGCAAGAGAGTGCCATTGCTGCCCTGTGTCGGTTCTATGACTCGGAGATTCGCTGTTTCATTTTTAAGAATTTCCAAATGGCGCCTACCCTAGAAGAGTATGATAGGATTTTGGGCTTTGATCGATCCAAGTTTAAGCCTTATCAATACCAAGGGGAGTATTATTCTGATGAAAAGCTTGCTGCCTTGTTGCAAATCAGTGCTGAGAAAGTGCGGGCCCATAAGATAGAACGTAATAAGGTATTTGGGTTTCCTCAAGAATACTTTGAGAGTTTGATGACCAGCTATGTAGTGTCTGATGATTGGAATTCCTTCAAGCAAGTGCTAGCTCTGACCATCTTCGGCATTGTGCTCTTCCCTCAGATAGAGAGGCATGTGAGTGAAACTGCAATCGGTGTCTTCCTCGCCTTCAAATGTGCAAAAAATCCTATCAACCCGGTTCCCGCAATCCTCGCAGAGACATACCGTGCCTTCACTCGTCACCATGAATTCCAAAAGAATAAGATGTGTTGCTCCTTCCCTGTGTTATATGCTTGGTTGATCAGTCATGTGTGTACCAACAAAAGTGATGTGAATGATTTGCTTTCCTATGCCTTGGGTTGTAATCCGAAGACTATGAACTCTCAAGAGTGGGTGCATGCTTTCAAGAACCAAGATGCTCTCCAGATTCGTTGGTTCTCACCTAAATGTTGGGTAGACAGGCCTTCAGTGGTATTTCGGTGTGGGAGTTTTCAGAACGTTCCTCTCATGGGAACCCAAGGATGCATAAACTATAACCCCTCTTTGACCTTGCGACAGCTCGGATACCCTATGCGGGATTCACCCTCCGAAGCTATGCTGTTTCGTTTATACCTCCACGCGGGGATCCCTAAAGACGAGAGTCTACTTTGGCGAGTCCTGCAAGCTTGGGAAACCGTAGTGCGGAAGGACAGAGAAGAGTTAACCAGGAGGACCACTGCTATCTCTTTTTCTCAATGGCTTGAAGGGAGGATTAGTGAAACTCGGTCATCCAACCAAGGAGTACCACTGCCTGAGGAAAAGATACAAGAACCTCACATTCCTACCATTGAAGAATTGGAAGAGGTTAGGTTGGCCATGTCAAAGGTGGGAGAAGAGAAAAGGGCTCTGCAAGGTAGATTGAAAAAGATGATGCAAGACAAGAAAAAGCTAGAAAATGAAAATGCTTTCCAAACTGCAGCTATTGAGGAAGTCAATAGAAAACTTGAAATAGAGGGGAAAAGCAAGAGGGAAATGCAAAAGCACTTGAAGGGTGCCAAAGAGGAAGTGAATAGGTGCACTACCAAGATGAATGAGGCTGTAGCGGAAGCAATTAAATGGAAGAGGCTATATGAGGACACATGGAAAGAAGAGCAAGCAGTCAGGCACGCACTAGTTAAGTCAAGAAAAGACTCTCGAATGATGAAGCTTGAATTGGAAGATCAATTAAAGAGTGTCAAGCAAGATCGGGAATCTATTGAAGGGATCCTGAGGGATCATCAGCAAGCACTAAGAAGGGAACAAGGGAAGTCGGAAAGCTTGGCCAATCATGTGCAGTACCTGGAAGGGTCTTACCTCCGGCTAAGGGAGAAGAGTGACTATTGGGAGAGTCAATTTGCGGAATTGCTCAGTAAGGTAAAAAGTCAACAAGTCTTTGAGGAATTGAAAAAGGAAGGCTTACATTGGAAAGACAAGTTCTCCAAGTTAGTTTGGTTAGCTAATCAGGCTGTGAGAGACATTCCCAAGAAGCTAAGAAAGGCGGATGCAGAAATGAATCCTTTCAACACCCCTGTCAAGGTGTGTGAGTTTGTTGAGTACTGCAAGATTCTCACAGAAGAACTCCTGGAGAAAGCCCGGGGGGCAGCTGAGAGCAAGAAGAGGAAAAGGAGCGAGGAGTTGAAAGCCATATGCCTTTAAAGTTCCCTTTAGAGTATTGTAGCGATCCTTAGGAAATTGTAATTTTCTTTAAGAAGTTGTAACTTTCTTTGGAAAATAGTACTTTGTTTAAAATCATTGTATTGCACTCTTAAGGAATATTGTACTTTGATTTGCTTTCCATTTATGATACTCCTTCGCATTCCATTTAATTGAAGTACGTTTGTTTTGCCTTGTTGCTTCCAACTTTGTTGCAAATCCTAAAAACACCTGAACCTTAACACCTATGACAAGACGAGTTGCACCGCGATTCCCGGCAATAAACATAATAACATGCATATTGCATTGCATTTGCATCATTTGTCTTTGTATTCATAAAAAAAATGTTCCGTCCACAGAAGTAAGACAAGCTGGTTAATCATCGGTATTAGACGCGATCACAGGCAAGAAATATGGCCAACAATCAAGACGACGCGAATCTGGGCAATCATCAACCAATCCAGAATGATGTAGTTCCAGAAGGTCCGAATCCAAATGGTCAGGGTCAGCATGATCAGAATCAAGAGAATCGAGCAATCAGGGCTGAGATGGAAGTTATAAGAGCTAAAATGACAGAGGTCATAAGAGTGTTAAGTGCCTTAAGGGATGCTGGCATAACTGAAGGTGCTGCTGCCGCAGGAGTGGATCCTCCTAGAGTCTCTCGGGCTCTCCAGAATGTGCAATGGCCTCCTTATGGTCTCCCATTAGGGTACACACCCCCTGCTGCCGGTGCAAACCCAGAAAGTGGTCCTTCGGGAACCACAGGACTGGCCCAGCCTGAATCAGCTGTGAATGAAGTTGGAACGGGGACACCTCAGGTTCAAATTCAGATTCCTACTCCTGCTATTACCCCGGGAACTCCGTTTGGCTTCAATTCTCCAGCAACAATCCATCCACAAGTTCAGGGTCCAATTCCTCAGATTATCGCTCACTCACGTGACCCACACGTGACCCCAGCTGTGGTGTCGATGAATAATCTTCACTACGGTGTGAGTGGTTTTTCCGCCGAATTACCCTGATGAAGCTAGAAGTCAGTACCAGATGTTAGAAGAAAGATTGAGAGCTGTTGAAGGAACAGGTTCCCGGGCTAGGAACGCCCATGAGTTATGCTTGGTCCTTAATCTAGTCCTGCCACCCAAGTTCAAAGCACCATTTTTCGACAAGTACAAAGGAGCAACCTGCCCGCGCAGCCATGTGACGATGTATTGCCGGAAGATGACTGCCCACGCCCGTGATGATAACCTGATGATACATTGCTTTCAGGAAAGCTTAGCTGGAGCTCCCCTTGAATGGTATATGCAATTGGAGCCAACTAATATCCGTTGTTGGAAGGATCTGGCGGATGCCTTTATCCGTCAATACCAGTACAACAGTGATTTAGCCCCGGATAGGACCCAGCTGCAATGAATGTCTAAGAAGGATAATGAGACATTCAAGGAATACGCCCAGAGGTGGAGGAACCTCGCTGCACAAGTAAAACCCTCCCTGCTTGATAAAGAGATGGTCCATATGTTCATGGAAACTCTTCCCCCAGTGTTCTATGATCGTTTGGTCGGCAGCGTGGCTTCGAATTTCTCGGAGATGGTTGTCATTGGAGAAAGAGTGGAGAACGGCATGCGCAGCGGAAGAATAGCCCATGGCCTAACACCTCATTCCCATCAGAAAAAGCCTTTTTCTGGTACCCACAAGAAGAAGGAGGGAGAAACTAATGCAATCATCGGAGCTAGCGGTCCATCACACAATAATCCCCCACAAGCCATTCCAGTTCCTGCTCAGACGCCGCCTGCTCAGCCATTCCAGTCCAACAATCAGTACAGAAACTACAATGAAAAAAAGCCTGTTGTCTTTGAACCCATCCCCATGTCGTACACAGATTTGTTCAATTATCTCATTGCCAACAAGTTAATCAACACTCGTCAGATGAAACCATATCAGCCTCCCTATCCCAGAGGGTATAATGCAAATGCTACCTGTGCCTTTCATTCTGGGGCAGTAGGTCATGTGGTGGAGGATTGTAAGGCGTTCAAGTACGTTGTGCAAGACCTGCTTGATGCAAAGAGTATATCATTTCAGCAACCTAATGTAACCACCAACCCGTTGCCGGGGCATGGTGGGCCCACTGCAAATGCCATTAATGATCAGGGTGGTCAGTACTTAATTAGGAAGGTGGAGTGCATTCGCACACCCCTGAGTATCATTCATGCTGCACTATGCCGTTGTGGTATCATCGAAGAAGGGTGTGCCAGAAGAGACATCTGCAATGACCCTTATTGTGTTGGGGCCTGTGAGAGCTTCAAACCCATCCTCCAAGAGCTGTTAGACAGACACCTGGTCCAGGTTGGGGTTCAGGAAAAGGAAGAAAGTGTATCTACTCTGCAATCAAACAACAGAGGTTTCAGGAGACCGGTTGAAATCCCTTGTAGTCCGAATTCAAGCTCGGTTGTGGCAAGACCTCTGACTGTTGTTATTCCGGTACCTGCTGCTACCCTTAGTAGAGAGACTAGGGTTATTCCCTGGAGCTGCAACGTGCAAATGCAAGCAGAGGTCCCTCAGGGCGTGTTGGATATAACAAACATTGCTGGGAGTAGTGGAATTACAAGGAGTGGAAGGATGTATGTTCCTGAAAATCTTAGAAAGGAACAATCAAAGGAAGCTGAAGAAAGGGCCCGTAAGGGAAAAGATAAGGAAACTGTGGAAGTTAGAGAAGTATCAGACAAAGAAGCTCAGGAATTTCTGAAAGTAATGAGACAAAGTGAATACCAGGTGGTGGACCAGTTAAATCAAACCCCGGCCAAAATCTCAAGGCTTTCGTTGTTGCTTAGTTCCGAGGCACACCGAGCTGCACTGTTGAAAATCCTGAATGAAGCACACGTACCCCATGACATTACGGTCAACCAGCTTGATGGTATTGTTGGGAACATAGTGGCATCCAACTACTTGACCTTCACAGACGTTGAGTTACCTCCGGCGGGGAAGAATCACAATCAAGCCCTTCACATCTCTGTCAAGTGTGGGGACTACATGCTGGCCAGAGTGCTCATCGACAATGGCTCGTCATTAAATGTGTTGCCCAAGTCCACAATGGATAAGTTGGATGTGGATTGCTCATATCTGAAGCCTAGCTCCACCTTGGTTAGAGCATTTGATGGGTCTGTGAAAGAAGTTTTTGGAGAAGTAGAGGTACCTTTGCAGGTGGGTCCTGAAGTGTTCTATGTCACATTCCAAGTCATGGATATAGCTTTCTCTTATAGCTGTCTGCTAGGACGACCTTGGATACATGCCGCTGGGGCAGTGCCATCTTCGCTCCATCAGAAACTCAAGTTTGTGGCCGAGGGCAAGTTGATAGTAATCTTCGGGGAGGAGGAAATGATGATAAACCGATCACCACCAGAATATTACGTTGAAGCAGCAGAGGAGTCTTTTGAGACTGCCTTCCAGGGATTGGAGATCTCAAATGCTATCTTTGTTGGGAGTGAGCCTCCCCAATTGAAGCCTAGGTGGTCCAAGGCGGACATGATGGTTGCAAAGGTGATGCTAGGATATGGGTATCAGGTTGGAAAAGGGCTGGGAAAAGCTGCTCAAGGAATTGTAGCACCCGTCCTGCTGAAAGGGAATACTGAAAGGTTCGGTATTGGGTACATCCCAAGCCCTGCAGACCGAGAGAGGCTAGCAGCTGATAGAAGAGAGAAATGGTTGGCAAAGCTCAGAGGAAGGACCCCCAACCAGGGAAGGATGGTCGTCGGTGATCTTAGGAACAACTTCCGAAGTGTAGGCATGATGAACCCTGACCAGGTCAATGTGATTGAAGAAGATTCAGGCTCGGGTGACGGTGCTGTCGGCTTAGTGCGCCGTTGTGCTGCGAAAGAAAAGCTCCAGAATTGGGAGGCCCTAGATTTCCCTGTGATTTTCAATTTAAAGTAATTTTTCTTTGTAATGCAAAATTCCTCGGCTCTGCCCAAGGCCTTGGGATATTTCATTCGGGCATGCATGTTTTCGTCAAACTTCATCAATCATAAAATGTTATTTTGGAAATTTCAATAAAATTCTCTTTCTTCATCTCTCATTTGCGTGTCTTTTCTTTATTTTTATTCGCCACTCCATTTTAATGCAGATCGAATACAATTATTGAAAGTAATAATGCCCATAACTCATACTGTGACTTTGATTACCCGATTAACCAAACTGAGAGAGAGGCTGAAGACAACTGGGATGTTTCTTCGGAGTTAATAAGTGAAGAATTGGCTAAGGCTGTAGAAATTCATGATGCCACAACTAGGTTGGGCAATGAAGTCAAAGCACAAGTTCAAGCAAAGTGGAGCAATGCTGAGGAAACCAAACAAATGTTACAAGCGAACCTCTTTCGCAACCAAACCCTTTCCCTTCCTCAGATCAACCAACTTTCCCATTTCCCATTACAAGTACCCCATCACAAAAAAAAATTTATAACCAAATGCCTGCCATCGCCACCTTCCTCACTACCAGTGGCCCTTCTACAAAATCAACCCATCTCATTTGTTCCTCCCTCTGAACCTCCTGTCACCCCAGTTAATACCAGAACCCAATCAAGCATCCTCCAACCGCTGCAGGGGTTTCATTGCCATTATCTCTCCAATCACCCCAGACAAGGATCACTTCAAATATCCAAAATAGTGTATCACTTTTATCAGCTCACTCAACTCAAAAGCAAAAAAGGAAAAAATCAGAAAAAATGAAACAAAAAAGAACAGATTCAAAAAATGAAAATCCCAAAAAATGAAAAAACAAGGGAAAAAGAGACGAAAGAAATATAAGTTGTGAGCTGATACATTTGGCCATAAAGTGTAAGAGATCCTTGTCTCAATGAACCTTCCTACACCTTGTTGTGTATGACCACCCTTTCTTCCATAAACCTTCAAACACTTCATCATTCCTATACATCTCTCCTTTCATAAAACCGCAAACACTACCTCGACCTCGTCATCCCGCCTTCCACAAACCCTCAGTCATTCCTCAGACTCCACCATCAGATTTGCAATCAAGCTGTTGTGCAAGAATAAGAGAACAAAGTGGTCCGTCCTCATGAGGAATCAAGTGACATGATCAATTTGAGCAAAGGAGAGGATTGACGCCATGATAAAGAGCAATGAATCAACAAGTTTGTGTAAATCACCCTTCTGACATAAGACACTTGCCATTATAACAAAGTCTGTAATTACCAGAGTTCGGTCTGTTGCGCAGCTTTCCAAATGACAGTATGAAGACTCCAGGTCAAGCATCATGATCCCTCCCTACGCCACCCTAAAAATGGGGCAGTTAGAGACAATCAACAAAGGATATCAAGGACGATGATGACCTTCATGGAAATCAGGTTTCGTTTTACACTCTAACAGGGGCAAACCCCATATGATGGAAGTAATACTTTCATTGAGCCTTATCAAACCAAAGTACATTTGTCTTATGTCAGAAGAAGAATAAGAGAAAGCTCAAACCGAAGAAAGCTCATCTTCAACAATTTCAAAGAAGACTCAATGCTCAAAAAGATCATGAACCTCCAAAGGGATTCCCATGGAGATGAACCCAGTATCATGAAGACGAAGAACTTATTCTCCGGAGGGGCCTTTAATTCTCGCAAAATGGGATGCAAGAAAAGAAAACCCCAGTTTCCAGTAAATTCAGATGCAGTCAGAAAGGAGTATGCCTAAAGAAATAAATGAAAAAAGAGAAAGATGAGCCAAGTAAGAATCAGCTCGCTAGGTTGAAAACCCGCAAAGGGCGGCCTAGGCAAAACCAGAGCGACCCGGTGGATTGAAAACCCGCAAAGGGCGATCCAGGCAAAAATTAGGGTCAGAAAACTTGGACTTGAAATGAAAAAGGCAACTAGCACTCCCGAAGATTTGGATAAGGGGTTGATCAAGGTCACAAGTATGAACGGTGGGCACCGTTACTTCAAGGATAGAATCACAAGATCTGTTCCTTTTTCTTGTATTTTATCAGTTTAGAATAAAGATTGCAATTGTACTTTCAACTGGCGTGACTTTCTGCACGACCAGTTTCCATATCAGCAAAAGTCCAACTTTTCTTTCATATGTGTGCTTTTCGTGTCTTTACCTTCATTTATTCAGTTTCTTTCAAAATAATGATTTTATGATTGATGAAATTGAATTGCAAAACATGTGCATACATTCAGAGCATTACAGATTATTACGAAATCTTTGAAAATCACAAAAGGAAAAAATGGTTTCCTAAAATGGGTAAAGCTGCAAAAAAAAAAAAGTCACATGCACTGTCACCTTAAAAATAACAAGATCATTGCAAACCAACGCGCAACCCTTGCGTTATCACCATCCTGGAACGGTCTTCGTGTCAAGTGCCCCAAGTCCCGCGGATTGATTTAACCAGCAAAAAAAAAAAACACACATTTTCATATCATTCATCATTCTTATATCATCCATGTCATCAAACAGTAGAGCATTATACTTTCATATTCGCATCCCAGAAGGGCGAAAAGAAACAGAAGAAAAAGAAACAGAAGAAAAGAAAAAGAAAAAGGAAAATCAAACAGAAAAAACCTCTCACCAAATCAATCATTGCATCCATGTGCATCCCAGCATCAAAAGCCTGCATTCCATGCATCATTCAAAGCTTCCCAATTTTCAAAAAAGAAACTCAGTTACTTTGGACTCGTTAGTCCCCAAAATTTTCAAAAGGTCAGTTACTTTGAACCAATGGGTCCCCGAAATCTCATTTTCAGAAAATCATCATGGCACCGAGTTAGTGAACTCCATCAGCACAGAGTTAGTAAACTCCCACAGAGTTAGTGAACTCCTTCCACAGATCACAACGTCGCGTACGAGCGCGCGGCAGATCCTACAGACTTCGTTAAGTCCATCGGATTAATTGTGTCAACCTAAGGCATAGTGTAGATCCATTGATCATATCAGTTCCGGATCTGATATTGATCGGCCGCTCGAAAAGGCCACCCCCAGAGCTCGGACTCGACGAGAGTCCGTTAAAAGGTTTTAGGCAACCTCCGAATCCCCCAATTTACGGCACTTCCCATTTACTGCTTTCATTTACTTCTTTACGCAATTTACTGCTTTCTCGTCGACGCGACAAGTGTTGACTCTCTCTCTCTCAAAAGAAGAGAGATCAAAGAAAGGAAACAAATAATGAGAAAAAAAAAAGAAAAGGAAAATTCGGGTTTCTCTAAGTAGACAAAATTAGTATTATTTCTGAATTCTTTATTTCTATTTTGCCTCGGAATATGTTTTGGCCAATTCATATTCCTTGGTAAAATCCAAATAAAGAGGGGCAACTGTCATACCCTAATTTTGTCCGCCTAGGTTTTAAACCCTAATTTTCCGCAAAAATAAATAAATTGAGAAGTGTGGTTTTATTTTGAAGAGTGAAGAGCATTGTGCATGCATTTTTGGGTTTTAAAAGTCATTCTAGGGCTTTTAAATTCATTGTTAGAGTGGAAATGCATTTGTTGTTGAAAAACAAGGTTTTTAGGGCAAAAGGGTATTTTGGTCATTGTCAAAAGAGGATAATTTTTTATCAAGAATCATTGTGCAATTTTAGAGAAATTTATTTGAGGCAAAACATTTTTGGTCATGTATGTATGTATGCGCATGCATGCATACATTGTGCACAAAATTTCAAAAAAGGATCAAAAGGGAATATTCTACAAAAAAGTTCCAAGATGTGATTTTTATGACATTTTTGGTCATGGTGATCACATAAAATGGCATATTCCTAAGATTCCTAGTATGTGGCCTAAATTGGGTGTATTTTTGTACAATTATCCTAAGAAGAATAATCAAAAATGAAGGGATAATGGAATGGTCATATAATAGTACAATAGTACAAGATGACAACTAGCAAAACTTGGTCACCAAGGACCCCTCCCTTGCTATTTCGAATTTCTCCTCTCTATTCTCTCATTTTGTGTTTTCTCAATGTCCTCAATCCATGTGAGCCTCAATCCTAGCCTTTGATTCAAAATTAAAATCAAATCCTAGAGCACAACTAGTGCACAATGACCTAACCACCCTTAAACCTAATTGCTTTCTATATATACCCTATTCACCTCACAAGGAGGGAAGCTCTTGGCCTCATTTTCACTCACACAACCCTAGCACACAACTCCCTCTCCTAATTCCCTCTCTTGGCCGAAATCATATCACCCTCTTCCTCCATCAATTTTTCACTTCTCCTTCACCAAATCACCATTTTTTCACCTCATTTCCATTCCTACTTCATATATCTTCCTTCTCTCCTAATTTAATTCAAGCTTGCATCATCAAAGGGCATTTTTAAGCAGGCATTTCGTGGGTTTCATTGAAGTTTGGTGAAGATTCAAATTGATTTGTGGTCTTGTTCTTCATATTAGTCATTCCTTAGCTTGGATTTGAGGTAAACTTCTTAAAACCTAGCATCATCTTCAACTTTTTTGCATCAAAATGTAGATATCATGTTTCTAATTTTTCATCCTATCATATTCATGCATTTTAGTGTTGTTATATTGTTGATTTGTTGATTGTTGTTGGTGAGAGGTGTCTCAAACATTTTGACAAGCACTTAGGGAGGCTTGGGTGTTTGAGATTGCTTCTCACCCTTGAATAAATTGTGATTTGTGTTGTTATCATTTTGCTTGTTGCATTTTGTGAAATAAAATTGTGTTAGGAAGCTATGAATGTTTCGCACCTTTAGTATAAAATAGGTTTAATCGAGTTTTGATGCATTTCTTTATGCAATCTTGTTATTGGGGCTTGATTTTGAAGTTCCCATGTCCAAACATGTTGTTTGATTTTGCAAATATTCATTTTTCATGCCTTCTTACTTTCACAAAAATCAAAAAATATGAATAGTTGTTGATTTTGGTGTTTGATCGCTTGGATCTTGTGAATAAATGTTCCTAAGTCTTGCTAGTGTCATTTGCTTGCTTGATTTGGTTGACTTGTTGAAATAAATTGATGATTAATTTGTGATTTGAGAAAATGAATTTGGGTTTTGGTTCATTTATGATCCACAAATGATCTTGGGTTATGCTAAGTTGGCAAGAGATAGGTTACTTCAACCTTGATGCCTATGCTTGTAAGCATTTAAAAATTCAATTCCCATTTGATGTGCTTGTGAAATGTGAGCAAAAAGGGGTCTATAAACAATTGAATTTGCGCACATGATTGGTCTCCAATGACCTTGATGCATCCTCAAGTTTAATCATGCTTTCTTTGCTCTTTGAGTTTAATGTAAATTGTTGTTTGAAGCTTGTGAAGTTTTGGCAAAGGATAGGTTCATTTAACCTTGATGCACATGCATTTTGCCTACTCATGCATTCTTGAATTGAAGCTTGGTACTCAATGCTTGATATACTTGTTTATGTGCTTGTAGTGCATTAAAATGTTGAATTGGTGTTCACAATTTGCTTGTTTTGATTTCCACCAATTGTTACTCGTTAGTAACTCTCCAAAACTTCAAAACCATGTTGCATACAAAGAACAACTTGTTACTCGTTAGTAACGTTCCAACTTCAAAACATTTTTTTGCATTTACATAATCATTGACAAACAACTTCACTTCTTCTCAAAACAATTTCAAACTATTTTTCACAAATCAAACTTTGTTGAGGATAATGCGAAGCCTTTGCTTGCACGATTGTCAACAATGGGGTGCTAGTGGTGATCACTTGGAGTCTTTGCTCAATTGATTATCATGAACACTCATTTTTCAAAAGAACTCTCATTTCACAAATTAAAAACTTTGTTGAGGATAATGCGAAGCCTTTGCTTGCACGATTGTCAACAATGGGGTGCTAGTGGTGATCACTTGGAGTCTTTGCTCAATTGATTATCATGAACACTCATTTTTCAAAAGAACTCTCATTTCACAAATTAAAAACTTTGTTGAGGATAATGCGAAGCCTTTGCTTGCACGATCGTCAATAATGGGATGCTAGTGGTGATCACTCGAAACCTTTGTTGTTTGATCACTGTGAACATTCAATTTTCACAATTAAACAACTAAAAAATAAAAACCTTTTCTCGACAACCGAGAACTACGTAAGCTTTGAATTCTCCATCGCACTGGGAGATACGTAGGAGCGGGTCACATTCCCGTCAAGCACGACAAATAAAAACCATTTTCTTTTCAAAAAAACAAACCCTTTTCCAAAACAAGGCAATTTCTAAAAACAAAACAATTTTCGAAAACAAGAACTACGTTGCTTTGATTCCCTCCCCGGGATACGTAGGCACGGTGCCCTCCCGTCAAGCGCAAAAGATTAAATTTTCCTTAAGTTTTTCCATAAAGTAAGGAGAGATAAAGAGAGATAAAAACAAAGCATTTCTTAAATCAACCTTTTAAATCACACGTCAAATCGAGGTTCCCTTTCAGTAGAAAGGATGTGTGGGGTGCTCGTACCTTCCCCATGCATAACCGACCCCCGAACTCAAATCTCGTGGTTCCAAGGACCATTGTCTTTCAAGAAAGGTTTTTTTCAATGTTTTACCTCTAAAAAAAATATTGGTGGCGACTCCAATTCACGTTGTGCGAAGAGAAATCCCTCCAAAGGATTTTTCGGGGTGCAACAACGACTGCGGACTTACAACACATATGCAATCTATATGATTCTGTTTGATTACATCTTAACCCGTATGCCTTACTCATCTTGTTGATCAGTACCTCGTACTATTTCTTACACTACGGTTAAGTATTCATTCAACTTTATATCTCTTTATGACTCTATTTTCTGCCCATAGGTTCATTATGAAATCTTAACTTCATTTCTATTGTGAAATAAAATCATGCTTCTCTTAACTATATCAATAAGCAATTCAACAAATAATCACAAATAGCACATAAGTAGTTCATAGAAATCAAAGCAATCACAATATATCAAGCAATCAATCAATCATTAAATCAATCAAATAAAAATATAGAAGTTTCCTATGCGTTAACCGGTCATCGACGGGCTAAACTTCACTTAACCTTAACTCTGAAGAGTAGTCAAATGATCTTTAGGTATCACTGACTCTTTAACTCTAGTAGAGCTTGGGTCACTCTACACATATTTAAAATAAAACTTTACGCTAACCGTACCGACGAATAGATATCTTGCCCCCACCTGAATTATAGCGCGAACGTACACTTGCTCCGACAACACCGACACGTAATCGAACAAAGCTACGAAACTACAAACACAAGATGTTGGTTGTTTTGTGGTTGAAGGTTTAAAGGAATGTGAGAAGGAAGTGTTTTGGTTATGGAATGATGAATGAATCAAAGAACTTGGCTTGCTATTTATACTAAACCCATGGACCTTGCTTACATCATGCTAAGCATAAGGTGTGAAACTCACCTTTTAGGTGGCATGATTCTAAGGCGTCAAGGGAGTGAGTAATCTATTAGCTATCTAAGTGTCAAAGTCCTAGTAAACCAACACACAAAACTTATAAGCATTAGGTGTTAACCTACTTTTTGGAGGCATGTATTTTATGAGCTTAAGTGATGAGTTATCTTAAGCAAGCACCTAAGTGGCAACCTCTAATGGAAGCAATACATGCATGTAGAAGGATGAGGTGTAATCTCTTTTAGGTGGCATGCTCTCATGGATTAGAATAGTGATTCATCTAAACAAGTATGAGGTGTCCTATTCTCATGAAGTAAAATAGTGATTCATATTAAGCTAGCATGAAGTGTCCTATTTTTATGAAGGTGACACATGATAATGTAAGGAGGAGGTTGGCCTTTGGGCCTTTTTTTCATCAAAAAAAAAATGTAAGGAGGAGGTGTAGCTATAAGCTTCTCTTACTTCACTATGAAGGAACTGTAGGTGAAGCAAACACCTAGGTCCCTCTCTAGCCCAAAACAAACACACAATTAAAATAAAACAATTTCTAAAACATATCCTAATAACTATTTAGAAAAAGTGGGGTGTTAGAGCAGCCAGACATATCTAGCATCCACCCTTCTGTTGGCGAGATAACCATCACATTGGATGATGTTTTCTGTCTTGTTGCACCTCCCCATTGTTGGTATGTTTTTCGACATCCCAGACTATTCTAAATTTGAGGTAGCAGACGTTTTGGTGGAGTATCTCGTAGTGGACGCTGAGGATGCACGTGAATAGATGGTTGGTAAAAGGTGTATGTGCAAATAAGATGGTTGCGGAATGTGGTATACAAGGCAGTCGTCGACTATCAGCAATGGGAGCATGCTGCTCGGGCTTACATGATGTACTCGCCGCCATCTTCACCGACAAGTCGGGGTCAGAGGTGAAGGTGGGGTATCTTGGGATGACTGACCTCAAGGACACGAACAATTACACTTGGAGCAGGACAACCCTTGCCCAAATCTATACGACCAGATGAATGATGATTGTATCATTAAAGACATATATATATATATATATATATAATATATATAAGTTTGTCTATTTTGAGCTATAATTTTATTTACAACCTGCATAACCGTACATCACAAAACAAACATAATTGATTACAGCAAAAATTATTTTAAGGATATTGTTGCAAAAGAAAAATTATCTCGTCCGGAGTCCGTATGATATTGACATACAGCTTCAGCAAACCAGCTCTTGAAAATATGGCATGTGTTTCCATCATCGCGGCATGTCGTCGTCGTTCCGAATGTCCATCATTGAATAGTGAATACGGCTGTCATCTCCAGTGCTTTGTTGCGGTAAACAATAGTAGTTACCTGTCTAGGAAAACTCCCCTCTTTACTTTTTTCTTAAACTTTGTCATACCCCAAATTTGTCCGCCTAGTTTCAAAACCCTAATTTTCAGCAAAAATAAATAATTTTGTGAGTGATGCATTATTTGAGAAAGGGTTTAGGGTATTTACCCAAGCATTCTAAGGTTTTCAAAATCATTTTTGAGAAATTAAGGAATTTTGGGGCATTTAAAAGGGGCATTGTTTGGTCAATTTCAATTTAATAAATTTTTGCTAGTTGAAAATCCAATTAATTAATTTTTGGGAATTTATTTAATGAAATTGTATTATTTTGAACAAAAAATAAAAAATAAAGAAAACCATTTTTCAAATTGTGCACATATTTTATATGTGTCGTAAAAAAAATCAAGTTCAAATTAATTCAAGAAAGCATTTCAAAAAATAGTACAAGGAATATTCCCAAAAAATTATATGATAGGATTTTTGTTGGCAAATTTGGTCATCTCTCATTTTCAAAAATGGCATATTCTTCAAGATACCTTGTATATGGCTCAAAATGGTTAGATTTATGTATAATTATCTTGAAAGGAATAATCAAAATTGAGAGGATAATTGGAAAGTTCATGGATAGTACAATAGTACAATTGCCAACTTGCAAAACTTGGGCACCACTCTCATTGCTTGGCTGAATATCTACCCCTTCATTTCCCTCTCATTTTGCATTTTTTTGCCCCTCATCAAGGTGTGTTTCAATCCTCACCCTTGATTCAAAATTAAAATGCAATCCTAGAATGAGATGAGGTACACAATGACCTAAATGCCCCTAAACCTAATTGCACATTATATATACCCTCATATCCTCACCTCTCACAAGTTTTGGCACACAATTCACACTCAAAAACCTAGCCTCTCCTCTTCCCCACACATAACCGACCCCCGAACCTATATCTCTCGTTTTCAAAAGGCCAATCGCCTAAAAAGATTTTTCCAATATTTTTTCTAAATTAAAATATTGGTGGCGGCTTCATTGTTTTTCCCGTTGTACGAAGAAGGATCCAAACCGGATTTTTCGGAGTGCATACAGCTGGCGACTCCACTGGGGATATTTTTTTTAAGAGGGTCGAACCTATTTAATTTAGTGTGTGGTTTTAATTGTTTGATTTGAATGCTTTGTTCTATTTCTCCCTTTTCTTCTTCTTCTTTTTCTTTCTTTCTTCATCAATGAAGTTTGAGTGTTAACTGCTCTCTTGC
Source organism: Astragalus glycyphyllos (assembly GCA_963573325.1). Classification (NCBI taxonomy): domain Eukaryota; kingdom Viridiplantae; phylum Streptophyta; class Magnoliopsida; order Fabales; family Fabaceae; genus Astragalus; species Astragalus glycyphyllos. The sequence continues at coordinate 22,899,634 of OY754308.1, forward strand.
ATTCTCATACTATCGTGTTGCATTCATGTGCATTTACTTCTTCCTCTTCTATGATTGCTTCTTGCTTGAAGTGTAGTTTCTTCTCCTCCTCTTCTTTGTTTATATGCTTATGCTCATGCATCAATCTCCCCAATTCCATTATGTTCCCTTCTTCTTTGCTCCCTTTCTTTGAGGTAAGTTCATGCATATTTCCCCAATTCCATTATGTCCCTTCTTCTTGGCTCCCTTTCTTGAAGGTAAGCATTGCACACGATTGTTGATTGGTACCCTAGGTTAGTTTACATGCTTATATTAAAATGATATATGTTTGCAAAACCCTAGGGTAGACGACTCTTTGTCTAGACTGTTCTGGTTTTTCCTTGCAGGCGGGGTAATTTTAGATTGGGTAGGCTTTAGGTGCTATGCCCTCATCACACACTTTCACACCTTATGATTTATGTGCTATGAGTGGGGTCCTATACCCGGATCTGAAAAAACACATAGGAGAGTGGAGACGAGTAGTGACTGGCATTCGAGACCTTTGTCTGTCTGACTCTCATGAAAGTTTCAACCGGAGTACGCTTTCTCATGATACCTCACACTTGGTAGCTTTCTACATTTGTGGGTGCCGTCATGAGAATGTCTCTAGCTCCGGTAACCATTGTGAGGATGTGATTTAGAGCTACATGGGAGGTACCTTTGAGTTGCCTTAGACCCTAGGATTCCCACCTTTGTAGGACACGAGGGCATACAAATTGTGTGCTGCATTGCTAGCTTAGGCATGTTTTCCTCAAAGTGAGCTTTTCAAAAAAAAGAATTTTCAAAAAAAATCCAAAATATATCTTTTATTTTTCCATAAACCACTACATGAGGCGGCACGTAGCGTGTTTCCTAAATTTTTGAACTACTGCTCATGAGCATTGTCCTTATTTTTCCACATGCATTATTAGCATCATAATTGCATTGCATCATGCCGCATTTATAAAACCAAATGTAAAAAAAATATATTGCATACATTTTGCATCTCATTCATATTTGCTTGCCGGGAATAGCCAAATAATGTACCGTCCTGTCATAGGTGCATAAAGATGGAATCGAATAGCAAAGCTTCACCTACTTCCAGGTTTCCGGTTGTAAAAAGGGTTGATGTTGACAGTTTGAAGCAATGTGCCGCACTGATGGGTCAGATTGAGTTGGGGTCCTTTGACGAGACATATGGGAACATTCGTAGGCTGCCGCAGTTAGATGTTCAGGAAAATGCTCTTGTGGCTCTAAGTCAGTTTTATGACTCAGATATCAGATGTTTTCTCTTCAAAAACTTTCCACTATCGCCCACATTGGAAGAGTATGAACAACTTTTGGGGTTCTCTAGGTCGCATGTCACGCCGTACCGATATCAAGGTCATTATTACACTGATGAAAAGCTAGCATCATTGCTCAAAATCAGTTTAGAAAAACTGAAGCTTCAAAAGTTGGAAAGGAATGGTATAGCCGGGTTTCCGCAAGAGTACTTTGAGGGTTTGATGCAATCTTATGCTTTGGCCAAATAGTGGGGTCTCTTCAAGCTGGTGCTTGCTCTAACCATTTTTGGGGTGGTCCTCTTTCCTCAGATAGAGAGATATGTTGATGAAACTGCAATTGGTGCTTTCTTGGCATTCAAAGACACCAAAAATCCTATCAATCCTGTTCCCGCTGTTCTCGCCAACACTTATCAAGCTTTCACCCGTTACAGTGATTTCCACAAGAAGAAAATGTGTTTCTCCTCTCACGTCCTCTATGCTTGGCTTGTCACTCATGTTGTCAACAACCAAAAAGAAGTTAGGGAGTTGATCTCCTATGCCTTAAGCTGTGATGTAAAGATCATGACTTCTCTTGAATGGGTTGAGGTCTTGAAAAGTCACAACGATCTCCAGATCCGCTGGTTTACCGCTGCTTGTTGGAAGGAAAGGCCTATGGTGGTGTTCAGCTGTGGAAGTTTCCAGAATGTGCCTCTCATGGGAACACAAGGGTGTATCAACTATAATCCTTCACTGACCTTAAGACAACTCGGTTACCCAATGCGGAATTCACCCTCTAAAAGCATGTTGTCTCGCTTTTACCTCTATAAGGGGAGTCCTAAATGCGAAGACTTGCTTCGGCGAGTTCTGCAAGCACGGGAGTCCGTAGTGCATAAGGAAGGCGAAGAGCTGTCCAAGAGAACCAGTAGCATCACCTTTAACCAGTGGCTCAAAGAGAGGCTTCAAAATGCAAAATTACCAAATCAAGGGGCACTATCCCTTGAAGAGGAGATATCAGAGCCTCACACTCCTACCTTTGAGGAGTTGAATGAAGTCAAGTCAGCCTTAGCAAAAGTGGAGGAAGAAAAGAAGGCATTGCAAACAGAATTGGAGAAAATGACCATAGAGAAAGAAAGGTTAGAGAAAGAAGATGCTATCAAGATGATCGCTGTTGAGGAGAGCGTCAAGCGATTCAAAAGAGAAGAGAAAAGCAAGCTAGAGGCTCAGAAATACCTGAGGGGAGCTAGAGAGGAACTCCAAAGGTGCAAGCAGAAAACAAGAAAAGCACTTGAGGAAGCCGAAGAGTGGAAGAGTATAGCAACTAAGTCAAGACAATAATCCCGCTTGGTGGTAGAATTGAAAGGTCAGCTAAGGAACCATGAGCGAGAGAGGAGTTCTATTGAAGATATCCTTAAGGAGTATCAGCAAGCTCTGAGGTTCGAACAAGGAAGATCTGAGGAACTGGGGAGGAATCTCAGGTGTCTAGAAGGGGCTTATAGGCAAGTGCAAGCAGAAAGCCAGTACTGGGAGAAACGCTTCATGGCATTGGTTGGCAAAATAGAGGATCAAGAAATCATCAAGGAGCTAAGAGAGGAGATTCAGCTTTGGAAGAACAAATTTTCAAAGCTGGCAGAGCGAGCTAGCCAAGCCATTGCGGGAGTCCCCAAGAATTTGAAAATAGCCGAGGCCGAGATGCACTTCCTCAATACCCCACCCGAGGTTTACCAGTTTGTGAAATTCTGCAGGGCTTTAATCACGGAGTTCCGAAAGCGATCCCGAGATGCGAACGTCAGCAAGAAAAGGAAGAGGGTCGGAGATTTCAAAGCTCTTTGTATTTGAGCTGTTTATTTGTACCTTTCATTTTGAGTATTTACTTTCCATTTGAGTATTGTATTCCTGAATATTGTACTCTTTTATTTGCTTTCAAGTATTGTACTCCATATGAATATTGTACTATCCTTCCCTTTAAGGAAGTTGTTAAGGCTTTTGTTTGAATTCCCGATGTATGAAGTGTGCTGACTTGCTATTTCGATTCCCCTCTCATTGCATTTCCAAAATTAATTAAAAAAGAGAGAGAGAGAGAGAGAGAGAGAGAAAACGATTATGTGCTTATGACAAGACGAACTATGTCGCGATTCCTGGCATCAAGCAACATAAGATCATATGCATCTGCATTGCATTCATTCATTAATTCATTCACGAGCTCATATAAGTGTTCCATCAACAGAAAGTAAGGCAAGCTGGTTCGCCAACATCGTTATTGGACACGTTCTCAAGCAAGAGGCATGGCAACGATTCTGAACGATCTTGATCAGTCCCATCCAAGTGCGGAGAATCCGAATCAGGCAAATTTGAGCTCAGAGATCAGAAACGAGACAGGCCCAGGTCCAGTAGTGCAGAATCAGGGTAACCCAACTCCGGATAGTTCCAGTCAAGGTGACCAAGAAATCTGAAATGAGATGAATGCTATGAAGGCACAGATGTCAGAGATGATGAGGGTCCTGCTGTCCCTGAAGAATGGAAATGACTACCAAGCTGCTCAATGGCCTCCTTTTGGACTGCCTCTAGGCTACACTCCTCCTTCAAACCCAGAAGTTAACCAAGGAACTGGTCCTTTGGTGAATGTCGAGAATGGACAACCTGCATCTGCAGGATCAGAGGGAGCAATGGGCGAACCTTGGGTTCAGTCTCCACATCCCATTGTCATACCTCAGGTGACTCCACAAGGCTTTACTCCCCAGCCAGCTGCAAATCCTCAGGCCCAAAGCCTCATTCTTGGGAACTCTGCTTATCCTCATGCTCCGCATGCAGTCTCAACCATGGCTCCAATGTTCCGTCCCCACCTTGGAATGAACAATTTCCCCCAAGGCTATTATATTGAGCACCAACAAACTAGAGAAAAGTTTCAGGTGTTAGAAGAGCGCTTAAAAATGATTGAAGGATCAGGCTCTAGATCGAGAGAGGCTCGCGATTTATGTCTCATTCCCGATGTGGTTTTACCTCCTAAGTTCAAAGTGCCTGATTTCGATAAGTACCGAGGTGTAACTTGCCCAAAGAGCCATCTGACCATGTACTGTAGAAAAATGTCTACGCATTCTCATGATGACAAGCTGTTAATCCACTGCTTCCAAGAGAGCCTTGCTGGGGCATCTCTCAACTGGTACATGCAGCTAGAACCGTCCCAGATTCGTTGTTGGAAAGACTTGGCTGATGCCTTCCTCAGACAGTACCAGTACAACACAGATATGGCGCCGGATAGAACACAGTTACAGAGCATGGCAAAGAGGGACAACGAGTCATTTAAAGAGTATGCCCAGCGGTTGAGGGCTCTAGCTGCACAAGTGTCACCACCTCTGTTAGAAAAGGAATTAGTCTTCATGTTTATGGAAACTTTGCCTCCATTATACTATGATCGGTTGATCGGCAGTGTGTCCTCCAACTTTTCAGATATGGTAATCATCGGCGAGAGATTAGAAAATGGGCTGAGGAGCGGCAAGATTGCCCATGGTTCCGCAGGTACAAGCACCCATAAAAAGCCGTTTTCCGGATTTCCAAAGAAGAAGGAAGGAGAGACCAACACCATTACCATAAGCCCACCTTATCAACCACAAGATATCCCTGTCCCCACTCAATCATAACCAACCCGCTCACCACAAAGTAATCACCATAGAAATTATCAAGACAGAAAATGGACCACCTTTGATCCCATTCCTATGTCATACACCGACCTCTTTAACTACCTTGTCACCAACGAGCTCATCAACACCAGACCCATGAAACCAGTCCAACCACCTTATTTCCGAGGATACAATCCCAACATTACCTGCTGTTGCACCCCGAAAAATCCGGATTGGACCTTTCATCGTACCACGTGATAATTTGTGAAGCCGCCATCAACATTTTTTATTTAGGGACCAAAACATTGAAAAAGGGTCCTTTTTAAGGTGGGTGGTCCTTTGAGAAATAGAGATGTAGGTTCGGGGGTCGGTTAGGTGTGGGGAAGGTATTAGCACCCCACATCTCCTTTCTACCGAAAGGGAACCTTTAACTTGATGTGCGGTTTTTGACAGAGTTGATTTGAAACGATTCTTTCTACTTCTTTTTTTATTTGAGAAAATGTTTTTGAAAACGGGGGAAAAGAAGAATCTTTTTATTATTTTTTTTTAAAAGTGTGCTTGACGGGATGTGACCCGCTCCTACGTATCTCCCGGTGCGATGGAGAATTCCAAGCTTACGTAGTTCTCTTTAGTCGAGAAACTTTGTGTTGGTGTTTTTTATTGTAGGGGTTTTCGGTCCTAGACTGTACAGTCCACTAGACCTAGAACAAAGACAACCCTGCCTGTACAGACGACGTGCCCCCTACTTATTGAAAATGTTTTTTTGATTAAGGAAGAAAAAGATTTGTTGTGAGGTTGGTTGCTTTTATTTGAGCAAGTATCTTAGGCTCGCACGAACTGTACAGCTCGCTAACCCTAAGACGCTAACCAATACCGGATGTACATCCGACTCAATTCCTTACTCATTTTTTGAAATAGGGTTCAAGTTGTTAATTACTTGTTTTGATTCTCATAAGTATCCCAAGATGTTTGAGCTGTACAGCTCTGATCTTAGGACGCTAGACAACACCGGCCGTACGTCCGACTTGCCTCCTTATGAGTTTTCAAAAAGGTTTATTGTTGATCTTAGAAAGAATTTGATTGGCTTATGAAAACAATTTGAGAAAAGATTGAGTTTGGAAAAGCTTTAGAAAATGATTGATTTGAAGAAAGGAGAAGGGAGTTTGAGGGTGACATTGGTCACAAAAGATTTGTTGGGATGGCGTGGCATCCAAAAGGAAAAGAAAGTAGAACATTCAATCAATTTCCAAGTCAAGAACCAAAGTGCAACATTTAACAAATTGCAAGCAAAGCAATCAACAATGTAAGCATAAGCATAAACATTACCAATTACAACATTTGAGCACAAGAATGACACTTAGTTATCAACGTCTAATGGCATGTATATGTAAGATCAACAATAAGCACACAAAGAGATCATACAAAAGTTCAATTCAATTAAGTGTCAACACAAGATAAAGCACAAGGTTGAATCCCTTTTGGTAATCCTTGACGCTTGAGACAATGCACAAAGGCATAAGTGTCTAGTCCTTTTACCAAATCATCAACATTAAAGCATAACATTGACCTAGAAAGAACATCACATTTGCAAGACCAAAAGTGACCAAAAGAGGGCATTAACAAGTCATTTTTGTAACCAAAATTGATTAATCAAGTTAGAAAACTAGCATTTGCATTTTCAAGCAAGAATTGCACAAAGAAAATTGAATCATCTTAGGCAATCCTCATCACTTAAAGTGAAGTGCCTAAGGCACAAGTGTGAGTCCTCTTGCCAATCATCAACATAGAGTAATTTTGCAAACAAGTTACTAACAAGCAAACCAAAGTTTACAATCAAAGCACAAGGTTGTGTTGAATCATCTTAGGCAATCCTCAACACTTAAAGTGAAGTGCACAAAGACACAAGTGTGAGTCCTCTTGCCAATCATCAACATATAACAATTTGCAAGAAAGATACAATCAATTAACATCAAAATAACTTGAGAAAACGTTTTTGATCACAATTGCAAACCCATTTCACAAGAAAATTAACAAACCCTAATTCTAATCATGATTTGCGACACCAACATAGAGCTAAAAGCTCATTTTATTCTTTGAAAGCAACAAAATCATGCAAGCAAATGACATAGATCAAGCTTTTTGGCAAGGATTCACATGATTAAGCAAAGGAATGCACTAAGATCACACAAATTCTAATTTTTCTACAATATGCGAAATGAAACATAATCCCAAATCACAATTTTATTCATGAAAATGCAAGCACAAAATGAAAATAGCACAAACACACAATTTATTCCAAAAGAGAGAGATGCATTTCAAGCATCCAAACCTCCCAAAGTGTTTGTCAAAATGCTTGAAACACATCTCTCATTCAACAACAACAATTATATCAACATTTCAACATAAAATAGAGCACTAAAATGCAAAGAAATGCTTGATATGCAAAAATAGATTGATGATCTACATTTTTTATGCTAAAATTTTGATGATGTTAAGATTGAGAGTATACCTCAACTCCAAGCTAGAATAGCAAAAGAAATAAGGTGAATGAACACTAAACCACTTGAATCAACCCTCTAATCTTCAATCTTGAGCTTGATTCTTGAGATTTGAAGATGGATCTTTGAAGAGAATGCAAGGATGATGAAGGATTTAGGACTAGAATGTTGATTTGAAGTGAAAAAGTGAAGAAATGAGGTGAGGGAATGAGGAGGTGTATTCGGCCAAGAAGGGAGAAGAGGAGAGGCTAGGTTTTTGAGTGTGAATTGTGAGCCAAAACCTTATGAGAGGTGAGGATATGAGGGTATATATAATGTGCAATTAGGTTTAGGGGCATTTAGGTCATTGTGTACCTCATCTCATTCTAGGATTGCATTTTAATTTTGAATCAAGGGTGAGGATTGAAACACACTTTGATGAGGGGCAAAAAAAAATGCAAAATGAGAGGGAAATGAAGGGGGGGATTCGACCACATTGGGGGAGTGGTGCCCAAGTTTTGCAAGTTGGCAATTGTACTATTGTACTATCCATGAACCTTCCAATTATCCTCTCCATTTTGATTATTCTTTTCAAGATAATTGTACATAAATCTAACCATTTTGAGCCATATACAAGGTATCTTGAAGAATATGCCATTTTTGAAAATGAGAGATGACCAAAATTGCCAACAAAAATCTTATCATATAATTTTTGGGAATATTCCTTGTACTATTTTTTTGAAATGCTTTCTTGAATTAATTTGAACTTGATTTTTTTACTACACATATAAAATATGCGCATAATTTGAAAAATGATTTTCTTTATTTATTTATTTTTGTTCAAAATAATACAATTTCATTAAATAAATTCCCAAAAATTAATTAATTGGATTTTCAGCTAGCAAAAACTTATTAAATTGAAATTGACCAAACAATGCCCCTTTTAAATGCCCCAAAATTCCTTAATTTCTCAAAAATGATTTTGAAAACCTTAGAATGCTTGGGTAAATACCCTAAACCCTTTCTCAAATAATGCATCACTCACAAAATTATTTATTTTTGCTGAAAATTAGGGTTTTGAAACTAGGCGGACAAAATTAGGGTATGACACCTGCAGATTTCATGAAGGGGCAGTCGGACATGCTGTGGAAGACTGCAAGGCCTTCAAACTTGTAGTGCAAGATCTGATTGACACCAAAGGGATAACCTTCAAACAAGAAAACCCAAGCATTACAACTAACCCGCTGCCTGGTCATGAAGAACCTGCAACCAACGCCATCCTTGACACAGGAGGCCAACCCTTAATCAGAACTGTGGAGTGTATTCAGACACCACTGAAGGTCATTCATGCAGAGCTGTGCAAGTTTGGGGTCATCAAGAAAGGCTGTACTCAGAAAGAAGTCTGTGCTGATGATAATTGTGCTGGGGCATGTGAGGCCTTCAAGATAGTTTTGCAAGACTTGTTGGATCGTCATATAATCCAAATAGGTGTGCAAGAAAAAGAGGAAGATGTGTTGACTTTCCAGTCTGATAAGATCAGAAGTGTCCAGAAGCCTATTGAGGTCCCGTATAGTCAAAAGCCGAGCATGGAGAAACCTAAGACAATTGTGATTCCTGTCCCAGCTCCTTATCAAATGGATAGTGCTGTTCCGTGGAGTTATGGTGTGCCAGTTCAAACTCAGAATCCTCAAGCTGTTCCCGATGTCACAAACATTGCGGGAAGCAGCGGAGTCACTAGAAGCGGACGTGTCTATGTCCCTGAAGCCCTTAAAGTGGGTCCATCAAAAGAGGATGAGGAAAGAATTCGAAAGGGTAAGGGTAAAGAGCAAGAGCCCGTGGAAAGTAGAAGGGTGTCAGAGCAAGAAGCTTCCGAATTTCTGAGAATCATGCGGCAAAGCGATTACAAAGTGGTGGACCAGCTGCACCACACTCCTGCAAAGATCTCTATCATGTCCTTGCTGCTCAGTTCAGAGGCCCACCGTGCTGCCCTAGTGAAAGTGCTGAATGAAGCCCATGTAGCCCAAGACATCACTGTTAACCAGCTTGACGGCATCGTAGGGAACATCGTTGCTTCCAACTATATTACCTTTACTGATGACGAGCTCACCCCTGAAGGAAAGGGACATAATCAAGCATTGCACATTTCAGTCAGATGTGGTGAATATACACTTTCTCGGGTCCTCATAGACAATGGATCCTCTTTGAATGTCATGCCCAAATCTACAATGAACAGGCTAGACGTAGACTGTTCATATATGAAGCCTAGCTCAACGCTAATCAGAGCATTCGACGGATCCAAGAAAGAGGTTATCGGGGAAATAGAGTTTCCAGTGCAGATAGGGCCTGAGGTGTTTTATGTGAACTTTCAAATCATGGACATCGCATCATCCTACAGCTGTCTCCTGGGAAGACCTTGGATTCATGCTGCAGGAGCTGTTCCTTCATCTCTCCATCAGAGGCTTAAGTTTGTAGTCGACGACAAACTGATAGTCGTCTTTGGAGAAGAAGAGTTTATGATTAACAAGCCCCATCCCTCTCAATACATCGAGGCTGCAGAGGAATCCCTTGAAACTGCTTTTCAGTCATTGGAAATTGCAAATGCCGCTTTCGTAGGAGAGGAAGCCCCACTGCCTGCACCAAGAATGTCCAATGCTGATATCATGGTCGCCAAGGTCATGCTGAGAAATGGTTACCAGATCGGAAAGGGTTTAGGAAGGTCCGAGCAAGGAATTCTAGCACCTGTCCAGTTTCAAGAGTACAAGGATAGATCTGGGTTAGGATATTGGCCCACTCAAGCTGATAAGAAGAGAATGGCTGAGGAGAAGCGAGAAAGAAGACTAGCTAAGCTTCAGGGGCGAGAACGAAGCTTGAAGAGGGTTCCCATCTGTGATCTCAAGCAGAGCTTCAGGAGCGCGGGCATGCTGGACCCCAATCAGGTGGCTGTCATTGGGGAAGAATCAGCTGTGGAAGACAAGAGTGTGGACCTGGTGCGTCGCAGTGCTGCAAATGAAGAGCTCGGCAATTGGAAGATCATCGATTTCCCTGTTGCTTTCATTTCAAAGTAATGATTTCGTAATGCGAATCCTTTGGCTCTGCCCAAGGCCTCAGGACATTTCATATGGGCATGCATGTTTTTCCTTCGAATATCATCAATCAATAAAATGTTGTTTTGAATTCTCAAATGAATAAAATCGTTTTTCATACCATTATTGTGTGTCTTCATCATGTGTTTCTATTTTGCTTGTTCATTCTGTTTCCATTCCCGCAAATGCAGATCTAAAATGAACATCTTTGAAAATAATGATGCCAATGATTCATATGTTAACTTTGATTACCCCGTTAACCAAGCCGAGGAGGATGTTGAGGATGACTGGGAAACTCCTCCAGAATTGATGAGAATGGTTGGGCAAGAGGAAAAGGTTATTCAGCCGCATGGGGAATCTGTTGAGACAATCAATCTGGGCACGGAGGACAGTAAGAAAGAAGTCAAGGTTGGCACTTCGATGAATGAAAGTGAGCGTAAGAGGCTAATTCAACTCCTGCATGATTATGATGATGTCTTCGCATGGACTTACCAGGATATGCCAGGGTTAGATACTGATATAGTGGTGCACAAGCTTCCAGTCAAGCCTGAGTGTCCTCCAGTGAAGCAGAAACTGAGAAGGATGAAACCAGAAATGTCCTTAAAGATCAGAGATGAGGTGAAAAAGCAGTTTGATGCTGGTTTCCTAGCAGTAGAAAAATATCCGCAATGGGTTGCTAATATTGTGCCGGTTCCGAAAAAGGACGGGAAAGTCAGAATGTGTGTTGATTACCGAGATATGAATCGAGCCAGTCCCAAAGACGATTTTCCCCTGCCTCATATTGATGTCTTAGTGGATAGTACAGCGCAGCATTCACTGTTCTCCTTCATGGATGGGTATTCAGGGTACAATCAGATTAAAATGGCTCCTGAAGATATGGAGAAGACAACTTTTACAACTCTTTGGGGAACGTTCTGTTACAGAGTCATGCCATTCGGGTTGAAGAACGCCGGTGCTACCTATCAAAGGGCTATGGTCACATTGTTTCACGACATGATGCACAAGGAGATCGAAGTCTACGTGGACGATATGATTGCAAAGTCTAAAACCGATGAGGAACACATTGTCAATTTGCAAAAGCTCTTTGAACGGTTGAGAAAGTTCAAGCTCAGATTAAATTCGGCCAAGTGGACCTTCGGTGTGCGATCAGGGAAGTTGCTGGGATTCATTGTCAGCCAAAGGGGGATAGAAGTTGACCCAGACAAGGTGCGGGCAATTCTTGAAATGCCGGTGCCTAAAACAAAGAAGGAGATCCGTGGTTTTCTTGGAAGACTGAACTACATCTCTAGGTTCATATTCCAGTTAACAGCCACATGTGAACCAATCTTCAAGCTGTTATGCAAGAATCAAGAGACTAAATGGAATGACGATTGCCAAGAAACTTTCGAAAAGGTCAAGAAATATCTTCAGAATCCACCTATCTTGATGCCTCCTGTACCCGACAGACCTATCATCCTGTACCTAACTGTGCTAGACAACTCAATGGGCTGTGTGTTGGGACAACATGATGAATCCGGGAAGAAAGAGCATGCCATCTACTATCTGAGCAAGAAGTTTACTGACTGTGAAACAAGGTACTCGTTGCTAGAAAAGACTTGTTGTGCATTAGCTTGGGCTGCTCACCGTTTGAGGCAGTACATGCTAAGTCACACTACTTGGTTGGTATCTAAAATGGATCCTATCAAGTACATCTTCGAGAAGCCCGCACTTACAGGGAGAATTGCCCGCTGGCAAATGCAGTTGTCAGAATATGACCTCCTGTACGTCACTCAGAAAGCCATCAAGGGTAGTGCGCTGACCGAGTACCTAGCACATCAGCCTATCGAAGACTATCAGTCGATGCAATATGACTTTCCAGACGAGGATATCATGGCCCTATTTGAAGAAGGGAAATCCCCGGGGAGATGAAAGATGGAGAGTGATATTTGATGGTGCCTCCAACATATATGGGCACGGAGCTGGGGCAGTACTGATTTCCCCTGATAGTCGCTTCATCCCATTCACTACCAGACTGAGTTTCTATGTTACAAACAATATTGCAGAATATGAGGCATGTATTCTTGGCATTCAGGCAGCCCTAGATTGGAAAGTTAAGAGACTAGATGTGTATGGAGATTCAGCTCTAGTCATTCACCAGGTAAATGGCGATTGGGAGACCAGAGATCCCAAGTTGATTCCTTACCGAGACTACATCCGAGAGTTGGTTGAGCCTTTTGAGGAAATCACATTTCAGCATCTTCCTCGCAATGAGAATCAGTTGGCTGATGCACTGGCCACTTTGTCTTCAATGTTCAACGTCAACTGCGACAAAAACTTGACTCACATCAGAATTCAGCATCGGGATCTGCTAGCCCATCACTACTGCGCAGCAATTGAAGAAGAATCTGATAGTAAACCCTGGTATCATGACATCAAGCAGTACATCTTGAACAGAGAGTATCCTCCCGGGGCCTCCGAGAATGACAAGAGAACACTCAGAAGGTTGTCGATGAATTTCTTCTTGAGCGGCGAGGTGCTCTATAAAAGGAATCATGATAAGGTACTCCTCAGGTGTGTGACAAAGGAGGAATCAGAAAGAATTATGAGAGATGTCCATGAAGGCTCGTTTGGGGTTCATTCCAGCGGACATACCATGGCAAGAAAGATATTGAGGGCCGGCTACTATTGGCTGCAAATGGAATCCGACTGTTACAGCTTTGTGAGAAAGTGCCACAAGTGCCAGATCTATGCCGATCATATCCATGTGCCACCTGCTTCCTTAAATGTTCTGACTGAATCTTGGCCGTTCTCAATATGGGGAATGGATGTCATTGGTCCTATTGAGCCTAAAGCGTCAAACGGGCATCGCTTCATTCTAGTCGCCATTGGCTACTTCACCAAATGGGTTGAAGCCGCCTCGTACTCCAGCATAACCAGCTCTGTGGTTGCTAAGTTCGTAAAAAGAGATCTGGTTTGTCGCTATGGCCTTCCAGACAAGATCATCACAGACAATGGTAGCAACCTGAACAGCAAGATGATGAAAGAGCTGTGCAAAGACTTCAAAATCCAACATCATAATTCATCTCCATACCGTCCCAAAATGAATGGGGCAGTCGAAGCAGCCAATAAGAACATCAAGAGGATCGTGCAAAAGATGGTAGTAACCTATAAAGATTGGCATGAGATGCTTCCTTTCGCTCTGCACGGGTATCGTACCTCAGTGCGCACTTCAACCGGGGCAACCCCTTTCTCTTTGGTTTATGGGTCGGAAGCAGTCCTCCCTATCGAAGTTGAGATACCCTCCCTGCGGGTGCTGATGGAAACCAAGTTGGAAGAAGCTGAATGGGTTCAAGCTCGTCTGGACCAGTTGAACCTCATTGAGGAGAAAAGAATTGCTGCCCTGTGTCATGGACAACTGTATCAACAAAGGATGAAAACAGCCTTCGACAAGAAAGTGCGTCCTCGAGAATTCAAAGAAGGAGACCTCGTGCTCAAAAAGATCCTGCCTATTCAGAGTGACCCTCGTGGGAAATGGGCTCCTAGCTATGATGGACCCTATGTGGTAAAGAAAGCCTTCTCTGGAGGAGCATTGATACTCACCAGCATGGATGGTGAAGAACTTAGAAACCCAGTCAATTCAGATTCAGTCAAGAAATACTACGCCTGAGAAAAATGAAACGAAAAAGAGAAAGATGAGCCAAGCAAGAATTAGCTCGCTAGGTTGAAAACCCGAAAGGGCGGCTTAGGCAAAAAAAAGAGTGACCCGGTGGACTGAGAACTCGTAAAGAGCGGTCCAGGCAAAAATTAGGGTCAGAAAAGTTGGACTTAAAAGAAAAAGAGGTGAGCAGCACCTCCAAAGGTTTGGATAAAAGGGTGATCAAGGCTGCAAGTATGGGTGATTGGCACACTTCAAAGATGAAAAGCGCTCCTAAGATCTGTTGCGTCCATTTTTCTTGTTTTTTTTAGTTTCAAAAAATTCCAATGTACTCTTTTCAGTCGGCGTGACCTTCTGCACGTTCGGTTTCAATATGAATAAAAGTCCAAGTTTTTCACTCCATCTGTTTGTTGTTTTACCATTTGCTTTCTTTTCATTTCTGCTTTAAAATGATGTTTTATGGTAGATGATAAATGATTATGAAAATGTGCATAAATCAGAGCATTAAAATCATTGCGAAATTTTTGAAAATTACAAAGAAAAGAGATGATCTTTCAGTCAGGTAAAATTCACAAGAACTAAACAAAAAGCACTGATTGCATCAAAACAAATCTCAAAAAGGTTGGAGCGTGGCTCTCGCACTGTCATCATGGACGATCATTGTGCCTCGTAACGCAAGTCCAACGATTTGGTCGAGCCAGCAAAAGAAAAAGCCAAAAAGAGCAAAAGAGCAACAACTAGCAAAAGAAAAGAAGAGAAGAAAACCTAAAAAAAAAGAAAGAGCAAAAGAGCAATAAGAAAAAAGAAAATCATGCATTACATTGCATTCATCAAACATAAACAAAAAGAGAAATTCATGCATTACATTCATTCCATCAAAACAGCAATCATGGCATTTGCATTGCATGCATTTGTTCATCTCACTTGCAGGTACAAAGACGGATAAATACTTCGGTGTTAATCCCCGCACTCAGTTCCCAGAAAACGCTCCCTCAGTTCGGAGTTCAAATGCTTTTCAGTTCAGCGCTCAAGCGTGCATTGCAGTTTGGAGTTCAAATCGCTCTTGTCAGAGTTCATCGCTCCCTTCTGTTCATGGTCTCACGTCGTGTACGAGCAACACGATGGACCGCAGCCCCGTGTGAGGTTCAACGGAATAGTTGTATCCGCCTAAGATACAGTGGACGCCGTGCATTGATCAGTATATCAGTTCCGGAGTTGATAACGATCCCCTCGGTCGCTCGAAAGGCCATTCTCAGGATGCGTGCTCCTCAAAGCCACGTGCAAACGCGGACTCGCCAAGGGTTCGTTTAAAGGTTGTAGGCAACCTTGCATTTTACCGCTTTCTTTATCGCTTTCTTCATTTAGCGTTTTCCTTGCTTTTCGCAGTTAGCGTGCAAGTCGTTAATCATTTCATTTACTGCTTTCTCATCAGCGCGCAAAGCGTTCATTTTTCAAAAAAAAAGAGAAGAAAAAGAAAATTCGGGTTTCTCCAAGTAGACAAAATTGGTATAATTTCTGAATTCTTTATTTTTATTTTATCTTCGAAATATGTCTCGGCCAATTTTGTCCGCCTAGTTTCAAAACCCTAATTTTCAGCAAAAATAAATAATTTTGTGAGTGATGCATTATTTGAGAAAGGGTTTAGGCTATTTACCCAAGCATTCTAAGGTTTTCAAAATCATTTTTGAGAAATTAAGGAATTTTGGGGCATTTAAAAGGGGCATTGTTTGGTCAATTTCAATTTAATAAATTTTTGCTAGTTGAAAATCCAATTAATTAATTTTTGGAAATTTATTTAATGAAATTGTATTATTTTGAACAAAAAATAAAAAATAAAGAAAACCATTTTTCAAATTGTGCGCATATTTTATATGTGTAGTAAAAAAAATCAAGTTCAAATTAATTCAAGAAAGCATTTCAAAAAATAGTACAAGGAATATTCCCAAAAATTATATGATAGGATTTTTGTTGGCAACTTTGGTCATCTCTCATTTTCAAAAATGGCATATTCTTCAAGATACCTTGTATATGGCTCAAAATGGTTAGATTTATGTATAATTATCTTGAAAGGAATAATCAAAATTGAGAGGATAATTGGAAGGTTCATGGATAGTACAATAGTACAATTGCCAACTTGCAAAACTTGGGCACCACTCTCATTGCTTGGCTGAATATCTACCCCTTCATTTCCCTCTCACTTTGCATTTTTTTGCCCCTCATCAAGGTGTGTTTCAATCCTCACCCTTGATTCAAAATTAAAATGCAATCCTAGAATGAGATGAGGTACACAATGACCTAAATGCCCCGAAACCTAATTGCACATTATATATACCCTCATATCCTCACCTCTCACAAGTTTTTGCACACAATTCACACTCAAAAACCTAGCCTCTCCTCTTCCCCACACATAACCGACCCCCGAACCTATATCTCTCGTTTTCAGAAGGCCAATCGCCTAAAAAGATTTTTCCAATATTTTTTCTAAATTAAAATATTGGTGGCGGCTTCATTGTTTTTCCCGTTGTACGAAGCAGGATCCAAACCGGATTTTTCGGAGTGCATACAAACTTCGAGAATGCAATGTCCCTTTTCATCCTACAGAAGGCATGTAGGTTCATTGAGAACTGGGTTGATGTGATCTCCATTTCAAGGAGAGACGTTGGTGAAGGTTGGTGTGAAATTTTATTAATCAAAGTGGAACTAATGGCCATTTTACAATTGTCCCCGAGGGGATTCGAACTCAAGTGTGAAGGTTGGTGTGAAAGAAATGAGTTTAACTGAGAACCTATTTATAGTGTGTGTCGTTGAATGTGATTTGTTGGTTAGAACTTTTGATGATAGACCTGTACCGTTGAAAGTCTATCCGTTGAGGCACATTTGCCATAGCAAATGTCATCCACTCCTTTTTCTGACTCAAAGGACAGATATTCTAATGACTATTAAAAAAATTTGACTGATTATAGGTCAATGATCAAAAGTGTCGGTAGAATCTGAGCCGTTGGAAAATGAAAAATACCTGTTAAAAGTACGACACTTTGATACTGAACTGGTACGATATCAAAGTACTATGGCTATAAAGTTTCTGAATTAGTAGCCATGGTACTATGATATCGTACTAGTTAGGTATTGAAGTACCGTAACAGGGGTGTTTGGAAACACGTGTGCCACGGTACTAAGGTGTTGTACGTGGTACGATATCAAAGTATCGTGCCCATTGAAACCTAGGAAAAATGGGACGTGCTTGAGACTATTTTGTTCATTAACAGTATTTTGGTCTTATTGCAAAGTCAGGGAATGTTTGGTGAGTAGGAGGGGGAGTGTAATAAGAATGTGCCATTGTATAATTGGTTCGAAAAAAGGTTGTATTGTATATAGGATTTTAGCAGTTCAGTTTGGTTTGGTTAGGTTGCTGTAATAAAAACCGCAAACCGAACCGAGCCACTCGGTTGACTATTAAAGAATTGAACAGATCCAGTAAAATCTGGTTTTGCGGTTTTCAATTTGTGGTTTTCTTATGGTTTGGTTCGATTATGAACCGCCCTACATATGTCACCAAAATTAATTTTTTGGCTTTAATATGTTTGAGGCCCCTGCAAATATAGAGTGTTTTGGTTTAGCACCCTACAATTTATTTTAGTAAAAAGTCCCTACAAAAGCAACATTTTTGAAATAGGTCCTTCTGTTAACTTGACGTTACAAAAAACGCCTACGTGGCTAATAGAAATCTCAAGTGTCATTTATTTTTCTTTTCAAATTTTTTTATGTTGACTCAACTGCCACATCATTATTTTTAATTTATCTTTTTTTATTGTTGTATCTCCAGAAACCTCCATCATCTCAAAAAACCCAAATCAATCATAAACCCCTTTTCTTCTCCATCTCAAAGAAACCCCTTTGCAGTGTCAAGCTAAAATCCTCACAAATGGGTTTTTGCAAATTATTTCACTCAACTTGCAAAATCAACCTTCACACAGTTCTTGAATCTTCTCTATTGCAACTTTGCTTCTTCTTCTCCACAACTTTACTTCTTCTTCTCTTGGCTCCTGAATCTCACTACAGTTCTCTCTCTCTCTCTTTGCGAACCACCATTGTTAACTCTCTCTCTCTCTCTTTTCTATTTCACGATGGTTGCTACAAGCAGCACTCAATTTTCAGATCTAGTTTTTAGGGTTTCAGATCTGGTTTTATTTCATTCCCAATTCAGAAATTTCTTCAATCATAGAGCATACTTGTTGAGTTCGGTGGTGGTGTATAAGATTAGGCTTGGATTTTGGGTGTATCGGTTTAGGGATTGAGGAGCAATGAAATTGTTCGTTAGTTTAAGAGGTAATAGAATGGGAAATTGTTGGGATTGAGGAGCAACTGTGAAATTATGGGCTTTTGGTTTTGAAGGTTGCGGCTATCTCTCTCAATACCATCATCACCATATTTTTTTTGGGTTTGAAGGTTGAAGAAGATTGAAGACAAGGGTTTTTAGGTTAGGTGGTGAAGAGGAAGAGGTCAAACAGAACACCCACCAAACGTGGTTGAGGTCTGTGGTGTATGGTGGTGAAGAGAAGAAGAGAGAAAGGAAGGCAACAGAGGTGGTGGTGATGGAGGTTGAAGGTTGGAGGTTGAAGATGAAGAAGATTGAGAGAGATGAAGAATAAAAATTAATTAAAATTAAAAATAATGACTTGGCATTACAAGTCAACATTAAAAAATTAGAATAAATAAATAAATGACAACTCAGACTTCTGTTAACCAACTCAGTGTTTTTGTAACTTTGTGTTCACAGAAGAGCTTATGGGCCCGTTTGTTAGGGATTAAAAAATAAGTGATTGTGCTGTTAAATAATTTAGAAATTAGTTTTTAGAGATTTTTAAGAACATAAGAAGTTGTTTTGTGTTTGTGTAATATACTGAAAATCACTTATTTTAAAAAAGTCATTCTTAAAAAACTAATTTATGAGAAGCTACACAAAACAGCTTCTCATATGTAACAAACGGATAGCATGTCGTCATAAGTGATTATTTTTTTTAAAAAAGTGATTTTTTTTAAAAAATTAAGCTGTAACAAACGGGCTCATATCAAAATAGTGTATTTTGCAAGGACTTTTTACTAAAAAAATTTTTTGCAAGGCCCTAAACCAAAACGCGCTATATTTGCAGGGGTCTCAAACATATTTAAGTCGGAAATAAAATATAAATTTTTTAAAAAGTTTAAAAAGTAAATGGGGTATCTTAACTTTTAGTAAAAAAATTAGGCTTATTTCAAAAAGGTTGCTTTTGCAGGGACTTTTTACTAATTTTTTTTTTGCAGGGTGCTAAATAGAAACACGCTATATTTGCAGGAGCCTCAAACATATTTAAGCCTTTATTTCCTTAAAAGATGAAAAATAAAAATAAAAAGATAAAAGATTAGACCAGAGGGAATACATATCCATAAGGTTCAAACCCCAAACCCCACGGTTGTGTATGTGAGTTTCGAGTGATACTTGTCACTCCGTCTACGAAAAAAAGACATGGAGAATATATTCTTGAGATACTAAAAAGTTTTCTTAGTGGTAACATAAATATAAATATAGTAAATTACACCCACCTCTCTTCATTTTTAGTTAAATAACACATATAATCCCTCTGTATAGTGAAGACACCGCTCATCTTTCCTATATTATACACATCCCCTCTAATATGTAAAAAAAGTTACTGTGTTTGTGTGTTTTTAACAAAACTTATGAAGTGAGTGAATGTTTTCAACAAATAAAAAAGATTTGTGTTCATTTTTAAAATAGAGAAATTGTACGTCTCATTTAACAGAGGTGGAGCAAAGGAAAATGTTCGGTACCTAGGCTCCCGATACGGGTGAGCCCGGGGTACGAGATTGAATCGTTATGCTTCCAAGAGTTGAAGATTGAGCTCAGGACGTCCGAGGTAGTTGACATGTCCACGTCGGGTGGGGGGTACCTGCATAACACTCCGACGCCTAAGTCAGTAAGAGAGAGAGAGAGAGAGAGAGAGAGAGAGAGAGAGAGAAAAGGAAAGATAAGAGAAAAAGGATGATGGGAATGAATAATTGTTACCATAATTGGAGGGAGGGACCTCTATTTATAGGCAAGACGCCGTACCTGGAACGTTGGATGAGGATGCCTGGATCATGACCGTTCAATACGGGCACCATGGATTTGAGTTCATGCTAGATTACCTGGAGTACGGCAATGGGCCAGGCCCAAGTCATACAAGGTTTGGCCCAGTCCAGAATAGTGGCCCCCCAAGTCGGGGACGAGAGAATTATGACGTCGGCCTCAGCTTGATTCGACCGTTGCTTTTGAGGTAGTGATTGCCACGTGTCATCCACAGAGAGTGGAGCAGGCATGCGACGCTTGGTGAGATCGAGGGTGCTTTATGGTGCAACATTGAAAGGACGCATTGATGTGATGTGACGCTTCGCATCTCGCCCCTATATAAGGCGAGTTGAGGGTTCATTTGCTCACTTTTGCATTTCCTGAGAGATTGAGCTCTGCAAACTGAGATTCTTCCGACCACCATCCGAGATCAACGCCGCCGTTTACCGTCGACGACTTATGGGCCTTCACCGAGACGAGATCAAAATTCAAGCCGATATTAGAAAGTACCTGCACAGAGGTTAGTCTCCCTTCCTGCATAGTTTTAAGTGCTTTAGTTATAGTATGTTTTTCGACCACGGCAGACGTTGTCGTTCTGGCGACCGTCGCTGCCTACCTCAGGGGGAGGAGGTGAACTGGCCTCGGGGTATCTGAGGCCGGGTCCAATACCGCTTTAATCTTTAGACAAATAGGTTTAGATGGCTAGAATTAGATAGTGATAGTGCCGTCCTCCCCTTGCAGATAATGGTCCGGTCCAAGAGTGAGGAAACAAAGCCATTTATATCACCTGGTAAACCGATCTTAAGGAGGTCGGCTACTGGAGACCCAATATCGGCCCCCAGGGGAGCTCCGTCTCTGCTTTCTTCCACTTACGTAGACTCTCCTGTAATCTCGGGCGCTTCGGCTAGGGAGATCGTCAAGCAGGTTTTAGAAGGCACCATTGAAGAGATCACTGTAGAAGAGAATGCCGAGGTTGGTTCCCAGGCTCAGGATCCTGAGGTCGTTGTGGAGGAAGACGAGGAGACGGTTGAAGAAGCATATGACTGGGTGTCTAAACGGATTTGCGAAATCTGCCCAAAGTTGAAGACGGACAAACCGGTGCCCTACTACGAACGTTTCATTATTGCTCCAACCGACTAGAGATGGAAGCTTATGGCGGCTGATGGCATGCCGGTGTGCACTGAGCATGATGGAATGGGGTTTTTCTTCTACGGAGCTGTGCTGGAGACCATGCGGGTTCAAATTCCACTGAGCAAATACACGTGGCCCCTTCTCAGCTGCACCCGAATGGCTGGGGATTTATGCGCGGGTTCGAGCTGGTCATGGAGCACCTCTGGAGGATTCCTTCAGCAAAGGTTTTCTTCTATCTCTTCAATGTATTCCACTCGTCGTAGCCGGGTTCAGGTGGCATGAGACAAGGACATGTCGGTTTGCGGGGCAATACAGAGCGATCGTTTTTTGCTCCGGCAAATGACTCCAACGAGGACATCAAGCTGAATTTCTCTTTTGTCAAGGCTTCAAATAATGCGGCCAAACTTTCCATTGTTGATTATGAGGAGAAGGTTCTGACTAGGGGGCATTTCCCGTTGCCGTGGAGCCAGAAGCATTTTGTCCGTGACGGGTAAGAGATTGAGACCAAGTCCTACATCGTGAAGCCGAACTTGTTGGCCGGGGAGGACGCGGAGTCGTATAAGCTGATTTGCAAGTGGGGGAAAGAGCTAGCCAAGAAAGGCTTGAAGTTCCACTGCGGCTCTATGATTGATGTCGTGGCCGATTTCGAGGCCAAGTTGAAGAGATACTTTACCTCCTGTATTTACCTTTAATTTTACTGTTTTGTTGTTGTGTCGGTCTCGGGAATTTTCTAATGTTGACTCTGACCATCTTTCTTCTTTTTCAGGTAAAATGGGCAACCTTGACGACATCTTCGAGAACGCCAACGTCTACACTTCCATGCAGATAGAGGCGCCCAAGAGGCAACCTAAAAGAAAACTTAAGAGAAGAAAGGGACGGATCCAGTATCAGGATCCGGCCCCGAACTCGAATAGGTGGCAAGCAAGTCCCAATCTTCTGGGGGCAGGCCTGCTGCTGAAAAACAAAAGACTCAAATGACTTCTCCTGCTGCTGTCAAGTCTTCGATGCCGGGTCCGACGTCAATCAGTAAGGAGAGTCACAAGAGAGGCCCCGCCGAGGGAGTTAACGCTGACCCTGCCGCCCTGAAAAGACAAAAACAATGGCAAAAGGAAAGGAGAGCAGAGAAGAGAGGAAAAGAAAAAGCTACCATGGCCGACTTTGAGGCCTGCACCCCAGTTGGCAGGATGGGTGCAGAGGCCTTCAAAGAGTTCGGTGAGCTGATTGCGGAGAAAAGAACTGCCCGCTTCCGAGGTAAGATATCTGTCTTTGAAGCTCACAATAGATACTTAGACAGTGAGTTAATCCGCACTTCCCGCGACTTAAAAACTTAACGAGATTGTAATTTGGTAGCTTATTCCGAAGAGAACCGGACTCTGATGGCCGAGCTGAGCAAACTAGTTGATGTTCAGAAAAAGCTCGACGAAGCAAACTCCAAAGCCGGGGAGCAGGCAAAGAAAATTGCTGAGATCCCAACATTGCAAGCTGAGGTTCAAACGCTTCGGGAGAAGTTGGATGCAGCCAAGGCCGAGAAGAAGAAAAGTGCTGAGGAGATAAAGAACTTGAAGAAAGATAAGGCAAGCCTTACTAACAGGGTCGCCACTGGGGCCGTGGCCGGCTTCAAGCGCTGCTTACAGATGGCCCTTCTTCTCGAGCCTACCCTGGACACTGACCTTCTCCATGTTGCTAACAAGGCAGAGGACGCGAAGATTGTCTGCAAAGGCCAGGTGTTGTATGATCCGGCCTCAGCCTCTTCCCCGGCAGAGAATCAAGTCGGCCCTGAGAATGAAGCTGTTGAAGGGGTAGGGGACCCAGCTGTTGTCAACCTGAATGCTGCCGGAGTAGAAGGAGAAAAGAATGTGGAGAACCTGGATTGATTTTTTTCTTTTTGTTTTGTAATCTTTGTAGTTGGTCTCGGGCATGTCCGGGGCCAAATCTTAATTTGTAAAGTACAGTGGGCGCCGTCCCTTTTCCGGTTTTAATTACCATGCCAATTTCTTCACCTTTAATTTAGCCTGTCCTTCTTTGACTGCCTATTTTGTTGCATGTTTAATTTATTCTGATTGAATACCGAGTTAGAAAATAGAAGTACGACGTCGAGATGAGGTATGCGGAACCCAACGTAGGTATAATCAGTAGAATTCCGTAGTAACTGTAATGATAGAATTTTGATGCGGATGTGACGTAATAATAATCCAATGATAGGTGCAAGGATAGCAATCCGGCATCGAGGATACGTAGATGGGAAGGCCACTGCGATCCCCCCTCTCCAGAATGGCTAAGTGCTAGAGATAGATCGGTCTTGGTCTTCACAGATGGGAAGGCCGCTGTGGTGCCCCCTCTCCAATGATTCCTCCAACGAAGGTCGTTGTGGAGCTTCTGCCTCTGTTGGAGCGCGAAGCTCGGGGATCAGAGGTTGGCTCGCACGAGGAGAAATTGGGATACCTTCGGCCTCTGATGGAGCTCGTCAGCTCGGAGATCAGAGGTTGGCTCGCACGGGGCGAAATTGGGAGGAAGTCGTTGTGGACTTCTTAATCTGGGCCCTCTGATGGAGCCGGAGCTCGAAGATCAGAGGGCTGTTGGAGCCGCTGTGAGCCACCTGCAAGATAACTAAGAAAGCAATCTGAAACCAGGCTCAAGAATGCAAAGTAGAGATCCGATCCGTCAGGTAGATGGTGGAGAGTCCGTCGCGAGATGGGCTCAAGTCGTTCCGGAGGCGAGCTATAAAAATCCAAGATTAGATGAAGATCCAAGGCGAATATGAGATTAGACAGGCTCAAGCCGTTTTTGAGGCGAGCTATGAAATTCTGAGATGAGGCGAAGTCCTAGGATGGAGATTCGAGATCGGAAGGGCTCTAGCCGTTTTCGGAGGCGAGCTACGAAGATTCAGGACGAGACGAAGCTTTAAGATGAAGTTTCGAGATCAGATGGGCTCAAGCCGTGTCGGAGGCGAGCTGAATCTACAGATGATGTGAAGCAGTAGTAATCGACTTAATGAGTGGAAGTCAAGCCTTACCTCGGGGAAAAGAGGCATATCGGAAAGAATTCGTGTAGTACTGGAGATCTGAAGATAGAGAGTTGATGAAGTCCGGAAGCAAGCTGTCTTGCTCCCACTGTGGTTGCCATTGTTCGGTACCTAGGCTCCCGATACAGGTGAGCCCGGGGTACGAGATTGAATCGTTATGCTTCCAAGAGTTGAAGATTGAGCTCAGGACGTCCGAGGTAGTTGACATGTCCACGTCGGGTGGGGGTACCTACAAAACACTCTGACGCCCAAGTCAGTAAGAGAGAGAGAGAGAGAGAGAGAGAAAAGGAAAAATAAGAGAAAAAGGATGATGGGAATGAATAATTTTTACCGTAATTGGAGGGCAGGACCTCTATTTATAGGCAAGACGTTGTACCTGGAACGTTGGATGAGGATGCCTTGATATTGACCGTTGAATACAGGCACCATGGATTTGAGTTCATGCTAGATTACTTGGAGTACAGGAATGGGCCAGGCCCAAGTCATACAAGGTTTGGCCCAGTCCGGAACAGAAAAGAAATAAAAGCACCTTAGTTTTTCCGATCTTGCAAACTAAATTTTGATGCAGTACAAAGCTCTGAACAAAAGCAATTTTGATGCAAAGCTGCTTTACTGAACAAAGTTTAGTTTGAGGGATGTATTGGTAAGAGAGATGAAAAAGAAAAAATAGGAGAGATTTGGTGGGAGTTTTCGGTATGCAGATCGTTGGAAAGATGACTCGGCGCAACTCAAATGGGATAGGCAGAGGAGATGGAACAATAGGCATGGATATGTCCATCACGATGACGATGGAAGATTAAATGACAAGGGGCAAGGCGACCAGCAAGGATGGCAGAGGGTGCAATACAAGAGAAAGCGTAGATCTTGGAACGGAGAGAGGTATGCGATCTACGCTCCCGGAAGTAGCAAGTCCGCGAAGGAAAGGAACAACGTTGTCTCTTTCGTCTTTTCAAATTTCTCGAATTCTGATGGACTGCGCGAGATGCATCATGTGTTTTCGGTGCACGGGAGAGTGGTAAAGGTCGTCATTCCGGCGAGGAAGGATCGAAGAAGAAAGAGGTTTGGATTTGTGAGATTTCTCAATATCAAAGAACCCAAGAAGATGGCAATCAGATTAGATAATATATTTGTGGAGGGTGTGAAAATTAATGTCAATATTCCAAGGTTCTCTCGACAATATGCTTCGGATCATAGAGTTGAGGTGAGACCTCAGGCGAATACTCAAACAGGGAAGGTACGTACGGATCAAAAGGGAGCTTCGAATCCTCAGAAAGTATGGGTCAAGAAGCAAGTTAATGTTGATTCTGTTGGTGGTAGTGGTTATAAGGAAGCAGTAATAAGGGGGAGTGGTAACGAGCACTCCATTTCCTTTGAAGTTGATGAAGATTCTTTGCAAAAACATGTAAAGGTTATGGTGGGTGAGGTTATTTGGCCGGGAAAATCGTACACCATTCAGGACAAATTCATCAGACAAGGTGTATTTTCTATCAAAGCAACTGCCATGGGGGAAAATTTGGTTCTGTTAGGAGGACCTAGGGATGAGGAAGATTTCATGGACTTTGTTGACGAAGCCAAAGAGTGGTTATTTCAGTGGTTTAAATGGATTCGCCCTTGGAAATCAATGGATGTGGATAACGAACGTGTTGCATGGATTAGATGTTTCGGGATTCCTATGCATGTGTTGAACGATGTTTTCTTCACCAAAATATTAGAACATTTGGGAACCTACCTGTATGCTGATGATAATATAGAGAAAAAACGGTCGCTAGATGTCGTTCAATTTTTAATACGTACAACCTCAACAGATTGTTTGAATCAAACAATTGAGATATCCATTAATAATGAACTTTTCTCAATCAAGATTGTTGAAGATTGGAGTGGTCCGTTACAATGGAGTTCGTCGGGCACAAAAGATTATTCAACCAAAGTGTCGTCGGATAGTGATTCTTGGTTAGAAGAGAAAGATTGGGAAAATGATCTTGATTTTTCCAGTGACGGTGACGGCGGTCCGATGGAGGAAGTAGAAGCTACGGGAGGCATTAATTCTCAACTTGATTCTAGGCGGATTATTAGGGAAGGTTCTGATGCTCAAATTAATCCTAATGATGATGAGGGATTTAAATCTAATAATGTCGTTTTTCGGGAATCAAGGGACAGTTATGACAATTCAAAATTTGGTGGTAAATCAGTTGATGACCAAGCATATTCAAATAATGGATCTTTCATTAGGGCCTCATTTAGTTTAGACGGGACTTCGGGCCAAAATTTTATTTCAGACACTTTGGGCCAGTCACTTAAGTAACACAGAATTGAGCCTAATGGACGAGTAGAACTCCCTTCAGATCCAAATGAATAGGATCCACCTGTTGAGATGCTGTTGAATCAGGGCTCCACGAAAACAAAAAAGAAAAAGTGGATGAAAGTGGGTTTGTCGAAGGGAGCTCAGAAAAGGAAAGCTCAACGAGTTCATCATGAATTGAAGGATGTTTCTGAGAAATTGGGTGATGTGTCGCTGACCAGAACTGAGGACGAAGCCTCTCATAGGGTGAATTCATCTTCTCTTTTCTCCGCAGGCACAGTGTTGTGTGATGGGTCAATATTTTCAACGGATGTTCGAGCCTGCAACAACAAATTCTGGGCTCTTCAAGGCAAGGTTGTGGCAAGGAGGGTGTGGCAAACGGCGAAGAATCTGGGAGTGGAGTGTTCGAGTGCAGATGAGGTATATGTAGATTAGATTGAAGCTGGGGAGAAAAGGGATAACGACGCGAGGAAGAAGGAACTGAATAACACTAGTGTAAAATGAATCTTCTATCTCTTAATATGCGTGGGTGGGGCGACAGAGCGAAACGTCGTCATTTGGCTTCGTCGATTAGAGCAGGTATGTTTAATTTTATCTGTATACAAGAAACAAAAAGGGAAGTGTTGGAAGAGCATCAAATTCAATCTTTGTGGGGTAATCAGCTGTTTGAATATGTGTTTAAACCTTCTAATGGTTTATCTGGTGGGATGCTCTCGTCATGGGCTGTTGGATGTTGTTCTTTTGTTTTTTCGTTTTTGGGTACTGGTTTTGTGGGTGTGGCTGTGAAAGTTGATGATTTTTTGCTGTATGTGGTAAATTGTTATACTCCCTGCTCGATAACTGATAAGCGTAGATGTTGGGAAGAGCTGAGAAAATTCAAACAGAATTTTGCGAAGGGGGAGTGGTGTTTGGTGGGAGATTTTAATTGTGTAGCTGATGTTAACGAAAGGAGGGGTAGAAGTGCTAATAATCATTCTCAAGAGATAGAGGATTTCAATTTATTTATTGTAGACATGGAATTGTTGGATGTTGCTGTTCTTGGCAAAAAGTTTTCTTGGTTCGTGCCGGATGGTTTTTCTATGAGTAGACTTGATCGATTCTTAGTTACAGAAGGTTTGATTGATAGATGAAATATTACTGGTCAATGGATTGGAGATAGGGACATTTCGGATCATTGTCCTATATGGTTACTTAAATCCTCTAGAAATTGGGGTCCAAAGCCTTTCCGTTTTTTCAACGCTTGGCTGAAGTATCCTGAGTTTAAAAGCTTTGTGACATCTTGTTGGTCGTGTTCAATGTGATTGACTTAAATATTGACATGGAAGTTAAGGAGCTGAACGGTTGGGACAATATTCTTTCGGAGAAATGGGATAAGTCAGCTGTTATCAAAAGGAAAGAAGTCTCATCCAAAATTTGGAAAGATATTTGTCGAAAGGAGAGTATGTTGTTCCAAAAGACTAGAGCTAGGTGGATTCAAGAATGTGATGCAAACTCTAAATTCTTTCATTCCTTATTGAGATATAGGCGCAAAAGGAGTATGCTTAAGTTATTGGATAATCATGGTAGGATTATGGAGAATGTTGAAAATGTGAAATCCACTGTTAAGAGCCACTTTCAAGATTCTTTTGTTGAGCATTTTTATAATAGACCAACTCTTGGTGGTCTTGAATTCAAGAAGATCTCTGCAGCCTCGATTTCGTTGTTGTTGGCTCCTTTTGATGAGGATGAAATTAGGGAGGGGATGTGGAGTTGTAATGGGAACAAAAGCCCGGGTCCGGATGGTTTTAACTTGCAATTCTTTAAGGAGCTTTGGGAGTTGTTAAAGACGGATATTGTTGATTTTTTCATGGAATTTCACAGGAAGGCAGTTTTACCAAAGACGATTGTGACTTCTTTTATCACTTTAATACCAAAGAATGATAGCCCTCAAGGATTGGGTGAGTATAGGCCTATTTGTTTAATAGGAAGTATTTATAAGATCCTTGCAAAGGTTTTGGCTAATAGGATTAAGAAGGTTCTCTCCTCAGTAATATCGGAGTGTCAATCTGCTTTTTTGGGGGGTAGAAACATTTTGGATGGTATTGTTGTTATAAATGAATTGGTTGATTTAGCCAAGAGAAAGAAGGATGTGTGTATGTTATTCAAAGTTGATTTCGAGAAGGCGTACGATTCAATATCATGGTCTTTTTTGTTTTACATGATGGATAGAATGGGTTTTGATTCTCTTTGGATTAAGTGGATGAAGGCGTGTGTGTGCACGAATTTTATGTTCGTTCTTGTAAACGGAAGTCCAACTCAAGATTTTTCAGTACAAAGAGGATTAAGACAAGGAGATCTGTTATCCCCTTTCTTATTCTTAATTGTAGCCGAAGGTTTGGCAACTTTGGTGAATAGGGCAGTTGGCATTGGCTCGTATTCAGGTTATAAAGTTGATGAATCTCATGAGTACTCTTTAGTGCAATTCGCCGATGATACTATTCTTGTTGGGAGTGCGTCGTGGGATAATCTTTGGAGCATCAAGTCCGTCCTTAGAAGCTTTGAATTGGTGTCCGAATTGAAGGTTAATTTTTCAAAAAGTAAGCTCATTGGTATTAATGTATCGGATCATTTTTTGCGTCAAGCTTCTCTTTTCCTTCATTGTCGGACAGAATTGATCCCATTTAAATTTCTCGGAATCTTGGTTGGTGCTAATCCCAGACGGAGTGGAACTTGGAAGCCGGTTATAGATAAGCTACGTTCTAGACTTGCTTGTTGGAAAGGGAGGCATTTATCTATTGGAGGACGGGTGACCCTCATTAATTCGGTCTTGAATAGCTTGCCTCTGTACTATTTTTCCTTTATAAGGCTCCTAAGATGGTTATTAAAGCGAGGATCAAAATCCAACGTGATTTTTTGTGGGGTGTCAAAGAAGGTAATCGGGGTGTGTATTGGGCGGCTTGGGATAAGGTGTGTAGGTCGAAGAAAGAAGGAGGCCTTGGTATTAAGAATTTGGAAATTTTCAACATATCTCTTCTTGCTAAGTGGAAGCTAGTGGCGATTCTTGGAGGATCATAATGCATGTTGGAGAGGCATATTAAGCCATAAATATGGTGATTTATCTTCCTTTTTGACCAATGGATCGTTGAGGGGAAATAAGCAAGACTCTTTGTGGTGGCGTGATCTTCTTCACATTGGAGATGCAGTGATCAACAGAGGTTGGTTTAATGGTTGTGTTCGAAGAAGTTTAGGGGAAGGAGATGGGGTTCTTTTCTGGAAACATCACTGGCTTGGCAGCCAGCCCTTGTACAGTGCTTTTCCTCACTTATATGAAGGTTATGACGATCAAAATCTATATGTGGCAGCAGCTGGTCACTAGGAAGAAGACAGGTGGCAGTGGGACGCCTTAGACAGAGCAATCAGCTCTCAACATCAGAGGGAAGAGGCCAACATATTAAGGGATATTTTGCGTGAAATAACTCTGGTTCGTGGCATGTCGGATAGTTGGAAATGGATTGTAGAGTCAAACAAATCGTTTTCGATGAGACAGGCGTGAGTGAGGTGGTCCCTGACTCACTCGGAGAAGCAGTAGCTGCTGGAACAGCTTCGACCACTGCTGCTGACCCACAACAGCAGCTACCCGTGAATGTTACTGCTGGGACAGATCTGCTACTGCTTGACCCTGGGACAGGTTCGGTTACAGATGCAGCTAATGCAGTGGTGTTTAATGCAGTGTGGAAGACTAAAGTACCGTCAAAGATTAGCATTTTTGGGTGGAAGATCTTTTCTAACTCCCTTCCAATGCGTGATATGTTGCTACGGCGTCATATTATTACGGAAGAGGGAGCTGTTTGTGCTTTCTGTGGTCAACATCGAGAAGACTCGCTGCATCTTTTTTGCTCTTGCGCCGTTGCCTTAGGAGTGTGGGAAAAGGTGGGAGTTTGGCTCAGTTTGAAACACGCTCCAGGTACAAGCGCTGTGGAACATTATCTGTCATTTGTATCGCATTTTTCTGGTAAACAAGTGCAAAAATCAAGATATATATTATGGCTTGCTACTTGTTGGGGCATTTGGATTGCACGAAATAAATTGTTGTTCAAAGGGGAGGAGTCTAACGTAGATTCATTAGTGATCCATATTAAGAGTATTTCTTGACCCAATGCCGGCCTTTGTATAAACAACATGTAACTTTGATCATTGAGCACACCTAGTGCATATCTATATCTATATATCTATATATCTATATATATAATACATTTACGAATATACTTGGAAAAGAAACAAATGAAACCTTCAACCTTATTGGTCCACCTAATAAAATTCATCCTAATTGGACTAATAACAGTGCCACGTAGTTACATGACTTGGACATTCAGAAATAGTAATAAATAAAACAAACCATTAAAACCGAAAATTAAATGTTCCTCCTTATTAACATTCATATACATGGTAATTTTATTACTGTCACTAATTACCTTCAGCCACAATTTCAAATTCCTTATCACCATACACATGATATACGACTAACCCCACAAAAACGGATCACAATTGGCCTCAATTAATACCTTGCAACAATTACTCCCAAAAAAATGGACCTTTATATATTATTTATTTTGAATTTTGATTTTCAGATTCATTTTCAAATTCAAATTGATATATATCACATTAATGCATAATTGTGTATATGGTGTGTTTATTTTTTTAATTTAAAATTAATTCGAAAATAAATAAAAAATTCCATAATAGCGGCCTTATAAAATTGGAATAAATACATTCTTTTGTTATTTGAATTTAAAATTAATTCGAAAATAAAATAAAAAATGTTACCATAATAGTGTTTCTATAAAGCTGTAAATAAGAAATCTAGAATTGGAAAATTGTACATTCAAATTTAATGATTTGGAAATGTATTTTAAATTGTCGAATTAAGTAATCCAAAATTGGAAATGCATTTTAAATTGAAAAGCTAACGTGTAACGTATATGAGGTTTTTCACAATTGAAATAAAATAATAAATTATTAGCATGATTTTAATCGAGTCCGGTCAACTTAATTTAGCAAAAAATTAAATTTATTAAAACCATATTCAATACAGTTACAAACCATTTGACAATATATCCTTTCAGCAGCAAATTTAATTTGGCAATATATCCTCTATTTCACCATTCAATCAACAACACCATTCGACAATGCTGAACGAGAAGGTCGTGATGGTGCCTCTTCGTGTTGGAACGGTGGTCTACCTTAATTTCATGGGTTTTTTTTAATTTTTTCTCTTATAAGAGTCCTTTGATACAATTTTTTTTGTTAACAAACACACACACACAGAGATATATATATATATATATATGTTCTGGAGTGGGCCGAAGCCCAAATCCAATGCTCTGGCGCTAGATCGGCCCAGCGAAGAGGGGCACAAAAGCAAGGAACCGCATCAACGGCTCTGATCTGTCCGTACGATCATCCGACGGACGAGCGCGACTCACGCTCACTATATAAGCTTTCATTGCGTCAATTGTCAGGTACACACTGTTCATCAATACGTATATTTTGCTCGTCCGTTCCTGACTTGGGCGTCGGAGTGTTATCGCAGGTACACCGGCCCTCCGGAGCAGAGCTAGCAGAACGACCAAGGCATACAGAGATCTAAGACCTGGGAAACAGCGGTCTAAGACATCAAAGGTACAGATCAATTGGCGACCACAGTGGGAGCCCGCGCGCTTTCCACCATTCGTACAGATGCCACCAAAGGCAGCTCGAGGCCGACCAAGGGCCATCGCTCGTCTACAAAGTATTGCTGAAATCCCCGCTCGACCACCTCCAGCAGGTGTTGAAGGCACCAGCGCCACCCCCGCACAACAGGTTACGGTGGAACTCCCTGCCGACCTGGTCCAAGAGCTGCGAGAGCTACTGCGCGACCGTAATCAGGCTCTGAACCGCAATGACGACCGCCTCACACACCTAGAAGATCAGATCGCCTCGAGGAGGGCGCACACAGCACCAGAGCAGCAACCTCACCCTGAGCGCACTTCAGCCGTGCGAGCACGCCCTTCAAGGGCCCATCGATCGCCTCCGCAAAGACAGCTGGTCCATCGATCTCCACCCCCGAGGAGGGGACGAGGAGGAGCGACCACCCCACCAAGAAAGACGCCGTCCACGACTGATTATACTTACTGGCCCGAAGAATCGTCGCACGAAGGTTCCTCCCACGGTTCGACCGATTCGCCCGCCCGTTCTAGAAGCCGATCTATCGAACGATGCTCGTATCGATCGAACGCTTACGCCAAACGCTACGGTCAAGATAGACGGGACACCGGTCTTGGACCGTATACCAGAGAAATAGACGAGTTCCGCATCCCGCGCTCTTTGCAGAAGCCTCCAACCGACCTTAAGATGTACAACGGCATGAAAGATCCGGACGCTCATTTAAAGCACTTTGATATTATGATGAAGTATCGTGGAGCGCCCGGGCCGGTCAAATGCAAGATCTTTCCCCTTACTTTAGAGGGGTCAGCGTTGGATTGGTTCACCGAACTTAAACCCAATACCATTTCATCCTGGGAACAGATGGCAAGGGTGTTCACCGCTCGGTTTACGACCTCTAGAGTCAAACCAAAATCCCAAGATGTTCTGATCGCTATCAGACAGGGTCCGGAGGAGTCTTTGAGGAGTTATGTGGAAAGGTTCAACCGAGAAGCCGATCATGGTGGGGTGAGAGAGGATGTGCGTGGACTACACCGATCTCAACCGAGCATGCCCGAAGGATGCTTTCCCCGTCCCAAGTGTCGATCGTCTTGTCGATAATGCAAGTGGATACAAGATCCTGTCTTTCTTGGACGCCTATTCCGGGTACAATCAGATTGCCATGCACCCACCAGATCAGGAGAAGACCGCATTTATGACGGACAAGGGGAATTTCTGTTACACGGTCATGCCATTTGGGCTGAAGAACGCTGGAGCGACCTACCAGCGCATGATGAACCATGTCTTTCAGGATCAGATAGGGAAAACGGTGGAAGTGTATTTGGACGATATGATTGTCAAAACCAAGCAGAACCAAGCCCATGTAAATGACTTGAAAGAAGTATTCAAAGAAGCCAGAAAGAATTCGTTAAGGTTCAATCCAGAAAAATGCACTTTTGGGGTTAGAGCGGGCAAATTCCTTTGTTTCCATCTCACAGAAAGGGGAATTGAAGCCAACCCAGACAAATGTAGAGCAGTGACTGAGATGAGACCACCAACGACCAAAAAAGAAATACAGAAACTCAATGGTATGGTGGCCGCTCTCTCTCGTTTCATCTCGAAGGCAGCAAACAAATCTTTGCCCTTGTTTAAATTGTTGAAAAAGGAGACCACATTTGAATGGACGCCCGAGTGCGACCAGGCCCTCGAACAATTGAAGACGTCTCTGGCAGAACCTCCAATTTTGACGACCCCCGAGCCTGGAGAAACTCTTTATTTGTACTTGTCCATCACGGACGAGGCTTTGGCTTCCGTCTTGGTACGAGAAGAAGGAACGAAGCAAAATCCAATCTACTTTGTCAGCAAAGTTATGCAAGGGCCCGAGCTACGATATCAGAGGATTGAGAAATTGGCTCTGGCATTGATTATCTCAGCCCGAAGGTTGAGACCATACTTCGTGGCCCACCAGATCACCTTACGCACCGACCAACCCATTAGGCAAATCCTGCATAGCCCAGATCTAGCGGGAAGAATGATCAAATGGGCTGTAGAATTATCAGAATTCGGAATAAAGTATGAGCCTAGATCGTCTGCAAAAGCACAAGTCTTAGCCGATTTTATCGCAGAATTAACCCCAGGGTCAGAGAACCCAGTTCAGAACTCATGGACTTTGCACGTTGACGGATCGTCCAATGGTAAAGGCAGCGGAGCGGGCTTAATCCTTGAAAATGAAGAAGGGACGACCATTGAAGTCTCCTTGACTTTCTCGTTCCCCACTTCTAACAATCAGGCCGAATACGAGGCCTGCATCGCTGGGCTGTTGCTCGCTTTAGAGATGCAAGTCAAAAGGGTGGAGCTTCGATCAGACTCACTTCTAGCGGTCTCCAAGATCAAAGACGTCTTTCTAGCCAAAGACGAGATACTCCAGAGATATTTAGCAAAGGTCAAAGAGTTGATGAAGAAATTCGAGCATGCTGAAGTCAAGCACGTCCCAAGGACCGAAAACGCTAGGGCGGATCTCTTGTCCAAACTGGCAAGCACCAAGAAAAACGATAACCATAGGAGCGTAATACAAAAAGTCCTATCTCAACCAAGTGTGAGGATAGATACGACCTTAGGAGCAGACGTATGTACGATCGACTCAACACCTTCCTGGATCGACCCCACCTTTAACTACATAAAGGACGGGGAGGAATCCAAGGATCCAAAAGAAGCTGCGCTCGTCCGCAGGCGAGCAACGTCGTACTCAATAATTAACGAGCAACTCTACAGAAGAGGATTCACCATGCCCTTACTCAAGTGCCTCCTCCCAGCAGAAGCGGCCTATGTGTTGAAGGA
This sequence comes from Astragalus glycyphyllos, assembly GCA_963573325.1. Lineage (NCBI taxonomy): Eukaryota > Viridiplantae > Streptophyta > Magnoliopsida > Fabales > Fabaceae > Astragalus > Astragalus glycyphyllos. Next base: position 22,934,752 of record OY754308.1, read on the forward strand.
GATTCATGAAGGAATCTGCGGGAACCACTTGGGTTCACGAGCTTTGGCAAAGAAGGCTTTAAGAGCGGGCTACTTCTGGCCCACTATGGAGGCAGATGCGAAAGACCTAGTCAAGAAATGTGACAAGTGCCAGAGGCACGCAGATACCCACGTTGCACCTCCAACCGAGCTCAACTGTTTGACTTCTCCATGGCCGTTTTCATGGTGGGGTATCGACCTGTTAGGACCCTTTGCCCTCGCCCCTGGTCAGTTTAAATTTCTGATCGTCGCAGTGGACTACTTCACAAAATGGATTGAGGCCGAGCCCTTAGCCAAAATCTCTTCGAAGAATTGCCTAAAGTTCGTCAAAAGAAACATCTTGGTACGGTTTGGGATTCCCGAAGTCATCGTGTCAGACAACGGCACACAGTTCACAGACCGACATTTCCAAGAAACTCTAGTCGAACTAGGCGTAAAACAGCGTTTTACGTCGGTCGAACACCCGCAAACAAACGGGCAGGCGGAGGCGGCCAACAGAGTCATCCTAAGGGGGCTAAAGAGAAGACTGGATGAAGCCAAGGGAAGGTGGGCAGAAGAGCTTCCCTCTGTGCTATGGGCATATAGAACCACGCCACACTCAACTACGGGAGAGCCCCCCTTCAGGATGGTCTATGGAACGGACGCACTAATCCCTGTGGAAATGAGAGAGTTGACTTGGAGAACGGCTAATCCTCTGCAGCCGTCCGAGAACGAGCAGGCAACAAGGGAAGAGCTCGACTTGGTAGAAGAATTGCGGGGCAAGGCAGCCCTCAAAGAGACATTGGTCAAACAGAATATGGCCGCAAGACACAACGCTAAGGTCGTTCCTAGGTCGTTCGATGTGAGGCAGCTCATCCTACGAAGGGCGGATATCGGCCAGAGAAATGCTGGCCAGGGCAAGCTAGCCCCAACGTGGGAAGGCCCCTACCAAGTAGCTGCCAAGACGGGCAAAGGAGCATATATCTTGAAGACCATGAGTGGAGGAATGATTGCGAACACCTGGAATGCAACAAACCTCAGAAGATACTTTACTTGATGCCATGTAAAATATGAAAGAATGTCATGTTTCCAGTTAAATAATGAATGAAAATCAAACGGGCGGGACACTCTTTTTCCCTACGGGGTTTTTTATTGAGGCCCGCTCGTCCGTCAACAGAACGACGAGGAATTTCTTAAATTCTTGATTCTAGTTCTTAATCGATCGAATAACGAACAAACCCGAAGGCGAGTTAAGTTCAAACCGAGTTTGATAAACTGCCAAGGGCCAAACTTAAGCGACCTTAAGTCTAAAAATGCTTGCAAGCGAGCTAAATCTAAAGTAGGAACTTGGTAAGCTGTTTGCAGGCAGCCTCGCGACATGAGGAAATCGAATAAAACAAGCCTAGGTAAAGGTCTAAAGAACGATTATGACAAAATAAGTTTAAAACATTAAACATTAGGCCGGAAAAGGCCGGGCTCCTTGTTGATTACAAGAAAAAGCAATACATTCAAACAAAGTACAAGGAAAGAGAAACAAAGTACAAGCTGACTAAATACGAAGGGAATAACTCATTCAGGGCGACTGTAGACAACCGTCTCCTCTTGGATGACATTCCCATCCTCATCTTTCTCCGCGAGACGAACGATTTGCCCGTTTCTCAGGAAATGATCGTTGTTCACAATCTCTGGATTTATCTTCAGCGATGGATGGCAATACCGAATCTGAGCTACAGCCTCGTCAAAACGCCCGCTAGCAATAGAGATGGTCATGTCTTCTAGGGCCTCCAACTCGCTCCTCGCCTGATCACGCTCGCCCCCAACAACCCTCAGGTCCTCCTCAAGACCAACCACCCGCTCCTCCAACTGTATAACCTGGTTAGACCGCTCAGCCAAGCTCGCATTAGCAGTGGCAAGTTTGGCTTCAGCATCTATTCTGGCTGTCATGGCCGCATCACGCTCAGCAGTAACTGAGCCAAGTGCGTCCTTTGTGGGTTGGAGGGCGACCTCAGCATCCTCGAGCTTCTTTTTGGTACTCTCCAGCTCTGCCCGCAAATCTGTAATGTGTCCAAGAGCGGACTTATACTTGTCAGTCTTATCCAAAAGATCACCCTCCAACCACAAGTTTCTGTGAAGTAAGCGCATACCTGCTTGGCGGCCAGCCTCCTCAGATTTGTAACGAGCAAGCTTTTGAGAAGCTGCTTGGGCAATGTCAGCTACGAAGAGGAGAGGGTCAGCCTTAAGGCGTTCAAAATCCACGTCCTTGAGATCGTCCAAGTCCAAGGACGACCTCCTTGATGCCTCTCTTCTCTTTTGGGGAGGATCAAGGTCGATCGGAATAGCGTCCAGAGGACTCTGAGTCCGATCCCTCTTTTTAGAAGCTGAGCTCATTCCGTGCCCACCCCCAACGGGCCCATGATCGTCTTCAGCGCGGGATGGTTGAGACGGAGAGGCAAAAGACACCTTCTTCTGTTTCCTTGATTTTGTCTTCGCCAAAAGAGCTGCGAAACCGATGCCCGTCATTTCAGCTGAAAGTAGAAAGATGAATTAGGAGGCAGAACAAAGTAAATCACGATCAAAGTAAAAAGCAAAAATAAAGGCACACCAAGTTTGTTTTCAGCCTGCTCGGATGTTCGGAGGCAAGTAAATTTGTTACAAGGTATGACCCCTTCTGGCAGCCAAGTAACCAAGGTCTCTAACATACGAATACTCTCAAGATCATAGTCGCTCAGCCTCCTTTGATGCCGGTAATGGATAGTGTCGCGATCGTAGTGCGAGTGCGACCAACCTAGAGGAAATTTCCTCGAGGAGACGCGGCCTTCGTCATTTACAGTTCCCACCATTGCCTTAGCACGATCGTTAACAGGAATGACCCAGAGGAAATAGTGCCTCCAAGTTTTTACCGACTCGCAGAATGGCTTGAAGAGCCTGATCGTGTTTTTCCGTCCCTTCAAGGAAACTTGTTCCCATCGCCTGGGTTCGCTCCTCATCTCCACTGTGCGACTAACATCAAACAATGAGAAGAACAGACGACAATTTACCTCCCGATCAAGAGCGGCCATTATTATCTCGAACGACTTAACCAGCGCCCAAGCATTAAAATGGAGTTGAGAAGGGGCAACACCAAGAGTCCTTAAAACACGTCTCTGGAAAAAGGTTAAGGGAGGTCGCACCCTCAAATCACGGAGGACGTTGGAGTACATGATATATCTTAGAGAATTCGGGATGATGGCAGCGTGCTCGTCAGGTGGTACGCCCTCCGCTCGCCATTCCTGATCACCGTAACCTATTAACTTGGTGAAAAGAGGTAACACCTCATCACCGGGTGGGAAGACAGAGCGCTCGTTGATTATAGCGGAGGATATCCAAGAACGGTCGACATCAAGCCTACCCCTCCAATCGTGCTCTTCCGGCAGTACCTCGTTGGCTGGAACTGGAGGGGGCGTAGGATTCATTCGGGGAGACTGAACGGTATCAACCGTGTTTGACGAGCGTCCAGAGGACGATGAAGAAGAAAGATCGGTAGAAGAGAAAGTCTCAGATGGGAACCCGCTCGTGCCGACATCTCCAGAGCAAGTATGCTCGGCCATACTTTCAAGTTGACGACCAGAAATTCTCGCAGTTTTCTTTGTTCGCGCCACTGCGTTACCCTGTGAGGAGAAGGAAAGTCAGGCTCACCCTAAACGATGATTTGCTGAAGGGGGCGACAAGGTCGACCCCGAGCCTGACACCCCCTCCTCACCCTATGCAAACAAGAATTAGAGGCAAAATAAACAAGACAAAAAGGGGCATACCCGGAGTGGGAGAGAAGTTCGGTCTAAGGGAGGTATACTCCTTGATGAATAAAATCAAACGACCAGAAGAATAAGACCGCCTGAGTTGAAATTCGTGCACGGGTAGACACCTGGCCAGAATAAAGAAGCAAGCTTTTGACCGCAACAGGAGGAAATTATGACCGCTTTTCGAGCTCCGAATATGAAAGTAGAAACTGAGAAGGGGAGGGGGCAACATATTTATAAGGTTTAGGAAGCAAGCTAGTGAAACGACGCGACCCTTCACTGGCACACGCCTTGAAACCAAACCGTCATCATAACCAGACACCACCTTTTCAAAATTCGAGACACCATTGATGACCCCTGGGGAAAAACGAAACGTCACTTCCTGACAAAAGCCACGTGTCATGAGAGCGCAAGCGAAGCCCACCGTGAATCAGAAACGGTCAGCCGACCGGTCTCACGCCCGGAGACGCGGGCATAGAAACGATCGTAAAACAAGCCTGCGCCCGCCACATGAGCGACCTTGGCTTGGGGGGCAACTGTTCTGGAGTGGGCCGAAGCCCAAATCCAATGCTCTGGCGCTAGGTCGGCCAAGCGAAGAGGGGCACAAAAGCAAGGAACCGCATCAACGGCTCTGATCTGTCCGTACGATCATCCGACGGACGAGCGCGACTCACGCTCACTATATAAGCTTTCATTGCGTCAATTGTCAGGTACACACTGTTCATCAATACGTATATTTTGCTCGTCCGTTCCTGACTTGGGCGTCGGAGTGTTATCGCAGGTAAACCGGCCCTCCGGAGCAGAGCTAGCAGAACGACCAAGGCATACAGAGATCTAAAACCTGGGAAACAGCGGTCTAAGACATCAAAGGTACAGATCAATATATATATATATATTATATTATGTGTGTATTAAATGTTAGTATATTCTTAAAAAAGATTTATTTTTAAAGATAATTTTATCTATTTTTACAACTTTTGAAAAGAACACGGGAGAACTTGAAAAAAAACCAAAAAACTGCTTCATATGATAAGTTGTTGGTAGAAGTTTCTCTTGAAGATCATTTTCAGTAGATAGAGATCATTAAAACTTTATAAGGTAAAATAAGTGATTTTAAGTATGATAAATATACGAAAAACACTTTTACTTCTCTTTTAATATCTTTAAAGGATCATTTCTAAATTATTGAAAATTATAATTACTTCTTTTTTAACGTTGAATAAACAAATCCTTAATATGTTTAAAATTTTGTAATCAACTATCAAATCCTAATTGTTTGTTAATTCATACAAACAATTAGATGCTAATTATCAAAAATATCTCAGTTATCACCAATTCAAACAAATAAGTTATACTTGGCATGTGATGAGGTGTAGGTATGTTCCCTACGCATTTGCAGCCTTTAAAATACTCTGTTTTAATCCCTCATTTAACATTATCAAAATGTAATGTATACCCGTGCATCTTTCAAATGAACTGCACTAATTTGGAGTTCTAATTATCAAATTTTAAATAAGTCTACAACTAATTGCTATAAAAAAATTACCATGATAATCTCGAAACTCGAAATTCAAAAAATTACCATAACTCCAATTACCGAATTTCAAAATTCGAAAAAATATTCATTTGTACTATTTTAGTCAGAATCATGTCTATGTTCCTCACCATATCTCGACACTTGGTTAAGGGAGGATGAGCCCCAACCGCTCAACCACACCCCCTGGGTTATTATTATTTAACCCAGGGGTGTGGTTGAGCGGTTGGGGCTCATCCTCCCTTAAGCAAGTGTCGAGGGTTCGATCCTCGCCTTGGGTATGGATCAGCTTTAAATCTCTGGGCTAGCTGTCCCACCCTTCGAGGTGCCTCCAATCCAGCGAGAGGATTAGTCACTGCGTTCGGCGGTGGATACCCTGGTCTAGACCAAAAAAATATCTCACCTTCTTCAAATTGTACATCCTTTTTACAATAAAATCCCACCATAACCAATCTATATTGCGGACAACCCTCCCTTTATCATTAAAATCAAGCTATCTGACATTTTTTGGTCTTTTTGTTGTTGTATATTTTTTAACAAAAACATTGAAATAACCATAGAGCTTTTGATTGGTGAGTTTCTCATTTAATAAATTTGTGGGTATTTTTCAATCATATAAAAAGTAGTGGATATTGTATTCAATGTCAGTGTAGCATATAGATAAAGGTCAAACAATACTTCATGTTTAGAACTGATCATTACATGTAATCCAAACTGTTAAATGTTTTGTTGTCAGTCATTTGCATTTTATATTATATGAGTTGTTGAAGGAGGCAAATATGTTGTCTCTTATATCTCTTAAAAATTCTATACTTTTTTGCATATTTTGTTTTTAAATTATGTAGGTGTGCTCTAACTATCGCTAAACCCGCATTAAACAATTAATAATTAATTTGTAGTGATCTCTATATAAGTGATTTTGTTGTCACGATTTTGATTACTGTTATTCCTCTACGCAAACCCAGAAGAAACCCAACCCCCAATGCACATTATTTTCTCCACGGGTCTATCGCAAACTCTGCTATCCCCTTCGGATCTCCACTGATGTTTGCTCTCTTCTGTTTCTTCCCTCCGAACATTTCGACTGATTTGCAATAAAATCTGAACCTCAATGATGACTACAAGTGCAATTTGCCTCAACAATGCCTACAATGGCAATATGCTCCCCAATTACCAAGGTCCTGTGTTGGGAACCCAACTCTAAGGTTAGAGTTATCCTTTTTTTAATTTCTACATGCACTCAACATTAAAGAATTTATTTTTCATTCTTTGACACATTTAGTCCAAGATTGAAGAAAAAGAATGAGGAGAAATCACATGCCTCAAGAAATACTCAATTATTCTCATGCTTCGATATTTTTTCCTACCATGACTGTGTTATTTGATCTAATAACTCTTACTTTCCAATTTTAAACATTATTAATGGTTATGTTGAACAATGACTTGAGTTAGACATCGAATGTGGGTGTCTGTTCCGTTGTTGTTGGTTGTTGTTGTTGTACACATGGTTGTAAGGTAGTAGAGAAGAAATTTGTGCAATGGGATGACAAAGAAAATGTGAACAAAGAAGCGGTGAAAAATAGTGAGAGGGCAAAAATGTGAACAACGAAAATGTGAACAAAGAAGCGGTTAAAAATGTGAACAAAGAAAATGAAATTTGTGCACTAAATTGTCATTTCAATCTTTCTATTTCAAACACGTTTCTCTATATATTTAATAAAAAATTAATTTATTATTAATACTATCGATAAGAATTAATATAACTAAAAAATTGATAAATAACTCATCAACACAGTAGATCACAGTACCATTTACGGAACCACTAGCAAAAAGTTGAATTTTCTACCTCATCATATCATTTCAAATTATATATTTTTATTTTTATAAAATAATAAAAAATGTTATTTTTGCCAATGAAGATTGGCTCAGTCGGTAAGAATGTGGCTCATTCCTCACAAAGGTATGAGTTCAACTCCCGCTGTCGATGTGAGGAACTCTTTGGTGGGTGATCTGTAAGTACCTCTGTAAGCGCTCAAGGAGCCTTGAGACCTGCCCTGACCCTAGTAAGCCCTCGAAGCCCAACTCACCTGAACTTTATTTGTACCCAAAAAAAAGTTTTTTAAAAAAAATTACATTTAATACTTTATGAAAGATCACATATTGGTCAAAACAAGAAAGAAGAAGATCACATATTGTCAAAAAAAGAAGATCACATAAACCTAAAATTAATCATAACAGTTATCTAAAGTTTTCAAAAGAAATTGAATATTCAATCTTAATTTCCATAACACATAATATGATACTATCTCTATTTTGTTTAAAAATGCTATCGTGGAGGATAGAGATTTGTCAACATCTCATTTATTTAAGACTTTTAATTTTAACATTTTAATTTAGACATGCATGTTCACTACACCCATTTATTTCCCTATCTCTTTTTCTTTTCTTATTGCTATGCATCATGATTTAGATGACTTTTATGTAGTTTAGGCAAGACACTACTGTTTTTAATGACATGTCAATTTGTGATTCGTTGACGGTTTAAATTACCTTTACACTAATAGTTTATATAAACTATCCATATTTTTATATAAAAAAATCCTTATTTTAGTTATTGAATATTATCAATTATAAACTTGCATTCTAATTAGTCAATATTGTTAATGTTAATTAATTTTTTTAGATAATTTAAGCTATTTGTATATAAATACCATAATAAATAAATGTTGAATTACAAATTTAATCCTATGTACTTCCTACAAATATATTGTATATCCGTGCATCGCACGGGTCATACGCACTAGTTCTAATACAACAATTACTTAAAAAAAAACCTTTGTTTTTTTTTGTTAAATAAAAAAAGAGTAAATGCATTGTTTTTTTTTGTTACACGTGACAAGTGTTGTGAAGAAAATTAGAAAAATATCAAGTGAAGAAGTGAAAAAAAAATGTAAAATATATAACCAGAAATACGTCGGCATGGTATTGTCAACTCCTCAACGGCTCAAAGAAGTTTCTGGCTTCCTCTGCTGAAGTCATTTTCCTTTCTTCTATCTGAAATTCTCAACAGGTAGTTCAATCTCATACCTCAGTTTAATTAAACTTTTTTTCCATTTGTTTCTTTTCTTTTTATTCTCTCTTCCGCCTTCTTTATTATTGTTATTTTAAAACCATCCTTCTTTTAATTGGTTTCTGGATCGAGAAGATTGGATTTTGTTTGATTGAATTGAATGAAAAGGAAATATATTGTATAGTGAAGTTTGTCTTTCATTCTTTCTATCCTGTCATTGTGTAAAGGGTTTATTTAGAAATAGAAATTGAATGTCAAGGGTTTTAATTTTAGTTCATCTTATGGTTGAAAATTGAAATCCTCATTGTTTTGCAATTTAAGAGGAAATTTGTGAGTTTAAGTGTGTTTAGCCTTTTTTGTTTCTACCCTACCGATCACTAATTTTGGGAATTTCATTAGGATTTCATAGTTCTGAAGGTATGAAAATTCTATTTGAAAAGGGATAGTAGTAAAAGCATAAACTAGTTAGTGATTAATTATGGTGACAAACCGCCAAGAAAGTAGATAGTAGGAATACGAAGCACCGACACGCCACCAGTTTTAATTTGAAAAATACAAGTAATTGAAGTTTCAGTGTTCGTGTCGGATTCGTGTCAGACACGATACGTGTTGCACACCGGACACGTCTTTAACCGGAAATGTCGCTGCTACATACTTTTCTGGTAATTCCCAATTCTGTGATTACATATGCATGACTGGTGAAGGGCATGATTTACTACTCGTGTTTGTTGATGTTGTGTAATGAATATATGTTAGATTACAATTGTTAGATTAATGTTGGAAGTCCAAGTTATGCATGTTTCTTTTCTATATTCTGTTCACTAGCCATTTTGGCTTGTTAGTCCTCTTCTTTCTGACTTGGTTTTATCATTTTTGTTCTTTCTTTTGATCATGAATATGAAGATTTACCATACAGAAAGATGAGTTCTGGTGGATATGCTGTAGAAGTTACGGGTCTATCACCAAAAGCCACTGAGAAGGATGTGTATGAATTTTTTGCTTTCTCCGGTGCAATTGAGTATGTTGAAATTGTCAGGTAAGCATTAAATGCGAAGTTTCATTGTCATTAGGTTTGACATCTTCTAGTTGAAATTCATAGTTTGAGTTAAAGTCGGAAAGGTAGCTGAACCTGAATTTCACTTGTAGTATCAGATATTCTGTAGATGTTTTCAAGATACTATTTCTGACTTGTGCCATAGTGAGTAGAATTTTATATGAAACTTGCTTATTGTTCATAACAGGTCTGGTGATTATGCCTGTACTGCTTATGTAACATTCAAAGATGCTTATTCCCAAGAAACTGCTTGCTTGCTCAGTGTGAGTATTGATTCAGGAAGCTTATTACTGCTCATTTCTATGATTTTCTACCATTTAAAATATACGATTTTAACAATCTTTGATACGTCATTTATACTTTTCTTCAATATCTGTTCTGTTAGGGAGCCACCATTTCAGATCATCGGGTATGCATAACTCGATGGGGACAGTGTGAAGATGAATTTAGTTTTTGGAATAACCCTTCCTATAGGCACGGCGAAGATACTGCTTCAACTGTATGTACCTGTATTTTTTCATGTCCGCTTTCTGTTCTAAACTATGGCTTTTAGCTCATGTTCGGACATGTCCACTTTCAGACTCAACACAGTAGTCAATTTGTTTCCTCTGCTGGAGAAGCTGTCACTGTGGCTCAAGAAGTTGTCAAGACCATGCTAGCAAAGGGTTATGTTCTCAGTAAAGATGCATTAGCCAAAGCAAAAGACTTTGATGAGTCTCATCAAGTTTCTGCTTCTGCAACCGCGAAAGTTGCTGAACTGAGCCAGAGAATTGGCCTCACTGATAAGCTAACTGCAGGTGTTGAAGCTGTTATGTCAGTGGATCAAAGGTATCATGTCTCAGGAACAGCCATGTCAGCTGCATCTGCAACAGGAAGATCAGTAGCAGCTGCTGCTAATACTGTAGTTAATAGTAGCTATTTCTCAAAGGGTGCTTTGTGGGTTTCTGGTGCTCTAAGCCGGGCGTCACAAGCTGCTGCTGATTTGGGGAGTCGCGGGGCTAAGTAGTGAGACATTGGCATAATTACTGTCTCTTTTCTTGTATATCTGCCGTATTTTAACAAATAGCTCTTTGTTACTTTACTAATAGTAATACATGGTTTATATTGTTATATAATTGCCATACCCAGCGTTTGTATATCATAATTTGTTCTGGACGACAAGATATAACTAATTCAATGCCTCAACTTGATGTATAACATTACCTCTGATTACTAGGGTAAATTCATTCTGCTTTCTCCATAATATTTTCAACCAATACTGCACAAATGACTGATACAGTGTAGCTCTGTATTGTAATATTGTTATTACAATACATAGGGTAAATTCATTCTGCTTTCTCCATAATTTTGGTCTAATACTCAAATTAAGTGGATGTCAAAATAATATTGTTATTTTAATCTCAATTTTATTATTACTATTTGTTCTGCACTGTACTTCCGACATTTAATGGATGGTCCGAGGTAGTTAGTGGTTGATATCCTTAGTTAAATGACTGTATCTGATCCTGGCCGGTGTGGTACCTGCAAAGTCACTCCGATGCTGAAGTCAGAGGAATGGTGTTAAGTGAGTAATAAATATGAGAAAGCTTACCTTTAATGAGGCAATGAATGTTGTATTTATAGAGTGGGGTGGGGTTGATTCCAATGAATCAGATCCGTCTGATCTGGGGGTTTGATCTGAGCCCTTGATGTTTGGGTTGGGCCCTATTGACATTGGGCTTACAGGGGGTGTGAATAGATGCCAAAAGGGGGGTGTATATGGCAAAAAGCCATTCCATAAAAGTTGCCCCCCAAGTCAGGTCGTCTTTAGAGGCGATCTTGACTTGTTCCGCCAGAAGCTTTCTTTTTACCGATGTTTAAGCATGGTTTCTGATAGTGGCGAAGTTTTACCGATGTTAAAACTTGGTTTCTGATGGTGACGAAGTTTTTGCCGACGTAAGAACTTGGTTTCTAATGGTGACGAGGTTTTCGCCGATCATAATAAATTTGAAGTTTTGAATTGGCGCCTTTGCATTTATTGCGTCTGTCAGAGCGCGTTTCCCAATCCAGTTCTGCGAGGCCCACTATAAATAGGGGCTTAGTTCTCCTCATTTATTCCTGATTTTCAATTTGCTCTGCATACCGATCTTCATTTTCAAGTTTAAGTCCGTCATATCCGAGTTAAAGTTTGTCGATCAGTGGGATAGTGGCTAGGGTTTCGCCATTCCAATGGGTCCAAGTGCTTGACTTCCGCAAAAGATCATTAGCGGGAGCTTCGTTTGAGCGAGGTTAGTTCTGTTTTCAATTTCTCTTTTGTTTTCAGATACGATGGCAGGGGGTAGGATTGCTCAGTTAAAGAGGATGGCGTTGCAAAATCTGGGTGTCGAGGAAGGTGAGCTTGCAGAGAATGCTCCCGATCTTAGCGCTGCCGTCCATGTTTCCCCGATTAGGACCGTCCATGAGGAACAGCCGGAGAATCCTGTGGATGATCTCCAACATCGGAAGAGGAAACTAGCGAATGAGGGTGTTTCTACAAAGCAAGTGAAGGTGGCACGGAGGACTGAGGAGAAGAAGAAAGTGGCGATCCCAACAGATCCGAAGACTTCTAAGGGGCACAAATCTTCAAAGAAGGCGACTTTCGTTCTCGTGGATGCGAGTTTTATGGAAAAGAACGTGGAGGAATATCTCAGCAATCCTGTCAGTGCGGCAGCAAAGCTGTTTGTTCACTTGGCCGATGTTGCCAAATTTCAGAGGGATGAGATGGAACGTCGTCATGAAGGTGAGGTTTTCTTTCTGGAGTTCATTTTGTTGTTCTTTTTGCCTACCTTATTGACTTTAAATTTTATTTGTTTTTCAGAGTTGGTGACCACTGAGAGGGCCAAGTTGTTCAATGCTCTGAAAGAACTGGCCGAAAAGAATAAAGTCTTGGGTAATACTTTGAACGACTTGAAGACTTTGAAGGCTTATGCGGACGATCTTGAAAAGTCCCATAATTCTGTTAAGTTGCAAGTTGAAGATAGCACTGCCCGCATCGGTCAGCTGAACGATCGGATCACAGCCCTTGAAGAAGAAAGGAAGAGTGCTGAAGAGACAATTGGAAGGTTGGAGGGTCAAATTGAAGAGCTGATGGCTAAGTTGAAAAATTCAAAGAGAATAAGGCCGAGACCAGTTCTTCTCCTGAAGATCGATGTGCAGTGTTGGAGAGAGAGCTCGCCAAAACCCGTGTGGAGCTGGAAAAATCTAAGAAGGATGCGCGCTCTGCAACCGATCTTGCTCTGGAAATGGCGGGAGATGGTTTTGATCTTGCACTTGGTCAGATTGCTCTCGTCTACCCTTCCCTTAATCTTGACAGGGCCATTCTGAATGTGGATCATGAGATTGAGGGAGATCAGATCATAAAGATTGACCTCGGCACTAATGTGAAGACCGTTGTTTTTCCTAAGCCCGCCTGATCTTATCTCTGATGATTTTTGTAATGAAATATTTGTAATGAATTTATTTCTTTGTTTATCTCCTGCAAGGAGTTTATATTTCGTAATCTTGATTGGATAAAAAATCATAAGCGTGGAACGCAGGTAGTTACGCGATTTCGATCATAAGCGTGGAACGTAGGTAGTTACGCGGTTCCGATCATAATTTTGATTGGATCAAAAATCATAAGCGTGGAACGCAGGTAGTTACGCTGTTCCGATCATAAGCGTGGAACGTAGGTGGTTACGCGGTTCCGATCATAATTTTGATTGGATCAAAAATCATAAGCGTGGAACGCAGGTAGTTACGCTGTTCCGATCATAAGCGTGGAACGTAGGTGGTTACGCGGTTCTGATCATAATCTTGATTGGATCAAAAATCATAAGCGTGGAACGCAGGTAGTTACGCTGTTCCGATCATAAGCGTGGAACGTAGGTAGTTACGCGGTTTCGATCATAATTTTGATTGGATCAAAAATCATAAGCGTGGAACGCAGGTAGTTACGCTATTCCGATTTTGTGATTGTTTTGGCCGTGTTGGGAGATTATGAAAGATCGATCCCAAGAAGTTTCTTCTGAAGAAGGAGACATTTAGGCGGTCATATTTTGCTTTCTAATTTTGTTGGGATAAGAAAGGCAACACTTATATTTTTGATGGGATCGAAAAAGATAAGTGCGTGCATTACATAGATTTTTCAAACAGCGGTCTTAAACGTAATAGCTTTTTAGTTTCGCGGCGTTCCAAGTTCGGAGGATTTCCTTTTTGTCCAAAGTCTCCAATTTGAAAGCACCTGTGCCGGTCTTGGCTTTGATACGGTAAGGTCCCTCCCAATTGGGTGCTAATTTACCCTGAGATGCATTTTTTAGCCCCACATCGGCTCTTCGAAGTACTAAGTCGCCTGTGTTAAAATCTCTGGGTACGACTTTTGCGTTATACCGGGATGCAATTCCTTGCTTGATAATGGATTCTCGGAGAGTGGCTCGTCCCCTAACTTCGTCGATGAGGTCGAGCTCTTCCTTTAGAGCTTGGTTGTTTTCGGTCGGAGTTTTTGGATTAGTCATTCTCCAAGTTAATTCGCCAACTTCTACTGGAATGACTGCCTCGCTGCCATAGGAAAGTCGAAATGGAGTTTCTCCCGTGGAACTCTGCGGGGTTGTTCTGTAGGCCCAAAGTACATATGGGAGTTCTTCGACCCAGTTTCCTTTAGCGTCGTCCAATCTTTTTTTTAAACCATTAAGGAGCACCTTGTTGGCAGCTTCTACTTGACCGTTGGTTTGTGGATGTTCAACCGACGTAAAATGGTGCTTAATTTTAAAATCAGATATCACCTTCCTGAAGCCTTTGTCGGTGAATTGTGTTCCATTGTCGGTGATAATTCTTTCTGGGATTCCGAATCTACTCATGATGTTCTTTTTGAAAAACTTTATGGAGTTTCTCGCGGTGATGGTGGCCAACGGTTCTGCCTCAACCCATTTGGTAAAATAATCAATTGCTACTATGAGGAACTTGATTTGGCTCAGAGCGGTTGGGAATGGTCCCAATAGATCTATTCCCCATTGTGTGAAGGGCCAGGTTGAGGATAGGTTACGGAGTTCGGTCGGTGGAGCGATGTGAATGTTAGCGTGGATCTGGCATTTTTTGCACTTTTTGACGAATTTCATAGCATCGGTTTCCATGGTAGGCCAGAAGTATCCTGCGCGTAGAGCTTTTCGAGCCAGGGATCGGGCGCCGAGATGTTGTCCACATAATCCTTCATGAATTTCGGTTAAGACGTAGTCCGCCTCTTCTCCTTCAATGCATTTTAACAATGGCGAGGAGAGGCTTCTTCTGTATAATGTTCCGTCTATGATTGAAAAGGCCGAGGCTCTTTTTCTGACGATTTTTGCTTCGGCTGAGTTTTGGGGTTCGGTTCCTTCTTTTATGTATTTCAAAATTGGGGTAATCCAGTTTTGGCTTTCTTCAACAACGCATATTGTAGAACTGTAAATAGGATCGAAGGAGATGCTGGGTTTTCGCAGTATTTCTTGGATGACCGTCCGGTGATTGCCTGGGATTTTGGTGCTTGCGAGTTTTGATAAGATATCCGCCCTTTGATTCTCTGTCCCGGGGACGTGTTTTACCTCGGCTGTTTTGAATTGTCTTAGCAGTTCTCGTATTCGAAGTTGGTATTTCTGTAGTATCGGGTCTTTGGTTTCAAATTGACTGTTGATTTGTGAAACGACCAAGAGTGAGTCGGTTAGTAGTTTGACCTGAGTGACTCGGAGGTCAATTGCCAACCTTAATCCTGCAATGCAAGCCTCGTATTCTGCTTGATTATTGGTTGTTTGGAAGGTGAAGGTGAGAGAGACTTCAATGACAACGTTATCCAGGCTTTCTATTATTAATCCTGCGCCACTTCTTTTAGGGTTAGAGGATCCATCAACGTGTATAGTCTAGGATTTATCAACAGGATCGGCGGGAATCATTTCTGCCACGAAGTCTGCTAATACTTGGGCCTTCATCGTGGTACGCGACTCATACTTGATCCCGAATTCGGATAGTTCGACTGCCCATTTAATCATTCTGCCGGCAAGGTCGGGCCGATGTAAGATCTGTCTTATAGGATAGTTGGTTCGCATGAATATCTGGTGAGCCACGAAATAGGGCCGGAGGCGCCGAGCTGCGATGACTAAAGCCAGGGCAATCTTTTCTACTTTTTGATATCTGCATTCAGGTCCTTGGAGGGCTTTGCTTATGAAGTAAATCGGTTTTTGGTCGGCCTGTGTTTCTCGGATAAGGACGGCGCCCAAAGCTTCTTCTGATATTGAAAGATATAGGTATAAAGTTTCTCCTTCGTTTGGGCGAGTCAGGATTGGAGGTTCTGAGAGTGCTTTTTTGAGCTGTCTTAAAGCTTCGTCTTGTTCCTGTGTCCAGTTGAATTCTTCTTTTTCTTCTTCTCCTTTACTTTTCTTTAAAAGTTTGAACAATGGTAGAGATTTAAATGCCGCATTTGATAGGAAACGGGATAATGTGGCGATCATGCCGTTGAGTTTCTGGACCTCTTTCTTTGAAGTCGGTGTTCGCATTTCAGCTACGGATCGACATTTATCTGGGTTCGCCTCAATCCCCCTTTCTGTCAGATAGAAGCCGAGAAACTTTCCAGCTCGTACTCCAAAAGTGCATTTTTCTGGGTTTAACCTCATGCCGTTTCGTCTGATTTCTGTGAATATTTCTCGAAGGTCTGCCACGTGGGTGTTCTCTTGTTCACTCTTGGCTATCATGTCATCAAGGTAGACTTCAAAGGTCTTGCCTATTTGCTTTTGAAATACTTTGTTCATCATTCTTTGGTAAGTGGCACCGGCGTTTTTCAAGCCGAAGGGCATAACTCGATATGCGAAGTTACCTTGGTCCGTCATAAAAGCCGTTTTTTCTTGGTCGGGAGGGAACATCGCGATCTGGTTGTAGCCGGAATAGGCGTCCATAAAAGATAGGAGCTCGAAGCCCGAAGCGTTATCGACGAGGCGGTCGATGCTCGGGACCGGAAATGCGTCCTTTGGGCATCTGTTTAAGTCGGTGTAATCGATGCACATGCGCCATTTGCCATTGCTTTTTTTTTTACTAGTACTGGGTTTGATAACCAAGTCGTGTACTTGACCTCTGATATGAAGTTCGCTTTGATCAAATCTTCAATAGCTTTTGCGGTGGCCTTTGCCTTTTCTCCATTTTGTGCTCATCTCCTTTGAGCAACCCATTTGGCTTCTGGGTTGACAGCGAGTTGGTGACGTGCGATTTCAGGAGGGATTCTGGGCATGTCTTCTGCTGACCATGCAAAAAGATCGGCGTGATCTTTTAAACACTGAGTGAGGTTCGCCTTCACTTCGTCGGAGAGGTCTGCTCCAATTTTTACTGTTTTAGTGGGATCGTCTCCGAGGTGCACTTCGGTAAATTCTCCGTCTGGTTCAGGTTTTCTCATTTTCCTTTTGAGTTCTTTGGTTAATTCGTCATCATCGTCTTCTTTCGAGCTATCTAGGTCGTATCTCGCATCCAAGTCTGTTAAATTGACCTCGGCGTATCCTTTTCCGGTTTTTCCTTTTTTAGTCATGATTGGGGAATCATCTTCAGTTGCTTGAGCGTTCTTTTCTGCTTTTATCCATAAGAAGAAACATCTTGAGGCCGATTCGAGGTCTGAGTTCAGGGTAATAACTTTGTTGCAGAGGGAGTGGAATTTGATTTTCAAATGAGTGGTGGAGGTTACCGCTCCGAGTCTTCCCAATGTTGGTCTCCCGATTATACAATTGTAGATTGATTCACATGGTAAGATAAGGAATTTAGTTTTGATAATCTTTACCAAGGGTTCTTGACCGTATGAAACCATCAGTTCCAGGTGTCCAAGGGGTTTAGTCCGAGATCCGTTGAATCCGGATAGTGCGGATCCTCGGTAAGGAACGATGTCTTCTTTGTCGATTCCCATTCTTTCAACGAGGTCGAGAAAAATGATGTCGGAGGAGCTCCCTTGGTCTACCAAAATTCTTCTAATTTCTTTGTTAGCAATTATGGCCGTGATTAGGAGTGGTATGTGTTTGTTGGGTTTCCCGTCAAGCAGGTCTTCATCTCCGAAAGATAACGGAGGTCGGTTTGAAGGAGTAGGTGATGCTGATGTCGAGGCTGTATTTAGTAGCTCTTTCCACTTTCGTTTCATTGTTTTCCCGGATTCTTCGTAGGAGAGACCTCCCGCAATCATCATCATTACTGATCATCCTTTTGATCTCCTTGGATCAAGTTCGTCATCTTCGGATTCGGCTTTGACTTTACTCCTCGTTTTGGGCTCTTGTTCTTGATTTTCTTTAATTTCAGCTGGTTGATGTCTAGGTCCGCTTACATAGCTGGCTAATTTTCCCTTTTGATCATATCCTCGATGTCATCTTTCAAGGCGTTGCAGTGGTTGGTGTCATGTCCGTTGCTCCCGTGATATCGACAGTATTTATTGGATCGTTGACCAGGTCTTTGGGTGAGTGGTTTTGGGAATTTTTCGTCTCTAAACTCTGTGTTCCAGGACTCGCCCAATATCTGGGACTGATCGACGTTGAGTTCGGTATAGAATTGATGACGGTTTCGAGGTCGGGGATCCCTGTTACCTCGGCCGCCGCTCCTTTGATCCTTTTCATTTCGGTTGTCGGATCGTTCAATTAGGGGTTGGAGGTGTTGTTCTTTTCCGGTCATGGTACTTTCTTCTTCATTGATGAAACACTGGGATAGTTGAAGGAAATCTTGGAGGTTTTCTGGTTCCCAAGTATTTATGTGTTTCTTGAATGGGCTCCCAGGGCGTAAGCCCATCCCCATAAAGTAAACTCGGAAAGAATCGTCGAGGTTTCGAACTTGAACTGCTTCTTTATTAAATCTTTCTATGTATTCTCTTAAAGACTCGGAGCTCCCTTGGTTGATGGATGCTAAGACATTCTTGTTTTTTGGTTTGCTTTTGGAATGGGAGAAGTTGGCTGAGAATAATTCAGCTAAGTGGTCCCAAGAGGAGATTGTGTTTGTTTTAAGGATTTCAAACCATTCCGAGGAGATTTTTTCCAATGTTAGGGGGAAAATACGGCATTTCATTTCCATTGGGACATTTCGATATCTCATTATCGTGTCAAAATAACTCAGGTGCCTGTCTGGATCGCCCGTCCCGTCATAAGTTTTTAAGCCTTCCGGTGGTTTTTCCAGATACTGGGTACCGGGTATTGGTCGATCCTCTTGGTGAAAGGTCCCTTTGTTTCTCCTGGTTGGGCCCTTCGTGAAGGTCGACTCCGATGATGGGGATCGGAGTGCCTTTGATTGGGATGTTTTGGGGGCGAATTTTCCTTGCTTTTCGAACGTTGCCTTGAAGAAGAAGACGCTCCTTCCCGGGTCCTTCGATTCCCGCGATGTTTTTGGGGATAATGTACCTCGTTTTTTGAACGTCGCCTCGGGGAAGAAGATGCTAGGGAAGAGTTGATCTCTGTTTCATCGTCGTAGGAATCGGCTCGAGGGGAACGGGATCCATTCCCTTGGCGTCTTCGTGGAGGGGATCGATGGTAGTGGTGTCTTCTGGGCGGAGATCAGTGGCGTCTCCTGGTATGATTTCTCCTTTCAGGTGAAATGGAATCGGGGGATTCCTGATCTCGGATATTTCGAGCCCCGAGTTCTGCCACCCGTCCTTCGAGGTTCGTAAATCGGTGGCTTCTTTCTTGGTTGGCTGCCTCATGTCGGTTGAGCAGCAGGACGAGCTGTTGGACAGCGTCGACTGCGGTCGGAAGTGGAGGTGAAGGGAGGTTTTGGATTTGTGCTTGTGTAGAGTTTGGAAGGTCTTCCACAAATCCTTCCGGGGTTGATTGGGGTTCGGCTAGTCTTCCGAAAGTCGTCCTTTCGATATGCATCGATTCCAGATGGATGCCGATCCCAAGTCGCTGAGCGTTAGAATGGAGATTTCGAGTTGTCATCTACTAAGTCGAGGGGAGAGGATTTTGTGTTGAGGATCTCCCACTGTGGTCGCCAATGTTCTGCACTGTACTTCCGACCTTTAATGGATGGTCCGAGGTAGTTAGTGGTTGATATCCTTAGTTAGATGACTGTATCTGATCCTGGCCGGTGTGGTACCTGCAAAGTCACTCCGATGCTAAAGTCAGAAGAATGGTGTTAAGTAAGTAATAAATATGAGAAAGCTTACCTTTAATGAGGCAATGAATGTTGTATTTATAGAGTGGGGTGGGGTTGATTCCAATGAATCAGGTCCGTCCGATCTGGGGGTTTGATCTGAGCCCTTGATGTTTGGGTTGGACCCTATTGACATTGGGCTTACAGGGGGTGTGAATAGATGCCAAAAAGGGGGTGTATATGGCAAAAAGCCATTCCATAACACTATTATTGATAATTGGGATTATTTGTAATAAGTCAATGTGAAAGTATTGTTATATTTTGTGATATGATGAGTGTAAGTAAGTCTATATTATTTTGACTTAAGGAGAGGCCTCTATTTATTTTCAATATATAGTATAGTTGACCCATTGAGACTACTACATACTACAATATCAGTGTTGAAATATAGATAATTTCTCTCTTCTTCTCTCTGCCTAAGTTTCTCTTTTCTGGGTGAAATGAAATTGGGAAAAGAAAAGCTGCAACATAGATTCCTAGTCCACTGCTCGTTCAAGTAATCCTAAATTGAGATCTTGATCTTATAATCAAATGATATGAACACGTAACAATTTAGGATTAGAAATTATATTTCATTTTATTTTTATCATCTACCACCGAAACCAACCAACTCCTCAAAACCCAACAGATTTCAAACCCCAAAAATAAAAATCCAATTTTTTTCCATGAAAATAATTAAAAATAATGATTCATCAAGTCTGTTGTGCCACGTAGGACTCCATTTTAGCCACATCACCTCTGTTATTGCAATGTCACCATTTTTGAAACGAAAAATGAAAAAATTACCAATTTATTATAATTAAATAACTTAAAGAACCTTGGTGCATTACAACTTTTATTTTTTAATAATTTTTATTCATATAGAACAAGTTCTCTTAAAGGAAAAGTTAGATGATGCAATTTCATTCTTTATTACTTCAAAAAGAAAAAAAGAAATCAACCATTTTTTAAAACATTTTCGAGCAAATATAATACTTATTTTGAATGAATGATCTCTTATCGAAAATAAAAAAAATATTGTGAGAATGTTTTTTTAGTTGTGAGAAATGCTTTTCTCCATACCAAAGGGGCAAATGGAGTAAAATTCGTAAGTCGTAAGTTTCTCCAAAAGTAAAGGGGATCTTGTACGTAAGCTTTGGACCCACAGAGTACAAGTGGAGCAACGTGGCAATAAAAGTAGGAGACAAGGTACCATCCTTGACGCTGCTTCAACGTATATAGCAGATCTCACTTCCAACCATTGCAACATTAACATACCATCATCTTCTTCTTCTTCTTCTTCGCCCGCCAATTTTGACCCTTTCATTCTCTCTCTTTCATCTACGATTCCGTTTCCATTTCCCTCACAAAAAGAAAACAAAAACAGAAACCCTAAATTCGTTGACATTCCTTCTGGAACTCGATCTGAGTAAGTGAATGTCCATAAAACCGTCGCAATGGCGGGGAAGTCTGATTCAGTGTCGATCCGTGTTCCGTATAAGAACCTAAGGAACGACTCTTCCGCCGCTGAAGTTGAACTCGTCGGCATTGATGAACCTCGCCATCGGATCGATCTCAATTCGCCGCACTCCGATCACTCGCATTCCGATCACTCGCATTCCGATCACTCGCCGCCGAAGACCAACGCCTCTATCACCAATCTCGTTCTTAGTTGTACCGTCGCTGCCGGTGTTCAATTTGGTTGGGCCTTGCAACTCTCTCTTCTCACACCTTATATTCAGGTTCAAAACGCTTTAACCGACTTAGTGTAAATTTTGATCAGATCCATTTTTGCTGTTGAAATGGGATATGTTCTGTTTATCGATACTAATAGTGTAGATTATTGTTAACTGTAAGAATAGTATTTATTGTTACTTATTTTGTTTACATAAGCGAAGCTGAATTTCATCCATGCTATCGATATTAGTGAATAAGGGTATGTTTGGATCGGTTTATTTGAGCTTATGGCATAAGCATATCGTATGTGAGATTGTATGGGAGGGTTATGGAAACAAATTATGTGACATGTTTATAAGTCGCTTATGAAATGAGCTTATAACAAATATAAAAACATTTTGACATTATTTTATCTTTTGTCAGTTATAGAAGTAACTTATATATAGGTCCTTAAATCATAAGCATTTATGATATAAGCGTTTAATTAAGCTATTTGTTCAAACAGGGTCTAAGTTTGCAATGTATATTCTTTCAGCTTTGCAATTTACTATATACCCTGTTTGTTTGCTTTTTTGCAGACGTTGGGAATAGGACATGCGTTTTCTTCATTTATTTGGCTTTGTGGCCCCATAACTGGTCTTGTGGTAGGTGATAGTGTAAACTTTTTATCTCTAATTTTGATTGTCATTACTTCTTAAATTCATTTCCTACTTGTCCTTAACATTCCCACTGCTTTGGTGCATTCTACCCCTTCATTAAATTATATTCAAGCTTCTGTTTTTTTTTTTCTGACTTGATTTCAACTTCATCTGTAATGATTAATGACATATTGAACTCTTTTTCCGATCAATGGTTGTGTATGCTAACTCTGACTATTTGTAACTTCACGTTTGACTCTTGTTGCTTCACCTCTGTGATTTAAAGCCTAGTCATTCTTCCCAGTAATTTTGTTATTTGCATTTCAAAGCCCACTTTTAGTGGAATGTAGAGAGTGTAGTCTGAACAAATTTATGCTTTACTTTTGTTGCTTTAAGTTTCTCCAATAAATTACAAGATTGTCTCACTTTTTCGATACAGGTTCAACCCTGTGTTGGTATTTGGAGTGATAAATGTACTTCAAGGTTTGGCAGAAGGCGTCCATTTATTCTGGCAGGATCTATTATGATTTCATTGGCTGTAAGCATTAATGACATGATTGTTATGTGATGTACTTTTTTAAACTACATTACATACAAGCTAATTTAAGTCTTGTAATTTAGGTGATATTGATTGGGTTTTCTGCAGACATTGGATATATATTAGGAGATACAAATGAGCATTGCAGGTTTCTGTTTCCATCATTTGGTTCTTTTCTTCTAATTTTATTTTGTATACTTTTTAAATTTCACATACAAGAATTCAGTTAGATATTAATGAAATTCGTCTATGTAAAACTGTAGAACATTTAAAGGGACCCGAACCAGGGCTGCTCTTGTATTTATTCTTGGGTTCTGGATGCTAGACCTTGCCAACAACACAGTGCAGGTAAGCTTGTTATAGTAGTCAAAGTGTGCTCTGTTATGTTATCTGTATACTGATGTAGTTGAGCCGTAGTAGACTAAACCCTTTATTTCTTAAAATTTTAATTTATAGGGGCCAGCTAGAGCACTTTTGGCAGATCTATCAGGTAAAGCTTTCCTATTGTACGTGTTTCTTGTTCTAGTTGTCAAGAACAACAATGGGAATTAATGATTTACTTCTTCTATGAAGAACTTACTTTTTATTACTATCTTGTATTAAATACTTGTTCACTAGTCAGGAAACACCATGAAATAATACTTTTGCTTCTACTTAGGTCCTGATCAACGCAATGTATCAAATGCTATATTTTGCACATGGATGGCAGTGGGAAACATCCTAGGATATTCTTCTGGCGCAAGTGGAAAGTGGAACAAGTAAGACCTTGATAAAATTTTACGGTTATTTCATGTTTCTGCATACTTCTAACTATGTAAAATCCTTTGCAGAGTTTTTAAATTGAATTTTTTATTTTATGGAAACATGTTCTTATAATATTAACAATCGATAATTTGAAACATGACAAAAGAGAAAAGTTGGTTTTACTCATGCTGAAGTACTAATGTAAAGGATCTCAGAAGTGGTTTTGATAATTGAATTAGTGTAAATCCAATGATTATGTTGTTATTATTGCCGTGGCATGAAATCCGTTAAGCAAATATTGCATGATTTACAGAAATACCTATGTATATTGCAATCAAAGTTCTTTCTATATTTACTGTTGGTTAATATTTGTTTCTTATTTCCTAAACAGATGGTTCCCTTTCCTGACAACTAGAGCATGCTGTGAAGCATGTGGCAATCTTAAGGCAGCATTTCTTGTTGCTGTGGTAGGTTACCACAAAACATTTTTATGATTGAACCTTCATGATTGACTTTTTGTTGATATTCAGAGATCTTTGGAAGCCCGAATTTTCCTCTTATTACTGAAAAATCATTCTCCTTCAGTTTTTCTAGCTTTTTCTATTCGTTTACTTTTTATTAATTCTCTTGTGGGGCCACATCATCTTTACTTACATATCTGACTTTTTTCTTATTAGAAGATGTTGGAGACCATAAGCTTGACTGATCATAAAATGGCATTTTTTTTTGGTTTATTACTTAAAACAAGTGTCATGTTCCTTCTATTATTTGTTTTTTTACTAATTCATTGGCGGATTAATGAAAAACTGACCTAACATTTTTTCATTGATTTGGGCAAATCATATGATAGTGTGCTTAGAGAAGTTTTGTGGAAGGCTTTAGAAAAGAAAGGTGTCTGGGTTACTTAAATATGAGCAATCAATGATATGTATGAGGTGGGCACAACTAGTGTGTTAACATTGGAAATACAGAAGGTTTCCCAATGAGTATAGGTGTGCATCAATGGTCAACTTTGAGCCTCTATCTTGTTATCTTAGTTCTAGACATGCTTACAAACTTATCGAAAAGATGTCGCAATGCAAGTGTTTCGTAGATGATATAGTTTTACTTAGGGAGTAAATAGAAGATATAAATGAAAACTCGTCTAAGTCTAAAAGAGAAACACAAATCCTAGCATAAAGGTGAAAATTAGAGAACATTTAATCCCGAGTCTCACGTTTTACAAACATTGGGTACATGACGAGGACATCGAGGGAGATAGTAACCCTAGGATCCAAGCAGGCTGAATGAAATAGAGAAATCTGTGGGGTGTGCTTTGTGTTAATAGAGTACCCTCAATGGCTCAAACTTAAATCAAACTTACTACACAGCTTTAAGACTGCAATATTGTATGGAAATGAATATTGGGTAGTAAAATGCAAACAAGAAAGTAAATGTAGTGTTGCAAATATGAGAATATTATGATGGATGAATGGTTACATAGGACAAGATAGAATTAGAAATTCAATCATTATGGAGGAAATCAGGGTAGCATCCTTGTAGAAAAGGATGGTAGTCTTGCCTTTAGTTGGTTTAAGTTTTGAGCACATGTGGAGAAAATTCATTGAAAAATGCTAAGGATAGATGACCAAAGGAAGGATAGTCCAAACAATAGTCTAAACTATTAAGAGAAATTTAGAGGTAATTGGTTTATCTCTGGACATAATACATAATAGAACGTTATGAAATTGATTGATTCACGTAGCAAATTTCATCCAGTGGGAAACGTTTGATTGTTTTTATTGTATTGAATCTCTTGTGGGCTACATCACCTTTACCTGTGTTGCTCTTCATTAAAAGAGAAGAGAAGCAATGCTAACGTAAGGCAGTGCCATTATGTCCTGAGGGTGTCAGCTAGCAGATCTGTCAAGTTTTTCAATAATATGGTGTTAAACATACTGCTTTAAATGTACTTATAATTTGTTTGATAGCTAGAATCTCACATTACAATATTGGCAGGTGTTTTTGACATTATGCACACTTGTAACCCTATATTTTACTGATGAAGTTCCGCTTACTACTGCAAAGCAACATCACCGGTTATCAGATTCTGCTCCTTTATTGGATGAACAACAGCAAAATGGCATTGAATTTTCAAAATCAAAGCCTTTATCCATTATAAATGAATCCAATGGTAAGATAAGTGAGGATCACACTGAGAAAGATGTAGAGCTGAAGCATGAGAAGTTCAATGCTGGGGAAGATCATAATGAAAATTTAATGGATGGACCCGGAGCAGTATTGGTTAACTTGTTGACCAGTTTAAGGCATTTGCCACCTGCTATGCATTCAGTGCTGGTTGTAATGGCTCTCACTTGGGTAGGTAGTTCAGTAGTTATGTGCAAAAGATTTTCTCACATCACAGTTATGTGTGTATTCATATTGATAGTGACTGTATTAGTCTTGTGCCGGTGCTTCTCATTTGAAATCATTCTTATATTTCCTTCAATCTTGTGTCAACCTGCAGATGTCATGGTTTCCCTTCTTTCTGTTTGATACGGATTGGATGGGGAGAGAAGTTTATCACGGGGATCCAAAAGGGAGCACCTCTGAAGTAGATCTTTATGATCAAGGTGTTAGAGAAGGTGCATTTGGTTTGCTATTGAATTCTGTAAGAACTCAAGATTGAGCATAATTTTTTTTCACAAGAGATTTATTACAAAAACTTTACCAGTGATGATCGGGGACTTTGTATTGTTGTTCTCTTATTGAAATTCTGAACATTTTTGTGGATTATTATGAACCCTACATTGTGTTTATGGCTTGATAGGTTGTGCTTGGAATTACCTCTTTTCTCATTGAACCAATGTGTAAGTGGATGGGTGCAAGATTAGTTTGGGCAGTGAGCAATTTTATCGTTTTTATTTGCATGGCTGGCACTGCTATCATTAGTCTTATTTCTGCCCGTGATTATTCTGGAGGGATAGAACATGTAATTGGAGCAAATGACGCAATCAAGGTTGCTTCCTTAGCTGTGTTTGTGCTTCTTGGTTTTCCGCTTGCGGTGAGTGGAGTTGGCACATTTAAATTATTTTGTTGCATTGTCAATTTGCTTCTTTTCCTTGCCAATCCTCACGACCAATCATTGTATTAGTTAGTTTATATATATATATATATATATATATATATATATATATATATATATATATATATATATATGGAAGTTCATGACAGGATAAATTTGCCATGTTTCTGTTGCAGATTACCTATAGTGTTCCCTTTGCAGTCACAGCAGAGTTGACTGCTGATTCAGGTGGTGGCCAAGGTTGGTATTAAATGTAGATGTAGATGTTGTGCTTAACTTTTGGTCTGTTAAAGTTTCTGACTTCGAGATTGGTTCCGCAGGATTGGCTATAGGGGTTCTAAATCTTGCAATTGTTATTCCGCAGGTAGCTTATTCTTCTCAAACACTGCCTCTTTTACTTAACCATAATTGGAAATGAGACCCTTTTAGACTTATTGTATATTATTATTATTATTATTATTATTGTTGTTGTTGTTGTTGTTGTTGTTGATATCTAATCTAATCTAATAATGTGCAATTTGGTGTTTTCTTCTTTCCTATGCAATTAACAGTTTTCCTCCCTTAGCTTTTTCCTTGTTATTTTTAGATAAAATTACCACATATCTCATTTTACAACTAAATAATTGAAACTCATTACGACTGAAAAGCCAAATTATATCTAAAAAGACAACTACTTTGTGGGGGCTTGCCCTCAGTATCCAAGGGATCAAGCAGTCCACGTCCATTAGGCCTTGTTAGTTACGGGTGGGCCTTGTCAGCTCCTAGACACCGATAATAATTTGAGAAAATAGAAATAGTTCAAGTGTCGGTGTTAGTGTCCGACATGACACGTGTCGGACACCGGACATGTTTTCAATCTGAAGTGTCGGTGCTACACAAAATTGAGGGGGCAGTTGGATGTTTGATTAGTTATTAATTGTGGGAGATACCAAACTCTCAATTACCTAGTGACTTATATAGTAGATTTTAGTTTTATCTGCACATTAGATTATCTTGATTCTTGATTCAAGGAAAGTGGAGCACATCAATAAAACTCTTCCTTTTCTTTCTGTAATTGCTACTTTGACCTATCAGAATCCCCCTCTTTCTCTTGTGAAATTCATACATTTCACTCATGTTTGAATCTCTTGTAAATGTTGTTAGATCTATTTTGACGTATTATTGGCTTCTTTAGATGATTATATCCCTTGGTTCTGGTCCATGGGATGCTCTCTTTGGTGGTGGCAATATTCCTGCCTTTGTTTTGGCCTCCGTATGTGCTCTCGCCGGTGGTATTATTGCAACTCTCAAATTGCCAAATCTTTCTAGCAATGCCTTCAAGTCATCCGGATTTCATTTTGGCTAATGGTTGGGAGAATTGATCTGGTAATATTTCTAACTTGTACATGGTCCTAGAAATTGGAATAACATGAGAAGTATATGGAGCTGGCACGGGGGTGACTGTGTTATGTTGCTTTCGAATCCACAAAAGGTGCATTCCATATTCAAATTCATTCATTCTTCCTCCCACATTGTGGGTGTCTGTATTGTATGTAACGTTAACTGACTCCACAATAGAAGAAAGGATAGGTGCATATAGTAATACACTTTTGTAATCACCATTATTCAGTCATTAGTGATTACAATATATGAGATCAATTTTTGAGAGTTATTCTTGTGATTTAGGCTTGCATTTGCTTAATAGATTCGATTATGCACAAAAATCCCTATAGAACATACAAATCTTTTGGTTGGGTTGTGTGCCTGGTGTAAATGTTAAGGTGATTTTGCTACCCTGCCACGTAGAACACTGTACGCTGTCTGAAGCTAATCTTAAAATGGGAAGAGGAAAGAGCTTGAGACCATTCTTAAGGTTTGAATTTTCTCTTTCTAGTTGTAAGTAGACTTGAGTTTTGTTTTGTGAGTCTAGTTTGTGAGACAGTCGTGATCTCATTTGTTTGCTTGTTTACTTTTATTTATTTATTTATTTTAAATCTTTTGTCAAAGTTTGCTTGTTTGCTTGTTTATCTGTAGTTGGAGATTAGCATGTCTGTACTAGGCCGTTTTATTGGGATAACTTTGTATGATTCTTATTAGAGGAGCTTGCCGTCGGTTTATTTGTGATAATGTTCACTTATTACAAAAAGGGGAGTATGCATATAATGCGTTGTTGTAAGACCTGCTTGGGATGCAAAAGAATGGTGCCGGTAATAGTATGTTGCTTCAGAACAGTAATGGAGGATATCAAACTTGAACAAAAAAAGGGAATGAATAGGTTTTTTTTTTGACAACAAAAGGAACTTTGATGAAGACCGCCGACTCCTCAAGTTTAGAATTTAGATAATTTAGGGGAAATTGCAATGTTATCGTTTGTGGGTAAAGCTGGGATTAAGAACTTGGTCAATATAGGGGTAAAATTCACTGAGACAAAGTCAAAAATAAAATGTCTGAAAACCAAGGTATTAAAGTGTAATTGAGGTATTAAAGTGTATCATATAGGAGTGACAATCATGTGCTTAGTTGGTAAAATGTATCAAAAATGTATCTGAGAAGTGTCCTTACTTGGTAATAAGTATCAAAGATGTATCTGAGAAGTATCGAGTGAAATATTTTTTTAAAAGAATTAAAAAATTATTGGATACTCTTTGGGTACGTATCGGGAAGTATTGGGTGCGTGTCGATATCCGACACAGGTACGTCTTTTTTGAAGTATTCAGGCTTCATAGGTGTAAATCATATGATTTACACTAAAATACATATTTGGGCTCATGCTTGTATGTCCAAGTTCACTCAATTCTCAAACTTATCTTACGAACCCCAAATACGTATTGTGTTTGTTTGAATGGGCTTATTTATCTATTAACATAAACACTTGTCAGACCATTTGAGAGTTCAAAGAAATAGCTCATGTTATATCCATAAGTTATTTTTAGCTTATTTCTACAACCTCTTTAAAATAACTTATGAAAACAGCTTGTAGCTTATATGAAAATATGGCTTACGATATTAGTTTATAGTTTATATGAAGGCAGTTTTACTTTATTTTGTCTTTTATTATAAAATAGCTTATACATAAACACTTATATGATAAACACTAAAACATAAGCGCAAAATTAGCTTGTTTATCTAAATATGACCGTTATCTTATAAAACTCTGAAGGGTTGAGGAGTGGGTATGTGGGACTTCACACATTCAAAATATCACACAAAAGACAACAATCACCCATATATTTCAAGAGTGTAATTTTTTTAAGAAAATTGAAAAGTAATTTTCATGGCTTTACATCTTGGATGGAGTGCATTAGACATGTGTATCCAAGTTATATAAATCAAGTTCGGCCTTCTAATATTCATTATGCACTACTTGTTAAGCATTTCTCATAAAGAAGAATGGTCACCGGCTACATACACTATTACTATTAACACTCCTATCCATTACAATAACATGGTCCTAGTTGATATATTTGTTTTATCAAAACTTGCACTTAGTTCTAGTCTAAGGTAATCGATTAATGTTTATTTTACATATTAATGGGTTACTACCTACTTATCAATACATTATTAAACTATTTACTTTGAATATGCTCTCGTAAACCAACTCTGCACAACTTCAAACGATATTAACATACAAATGACTACTCATACAAGAATTCTTCACCAAGAGCAAAGAGTACGTCATATACGATTAATCAGAATACATAGACATATTTATACAATCAATCTAACAATTAAATATTAAACATATTGCACATATAAGAATAGTGATAATACTCCACTATTCTAATCCTATCTCATCATCCCCATATACATATTGCACATATAAGAATAGTGATAATACTCTACTATTCAAATCCTATCTCATCATCCCCATATACATATTGCACATATAAGAATAGTGATAAAACTCCACTATATGGGGATGATCACGGTGTTGCTAGACTGAAAGTTGTAGTCACATGCGAAACATATCGAATGTTAACTTCACAAAAACAAGAAAGTAAGTATTGCTTCTCGATGGCCTAAACTTCACTTAACCTTGATCCGAGGAGTAGTCAAATAATACTATTTAACTTTGGTAAAGCTGATTGTCCCGATGTAAACAGTACCTTTCCTCCACCTGTAATTGATCTGATAGCTCATCTACAGCAGAACCCTAACTTGTATCGCGCGATCCGAACACACTCGAACTTGGTCTGAAACCCAAGAACACACACAAATAATTTCTAGAGAGAGAATGATGGAAGTTGTGATTTCACACTCCGCAATTGCTCCTATTTATAGGAGGGAATTTTCTGTCTCGCTCAACAAGCTCTACTCACTTTGTTAATGACGACCTCTTCACTACCTTAGTTTTGTGCATCTCGTCTCACCACATCACCCTACCCTATTTAGGTTTGTTAGTCTATGTCTTGCTTATTGAAAGAAGGTTTCTTCACTCTCTCACCCCGACACGCCACATGCCATTTTTGTTAGCAGGTGCTGCAGAGAAGCTCTCTTAGCAAACTTATCTAGCTTAGCGAGTTTCCTTTTCTCAAAAACCCCAGCTTTACTAAAATACTAATCAAGATATCTATTAAACATGGCAAATCAAAATACCTTTAATTAAGATATAATTCTAATAACAAGGTATTAAAAACTTGGGATGTTACACTACTATCCCCCTAGAGAAATTTCACCCTCAAAATTTACACGTCCGAAAACAAATGTTGGTACTGTTGTTTTATCTCTTCTTTCATCTCCTACGTAGTGTCTCCCATCACATCATCCAAAATGACTCTTACTAATGGTATACTCTATTTGCGAAGTTACTTAAATCAACCGTCCCATTACCCAAAAAGTTATCGTTTCCTCATAATCAATTTCTCTCTCAAAATAGAAAATTTCCCAAAACTCTCCATTCCCAAACTTTCGCATCATCTTCAACCTTTCGCCCAAGCTCTACGATTCTCTGCAAATCAATTCAAAAATGGCACGCAAACAAGCTGCTACCAAGAGTTCAGGCAAGACTGCAACCAATGCAGGAGCGACGAGCAAGCAAGCATCAAAGAAAACACCCAGTGCTCCTGCATCTATGACAACTAAGAATGCTCATCTCTGGGAAATGGGGTTGTTACCAGAACGTGGCTACAATCTCACAAAGGCAAACCCTTCATTTATGTCTACTGTGGCTAATCTTCAATGGGATTCTTTCGTGTAACACAGGATCATTTGTGGAGCAAGTGGTGAGGGAATTCTATGTTGGAATTCCAGATTCAAAGGAGGTAAGCCTTTATACTACTCCATTGTTATAGATAGGAAAGTCTTATTTGATCCAAAAAGAATCAATGATCACTATATGCTGCCCTACAATGGAAGTGAGTTTGAGGAAATGTTTGAAAAATATGGTAAGAAAGAAATGTCTAGGATCAAGTCTAAGATAGCTGAAGAAGATGCAGAATGGGAAAAATTTACTAATTCTGAGTTCAAAATGAAAAGTAAGTATATGATAAATGAACTAGGAAATTGGCATTTATTTATTGTTGCATCAATTCTCCCCACATCACACACAAATACCCTTACAAAAGAAAGGTTGATCCTCATGGATTAAATCTTGACAGAAAATAATGTGGATATAGGGAGAATCATTGCTAGAGAAATCCTAGCATGCAGTAATAAGACCAAGGGCTTCCTATTTTTTCCATGCTTGATTACTAAACTGCGCATCAAGGCTGGTGTGCCAATTGATGCTAAGGAAGTAAGAAAATTCCCTCCTGGTCCTCCCTCTGCTGAATTTAAGGAAAAAAACAAAGCTGCTAAAGAAAATACAACTAGTTTAGTGCAGGAGCACTTAATGCAGAAGCAACAAGCTGTTTGGAAATTTCAGCAAGAACAACATGATTGGCTGCAATTGAGATTTCAGGAGATTTCTAATGTGAAAACACGTGTGGAAACTCCTATATTTCCTAGTTGGGTTTTACAAACAGCAGGCAGGGAGGAAGAGGAAGAGGAGAATACTGAAGAAGAGGTTGTGGAAAAACAGGTTAGGCCAAAGAAAAAGGGGGTGAGTAAGAAGCAACAGAAAGGGAAGAGAAAGATGTTTTAAGAGGAGCCTGAGTTGAATAGTGAGGAGTTGGAGGATACTAAGGAGGAAGAAGAAGCTAGAAGGGCAGTGAGGGAGATAGAGAAGGATGTGGAGGAAGATGAGACAGAAAGTCGAGAAGAGAGTGGGAAGTCTGAGGAAGGAGATGTGATCATGGAAAATGCTGCTAGAAGAAAATATGCTGCAAAAACCAGAACACCACCCACTGAACCCACTAACCAACCATCACAAGCAACAATCCCCACATCCCCACCACCCAAATCACCAACACCAATCCCTACATCCCCACAAATTACACAATCACAACCAGCACAAACACCACCCATATCACCTACACCCTCCCATCAATCACCACAAAACAAGTCACCTACCAAAGCACCAACCCCACCACCACAAACTCACCCAACCAGAGCCAGAAATTGAAACCGCCACTAAAGATCCATCCCCCACAATTCCTGAGACTGAAAAAAACCTAAATCCACCCCTACCACCTCTGGACCAATTCTTATGCAGGCTAACATTACTTCTGTTACCGTAAAAGAAAAATTGCAGGTCATTCCTGAAGAACCAGAAGCAGAAGGAGAGAAGGAAAGCTCTAGAGATGATCCATCAGAAGGAAATCCTCAACAGATGACAACTGATGCATCTGCATTTGATGCGGGTGCATCTCAGCAGATTCCCACTGTCACACTTGCAGAGACTGATGCCACATTGAAGGTTGTCTTAGAACATCTTGCTGCCAAGAAGAATGAAGGCCAAACAACCATCATTTGTAGGTACAGTCAAGATTGCTGCTGAAGTTGCCAAGAAACAGTAACATTTTGAATGTTGTTTTAATACTATGCTTTAAGTATTTTGGTTTAGTATCTTTTGAACTATCCTATTTTGTGACTAACCCCTCTCCCCATGATTTTGAACTTCAAATAGCAGTGTGGACACTGCTCAACTTTAAGTTGGGGGAGCAATATATTATATGTGTGTTTTTTTTATATATATATATATATATATATGTGTGTGTGTGTGTGTTTGTTTTGAAATATGTTTGTTTTTATATGTATGTTGGCATGTTTAAAATGAGTTAGAGTTAGATGTACTCAACCAATTCAAGTAGGATTTGATAATTTTGAAGCATGATCAGCTTAACGTCTCTCACAACTAAACAAAATGCACCTCTTTGAAACTGATTTTTAACGATGAAAGAAAGAAAAAGAAAAGAAGCCTTGTTTTTACAAATGACCAATTTTATTATAGCTTATACACATCAAAATTGAGTTTTAGAAAAGAACATTGCTATTCGAAAAGCAATCTGATACAAAGAGAAATTTTTAGCAAGCCTAGGTCAATGCTAAATTTTTACTAAAAATTTAGAATAGCATAAAGAATTAAGTTTGGGGGTGTTTCAATGAAAATTAAGGCTGAGTATGAAGAACTTAGAGAAGTCAATGCCATAGGTCATCAAATGTACTACAAAGTACCAAATTGTTGTAAATAGCTATATTTTCCTGAGTCATAAACTGTACCCGTTCCAATAATGCATTAGAAAAAGAATAAAAATACAAAAGAAAAAGAAAAAGAAAGAAAAATAAATAAAGAAAGAAGTATGCAAAAGGGGGTTAGTGAGGAAGACAATATATGCTATAAAGTCTTATAAGTAGTCTCAGTGCAAGAGCACTCAATGCACCTGCATTTCAGAAACCTGATGCACCTGCACTCAATGCTCTTGCATCAAGAAAAGCCACCAAAAATAGGAAATAATGCATTGACTCAATAGTTTTGAAATGCTCAAATCAAAGCCCTTTGTTGTACTTAGAACTCTCCAATACTTGAGGAAGTTGTTAGTCTATTCTATCTTTTGAAAAATCTTTAGCTTGACCAAACGTTAACTAAATTTTTCAAAGGCTAAGAGAACCTTTTTACTTAGTTTTGGAACTGATCTAGACTCAGTGGGGCACACACTCACATAAATGAGCTGTAATAACTTTGGATGTATTGAAAACACAGACATAAAGAAAAATTTGAAAAATGAAGTTTATAGAGTTCATTATTTGAAAATCATTTTTTTTTAGAAAGGAATTACCTGATCTGTTCTTTTTAATTATGCAATTCTTGTTTGTGATTTTCTTTTTGTTATTACTTGAGGACAAACAATTGTTTAAGTTTGGGGATGTGATAACTCTATTTCATATAGAGTTATTTACGCATCTAAACCTAAAATAATTGCTCAGTTCTAAGTAAGAATAAATAGTAAATATAGCTAAATAAATAAAATAACAACATTCAAAGTCTGAAGAAGGGTTATGTTTTTGTTTTAGCATTTTGCATATATTTTGGTATTTTTGATGTGTTTGTTCAGTGCACAGTGCACCTGCATGTGATGCTCCTGCACCAGAAATCAACAATGCACCTACATTGGATGCACCTGCACTGGAAACAGACTACAATGCTTGAAGAATTTTTAGACCATCAAAATGCACCAGCACTCAATTGATGACATCATGCTTAGTCATAAGGGCACATGCAAGTCGCAAATTTCGACGCCTACCATAAAGAATAGATTTGAAGAGTCGCTCACCAAGGGACACTTGTCCATCCATTAGAGGACCTCCCTTCTTGGTTGAGTGAAGGATTTGAATTACTTTATGGGCTGAGATGACAAAAGGCAACCCTAACTTCACCATCAAGCAAACCCTCTTGTGATGGAAAGCTCAACTTGAAGCCTATATAAAGACCTCCATATCTCATTTGGAAATCATCTCTCATTCTTCATCTCATATTTATACCTTTCTCTAAGTTAGATAGTTTTAGATTTAGTTTTTCATTCTCTTGTAAGAAGGAAAGAAAAGAATTGACAACTTCTTTCTTTACTTCTACACAATTAAGTATTGCTAGCTGAATGTAGTGAAGTTGATGCACCTGCATTGCTTGGCAATTTCATGCAAAGGAACTCCAACCGTGTAACTTTTACCTTGTTGTTTTCCTTTTGTGATTTCAATTATATGAACATGAATTATTCAGTTTATATATGCCTTGTGATGTCTAGCATGAACTAAACTCTTTTGGTTAGGATGTTTTAACCTCATAATGATCTTTTAATTAAGTTATTGTGGTCATATGTTATGTGTGCATTTTAGTTCTTGTTTTATACTTCTTTCAATACTTATTTTGAGGTTGATCACTTACAATAAGTAGAGTTATAAATACAGACATAGTTTATAACTAGAACTCAAGAACTAATATGGGTAAGTGCTTTAATAAAGGAAACTTTGTTAAATCCATGCTAAAACCTAGACATAGGATAGCATAGTCCATAGGGTGATACTGTGGGTACTTAAAATACAGGAGTGAACTTATTTAGCATCTTAGACATAAGAGCTTGTAATGAAACTCTAAAGCAGTGACTGAAAAGCACATTCTATTGCAACAGCATTCAGTGCACCTGCATCACATATAAACACAAAACTATTAAAAGTGAGTTATTTGGTAAAGAACATCCCAACTATCATTCTCCACTGATTTCACACTTGTTTTATAACTTGTTTACATTCTGTTCTCACACCTTCATCCGTTGTTAATTACTTGGCTACTTCACACTAATCTTTCTATATACAAAACCATAAAAATTAATCCAATCCATGTGGGTACGATCTTATCTTCTATATACTACTTGTTGTAGACTGTGTACACATGCACATCATTTTTCGCACACCATTGAGCTCTCATCTTTTTCATCGATTTCTCATGTTGAGCTCTCATCTTCCTCATGGGTTCCATCACATCCTTCTCATCCCAATAAGCAATTGAGCCATCTTTGTCCATTGAGGGCTTGCTGCTCTAGGGTGCCTTCTCAAAAGAGGATAGTGGAGCATTTAAGGTTTGGCAGTAGGATCCAAGTGATCCAAATTTTATAGGCATATCAGAAGGAAGCTTGGAGGGACCAGAAGCTTCAGGCATTCTGGGAACAAATGAGTCATAGATTGGAGTTTGAGAGAATAGAAACTTGTTGATGTTCTCAGATGCTAGAGTGTTGCCTGGAGATGCCTTGGGGTTTTCTTGCCAGTGAGAGAAGGGATTCAAAAAGTGTCCAGTTGATCCTTGAACGTCATGGTGAACTAGAGTAGTTGTTGGAGCAGGAGTATTTAACATTTCAGTCAATGCTATTGATGCAAGAAATTCAATATTGATCTCTTGGGAGGAATTGGGGTTCACTGGTGTTTGGATGTCAGCAGAGTCCAAAACAGCTTCATTCATAGCTTGTGAGATAGGGGATAGGTGCTGAAAAGGTTCTTCTTCTTCTTCTTCCATGCATGGAGGTTGATTCAAATCTAGCTCCGCCTAAGCTTGACCACCTGGTGTTTTCTTCCGAGGACTCTTGATCCCCCTGAGAGTAACCATATGGAACTAATGGTCCATTTGGGAGAGAGTTGAGTAACAATCTCATCATCAGAAGGTTGCATACCTGCAACAACAGCAGGTTCCTCAATTGCAGGCACTGCTTGAGAAGGTTGTTCTGCAGGATTCTCTTGAGAAGGTTCTTGAGGAGCGTCTTGAGGAGGCATCTGAGGAGTCTCTTGTGAAGGTATAATTTCAGATTCCTTTGCAGCAGGGGCTTCCTTTTCAATGGAAAGAACTAGGTCAGTGCATGAACTGGGTTGAGAGGTTGTTCCTGAACTACATTGTTTCCAATGTCTTCACAGGATTCCTCATCCATAGGCTTAGCAGTGTCTTCTTCATTAGCAGACATATGTTCAAAGATTTCTTTCCAGCTCTGCGAGGGTTCAGTATCCACGTACATGTCTTGTGATGGTTGGACAAATTCTTTGATGGGAGACAGTGGGGTGTTGACAATTTGTTCAGCACTTGTGATTGACTCATTCTGAGAGGTGGCTTCTTTTGGTTCTTTTGTCTTTTGGTGGAGGTGGTGAGTCTTTGATTGGTTCATTTTCATGGAATGACTCTAGGTTTGGTTCTTCAGAAGGTTCTTTTGGAGAAGGTTCTTTAGTGGGTTCTGGAGAAAGTTTTGGAGAAGGTTTTGGAGATGGTTCAGGAGAGGGTTCTTTGGCAGGTGATAGGTTGAGGTCTTGGTTTATTTTTGGTTCCTTTTGTGGAGGCGTTTCTTCACTAGAGGATCTGGTTTGAGTTTGAGAAGGTTTAGCAAAAAGTTCTATTTTCTCACTAAAAGGCTTAATCATCATTTGTTTAGCACTTTTTAACCAAACCACAGTTTTTTCTTTCATACATTTCAATTATAAAAGAGATTTTCTTTGACTTGAAGAGTTTGGTCTAAAACATACCGTAGGGAAGGGATGTGGTTTGCCTAAAGGTTTTGACTATATCAATCATGTAGTGGAAAATGATGTATGGCAAGTTTATCACATACCTCTTTCATAACTTACATGTGATAGACTAGAAGAAGATCTGTAGGTTTCACTCTTTCATAAC
Source organism: Astragalus glycyphyllos (assembly GCA_963573325.1). NCBI lineage: Eukaryota > Viridiplantae > Streptophyta > Magnoliopsida > Fabales > Fabaceae > Astragalus > Astragalus glycyphyllos. The sequence goes on from OY754308.1 coordinate 22,972,433, forward strand.
TTCCTGCCTTGGGAACAAGAAAGTGAGCCACGATGTTGTGCATGATCCTTGCTTGATCCTTCAAAGCAGATGACACCAAGTTGTCCTTTCACCTGATACACCAAAGTGTGGAATGTCTAGAGCACTAGCCAGCACCTTAGGAGTGATCACCATGGTTGTTCCTTTCACCTGAGTTGTAAAGCTAGTTTTATCATTACTCACATTTATGCTTCCATAAAATTCTCTTACCATATCAGTGTAAACAAACTCTTCTTGAGGAAAGAAATCCCAATCAGAGTTCTTCATTTTGCCTATCAAGTAGATCCTTCCAGACAAAATCCCTCTTTTCTGCCATTTTTCATGATCATCCATATCAGTTTGATCATTCTCCTATGTTTTACTTTGAAATCAGCCCCAACAGAATGGTTCTGCAAATAAACAGCTGGCATCGACAAGGTCTAGCTCGGTCGCCGCTGCAGCGTCCTGGTGCATGACTTCAACAACCATGTCCTTGTATCCGGAAGCCTACTGAGCGAAATCATTTGCTTTCTTGATTCTTGTCTTGAGGGACATACATAATGACTGCATTGACAAACAATTTCAACAACCTAAAGGACGAGGCATGCAACTCCCTCAGCTTAGCATTATAGCACTTGTATTCGCCGGTGGTTTTCATAATTACTAGCTGAGAATCCCCTTTGATATCTACGTGCATTGAATACTTGCGCCCCAAGCAAGCCTTCCTTGCCTCGGCCACAGCCCTCCTCGGCCATGTCTCACTTTAGACTTTCGGCCGTTGGTGCCTCAGCCGAGTCACTCCGTGGTCGAGGTACCCTCCAACCGACTCAGTGTGCCTCAGTGATTCTTCTCATTCCCTCGAGGCTTCAGTCTTTCCAACACATTTTCTTTCAAGTCTTCGGACTAAATTCTCCCCGTGTTATGGCAAGTATTGGATTACTTATGCCCTGGTGTCCAGTGGCGGATCTGTGCCTATTCCAAAGGTCTACTTGAACCACTGGACATAAAAATATATCCATTTTTCTCCTATATAAAAATATTTGTATGCGCTTATTCCTTATATAAAAATATTTTGAACCCCCTGAGATTATAATTTTGCATAAGAGTCCTTAATTTTGCACCTAGTTGCATCCAAATACCTCACAAAAACACATCACTAGGCCAATTATGAGTTATATAATTTATTTATTTAGATATATTGAAATTGTTTTTAATAATATTTTTAACGAATCATTTTTTTAAAAATTTTGAACCCCTGACTCCGGGTCCTGGGTCCGCCACTGCTGGTGTCTTTGTGGCTGCCTCACCCTTGAATTCCTCCTTTTCCCCTCGGCCAACAATTAATATTCTTTTGGGTGTTAACAAGGTGCTGATGCAAAGTCGTGCGAAGATTGCCTTAGAGGAACATTGTGGAAGTTCAATGCAATCAAACCTGTCGGTGAACGTCCACCGCCAGGAAAGCCACCAGATGATGCGACGACCAAAGTGTCCATGCTTTCGTTTAGAGACATGGTAGCAGGCGACCAACAGAGACAACCATCGAAGGAAAGGGTAGACTTGATATCCAAAGGGCTGGCGAAAATCACGTTTGAAGGGGGGAACTGACTTCTTCCTAAAGTCTCATTCGATGAAAGTTACTTTCAGGATTTCGGCACTCCTTGGAAGGATTCTCTTGTCATTAAGTTACTAGGTAAAACTATAGGGTATCCTATGATGAAAGAACGGCTAAAGAAGATATGGAAACTCCAGGGGGCTTTCGACATTATGGATATGTTGACTATGGCTACTATATGGTGAAGTGCGAGCACTTAGGGGATCGTGAAACTATTATCTCCGGGGGGCCATGGATGTTATTTGATCATTATCTTGCGGTCTCACAGTGGACTCCTGAGTTCGCTTCTCCACATGCTAAGATAAAGAAGACCATGGTATGGATCCGTTTCCCAGGGTTGAGTTTGCTTTACTATGACGAGAGTGTCCTTTTAGCCTTGGCGGCAACGGTGGGAACTCTGGTGAAGGTTGATACAAATACGCTAAATGTGGAGAGGGGTCGCTTTGCTCGCATTTGTGTTGAAATTGATCTCACCAAGCCGGTGGTGGGCAAAGTGTGGGTGAATTTGTATAAAGTACAATATGAGGGGCTACATATCATTTGTGCAACTTGTGGGTGTTACGGGCATCATACAAGAGATTGTAGTCAAAAAATAATTCACGTTGAAGAGACGCAACCTGTTGTGACGGCGACGGCTAGGGTTCCGACGAACCTTGCTGGAGTTAATGCGATGAAAACTCAGGAGCTTGGGGCGCAAAATTAGGAGAAAACAGTGCAACTTAATGAGAATATTGTGGCTGGTGCTCCTAGTGTGCAAGCTATTAACGAATTACACGGTGATTGGTTGGTGGTGAGCGGCAAAAAACGCAACCCGGGTCCCACAAAACAAATACAAAACAGGACAGGTGTTGATAATAATGAAAAGAAATCTGGTGGCCATAATTTAAGGGATCCAAAAAAGGTGCAAGTCATCTCTAAAGTTACACATTCTATCAACCATCAGGGGAGAGTAAACGTGACTACTGTGGGCCCTTCCAACAATGTGAATATCTCAAAAAATTGCAAACATAATGGAGCAGCATTTCCGAGTCAATTTTGGGCCGTGAATAATAGTCCTAACAATACCGTTGCTGCGTCTTCGAAGGAGGGCCACGCTATTAAACTGAGTGAGGCTGTCATGATTCAACAAGATCCGGGTGTGCATAATTCAGGCCCAAATGCTACTATCCCTGATGTGGACAGTCTAAGCCCAAGTGAGACTGGCAAGAGAGCGCTGAGTATTCCCGCGGAGAAGTACACAAAGTTGAACCTTGCTCTTATTAACAATTATTCTTCTCCTTAGTTCAGCAAAGCCGGTGTAAAGACCATTGATGATGCTTTACATGGAGGAAAATCTACGACCTCACAGAATGAAACATCTGATGATATGCTTCAATAGGTTTGTCCTTTGGATGCCTCGATCTTTCTGTGTTTTAATGATTTCGTTCAGAGATGTTAGCATGCTCTCTTGAAACATCTGGGGAGCTCACAACAAGAAAGCCCGTAGGCATCTAATGGATTTAATAAGAAAATATACTCCAACTTTCCTTATTGTGATGGAAACTCATGTGGAGTTCGAGAAAACTAGAAATTTCTTGCATAGAGCTGGTTATAACAAGGTTGCTGTTGCTGAGGTAAGAGGTCAATCGGGAAGTATCTGGATTATGCAGCACAATACTAGTTTGGTTGCTACAACTTTAATTGACTTACACCCCAATGCTATTACTCTCCGGCTATCTTTGGGGAATGACTCCTGGTTCTTAATGGGAGTTTATGCTAGCCTGACCTATTCAAGCAGGTTAGAATTCTGGCGTTATCTCATTAATCTTCGTGACAGGGTCCTTGGTCCGTGGCTAATGATGGGCGATTTTAATGGTCATTAATCCTAGTGAGGTAAGAGGGGGTGCTTTTTATTCTAATAGAGCTACGACCTTACTCAATGTGTTGGACGTTTGCTTCATGACTGATATGCCAACTACCGGGGGGTTATTTAGTTGGCACATGACTTGTATTGGCCAGAGGAGAGTTGCTAAGAAGCTTGACCGGGCCATTGCGGACATTATGTGGAGACACCATTTTTCTGAAGCGTTTGTGGAGGTTTTGTGTCGATTTCATTCTGATTACAATCCTCTCTTAATTCGTTGTGGTGGCCTTCCTCAAAATCAAGGTATTCGCCCCTTCCGATTTGAAGCAGCGTGGATCACTCACCCTCTCTACCAAGAAGTGGTTCATCAAGCTTGGGGGAGAAGTAATTCTTGTTTGGTGCGGGGTCTCCATCATGTCAAAGAGGATTCTCTAGTGTTTAATAGAGAGGTCTTCGGAAACATTTGGAAAACGAAAAGAGAGATTGAGAAGAGGATCAAAGGCATTCAAAGAACTCTTGAGAGAATTGATTCGGCCAGGTTGGTGTACTTGGAGAAACATCTTCAATCTGAGTATGAGAACATCCTCAACCAAGAGGAGATTCTTTGGTTTCAAAAATTGAGAGAAAAATGGGTTCAACTAGGTGACAGGAATACAAAGTTCTTCCATGCCCAAACAGTGATTCGCAAGAAGCGCAATAGAATACATGGGATTAATCTTCCTGATGGGACTTGGTGTACGAATGATGCTACCTTGTAGTGTAAAGCAAACCGGTTCTTCCAAGCTCTGTTTTGTCATCAGCCCACTCCTAATGCTGCCAGCTATGCTATTCCGGGGATCAACACGCGTAAGCTCACAGACACGGCCGTGCATGTTCTCATTCAGTTGGTTACCAAAGAGGATATATTAGATGCGCTTAATCATATGCATCCTTATAATCCCCCAGGGGCGGATGGTTTTCAAGGTATTTTCTTTAAAGCGGGAAGACTCACTTTGGCTAAATCAGTGTTAAATTCTATTCCTTTCTACTATATGCAAACATCTTGGTTACCTCAAACTACTTGTGACCATATTGATCGGTTAACCAGGAATTTTATTTGGAAGGGTGGTCAGGATCATGGTATAAACCTTGTTTCTTGGGATAAAATCACTAGAGCGAAGGCAGAGGGTGGCCTTGGTGTTCGGAGAGGCCGCGAGGCTAATACGGCTATGCTTGGCAAATTATTATGGGAGGTTCATACAGAGTTAGATAAACTTTGGGTTTCTTTGATTACTAGTAAATACTTGGGGAGTGAATCTATTCTCCAAGTAAAGAATAGGAATGGTTCTTACATATGGAACTCTATTTCGAAGGCTCGGAATTCTCTTAAGGAAGGCTTTGAATTTAGAGTGGGGAATGGCCAATCTTCCATGTGGTACTCCAACTGGACTAGCTCCGGTCCTCTAGCCAAGTTAGTCCCTTTTATTGATATTCATGACTCACATTTGTGTATTGCAGATATCCTCCATGACAATAATTGGGATCTGGACCAGCTTTACTCTTCTCTACCTAATAATGTCCTGGAGCACATTCGTCATCTCCACATTAGTATTAATAATTCTGTTGCTGATGCTATAACTTGGAATGGGTCTATTGATGGCATCTATACGGCTCGCACAGGGTATTAATGGCTTCTTAGCCGCATTCCTTCTCCAAATTGCATCTCTAAAATTCTTGGTCTTGGATTTGGTCCATTCCTTGGCCTGAGAAGGTTAAATTTCTCATCTGGCTTGCCTGTCATAACGCTATTCCTACTACTTCTCTCCTACATCATCGAGGCATGATGAACGCTGCTAATTGTCAACGGTGTGGTTTTCACGATGAAATAGTCCTCCACTTCCTTAGGGATTGCCAGTTTGCTCATTCCATTTGGTGGGGTCTCGGGTTTAGAGATGCTGATTTTTTTAATTTTGATTCACCTGCAGCTTGGTTTAAATTTGCTATTCAAACTCCAAATCATCATCTTTTTCTAACTGGAGTGTGGTGGTTGTGGAGGGACCGGAACTCCACCTGTATTGCTAAGGAGAAGATTCCTACCTATGCTCTACAATTGGCTATCAACAACTTTGCCTTGCTCATAAAGGACAGTTTTGAAAAGTCAGTGAGAATTTCTTCCTTGCCTAGAGCTGTGACTTGGCTCTCTTTGAGAGCTCCAGGTATTGTTCTCAATGTTGATGGCAGTAGTATTGGTAACCCGGGGAATTCAGGCTTTGGTGGTCTTCTAAGACGAGAGGATGGAGTGTGGCTAGGGGGATTTGCCGGTTCGATTGGTGTTTCGAATAACCTTCATGCGGAGTTGATGGCGCTGCAACACGAGCTTACTTATGCTTGGACGAAGGGGTTCAGGAATTTGATTTGCTACACAGATTCAAAACATGCTACTCAACTTATTTCGGCGGTTCTCAATCCTTGGAACAGGTACGCCTCAGTCATTCAATCCATCAAAGACTTGCTTCACCGCAGTTGAGAGGTAAGGATCTCTCTCACCCTTCGGGAAGGGAACGCTTGTCCAGATTATTTGGCTAAATTAGGAGCTGCTGGTACTTCTCGTTGGACTGACTTTTTGACCCCTCCTGCTGGCCTCGCTCCCCATCTGCTCGCGAATGTTGCTGGAGTAGAGTTCATGAGACTTTAATTGCTTTCCTTTTTCTTTTTTCTTCTTTTTCTCTAATTGTACCCAAAAAAATAGTTTGGCTAAATTATAGTTTTGGTCCCCTTATTTTCACAAATCAGGACATTTGGTCCCCCTATTTTAAAACTCAGACATTTAGTCCTCCTATTTTAAAAAAGTTCAGAGATTTAGTCCAAAAAGGGATTTCTCAATTTTTTTTGCTGATGTGGCTATCTGCCCCAAAAAAAAAAACTTATGTGGTACTCATTAAATGACGTGGTACCTGACGTAGGGACCACATGTAGTTGCCACGTCAATTAATGAGCCACATGGTTGCCACATCATTATTTATTTAATAAAAAATTAAAACTAAAAACAATCTAAAAATCTAAAATTAAAAAACTAAAAAGGACTAAAATTAAGAACATTGTTTTCGGCAACAACATTCCAGAAACAACCTCAATAACATTTAACAATATTCCAAAAATCCAAGAACAACCTTTAACTCATGAATGAATCCCCCAGCAACAACAACTATCATTTCTGTTCCCACTCACTCTCGCTCTCTTCTCTCATCTATCTCCCAATCCCCTTTTCAACAACAACAATTGATTCTATGCAGAACACCAGAAACACAAGAAACAAAAAAAAAACACAGTTCTTCCAGTCACAATGCAATTTCCTCTTGATGCATCGCTTCTGATTAATCGCGTTTTCAACTATGCATCATGTCTTCTTCTGATTTGCGCCTCAAGATCTCTGCTTTTCCAGATCGCGTCTTCTTCAAATTCGCGTCTCCAGATCTCTGCTTCTGATTCGCGTCTCTGCTATTCGCATCTTCTTCTCACTCTGTTTGGCCACTCCTTCGTTTCCTCTGTTTCCATTGATTCGTTAATACAAGACATAGATCTTGAAATGGATCTGGGCAAGAGACAGTGCGAGAGAGAGAGAGAGATCTGGGCGAGAGACTGTCTGAGAGAGAGAGAGAGAAGAAAGCAGCTCCAGACCGCGTCTTATTTTTGAATGTTGTTGAATCGTTGTTTTCTTGAATCGTTGTTGAATGTTGTTGCATGTTGTTCAATCTTGTTCAACGTTTTCTGGAATCTGGAATTTTAGATTTTTTTATTTTAGTAACTTATTTATTTTTTTGGTCAAAAAAGAAAGTAACTTATTTATTTTTCAGTTTTAATAATTTAATAATGATTTTCTGACTGAAAATGTACAGGTGGACCATTAAATGACGTGGCACACACATGTGCAAGCTATGTCAGGTGCCACGTCATTTAATGAGTGCCACATAAGTTTTTTTTAAAAAAAAACTGCCACATCAACAAAAAAAATTGAGAAATCCCCTTTTGGACTAAATCTCTGAACTTTTTTAAAAGACTAAATGTCTGAGTTTTAAAATAGGGGGACCAAATGTCCTGATTTGTGAAAATAGGGGGACCAAAACTATAATTTAGGCAAATAGTTTTCAATGAAATGGTAATTGTTAACTTATTTACATCAGCTTGTACAAGTGTATTTATAGTGTAGCTTCTGAGTGGTAATCATATAGAAAGACAAAGTTATCTATATTTAAGACATTGCAATGTTTTATTAACTTTTAGAAAGACAAAGTTATTTTAATTTTCTATAAATAAAGAACATCTAAATCGAAATCAACTTTACCTAGGACTAGTACTAAATGGATCATACTTTACATGTATACTATAATATTTACACTCTAGTTTATACTAGTATTTAAATTTATCTCCACTTTTTTTGGTCAAAATTTTTATCTCCTTTTGGTAAAGTAATATATTTACTTTATCTCTGAAATAAATAACATATTAAAGTTGTATCCAATCAGGGAAGTATTCTCCGCAATGAACGGTTCTGATATATGGGCCATCTGTTCACTGACATAATAAAAAAAAACATGGTCACGAGGAAACATTTAAAAAAATAAAAACATAACTGGACCAGTAGTTGACATATCACTATCAATGCACATCTCTCCCTCTAGGAAAATCCCAAAAATAATTTTTTTTTTTTTGAAAATTGAGAAAGAAGAATATAAAAGGGGAGCAGTCTCTAGATAAAGATTTGTCAAGCAAAGATAGCACATGGGATTTGAGTAAAATGAACGCACCACAAGCATAAGAGCATGTGGATGAGAAGTTTCATTAGCTATTTCTTTCATTTCTTTTATTTTCTTTCCAAGCACTTAAAATTTGAATATTTTATTTAAGTTTTTTATTTATATTTTTGTTCTCTTAATCAAAGAATAGTTATTAAGATGAGAAATAGAAAGACTAAGGGAACGTGGCCAATGCAAATTTCCAACTAATAAAGGCATGTGAATCAGTGAGAAATGCTAGTCTTTGGCTACATATCAAAGCAGTATTTGAATGGGACCCTTTCAATGTCCCATCATCACAACACACAGATTCCTCACTCTACTACCTATCTGCCCTTTTTCTCAAGATTATATATATATATATATATATATATATATATATATATATATATATATATATATTTATATTACATGTAACAATTTTTTTAAATTCCTTAAGTTCAACTAATTATCAATATTATTTTCTGATCTATGAATTGTTTAGTTTCTATCAGTTTTCACTTGTACAGAGTTATGTTATAATAAAAGGTCATTAGAAGCTGCAACATCTAACGGCTTCTGATCCTTTTTATTTCAGTTAAGTAGGTTTTCAATGTGTAATATAAAGAAGATCACGATGGTGATATTGGTAGCTGTAGAGACTCTGATGCTAAAGTCAATATTGAATTAGAATGTAAGGTCAATGAATGAGAGTGTACCTCGCACCATGGGGTGAAGTCCCTATGTAGGCGGGTAATGTCACACTTAGGCAAGAAAAATGGTCACTAGAGTGACTTAGTGAGCGTGTGTCGAGGCGCGTGAGGCGCAATTATGTGCTAAGTTAGTAAACTTTGGTGAGATGTGCTGCAAAAAGCACATCACTATTGAATCTTGCATGAGATGTGACACAAGAGTTGGAAAGGGTACGCAACTGGGAGTGAAAAGGGTTTCTTAATCATTTGAAGGTTTCTACGCTAGAAGTAAACTAAAAACATTGCCATCAAGATTAATTAATATATTTTTATATAGTTAAATTATAAGAGAACAGTTTCAAAACGTTGCTTAAAAGACTAAATAAAAAACCGTTGGAATTGAGGTTTTGAGAACGGGTTTTATGCGTTGCCTAAACCAAAAAATAAAAATAAAATTAATTTAGCAATGAGAACAAAAAACCGTTGCCGTTTGTCTATAATTTTAAGCGTTGCAAATTTAAGCGTTGCGGTAGGGTCAAAATGTTATAATGATAATTGGTTTTGATCTCATGTTGAACCTGAGGAACGTCTTTGTAAGTGTTTGAATCAGTCTCTGAGGCAACTTCGGAATCGGGTGTGGCTCAATCTTGAACATATTTTGTATAACATGGTAGTATCTATTTTTTTGACACAAAACATGGTAATATCTATTAAAAATGTAAAAAATACTGTACAAATTACAATTTCAACTAGAAACAATTTATGAGTACTCGTAAAAACAAAAATTATAATTGAAAAATGGTATATTATCTCTGGATATATATTGGTGTCAAAATCATAGCATCAATTATAAATGCTGATGAATCAACTGATGTACTTATCAGGAAGTCACAGAGATGTTAAATCAAAGAGGAACTTATGGTCGTGCATGTTTATGGCAAGATTTCAGCGAATTTAGGACCATATGTTAGAAATTTAATTCCTTTCATGGGTCCAAGGTGTCTGTTAAACTTGCTGTTCAATATATAAGATAGAGAAGAAGCTAGATGGTGACATAACAATAACAGAAAAAAAATAACAGTAATAAAGTTGATTGTACTCTTTACTTCTTCTTTATGTATAGATGAAGAAGCTTCATTGCCTATATTAACACTATCAGCTAGATGAACAATTTTTTTATGGTACTTATTTCATCTCCAATTCTTTGAAAATTAGATTAAAATATATATATATATATATATATATATATATATATATATTGCAATCATATCATATCAATAACAAAATAGTGTATATGTACAATGTCCTTTAATTTTTACTGGTTTTTGTGAAAACTACAATTCCAAAAATAAATTCTGACTGTACATACATGAAATTAATGGCCATATAGTATCTTGAGCAACTTTTAGTGGTGGTGGAAGATACTGCAGTTTTCAAATTTCAACAGAGTCAATAAATGTTGCTGCTTTGAAAGATGAATATAAATTCTACTAACTATTATTTCACTGTCTCTTTGACTCTATGTTTGACAAGCCCTGCATTTATATTGAGATACGGGAGGTCGACCTGGTGTTCCTAGGTTCGACAACTACAGTGGACAAATTCGGTGTAGGCCAGTATATTTGATCCTAATTAGCACAAGTAGAGATTAGTCTTTCGTTAAAAGTGTTGAGACACTCCATAGATAACCAGCAATGGTCCAAACTAAAAAAAGAAAATCCCTACATTTGGTTGTGACTTGTGACCTAGTTAGAAGAGCCATATCATGAATAGATTAATGGGGGGTTAAAGGACTATGTGAGCACCTATGTATGTTTGAGGGGGTTCAAGTGAACCCCCTAAAAAATAAAACTAGCACCAATATTTTAAGAAAAAATGTTTTTGCATCTCTTGAAAAATATATTTTGCACCCAAGTTCTTAGTTTTGCACCAAAGTTCCTAATTTTGCACCACTCTAATGCACCACACTCACACAATCACTCACACTCTTATATTTTATTTTAAAAAAGTTTTTCTATCTCTCTATCTCCTCGGATCCGTTCTTGTTCTTATTATCCTAATTTTGAATCTGTTAGTACTATTTTAATTAGTAATTTGTGTTAGTGCTATTTAATTAATTTCTATTTTGTGTTAGTGCTATTTAATTTATTTTGATTATTTTTATCTATTTAATTTGAATTTTTTAACAACAAGAGTTGATCTGAGTGGTAACTTGGAGCTCATCGCAATGTCTCAGGTTCGAATTTTGGGTGTGACAAAAACTCAGTTGGGAGGGGAGCACCACACAAACGGGCAAAGCCGGGTATACCGATGGCCAGCCAAGTCCCTCAAACAAGAATAGTCACCGACAAAGCCGGTGGATACTGCGCACCAGTAATACGGTAACAAAAAAAAGTCTACTTAATTTGAAATTGTTTTGTATTTTTTGAATATATTGATTTTTTTAGTGCTATTTAATTTGTATTAGGAACTTATTAGTGCTATTTGATTTTTGTTGGTCTACTGCAACACAAGTTGAACCTGATAAAGTTTTCTTTTGAAATTGACACTAGTTTTGCCTGTTGAGAGTGACATACATTGAGAGTGATGTATTCAATAAAATTGACTGAGCTTATTATTCAACGATTTCAGAATATGAAATCACGGAGAGGACAATTATGAAATGTATAATTTATTGATTTAGATATATTATAGTTGTTTTTAATTATATTTTTAGCAAATTGTGTATTTAAAAAATTTAACACCCCTGAACCCGAGATCCTGGGTCCGCCACTGAAATGAGAGTGTAAAAAAATTTAGGAAATACTATAGCAAAATGATTATAGTAACATTTGATTGGATGACGGTGTAAAAAAGTTTTGTAATGTCAAGGAGGCAAACCAACGGGCTTGCTCATTGTATCTCATTTCACCATGGTATTGGCAAATGGACTCACGGTTGACTTGTCTTGTATGGTAAAAGGTTAGGCACTTCCTACCGTTGAAATTAACTGCAGGGTCTTGGCTTATCGAAGAAAAAAAAAAAACTGCAGGGTCTTGAAGTTGACTTTAATGTGAGCAAACAAAACTGATCAAGCAGATTTTTTTCGTGTTAGAAAGATTAAAATACCTTAAAAAGGCTTGTTAGTTTTTTTTTTGATAAGCAAAAAAGGCTTGTTAGTTGCTGTGAATCAATCTAGAAATTTTGAGTCGTATTGGAGTCACATTATATACTACTAGGGGGAAAGATGGACACTCCGTGTCCGTCTTTCATGTGAGTGTGTTAGTGGGTGGTTATCGTTTATTAGAAACTTGTACTTACAGTAAGGATATTTTAGTCAGAAAAATCTGACACCAAAATGACAGTTTTTTTTTAGAATCCCCTTTATTAATAGTTATTTACTATAAATATTTATATAAAATACATATAATGCATAAGGGATAAAGTAATGATATCATTATCATCCAACAAAATTATAGATTATTAAAATTATTGCATTATATTTTTTCCAAAAATTGAAGACATCTCAATGTTCTTAAATTACAATTGTGCCCTCGTCTTTTTGGAATTGTTATATGTTTTTTTTTTAAAAAAAATTTCTAACACTAAAAAGTATCTCTTTCTATATATCTGACTAGCAATCATTCAACTATTCATTTTCATTCTACTTTCTCTTAAACATAGATAGATGTAGGTCAAGGGTGAGAAAAGGATATTACGTGTATATTTGGATTAAAATTTTTAAGCTTAATTTAAACTTAACTTTGAACGAAATCTATTTTGCAAATCGAGTTTTAAAAAACAACTCTTCTGTTTCATTCATTTTAACCCAATTTTCAAAGAAAACCGTCTAATAGCGAATCATAACAGGGCTCTCAGCATCCTTTCATTCGGGGGGTGGATGGAGTTGCTCTCGATGATGTTGTAGTTAGATATTTTCACTAACAAATAAAAAAGGAAAACTAAGGCTAATTAATTGCGATTTAATTTTTGAACGGACGTCCCAACCAAAAACCAAACAAATGCTAAAATACTAGAGGTTAAGAAATTTGTAACTTTCTTTTTAAATTCAATAAAATAACTAGAAATAATATTAAAACAAATACATCTAAAAAAATATAAGTTCTTTAGCTGTATTAAATATATATACAATAGATTCATATAATTTCTTAACCAAACTTGTGAGAACATCTACCTGGGGCCAAATTGAAGAAAGTTGGCAATAGCTAATAGTGGGAGGAACAGTGAAAATGTGGTATGTAAATGGACATATTATATATATGGTAAAGGAAAAGGACAAATAGGAGCAGTTTGTGGTAGGGTAATATACAACACAAACTTAGCTTCTTGTTATTTCAATCTTCAGAAATCAGATAGCTAAGGGGACTGAGCTGAAACTGAGATGCAATGGATGATAGATAATGGCTGATGAGAAAGAGGTTCATCCTAGTGCATGATACATGTTGGTGGGTTAGGTAACAAACCCTGACCCTCTTCATTGGACCCATCCCTTAGATTCTTGCTTCTTCTTTTCTTTTACCTTTCTCTTCTTAATTACCCTCAAGGAAAAAAAACACTATCCTTTTTTCTTTCTTTTGGATTTTAAATTATATCCAAGCTTTTTTCCCTTTTTCCTTTTAGCTAGCTTTTTTCTTTATCTAGTTTGTGTGTAGTTAGGAATTCGAGGAGTCACTCAGTCAATAAGCCCGGAGCGGTTCGATTTTGATCAGACGATCGAGGTTTCGAATATTGGCTGTGACAAAAATTATGTTTAGAGGGGAGAACCACACAGTCGGAGAAAGCCAGGTACTTGAGGCCAGTCAGGTTCTCTAGCATAAATTAGTCATCAGCAAAACATGTGCATACTACACACAAATAGCATGATAACCAAAAAATAATTGATCTTAATCAAACGACTCTGACCTTGCCAACGGTATGATTGCAGTTAATTCCAACAAGACCTAATCCAAATTCTTTTTTTTTTGTGTACATAATAAAATTAAGTTAACACACATAGTCATTACTAGGATGGTTGATCATGTTAAAATGTGATCTTTAGTATTGTGAAAAATAATATATAAAAATATTGCCGATTATGCAGTCGCAATTGTGGTCACCATGCAGTTGTAAAGCACTCGAAATCTCTATCTTCCCATTTAACTAGTCACAAACCGTTAGATCAAATCAAATGGTTCAGAATTCAAATTTGACAAATTAGACATAAAAAAATTAAACAATGTAAATTCCTTAATAGGTGATATTGGTATGGATGGGATCCAAATCCGATTCTAAAAGCATGTTTGTACCACACCACACCATGCAAGTTTCTTTTCCACCCTACCCATCTTTCCCCCAATCAAGAACACCTGCCCCATCAAGTATCTTTTGTTTACACTTTTCTTAATACAAAGATTAGTGTAGTAACATTTTTAAAAACTCTAGATTCACCAACTTCATATTAAATAACCATAATATATGAATCTCAATTTCCTGGCCTTTGATAGTGGAATCAAGGAGATGAAAAGCCTAGCTAGGTAGATGCAATTCCAATTCCATAAACTATATTTAAAAGGCAACTTTATTTATAAATAAAGAAAAAACCCCACTTTCTGTCTCCTAAGTGAGACACTAATTTATCATTAGGAAAATAATTGCAATGGAATATTAGACAGGTTGACACACAAAGATGCGATTTTTTTTTCTTTCTTTTCTTTATTTCTTTTTCCTAACACTAAATGTCATTTAGACATCTAATAACCAGCATGTATTTTCATTTTCGGTTTGGAAAGCTTAATTAACTAACTGTTTTTCATTTTCATGTAAATAGAAATAAAAACAAATTAGTGTTACTTTCCTTCTTTATTATTTTTCTCTCTTAATTTAATTTAACAGTAGTAACTTTACATACAGTAAATAAAAATTCCAGTGATATATATTGAAGTTGATGCTATAGAAATAGAAATATAGATTCAAACATCTCTTCCTCTTTCCTTTCCCTTCTCACCCTTTCCTCTCAATTTCCTTTTCTTTGTGACATATTCACATAATAATAGAATAAAAATTCTTCCTTAAACTGATAAGGTATATATGCCATCTTTTAGAGTAATTTGTCCATAGGACCTTAGTTTTTGTGATAGCTTCTTTCACAAAAACAAGGTCTATAACCTTTCAAAATATACACACAAGAAAACATAAGAAAAAGAAGATGTTGTGCATCTATTAAACCTTAGTTGTTGTCATATACTTGTTTCCACATCAGAAATCTGCTTTTGTTAACCATTATGGCTATTAGAATATGATTCATGAATTGAAGAATGATTAGTACCAATGAGATGGCTTTCTTCCCAGCAAATTTCATGTTACAAACTTCTCATCAAGATGACCATCAACCTCCACCTTCACTCAACTCAATTATAACCTCATGTGCACCTCAAGACTACCAAGGTACTTAGTCTCCCTCTCTCTGTCTTTCCATCAAAGTTTTAAATAGCAGTTGCAGTCGCAGTTGGAGAGACCTCAAAAATCATTATTCAGGCAATTGTAGACAAAGACGGCCGATACAACTATAATTGCAGTCTCTGTAGCACTGATACTTTCAGTTGAAGACGTGTCTCGTGTCAGACACGTATCGTGTCCAGTGTCCGTGCCTGTGTTCGTGTCTGTGTTCGTGTCTGTGTCGGTGCTTCATAACACCAAACTAGTGTAATCTTGTTCAAGGGACTAATAATTGGTTTCAAATGTTTATTGTAGGAGGAGGAGGAGGATCTTTCTTAGGAAAGAGATCTATGCCATTTTCAGGACTTGAACTAGGAGAAGAAGCTAATGTTGAGGAAGAATTATCTGATGATGGATCACAATTAGGTGAAAAGAAGAGAAGGCTTAACATGGAACAAGTGAAGACACTTGAGAAGAGTTTTGAGTTAGGAAACAAGCTTGAACCTGAGAGGAAAATGCAGCTAGCAAGAGCTCTTGGTTTGCAACCAAGACAAGTTGCTATTTGGTTCCAAAACAGAAGAGCTAGGTGGAAGACAAAGCAATTGGAGAAAGACTATGATCTTCTTAAAAGACAATATGATTCTATCAAAGCTGATAATGATGCTCTTCATTCTCAGAATCAAAAACTTCAATCTGAGGTTTGTTTTCTAATTTGATGTTCAAATAGGGACTAGAGAGAGAAAGAGATGTTCAAGTTATGCTATATGGTATTATTTTCATTTTGTACAATAAAGCTAGACATCATGGTGTTTTTTTGCTTCAGTATTTTTTTTATCTTTTAAAAAAAGAAATTTTGATAATTTTTAGAACTTTTATTTCCTTTTGATAAAATTGAGGAGCTCAGCTAATGATAACTTTCTATATAGAAAGCTGTTTTTATCCTACACATTGACAGTAACTACTGGTTTCCACTTTTCAATCAATGACATGTTCCTCTTGCATGATTTCCTTAGTATGTATTTGGAAACAATGATTTGATTCATCATCACATGACATGTTTCTTTAATATTTTTAGATTGTTTTTTTAACTCTACAGTCCAACCTTTCCTACATATGAACAAAGTTAAGCAGTTGGAAAATCGGATTCGTCTAATCAAGATCAGACAATCCATATTTTAAGTGCAGTTTTAGACTGTGTGATCTTGATCGGATGAGTTCAAGCTTACCGAATGCATGACTGCACACTCTCTCCGGCTTCATACAAACCCGAGCCTCTTACATATATGTTACTTATGGTATTTATTTTTTTTACTAATTTGATCACTGACAATGTTTTTAGATATTGGCACTGAAAAGTAGAGAACCAACTGAATCAATAAACCTGAATAAAGAAACAGAGGGATCAAGCAGCAACAGAAGTGAGAACAGTTCAGATATCAAGTTAGATATTTCAAGAACACAACCAGCTATTGACAGTCCATTATCTACTCACCAGCAAACAAGCATAAATCTCTTTCCAACTTCTACTACTACTAGACCAACAGGAGTAGCTCAACTCTTTCAAACAAATCCAAGACAAGATATTCAGTGTCAAAAGATTGATCATATGGTTAAGGAAGAGAGTTTGAGTAATATGTTTTGTGCTATTGATGATCAATCTGGATTATGGCCTTGGTTGGAGCACCAACATTTCAATTGATATTAAGGAGAGAGAGAAAAAGAGAGTTTTCAGATTCGTATCATCAAGAGGGATCGATTTGGATTAAATGCAGTTGAAGATGTGTGCAGTCAAGCTGTTGGTTAGCTTGAAGCTTTTTGATTAAGATCGAATGGTCTAAATTTTAAGAGAAGTTTTTGATTTTTGCTTAGTAAAAATTCCAACTTTGAAATATGGATCGTTTGATCTTGATGATTGTCCGATTGCATGCAGTTCTGACTGTGCACAAACCAGATCCCATCAAGAGGGTGTCAATTGATTGTTATTACCATATTCAATGAGTTCCTTAAGTTAAAAAAAATATTGTTTTGGTACTAAACTTGATGTATAAAATAGGATATATATCAAGCATAATTTTTCTTGTGGAGATTTCAAATTTTTATATATAAGAATAAAGGTTCTTAACTTTTTTTTCTTCCTTTTGAATTGATTAGTGAATTTGACAAGTTTTGTTGACATTTTGAGAGTAATGGGCAATGAAAAAAGTTTTTCAAATGGACATGACTAAAGAAAATCAGTTTTTTTTTGCTAACTTATATAGCTTTCCTAAAAATCTCTAATAGAGAGAGAGTGAAGCATAAAGATAATTTTAATTGATTTTTTACGTATGGAAGCTTTGTAAAGATAGATAATAGCATCTTATTGTTAGTAATTATGACTTTTTTGCTTTATAAAAATTAATAATTTTGTTAGTGAACCTAAAGTTAAAACTTTAATAACCTAAAGATAGATAACCTAAATTTTGTAGTTTTAGAAATTCATTGAATACTGTATCTGGTCTATATTACAAATATGATGCATCTATTATTTAATGAACCTAAAATAGAAAATTTTCTTATTATAAAGACCGGAGTAGTATATTATTTTGCCATGTAAATTTATTTCCAGACCAATTATTTAATAAAAGAATTTGAAAAAAATGACTTTTTGTTGATTGATTATTTTCCAATCAATGCAACCATGCTTGTAGGTGTTTGATTGCAGGCAATATCATGGGCCACTGAAATAAAGGAAGATTCCCTTGTTACATTTTTAATCTAATTATTTATTTTTGCTTGCTTTTGAATCAAACATTTGTACTGTTGGAGAAAATAAAACATTGGGCTAATGCTATGAAGGTAAAGAATGATGGTGACGTAATGAGCAGTGAGTTCCAAAGAGTGAAGAAAATCCAATGGAAATTGAAGAAAAGTGTGCATAAAAAAAGGAAAAGGGAATCAAGCACACATTCCAAGAGGGGAAAAAGACAAGGAGATGAAAATGGTTTTTGGAATGAAACAAGGAGAGTTGGAAAATGGTCTTATTCTCGTGATTGAGACATTGTCGATTTTCTTTGTTCATGACAATGGAAGAAAGAGTGGGAGTGGATCAGTATTTTTTAGTCCTTATTCACTGCTTTCATGTGAAACCACTGTCACCTTCTTTTAATTTGGCTTTGGCATCTTTATAAAAATCCCTTTTCACCCCACCCATATAACAAAAATTAACAATCTCTAAGAATGTTTCTAGTGACCGTAGAAAAAAAATATAGTGACAGTAAAAGAACCGTGTGAAAGTTATTAAGTGGTAGTCAAAACATGTACGTTATGCATAATACATGAAAAGAGTATTCATAGGTAAATGTTAAATCTATTTTTACCTACACATGTTTGATATTTATTGACGATTTTTGTCTGAGGAGAAATGTCAGTTTTTTAGCGGTAAAGAACTTATTACCTTTTTGAGATTAACAAAACTCAAAAATTGAATTAATAAATGAGAGGGAAGGAAAAATTTAACAAACAAAATGAAAAATTGTAGGTTCATAATTCGTTGATTTACTAGATTGTCTCCTCGTCATTAAAAAATGAATAAAAATTATTTATCAACATTTCAAGTAGTAATAAAAACTTTAGCTTATTTGAACTTGAGTTGAAAATATGTTTGTTACACAGATGAGTTAAACATGAGCTATTTATAATTTGGTTCGTTTGTCGCACAAAATCTGACCTTTGCATTTGCCCTAGACGACGCCTCCTTGTGGCGGTGCACTCCAAATGGAACTCATGCATGGCGCACCTAGGATGCCGCTCTATGTAGTGCCAACATTTCCCCTAGTGCGGTGCATATCTTACACCCCAATTGGCACCATGTGTGGCAAAGTATTGTTCCCAATGTGGCGGTTGATATGACGCTTAACGTTGCGACATGTGAGGCACCTAGAGTTGTGCCTAGTGCGACGTTTGGTATGCTTCCCAATGTGGCATTCAGAGGATCGTTAGAGAGAGGGGAGTAGGGCATTTAATGGGAAGTGGGAGAGCTCTGTTTTTTTTTCGCTGAGAGAGGAGCATTGTACGTTCTATGGGGGAAAGCTTGTTTTCACGATTTTAGGATTTCTTTTCTATACAAAGGATTATTTAGAGGTCACGTTTAGGAGGGAGGATAATCACTATAAGAGGAAATGAAGCTTTTAGCGAAAATAAAGAGATTTTTGGTTTGTGGGGGATTTAGTGAGAAATTATTTAGAGAGGGAAATAAAAATATTTCAATGACTAATTTTTTTGGGATTTGGTTCTAGGAAGGAGGTAAAGCTCTATATATGTAGGTGGGAATGAATATTTTAACCAAAGGAAATAGATTTTTTATTAGTGAGGGATTTAGAGAGGATGTCATACCCTAATTTTGTCCGCCTAGGTTTAAAACCCTAATTTTTCGCAAAAAATAAATAAATTGAGAAGTGTGGTTTTATTTTGAAGAGTGAAGAGCATTGTGCATGCATTTTTGGGTTTTAAAAGTCATTCTAGGGCTTTTAAATTCATTGTTAGAGTGGAAATGCATTTGTTGTTAAAAAACAAGGTTTTTAGGGCAAAAGGGTATTTTGGTCATTGTCAAAAATAAGATAATTTCTCATCAAGAATCATTGTGCAATTTTAGAGAAATTTATTTGAGGCAAAACATTTTTGGTCATGTATGTATGTATGCGCATGCATGCATACATTGTGCACAAAATTTCAAAAAGGATCAATAGGGAATATTCTACAAAAATTTCAAGATGAGGTTTTTATGATATTTTTGGTCATGGTGATCTCATAAAATGACATATTCCTAAGGTTCCTAGTATGTGGCCTAAATTGGGTGTATTTTTGTACAATTATCCTAAGAAGAATAATCAAAAATGAAGGGATAATGGAATGGTCATATAATAGTACAATAGTACAAGATGACAACTAGCAAAACTTGGTGACCACTCCCACTACCTCTTGGCCGAATTTCACCCTCTCTATTCTCTCATTTTGTGTTTTCTCAATGTCCTCAATCCATGTGAGCCTCAATCCTAGCCTTTGATTCAAAATTAAAATCAAATCCTAGAGCACAACTAGTGCATATTGACCTAAATACCCTCAAACCTAGATGCATTCTATAAATACCCTATTAACCTTACCTCTCACAACTTTTGGCCTCATTTTCACTCACACAACCCTAGCACACAACTCCCTCTCCTAATTCCCTCTCTTGGCCGAAATCATACCACCTTCTTCCTCCATCAATTCTTCACTTCTCCTTCACCAAATCACCATTTTCTCACCTCATTTCCATTCCTACTTCATATATCTTCCTTCTCTCCTAATTTAATTCAAGCTTGCATCATCAAAGGGCATTTTTAAGCAAGCATTTCGTGGGTTTCATTGAAGTTTGGTGAAGATTCAAGTTGATTTGTGGTCTTGTTCTTCATATTAGTCATTCCTTAGCTTGGATTTGAGGTAAACTTCTTAAAACCTAGCATCATCTTCAACTTTTTTGCATCAAAATGTAGATATCATGTTTCTAATTTTGCATCCTACCATATTCATGCATTTTAGTGTTGTTATATTGTTGATTTGTTGATTGTTGTTGGTGAGAGGTGTCTCAAGCATTTTGACAAACACTGTGGGAGGTTTGGGTGCTTGAGATGCTTCTCACCCTTGAATAAATTGTGATTTATGTTGTTTTCACTATGATCTTGCATTTTTGTTGAATAAAATGATGTGATGCTTCGCAAATCATGATTAGAATTAGGGTTTGTTAATTTTCTTGTGAAATGGGTTTGCAATTGTGATCAAAAACGTTTTCTCAAGTTATTTTGATGTTAATAGATGGTATCTTGCTTGCAAGTCATTGTTATGTTGATGATTGGCAAGAGGACTCACACTTGTGCCTTTGCGCACTTAACTTTAAGTGTTGAGGATTGACTAAAATGATTCAACGCAATTGATTTGATGTTTTGATTGCAAAATATTGTTGCTAATTGATTGTATCTTGCTTGCAAATTTTATATGTTGATGATTGGCAAGAAGACTCACACTTGTGTCTTTGTGCACTTCACTTTAAGTGTTGAGGATTGCCTAAGATGATTCAACACAACCTTGTGCTTTGATTGTAAACTTTGGTTTGCTTGTTAGTAACTTGTTTGCAAAGTTATTCTATGTTGAGGATTGGCAAGAGGACTCTCACTTGTGCCTAGTGCACTTCACTTTAAGTGATGAGGATTGCCTAAGATGATTCAATTTTCTTTGTGCAATTCTTGCTTGAAAATGCAAATGCTAGTTTTCTAACTTGATTAATCAATTTTGGTTACAAAAATGACTTGTTAATGCCCTCTTTTGGTCACTTTTGGTCTTGCAAATGTGATGTTCTTTCTAGGTCAATGTTATGCTTTAATGTTGATGATTTGGTAAAAGGACTAGACACTTATGCACTTGTGCATTGTCTCAAGCGTCAAGGATTACTAAAAGGGATTCAACCTTGTGCTTTATCTTGTGTTGACACCTAATTGAATTAAACTTTTGTATGATCTCTTTGTGTGCCTATTGTTGATCTTACATATGCATGCCATTAGATGTTGATGACTAAGTGTCATTCTTGTGCTCAAATGTTGTAATTGGTAATGTTTATGCTTATGCTTACATTGTTGATTGCTTTGCTTGCAATTTGTTAAATGTTGCACTTTGGTTCTTGACTTGGAAATTGATTGAATGTTCTACTTTCTTTTCCTTTTGGATGCCACGCCATCCCAACAAACCTTTTGTGACCAATGTCACCCTCAAACTCCCTTCTCCTTTCTTCAAATCAATCATTTTCTAAAGTTTTTTCCAAACTCAATCTTTTCTTAAATTGTTTTCATAAGACAATCAAATTCTTTCTAAGATCAACAATAAACCTTTTTGAAAACTCATAAGGAGGCAAGTCGGACGTACGGCCGGTGTTGTCTAGCGTCCTAAGATCGGAGCTGTACAGCTCAAACATCTTAGGATACTTATGAGAATTAAAACAAGTAATTAACAACTTGAACCCTATTTCAAAAAAATGAGTAAGGAATTGAGTCGGATGTACATCCGGTATTGGTTAGCGTCTTAGGGTTAGCGAGCTGTACAGTTCAGGCGAGCCTAAGATACTTGCCAAATAAAAGCAACCAACCTCACAACAAATCTTTTTCTTCCTTAATCAAAAAAACATTTTCAATAAGTAGGGGGCACGTCGTCTGTACAGGCGGGGTTGTCTTTGTTCTAGGTCTAGTGGACTGTACAGTCTAGGACCGAAAACCCCTACAATAAAAAACACCAACACAAAGTTTCTCGACTAAAGAGAACTACGTAAGCTTTGAATTCTCCATCGCACCGGGAGATACGTAGGAGCGGGTCACATCCCGTCAAGCACACTTTTAAAAAATAATAAAAAGATTCTTCTTTTCCCCCGTTTTCAAAAACACTTTTCTCAAATAAAAAAGAAGTAGAACGAATTGTTTCAAATCAACTCTGTCAAAACCGCACATCAAGTTAAAGGTTCCCTTTCGGTAGAAAGGAGGTGTGGGATGCTAATACCTTCCCCACACCTAACCGACCCCCGAACCTACATCTCTAGTTCTCAAAGGACCACCCCGCCTTAAAAAGGACCCTTTTCCAATGTTTTGGTCCCTAAATAAAAAATGTTGATGGCGGCTTCACAAATTTTCACGTTGTACGATGAAAGGTCCAAACTGGATTTTTTTTCGGGGTGCAACAGAGGAAAATAAAAATCCTTCTCTAAATCAAATTTTAGAGAATTGGTTTTAGGAGGGAAGTACACTTTGTTGGAGGGAACAATTCATTTGGTCAAAAAAAGAGATTTTTGTTTTGTGAGGGATTTAATTAGGGATTATTTAGAGAGGGAAATCAAATCTGTCTCTAAATAAAATTTTACTGATTTTGTGAATAATTTTGCCACAGATAGTTAGAGAGAAATATTTTCTGTCTCAAAAATTTGTCTCTAGTAAGAATTTACTTCCTTTAGCGACAGATTTTGTCAGAGAAACGCTCTGTCACTAAACTCGTTGCAAACAATTATAAATTTATGCTTGGCGCACTCCATCATTTTCGAAGCTAAATCATAACACTGAGGGATACAAGTCCATCACAAAAATCCTTCTCTAGTACTGGCGAGTGATGTGCCTAGTGCGATGTCTTGTGTGCCTCTCCCTAAGTGGTGCCCCTAATATTCATCAATGCATATCACCTTTGCTTTTCTTTTCAATTATATAAATATAATCTTACTTCCATTTTTAAATTTGATTCGGTGTTACAAGAGTGTTGCATGGGAAGCATGGGTAGCAATACCATCATCATATCCAATCACATTTGATTTGTTATTAGTGGATCTCACAAATGAATCTCAATTTTGTGGTCCATTTGCTTCCCATTATAGCATACTTTACATGCATTCTTTCGTGGTCGTGGTCAAATTTTATCTGCTTTTTCCAACCACGCTGAAACTAAACTTTGGTAATATTCTCGCAGCCAATAGCCATTAAGCCCGTTTCTTGAAAGATCTAAGTCATGAATTTAAAACTTCAAGCTGAAAGATCTAAGTCATGAATTTAAAACTTCCCATTTAGTTACTTATGACTTTTAATAGTTTTTTTTACGTGGAATATATTTAGCTGAAAGATCTAAGTCATGAATTTAAGACTTCAAGCTGCAATTGTAACAAGAAAACAATTGCTGTTAACATGGTATTGGGATTTGGGATGTGAAAATATACCTGAGAGTAACCTTATCCACGAATTACAAACAATACTAAACCCAAAAATCCATTTCTGTATTTAAAGTTAAACAATGCATGTGATAACATCTGAATTTGCTTTAAAAATACCCATTTATATACTAATAAATAAAGTATTGCGCTGTTATACTTATGGGATCATGTGAAGACGATTATAAAAATACTTTGCAAGTAGCTCAAGATTTTGTCATTTTGATGACAGTTTCTCAGAAGCCAACTATGATTTTGAGTAAAAGATTTGTCAGTGGACATAAATTAATTTATCTAATGGCGGAATCAAAAAAGATCTAGTGGCCACGTGATTGGTGGTTACTTGTTGGACATGTGTATATATGATCATCTGTTGCTTTGAGTGCTTGACCGCTGTTCTCAGGTATCAGATCTCTGTATGCTCTTCTGGTCGTGCTCCAAGCTCCACTCTAGAGGGCGGGTGTACCTGCGATGACACTCCAACGCCCAAGTCAGGAGCGAACAAGCTAGGTATATATCTCAATGATTAGTGCGTACCTGACAACTGACGCCATTAATGCTTATATAGTGCCAGTGGGTTGTGCGTGGACGTTGGATTTTGGTACGGACCCATTAGGGCCATTAATCTGGTTCCCTGCCCCCCAAGCCAAGGTCGTTCTTGGAGCGGGCGCAGGCTTGTCGTCTGACCGTTTCCATGTTCGCTCATGAAAATACGAGTTTGATCGGCCGACCGTTCGAGTGAGTGGTAGATTTCTGCTGATTATAAGACACGTGGCACCTGTCATGAAGTGATGTTTTACGTCTTCCCAAGGGCCATTAATGGTGCCTCGATATTTAAAAAGGCGGCGTCTGGTTATGATGACGGTTCAGTTTTCAAGGCGCGTGCAAGTGAAAGGTCACGGTGTTTCGCTTTCTTGCTTCCTAAACTTTATAAATACGTTGCCCCCTCTCTTCATTCTTCAATTTCTTAATCCCAAAGCTCTGAAAGCGGTCATACTCTCTGCTCTCAGAACGATCGACAGCTTGCTGTTTTAGTCTGGCCAGGTGCTCGCCCGTACACAATTTTCAACTTAGGCGATCCTACTCTTCTGGTCGCTTGATTTTTGCTCACCAAGGAGTATACCACCTTGAGTCCGAACTTCTCTCCTACTCCAGGTATGCACTTTCCGTTCGTTTACGATTGCTTGCTCTATTCTTTGTCGTGTAGAGCGAGGAGGGGGTGTCAGGCTCGGGGTCGACCTTGTCGCCCCCTTCGGCAAATCATCGTTTTGGGTGATCCTGACCTTCCCTCTCCTTGTAGGGTAGGATACTGGCGCGAACGAAGAAGACCGCGAGGATTTCCGGTCGTCCACCTACCAATATGGCTGAACGTGCTGCTCGCTCTGGAGATACTGGTGCGAGCGGGCTTCCCTCCGAGACTTTCTCTTCTACTGATCTCTCGACTTCATCATCCTCTGGTCGCTCTTCGAACACTGTCGAAATCGTTCAATCTCCCCGAGTGAACCCCGCGCCTCCTCCCGTACCAACCAATGAGGTGTTACCGGAAGAGCACGATTGGAGAGGTAGGCTTGATGATGACCGCTCCTGGATTTCTTCTGCTATAATCAACGAACGTTCGGTCTTTCCCCCGGGGACGAGATGTCGCCACTTTTTTCTAAGCTAATTGGTTATGGCGACCAGGAGTGGCGAGCCGAGGGCGTCCTGGCTGAAGAGCATGCGGCCATAATTCCTACCTCTCTAAAATTTATTACGTACACCAAAATTCTCCGAGATTTGAGGGTGCGACCTCCTTTCACCTCTTTCAAAGAGGCGTCCTGAGAACTCTTGGGGTCGCCCCCTCTCAACTTCACTTCAATGCTTGAGCGCTTGTTAAGTCTTTCGAGATAATCATGGCCGCTCTCGACCGGGAAGTAAACTGCCATCTCTTTTTCTCCCCTATTCGATGTTAGTTGTACTGTGGAGACGAGGAGCGAGCCCAGGCGATGGGAACAAGTTTCTTTGAAGGGGCGGAAAGGCACGATCAAACTCTTCAAACCTTTCTACGAATCGGCCAAACCTTGGAGGCATGCTTTCCTCTGGGTCGTTCCAATCAATGATCGGGCAAAGGAGATGGTGGGGACGGTGGATGCTGAAGGTCGTGTTGATTCAATGAAATTTCCTCTTGGTTGGTCGCACTCGCACTATGACCGTGGCACTATCCACTATAGGCATCAGATGAGGCTGAGCGATTACGATATTGAGAGCGCCTTGATGCTAGAGACCCTGGTTACTTGGCTGCCCGAAGGGGTTATTCCTTGTAACAAATTCGCTTGCCTGAGGACGTCTCAGCAGGCTGAAAATAAACTTGGTGTGCTTTTAATTCTTCTTTTGCTCGTTAGTTTTGATCGTTTCTCTTTGTTTTGACTAACTCTTTATTTTTCAGCTGAAATGTCGGGCATAGGCTTTGAAGCCCTTTTGGCCAAAACGAAGTCAAGGAAACAGAAGAAGGAGACCTTTGCTTCTCCTTCTCAATCCCTCCATGCCGAAGGCGATCATAGACCTCCGACTTGTGAGGAAGTTACAAACTCCACTTCTAAGAAGAGAGACCGAGCTAGAATTCTGTGGACGCTATTCCGATCGACCTTGACCCTCCTCAAAAGAGAAGAGAGACGCCAAGGAGATCGTCCTTGTATTTGGACGATCTCACGGATGCTGATTTAGAACGCCTTCGAGCAGACCCTCTGCTGTTCGTTGCTGAAATTGCCCAGGCCGCTTCTCAAAAGCTTGCTCGCTATAAGTCTAACGAAGCTAGCCGTCAAGCAGGTATGCGCTTACTCCACAGAAACTTATGGTTGGAGGGTGACCTCTTGGATAAAACTGACAAGTATAAGTCCGCTCTTGGATGTATTACAGATTTGCGAGCGGAACTCGAGTGCACCAAGAAAAAGCTTGAAGATGCTGAGGTCGCTCTCCAACCCACCAAGGACGCACTTGGTTCGGTCACTGCTGAACGTGATGCGGCCATAAATGCCAAGGTAGATGCTGAAGCCAAACTTGCCACCGCTACTGCCAGTTTGACCGAGCAGTCTACCAAGGTCGTACAGTTGGAGGAACAAGTGGTCGGTCTTAAGGAAAATCTGAAGATCGTTGAGGGCGAGCGTGACCAGACTAAGGACGAGTTGGAGGCTCTGGAAGATATGACCATTTCCATTGCTAAAGGGCGGTTTGACGAGGCTGTTGCTCAGATCCAGTATTGCTACCCCACACCGGAGATTAATCCTGAGATCGTGAGCAACGACCATTTTCTGAGGAACGGGCAGATTGTTCGCCTTGCGGAGAAAGACGAAAGTGGAAATGTCATACGGGAGGAGGCGGTCGTCTATAGCCGTCCTGAATGATTTGTCTTTTGCACTCGTCTTTTCTTTTTGAAACATGTATTTTGTTGCTTTTTTTGGGGACCTTGTGGTTGCCCTTCTTTTGTAATTTTCGTGGAGCCCGGCCTTCTCCGAGCAAACTTTAATTTAAGTTTCGTTTCGTTAACTTTGTTTTAACTTTTCTAAGTTTAATTTAAGTTTACCACTGGTCGTTTTAGCACGGGCTAAAATTGGTATGAATGCTCGTAAAACAGCTTACCAAGTTTCTACTTGAGATTTAGCTCGTTTATTAGGCGCGTTCGAACTTAAGCTCGCTTAAGTTTCACCCTTGGCAGTTTATCAAACTCGGTTTGAACTTAACTCGCCTTCGGTGTTGTTCGTTATTGGATCGATTAACAACTTTAGAAAGAATCAAGAATATTAAAAAATTCCTCGTCATTCTATTGACGGACGAGCGGGCCTCAATAAAAACCCCGTAGGGAAAAAGTGTGTCTCGCCCGTTTTTGATTTTTATTCATCATTCAAGTAGCAACATGACATTCTTTCATATTTTACATGGCATCAAGTGAAATATCTTCTAAGGTTCGTTGCATTCCAAGTGTTCGCAATCATCCCTCCACTCACGGTCTACAAGATATACGCTCTTTTGCCCGTCTTGGCAGCTACTTTGTAGGGGCCTTCCCAATTCGGGGCTAGCTTGCCCTGGCTGGCATTCCTCTGACCGATATCTGCCTTTCGTAAGACGAGCTGTCCTACTTCAAACGACCTAGGAACGACCTTGGCGTTGTGTCTTGTTGCCACGTTCTGCTTAACCAATGCTTCTCTCAGTGCTGCCTTGTTCCGCTGTTCTTCTACTAGATTGAGCTCTTCCCTTGTTGACTGCTCGTTCTTGAGCGGCTGCAGAGGATTGGTCGTTCTCCTGTTTAACTCTCCCATCTCTACAGGAATTAGAGCGTCCGTCCCATAGACCATCCTAAAGGGGGACTCTCTCGTAGTTGAGTGAGGTGTGGTTCTGTACGCCCATAGTACTGAAGGGAGCTCTTCTGCCCACTTTCCCTTGGCTTCGTCCAATATTCTCTTTAGTCCTCTTAGGATGACTCTGTTGGCCGCCTCTGCCTGCCCAATTGTTTGCGCGTGTTCGACTGACGTAAAACGCTGTTTTACGCCTAGCTCGACTAAAGTCTCTTGGAAGTGTCGGTCGGTGAACTGTGTGCCGTTGTCTTACACGATGACCTCTGGGATCCCAAACCGTACCAAGATGTTTCTTTTGACGAACTTAAGGCAATTCTTCGAAGTAATCGTGGCTAACGGCTCGGCCTCAATCCACTTGGTGAAGTAGTCCACTGCAACGACTAGAAATTTAAGCTGACCAGGGGCGAGGGAGAAAGGTCCTAATAGATCGATACCCCACCATGAAAATGGCCATGGAGCAGTCAAACAGTTGAGCTCGGTTGGAGATGCAATGTGGGCGTCTGCGTGCCTCTGGTACTTGTCACATCTCTTACCTAGGTCTTTTGCATCTGCCTCCATGGTGGGCCAGTAGTAGCCCGCCCTCAAAGCCTTCTTTGCCAATGCTCGTGAACCCATGTGGTTCCCGCAGAGGCCTTCATGAATTTCTTTCAACACATAGGCCGCTTCTGTTGGGAGAAGGCACTTGAGCAGGGGCATAGTGAATCCTCTTCTATAGAGCTGCTCGTTAATTATCGAGTAGGACGTTGCTCGCCTGCGAACGAGTGCAGCTTCTTTTGGATCCTTGGGCTCCTCCCCGTCTTTTATGTAGTTAAAGATGGGGTCGACCCAAGAAGGTGTTGAATCGATCTCACATACGTCTGCTCCTAGGGCCGTCTCAATCCTTACAGTTGGTTGAGATAGGACTTTCTGTATTACACTTCTATGATTACCAGGGTTCTTGGTGCTTGCTAAATTGGACAAGATGTCCGCCCTAGCGTTTTCTGTCCTGGGGACGTGCTTGACTTCAGCATGCTCGAATTTCTTCATCAACTCTTTGACCCTTGCTAAATATCTCTGGAGTATCTCGTCTTTGGTTGAAAAGACGTCCTTGATCTGGGAGACCGCTAGTAACGAGTCTGATCGGAGTTCCACCCTTTTCACTTTAAATTCTAAAGCGAGTAACAACCCCGCTATGCAGGCCTCATACTCAGCCTGATTGTTGGAAGTGGGGAACGAGAAAGCCAAAGAGACTTCAATGGTCGTTCCTTCTTCATTTTCAAGGATTAGACCCGCTCCGCTACCTTTACCATTGGACGAGCCGTCAACGTGCAAAGTCCATGAATCCTGAACTGGGTTCTCCGACCCTGGGGTTAATTCTGCGATGATATCGGCCAAGATTTGTGCTTTAGCAGACGACCTAGGCTCATACTTGATGCCAAATTCGGATAATTCTACAGCCCATTTAATCATTCTGCCCGCCAGATCAGGCCTATGCAGGATCTGCCTAATGGGTTAGTCGGTACGTAGGGTGACCTGATGAGCTACGAAGTACGGTCTCAACCTTCGGGCTGAGACAATCAATGCTAGAGCCACTTTCTCAATCTTCTGATATCTTAGCTCGGGTCCTTGCAGCACTTTACTGACAAAGTAGACTGGATTCTGCTTTGTCCCTTCTTCTCATACCAAAACAGCGGCCAGAGCCTCGTCTGTGATGGACAAGTACAAATAAAGAGTTTCTCCAAGCTCGGGAGTCGTCAAAATTGGAGGTTCTGCCAGAGCCGTTTTCAACTGTTCGAGGGCTTGGTTGCACTCGGGCGTCCATTCAAATGTAGCCTCCTTTTTTAACAATTTAAGTAAGGGCAAGGATTTGTTCGCTGCTTTCGAAATAAAACGAGAGAGAGCAGCCACCATGCCATTGAGTTTCTGTGTTTCTTTTTTGGTCGTTGGAGGTCTCATCTCAGTCACTGCTCTACATTTATTTGGGTTGGCTTCTATTCCCCTTTCTGTGAGATAGAATCCAAGAAATTTGCCCGCCCTGATTCCAAAGGTGCACTTTTCTGGGTTGAACCTTAACGAATTCTTTTTGGCTTCTTTGAACACTTCTTTCAGGTCGTTTACATGGGCTTGGTCCTCTTTGCTTTTGATAATCATATCATCCAAGTATACTTCTACCGTTTTCCCTATTTGATCCTGAAAAACATGGTTCATCATGCGCTGGTAGGTATCTCCAGCGTTCTTCAGCCCAAAAGGCATAACCCTATAACAGAAATTTCCCCTGTCCGTCATGAACGCGGTCTTCTCCTGATCAAGTGGGTGCATGGCAATCTGATTGTACCCGGAATAGGCGTCTAAGAAGGACAGGATCTTGTATCCACTTGCATTATCGACCAGACGATCGACACTTGGGACGGGGAAATCATCCTTCGGGCATGCTCGGTTGAGGTCGGTATAGTCTACGCACATCCTCCATTTACCATTCACCTTTTTAACTAAGACGACGTTGGATAGCGATGTGGTGTATTTTATCTCATTAATGAACCCTGCTTCGAGCAGGTCGTCAACGGCCTTGCACGCTGCTCGTGCCTTTTCCTCTTTCTGAACTCTTCTTCTTTGAGCCACCCATTTTGCTCCCGGATCCAATGCTAACTGATGGCAGGCTACTCGTGGTGGAATCCCGGGCATGTCTGCCGCACACCAGGCGAATAGATCTGCATGTTCCCTGAAACATTGGAGGAGCTCGTCCTGAACTTCAGGGGGAAGGTTTTTCCCTATCTTGATCATTTTCTCAGGGTCGTCTCCTAACTGTACGTGACAGAATTCCCCGTCTGGTTCTGGTCGTTTAATCCGTTTCTTTAGCTCTTTAGTCAGAAGGTCGTCCCCTTCTTCCTCTTCTCTATCCGAGTCATAGCAGGCATCTAGATCGGCTAGGTTTACTTGCTCGCCCCCTTTCATTGCTTCCTCTATTTCTCTAGCTACCTTTTTGCCATTTTCTTTTAGTCCCAAAAGGAAAGCTCGCTTGGCGGACAATAAGTCTGCTTGAATGGTGGCAACTTCCCCAGCCTTAGTGTAGAATTTCATTTTTAAGTGAACGGTGGAAGGCACTGCTTCCAAACGGGAAGGGTTGGTCGACCAATGATGCATTGATAAACGGATTTACAGGGTAGCACGATGAAATCCGTTCTGACCGTTCTACAGAGGGGATTTTTACCTTATCGTCTCCAAAGGTCACCATCAGCTCTATCTGTCCTATGGGGGTCGTTGAGGCGCCATTGAACCCGGGTAAAACCGTTCCTCTGTACGGCCTTAAATCATCCTTAGAAATCTTTAGTACGTCCAACAGGTCTTCGAATATTATGTCCGCTGAAATCCCTTGATCAACCAATATTCGCCTAACTTCCACGTTCGCCATTACTGCGACGATCACTAAGGGTACTTCGTAGTTAGACGTTCCATCAATAAGATCCTCGTCTCCAAAGGAGATGGATGGTCGCTTAGAAGGTGGTCTTGGAGCGGAGGTCGAGGCAACGTTCATGATTTCGTCGCATCTTCTTTTAATCCATCTATTGGTCGAGGCGTCCGTGGGAATTCCTCCAGAGATTACCATGGCGACTGGTCTTCCTCTTGACTTTCTTGTGTCTACCATGTCTTCTTCATTGTCCTCCTCCTCTACGACTTTTATCGTTTCATCTGCTTCTGCTTTTCCCCTTCTAGGTGAACAGGCAACTTGCCTTTCCCCTTGTGCTTCAGCGTGATCTCTTTTCACATATTGAGTCAACTTCCTTCTTCTGATCAGAGCCTCCACATCATCTTTAAGAGCCATGCAGTTGTTAGTATCATGCCCGTTGCTTTTGTGGTACCTACAATATTTCTTTGATGGGCGCTGCCCGTCTTTAAGTACAAGGGGTTCTGGTGGTTTAATGTCCCTGAACTCAGCATTTGCGCATTCTGCCAATATGTTCGCGTACGAAGTGTTCAACTTGGTGTGCTCAGCAAACCTCTTAACCCTGCTTTCCTTGCTCAGCTGATTACTGGCATAATCTTCCCTGATCCTTTGATCCTTCTCTGATCGTGGGCGTTGATTCATGCCCGTCCCAGCAGCTTCTATAGCGGTCGTTCTTTCTTCGTCTAAGTTCCTGACTTGATCGGCTTCTCGGTTGAATCTTTCCACATAACTCCTCAAAGACTCCTCTGGACCTTGTCTGATGGCGATCAAAACATCTTGAGATTTTGGCTTAATTCAAGAGGTCGTGAAACGAGCGGTGAACACCCTTGCCATTTGCTCCCAGGATGAAATGGTATTGGGTTTTAGTTCAGTGAACCATTCCAACGCCGACCCTTCTAGAGTAAGGGGGAAGATTTTGAATTTTACAGGTCCGGGCGCTCCGCGATACTTCGTCATAATATCAAAGTGCTTTAAATGGGCGTCCGGATCTTTCACGCCGTTGTACATCTTAAGGTCGGTCAGAGGCTTCTCCAACGAGCGTGGGATGCAGAACTCATCTACTTATCTCGTATATGGTCCAAGGATGGTATCCCTCCTATTTTGACGGCACAGTCGCTTTTTTGGGTAGCTTGCTCCATGACCGTGGTTGTTGGAATAATCTTTCGACCGATATGAGTATCGCTCATTGGATCGGCTTCGAGAACGGGTAGGTGAACTGGTAGAACCACGAGAGGAACCTTCGTGCGATGATTCTTCAGGCCAGTAAGTGTAACCAAATGTGGACGGAATATTTCTCGGTGGGGTGGCCGCTCCTCCTCGTCCCCTCCTCGGGGGTGGAGATCGATGGACCAGCTGCCTTCGCAGAGGCGATCGATGAGGCGGTCATCAATGCAATTCAGAGCCTGGTTTCGGTCGTGTAGTAGTTCTCGCAGCTCTTGGACCAGGTCGGCAGGAAGCTCTACTGTGACCGGCTGTGCAGGGACGGTGTTGTTGCCTTCAACACCCGTGGGTGGTGGTCGAGTAGGGATCTCGGCCACACTCTGTAGACGAGCCGTGGCATTTGGTCGGCCTCGGGGTGCCTTCGGGGGCATCTTCAGGATTGGTGGAAAGCGCGCGGGCTCCCACTGTGGTCGCCAATTGATCTGTTCCTTTGAGTGCTTGACCGCTGTTCTCAGGTATCAGATCTCTGTATGCTCTTCTGGTCGTGCTCCAAGATCCGCTCCAGAGGGCGAGTGTACCTGCGATGACACTCCAATGCCCAAGTCAGGAGAGAACGAGCTAGGTATATATCTCAATGATTAGTGCGTATATGACAACTGACGCCATTAATGCTTACAATTTTTTGATAGCTTTGTTATTTACAAATTTATACATATCAAGTCTATTTTTAGTGTGTCCGGCTCATGCGGTCCGACCAAAGACCCGTCGGTCCGACCAATGACCCAGTGCCCTGACCGGCTCGATGACCGGTCCGGTTTTGATAACACTACAACCATTTCGGCTCTTAGAAAACCTGGCAAGTTGGTTGCCCGAGGGACGATTTCCCTGCAACCATTTTGTTCGTGTAAAGAATGTAGATCATGCTAAACACAAAGTTGGTCGGCCTATTTTGTTTGTCTTTATTTATTTGTTAATTTCCTTTCATTTTCTTCACCTCTAACCGTTTCTTATCTCTTGCAGCTGAAGTGTCAGGAATTGGTTTTGAAGCCCTTTTCAAAAAGGCAAAGTCTAAGAAAGGAAAATGGGTTACTTTTGCTGCTTCCCCTTCCCTCCCTATTGATCTGGAGGGCGGGGAGGACCAACCTTCTACTGACAAGGGGACGAGCTCGTCCTCAAAGAAGAGAAATCGAGCTCATCATTCTGCGGGAACCAGTTAGGTTGAGATCGACCATAATCCTCCCATTCCAAAAAGATACAAAGAGATTCAGAGGAGATCGTCCCTCAATCTGGATGATCTCAGTGAAGCAGATTTTGATCATTTTCGTGAAGATCCTCTCCTCTTTATGTCAGATGTGGCCAAGGCGGCCTCTTCCAAACTTGCTCGCTACAAGGAAGAAGAGGCCGAACGACAAGCAGGTATGCGTCTCGTCCATCGTAATTTATGGTTGGAGGGCGACCTCATAGATAAGACTGATAAATATAACTCTTCTCTTGGTCACATCACAGCGTTGCGGTCAACACTGGAGGCCACCAAGAAGAAACTTAAGGATGCTGAGACCGCCCTCCAACCAACCAAGGACACTCTGAACGCGGTCACAACGGAACGAGATGCTGCCGTAAATGCCAAGGTTGAGGCAGAGTCCAACTTGGCTACTGAAACGACCAAGGTGACCGAGCTGTTTTCTCAAGTGCAGGAATTGGAGGGGCCGGTGGATGGTCTGAAAGCGGATCTCAAGGACATGAAATCTGATCGCAACAAAGCTGTGGCCGAACTGGAGGCACTTGAGGCGTCTACTCTTGCGATCGCCCAAGAACGTTTTGATGAGGCTGTTGCTTAGATCCAATACTGCTACCCCACTCTTGAGGTCAACTGTGAAATAGTGAATAGCGATCATTTCTTGAAGGGCGGTCAGATTGTTCTACCAGCAGAAGAAGACGAGGAGGGAAATGTGGTGAAGGGGGAGACGGTCATCTACAAGCGTCCCGAATGATTTACTTTTTCTTGTTTTTGCTCTTTGACCGACCTTGTGTTCGCCCCTCTTTGTAATTACTTCATGGAGCCCGGTCTTTTTCGGGTAGTTTTCAATGTTTAAATCGTGCGTGTTTTCTTTTTAATCAACCAATTTGTTTAATTATCTTTTTAACTTATGCCGAGTTATTTTGCCCGCTCACAAACTCTTTTTGGTCGGATCTATGGACCAAATTCGCATTGGCTACCTATAAACAGCTTACCAAGTTTCTACTTGAGATTACGCTCGTTTATACGGGTGCGACCACCATTTTTTTGGTCACTTCATTTTATTGTACTTAAATTCGTTAAGTTCTCGCGTCCCTATCCAGCAGTTTATCAAACTCGGTTTGAATTTAACTCGCTCTAGGGTTATTCATTATTGGATTGATCAGTGAATGAAAGTAAATTTAACACAAGTATAAGAAATTCCTTGCCTTTTTATTGGCGGACGAGCAGGCCTCGATAAAAAACCCTGTAGGGAAAAAGAGTGTCCCGCCCATTTTATTTTTCATTGATCATTCGATTGTAATCTGACATTCTTTCATAATTACAAGAGATCTACTCAAGTGAAGTATCTCCTAAGGTTCGTAACATTCCAAGTGTTTGAAATCGTTCCACCACTCATGGTCTGGAGGATGTATGCAACTTTGCCCATTCTAGCAATTACTCGGTATGTGCCTTCCCAATTGGGGGCGAGCTTGCCCTGACCAGAATTTCTTTGACCAATGTCTGCCCTCCTTAGAACGAGCTGTCCAACTTCAAATACCCATGGGACAACCTTGGCATTGTGTCTTGTTGCCAGACCCTGTTTGATTAATGCCTCCCTTAGTGCTGCTTTGCTTCGAAGCTCTTCTATCAGGTCTAACTCTTCTCAAGTAGCCTGCTCGTTGTCTAACGGTTGTTTGGGGTTGGTCGTCCACCAACTCAGTTCCTCAATTTCCATAGGAATCAGTGCATCCGTCCCATAGACCATTCTAAAACGGGATTCCCCTGTGGTGGAATGAGGTGTCGTTCTATAGGCCCACAAAACTGAGGGAAGTTCTTCTGCCCATTTTCCCTTTGCTTCGTCTAGCGTTCTTTACAGACCGCGCAGGATGACACGATTTGCAGCCTCTGCTTGCCCGTTCGTTTACGGGTGCTCTACAGATGTGAAACGGTGTTTCACTCCCAACTCGATCAGAGTTTCTTGAAAGTTCTTATCAGTAAACTGCGCACTGTTATCTATACGACTACCTCTGGGACACCATACCGTACCAAGATATTTTTCTTGAAGAATTTGAGGCAATTCCTTGATGTGATCGTGGCCAGTGGTTCGGCCTCAATCCACTTAGTGAAATAGTCAACAACAACGACCAGAAACTTGAGCTGTCCGGGAGCGAGGGTGAACGGTCCTAGCAAGTCTATTCACCACCACGCAAATGGCCAAGGGGCGGTCATACTGTTCAGCTCGGTTGGAGGAACAAGATGAATATCTGCGTGCCTTTGGCACTTATCACATTTTTTAACTAACTCCTTTTTATCAGCTTCCATGGTAGGCCAGTAGTAGCCCACCCTTAAAGACTTTTTGGCTAATGCTCGTGCGCCCATGTGATTTCCACAATGCCCTCATGAATCTCCCTTAACACATAGGCTGCTTCCGCTGGGAGAAGGCACCTGAGTAGCGGCATGGTAAAACCTCTTCGATAGAATTGTCCGCTTATGACCGAGTAGGAGGACACTCGCCTTCGAACGAGTGCTACTTCTCTGGGATCATTAGGTTCTTCCCCATCCCTGATGTACTTGAGGATGGGGTCGACCCATGTTGGTGTTGCATCAACTGCACATATATCTGGTTCAAGAACGATCTCCAACTTCACTCTTGACTATGATAGTACCTTTTGTATAACGCTCATGTGGTTTCCAGGATTCTTGGTGCTTGCTACATCCGCCCAAGTATTTTCTGCTCTAGGAACATGCTTGACTTCAGCGTATTCAAATTTCAAGAGCAATGCCCTAACTCTTGTCAAGTATCTCTGGAGGATTTCATCTTTGGCACTAAAGACTTCTTTAATTTGAAAGACTGCTAACAGAGCATCTAAGTGTAGTTCTACCCTCTTCACATTAAATTCCAAGGCGAACAAAAATCCTGCCACGCAAGCCTCATATTCTGCCTGATTGTTTGAAGTAGGGAACGAGAAGGTCAATGAGACTTCAATGGTCTTTCCTTCGTTGTTCTCATGGATCAATCCTGCTCCGCTGCCCTTACTATTGGAGGAGCCATCAACATGCAATGTCCATAAACTCTGGGCTGGGTTTTCTAGAATTAGAGTCATTTTTGCGACAAAATTAGCCAGTACTTGCGCCTTGGTGGTTGATCTAGGTTCATAGTTGATCCCAAATTCTGACAACTCGACCGCCCATTTGATCATTCTTCCCGCCAGATCTGGTCTGTGTAGGATTTTCCTGATGGGTTGATCGGTGCATAGCACGACCTGATGGGCCACTAAATATGGTCTTAATCTTCGTGCGGCCACAATCAAGGCTAATGTCATCTTCCCGATCTTTTGGTACCTAAGTTCAGGGCCCTGCAGGACTTTACTAACGAAGTAAACTGGGTTTTGCTTAGATCCTGCTTCTCTGACCAATACAACGGCCAGAGCCTCGTCGGTAATGGACAAATATAAGTATAAGGTTTCCCTTGGTTCTGGTGTGGTCAAAATAGGAGGTTCTGATAGTGCTGTTTTCAGCTGCCCAAGAGCTTGGTCGCACTCTAGCGTCCACTCAAATGTGGTTTCCTTCTTTAATAGTTTGAATAGGGGTTGAGATTTGTTCGCTGCCTTCGCAATAAAACGAGAGAGGGCGGCCACCATGCCATTGAGTTTCTGAATTTCTTTTTTGGTCGTGGGTAGTTTCATCTCTGTTACTGCCTGGCATTTATCTGGATTGGCTTCTATTTCCCTTTGTGTGAGATAGAACCCAAGGAATTTTCCCGCCCTTACTCCAAAGGTGCATTTCTCTGGATTGAACCTTAACGAATTTTTTCGAGCTTCCTTGAACACCTCTCTTAGGTCGTTCACGTGGCCAGAGTCTTGTTTGGTCTTGATAATCATGTCGTCTAAGTAGACTTCTACCATTTTGCCTATCTGACCTTGGAAAACCCGTTTCATCATTCGCTGGTAGGTCGCCCCCGCGTTCTTTAAGCCAAAGGGCATGACTTGATAGCAGAAATTTCCCCTATCCGTCATAAAGGCCGTTTTTTCCTGATCGGGTGGATGCATGGAAATTTGATTGTACCTCGAAGAGGCGTCCAAGAATGATAGAATTTTGTACTCGCAGGAACTGTCGACCGAACGATCAACACTTGGGACGGCGAATGCATCTTTTGGACACACCCGATTGAGGTCGGTGAGTCCACGCACATCCTCCATTTGTCGTTTACCTTTTTAACTAAGACTACATTGGACAACCAAGTTGTATACTTTATTTCTTTAATGAATCCTGCTTCAAGTAAATCTTCCAAAGCTTTGGTCACTGCCCGTTCCTTTTCTTCTTTTTGGATTCTTCTTCGTTTCACAACCCATTTTGCCCCAGGGTCTACTGCTAAGTGGTGACAGGCCACTTCAGTTGGGATCCCAGGCATATCTGCGGCACTCCAAGCAAACAAGTATGCATGCTCTCCTAGGCACTGAACTAACTGGTCTTGAACTTCTAGAGGGAGGTCGCTCCCTATTTTGATCGTCCTTCCTCGGTCGCTCCCCAACTGGACATGGATAAATTCTCCATCTGGTTTAGGTCGTTTGATTCTCTTCTTGAGGTCCTTGGTCAGGAGGTCGTCTCCTTCCTCCTCCTCACTATCTAGATCGTAGCGACCATCTAAATGAGCCACGTTTACATGCTCGCCCCCTTTCATTGCCTATTCTATCTCCTTTATAACCTTCTTACCTTTATCCTTCAAACTCAAAAGGTAAGCTCGCTTCGCAGACAACAGGTCTGCTGGGATGGTGGTGACCTCCCCAGCCTTAGTGTAAAACTTCATCTTCAGATGGACTGTGGATGGAACGGCTTCTAATCGAGGCAGGGTTGGTCGTCCAATGATGCACTGGTAGATGAATTTGCACGGTAGTACTATAAAGTCTGTTCTGACCGTTCGACAAAGGGGTTTTTCAGCTTTGTCATACCCAAAGGTGACCATCAATTGTATCCGTCCTATTGGGGTTGTGGATGCTCCATTAAACCTGGTTAAAACAGTACCTATGTATGGCCTCAGATCGTCCTTTGATATTTTTAGCACGTCCAAAAGGTCTTCAAAAATGATACCTCGTAGTTGGGTGTTCCATGGATTGGATCCTCGTCTCCGAAGGAAATGGGTGGTCGCTTAGAAGGGGGTCTGGGAACGGATGCGGAGGAAACGCTCATGATCTCATCTCATCTTCTTTTGATCGATCTGTTGGTTGAGGCATCAGTGGGGATTCCTCCTGTGATCACCATGGAAACTGGTCTTCCTTTTGACTTCCTGGTGTCTACGATGTCATCTTCATCGTCCTTTTCTTCTTGTACTATTTTGGCCACTTCGTAAGTTTGTGCTTTCCCTCTTCTTGGTGATCGAGCAACTTGCTAGTCTTCTGATAGGCCGCAAGTGCACGGTTCTATGCGTAATAGAAAGTATCGATCCACAGGGAGTATTTTGCGATTACTAATCTAATTTTCGATGTTGATTAGCTGAAAGGAATCGTTTAAATAAAGAGAGTATTTTTGTCTTGTAAAATTCAGAATAAAAGACGCCTTGGGATCGTGGTTAGACCACAATGATGGAAATAAACAACCCTTTAACTATTCTCTATCTTATTTTGAAATTGTTTTAAGGACAAGGTATTCTTTTGGTGTAATTCAAGCTTCCTTTCGGAATGCAAGAATGTGTCTCGAAACAATGATCAAGCCTATTCTCATGGTTGATCATCGCAGGGACCCATTAAGCACAACCTTATTGTCCCAAGGCTAGCAATGCTATTCTCATGCTTTGCTTTGCCTTGTCTAATTCCATTTGTTCCAATATCAAACTTCACCTCTCGGTACTTCGTTTGATATTTGTTTTATAGAAATTTAGTTTGATGGAATTAGATTAAAATCAAGTTTTAATTAAGATAGAGTTTAGTCTTGGATTTGTTTAGGGACCCATCATTGGATTGTGTCCCACAATCCCAAGACTAAAGAAGTCTACTCACTTATGATCATAGTAGACAAAGGGGTAGAAGAGAATGACATAAAGATAAATGACATAGAATTAAAATGGCAAAATATAAATGACAAGAATGTAAATAAAGAAATAAAGTACTGAATGTAAAAGAACTGAAATATAAAAATGCTAGAAGATAAATGGCAGAAAATAAAGAACAAGAAAGTAAAGGACAGCAAGTAAACAAGAACTAAAATGAGAGCAAAAACTTAGATAAACGTTGAGTGTAATTTTCAAGTATGCAAAGGTCCCATTACAGCTGAAATGAGGTCCTATTTATAGCCTAGGATCAGTAGACAAAGGATTAAATTCGAATTACAAGCCATAATGAAAGAAGAAGAAGAGTCTTGTAACATTTTGAACTTCAGACAAAGGCGCACGGACCGTGCTGCTGCGGCGCACGGACCGTGCGCTACGTCTAATCTTCAAAACAGCTTTTCTGGAACAGGGCGCACGGACCGTGCTGCTGGGGTGCACGGACCGTGCGTGGTCTTCAAACTTTCCATCTTCTGAAACGTACAGGACGCACGGACCATGCTTCTGGTGCGCACGGACCGTGCGTGTCTTGAGTCTTTTTAGCTGCTTTCTGTAACAGTGAGCACGGACCATGCGTGTAGTAGGCACGGACCGTGCGTGAACACCAAATTCTTGGCTCTATTTTCTTGATTTTGCTCCTTGGTCCTTACATTTTCAATCCTTGCTTTTTAATTACCCAAATTCTTCCATTTCTTCATTTATTTGACCCTGACAAATTAAACCAACAATTTGTAGTAAAATAGCTCCAAATCAAAACTAAAATTCTACAATTTTTATTTAATTTAAATACTAAAAACATAGTAAAATAAGACTTATCATCTTCTCGTCCATCAATCTGATTTTTCTTTACACACTGGGTCAACTTTCCTCGCCTGATAAATGCTTCTACATCATCTTTGAGGGCCATACAATTATTGGTATCATGCCTGTTACTTTTGTGGTAGCGACAATATTTCTTGGATGGACGCTGTCCCTCCTTGAGAATGAGAGGCTCTGGTGCTTTGATCTCTCCGAACTCTGCGTTTGTGCACTCTGCAAGTATGTTTGCATACGAGGTGTTTAACTTGGTTCGTTCAGAAAACCTCTTTACTTTGTGATCCTTTCCTGGTCTAATACATTCTTCTTTTGCCCTCTGATCATGCTCTCCTCGTGGTCGTTGATTCATGACCGCTTCAGCGCTTCAATGGCCATAGTTCTTTCCTCGTAATTCATAAATCTTTGTGACTTGCAAAGAAACGTCTCTAAATCCCTGGGGAGATGAGGGCCGACCTCGACCTCAAAACGACTCCCTCTAAGGAGCCCAGTCCTCAAGAACCATAACCGTTGGTTATCATCTAAGTTTCTGACTTGATCGGCTTCTCGATTGAATATCTCCACATAGATGCGCAAGGACTCGTCAGGTCCCTGCTTGATAGCGATCAGGACATCTTGGGATGTAGGTTTAACCCTGGAGGTTGTGAAACGAGCAGTGAAAGATCTAGCCATTTGTTCCCATGAGGAGATGGTGTTAGGTCTTAACTCGGTGAACCATTCCAATGCTGACCCTTCTAGGGTTAGAAGGAAAACTTTGCATTTTACTGGCCTGGGCGCCCCTCTATATTTCATCATCAAATCAAAATGCTTTAAGTGAGCATCTGGGTCCTTGACCCCATTATACATCTTGAGGTCAGAAAGGGGTCTTTTCTAAGGAAAGAGGAATGCGGTATTCATCTATCACTCTCGTGTACGGCCCCAAGCTTGTGTCGCCTCTTTATTTGCGGCGTGATCGTTCTTCGTTATACCGCCCTTGGTGACCATGCTTTTTGTCCTCAGAATATTCTTTTGACTAATAGTGGATGAATCTCTCATTAGAACAGCTACGCGAGTGGGTATGTGAGCTGGTCGACCCATAAGAAGATTCTTGGTGCGAAGATTCTTCAGGCCAGTACGTGTAGTCGGTTGTGGACGGGGTCGTCCTCGGTGGCATAAGTCCTCCTCCTCATCCCCTTCTTCGGGGTGGAGATCGATGGACAAGCTGTCTTCTAGGAGGGGAACGATGAACTCTAGCTGGGATTTCTCGTGGAGTGGGTGAACCGTGATGACGACCTAGTCGTTTAGGGGCCGTGTTTGCCCGTCGAGAGGCGGATTGTTCTTCTATCTGGGTCAATCGGTCATTATGACAGGCCAAAGTTTGATCATGGTCGCGGAACAAATCTCGGAGTTCTTGAACGAAATATGCAGGAAGAGTGACAGTAACCTGTGGAGCAGCGTCTGGCTGAGGTACAACACTAATGCCCCCAACGTCAGCGACTGCTCCCACTGGAATGGGTGGTGGTCGAGCTGGGATCTTGACCACACTCTGAGGGCGGATTGTCTTACGTCGGCCTCGGGGAGGCATGAGGAAGTAGGTGGGATAGCGCGCGGGCTCCCACTGTGTTCGCCAATTGATCTATAGCTGGAGTCTTTAGCTGTTGAAAGATCAAACGATCAGATCTTATCCGTTTTCTCTGCTGGTCGTGCTCCAAGGTCAAGATGAAGAGAGGGGGGTGGTACCAGCAATAACACTCCAACGCCCAAGTCAGGGGAGCACGAGCAAAGTAATGATGCAAGTGAATAGTGTGTACCTGACAACTGACGTAATAACTCTTTATATAGTGCCAGTGGATTGCGGGTGAACGTCGGATCACTGTACGGACCGATCAGGGCCATTGATCTTGATTCCTTCTCCTTTGCCCCTAGTAAATAGGTTGTTTTACTTTCTCTTTAATGGATTGGGCTTCGGCCCACTCCAGAACACCAAGCCCCCCGCTAAGGATTTTGCTACAATTCAATCTCCCCAATTGAATTACCCAAGAAAACTCTCAAGATTTCGCAACAATCAAATATAGATGATTACAAATGAAAACTAGGACCCAATCACTCTAGCAATATAAGAATGATGTAGTTGAGAGAGATGAGAGATTTGGATTGAACCTAACCCTTGATGAAGAATGTGAAGAAAATGGTGTGACGGTGAGAGTTCTCGTCTTTTCTTTTTTGATTTGTAGGTTGTTAATGAAACGTGAAAACCCTAATCCTATTTATATGGAATGAAAAAATATGACCGTTTAAGCACTTTCTAACACTATTGTGATAAGTGAAGAATCGACTGATTGCTTGAAAAATATAAGCTGAAAATTGATTTTGTTCTTTAAAGAGACGGAAGGAAATAGATTTTGTTCCTTGGGAATTAAGAAGGAAATTGATTGCTTTCTTCCAAAAGCAAGTGGACAATCGATTTTGGTCTTTAAAATAACAAGTCATCAATCTATTGTTTTCTTTCCAAAACAAATTCTTTTCTAAAATCAATCTAATATAGAAATCGGTTTTTGGCTTTAAAAGAATAGAAGGGAAATCAATGTTTGGCTTCCTAAACAAGCTAGAAATTTAGTGCTTAAAATACACAAAGTCATCAATCGATTGTTTTCTTTCCAAAACCAATTCGTTTATAAACAAGCAAGCCACAAATCGATTCTTGGCTTTACACAA
This sequence comes from Astragalus glycyphyllos, assembly GCA_963573325.1. NCBI lineage: Eukaryota > Viridiplantae > Streptophyta > Magnoliopsida > Fabales > Fabaceae > Astragalus > Astragalus glycyphyllos. The sequence goes on from OY754308.1 coordinate 23,016,155, forward strand.
GGAAGTGAGAAATCGATTTCTAGCTCTAAAAGCAAGAGAGAAATCGATTTCTTTCTTTAAACACCAAATCAAGAATCGATGCTTTACTTCAAAAACAAGTTCTTTTAAAAAACTAAGCCATGAATCTATTTTCTTTAAAAATCAACTATTCATTATTTGTGCGTAACCTATTCTTGCAACTCCTAGATCTCCCTAAATTTTCCAACTAAACTATCTATTTGGAACCCAAGGCCAAAGGTGGTTTCGGCATCACCACTTCTTGGAATGAAATATTGATTTTCCTGTTTGTGGAAAGCTATAGCTAAAATTGTCGTTGTCACTAAATCGAGATTTCGTTGTGGAATAAGAAAGGTGGAAGTTTCCCTTTGCTTATTATAAGTGGGACGTAAGAGGACTAATTGTGTAATATGCTTCACGATGGTCACATTGTTGACAGAAACCAAGCTTTGTTACTTATTTTGGGTTCCACAAGTGTTTTTTTATGAGGAATGAGGAACACTAACAATAGTCTATGAGAGTACTCTTCCTCCAACACTCATTTTATGATTGAAAGAATTGACGTGGGTTCCACTACTTTGGAACCAATAACTTTGTGGGTCCTACATGAATTTAACCCAATCATGAAATGAGTATTGGAAGGAGAGTGTAAAAGAGAGTGTTGTTAGTGTTTTTCTATTTTTATTAGTGTTTTTGTCCACTCACATACATCATTGGCTGTATGAACAACAATCTTTATCTTACGCAATGTCCACAAATTCAAAAACTTCATCTGTCAAGATACTGACCATAAACAAAAGTCTTACACTGCTCTCTATAATATAAAATCCAATCCTTAACAAACTCACCACAATCGGGAAAAACAATTGAAAGCTCATCACTATTAAAAGAACAAAACATTACATAAGTATCCCTACAAGAAAAAGTTGACGTATTATCGAAGGACATTTCCTAGCGGCCATGAAACTGTTGGTTTTTTAAACGGTTTGACTGTCGAAACGACATTGTCTGTCTTTGATTAGTCTCCATCCCACCTGTCCTTAGCCCAAGCTAGGTAGTGGATCAGATGATTTACCGGGTGTTTTTTCAAGATCTCAAGGTGAACTTATATGATAATCCACCACATGATATGGCAAATGCGTGTCGTGATACTATGTAAATAATATTATTTTTTATTTATATTTGAATTTTAATTATCCTTATTTACGTTTTGTGATATACAAACAACAAACTATAGTTTTGAAATTTTAAATAATTAAAATATTTAATTTTAATGTTTTAAATAATTTTAGTAATTAAATTTATTAAATTATATAATAACATCCAATGCAGTATCGGTGGATAAGTGTTACCTAATGCGTCTTTTCGATGGGAGTGAGGCATCCAATAAGCCATTTCGTAACAAAATTTGGGCATTTTTGGTAGTTTTGAGCTCCCAAAAGTGGCCATTTTTATAGCAAACTAAGATAACCATTCTTGAATCGATTATTCATTTTATCCTAAGATCAGTCTTGTCATAGATGTGGAGATGATTATGAGTTCTTACTTGATACTCTTCATTATCTCCCTAAAGCAATGACTATACGCTTCTTGGTATTTCGACATTCTCGTCACTTACTCTTCCATATCACTGAAGCTCTAACTCTCTCAATTGGTACTTCTTTCTCTTATTAGCGTTGTTGTGTTTGGTATGCAGAATATTTTGAATTTTGCTTATTTTGAATTTGAATAATACTTACTTTTCTATAGATGTGTAGTTAATGATGCGTCGGCTTATCGGCTACAAGATTGTGAAGATAGAGAGGACTACACATGTGAAAGCATACAATGGACTGTGAAGATAGAGAGGACTACACATGTGAAAAAATAAGTTCACTTTGCTGGTTCCTTATTGTCATTCCCCGACCCATTCTATACTTAATCATGTGGGCATATTTTCGGGGAGTTACATCTTGGTTCCTAGGCTTCTCTACCCAATTTCATTTTCTGATACTCCTTCTATATTGGATGAGTGAAATCTTTGGAGGACCAAGAACAATGGAAAGTGAAGCTTTTCCTCTTTCCGACAATGACGAAGATGATTTTATGAGTGTAATAACCAAGTCTTCTCACCTAATTCACCTCCTTGTATATATTATATGATGGTCAATTAGGATTTTGACTCTTATGAAATGGGTCATCAATAACATCTATTCATATTTGATTCCATATTAATTAATTAATAGTCCAATTGGAAATCTAATTAGCCTTAATAATTAATTTGACTCTAATCAATTAAGTTTTTCAATTGATCTTTTTGACAAATGTTTCTAATTGGTAAATTGTTAACACAATTAACTTAAGACATTAGTTCACATAAATGATATTGGAATAAACTATTCTAACATGATGTGCTTGAATTGGAGGCGACAATGATATCTTGGAAATTAAGAATGAGGAAAACTATATAAAATATATTCATTACTGCCTTATTTGATTTCATTACCATCATCTTAAATAGAGTACAAAGACTTTGCTACAAGTCCCATAAAGTTAGGAAAATAAAGATAATCTGGGGATTACATAAAGATCTTTTTTTAGAAAAGGTTCAGTTATTGGATGGCGAGAACTTCTCAATTTCGAAGGGCGTCAATCTTTTCCAACACACACATTCTCCCCCCATGCACTTCGGTGTAAAACCAATGGGGCACATATTTTCTGGACAATCGGAATCATCTTGACATGGAATAGCTGTTGTAATGAAAAAAGAGAATGTTAATAAAATGAGATAAAAGACTCATATGTATAGAGTAAATAACCAAAATTGAGAAGGATGAAAAAATGGCATACCAGTAACGTTAGTTGACATAAGAAATAGAGAAAGAAATAAAACCATAACATAAACAAACTTGAGAATTACAGCAATATTCTCGCCCATTTGTAAATAACAAATAATCAGATTTTATCAATTTGTAATTGTGGAACTATAATTTATAAACCTCATCCTTACATCTATTAAATAATGGAATTGTAAATAAATAAAAAACTACCTAAAATTAGAACCATTATTAAATGTCTCTTAAGAACATAATTTGTTATATTTTCCCCTTTAGCACACATAAGGAGGTAACATAAAAAGTCTGCTAATCATTTTTACGAATTCATTTTTATTTTACCAACTTTCCATTATTATTAACCTTTCATGATAGATAAGGGAAAAATCAAAAAAGATAAATAATATTGTTGGACTATGGAAAAAGTTATTGGTTTAAACTAATTCACCAATAGGTCACAAAATATTTATGTGTAAATTGAATATATAGTAGAATTATAATGGTGCATTGGTTGTGATTGTGTCGTGTGAGCTATAGCTAACGTAAATATTGGATTTCAAATTCTTTAGTACATTCTCAGAAGAACACAAAAAGTTCATGATCGGTAATGATGTAAGTTAGGATCGATGAAAAGGCATGTGATATCCAATGCCTGTAGTGGTGGACTACAAGAAACATTTTATTTCAGAGAAGCACATGTAAGGATGTCCCATAACCATCTACAAAAAATACAATGCATGTAGTGTGTTCTTCAACAAAACTTGTGTCCTTCACATCGTATATGTAAATTACATTTTTCATCACCTTTACCATGAAGTTATTAGTAGTAATATTAATCCTTAGAAATAAGGTTTATAATAACCCTATAATGAAAATGGAATAGAGAATAATTTGAACCTACTGTTACACACCTGAGCAAAAACTCCAGTGTTGCACGAGAAAAGTTTGGCGTATGTTTGTGACATGTGTAACTGGTTCCAACATTTGCGGAGCTTGGGGTAGCCTTCACACAAACCACCGTTGATATAAGTAGAGGTAGTTGTTAATCGCCATGTAAAACACTAAAAGAGTTTTTCGAAATAGTGTGTGTTTAGTACGTGACTTGGATCTCGGATCCTGAGTCGATAGCTGTTGCTTGATGTCTCTGTATGGTCTTCTCCTTGGCTCGAGGTTGGAAGAATGTCTTCTGAGTCAAAATCCTCTAAGGTTGTCTCCGTCAACGTTGCCGTTTTCCGAGGTTGCACTCGGAAGGGTTGGGTATCTGCAGACACTCTGATGCTAAAGTCAGCAATCAGAAGTCACTGAGAGGAACAAATAAAGGAATGGAATATTACAGACGCAGATTTGTAGACGCGGATCTGGGAATGGAATATTTCAAGGAATGGAATATTATCAAGCCAAGCTAACCTTTTCACATTTCGTTTGATGTTCGCATCTCAAACTTGCCTCTTAACCCTATCCGTCGGATGACGCGAAAGCAGTCTACGTTGTTGATCTTGATTCCTCGAGGGGACTCGTTCGTTGGGCCGGATCCAATAGTGGATTAGGCCATTTTCCAAGCCGATTTGGGCCTCTTGGCCCAGTCCGGAATAGTTGCACCCCAAGTCGAGGTCTGTCATGACAGTGCGGCCTCGGCTTGAATGTCAGGTTAGTCTCGGTTATTTTATGGTGTCGGACTATATTAAAGGTCACAGGAATTAACGTTTTCACTCGGGTGCCTGGGGAAGTGTACGCGTCGTGGTGTCAGAGAGACATAACGTTTGGAGGGAACGAAAACGTCACGAAACGTCTTGTCATAAATGGCTACATTAGTTCTTGTGCCCCCGTATTAATTTTCTCGGTTTTGGTGGCATCGCTTTGCCTATCGGGTTTCACGCCCTTATACATAGGGGTGTGGTTTCATCCTTCCTATGTATTTTTGTTCCACTGTCCCTGATTTCTCCCGGGTCTGGAGTGCTTTGGAGAGAAATATTTTTTGGTGAACCGATGATGATCCTTCGTGTTTTCAAGACTTGGAATGCCTCGTGCAATAATAAGTGACGGAGGTTTACATTTTTGCAATAAACCATTTGAAAACCTAATGAAAAAATATGGTATTCATCACAAAGTGTCAACCCCATATCATCCAAATACAAATGGACAACCAGAACTTGCGAACAGGGAGATCAAACATATCTTGGAGAAAACAGTCAATCCAAATAGAAAAGATTGGTCACTCAGATTGACTGATGCATTGTGGGCCTACCGGACAGCATTCAAAACATCTTTGGGTATGTCTCCTTATCGCCTTGTTTTTGGAAAACTGTGTCATTTACCTGTTGAATTAGAACATAAGGCTATTTGGGCTATCAAAATGTTTAATTTCAACTTGGATGAAGCTAGTTCAGTGAGAATACTGCAGCTGAATGAATTAGAAGACATCAAGAATGATGCATATGAAAATTCTAGAATTTACAAAGAAAAAATGAAAGTATTTCATGACAAACACATTGTTAGAAAAACCTTTGAAATTGGGCAAAAAGTTCTTTTGTATAATTCTAGATTACACCTGTTTCCTGAAAAATTGCGATCAAAATGGACAGGACCTTTTATTGTGAAAACTGTTTTTCCAAATGGAGCTTTTGAAATTGAGAATCCATGAAATGGTGACATTTTCAGAGTTAATGGTCAACGTTTAAAAGCGTATTTTGAAAGTTTCTCAAAAGAGATCGAGTCAGTCTCTTTAGTTGACCCTTTGTACATGGTTTGATTGTTTTTGTTTTTGTTTTGTTGTGTTTTTACTTTATTTTGCTTTATTTTGTTTTCTGTTGCTTTCTATTATTGTTGTTTTTAGTATTTTTCTGTTTTTTTATCTTTGGTTTCTGAAGCGACGTTTTACATTCCCCAAGGTGTCATTAATGAAGCTTTGGATTTCGAAACGGCGGCGCTATCATGATGGAGGTTCGCCTTTCGAGACGCGTGCAGGCGGAAGGTCACGTCGTATCGTTTGCCTGCCATTGAATTTCCTATATATATATATATATATATATATGTTGCCCCTCTTCATGGATTCCTTACTCTTAACTCCCCATCTCTTTGAGAGCGACCATCGTTTCCCTCCGAAAGCGACCAGAACCTTCCTGTGACTTTGGCGAGGTGTTCCCCGGTGCAAGAGTTCCCTCTCCGATGGTTCGTGACTTCTGCTCGCCTGATTCTGTTCATTAAGGAATACACGACTTTGAGCCCAAACTTCTCTCCTATTCAAGGTACGAACTTTTTTCTTTCTTAAGTTTTTAGCTTTTTCATTTATTTTTTCGGTGCGAGGAGGGGGTGTCAGGCTCGGGGTCGACCTTGTCGCCCCCTTTCCGCGAATCATCGATTTGGGTGATCCTGACTTTCCCTTTCCTTGCAGAGCAGAGTGCTGGCGCGGACAAAAAAGACTGTAAGAATTTCTGGTGCTTCTTCTGCTCGTCTGGCCGAATGTGCTGCTCAGCCCGGAGATATTAAGATGAGCGAGCTCCCCCCATCTGGAAACCATTCTTTTTCAAATGATTTTTCTTCGTCGTCGTCTTCTGGTCGCTCCATTTCAACAACTGATTCTGAGGTCGTTCTTTCTCCACGAGCTTCTTCACCGCGAGGGAATGAGGGGAGTGCGGTCACACATCCTCCACTCGCTCCTAACAATGAAGTGCTCCCAGAGGAGGTCGATTGGCACGGGAGGATTGATGCTGATCGTTCTTGGATCTCGTCCGCCATTCTCACTCAGTCTTCTATTTTTCCTCCTGTGGATGGGGTGTTACCCATTTTTGCAAAACTCCTCGGTTACGGCGACCAAGAATGGAAAGAAGAGGGGGTTCCCGAGGGAGAACATGCGGCCGTAATTCCTACCACTTTAAAGTTCTTAATGTTTACGAACACTATTAGGGACATACGGGTGTTCCCTCCCTTCACAATCTTCCAAAGGCGCATCCTCAGGTCCCTGGGTGTCGCTCCATCTCAACTACACTTCAATGCTTAGGCGACCATCAAATCGTTCGAGATGCTTATGGCTGTGATCGACCGGGATCTCAACTGTCATCTCTTCTTTTCTTTGTTTGACGTTAGTCGGAAGGTCGAATTGAAGAGCAAGCCTAGGCGATAGGAGCAGGTTTCTTTAAAAGCTCGTCAGGATGCCCCAAAGTTATTTAAACCTTTTTGTGAATCTTCCAAACCTTGGGGGAACGGTTTCATTTGGTGTGTTCCTATCAACGATCGTGCTCGTGAGCTGGACGGTTCTGTGAACGACCAGGGAGAGGTTGTGTCCATGGAGTTCCCTTTGGGTTGGACAAACTACCATTATGATCGAACAACCCTCAATTACAGAAATCAACGACGACCAGCGGAGTACGATTTGGAGAGCATTCGGCTCATTGTTATCAAAACAAGAGTGGCCAGTCCGGTCGAACTGGTCCGACCGGAAACCGGTGCCCCACCCCGTCCGGACTGCTTGCATAAACGGGTCAACTGCTTTTAACTTAACTTTTCACGTTTTTTGTTACAAAAATGCTTCCTACGGGAAACGAATCCTGCAACAAAAGGTGGTGTCGCACCTCTTAACCACTTCGGTAGCTTCATATGTTGTTGATAAGCTTACAAATATGATATATATTTTATATCTTACGTAAAGTATACGTAATTAGGTACTAATTATGAATTTGGAGGGCGACCTCATAGATAAGACTGATAAATATAACTCTTCTCTTGGTCACATCACAGCGTTGCGGTCAACACTGGAGGCCACCAAGAAGATACTTGAGGATGCTGAGACCGCCCTCCAACCAACCATGGACGCTCTGAACGCGGTCACAACGGAACGAGATGCTGCCGTAAATGCCAAGGTTGAGGCAGAGTCCAACTTGGCTACTGAAACGACCAAGGTGACCGAGCTGTTTTCTCAAGTGCAGGAATTGGAGGGGCCGGTGGATGGTCTGAAATCGGATCTCAAGGACATGAAATCTGATCGCAACAAAGCTGTGGCCGAACTGGAGGCACTTGAGGCGTCTACTCTTGCGATCGCCCAAGAACGTTTTGATGAGGCTGTTGCTTAGATCCAATACTGCTACCCCACTCTTGAGGTCAACTGTGAAATAGTGAATAGAGATCATTTCTTGAAGGGCGGTGAAATTGTTCTACCAACAGAAGAAGACGAGGAGGGAAATGTGGTGAAGGGGGAGACGGTCATCTACAAACATCCCGAATGATTTACTTTTCTGTACTTTGCTTTTTCTTGTTTTTGCTCTTTGACCGACCTTGTGTTTGCCCCTCTTTGTAATGACTTCATGGAGCCCGGTCTTTTTCGGGTAATTTTCAATGTTTAAATCGTGCGTGTTTTCTTTTTAATCAACCAATTTGTTTAATTATCCTTTTAACTTATGCCAAGTTATTTTGCCCGCTCACAAACTCTTTTTGGTCGGATTTACGGACCAAATTCGCATTGGCTACCTATAAACTGCTTACCAAGTTTCTACTTTAGATTACGCTCGTTTATACGGGTGCGACCACCATTTTTTTGGTCACTTCATTGTATTGTACTTAAATTCGTTAAGTTCTCGCATCCCTATCCAGCAGTTTATCAAACTCTGTTTGAATTTAACTCGCTCTAGGGTTATTCGTTATTGGATTGATCAGTGAATGAAAGTAAATTTAACACAAGTATAAGAAATTACTCGCCTTTTTAATGGCGGACGAGCAGGCCTCGATAAAAAACCCTGTAGGGAAAAAGAGTGTCCTGCCCGTTTTGTTTTTCATTGATCATTCGATTGTAATCTGACATTCTTTCATAATTACAAGAGATCTACTCAAGTGAAGTATCTCCTAAGGTTCGTAACATTCCTAGTGTTTGAAATCGTTCCACCACTCATGGTCTGGAGGATGTATGCACCTTTGCCCGTTCTAGCAATTACTCGGTATGGGCCTTCCCAATTGGGGGCGAGCTTGCCCTAACCAGAATTTTTTTGGCCAATGTCTTTCCTCCTTAGAACGAGCTGTCCAACTTCAAATACCCGTGGGACGACCTTGGCATTGTGTCTTGTTGCCACACCCTGTTTGATTAATGCCTCCCTTAGCGCTGCTTTGCTTCGAAGCTCTTCTATCAGGTCTAACTCTTCTCAAGTAGCCTGCTCGTTGTCTAACGGTTGTTTGGGGTTGGTCGTCCACCAACTCAGTTCCTCAATTTCCATAGGAATCAGTGCATCCGTCCCATAGACCATTCTAAAAGGGGATTCCCCTGTGGTGGAATGAAGAGTCGTTCTATAGGCCCACAAAACTGAGGGAAGTTCTTCTGCCCATTTTCCCTTTGCTTCGTCTAGCCTTCTTTACAGACCGCGCAGGATGACACGATTTGCAGCCTATGCTTGCCCGTTCGTTTGCGGGTGCTCTACAGATGTGAAACAGTGTTTCACTCCCAACTCGATCAGAGTTTCTTGAAAGTTTTTATCAGTAAACTGCGTACTGTTATCTATACGACTACCTCTGGGACACCATACCGTACCAAGATATTTTTCTTGAAGAATTTGAGGCAATTCCTTGATGTGATCGTGGCCAGTGGTTCGGCCTCAATCCACTTAGTGAAATAGTCAACAACAACGACCAGAAACATGAGCTGTCCGGGAGCGAGGGTGAACGGTCCTAGCTAGTCTATTCGCCACCACGCAAACGGCCAAGGGGCGGTCATACTGTTCAGCTCAGTTGGAGGAGTAAGATGAATATCTGCGTGCCTTTGGCACTTATCACATTTTTTAACTAACTCCTTTGCATCATCTTCCATGGTAGGCCAGTAGTAGCCCACCCATAAAGAATTTTTGGCTAATGCTCGTGCGCCCATGTGATTTCCACAAATGCCCTCAGGAATCTCCCTTAACACATAGGCTGCTTCCGCTGGGAGAAGGCACCTGAGTAGCGGCATGGTAAAACCTCTTCGATAGAGTTGTCCGATTATGACCGAGTAGGAGGACACTCGCCTTCGAACGAGTGCTACTTCTCTGGGATCATTAGGTTCTTCCCCGTCCCTGATGTACTTGAGGATGGGGTCGATCCATGTTGGTGTTGCATCAACTGCACATATATCTGGTTCAAGAATGATCTCCAACTTCACTCTTGACTATGATAGTACCTTTTGTATAATGCTCATGTGGTTTCCAGGATTCTTGGTGCTTGCTACATCCGCCCAAGTATTTTATGCTCTAGGAACGTGCTTCACTTTAGTGTATTCAAATTTCAAGAGCAATTCCCTAACTCTTGTCAAGTATCTCTAGAGGATTTCATCTTTCGCACTAAAGACTTCTTTAATTTGAAAGACTGCTAACAGAGAATCTGAGTGTAGTTCTACCCTCTTGACATTAAATTGCAAGGCGAGCTAAAATCCTGCCACGCAAGCCTCATATTCTGCCTGATTGTTTGAAGTAGGGAACGAGAAGGTCAATGAGACTTCAATGGTCTTTCCTTCATTGTTCTCAAGGGTCAATCCTGCTCCGCTGCCCTTACTATTGGAGGAGCCTTCAACACGCAATGTCCATAAACTCTGGGCTGGGTTTTCTAGAATTGGAGTCATTTTTGCGACAAAATTAGCCAGTACTTGCGCCTTGGTGGTTGATCTAGGTTCATACTTGATCCCATATTCTGACAACTCGACCGCCCATTTGATCATTCTGCCTGCCAGATCTGGTCTGTGTAGGATTTGCCTGATGGGTTGATCGGTGCGTAGCACGACCTGATGGGCCACGAAATATGGTCTTAATCTTCGTGCGGCCACAATCAAGGCCAATTTCAGCTTCCCGATCTTTTGGTACCTAAGTTCAGGGCCCTGTAGGACTTTACTAACGAAGTAAACTGGGTTTTGCTTAGACATTAGTTCACATAAATGATATTGGAATAAAATATTCTAACATGATGTGCTTGAATTGGAGGCGACAATGATATCTTGGAAATTAAGAATGAGGAAAACTATATAAAATATTATCATTACTGCCTTATTTGATTTCATTACCATCATCTTAAATAGAGTACAAAGACTTTGCTACAAGTCCCATAAAGTTAGGAAAATATAGATAATCTGGGGATTACATAAGGATATTTTTTCACAAAAGGTTCAGTTATTGGATGGCGAGAACTTCTCAATTTCGAAGGGCGTCAATCATATCCAACAGACACATTCGCCCCCCACGCACTTCGGTGTAAAACCAATGGGGCACATATTTTCTGGACAATCGGAATCATCTTTACATGGAATAGCTGTTGTAATGAAAAAAGAGAATGTTAATAAAATGAGATAAAAGACTCATATGTATAGATTAAATAACCAAAATTGAGAAGGATGAAAAAATGGCATACCAGTAACGTTAGTTGACATAAGAAATAGAGAAAGAAATAAAACCATAACATAAACAAACTTGAGAATTACAGCCATATTCTCGCCCATTTGTAAATAACAAATAATCAGATTTTATCAATTTGTAATTGTGGAACTATAATTTATAAACCTCATCCTTACATCTATTAAATAATTGAATTGTAAATAAATAAAAAACTACCTAAAATTAGAACCATTATTAAATGCCTCTTAAGAACATAATTTGTTATATTTTCCCCTTTAGCACACGTAAGGAGGTAACATAAAAAGTCTGCTAATCATTTTTACGAAATTCATTTTTATTTTACCAACTTTCCATTATTATTAACCTTTGATGATAGATAAGGGAAAAATCAAAAAAGATAAATAATATTGTTGGACTATGAAAAAGTTATTGGTTTAAACTAATGCACCAATAGGTGACAAAATATTTATGTGTAATTTGAATATATAGTAGAATTATAATGGTGCATTGGTTGTTTTTTTTTGATAAGTAATGGTGCATTGGTTGTGATTGTGTCGTGTGAGCTATAGCTAACGTAAATCTTGGATTTCAAATTCTTCAGTACATTCTCAGAAGAACACGAAAAGTTCATGATCGGTAATGATGTATGTTTGGATCGATGAAAAGGCATGTGATATCCAATGCCTGTAGTGGTGGATAAGGTATTTTCTCTTGAAGAGAAGCACATGTAAAGATGTCCCACAACCATCTACAAAAAATACAATGCATGTAGTGTGTTCTTCAACAAAACTTGTGTCCTTCACATCGAATATGTAAATTACATTTTTCATAACCTTGACCATGAAGTTATTAGTAGTAATATTAATCCTTAGAAATAAGGTTTATAATAACCCTATAATGAAAATGGAATAGAGAATAATTTGAACCTACTGTTACACACCTGAGCAAAAACTCCAGTGTTGCATGAGAAAAGTTTGGCGTATGTTTGTGACATGTGTAACTGTTCCAACATTTGCGGAGCTTGGGGTAGCCTTCACACAAACCACCGTTGATATAAGTAGAGGTAGTTGTTAATCGCCATGTAAAACACTGAAAGAGTTTTTCGAAATAGTGTGTGTTCAGTTCGTGACTTGGATCTCGGATCCTGAGTCGATAGCTGTTGCTTGATGTCTCTGTATGGTCTTCTCCTTGGCTCGAGGTTGGAAGAATGTCTTCTGAGTCGAAATCCTCTGATGCTAAAGTCAGCAATCAGAAGTCACTGAGAGGAACAAATAAAGGAATGGAATATTACAGACGCGGATTTGTAGACGCGGATCTGGGAATGGAATATTTCAAGGAATGGAATATTATCAAGGCAAGCTAACCTTTTCACATTTCGTTTGATGTTCGCATATCAAACTTGCCTCTTAACCCTATCCGTCGGATCAGGCGAAAGCAATCTACATTGTTGATCTTGATTCCTCGAGGGGACTCGTTCGTTTGGCTGGATCCAATAGTGGATTGGCCCGTTTTCCAAGCCGATTTGGGCCTCTTGGCCCAGTCCGGAATAGTTGCACCCCAAGTCGAGGTCTGTCACGACAGTGCGGCCTCGACTTGAATGTCAGGTTAGTCTCGGTTATTTTATGGTGTCAGACTATATTAAAGGTCACATGAATTAACGTTTTCACTCGGGTGCCTGGAGAAGTGTACGCGTCGTGGTGTCAGAGAGACATGACGTTTGGAGGGAACGAAAATGTCACGAAACGTCTTATCATAAATGGCCGCGTTAGTTCTTGTGCCCCCGTATTAATTTTCTCGGTTTTGGTGGCATCGCTTTGCCTATCGGGTTTCACGCCCTTATACATAGAGGTGTGGTTTCATCCTTCCTATGTATTTTTTTTCCACTGTCCCTGATTTCTCTCGGGTCTTGAGTGCTTTGGAGAGAAATATTTTTTGGTGAACCGACGATGATCCTTCGTGTTTTCAAGATTTGGAATGCCTCGGGCAATAATAAGTGACGGAGGTTTACAATTTTGCAATAAACCATTTGAAAACCTAATGAAAAAATATGGTATTCATCCCAAAGTGTCAACCCCATATCATCCAAATACAAATGGACAAGCAGAACTTGCGAACAGGGAGATCAAACATATCTTGGAGAAAACAGTCAATCCAAATAGAAAAGATTGGTCACTCAGATTGACTGATGCATTGTGGGTCTACCGGACAGCATTCAAAACATCTCTGGGTATGTCTCCTTATCGCCTTGTTTTTGGAAAACCGTGTCATTTACCTGTTGAATTAGAACATAAGGCTATTTGGGCTATCAAAATGTTTAATTTCAACTTGGATGAAGCTAGTTCAGTGAGAAAACTCCAGCTGAATAATTTAGAAGAAATCAGGAATGATGCGTATGAAAATTCTAGAATTTTCAGAGAAAAAATGAAAGTATTTCATGACAAACACATTGTTAGAAAAACATTTGAAATTGGGCAAAAAGTTCTTTTGTAAAATTCTAGATTACACCTGTTTCCTGAAAAATTGCGATCAAAATGGGCAGGACCTTTTATTGTGAAAACTGTTTTTCCAAATGGAGATTTTGAAATTGAGAATCCAAGAAATGGTGACATTTTCAGAGTTAATGGTCAACTGCCATTTTTATAAAAAATCATTTTTCATCACTTTTTCTCCTCTCCTTCAACGGCTATAAAAGACTATTTTTCAAAAAAATTTCCCTATAAAACCTCATTCCACTTCCCATTTTCAACATCTTCCAAACCAAAAAAAAAAATTCTCATCCACTCTAACAAAATGAAACACTTCTTTCTCATCATCCTCACCATTGTGGCAATTGTCAACATCATTGTTGCGTTTTTCAAATCTGATGAAGTTCCCTTCTCAGAAGTGATAATAATTCTTACTGCACTATTTTTAGCATTGGCTTGGTTTGTAGATATCGTTCTTTGATGTATTAGTTTTTTTTAATAAAACGTTGTTTGTATTGTCTTAGCTCTCTTTTTGTGAATGTAATAAGAATCTGATTGCATTTTGGTAATATGGATGTGGTTATTTCTTCTTTGAGCAAACATTTTCCTTTCTTTGTTAAAAGTGACTTGATAAAAATTTACTATGCTCGTTGTGAAAGATTAAGGCTACTAATGATTAAGAGAATCCCAGCTGATTTACGTTGGTTAATAGAAGAAAAGGTTAGAATTGGTGGTGAATTTCGAGATTCAATGGTTCCACGTTTCGCTGGGTTGGGTAAAAGTACATATTAGAAAAAACGACGAGCTAAAAGAATGAACGTTTGCAGAAAATGTGCAAGATGGACATGTAACACTGGTTGTAGAAATATTGGTTGGGCTTCCAAAAATTGATATGATAAGATTGATTTCATTAAGAATGGGCTGAGTAAGGAGTCTTTGGATGATATTCATTTGACTCTTGAGACGCATTCTTGTGGAACGGTGCAAGGTGAAATTATCGATTTGTGGGGGCAATTCCGAAGAGAATCTACACTTAGTCTTGGGAATCTGACTTTACAAGACCCTGTTTGCCAATTTTTAAGAAAATTGGACGGGAAGCTTATCCTCAACTCATAGAAGGCTTTTAAGCCGTTTTTGGACGTAAAACCAGAGGAAGATGTGAGCCACAATCACAACTACTGTCTCCCATGTGGGGAACACTACTTTTGAAGCTTTTTGTTCAATAAATAGTGCATCTAGCGTGCTAGGTACACTTTCTCTGTAAATAGTACAAGCGTGCCAGGTACACTTTCTCTTTAGTCTTGTGCAGATTTTTGTTTCAGGTTTATTTTCTTCAGTTTTCTATGGTATCAGGTAATATTTTCTAATTTTTGCAACTCCTACTTTGAAACATTGGGGACAATGTGTAAGTTAAGTTGGGGGGAGAGGATTAGTAGATATCCATTTTGTTTTGTTAAAATCCATTTGGTTTTGTTAAAAAATAAATAAATATTTAGAGTACTAATAAAAAAAAATGATGGCAGAGTAAGGGGTATAAAACAACTACCCTTGAGACGCATCAAAAATGAAATTTTTTATGCTTACCTGAATCACTCAACTTCAACATGTGCAATTAAACAACTACTATATTCATGGATAATCTAGTAGTTGTTTCTCAGTCATCCTTATCTCACACACACACAGTGACAAATGATTGTGGGTTGCAAATTGACTAATCTTATTAATTTCGTTGTTTTGCAAAAGGTTACAGCTATATTATTGGGAAAAAAAATTATATATATATATATATATATATATATGTGTGTGTGTGTGTGCGTGTGTATAATACTTAATACTTAAGCTCAAGGGTTTGAAGGAAGTTTGATTTCGAAGACTCCTTAACTCGAGCAATTAAGCCCGAGGGGTGATCAAACACCTAATACTTAAGGCCAACTGGTCTGGGATTTATTGGCCCAAAGCTCGCTACATGGGTTAGGAGAAAATATTAAGGAAATCAGACCAACTTCTAACTTGTATAAAAAAAAAAAAATAATAATAATAATAAGTTGGTTTAATTGTTTGGTTTCGTAGACTCCTTAACTTGAGCAATTAAGTCTGAGGGGTGATCAAACACCTAATACCTAAGGCCAACTGGTCTGGGATTTATTGGCCCAAAGCTCGCTACATGGGTTAGGAGAAAATCTTAAGGGAACCAGACCATCTTCTAATTTTCCTACAACACAAAAAAAAAAGAATTACAACTGTTAATAAAAAGCCCAATTTTAAAAAGTTGTTAGCCTTAGCAAAACATTGAGGTAGTATTTTTATGATATGAGATTCATAACTTTTTGTCACTTTACTTGAGCACAAAAGAGGACTATTAAACCACTTGTCTAGATAATAGTGGATAATGAATAGATTTGGAATACAATAGTTTGTTGAGTTGAATATGTTAGAAGGGGGATTGGTAATATGAAATGAACAGCAAAAACTAAAGTTTGTGTCATGCTTTTATCACTAGGGACTAGTAATAAGCTAGTTGGGGGGTGTGATTAGTGAGTAAACATGCATATGTTATATTAACTTTATGTGCTATTTAGTTATGTTATTATAGTATTTGTGTCTTATTTATGCATAATTAGATAATATCTAATTTAACTATTAATATCCAATTTTCTATACTAATAGAAGGCATATGAATGATTGGACATGATTAGTAAGTGTATTCCTTGATGTTTGGGCCATAACCTAAGTTACACTCATTCAAAAATTGTGATATTGATATTCTTGGACACCTAAGACAATGTACTAAAGATATAAATGGATGTAGGAAACCAATTTTGCTAGTTTGAAGTCCAATCAACCTCAATAATACTAGACAACAATTCTGTCCAAAGTTTGGTTGAGTTTTGGCCCATAACACATTTTCGTATTTGACCCATATCTCAAGCAATTCAAGTCCAATTGATCCAATTCCAGTTGTAGTGGTTAGCTAACTCATGTATCTACGACTTTGATTCAGGAACAAAGTGCTGAAAAGATTGGATTCAAGGGTGAAAATGATATGCAACTTGATCATTATGCAATTGCTCCAGATTTCAAACTACAAAACACACATTTTGGAATTATATTCACCATAATTCAGACAAAACTCCAATTTGAAAGATAGAGAATGATCTGGAAAGAAGACTTAATGTCCCTCATTTTATCTTTAGAGACCACATGTATTAGACTTTGAATTCATGGTGCAATTAATCAAAGAAGTTAGGCATGAGAAGCTGACAAAATTGAAATGAGCTTTTGACCAAGGAGCAGTATTTCGCCCATAACTTCCACATGGAAAATCCAGTTGGGAAGATAAAAAATGATCTGGAAAAAAGATTTAATGACCCACATTTTATCTTGAGGGCCCCAATCAGGATTTCAACAAGAAGGACGACTTATCTTGCAATTAATAAGAGGGTCCAAAACTGTCATGAAGTATTGAAGTGTTCTCACCGTTCAAGCCTATATAAAGGGGGCTTTGGCAAGCCATGGGGCATCACTCCCTAGCTTCAGAAGTGTAACGTATATTTCGTATCTAAGAGTTGTTTTCTTTGTAGTATGAGTAGCTAAACCCTTAGCTAGAGCTAAGGGTGAAGCTTTTGTAAAGTAATAGTATTGTTCTTGGTTTTCAAAATGATCTTCAATGTTAAATCTTTTGAGTTGTTTAATGAGATATGAAAATGATTTTGTTTTGTGAAAGGTTTGATTTGTTGTAGACATGTATGGCACAATGAATGCTTAGTTGTACATAACAACAATTGGTTACATAAACTCTTTAAGACAACTACAAAGATAGTTTTCCAAAGCTACAAAGTTTTCTAAGTGTTTAACGTTTTATCTTCCGAATGAAATCACTTGATTGTTGGATTTCAATTGAGTTATCAAGTTTAGCCAAGAACAACGCTATGATTTTACTTAAGTGGAACCCCAAAGTTATAGTACTTAGTCTTATACAAACTTCAAACCTCACAAATAGATTGGCATACCTTTTCCTTCGAAATATCCCTGTGGTTCAACACTCGGACGTCCGAGAAATTGATTATTTGAGACAAACCTATACTTGGGTGTGCAACCATAAAGTATGATCATAAAAGAAAGAGTGTTTGCCCTCGGTTCAACAAACTCCCCCTTTTTGATGATAACAAATTACCTTATGCATAGGGAGGCGATAAAAAATAAATAACGACATAAGCTCCCTAAGCATAAGCATCAAGAAAAATAAACAGGCAAGAGAACCAAACGTAGTGAGTGAAATAAACAAGCAGCAAGTCTTTCTGCCCCTTTGTTTTCATCAAAAAGGTGGGGATCTCGTCAGGGGAAGACACACAAGAAACATAACATATGATATAACAAGAACATGGCACCTAAAAAATACATCACATGATCACAGGCTGGTAAAATCGAGAATACCGCGCTCTCTCTGGATCTTACAAAATTGAGCTTCGGCTAGTGGTTTCGTGAAGATGTCCGCTAGTGGTTTCGTGAAGATGTTCTCCCTAGAAACATGGTCTAAAATGAAATGATGCCTTATGTCCATATGCTTAGTTCTAAAGTGTTGGATGGGGTTCTTAGCAATGTTAATGGCACTAGTACTGTTATCACATAGAACAGGCACATTGTCATATAACAAATCAAAATCCTCCAAAGTCTGTTTCATCCACAGAACTTGGGAAACACAATTTCCAACCGCCACATATTCGGCTTCAGCGGTGGAGAAAGCAACACTGTTCTGTTTTTTACTAGACTAGGGAGTCAAACAAGGCCTAAGAAAAGACAGGTTCCACTAGTACTCTTCCCATCTAATGTACATCTAGTAAAATCATCATCACAAAAATTGACCAAAACAAACTGACTCGATTTCGGGTACCACTGTCCGAAATCTATGGTTCCCTTAACATATCTAAGAGTCCGTTTTACACTTTTAGATGTGATTCTTTGGGACATGCTTGAAATCGAGCACACAGGCACATAAAAACATAATATCAGGTCGAGAAGCAGTTAAGTACAAGAGACTACCGATCATACCTTGATACATTGTTTCGTTGACTGGTTTACCTTGCTCGTCCTTATCTAACTTTGTTGTCGTTGCCATGGGTAATCTCCTTTGCATCACTCATGTCAATTTTCTTTAGTAGCTCCTTTGAGAACTTGTTTTGACAGATGAAGATTCCTTCGTTCATTTGCTTCACTTGAAGTCCTAAAAAGAAGTTCAGCTCCCCCATCATGCTCGTCTCAAACTCGCTAGTCATCATGTCAGAAAACTCCTTGCACAGATCATCATTAGTAGACCCAAAAATAATATCGTCGACATAAATTTGAACTACTATGATATGTTTGCCCTTGGTTTTAAGGAATAAGGTAGAATCAATCTTACCCTTTTTGAAACCATTTGCAATTAAATGTTTGCTCAGTCTCTCATACCAAGCTCTAGGAGCTTGTTTTAATCCAAAAAGTGTTTTGTCAAGTTTGAAAACATGGTCTGGTTTTTTAAAATCTTCAAAACCAGGGGGTTGTTTTACATATACTTCCTCTTCTAAAAAACCATTTAGGAAGGAACTCTTTGATTTGGTTAAAACCTTGAACAACTAAACGGCTTTACATATACGAATGGATTCCAACCTAGCCACCGGAGTAAAAGTTTCATCAAAATCCACCCCTTCAATTTGGTTAAAACCTTGAACAACTAAATGGCTTTTATTTAATAAAATAACCCCATTTTCATCAAGTTTGTTGCGAAAAACTCATTTAGTACCAACGATGGTTCTATCAACAGGTTTTTCAACTAAATGCCAAACTTTGTTCCGTTCAAATTGTTCAAGTTCTTTTTGCATTTTTACAACCCATTCTGGATCACATAAAGCTTCCTTAATATTATTAGGAACTATTTGAGAGACAAAAGCTCTATGAAAGCATAAGTGATTAAGAGAACACTAGTGCAAAAAAGACATTTAGCATTGGTTGTTTTGGACATTTAGCATCGGTTATCCGACGAAAAATGCTTACTTTTAGGAAGAAGATTAGAGGAGAGGCGCTGAGAGATGGAGAATGGCTGAATAATCGCTGGTTTCGCTGCTGAGTGAAGGAAGTATTTGAGTCTTGAGGCAGTGAGAGAGGGAGAAGATGAAGGAAAACGATGGAGTGGTAGAGGGAGAAGATGAAGGAGAACGGTGGAGTGGTGGATTTGGGAGTTTCTGGCGTTGAGAGAGTGAGAGAGGAGAAAGTACGTTCTGATGGTGGATTTGGTCGGAAATGTTTAGGGAGAATTTTAGCATGTTTTTCCTGATGGGTTGCGACGAGAGAAGAAGGGAGCTTAGGGTTCTAGAGAGAAGAAGAAGTTCTGTGAGGAAGTAAACGAAGGACTGAAATTCGCACGATAGATTGGGGAAAAATTTGTGCTTTAGATTCACTTAAATGAACATTTAGCATCGGGTGTTCTAATACCCGATGCTATATGTGTTTAACGTAGAGACAGATAACATCGGTTATTAAGACAGTCGATGCTAAATTACCGTGGCAAGTACTTTTAACATCGGTTGTTATAACAACTGATGCTAAATGTCAAACAGAAAACTTAAGTTGTTGGTTTAATTGCAAAATTGCCACCGGTTCAATATTTAACATCGGTTGTTCAAAAAGCCGATGTTAAATGGTGGTGTTTAATGTTATTTTTCCCCTAGTGGAAGAACGAGTTGTTACGCCCTTTGATGGACTACATGGACTACCAATAATTTGCTCCATGGGATGATCTCGAACAGATTTGCAAGTCTTGGGTAAATCATCATGTGTTCTTCCATGGAGATGGTCATCGATGTCTTGGGGCTCTCGTTCCACTTCAGCTTCTTCTTGAAGTTCCACTTTCACCTCGGCTTCTTCCCCACTTTCACTGGTTGATTCAGGCTTTCTGTCTTTGATCACTTCAACCACTTCATCCTCATCATCAACTTTCTTAGCAAATCGGTTAGTCTCATCAAAAGAAACATGTATTGATTCTTGCATACATTATCAATTTTAATGTAAACAATACATGCTCTACTATGACTTGAATAACCCATAAAGATATCTTCAGCTAATTTTGCATCAAACTTACCCAACTTGTCCTTTGTGTTGAGAATGTAGCACTTACTTCCAAAAACGTTGAAGTATGAAATATTTGGAGCTCTACCATTCCACAACTCGTATGGCGTCTTGTTAAGAGATGGCCTTAGGTATACCCGGTTGAGCACATGACATGTTGTATCAACTGCATGTCCCCAAAAATACTTGTGAAGGTTGTGCTTGTTCAGCGTTGTTCTACTCATCTTTTGTGTGGTTCTGTTCTTCCTTTCCACCACACCGTTTTGTTGAGGAGTCCTTAGAGCTGGAAAGTTGTGATGAACACCATACTTTTCCCACCAAGTCATGAATGATGAATTTTCGTACTCTCCTCCATGATCACTTTAATTTCCTTAAGGGCTAAGTTTTTCCCATTCTATAACTTTCTGCACAGCTTAGCAAACTCATTAAAAGCATCACAAAGACATATTTGGACCCTCCTAGACTTACAACATCAATCTCACCAAATAAATCGAGATGGAGCAATTCATGCACATTGTTAGTGGAAATAACAGGTTTTGGATTGAAAGAAGATCTTTTCAATTTACCCAGCTGACATGCATCACATAATTGACCCTTTTCATACTTCGGCTTCAGTAGACCTCTAACATGCTCATTCTTACACAACTTAGATAAAAGTTCTATACTAGCATGTCCTAGATGTCTATGACACAAATTCACATCATCAAACAAGGAAGGCATGCATACAATATCATTACTCACATTGTCAAAATCAACATAATACACATTATTTTCTCGAAAGCCATTAATATAAAGTTTAGAAGTCCTATGAGTAATAACACATTTATCAACAGAAAAATGCACATCAAAATCACTATCACATAATTGACTGACACATAGGAACTTATATTTCACACCATCAACTAGTAAAGCATTTTTAATCTTGATTGTGTTTTCCTTACTCACACAACCTTTACCTATTACTTGAGCAGATTCATTGTTGCAAAACTTCACAGATCCACTGGCCTTGTTGCTCAACATCAACAACTAGTACGACGTGCCCAAATTTTATTGGGTCCATGGGGGTTAGTCCTTAAGGAGTTTGTTTTCACAATCCACCTTGGACAATCTACGAATAGCACCAAGCTCACACAATCTACGAATAGGGCATCTATGAGAGCAATGATTCCCTTTCTGACAATAAGTGCAAGAGAAAACAGTAGGTGTCTTACTTGAAGTGGCAGCTACAAAAAATCATTTTCTTTTTCAAATCAGAGGAGGTGGAATTACCTTCATACCCAATACCTCTCCTATCAACATATTCATGTTGGGAGTGAAGTAACTTGGTTAAGGTATTTTCACCAACCTCAAACTTTTTTAAGGATTCTTTCAAATTTTCATTTTCAACCTTCACTTTTTCAAAATTTTGTTTAACCTCAAGAAGCTCAAGGTTGAAAGGTTTAGTTTTATGTAGCTCATTCTTCAACTTAGCTACCTCCTTCTCAAGAGTCTCAATTTGAGTGAGCATGCTTTTATTGCTCTTTGCCAAATATTTAGATTTAATCAAAAGAGTTTCATGTTCATTATAAAGAGCTTCAAAAGCCTCACTCAAGTCTTGACTACAACACGCATCATCAAATAAGTCATCAATTCATAAAAACTATGGTTAGCAAGGATTACCTCAGGGGTGTATTTTGCCATAAGACAAACAACCTTGGCAGCCTTCTCTTCTTCATCTGTTTCACTATCAGTGTCAAGATCGTCCCATGTAGCCTCAGAGGTGTCATTTACCAAAAGACAAACAACATTTGCAACCTCCTCTTCTTCATCTGTTTCACCATCAGTATCAGTATTGTCCCATGTATCCTTCATGGCTTTCTTCTGTGGGTACTTGGATTTTAGGTTTGGACATTTCACTTTGGGATGACCCGGTTTGTTGCTTTCAAAACATTTTGCTTGATCATCTCTTCTTTCATAACTATCTCCTTTGTTGTGCCCGAATTTCTTTGAATAGTCACCCTTCCGAAGCTTATTGAATTTCATGAATTTTTTGAATTTCTTGGCAAACATAGCCATGTCTTCATCATCGGATTCTTCATCAGACTCAACGTCTTTCCTTGCCATCTTAGGAGTCTTGGCAGCCGCAAGAGCAAGAGACTTCCTTTCTATGATCGCTTATTTTTCTTGAGTCTTCTTAGTGGCCAACACCACCTCAAATGCAAGAAGTGACCCAATCAAGTCTTCGTGAGGTAAAGTGTCAATATCTTTGGCTTCAGTGATAGCACAAGTCTTGGGAAAGAGCTCACTAGTCAAGGATGCAAGAATCTTCCCATTCAAATCCTTCGTTGAATACTTCTTCCCAAGTGCTCTCAAGTTATTTACTATCAGGTTCAATCTTTGGTGCATAGCTGCATCAGATTCATCTTCCTTCATCTTAAAAGCTTCATACTCAGAAGTGAGAACTCTAATCTTTGTGTCCTTCACTTGACATGTACCAAGATGTGTCGCTTCAAGACAGTCCCAAATTTCCTTGGCTGTCTGACATCCTTTTAGCCTTCCATACTCTTCTTCACATAGAGATAGGTGAAGAATATTCATTGCTTTGGCATTGAGAGATATTTTTTCTAGCTCAGGCTTTCTCAGTTCACTCAAGTCAATGGCATAAATATCTTCAATAGGTACTTCCTCAGCTTTACCAGTAGCTTGAAATTTGGTAGTGTCACCCTCAGCAGCAACACCAGGTTTAGCAATATTGATTCTCATAGGAATGAGTGGTCCATCAACAATGATTCTCCATAAAGTGAAATCTATAGCCTGCACATGACATTTCATTCGACTACTCCAATAGTCATAGTTAGTCCCATCGAACAGGGGTGGCCTATTATAGGACATCCCCTCTTTCATAAATGAACCCATGATCACAAAAAAAATTGCGAGATGTTAAGCTCTATATGCAATTTCTAGCTCTTGATACCAATTGTTGGACTATATGATAATCTTTGAGGGGGTGAATAAGGTTATATGCTAAAAATGAAATCTTTTTATTTTTTGAAAATTAACGATGCTAGTTTAAATCGAATGCGGAAAAGAGGATTTAAAGTATATGCAACAACTATGCAAGCTATAACGATGGTAGAAGCAATCACAGTGATATTGAAAGCTAAGTACAATAATATAAAATGCAATGATAAATAACAAATATAAAGTAAAAGCAATGTAAAAGTTAAGGGAAAGAAGTACACCGTGATTTTTACGATGTTCGGGATAAAAAGCCCTACGCCCTCGGCCTCCGGCTTTCCAACCTTTGGACTTCATAATAACCACTATATAAGAAGAACTTCTTCAATGTCTTACAAGAAAGATACTCACTTATAGCTATCACACCAATCTCAATTTTACCAAAATTGAGAACCCACCCAAGCTCCCCGCTAAGGATTTCGTTACAATTCAATCTCCCCGATTGAATTACCCAAGAAAACTCTCAGGTTTTAACAACAATCAAAAATAGATGATTACAAATGAAAACTAGGATCAAATCACTCAAGCAATATAAGAATGATGTTGTTTAGAGTGATGAGAGATTTTGATTCAACGTAACCTATGATGAAGAACGTGAAGAAAATGGTGTGACAGTGAGAGTTCTCGTTCTTTTCTTTTTTGATTTGTAGGTTGTTAATGAAACGTGAAAACCCTAATCCTATTTATATGAATTGTAAAAATATGAACGTTGAAGCACTTTCTAACACTATTGTGATAAGTGAAGAATCGATTGATTGCTCGAAAAATATAAGTTGAAAATTGATTTTGTTCTCTAAAGAAATAGGAAGGAAATAGATTTTGTTCCCTGAGAATTAAGTTGCTTGCTTCCAAAAGCAAGTGGACAATCGATTTTGGTCTTTAAAATAACAAGTCATCAATCGATTTTTGGCCTCATAAACAAGCTAGAAATCGATTTAGCGCTTAAAATACACAAAGTCATCAATTGATTGTTTTCTTTCCAAAACAAATTCTTTTAAAAACAAGCAAGCTACAAATCGATTCTTGGCTTTGCACGAGGAAGTGAGAAATCGATTTCTAACTCTAAGAGCAAGACATAAATCGATTTCTTTCTTTAAACACCAAATCAAGAATCAATTCTATACTTCAAAAACAAGTTCTTGTAAAACACTAAGCCATGAATCTATTTTCTTTAAAAAAAATTATTCATTATTTGTGCCTAACCTATTTTACCAAGCCTAGCTCAATTCCATTTTAAAAGATCATCTCTCAACTACAAAAGGCATAAAGCTTAAGTGACGGGATCTTACACTCGTCCTATGCAAAGCAATATAACACATAACTCTTGAACGCTTGAGCAGCTTCTCCTCCGAGCTGCTACACTTTAAGATATCATGTCAAGTGCTTTGGTTCATGCTCTGTGCTTTGGTTCATGCACTGTGTTTTGGTTCATGCCTTGTGCTTTGGTTTAACTATAACCATTAGTAAACAAATTGTAATGTGTTATCAGACAAAACAAAGAGTGTTTGCCCTCAATTCAACAGCGCCTTCACAGCTGATACCCAACGCGTGGGGGTTCATTAATACTTTTGAGATAGTGATGTGGGAGCTGGGCCGACCTTGCCGGACAAAGGTATTCTTTCATCTCTTTGATGTTTTCTGCCATCCTGAGACCGGGACTGCGAGACACGGGCAAATTGGGTTACGCCGCAACAACGACCAGTCCTTGTTCGGGCCTGTGACAGACTTGGTGAGGGATTTTAAATACAATTTTTTCTTTGTGGGCTCGTTGAACGATGCTGGAAGGAAGGAAGTTGCGCGCTCTGACGAATGAGGTGAGGTGGTGGAGTACTTGTTTACCACGCGTTGGAGCCGGGAGCACTTCGAGTTTTAGACGAAGGACTTCTCCTACCAAGAATCTGAGATGAGTCCACAGGAGGCTGAGACGGAGAGGTGTTTGTCCCGTTGGGTAAAGTCTTTCACGACCCCCTAGAAAAAGATTGAATGCAGAAAGGTGCTGGAGGCCGAGGCCAAGTCCGCTGTCTCCTTTCGTTCCATGTTTGGTAAGAGGTTCTTTCTAGTAGGGTCCCATTTAAGTTTCATGTTATGATTTTGTTTTCTTAGGATCGTGTTTCTACTTTACAGAAGGGTTTACTTACCCGAAGCCCTTTGCGGAGTTTGCTGCCGATGTAGGGGTTGGAGCGATTGGTGGTGCGATTGGAGAAGAGGCATGAAGCGTAGTCTCCCGTGCTCGTCCACGACAGTGAAAGAACGAGAAGCAAACCTTTACCTCGAGGGTGAGGTCGTGCCCTCGGCTGCTAATTTTGAGGTGTGCCTATGGTGGTTTGAAGTCAATAATGTCACGAGGAAGGGGGGTTGGAATTGTGACCCTTTTAAAATTGACCTGAAATAAAAGAACTTATCTTCACAAGTATGATGTAGATATATATTCTTCATGGACATGAGCCTCTAATTAGGCAACCTTTTGACACCTCATATATGCTATATTGTCTATTGTCAGTCATTGTGCTTCTAATTTTGGATCCCTTACTTGGCTGTCTCTATTATTTATATGAAAAATTTTATTGAGCGCTTGGGGGAGTTGATAAACTCCAATTTAGTGCATTTTTAGAGGTATTTGTGGGCACTTTTAGAGCTTATATACTAATTATATAAATCACTATCTTAATTTGCTCTTTATTTTGCAGAAAGAAAGAAAATATGAAAGAGATATAAAAGTCCATTTTAATGCTATTAGGAATAAATATATATATATATCTATATATATATATACATATATACATATATATATATATATATATATATATATGAGAGAAGAGAAGAGAAGAAAAGGGCTTAAAGCCCATGAAATAAAAAAAAGACAATATGTTGAGAAAAAAAGAGGCAGGGAATGGATAGCAAGCAACAAATATTTAGGAAGAATAAGAATCCTAATGTTTAGGGATGGAGATAAAAAGGTGATCTTGCAATTAAAAGGGGAAGCAAGCCTGACTTGAGGAAAAAGGAATTGCAAACTACCCTAGCTTGGAGAGAAAGAAAACGAACTAATACAAAAGGAAGGTTTCACTTGTGAATGACGGAGAGCCGCATACACTAACACTAAATTAGGAGAAGCGGTAGTGACAACAACACATAGGAGAGGAGAAAAAGTGTTTTTCCGCACCGTTTTTGATACCGTGAGAGAGCTTTCGAGTAAAAGAATGAAATTAAAGACAAAGATTAAGACTTTCTCTATTTCCGGGTTTATTCTTATATCTGTAACTCCTGAACCCTATTTTTCTTTTATTATTATGGATACCAAAAACCTCTTCTGGTGTCCTAGGTGGATATATCAAGTAGAGACTTTTATGTTTTAGTTTCTTATTTTAATTCATGTTTTTATTTCAATTAATATTGTCCTATTATTTTTATCATGTAATTAGGATTAGCTACCCTTTTCGTGTTCATAATCAATTAGTTGATCAGTGACCGTTCTGCAATTAGTTGGTGGACCTATAGGATAATTGTGGCTATAATTAATGCATGACCAAACCTTAATTTAGTCTTGCATTCATTCAACCTTTTTGCTCTTTATGCTTTTGTTGAATTTAAATTCTTGCATGACCGAACAAGGTTTAATTTAGGGATAAGAATATTAATCGTGAATGACCAAGCAGATTAGTAGCTTTAGTAAAGGGATTGGTAATTAAATAAAATCTTGATTTTTTATTTATTTATTATTATTATTATTTATTTCTTTTTATTTTGGTTTCATAACAACTCAATTATTTGTTCATCTAAACAATATATAATCTTGACTAGTTTAGCACTTATTAATTAATCCCTGGGGATACGATAATCTTTTATACTACTTCTGCGAAAGAGTACACTTGCTCTAAGTGTGTTTTTAACGCAACAAAAGGTTCCTAAATTGAGGAGGCGGCTTGAGGAGTTTGGAACCAGGAACCAAGGGTTTAAGAACCAAGTCGCGGGCAACAAGGAGAAGTTGGCGTCGAACGAAGACAAGCTGAAGAAGAGCGAAGAGGGTCAACATGAAGCTCTTCTCTTCAAACAGCAGTCTGGAAAGGACACAACAATTGCGGTCATGTCGACCTTCAACAATGCAGTGGCGCAGGTCAAAGTTCTTCACCCCGGGATTGATCTCTCTCTCTCTCTCTGGTGCATCCTCTCCACGAGGTTCATGAGGGAAAGATCGTTAAGCCTCAGAAGTGTGGCGCCGAGCATGGGGAGCCCAAGCTTATTTATGCCCCGGGTCCTTACCTTTTAATATTTCCTTTTTTGTAGTTTTGTCTGATGGCCTCGGTCGCATCCGGGGTCACCTTGGTTTGTCATATATACTTGAGGCACCGTCCATTTCTGACTTTTTTCTGAATCTTTCTGCATTTCTTTAAGTATTATGCTTGTAAGTTTAGTTTGTTTGATTTATTTATGCTTTGCATAGAGAGTCGAAGGAGAGTTGAGTGACTCAGCGTAGGTTTTCTCGATCTTGATCTTGAGAGTTGACTCGAGGGCTGCCTTGAGCCTGGCCTCGTTCGAGAGGTGCGACCTCGTTGAAGAAGTAGGTGGGCCACGATAGGCCCTCCTCCGTTTGACCACGACTTCGGCGAGAGAGGCTATGTCTCGAACCTCTTGGGCGAGGTCAAGCTCCTATCGAATTGCTTGACTGTTGTCTTCTTTATTCAGAGGATACAGGGTCCTCCAAGTTGGTTCTTCGTTCTCAACAAGAATGACATATGTTAGTCGAAAGGTTGTCTCTATTGTGGTTGAATGTGGAGTGGTCCGATACGCCTAGAGGACGTAGGGGAGTTCTTCGTCCAACCTCTTCTTTAACTCCCGCAAGATCACTCTGTTAGCTGCCTCAACCTGTCCATTAGTTTGAGGATGCTCGACCGAGGTAAAGTGGTGTTTGATCTTGAGGTTAGCCATGAGTTTTTGAATAATGTGACGCAAGCTTTTGCTAAGATGATGGGCAGTGATTCGGCCTCGATCCACTTAGTGTAATAGTCTACTGCCATGATTAGGTCAATACCCCACCAAGAGAAGGGCCAACTGGCGACATCAATGTCCTGAATGACGCTAGAATTTGTCTCACTTTTTCGTTAAGTCGTAGGCATCTTTGGTCGTGGTGGGTCAATGATACCATGCCCTGAGTGCTTTTTTGGCAAGAGGTCTTGCACCCAAGTGGTTCCCCTAGTTTCCTTCGTGAATTTCAGAAAATACATTATCGGTCTCGTCTTTCTCCACACATTTGATTAGGGGAACCGAGAATCCTCGGCGGAAGAGGTTCCCTTCGATGACTGAGAATGATGTTGCGTGTCTTCGGATCAGAGAGGCTTCCTTGGAGTCCGCCGGTTCTTGACCGGGTTCAATGTAGTTCTTCATAGAGGAGATCCAACTATTGTCGGGTCGACGACGCAAGTGGTGGACACCAAGCTTGATGTCATACTTACGCTGGGTCAACTCAATGTTTCTAGAATCAGACTTAGGAATAAGATTACTTGAATGGTTTATTAATATTCTCGAAACCCTGTGGATACTACACTGATACGATACACTGTATTAGGACGACTATAAGACGAATTCATACAAAAGTCATATTGTTGCACCCCGAAAAAAAATCCGGATTGGACCTTTCATCGTACAACGTGAAAATATGTGAAGCCGCCATCAACATTTTTTATTTAGGGACCAAAACATTGAAAAAGGGTCCTTTTTAAAGCGGGTGGTCCTTTGAGAACTAGAGATGTAGGTTCGGGGGTCGGTTAGGTGTGGGGAAGGTATTAGCATCCCACACCTCCTTTCTACCGAAAGGGAACCTTTAACTTGATGTGCGGTTTTGACAGAGTTGATTTGAAACAATTCATTCTACTTCTTTTTTTATTTGAGAAAATGTTTTTGAAAACAGGGGAAAAGAAGAATCTTTTTATTATATTTTTTTTAAAAGTGTGCTTGACGGGATGTGACCCGCTCCTACGTATCTCCCGGTGCGATGGAGAATTCAAAGCTTACGTAGTTCTCTTTAGTCGAGAAACTTTGGTGTTTTTTTTTATTGTAGGGGTTCTCGGTCCTGAACTCTACAGTTCACTAGACCTAAAACAACAAACATCCTCGCCTGTACAGACGACGTGCCCCCTACTTTTTGAGAATGGTTTGAATTACTTGAAGAAAAGGATTTGTTGTGAGGTTGATTACTTTTATTTGAGCAAGTATCTTAGGCTCGCACAAACTGTACAGCTCGCTAACCCTAAGACGCTAACCGATCCCGGATGTACATCCGATTTGATTCCTTACTCATTTTTTTTTTTAAAAAAAAAGGGTTCAAGTTGTTAATTACTTGTTTTAATTCTCATAAGTATCCCAAGATGTTTGAGCTGTACAACTCCAATCTTAGGACGCTAGTCAACACCGGCCGTACGTCCGACTTGACTCCTTATGAATTTTCAAAAAGGTTTGTTGTTGATCTTTGAAAAAATTTGATTGCTAGAGAAAAACAATTTGAAGAAAAGTTTTAATTTGAAAAATAATTTGGAAAAAGAAATGACTTGAAGAAGAGAGGAAGAGAATTGGAGGGTGATATTGATCACAAAAGTTTGTTGGGATGGCGTGGCATCCAAAAGAAAAAGAAGTAGAGAATTCAAATCAATTTCCAAGTCAAGAACCAAAGTGTAAACTTTAACAAGTTGCAAGCAAAACAATCAACAATGCAAGCGTAAGCATATACCTTAACCATTACTACATTGGTGCACAAGAATGACGCTTAGTCATCTAACATTTAATGGCCATGAACATGCAAGATCAACATTAACCAAATAGATTGCAAGAATAGGCACACAAATAGATAATGCAAAAATTTAATTCAAATAGGCATCAACACAAGATAAAACACAAGGTTGAATCCCTTTTGGTAATCCTTGACATTTGAGACAATGCACAAAGGCATAAGTGTCTAGTCCTTTTACAAAATCATCAACACAAAACAAATTATTAACCTAGAATGAACATCGCATTTGCATGATCACAAGTGGCCAAAAGAAAGCAATAACAAGTCATTTTGTAGCCAAAATTGATTAAGCAAGTTAGAGAACTAGCATTTGCATTTTTAAACAAGAATTGCATAAAGGAAGTTGAATCATCTTAGGCAATCCTCAACATTTAAAGTGAAGTGCCTAAGGCACAAGTGTGAGTCCTCTTGCCAATCATCAACATAGAGTAATTTTGCAAACAAGTTACTAACAAGCAAAACAATTTGAGAAATCATTTTACTCACAATTGCAAACCCCTTTCACAAAGAAATAACAAAACCCTAACTTATTAGAAACTTGCGAACCAAAACATAACCAAACAACAATTTCATTCAACAAATCCACAAAATCAAGCAAGCAAATGACACTAGCAAGACTTAGGAACATTTATTCACAAGATCCAAGCAATCAAACACCAAGATCAACAACTATTCATATTTTTTTTGATTTTTGTGAAAGTAAGAAGGCATGAAAAATGAATATTTGCAAAATCAAACAACATGTTTGGACATGGGAACTTCAAAATCAAGCCTCAATAACAAGATTGCATAAAGAAATGCATCAAAACTCGATTAAACCTATTTTATACTAAGGGTGCGAAACATTCATAGCTTCCTAACACAATTTTATTTCACAAAATGCAAGAAACAAAATGATAACAACACAAATCACAATTTATTCAAGGGTGAGAAGCAATCTCAAACACCCAAGCCTCCCTAAGTGCTTGTCAAAATGTTTGAGACACCTCTCTCCAACAACAATCAACAAATCAACAATATACCAACACTAAAATGCATGAATATGGTAGGATGCAAGATTAGAAACATAATTTTTACATTTTGATGCAAAAAAAAACTTAGTGAATGATGCAAGAGTTTTGAGGTATACCTTGAATCCAAGCTAATAAATAAAGAGTATGAAGAGAAAACCCACAAATCAACTAGATCTTCACCAAAACCTTCCGCAACTTGCCTTGTTCTTGAGATTGGATGATGAACACTTGAATCTAGGTAGAAGAGATGGATGATATATGAAGTAGGAGTTAATATGAGATGGAAAATGGAAGTGAAATGAAGAAAAATGGAGGAGGAAATGGTTGCTGGTGGTTTCGGCCAAAGGAGGAGAGGAAAGGAGAGGTTTGTTTGCTAGGGTTTTGTGAATGAATTGTGAGGCCAAAAAAAAGGTGTGTGTGAGATGAGGTTTCTAAGGTATATATAGAGAGCAACTAGGTTTAAGGGTATTTAGGTCATTGTGCATCTCATCTCACTCTAGGATTGCATTTAAAATTTGAATGGAGGGTGAGGATTGAAACACACATGATGAGGGACAAAATGAAAAATTGGAGAGGAAATGGGGAGGGAATGGCGCAACATTGGGGTAGGGTGTGGTCTTGGTCACCAAGTTTTGCAAGTTGGCAATTGTACCATTGTACTATCCATGAACCCTCCAATTATCCTCTCAATTTTGATTATTCCTTTCCAGATAATTGTACATAAATCTAACCATTTTGAGCCACATACAAAGTATCTTGAAGAATATGCCATTTTATGAGATCACCATGACCAAAAATATCATAAAAATCACATCTTGAAACTTTTTTGTAGAACATTCCTTTTTGATGCCTTTTTGAATTTTTTTGTGCATAATGCATGCATGCATGCGCATGCATATATACATGACCAAAATGTTTTGCTTCAAATAAATTTCTCTAACATTGCACAATGATTTTTGATGAAAAAATATCTTATTTTTAGAAAATGACCAAAATACCCTTTTGCCCTAAAAACTCAAAAATGCATGCACAATGTTCTTCACACTCTTCAAAATAACGCCACACTTCTCAATTTATTTATTTTTGTGGAAAATTAGAGTTTTAAACCTAGGCGGACAAAATTAGGGTATGACAGCTGCCCCTCTTTATTTGGATTTTAACAAGGAATATGAATTGGCCGAACATATTCCGAGGTAAAATAAAAATAGAGAATTCAGAAATTATACCAATTTTGTCTACTTAGAGAAAACCCAAATTTTCTTTTTCTTTTTCTCTCCTTTTTGCTTTTCTTCTTTGAGTGAGTGCTAGCCCTCAGTAAGCTAACAAAACAGGAAATCAACCGGTGCCAACCCTCAATAAGCCAGCAAAGGCAGTAAACGAAAGCAGTAAAGAAAACAGTAAAAAGGTACCAACCCTCTATAAGCCGACACCAGAGGCTGCCTAAAGCCTTTTAACGAACCGCGCACGATCCGAGTTTGCACTTGGGCCTGGGGAGCACGTGGGCTCAAAGGGGTGGTCTTCAGAGCGACCTAGGGGGGGTACAATACCAAGCGTAGATCTCGATACTTCCCTAGGACTGCGCCATGTCTTAGACCGACACAACTATCCTTTTCGACTGGACCTATTGAGGTCAAAGGGACTTACTCGCAGCTCGAATACGAAGTGAAGTCAATCTTCTGGGGGGACACGTGGGTCCAAAGGGGGATCCGCA
This sequence comes from Astragalus glycyphyllos, assembly GCA_963573325.1. Lineage (NCBI taxonomy): Eukaryota > Viridiplantae > Streptophyta > Magnoliopsida > Fabales > Fabaceae > Astragalus > Astragalus glycyphyllos. The sequence continues at coordinate 23,049,360 of OY754308.1, forward strand.
AATCCAATTAGTTTTCTTCAGTTGGTCAATGCTGCCGCACTGATCCACAGTACCTGCATACGTTAGCAGATGCAAGGCATAGTACATGGAGCATGGGTGCATGTTATGCAAAAGCATGTTATGCGAGTGCGTGTGATGCGAGTGCATGCGATGCGATGATTTGATGAATGCCGTGAAAATGCTTTTGATTTTCTTTTGATTCTTTTTGATCAGCTTTCTTTTTTCTGATCGTTTTTTTTTTTTTGCTCTTGACTTATTTTCTCTTTGATGGTTCGACCGACCCGTGACACTCATGGCACAAGACTGGGGAACTTATTAGAGTTGCTGCGGCGCACGGGCCGGGTGCAGGTTTGCTTTATGATTTGCCATCTGAAGTGATTGATGGGCGCAATTATTTTCCTTGCAACATTAATTTGTTTTTGAGAAATCACTTCCTTCCCGTGACTTTTGGGGATTTCGCAATGATTGCAATGCTCTAGGATTTATGCACATGTTTTACAATTCAGTATTACCATCATCATAAAACGTTTATTTTGAGCTGAAAAAGCAGAAAATAGAAAAGCAAACAGATATGAGAAAAATTGAACTTTATTGATGTGGAAACCGGTCGTACAGAAAGTTACGCCGACTGTTCAATACATTTGAAAATTTAAACTGCAAAAAGACACGAAAAAGAGAGAAAAGCTAGTTTCTAAATGTCCGTCTCTGTGGAACAATGCCAAACATTTATGTCCTTGACCTTGATCACCCCTCTATCCAAACCTTCAAGAGTGCTGTATGCCCTTGTTTATTTTCATGCCCAAGTTTTCTGACCCTAATTTTTGCCTGGATCGCCCTTTGCGGGTTTTCAATCCACCGGGTCGCTCTGATTTTGCCTAGGCCGCCCTTTCGGGTTTTCAACCTAGCAAGCTAATTCTTACTTGGCTTATCTTTCTCTTTTTTCGTCTATTTCTTTCTGGCATAATACTTCTTCACTGAATCTGAATTGACTGGGTTTGAGTTCTTTACCGTCCATGTTGGTGAGTATTAGTGCTCCTCCAGAGAAGGCTGTCTTGACCACATAAGGTCCATCATAAGTGGGAGTCCATTTTCCTCGGGGATCGCTCTGAATGGGCAATATCTTTTTGAGCACAAGATCTCCCTCGTTCAACTCTCGAGGGCGAACTTTCTTGTCGAAGGCCGTCCTCATCCTCTGTTGATACAGCTGTCCATGACACAAAGCTGCAATTCTTTTTTCCTCAATGAGATTTAACTGATCCAGACGAGCTTGTACCCATTCAGCTTCTTCCAACTTGGTTTCCATCAATACCCGCAGGGAGGGTATTTCAACCTCAATAGGGAGGACTGCCTCTGACCCATATACTAGAGAAAAAGGGGTTGCCCCAGCACACAACCCATCGAATTGTCTAACACGGTTAGGTACAAGATCAGCGGTCTTCCGGACACCGGTGGCATCAGAATTGGTGGATTCTGAAGATACTCTTGAATTCTCTCGAAGGCTCTCCGACAATCATTGTTCCATTTGGATTCTTGGTTCTTGCACAACAGCTTAAAGAGAGGCTCGCAAGTGGCTGTCAGTTGGGATATGAACCTTGAGATGTAGTTCAGTCTCCCAAGAAAACCACGGACCTCCCTTTCAGTCTTTGGTACTGGCATTTCGAGGATTGCTTTGACTTTATCTGGATCAACTTCTATCCCTTTCTGACTGACGATGAACCCCAGTAGCTTTCCGGATCTTACACCGAAGGTGCATTTAGCTGGGTTTAATCTGAGTTTGAACTTCCTTAGACGTTCAAAGAGTTTTTGCAGATTCACAATATGCTCTTCATCAGTCTTGGATTTAGCAATCATATCATCCACATACACCTCGATTTCCTTGTGCATCATGTCGTGAAACAATGTCACCATGGCCCTCTGATACGTCGCACCGGCGTTTTTGAGTCCGAAAGGCATCACCTTATAGCAAAAGGTTCCCCAGAGAGTTATGAAAGTTGTTTTCTCCATATCTTCCGGAGCCATCTTTATCTGATTGTATCCTGAGTATCCGTCCATGAAGGAGAATAAAGAGTGTTGGGCTGTACTGTCCACCAGAATATCAATGTGGGGTAGGGGGAAATCATCTTTGGGGCTGGCTCTGTTCAGATCCCTGTAATCGACACACATCCTGACTTTCCCGTCCTTCTTCGGAACCGGGACGATATTGGCAACCCATTGAGGATACTTGGCAACCGCTAGAAACCCGGCATCAAACTGTTTCTTTACCTCATCCCGGATTTTCAACGACATCTCTGGCTTCATTCTTCTCAGTCTTTGCTTTACAGGCGGGCATTCTGGCTTTACTGGCAACTTGTGCACAACAATATCGGTATCCAACCCAGGCATATCTTCATACGACCATGCAAAAATGTCAACGTAGTCGCGCAGGAGTTGAATTAACTTCATACGATCACTGTCGTTCATTGCGGTACCGACCTTAACCTCTTTCTTGTTCTCATCTGTACCCAAGTTGATTACCTCAGTTGATTCTCCGTGAGGCTGAATGACCCTTTCTTCCTGTTCCATTAATCTCATTAATTCTGGAGGAGCTTTCCAGTTGTTCTCAACATCTCCCTCAGTTTGATTAATTGGATGATCAAAGTCAAAATATGGATCATCGGCATTGTTATTTTCAGAGATAATTATTGTTGATCTGCATTTGCAGAGGCAAAAAAAGCAGAATGAAAGGCCAAACAAACAGGCAAAATAAAATAAAGATAAAAAGCAGAATGAATTTCAAAAACAACGTTTTTATTGATGATGATAGCAATGAAGATAAAAACATGCGTGCCCCTAACAACTTATCCTATGGCCTTGGGCAGAGCCACAGGGGTGCATTACAAATTATTACTTTGAATTAAAAGCCACGGGAAAGTCAGCAGCTTCCCAATTCTTCAACTTTTCACCGGCAAAGCAACGGCGGACTAGGCTGGTATCACCTTTTTCAGCTCCAGGACCATCCCCAATGGCATCGATTTGATTAGGGTCCAGCAACCTTGCACTCTTAAAGCTCTGGCGAATATCACAGATAGGGATCTTTTTTGACCAAGGATCATGGCCTCTCAGTTTGGCCAACCACCTGCTCTTTCTTTCCTCTGCCATCCCCTTTCTCTCGGCTTGATTAGGATGGTACCCCAACCCACAACGGTCTCGATTTTCCTTCAGTTGAATAGGCGCAAGAATCCCCTGACCAGTCTTGCCTAAACCACATCCCACCTTGTATCCTTGTTCTATCATGATCTTGGCGACCATTTCCTCGTTTCTTGACAATTTTGACCCTGGTGACGGAAGCTTGCTCCCTCCGAATACAGCATTAGCAATTTCAAGGGACTGAAAGGAGGTCTCCAGAGATTCCTCAGCGGCTTCCACATAACGGAATGGGGATGGATTGTTGACTAACATTTCTTCTTCACCAAACACAACAACAATCTTGTCATCTACCACAAACTTGACCCTCTGGTGTAGGGAAGAGGGAATAGCTCCCGCCATGTGAATCCTCGGTCTCCCCAACAAGAAGCTATATGATGAAGTGATGTCCATGATCTGGAAATTCACATAAAAGGTCTCCGGCCCAATCTGAATTGGGAACTCCACTTCCCCTAGCACTTCCTTCTTCGACCCGTCAAACGCTCTCACCAACGTCGAACTAGGCTTCATATAAGAGCAGTCCACATCCACTTTGACCATGATGGACTTCGGCATGACATTTAGTGAGGACCTATTATCAATCAAAACCCGAGCCAACACATAGTCTCCGCATTTGACGGAGATATGCAGAGCCTGGTTGTGCTTTCTTCCTCCTGGGGGTAACTCATCGTCAGCAAAAGTCAAATGATTAGCTGCCACGATGTTTCCTACAATCCCATCAAACTGACACACAGAGATATCTTCAGCGACATGGGCTTCATTGAGCACTTTCATCAGGGCAGTCCGATGAGCTTCTGAACTGAGCAGTAACGACAGCATAGAGATCTTGGCTGGAGTTTGTTTCAACTGATCAACAATTTGATAATCACTTTGTCTGACAATCCTTAAGAACTCACAGGCTTCCTGCTCTGTTACTTTCTTGCCCTGGGTATCCTCTGATACTTTCTCTTTTCCTTTTCTAACCCTGTCCTCAGCATCTTTAGACGTTTTAACCCGAAGAGTTTCCGGAGCATACATACGGCCGCTTCTCGTCATTCTACCCACTCCTGATATATTGGTGACAGCAGATGCACTTGGAGAACTCTCCACTGGAGGCAAAGTACTATATTTCCAGGGCACAGAACTATCTTTCTCATATGGAAAGGGAGCAGGGACCTCAATGACTATGGGCTGAGCTTTGGCTTGAACTTGCCTCGGATTGTAATCATATAAAATCTCAATTGGCCTTCTGACTTCTCTGCCATTATTAGACTGAAAGGTCATCACGCTTTCTTCTGTTTCAAAAGTAACTACCTGAACTACACGGCGGTCCATCAAGTCTTGCAAGATCTGCTTAAAAACATCACAGACCCCTTTACACAGGGAATCAGGACACCCATTCTCCTGACAACATCCTTTCTCAATGACCTCAAATCGACACAATTCAGCGTGAATGGCATCCAAGGGAGTTTTAATTTTCTCAACCTCCCTTATCACCTGTCCAGTAGAATCTTCTATTGCATTGGTCGACGGATTCCCATGTCCTGGCAGTGGATTTGTAGTTATACTTGGACTGTTCTGTTTGAAAGAAATCCAATTAGCGTCGATTAAGTCCTGAACTACGTGCTTAAAAGCTTTGCAGTCCTCCACTGTGTGACCGATTCCACCCTCATGAAAACTACAAGTAGCATTGGCATTATAGCTCCTAGGGAAAGGAGGCTGGAGAGGCTTCATCGAGCGAGTGTTGATTAGGTTTTTGGAGACCAGATGATTGAACAGCTCCGTGTAAGTCATCATGATTGAATCAAAACCGACGCGCTTCTTATATTGGTAGTTCTGGGCTTTATAACCATCATTGGCTCGTTGAGGTTGCACTGGTGCCGAGAATGGTATCGTCTGCGGTGGAGTACTGAAAGATGGATTTCCTCCGGAAATTACATTGGTCTCTCCCTCTTTCTTTTTAGGGAAATGAGAAGAGGGCTTTCTTTGTCCACCTGAACTGCCTGAACTACCTGAACTACCAAAGTGGTTGGCGATCTTCCCGCTACGCAAACCGTTTTCAAGCCTTTCCCCAATAACTACCATGTCTGAGAAATTTGACGAGACACTCCCTATCAGTCTGTCGTAGTAGATTGCCGGAAGAGTTTCCATGAACATGTATACCATCTCTTTCTCTGTTAGTGATGGCTTTACTTGTGCAGCTGTACTTCTCCACCGTTGGGCGTATTCTTTAAAAGATTCTTTATCTCCTTTGCCCATGTGCTGTAACTGAGATCGATCTGGAGCCATATCCATATTGTACTGGTACTGTTTCAAAAAGGCTTCTGAGAGGTCCTTCCAACTATGGATGTCGGAAGACTGTAACTGCATGTACCAGTCTAAGGATGCCCCAGCTAAGCTATTCTGAAAGCAGTGGATCAACAGCTTATCATCACTAGCATGCGCAGCCATTTTTCCGCAATACATGGTTATATGACTTGATGGACAACCAGCTCCCCGGTACTTGTCAAAATCAGGTGCCTTAAACTTTGGAGGAAGGACTATATCTGGAACGAGACACAAATCACGGGCATCCTTGACTCTAACACCTGTACCTTCCACAGCCCTTAACCGTTCTTCAAGCACACGATACTGGTCTCTGGGCTGAGAGTTTTCAAACACATGCCCCTGAGGATGACTACTCATGCCATAATAATTTCCCCCAAACTGAGCGGGATTTCCTACTTGATACGCAACATTCTGAGGATTGGTAGTGATCCCAGGAGTAGGACTGAGTGGATTTCTCTGTAGCGCAGCATCGTGATTAGGAGCGTGGACCTGTGGTCCACCAACAACTCCACCAGGTACGACCACAGCAGCCTGACTTGGCCCTGTTACCCCAGCTGGATTGGATTCAACATTTTGAGGCGTATAACCGACTGGCATTCCCCACGGGTACCTCTGAGCAGCTGGATGGCCCTGACCGTTTGCCCCTGGAGAGTGGACAAAATGAGGGATCCCCGTTCCCGGAGGAGGAGTAGTAGTTGCAGTATTAACAGGCCCCGGAGGGGGAATGAAGGTGACAACTCCATCAGGGTTTACAACGGCGGTGGCCTCAGAACTGGCCCCACCTTTCAGATTCCTCAGCATACCCATCATTTCAACCATCTGGGCCTCCATAGCCCCTACCTTATCCTTCAAAACCCGGTTTTCTTGAGCTAGCTGCTCGGGGTTGAGTATCTCTATAACCGGATCATTCGGACCCGAGTGGTAACTCTCAACCTCAATGTCTGGCTTTTCTTGATTCTCTGCCATGAGCCTTGCCTGTAGACGAGTGTAGTAACGGTGATGGCGAACCAGCTTGCCTTTTCTGTTTGTTTAAACATTTATTGTGTAAGAGCCTGAATGAATAGATGCATGGATGCATGAAATGAATGGATGCATAAGTATATGTGTATGCATGCGATGCAAAATGCGTTTTTTTTATTATTATTTTTCACGTGGTGCCGGGGATATCACATATTTTATTTGGGTAAACAACAAGGATCGAGAATGTGAAATGAACCATACAATTTTATTTGAACTGAAACACATAATCCTTTTATTTATTCATAACGTAAAAGAAGGAGCACATCATAAAGAGTTCTCAAAGCAACAATTAAAAGGAAACTATAATAACCAGAATTTCAAACAACAACTAAGTCCCTGCATTGGTTCCTCTTCCTCTTTCTTGAAGTGGAAGGACGATCTGCCTGCCCCCTCATCTCCAAGAACAAACCCCTGACATACCGGAGTAGTGCACACATCCACGGCAATCTCTGCAGCTCTGAGGCGCCTTGGGAGGCCTGTAACAGTATCATAGCACAGCTTGGACAAGAGTGCATACTTCTCTTGCAAGCGCCGGCAATGATCATCCAATCTTCGATGCTCTTCCATTAAGTAGGACATCTCAGCCCTGAACCTCCCTAGCAAATCACCCTGGTGCCTCGCATGGTCCTCCAATGCCCTAGATTTCCTGAGCTCCCCCTGAAGCAGCGCTTGACAGTCTTCAAGCCTCTCTCGCACCAGCTTTCTTGCTTGCACCTCAGTTTTGAGCTTGCTCTCATAGTCAGCAGTAAGAGTCTTCAACTGTGCTTTTGCTTCCTTCAATTGGCCTCGCAAGCTCCTCTCTAATTCCTTGGAGACATTCAACTGAACCTTCCATGCACGGGCATCATCAAGCGCTCTGTTTCTATCCAGATTTCGCACCCTGATTTCGCCTGTAGCACTTTTGAGACCACCCTGCATGTCAATGAGCTTTTGGTCACTGGCGGCGATTCTCTCTTTGAAGTCAGCAAGACATTTCTCTTTGAATTCATTTTCTTGCTCTAAGTTCTTTTTCTCTTGGAGCAGCTTTTCCAACCGGGCCTGCAATTCTAACTTCTCTTGCTGGGACTGAGATAAGGCAGCCTTGAGCCCCTCAACCTCCTCATTAAGAATAGGAGCAGGAGGAGGAACCTCAACTTCAACCTGAGGAATGCCTCTAAATGGGAGCTTAACTGCTCGAGCCCGGAGCTGGACCCACTGAAGGTACTCTTCCCCCACACTTGTATCTCTGCGACCCAACTCATTACGCCCTTTCTTTACCGGCCTGTTCCAAGCACGAACAATCCTTCTCAACAAACTCAAATCCCCGGAACCTCTATCATGTAACACAAAGCCAGCCAAAGACTCAATCAATGGTGGGCTTGTCATTGGGTAACCCAACTGCCTCAACGCAAGAGCAGGGTTGTAGGTGATACATCCCCTAGTGCCAATGAGTGGAACATTCGGAAAGCCGTTGAGCTGAGAGATGAATTCTGGTGTATCCCGGGCCAGAGTGCACCACGAGATATCACCTCCTCTAAGGCTAGCAATAAACCACTTCCACTCATCTTTTCCTTTGTTTTCAATGTGTCCTTTAAACACATGTGAGGCGAACCACCGATACAGAACTGGCAAACAACACCTAACCATCCCTCCTCCCTTAGAGTGACGATCAACAAGAGAATAGTACAAATCAGCTAAAATAACAGAGGTGGGGTTTTGTTCCCGCTTTTTGAATGCAAGGAACACATCAATAGCTGCAGCATCAACAAAATTCTCAACACAAGGGAACAAGACAACTCCATAGACAAGGAGGGCAAGCACATTAGAGAAAACTTTCCACTCCTTCTTGGCAAGTAGGGCCTCAGCTTCTACTTCTAAGAATTTTCTTGACAGACCTTGCCTTTGACCCTTGACTTCCACATTTTTAATCAAAAATTCCTCTTTAATCTGAAGAATGCCAGCCAAAGCCTTTGCTAATGAATACCTCTCCACATAAGAATACGGCTTGCAGTTCGCAGCAGGAAAGCCCAAGATCTTCTCAAATTCTTCTAAAGTGGGGACCAGCTGATAATCTTGGAAAGTGAAGCAACGGTATTCGGGATCAAAGAACTGGGTCAAAGCAGTGAGGGCCTCAGTTTGAACATTCACCTCTAGCAAATCGAGGAGATTACCATATGTACCCTGATAAGCCTCTTTTCGCCGTGGGGGAAGCTGATTACCGAACCTAACCAAGCTTTGGACGTCCTGTTGCTTAAAATTCCACTTGAGGGTTCTTTTCACATTCTGATCCATTTTTCTTTCTCTTTTTTTTTGGTACCTACAATTTCCCCGGCACTGGTGAGAATGCATGCAAAGTGTATGAATGGATGCATGATGAAAAAAATAATAATATTTTCAACATAACAGTTTTTCAAAAGCTAGAAATTCACATACATTTTTTTTGGAAATTTTCGGTTTATTTGCAAAAATCTTTATTTTCGGTTTCTTAGAGATAGGGTACAGCTATTTCTACGGGTACACACTTCAAGGATAGCACTAAAAGAAGGACCCTAAATAAGGTTCCTAGAGCCAACGACCTCATCTGAGAGCACCGATCCCAGGGACGTACGTCCAAGTGATGATGTCTTCAATCAAAGCCAAACTCTAGGTGAAGTCTTCGCAACCACCCAACAAGACGTACGTCCAGTGAGCAGCCACTAATGACTTCGTTCTAGCCTAAGGTATGCTCTAGCCCGGGTATAGGGCTGTCTCACCAAGAAATAAAGGTAAAAAGTGCAACGTGGGTGTAGGAGCACAATGATAAATATACCCCCCACCTGCAAGGAAAAACCAGAAACAGTCCAGACAAGGAGTCGTCTACCCTAGAGTTTTGCAAACACATATCATTTCAACATAAGCAAGTAAACTACCCTAGGGTTTCAACAATCATATGCACCGCTTACCTCGAGAAAGGGTGCCAAGAAGAGGGGACATAATTGAATCGGGGAAATGCATGAACTTACCTCGAAGAAAGGGAGCGAAGAAGAAGGGATCATAGTAGAATTGGGGGAATGATGCATGAGCTTACCTTGAAGAAAGGGAGCAAAGAAGAAGGGGACATGGTGATTGGAGAAATGCATGATCATATTAAACATATAAACAAAAGAAGATGAAAGGAGAAGAAGGAACAAGAAGCGAACATAGAAGAAGAAGAGTCAAATGCACATGAATGCAACATAACAACACGAGAATGCAAGAGAACATTCAAACATCAGAAAGAGAGAAGAAAAAGAAGGAGAATAAATGAGAGAAATAGAACAACGTGAAAATTTGTGAAGCCGCCATCAACATTTTTTATTTAGGGACCAAAACATTGAAAAAGGGTCCTTTTTAAGGCGGGTGGTCCTTTGAGAACTAGAGATGTAGGTTCGGGGGTCGGTTAGGTGTGGGGAAGGTATTAGCATCCCACACCTCCTTTCTACCGAAAGGGAACCTTTAACTTGATGTGCGGTTTTGACAGAGTTGATTTGAAACAATTCATTCTACTTCTTTTTTTATTTGAGAAAATGTTTTTGAAAACAGGGGAAAAGAAGAATCTTTTTATTATATTTTTTTTAAAAGTGTGCTTGACGGGATGTGACCCGCTCCTACGTATCTCCCGGTGCGATGGAGAATTCAAAGCTTACGTAGTTCTCTTTAGTCGAGAAACTTTGGTGTTTTTTTTATTGTAGGGGTTCTCGGTCCTGAACTGTACAGTTCACTAGACCTAAAACAACAAACATCCTCGCCTGTACAGACGACGTGCCCCCTACTTTTTGAGAATGGTTTGAATTACTTGAAGAAAAGGATTTGTTGTGAGGTTGATTACTTTTATTTGAGCAAGTATCTTAGGCTCGCACAAACTGTACAGCTCGCTAACCCTAAGACGCTAACCGATCCCGGATGTACATCCGATTTGATTCCTTACTCATTTTTTTTTTAAAAAAAAGGGTTCAAGTTGTTAATTACTTGTTTTAATTCTCATAAGTATCCCAAGATGTTTGAGCTGTACAACTCCAATCTTAGGACGCAAGTCAACACCGGCCGTACGTCCGATTTGACTCCTTATGAATTTTCAAAAAGGTTTGTTGTTGATCTTTGAAAAAATTTGATTGCTATAGAAAAACAATTTGAAGAAAAGTTTTAATTTGAAAAATAATTTGGAAAAAGAAATGACTTGAAGAAGAGAGGAAGAGAATTGGAGGGTGATATTGATCACAAAAGTTTGTTAGGATGGCGTGGCATCCAAAAGAAAAAGAAGTAGAGAATTCAAATCAATTTCCAAATCAAGAACCAAAGTGTAAACTTTAAGAAAGTTGCAAGCAAAACAATCAACAATGCAAGCGTAAGCATATACCTTAACCATTACTACATTGGTGCACAAGAATGACGCTTAGTCATCTAACATTTAATGGCCATGAACATGCAAGATCAACATTAACCAAATAGATTGCAAGAATAGGCACACAAATAGATAATGCAAAAATTTAATTCAAATAGGCATCAACACAAGATAAAACACAAGGTTGAATCCCTTTTGGTAATCCTTGACATTTGAGACAATGCACAAAGGCATAAGTGTCTAGTCCTTTTACCAAATCATCAACACAAAACAAATTATTAACCTAGAATGAACATCGCATTTGCATGATCACAAGTGACCAAAAGAAAGCAATAACAAGTCATTTTGTAGCCAAAATTGATTAATCAAGTTAGAGAACTAGCATTTGCATTTTTAAACAAGAATTGCACAAAGGAAGTTGAATCATCTTAGTCAATCCTCAACATTTAAAGTGAAGTGCCTAAGGCACAAGTGTGAGTCCTCTTGCCAATCATCAACATAGAGTAATTTTGCAAACAAGTTACTAACAAGCAAAACAATTTGAGAAATCATTTTACTCACAATTGCAAACCCCTTTCACAAAGAAATAACAAAACCCTAACTTATTAGAAACTTGCGAACCAAAACATAACCAAACAACAATTTCATTCAACAAATCCACAAAATCAAGCAAGCAAAGGACACTAGCAAGACTTAGGAACATTTATTCACAAGATCCAAGCAATCAAACACCAAGATCAACAACTATTCATATTTTTTTTGATTTTTGTGACAGTAAGAAGGCATGAAAAATGAATATTTGCAAAATCAAACAACATGTTTGGACATGGGAACTTCAAAATCAAGCCTCAATAACAAGATTGCATAAAGAAATGCATCAAAACTCGATTAAACCTATTTTATAATAAGGGTGCGAAACATTCATAGCTTCCTAACACAATTTTATTTCACAAAATGCAACAAACAAAATGATAACAACACAAATCACAATTTATTCAAGGGTGAGAAGCAATCTCAAACACCCAAGCCTCCCTAAGTGCTTGTCAAAATGTTTGAGACACCTCTCACCAACAACAATCAACAAATCAACAATATACCAACACTAAAATGCATGAATATGGTAGGATGCAAGATTAGAAACATAATTTTTACATTTTGATGCAAAAAAAAACTTAGTGAATGATGCAAGAGTTTTGAGGTATACCTTGAATCCAAGCTAATAAATAAAGAGTATGAAGAGAAAACCCACAAATCAACTAGATCTTCACCAAAACCTTCCGCAACTTGCCTTGTTCTTGAGATTGGATGATGAACACTTGAATCTAGGTAGAAGAGATGGATGATATATGAAGTAGGAGTTAATATGAGATGGAAAATGGAAGTGAAATGAAGAAAAATGGAGGAGGAAATGGTTGCTGGTGGTTTCGGCCAAAGGAGGAGAGGAAAGGAGAGGTTTGTTTGCTAGGGTTTTGTGAATGAATTGTGAGGCCAAAAAAAAGGTGTGTGTGAGATGAGGTTTCTAAGGTATATATAGAGAGCAACTAGGTTTAAGGGTATTTAGGTCATTGTGCATCTCATCTCACTCTAGGATTGCATTTAAAATTTGAATGGAGGGTGAGGATTGAAACACACATGATGAGGGACAAAATGAAAAATTGGAGAGGAAATGGGGAGGGAATGTCGCAACATTGGGGTAGGGTGTGGTCTTGGTCACCAAGTTTTGCAAGTTGGCAATTGTACCATTGTACTATCCATGAACCCTCCAATTATCCTCTCAATTTTGATTATTCCTTTCCAGATAATTGTACATAAATCTAACCATTTTGAGCCACATACAAAGTATCTTGAAGAATATGCCATTTTATGAGATCACCATGACCAAAAATATCATAAAAATCACATCTTGAAACTTTTTTGTAGAACATTCCTTTTTGATGCCTTTTTGAATTTTTTTGTGCATAATGCATGCATGCATGCGCATGCATATATACATGACCAAAATGTTTTGCTTCAAATAAATTTCTCTAAAATTGCACAATGATTTTTGATGAAAAAATATCTTATTTTTAGAAAATGACCAAAATACCCTTTTGCCCTAAAAACTCAAAAATGCATGCACAATGTTCTTCACACTCTTCAAAATAACGCCACACTTCTCAAATTATTTATTTTTGTGGAAAATTAGAGTTTTAAACCTAGGCGGACAAAATTAGGGTATGACACATATCATATGGATCCAATCTCTACCCAAGATTACTGCGTATGAAAGATTCCTTTATATGGCGAAGAAGGCTGAGCGAGTAACTTTGGACCCAACCGTCCCAAGCTTCTTCATTGTGGCCAGCGACATGATATTCACCACAGCACCACCATCCACGAAGACACAATTAAATAGCTTCCCATTCATATGGGCTTTGATGTACAATGGCTTTAGGTGTCTGGTCATGTGTGTCGTTGGCTTTCCAAACAACATACCCTCTGTGACTGGTCTCTCAATTTCTGTCAATGCAGCCCATTCAGCTATCTCGGGCAAGACATCTCATTCGAGGGTCTTTGGCTGGTCGTTAGTTCCCCAAAAATTGGGTGGGAGAAGACCCACCATTTCTATGTCAGCACAAAACTCTCCATTTGTTCCATCCATTAAGTCATCCATTATTTCTACTGGACCAAAGGGGTTCTCCTCTTCTTCCCGAAGGGGATCGTCTTCCTTGAGCTCTTGCTTTGTCATAATTTCTTCGACCTCGGGTTCATTAACTCGCCGGGGCTGCTTAAGATTATGAGGTCCATAGAGGCACTCTATCACTGCTTCAATGAGTGGGCTATGGGGAGTATCTACCATCCTTATCATTGTGTTGGGCTCTTCCTATTTATCCGTAGGTGCATCAGCGACCATCGACCTAGAGGCCTGTTACTCAAGAGTTGTATCCTCGGTCAGTTTTGGGAAAGCCTGTTCCAACGCCGTAGCAATAGATGTTGCTGGTATGCTCTTGGTATTCCCATTTCTGGCCGAGGTGAGCATCTAAAGAGTCTCTTTCATCCTATTGAAAGCTCTCGCCCTCTGCAGCCTCCTCTTTTGTGAGCGAGATTTTGAGGCCACTCTAGGTGCTGTCATTTCTATAGTTGCCTATGTCATCCATTGATCCTGTGGCACCTCCGAGGGTGGCCTCACAGTTCTAGTTACCCTCAACTCGCGGTCATTAAACACTGTAATATCCACCGAGGTTGAGTCTTGAGCCCTAGTAAACTGTGCTACTCTTCTTTCCTCTTTGGGATGGGGATCATTCCCCAAGGTTGGCATGGTGATCATCGGCTGGCCTACCAAGCCCCCCAAGTTGGACGTGACGTAGTCTTTCCCTCAAATCTCCAGGCTTAGGTATGTGCCTCTCAGAGTTGAGCTTCGACAAATGTAATTGCCTCCGGTCGTGGACAAGTCTCTCTGGCTTTGAAAGCTTCTTTTGGGGTTGTTGAGGCTGACTCGGTGCCGCTACCTGCAATTTTTCTTGTAAGAGGGCCTTACGTTCTGCTACTGTGGATCCTCTAGTGGGTGAACCCAAACGGTAAAACATATATGTCTTCCTCTCTATGGAGAATTCCTGCTTAGGGACCCACACATACTTCCTATTCCCTTTCCCTCGGTTGCATCCACTAATGACACTAGTTGTGGTCCTCGACCCTTATAGCTCTCTTCCTTTCTCTTTCTTGTATGAATTGTTCAATTTGAACTGCTCTGGAAGCCAAGTTACTGAGGACATTACAAGCTTGTCCAACAAGCTTCTCCTTCAACTGAGGGTGCATCCCAGAGATGGCCAAGGAAGTAAGTTAAGTTTCTGGGAAAGGTACTCAGCACTTTCCAGCCATCTTTCTGAATCTTTCAATGAAATCTGTCACAGCCTCATCAACCTTATGCCGTAAATTCATGAGATCGGCCACAATAACTTCAGGTTGTGGCCAATAGAATCTGTCATGAATCCTCTAGGTAGAGGCACCAATCTATCCACCCACTCGGAGTAAAGCTTTCTGTACACTGGACGATCGAGCTGTTTCAACTGAACACCAAAGAGTTTCTTTATGGTGTAAGTTATCTCGGGTGGAGGCGTTGGTCGCCACAATGTATCTGGGGACCCTACACCCTCGGCTGCGGTGGTACCTAAGGAGGAGAATTTGTCCATGGCTGCCCAAGCACGACATGGGCCAGGTTAACAAGGCCAGTTCCTGGAACAGATACCTGTGTGCCACGGTGAGGTGGAAGTTTTTTCCAAGGCTGCTCGACAGGAGCAACATTCATCTGTGGCTATATATAGCAACCCGTTGGGTAGGTGCTGAGTGCTCTGGGGTACGACTGATTAGGAGGTAGGCTTGTCGAGCCAGGTGGGCTCTCGACCCATGGCTGCTGACTCGGGCAATACCCACCAATCCTGCCATTTCATGAATCTAAGGCGAAAGCTTGCCTCCCTACGTAAGCCGGATAGTTAGCCGCGGCAGCGCATCCATAGGATGATCCTTGCGGTAGACCCACCATGTCTGCTGCCTCGGGCGGCCTTTTGGCCAATTGCACAAGTCCCTATTGAAGAGAAGCCATGTTAGTGATATTTCCCATAAACTGCTCCCTAGTGTTGGCAGTGGTAAAAGTACCAGGCTGAGGAATTACAAGAGTAGGACTTACCTGATGAAAGTACGCCTGGTGAGGCCCGCCACACTCTCACTCAGTGGACACTGTTGCATGCCACCTAACAGGGTTGGTGTCTGGTAGAGTCTGATGTGTGCCTCCCATGGAAGAAGGGTGTCCTCCCTGTGATTAGCCTTGGAAACTACAGTCCATTGTGCTCCTGGCTTGTGTAGCACGCCTCTGTTCCACTTCCTTGGCCTGTTGCACTTCAGTTTGCACCATAGGTTTAACTATGTCAGCCAACTAATGGGACAGTTGGAACCGTCGTTAGACTCAGCATTAACCGCAGGAGAGGTTGTCCCTGAAACACTCATTGGCTCAATGTTTTTCGTTTTAGGAGCAGTTCCCTTTTTTGATGTCGATGGTGGCTTCATACTTAGGTTCCTGCCAGAGCGTAGGTGTATACGCCAACTATAATCCAGTCCAGGCGAATGAAACAGAATCGTTTGCCCACCCGTTACTGTCCCACCGGGGGTGCCAATTTTTGTTGTCGCCAAACTCTTAGGTCCTAGCCGTGGGGTCGGCCAGAGGGGTTGGACAGTCTTTGATTCTTCTGCTCTTCAAGCAATTGCGCCGAGGATGGAACTCTTATCCTCGACCATGGGTATCCTGACTCCTCTAGAAAGGGTCAGGTTGGGTGAATTGGACTTGAGGGTTGAATTATACTGCTGACCTAATGATAAAGTAAAGATAAAGTGCGGTAAAAAGAAGATAAATTGAAATAAATGTAGAGCTTGATTGATTTGATGTGTGTCTCTTACATTTATTCTGTTTGCTCTCTATATGTACACGGGCCCTCGTCGGCCACTATGCCAGCCAACACCAAAGGGGCAGAGTAACTACTCACGATCCCACTAGCACAGTTAGCTGGGTAAATGCTCCCACTTCATATCTCCGTACTTTACGGCTCGCTCTTCCGCACGATCTTCAAATGCTCCCACGTCATTTCTTCTTGTTGTGTCTATCTTGCCTCGGCCATTCAGCCACTTGGCTACACTTTGCCCTTGGGTAGTAGCTTAGGCACCGGAGTTACCTTCGCCGTGGCACTCAAAAGGTTGAGGCTTTTACCCTCCCTCGGCTTGACTTATTGGCCCTCGGGCATACCTCATTGGGTTTAAGTCGTATGGCTTGCCTCGACACACTTATTCTGTCTTCCTTTTTTTTGGGTCTCCGCCTACGACTTAGTTTTATTTGAGTGTTAACAGATTCAGAGAGAAGCAAATCATATACAGATTTAGTATCCCTGAAACCATCACGATCGATCAAGGAACAATGTTCACCAGGAAACAAGTGGTGGCCTTCGCCCAAAAGTACGGCATCAAGATGAGACACTCGTCTCCTTATTATGCTCAATGGAGAGGACAAGCCTTGACGGTGGCACGAGACCCTCAACGAAGTTCTTTTGGCTATGAGAAATTCTAAGTCCACGACGACAAGGGCAACTCCCTATCGTTTGGCATATAGACAGGATGCCGTGTTACCGTTGGAGATCAGTGTAGCATCATTAAGGGTGGCTCGACAACACTCCCTCAGTATGGATGTGTACCAACAGGCCATGTTACTTGAGTTGCACTCGGTGGATGATGACAAGATGGCTGCCCTCAGGAGGATTGAGATGAATGAATCCAAAATGGTCTGAACCTACAACAAACACATCAAGCCAAAGAAGTATGTTCAAGGTGAACTCGTGTAGAAGACTATTCTTCCGCTTGGGAAGATAGACCCCCAGTTTGGCAAGTGGTCGCCGAATTGGGATGGGCCATATATTGTGAGTGAAGTGTATAATGGTGGGGCGTACCGTTTAGTCGTACTTCATGAAGAAGAGTTCGAAACAAAGATTAACGGCAAATATCTCAAGGCATATTATACTACTGTATGGGAATGTATGCAAGGGAAAGAAAATTGATCATTAAAGCCAAAGTCTCATAGTGGTACGTCTTACACCGACGACCTAGTGAGAAGGCAAAAATGAGGGGAACAGACTACCCCAAATCTTATATGTGGGAGCTTCCCCTTCCATGGATTCAGGTTCTTCTTGACCTATTGGCATACTAGTCGAGGGGACGCGGCTGGTTCTGGGTTTGCTTCCGTGGGAGATTCAGCAGCAGGGATGGTGGCGGAAGAATTTACCAAACGAGCACAAAGCGTATCCCATGAAGAGATTGCATACTGAACCTCGTTTTGTCCATGCTCCCTATCATAAACGAAGACCCTATTTGGGACTCTAACCCCTTGATGCGTTGGTCCAGAGGTTTGCTCTGGCTGTACAAGCGGGTCTGCTCCGCTGTGATCATGGCTAACCTGTTGGTCGCCTCCTCCTGCTGAGGGTGGAAAATTTGTAATTCTAGATGGAGCTCTGACAGAGAGGTCTCAGTGTCCCCAATACGGCGCATGGACGTCTCTTCCTCAGTCAGCACCAACCTGCATTCTGCGAGGTACATCTTCTTCTCGGCTTGTAGGACATTCAGTCGATCTAACGTTTGTTAGTCATTCTCTGGAATCCAGTAGGCAATGTCCTTCAGGTCCTTCTTACTCTGCACTGGAAAATCCTCTGAGGATGCTAGCCTAAAGGCCAAAGATCGTAAATCTGAGAGCTGGGCAGGATCGGTGATGATTGCTCCTTGAAGGGCATCCTCCAATCTTTGGAGTTCCTCCACCAAAGGGGGGATCACTTGAGGCAGCCTCTGGGAAGAAAAATACTGAGGAACCTCTGCATCAGTCACTTGTTTAGGATTTTGCTGAGGAGGAGGAACTGGAGGAGAACATACTGGCGGAGTAGAACGTTGAACTGGAATTAGAGGCTCGCCCGAAATTGGAGGATTGGCCGCCTGTAGGCGAGGAAAACCATGAGGAGGATAAAAGCCAGGAAGGAAGGAAAATGGGAAAAGGAAAAGTAGTGTACTGTACTTTGGACTTCTTAGAATGGCGAGCATCTCTACTTCAACCACAACAGTTCTCTTCGTCACTGGCTGTGAAGAAGTCTCTGGTGGGGCACGTCGAGCAGATGACCGTCGAAAGGTGATGTGATCATCATCATCATCCTCCACACCACGACCACCGTAGGAATCTGCAACTGAAAAGAGGATGAAGTTGAGGAAACAGAAAAGCATATATGAGTAAGCAACAAAGGCACTATAAAGCATACCAACGGCTGGCTGACACCGATAGGATGGCCGTCGAACAGAGCCTGCGGACTTAGGTTCTCCTGGGTAGCAAGAGGAGCAGTGCTAATGCTAGCCAACACCACAGAAGGAGTTCGAATTGGTGAAGGCAATGGTCTCCCCCGGGCACACTTCTTAGTGCGCCAATACACTCTCAATGATCTTGTAGTAGTTACTAGTGACCATGTTGCACACTTCAGGTTCCGTTAAACCCTTCCGGCGACGAGAATAGGTCCTAGCTCTGAAGGGTAAAGACACATGTTGCATTAGTCCAAATTATTTGCATATGAAGTTGGGATGATAGTATTCCGCAAGGGCTTTGCTGTAATGAGAGGTACCAATGTAGCCAATTAACAGATCCCTGGCCACCAGAGCGGATCGCCAGTAGTCTCGAGCAGTGGTGCGAGCCTCAAGAGAAAGCTGGGATTGGTTTCGGTGAGGGGAAAATATCCAGGACGGGCAAATGATAACTCCTTGGAATCTATGTTCAAAGCATATATGGGCAGAAGAAATGCCTTTATATGTGAAGCAAGAACTTCCAGGCAAGCTCATGATGCTTCAATCAAAAAGTTGAAGAATTAGATGGGGAATTTAGCAACAGCTTTGTTTCAAAAGTGTTGTGGAAATTAAAGTGCAAGTATACACTGTCTAACAAGTAGTAAAGTAGTATATAGAGATCGTTCCCACGCGGATTAAAATATACGTTTAATTTGATTAACAAATTAGTGAGGCAAAGAAAAGTAAGGACATAAGTTTTTGGGACCATCAATAACAATGAAAAAGTAAAGGGATATGAAAATCGGAGATGAGGGTAAGCTGGGATGCAATAGCTAGTAAATCCATTAAAACACATTAATGCTATGTTTGATGTTGCTGCATAAGGTGTTGTCGCATTAGTTTATATTCTTTCAGATACTTCTCACTAGGGTTTTCCTACAAGAGCTTATGTCTAAGCCCTAAATAAGTTCACCTTAGGCTGCTTAGGCACCCACAGTATTCACCTTATGGATTTTGCCCCTCCTATGTCTAGGGTTTAAGCGGGGAGTATTACAGTGCCTTTTAATACACACTATCCATATCATCTTTTGAGATCAATTTACAAACCTTTTCAGTATTCATAAATACTACTCGAAATTAGTTGGCCATTCCTAATCCAAGATGAAAATTGTAAAACACAAAAGATGAAATGCGTAAACATCAAACATACTTCATTAAATGCTTTAAAACATCATTACATAGATAATATATAGCATCCTAACTTAGAGTGTTTAGCTCATAATGAGCGAACAATACTAGAAACATAACTTGAACATAAATGCTTAAGTCATATCTAAGGATACAAGAGAGGAAATTATACTTAGAGTGGAAAACCGAAGGTGGACTCCAAGATTTGACTAATGGAGGTACAAAATCAGCTCCCAAATTAGAAATACATCAAGTATGATCAGCTCCTCTGATTGCTGTAGCAATACTCTCAGCAATGGTGTCTTCTGGTAACTTGAGGTCGCTTTGGTACAAAAATGGAGGAAAGCTATTTCTAAACTTTCTCCTTCAGATCAAGCGTGTTAAACGAATAGGGAAAGCTTCCTTAAATAGTGCAAGGGCACATGATCCAAGAGAAACCCTAATTCGAATGTGCCCCTTGTCCTTATGTGTTCCCAACATAACGGAGGAATATTCACATCTTTAGGTGCAAGCGTCCTACAGCTAGCACTTGTCCTTCCCTGACAGCTTGCATGCTCTAACAATTAGCGCGTTTCTTCTTTCTTTCTCATCTGACGCAATTCAGCAATGCTGTAACATCTATTGTTGCAGCAATGAAATACACATATCAAAGCACAAATGAGGCACCTAAGTTCCAAATAACACTAAACAAGGATTTACCCTTACAGTCTTCTAAAACAAAATATTTATAACATAAATCACTAATTTGATTGAGAACTTACAATGATTTAGGCTTGGGAATACCTTAATAACTCTTATAAGTAAGAGTTATCACACCCCGAAACTTGAACATTGCTTATACTCAAGGAATGACACTTGGCAAATACAAACGCAGCAATAACAAGCTACTAGATAGTTGATTCAACACAGAATTTGAAAGATAATCTAGTTGAGCATCAACTTTCAGATTGTTCACTCAGTTTCAAGCCTTTTGAATAGAAAGTTCCCCAAGACTACTCTTGCTCAAAGTGTGTGTGTGTGTGTGTGTGTGTGTGTGTGACACTTAGTTTAGTTAAGACTAGAGTGGTTTTCTTTTGGGAATGCCAAGAATTTTCAAAAAGAAGGGTAGACTAACAATTCATACACAAAATGGGGGGATAAGCACGACAAAGGGATTTGATTTAGCATTTCCGAACTCTAGGCCAGTGAATTTATTACAACAAAACTTCTGCAGTGTTGCAGTACTTGTGACTAACAATAACTCTTTATACAGATTTTTCTACTATTATGTTGTAGTGCCGTTAGTTTTGAGTTGCTTTTTGCAACTAACCTTACATTGAAACACCTAAAACTATGTGCACATGACCTATTTTACTTCTTTATACTTTGCCTTAGTAAATCTCAACAACCCCCAAACTTAATTGCCTATGCTACCCTAAGTTTTTAGTAAAAGCTTCGAAATTCCCTTGGTCTACCAACATCTACCCTAGTTTCAAATCATGTGTGACCTACTAAGCTCCTAGAAACAAAAGCATAAGCAAAAGCAAAAACAACAAAACGGAAATAAAATAACAACAACTAACACAACTGTTGAGTGCTATCACACAACAAAAGCACTCAACAGGTTTATTCAAAGCATGAAAAATAAAGACAAACTAAAAATGAAGAACTTAAGGTGTAAATGTTTCTGATTTGGCTCTTGGGCTCTTTCTGGTGGAACCTCCTCTATTTGGCCCTGGCTTGTATACTTTTGGAATCTTTTGCTCTGGCTCCCCAACACCATCAGAGGTTTCAGTTGCTGTAGCATTGGATTGCTACATCATTGGGCATGCATCTCCAACAATAGACTTAGTAACTAAAACAGGTGCCTTCTTCAGGGAAGTCACTGTTGCTGC
Organism: Astragalus glycyphyllos; assembly: GCA_963573325.1. NCBI lineage: Eukaryota > Viridiplantae > Streptophyta > Magnoliopsida > Fabales > Fabaceae > Astragalus > Astragalus glycyphyllos. The sequence continues at coordinate 23,071,095 of OY754308.1, forward strand.
TACGAGATCCTGAGCTTCGTTAGCAATTCGCTTAGTCTTAGATTTCTCTTTCTCTTCAATTACTGCAGCATCAAAAGCTGCAGCTTTTTCAATCTCATGCACAACTGCAGCAATAGTTGCCTGCAGTTGCTCATGTTGTTCAGCTGTCACTCTCTCAACATCCAAACTCTCCTCCTAAGGCACTCCAGCTAACCTCCTCTTCTTTGCAGTATGCTTAATCCTCATTTTCTTGGTGGATGTAGTAGCAGAACTTGGCTCATTGCACTCAGCATCAGTTGCTGCAGCACTGGTTGTGATAGCATTGGATGATAGTGTTTTTGACTCATTGATTGGGAGGTTGGGAAGGTTGGGCTTGTGTTTCAGGTTCAGGATTGGATTGGATTGGTATTTTTGGTGTAGGATGAATGGGTGGCGTGGTAGGGCTGGTTGTTGAGGCTTTTTATGTTGTTTTTGGGTTTGGTGGTGTTTCCATCTCAATGTCAGTGAGATCATCCCACTCTGGTGTATCTTTCTTACCCTCGTATTCTTCCTCAAATGAATCCTCATCTTCTCCATCACTCTGCCTATTGATATCAGCTATGATTTCCTTATTTTCTTGCTTCTCACCTTCACTCAATGACTCATCATCGTCGGTGACCACAATGTCTTCTTCTTCATGCATCTTCCTCTTTCCTTTCTTTAAATCAGATCTTTTTGCCTTCTTTTCAACAATAATAGGCTCCTCTACATCCTCATTCAGAACTTCCTCTGCAAGAACCCAGTCTGGGAACACAGGTGTCTCTTCAGTAGATGCTTCCTTGAAATTGGCACCAAAGATGCTCTTCTGCCATTCATGCTGCATCATGGCGAATTCCCAAACAGCATGTTAGCTTTCAGCACTATAGGAAATGCAGCTAATGGGTATCCCTTCGTTTCTCCTCTAGGAAAATCTACCCCTGCCTTAACACAGAGGTCACTGATGAGGCAAGGGAAGAATAAGTAGCCTGCTGTCTTCCCCGAACAGATCAGAATCTCGCTACTAATTCACCTTCCTACGTCCACATCTTTTCCCCCTAGAGTAGCATCCAAAAAAATCCTTCTTTCTTTCTCAACATTGTTATGTGAGAAGTTGGCAGAATTGAATGCTTAATAAATTGAACCATACCATAGAATCGTGCTTGAGACTCCGACTTCTGACTTTGAACTCATTGACTGCATACTTCTCCCATGGAGTTCCTGGAGCAGCAATGGCCTTCTTCACAGCATCCATCTCCTTCTTGGACTGTTATTGACATTTTTGGAGAATGTTAGACCATTGTAGTCCAACCCGTAACATTCATTAATTGATCTGGAGTCAAACTTGACAGCGACTCCTCTGACTTCAACATAATACTGGGGCTTCCCATCCTTTGGTGGAGCAATGCCTTCATAAAACTCTCTCACAACAGCAAAAAAGAATGAAGATGGGTGCTGAACCAATTGTTCTCACCCTAATGCTTTCACAACAAATGTGAACGCCTCAGCGGCTTTTTGAAGCGCACATCCCCTTTTCGGCCAGAAATTCATGTTTTGAAATTTCTCTAGATCCTCAGCAGCATCGTGATTCTTTACTGATTTGAGACGGGCTTGGTTCTTCCCATTGCAGTTAAAATGAACGATTTGAGAGTTGGAAGGTGGAATGGAAGTGTGATGGTTTGCTTTGATGAAGTTTTGAGATTAGGGATTTTTTACAGCACAACACATGCAATGGTGAGAGAATGGAAGAGAGTGTGTGGTTATAACGTGAGTGGGACGATTTTGGGATGTTTGGCGCATAATCAATGAGATAGCCGTTGGATCATAGGGCTACGTGTGTGGTTCAGGTTTATTGGTGGGACAGTTAAGTGATGGATAAGACAAGGCTATGACAACATATCTACTTTTTGAAATAATAACTACCTTTTTTGTTATTTTCAAATAACTGACAACACGCTGCTGCAGCAATGTTGCTGAAAGCAATGCTGCAGGTTCACTTGCTACCACACCCTCAAACTTTAAAAACACCAAATTTGATATTCCTGCAAAACAAAAACAACAAACAAACAAAATACAATTATTTAGTTGAAACCCTGGGTTGCTTCCCATGTGCACTTGGTTTAAGAGTACTCAGCCAGACTATCCTATAATTTTAGAGGTCTTCCAAATCCGTGGTGATCTTGTTCCGCACCATAGGCTCTCCAAAGTATTATTTGACCCTTTGACCATTAACCTTGAATGTTGATTTTGTGCCTTCATCATACAAATCCATAGCACCATGAGGGTACTTTGAATGGTCCAGACCACCTTGACTTGAGTTTTCCAGGGAACAACTTGAGTCTTGAATTGAGCAATAGCATTTGCCCTCCTTCTGCTAGCTCCCTTTTCTGGATTTTCTTGTCATGCCAAGCTTTAGTCTTGCGTTGTCCTGATCAAAATTGAGCTTTCTGATTGCCCAAAATTGAGCTTTAGTCTTGTATTGAAGCTCTAAAGGCAGATGGCAAGCTTTGCCATAAACATTTCCGTAGGGAGACATCCCCAAAGGAGTCTTGAGAGAAGTTCAGTATGCCCATAAAGCATCATCCCGATGGTTAGCCTAATCCTTCCTAGCAAGTGCGAAATTGACTTTAGAAAGCACCATTTAGCATCGGTTGTTTGAACAGCCGATGCTAAATGTAGACGCGGTGGTAATTTTGTAATTAAATGGAAATTTTCATGTTTCGCACCTACATTTAGCATCGGTTGTTTAAACAACCGATTCTAAATGTGCTTGCGTCAGACATTTGGCATCTGTTGTTTAAACAACTGATGCTAAATGTGTGTGTCTAACACATTTAGCTTCAGTTCTATAAACTACCGTTGCTAAAGGTACCTTTTATTTGTGAAATCACACGTTCTTCCTCTCGTTCTCATTCATCGTCACTCTCGTTCTCTCACTCTTCACTGTCGCCGACAACACTCTTCACTATCGTCGTCGCCGTTCTCCTTTCTCTCAAGTTTTATTAGTTTCTTCTATAATCAAGTTCTGAAACCCTATTTGTTCTCTAAATATTCTGATTCGTCGTTCTGTTCTCTTTTTTCTCGAAGATCTCTTCCTTTGCGTCTGAAACCTTGCATACCGAGACTTTGACACTCTCTGTTAGGTTTTTAACTTCACGTTGATTTTGCAGGGTAATCGAAGGTAGAGCTTGAATAACCCTCTGTTAATTTCTTCTAATTTGTTGATATCAGATGAACCCTAATAATATTGTGTGATGGATTACAGGTTCTGAAACCCTTGTCCCTAAGCACATCTTCGTTGGCGTCTTCAATGTTGTAGGCATCATTTTCATCTTCAAAGGAGTAAGCATCTCTAAAATCAATATTTTCGTTTTCGTTCTTCTTGTTTGCGACTTCAAAAAGTGATGCTTCGTTTTCGTTTTCTTTTGCTTGAAACCCTAAGTATCATAACATGAAATCTGAATTCAAACCCTAAGCATCATAGCTTGAAACACAAAGCAACCATTGTTTTATAAGATTGCATCTATAGCTATGTGTGAAGCTTATTGGTTATCACATGAACTTTGCAGGTTATGGTTTATAAGATGTTCAGGTGTCATAGATTGGCTTACGGCTTGGCTTGGATTTGTTGCTCTTTAGCTTATTGATTTTCCTAATATATTATGGTCTGCCTATGTTGTTTCCAAATTTTCATTTTCTGTTTACATAAGCATTTATGTTTACTCCAAATGGATTCAGTTTCTTGAAATAGAATGTATGTAGGACTGTGTAGTCTGTATGTAGAACTTATCAATTAGCATTCGTTCATAACCACAGATGTCTGTGTGATCCTTATTTTGTTGGAGCAAAGCTTTTTGGGCTATTCAAATTTGTCTTGTACAAAGACAAAGATCAACCCCTATATTTGGATTGCACAAAATACAAACGGTTGTCTGCTTCGTTAAAACTGATCAATCTGAAGGCGATACACGGGGTGAATGATAAAGGATTCACTGAATTGCTTGAGCTGTTGGAAGACATGCTTCCCGTAGGCAACACACAGCCAAAACGTACATATGATGCGAAGAAGATATTGTGTCCGATGGGTGTAGAGTATAATAAAATACATGCATGTCCCAATGACTACATATTGTATCAGAAAGACTTTGAGAATTTTCATAAGTGCCCTACGTGTAATTTGTCGCGGTACAAAGTGAAGTCGGGTGAACCTAGTTTTGACGACAACAGCACAAAGGGTTCCCCTGCGAAAGTTTTATGGTTTCTTCCATTAATACCTATGTTCAGACGCTTGTTTGCTGTTGCAAATGACGCGAATGTGACGGACAACTTCGCCATCCAGTCGATTCTTTGCAATGGCTGAAAGTTGATAATTTGTATCGGGATTTTGGCACTGAGTCAAGAAATCTTAGGCTCGCACTTGCTTCAGATGGTATGAATCTATATGGTAACTTAAGTACGAATCATAGCTCGTGGCCTGTTCTCCTTGTAATTTAAAACCTATCTCCATGGTTGTTCACGAAGCGCAAATATGTGATGTTATCCATGATGATTTCTGGTCCGAGATAACAAGGTAATCACATAGATGTTTACCTTAGTCCCTTGATTGAAGACTTGAGAAAAATGTGGGAGGAAGGCGTGGATGTGTTTGACGGGTATTATAGTGAAACTTTCAAGCTGCGAGCCATGTTATTTTGCACGATCAATGACTTTCCAGCATACGAAAAATTGTTTTGGTATAGTGTCAAGGGGCATAAAGGTTGTCCTATTTGTGCAGAAGGCACGTGCCACCATCAACTCAAACATAGAAGGAAGACTGTTTACCTTGGACATCAGAAATTTCTCAAACCTAATCACAGATATCGTGAGTTGAAAAAAGCTTTTAATGGGTGCCAGGAAAATGACATTGCTCTGAATGCCTTGACCAGAGAAGAAGCCTATCAAGTGGTTAAGGACATCAAAGTTGTATTTGGTAAAAAGCAGAAGTAGTCCAAGGAGAAAAGCAAGTGGAAGAAGAGGTCGGTGTTCTTTGATCTTCCTTATTGGTCCAATCTTCATGTAAGGCTTTGTCTTGATTTCATGCACGCCGAGAAAAATGTTTGTGATAGTGTCATCGGGACTCTTCTCAACATTCAAGGGACAAAGGATGGTATAAATTCTCGTCTAGATTTGACTGAGATGGGCATAAGAGAACAATTGCCTCCAGTTGAAAGATTATGCAGTGGTATCAATTCTTGTCTAGATTTGTGTCAGTTGGAGATGTTTTTGCTCCCTCGTTCTTTGATATCATGGTTCATTTAATTGTTCATCTAGTTAGGGAGATTAGATTATGTGGCCATGTTCATTTAAGGTGGATGTACCCTGTTGAGCGATACATGAAGATCATGAAAGGGTATGTGAAGAACCAATATCGTCCTGAAGCATCCATTGTCAAAAGGTATGTCACAAAAGAAGCTATTGAGTTTTGTTCAGACGACTTGTCACAAGAGAAATCTGTAGGACTACCAAAGTCTCGTTATGCAGGGAGATGCCAAGGTAAAGATACACATGGGCCAACCACTAAGAGCATGGGTCGAGCTGAAGTGCTTCAAGCACATTTGTATGTTTTGAATAACACAGATGAGGTATTACCTTACTTGTCTCATCATAAAGAGATGGTAAAGGCCAAAATCCCTCGAATGAAAGAAATATCGTTATTAAACGAGCATAACAACACATTCATAGATTGGTTTAAATCACAGATTAAGAAAGTTGCGAGTGCCTCTGAGACTTTGAAATGGTTAGCACATGACCCTTGCTTTAATGTCGTTTGTTAGAGCGGGTACGACATAAATAACTTTTCCTTTTACACAAAGATGAAAGATGACATGAGTACCATGCAAAACAGTGGAGTTATGCTCATGGCTTTCTCAAAGCACTTCTCTAGTTCAAAGGATACTAATCCCGTACTCGCATCCCTTGCTTACTTTGGTGTCATTGAAGAGATTTGGGAACTCGATGACCGTAAATTTAAAGTGCCTCTTTTTAAATGCAAGTGGGTTAATAGCAAAAGTGGTATGTGTACCGACGAAACGGGATTTAAACTAGTGGACATTGACAAGGCAAGTTATAATGAGGAACCTTTCATCATGGCTGACCAAGCAAAACAAGTATTCTATGTGAAAGATCCTTCTAACAGAAAGTGGTCAGTGGTCCTACAAGTAATAGTAGGAAGTGGTGAAAATGAAGATTCAAGTCTTGCAATTTCCGAAAGACCTTGTCTGTTAACACAAGTGCCGACTTTAGTTGATGATAATGAAGTTGACTACAAACATGCCACTGACAATGATCATAATCAAGGGATTTTATACGAAGGAGTTTAGATTTGTTGGTTTTTTTTTGTTTTTTGATCCCATGAACTTGTACTGTTGAAATTAATGCCATTAATGAACTTGCACTATTGAACTTAATGCTATTCTGGACATGGCTTTTGTGTTGGAAATGTGTGGGATATAATATATGTGGGATATAGTATATTTAGCTAGATGTATATGATGTATTGAACCTGTTTCCTAGAAGTGCATGTAATTGAATGATGATTTGTTCTTCTTGCAAAATAAACTTTCCTCTCTTGAGTTTAGTATATAACAATTATATAATCATAATCTACTTGTATGTTCTGGCTTTCTCTATGTTGATTGCTTTAACTTTAACAAATTACTGCTTCTAAATTTGCTTCCTTTATTCAAACTGATATCATGGATGATTCCAGTGCCTGACTCTCCAAAAAAGAAAACTAGACATAGAATCACAAATAGGTTCCCAAGTGGTCAAAAATATAGTGTAGCTGTTGATTGTAAAAGAAACCTTTTATGTCCATATGCTAGCCAATTCAAGAACTATTTAGGGGTGGTTGCACGAACCAAAGTAAGCATATTGCTCATGTCCTGGGATGAAGTTGAAGCCAAGACAAAAAAGATTGCTTGGGATGATGTTAAGCAAACATTTGATGTTCCTGACAATGAGGAATTTAAGAAGACTTGGAAATCTCATGTCAATCTTTGCTGTGAACTGTTCAAGACAAAACTCAACAAAGAATATGTCTATGGCAATGGGGATAAGAGCGGTGAAACAACTCCATATCACAAGTATAGCGCCATATCTACCGAGACATGGGCCACATTTGTAAAAAGTCACTACTCAAGAGTTTGTTGTATTGTTTTAGCCACAAATATTTTAGTTTCTTAAATGATATTATGGATTTCATATATATGTGGTGGTGTTTGTTCTCTCTAACAGGCTAAGAGAGAATCTGCAAAGAATATTCAAAAGAATAATAAATACAAACACACAATGGGGCCAGGCGGTTATAAAAAGTTGAAGGAGAATTGGATGGAAGAACAGATAAAAAAAGTCAAGGAGGAATCTGGGGATCCTGATTTGGAGGTGGAGCCTACATCTCCAGAGTGACATGAGCTGTGGAAGGCTGGCCGCAAAAACAAGTCTAGATCTTATATATCCGAGGAGTCAGCATCAGTTGGATCTAAGATTGTAAATAAAATATTGTGTGAAAATAGTCTTTATAATTGATGACAGTACATTTTAAGGATTACTAAACAGAATCATTTGGACCTTCTAGAGAAGCATAATCTTTTATATTGTCAAAATTATACTGTGACCAGAAGAGTATATTTTGTCTTTATATCTTTTATATTGTTTCCGTTTTTGTTGACTTTATTATATTTTTTTTTTCATTTAGGTTTCCGTGGCTGATTTTATTTTAGTATCTGAGAATATTTTCATATGTAAATGCTGATATTGAACCCCTCAGGAATAAACAAATATGGGACCTAGATCATTTTTCACTGTTTGGTCACCGTTAACACTTTTCAATATATTATTTTATGGTTTTCTTTATTGGGTTGCTCTGGGTACATATGTTCGGTACCGGAGTAATAGAGTGAAGCTCTCGAGGCTAGATGAGAATCCGAACCTGGGGCTAAGCGCTTGGTTGCTTCCAATGATATGTCATTTGTCTGAAAGCTGAGCTCGGACGTCCGAGGTAGAACTCCGTCCACGTCGGGTGGGGGGTACCTGCAAGACACTCCGACGCTCAAGTCAGTATGTGAAAGATAAAGAGATAAAAAGGTGTAAAGAATACGATCTCGGGACTGTGCCGAGGTGCAATATTGAGTGCTCAAGCTCCGCGTGCCCGAACTCGGGGGATCGGGTGCACCGAGCTTAGGGAGGATCAGATAGGCGCGGTAGCTTAGCATTCTTATGAGTGGATCGTGTTTAAATCGTACCTGGGTTTGGAGGGAAGAACCTCTATTTCTAGATGAGACGCCGTACCTGAACCGTTGGATGTGTAGGATTGATCCTGATCGTTGGTCGGGTACGGATTACGGATGTTACTATCCTGATAGCCGGAAATGGGCCGGACCTTAGCCATTGAAGGGTTTGGCCCAGTTCGGAACAACATATAACTTGTGAGTTCAATCTTGAGCTGTTTGAAGGATGCCCGTGCTCAAGTATCTCAGCAGAACAAACTAGTTGCCGACCTTCCAAAACTGAAGGAGGATCTGAAGGCGACAATGGAGAGGGCGGAGGCAGCCGAGGCGGCCAAAGAGAAGATGTCCAAGGAGGTAGAGGAGCTGAAGGTGGACAAGACCATGCTTACCCAGAACGTGGCAAAAGCTGCTATGTCCGGCTTCAAGCGTTGCCTTAGTATGGCCTAGGTCCTGGAACCCGGTTTGAACACCAACCTGTTGGATGCCAAATATAGGGCTGAAGATGGGAGGATTGTTCATAAGGAAACAGTGATCTATGATCCCGCTGCCGTCCCTGCTGCTGAGGAAGAGGCCGCCGTTGCCAACCCCCAAAGAATGCCGAGCCTGAAGGTGGAGCCTGCTGATCTGCTATTTTCAGCTTCTCCTTGATTTGGTCCCAGGCATGTCCGGGACCAATTCTTAATTGTTACATACAATGGGCGTCGTCCCTGGGCTTGACTTATTGGCCCTCGGGCATACCTCATTGGGTTTAAGTCGTATGGCTTGCCTCGACACACTTATTCTGTCTTCCTTTTTTTTGGGTCTCCGCCTACGACTTAGTTTTATTTGAGTGTTAACAGATTCAGAGAGAAGCAAATCATATACAGATTTAGTATCCCTGAAACCATCACGATCGATCAAGGAACAATGTTCACCGGGAAACAAGTGGTGGCCTTCGCCCAAAAGTACGGCATCAAGATGAGACACTCGTCTCCTTATTATGGTCAATGGAGAGGACAAGCCTTGACGGTGGCACGAGACCCTCAACGAAGTTCTTTTGGCTATGAGAAATTCTAAGTCCACGACCACAAGGGCAACTCCCTATCGTTTGGCATGTAGACAGGATGTCGTGTTACCGTTGGAGATCAGTGTAGCATCATTAAGGGTGGCTCGACAACACTCCCTCAGTATGGATGTGTACCAACAGGCCATGTTACTTGAGTTGCACTCGGTGGATGATGACAAGATGGCTGCCCTCAGGAGGATTGAGATGAATGAATCCAAAATGGTCTGAACCTACAACAAACACATCAAGCCAAAGAAGTATGTTCAAGGTGAACTCGTGTAGAAGACTATTCTTCCACTTGGGAAGAAAGACCCCCAGTTTGGCAAGTGGTCGCCGAATTGGGATGGGCCATATATTGTGAGTGAAGTGTATAATGGTGGGGCGTACCGTTTAGTCGTACTTCATGAAGAAGAGTTCGAAACAAAGATTAACGGCAAATATCTCAAGGCATATTATACTACTGTATGGGAATGTATGCAAGGGAAAGAAAATTGATCATTAAAGCCAAAGTCTCATAGTGGTACGTCTTACACCGACGACCTAGTGAGAAGGCAAAAATGAGGGGAACAGACTACCCCAAATCTTATATGTGGGAGCTTCCCCTTCCATGGATTCAGGTTCTTCTTGACCTATTGGCATACTAGTCGAGGGGGCGCGGCTGGTTCTGGGTTTGCTTCCGTGGGAGATTCAGCAGCAGGGATGGTGGCGGAAGAATTTACCAAACGAACACAAAGCGTATCCCATGAAGAGATTGCATACTGAACCTCGTTTTGTCCATGCTCCCTATCATAAACGAAGACCCTATTTGGGACTCTAACCCCTTGATGCGTTGGTCCAGAGGTTTGCTCTGGCTGTACAAGCGGGTCTGCTCCGCTGCGACCATGGCTAACCTGTTGGTCGCCTCCTCCTGCTGAGGGTGGAAAATTTGTAATTCTAGATGGAGCTCTGACAGAGAGGTCTCAGTGTCCCCAATACGGCGCATGGACGTCTCTTCCTCAGCCAGCACCAACCTGCATTCTGCGAGGTACATCTTCTTCTCGGCTTGTAGGACATTCAGTCGATCTAACGTTTGTTAGTCGTTCTATGGAATCCAGTAGGCAATGTCCTTCAGGTCCTTCCTACTCTGCACTGGAAAATCCTCTGAGGATGCTAGCCTAAAGGCCAAAGATCGTAAATCTGAGAGCTAGGCAGGATCGGTGATGATTGCTCCTTGAAGGGCATCCTCCAATCTTTGGAGTTCCTCCACCAAAGGGGGGATCACTTGAGGCAGCCTCTGGGAAGAAAAATACTGAGGAACCTCTGCATCAGTCACTTGTTTAGGATTTTGCTGAGGAGGAGGAACTGGAGGAGAACATACTGGCGGAGTAGAACGTTGAACTGGAATTAGAGGCTCGCCCGAAATTGGAGGATTGGCCGCCTGTAGGCGAGGAAAACCATGAGGAGGATAAAAGCCAGGAAGGAAGGAAGGAAAATGGGAAAAGGAAAAGTAGTGTACTGTACTTTGGACTTCTTAGAATGGCGAGCATCTCTACTTCAACCACAACAGTTCTCTTCGTCACTGGCTGTGAAGAATTCTCTGGTGGGGCACGTCGAGCAGATGACCGTCGAAAGGTGATGTGATCATCATCATCATCCTCCACACCACGACCACCGTAGGAATCTGCAACTGAAAAGAGGATGAAGTTGAGGAAACAGAAAAGCATATATGAGTAAGCAACAAAGGCACTATAAAGCATACCAACGGCTGGCTGACACCGATAGGATGGCCGTCGAACAGAGCCTGCGGACTTAGGTTCTCCTGGGTAGCAAGAGGAGCAGTGCTAATGCTAGCCAACACCACAGAAGGAGTTCGAATTGGTGAAGGCAATGGTCTCCCCCGGGCACACTTCGTAGTGCGCCAATGCACTCTCAATGATCTTGTAGTAGTTACTAGTGACCATGTTGCACACTTCAGGTTCCGTTAAACCCTTCCGGCGACGAGAATCGGTCCTAGCTCTGAAGGGTAAAGACACATGTTGCATTAGTCCAAATTATTTGCATATGAAGTTGGGATGATAGTATTCCGCAAGGGCTTTGCTGTAATGAGAGGTACCAATGTAGCCAATTAACAGATCCCTGGCCACCAGAGCGGATCGCCAGTAGTCTCGAGCAGTGGTGCGAGCCTCAAGAGAAAGCTGGGATTGGTTTCGGTGAGGGGAAAATATCCAGGACGGGCAAATGATAACTCCTTGGAATCTATTTTCAAAGCATATATGGGCAGAAGAAATGCCTTTATATGTGAAGCAAGAACTTCCAGGCAAGCTCATGATGCTTCAATCAAAAAGTTGAAGAATTAGATGGGGAATTTAGCAACAGCTTTGTTTCAAAAGTGTTGTGGAAATTAAAGTGCAAGTATACACTGTCTAACAAGTAGTAAAGTAGTATATAGAGATCGTTCCCACGCGGATTAAAATATACGTTTAATTTGATTAACAAATTAGTGAGGCAAAGAAAAGTAAGGACATAAGTTTTTGGGACCATCAATAACAATGAAAAAGTAAAGGGATATGAAAATCGGAGATGAGGGTAAGCTGGGATGCAATAGCTAGTAAATCCATTAAAACACATTAATGCTATGTTTGATGTTGCTGCATAAGGTGTTGTCGCATTAGTTTATATTCTTTCAGATACTTCTCACTAGGGTTTTCCTACAAGAGCTTATGTCTAAGCCCTAAATAAGTTCACCTTAGGCTGCTTAGGCACCCACAGTATTCACCTTATGGATTTTGCCCCTCCTATGTCTAGGGTTTAAGCGGGGAGTATTACAGTGCCTTTTAATACACACTATCCATATCATCTTTTGAGATCAATTTACAAACCTTTTCAGTATTCATAAATACTACTCGAAATTAGTTGGCCGTTCCTAATCCAAGATGAAAATTGTAAAACACAAAAGATGAAATGCGTAAACATCAAACATACTTCATTAAATGCTTTAAAACATCATTACATAGATAATATATAGCATCCTAACTTAGAGTGTTTAGCTCATAATGAGCGAACAATACTAGAAACATAACTTGAACATAAATGCTTAAGTCATATCTACGGATACAAGAGAGGAAATTATACTTAGAGTGGAAAACCGAAGGTGGACTCCAAGATTTGACTAATGGAGGTACAAAATCAGCTCCCAAATTAGAAATACATCAAGTATGATCAGCTCCTCTGATTGCTGCAGCAATACTCTCAGCAATGGTGTCTTCTGGTAACTTGAGGTCGCTTTGGTACAAAAATGGAGGAAAGCTATTTCTAAACTTTCTCCTTCAGATCAAGCGTGTTAAATGAATAGGGAAAGCTTCCTTAAATAATGCAAGGGCACATGATCCAAGAGAAACCCTAATTCGAATGTGCCCCTTGTCCTTATGTGTTCCCAACATAACGGAGGAATATTCACATCTTTAGGTGCAAGCGTCCTACAGCTAGCACTTGTCCTTCCCTGGCAGCTTGCATGCTCTAACAATTAGCGCGTTTCTTCTTTCTCTCTCATCTGACGCAATTCAGCAATGCTGTAACATCTATTGTTGCAGCAATGAAATACACATATCAAAGCACAAATGAGGCACCTAAGTTCCAAATAACACTAAACAAGGATTTACCCTTACAGTCTTCTAAAACAAAATATTTATAACATAAATCACTAATTTGATTGAGAACTTGCAATGATTTAGGCTTGGGAATACCTTAATAACTCTTATAAGTAAGAGTTATCACACCCCGAAACTTGAACGTTGCTTATACTCAAGGAATGACACTTGGCAAATACAAACGCAGCAATAACAAGCTACTAGACAGTTGATTCAACACAGAATTTGAAAGATAATCTAGTTGAGCATCAACTTTCAGATTGTTCACTCAGTTTCAAGCCTTTTGAATAGAAAGTTCCCCAAGACTACTCTTGCTCAAAGTGTGTGTGTGTGTGTGTGTGTGTGTGTGTGTGTGACACTTAGTTTAGTTAAGACTAGAGTGGTTTTCTTTTGGGAATGCCAAGAATTTTCAAAAAGAAGGGTAGACTAACAATTCATACACAAAATGGGGGGATAAGCACGACAAAGGGATTTGATTTAGCATTTCCGAACTCTAGGCCAGTGAATTTATTACAACAAGACTTCTGCAGTGTTGCAGTACTTGTGACTAACAATAACTCTTTATACAGATTTTTCTACTATTATGTTGTAGTGCCGTTAGTTTTGAGTTGCTTTTTGCAACTAACCTTACATTGAAACACCTAAAACTATGTGCACATGACCTATTTTACTTCTTTATACTTTGCCGTAGTAAATCTCAACAACCCCCAAACTTAATTGCCTATGCTACCCTAAGTTTTTAGTAAAAGCTTCGAAATTCCCTTGGTCTACCAACATCTACCCTAGTTTCAAATCATGTGTGACCTACTAAGCTCCTAGAAACAAAAGCATAAACAAAAGCAAAAACAACAAAACGGAAATAAAATAACAACAACTAACACAACTGTTGAGTGCTATCACACAACAAAAGCACTCAACAGGTTTATTCAAAGCATGAAAAATAAAGACAAACTAAAAATGAAGAACTTAAGGTGTAAATGTTTCTGATTTGGCTCTTGGGCTCTTTCTGGTGGAACCACCTCTATTTGGCCCTGGCCTGTATACTTTTGGAATCTTTTGCTCTGGCTCCCCAACACCATCAGAGGTTTCAGTTGCTGTAGCATTGGATTGCTACACCATTGGGCATGCATCTCCAACAATAGACTTAGTAACTAAAACAGGTGCCTTCTTCAGGGAAGTCACTGTTGCTGCTACGAGATCCTGAGCTTCGTTAGCAATTCGCTTAGTCTTAGATTTCTCTTTCTCTTCAATTACTGCAGCATCAAAAGCTGCAGCTTTTTCAATCTCATGCACAACTGCAGCAATAGTTGCCTGCAGTTGCTCATGTTGTTCAGCTGTCACTCTCTCAACATCCAAACTCTCCTCCTAAGGCACTCCAGCTAACCTCCTCTTCTTTGCAGTATGCTTAATCCTCATTTTCTTGGTGGATGTAGTAGCAGAACTTGGCTCATTGCACTCAGCATCAGTTGCTGCAGCACTGGTTGTGATAGCATTGGATGATAGTGTTTTTGACTCATTGATTGGGAGGTTGGGAAGGTTGGGCTTGTGTTTCAGGTTCAGGATTGGATTGGATTGGTATTTTTGGTGTAGGATGAATGGGTGGCGTGGTAGGGCTGGTTGTTGAGGCTTTTTATGTTGTTTTTGGGTTTGGTGGTGTTTCCATCTCAATGTCAGTGAGATCATCCCACTCTGGTGTATCTTTCTTACCCTCGTATTCTTCCTCAAATGAATCCTCATCTTCTCCATCACTCTGCCTATTGATATCAGCTATGATTTCCTTATTTTCTTGCTTCTCACCTTCACTCAATGACTCATCATCGTCGGTGACCACAATGTCTTCTTCTTCATGCATCTTCCTCTTTCCTTTCTTTAAATCAGATCTTTTTGCCTTCTTTTCAACAATAATAGGCTCCTCTACATCCTCATTCAGAACTTCCTCTGCAAGAACCCAGTCTGGGAACACAGGTGTCTCTTCAGTAGATGCTTCCTTGAAATTGGCACCAAAGATGCTCTTCTGCCATTCATGCTGCATCCTGGCGAATTCCCAAACAGCATGTTAGCTTTCAGCACTATAGGAAATGCAGCTAATGGGTATCCCTTCGTTTCTCCTCTAGGAAAATCTACCCCTGCCTTAACACAGAGGTCACTGATGAGGCAAGGGAAGAATAAGTAGCCTGCTGTCTTCCCCGAACAGATCAGAATCTCGCTACTAATTCACCTTCCTACGTCCACATCTTTTCCCCCTAGAGTAGCATCCAAAAAAATCCTTCTTTCTTTCTCAACATTGTTATGTGAGAAGTTGGCAGAATTGAATGCTTAATAAATTGAACCATACCATAGAATCGTGCTTAAGACTCCGACTTCTGACTTTGAACTCATTGACTGCATACTTCTCCCATGGAGTTCCTGGAGCAGCAATGGCCTTCTTCACAGCATCCATCTCCTTCTTGGACTGTTATTGACATTTTTGGAGAATGTTAGACCATTGTAGTCCAACCCGTAACATTCATTAATTGATCTGGAGTCAAACTTGACAGCGACTCCTCTGACTTCAACATAATACTGGGGCTTCCCATCCTTTGGTGGAGCAATGCCTTCATAAAACTCTCTCACAACAGCAAAAAAGAATGAAGATGGGTGCTGAACCAATTGTTCTCACCCTAATGCTTTCACAACAAATGTGAACGCCTCAGCGGCTTTTTGAAGCGCACATCCCCTTTTCGGCCAGAAATTCATGTTTTGAAATTTCTCTAGATCCTCAGCAGCATCGTGATTCTTTACTGATTTGAGACGGGCTTGGTTCTTCCCATTGCAGTTAAAATGAACGATTTGAGAGTTGGAAGGTGGAATGGAAGTGTGATGGTTTGCTTTGATGAAGTTTTGAGATTAGGGATTTTTTACAGCACAACACATGCAATGGTGAGAGAATGGAAGAGAGTGTGTGGTTATAACGTGAGTGGGACGATTTTGGGATGTTTGGCGCATAATCAATGAGATAGCCGTTGGATCATAGGGCTACGTGTGTGGTTGAGGTTTATTGGTGGGACAGTTAAGTGATGGATAAGACAAGGCTATGACAACATATCTACTTTTTGAAATAATAACTACCTTTTTTGTTATTTTCAAATAACTGACAACACGCTGCTGCAGCAATGTTGCTGAAAGCAATGCTGCAGGTTCACTTGCTACCACACCTTCAAACTTTAAAAACACCAAATTTGATATTCCTGCAAAACAAAAACAGCAAACAAACAAAATACAATTATTTAGTTGAAACCCTGGGTTGCTTCCCATGTGCACTTGGTTTAAGAGTACTCAGCCAGACTATCCTATAATTTTAGAGGTCTTCCAAATCCGTGGTGATCTTGTTCCGCACCATAGGCTCTCCAAAGTATTATTTGACCCTTTGACCATTAACCTTGAATGTTGATTTTGTGCCTTCATCATACAAATCCATAGCACCATGAGGGTACTTTGAATGGTCCAGACCACCTTGACTTGAGTTTTCCAGGGAACAACTTGAGTCTTGAATTGAGCAATAGCATTTGCCCTCCTTCTGCTAGCTCCCTTTTCTGGATTTTCTTGTCATGCCAAGCTTTAGTCTTGCGTTGTCCTGATCAAAATTGAGCTTTCTGATTGCCCAAAATTGAGCTTTAGTCTTGTATTGAAGCTCTAAAGGCAGATGGCAAGCTTTGCCATAAACATTTCCGTAGGGAGACATCCCCAAAGGAGTCTTGAGAGAAGTTCAGTATGCCCATAAAGCATCATCCCGATGGTTAGCCTAATCCTTCCTAGCAAGTGCGAAATTGACTTTAGAAAGCACCATTTAGCATCGGTTGTTTGAACAGCCGATGCTAAATGTAGACGCGGTGGTAATTTTGCAATTAAATGGAAATTTTCATGTTTCGCACCTACATTTAGCATCGGTTGTTTAAACAACCGATTCTAAATGTGCTTGCGTCAGACATTTGGCATCTGTTGTTTAAACAACTGATGCTAAATGTGTGTGTCTAACACATTTAGCTTCAGTTCTATAAACTACCGTTGCTAAAGGTACCTTTTATTTGTGAAATCACACGTTCTTCCTCTCGTTCTCATTCATCGTCACTCTCGTTCTCTCACTCTTCACTGTCGCCGACAACACTCTTCACTATCGTCGTCGCCGTTCTCCTTTCTCTCAAGTTTTATTAGTTTCTTCTATAATCAAGTTCTGAAACCCTATTTGTTCTCTAAATATTCTGATTCGTCGTTCTGTTCTCTTTTTTCTCGAAGATCTCTTCCTTTGCGTCTGAAACCTTGCATACCGAGACTTTGACACTCTCTGTTAGGTTTTTAACTTCACGTTGATTTTGCAGGGTAATCGAAGGTAGAGCTTGAATAACCCTCTGTTAATTTCTTCTAATTTGTTGATATCAGATGAACCCTAATAATATTGTGTGATGGATTACAGGTTCTGAAACCCTTGTCCCTAAGCACATCTTCGTTGGCGTCTTCAATGTTGTAGGCATCATTTTCATCTTCAAAGGAGTAAGCATCTCTAAAATCAATATTTTCGTTTTCGTTCTTCTTGTTTGCGACTTCAAAAAGTGATGCTTCGTTTTCGTTTTCTTTTGCTTGAAACCCTAAGTATCATAACATGAAATCTGAATTCAAACCCTAAGCATCATAGCTTGAAACACAAAGCAACCATTGTTTTATAAGATTGCATCTATAGCTATGTGTGAAGCTTATTGGTTATCACATGAACTTTGCAGGTTATGGTTTATAAGATGTTCAGGTGTCATAGATTGGCTTACGGCTTGGCTTGGATTTGTTGCTCTTTAGCTTATTGATTTTCCTAATATATTATGGTCTGCCTATGTTGTTTCCAAATTTTCATTTTCTGTTTACATAAGCATTTATGTTTACTCCAAATGGATTCAGTTTCTTGAAATAGAATGTATGTAGGACTGTGTAGTCTGTATGTAGAACTTATCAATTAGCATTCGTTCATAACCACAAATGTCTGTGTGATCCTTATTTTGTTGGAGCAAAGCTTTTTGGGCTATTCAAATTTGTCTTGTACAAAGACAAAGATCAACCCCTATATTTGGATTGCACAAAATATAAACGGTTGTCTGCTTCGTTAAAACTGATCAATCTGAAGGCGATACACTGGGTGAATGATAAAGGATTCACTGAATTGCTTGAGCTGTTGGAAGACATGCTTCCCGTAGGCAACACACAGCCAAAACGTACATATGATGCGAAGAAGATATTGTGTCCGATGGGTGTAGAGTATAATAAAATACATGCATGTCCCAATGAATACATATTGTATCAGAAAGACTTTGAGAATTTTCATAAGTGCCCTACGTGTAATTTGTCGCGGTACAAAGTGAAGTCGGGTGAACCTAGTTTTGACGACAACAGCACAAAGGGTTCCCCTGCGAAAGTTTTATGGTTTCTTCCATTAATACCTATGTTCAGACGCTTGTTTGCTGTTGCAAATGACGCGAATGTGACGGACAACTTCGCCATCCGGTCGATTCTTTGCAATGGCTGAAAGTTGATAATTTGTATCGGGATTTTGGCACTGAGTCAAGAAATCTTAGGCTCGCACTTGCTTCAGATGGTATGAATCCATATGGTAACTTAAGTACGAATCATAGCTCGTGGCCTGTTCTCCTTGTAATTTAAAACCTATCTCCATGGTTGTTCACGAAGCGCAAATATGTGATGTTATCCATGATGATTTCTGGTCCGAGATAACAAGGTAATCACATAGATGTTTACCTTAGTCCCTTGATTGAAGACTTGAGAAAAATGTGGGAGGAAGGCGTGGATGTGTTTGACGGGTATTATAATGAAACTTTCAAGCTGCGAGCCATGTTATTTTGCACGATCAATGACTTTCCAGCATACGAAAAATTGTTTTGGTATAGTGTCAAGGGGCATAAAGGTTGTCCTATTTGTGCAGAAGGCACGTGCCACCATCAACTCAAACATAGAAGGAAGACTGTTTACCTTGGACATCAGAAATTTCTCAAACCTAATCACAGATATCGTGAGTTGAAAAAAGCTTTTAATGGGTGCCAGGAAAATGACATTGCTCTGAATGCCTTGACCAGAGAAGAAGCCTATCAAGTGGTTAAGGACATCAAAGTTGTATTTGGTAAAAAGCAGAAGTGAGAAAAGCAAGTGGAAGAAGAGGTCGGTGTTCTTTGATCTTCCTTATTGGTCCAATCTTCATGTAAAGCTTTGTCTTGATTTCATGCACGCCGAGAAAAATGTTTGTGATAGTGTCATCGGGACTCTTCTCAACATTCAAGGGACAAAGGATGGTATAAATTCTCTTCTAGATTTGACTGAGATGGGCATAAGAGAACAATTGCCTCCAGTTGAAAGATTATGCAGTGGTATCAATTCTTGTCTAGATTTGTGTCAGTTGGAGATGTTTTTGCTCCCTCGTTCTTTGATATCATGGTTCATTTAATTGTTCATCTAGTTAGGGAGATTAGATTATGTGGCCATGTTCATTTAAGGTGGATGTACCCTGTCGAGCGATACATGAAGATCATGAAAGGGTATGTGAAGAACCAATATCGTCCTGAAGCATCCATTGTCAAAAGGTATGTCACAAAAGAAGCTATTGAGTTTTGTTCAGACGACTTGTCACAAGAGAAATCTGTAGGACTACCAAAGTCTCGTTATGCAGGGAGATGCCAAGGTAAAGATACACATGGGCCAACCACTAAGAGCATGGGTCGAGCTGAAGTGCTTCAAGCACATTTGTATGTTTTGAATAACACAGATGAGGTATTACCTTACTTGTCTCATCATAAAGAGATGGTAAAGGCCAAAATCCCTCGAATGAAAGAAATATCGTTATTGAACGAGCATAACAACACATTCATAGATTGGTTTAAATAACAGATTAAGAAATATGCGAGTGCCTCTGAGACTTTGAAATGGTTAGCACATGACCCTTGCTTTAATGTCGTTTGTTAGAGCGGGTACGACATAAATAACTTTTCCTTTTACACAAAGATGAAAGATGACATGAGTACCATGCAAAACAGTGGAGTTATGCTCATGGCTTTCTCAAAGCACTTCTCTAGTTCAAAGGATACTAATCCCGTACTCGCATCCCTTGCTTACTTTGGTGTCATTGAAGAGATTTTGGAACTCGATGACCGTAAATTTAAAGTGCCTCTTTTTAAATGCAAGTGGGTTAATAGCAAAAGTAGTATGTGTACCGACGAAATGGGATTTAGACTAGTGGACATTGACAAGGCAAGTTATAATGAGCAACCTTTCATCATGGCTGACCAAGCAAAACAAGTATTCTATGTGAAAGATACTTCTAACAGAAAGTGGTCAGTGGTCCTACAAGTAATAGTAGGAAGTGGTGAAAATGAAGATTCAAGTCTTGCAATTTCCGAAATACCTTGTCTGTTAACACAAGTGCCGACTTTAGTTGATGATAATGAAGTTGACTATGAACATGCCACTGACAATGATCATAATCAAGGGATTTTATACGAAGGAGTTTAGATTTGTTGGTTTTTTTTTGTTTTTTGATCCCATGAACTTGTACTATTGAAATTAATGCCATTAATGAACTTGCACTATTGAACTTAATGCTATTCTGGACATGGCTTTTGTGTTGGAAATGTGTGGGATATAATATATGTGGGATATAGTATATTTTGCTAGATGTATATGATGTATCGAACCTGTTTCCTAGAAGTGCATGTAATTGAATGATGATTTGTTCTTCTTGCAAACTGAACTTTCCTCTCTTGAGTTTAGTATATAACAATTATATAATCATAATCTACTTGTATGTTCTGGCTTTCTCTATGTTGATTGCTTTAACTTTAACAAATTACTGCTTCTAAATTTGCTTCCTTTGTTCAAACTGATATCATGGATGATTCCAGTGCCTGACTCTCCAAAAAAGAAAACTAGACATAGAATCACAAATAGTTTCCCAAGTGGTCAAAAATATAGTGTAGCTGTTGATTGTAAAAGAAACCTTATTGGTCCATATGCTAGCCAATTCAAGAACTATTTATGGGTGGTTGCACGAACCAAAGTAAGCATATTGCTCATGTCCTGGGATGAAGTTGAAGCCAAGACAAAAAAGATTGCTTGGGATGATGTTAAGCAAACATTTGATGTTCCTGACAATGAGGAATTTAAGAAGACTTGGAAATCTCATGTCAATCTTTGCTGTGAACTGTTCAAGACAAAACTCAACAAAGAATAATGTCTATGGCAATGGGGATAAGAGCGGTGAAACAACTCCATATCACAAGTATAGTGCCATATCTACCGAGACATCGGCCACATTTGTGAAAGATGAGGTACCTGCAAGACACTCCGACGCTCAAGTCAGTATGTGAAAGATGAAGACATAATAAGGTGTAAAGAATACGATCTCGGGACTGTGCTGAGGTGCATGATTGAGTGCCTGAGCTCCGCGTACCCAACTCGGGGGATCGGGTAGGCCGAGTTTAGGGAGGATCAGATATGCGCGGTAGCTTAGCGTTCTTATGAGTTGATCGTGTATAAATCGTACTTGGGTTTTGAGGGTAGAATCTCTATTTATAGACGAGACGCCGTACCTGAACCGTTGGATGTGCAGGATTGATCCTGATCGTTGGTCGGGTACGGAGTACGGATGTTACTATCCTGATAGCCGGAAATGGGCCGGGCCTTAGCCAGTGAAGGGTTTGGCCCAGTTCGGAACAACATATAACTTGTGAGTTCAATCTTGAGCTGTTTGAGGGATTTGGGGAAATCAATAATAGCAGCAAGATGAGTGTGTGTACGTGCATAAGCTTATGTTTTAAGCATTTCCAATTTTGTCAATTTGGTCATAGGATGATATGGTAATATGATCTATGAAATGGTGTGTTTCATTTTTTCTAATATGATTGCTTTGATAGATGTTATATTTGTTTAGCATTACAAATGTTGAAATTACTGTTCTGGTTAAATGCTATGCCAGAATCATCAAATTCTGGACTTGTGTCTCTCAAGATGCAAGATTCAAAATGTGTTTCCAATTCATGTTTATCCTTTGTATAACATCAAATTGCTTTATTTGCACGATTTGAAATGTTAGCATGTTGGGATGTTGATGAGGCTGAGAATAAAGTGTGGTGTTTGTAAGACATTTTGTGTGGATCTAAGTTAAATAAAAGTATTCTTGGTTTAACTAATACAATTATAACATGTGAACATGTTTTTGTTGTAGGACGAACTTACGGTTATGAGCAGCCAAGGATCTTTCGTTCCGCGAGGAAAGAATGATATTTTGACCCCTGCTAATGGAAAAGGTGTCGGGTTAAATAAATACTTTGGAGGTGTACAATGTTCTTGCTCGAGCAACTCAGAACTCAAAAAAGAGGTGTTCATGAAACAAGTCTTGGATGGCGTGGAAGTGATGGTGCAAGACCAAATTAGCAAGTTGTTGGCAGAGGTATACGTTTATGAAATAATAGTATATTTTTCACCGTAAACAGATTGATTGAGATATGTATTTTTTAATTATTCAGCGCCCTCATATGTGGCTCATTTTTGCAATGGGTACGTGATAGTATATTTGAATGATTTGGTAATACATTTTCCTTTGTTTGTTTGTTTCTTAATTTTATGTTTAGCAATGTTGCAGCAACCATTGACAACTAGTTGTCGTACTCCCGAAGTGTAACATCCCCCTAAAGTAACTAATTAATTACTTGATGATTAATTGTTATTAAACGATTTGGTGTGATTATTGAGTGGATTGTTTGATTGAAGATGATATTAGTATGCCTTGTGTGTTTGTTTGTCAAATTTCTAGCGAAAATTGGCCTTTAACTAGGAGCTAGTAACGTTGGGGGTGGGGGTGCGCCTAATAAATCTTTAGTAGAGATAAGCCGAATATCTTTAGATCAGCCCATTCTTATTGGACCCATGGGAACACTCAGCTGCGGAATTTCTCCAACTTTCACTCACTTCCACTAAGATATCTCTTTCCCAATACAAAGACACAACATTAACACCCATTCTCATTTCTAGAAAACACACTTCCTCTTCTGTTCAGTGTCACTATTCCCAATTTCTTAGAGATATTTTGGGACCAAAATTCTGAGTTCTCTTCAACACCATCCCTTGTGTCATTTTGAGTTGCATGAAGACATTGAAGCTAGTTTAAGGTTCCATGGAGGTTGCATGTGAGAACAGAGGGCGGAAATAGTTCGTAGGAAACTCACATTGTTGATTGAAGAGCTAAAAAGGGGGTCTTGAGGAATGAATTCCAAATTTGGAGCTTGGGGTTGATAGTTGAGGTTCTAGGAGCTACTTTGAGGAAAACACTTCACCTTTCACTAGTAATTTGGGATTCTCATCACAATCCAAGTGAGTTCTCCGATTTGTGCTTAAATTTACTGTTAAAAACGTCTTTGATTCTTTTTGTATTGTTGTTGTGTTTTTTGGTACGAAATTTGGAGCAATTATTGTTAGCAAAATCTTTGTATAGGCATTCTGGACATAGGTGCGGTCTTTTCTGTTACTCCAGAAATTATGGAGCTTAATTTGTTAGAAACTAGAATCAATGCCGGTCATTATTGCACTAGTTTGGTTGAACTTGGAGTTGTGTAGCTCGAGTTATGAGTATCCCAATTTAGGTCAAATTTCTAAAGTTAAACTTGGTATAGGTTCAGTGTTTTGGGTTTTGTCCTCTCAACTGAACTCCGTTTTGAACGATTATTGTCTCGTTAGAAACTAGACTCAAGTTTCTTTTGTTTAGGCTCAAGTTTTGTGCCATTTTGTCAAGTTAAGGTCGTTTGAGAGTGATTACAAGTTGAAGGACAGAAACTTTCCAATCAGGGAGCCATCCGGATTGTTTCTAAAAACTGTACTAATTGGGTCATTATTTTGAAAAACAAAGATCATAGTCAGAAACTAGACTTAAAACCCTTCAGTTTTCACACAAGAATGACCTAATTTGGTTGAGTATTGAGGGAGGAAAGTTAAGTACAAGTTTCACTTTTGTTGCAGTAACATTTTAGAACCAGTTTCTGTATTTTAGCGGTAACTCTCTGAATACTCGACATATCAGTTTGGAACTTGAACCATAATAAAATAGACAAAATTATCTACACATTAGGCACTGGTTTGAATGATTTTGGTTAGAAATTGATTAAGTTATGCTTATCCCAAATCTACTCACAGATGCTGTCCAAAGTAATTCGGTTTGGATGTTTAGAAGCTAATTGGGGGTTATCCTTCCTTCCTTGCTTGTGTTTGGGTGACTTTCATCACTTTAAGGTGAGTTGTACTCCGCTTAGGCTTTTATGTTTTTTTTTGAAATTGTCCTAGCATGTTAATGGATGACATGTTTGATTGCCCATGTTGATGGTTTGCGTGTGCCTAAGTGTTGTATTGAGTTGTTGTTGATTATCTTGCTATGTTTTATGTATTGTATGTTGTGGTTTGTGCACTAATATTGTTTATTAACCTGCAGGTTGTATTTGCAATGCACAGGGGTACAAATACTAAATTTTCTCCCTTAGGCCCAACTAATATTGAAGCCCAAGCCCTTTTTACTCACTTATCCGGTAACACCGTCAACTAGGGTTTCATTCCTTAGATTCTTTCTCTCTCTCTTCTTCTTGGCCAGTTCTTGCTTCTCTCTTCTCTCTCTCTCTTCGTCGCTGAACTAGGGTTTGATGCTCTCACTGTTTTCTTCAGTGATTGAAGCGTTCAAACACTAGATTCTTGACCTGTGATGATTTCTGATATGATGCAAAAAGCCCTATGGTTTTTGCACTGAATCAGTTCAATTTGAGGTTTGAATCTCACAACCCTCTTGTTGGTGAAGAATGCTTCTAATGGATGCTTGAATCCTTCGATTACTCTTTCATTCCAACCTTCTGAATGTAAGTACTTCTCCTTAAACCCACTTTCCTTTTTCTTTCTTTCTTTTAATTCTCAAACGCAAACCTTAACTTCGGTTTGCTTGCGATTCTTCTTGTTTGTGGCCTGATCTTCGAGATACACACGAGGATCCTTCAGATTTCCTTGAAGACAGCAACAACACTTAGAAATACGCAGGTATTTCCTTCTTTATTCTTTATTCTTTACTCTTTTTTCTATTTTGTATGATAACTAGAAACTAACCCTTTGTTTGTTTCTGTTGCCAGGTGATTCACCCCTTGAATGCTCACAATGACATACAAAATACTCATGAGGGAGAAAACTTGAAGAAGAAAAGAAGACAGTTTCAATGTACACAATGTAAAACGTAGAATAGAAATTTTTTTCACAAAACTGTGAGTTTACATGTATGTACAAAGTGCTTTTTATATCTTTCTCTGGGATATTCTAGTTGTTAGTTATAAGTTGGTTGATAGGCTCAACTAACAGTTTGTTATTCAACAAACTGCCTTTTGTAACAACCTAAAGCAATTTTGGCCACAAATAATAAACGGCTTAGGTGCTGTTTGTTTTGCTTAAATCCCAACACCCTTCCTTAAGCCAAAACAATAAAACTTTGGAAACCAAAACCCTTCCTTAAGGATAGAAGGACTAAGTAGAGAAATTCTAAACTCAGGACAACCCCCTGTAAGGTGTAGATTAGTGACTTTCTGGGACAAGCCCCTAGAACTTAGCTTTAGAAATCATTACCCTAGAAATTAGAAGGTAATGACACCTAGTTGTCTCCTTAACTTAGTAAAAACTTCACCTTTGTGAGCTTTGGAGAAGATATCTGTTGTCTGCTCTTTGGTTGAGCAATAATCCAGTAATAGGTTCCCTTTAGAAACTTGATCCCTTAGATAATGGAATCTTGTTTCTATATGCTTTGTTCTTCCATGAGAAATAGGGTTCTTAGCTAAGTTAATAGCTGACTTATTATCCAAATACAGTGTAGGAGTTTCAGACTGTTCTATGTGTAGTTCCTTTATCAATGTCTCAAGCTAGGCTGCTTGTGTGGCAGCATGGCAGGTAAAAACATATTCTGCCTCACAAGATGATAGGGCAACTATTGCCTGTTTTTTAGAACTCCATGAGATAGGTGCCCCTTGGAATAGGAATAGGTATCCTGAAGTACTCCTTCTGTCTACTTTGTCCCCACACCAGTCTGAGTCACTCAAAACCTGCCAAAATAGATTTCCCAACACAAGCATTGTTAGGGAAAAACACACCAAAATTTAGAGTTCCTTTAATATACCTTAGTATCCTCTTAGCAGCATTCTAATGAATCTGCTTAGGACAATTCATAAACCTGCTAGTCATGCCTGTGGCAAATAGAATGTCAGGTCTTCTATGACATAGGTATCTTAAAGAACCAATAATCTGTCTAAAATAAGTAGGGTCAGCATCAGTTCCTTCATCAATTTCTCTTTTACTTAGATTACCCTCAGCAGGATTTGTTGCTGAGTTACAATCACTTAGATCAAACCTGGTCAGTATTTCCTTTGCATACTTTTCTTGATGGAGTATGATTCCTCCCTCAACCCTTAGGAATTCCAAACCTAAAAAATATGTTAACCTTCCCAAATCTGTCATTTCAAACTCTTTTTTCATGCTTTGTTTAAAAAGGTCAATTTCCATCATGTTGTTGCCAATAACCAATAGGTCATCAACATATAGGCATACAATTAGGAGATAGGACTGAATATCACCCTTAACATAAACACCATACTCTGTGTCACACTTTAACAACCCATTTTGAACAAAAAAGGAGTCAATCCTTTTGTTCCAGGCCCTGGGAGCCTGTTTCAGGCCATACAGGGCTTTGTGAAGGTGGAAAACTTGCTTTTCCTTACCTTTTGCCACAAAACCAGGAGGCTGTTCAATGTAAACATTTTCTTCTAATGGTCCATTTAGGAAAGCAGATTACACATCCATGTGAAACAATTCCCAGTTTCTGCTGTAGGCCAAGGCAGTGATCAACCTAATGGTTTCATGCCTGGCCACAGGAGAAAATACCTCAGTGTAATCAATTCCTTCTTTTTGTTGAAACCCCCTAGCAACAAGCCTAGCCTTGTACTTCACTATCTTGCCACTAGGGTCTAGTTTCAACTTAAACACCTACTTAACACTTATAGCCTTCTTGGCTTTAGGTAGATTAGTAAGTGTCCAAGTTTTATTCCTCTCAATAGATTCAAGTTCTTCCTTCATAGCTTGTTTCCATTCTCTGCTTTTGAGTGCTTCTAAGTAGGTTACAGGTTCTGAATCTTCCATCATGGCAATGTGAATGATATCTCCTTCATCATTCACTTCTCCATCATGGGCAAGTTCAAACTCAGCTAACCTTCTTGGAAGCTGTCTCAGCCTTTGCCTCCTAGGCAATACTACCTTAATAGGTGCTAGTTCAGGTGAACTAGGCTCAGAAACAATGTTTTCACCTTCTGTTCCTTGTGGAACAGTTTCTTGTTTCATCATCACTCTCTTGATGATGCAGTTCATTTGTACTTTCATAAAGCTCCTCTAGGATCACAGAGTCTTCTGAGCACATTTGCTCATTCTTTTCCCAATCCCAGTGATTGTTTTCAAGTATTGTTACATCCCTTGAGATTTCCAGTTTGTTACTCATTGGATTAATCAATCTATAGGCACCAGTAGGGTGATACCCTACTAAAACAAGAGGCTTACTCTTATCTTCCAATTTCCTTCTTTTACAATCAGGTATATGGCCATAACACAGTGAACCAAACACGCTTAAATGAGTTACCTTAGGTTTATTACCTGTCCAAACTTCCTCAGGCACCTCATCCTCTAGGCCCCTTGTAGGACATAGGTTTAACAAATAAGTTGCGGTAGTGACTGCTTCACCCCACAATCTGTTTGGTTCCCTTTTTCTTGACCATACTCCTAGCCATGTCTAGGATAGACCTGTTCCCCCTCTCTGCCATCCCGTTATGTTGTGGGGTGTAGGGAGGTGTCTTCTCATGAATAATTCCCTGACTAGTGCAGTATTCTTCAAATTCTTTTGAAGTATACTCTCCTCCACCATCCATTCTTAGAATTTTCACCTTGTTCTCACTTTGATTTTCTGCCATGGCCTTAAATTCTTTAAACTTGGTCAAAACTTCATCCTTAGTTTTAATCAAGTATATCCATAGTTTCCTTGAGAACTCATCAACAAATGATACAAAGTATTTGTTACCTCCAGTAGATAACACATCAAATGGTCCACATACATCAGAATAGACATCATGCAAAAGACATTTAGACCTATGTTTTATTTCTGTCTTAAATTTCTTACTAGGTTGTTTACCTAATAAACATGCAGTACAATTTTCAATAGGTCCCTCTAACTTAGGTAGTCCTTCCACTAACCCTTTTTTCCTTAGTTTTGCAAGACTATCAAAGTTTAGACGCCCAAACCTTCTGTGCCAAGTCACACATTCAGTATTAGTGGTTGCACTGAGACACTTTGTCTTTGAAGTGCAAATACTGGTTTTGAATGTTCTGTTCTTGACTAAGTGAGATGTCAACACATGTTTATCATTTGTATCATACACTTTCATCACCAGCACATCTGATAACTGTCCTTTTTGTAGGGTCAAAATTGATCAGCCACTCTTTATTGCCTGTAAGATGGTTAGAACAAGCAGAATCCAAGTACCACATTTCTGTTGTAATAGTCCCTTTACTGTAAGTTACAACTAGGGCAATATAGTCTAGATTTTCTTCAATCCTAATATCTGTAACACTTGTTTTAATTTCAGGTTCATCTTCTTCAGTAATCATACTGATGCAACTGGTTCTTCACCAGAATTTGAGTCCTCCCTGGCCACATTGGCCTCAGTCTCAGAGTCTTTTGGTTTAGACACCTTCCTAGTTGGACATTCAGTAGCATAGTGACCATAATTGTCAACACATGTTTATCATTTGTATCATACACTTTGAGTTTTAAGACTTTCATCATGATTGAGAATCCTTTCTCAAGTAATTGTCCTAGGCTAATCGAATTGCACCTTAGGTTAGGAACATAATATACATCATGAATTATCACTACCTGACCATCCTCTTTTGTAAACATTATGTTACCCATACATTCAGCTTTCAAAGACTCATCACCAGCACATCTGATAACTGTCCTTTTTGTAGGGTCAAAATTGATCAGCCACTCTTTATTGCCTGTAAGATGGTTAGAACAAGCAGAATCCAAGTACCACATTTCTGTTGTAATAGTCCCTTTACTGTCAGTTACAACTAGGGCAATATAGTCTAGGTTTTCTTCGATCCTAATATCTGTAACACTTGTTTTAATTTCAGGTTCATCTTCTTCAGTAATCATACTGATGCACCTGGTTCTTCACCAGAATTTGAGTCCTCCCTGGCCACATTGGCCTCAGTCTCAGAGTCTTTTGGTTTAGACACCTTCCTAGTTGGACATTCAGTAGCATAGTGACCATAATTGTCACATCTGTAGCATTGAACCATAGATTTATCTTTCTTAGGATAGTTTTTCTTAGCATTTTCATTCTTAATTTTAGGCTTACCTCCTTGACCTTTTGTCCAGTCTTTGGCTGGTTGTTTGCTTGCATTCTTTCCTTTGAATTTGGCAGCCAGCATTGCTTGCTCTTCTTCTTCACCATCCACCTCTAAAAGGTCAATTCTGACTTCTTTTGCTTGGAGAGCTTGGCTTGGAGCTCTTCAATCTTTAACTCATCAATAGGAATAGTTTCTTCTATTAAATTTGTCACTGAAAAAAACTTTTTTGTCAAAGACCTTAGGATTTTCTTGCACACCCACTTCTCCTCAAGTGTTTCACCAAGCAAGGCCATCTCATTTATGATCTTTTTCACCCTGACAAAGAAGTCAGTGATCTTTTCACTATGTTTCATCTTTAAGCTTTCGTACTGTGCCCTGAGGGCCTGTATTTTTTCCTCCTTAATGGGGGCTGCTCCACAGTAGTACTTATCCAATGCATCCCATGCATCTTTAGATGTTTCACATTTTCTTATTCTGTCAAAATTGGCTTCATCACACACCCTGTGAATGAGCATTAGGGCTTTAAAGTCCTTCTGCTCATTCTCATTGTACACATTAGTCTGAGCAGCAGTTGCATCTGCTGGCAGAGGTTTAAGACCATTTTTAACCATTATCAAGACCCCATGACACCCTAGGACAACCTTCATTTGAAGTGTCCATGTATCATAGTTCTTCCCATTTAGTTTTGGGACATGAGTGTCCAAACCAGTCCCTGTGCTTGTCATTTTTTACCTGTAGATAATAACACTTCACAGAATTGTTAGAACACACACTGCACAAGTTTCTCTTGTTGTGCAGATTTTAAAGAAATAGAGAAAGAACTTTAAAGAAAACAGAAAGGCAAGGTTTTATTCCCAGTGATCTTCAGCTCTGCGATACCATGTTGTGGTTTGTGCACTAATATTGTTTATTAACTTGCAGTTTGTATTTGCAATTCACAGGGGTGCAAATACTAAATTTTCTACCTTAGGGCCAACTAATATTGATGCCCAAGCCCTTTTTACTCACTTATCCGGTAACACCATCAACTCGGGTTTCATTCCTTAGATTCTTTCTCTCTCTCTTCTTCTTGGCCAGTTCTTGCTTCTCTCTTCTCTCTCTCTCTCTCTCTTCGTCGCTGAACTAGGGTTTGATGCTCTCACTGCTTTCTTCAGTGATTGAAGCGTTCAAACACTAGATTCTTGACCTGTGATGATTTCTGATGATGATGATGCAAAAAGCCCTATGGTTTTTGCACTGAATCAGTTCAATCTGAGGTTTGAATCTCACAACCCTCTTGTTGGTGAAGAATGCTTCTAATGGATGCTTGAATCCTTCGATTACTCTTTCAGTCCAACCTTCTGAATGTAAGTACTACTCCTTAAATGCACTTTCCTTTTTCTTTCTTTCTTTTAATTCTCAAATGCAAACCCTAACTTCGGTTTGTTTGCGATTCTTCTTGTTTGTGGCCTGATCTTCGAGATACACACGAGGATCCTTCAGATTTCCTTGAAGACGGCAACAACACTTAGAAATATGCAGGTATTTCCTTCTTCTCTCTTTATTCTTTACTCTTTTCTCTTTTTTGTATGATAACCAGAAACTAGCCCTTTGTTTGTTTCTGCTGCGAGGTGATTAACGCCCTGAATGCTCACAATGACATACAAAATACTCAGGAGAGAGAAAACTCGAAGAAGAAAAGAAGACAGTTTCAATGTACACAATGTAAAACGTAGAATAGAAATTTTATTCACAAAACTGTGAGTTTACATGTATGTACAAAGTGCTTTTTATATCTTTCTCTGGGATATTCTGGCTGTTAGTTATAAGTTGGTTGATAGGCTCAACTAACGGTTTGTTATTCAACAAACTACCTTTTGTAACAACCTAAAGCATTGATTGAGGTTCATTAATTACTGACTTAAGGTTTAATTGAAAAGAATGATTGACGTTCACGATATATAAATTATATCGAGTAGAGATGACGGCACAATGCGGGTGGATATATAAATTATATCGAGTCTGGGTGACGACCCAAAGAGGTTAGCATACTATGCGGTGAAAGTCATGAGCCCTTAGCCTAGGCCCTTAACCATTAGGGAAAGTACTAATGGGAAGGGGGTTCACCAGGATTAGCGTTATGGCAGTCGGTGTTATGCTAAAATTAAGAAGTACGTTTCACCAGGATTAGTGATACGGCATTCGGTGAAGTGCTAAGTATAGAGGCACAATTACCGGGATTAGTGTTTTGGCAGTCGGTGTTGTGATTAGTTTAAAAGCACGTAGTTTATAAACTAAACTACGATTGAGAAAAGGTTTCATAATTGAATCGCGAGCATAGTTAGGGGTCTCGGTAGAACTCACTGAGATTGTATCTCACTGTTTATGTGTTGTTGTTTTACAGAGACGCAGGGAAAGAACAAAGCAAAGAAGTATGGTTAGATGAGGCCACTTAGCATTGGTGCTTATGTTCTTATTTCCTAATTTTTGTATCCCGATATCATAAATTGTTATGTATTGACATTTGATATCGATTCTGCTACTTCCTTGTCTTGGAATATTGAACACTAGGTTATTGTGAAGTTAATCATTGTAATTGAAGTTTCAAATTACTTTGTTTGAAGTATTAAACTTATGTGACTCAATGATGAGTTTTTAATTAAGGTTTGGATGTGTTCAATTTCTTAAGCAGGACGTTATCTCTGATGTTTGTTGATATGTATGTTTTAGTATTTCTACTTGTTAGAGATACCGTGATCTGGATGTGTTCCTTATGTCGCCAAACAAGCAAAACAATCAAAGATATGTTTAGCAATTAAGTTTTTATAATTTATAACTCCTTTTAATTTCATGTCTTTTTTTTTTCACCACAAAAAAAAAGACATGAAATTAAAGGTAATCTTGTTTAAAACTATGAAATACTTAACCAAACTAATTAAATTTCTGGCAACAGTACTAATTAAACCTATTGAACCACACCATACTTTATCATTACTAGTTTGCATGACCTGTGCGCTGCACGGCTATACATATCATTTGAACTTATTTTGTAATATTTTTTGTAAAAGAAATAAAAATATTGAATTTAATTTGAAATTACTGTAGTTAAAATACTATATATAGTTGTGTAATAGTTAGGGGATAAAATTAAAATTACGAATAGTGCGCGATCCAAAATTTGATATTTAAAAAGCTCAAAGTATTAAATTCGTAGGTTGCTGAATGAAATTAAAATGGATACTGTAAGGAGATTGACTGGTCTTTAATAGTATGAGGAGAAGAAATTGGGGATAAAATTAAAATGATCATTTGCCTCATGTTTGATTACCGATCATGTAATTATTTAAGAACAGCTAAAATATGAAATTGTTGGGCTGTTGTTGGAAAATTCATAAGTTACAAAGAGATAAACAATAAAAGAGCAAATTTACTTTAGACAACGTCTTAAATAAAATTGTTCAAATTACCAATAAAACATTCATAATACATAATCTAAACAACTAAATTAAGCACTTAGTCTTAAAATATTACAATCCCAAAGGAAAACCAAAATACATAAAGTAGCTTTAAATGTTACATCCATAATACATACTTCTAGCACCACCTTATTGATGCCTAACCTCGACCTGAAAGATCATGAATGCAATCTGCATTTAAAATATATGCAATCAAGCTTCTCAATGATGCAAGAGAAAATAACTCGATATGCTGCAACTTTTAGTTATATGAGTTATATAAGTATTTGTCTTTACTATATAAGCATTGGAAACATAATTACTTAACATATCTTGGTCAAGAATGACTCCAAATTTAATACTATCTTCAAAGTTGGGCTATGATGTTATTGATGCAATTTGCACTAATAGACAGTGGAAGAAAACTTAGATAGCATATCATTAAGATAGCACACCATTTCTTGTTGTGACAATCCAACTTACATGTAAGAAGGCTAATTCAATAATTCCAAAATCGCAGATGCTGAAAATGCAAAATAGCAACTGCATAAAAATCAGACCCCAAAAATTCACAAAAATCTCAGAATAAAGGACAATCAAACACGTACAAAAACACAAACAATCTAGAAAATCGTAACAAAATAAACACGTACAAAAATTTGAATACCCAAAAAAAAAACCGAAACAAAGTTGGAGAAAAGAATTTGAATACCCAAAAAAAACCCGAAACAAAACAAAATAGCATAAAATAAACAAAATCAAACACGTACAAAAACACAAACAATCCAGAAAATCTTAAAACCCAGAAGTGCAAGAAAGAGATTGCAAATCAGGAACAATCAAAATCATTGTCGTTCGAAGAAACGGAATCGCATCTATCTGTTCATCGTCTCCTTCAACCGATGCGTTCTTTGTGCCGACGGTATGGCTTCTAGCAGATTTAAGAGTGTCGTAGTTGAATCGCAAGAGATTGGGGTGGTGGAGAAGCATGAAATTGGGGTCGTGGTGCTTCTCTCCTTTACTATCCTCACGTTCTGGATCAGAGAGAGTTGTAGAAGAAAATATTTTTATAATTTTTTTGTGGGTTGTGATTTGCTGGTTGTAATTGGAATGCAAAGAAGGCAATAAAGTTGTATTAATCACGCAATTTTAAGGAATGGTAGCCGTTGATTTTTTTTCAGAGTTACCTGTATTTAGAGTCGTCCGTTGGATCAAGTGTTGTGTATTACGTGGTAGCCATGTCTCATGGAAAAGCTAACTTGGACTTTTTAGAATGTTGATGTATTTTACACGAATATCCTCCATGGACACCTATATGTCGAATCCATGGTTTAGTATAATAAAGATTATTATTATTTGAAAAAGAATAAACTCCCTCCAAGTTGTGGATTGATTTTATTGTGTTCATTAAGGAAAGTCTTTTGTGACCTTTTGGTATGGCAGTTAGTCAACAGAAAAATATAGCACAAAGATGGTGACACTTAACATAGCATAACTGCACCAGTATATATGTCCGCATTTGCAGTAAAAGCTTTGTTTGGGCTCAGTTGTTGTTGATAACATGATTTGTGGACAAACTAGCATGGATTGATTGGGTAGCTATGCTCTTTGCTATCTAATCTATTTATTTAAGGTACTAAAATAGCTCAGAGAGAGGCTACTGAGAGAACAAACAAACTCTGCATGTGTGTAATTTTACCATTAATTGTTTGTCATGGTTTTCATTGTAGCATTTGAAATTGGGGTTGAAATTTTATAACCAGTTTATATTATGTTGTTATTAGAGCTGTGAAAGGGGATTCTACATCGGCCACCAAGTGGTTGTACCCTATAGTGAGTAGTTTAAAATAGGCAAAATTACACTAAAGGACCTTTAAGTTATTTATTTGTAACAAGTTGGACCTTTAAGTTTTTTTTGTAACAAATAGGCCCTTTTAATGATTTCTCTAGCTTATATATTTTGATGTAATGCTACTTTATATATTGTGACTACTCTAGCTTATGTATTTTGATGCAAACGAACATATTTTGGTGTATTTTGATGTAATGAACGATATTACATTTTACTAAAAGGGCCAACGGTGTCAACGTCGGGTAACTTAAAGGGTCTATTTGTTACAAAAGAAACTTAAAGGGCCAACTTGTTACAAATAAATAAGTTAAAGGTCCCCTGGTGTAATTTTGCCTTTAAAATATTGGGTTGATTTAATTTTGAGTGAATTCATATATGATATATATTATATTTTTTTGGGTTAACTTCGTTAATTCATTTGTGTAGACGCCAATACAACCGATTGGTTTTCATTGTGGCTATTATGTGATGAAGTTTATTATAAATTAGTTGACTGATATGGATAAATTAGTTGACATTGAGCATCGGTTATACGACACAACCGATGCTAAATATACTAGTAAGAGACATTTAGCATCGGTTCTAAAGCATAACCGATGCTAAATGTGCTTGGAAGAGACATTTAGCACCGGTTTTATAGTATACCCGATGCTAAATGTACTAGTAAGAGAAATTTAGCATCGGTTGTATAGTATACCCGATGCTAAATTTATGCTAAATGTACTTACTAGTAAGAGAAATTTAGCATCGGTTGTATAGTATACCCGATGCTAAATGTACTTGTAAGAGACATTTAGCATCCGTTCTATAGTATAACTGATGTTAAATGTTTGTTTTGAGGCTATATTAGACAGTGATGAAACACATTTAGCAACGGTTATTTAAATATCTGATGCTAAAGGGGACTTTTAGCATCG
Organism: Astragalus glycyphyllos; assembly: GCA_963573325.1. Lineage (NCBI taxonomy): Eukaryota > Viridiplantae > Streptophyta > Magnoliopsida > Fabales > Fabaceae > Astragalus > Astragalus glycyphyllos. The sequence goes on from OY754308.1 coordinate 23,106,712, forward strand.
GTTAAATAACCGATGATAAATGTCACACATTTTGCATCGGGGGATTTAACATCGTCAGATAACCGATGCTAAATGTCCAAAACAACTGAAGCTAAATATCTTTTCTGCACTAGTGAGGTCCAACCATCTTCTCAAGCACTCTTTTGACCTCTTTGTTAGATAACTCAGCTTGACCACTAGTTTGGGGATGATATGCAATTGCAATCTTATGCTTCACCCCATATTTAGCCAAGAGACTCTCAATGAGTTTGTTACAACAATGAGATTCTTCTTCATTAAAAATAGCCCTTGGAGTATTAAATCTTGTGATGATATTTCTGTGCAAGAATTTACTGACAAACTTAGCATCATTATTGGGTAAAGCAACAGCTTCCACCCATTCAGATACATAATCCACAGCAAAAATGATGTACAAATAAAGGACCCATAAAATCCATACCCCAAACATCAAAGAGTTCAACCTCTAAGATAATGGTTAATTGCATTCATGGTTGTTTGAAATATTCCCTGTCCTTTGAAAATTATCGTGAAGTCAATAAATGTCACAAGGAAGGGGGTTGGAATTGCGACTCTTTTAAAATTCACATGAAGCAAGATATAGAGGTATGTATGTATAACCTCTTTGAAAGATTCAAAACCAGGTTTTAGGTTTAAACCAATTTAGTTTTAGTTGAACCTAAGTTGAGAAGGTTGAATGGAATAACCTTCTCTTAGATTAAAAACCAACAGATGATATAGAGGTATGTATAACCTCGTTGAAAGATGAAGCCTAATAATGGAAGTAATATATATATATATATATATATATATATATATATATATATATATCTACCAAGTAAGAGAGGGTATTTTAAAACATAGATGAGTAGGTTGAAAGATCAAGTATCAGTTCAAAAACTGTCTTGAGATGGTTGAGGAAATTAACCTTCTTTTGATTTGAAAACAATCTTTAGTGAAAAGCAGTTCAAGTAATAGTTATGGAAAGCAGTAGCTTAAAGAACACAGAGGAGTTATAGAGGTTTACCCAATATAGCTATATCCTCTCCTCACTTCCAAGTGAGTACGTATTTCCACTATTTTCCAAATAGGCTTTACACTTGCTTTTGCTCTACCACAAAAGACTTTCACAACACTAGCTTTTGATCACACACAAAAGCCTAGTATACTCTTACACAACAACAACTTGCTGTTTTCCACCTCTTATAAACTCTCTTCTAGTTTCCTAAGAGTTTCCTCAATCAAGTAGTATCACCACCAACACTCACCTCTCTTTAGGTAGTTTGATGAGATGCTTATACAATCGGGTTTACAATAAGGGTTTTGGTTTGAGATGTTTATGAGTTTGATATAAAGATAGATACGTACACTGCAAACAATGATTCTAACAAGCTAGCACACACTCAAGAAAGAGATCCCAGATCTGAACATGAAGAAGCTTTGAGTGTGGGATGAGAAGGTTTATTGCTTTGAGAAACTTGACTTTGTGTAGATCGCAATTTACTCTCATGCCTTGGAACTTCAGAATGAACTCTTTAAATAGCCAAGGAAGATGAATATAACCATTAGAAACTTGAAGAGAGCCGCTAGGAATATCCTTTGGTCATGGTTAGTATTCTTCCATAGACATTTTTCTTAACTTTGAGACATGCAAAAATATCATGACCAAACATCTTACAGTATGTGCATTTAACTTTAGTTTTCCGAGCTCTAGAAATTGTATAAGAGTTATGTTCAACATGTCTTTCAAGGGGTTTTTTAAAAGAATTTTTATTTAGGATAGACATGGATAGTTCTTCTGTTAAAGTTAAGATTTTGTTTTTGAGAAGGTTGTTTAGTTCTTCTAGGTCTGAATGTGTAAAGTTTGATTTTTCAGTTAACTTATCATTCAAAAGTTTGTATTGTTCAGAAAGCTTGAAGTGTGAATGCTGGAGAGTAAGAATAGATTTTAGTAGATAATCATTTTGTTTTCTATGTTCTTAATTCTCTCTTTTTGCATCACAAATTTGATTTTTGAACATCACACACTTTTGAGATAAGGTGTTTGAATTAGCTAATAAATTCTCAAAAGCATATTCAGTTTCTTTGCATGAAGCACAAGTAGATGGTTTAAAAGTAATTACCTCTTATTGTCAAAAAAAAGAAAGTAATTACCTCTTCTGGATCAAAACAGCTATGAGATAGGAGTGGGTTGATTCCTTACTTGATGTAGGATATGTTTGTGAAGGTTCTTCAATATCTGCTTAAGACAGAAATTTGCTGCTTCTTCTTCATGATCTGACTCAGTTTCCTCAGAGTCATCCCATGTAGCAAGCTGTGCCTTCTTTCTTGGTGACAATTTTCTATTGCCTCCTTTTACTTTTGGACACTCATTTTTGTAGCGACCACGCTTGTTGCATTCATAGCATACAGAAGGAGTTTTGCTTGTGTTTTCTCCTTTAGATTGATCTTTCTTAATAAAAAGTTTTTTATTGTTTTTCCTGAAAGCCCATCTTCTCAATCTTCTGGAGATTAGAGCCATTTCATCTTCTTCATTAGTGTTGTCATCATTTTCATCACTTTCTTCATGAGTCTCTTTCTGAGCTTTAAGTGTAAAAGCTTTCGAAGGTTGAGAAGCTTTAAAAGCAATGGTTTTAATCTTCTTTTGATGAAGTTCGTCCATGATTTCTTGCTCATGCACTTTTCAGGATCCTTGTAGATCTTCTTTTTTGAGAAGAGACAGATCTTTCGCTTCTGTTATAGCAGTCACTTTAGGTCTCCACATCTTTGGTAAGAATCTTAGTAGCTTTCAAACTTTAGCTTGGTTTGTATAGGTGTTTCCATATGAGTTCAGATCATTTGTTATTGTTCTGAACCTGCTAAACATTTCAGAGATTGTTTCTTGCTCTTCCATTTTGAATGTTTAAAATTTATGGATGAAAAGGTTGATCTTAGCTTCCTTGACTTGATCTGTTTCTTAATGAGAAGTTTTCAAAGTATCCCAAATCTCTTTGGCAGTTTGTTTCCCAGCTACTTTATCATATTCACTTCTACCTAAAGCACATGATATGAATAATTTTGCTTTAGAGTTCAGAAGTACCATACGTTTGTCTTCAGCATTCCTGCTGGCTTTGGGCTTTGTAGTTGTTTCTCCTTCAGCATCAGTTGTAGAGGGAACATAAAGACCATCTTCAATGATTCATCAGAGATCAATATCTTGGGATTCCAGAAACAGCCTCATTTGATCATTCGAATAGTAATAGTGTTCACCAATGAATTCGGGAGGTCTGTTTGCAGAAGCTCCTTTAGGGAGGAACATAACCGAGTTTGGATTGTTCAACACTTCTTCCAGGATCTTTCGTCATACACAAGAAAGGGGGGTTTGAAATGTGTTCCCTTTTCAAAACTTGATACCTGAAAAACTTCTTTCAAAGTGTTTCTCAAAATGAACTTGGATATGAGAAGGTTAGTAATAATAATTTCTTTACACAGAGACAAACCTTCTCTAATCAAGAATGATGACTAGTAATAAGTCTATAAAAGAGATATGTTGATTTTAACTAGGTTTTAGGTTTAAAATAATTTAGCTTTTGTTAAATCTAAGTTGAGAAGGTTGAATGGAATAACTTTCTCTTAGATTAAAAACCAACAGATGATATAGAGGTATCTTTTAACCTCTTTGAAATATGAAGACCAATAATGAAAGTAAGATATATATATATATATATATATATATATATATATATATATATATATATATTAGGAACTATCTGAGAGAAAAAAAGTACTATGAAAGCATAATTGCTTAAGGGAAGAACGAGTGTTTACCCCCTTTGATAGACTACCAGTAATTTGCTCCATGGGATGATCTCGAACTGATTTCCAAGTCTTGGGGAAATCATAGTGTGTTCTTCCATGGAGATGGTCATCGATGTCTTGGGGCTCTCGTTCCACTTCAGCTTCTTCTTAAGGTTCCACTTTCACCTCGGCTTCTTTCACACTTTCACTGGTTGATTCAGGCATTCTGTCTTTGATCACTTGAACCACTTCCTCCTCATCATCAACTTTCTTAGCAAACGGGTTAGTCTCATCAAAAGAAACATGTATTGTTTCTTGCAAACATTTATCAATTTTACGGTAAACAATATATGCTCTAATATGACTTGAGTAACCCATAAAAACACCTTCAGTTGATTTTGCATCAAACAAACCCAATTTGTCCTTTGTGTTGAGAATGAAGCACTTACTTCGAAAAACCTTAAAGTATGAAATATTTGGAGCTCTACCATTCCACAACTCGTATGGCGTCTTGTTATGAGATGGCCTCATGTATACCCGGTTGAGCACGTGACATGCTGTATCTTTTGCATGTCCCCAAAAATAGTTGGGAAGGTTGTGATCGTTCAGCATTGTTCTGCTCATCTCTTGTATTGTTCTGTTCTTCCTTTCCACCACACCATTTTGTTGAGGAGTCGTTGGAGCTGAATGATGAATTTTTGTACTCTCCTCCATGATCACTTCTAATTTCCTTGATGGCTAAGCTTTTGTCATTCTGTAACTTTCTGCAAAACTTAGCAAACTCATTAAAAGCATCGCTTTTATTTGCAAGTAGAATGACCCAAGTATACCTAGAATAATCATCTACAATCACGAAGACATACTCGACCCTCCAAGACTTACAACATCAATCTCACCAAATAAATCGAGATGGAGCAATTCAAGCACATTGTTAGTCGAAATAACAGGTTTTGGATTGAAAGAAGATCTATGCAACTTACCCAGCTGACATGCATCACGTAATTTACCCTTTTCGTACTTCAGCTTAGGTAGACCTCTAACATGCTCATTCTTACACAACTTAGATAAAAGTTTTATTCTAGCATGTCCTAGACGTCTATGCCACAAATTCACATCATCAAGCAAAGAAGGCATGCATACAATATCGTTACTCACATTCTCAAAATCAACATAATACACATTATTTTCTCGAAAGCCAGTAATATAAAGTTTAGAAGTCCTATGAGCAATAACACATTTATCAATAGAAAAATGCGCATCAAAATCAGTATCACATAATTGACTGACACTTAGCAAGTTAAATTTCACACCATCAACTATAAAGCATTTTTAATCCTGATTGTGTTTTCCTTACCCACACAACCTTTACCTATTACTTGTGCAGATTCATTGTTGGCAAACTTCACAGATCCACTGGCTTTGTTGCCCAATTTCAAGAATAGTGTGGCATCACCAGTCATATGCCTCGAGCACCCACTGTCAATCATCGACAAAGTTTTCTTCTTGGATGACTGACCAACCTGCAAGAGAAACATTAACAACTAGGACGAGGTACCCAAATTTTATTGGGTCCTTGGGGGTTAGTCCTCGAGGGGTTTGTTTTCAGAATCCATCTTGGTTTCTTACGAACAGGTATAAGGGTACCAAGCTCACACAATCTACGAATAGGGCATCTATGAGAACCATGATTCCCTTTCTGACAATAAGTGCAAGAGAAAACAGTAGGTGTCTCACTTGAAGTAGCAGCTACAAAAATCACTTTCTTTTTCAAATCAGATGGGGTGGAATTACCTTCATACCCAATACCTCTCCTATCGACATATTCATGTTGGGAGTGTAACTTTGTCAAGGTCTTTTCATCAACCTCAAACTTTTTTAAGGATTCTTCAAATTTTCAAAATTTTGTTTAAGCTCAAGAAACTCAAGGTTGAAAGGTTTATTTTTATGTTGCTCATTCTTCAACTTAGCTACCTCCTTCTCAAGAGTCTCAATTTGAGTGAGCATGCTTTTGTTGCTCTTTCTCAAATCCTTAGTTTTAACCAATAGAGTTTCATGTTCATTATAAAGAGCTTCAAAAGCCTCACTCAAGTCTTGAATACTACACACATCATTAAATAAGTCATCATGCTAAAGTGAATCAGAAAAACTATGATTTGCAAGGATTACCTTATGGGTGTCATTTGACATAAGACAAACTAGTATTTTACCCGTGCATACGCACGGGTGATATTGTATGGTCGGTGTATTGCTATGAAGTCATAATAGTAATTTTGAAGATATTAATAAGTTGTGAACAATGTCCAAAATGTATGATTTGAAATTCAAAGTGGAATATGCATCCCCGTTGACAACTGGAATTACATTGATTCATAATAATGTATTTGGACATTAGAGGTAAAATACGCATCCCCGTTGGCCCTCCCGTTTGCATCCTTGTTGGCCCTCCCGTTGGCGCTCTCGTTACCTCTCTCGTTGCCTCTCCCGTTGCCACTCCCATTGCAGCTCCCATTGCAGCTCCCATTGCCACATTTTAACTCATATTTTTCTATATGATTTAATATTCATTAAATCATATTCGTTTAAATATAAGTAAGTTATTTTGTAATATTTGGTAGTGCATAAAGTGGTTTTTTTTTACAATTGTTAGTGATTAAATTTATTTATCTTAATAGTTTTAATAGAGAAATTATTGAAAATAATAAATTCTAGATAGAGCAAAGGTGAAAAAAAAAGAAAATAAGATTTTTTAAAATATGCACGCTCGTTGCCTCTCAAATTCTCGTTCCCGTTGTCGATTTCATTGTCAGTCTCGCATTGCCGCTCCTGTTGGCACGTATTATGACTTATTTTTTTTCTATATGACTTAATATAAAAAAGTTAAGTTTAAACTTCTGTTACAGGTACGTCTTTTTTTAGTAGTTAAGTTTAAAAAAGTAATTAATTTTAGTAGGTAGACTAAATTGTAAAATTAGTTAGTAAGTATTTTTGGTAAAAAAGGGGTAAAAAAATTAATTTTTATGACAAAATAAAAACTGGAAAAAAATTATGAAAAAATATTTTTTTATTTAAAACACAGTTTTTAAAAAATCAGTTATTTAAAGTGCCAGCATGACAGCAGGCAGCGCCTCAGCATGATAGTTGACAGCGTGTTAGAAAACTGTTTTTTTATTTAAAAAGTTGCGAAAAAGTTGTTTTTTGTCTTTTAGTGGGGAATTTAATAAATTATCCTTATTTTTTGCCAAATAGGAAAATTTTAAGAAGTTTATCGATGTCATTTTGCTAGCATTAGATTTGATTGAATAGAAAGTACACAACTCTTTCTCATCTGTTTCACTATTAGTGTCAAAACTGTCCCATGTAGCCTCAGGGGTTTCATTTGCCATAAGACAAACAACATTTGCAACTTCCTCTTCTTCATCTGTTTCACCATAAGTATCAGTATTGTCCCATGTAGCCTTCATGGCTTTCTTCTGTGGGTACTTGGATTTTAGCTTTGGACAATTCACTTTGAGATGACCCGATTTGTTGCATTCAAAACATTTTGGTTGATCATCTCTTCTATCATAAATATCTCCTTTGTTGTGCCCGGATTTCTTTGAATAGTCACCCTTCCCAAGCTTGTTGACTTTCTTGGCAAACCTAGCCATGTCTTCATCATCGGATTCTTCATCAGACTCAACCTCTTTCCTTGCCATCTTTGGAGTCTTGGCAGCCGCAAGAGCAAGAGACTTCCTTTCTTTGACCACTTCTTTTTCTTGAGTCTTCTTAGCGGCCAACACCACCTCAAATGCAAGAAGTGACCCAATCAAGTCTTCTTGAGGTAAAGTGCCAATATCTTTGGCTTCAGTGATAGCACAAGTCTTTGGAAAGAACTTAGTAGTCAAGGATGCAAGAATCTTCCCATTCAAATCCTTCGTAAAATACTTGTTCCCAAGTGCTCTCAAGTTATTCACTATCAGATTCCATCTTTGGTGCATAGCTGCAACAGATTCACCTTCCTTCATCTGGAAAGCTTCATACTCAGAAGTGAGAACTCTAATCTTTGTGACCTTCACTAGACTCGTACCACGTGTTTCGCTTCCAGACAGTTCCAAATTTCTTTGGCTGTCTGACATGCTTTCACCCTTCCATACTATTCTTCACATAGAGACTGGTGTAGAATATTCATTGTTTGGGCATTGAGAGATACTTTTTCTAGACTAGGGTTTCTTAACTCACTCAAGTCAATGGCATAAATATCTTTAATAGGTACTTCCTCAGCTTTACTAGTAGCTTGAGATTTGGTAGTATCTCCCTCAGCAGCAACACCAGGTTTAGTAATCTTGATTCTCATAGGAATGAGTGGTCCATCAACAATGATCCTCAATAAAATGAAATCTATAGCCTGCACATGACATTTCAGTCGACTACTCCAATAGTCATAGTTAGTCCCATCAAACAGGGGTGGCCTATTGAAGGACATCCCCTCTTTCATAAATGAACCCATGATCACAAAATAAAAAATTACGAGATGTTAAGCTCTATATGCAATTTTTAGCTTTAATACAAATTATTGGACTATATGATAACCTTAGAGGGGGTGAATAAGGTTATATGCTAAAAAAGAAATCTTTTTGGTTTTTGATGATTAACGATGCTAGTTTAAATCGAATACAGAAATGAGGATTTAAACTATATGCAACAACTATGCAAAGCTATAATAATAGGCAGAGAGAATTACCCAAGAAAACTCTCAGGATTTCACAACAATCAAATATAGATGTTTACAATTGAAAACTAGGATCCAATCACTCAAGCAGTATAACAATGATATAGTTGACAGAGATGAGAGATTTGGAACCCTAGATGAAGAACGTGAAGAATGAGTGTGATGGTGAGAGTTCGCGTTCTGTTCTTTTTAGATTTGTAGATTGTTGTTTTAATCATGAAAACCAGAATCCTTTTTATAGGGATTGTAAAAAATATGACCGTTGAAACAATTCTCAACTCTATTGTGATAAGTGGTAAACCATATTACATAATCGATTGTTTTCTCTAAAAAAACAACTTTATAAAGCAAGCAATCGATTATTTGCTTTCAAAAGACAAGACATGAATGTATTCTTCGCTTTCAAATAAAAGGCATAAATCGATTCTTTGCTTTCAAAAGAGAAGACATGAGCTTATCAAAAAAAAAAGACAAGACATGAATCGATTCTTTGCTTTAGGATAAGAAGTCATCAATCGATTGTTTCCTTTTAAAACCAAGTCATCAATCGATTGTTTTCTTTCCAAAACAAGTTCTTTTAAAACCACTCTAATGTGAAATTAATTTTTGGCTTAAAATACACAAAGTCATCAATCTATTGTTTTCTTTCCAAAACAAGTTCTTTTAAAAACAAGAAAGCCACAAATCGATTCTTGGCTTTACACAAAGAAGTGGGAAATCGATTTCTAGCTCTGAAAGCAAGAGAAATCTATTTCTTGCTTCAAAGACCAAATCAAGAGTCGATTCTTTACTTCAAAAACAAGTTCTTTTAAAACACTAAGCCATGAATCTATTTTCTTTAAAAAACAACAATTCATTATTTGTGCCTAAACTATTAGCATGCTTTTATATAAAAGATTTTTCCAAGCCTAGCTCAATTCTATTTTAACAAAACAGTTCTATTTTAAAATATCATCGTTCAACTACAAAAGTCATAAAGCTTAAGTGACAGGATCTTACAAGCGTCCTATTCAAAGCAATATAACACATAGGTCTTGGATCATGTCAAGCGCTACACTTTAAGATATCATGTTAAGCGTTTTGGTTCATGCCCTGTGCTTTGGTTCAACTATAACCATTAATAAACAAATTGTAATTTGTTATCATACAAAACAAAAAGTGTTTGACCTCGATTCAACAGTCCCCTATCAAAATATATTTCAGTGCCCTCTGTTTAACCTTGAAGTCAGTATCGGTCGTTAGGTTACGGAGGTACTTCGTCAATATCCCAATCCAGGCATCGGCAGGTTCCTCCTTGGTAAGAGTCACGGTATCTTGATGCAGCACCTCGACCACCCGTTCTTTATAACCCGAGGCATGTTGAACCAAGTCATTCGCTTCTTGATTCTCATTCCTGAGGACATACATGATGATGACGTCGGCGAACAACTTTAGCAAGTCGTGCGCTGAGGCCCTTAGTTTCTGGAGCTTGGCATTGTAGCACTTGTATTCACCGGTGATTTGCTTGATCTCTAGTTGTGAATCACCCCTTATCTCCACGTAGTGGGCCTTCATGCCGGCCAAGATATAAATTTCCATGATCAAGGCCTCGTATTCAGCCTGATTGTTGGAGGCTTGTTCTCCTATCCGGCACATGAACTTCCACGTCTTGCCGCAAGGGCTGGTGATGACTACTCCTAACCCCGCCTTTGCCTGGGGGCTTGACCAGTCAAACATGAGGACCCAAGGCTTAAGGCAAAAGTAATTTACAAGTTCGGCCGGAGCATCGTGTATTTCTACACATGGATGCTTAGCCAAGAAGTCTACTAAGGCTTGGCCTTTTACGGCTCTCAAAGGAACATAGGTTAAGGAAAATTCGTTCAACTTAATGACCCACTTAACGAGTCGTCCCTGTATGACAGGCCTATTAAGATGGTATTGGATAATATCATCCTTGCATACAACCAAAACTTCTTCAGGTAGAAGATAGTACTCAAGTTTTGTACAAGCATTAAACAAGGATAAACAAAGCTTTTCAATAGGAGAGTATCTAGTCTCGACATCATTGAGGATCCTACTAATATAATATATAGCACACTCTGCGCCATTTTCATCGTCTTGGTCCTCGACTGCAATGTACAACTTCAAAGGTTTCCCATGCTGCGGAGGTACCAGGACAGGGGGTTGGTCAAGGAAGCCTTGACCTGATCGAAAGCCTCCTATTGTTTAGCTCCCCATATCATTTCCTCGTCATTCTTCATTTTTAGCAAAGGCGAAAAGGCTTTTAACTTCCCTGCCGAGTTAGCGATGAACTTTCTTAGGAAATTGATCTTGCCCAGCAAACTCTGCAGCTCCTTCTTTGTTCTTGGAGATCTTGCCTCTAGGATAGGCCGAGCTTTGTTTTTATCCACTTCAGTACCATCGTTATGCAACAAGAAGCCTAGAAAGTTGCCTGTAGACACGCCGAAAGCACATTAAGCAGGAGTCATTTTGAGATGTTGGAGCCTCATCCATTTTAGAGCTTGTTCGAGATCCGCCAAGTGGGCTTCGAAGCTCTTGGATTTGACCACCACATCGTCGATGTACACCTCCATGTTTTTACCATTAAGGTCATGGAAGATGGCGTTCATTGCCCTCTGGTACGTTGCCCAGCATTCTTGAGGCCAAAAGGAATCACAAGCCACTCATAGATACCAAAGCCGCCTGGGCACCTAAAGGCAGTCTTATGGGTGTCAACATCGGCCACATAAATCTTGTTGTAACCAGAATAGCCGTCCATAAAAGTCAGGATGACATTGTTTGCCGCGGCATCGACAAGCATATCAGCCACAGGCATACCGTACTCATCCTTTGGAGTGGCCAAAATCAGATTTCTGTAATCAATACACACCCTGACTTGGCCATTCTTTTTTTATCACAGGGACTATATTAGACAACCATTATACGTACCTGGTAGTTCTGATGAACCCTGCCTTTAGGAGTCTTTCTACTTCGGCTTTGATCTGCGGCATTAGTTGCGGGTTGAACCTCCTCGGTGGCTGCTTGTGGGGCTTGCAACCTTCCTTGATGGATAACCTATGCTCCACCAAGGCTCTATCAAGGCCTGAAATCTCATGGTAGTCCCAAGCAAAGCAGTCACAGTAGTCCCGTATCAAGGCTACCACCTGATCATGTTGCTACGGCTGGAGTTTACCGCTAACCTTAGGCATCTTCCTCTCTATGGGCTCGATGTAAGGTGGTTCGGCCGACGTCTTGTGACCAAGGTCATCCGAAGTTTCCAGGGGTAAGGGCCCCGAGTTCTCATCATCTCCATATGCGGCACCGAACACAGCCTCTTCAATGCCGGACTCTATTTGAAATAGGTGCAGCCGGTCCAATAGGCGCTGTACCTCCGGAGGGAGACTAGTCATTATCCTCATTGCTAGGCCGTGGGTCGGCCAACATTTTGAATTCAAAGCCCTTCATGGTCCAGTCGCATGACTCTATCCCGCCTTCGTCGTAGTCCCCCGGGATGGCAATAAGACGTAGGTGAGTAGAACAAGACCTCGAACATTTTTATCTCCGCTGGGAAACGGTTAGGGTCGGCCTCCACTATCTCCACCTTGTCCTCCACCCATATTATGAGCTTTTGGTGCAAAGTGGAGGGGACGCATTCACTTGTATGGATCACCGTATATGAGGGTTTTCCTTTAATGACGAAGAATGTCGAACGAGTTACCTTCGACCCAACTGTTACGTCGGCCACCAACACATGCATGAGATGGGTGGCCCATGAAACTGGTCATGGTCATGGTGGTCGGAATGAGATCTTCGGCGTTCTTCCCTAGCTTCTTCAAGGTCGACAATGGCATGATAATCCGCACGGCACCACCATCCACGAAGACCCTATTGAACAATTTCGCGTTGAGATGGGATTTGATGTACAATGGCTTCAGGTGTCTGGTCATGTCTGCAGTTGGCTTTTTGAAGAACATGCCTTCCGTTACAGGTCCCTCGGCTTCTGTCATGGAGGCCCATTCAGCCTCCTCAGCGAAGACGTCTCCCTCGAGGGCCTTTGGTTGATCCCTGGCTCCCTAGAACACTGGTGGAAGGAGGTCTACCATTTCTATGTCAGAACAAAACTCCCCGTCTGTTCCATCAATAAAGTCGTCCAGTATTGACTCAACCATGGATTTTCTTCTTCTTCTTCTTCTTCTTCTTCCCCCAAGAGGACATATTCTTCTAGCTCTTGCTCTGTCATTGTTCCCTTAACCTGGAGCTCGTCGGCTGACTGAGGCTGCTTGGGATTATGGGGTCCATAAAGGCATTTTATCACTGCCTTCGTGAGTGGACTATGAGGAGCGTCCACCATGCCTACCATTTTCTGGTCTCCTCCCTCTCGGTCATCGGGTGGCTCAGGGACAGCTGGTTCAGAAAGCTGCTCTAGAGCTATGTCCTTGGCTGGTTTTTGGAAGGCCTGTTCCAACGTCGTAGCAACAGATGTTGCAGGGATGGTCTGAGCATTCCCATCTCTAGCCGAGGTGAGCATCTGGAGCGTTTCCTTCATCCTATTGAAAGCCCTGGTCCTCGGTAGCCTCCTCTTCGTCGAGCGAGATTTGGAGGCCACCCTGCGGGTCGGTATCTCGACGGTTGCTTATTTCATCTATTGATCCTGCGGTACACCTGAAGGAGGCTTTACTGGTGGCTCCCATGTCTCGGTCATTGAGGACCGTAATGTCTACCGAAGTCGAACTAGGTGCGTCGGTGACTTGTGCCACCCTTTTTTTGTTTTTTGTGGCGAGTCCCTTCACCGGTGATTGGCAGGGTGGCCTGCTCAATGGGGTCATTGGTGGACCTATCGTGCCCCCCGAGTTGGACGGGCTGGAGTCTTCCCCTCAAGTCCCTGGGCTTAGGCAAATGTCTCTCGGGATTGTGTTTGGACAAGTGCCTATCTGAGGAAGTTTCTTTTGGGGTCTCTGAGGCTGACTCGGCGCCACTATCTGTAATTTTTCTTGTAACAGGGCCCTTCGTTCTGCAACTGTGGATCCCCTGGGTGGTGATCCCAAGCAAACGAACACAGAAGTTTCCCTCTCTGGGGAAGTCTCCTTTTTAGGGACCCAAACATACTTCTTTCCTTTCCCACGGTCGCTCCCTGAGAAGGAGACCATATTGACTTTCATGCATGGGAAAGGATCAGTGTCGACAATCATCTCTGGCGCCCCCTTGTCGGTCATTATGAATCTCCCTTTCCTGATGGCCTCTTGAATAGCTCGGCAGAAGATAATACAATTTGAAGTGGCGTGGTTGAAGGAATTTTTCCACTTGCAGTATTTCTACCCCTTTATCTCTTCATGAGGGGGAATCTGATGGCCGTCAAGGAGTTTGATCCGCTTGTCTTTGAGGAAGTAGTCGAAGATTTGATCAGCGTTAGAGATGTCAAAGGAATATTCAACCCTTTCCTCGTCCTTCTCTTTGCCTTTGGCGGGTTTAAGATCTGGACAGAGGTAGGCTTTCCCCTTGACTATATCGGCCACCAAGATGTCTGCCGCGTAGTCGGCTGACTCATCATAGTCTGAATCCTCGGCTGCATCCACCACTGACACCAACTGTGGCCCTCGGCCTCGGGTGGCTCTCTTCCTTTCTTTTCTTGTACAAATTGTTCAACTTGAACTGCCCTGGAAGCTAAGCCATTGAGGTCGTTGCAAGCTTGTCCCACAAGCTTTACCTTCAATTAGGGGTGCATTCCAAAGATGGCCATGGAAGTAAGTTGGGATTCTAGGAAAGGTACTGAGCACTTTTCGCCCATCTTTCCGAATCTCTCAATGAAGTCGGTCAGTGCCTCGTCCACCTTCTGCCGCAAATTCATGATATCAGTTGCGGTGACTTCAGGTTGCGGCATGGAAGCACCTTTCCATGTCTACCCGGGTCTGTATAGAATCAGGTTGTGATACTCATTCTGGTTTCCTTCCCCACATTGGGCCGTGAATCGGCTGATGTGCTCCAGGGTACAGTTGCCATCGTCCCCGGAAAGCGTGGCAAAATCAGGGGTTTTAAATCCTCTAGGCAGAGGCACCAATTGATCCACCCACTCGAGGTAAGGCTTCCTGTACACTGGACGGTCGAGTGGTTTCAACTGAACACCAAAGAACTTCTTATGGTGTCAATGAAAATATTAGGGTCCAGTTACTACTTGGGCCAGGTTAACAAGGCCAGTTCCTGATACAGATGCCTGCGCGCCTCGGAGGGGTGGAATTTGATTCCATGGCTGCTCAACCAGAGAGACATTCATCTGTGTCTGTATATAGGAACCCGCCGGGTAGGTACTAAATGTTCCGGGGTACGGCTGACTAGGACGTAGGTTTGTCGAGCCGCGACAGAGCACCCATAGGATGATCCTTGCTGTAGACTCACCAGGCATGCATCCTCGGGCGGCCTTCTAGCCAATTGCACTTGCCCTTGCTGAAGAGAAGCCGTATTAGTGACATTCGCCAAAAACTGCCCCCGGAGTGTTGGCAGTGGCAAAAGTACCAGGCTGAGGAATTACGGGGTTAGGATTTACCTGATTAGAGGATGCCTGCTGAGTCCCAGTCATGCTCCCACTCGGTGGACACTGATGCATGCCTCCCATAGGGTTATAAGAGGATGCCTGCTGAGGTCCAACAGGGTTGGTGTATGGCGGGGTCTGATGTGGTCCTCCCATAGAAGAAGGTTGTCCTCCCTGTGATTGGCCGGAGACAACGTAGTTCATGGTGCTAATGGCTTGCGCAACACGTCTTTGCTCCACTTCCTTGGCTTGTTGCATTTCATGGTGCACGATAGGTTTACTATGTCAGCCAATTGGTGGGACAATTGATACATGATGTTCTATATCCCAATGTCGATTTGTTTCCGGATAAACGACGTGGTCATGACCACAGGTTCCTCAAAATGTTGAGGAGAACCATCGTTAGACTCAGTATAAACCGCCAGGGGAGTTGTTTCTGAAACACTTACTGGCTTAGTGTTCTTCGTTTTCGAAGCAGTTACCTTTTCTAATGCCGACGGTGGCTCCATACTTAGGTTTCTGCCAAAGCGTAGGTGCATACGCCCACTGTAATCTAGTCCAGGCGAATCAAACGAAGACGTTTGCTCACCTTTTCTTGTCCCAGAGGGCGTGCCAACTATTGTTGTCGTCAAACTCTTAGGTCCTACCGTGTTTTCCGGCCTCGCTCTTCCGCTTGAACTTCAACCGCTCCCACGTTCTATCTTCGTGTCGTGTCCTTCCTTCCAAGCAACGCCCGCCCTGCTCAGCCATTCGGTGGCTCGGTCGCACTAGCCCCTTTTAGGTAATAACTTAGGCACCCGAGCCACCTGCGCCTTGGCACTCTATAGGCTAGGGTTGTCACTTTCCCTCGGCTTAGCTCATTGGTCCTCGGGCGTAACTTTCCCTCGGGCAGCTTCTGTCGTTTAATGTGCCCCGAGGACCTCTCTTGACCTCACTCTATCTGGCAAATCTCGTTTTCCAACTTTGTCGTATGGCTTGCCTTCACACCAAAATTCCTCTTTTCTCCTCTTAGCCCTCGGCCCACGACTTAATTATTTTTGAGTGTTAACACTATCTTCACAACTATGATTAGATATTAAGATAGTGAGTGCTTTAAGTTAAGAAGGGTGAGTAAAAACTATTTTCTTAACTATGATAGCAAGTAGAGAAGGTTTAGAAAAAATTGTCTTCTCAACTATATAACAGAGTTGACAAGGGTCAGCAAGTTCTGTCTTCAACACTTACTGTCAAATACTTAGCTTCTTAGTTGTTTAAGTAGTATATGCATGTGTGATTTACTGTAATACAGTTATGTTCAAAACATCAAGAGACTTCCTAAATAACTATTAGTTAAGGAGAGATATGAGAAGGGTTGAAAACTGTGTTTTAGTTTAAAACATTTCTTAGTAGAGAAGGGTCAGTAAGCTGTCTCCTCAGTTTACCTAAAGCTTCTCCAAGAGGAGAGTTTTGTCTCAAAGATTAAAACAATTTAGAGAAAGCACTAAATAACACAATGATGTATAGTGGTTCACTCAAAACCCTGGGCTACATCCACTCCTCAATTCCTGTGCGTATTTCCACTATTTTCCAAATAGTTTACAACTTTTACACCTCCCTAGGCTAAAAATACTCTTGGTCGTTTTCTTCACACAACTCTACCTACTGTTTACACCCATAAGAAGATCCTTCTAATTTATTAGACAGCTTCTTTCACAGAAGAACTAACTTCTCAAGCCCTACAGCAACACATGCTACTTGAGAAGGTTCCCTACAGGTTTTCTGTTTAGTTCTTGGGTTTGTGGGATTTCTAGAGCTTGGTTGATACAAATGGAGTATTCAACAGGTACAACAACACAAGCATTAAAACATACTCATAGATCGAATGAATCCCTTCAGTTGTGTAGCAGCTGAGTATGGATGAGAGAAAACTTGGGACTTGAGAAGGTTGGAAGATTTGAGCTTAATGTACTGTCACACAAATCAACAATGGCCAGATGTGGTTGAAATTATGTGTAATAACCTCTAGTCCATGAAACAGGGTCGTTGGAAAAACATTACAACCATTTATAGTTTTTGAGAGGCTGTGTGTTTAAAGGCAGTTGTGTTTTTGCTTTTCTCCAGAAGACAGCTATTTCCAGTTGTCATGACTCTTCTCAACTTTGACTCTTCTCAACTATGACTGTTCCTGAAGATGATGCTTCCAAGTTGATGCTTCTCAAGTTGGTGCTTCTTATGAAGATATTTTTTGAAGTGATACTTCTCAACTTTAATGTTCTCATCATGACCCTTTTGACCTTGAATCTTCTGTCATGATGCTTCTCAACATGACTTTTCTCATCATGACCCTTCTGAACTTGACTCTTCTTGTCATGATGCTTCTCATCTGATGCTTCTCATCTCTATTCTTCTAAGAGCCTTTTTCATGTTAGTTCTGTCATTATGCTTCTTACCTTTATTCTTCTGATTACCCTTCTCATGTTGCCACAAATTGAGATGATACTTCCCATGATGATCTTTCTCATGTTTACCCATTTGTCTTTGTTCTGGAGTGGGCCGAAGCCCAATCCAGGGCTGAAACATGAGATCTGCCCAACGACAATGAGAAAGGGAACAAGGAACCAGATCAAGGGGCCTGATCGTTCGGTACAGTAATCCAACGGCCACGCGCTAACCACGAACACTATATAAGCATTCATCGCGTCAGTTGTAAGGGACACACTTTTCACCAGTATTGTACTCTGCTCGTTCGCTCCTGACTTGGGCGTTGGAGTGTATTTGCAGGTACACCCGCCCTCTTTGCTTGCCCGTGGAGAGCGACCGGAGCAGTTCAGGATAAGGTCTGATACCTGAAAGCTTCCATTGGCGATCTCAGGTTCAGATCAATTGGCGACCACAGTGGGAGCCCGCGCGCTTTCCACCA
Organism: Astragalus glycyphyllos; assembly: GCA_963573325.1. Lineage (NCBI taxonomy): Eukaryota > Viridiplantae > Streptophyta > Magnoliopsida > Fabales > Fabaceae > Astragalus > Astragalus glycyphyllos. The sequence continues at coordinate 23,124,595 of OY754308.1, forward strand.
TCCTTACAGATGCCACCAAAGGCCCTTCGAGGCCGACCAAAGGCCACTGGTCGTCTTCAAAGTGTGGCCGAGATCCCCGCTCGACCACAACCGACGGGTGTTGAAGGAAACCGCACCGTCCCTGCACAACAGGTCATGGTAGAACTTCCTGCCGACCTGGTCTAAGAGCTACGAGAACTACCACGCGATCGACATCAGGCTCTAAATCGCAATGATGACCAGCTTACAGAGTTCGAAGATCAGATCGCCTCGAGGCGAGCACACACGGCCCTAGAACAGCGACCTCATCATGAGGGTACGTCGGCATTGCGAGCGCGTCCTTCGAGGGCTTATCGATCACCTCCGCGAAAGCAGCTGGTCCATCGATCTCCACCCCCGAGGAGGGGACGAGGAGGAGGAACCACACCACCAAGGAAGACGCCATCCACATCCGATTACACTTACTGGCCTGAAGAGTCATCCCATGAAGGATCCTCTTTTGGGTTAACTAGTTCGCCTACCCGCTCTCGTAGCTAATCTAACGAGGGGCATTTATATCGGTCAAAAGATTATTCCAACAACCAACAACACGGTCATGAAACTGGCTACCGAAAGGAGCGACCGCGTCATAAGGAAAGGGGAGATACCAGCCTTTGACCGTACACAAAGGAGATAGATGAATTTCGCATCCCACCCTCATTGTAGAAACCTCCGACTGATCTTAAGATGTACAACGGCGTAAAAGATCCGGACGCCTATTTAAAGCACTTTGTTATTATGATGAAGTATCGAGGAGCGCCCGGACCTGTAAAATGCAAAATCTTCCCCCTTACTCTAGAAGGGTCAGCGCTGGAGTGGTTCGCCGAGCTAAAGCCCAACACCATTTCATCCTGGGAACAGATGGCTAGGATGTTCACCGCCCGTTTCACGACCTCGAGAATCAAACCAAAATCTTAGGATGTCCTGATCGCCATCAAACAGGGTCCAGATGAGTCTTTGAGAAGTTATGTGGAAAGATTCAACCGGGAAGCCGATCAAGTCAGGAACTTAGATGATAACCAGAGGTTATTCTTCTTGAGGATAGGCCTCTTGAGAGGAAGTCATTTTGAGGTGGAGGTAGGACTCCATGTTCCCAGTGACCTAGAGACGTTCCTTAGGTGGTCTCAAAGGTTCATGAATTACGAAGAAAGAACGACCGCTATAGAAGCCGCTGAGGCGGGCATTAATCAATGCCCACGACCAGAAAAAGATCAAAGGGTCAAGGAAGATTATGCCAGTAACCGTCCGAGCAATGAAAGCATGGTTAAAAGGTTTGCTGAGCGCACCAAGCTGAACACTTCGTACGCAAACATATTGGCGGAATGCGCAAATGCAGAGTTTAGAGATATTAAACCACCAGAACCCCTTGTACTTAAAGACGTGCAGCGCCCATCGAAGAAATATTGTAGGTACCACAAAAGCAACGGGCATGACACTAATAACTGCATGGCTCTGAAAGATGATGTGGAAGCTTTGATCAGAAGAGGGAAGTTGACTCAATATGTAAAAAGAGATCAAGTTGACACACGAAGAGAAAGGCAGGATGCCCGTTCCCCTAGAAGGGTAAAAGAGCAAGCGAACGAGGCAGTCAAGGTGGTAGAAGAGGACGATGATGAAGACGTTGTGGATGCAAGGAAATCAAGGGGGAGACCGGTCGCCATGGTAATTTCCGGAGGAATTGCCACGGACGCCTCAACCAACAAATCGACCAAAAGAAGATGGGACCAAATCATGGGTATCGCATCCACCTCCACTTCTAGGCCACCTTCTAAGCGACCATACATCTCCTTTGGAGACGAGGATCTCATTGATGGGACGCCCAACTACGAAGTACCCCTGGTGATCGTCGCAGTAATGGCAAACATGGAAGTTAGGAGAATATTGGTGGACCAAGGGAGCTCGGCAGATATAATATTCGAAGACCTGTTGGATGTATTAAAGATTTCGAAGGATGATTTGAGGCCGTATAGAGGGACAATGTTGACCGGGTTCAATGGGGCTTCCACGACCCCCATTGGACGAATAGAGTTAATGGTCACCTTTGGGGATGATACTATGGAAAACCCACTTTGTAGAACGGTCAGAACAGATTTCATCGTGCTACCCTGTGAATCCGTTTATCAATGCATCATTGGTCGACCAACCCTTGCCCGTTTGGAAGCAATGCCTTCAACCGTCCACTTAGAAATGAAAATCTACACTAAGGCTGGGAAAGTCGCCACCGTTCAAGCAGACTTGTTGTCCGCCAAGCGAGCTTTCCTTTTGGGACTAAAAGAAAAAGGCAAAAAGGTAGCTAGAGAAATAGAGGAAGCAATGAAAGGAGGCGAACAAGTAAACTTGGCCGACCTGGATGCCCGTTATGACCCAGATAGCGAAGTAGAAGAAGGGGATGACCTTCTGACTAAAGAGTTAAACAAACGGATTAAACGACCAGAACCAGACAGGGAATTTTTTCATGTACAACTAGGGGACGACCTTGAGAGAACGATCAACATAGGAAAAAACCTTCCCCCTGAAGTTCAGGACGAGCTCGTCCAATGCTTAAGGGAACATGCAGATCTGTTTGCATGGAGTGCGGCAGACATGCCCGGGATTCCACCACAAGTAGCCTGCCATCACTTAGTAGTGGATCCAGGAGAAAAATGGGTGGCTCAAAGAAGAAGAGTTCAGAAAGAGGGAATGGCACGGGCAGCGTGCAAGGCCGTTGAAGACCTTCTCGAAGCGAGCTTCATTAAAGAGATAAAATACACAATGTGGCTGTCCAATGTCGTCCTAGTAAAAAAAGTAAATGGCAAATGGAGGATGTGCGTAGACTATATTGACCTCAACCGAGCGTGCCCGAAGGATGCTTTCCCTGTCCCTAGTGTTGATCGTTTGGTCGATAACGCGAGTGGATACAAGATTCTATCCTTGTTGGATGCCTATTCTGGGTACAACCAGATTGCCATGCACCGGCCTGATCAGGAGAAGACCGCGTTAATGACGGATAGGGGAAATTTCTGTTATAGAGTCATGCCTTTTGGGCTGAAGAACGCTGGAACGACCTACCAGCGTATGATGAACCATGTTTTTCATGATCAGATAGGAGAAATAGTGGAAGTATACTTGGATGATATGATCATCAAAAGCAAACAAGACCAAGCCCATGTAGACGACTTGAAGGAGGTGTTCAAAGAAGCCAAAAAAAACTTATTAAGGTTCAACCCAGAAAAGTGCACTTTTGGAGTAAGGGCAGGCAAATTTCTTGGATTCCACCTCACAGAGAAGGGGATTGAAGCCAACCCTGAAAAATGCCGAGCTGTAACTGAAAAGAGGCCGCCAACGACCAAAAAAGAAATACAGAAACTCAATGGCATGATAGCCGCTCTTTCGCGCTTCATTTCCAAAGCAGCAAACAAATCCTTGCCCTTATTCAAATTATTGAAGAAAGAAATCGCATTCGAATGGACGCCCGAGTGCGACCAAGCTCTCGAACAACTAAAGACGGCCTTGGCAAAACCACCAATTTTGACCACTCCAAAACCCGGGGAAACTCTATATCTATACTTGTCCATCACAGACGAGGCTTTGGCCGCTGTTTTGGTACGAGAAGAAGGAACGAAACAAAACCCGGTCTACTTCGTCAGCAAGGTACTGCAGGGACCAGAGCTCAGATACCAAAAATTTAGAAGTTGGCTCTGGCTTTGGTCGTGGCCGCTCGAAGGTTGAGACCATATTTTGTGGCCCATCAGGTCACCCTGCGCACCGACCAACCCATCAGACAGATCTTACATAGACCAGATCTAGCGGTAAGAATGAACTAATGGGCCATAGAATTATTAGAATTTGGAATCAAGTATGAGCCTAGGTCGGCCGCTAAAGGACAAGTCTTGGCCGATTTTATTGCAGAATTAACCCCAGGAGTAGAGAACCCGGTTCATGGCTCATGGACGTTGCACGTTGAGGGGTCGTTCAATGGCAAGGGTAGTGGAGCAGGCTTAGTCCTTGAGAGCGAGGAAGGAACGACTATCGAGGTCTCCTTAACTTTCTCTTTCCCAACTTCCAATAATAAGGCTGAGTACGAGGCCTGCGTAGCAAGATTGTCGCTCGCTCTAGAATTCAACGTCAAAAGGGTAGAGCTCCGATCAGACTCGTTGCTAGCGGTCTCCCAGATCAAATACGTCTTTTCAGCCAAAAATGAGATCCTCCAAAAATACTTAGCAAAGGTCAAAGAATTGATGCAGAAATTTGAGTACGCTGAAGTCAAGCACGTTCCTAGGGCAGAAAACACTAGGGCGGATATCTTGTCCAAGCTCGCAAGCACGAAGAACCCTGGAAACCATAGAAGTGTAATACAGAAAGTCCTATCTCAATCGAGCGTGCAGCTAGAAGTCACCCAAGGAGCGGACGTATGTGAGATTGAGTCAGCTCCTACCTGGATCGACCCCATCTTTAACTACATAAAAGATGGAGAAGAACCTGAGGATCCCAAAGAGGCTGCACTTGTTTGTAGACGAGCAACGTCCTACTCAATAGTGAACAAGCAGCTCTATAGAAGGGAATTCACTATGCCCTTACTCAAGTGCCTCCTTCCCGCAGAAGCGAGCTATGTGTTAAAAGAAATTCATGGGGGCATCTGTGGGGACCATATGGGATCGCGAGCATTGGCAAAAAAGGCTTTGAGAGCGGGCTACTATTGGCCCACCATTGAGGCAGATGCAAAGGACTTAGTCAAGAAACGTGACAAGTGCCAGAGGCACGCAGACGTTCACATTGCGCCTCCAACCGAGCTCAACTGTTTGACCACCCCTTGGCCGTTTTCATGGTGGGGTATTGACCTATTAGGACCCTTCTCCCCCGCCCCTTGTCAACTTAGGTTTCTGATCGTCGCAGTTGACTACTTCACCAAGTGGATTGAGGCCAAGCCTTTAGCCACGATTACTTCAAAAACTTGCCTCAAGTTCGTCAAAAGGAATATCTTGGAACGGTTTGGGATCCTAGAAGTCATCATGTCAGACAACGGTACGCAGTTCACCGACCGAAACTTCCAAGAGACTCTAGCCGAGCTAGGCGTGAAACAGCATTTTACGTCAGTCGAACATCCGCAAACAAACGGGCAGGCAGAGGCGGCCAATATAGTCATCCTGAGGGGACTGAAAAGAAGATTAGATGAAGCTAAGGGAAGATGGGCAGAAGAGCTCCCTTCAGTATTATGGGCTTACATAACCACACCACACTCAACCACTGGAGAATCCCCCTTCAAACTGGTCTACGGGATGGATGCGTTAATCCCCGTTGAGATGGGAGAGTTAAATTGGAGAACGACCAATCCTATGCAGTCGCCAAAAAACAAGCAAGCAACTAGAGAAGAGCTTGATTTAGTGGAAGAACTACGGAGTAAGGCATCCCTCAGGGAAGCGTTAGTTAAGCAAGCGGTGGCAACCAGACACAGTGCCAAGGTCGTCCGCCGCGCCTTCGAAATAGGGCAGCTTGTCTTGCGAAAGGCAGATATCGGCCAGAGAAATGCTAGCCAGGGCAAGCTCGCCCCAAATTGGGAGGGTCCTTACAAGGTAGCTGCCAAGACGGGCAAAGGAGCATATATCTTACAAACTATGAGTGGAGGAATGATTTCAAATACCTGGAATGCAGCAAACCTTAGGAGATATTTCACTTAATGCCTTGTAGATATGAAAGAATGTCATGTTACTACTTGAATGATGAATGAAAAACAAAACGGGCGGGACAACCTTTTTCCCTACGGGGCTTTTTATTGAGGCCCGCTCGCCCGTCAGGTAGACTGACGAGAAATTTCTTACCTTCTTGATTCTTTTAAAGTTGTTGATCGATCCAATAACGAATAACCCCTTAAGTGAGTTAAGTTCAAACCGAGTTTGATAAACTGCTTAAGGAGAAACTTAAGCGACCTTAAGTTCGAACGCGCCTGGTAAATGAGCTAAATCTAAAGTAGACACTTAGTAAGCTGTTTAGGGGGGTCCCAACGAAGATTAGCCCGTTCAAAGCGGCCATAAGGAAATCGAATAAAATAAACTTAGAAAAAGTAAAGAGAAGCCAAAAGAACGATTATAACAGCAAACGTTTAGACATTAAAGTTGACCCGGAGAAGGCCGGGCTCCTTGAAAATTACAGAGAAAGGGCGACCTGTAAGTCCCCTGGAAAGTAACAAATACATTTTTGAAAGAAATTAAACAAAACGAAGACGAATCACTCAGGACGGCTGTAGATGACCGTTTCTTCTTGGATGACATTTCCATGCTCATCCTTTTCAGCAAGACGGACGATCTGGCCGTTCCTCAGAAAATGATCGTTACTCAAGATCTCAGGGTTGATCTCCAGTGTGGGATAGTAATACTGGATCTGAACAACAGCCTCATCAAATCGCCCGTTCACAATTGAGATGGTCATGTCCTCCAAGGCCTCTAGCTCGTCCTTCACTCGGTCTCGCTCGCCCTCAACGGCCTTAAGATTCTCCTTGAGACCATCCACCTCTTCCTCCAACTGAGTAACCTAGGCAGATCGCTTCTTCAAACCGGTAGTAGCGGTGGCAAGTTTGGCTTCAACATCTGCCCTGGCTGTTATGGCCGCATCACATTCAGAAGTGACCGTCCCAAGTGCATCTTTGGTTGGTTGGAGAGCGACCTCAGCCTCTTCAAGCTTCTTCTTCGTGCTCTCATGCTCCGCCTGCAACTCTGTAATACGACCAAGAGCAAACTTATACGTATCAGTTTTATCCAAGAGGTCACTCTCCAACCACAAGTTTCTATGGAGTAAGCGCATACCTGCTTGACGACCAGCTTCCTCGGACTTGTAGATGGCAAGCTTTTGAGAAGCGGCTATGGCAACTTCAGCAATGAATAATAGGGGGTCTTCTCGAAGGCGTTCGAAGTCAATCTCCCTGATATAGCCCAAATCTAGGGACGACCTCCTCGGCGTTTCTTTATTTCTTTTGGATTGAGGAGGGTCAAGGTCGATCAGAACAGTTTCGACAGAATTCTGAGCCCGATCTCTTTTCTTGGATACAGAGTTCGATCCTTGCTCATGGGCAGGAGATTTCTGACCACCTTCAATGTTGATGGTTTGAGAAGGGGAAGCGAAGGTCACCTTCTTCTGTTTTTTAGACTTTGTCTTGGACAAAAGGGCTTCCAAACCTATGCCCGACATTTCAGCTGCAAAAGAGAAAGAAGGGTTAGAACCAAAAAGAAAAGTGAAACGACCAAAATAACGGGAAAAAGGAGAAAATTAAAATCACACCAAGTTTATTTTCAGCCTGCTCAGACGTCTTAAGACAAGCGAATTTGTTGCAAGGAATAATCCCTTCAGACAACCAAGTAACCAATGTTTCCCGCATCCTGATGCTCTCAAGATTGTACTCACTCAGCCTCCTCTGATGCCTATAATGAATGGTGTCGCGATCGTAGTGCGAGTGAGACCAGCCAAGAGGGAACTTCATGGATGCAAAACGACCTTCGGCATGCACCGTCCCAACCATCTCCTTAGCCCGATCATTAACCGGAACGACCCAGAGGAAACCATGCCTCCAAGGTTTGGCTGATTATCAAAAAGGCTTGAAAAGTTTAATCGTACCCTTGCGACCCTTCAAAGAGACTTGTTCCCACTACCTTGGCTCGCTCTTCATCTCCACTGTGGGACTAAAGTCAAATAAGGTGAAAAAGAGCCGGCAGTTTACCTCCCAGTCGAGAGCGGCCATTATTATATCAAAGGATTTGATAAGCGCCCATGCGTTGAAATGAAGTTGAGAGGGAGCGACCCCAAGAGTCCTAAGGACACATCTTTGAAAGAAGGTGAAGGGAGGTCGTACCCTCAAGTCACGGAGAGTATTGGTGTATATAATAAATTTCAGGGAGGTAGGAATTATGGCCGTGTGCTCTTCAGCCGGGACACCTTCGGCCCACCACTCTTGGTCGCCATAACCAATCAGCTTAGAAAAAAGTGGCATCATTTCATCGCCGGGGAGAAAGACCGAAGGATGGTTAATTATGGCAGAGGAAATCCAGGAGCGATCGTCGTCGAGCCTACCTCTCCAGTCGTGCTCTTCCGGCAACACCTCGTTGGTCGAAACTGGGGGGCGTGGGATTCGCATGCCTTTCATTCTCCTGAGGCATGTCCGCTCGAGGAGATTGAACGGTCTCGGAAGTATTCGACGAGCCAGCGGAAGATGATGAGGGAGAGAGGTCGGTGGAAGAAGAAAGGGTCTCGGAGGAAGGAAACCCGCTCGCGCTAGTGTCTCTAGGGCGAGCAGCACACTCAGCCATGTTAGTATAAGGACGACCAGAAATCCTTGCAGTTCTCTTTGTTCACGCCAGTACCCTACCCTGCAAGGAGAGGGAAAGTCAAGATCACCCTAAAAGATGATTTGCAGAAGGGGGCAACAAGGTCGACCCCGGGCCTAACACCCCCTCCTCGCTTTATACAACGATAAACGGAAATAACGAGCAAACAAGAATCTAAAGAAGAGCACGTACCTGGAGTTGGAGAAAAGTTTGGGCTCAAAGTAGTATACTCCTTGATGAGCAAAATCAAGTGACCAGAAGAGTAAGACCGCCTAAGTTGAAATTCGTGCACGAGTAGGCACCTGGCCAGAATAAACAACAAAACCTTTGACCGCAACGAGAGGAAACCACAGCCTCTTTCAGAACTTTGGGTGTGAAGAGTAAAGAATGAGAGGAGTAAGAGGCCATGTACTTATAAGCCCCAAAGGTGCAGACATACGAAACGACGCGACCCTTCGCGAGAAGGCGCGTTGGAACCTGAACCGTCGTCATTACTACACGTCGTTGTTTCAAAAATCGAGAAATCATTAAATGACTGACAGGGGAGAGGAGACGTCAGTTCAATTCCCAGGGGCGCATGTCAGAAAATGTCTCCAAAGATACGCAACCGACCGGACAAAGATTCTAGAGGGCAATGGAAATCGATCAACAGACAAGCCTTCGCCCGTTCCTAGAACGATCTTGGCTTGGGGGGCAACTGTTCTAGAGTGGGCCGATGCCCAATCCAGGGCTGAAACATGAGATCGGCCCAACGGCCCTGATCGTTCCGTACAGTAATCCAACGGCCACGCGCTAACCACGAACACTATATAAGCATTCATTGAGTCAGTTGTCAGGGACACACTTTTGACCAGTATTGATACTCTGCTCGTTCGCTCATGACTTGGGCGTTGGAGTGTATTTGCAGGTACACCCGCTCTCTTTGCTTGCCCGTGGAGAGCGACCAGAGCAGTTCTGGATAAGGTCTGATACCTGAAAGCTTCCATTGGTGACCTCAGGTTCAGATCAGTCTTGATTTTTGATCTTGTCAAGAAAAGTTTCTTCTTTAAGACATTGTGAGCAACCTTATTTTAAGTCTTCTCAACTATGATGCTTCTCATAAGCATATACCTTCTTGAGATTAGCTTGATTGTTCCTGTACTTATTACTCACTCAAGAAGAAGCATTAGTAGCATAAGAAATCATATAACTTAGGCTTGTCACATTTGATGTTTGTTAATCATCAAAACTAATTAGGGATTTTGCCTCAACATATTGCATTTCTTCACCAACTCTTGGGAATCTTTGAAAAGAGTAGGCCAATAATAACCAGATTGCAGCACCTTAGCTGTTGTTCTACTTTCCTCCAAAATGACCTTCATAAGGTGCGGCATGGCATTGCTGCAGCACCAGATTCTGTTCTTCATCAGCCACACACCGTCTTAACAATTGGTTAGGACATTTTTGTAGAGGAAGGGTTGATCCCATAAATATTGCTTAACAAGATGAAAGAATCTCTTCCTCTGTTAAAAACTCATATCACAAGGCACCACTTTGCTGACTAGAAAGTTGAAAATGTTTGCATACCAAGATGTTGCTACATCCAGTGTTGCAGCATCAATAGCTTGCAATTGCTCATCAGGAAAACATTCCCTGATTTCTCCACTATGATTACCTGCACTAGCACCTTCCAATCTAGAAAAATGATCAGCATAGAAAATAGAATGAAAGACTTTGTCATACCTTTGGCCAACGATAGCTTCTATGGCACAATCACTAGCTTCACACATGAGCTCAAAGGACTTGCTCCAATCTGGGCTCACTATCACAGGTGCAGTAACTAGAGCACTTTTCAAAGCTGAAGCACGGGCTTCGTCAAAGACAAATGGAGTGTCATGCTGAAGCAATTGGGACAAGGGCTTTGATATCTTAGAGAAGTTCTTGATGAATCTTTTGTAGAAACCTGCATTACCCAGAAAACTTCTAACACCCTTCACACTGGTCTGAGGAGGCATCTTTTCAATTACCTCAACTTTGGCTTTATCAACTTCAATTCCTTTTTAGAAATCCTATGCCCCAACACAATACCTTCTTTGACCATGAAATGGCATTTCTCCCAATTTATGACCAAATTGGTCACATCTATCAAGAATTTCTTCAAAATTATCAAGGCACAGTTGGAATGTTTCCCCAAAAACAGAGAAATCATCCATAAACAACTTTCATATATTTTTCAATGAATTCATAGAAAATTGAAATCAGACACCTGTGAAATGTAGCTGGTGCATTACATAGCCCAAATGGCATTCTTCTAAAGGAAAAAGTACCATAGGGGCATGTAAAAGTACTCTTTTGTCTATCAAGCATTTGGTCTATGAATGGTAGGGGAAATGATCTATCCTTGTGGCTTTGTTAAACTTCCAATAATCCATGCAGATCCTCTAACCAATTACAGTTCTAGTGGGAATAAGCTCATTCTTATCATGAGCTGCCACTGTGACCCCTCCTTTCTTAGGAACACAATTAACAGGGCTCACCCATTCACTATCAGATATAGGGTACACAATGCCAGCATCAATTCACTTCATTTTCTCCTTTTCAACAACCTCCTTCATGATGGGATTTAGCCTCCTTTCCCCTTCAATACTATTCTAAGAACTTTCCTCAAGAATGATTCTGTCCATGCAGATGGTAGGACTAATCCCCTTTATATCAGCCATCTGCCACCCAATTGCCTTCTTATGCCTTTTTAAGGTAGTATTGAGATCATGCTCCTTACTTTTAGAGAGGTAAGAAGCAATTTATCATTATCTCTAAATAGGCATATTTAAGGTGCTTGGGTAACTCTTTAAGCTCCAGAACGGGAGGCTTCTCACTTGATACGACATTTCTCTTGAGGCTTGAGTCTTCGAGCTCCAAAGACTCATATTTTATAGTCTAGATCTCCTTGACAGTAGCCTCATCATGTAACACTCCTTCTTCCACAAGCTCTTTTTTATCAATTTTAGCAAGAGCTTTGACCAGATGATCACTTTGCTTGTGGAAATGTTTCTGAACAATTGAATCAAGACACACCACAAAATAACACTCCTCTGTTCCTTGGTCGGGAAACTTGAGGACATTCATCACATTAAATTTGATCTCCTGATCATTGACTCTCATCTTCAATTCTCCCTTCTTCACATCAATTAAAGTCTTGCGAGTAGCCACGAAATGTCTTCCAAGAATTATAGGTACTTCCTTATCTGCACCGAAATCTAAAATCAAAAAGTCAAAAGGAAATACAAATTTGTCTAGCTTTATCAGAAAATCTTCAATGGTTCCCTATACCAAGCTGAGTGAAAACAGCCGTTGGCATCAAATTGATGCTTGCATCTAAGTCACAAAGAGCTCTACCAGTATAGGTTTCACCAATAGAACATGGAATAGTGAAGCTATCTGGATCCTTCAACTTGCTTGGAAGCTTGCTTTGCATGATGATACTACATTCCTCTGTCATAGCCAGTGTCTTAAATTCTCCAAGCCTCCTCCTTTTGGTAATCACATCCTTCGTAATCTTTGCATAATTTTGCATTTGTTGAAGTGTTTCTACCAAAGGAACATTGATGTGAAGTTGTTTTCGCACCTCTAAAAATTTGCCAAATTGCTTGTCTTGCTGACCCTTCTTCAACCTTTGAGGAAAGGGAGGAGATGGAACAGCATGATCAGCAACTAGTGATGGTGCAGGTGCAGCATCAGATGCCACAACATCAACTGTGACAACATCTGTTGCATTCTTTTTATCATTTTTTTGGAAGCTTGATCAACTAAAATTCTTTACAAAAGAAAACTTGTGCCTATTAGAAATTGATTTTTAATGATGATAGAAAAACAAAGAATAAGTAACCTAGTTTTTACAATGATCAATTTTATTATTGTTTCAACATTTCTAAAACAAAGTTTAGAGAGGAACTTAGCTAATTAGAAAACAATCTGATGCAAAAGAAATTTTTAGTGAACCAACACCAAATACTAAATTTTTACTAAAAATTTAGAATATCATAAAGCATTAAGTTTGGGGGTGCATCAATGAAATTTAAGGCTAAGTATGATGATTGTAGAGAAGCCAGTGCGGTTTACAAAAAATTTTACAAATGCAAAAGTTTATGTAATAGATATAGTCGCCTGAAACAAAAGTTATACCCATTCCAAAAATGCATGAGAAAAAGAAAAATAAAAAGAAAAGAAAAATGTATGCAAAAAGGGGGTCAAAAAGGAGGGCAATATAAGCTATATCTCTTTATGTAATATGGAAGCTAGAGAATCAAATGCTACAACAATCAATGCTCCAACATTACAAGAAGCATGATGCTCCAACATTCAGAAACTACCAAATTAGACATTAGCACACTGACTCAAAAAGTTTGCAATACTTAAACCAAGCCCTTTGTTGTGCTCTGAAGCCTCCTAAATACTTTAAGAAATTGTTAGTCTATTCCACCTTTTGAAAAATATTTTGCTTGATCAAAAGCAAACTATTTCTTTATAAAGCTAAGAAGACTTTCGGAAATTTGTTAGGAACCAATCTAAACTCAACAAGCACACACTCAAGCAAATGAGCAGTAATAACCTTGAATGTTGGTGAGACAAAGGTATGACTAGAAATTCTGAAATTTGAAGTTATTAAAGTTGCACTTCTTGAAAAGTCTATTTTGAAAGATTTTAGCTGATCTGTTACTCTAATTTATGCAAACCATGTGTTTTTAATTTTTGTCTTGTTCAAGTGTCATTATTTGAGGACAACCAATGGTTTAAGTTTGGGGGTGTGATAACTCTATTTATATAGAGTTAATATTTATGCAGCTAAATCTAAATAATTGTTAAATTCTCAGTAATATTGTTTATTAAATTCTCAGTAATATTGTTTATTAAATATAGAAATTCTCAACAATTATGTCTAAAGAATCATTTGCAACTTTTGTATCCTCACTTGGGCCATTTATCCTTTTAGCTCATTTTCTTGTTCGAGGATTTTTTCCTTTAGAACTGATAGGTCTACCACGCTTCATGTGTGGTTGAGACTGAGCATTAGCAACTGGTATATATGATTTAGTAACTCTTTTAGGATCAGTGAATGCATCTGGTAATTCGTTTGCTAGATTTTGCACATAAACTTTCCTTTGAACTTAGAGTTCGCATTGTTTTGTACAAGGATCAAGATGAGAAAGTGATAATTCAATATTCCAATAGAATTTCCTTGTCCTGTTGCTTATTCTCTCCCCCTAATATTGGGAAAACTGATTCATCAAAGTGACAATCAGCGAACCTAGCTGTGTATAAATCTCCTGTTGATGGTTCGAGATATTTTATTATAGATGGAGATTCATATCCAACATAGATTCCCAATCTTCTTTGTGGACCCATTTTTGTGCGTTTGAGTGGAGGGATTGGAACATATACCGCACATCCAAAAATTCTTATATGGGATATATTAGGCTCTTTACCAAAATCCAATTGCAAGGGAGAATAAATGTGATGACTTGTTGGCCTGATGCGAACTAATGTTGCAGCATGCAATATTGCATGTCCCCAAGAAGAAATCACTAGTGCAAAAAAGACATTTAGCATCGGTTGTTTTGGACATTTAGCATCGGTTATCCAACGATGCTAAATCCCCAGATACTAAATGTGGGACATTTAGCATCGGTTATTTAACCGATGCTAAATGTCTCCTACTGCTACATTTATCATCGGTTATACTGTACCACCGATGCTAAATGTCTCCTACAGGTACATTTAGCATCGGTTATACTGTACAACCGATGCTAAATGTCTCCTACTGCTACATTTAGCATCGGTTATAATGTACAACCGATGCTACAAGTACCAACAGAAGACATTTAGCATCGGTTGTACAGTAACACCGATGCTAAATGTGCCAGAAGGAGACATTTAGCATCGGTTGTACAGTAACACCGATGCTAAATGTGCCAGAAGGAGACATTTAGCATCGGTTGTACTGTAAAACCGATGCTAAATGTACCAGAAGGAGACATTTAGCATCGGTTGTACATTATAACAGATGCTAAATGTACGAGTAGGGTACATTTAGCATCGGTTGTAGAGTATAACCGATGCTAAATGTACCAGTAGGAGACATTTAGCATCGGTTATACTGTACAACCGATGCTAAAAGTCTCATTTCTTTCATATTTTTTTTTGTCCATACCAGTCATCTAATACATAATAACCTGTTATATACAGAGAGATATTCCAATCATCAACACATGAAAGTACTTAAAATTCCATTAAACTTAATAATGTCTTGCATAGTGTCATAAGTTAAACTAATTAGAAAACAAAATACATAACAAAATGTGGTATCCACCATAACATATATAACACTATTGTGCACAAAATGTGGTGACCCTTTCCTAATTACACAAGTTAAACTACGCACGAAATAGTGTATCCTTTTGCTCTGTACGTATCTTGAAAAAGAATTCCGCCCAAAGCTGACGAGTCTCCTCAAGTTCCTCATCGGTGTATGACTTTGCATTATCAAAGACCTACAAGTTTAAAATTTACTCAAACAAATTAGATTTCAAACTTTTATACCTTCTCCTAATTATCAAATACCTACTAAAAAAGACTTTGCTTTGACAGAATTTTATACCTTCTCCCAATTATCAACAATACCGGCGCTCACAATGGTCAGCATAAACTTCATAACATAATAGCCACAATGAAAACCATTCGGTTGTATTGGCATCTACACAAATGAATTAACAAAGTTAACCATTGAATTAAATACTTACACAAACAGAACTATTTAGGAGGTGCTAGAACATATATAGCTGAGCAAATGAAATAAATTGTGTGTATTCATTATTAAATCCTCAACTTTAAGTATATCCATTGAATGGTCCTTGGTCTGTGTCCAAGATTTGTCATCAACTAAATCTGTTTCAATGATTTTTTTTTTTCATTACATGCTCAAATCAAACTAATTATATAAATAGAAATTAAAATATCTTGCAAAAGATTCTGTGACAGCATGACCTTTCGGTTAAGATTAAGATATTTGTCCAGGTCAACTTGCAGGGAAGCATACTTGCACAATTGCACACTAAGGATACATTTGTTTTGGTTTTGGCCATAATCTACAAGTGTGATAAATACAATCACACTGATCAAATCTATTTCCTAAGAAATTCAAAGAAACATGTTAATGTTTTCTCATCAAAACATTTCCAGCCCAAAAAAGCCAATCAAAATTTATTAGGCAGCTGCTGTATCTGATTAGAAGTAATAAAAAAAATAGCCACAAAGCCTTCTACATCTCCATTTCTTCAAAAAGAAAAAACTACTTTAGCTAGTTTAGCAGGCAGTGTGTAAATTGATATTCCAGTTAAAAGACACCAGATTTTCACTTTTCAGGCTGACAGGCAGAAATACTATCAATAACCTTGAGAATTCACTCAAAACTAAATCAACCCAATATTTTAAACTACTTACTATAGGGTACAACCAGTTGGTGGCCGATGTAGAATCCCCTTTCACAGCTCTATTAACAACATAATATAAATTAGTTATAAAATTTCAACTAGAAGTTCAAATACTACAATCTAAACCATGATAAACAATTAAAAACTTACTTGCCAAACATTTCTTTGATTGCTTTGGTTGGTTGGCGACATAAGGAACACATCCAGACCACAGTATTTTGCTTTGGGAGGAGGACAACTAGTTGCCAATGCTTGCTGCAACATTGATAAACATAAAACTAAGAAACAAACAAACAAATAAAGGAAAATGTATTACCAATTCTTTCAAATATGTAATCATGTACCTATTGCAAAATGGAGCCAACCATATTTCCTTATTGGTAGTAGCCAATATTTGTTGAATATGTATAGAAACATCCTGTTTGGAATACCCGTTCAAGTTCAACTTATGCGGACACACAAATCCATACAAGTCATCGACACCCCTTTCAACAACTTGGCGATACAGATATCTATTAATGAAGGAAATATCAAATTGACTAATATATATAGAAACGCGAGAAATTTATATAACCAAATAAACTTTACTACTTACGTGCACCATATGCCCAAGTGGCACAAATCAAGCCACGCTTCACCAGAAACCATGTCGATGATCTCTTTGAAGGAGACAAAGCACACATGTTTTTGGTGCTCCAACATTATCCTGGCATGTCTCTTATCATCATACGCAATCATATGTATCTTTCTCAGCCAATCAATTTTCTCCTCCTTTTCCTCCTTCTCCTCCTGCTTCTCCTCCTCCTCCTCCTCCTCCACATTAGATGGTGAGCAACTCCCCTTAGATCCAACAGTGGTCATGGGAGTGGGAACATGAACAGCCGTAGTTTGACATCCTCCACATGATTGAGAGCGCTGAATAATTAAAAAATACATATTTCAATCAATCTGTTTACAGTGAAAAATATACTTTATATTTCATAAACATATACCTCTGCCAACAACTTGGTAACTTTGTCTTCCACCAACACTTCGACGCCCTCCAAGACTTGTTTAATGAACTCCTCTTTATTGAGTTCTGAGTTGCTCGAGGAAGAACGTTGCACACCTCCAAAGTATTTCTTTAGCCCGACACCTTTTCCAGCTCCCCGACAACGACCGGGATGCTCAGGTGTTCCAATGGCAGCGGTCAAAATATCATTCTTTCCTCGCGGAACGAAAGATCCTTGGCTGCTCATAACCGTAAGTTCGTCCTACAACAAAACATGTTTACGTGTTAGAATTGAATTAATTTGTTACTAACTGATGTGTTTCTAACATGTGTTTCTAACATCACACTATATTTTACTTACAATCTTAGATCCAACTGATGCTGACTCCTCAGATATATAAGATCCAGACTTGTTTTTGCGGCCAGCCTTCCACAGCTCATGTCGCTCTGGAGATGTAGGCTCCACCACCAAATCAGGATCACCAGACTCCTCCTTGACTTTTTTTATATGTTCTTCCTTCAAATTCTCCTTCAACTTTTTATAACCACCTGGCCCCATTGTGTGTTTGTATTTATTCTTTTTTTGCATATTCTTGCCAGCTTCTCTCTTAGCCTGTTACAAAGAATAAACACCACCACATATATAACAAATCCATAATATTGTTTAAGAAACTAAAATATTTGTGGTTAAAGCAATACCACAAACTCCGGAGTAGTGTGAGATTTTACAAATGCGGCCCATGTCTCGGTAGATATAGCGCTATACTTGTCACATGGAGTTGTTGCACCGCTATTATCGCCATTGCCATAGACATACTCTCTGTTGAGTTTTGTCTTGAACTGTCTCCAGCAGAGATTGATATGAGACATCCAAGTCTTCTTGAATTGCTCATTGTCGGGAACATCAAATGTTTGCTGAACATCATCCCAAGCAATTTTTTTTGTCTCGGCATCAACTTCATCCCAGGACATGGGCAATATGCTTACTTTTGTTCGTGCAACCACCCCTAAATAGTTCTTGAATTGGTTAGCATATGGACCAATAAGGTTGCCTTTACTATCAACAGCCACACTATATTTTTGACCACTTGGGAGCCTATTAGTGAACTTATTTAATGATGTCAGACGTCTAGTTTTCTTTTTTGGAGGGTCGGCACTGGAATCATCCATGATATCTGTTTGAACAAAGGAAACAAAATATATCAGTTACAATATCTCAACACATGCTGGAACACCTAAATATATCAGTTACTATCAGTTACAATATCTCAACACATGATGGAACACCTAAATATATCAGTTACAAAATATATCAGTTACAATATCTCAACACAGAATCAAAGAAGAAAAAGACAAAAATAAAACAGGCCATTTTCATTATGATTTATATAATACATGAGTTTATTTCATATATATGTATATTCTTTCATTGTGGGAACAATCATTGTCATAGATTCCAAAAAAAGAGAACAAATCTAAACTCCAACAAACATTGTGGGAACAATCATTGTCATTAAAACTCAACAACACAATTTCATAGATTCCAAAAAAAAAAATAACAAATCTAAACTCCTTCATATAAAATCCCTTCATTATGATCATTGCGAGTGGCATGTTCATCGTCAACTTCATTGTCATCAACTAAAGTAGGCACTTGTGTTAACAAACAAGGTGTCTCTGAAATTGCAAGACTTGAATCTTCATCACTTGCTATTTTTCCTTGTAGGACCACTGACCACTTTTTGTTAGAAGGATCTTTCACATAAAATACTTGTTTTGCTTGGTCAGCCGTGATGAAAGGTTCCTCATTATAACTTACCTTGTCAAGGTCCACTAGTGTAAATCCCATTTCGTCGGTACGCACACCATTTTTGCTGCTAACCCATTTGCATTTAAAAAGAGGCACTTTAAATTTACGGTAATCAAGCTCCCAAATCTCATCAATGACACCAAAGTAAGCAATGGATGCAAGTACGGGATTAGAATCCTTTGAACTAGAGAAGTGCATTGAGGAAGCCATGACCATAACTCCGCTGTTTTGCATGGTACTCATGTCATCTTTCGACTTTGTGTAAAAGGAAAAGTTATTTATGTCGTACCCGCTCCAACACACGACACTAAAGCAAGGGTCATGTGCTAACCATCTCAAAGTCTCAGAGGCAGTCGCATCTTTCTTAATCTGTGATTTAAACCAATCTATGAATGTGTTGTTATGCTCGTTCAATAACGATATTTTTTTCATTCGAGGGTTTTTGGCCTTTACTATATCTTTATGATGAGACAAGTAAGGTATAACCTCATCTGTGTTATTCAAAACATACAAATGTGCTTTAAGCACTTCAGCTCGACCCATGCTCTTAGTGGCCGGCCCATGTGTACCTTTACCTTGGCATCTCCTTGCATAACGAGACTTTGGTAGTCCTACAGACTTCGCTTCTGACAAGTAGTCTGAACAAAACTCAATAGCTTCTTCTGTGACATACCTTTCGACAATGGATGCTTCAGGACGATATTGGTTCTTCACATACCCTTTCAAGATCTTCATGTATCGCTCGACTGGGTACATCCACCTTAAATAAACAGGTCCGCATAATCTAATCTCCCTAACTAGATGAACAATTAAATGAACCATGATATCAAAGAACGAGGGAGGAAAAAACATCTCCAACTGACACAAGATAATAACAACCTCATTTTCCAACTCGTCCAATTTTTGAGGGTCGATGACTTTAGCACATATTCTATTGAAGAATAGGCACAATCTAGTTATGGTATGTCGGACATCTTTCGGCAAGATGCCACGAATCGCCACAGGTAGTAGTTGTTGCATCAAGACGTGGCAGTCATGCGACTTCAAGCCAACTAATTTGAGATCTTTCATTGAAACCAGTCGCTTTACAATTGAAGAGTAACCATGTGGCACTTTGATTCCTCCTAGACATTCACAAAAGCTCATTTTCTCTTTTTTTGACAAGGTATAACATGCTGGAGGCAAATATGTGCCTTTACCTCTTTCCACTGGATGTAATTGTTCTCTTATGCCCATCTCACGCAAATCTAGACGAGAATTTATACCATCCTTTGTCCCTTGAATGTTGAGAAGAGTCCCAATGATGCTATCACAAACGTTTTTCTCGACGTGCATGACATCTAGACAGTGCCTTACATCAAGATTGGACCAATACGGAAGATCAAAGAACACCGATCTCTTCTTCCACTTGCTTTTCTCCTTGGACTGCTTCTGCTTTTGGCCAAATACAACTTTGATGTCCTTAACCACTTGATAGACTTCTTCTCCAGTCAAGGCATTCGGAGCAGTGTCATTTTCCTGGTACCCATTAAAAGCTTTTTTCAACTTACGATATCTATGATTTGGTTTGAGAAATTTCCGATGCCCAAGGTAAACAGTCTTCCTTCCATGTTTGAGTTGATGGTGGCACGTGCCTTCTGCACAAATAGGACATCCTTTATGCCCCTTGACACTATACCCAGACAAGTTTCCGTATGCTGGAAAGTCATTAATCGTGCAAAATAACATGGCTCGCAGCTTAAAAGTTTCACTACAATACCCGTCATACACATCCACGCCTTCATCCCACATTGTCCTCAAGTCTTCAATCAATGGACTAAGGTAAACATCTATGTCATTACCTGGCTGTCTCGGTCCAGAAATCATCATGGATAACATCACATATTTGCGCTTCATGCACAACCATGGAGATAGGTTGTAAATTACAATGAGAACAGGCCACGAGCTATGATTCGTACTTAAGTTGCCATATGGATTCATACCATCTGAAGCAAGTGCAAGCCTAAGATTTCTTGATTCAGCGCTAAAATCCGGATACAAATTATCAACTTTCTTCCATTGCAAAGAATCGGCCGGATGGCGAAGCTGCCCGTCACATTTCCTCTCATCTGCATGCCATCTAATGCTCTTCGCGCCATTTGCATTAGCAAACAAGCGTTTCAACCTAGGTATTATTGGAAGATACCACAAAACCTTCGCAGGGGAACCCCTTGTGCTGTTGTCTTCAAAACTAGATTCACCCGACTTCACTTTGTAGCGCGACCAATTACACGTAGGGCACTTATGTAAATCCTCAAAGTCTTTCCGATACAATATGCAGTCATTGGGACATGCATGTATTTTCTTATACTCCACACCCATCGGACACAATCTTCTTCGCATCATACGTACGTTTTGGCAGTGTGTTACCTATGGGAAGCATGTCTTCCAACAACTCAAGCAATTCAGTGAATCCCTTATCAGTCCACCCATGTATTGCCTTCAGATTGATCAATTTTAACGAAGCAGACAACCGTGTGTATTTTGTGCAACCCAAATACAGAGGTTGATCTTTGTCTTTGCACAAAGTATCATATTCATGCGCTCGCTTAAAAGATTCAGGACCAATGTCACGTATCATGTCCTCCATTCGATCATCCATATCTTCATCGGCTTTCTCACTTTTGGACACACTTGGATTGCCGGTTGATTCACCATGCCATATCCATGTGGTATAACTGGGTAAGATCCCATAAACAAAGAGATGGTCTCGTATTACACCTGGTAGTTGTGGGGCTCGATTCACACAACTACAACAAGGGCAGGAATAGGTTACTTCAGTTTCGGGAACATCAGTTTCGGGAACATCAGTTTTGGTAACATCAGTTTTGCGAAGATTTACTTGAGCAAAATTTATAAACTCTTCGACTCCTTTCGCATACTCATCACTCAGACGATTACTTTGCATCCAACTACGATCCATGACTATATGCTTCAAAATAATAGACCAAGTATTAATTGTTAAAACAAAATCAAACAATCACATCAAACCAAGACAATAAAAAATAAGGTCAGTTTCCAGCAACTTCTTTGTTTTTCAAACATTAGATAAAGGGCTAAGGGTAGATTAATCTAGTGTTCTTGAGTATGCAACCATGTATATGCAACCATGTATAAAAAATAAGGTCAGTAATGACTTATAAACACAAAAATGTGTGATGAAACTATGATCATATCTTCAGAGTACGGTTGTGACAGCTACACAACCTATAATTACCATTTTAATCCTATTTTTTTGCAGGCTAATTGGTGGCCAAATTCACAACAACAGTGTATCATCTTTAAATAGTGTTCAATAAAATTCATCTATCTGTACATGACTTAAGTATAAAGGATTAAAATCCTATTTTAATCTTATTTCATGCACTAATTGGACCTTAACGTTCAAATGTTTCATGATCAATTGGACCTGCTAACTTAATGTCTTGAGAGTGTATTTGGCTCATATTTCCTTAATGGTTACATTTACATTTTTGGAAATCTATTTGAGTATGAAGGACTTGGAAAACACAACTAAAGCTAATCAACTGAATAACATATTGATATTTGAAATGGAAAAAAAGCATTCAAATGTTACCACAGTTTACATCTACAGTTGAACAACGGTTTGGTACCTCAAATCGAAAAACAAAGGTACTAAAATTAACAACTTGGTAGCAAAACAGGAGATGCAAAACACAAAAGAACAACAATATTGGTTGGTCACAGCATACCTAGTGAAGGAGGATATTGGTTATACACAGCTCAACAAAACCAGAATAGCAACATAAATTAATGGAAAAACCAAATGTTAACTGGCACAACACAAAGCTAAGCTAAGAAAAATTAACTAAAGGATTGTTATACATCTTTCCACCTAGTCAAATAGCTAAGAGAAATTTGCGGTGGTTTAAGGAAGTACAAGTCAATTACCTTACTGTGATGTCGAGATTAGGACTCCAAATCTGTTATTATGGATCAAAGAAATCAACTCTAAAGCAAGGAGACCAATATGAAGCCAGGTGCACCTGAAAGAGTATTCATTCATCTTAGTAAAAGAACTCTAATAGTCATAGACTCAGAAATATCTGTGATAAAACTTGGAATCCACCAAATTTTGATCATATTGAAGATAGATAGAAAGCATAATAATCTAATGCTAAATCAAACAATCTTCCTAAACTTAGAAGTTAGAACTTTCACCTAAAAGAAAATTGAAAATGTGGCTACTCCTTAGCCAATAAACTAAATACAACAAAACATGCCACCAATCCACAATAAGCAAACAGTTCCTACTACATATATTAATAATTTACACAAGCAAATTTGTTTGTACAAGAATTCTATACAAAACTGATCTTATTTCAAGATATTTGTTGCAGGGTTGAAGCCACAAGCTAAACATATAACACAGTGTGACCAAAATCAAATTTTTTTGTAACTGATTGTAGCTTTACACAGCCAAAACTATCTCAAATGTGTGTGACACATTTTCTTTTAGGAATCAAATGATAAAAATCAAGGCATCCATGCCATTATAAATTATTAACCAAAATCAAACAATCTTCCTAAACTTAGAAGTTAGAACAGAAATGGAAAAGTTTCAAGAGATCCCATTATAAATTATTAACCAAAATATGTATTAAATCTGAAATTACCTCTAACAACAGAAGTTCCTTCAACCTCCTTAAGCTTCAAGATTAGACAATTTCAACATAACTCTCGCAAAATCCATACGAAACGTGGATCCATCATCAGAAGCATAAGCGGAAACACACTTTAGGTTAGAAACTGTCACACGAAAACACACTTTAGGTTAGGTTAGAAGCTCTCCAGACCACGAAGCTCTCGACAGAGA
This sequence comes from Astragalus glycyphyllos, assembly GCA_963573325.1. NCBI lineage: Eukaryota > Viridiplantae > Streptophyta > Magnoliopsida > Fabales > Fabaceae > Astragalus > Astragalus glycyphyllos. The sequence continues at coordinate 23,148,044 of OY754308.1, forward strand.
GAGGAAGAGGAAACGAAAACCTTTTGCTTACCGCTCTCACAGAAGCTTTCTGAACAGTGAGTTCAACGGTTACAGAAGCTTGAAGACGGAATCAACGGTGAGTTTCGAAAATGGAGCGACCAACGGATTCAACGGTGAGTTTGTTACATCTAAAGGGAAAAATGAAGAAGTTCAAATCGAAGAAACTAAGATGAAGAGATGAAAAATAGTTCGTACCTAAAACGCAGTTCAAGGGTTTCGCAATATGCAGCTCAAGCTCTTTAGAGCAACAATGGTGCGACCAACAGATTCAAGGGTTTCGCAAGGGAGCGGAGGGAGCAACAATCTCGAAAATGGAGCGACAGATTCAACGGAAGAGAAGAGGAAGAGAAGAGGTTTCGCAAGAGAAGAGGTTTGTGTGAGGAAGAGAAGTGGTTTTGCGTAAACTTGTCTGAGAAATTAAAGTTGGGTTTCGACTTTTAGCATCGGTTCTTTTAACAGCCGATGCTAAATGTACTTGCTTTGGACATTTAGCATCGGTTTTTTAAATACCCGATGGTAAATGTTCAATTCTTGTACATTTAGCATCGGCTGTTAAAATAACCGATGCTAAAAGGCTAATGTGAACGTATACTTTTGCTCGTAATTTCAAAAATGCCACCGGTTACACATTTAGCATCGGCTGTACAAACAACCGATGCTAAATGGTGCTTTGTAAAGTCATTTTTGCACTAGTGAATTGGACGTTTTGATTTCATAAGTATTGGTCTTGCAATCAACTTTAGACGATTAATGAAGGACTCTGCAAGCCCATTTTGTGAATGAACATGTGCTACAGGATGTTCAACATCAATTCCAATAGAAATACAATACTCATTGAATGCCTGAGATGTAAATTCAGCAGCATTATCAAGGCGTAAACTTTTATTTATACAAACGACCAACTAAATTTTTAAGTTTTATGTTTTAAATAATTTTAGTAATTATATTAATTAATTAATGTGATAACATCACATGCAGACTTGTGGTTAAGTGTTACCTACTGCATCTTTTCGGTGGGAGAGAGGCTGGGAGTTTGCCATCGGAAATGTTGCATTTCATAACAATTTTTGGGATTTCCAGTAGTTTCTAGCTACCAAAAATGGCCATTTTTCATAGTTAACTAAGATAACCATGTCTGAATCGATTATTCATTTTATGCATTCTTTTAAGTTGGATAGAAACCTTGGTTTCCCTATGTTGATTGGGAGGGTTAAGAATTATGGTTTTTATTTTATACTGGAAAAGATATTAGTAGACTGAATGGTTAGAAAATAAGTCTTAATAGGGCTCGTAGAGTGACTGTTGATGAATTGTTGTGAGTGTCATGCTTATTTATTCCATGCAAAATGTGTTGCTGAGACGCTAGAAACTTCATGTGTTAGAAGAGGTCTAGTTTTAGTTTCCCAATTTACCCAGTGTCATGCAATAGTGAGAATGCCTCATCAATATCTAGAATTGGTTTCATTAGAAGGATTTGCCCTATAATATGAGAAAAAAGATTCGTTCAATCCCATAAGAAACGACAAAGTGAATTCTTCTTTGATTGAAACAAGAAGGGGCTCAACACCACCACAATCGAGAAGTTCTTTCCTAAATTGAAAGATTTTGGGGCCGTTCTTGATGTTACCCTTGTCAAGATCGTTCCAAATCGTTGATTCCGAAGTGGAGTAGATAACACTAGCACTGATCTCCTTTGTAAGCAAATTCAAGATCCACGAAGCAACAATGCTGTCGTTTTGCTTCCATAGCCGGAGTTTGCTCACATCAGAGGAATCAGGTTCGATAATGGTTCCGTTAACAAGACCTAGCTTATTGCGACCATCAAGGGCGAGCTTCATAGAGCAACGCCATGTGAGATAATTTGTGCCGTCGAGCAGTTTGGAAACAAGCACAAAACCAGGATTATCGGTGGTGTCGACTGGAGTAATCATCGCAGAATTGTGAGAGGTAAATGACGATTTAAGACACAAATATCAGAGATGAAGCGAAGGAAACTTCTGCTACCATGTTAGACTATGAACATGTGTGAATGGAGAAGATGAAGAGCTCCATGGAAATGAAAATGAAAGAATGATTTCGTTAACTTTTACAGAATTTTACAGTGAGTTATATACATTGATTCTCTAACAACTTGTAACAGAAAGCTAACTATATTACAAACTGACCCAAACTAGTTACTAACTGAATAACTTAACAGTTAAAATAATAACTAGGGTCAGCTATGAGAACTACCTAAGGTTAACTTGTAATAGTTGGGTTGCACAAGTGTTTTTTTATGAGGAATGAGTAACACAAACAACACTCTTTGAGAGTAATCTTCCTCCAACACTCATTTTATGATTGAAAGAATTGACGTGGGTTCCACTACTTTGGAATTGGAACCCACTAACTTTGTGGGACCTACATGGATTTTCCCAATCATGAAGTGAGTATTGGTAGGAGAGTGTGAAAGAGACTATTGCTAGTGTTTTTCTATTTTTGTTAGTGTTGTGGTCCACTCACGTGCATCGTTGGCTGTATGAACAACAGTCTTTTATCTTACCCAATGTCCACAAATTCAATAACTTCATCTGTCAATATATTGACCATAATCAAGAGTCTTACACTGCTATCTATAATATAAAATTCAATCCTTATCAAACTCATCACAATCGGGAAAAACAACTGAAAGCTCATCACTATTAAAAGAACACTACATTACAAATAGTTTTTGACTGCCAAAACGATATTGTCTGTGTTTGAATAGTCTCCATCCAACCTGTGCTTTCACCCCGAACTCTATCCCAAGTTAGGTAGTGGATCAGATGATTTACCAGGTGATTTTCAAGACCTGAAGGAAAACTTATATGTTAATCCACTACATGATATGGTAAATGGGGGTCAGGATATTATATGAATAATATTATTTCTATTGATGTTTGAATTTTAATTATCGTTATTTATATTTTGTGATATGCAAACGACCAACTAAAGTTTTGAAATTTGTAAATAATTAAATTAATTAATTTTAGTAATTAAACAAATTATATAATATAATAACATCCAATGCAGTACCGGTGCTTAAGTAACTACTGCGTCTTTTCAACGGGTGTGAGGCTGCCAGTAAGCCGTCGGAAATGTTGCACTTCATACTAAAATTTGGCCAATTTCGGTAGTTTTTACCCCCCGAAAATGGCAATTTTTCATAGAGAACTAAGATAACCATTTTTGAATCGATTATTCATTTTAAGCATTCTTTTAAGTTGAATTGTAACCCAGGTTTCCCTATGTTGATTGGGAGGTTTAAGAATTATGGTTTTTATTTTATACATGAAAATAGAGTAGACTAGATGGTTGGAAAAGAAATCTTCTTAATAGGGCTCGTAGAGTGACTTTTGGCTAAATTGTTGTGAGTGCCATGCTTATTTATTCCATGAAAAATGTGTTGCTTCCCTAGGGTGTTTGTAACAATATTGATGCTTGTGTTAGAAATTTCATTTGGGGTAGGAACAATCGCCATTGGGTAAATTTGGAAACTTTAACTAGACCTGAGGTCAAAATTTTTTTTACAGGCAAATGTTACTTGTTTTTAGTTAGTTAGGGGTGAGGAAATGGTAGTTTTCAGGATTTTTACCATGAACCTCTTGTTGCACCTCCTTCATGTCCCTTAATTCGCCAACTAAACTACTACTTGGGACCCTTGGCCAAAGGTTGTTTCTGGATCCCCACTTCTTGGAAGAGAAATATTGATCTTCCTGTTTGTGGAAAGCTATAGCTAAAATTGTCGATGTCACTAAAATATATATATTGATATAAATACTCATTTTCTACTTGATATGGTTTTACTTTTTTATTAAAGTTTTTTTGTTGCAGGAAAAAGGTCTTATTTCAAGGCTGATGGAAGAAAAGAATAATGGAAATCAAGAAAAATGGTTGCTTCATTATGTTTTGGACATTGGATACTAAGATACTTAATGGCTGGGAGGTTGCAAAAGAAAAATGGTGTGAAATTAAAAAGCACAGTTGCTTATAACTAGACCATTCTGGTCTCCTAAAGTTTTGGAGAGTTCCACTATAAAAAGAGACTCCTCCAAAAATGTTGAATGTATTCTTGTAGTCTTGAATTATAGGATCAAGGATAGCTCTCTAAAGCTTCTCATTGAAGAGTCAGAGTTTACGTGTATATGAGAGATGCAATGTTCTTGTGTGACCTGACCCCATCTTATTCTTGTCGACATATTTTTGCCACCTGACCCCATCTGACCTCGTCGTCGTTCCCAGCCCATTCTATACTTATTCTTGTGTGAATCACTACGCCAGATGTGTTGAAGAAAAGAGCGCATCCATAAGTAGCGCTTCTTTAAAAAACGCTACGCATTGATAGAACGCAATAGGCATGGGTAGCGCTTGGTCTTCTAAGCGCTGCTTATAGTTGTAACGGGATTAGCAATGGGCAGCGCCTAGTCTATAAACGCTGCTTATAGGTGATCGCGCCTAGGCACTAGGCAGCGTTTCCTAAAAAGCGCTGCTTATAGGAGAAATGCGTCCTCCAATAAGCAGCTCTTCTTAGGAAACGCTGCCTATTGCCTAGGCGCGTATAAGCTATAAGCAGCGCCTCTGAACAAGCGCTGTCCATTGGTACCACTATAAGCAGCGCTTATAAGTATAAAGCGCTGCCCTTTGCCCTTTTTTTTTCGTTAATTTCTTTCAATATCTTAGCCCTCCAACGTCTCTCTCTCTCTCTCTCTCTCTCACACTTTCGTTCTTCAGCTCCCACTCTCTCCCTCTCACGAAAACACACTCTTCTTCTCAACCATCTTCAACCCTTCTTCAAGGAAAACCCACCCATTTCGTTTCTCTCTCTATCTTTCTCAACCATTTCGTCTCTCTCTCCCTCACATACTCTCTCCATTTCGTTTCTCTCTCTCAACCATCTTCAAGCCATTTCGTTTTGGTGACATATTCAACCATCTCCAAGCCAAGTATCTTTGAAGGTAACTCATAAACTCATTTCTTGTTTTGCATTTAAAGTGTTATTGTGATATATGTGGTTGTTTTACTTGGTTTATCATATTGTGACATTGTGTATATGTGGTTGTTTTGTTGTGTGTTGTCTCTTTTGCTTTGCATTTAAAGTGTTTGTGTTTTTGACTCAAAGAATACCAATTTCAATAAATAGAAGAATTTTGTAAATGAATGATTGAAATTAGGATTGCTTGTTGTTCTAGTTATTTTAATGGCATTGAAACCTTAGGTTAGATGATTCAAACTTGATGCTTGTTGATTGGTTCTTTGAAAGGGTGAAGTGTTTCTAAACTTAAGGGAAAATGTAGGTGTAGTGTTTGTTGAAATGTCCAAATGAAATGCTTGTTAATTTAATGTTGCTCTAGGTTAAGGGATTCTTGTGTTGTATATTTATAAATTTCAGATATTTAGTGAAATGCATGTTAATTGAATGTTGTTCTAGGTTAAGGGAAACTTGTGATGTATTTCTAAACATGAGAAATTGAGGATTGTTGCTGAATATGTGAATTGTTGTTAGGTTTTGCGAGTTTGTTTTGTCGGAGCTTTGCATTCGTTGTTCGAGAGTTTGGTTCATTTGCTAGTGCGTGGTTCGCCTAGGTTGGAGTTCATTGTTGCTTACACTTGTTCAGGTACTTTTGTTGCTTAAAACTAGAGTGACTATTTATTTATTTAAAACTGAAATTGCCTCTCTTTTTTTTTTTATGTGTTCCTTTTCTTTTAGTTGTGCTTGAAATGAAAGATTGATACCTAACTTGTGATGAAGTTTAGTCTTGTCAACAACAATGATTCTAAAAATCAATTGCTAATAACTGTTTTGATTGAACCATGATGATTTATTTCTTCATAGATATTGCATTGATATGTAGGCTTTGCTCCTCTATTACTATTTTTTAGAAATAGATCACCTTTTTTTATATTATATATTTTATACTTGAACAAGAATATAAGTTATGCAAACTTGTATATGTGTGGTGAATGAAACTAGCAAAGTAAAATCAAATATGCCTAAATATGCGAATTGTTTGTTGTTTGTCACCTATAATAGGTTTTTAAGTTCTCTTATCAGGATTTTATTATAAATAAATACTAGGAAATTATGGATAGAGAGTGGATGTCTGCCAATCGTCTGTCCAAGGAATATGTTGCTGGAGTGGATTATTTTGTGAAGTGTGCTGTTGAACGTTTAGGGACTTCTAGTAACATGAAGTGTCCTTGTTTGAGTTGTTGTTATGTAAAATCAGTTAATGCAAAGGAGTTGACAGGACATTTAAAGGGTTACGGAATAGATCAAAGTTACACTTGTTGGACAATGCATGGTGAGAAAAGAGGTGAATCTTCAAATATGGGTAATAGTACTGAGATATGTGCACCGGTTGACACTGAAAGACCTACATTTGAAGGGGGCGAATTTGAAGCGATGGCAAAGGCTATTGAAGACGATCTTAATGACTGTCCTCAAATGTTTGAGAAATTGATAACAGATGCGGAGACACCGTTGTATTCAGGTTGTACTGAATTCACAAAACTATTGGCTGTGATAAAGTTGTATAACTTGAAAACTTGCCACGGATGGACGGATAAGAGCTTTACGGAATTACTCGCACTGTTGAAAGAAATGTTGCCGGAGGATAATGTGCTCCCTTCTCGGACGTATGATGCAAAACAAACGTTAGGGTCCATTGGGTTGAACTATGAGAAGATACATGCTTGTCCCAATGATTGCATTTTATTTCGGAATGAACATGCATCGTTAAAGTCATGTCCTAAATGTAATGCATCGCGATATAAAAAGAAAGAATCTGCTCCATAAAAGGTGTTGTGGTATTTTCCCATAATTCCTCGATTTAGGCGCATGTACTGTAACGCCCTAAAATTAAATCAAATTACTTCGAAGTTGGATTGCCGTAGGATAATTGTAAGAATTGAAATTATGGGCGTAGTAGCTATTTTGAAAATGAGTTAGATGATAATCACGTGTCGTGGGCCAGTTAAAAATAGCATTGGGCTTAGCACCGCGAGTGCGCAGCGCTCACGCAACCCTAGCAGCGTGTCCAGTGCGCAGCTTGCGCAGGAAGGCGCTTGTGCGCCACTCCTCCTTATAAATATAGCGTAAATATGCGCTAGGGCTGGTCTTTTTGTGCAGCCGCCCTCTTTTCCCTTCTTCTCCTTCTTCCTCTCACTTCTAAGTTACACAAAAGCCTCAATTTTCAAGAGCTCTAGCCTAGGATTGGATTGGGAGGGTTGATTTTCATTGCAATTCTCTACGTTCGTGATCGTCACGCGTCGTTACTATCGCAGGGGAGTCGCCGTATTCGGAGAATCGAGGAACGAGGCTAGGAGGGAGTTTGCGCCACCATAGTTGAGGTAAGGGTGGGTTCGAATTCTATAATAGCGTATATGAGGGATCGTATGCGGGGTTTGGGGTTTATTATAGATTGCATCTGTGTATGTTGCGTAGTTATATATATATATATATATATATATATATATCGTATGAGAAATGTTTGATGAATTGAGCGTGTGTGCTTGAATTCCTATGTCGTTAGTTCTAATTAAATCGAATTGTAATTTTGTTGGATTAAGGTTTTCACTATTATAATCAAAAAAAATGATAAGAATATAGATAACTCGTTAGTAAGAATTATAAATAATTTTCGTAATTGAATTGATGGTTACGTTAATGCTGTTACTGTTTTGATGTATTGCTGTTAATGCTGTTGCTGTTTTGCTGATAATGCTGTTGCTGTTTTGCTGTTAATGCTGTTGATGTTTTGCTGTTAAAGCTGTTGCGGTTTTGCTGTTATTGTTGTCATTGCTGTTACGTTTTGCTGCTGTGTTGTTGCTATTCTTGCTGTTTTGCGCTGTTGATGTTGCTGCTTTGTCAATATTGTTGCCACAGTTGCTGTTGTGGTTAATTGTTGCGTTGAATACCTTGTCGAAAATGTGGTAAATTGCAGGTGAAGTTGTAAAAGTTGATTTGCCTCTATTTATTGGCAAAGATAGTAAATTGTAGGCCTATGGCCGCCATGACGTTTTGGTGTTGTTGTCGTGCGATTGCGTGACTGTGATTAGCGTTACTTGTACATTCACATTGTGTCGCATACCTTTGCATTTGCTTTACGACGTGAACGATGAGGGCTATGCCCTGTGAGCCACTATTTACTGGCAACGACGATTTTTACGACGGGAGTTTTGCTCCAATGGTACCACATGCATATGCACAGTTGAGTCGCATTCCGCATTGCACTTTGATGATTCTATTGATGACTCTATTGAGGACTTTATTGATGATATGTGTAATTCTATAGTACCTGACCTATCATATTGTTCTTCATACATGCTCTTATATAGTTCGATATCTCACCCCTTCTGTTTGAATGTTACCCCTATGTGGTAACGTGCAGGTAGTCGCGAATGAAGGCGGTGATCCTTCCTTAGTTGAGTCGGTGTCGTCACTCTGATACGTAACACTCGGGGGGAATGAACGCTGTTTTTTTTCCTTTATCATTTAGGTTGCAATATTTGTTGAACTCGAAGTTATTTCTATTAAGCAAATTGTTGATTTTGAGTTGTCAAAGGGACAAGGATTGTTAAGATTGCTTCAAATTGAATTTACCATGAATGAATTATATTGTTTGTGTTGGGAAGTAAGTGTAGCACTCCAATATTTATGTTGAAAATTCCGCACTCTGATTTATAGTATTATTGGGTAGAATTGGGGTGTTACATGTACCATTGTTCTGAAGATGCAAAACACTTGACATGGCATGATGATGAAAGGATTAAAGATGGCATGCTACGACACCCGGCGGATTCTCCGCAATGGAAGAAAATTGATATTGATTATCCTGATTTCGGGTTGGATCCAAGAAACCTACGACTTGCATTGTCTGCTGATGGATTTAATCCGCACGGCATTCAGAGTAGCTCCCACAGTACATGGCCCGTGATTTTGGCGATCTATAACTTACCTCCATGGCTTTGCATGAAACGCAAATATATGATGTTGTCTTTGTTAATTTCTGGGCCCAAGCAACCGGGAAATGATATTGATGTATACTTGGCTCCGTTAATTGAAGACTTGAAGCTAATGTGGGAGACTGGAGTAGAGGTGTATGATGGGTTCAGAGAAGAAACTTTCACCCTGAGGGCTATGATTTTTGGCACAATTAATGACTTTCCAGCATACGGCAATCTATCTGGGTAGAGTAACAAAGGTCAGTGTGCGTGCCCTATATGTGAAGATAACACTGATTGGATGTGGTTGGAACATGGTAGGAAGAATATATACTGTGGTCATCGTAGGTTTTTGCCATCTACTCATTCTTTCGACTGTTGAAAAAGGCATTCAATGGGAATATCGAAACCCGTAAAGCTCCCATGGCTTTGACGGGTGAACAACTATTTGAAAAGGTGAGAGGTTTGAACATTAAATTTGGGAAGCCTTTTGCAGGACAGCTTGCCAAACGGGGGTGGAAAAAAAAGTCAATTTTCTTTGAGTTGCCATACTGGAAGTCATTATATGTAAGGCACTTCATTGATGTGATGCATGTTGAAAAAAATGTCTTTGAAAGTGTCATCGGTACCTTGCTCAATATGCCAGGAAAGACTAAAGAAACCATCAACTCGAGGTTGGACTTGCTTAGTATGGGGTTGAGACTAGAATTGGGTCCGATAAAGAAGGGTACACGTACATATCTACCTCCGGCAGCTCATACTTTATCTAAAAAGGAGAAGACCGTGTTTTGTAAGTTTCTTCATGGAGTTAAAGTTCCAGAGGGTTACTCTTCAAATGTTATGAACCTTGTATCGATGAAAGACCTCAAGTTAAAGTCTTTAAAGTCTCATGATTGCCATGTTCTAATGGACAATTTGCTACCCATTGGTATACGTTCCATTTTACCTAAGAAAGTGCGCAAGACCCTAACCAAACTTAGTTTCTTCTTTAAAGCGATTTGTAGTAGAGTGATTGACCCTGGAAAGTTGCCATCATTGCAAAGAGAAATTACTGTCACTTTGTGTGAGCTTGAGATGTATTTCCCACCTTCGTTTTTTGACATAATGATTCATCTAATAGTTCATCTGATTAGAGAGACACAATTGTGTGGCCCATGTTACATGAGATGGATGTATCCGTTTGAGCGTTACATGAAGATATTAAAAGGTTATGTGAAAAATCGATCACGACCCGAGGGTTGTATTGTTGAGCGCTACATAGTTGAAGAAGCTATTGAGTTCTGTACCGGCTATCTATCTAGTCTTGAATATTCTGTGGGACTGCCAAGGTCTTGTCACTTAGGAAGCATTAGTAAAGGGATGTCAGGAACAAAAATAGTGATGGTATCAAGGAAAGAACTAGATGACGCACACTTATATGTTTTGCACAATGATACTGAGGTTGATTCATATGTTTCCGAGCACATGGACATACTTAAGAGTGATCACCCATATAAGACTCAAGTTTGGTTAACAAAAGAACATAATCGGAGTTTCATAGTGTGGCTAAGAGAGCACATTGATTTCGAATTTGCTATGAATCCTTCCTCGATTTCAGAAAGATTGAGATGGTTAGCAAAAGGTCCAAATATGCAAGTTTTCTCTTACACCAGCTATCTAATGAACGGGTACACGTTCTATACAAAAAACCATGATGATCAAAGTAAAATGCAAAATAGTGGGGTGACTCTTGTAGCTCAAGCTTTGCATACATCAAGTGCCAAAGAAAGAAATCCCATATATGCGAATATGTCATACTTCGGGGTCATTGAACACATATGGGAGTTGGATTACAACATGTTTCGGGAGCCTGTGTTCCAATGTAAGTGGGTTGACAATAATAGTGGTTTATAGATTGATGAGTCGGGGTTCATGCGGGTGAATTTCAATAAGTTAGGATATAAAGATGAGCCTTTTATTTTGGCATCCCAAGCTCAACAAGTGTTTTATGTCACTGATCCAGTTGATACAAATTGGTCCATTATTTTATTGACAAATAAAAAATTGGTGAATGACATTGAGGATCAAGCAACCGATGATGATGGTATTGAGGACGACCCTTTCTTTGGGACATCACTACCAATTGTAGGTAAAAGTACTCCTATAGAGGATTTTGTGTATGTTAGAAACGATCATAGTGATGGGATTACGATTCATCAAAAAAAAATACTAAGACGCGAATTGCAAATACAATTATATCCAAGAATAGGAAAAGGTAATTTAGACTTACATCATATGCTTTTTATCTATTTCCAAGTAGTTATGTTACATAGTTTTCATCTTCTTGTCTGTTTATTTATTTTGGATAGATAAATATAACAATAACAATGATTATGTTTTATTGCAGGTTAGATGGCGGATCATAGTGATCATGACAGTGATCATGACAGCGATCATCAGTGTGATGTTGAAAAGTATATCAGAAAGCAGGCTCCTCGTGGAATGACGGTCAAAAAAGATATCATCAATCGAGTAAATAAAGGAAAAGGAAAAGTACCAGTAAGTTACTAATTACTACATTGATAGGTGCATGGTCATTTCAACACTCACCCAGACTTGGTTGTCATATTTAATAGGTGTGTGTATTTCGATCACTCTGCATATTTCTTTGTTTTAGTTGTTAACTATATGTATTTTTAATAATATAGTTATATCCAATTGTGTTCAGTTGTTTGAAGGAATATTGGGGATTGGAATAATCACAGACAAAATGGGTGCCAATAGTGGTAAGTTTTTAATCAATCTTCTCATATATTTATTTACATTATTGTTGTCAAAAAAATGTATTAAATTAAATTTAACAATTAACTAATCTTTTGTTTTGTAGTGTCCGAAACAACCAAATAACAATGATTGTGGGTATTACGTAATGAGATTTATGAAGGAAATTATTACCCACAATCAAATGGTTATCCCCAGACAGGTATCTTTACAGAACTCTTTTTTATTTTGATTTAACCATATATTTCAATTCTAATTTTATTTAATTATATAATTTCAGTATTTTCCCGATTGTCGGTGGAAGACATACTCTACTGCACAGCTTGACGAGCTTAGAGGAGAGTGGTGCCATTATGTCTCGCAATTCTTTTGATTTTAGATAGATTGTAATGTTGTAAATTGTTAGAGTTTTATTGATTGGATACATGCATATGAATTGGTTCATGCATATGTAAGTTGCTAACTTGTTTTAATTTAGATACATATTGTAAGTAGCTTGCTAATTTTGGATACATGCATATGAATTGGTTCATGCATATGTAAGTTGCTAACTTGTTTTAATTTAGATACATATTGTAAGTATCTTGCTAGTTTTGGATACATATTGTTAGAGAGTTTGATTCGGATACATATTAATTTGTTAATATTGTAAGTTGCTAAGTTTTGGATACATATAATAACTTGTTAGCTAGTTTGTTTTGGTTTGTGATCATATTGGTGCATTGGGATATATAACTAGTTTATATACATATATATGTTGTTAGTATATAATGGATTGGATTGGTATTAATTGGCTGCATATGACTAGGAAATTATCAAATGTAAAAAGAAAAATACAAATAAACAAGGAAAAAAGGAAAAAAAAAATTAAACAATGGGCAGCGCTTGGTGTGAGAAGCGCTGCCCATTCACCTAGTGCGTATAGCAATGGGCAGCGCTTGGTAAAGGGAAGCGCTGCCCATTGCTAAACGTGCTAGGTGAATGAGCAGCGCTTTGTGGGAGAAGCGCTGCTCATTCACCAGCAATGGGCAGCGCTTTCCTTTACCAAGCGCTGCCCATTGCTATACGCGCTAGGTGAATGGGCAGCGCTTCTCCCACCAAGCGCTGCTCATTCACCTTGCGCCTTTAGAAATGGGCAGCGCTTCCCCTTAGCAAACGCTGCCCATTGCTAAACGCGCTAGGTGAATGAGCAGCGCTTCTCCCTTCAAACACTGCCTATGGCTATTAATGAGCAGCGCTTCTCAAACGCTGCCCATTTTTGGGGAGGAATCACCAGCGCCAAATTTAGCAGCGCCCAGAAACGCTGCCCATGGCTAAAAAAAACGCTGCCCATCCCCAAATCTGTTGTAGTGCATATTAATTTTTGCGGAGTTGTATATTGATTCCTAAGTATCACTACCCGATTTAATTTTTTGATACTCCTTCTATATTGGAAGAGTGAAATCTTGGGAGAACCAAGAACAAAGGAAATTGAAGCTTTTCCTCTTGCTGACAATGACGAAGATGATTTTATGAGTGTAAATTATTTCACATTTGGTGACTAATGTGTTGGAATAAGAAATCTCTTTCTATGTTTTGATGATACAAACTAAGTAAGAATTAAGTTTTCTAATGTAGAATGATCTAACATGTTTGCTAAGTGTTTAGAACAGGTTTCCTACAAAGCAAAATATGGCTCTACCTTGGAATAAAAAGAATGTAAAGTTACAAGGGTAGAAAAGCCTTGAGAAGGTTAAATTATGAGAAGCTTAAAACAAGTCAACAAAAGGTTAGACCAAATTAATAGGAAGTTGACCACAAGTCCACAGAAGGTTTGACCAAAAGTCAACAGAAGGTTTCAGCAGAAGTCAAACAAATGTTGACCTCACCGATATCTTAAAAGAGTAATTCATCCTTGAGAAGGTTAAAGAGTAAGAAGAATAAAGCTTGAGAACGCTAAAACGACCAGCAACCAACTAAAGACAAACGCATTAACTCCTCAAGAGTGATGTTCAACTGCATTAAATGATGAATCCAAGCACTAAATACGTTGGAATGTTTTGAACATCAAAAGAGGGAATGCTTGATTATTCCTTAGTTGCACAAAAGGTGTTTGTTCTATACTATGAAGCTTTAGAAGCTTCGTGCAAGCTTGAACAGCTTGGTCAAACGTATAGTGCCAACTCACAGTAGGATTAGATGTTCAGATAAATTAAAAAGCGCAGCTTAAGAAGCTTCAAAAGCTGGCAACTTTGCTACCTTCCTTCATGTAACTCCCATAGATCGTTGGGCTCTTTCGTACGGCTCTCTTCAACCTTATAACGGCTATATTCAATCTCCCGAGCTATTTAAAGACATCATTCCAAAGTTTCAAGTATGAGAGTTAATTGCAACCTACACAAGTTCAACCTTTTCAAAGCAATCGACCTTCACATCCCACACTCAAAGCTTCTACAAGTTAATTTTTTAGATATCTCTCTTGAGTGTGTGTTAGCTTGTTTAATATCATTGTATTCAATGTATCTAACTTTATTCAAGCTCCTAAACATACCAAAACCCAAACCCATTATTGTAAACACTATCTTGTAAGCATCTCATCAAACTACCTAGAGAGAGGTGAGTGTTGGGGTTGATACTTCTTGATTCATGAGACTCATATAAAACTAGAAGAGAGTTTCCAAGAGGGGAGAGACAGCCAGGTGTAGTTGTGTATGAGTACACTAGGCTTTTATGTGTGATCACAAGCTGGTGTTGTGAAAGTCTTTTATGTTTGATCAAAAGCAAGTTTAATAGTTATTTGGAAAATAGTGGAAATAATCACAAGGAAGTGGGGAGAGGACGTAGCCAAGTTTGGGTGAACCTCTATAACTCTATTGTGTCATTTACTTGCTTTCCTAACTATTTCCTTACTTGTTATAAATTACTTGTCGTTTTTCAAACAAAGAGAAGGTTAGTTTACTCAACCTACTGAACACAGTTTTAACTAAGCATAAATTGTTTTTGACCTAAAACCATGTTAAAACTATCATATCTCTTACTAGTACTCATTACTATTTATCTTTCATCATTAGTGAGGTTTGGATTTTGCGTGAGTTATTCTTAAAAGGGCATACAATTCAACCCCACCTTCTTGTGTAACTTAGTCACTTCAATTGGTATCAGAGCTCACCTGTATGGGCTGAGAATACTTTGTAGTGTGAGAGGAAAGATCTTGGAAGAAGTGATGAACAACCCAAACTCTGTGATGTTCCTCCCTGAAGGAGCTTCAGCAAACAGACCTCCAGGATTCACTGGTGAACATTCCTATTACTGGAAGGATCAAATGAGATTGTTTCTAGAATCACAAGATACTGACATCTGGGGTATTTTTGAGAATGAATGTCCAAAAGTAAAAGGAGGCAACAGAAAATTTCCACCAAGGAAAAAGAAAGCACTACTTGTTACATGGGATGACTCTGAGGAATCTGACACGGGTCTTGAAGAAGAATCTGCTCATTTTTATGTCATGGAAGACTCTGAGGAACCTTCTCAAACATATCATGCATAAAGAGAGGAATCAACCAACTCAAGTCTCATGGTTGATTCTGATCTAGAAGAGGTAATCCCTTTTAGACCACCTAGTTGTTCATCATGCAAAGAAACTGAAAATGCTTTTGTAAACTTACTAGCTGATTCAAATAATTTATCTCAAAAGTGTTTGATGTTCAAAAATCAACTTGATGAAGCAAAAAGAGAAAATGAGGAAATTCAAAAACAAAATGAATATTTTTTCAAAATTGTTCATACTCTTCATCATTCACACTCTAAGCTTTCTGAACAATACAAACTATTGAATGACAAATAAGCTGAAACAACCTTCTAAAAGACAAAATCTTGATTTTAACTGAAGAACTAGACATGTCTATTCAAAATTCTTTTGAAAAACCCTTAGAAAGTCATGTTGAACAGAGTTCTAGAACTATCTCAAGAGCTAGAAAACCAAGCATGAAATGCACATACTATAAGATGTTTGGTCATGATATTTCTGTATGTTTTAGAGCTAAATCACTCGTGCAGAAAATGGATTTAAAGCCAAGCAAATTGGCCTTTTAAAGTCAGGCGCCAGCGTGACTTCTTTTGAGGCGACTTCGTATGTCAAGAGCTTTAAAGTCACGCGACAGCTTGACTTCATATGTTTGTTTTTAAGTCATGCATTCATTGCCTGACTTTAATTGTTGATGTTCCGCCTATGGGAAACGCTTTTAAAGTCGAGCCACAGTCTGACTTTAAATCAATTTTTAAGTCAGACTTTCTGTGGCCTGACTTTAAATGTGCTCATATTTTAAAGTCAGATTTGTATCTGCCTGACTTTAAAAGTTTTTTTTTTGGCCTAATCACCAGCATATACAAAATTTTGCTCCACTAGCTAGGCATTCATTAAACCAGCAACACACATTAAAAGTACAAAATTACTAAATTTAGCTTCAAAAGTATCATTAACAATTCAACATTCATATTTGACTAATATCTTGTGAAAATGTAAAGTAGAGCAACAATAATGCATTTTAGTAGAGCACCAAAAGCAAATGAACATCAAAATACACAAACATATAACACTAGCACTCTGGAATTTCACAATTTATTGACTTGCTCATAACTTATCATAAAAACAGCTAACACTCTGGTAATTGTGAGCTTTTGTGCCAAAAGGAATGGTTACAAGATGTAAATCTTGATTTCCTTCGGATATTTGGTTCGCATATGTTCAATAATTAGGTTTTAATATTTGATTTGATGCCTTTTGAGGTTCAATCGTACAATTGCTTGGAAATGAACCTTGATTGTGAATTTGGGTCGCTTAAAGGAATGGTTGCAAGATGTGTATCTTGATTTCTTCGGGCTAAAAGGTTCGCATACTAGGGTTTATGAATTGATTTTGTTAAATTACTTGTTTAAACTTACAAATATTCAAACCTATGGTGTTAATTGTGAAATTTGTGATTTGAGAAGATGAATTTGGGTTTTGGTTCATTTATGGTCCACAAATGATCTTGGGTTATGCTAAGTTGGCAAAAGATAGGTTCATTTAACCTTGATGCACATGCATTTTGCATATTCATGCATTCTTACCTATTCTTGCATCCTTGCCTACTCATGCATTCTTGAATTGAAGCTTGGTACTCCATGGTTGATATACTTGTTTATGTGCTTGTGGTGCATTAAAATGTTGAATTGGTGTTCACAATTTGCTTGTTTTGATTTCCACCAATTGTTACTCGTTAGTAACTCTCCAAAACTTCAAAACCATGTTGCATACAAAAAACAACTTGTTACTCGTTAGTAACGTTCCAACTTCAAAACATTTTTTTGCATTTACATAATCATTGATAAACAACTTCACTTCTTCTCAAAACAATTCCAAACTATTTTTCACAAATCAAACTTTGTTGAGGATAATGCGAAGCCTTTGCTTGCACGATTGTCAACAATGAGGTGCTAGTGGTGATCACTTGGAGTCTTTGCTCAATTGATTATCATGAACACTCATTTTTCAAAAGAACTCTCATTCCACAAATTAAAAACTTTGTTGAGGATAATGCGAAGCCTTTGCTTGCACGATCGTCAATAATGGGATGCTAGTGGTGATCACTCGAAACCTTTGTTGTTTGATCACTGTGAACATTCAATTTTCACAATTAAACAACTAAAAAATAAAAACCTTTTCTCGACAACCGAGAACTACGTAAGCTTTGAATTCTCCATCGCACTGGGAGATACGTAGGAGCGGGTCATATTCCCGTCAAGCACGACAAATGAAAACCATTTTCTTTTCAAAAAAACAAACCCTTTTCCAAAACAAGGCAATTTCTAAAAAACAATTTTCGAAAACAAGAACTACGTTGCTTTGATTCCCTCCCCAGGATACGTAGGCACGGTGCCCTCCCATCAAGCGCAAAAGATTAAATTTTCCTTAAGTTTTTCCATAAAGTAAGGAGAGATAAAGAGAGATAAAAACAAAGCATTTCTTAAATCAACCTTTTAAATCACACGTCAAATCGAGGTTCCCTTTCAGTAGAAAGGATGTGTGGGGTGCTCGTACCTTCCCCATGCATAACCGACCCCCGAACTCAAATCTCGTGGTTCCAAGGACCATTGTCTTTCAAGAAAGGTTTTTTTCAATGTTTTACCTCTAAAAAAATATTGGTGGCGACTCCAATTCATGTTGTGCAAAGAGAAATCCCTCCAAAGGATTTTTCGGGGTGCAACAGCTGGCGACTCCGCTGGGGACCTTTCTTTAGTGGGTCGAGCCAATCGATTCGACATGTGATTTATTTCGTTGATTTGAATGCTTTGTTATATCTCTCCTCCTTTCCCTTCCTTCTTTCTTTCTTTTGCCTTTAAAAACATGCTTGCATTATTCTTAGAATTGTCGTGTGCATTCTTGTGATGTTGTGCTTGCGTGCATTGTGTGTTAGCCTTCTTCCTCTTCTATATTTGCTTCTTGAGTAAAATAAGAGTAGTTTCTTCTTCTTCTCCTCTTACTTTCGTCGTTTATATGCTTTTCTCATACATTTCCCCAATTCTAGCATATTCCCCTCTTCTTTGCTCCCTTTCTTGAGGTAAGCTCATGCATTTCCCCTAATCCTATTATGTCCCCTCCTCTAGGCTCCTTTTCTTAAGGTAAGCAATGCTTGCGATTGTTGTTGGAACCCTAGGTTAGTATACTTATGTTGAAATGATATTGAACCCTAGGGTAGACGACATGCTGTTGCTTGATATTGTCTGGACTGTTTTGGTTTCCCTTTGCAGGTGGGGTTTGGGTAGATTTTTAGGTGTTGTGCCCTCATCACACACTGCACACCTTATATTTGTGAGCATTGAGTGGGGCCTAAAACCCAAGGTCTGCAAAGAACCCTAGGAGAATGGAAATGAGTAGTGACTGCCATTCGTAGACCGTTGTCTGTCTGGCTCTCATGAAAGTTTCGCCCAAGAGTGCGCTTTCTTCATGATACCTTACAATCGGTAGCTCTCTACGATTGTGGGTGTATTCATGAGAGAGACTTTAGCTCTTGGTTGCCATTGTGAGGCAGTGACCAGAACCCACATGGGAGGATTACCCTTGTCGTTGACTTTAGAGCCTACAATCTTTACCCATTTGTAGGACACGGGGGCACGCAAATTGTGTGTTGCATTAGCTTAGGCATCCTCTTTCGAAACTCTTTTACCAAAAATGTAGAAAGTAATTTCCTTTTTCCCTCATAAACACCTATATGAGGTGGCATATAGCGGGTATTTTCAAAAATGTTTTGAACCGCCACCAATAAACATCATTTTCTTCTCTCTTTTCTATGTAAATAAAAGGTCATAATCATCACATCTGCGTCATTTTGCATCATCATCATTGCATTCGCATCTAACAAAAATTTTGAAAAAAAAACCTCCATTCTTTGCATCCTCCATGCATTAAAGTTGTTTGCCGGAGATCGCAACGTAACACAAAGTCTTGTCATAGGTGTGTAAGAAACGGAATGGAATCAAAAGGCAAAACCGTTTTCAATTCAAGGCTTCCTGTTGTGAAAGAGATTGATATGGCTAGTCTGAAAGAGTATGCATCCCTCCTAGGTCCTATTGAGGTCAGGTCTTTTGACAAAACCTATGGGAACATTCGCAAGCTGCTACAACTAGAAGTGCAAGAGAGTGCCATTGCTACCCTGTGTCGGTTCTATGACTCGGAGATTCGCTGTTTCATTTTTAAGAATTTCCAAATGGCGCCTACCCTAGAAGAGTATGACAGGATTTTGGGCATTGATCGATCCAAGTTTAAGCCTTATCAATACCAAGGGGAGTATTATTCTGATGAAAAGCTTGCTGCCTTGTTGCAAATCAGTGCTGAGAAAGTGCGGGCCCATAAGATAGAACGTAATAAGGTATTTGGGTTTCCTCAAGAATACTTTGAGAGTTTGATGACCAACTATGTAGTGTCTGATGATTGGAATTCTTTCAAGCAAGTGCTAGCTCTGACCATCTTCGGCATTGTGCTCTTCCCTCAGATAGAGAGGCATGTGAGTGAAACTGCAATCGGTGTCTTCCTCGCCTTCAAATGTGCAAAAAATCCTATCAACCCGGTTCCCACAATCCTCGCAGAGACATACCGTGCCTTCACTCGTCACCATGAATTCCAAAAGAATAAGATGTGTTGCTCCTTCCCTGTGTTATATGCTTGGTTGATCAGTCATGTGTGTACCAACAAAAGTGATGTGAAGCATTTGCTTTCCTATGCCTTGGGTTGTAATCCGAAGACTATGAACTCTCAAGAGTGGGTGCATGCTTTCAAGAACCAAGATGCTCTCCAGATTCGTTGGTTCTCACCTAAATGTTGGGTAGACAGGCCTTCAGTGGTATTTCGGTGTGGGAGTTTTCAGAACGTTCCTCTCATGGGAACCCAAGGATGCATAAACTATAACCCCTCTTTGACCTTGCGACAGCTCGGATACCCTATGCGGGATTCACCCTCCGAAGCTATGCTGTTTCGTTTTTACCTCCACGCGGGGATCCCTAAAGACGAGAGTCTACTTCGGCGAGTCCTGCAAGCTTGGGAAACCGTAGTGCGGAAGGACAGAGAAGAGTTAACCAGGAGGACCACTGCTATCTCTTTTTCTCAATGGCTTGAAGGGAGGATTAGTGAAACTCGGTCATCCAACCAAGGAGTACCACTGCCTAAGGAAAAGATACAAGAACCTCACATTCCTACCATTGAATAATTGGAAGAGGTTAGGTTGGCCATGTCAAAGGTGGGAGAAGAGAAAAGGGCTCTGCAAGATAGATTGAGAAAGATGATGCAAGACAAGAAAAAGCTAGAAAATGAAAATGCTTTCCAAGCTGCAGCTATTGAGGAAGTCAATAGAAAACTTGAAATAGAGGGGAAAAGCAAGAGGGAAATGCAAAAGCACTTGAAGGGTGCCAAAGAGGAAGTGAAGAGGTGCACTACCAAGATGAATGAGGCTGTAGCGGAAGCAATTAAATGGAAGAGGCTATATGAGGATACATGGAAAGAAGAGCAAGCAGTCAGGCACGCACTAGTTAAGTCAAGAAAAGACTCTCGAATAATGAAGCTTGAATTGGAAGATCAATTAAAGAGTGTCAAGCAAGATCGGGAATCTATTGAAGGGATCTTGAGGGATTATCAGCAAGCACTAAGAAGGGAACAAGGGAAGTCAGAAAGCTTGGCTAATCATGTGCAGTACTTGGAAGGGTCTTACCTCCGGCTAAGGGAGAAGAGTGACTATTGGGAGAGTCAATTTGCGGAATTGCTCAGTAAGGTAAAAAGTCAACAAGTCTTTGAGGAATTGAAAAAGGAAGGCTTACATTGGAAAGACAAGTTCTCCAAGTTAGTTTGGTTAGCTAATCAGGCTGTGAGAGACATTCCCAAGAAGCTAAGAAAGGCGGATGCAGAAATGAATCCTTTCAACACCCCTGTCAAGGTGTGTGAGTTTGTTGAGTACTGCAAGATTCTCACAGAAGAACTCCTGGAGAAAGCCTGGGGGGCAGCTGAGAGCAAGAAAAGGAAAAGGAGCGAGGAGTTGAAAGCCATATGCCTTTGAAGTTCCCTTTAGAGTATTGTAGCGATCCTTAGGAAATTGTAATTTTCTTTAAGAAGTTGTAACTTTCTTTGGAAAATAGTACTTTGTTTAAAATCATTGTATTGCACTCTTAAGGAATATTGTACTTTGATTTGCTTTCTATTTGTGATACTCCTTCGCATTCCATTTAATTGAAGTACGTTTGTTTTGCCTTGTTGCTTCCAACTTTGTTGCAATCCTAAAAACACCTGAACCTTAACACATATGACAAGACGAGTTGCACCGCGATTCCCGGCAATAAACATAATAACATGCATATTGCATTGCATTCGCATCATTTGTCTTTGTGTTCATAAAAAAAAAATGTTCCGTCCACAGAAGTAAGACAAGCTGGTTAATCATCGGTATTGGACGCGATCACAGGCAAGAAATATGGCCAACAATCAAGACAACGCGAATCTGGGCAATCATCAACCAATCCAGAATGATGCAGTTCCAGAAGGTCCGAATCCAAATGGTCAGGGTCAGCATGATCAGAATCAAGAGAATCGAGCAATCAGGGCTGAGATGGAAGTTATAAGAGCTCAAATGGCAGAGGTCATAAGAGTGTTAAGTGCCTTAAGGGATGCTGGCATAACTGAAGGTGCTGCTGCCGCAGGAGTGGATCCTCCTCTTGAACCTAGAGTCTCTCAGGCTCTCCAGAACGCGCGATGGCCTCCTTATGGTCTCCCATTAGGGTACACACCCCCTGCTGCCGGTGCAAACCCAGAAAGTGGTCCTTCGGGAACCACAGGACAGGCCCAGCCTGAATCAGTTGTGAATGAAGTTGGAGCGGGGACACCTCAGGTTCAAATTCAGATTCCTACTCCTGCTATTACCCCGGGAACTCCGGTTGGCTTCAATTCTCCAGCAACAATCCATCCACAAGTTCAGGGTCCAATTCCTCAGATTATCGCTCACTCACGTGACCCACACGTGACCCCAGCTGTGGTGTCGATGAATAATCTTCACTACGGTGTGAGTGGTTTTCGCCGAATTACCCTGATGAAGCTAGAAGTCAGTACCAGATGTTAGAAGAAAGATTGAGAGCTATTGAAGGAACAGGTTCCCAGGCTAGGAACGCCCATGAGTTATGCTTGGTCCCTAATCTAGTCCTGCCACCCAAGTTCAAAGCACCATTTTTCGACAAGTACAAAGGAGCAACCTGCCCGCGCAGCCATGTGACGATGTATTGCCGGAAGATGACTGCCCACGCCCGTGATGATAACCTGATGATACATTGCTTTCAGGAAAGCTTAGCTAAAGCTCCCCTTGAATGGTATATGCAATTGGAGCCAACTAATATCCGTTGTTGGAAGGATCTGGCGGATGCCTTTATCCGTCAATACCAGTACAACAGTGATTTAGCCCCGGATAGGACCCAGCTGCAATGTATGTCTAAGAAGGATAATGAGACATTCAAGGAAAACGCCCAGAGGTGGAGGAACCTCGCTGCACAAGTAAAACCCTCTCTGCTTGATAAAGAGATGGTCCATATGTTCATGGAAACTCTTCCCCCAGTGTTCTATGATCGTTTGGTCAGCAGCGTGGCTTCGAATTTCTTGAGATGGTTGTCATTGGAGAAAGAGTGGAGAACGGCATGCGCAGCGGAAGAATAGCCCATGGCCCAACACCTCCTTCCCATCAAAAAAGCCTTTTTCTGGTACCCACAAGAAGAAGGAGGGAGAAACTAATGCAATCAGCAGAGCTAGCGGTCCATCACACAACAATCCCCCACAAGCCATTCCAGTTCCTGCTCAGACGCCGTCTGCTCAGCCATTCCAGTCCAACAATCAGTACAGAAACTACAATGAAAAAAGCCTGTTGTCTTTGAACCTATCCCCATGTTGTACACGGATTTGTTCAATTATCTCATTGCCAACAAGTTAATCAGCACTCGTTAGATGAAACCATATCAGCCTCCCTATCCCAGAGGGTATAATGCAAATGCTACCTGTGCCTTTCATTCTGGGGCAGTAGGTCATGTGGTGGAGGATTGTAAGGCGTTCAAGTACGTTGTGCAAGACCTGATTGATGCAAAGAGTATATCATTTCAGCAACCTAATGTAACCGCCAACCCGTTGCCGGGGCATGGTGGGCCCACTGCAAATGCCATTAATGATCAGGGTGGTCAGTACTTAATTAGGAAGGTTGAGTGCATTCGTACACCCCTGAGTATCATTCATGCTGCACTATGCCGTTGTGGTATCATCGAAGAAGGGTGTGCCAGAAGAGACATCTGCAATGACCCTTATTGTGTTGGGGCCTGTGAGAGCTTCAAACCCATCCTCCAAGAGCTGTTAGACAGACACCTGGTCCAGGTTGGGGTTCAGGAAGAGTAAGAAAGTGTATCTACTCTGCAATCAAACAACAGAGGTTTCAGGAGACCGGTTGAAATCCCTTGCAGTCTGAATTCAAGCTCGGTTGTGGTAAGACCTCTGACTGTTGTTATTCCGGTACCTGTTGCTACCCCTAGTAGAGAGACTAGGGTTATTCCCTGGAGATGCAACGTGCAAATGCAAGCAGAGGTCCCTCAGGGCGTGTTGGATATAACAAACATTGCTGGGAGTAGTGGAATTACAAGGAGTGGAAGGATGTATGTTCCTGAAAATCTTAGAAAGCAACAATCAAAGGAAGCTGAAGAAAGGGCCCGTAAGGGAAAAGATAAGGAAACTGTGGAAGTTAGAGAAGTATCAGACAAAGAAGCTCAGGAATTTCTGAAAGTAATGAGACAAAGTGAATACCGGGTGGTGGACCAGTTAAATCAAACCCCGGCCAAAATCTCAATGCTTTCGTTGTTGCTTAGTTCCGAGGCACACCGAGCTGCACTGTTGATAATCCTGAATGAAGCACACGTACCCCATGACATTACGGTCAACCAGCTTGATGGTATTGTTGGGAACATAGTGGCATCCAACTACTTGACCTTCACAGACGCTGAGCTACCTCCGGCGGGGAAGAATCACAATCAAGCCCTTCACATCTCTGTCAAGTGTGGGGACTACATGCTGGCCAGAGTGCTCATCGACAATGGCTCGTCATTGATTGTGTTGCCCAAGTCCACAACGGATAAGTTGGATGTGGATTGCTCATATCTGAAGCCTAGCTCCACCTTGGTTAGAGCATTTGATGGGTCTGTGAAAGAAGTTTTTGGAGAAGTAGAGGTGCCTTTGCAGGTGGGTCCTGAAGTGTTCTATGTCACATTCCAAGTCATGGATATAGCTTCCTCTTATAGCTGTCTGCTAGGACGACCTTGGATACATGCCGCTGGGGCAGTGCCATCTTCGCTCCATCAGAAACTCAAGTTTGTGGCCGAGGGCAAGTTGATAGTAATCTTCGGGGAGGAGGAGATGATGATAAACCGATCACTACCAGAATATTACGTTGAAGCAGCAGAGGAGTCTTTTGAGACTGCCTTCCAGGGATTGGAGATCTCAAATGCTATCTTTGTTGGGAGTGAGCCTCCCCAATTGAAGCCTAGGTGGTCCAAGGCGGACATGATGGTTGCAAAGGTGATGCTAGGATATGGGTATCAGGTTGGAAAAGGCCTGGGAAAAGCTGCTCAAGGAATTGTAGCACCCGTCCTGCTGAAAGGGAATACTGAAAGGTTCGGTATTGGGTACATCCCAAGCCCTGCAGACCGAGAGAGGCTAGCAGCTGATAGAAGAGAGAAATGGTTGGCAAAGCTCAATGGAAGGACCCCCAAACAGGGAGGGATGGTCGTCGGTGATCTTAGGAACAACTTCCGAAGTGTAGGCATGCTGAACCCTGACCAGGTCAATGTGATTGAAGAAGATTCAGGCTCGGGTGACGGTGCTGTCGGCTTAGTGCGCCGTTGTGCTGCGAAAGAAAAGCTCCAGAACTGGGAGGCCCTAGATTTCCCTGTGATTTTCAATTTAAAGTAATTTTTCTTTGTAATGCAAAATTCCTCGGCTCTGCCCAAGGCCTTAGGATATTTCATTCGGGCATGCATGTTTTCGTCAAACTTCATCAATGAATAAAATGTTATTTTGGAATTTTCAATAAAATTCTCTTTCTTCATCTCTCATTTGCGTGTCTTTTCTTTATTTTTATTCGCCACTCCATTTTAATGCAGATCGAATACAATTCTTGAAAGTAATAATGCCCATAACTCATACTGTGACTTTGATTACCCGGTTAACCAAACCGAGGAAGATGTTGAGGATGGTTGGGATACTCCTCCAGAAATTATGAGAATGGTAGAACAAGAAGAAAAGGTCATCAAGCCCCATGGGGAGCCCACAGAAATGGTTAATTTGGGTACTGAGGAAGATAGAAAAGAGATCAAGGTTGGTACCGCGATGGGGAATTGTGAACGTAAGAAGTTGATTCAGCTCCTGTTTGACTATGTTGACATTTTCGCATGGACTTACCAAGACATGCCGGGATTGAATACAGATATTGTTGAGCACAGATTGCCGGTAAAACCAGAATATCCCCCGGTAAAACAGAAATTGAGGCGAATGAGGCCAGAGATGTCCTTTAAAATCAGGGATGAGGTCAAGAAACAGTTTGACGCAGGGTTCTTAGCAGTGGCAAAATATCCTGAGTGGGTAGCCAACATCGTCCCGGTTCCCAAGAAAGACGGAAGGGTCCGGATGTGTGTCGATTACCGTGATTTGAACCGAGCAAGTCCTAAAGATGATTTCCCTCTACCTCACATCGATGTTCTGGTGGATAGCACAGCGCAACACTCAATGTTCTCCCTCATGGACGGATATTCAGGTTACAACCAGATCACGATGGCTCCAGAGGATATGGAGAAAACCACCTTCATAACCCTTTGGGGAACTTTCTGCTATAAGGTCATGCCTTTCGGATTGAAGAATGCCGGGGCAACTTATCAAAGAGCAATGGTGACTCTGTTCCACGACATGATGCATAAAGAGATTGAAGTTTATGTGGACGATATGATCGCCAAATCAAGGACCGATGAAGAGCATGTTGTTAACCTGCAGAAGCTTTTCGAGCGCCTCAGAAAGTATAAACTCAGGCTGAATCCCGCCAAGTGCACATTCGGAGTGAGGTCAGGAAAATTGTTGGGCTTCATTGTTAGCCAGAAGGGAATTGAGGTAGACCCGGACAAAGTGCGTGCTATCCTCGAGATGCTGGCGCCAAAAACAGAGAAAGAAGTTCGTGGTTTTCTTGGAAGGCTGAATTACATTTCCCGATTCATCTTCCAATTGACCGCTACCTGCGAGCCGATTTTCAAACTGTTGTGCAAAAACCAAGAGTTGAAGTGGAATGATCTATGTCAAGAAGCCTTCGAGAAAATCAAGGTGTATCTTCAGAATCCGCCAGTCCTAATGCCACCTGTGTCCGGCAGGCCTCTTATTCTGTACCTTACAGTGTTGGACGATTCCATGGGTTGTGTACTGGGGCAACACGATGAGTCGGGGAAGAAAGAACATGCAATCTACTACCTGAGCAAGAAATTCACCGATTGCGAGACCAGGTATTCACCATTGGAGAAGACTTGTTGTGCCCTTGCCTGGGCAGCGCATCGATTGAGACAGTACATGTTGAGTCACACTACCTGGTTGGTGTCTAAGATGGATCCAATCAAGTACATATTTGAGAAACCTGCGCTCACAGGTAGAATTGCTCGTTGGCAAATGCTTTTATCAGAGTATGACCTCCAGCATGTCACCCAAAAGGCGGTTAAAGGCAGCATATTGGCAGAGTATCTGGCACATCAACCGGCTGAGTATTACCAGTCCATGCAATGTGAATTCCCAGATGAAGACATCATGGCATTGTTCGACGAAGGAAAATCCCAAGATGATGAAAGGTGGAGAGTACTGTTTGATGGTGCCTCTAACATGTGGGGGCACGGGGTCGGAGCAGTGTTGATCTCCCCGGACAATCATTTCATACCATTCACGGCAATGCTGAGTTTCTACGTCACAAATAATATTGCAGAGTATGAGGCGTGCATCTTAGGCATACAAGCGGCCCTCGATTGGAAAGTCAAAAGGCTCGACGTGTCCGGGGATTCAGCTCTAGTTGTTCACCAAGTAAAAGGTGATTGGGAAGCAAGAAACCCTGATTTGATCCTTTACCGTGACTACATTCAAGAGCTAATCAAGCCCTTTGAAGAGATCACCTTCCAGCACATACCTCACAATGAGAATCAACTGGCCGATGCCTTGGCCACTTTGTCTTCCATGTTCAACGTCAACTGTGACAAGAACTTGACGTGTGTCAGAGTCCAACACCGGGGTCTACCTGCTTATTACCATTGCATGGCAGTTGAAGAGGAGTCAGGCAGTAAACCTTGGTACCATGACATCAAACAGTATATCACCAGCAGAGAATATCCCCCCGGCGCTTCAGAAAATGATAAGAGAACACTCAGGAGGCTGTCAATGGGTTTCTTCTTAAGTGGAGACGTCCTTTACAAGAGAAACCATGACTTGGTTCTCCTCAGATGTGTAACAAGGGAGGAATCAATAAAGATCATGCAAGATGTTCATGAGGGCTCATTTGGAATTCATTCCAGTGGGCACACAATGGCTAGAAAGATCCTGAGAACAGGTTACTATTGGCTGCAAATGGAATCTGACTGTTATAGCTTTGCAAGAAAGTGCCATAAATGTCAAATTTATGCAGATCACATCCATGTACCACCAACCTCTCTGAATGTCCTGAGTGCACCTTGGCCTTTATCAATGTGGGGCGTGGACATCATTGGTCCTATTGAACCCAAAGCTTCAAATGGTCATCGTTTCATCCTGGTTGCTATCGACTACTTCACCAAGTGGGTAGAGGCTGCTTCTTATCCCAATGTAACAAGTCCAGTGATTGCTAACTTCATCAAGAAAGATTTGGTTTGCCGCTACGGCCTTCCGAACAAAATCATCACAGACAACGGCAGTAATTTGAACAGCAAGGTGATGAGGGACTTATGCAAGGACTTCAAAATCCAACATCACAACTCTTCTCCCTACCGTCCGAAGATGAATGGGGCAGTTGAGGCAGCCAATAAGAATATTAAGAGGATAGTACAGAAAATGGTAGTAACTTACAAGGACTGGCATGAGATGCTCCCCTTCGCCTTGCATGGGTACAGAACCTCGGTGCGTACATCTACAGGGGCAACCCCTTACTCGTTGGTTTAAGGGTCAGAAGCTGTTCTCCCCATTGAGGTTGAAATACCCTCGCTACGGGTATTGATGCAAATTAGAAGAAGCAGAGTGGGTTCAGGCTCGTTTTGACCAATTGAATCTCATTGAAGAGAAGCGAGTAGCCGCCTTGTGCCATGGTCAGCTGTACCAACAGAGGATGATGAGGGCTTTTGACAAGAAAATCCGTCCTCGGGAGTTCCAAGAAGGAGACCTCGTGCTCAAACAGATCTTGCCAATCCAGACGGATCCCCGTGGCAAATGGGCTCCCAAATACGAAGGACCTTATGTGGTGAAGAAGGCATTCTCCGGAGGGGCATTAATTCTTGCAAACATGGATGGAGATGAAATCCCAAATCCAGTGAACTCAGATGTGGTAAAGAAGTACTATGCCTAAAGAAATAGACAGAAAAAGAGAAAGATGAGCCAAGTAAAGTTTAGCTCGCTAGGTCGAAAACCCGCAAAGGGCGGCCTAGGCAAAATCAGAGCGACCCGGTGGATTGAAAACCCGCAAAGGGCGATCCAGGCAAAAATTAGGGTCAGAAAAGTTGGACTTGAAAAAAGAAAGGCAACTAGCACTCCCGAAGATTTGGATAAGGGGTTGATCAAGGTCACAAGTATGAACGGTGGGCACCGTTACTTCAAGGATAGAATCACAGGATCTGTTCCTTTTTCTTGTATTTTATCAGTTTAGAATAAAGATTGCAATTGTACTTTCAACTGGCGTGACATTCTGCACGACCAGTTTCCATATCAGCAAAAGTCCAACTTTTCTTTCATATGTGTGCTTTTCGTGTCTGTACTTTCATTTATTCAGTTTCTTTCAAAATAATGATTTTATGATTGATGAAATTGAATTGCAAAACATGTGCATACATTCAGAGCATTACAGATTATTACGAAATCTTTGAAAATCACAAAAGGAAAAATGGTTTCCCAAATTGGGTAAAGTTGCAAAAAAAAACAGTCACATGCACTGCCACCTTAAAAATAACAAGATCATTGCAAACCAGCGCGCAACCCTTGCGTTATCAACATCCTGGAACGGTCTTCGTGTCAAGTGCCACAAGTCCCGCGGATTGATTTAACCAGCAAAAAAAAAAACATTTTCATATCATTCATCATTCCTATATCATCCATGTCGTCAAACAGTAGAGCATTATACTTTCATATTCGCATCCCAGAAGGGCGAAAGGGTACAGAAGAAAAAGAAACAGAAGAAAAAGAAACAGAAGAAAAGAAAAAGAAAAAGGAAAATCAAACAGAAAAAACCACTCACCAAATCAATCATTGCATCCATGTGCATCCCAGCATCAAGAGCCTGCATTCCATGCATCATTCAAAGCTTCCCAATTTTCAAAAAGAAACTCAGTTGCTTTGGACTCGTTAGGCCCCAAATTTTTCAAAAAGTTAGTTACTTTGGACCAATGGGTCCCCGAAATCTCATTTTCAGAAAATCATCATGGCACCGAGTTAGTGAACTCCATCAGCACAGAGTTAGTAAACTCCCACAGAGTTAGTGAACTCCTTCCACAGATCACAACGTCGCGTACGAGCGCGCGGCAGATCCTACAGACTTCGTTAAGTCCATCGGATTAATTGTGTCAACCTAAGGCATAGCGTAGATCCATTGATCATATCAGTTCCGGACCTGATATTGATCGGCCGCTCGAAAAGGCCACCCCCAGAGCTCGGACTCGACGAGAGTCCGTTAAAAGGTTTTAGGCAACCTCCGAATTCCCCAATTTACGGCACTTCCCATTTACTGCTTTCATTTACTGCTTTACGCAATTTACTGCTTTCTCGTCGACGCGACAAGTGTTAACTCTCTCTCTCTCAAAAGAAGAGAGATCAAAGAAAGGAAACAAAAAAAAAGAGAAAAAAGAAAAGGAAAATTCGGGTTTCTCTAAGTAGACAAAATTAGTATTATTTCTGAATTCTTTATTTCTATTTTGCCTCGGAATATGTTTCGGCCAATTCATATTCCTTGGTAAAATCCAAATAAAGAGGGGCAGCTGTCATACCCTAATTTTGTCCGCCTAGGTTTAAAACCCTAATTTTCCGCAAAAAAATAAATAAATTGAGAAGTGTGGTTTTATTTTGAAGAGTGAAGAGCATTGTGCATGCATTTTTGGGTTTTAAAAGTCATTCTAGGGCTTTTAAATTCATTGTTAGAGTGGAAATGCATTTGTTGTTAAAAAACAAGGTTTTTAGGGCAAAAGGGTATTTTGGTCATTGTCAAAAATAAGATAATTTCTCATCAAGAATCATTGTGCAATTTTAGAGAAATTTATTTGAGGCAAAACATTTTTGGTCATGTATGTATGTATGCGCATGCATGCATACATTGTGCACAAAATTTCAAAAAGGATCAATAGGGAATATTCTACAAAAAGTTCCAAGATGTGATTTTTATGACATTTTTTGGTCATGGTGATCACATAAAATGGCATATTCCTCAAAATACCTTGTATGTGGATCAAAGTGGTGTATTTTTGTACAATTATCTTGAAAAGAATAATCAAAAATAAAAGGAAAAGGGAATGGTCTCATAATAGTACAATAGTACAATTGCCAACTTGCAAAACTTGGTCACCAAGGACCCCTCCCAATGTGTGTCGCCTATCCCTCTCATTCCCTCTCATATTTTCATTTTTTGACCTCAATCCATGTGTGATTCAATCCTCACCCTCCATTCAAATTTTAGATGCAATCCTAGGGTGAGATGAGATGCACAATGACCTAACTACCCTTAAACCTAATTGCTTTCTATATATACCCTATTAACCTCACCTCACAAAAAAAAAAGGAAGCTTTTGGCCTCACCATTCACTCATAAACCCTAGCACACAACTCCCTCCTCACCTTCTCTCCATTTATGCGCCACCCCCTCTCCCTTCTCTCTAACTCACTTCTTCATTTCTCATCTACCCACACACATTCAATCCATCTTCCAAGCCTAAACACTAATTTTCAACCATCAATCCTTCATAAAATCACACAAAAGTTCAAGATCAAGGGTCATTTTTTGGAGATTGAAGACCAAGCTTGAAGATAAGTTGATTTGGTTAATTGTTTCTTCATCTATTGTGTTTATTTGGAGCTCATCTTAAGGTATGTGATTCCTAGACCCCTTCTCTTGTAAATCCTTGCATAAAGTCATCATTTCTTGCATATTTTTGAGATTTCCACTTCCAAAAATGTAGATCCTCTCTTTTAACTTCATTTTTATGCTTGTACATATGTTAATCTCATGAATCTTTGTTTTGATGCTTTGATTTTGGGGTTATATGCATGATTTTGTTGTTTTAATTGAAATAAAATGTTATTTGCTTTGATAATAATTTCGCATGCTTCAAATAAATATGTGTTTTATGATTTTTGCTGGTTCTCATGGTTGAATCTTGTGAATAAATGTATCTATGTTTTGGTTATGTCATTCGCTTGCTTGATTTGGTTGACTTGTTGAAATAAATTGATGATTGGCCATGTATGTATTTCGCATATTTTGAGATAATTTGGTTTGATGTTGATTTTTGGGTGTTTGTTGGCTTAATCTTATAATTATTTGAATATGAACCATGATTGTGAGCTTTTGTGCCAAAAGGAATGGTTACAAGATGTAAATCTTGATTTCCTTCGGCTATTTGGTTCGCATATGTTCAATAATTAG
The DNA here is from genome assembly GCA_963573325.1 of Astragalus glycyphyllos. NCBI lineage: Eukaryota > Viridiplantae > Streptophyta > Magnoliopsida > Fabales > Fabaceae > Astragalus > Astragalus glycyphyllos. The sequence continues at coordinate 23,180,182 of OY754308.1, forward strand.
GTTTTAATATTTGATTTGATGCCTTTTGAGGTTCAATCGTACAATTGCTTGGAAATGAACCTTGATTGTGAATTTGGGTCGCTTAAAGGAATGGTTGCAAGATGTGTATCTTGATTTCTTCGGGCTAAAAGGTTCGCATACTAGGGTTTATGAATTGATTTTGTTAAATTACTTGTTTAAACTTGCAAATATTCTAACCTATGTTGTTAATTGTGAAATTTGTGATTTGAGAAGATGAATTTGGGTTTTGGTTCATTTATGGTCCACAAATGATCTTGGGTTATGCTAAGTTGGCAAAAGATAGGTTCATTTAACCTTGATGCACATGCATTTTGCATATTCATGCATTCTTACCTATTCTTGCATCCTTGCCTACTCATGCATTCTTGAATTGAAGCTTGGTACTCCATGGTTGATATACTTGTTTATGTGCTTGTGGTGCATTAAAATGTTGAATTGGTGTTCACAATTTGCTTGTTTTGATTTCCACCAATTGTTACTCGTTAGTAACTCTCCAAAACTCAAAACCATGTTGCATACAAAAAACAACTTGTTACTCGTTAGTAACGTTCCAACTTCAAAACATTTTTTTGCATTTACATAATCATTGATAAACAACTTCACTTCTTCTCAAAACAATTCCAAACTATTTTTCACAAATCAAACTTTGTTGAGGATAATGCGAAGCCTTTGCTTGCACGATTGTCAACAATGGGGTGCTAGTGGTGATCGCTTGGAGTCTTTGCTCAATTGATTATCATGAACACTCATTTTTCAAAAGAACTCTCATTTCACAAATTAAAAACTTTGTTGAGGATAATGCGAAGCCTTTGCTTGCACGATCGTCAATAATGGGATGCTAGTGGTGATCACTCGAAACCTTTGTTGTTTGATCACTGTGAACATTCAATTTTCACAATTAAACAACTAAAAAATAAAAACCTTTTCTCGACAACCGAGAACTACGTAAGCTTTGAATTCTCCATCGCACTGGGAGATACGTAGGAGCGGGTCACATTCCCGTCAAGCACGACAAATGAAAACCATTTTCTTTTCAAAAAAACAAACCCTTTTCCAAAACAAGGCAATTTCTAAAAAACAATTTTCGAAAACAAGAACTACGTTGCTTTGATTCCCTCCCCAGGATACGTAGGCACGGTGCCCTCCCGTCAAGCGCAAAAGATTAAATTTTCCTTAAGTTTTTCCATAAAGTAAGGAGAGATAAAGAGAGATAAAAACAAAGCATTTCTTAAATCAACCTTTTAAATCACACGTCAAATCGAGGTTCCCTTTCAGTAGAAAGGATGTGTGGGGTGCTCGTACCTTCCCCATGCATAACCGACCCCCGAACTCAAATCTCGTGGTTCCAAGGACCATTGTCTTTCAAGAAAGGTTTTTTTCAATGTTTTACCTCTAAAAAAATATTGGTGGCGACTCCAATTCATGTTGTGCGAAGAGAAATCCCTCCAAAGGATTTTTCGGGGTGCAACAAATAGGTTAGGCACAAATAATTTTGTTTTAAAGAAAGAAGTTGAATCACGACTTGTTGTTTTTAAAGTGTAAGATCGATTCATGGCTTCCTTCTTTAAAGAGAGAAACAGATTTTTGCTTTTTTTTAAAGCTAGAAATCGATTTCTAGCTTGTAGTTTTAAAGACAACAATCAATTCATAACTTAATTGGTTTTAAAAAGAACTTGTTTTGGAAAGAAAAGAACCGGTTGATGACTTTGTGTACTTTAAGCTAGAAATCGATTCCCTCTTGTCTTTTAAAGCCACAAATCGATTTCCTCTTGTCTTTTAAAGTCACAAATCGATTTCCCTCTTGCCTTTGAAGTAAGAAATCGATTTCCCCTTCTTAATTGGTTTTAAAAGAACTTGTTTTGGAAAGAAAACAATCGATTGATGACTTTCTGTATAAGAGTGCAAAATCGATTTTGGCTTGGTTTTTTAAAGTATAAAATCGATTTATGACTTCACTTTCTAAAGAGAAGAATCGATTTATGACTTTATTTTCTAAAGAGAAGAATCGATTCATGACTTGTTTTTAAAAGAATTTGTTTTAAAAGAATTGATTGACGACTCAGTTTTAAAAAGAGAAGAATCGATTCTTGGCTCTTTTTCTTTTAAAGAGTATAATCGATTTTTGGCTTGCTTCTTTAAGCAAGAAATCGATTTCTCACTCATTTTTAGAAGCTCTAAATCGATTTCTTTACCTATGTTTTATAAGCAAACAATCGATTGTCCACTTATGACAATAGTGTTAAAAAATTGCTTTAACGATCATATTTTTACAAACTCTATAAATAGGCTTAGGGTTTCTCACGATTGTTTTTAACAATCTACAAATCTAAAAAGAACAGAACAAGAACTCTCACCATCACACTCAATTCTTCACGTTTTTCATCTAGGGTTCTGATCAGTACCTAGAGGTCGGCTGAAGAGCTGGTCAAGGGACTGGTCGTCTGATGCTGTAGAAAGCGGTCGCCCTGGTGCTGCTGGCATCGTTTGGACGCGCGCGGGGGTGTACCTGCGAGGACACTCCAACACTCAAGTCAGCTAGGTCAAGCACTATAATATCGAGTGAGAATTAGAATAGATTATGTACCTGGCATCTTGGTCCTTAGTGTTATTTATAGCGGCTGAGAGATTCGAGAGAGCCGTTGGATTCGAGTGGATTGATCCAGATCGTTGATTCTGGAGGCCCCTTAATCTGTTGGGCTGATCCGCTAATGGATTGGGCCTAACGACTGGCCCAGTCCATAACAGTTGCCCCCCAAGCAAAGGACGATCACCGAGCGGGCGTAGGCTTGATATGTCGTCTTGACAGTCGTGCCCCCCAGTTATCACTTAGTAAATTTTCGGTGTTCCGGAAACAGGCCGTTGATAACAAAGAAAGGCGTGTGTGTTTAGTGCGTTCCATCGGACCACCGTATTTCTTTAAGTGTTTCTAACACCTCGGGCTTATAAGTATATATATAAAGAGGTCTTTCTCATTCACTGGTCAAACACTCTATTTCTTCCAAAACTCCTTTGAAGTCTTCCGCGCACGGGCAGTCAAAATTTGCGCAGGGGTGGTCAAAATTCGTGCACGGGCGGTATCAATCTCGCGTACGGGCGGTCACAATTTGGGTACGGGCGGTCAAAAACTTGCGCTCACGGGCGGTTACTCTTCTCTTGTGTGTTGGGCGCACAGATTTTGTTGGAGCGTCTACTTCTCCCTCTCTCGCGCTCGGCGATAAGGATTCGTGGACGGTCACTTCTTTCTCTCACGGACGACTCGCATACATTGTCGGTAAGTATCTCCGCACCGCAAACGCCCCACCTTGGGCGGCCAAACCATCTTGGAACACCCACCACTTGGGCGAGCTTTTCAAGGCATGTGGGCGCCCCACTTTAGGCGGCCCCTAGGGTTTTGTGTGTTTCGCGCTTCACGCGCATGGGCGCCCCAGCTTGGGCGGCCCAATAGGGTTTGTGCGCTTCTCTACACACATGGGTGCCCCAGTTGGGCGACCCACTAGGGTTCGAGCGTGCTTCTCACGCATGTAGCGTTGACTTAGAATATTTCTTGACGCTTTGGTCTTCTAGGTGGTGCTCTTTGTCTTTCTGAGGCTTTGGTGGTTTGATATTCACGATTGCTTGATCTGTATTTCATGGTGTGCGACCTCGATTTATTCGTAATAAGTCGGTTGGTTTCTAACCTGTTGTGATTTTTATGGCTTTTGATTTCTTCTTTGAATAGGTGTGACTCGATCACTTGGTCTTCCTGCTCTGAGGTCGACCAAAACTCTTTTGAGATCAACCACTGCTCGTGTGGTGTTATTCATCAAAGAGGGCGTCCCTCCCTGACCAACCATAAGTTTTCTACGTCGCTATCTGTGTTATCTTTCAATTTGTGTCATTCTCGCACGCGGGCGACCTGAATTTTGGAGCGACCACTCATGGGCGGCAACTTATCTCCACGGGCGACATGCATATATCGAGGGTGCCCGTCTTCGTGCTGTGGGTGCCCCAATCTTGGGCGACTAGCGGGGGTCGAAGACGTCCAAATTAGATTTTAAGATTAACAAAAGAATTGTAGCTCTGCTTCTCATCTTTCCAACGCATGCTCACACTCCCCAATCGGATAAACATGGACGAAGTTTTGGTCTCCAGACTAGACAGGCATCCAAGGTTGCGCGCGGGTGACCTAGAAGTGGGCGCCCCAAACTTGGGCTACCTGCAGGTGTAATCGATTAACATGGACGATGTTATGGTCTCTAGACTGGACAACCCTCCGTCTTCGTGCTGTGGGCGCCTCAATCTTGGGCGACCAACACACACTGTAAGCTCCCCAGCTTGGGCGGCCTCTTCATGTGCTGTGGACGCCCCATCTTGGGCGACCCAGCATCGTTTGTTACGTCATGGGCGCCCCACCTTGGGCGACCCATTGTTGCTTGGAGCATGCGTTGTTCTTCACGCGTCGTGGGCACCCCACCTTGGGCGACCCACTAGGACTTGTAGCGTGCTTTGTTCTTCATGCGTGGTGGGTGCCTCGCCTTGGGAGAACCAATAGGGCTTTGGAGCGTCCTTTTCCCTCCTTTTCTTTCCGCACCATCCGATTTTGATGTAGCGATTTGCTAAGGATCTAAAACGACTTAGAATAACTTGAACAAGAAGCTTGCTAAGATCGAGGACTTGAACAAGAAGCTTGTTGATGTCGAAGGGATACGTGACAAAGCGGTTTGAGGTCACACGGCCTTAAGGGACCAGGTCGCAGGTTATTGTGTGGAGCGCTTTAGGATTGAGTTCGATCGAACAGTCGTCAACTGCCCCCATGTCGTTGAGGGCGGCCGCATCGTTAAGACGAGCAGTTGGACGAAGAGGGCGGCCGCTTGGGCTCCTCCAGCATGATCTTGTTTTTAAATGCTTCTTCACACTTTATTTCTCTTGTGCTCTTGGTGCTTGGGCGAGGTCATTTTTACTCTAAGCCGGGGGCTTTCGCTTCGGCCATGAACTGGTCGTCCCCTATAGCAATTAACTGGCCTTCCCCCATGGCTCAAGGTGTGGTCTCCCTTGAGGGCTCACAAACAGAGGAGGGTGCTCGTGTTGCTGATCATTCCATAAGGAGTGGTCGTCTTTATTCGTTTAATCGTTTTTAACCGGTCGGGTCTCGGTCCTACCCCTTAGACAGCTTATCAAGTTTCTACTTGGATTTAGCTTGCCTTAGGGGGTGCGACCAATCTTAGGCCGCTTCGTGTGTACTTAAATTCGTTTAAGTGCCTTTGGACAGTTTACCAAGCTTCTACTGGGATTTAACTCGCCCTCAAGGGTGCGACCAATCTTAGGCCGCTTCGTTTGGACTTAAATTCGTTTAAGTGCATTTGGACAGTTTACCAAGCTTCTACTCGGATTTAATTCGCCCTCAGGGATGCGACTAATCTTAGGCCGCTTCGTTTGTACTTAAATTCGTTTAAGTGTTGTATCCTGACCGCGCAGTTTATCGAGCACAGTTTGAACTTAACTCGCATGGTAGGTCGAACTTTTGAGGTTCGTTCTTGATGCTGCATTTCTTTTGATGTCTTCAGAATGTATAGGAGATCTTCAAAAAATGATATCTGCGGGGCTCCCTTGATCGATCAGTATTCGTCTGACTTCCACGTTGGCCATGACAGCGGCCTTCACGAGTGGTGCTTCGTTGTTGAGCGTCCCGTCAATAGGGTCCTCGTCCCCTAAGGAAACGGGCGGCCTCTTCGAGAGGGCCCTTGGGGCGGACGTTGATGCGACATTCATGATCTCGTCCCACCTTCTTTTTATCGACTTGTTTGTTGAAGCATCAGTGGGAATGCCTCCTATGATTACCATTGTGACTGGCCTTCTCTTCCTGGGCAACCGACCATCGGCTTGGCTTTTTTTCACATTTTGGGTGAGCTCAACCCTTCTGATTAACGCCTCAACATCGTCCTTGATGGCCATGTGATCGTTGGTGTCATGCCCATTGCTCTTATGGTAACGACAGTACTTTTTGCTCGAGGATGAGGGGTTCTGGCCTCTTGACATTCCTGAACTAGTGTTCGCACACTCCGATCGTGGAGCAGGCTTAGGCTTGATTTGCAGTTCTGGTGGTCATGTCCCAAGTTATTACTTGTAAATTTTCTTCAGCGATCGGGATCATAACGGATCGTAATGTGCTCCACTGAGGTATTGCGTTGTTCCGACTTCGCAAGCACTTCATTTTTGGCTTTGTTCTGAAAATTCCTCTTCCGGGGCGTCCACTCTCTGGGGCAATCACTCCCCTTGGTCTCGGGCGATCACCTGTATGAAGAATCCTCCTCTGGGCGAGCACTTCTTTGGGGTGATCACTTCCTCTTTTCGCCGGCGATCCGAACTTTGTGGTGACAGCCCCTCTTCGCACCTCTCTTGGGCGACCATCACCCTCAGGGTGAGCGCCCCTCTTGGGCGAGGGTTCTTGCATGGTGACGGTGGTCCACGATCGATCTAGGCTTTGGGTGGGTAAGGCATCTTCGAAGGCAATCCAGGTCTTTAGGGTTTTGGTTGTTTGACCTTCAAGGTTGTTTGATCGAGATCTCAAGGTATGCGACCTTGATTTTTGCTGTTTAGTAATTTGTCATGACTGTTAGCAGAGAGACACTGAGTCTATTGGAGAAGTTGGTCTCTCATCTTCCTTCTAAAGACAAGAGGTTTTTGTGTAACTGATAGTTCTGGCTTGATCTCGTGATGAGCTAGTTTGTTTTATAATATCCCTTGTATGGTTGCCCACATTCTTTGGGTTGCCCATGGTGGACCGCCTTGGTCCCTCCTTGGTGTACTGATCGTGCTCTCCGCGAGGTTGTTCATTTAACCCTGCCTCAGCCGCTTCGATCATAGTCCATGAACCTCTGAGAACTGCGGAGGAAGGTCTCTAAGTCTTTTGGCAAGTGTATTCCGACTTCGACTTCGAATCGACTTCTTCTGAGGAGGCCAGTCTTCAAGAACCACAGTTTTTGGTTGTCATCAAGATTCTTCACGTGGTCGGCCTCTCGATTAAATCGCTCCACGTAGCTCTGCAGGGACTCGCCCGGGCCCTTCCTCTGATCGCCATCAAGACGTCCTATGTCTTGGGCTTCACCGTAGAAGTCGTGAAACGGGCAGAAAACTCCCTGGCCAACTATTCCTCTAATCTTGCATTTCACAGGTCCGGCTGCCCCCCTGTACCTCATCATTAGGTCGATTAGATGGGCGTCAGGATCTTTCACGCCATTGTACGTCTTCAGGTCAACGGGGGTTTTTTCTAACTGGCGCGGAATGCGTACTCGTCTACCTCTCTGGTAAATGGTCCCAAGCTCATGTCGACTCTGCCTTTACGAGGTGGTCGGTCCTCGAAGTATCGACTTCGATGTCCAAGTCGTTCTTCTTCAGTATCGACTTCGATGACGACGTCATTCTTCCTCGAAGGATCGTAATTGATCGTTTGATAATCGAGGGGTGCTTTTGACATCGTTTCGACTTCGCTGGTCGTTTTGATTATTTTTACTTCCTAAACACTTGATCTCTCGTTAAAAACCCCTCTCTGGGCGGCCTTGCTACTCTAAAACGACCACACCCTTTGCTCTCAGGTAATCACTCCACGAAACCTTCCATGGTGCGGTTTGCTTCCACCGGGCTGCTAGGACTTCAATTCCACGGGCGATCAGATCTTCATCTCCACCGTCGGCGGAACCTTTGTGGGCTACATGTATGAAGACTCTGGGGTAATCTGCGCTTTAAGAGGGTGATCTGCACTTTCTTCCCGCAGGCGACCTGCACATCGTGTGCGAAGAGGGCATTCTGCACTCTTCTCTGGTGGCGGCCTAAATTTCTCTCTTGGTCGGTCTTCATCATGGTGCGAGCGCCCCTCTTGGGCGAGCTCTTTCACGGTGTGGGTACTTCTGGGGCGACCTGCAACTCTTCCCGTGAGCGCTCCCTTTTCGGTGAGCAATCACACTCAGCGAGCATCTTCTTGGATGAGCAGATCTACACGGTAGCTGCCCCCTCTTGGGCGAGCACTTCTTCAGGCGGTCACGGCTCGGGGCGGTCAGGGATTTTGGTGCGGCCACATCTAGGACCGACCTCTCCATCACTCACTTGGAGCGGTCACTTCCCCATCCACGATCTCTTCCCGCGAGACGAGCACTTCGGAGTGACCACTTCCCAAACCTCTTTGGGCGGTCCATTCCTTTCGAGGAACGAGCACTTTTACCTGGTGCAAGCGCTTGCGGAACTTCCCCAATCTCTTCTCACGTGGGACGACCTAGATCTGGGGCGACTACTTCTTGGTCGACCTATCAATGCGGGCGATTACGCAGCACTTGGTGGGGCAGTCCCCTTTCACGAACACTCCCTCACGGTGAGCGCCCCATGATGGGCGAGTACCAATCTTACGGTAAGTGCATCTCTTCGTGAGCGGCCTCGGTCTTCGGGCGATCTGAACCAAGGTGGTTCGTTAGGGCGCGTTCACTTGTGCAAAAAGAGGCTTTTTGGTCTCGCGATCCATATTCCACACGGGGCGTTCTACGAACTGAAACCTTCCTCTCTTTGGGTGAGGCGGTCATCTTGGCGAGCGATTTGCCGATCTCGATCGCGTAGCAAGTCACGAAGCTCCTGAACCAGTTTTGCTGGAAGGGTGACATCAACCTGCTAGGTTGAGCCTGGCTGCGTACCAATGGCAGCGACCTCAGCGTTGGTCGTTGTTCCTTCCAATGCTGCGGGTGGCCGGACAGGTATCTCGGCCACGCGTCGTAGGCAGGTCGACCGCGGTCTGTCTCGACGTCGCCACTGTGGTCGCCACTGATCTGTACCTAGAGGTCGGCTGAAGAGCTGGTCATGGGACTTGTCGTCTGATGCTGTACTAAGCGGTCGGCCTAGTGCTGCTGAGCTTCGTCTGGACGCGTGGGGGCTGTACCTGCGAGGACACTCCGACGCTCAAGTCAGCAAGGTCGAGCACTATAATATCGAGTGAGAATTAGAATAGATTATGTACCTGGCATCTTGGTGCTTAGTGCTATTTATAATGGCTGAGAGATTCGAGAGAGCCGTCAGATTCGAGTGGATTGATCCGGATCGTTGATTCCGGAGGCCCATTAATCTGTTGGGCTGATCCGCTAATGGATTGGGCCTAACGACTGGCCCAGTTCAGAACAGGTTCCAAATCTCTCATCTCTCTCAACTACATCATTGTTATATTGCTTGAGTGATTGGACCCTAGTTTTCAATTGTAAACTTCTACACTTGACTGTTGTGAAATCCTGAGAGTTTTCCTGGGTAATTCAATCGGGGAGATTGAATTGTAGTGAAATCCTTAGCGGGGAGCTTGGTCTCTCAATTTGGGGAAAATTGAGATTGGTGTGATAGCTATAGGAGATTTGCTTGTAAGAAGTTGAAGAAGTTCTTCTAATATAGTGGTTATTATCAAGTCCGAAGGTTGGAAAGCCGGAGGCCGAGGATGTAGGACTTTTTATCTCGAACCTCGTAAAAATCACGGTGTACTTCTTTCCCTTTTACTTTACGTTGTCTTTATAATTGTTAACTGTTATTGCCTTTGATATTATCGCGTTTAGAATTCATTATCATTTTAATTGTTATAGCTTGCATAGTTGTTGCATATAGTCTAAATCCTCTTTTTCGCATTTGATTTAAACTACCATCGTTAATTCTCAAAAACCAAAAAGATTTCATTTTAGCATAAAACCTTATTCACCCCCCTCTAAGGTTATCATATAGTCCAACAATTATGTTACTTGATTAGGCAGTCGTGTTAATTGAATAAACAAATAAGACCAGAATCACCTTAATAGATTAAGTTAACAGATTATGTTAATTGATTACGCAGTTGTGTTAATCAACTAAAGGAAAGTTTTTTGATAAAATAAGTCCAGAAGCATGTGAATCGATTATCCACTTACGTTTTAATCGATTAACAATGTACTAAATCAACCCAAACGGTCAGATTTTGATAGAAACTATAAATAGGGACCTAGGACTTACCAAACACTACAACCTACGAATCAAAAACCCTACAACACTATTGCACCTGTTCTTCATTGTTTCTATCAATTTGAGCTGATTTCTCTCAAGGGTTAGGTTGGGAAGATTCAATTTGTTGTATTCACCTACTTTAGAGGTATTTCTATTTGCTGTAATTTGTTCAATTTATGTTATTGGGTTTTGTTGCACCCCGAAAAAAATCCGGATTGGACCTTTCATCGTACAACGTGAATATTTGTGAAGCCGCCATCAACATTTTTTATTTAGGGACCAAAACATTGAAAAAGGGTCCTTTTTAAGGCGGGTGGTCCTTTGAGAACTAGAGATGTAGGTTCGGGGGTCGGTTAGGTGTGGGGAAGGTATTAGCATCCCACACCTCCTTTCTACCGAAAGGGAACCTTTAACTTGATGTGCGGTTTTGACAGAGTTGATTTGAAACAATTCATTCTACTTCTTTTTTTTATTTGAGAAAATGTTTTTGAAAACAAGGGAAAAGAAAAATCTTTTTATTATATTTTTTTTTTAAAGTGTGCTTGACGGGATGTGACCCGCTCCTACGTATCTCCCGGTGCGATGGAGAATTCAAAGCTTACGTAGTTCTCTTTAGTCGAGAAACTTTGGTGCCTTTTTTTTATTGTAGGGGTTCTCGGTCCTGAACTGTACAGTTCACTAGACCTAAAACAACAAACATCCTCGCCTGTACAGACGACGTGCCCCCAACTTTTTGAGAATGGTTTGAATTACTTGAAGAAAAGGATTTGTTGTGAGGTTGATTACTTTTATTTGAGCAAGTATCTTAGGCTCGCACGAACTGTACAGCTCGCTAACCCTAAGACGCTAACCGATCCCGGATGTACATCCGATTTGATTCCTTACTCATTTTTTTAAAAAAAAAGGGTTCAAGTTGTTAATTACTTGTTTTAATTCTCATAAGTATCCCAAGATGTTTGAGCTGTACAACTCCAATCTTAGGACGCTAGTCAACACCGGCCGTACGTCCGACTTGACTCCTTATGAATTTTCAAAAAGGTTTGTTGTTGATCTTTGAAAAAAATTGATTGCTATAGAAAACAATTTGAAGGAAAGTTTTAATTTGAAAAATAATTTGGAAAAAAAGAAATGACTTGAAGAAGAGAGGAAGAGAATTGGAGGGTGATATTGATCACAAAAGTTTGTTGGGATGGCGTGGCATCCAAAAGAAAAAGAAGTAGAGAATTCAAATCAATTTCCAAATCAAGAACCAAAGTGTAAACTTTAACAAGTTGCAAGCAAAACAATCAACAATGCAAGCGTAAGCATATACCTTAACCATTACTACACTGGTGCACAAGAATGACGCTTAGTCATCTAACATTTAATGGCCATGAACATGCAAGATCAACATTAACCAAATAGATTGCAAGAATAGGCACACAAATAGATAATGCAAAAGTTTAATTCAAATAGGCATCAACACAAGATAAAACACAAGGTTGAATCCCTTTTGGTAATCCTTGACATTTGAGACAATGCACAAAGGCATAAGTGTCTAGTCCTTTTACCATATCATCAACACAAAACAAATTATTAACCTAGAATGAACATCGCATTTGCATGATCACAAGTGACCAAAAGAAAGCAATAACAAGTCATTTTGTAGCCAAAATTGATTAATCAAGTTAGAGAACTAGCATTTGCATTTTTAAACAAGAATTACACAAAGGAAGTTGAATCATCTTAGGCAATCCTCAACATTTAAAGTGAAGTGCCTAAGGCACAAGTGTGAGTCCTCTTGCCAATCATCAACATAGAGTAATTTTGCAAACAAGTTACTAACAAGCAAACCAAAATTTTCAATCAAAGCACAAGGTTGTGTTGAATCATCTTAGGCAATCCTCAACACTTAAAGTGAAATGCCTAAGGCACAAGTGTGAGTCCTCTTGCCAATCATCAACATAGAATAATTTGCAAGCAAAGTACATAACGACCAACATTAAAACAATTTGAGAAATCATTTTACTCACAATTGCAAACCCCTTTCACAAAGAAATAACAAAACCCTAACTTATTAGACACTTGCGAACCAAAACAAAACCAAACAACAATTTCATTCAACAAATCCACAAAATTAAGCAAGCAAATGACACTAGCAAGACTTAGGAACATTTATTCACAAGATCCAAGCAATCAAACACCAAAATCAACAACTATTCATATTTTTTTTGATTTTTGTGAAAGTAAGAAGGCATGAAAAATGAATCTTTGCAAAATCAAACAACATGTTTGGACATGGGAACTTCGAAATCAAGCCTCAATAACAAGATTGCATAAAGAAATGCATCAAAACTCGATTAAACCTATTTTATACTAAGGGTGCGAAACATTCATAGCTTCCTAACACAATTTTATTTCACAAAATGCAACAAACAAAATGATAACAACACAAATCACAATTTATTCAAGGGTGAGAAGCAATCTCAAACACCCAAGCCTCCCTAAGTGCTTGTCAAAATGTTTGAGACACCTCTCACCAACAACAATCAACAAATCAACAATATACCAACACTAAAATGCATGAATATGGTAGGATGCAAGATTAGAAACATGATTTTTACATTTTGATGCAAAAAAAAACTTAGTGAATGATGCAAGAGTTTTGAGGTATACCTTGAATCCAAGCTAATAAATAAAGAGTATGAAGAGAAAACCCACAAATCAACTAGATCTTCAACAAAACCTTGCGCAACTTGCCTTGTTCTTGAGATTGGATGATGAACACTTGAATCTTGGTAGAAGAGATGGATGATATATGAAGTAGGAGTTAATATGAGATGGAAAATGGAAGTGAAATGAAGAAAAATGGAGGAGGGAATGGTTGTTGGTGGTTTCGGTCAAAGGAGGAGAGGAGAGGAGAGGTTTGTGTGCTAGGGTTTTGTGAATGAATTGTGAGGCCAAAAAAAAGGTGTGTGTGAGATGAGGTTTCTAAGGTATATATAGAGAGCAACTAGGTTTAAGGGTATTTAGGTCATTGTGCATCTCATCTCACTCTAGGATTGCATTTAAAATTTGAATGGAGGGTGAGGATTGAAACACGCATGATGAGGGACAAAAATGAAAAATTGGAGAGGAAATGGGGAGGGAATGGCGCAACATTGGGGTAGGGTGTGGTCTTGGTCACCAAGTTTTGCAAGTTGGCAATTGTACCATTGTACTATCCATGAACCCTCCAATTATCCTCTCAATTTTGATTATTCCTTTCAAGATAATTGTACATAAATCTAACCATTTTGAGCCACATACAAAGTATCTTGAAGAATATGCCATTTTATGAGATCACCATGACCAAAAATATCATAAAAATCACATCCTTAAACTTTTTTGTAGAACATTCCTTTTTGATGCCTTTTTGAATTTTGTGTGCATAATGCATGCATGCATGCGCATGCATATATACATGACCAAAATGTTTTGCTTCAAATAAATTTCTCTAAAATTGCACAATGATTTTTGATGAGAAAATATCTTATTTTTAGAAAAAGACCAAAATACCCTTTTGCCCTAAAAACTCAAAAATGCATGCACAATGTTCTTCACACTCTTCAAAATAAAGCCACACTTCTCAATTTATTTATTTTTGTGGAAAATTAGAGTTTTAAACCTAGGCGGACAAAATTAGGGTATGACAGCTGCCCCTCTTTATTTGAATTTTAACAAGGAATATGAATTGGCCGAACATATTCCGAGGCAAAATAAAAATAAAGAATTCAGAAATTATACCAATTTTGTCTACTTATAGAGAAAACCCAAATTTTCTTTTTCTTTTTCTCTCCTTTTTGCTTTTCTTCTTTGAGTGAGTGCTGGCCCTCAGTAAGCTAACAAAACGGGAAATCAACCGGTGCCAACCCTCAATAAGCCAGCAAAGGCAGTAAACGAAAGCAGTAAAGAAAACAGTAAAAAGGTACCAACCCTCTATAAGCCGACACCAGAGGCTGCCTAAAGCCTTTTAACGAACCGCGCACGATCCGAGTTTGCACTTGGGCCTGGGGAGCACGTGGGCTCAAAGGGGTGGTCTTCAGAGCGACCAAGGGGGGGGGGGGGGGTACAATACCAAGCCTAGATCTCGATACTTCCCTAGGACTGCGCCATGTCTTAGGCCGACACAACTATCCTTTTCGACTGGACCTATTGAGGTCAAAGGGACTTACTCGCAGCTCGAATACGAAGTGAAGTCAATCTTCTGGGGGACACGTGGGTCCAAAGGGGGATCCGCAAATCCAATTAGTTTTCTTCAGTTGGTCAATGCTGCCGCACTGATCCACAGTACCTGCATACGTTAGCAGATGCAAGGCATAGTACATGGAGCATGGGTGCATGTTATGCAAAAGCATGTTATGCGAGTGCGTGTGATGCGAGTGCATGCGATGCGATGATTTGATGAATGACGTGAAAATGCTTTTGATTTTCTTTTGATTCTTCTTGATCAGCTTTCTTTTTTCTGGTCTTTTTTTTTTTTTTTGCTCTTGACTTATTTTCTCTTTGCTGGTTCGACCGACCCGTGACACTCATGGCACAAGACTGGGGAACTTATTAGAGTTGCTGCGGCGCACGGGCCGGGTGCAGGTTTGCTTTATGATTTGCCATCTGAAGTGATTGATGGGCGCAATTATTTTCCTTGCAACATTAATTTGCTTTTGAGAAATCACTTCCTTCCTGTGACTTTTGGGGATTTCGCAATGATTGCAATGCTCTAGGATTTATGCACATGTTTTACAATTCAGTATTACCATCATCATAAAACGTTTATTTTGAGCTGAAAAAGCAGAAAATAGAAAAGCAAACAGATATGAGAAAAATTGAACATTATTGATGTGGAAACCGGTCGTACAGAAAGTTACGCCGACTGTTCAATACATTTGAAAATTTAAACTGCAAAAAGACACGAAAAAGAGAGAAAAGCTAGTTTCTTAATGTCCGTCTCTGTGGAACAATGCCAAACATTTATGTCCTTGACCTTGATCACCCCTCTATCCAAACCTTCAGGAGTGCTGTATGCCCTTGTTTATTTTCATGCCCAAGTTTTCTAACCCTAATTTTTGCCTGGATCTCCCTTTTGCGGGTTTTCAATCCACCGGGTCGCTCTGATTTTGCCTAGGCCGCCCTTTCGGGTTTTCAACCTAGCGAGCTAATTCTTACTTGGCTTATCTTTCTCTTTTTTCGTCTATTTCTTTCAGGCATAATACTTCTTCACCGAATCTGAATTGACTGGGTTTCTGAGTTCTTCACCGTCCATGTTGGTGAGTATTAGTGCTCCTCCAGAGAAGGCTTTCTTGACCACATAAGGTCCATCATAAGTGGGAGTCCATTTTCCTCGGGGATCGCTCTGAATGGGCAATATCTTTTGGAGCACAATATCTTTTGGAGCACAAGCTCATCCTCTGTTGATACAGCTGTCCATGACACAAAGCTGCAATTCTTTTTTCCTCAATGAGATTTAACTGATCCAGACGAGCTTGTACCCATTCAGCTTCTTCCAACTTGGTTTCCATCAATACCCGCAGGGAGGGTATTTCAACCTCAATAGGGAGGACTGCCTCTGACCCATATACTAGAGAAAAAGGGGTTGCCCCAGCTGAGGTACGCACTGAAGTGCGGTATCCGTGCAAAGCAAAAGGAAGCAACTCATGCCAATCTTTGTAGATTACCACCATCTTTTGAACTATTCTCTTGATATTCTTGTTGGCCGCTTCGACTGCCCCATTCATCTTGGGTCGATAGGGGGAAGAATTATGATGCTGGATTTTGAATTCTGTGCACAGGTCTTTCATCATCTTGCTGCCCCAGCACACACCCCATCGAATTGTCTAACAAGGTTAGGTACAAGATCAGCGGTCTTCCGGACACCGGTGGCATTAGAATTGGTGGATTCTGAAGATACTCTTTAATTCTCTCGAAGGCTCTCCGACAATCATCGTTCCATTTGGATTCTTGGTTCTTGCACAACAGCTTAAAGAGAGGCTCGCAAGTGGCTGTCAGTTGGGATATGAACCTTGAGATGTAGTTCAATCTCCCAAGAAAACCACGGACCTCCCTTTCAGTCTTTGGTACTGGCATTTCGAGGATTGCTTTGACTTTATCTGGATCAACTTCTATCCCTTTCTGACTAACGATGAACCCCAGTAGTTTTCCGGATCTTACACCGAAGGTGCATTTAGCTGGGTTTAATCTGAGTTTGAACTTCCTTAGACGTTCAAAGAGTTTTTGCAGATTCACAATATGCTCTTCATCAGTCTTGGATTTAGCAATCATATCATCCACATACACCTCGATTTCCTTGTGCATCATGTCGTGGAACAATGTCACCATGGCCTTCTGATACGTCGCACCGGCGTTTTTGAGTCCGAAAGGCATCACCTTATAGCAAAAGGTTCCCCAGAGAGTTATGAAGGTTGTTTTCTCCATATCTTCCGGAGCCATCTTTATCTGATTGTATCCTGAGTATCCGTCCATGAAGGAGAATAAAGAGTGTCGGGCTGTACTGTCCACCAGAATATCAATGTGGGGTAGGGGGAAATCATCTTTGGGGCTGGCTCTGTTGGGATCCCTGTAATGGACACACAACCTGACTTTCCCGTCCTTCTTCGGAACCGGGACGATATTGGCAACCCATTGAGGATACTTGGCAATCGCTAGAAACCCGGCATCAAACTGTTTCTTTACCTCATCCCGGATTTTCAACGACATTTCTAGCTTCATTCTTCTCAGTCTTTGCTTTACAGGCGGGCATTCTGGCTTTACTGGCAACTTGTGCACAACAATATCGGTATCCAACCCAGGCATATCTTGATACGACCATGCAAAAATGTCAACGTAATCGCGCAGGAGCTGAATTAACTTCATACGATCACTGTCGTTCATTGCGGTACCGACCTTAACCTCTTTCTTGTTCTCATCTGTACCCAAGTTGATTACCTTAGTTGATTCTCCGTGAGGCTGAATGACCCTTTCTTCCTGTTCCATTAATCTCATTAGTTCTGGAGGAGCTTTCCAGTTGTTCTCAACATCTCCCTCAGTTTGATTAATTGGATGATCAAAGTCAAAATATGGATCATCGGCATTGTTATTTTCAGAGATAATTATTGTTGATCTGCATTTGCGGAGGCAAAAAAAAAATTAGAATGAAAGGCGAAACAAACAGGCAAAATAAAATAAAGCGGAGAAGACACATGAAATTAAGAGAAATGATTTTATTGATGAATTTCAAAAACAACGTTTTTATTGATGATGATAGCAATGAAGATAAAAACATGTGTGCCCCTAACAACTTATCCTATGGCCTTGGGCAGAGCCACAGGGGTGCATTACAAATTATTACTTTGAATTAAAAGCCACGGGAAAGTCAGCAGCTTCCCAATTCTTCAACTTTTCACCGGCAAAGCAACGGCGGACTAGGCTGGTATCACCTTTTTCAGCTCCAGGACCATCCCCAATGGCAGCGATTTGATTAGGGTCCAGCAACCCTGCACTCTTAAAGCTCTGGCGAATATCACAGATAGGGATCTTTTTTGACCAAGGATCATGGCCTCTCAGTTTGGCCAACCACCTGCTCTTTCTTTCCTCTGCCATCCCCTTTCTCTCGGCTTGATTAGGATGGTACCCCAACCCCCAACGGTCTCGATTTTCCTTCAGTTGAATAGGCACAAGAATCCCCTGACCAGTCTTGCGTAAACCACATCCCACCTTGTATCCTTGTTCTATCATGATCTTGGCGACCATTTCCTCGTTCCTTGACAATTTTGACCCTGGTGACGGAAGCTTGCTCCCTCCGAATACAGCATTAGCAATTTCAAGGGACTGAAAGGAGGTCTCTAGAGATTCCTCAGCGGCTTCCACATAACGGAATGGGGATGGCTTGTTGACTAACATTTCTTCTTCACCAAACACAACAACAATCTTGTCGCCTACCACAAACTTGACCCTCTGGTGTAGGGAAGAGGGAATAGCTCCCGCCATGTGAATCCACGGTCTCCCCAACAGGCAGCTATATGATGAAGTGATGTCCATGATCTGGAAATTCACATAAAAGGTCTCCGGCCCAATCTGAATTGGGAACTCCACTTCCCCTAGCACTTCCTTCCTCGACCCATCAAACGCTCTCACCAACGTCGAACTAGGCTTCATATAAGAGCAGTCCACATCCACTTTGTCCATGGTGGACTTCGGCATGACATTTAGTGAGGACCCATTATCAATCAAAACCCGAGCCAACACATAGTCTCCGCATTTGACGGAGATATGCAGAGCCTGGTTGTGCTTTCTTCCTCCTGGGGGTAACTCATCGTCAGCAAAAGTCAAATGATTAGCTGCCACGATGCTTCCTACAATCCCATCAAACTGACACACAGAGATATCTTCAGCGACATGGGCTTCATTGAGTACTTTCATCAGGGCAGTCCGATGAGCTTCTGAACTGAGCAGTAACGACAGCATAGAGATCTTGGCTGGAGTTTGTTTCAACTGATCAACAATTTGATAATCACTTTGTCTGACAATCCTTAAGAACTCACTGGCTTCCTGCTCTGTTACTTTCTTGCCCTGGGTATCCTCTGATACTTTCTCTTTTCCTTTTCTAACCCTGTCCTCAGCATCTTTAGACGTTTTAAACTGAAGAGTTTCCGGAGCATACATACGGCCGCTTCTCGTCATTCTACCCACTCCTGATATATTGGTGACAGCAGATGCACTTGGAGAACTCTCCACTGGAGGCAAAGTACTATATTTCCAGGGCACAGCACTATCTTTCTCATATGGAAAGGTAGCAGGGACCTCAATGACTATGGGCTGAGCTTTGGCTTGAACTTGCCTCGGATTGTAATCATATAAAATCTCAATTGGCCTTCTGACTTCTCTGCCATTATTAGACTGAAGGGTCATCACGCTTTCTTCTGTTTCAAAAGTAGCTACCTGAACTACACGGCGGTCCATCAAGTCTTGCAAGATCTGCTTAAAAACTTCACAGACCCCTTTACACAGGGAATCAGCACACCCATTCTCTTGACAACATCCTTTCTCAATGACCTCAAATCGACACAATTCAGCGTCAATGGCATCCAAGGGAGTTTTAATTTTCTCAACCTCCCTTATCACCTGTCCAGTAGAATCTTCTATTGCATTGGTCGACGGATTCCCATGTCCTGGCAGTGGATTTGTAGTTATACTTGGACTGTTCTGTTTGAAAGAAATCCAATTAGCGTCGATTAAGTCCTGAACTACGTGCTTAAAAGCTTTGCAGTCCTCCACTGTGTGACCGATTCCACCCTCATGAAAACTACAAGTAGCATTGGCATTATAGCTCCTAGGGAAAGGAGGCTGGAGAGGCTTCATTGAGCGAGTGTTGATTAGGTTTTTGGAGACCAGATGATTGAACAGCTCCGTGTAAGTCATCGGGATTGGATCAAAACTGACGCGCTTCTTATACTGGTAGTTCTGGGCTTTATAACCATCATTGGCTCGTTGAGGTTGCACTGGTGCAGAGAATGGTACCGTCTGCGGTGGAGTACTGAAAGATGGATTTCCTCCGGAAATTACATTGGTCTCTCCCTCTTTCTTTTTAGGGAAGTGAGAAGAGGGATTTCTTTGTCCACCTGAACTACCTGAACTACCAAAGTGGTTGGCGATCTTCCCGCTACGCACACCGTTTTCAAGCCTTTCCCCAATAACTACCATGTCTGATAAATTTGACGAGACACTCCCTATCAGTCTGTCGTAGTAGATTGCCGGAAGAGTTTCCATGAACATGTATACCATCCCTTTCTCTGTTAGTGATGGCTTTACTTGTGCAGCTGTACTTCTCCACCGTTGGGCGTATTCTTTAAAAGATTCTTTATCTCCTTTGCCCATGTGCTGTAACTGAGATCGATCTGGAGCCATATCCATATTGTACTGGTACTGTTTCAAAAAGGCTTCTGAGAGGTCCTTCCAACTATGGATGTCGGAAGACTGTAACTGCATGTACCAGTCTAAGGATGCCCCAGCTAAGCTATTCTGAAAGCAGTGGATCAACTGCTTATCATCACTAGCATGCGCAGCCATTTTTCGGCAATACATGGTTATATGACTTGATGGACAACCAGCACCCCGGTACTTGTCAAAATCAGGTGCCTTAAACTTTGGAGGAAGGACTATATCTGGAACGAGACACAAATCACGGGCATCCTTGACTCTAACACCTGTACCTTCCACAGCCCTTAACCGTTCTTCAAGCACACGATACTGGTCTCTGGGCTGAGAGTTTTCAAACACATGCCCCTGAGGATGACTACTCATGCCATAATAATTTCCCCCAAACTGAGCGGGATTTCCTACTTGATACGCAACATTCTGAGGATTGGTAGTGATCCCAGGATTAGGACTGAGTGGATTTCTCTGTAGCGCAGCATCATGATTAGGAGCGTGGACCTGTGGTCCACCAACAACTCCACTAGGTACGACCACAGCAGCCTGACTTGGCCCTGTTACCCTAGCTGGATTGGATTCAACATTTTAAGGCGTATAACCGACTGGCATTCCCCACGGGTACCTCTGAGCAGCTGGATGCCCCTAACCGCTTGCCCCTGGAGAGTGGACAAAATGAGGGATCCCTGTTCCCGGAGGAGGAATAGTAGTTGCAGTATTAACAGGCCCCGGAGGGGGAATGAAGGTGACAACTCCATCAGGGTTTACAACGGCGGTGGCCTCAGCACTGGCCCCACCTTTCAGATTCCTCAGCATACCCATCATTTCAACCATCTGGGCCTCCATAGCCCCTACCTTATCCTTCAAAACCCGGTTTTCTTGAGCTAGCTGCTCGGGGTTGAGTATCTCTATAACCGGATCATCCGGACCCGAGTGGTAACTCTCAACCTCAATGTCCGGATTTTCTTGATTCTCTGCCATGAGCCTTGCCTGTAGACGAGTGTAGTAACGGTGATGGCGAACCAGCTTGCCTTTTCTGTTTGTTTAAACATTTATTGTTTAAGAGCCTGAATGAATACATGCAAGGATGCATGAAATGAATGGATGCATAAGTATATGTGTATGCATGCGATGCAAAATGCGTTTTTTTTTTATTTTTCACGTGGTGCCGGGGATATCACATATTTTATTTGGGTAAACAACAAGGATCGAGAATGTGAAATGAACCATACAATTTTATTTGAACTGAAACACATAATCCTTTTATTTATTCATAACGTAAAACCAGGAGCACATCATAAAGAGTTCTCAAAGCAACAAATAAAAAGAAACTATAATAACCAGAATTTCAAACCCCTCATCTCTTGAAGTGGAAGGACGATCTGCCTGCCCCCTCATCTCCAAGATCAAACCCCTGACATACTCGACGAATCTTCTGACCTCTATCGGAGTAGTGCACACATCCACGGCAATCTCTGCAGCTCTGAGGTGCCTTGGGAGGCCTGTAACAGTATCATAGCACAGCTTGGACAAGAGTGCATACTTCTCTTCGATGGCAATGATCATCCAATCTTCGATGCTCTTCCATCAAGTAGGACATCTCAGCCCTGAACCTCTCTAGCAAATCACCCTGGTGCCTCGCATGGTCCTCCAATGCCCTAGATTTCCCGAGCTCCCCCTAAGGCAGCGCTTGACAGTCTTCAAGCCTCTCTCGCACCAGCTTTCTTGCTTGCACCTCAGTTTTGAGCTTGCTCTCATAGTCAGCAGTAAGAGTCTTCAACTGTGCTTTTGCTTCCTTCAATTGGCCCCGCAAGCTCCTCTCTAATTCCTTGGAGACATTCAACTGAACCTTCCATGCACGGGCATCATCAAGCGCTCTGTTTCTATCCAGATTTCGCACCCTGATTTCGCCTGTAGCACTTTTGAGACCACCCTGCATGTCAATGAGCTTTTGGTCACTGGCGGCGATTCTCTCTTTGAAGTCAGCAAGACATTTCTCTTTGAATTCATTTTCTTGCTCTAAGTTCTTTTTCTCTTGGAGCAGCTTTTCCAACCGGGCCTGCAATTCTAACTTCTCTTGCTGGGACTGAGATAAGGCAGCCTTGAGCCCCTCAACTTCCTCATTAAGAAAAGGAGCAGGAGGAGGAACCTCAACTTCAACCTGAGGAATGCCTCTAAATGGGAGCTTAACTGCTCGAGCCCGGAGCTGGACCCACTGAAGGTACTCTTCCCCCACACTTGTATCTCTGCGACCCAACTCATTACGCCCTTTCTTTACCGGCCTGTTCCAAGCACGAACAATCCTTCTCAACAAACTCAAATCCCCGGAACCTCTATCATGTAACACAAAGCCAGCCAAAGACTCAATCAATGGTGGGCTTGTCATTGGGTAACCCAACTGCCTCAACGCAAGAGCAGGGTTGTAGGTGATACATCCGCTAGTGCCAATGAGTGGAACATTCGGAAAGCCGTTGAGCTGAGAGATGAATTCTGGTGTATCCCGGGCCAGAGTGCACCACGAGATATCACCTCCTCTAAGGCTAGCAATAAACCACTTCCACTCATCTTTTCCTTTGTTTTCAATGTGTCCTTTAAACACATGTGAGGCGAACCACCGATACAGAACTGGCAAACAACACCTAACCATCCCTCCTCCCTTAGAGTGACGATCAACAAGAGAATAGTACAAATCAGCTAAAATAACAGAGGTGGGGTTTTGTTCCCGCTTTTTGAATGCAAGGAACACATCAATAACTGCAGCATCAACAAAATTCTCAACACAAGGGAACAAGACAGCTCCATAGACAAGGAGAGCAAGCACATCAGAGAAAACTTTCCACTCCTTCTTGGCAAGTAGGGCCTCAGCTTCTGCTTCTAAGAATTTTCTTGACAGACCTTGCCTTTGACCCTTGACTTCCACATTTTTAATCAAAAATTCCTCTTTAATCTGAAGAATGCCAGCCAAAGCCTTTGCTAATGAATACCTCTCCACATAAGAATACGGCTTGCAGTTCGCAGCAGGAAAGCCCAAGATCTTCTCAAATTCTTCTAAAGTGGGGACCAGCTGATAATCTTGGAAAGTGAAGCAATGGTATTCGGGATAAAAGAACTGGGTCAAAGCAGTGAGGGCCTCAGTTTGAACATTCACCTCTAGCAAATCGAGGAGATTACCATATGTACCCTGATAAGCCTCTTTTCGCCGTGGGGGAAGCTGATTACCGAACCTAACCAAGCTTTGGACGTCCTGTTGCTTAAAATTCTACTTGAGGGTTCTTTTCACATTCTGATCCATTTTTCTTTCTCTTCTTTTTTTTTGGTATCTACAATTTCCCCGGCACTGGTGAGAATGCATGCAAAGTGTATGAATGGATGCATGATGAAAAAAAATAATAATATTTTCAACATAACAGTTTTTCAAAAGCTAGAAATTCACATACATTTCTTTGAAAATTTTCGGTTTATTTGCAAAAATCTTTATTCAGATGCAGGGGTATGCAGCTCCTTTGTGCCCTACAAGGTTTCTTAGAGACAGGGTCTACAGCTATTTCTACGGGTACACACTTCAAGGATAGCACTAAAAGAAGGACCCTAAATAAGGTTCCTAGAGCCAACGACCTCATTTGAGAGCACCGATCCCAGGGACGTACGTCCAAGTGATGATGTCTTCAATCAAAGCCAAACTCTAAGTGAAGTCTTCGCAACCACCCAACAAGACGTACGTCCAGTGAGCAGCCACTAATGACTTCGTTCTAGCCTAAGGTATGCTCTAGCCCGGGTATAGGGCTGTCTCACCAAGAAATAAAGGTAAAAAGTGCAACGTGGGTGTAGGAGCACAATGATAAATATACCCCCCACCTGCAAGGAAAAACCGGAAACAGTCCAGACAAAGAGTCGTCTACCCTAGAGTTTTGCAAACACATATCATTTCAACATAAGCAAGTAAACTACCCTAGGGTTTCAACAATCATATGCACCGCTTACCTCGAGAAAGGGTGCCAAGAAGAGGGGACATAATAGAATCGGGGAAATGCATGAACTTACCTCGAAGAAAGGGAGCGAAGAAGAAGGGATCATAGAAGAATTGGGGGAATGATGCATGAGCTTACCTTGAAGAAAGGGAGCGAAGAAGAAGGGGACATGGTGATTGGAGAAATGCATGATCATATTAAACATATAAACAAAAGAAGATGAAAGGAGAAGAAGGAACAAGAAGCGAACATAGAAGAAGAAGAGTCAAATGCACATGAATGCAACATAACAACACGAGAATGCAAGAGAACATTCAAACATCAGAAAGAGAGAAGAAAAAGAAGGAAAATAAAAGAGAGAAATAGAACAATCACATTCAAATCAAACAATTAAACCGCACATCAAGTTAATTAGGCATGACCCTCGTTTTAAAAGGAAAGTCCCCAGTGAAGTCGCCATCTGTTGCACCCCGAAAAAAATCCGGATTGGACCTTTCATCGTACAACGTGAAAATTTGTGAAGCCGCCATCAACATTTTTTATTTAGGGACCAAAACATTGAAAAAGGGTCCTTTTTAAGGCGGGTGGTCCTTTGAGAACTAGAGATGTAGGTTCGGGGGTCGGTTAGGTGTGGGGAAGGTATTAGCATCCCACACCTCCTTTCTACCGAAAGGGAACCTTTAACTTGATGTGCGGTTTTGACAGAGTTGATTTGAAACAATTCATTCTACTTCTTTTTTTTATTTGAGAAAATGTTTTCGAAAACAGGGGAAAAGAAGAATCTTTTTATTATATTTTTTTTTTAAAAGTGTGCTTGACGGGATGTGACCCGCTCCTACGTATCTCCCGGTGCGATGGAGAATTCAAAGCTTACGTAGTTCTCTTTAGTCGAGAAACTTTGGTGCCTTTTTTTTATTGTAGGGGTTCTCGGTCCTGAACTGTACAGTTCACTAGACCTAAAACAACAAACATCCTCGCCTGTACAGACGACGTGCCCCCAACTTTTTGAGAATGGTTTGAATTACTTGAAGAAAAGGATTTTGTTGTGAGGTTGATTACTTTTATTTGAGAAAGTATCTTAGGCTCGCACGAACTGTACAGCTCTCTAACCCTAAGACGCTAACCGATCCCGGATGTACATCCGATTTGATTCCTTACTCATTTTTTTAAAAAAAAAAAGGGTTCAAGTTGTTAATTACTTGTTTTAATTCTCATAAGTATCCCAAGATGTTTGAGCTGTACACCTCCAATCTTAGGACGCTAGTCAACACCGGCCGTACGTCCGACTTGACTCCTTATGAATTTTCAAAAAGGTTTGTTGTTGATCTTTGAAAAAATTGATTGCTATAGAAAACAATTTGAAGGAAAGTTTTAATTTGAAAAATAATTTGGAAAAAAAGAAATGACTTGAAGAAGAGAGGAAGAGAATTGGAGGGTGATATTGATCACAAAAGTTTGTTGGGATGGCGTGGCATCCAAAAGAAAAAGAAGTAGAGAATTCAAATCAATTTCCAAATCAAGAACCAAAGTGTAAACTTTAACAAGTTGCAAGCAAAACAATCAACAATGCAAGCGTAAGCATATACCTTAACCATTACTACACTGGTGCACAAGAATGACGCTTAGTCATCTAACATTTAATGGCCATGAACATGCAAGATCAACATTAACCAAATAGATTGCAAGAATAGGCACACAAATAGATAATGCAAAAGTTTAATTCAAATAGGCATCAACACAAGATAAAACACAAGGTTGAATCCCTTTTGGTAATCCTTGACATTTGAGACAATGCACAAAGGCATAAGTGTCTAGTCCTTTTACCAAATCATCAACACAAAACAAATTATTAACCTAGAATGAACATCGCATTTGCATGATCACAAGTGACCAAAAGAAAGCAATAACAAGTCATTTTGTAGCCAAAATTGATTAATCAAGTTAGAGAACTAGCATTTGCATTTTTAAAAAAGAATTGCACAAAGGAAGTTGAATCATCTTAGGCAATCCTCAACATTTAAAGTGAAGTGCCTAAGGCACAAGTGTGAGTCCTCTTGCCAATCATCAACATAGCGTAATTTTGCAAACAAGTTACTAACAAGCAAACCAAAATTTTCAATCAAAGCACAAGGTTGTGTTGAATCATCTTAGGCAATCCTCAACACTTAAAGTGAAATGCCTAAGGCACAAGTGTGAGTCCTCTTGCCAATCATCAACATAGAATAATTTGCAAGCAAAGTACATAACGACCAACATTAAAACAACTTGAGAAATCATTTTACTCACAATTGCAAACCCCTTTCACAAAGAAATAACAAAACCCTAACTTATTAGAAACTTGCGAACCAAAACATAACCAAACAACAATTTCATTCAACAAATCCACAAAATCAAGCAAGCAAATGACACTAGCAAGACTTAGGAACATTTATTCACAAGATCCAAGCAATCAAACACCAAAATCAACAACTATTCATATTTTTTTGATTTTTGTGAAAGTAAGAAGGCATGAAAAATGAATATTTGCAAAATCAAACAACATGTTTGGACATGGGAACTTCGAAATCAAGCCTCAATAACAAGATTGCATAAAGAAATGCATCAAAACTCGATTAAACCTATTTTATACTAAGGGTGCGAAACATTCATAGCTTCCTAACACAATTTTATTTCACAAAATGCAACAAACAAAATGATAACAACACAAATCACAATTTATTCAAGGGTGAGAAGCAATCTCAAACACCCAAGCCTCCCTAAGTGCTTGTCAAAACGTTTGAGACACCTCTCACCAACAACAATCAACAAATCAACAATATACCAACACTAAAATGCATGAATATGGTAGTGTTGTGCCAAGGGCAAACATTCCTTGTTTTGAATGATAACAAATTACAAGTTACTGATAATTTACTTGAGGTAAAGCGCAGGAAAAATATAAGAGCGCAGGGTGTTGAACAAGAGAGCTTCGGAAGCTGACTCAAAGTTGTAGAAGCTCGGACGAAAAGCTGCTCAAGCATTGAAGACTTATATTACGAAAAGCTGCTCAAGCATTGAAGGCTTATATCGCTTTGCGTAGGACTCATGTAAGATCGTATTACCCAAGTCTTATAACATTCGTAGTTGAGAGATGATCTTTTAAAATTGAACTGTCTTGGAAAAATATTTTATATAAAACCATGTTTAATTAGGTTAGGCACAAAGTGTTTTTAAAGAAATAGTTTGAGTCTTGAATTGTTGTTTTTTAAAGAAAATAGATTCATGAGTTAGTGTTTTAAAAAGAATTTGTTTTTGAAGTAAAGAATCGATTCTTGATATGGTACATAAAGCTAGAAATCGATTCCCACTTAGTTTTAAAGCAATGAATCGATTTCTCTCTTCCTTTTAAAAGCCAACAATCGATTCCCACTTCTTGATTGTTTTAAAAGAACTTGTTTTGGAAAGAAAACAATCGATTGATGACTTTGTGTTTTTAAAGAGGAAAATCGAATTTCCAACCTATTTCATTCAAGCTAGAAATCGATTTCTAGCCTATGCCATTCAAGCAAGAAATCGATTTGTGGCTTGTCTCTTGTAGCTTGCCTTCCTTATTTTTATAAAGCTAACAATCGATTGTCTACTTCCTTCATTAAGTGCAAAATCGATTTCTCACTCATTCTTTTAAGGAGAACAATCGATTTTTTGTTTCCTTTATTTAAGCACAAAATCGATTTCTATCTTGTGTTTTTGGAAGCACTAAATCGATTTCTCTTCTCTTTCTTTTAAGCAATCAATCGATTTCTCACTTATCACAATTGTGCTAAAAAGTGTTTCAACGGTCATATTTTCTTAAGTGATATAAATAGAAAAGCAAGGGTTTTCACGACACATATAGAGAGAGAAAACGAAAAACATTTCACAGAGCCGCAAAACTTGAAACAACGTGAAACCAAAACTTGAGAACGATCCCTTTCAATATCTGATCATCTTCTTCGGTTCTCAATCAAATTTCTAGGGTTTTCATCATCATATCATCTCTCTCAACTCTTATGGTTATTTTGCTTGATTAATCGATCATAGTTTCAATTGTATTCATCTTATCACTTGGCGTTTGGTATTGTTGTGAAATCCTGGGAAAGTGTTTCTTGGGTGGTTCGATCGGGGAGATTGGATCGTAGAAATCCTAAGCGGGGAGCTCGGGTTCTCAATTGGGGAAATTGAGAGGTTTTGTTGTTGCTGTAAAGTGGCGTGAGTTGTAAGACTTTGAAGAAGCATCTTCACCATTATAGTGTTATTTTCCCAAAGTCCAAAGGTTGGAAAGCCGGAGGCCGAGGAGTAGGATTTCAATCCGAACCTCGAAAAATCGCGGTGTTCTTCTTTCCCTTATCTCTTTACTTATTTATGCCCCATTATTCTTGTTCTTGTTATTATTGTTTGGTTTTCTATTATAGCGTTAACTGTTGAATTGTTATTATAACTATCGAAATTGAAATTACTGTTGAATTGTTATTACAACTATTGAAATTGATATTTTTGTTAGTTGTTTTGATTTGCACTATTAGTATACTCATTGTTACTGTGTTGCAATCTCTATATTACAGTTAAGTGGATTTTGTGTTACTGTAAAATTCATCATTGTTGCTATATCTCTATAATAGCTTGCGCAAATTGCTAGCATATAAACCTTTTCCGCATTTGTTTTTTAAACTAGCATTAAACAACTTTGAAAACACAAAAAAGAATGATTTTTAGCCTATAACCTTATTCACCCCCCCCCCCTCTAAGGTTATCGTTTAGTCCAACAATTGGTATCAAAGCAGGTAACTGCATATAGAGCTTAACATCTCGCATTTTTCTGATCATGGGGTCTTTTATTAAAGAGGGGATGTCTTTTAATAGGCCACCTTTGTTTGATGGAACTAATTACGACTACTGGAGTAGTCGAATGAAATGTCATGTGCAGGCTATAGATTTCACGTTGTGGAGAATCATTATAGATGGACCGCTCACACCGATGAAGATCAAAATTACAAAACCAGGTGATACTGCTGCTGGTGATTCTACAAAAACTCAAGCAACTGGTAAAGCTGAAGAAGTACCTGTTGAGGACATCTATACTATTGACTTGAGCGAGTTAAGAAAGTCCGAACTTGACAAGATCTCTCTGAATGCCAAAGCTATGAATATTCTACATCTAGCACTTTGTGAAGAAGAGTATGGAAGGGTAAAAGGTTGTCAGACTGCAAAAGAAATCTGGGATTGTCTAGAAGCAACTCATGTAGGTACAAGTCAAGTGAAAGACACCAAAATCAGAGTTCTCACTTCTGAGTATGAAGCTTTCAAGATGAAGGAAGGTGAAACTGTCGCTGCTATGCATCAAAGGTTGAATTTGATTGTAAACAACTTGAGAGCACTTGGGAAAAAGTATTCTACAAAGGACTTGAATGGGAAGATACTTGCTTCGTTAACTGGTGAATTTTTTCCTAAGACTTGTGCTATCACTGAAGCCAAGGATATTGGTACTTTGCCTACCGAAGACTTGATTGGGTCACTACTAGCTTTTGAGGTGGTTTTGGGTGCTAAGAAAACTCAAGAAAAAGAAGCGGTAAAAGAAAAGAGGTCTCTTGCTCTTGCAGCTGCGAAAAATTCTAAAACGGGAAAGAAAGTGGTTGAATCTGATGAAGAATCTGATGAAGAAGACATGGTTATGCTTGCCAAAAAATTCAAAAAATTCATGAGGTTCAACAAGTTAAGGAAAGGTGATTTTTCTAAGAAGCCCGGGTATTACAAAGGAGACAGTCAAGAGAAAGGAGACGACCAACCAAGATGTTTTGAATGCAACAAACCGGGTCACCTTAAAGTAAATTGTCCAAAGCTAAAGAACAAATACCCAAAGAAGAAAGCAATGAAGGCTACATGGGATGACACCGAAACTGAAGGTGAAACGGAAGATGAAGAGGAAGTTGCAAATGTCGTTGGTCTTACAGCAGATTATTCTCCGAATGATACATGGGACAATCTAAGCAGTGACAGTGAAATAGATGAAGAAGTGACTGCTTCAAAGCTTGCTTGTCTCATGGCCAGTGACGCAACTAAGGTAACAAATTCTAACCATTCTTTTTCAAATTTCGATGATTCTTGTGATGATGAAAGCAGTTGTCAAGATTTGAATGAAGCTTTTGAAGCTCTTTATTATAAACATGAAAATCTTTTGATAAAATCTAAGAATCTGAAAAAGAGCAACAAAAGCATGACTACTCAAATCAAGACTCTTGAGAATGAAGTAGCTAAGTTGAAAAATGAGCTACAAAATGCTAAACCTTTCAACCTTGAATTTCTTGAGCTTAAACAAATTTTTGAAAAAATTAAGGCTGAAAATGAAAATTTAAAAGAGTCTTTAAAAAGGTTTGAGGTTGGTGAAAATACCTTAACCAAGTTACTACACTCTCAACATGAATATGCTGATAGAAGAGGTATTGGTTATAAAGGTAATTCCAGCCTCTCTAATTTAAAGAAAAAGGATTTGGTATTTGTAGCTGCTTCTTCAAGTAATAAAACACCTACCTCTTTCTCTTGCACTTATTGTCAAAAAGGAAATCATAATTCTCTTAGATGCCCTATTCGTAGATTATGTGAGCTTGGTACTCTTATACCTGCTTGCAAGAAACCAAGGTGGATTGTGAAAACAAACCCCCTGAGAACTAACCCCCATGGACCCAACAAAGTTTGGGTACCTCGTACCAGCTTTTGATGTTATTTTCGCAGGTATGTCAGTCATCCAAAAAGAAAAATGTGTGGATGGTTGACAGTGGATGTTCAAGGCATATGACTGGTGATGCTTCACTCTTCTTGAAATTGAGTAACAAAGCTAGTGGATCTGTGAAGTTTGCCAACAATGAAACTGCTCGAGTTATAGGTAAAGGTTGTGTGGGTAAGGAAAACACAATCAAAATTAAAAATACTTTACTGGTTGATGGTGTGAAATTTAATTTATTGAGCGTAAGTCAACTATGTGATAATGACTTTGATGTGTATTTCTCAAAAAATAAATGTGTTATTGTTCATGAAGCTTCAAATTTTCACATTGTCGGTTTTCGTGAAAACAATGTTTATTATGTTGATTTTGACACTGTTAGTGATGATATTGTATGCATGCCTTCTCTACTTGATGATGTGAATTTGTGGCATAGACGCTTAGGACATGCGAGTATGGAACTTCTATCTAAATTATGTGCAAATGAACATGTTAGAGGCTTACCCAAGCTTAAATATGAAAAAGGACAGTTATGTGATGCATGTCAATTGGGTAAGATGCATAAAACTTCTTTCAAATCTAAACCAGTTATTTCTACCAAAAATGTGCTTGAATTGTTACATCTTGATTTATTTGGAGAAATTGATGTTGTAAGTCTAGGAGGAGCCAAATATGTTTTTGTAATTGTTGATGATTATTCTAGATACACTTGGGCTATTTTACTTGCTAAAAAAGGTGATGCTTTTAACGAGTTTGCTAAGTTGTGCAGAAAATTACAGAATGAGAAAAACTTAGCTATCAAGGAGATTAGAAGTGATCATGGAGGAGAGTTCGAAAACTCTTCATTCAAAACTTGGTGTGAAAAGTATGGAATTCATCACAACTTTTCAGCCCCAAGGACTCCTCAACAAAACGGCGTGGTGGAAAGGAAAAATAGGACCATACAAGAGATGTGTAGAACAATGCTAAATGAGCATAACCTTCCTAAGTACTTTTGGGGACACGCTGTTGATACAGCTTGCCACGTGCTAAATCGGGTGTATCTAAGGCCATCGCTTAACAAGACGCCATATGAGCTGTGGAATGGTAGAGCTCCAAACATTTCATACTTCAAAGTTTTTGGAAAAAGTTGATGATGAGGATGAGTTTGTTGAAGTGATCAAAAGCAGAATGCCTGAACCAAATAATGAAAGTGACAAAGAAAAGGAGGTGCAAGCAGAACCTCAAGAAATAGTTGAAATGGAACGAGAGCCCCAAGACACTGATGATCATCTCCATGGAAGAACACATGATGATGTGCCCAAGACATGGAAATCAGTTCGAGATCATCCCATGGAGCAAATTATTGGTAGTCCATCAAAGGGGGTAACAACTCGTTCTTCTCTTAATCTTTTATGCTTTCATAGTGCTTTTGTCTCTCAAATAGTTCCTAGTAACATAAAAGAGGCTCTAGGTGATCCAGAATGGGTTGTGTCAATGCAAAAAGAACTTGAACAATTTAAACGAAACAAAGTTTGGCATTTAGTTGAAAAACCTGTTGATAGAACTATCATAGGGACTAAATGGGTTTTTCGCAACAAACTTGATGAAAATGGTATTATTTTATTAAACAAAAGTCGTTTAGTTGTTCAAGGTTATAATCAAATTGAAGGGGTGGATTTTGAAGAAACTTTTGCTCCAGTGGCCAGGTTGGAATCCATTCGTATAATACTAGCCTTTGCTAGTCACATGGATTTCAAGCTACACCAAATGGATGTCAAAAGTGCCTTCCTCAATGGATTTTTAGAAGAGGAAGTATATGTAAAACAACCCCCTGGTTTTGAAGATTTTGAAAATCCAGATTATGTTTTTAAACTTGACAAAGCCCTTTATGGATTAAAACAAGCCCCTAGAGCTTGGTATGAGAGACTAAGCAAACATTTAATTGCAAACGGTTTCAAAAAGGGTAAGATTGATTCTACCTTATTCCTTAAAACCAAAGGCAAACATCTTATTGTAGTTCAAATTTATGTCGATGATATTATTTTTGGGTCTACTAATGATGATTTGTGCAAGGAGTTTTCTGACATGATGACTAGTGAATTTGAAATGAGCATGATGGGGGAGTTGAACTTCTTTTTGGGACTTCAAGTGAAACAAATGAAAGATGGAATATTCATCAGTCAAACTAAGTTCTCAAAGGAGTTACTAAAGAAATTTGGCATGAGTGATGCAAAGGTGATTGGTACTCCAATGGCGACTGCAACAAAATTGGACAAGGATGAACAAGGTAAACCAGTTAATGAAACTATGTATCGAGGTATGATCGGTAGTCTCTTATATTTAACTGCATCTCGACCCGATATTATGTTTGCTGTGTGCTTGTGTGCTCGATTTCAAGCATGTCCAAAAGAATCACATTTAAAAGCTGTAAAACGGATTCTTAGATATGTTAAGGGAACCACAGACTTCGGATTGTGGTACCCGAAATCGAGTCACTTTGATTTGGTCGGTTTTTCTGATGCTGATTTTGCTGGTTGTACCTTAGATAGAAAAAGTACTAGTGGAACCTGCCATTTTCTAGGCCCTTGTTTGACTTCCTGGTCTAGTAAGAAACAGAACAGTGTTGCTTTGTCCACCGCTGAAGCCGAATACGTGGCGGTTGGAAATTGCGTCGCACAAGTTTTGTGGATGAAACAGACTTTGGAAGATTTTGGTTTGTTATATGAAAATGTGCCTGTCTTATGTGATAACACTAGTGCTATCAATATTGCAAAGAATCCCATCCAACACTCTAGAACTAAGCACATAGAAATAAGACATCATTTTATTAGAGATCATGTTTCTAGGGGGAGCATAGAATTAAAATTTGTAGGCACCAATGACCAACTAGCTGACATATTCACGAAACCTCTAGCCGAAGCTCAATTTTGTAAAATCCGGAGAGAGCTAGGTATGCTTGATTTTTCCAGTTTGTGATTACGCGATTATGTGCTATGTGATTCCCTCCTTTTTGATGAAAACAAAGGGGGAGAAATAACTGCTATATAATTGTTTTCTGCTATGTATGTTTATTTTTATAATTTTTTTTGCTTACGCTTAGGAGGAGCATATGCTAATGTTTCTTGTTTATCGCCTCCCTATGCTAAGGTAATTTGTTATCATCAAAAAGGGGGAGTTTGTTGTGCCAAGGGCAAACATTCCTTGTTTTGAATGATAACAAATTACAAGTTACTGATAATTTACTTGAGGTAAAGCGCAGGAAAAATATAAGAGCGCAGGGTGTTGAACAAGAGAGCTTCGGAAGCTGACTCAAAGTTGTAGAAGCTCGGACGAAAAGCTGCTCAAGCATTGAAGACTTATATTACGAAAAGCTGCTCAAGCATTGAAGGCTTATATCGCTTTGCGTAGGACTCATGTAAGATCGTATTACCCAAGTCTTATAACATTCGTAGTTGAGAGATGATCTTTTAAAATTGAACTGTCTTGGAAAAATATTTTATATAAAACCATGTTTAATTAGGTTAGGCACAAAGTGTTTTTAAAGAAATAGTTTGAGTCTTGAATTGTTGTTTTTTAAAGAAAATAGATTCATGAGTTAGTGTTTTAAAAAGAATTTGTTTTTGAAGTAAAGAATCGATTCTTGATATGGTACATAAAGCTAGAAATCGATTCCCACTTAGTTTTAAAGCAATGAATCGATTTCTCTCTTCCTTTTAAAAGCCAACAATCGATTCCCACTTCTTGATTGTTTTAAAAGAACTTGTTTTGGAAAGAAAACAATCGATTGATGACTTTGTGTTTTTAAAGAGGAAAATCGAATTTCCAACCTATTTCATTCAAGCTAGAAATCGATTTCTAGCCTATGCCATTCAAGCAAGAAATCGATTTGTGGCTTGTCTCTTGTAGCTTGCCTTCCTTATTTTTATAAAGCTAACAATCGATTGTCTACTTCCTTCATTAAGTGCAAAATCGATTTCTCACTCATTCTTTTAAGGAGAACAATCGATTTTTTGTTTCCTTTATTTAAGCACAAAATCGATTTCTATCTTGTGTTTTTGGAAGCACTAAATCGATTTCTCTTCTCTTTCTTTTAAGCAATCAATCGATTTCTCACTTATCACAATTGTGCTAAAAAGTGTTTCAACGGTCATATTTTCTTAAGTGATATAAATAGAAAAGCAAGGGTTTTCACGACACATATAGAGAGAGAAAACGAAAAACATTTCACAGAGCCGCAAAACTTGAAACAACGTGAAACCAAAACTTGAGAACGATCCCTTTCAATATCTGATCATCTTCTTCGGTTCTCAATCAAATTTCTAGGGTTTTCATCATCATATCATCTCTCTCAACTCTTATGGTTATTTTGCTTGATTAATCGATCATAGTTTCAATTGTATTCATCTTATCACTTGGCGTTTGGTATTGTTGTGAAATCCTGGGAAAGTGTTTCTTGGGTGGTTCGATCGGGGAGATTGGATCGTAGAAATCCTAAGCGGGGAGCTCGGGTTCTCAATTGGGGAAATTGAGAGGTTTTGTTGTTGCTGTAAAGTGGCGTGAGTTGTAAGACTTTGAAGAAGCATCTTCACCATTATAGTGTTATTTTCCCAAAGTCCAAAGGTTGGAAAGCCGGAGGCCGAGGAGTAGGATTTCAATCCGAACCTCGAAAAATCGCGGTGTTCTTCTTTCCCTTATCTCTTTACTTATTTATGCCCCATTATTCTTGTTCTTGTTATTATTGTTTGGTTTTCTATTATAGCGTTAACTGTTGAATTGTTATTATAACTATCGAAATTGAAATTACTGTTGAATTGTTATTACAACTATTGAAATTGATATTTTTGTTAGTTGTTTTGATTTGCACTATTAGTATACTCATTGTTACTGTGTTGCAATCTCTATATTACAGTTAAGTGGATTTTGTGTTACTGTAAAATTCATCATTGTTGCTATATCTCTATAATAGCTTGCGCAAATTGCTAGCATATAAACCTTTTCCGCATTTGTTTTTTAAACTAGCATTAAACAACTTTGAAAACACAAAAAAGAATGATTTTTAGCCTATAACCTTATTCACCCCCCCCCCCCCCCCCCCCCCCCCTCTAAGGTTATCGTTTAGTCCAACAGGTAGGATGCAAGATTAGAAACATGATTTTTACATTTTGATGCAAAAAAAAACTTAGTGAATGATGCAAGAGTTTTGAGGTATACCTTGAATCCAAGCTAATAAATAAAGAGTATGAAGAGAAAACCCACAAATCAACTAGATCTTCAACAAAACCTTGCGCAACTTGCCTTGTTCTTGAGATTGGATGATGAACACTTGAATCTTGGTAGAAGAGATGGATGATATATGAAGTAGGAGTTAATATGAGATGGAAAATGGAAGTGAAATGAAGAAAAATGGAGGAGGGAATGGTTGTTGGTGGTTTCGGTCAAAGGAGGAGAGGAGAGGAGAGGTTTGTGTGCTAGGGTTTTGTGAATGAATTGTGAGGCCAAAAAAAAAGGTGTGTGTGAGATGAGGTTTCTAAGGTATATATAGAGAGCAACTAGGTTTAAGGGTATTTAGGTCATTGTGCATCTCATCTCACTCTAGGATTGCATTTAAAATTTGAATGGAGGGTGAGGATTGAAACACGCATGATGAGGGACAAAAATGAAAAATTGGAGAGGAAATGGGGAGGGAATGGCGCAACATTGGGGTAGGGTGTGGTCTTGGTCACCAAGTTTTGCAAGTTGGCAATTGTACCATTGTACTATCCATGAACCCTCCAATTATCCTCTCAATTTTGATTATTCCTTTCAAGATAATTGTACATAAATCTAACCATTTTGAGCCACATACAAAGTATCTTGAAGAATATGCCATTTTATGAGATCACCATGACCAAAAATATCATAAAAATCACATCTTGAAACTTTTTTGTAGAACATTCCTTTTTGATGCCTTTTTGAATTTTGTGTGCATAATGCATGCATGCATGCGCATGCATATATACATGACCAAAATGTTTTGCTTCAAATAAATTTCTCTAAAATTGCACAATGATTTTTGATGAGAAAATATATTATTTTTAGAAAATGACCAAAATACCCTTTTGCCCTAAAAACTCAAAAATGCATGCACAATGTTCTTCACACTCTTCAAAATAACGCCACACTTCTCAATTTATTTATTTTTGTGGAAAATTAGAGTTTTAAACCTAGGCGGAAAAAATTAGGGTATGACAGGTTTTACTAGAGAGTTGGAATCTCTCTAGGGTTTTGATTGTAACAAGGGTGAGGTATCTCTTGTTTGTCAATTGGTTGTACTAGAGAGTAGGGAACCTCTCTAGGGTTTTGATAGTAACAATGGTGGGGTATCACTTGTTTATAAATTGTTGAGGGCTCTTTCATGAAGGTGGGGTATCCGAAGTGGAGAGTGTCTAAGTTTTGTAAGGGTTTGAAAGCACCCGTTTTAAGCTTAGTTTTTATAGTGAAAATCTCATAAGTGTTTGTGAGGACTAGAGTAGGTCACTAAGAGGTGGATGAACTAGTATAAATCTACTGTGCTATTTACTTGTTTAAGTTTCTAATTCGTTTATTCCATAAACTTGCGCGAAAAATTGATCTAAGTCATTAAAAGGGAAAAAGGTTTTAAAGTCTCAATTCACCCTCCTCTTGAGACTGAAGCCACATGGTAACAAAATTAAGTTCTCTAAAGGCGATGAAGGGGCCTGGTTCTAAGAAAGATGAACCCATCAATGTTAACGAAACTGATTCTGACACAACCATCTCTGAGTTGATGGCCATTTTCGAACTTGCTTCTGCTCGAAAATGCAGCATTGGTGCTCTCGCACAACCATCCTCGAAAAAACCCAAAACAAAAGTCACCGGCAAACAAAAACAAGGAAAAGATGGTTGATGAACAAACAACCCAGAATGAGGAAATTGATCATGAGAAATGGCATAAACGAGACATTCTAACTGGGTTGGGACTTATATATCCACACATTGCTAGACAAGGATGGGGCAAACTCTTGTCACAAGAGGAATTCATCTACACTGACCTTGTGAGAGAATTTGATGGATGCATGAATGTAAGCAAGGATAAAACAAGCTTCACTACTCAAGTGAGAGGAACTACTATGGTGATCACACTCAAACTACTGGCAAACTTTCTAAACATCCATCTCTTTGGTGTCTTTGTAATCAGTGATGACTGTTACGATTTGGTAAACATCACCAAGAAGGAAGTTCTAAATGAACTGATGAAGGATCCTAAAGACAACGTGGTATCATCAACTTTAAAGAACCAAGCAAGGATCAAACAAAACATGGTGGCTCATTCCCTAGTTCCCAGGGCTGGAAGTTTCGAAAGAATCAAACCAACTGACCTTCTCCTAGTCTATCGCATGTACAGAAGGTATGTGATAAATTTTCTCTACATCATTTTGCACTATATGATTGACATAGTCAAAACCTTTAGGCAAACCTTTAGGACAAAGAAAATCTCATTTGTTAATTGAATCTGCATGAGAGAGAAAAGTTTTTCTGGTCAAAAAGAGCTAAACAAATGATGATCAAACCTTTAAATGGGAAGTTAGAACTATTTGTTGAACCCTCTCCAACTCAAAACCAATCCTCTTGTATAGAAACCCCTCTAAGAAAAGAACCAGAAACCAACCAAGACCTCAATCTATCCCCCACAAAAGAACCTTCTCCAGAACCTTCCCCAAAATCCACTAAAGAACCTTCTGTAGAGCCAAACCTAACCCTAAACTTTGGATCACCCTCAGAAAATGAGCCAATTATAAATTCCCCACCAAAATCAAATAACCAGGATCTAGAAGGAGTTACTTCTCAGGGGGAGCGAATCCTCAATGGAGAAACCTTTGCTGATCAACCCAGCAACACCCCATTTTCTCCAAATACAGAGACGGTTCAACCATCTTAAGACATGTATGTTGCTACTGAACCATTTGAAAGCTGGAAAGAGATATTTGCACACCTCTATGCTCATGAAGAAGATACTGTTGAGCCCATGGATATTTGAAAACCATTTGAAAACAGTGTTGTTCAAGAACAATCTTCTCAAGACAATGGCCAAAATCCATGCACTAACCTAGTTCTTTTTATTGAAAACGAACCCATAGCTGAAAAAGAATATGAGAATCAACAGAATCAACCATCTAAAGTCACCCCAGCCTCTGAAGAGTAACCATCTCAAGAGATTCCTGCAACTATGGAACCTTCTGTGGTGGCAAATATCCAACCTCCATATGGTTCCTCCCATGGAGAGCAAGAGTCTTTAGAAGGTAGAACAGATGGTCAAGCTCAGGGGGAGCTAGACATGAATCAACCTCCATGTATGGAAAAATAAAAAGAACCTTTTGAACACATCTCTCCCATCTCACAAGTTGTGGATGAAGTCGTTCAAGACTTGATGATCTCCATACACCAGTGAATCCCCTTTCCACTCAAGAAACCAATCCGGAAATGCTTGCCTTTTTAGCATTAAAAGGAGTTCTTAACACTCCTGCTCCATCTACTACTCTTGTCTGCATGATATTCAAGGATCAAATGGTCATTTTCTGAACCCTTTCTAGCTTGGAAGGAAAACCCCAAGGCATTTCCTGGCAATACTCTGGCCTCTGAAAATATCAACAAGTTCCTATTCTCTCAAACACCCATCTATGACTCATCTGTCCCCGGAATGCCTGAAGCTTCTTGTCCCTCCAAACTCCCTTTTGATATGCCTACCAAATTTTGATCACTTGGATCCTATTGTCAAACCCTGAATTCTCAACTCTCATCTTTTGAGAAGGCACCCCAAAGTAGAAGGCCCTAAGTAGACAAAGAGGAAACAACTACTTATGGGGATAAGAAGGATGTTATGGTATCAATGAGAAAGATGAGGGCTCAGCATCAGAAATGGATGAAAAAGATGAGAGCTCAACAATACAACCTCCTCATAAGCATTGGGATTTTGCAATAAGAGAACCGAATTGATGCTCAAAGGAACTATGCCTATCAACAATGGATCTTGTAGGATGTTGTTCCCTCTGTTATTCCACATGTGGCAGCACTTGACTTCCCACCACCACAACCTTTTGAAGACATTCCTCAGCCTGCAGCCTCGTTAAACTCCTCAGATGACTCTTCTCCTACAAAGTAGCTGTCATACCCTAATTTTGTCCGCCTAGGTTTAAAACCCTAATTTTCCGCAAAAAAAATAAATAAATTGAGAAGTGTGGTTTTATTTTGAAGAGTGAAGAGCATTGTGCATGCATTTTTGGGTTTTAAAAGTCATTCTAGGGCTTTTAAATTCATTGTTAGAGTGGAAATGCATTTGTTGTTAAAAAACAAGGTTTTTAGGGCAAAAGGGTATTTTGGTCATTGTCAAAAATAAGATAATTTCTCATCAAGAATCATTGTGCAATTTTAGAGAAATTTATTTGAGGCAAAACATTTTTGGTCATGTATGTATGTATGCGCATGCATGCATACATTGTGCACAACATTTCAAAAAGGATCAATAGGGAATATTCTACAAAAAGTTCCAAGATGTGATTTTTATGACATTTTTTGGTCATGGTGATCACATAAAATGGCATATTCCTCAAAATACCTTGTATGTGGCTCAAAGTGGTGTATTTTTGTACAATTATCTTGAAAAGAATAATCAAAAATAAAAGGAAAAGGGAATGGTCTCATAATAGTACAATAGTACAATTGCCAACTTGCAAAACTTGGTCACCAAGGACCCCTCCCAATGTGTGTCGCCTATCCCTCTCATTCCCTCTCATATTTTCATTTTTTGACCTCAATCCATGTGTGATTCAATCCTCACCCTCCATTCAAATTTTAGATGCAATCCTAGGGTGAGATGAGATGCACAATGACCTAACTACCCTTAAACCTAATTGCTTTCTATATATACCCTATTAACCTCACCTCAAAAAAGAAAGAAAGCTTTTGGCCTCACCATTCACTCATAAACCCTAGCACACAACTCCCTCCTCACCTTCTCTCCATTTATGCGCCACCCCCTCTCCCTTCTCTCTAACTCACTTCTTCATTTCTCATCTACCCACACACATTCAATCCATCTTCCAAGCCTAAACACTAATTTTCAACCATCAATCCTTCATAAAATCACACAAAAGTTCAAGATCAAGGGTCATTTTTTGGAGATTGAAGACCAAGCTTGAAGATAAGTTGATTTGGTTAATTGTTTCTTCATCTATTGTGTTTATTTGGAGCTCATCTTAAGGTATGTGATTCCTAGACCCCTTCTCTTGTAAATCCTTGCATAAAGTCATCATTTCTTGCATATTTGTGAGATTTCCACTTCCAAAAATGTAGATCCTCTCTTTTAACTTCATTTTTATGCTTGTACATATGTTAATCTCATGAATCTTTGTTTTGATGCTTTGATTTTGGGGTTATGTGCATGATTTTGTTGTTTTAATTGAAATAAAATGTTATTTGCTTTGATAATAATTTCGCATGCTTCAAATAAATATGTGTTTTATGATTTTTGCTGGTTCTCATGGTTGAATCTTGTGAATAAATGTATCTATGTTTTGGTTATGTCATTCGCTTGCTTGATTTGGTTGACTTGTTGAAATAAATTGATGATTGGCCATGTATGTATTTCGCATATTTTGAGATAATTTGGTTTGATGTTGATTTTTGGGTGTTTGTTGGCTTAATCTTATAATTATTTGAATATGAACCATGATTGTGAGCTTTTGTGCCAAAAGGAATGGTTACAAGATGTAAATCTTGATTTCCTTCGGCTATTTGGTTCGCATATGTTCAATAATTAGGTTTTAATATTTGATTTGATGCCTTTTGAGGTTCAATCGTACAATTGCTTGGAAATGAACCTTGATTGTGAATTTGGGTCGCTTAAAGGATTGGTTGCAAGATGTGTATATTGATTTCTTCGGGCTAAAAGGTTCGCATACTAGGGTTTATGAATTGATTTTGTTAAATTACTTGTTTAAACTTGCAAATATTCAAACCTATGTTGTTAATTGTGAAATTTGTGATTTGAGAAGATGAATTTGGGTTTTGGTTCATTTATGGTCCACAAATGATCTTGGGTTATGCTAAGTTGGCAAAAGATAGGTTCATTTAACCTTGATGCACGTGCATTTTGCATATTCATGCATTCTTACCTATTCTTGCATCCTTGCCTACTCATGCATTCTTGAATTGAAGCTTGGTACTCCATGCTTGATATACTTGTTTATGTGCTTGTGGTGCATTAAAATGTTGAATTGGTGTTCACAATTTGCTTGTTTTGATTTCCACCAATTGTTACTCGTTAGTAACTCTCCAAAACTTCAAAACCATGTTGCATACAAAAAACAACTTGTTGCTCATTAGTAACGTTCCAACTTCAAAACATTTTTTTGCATTTACATAATCATTGATAAACAACTTCACTTCTTCTCAAAACAATTCCAAACTATTTTTCACAAATCAAACTTTGTTGAGGATAATGCGAAGCCTTTGCTTGCACGATTGTCAACAATGGGGTGCTAGTGGTGATCACTTGGAATCTTTGCTCAATTGATTATCATGAACACTCATTTTTCAAAAGAACTCTCATTTCACAAATTAAAAACTTTGTTGAGGATAATGCGAAGCCTTTGCTTGCACGATTGTCAACAATGGGGTGCTAGTGGTGATCACTTGGAGTCTTTGCTCAATTGATTATCATGAACACTCATTTTTCAAAAGAACTCTCATTTCACAAATTAAAAACTTTGTTGAGGATAATGCGAAGCCTTTGCTTGCACGATCGTCAATAATGGGATGCTAGTGGTGATCACTCGAAACCTTTGT
Organism: Astragalus glycyphyllos; assembly: GCA_963573325.1. Classification (NCBI taxonomy): domain Eukaryota; kingdom Viridiplantae; phylum Streptophyta; class Magnoliopsida; order Fabales; family Fabaceae; genus Astragalus; species Astragalus glycyphyllos. Next base: position 23,222,635 of record OY754308.1, read on the forward strand.
TGTTTGATCACTGTGAACATTCAATTTTCACAATTAAACAACTAAAAAACAAAAACCTTTTCTCGACAACCGAGAACTACGTAAGCTTTGAATTCTCCATCGCACTGGGAGATACATAGGAGCGGGTCACATTCCCGTCAAGCACGACAAATGAAAACCATTTTCTTTTCAAAAAAACAAACCCTTTTCCAAAACAAGGCAATTTCTAAAAACAAAACAATTTTCGAAAACAAGAACTACGTTGCTTTGATTCCCTCCCCAGGATACGTAGGCACGGTGCCCTCCCGTCAAGCGCAAAAGATTAAATTTTCCTTAAGTTTTTCCATAAAGTAAGGAGAGATAAAGAGAGATAAAAACAAAGCATTTCTTAAATCAACCTTTTAAATCACACGTCAAATCGAGGTTCCCTTTCAGTAGAAAGGATGTGTGGGGTGCTCGTACCTTCCCCATGCATAACCGACCCCCGAACTCAAATCTCGTGGTTCCAAGGACCATTGTCTTTCAAGAAAGGTTTTTTTCAATGTTTTACCTCTAAAAAAATATTGGTGGCGACTCCAATTCATGTTGTGCGAAGAGAAATCCCTCCAAAGGATTTTTCGGGGTGCAACAGTAGCAACCTAATTTCCTTTCTTCCTCCATTTTGTTGTTGACAAAAGGGGGAGAATGGAGATTAAGTTTTTAGTATTAGGCTACTTAGTTAGTATTAGTGTATTTGGGGTTTCTAATGACAATTTAAGTACTCTTTTGGATATTTTCCGATGTGATTTGTGACACATATGTTTGTGACACCACATGTTATGTTTATTTCCTATTTTGTATTATGTGTGATAATTATTAAACTCCTATACTCACAATGTTTCACATGATAAATGATAATTATCTTTTTTCCATGTTTAATTAACATGAATGATTAAATTCCTTGAAAAAATCTTCTCAACATACTAGCAAAATTCGGTCAACATGTTTAAATGCCTGTGGTTGAAAACAGAAAACTCAAAACTTAGTAAAAGTTTGTCATCACCAAATAGAGGGAGATTGTTGGAATAGTAAATCTCTTTCTATGAAATTTCTAATGTAGTGTGATCTAACATGTTTGGTAAGTGTTTAGAACAGGTTTCCTACATAGCAAAACATGGCTCTACCTTGGACTAAAACGAATATAAATATACATGGGTAGAAATCCTTGAGAAGGTTAAATTATGAGAAGCTTAAAACAAGACAACAGAAGGTTTGATCAAAAGTAAACAGAAGGTTTGACAAGAAGTCAAACGAAGGTTGACCTCACCAATATCTTAAAAGAATAAGTTCACCCTTGAGAAGTTTAAAGAGTAAGAAGAATGAAGCTTGAGAAGGTTAATACGACCAGCAACCAACTAAAGACAACTACATTAACTTCTCATGAATGATTTTTAGTTGCATTAAATTATGAATCCAAGCAATAAATATGTTGAATGTTTTGAACATCAAAAGAGGGAATGTTTGATTATTCCTTAATTGCACAAAAGGTGTCTGTTCTATACTATGAGGCCTGAGAAGCTTCGTGCAAGCTAGAACCGCTTGGCCAAACGTACAATGTCAAGTCACAATAGGTTAGCATGTTCACAAGAGAGTACAATGCCAGCTTGAGAAGGTTCAGATAGTCATATAAAGTACAAAGCACAGCTTGAGAAGCTTCAAAAGCTGCCAACTTTTCTACTCTTACTAGTGCTTGTTCGTATTTTTCTTTCATCATTAGTGAAGTTTGGATTCTGTGCGAGTTATTATTGTCACTAACCTTCTTATATCCAAGTTCATCTTAGAAACATGCTATATATTAAGAAGGTTTCATGTACTAAATTTTAAAAGGGCGCACAATTCAATCCCCCTTCTTGTGTAACTTAGTCACTTCATAATGCTTCTGTATTGATTTTAAAATCTAAAAGAGATGTTAGTAAATCTAAAATCCTTACACACAAAGAAGTGAGACGGGTAACAAGCACCTATTGACATGTGGTTCTTCCTCAAAAGGGGACTTTTATGCCCTAGATACTCTTCAGATGGGAGAACGTAAAAAATGTGTATTGCCTTGTAAGCGACAACTCAGGTGGGAACACTTGTTATTATGTGAAATGAGTACATTTAATTATAATCCCTAGATTATAATTAATGGTTTAGGTTACATAATTATGCTTATAACAACCGAGTGTTCTCACCTAATTCACCCCCTTGTATATATTAAATGATGGTCAGTTAGGATTTTAACTATTATGAAATGGGTCATCAATGACATCTATTCATATTTGAATCCATATTAATTAATTAATAATCCAATTGGAAATCTAATTAGCCTTAATACTTAATTTGACTCTAATCAATTAAGTATTTTGATTGATCTTTAAGGGAAATGTTTCTTATTGGTAAATTGTTAATACAATTAACTTAGACTTTTGTTTACAAAAATGATATTGGAATAAAACATTCCAACATGATGTGCTTGAATTTGAGGCGACAACGACATCTTGGAAATTATGAATGAAGAAAACTATATAAAAGATATTCATTACTGCCTTATTTGATTTCATTACCATCATCTTAAATAGAGTACAAAAACTTTGCAACAAGTCCCATAAAATTAGGAAAAGAAAAAAATCTAGAAAAAGTTCAAATATTGGATGCCTAACATAGGGATAACACAAAGATCTTTTGCTATGGCGAGAACTTCTCCATTTCTAAGGCCGTCAATCTTATCCAACATACACCTTACCCTTTCGAAAAAACATTCGCCCCCCACACACTTCGGTGTATAACCAAGGGGGCAATTAGTTTTTGGACAATCAGAATCACTTATACATGGAATAGCTGTTGAAATGAAAAAAGAGACTGTTAAGAAAATGTGATTAAAGACTCATTTGTATGGAGTAAATAAACAAAATTGTGAAGGATGAAAAAATGGCTTACCATTAACGTTTGTTGACATAAGAAATAGGGAAAGAAATAGAACCATAACATAAACAAACTTGAGAATTACAGCCATATTCCCGCCCATTTTTATATAACAAATAGAATTAGATTTTATCACTTTATAATTGTGACCTATTATTTATAAACCTCATCCTTACATCAATTAAATAAAGGAAATGTAAAAAAACCTACCTAAAATTAGAAACATTATTAAATGTCTCTTAAGAACATAATTTGTTATATTTGCCCCATTAGCACATGTAAGGAGGTCACATAAAAATCATGCCAATCATAATTACGAATTCATTCTTATTTTACCAACTTTCCATTATTTTTAACCTTTTATGATAGATAAGGGAAAAATAAAAAAGGATAAATAATATTGTTTGATTATGGAAAAAGTTATTGGTAAAACTAATAAACCAATAGGTGAAAACATATTTATGTGTAAATTGAATATATAGTAGAATTATAATGGTACATTGGTTGTGATTGTGTCTTGTGAGCTATAACTAATGTAAATCTTGGATTTAAAATTCTTTAGTACATTCTCAAGAGGGCACGAAAAGTTCATGATCAGTAATGATGTAAGTTTGGATCGATGAAAAGGCATGTAACATACAATGCCTGAAGTGGTGGACTATAAGAAACATTTTATTTAAGAGATAGACACGTAAGGATGTCCCATAACCATCTACAAAAAATACAATGCATGTAGTGTGTTCTTTAACAAAACTTGTGTCCTTCACATCATATTTGTAAATACATTTTTCATAACCTTGACCATGAATTTATTGGTAGTAATATTAAGCCTTAGAAATAAGGTTTGTAATAACCCTATAATGAAAAAGGAATAGAGAATAATTTGAGCCTAGTGTTACACACTTGAGAAAACACTCCAGTGTTGCATGAGAAAAGTTTGGCGTATATTTGTGACATGTCTAACTGGTTCCAACATTTGCGGAGCTAGGGGTAGCCTTTGCACAAAGTGTCGTTGATATATCTAGAGGTAGTTGTTAATCACCATGTAAAACATTGAAAGAGTTTTTAAAACTAGTCTGGCAAGACCCAAGTTGAACTATGGCTGTTATATAGACCCTAGTTAGAAAATCCTCAACAAAAATCAAGCCTACCTAAAGAACAATCATCAGATTGAACTTATAATAGCCTATATTTCATAGAAATTTCTTACGAAAATTCTGGAGAATCTTCCCTGAAATATGAATATACCAAACTAACATATGTGTAAGTCTTGTAAAAACATAATATACCATCCAATAAAGGTCCTCACAGAGGTTAACAGATACATGTCACCCAAATAATTTGAAGGAAACATTGGGTGTTGTTGGCGATTGATCCAAAAAGAGATACAATATCCTATATGGATTCATTGCAAGGTCATTACAACAACTAACAAGATGGCGGGGATATTTAATAGGTGAATATTTAGATCCCTTGCATATCTCATAATTTAAATTATGAATGTATTTTTATTAATATATTTGTTCAGTACCTTGGCTTGGTATCTGGATCCGGGATGAGGAGTTTGTAGGTAGAGTCTTGAAGTCGTCCTTTCCCACGTGTGAGTGGGATAGGTTTTCTTGGAGTCGTCTTCTCCCGATGATAGAGTTGCTGAAGTTGTCTTCTTGGAGGGGTTGGTACCTGCGGACACTCTAATGCCAAAGTCAGCGACCAAAAATAAGAGGGAGATAGAAATGAGCCACGCGTACTTGATTTCAGGGGTTGATGTTGTATTTATAGACGCGGAGAGGGGGGCTATGGGTGCCTTGGCCGAGTCTAGGCTGCTGGATCGTGTCGCGTCGATCCTGAACATTGATCTCGATTCCGCCCTTGTTGGCTGTTATTGGGCCTGATCCAGTGCAGGATCATGCCATTCTTGAAGCGGATTGGGCTTCTTGGCCCACTCCGAAACATTTTCCCCTCAAGTCGAGGTCGATCACGGATGTGTGGCCTCAGCTTGAGTTGCATAAAATGTTTATGATGTTGAGGGAAGTCGTGCCTCCGAGGCCGATGTTTTGGCGATTTGAGTCGTAATGGGGTTGGATGTGAATCTAAGGTTTCCCATAGGTCGGTGGATTATTGCGGTTGACTCGGAGCTGTCTGATGTGACACGTTTCAATATGTTAGGCTGATGTGTTGATTGACTGAAACGAAACGTCTTGTCATAATGATTGCATAATTTCCAGTGTCGGGGAATTTATTGCCTCAGGAAGAGTCGCATCTTTACGCATACTGGGTCCAATGTAAAAATCAGGTTAAAAGTCAATGTCCTGATACCTTTGCGCTATCTGAGCTCTAAATTCTCCCGACCCTGCAAGTAATTCCTCTGAGCATGAAAATTTTGAACCAATCTAGATCTCCGATCACCTCGAGGTTGAGAATTTATGGCTCGACGGTGATTTGTTGGATAAAACTGAAAAAAATAAATGATTGCTTGGAATATCTTTCAGAGGCTCGAGATGAGGCCAAGAAATTCAGGCTGGAAAGGGACACCCTCCAGGCTCGGCTGGAAAGTCTTGCCACGGCCGAGGCAAGCATGGAGAAGTTGAAGAAAGACCTGGCCAAGGCTAATTCGAAGGCCAAGCTTATTGAAGAGGTTCCTGGACTGAGCAGACAGCTTCAGAAGTTTGGAACCAGGAACCGGGGGCTGAAGAACCAAGTCGCGGGCTATAAGTAGAAATTAGCATTAGCCAAAGACAAGTTGAAGAAAAGCAAAGAGGGTCAGAATGAAGCTCTTCTCTTCAAACAGCAGTCCTCTACAAAGGACGCAACAAGCATGGTCGTGTCGAGCTTCAAGAAGGCGGTGGCTCAAGTCAACGTTCTTCACCCCCGGGCTTGATCTCTCTATCTCATGAATCCTCTACACGATGTTCATGAGGGAAAGATCGTTAAGCCTTGGAAGTCAGGCACCGAGCCTGGGGAGCCCGAGCTTATTTATGCCCATGGTCTTTAACTTGTAATGTTTCCTTTTTTGTACTTTTGTTTGGTGGCCTCGGTCGAATCCAAGGTCACCTTAGTTTTTAATATATACTTGAGGCACTGTCTGTTTCTAGGTTTCTTTTTAATGTTTCAGCATTTCTTTAAGTATTATGCTTGTATGATTAATTTGTTCGATTTATTTGTTCTTTGCGCGGAGAGTCGAGTGAGAGTTGAGTGCCTCAGCGTCGGTTTTCTCGATCTTGATCTTGAGAGTCGACTCAAGGGATTCCTTGAGCCCGGTCTCGTTCGAGAGATTCGACCTCGTTGAAGAGGTAGGTGGGCCACGATAGGCCCTACCTCGTGAAAGAGGTCTGTGAGCCAAAGTTTTTGGGGGAAAACCTTGTCATTACTGTTGTCTTCTTTATTCAGAGGATGCAAGGTCCTCCAAGTTGGTTCTCCGTTCTAAACAGGAATGACAACCTCAGTGCCATATGTTAGTCAGAAGGGTATTTCTCCTATGGTTGAATGTGGAGTGGTCTGATACGCCCAGAGGACGTAGGGGAGTTCTTCAACCCATGTGCCTTTGGACTCGTCATTCCTCTTCTTTAACCCCGGCAAGATCACTCTGTTAGCTGCCTCGGTCTATCCATTAGTTTGAGGATCCTCAACCGAGGTAAAATGGTGTTTGATCTTGAGGTCAGCCATGAGTTTTCTGAATCCCTTGTCAGCAAACTGTGTTCCATTGTCGATGACAACGACCTCAGGAATTCCAAATCTGACCATAATATTCTTATTGAAGAATTTGAGGCAAGTGGTTCGAACTCAATCCACTTAGTCAAATAGTCTACTGTGACGATTAGGTATTTGACCTGTCTTGGAGCCAAAGGAAAAAGGCTCAGTAGGTCAATACCCCACCAAGAGAAATTCCAACTGGCCGACATTGATTTAAGCTCAGCCGGAGGAGCAATGTGCACGTCAGCATGACGCTGGCATTTGTCTCACTTTTTCACTAAGTCATAGGCGTCTTTGGTCAAGGTGGGTGAGTAATACCCTTTCTTGAGTTCTTTTTTGGCAAGAGCTCTTGCACCCAAGTGGTGCCCAGAGTTTCCTTCATGAATTTTAGATAGGACATGATTGGCCTCGTCTTTCTCCAAACATTTGAGTATAGGAACCTCGGCGGAAGAGGTTCCCTTTGAAGACTGGGTATGATGTTGCATGTCTTCGGATGAGAGAGGCTTCCTTGGGGTCGGTCGATTCATGACCGAGTTCAATGTAATTCTTCAGAGAGGAGATCCAACTGTTGTCTGGGTCGACGACACAAATGTTGGACACCGAGCTTGATGTCAGACTTACGCTGGGCCGACTCAATATTTCTAGAATCAGACTACGATGGTCTAACTTGGTTGTGTACTTGCAAACTTCGCTAGAACGTCGGTTTTGGAATTTTCAGTCTGAGGTACGTGTCTGACCTCGGCTTGGGTGAAGAGTTGTATCGATTCTCTTACCCGAGCCATGTACTACTTTAGAATGACGTCTTTGGTTCTGAAGTCTTCCTTAATTTGAGAAACGACCAACAAAGAGTCGATGTTGAGTTCAATCCTCTTGGCATTGAAGTTCCAAGCCAACAAGAGCTCGACTACACATGCTTCATACTCGGCTTGATTGTTGGAGGTCTCAAAAGAAAATCTGAGAGAGACTTCTATCACCAAGCCTTCACTGTTTTCAAGAATGAGCCCGACATCGCTTCCCTTGTTGTTAGAGGAGCCATCAACATGAAGTTTCCAGGTTAGGGCTTCGCCCCCAGACAATGGTGGAATCATCTCGGCGATGCAGTCGGCCAATACCTGAGTTTTGAGAGCCGACCATGCTTCATATATAATGCCAAACTCGGGCAATTCTACCGCCCACTTGTCCTACAAGGTCGGGCATGTGCAAGATTTGCTTCATGGGCTGGTCTGTTCTAACAACTACCTGATGGGCGACTAAATAATGCCTCAACCTTCTAGGTTCCATGATCAACGCTAAGGCCACCTTTTCAATCTTCTGGTTCCTTATTTTCGGTCCTTGCAGGACTTTGCTAACGAAATAGATTGGTCTCTGTCTGAGCTCGGTTTCTCTGATTAGCACAGCACTGAGCATTTCTTAGGCTACAGCCAAGTAGAGGTAGAGTGTTTCTCCCTCAACTAGTGTCGTGAGGATGGGTGGATCCATGAGTATTTGCTTGAGCTCGGCTAAAGCTTTTTCACATTTGAGGGTCCACTTGAACTCGACCTCTTTCTTGAAGCTTTTTCACATTGGAGACAAACCTTGACAATGCAATGGTCATCCCTATAACTTTTTGTACTTCTTTCTTTGATGTCTGAGGACGCATCTAGGTCACAACCCTACATTTGTCCGGAATGGCCTCAATTCCTTGCTTAGTAAGGCAAAAGCCAAGGAATTTCCCATCCCAAACTCCCAAGGCACACTTTTCAGGATTGAACCTGAGGTTGTTTCATCTAGCTTCAACAAAGATTTCTGTGAGGTCGGCAAGATGGTCTTCATCTGTTTTTCTTTTTACAATCATGTCATTCAGGTAGACCTCTACGACTCGGCCTACATGTCCCTGGAAGACCTTGTTGATCATGATGCACACGTAGGTAGCGTTAACATTCTTTAACCCAAACGACATGACTCGGTAGGAAGCTGTTTTCTCTTGGTCCAGAGGATACATTGGTATCTGGCTGTACCCGAATAGGCATCTATGAACGACAGAATGCGGAATTCAGAGGTGCTATCTAGCAATTTGCCCACACTTGGGACCGAAAATGCATCTTTCGAGCATAAACTCCATTACGATGGAATAAAACAAGGGTTAGGTTAGGTGAAGGGGACGCGAGGGTTGGTTTATTCTACTGGCCTAATGAATAAACTAAAGATAAAATGTTGTAAATGAAGATAAATCGAAATATAACGTAGAGTTTTGATTGATTGATGTGTGTCCTTTTACATTTGCTCTATGCTATATATATAGGCCCTCGTCGGCCACTATTCGAGCCAACACCTGCCTACTGTTGGACCAATCTAAGATCACCGGCAATCATCGCTCCTAAGCCCTACAGAAATGGAGCAACTACCCACGATCCCACAAGCGCTAGTGGGGTAAATCCCTCTCGCTCCGACTTTTACGGCCTTGCTCCTTCCCTTGATCATCAACTTCTCCCACGTTCTGTCTTCGTGCCTCCTCTATCTTGCCTTCCAAGCAAGTCTGCCTTACCTCGGCCACTTGGTCACTTCGCTCACCTTTTTCCTTGGGCAATAACTTAGCCACCCGAGTTACCCTGACCATGGCACTCTATAGGCTGAGGCTTTACTCTCCCTCGGCCTAGCTCATTGGTCCTCGAGCTTACCCCTTTCTCGGGGACCTTGTCTTTTAGTGTGCCCTGAGGGCCTCTCTTGAGTTCACTTTTGTTAGCAATTACCTCTTGGGCTTTAGTCAGATGGCCTGCCTCATCACTCTAATATTTTCCCCTTTTTCCTCAGCCGTCGGCCTATGACCTAATTATTTTTGGGTGTTAACAACTGCCCTCCTTTTTGTGCTGTCGTATGGGCGCGAGGACATGACTGATGGTGCAAAAACCCTTTGATATGACTTGATGTGACGGTTTGAAGGGACATAAATGCCATCTTGACAATTGGCGCTTCGCGTGAATCGAAATGACTGCACCCCAAGGACACGCCGGTTATGTCCTACTACGATAAATAACAATGATGCCTACTCCGTAAGGTCCTTTGCATCTTCTTCCTTCTTACTTCCTATCTAGAACTTTTGCAGTTCCATCTCTCTATTTTTCCTTCATTTACCCATGGTTGCTTCTAACAACACTCCTTCTTCTTCTTCCCAGAACCATGTGCCATCAATTTTTGCCTCTACAGGTGAAGTTTTCGTCCTACGTCCTATCGCCATTAACACTGATTTTGGCTTCTCCCTCTTCGAGCGGTGATTCGCCGCCTACGACCTCCCTCTTAAATTTGCCTGGTATAGGGCAGAGGCCAAATTTGCTGATCTCCGGGGTGGCCAAAGAGCAAGGCCGAGTACAAGGCTTAGGTGGAGCGATTGGCTGCCCACAAGGATGAACTCTGGAAGGAATGGGGCATCTATGACTTGATCATGGTGTAAACCTAGGAGGTCTCATACAACGCCGACCTCCTCTTCCCTATGATGTCCTTTTGGTCAACGACCCTTAATGCCTTCATCTTTCCTTGGGGCATCCTGACCCCCAGTTTATTGGACGTGGCCTCCATTCTAAGGCTCCCTGCCGGTGACCTAGAGGTTCATGGGAATCCCGAATTCTTGAGCGAGGACTTCCCTTACACCTTCGCCCCAGCCTTCCCTCATCCCTTGTCTAGGAAAGCCAAGACCACTAGAACTGTTACTGAGGGAGAAAAAGACGACATAAGAAAGGAAGAAAAATTAGAAAAAGTCAAAAACAACATCTGTTTGTACCTTTCCCCTTCTTCCTCATGGGCAGCAAAGATGGTGACGGTGACAGAGAGAGACGGCGACGTTGAGAGACAGAGATGGCGGCAGAGAAGAGAGAGCGAGGGAGGACCACAGATAGTAGGCGGAGAGAGCAAAGGAAGAGGGAGCTATGACGGAGAGATCAAGGGGAAGAGCGATGGATGGTTAGGGTTTCAATAGTCTTTGATTTGTGTTTTCGGTGAAGAGAGGAACGCGCGAGGTTTGAGGGAGGAGTTTTTGTTTCACGAGAAAATTTCAATGAGTGTTTTTGGTTTTTGACCAATTGTTTGCTGGTGTTTTTAGCAAACAATCACTACTTTTATTAGAAGGTTTGTGAGATCAAACTAGAAAAATCTCAAAGCAATTGCCTTCGAATTGCTCATAGTTTTTGTTTCAGAAAATGTAGAAAAGGGGACGATTTGCAATGATTTAACAGAATCGAAAAGAAAAGAAGCAGTAAATGGTGCGTGAATTGTAAAGAAAAGACAAATAAATTGCATTGAATCATAAAAATGGTACACGATCACGTACAGCGATTCTTCCACTCGTTTTCGCTCTGGCTTGGAAGTTAGAGTTTCAGGAATCGGGTTGTGTATTGTGATTTGCGACCCCTGTTTCTTCTCAGAAACAGTTATTTATACAAAGGAAAAGAGGGGGAAAATTGAACTAAGTAACTGCCTAGAAATTTGAAAATTAATAACTGCTACTCCTACTTTCGACCAAAACCGCTCTATCACGCTTCGACCAACTGCTAGTCTTCAGCGCATAACTGCTCTGTTTTCTGTCTGTCGAAAGCTTGTGTCCAATTTCCTCTCTCTTGCTTTTGCTTCCCCGGAAACCTGTCGAGTTTACCTTGCGCATGACCATTTTCTCTGTCGAAATAATTTGGTCTTCGTCGAAATATAAGTCAGGCCTTGTCGACCATTTTCACTGAAGCTTGTCGAAATTACAGGCTAACAGATTGCCCCCCAAAAATGTCTTTTTCGACTGAACTTGAGGAGGAAGAAGAGAAATACATTTTTGAATTCACCATCGAAATAACTTTGCACTTGAGTAAAATAGCTGTATACCTGATGTCACCACTGTTAAGTGTTGTTGACGTTACTCCTATATTGGTGTATTACGTGGCCTTCAATGTTTTACTTCTCAGTAAATGCCTTATCTCACCATTTCCTATAAGGCTTCTCCAATTCTTTTACCTCATAAGTTGCCATCAATAATCCATATTCAAACCTTGAACTTGAATAGCCTGTAATTTCGGCCTTTGACTATGTTTACTGATTTTCTGTTTTAACTTTGAATGGTTCCACCATCTTTCGTTACGTTACTAACGCCGTAATTAAAGTAATGCCTCACTTCTCGGAACGTCAAACTCGTAACCAACTGACGCTCTTTCATACTTCTCCTTATAAATAGAAGAGTTTTGTTTCTCATCTTCACCATTCCATGATTTTTCCTCTTTTCCTTTCCCGTTCCAGGATCATTCCCTTTGCTTTGAGTCTTCCGCGTAACCTCATCTCTCATAATTGCAGTGAGGTTGCCTGGAGGTTCAAAGTGATGGTTTTTGACCTCTGCGAATTATGGCTTTGCTCCTTTTTTCTTCCTGTCACTTGATCTTGCAACTTTCTGAGTTTATGCGGGAGACTCAAAGTGGGAGCTGGGAGATTCATCAATATCTCCTCTCTGAAGGGCTTCCTGAGGTTTACCAAGCAAGGAAACGCCCAGTTGAAAGGCTTACAAGCCTAACGCGCAGACGAAAGAATGACCCCCCGAACGACTGGAAGCGTCAACGTGGTCGAAGAAGACCACCTAAAAGAGAAGTTACTTGGTCGTAAAAGACCAACTGCAATTCAGCGTTTTATTTATGCCTAGTTTATTTACCCTTTCGGCACTATGTAATTCACAAATGCCTCCTTTGGCACATGTAACTTGGCAACATTATAACGAAATTTCTTCTTCCATTTTATTCTTGAGCAATTTTTATTCTGTGCTTTCGACCATGTTTTGGCAACTTAAATGCCATGTTTTTACGCTTTCTTTATATTTATTCCAGCGTTATTTTAACTTCTTGCAACGTTGGCTTATACTTTTTCAAGTATTTGCCATTTATACGCAAAATTCTTTCATCAGCGCCAATCTCTTTGACCTCATACGCGCCGTTTGAATAAACTTGTAAAATTTTAAATGGTCCTTCCCAACTTGGGGACCATTTACCAAAGACTCTATCTTTTTTACCCACAGGCAATAGGACCTTCCACACTAGATCACCTGAATCAAAGGCTTTAAACTTAACCTTTTTGTTATAAGTTTTAGCTACCCTCTCTTTCTGTCGAATAAGCATATCTAAAGCTAATAACCTTTCTTCGTCTAAATCAACCAATTCATCAAGCATCATATTCCAATAATAATCAGAGGGAATCTCCCACTGTCTTTGAATTCTTGTTGATTGTAGACAAATTTCAACAGGCAACACTGCATCGTGTCCAAATGTTAGCCTATAAGGAGTAGTGTTGATAGATTCTTTGGGTGAATTTCGACAAGCCCATAATGCTCGATCAAGGGTATTATGCCAATTTTTTGGTTTCTGCCCAACATGCTTTTTAATCAAATTAATAATAACTTTATTGGCAGCTTCTACTTGTCCATTGGCTTGCGCATAATATGGTGTCGAAGTTAATAACTTAAAACCAATTTCAGAAGCAAACTCTACCATTTTTCTACCAGTAAAAACTGATCCCTGATCTGTAGTAATGGTTTCTGGAATTCCAAACCTATAAATGATATGATTTTGAATAAACCTTATCACTGCTTCTTGATCAACATTGGCTAAAGGTATAGCTTCAACCCATTTGGTGAAGTAATCAATTCCCACAAGGATATATCTATGGCCCTTCAACGAAGTTGGCTTTATCTCTCCAATCACATCTAGAGCCCAACCTCTAAATGGCCAAGGTTTGACTATGGCATGCAATTCATTTGCAGGTACATGTTGTATCCCAGCATGCTTTTGACACTCTTGGCATCCCTTAGCAAATTCTATGCAATCTTTCAACATAGTTGGCCAATACATTCCTTGTCGAAATAATAACCACTTCATTTTGTGGCCTACTTGGTGTGAACCACATGCTCCACTATGTGTATCAGAAACTGCTAAATATGCCTCATTTTCACTAAGACATTTTAATAGTACCCCTTCAGGAGTCTTTTTAAACAATTCGTTTCCAATTATCACATAGCTCAAAGCTCTGTATTTTACCTTTTTATTGGTATTTCTTGTGGGATTTTGCAAATATTCCACAATAGGCCTTCGCCAATCATTATTGGTCATATTGTCAAGAGCAAAAATTTCTGCTAAGTCAAAGTCACCAAAAAATTGACGTTTTTCGACAACGACTAGTTCCTCGTTTGCGTTCGCATCTGTTGCCCCCCCAGTTGTTGGTGTTGACAATAGCGACGAAGAATAGTCATTAGAAATGATCTTATCCTTTATTTCAATTAACTCTTCCAGGCTTTGTTTTGAAACTTTATAGCCTGAAGCAATTTGTGCCAATTCATTTGCCACTTGATTATCAATTCGTGGTAAATGTTCTAAGTGAACAGACTCAAATCTTTTTAACAAAGCATTGGCAACAACAAAGTATCTGATAAGGTGCTCTTTAATGCATTTGTACTCCCTTGTCAATTGTTTGACAACCAACTCAGAGTCACCTTTTATTTCGACATGACTTGCCCCCAGCTCAAGTAAAATTTCCAGGCCTACTATTAAAGCCTCATACTCAGCTTCATTATTGGAACAAACATCTCGAATTTTAAACTTATACTTCGTTGGAATGTTAGTAGGAGATATTATTAAAATACCAATCCCAACTCCATGTTTATGGCTTGAACCATCAAAGTACAACCTCCAAGGATATACGTCTACAAAACTTAATGTTTCTTCGACAACAGAATGGTCTACTATAAAATCAGCAACCACTTGTCCTTTAATTGATTTTAGAGGTTGATAAGTTAAGTTGTATTCTGACAAAGCCAAAGCCCATTTACCAATTCGGCTATGCATTATTGGTTTCGACAGCATATGCTTAATAACATCAAAATGCGAATAAACAGAAACATCAACTGGTTTTATATATTGCTTTAACTTCGTACACGAGAAATATAAACAAAGGCACAACTTTTCTATAGGAGTGTACCTCGTTTCGGCATCATTTAAGACCCTACTGAGGTAATAAATGGCTCTTTCGACACCACTATCATCCTCTTGTGCTAACATGCTACCTATTGTCCTATCAGAAGCTGCTATATACAATTTGAGCACTTTGTGTTTAATAACAGGCAACAAAATTGGTGGTTTCATCAAATAAGACTTGATTTCGTCGAAGGCTGCTTGATGCATTGGTTCCCATTTGAACTCTTCCTCCTTCTTCAGTCTTAACAATGGCGAAAAAACTTGTGTTTTGCCACTTAGATTTGATATAAATCTTCGAAGGAAATTGATTTTTCCCAGCAACGACTGAAGCTCCTTTTTGGTCGAAGGGGCCTTCGTCTCCATAATTGCCTTAGTCTTATTTTGATTGATTTCAATGCCTTTTTTGTGCACTATAAAACCCAAGAAATCACCTGCACGTACACAAAAGGCACATTTTAATGGATTTAATTTCAATCCATATTTCCTCATTCTTTCAAAAGAACGGCGAAGATGGTCTAAATGACCACTTTCTGAGGAAGATTTAACCACCACATCATCTATGTATACTTGCATAAAATCATCAATAAAATCATGAAACATAGAATTCATGGCCCTCTGATATGTAGCACCAGCATTCTTTAAACCAAAGGGCATTACTACCCATTCATAAACACCCAATGCCCCTGGACATCTAAAAGCAGTTTTCGACACATCCTCTTCAGCAATGAAGATTTGATTATACCCAGAATAACCATCGAGCATACTAAGATAATCAAATCCCGCTGCTGAATCTATTAGCATTTCTGCCTTAGGCATTGCGTATTCATCCTTGGGAGTTGCATTATTTAAATCCCTAAAGTCTATGCAAACTCTAAGAGTCCCATTTTTCTTTATTACAGGAACTATATTGGCTAACCATTCGACATACCTGGCAGTTCTGATGAATTTGTTTCTGAATAGCCTTTCGATTTCCTCTTTGATCTTAGCCAACACTTGAGGAGCAAATCGTCTTGGCACTTGCTTCACTGGTTTCTTCCCTGGTCGAATTGGTAATTGCATTTCCACTACTTCTCGACTTAACCCAGGCATTTCGTCGTAATCCCAAGCAAAGCAGTCTTTGAACTCCCTTAGCAATGTGATGACTTGGGTTTTTAGAGAAGCATCAATATTCTCACTAATATAAGTCGGCCGTTTTATTGAGCCATTTCCCAAATCAACTTCTTCTAACGGGTCTTGAGCTTGCATATGCTTTGCCGAATCTCTAGGATCCTTTTCAAAACCTAATGGATCATCATCATAAATGCAGTCAAGTCTTTCATCTATGACTATGCCATTTTCTTCATGTAACTCACTGGCTTCGACAGCCATTGTTTGTTGAATAATTTCGGCCTCTATAGCCGCGTTAAACTTGTTTTCGGCCATATAAGCCGTAATTTTGTCCCATGCATTGGGCACTGACATAAGAACACTTTCAAGAACCAGTGTTCCACCCCGTTGGTCGAAGAACACCATCAGGATAGACACTATCATCTCCCATTATTTCTCTTTCCCAAACAAAACCATAATTTGGGTCAAGATGAACTGAGGCAAAAACATTATCCGCAGGAACATATGCCTCATTAGAAGATGAACATGGCGCAATCTTCGCCATTTGTTTCTCAAAATTTTCCTTGGTAACTTGGTTCACATCAGCACGGAAGTAGCTCTGATCGGCTTCAACATACTCTACCAAACCATCTTCCTTCCACATTACTAAACGTTGATGCAAAGTTGAAGGGACAGCACCAACTCAATGGATCCACTCTCTACCAAGGAGTAAATTAAAATTCGCTTTAGAGGCTATCACTAAGAACAATGTAGTCCTCTTTATGGAACCAACGATTAAGTCCACCTCAATGGCCCCCAAAGAATGGCCAGTTTTGCCTTCATAGTTGCTTAAGACAATGTTATGTGGCCTGAGGTCAGTGTCGAACTTACCAATCTTCTTCAAAAGACCACGTGGCATTAAATTCACTGCAGCTCCACCATCCACTAACACTTTGTTAATTCCAACACCATTGACTTTCGCTTGGACATACAGGGGTTTCAAGTGGTTTTGCATACTCATATCTGGCTTCTCGAAGGTAGCCATTTGGTCTTCGACACAACCATTGTTCATCACATAGTAACACATTGGCTTATGATGAGCCATATCCTCTGTAAAATCCTCTTCAACATCATTTGGTACTGTGATAACATCGTACTCAAGAGGCAATATTGATACCACATTACAAACAACGTCGAAATCATCTTCAGAATCATCAAAATCAGACTCCATGTCTTCATCCATGTCGAAATCAGCATTCTTTTCTTTCACTGTTGACAATGGAGGAAATATTCTTTCAAGAGCAGGCCTTCTTGGCTTTTCTGTTACTACAGCCTTGCCTTTGGCCTTATTCGCTGCACACACATGACTAGCAACATCAGCATTCCTCTTTGTGGCAACTTCAGCTTTGTGAACCTCACTCTTCGCCACTATTATGCTGCGTGGAACTTGATTAATGTCAATCGTACTGCGTGGAACATGGTTATTAGCCAAATGACTTGGAACCTTGTTAATGTCAAAGTGTGCCTTCTTCTTCTGTTGTCTTTGGTAACGACGCCACTGTGTTCTAGTCATGGGGTTCTTACCCTTATAGTTATTCTTATAATTAAGCTTAGCAGCATCAGTACCTGGCTTGACAGCTTTAGCACGTTGATTATTGGGCACCCACTCTTCGACAGGAGCACTAGCACTTGGGACAAAGGATTTACTTGTTGACAACTTCAAATACCCTTTCGCTGAGGACTTCTCCTTAGCAAATTGTCGTTTGCTTGTTGAAGGCTTTGTTGACACATTAGCCTTATAGCCAGGAAGATCTCCTTTTGCAAAGTCAAATTTCGGCCTGTTATCAAGCCATTTTCTTTTACGTTGTTGTTGATCCTGATAACCTTCGACAGCTTTAGCTGCTTCTTTGTCGAAGACAGCGCTGCACCTTGGGCAAAGCATAACTTCAGAGTTATTCCACTTACACCGATTGAGGAAATCTATCAATTCTTCCTCAGCCTTTGGATACACAGCATGTATCTTCCCATCATATTCTTTTTGGGTCACTTCCTGTTTCTTACCTTCAGCATACATAAAACCTTTTACTTTTTCGGTGGCAGTCTTGACACACTTAGGAGGGTCTGCCATTTGAGCATCCACCATGCCTACATCAGCTTCGACAGGTTCAGAATACATAGCTTCAGCCTTAGGCAATGGATCAACATCAATCTGCATAGGAGCTTTCATTTTCTTATCAGCAAATTTAAGTCTTTCTTCGTCAACTGCTTTTTGCACAATATCCCTGAAAAGCACACAACGGTCAGTGTTATGTCCCAAAAAATTATGGAACTTACAATAACCCTTTTTCTTTCTTTGGTCAAGAGTTGGTATTTTAAGGCCTTTAGGCACTAATATTTGACCATCAGTTACTAAAAGATCAAAAATTTCATCACATTTAGTAACATCAAAAGTATAAGTCTTAGGCATAAATCTATCATTCTTAGGCTCTACAGGGTTATTCCCATTCGCAGGCCTTAATAATTTACAGGTATAAGGAGGACCAGGCTTAAGTTCAGCCACGTCTATCTCCTCTTCTTCGACATTACTATATGTAACGTCGAATTCTTCTTCGACATATGCCACTTTTTCTTTTTTATGATACCTATTCGACCTAGATTTTTCCTCTCTAAGCCTTTCAACTTGTCGAACTCTATCAGCCAAATGCGCCATATCTCGCAAATGAGATGTGTCTAATTTCTTTCTAATCGAGTAATCAAGGCCACCAGCAGCAATTTCGACAAGCTCATGTTCAGGGACTTGTGTGAAGCAACGAGATTTCAACAGCCTAAATCTGTTTAAGTAATCATCAATAGTTTCAGGCATTTTGCGCCGAACACTAGCCAATTCATTAAGACTAATTTTCGACTGGCCCATGTAAAACTGTGCATGGAATGCCTTTTCTAATTGCCCCCATGTGAACATAGAACCAGGGGGTAAGGTCGTGAACCAAGTGAAAGCATTTTTAGTTAGAGAATTTGGAAAATATTTCATCTTGACTATTTGACCATTTGAAAATATTTGACCATTTGTTTGCTGGTGTTTTTAGCAAACAATCACTAGTTTTATTAGAAGGTTTGTGAGATCAAACTAGAAAAATCTCAAAGCAATTGCCTTCGAATTGCTCATAGTTTTTGTTTCAGAAAATGTAGAAAAGGGGACGATTTGCAATGATTTAACAGAATCGAAAAGAAAAGAAGCAGTAAATGGTGCGTGACTTGTAAAGAAAAGACAAATAAATTGCATTGAATCATAAAAATGGTACACGATCACGTACAGCGATTCTTCCACTCGTTTTCGCTCTGGCTTGGAAGTTAGAGTTTCAGGAATCGGGTTGTGTATTGTGATTTGCGACCCCTGTTTCTTCTCAGAAACAGTTATTTATACAAAGGAAAAGAGGGGGAAAATTGAACTAAGTAACTGCCTAGAAATTTGAAAATTAATAACTGCTACTCCTACTTTCGACCAAAACCGCTCTATCACGCTTCGACCAACTGCTAGTCTTCAGCGCATAACTGCTCTGTTTTCTGTCTGTCGAAAGCTTGTGTCCAATTTCCTCTCTCTTGCTTTTGCTTCCCCGGAAACTTGTCGAGTTTACCTTGCGCATGACCATTTTCTCTGTCGAAATAATTTGGTCTTCGTCGAAATATAAGTCAGGCCTTGTCGACCATTTTCACTGAAGCTTGTCGAAATTACAGGCTAACAGATTGCCCCCCAAAAATGTCTTTTTCGACTGAACTTGAGGAGGAAGAAGAGAAAGACATTTTTGAATTCACCATCGAAATAACTTTGCACTTGAGTAAAATAGCTGTATACCTGATGTCACCACTGTTAAGTGTTGTTGACGTTACTCCTATATTGGTGTATTACGTGGCCTTCAATGTTTTACTTCTCAGTAAATGCCTTATCTCACCATTTCCTATAAGGCTTCTCCAATTCTTTTACCTCATAAGTTGCCATCAATAATCCATATTCAAACCTTGAACTTGAATAGCCTGTAATTTCGGCCTTTGACTATGTTTACTGATTTTCTGTTTTAACTTTGAATGGTTCCACCATCTTCCGTTACGTTACTAACGCCGTAATTAAAGTAATGCCTCACTTCTCGGAACGTCAAACTCGTAACCAACTGACGCTCTTTCATACTTCTCCTTATAAATAGAAGAGTTTTGTTTCTCATCTTCACCATTCCATGATTTTTTCTCTTTTCCTTTCCCGTTCCAGGATCATTCCCTTTGCTTTGAGTCTTCCGCGTAACCTCATCTCTCATAATTGCAGTGAGGTTGCCTGGAGGTTCAAAGTGATGGTTTTTGACCTCTGCGAATTATGGCTTTGCTCCTTTTTTCTTCATGTCACTTGATCTTGCAACTTTCTGAGTTTATGCGGGACACTCAAAGTGGGAGCAGGGAGATTCATCAATATCTCCTCTCTGAAGGGCTTCCTGAGGTTTACCAAGCAAGGAAACGCCCAGTTGAAAGGCTTACAAGCCTAACGCGCAGACGAAAGAATGACCCCCCGAACGACTGGAAGCGTCAAAAAAGTAAAAGATTTATTTATTATTAATTTTATTATAATTTTGATGTGCGTTTAAAAACCAAAAAATTAAATCAAAACCATGTCTCGAATACAAAAATATTACATTTGGACACTTTAACTCTTCAAAAATTTGTACGATGAAATAGCAATGAATATTTAAAACATGTCTCAAATATCATCTCCCAGTATTACTAAGACCAAATTGTAGTATCCCTCTTATTTTAATAATATATATTTTATGTCAGTATTTTAATTTCTTTTAGTAATATAGACGTAGTTAAATCAAAGTCATGAATTTGTTGAATAAATGAATTAAAAAAATCATTACAAGGAAGGAAATGAATAAATTTGTTTTATACAATTGTGTTTCCTATATGAATAGAATCTCCAAGGGCTAAATTCACTGAGATTCCTATATGAATATAATCTCTAAGCGCTAAATTCATTGAGATGTAATCTTCTATACAATGACTTAAATGATTTTAGAGATAGAAACAAAAGACTTTTATTGAGTATTTTTTGAAATGGTCCTCAAACACAGATATGACGGAATGAAGCGAAGAAAAATAAATGTATCTTATGTTTAACATATCATTGTAAGGATGGTGTTGCTGGTTGATGGAAGATATGTTAATTAATCCATCAACTCATTCATTCATATAAGAAATTGAATGATACATTTTCATGAAAAGAGGTGTACCGTAACAATCCTCTAGTCTAAACTCGATGAAGAGGAAAAGAAACTCAAGAACATGTAAATAAGATTTATATTTCCATATTGGAGCAGATGAAATAAAGCAAATGTGCTGTAGATCCTTCCTTGCAGGTATGATGCTAGTTTTACAATTGGGGCTAACAAATGGTTCAAAATGAGC
Source organism: Astragalus glycyphyllos (assembly GCA_963573325.1). Taxonomy (NCBI): domain Eukaryota; kingdom Viridiplantae; phylum Streptophyta; class Magnoliopsida; order Fabales; family Fabaceae; genus Astragalus; species Astragalus glycyphyllos. The sequence continues at coordinate 23,243,739 of OY754308.1, forward strand.
AAGCACATATTTTCCCCCGTTCAGTATCTTTTTGAGGAGGCAAAGAAGACCAAACCAACATTAGAACCTAATATGAATAACCTTATTAGAAAATTGTTAAATATAATAGGCTTAAATGCACTTTTGGTCCCCCTATTTTACTAAATGTGCAATTTTGATCCCCCAATTACTTTTTAGGCAATTTTGGTCCCCTTATCTTAGTGAATGCGCAATTTTGATCCCCCTGTTTACTTTTGTGCAATTTTAGTCCCCCTACAAGAGAGTCCCCTTTTTAGGCAATTTTGGTCCCCTTATCTTAGCAAATGGAAACTGGGTGCAAGAGCTTCCCCATGCATTATGGGCATATAGAACTACTCCACATTCAACTACAAGAGAGTCGCCATTCCAACTTGCCTACGGGACCGAGACAGTTATCCCTGTAGAGGTGACAAAACTTACAGCTGGGAGAACAGCTCACCCAATCACACCATCATAAACGAGCAAGCAGTCCGAGATGAGCAGGACAAGGGAAACTCGCCCCTTACTAGTAAGGACCCTACCGGGTAGTCATCAAGAGAGACACAGGAGCTTATTATCTTGAAACTCTAGAAAAATAACATTTGGAAGGTTATTGTTATCGTTATCGTTATCGTATTTAAATAGATTGCCCATCCCAAGAACATAGAATGCTACGTACCAAGCTAAAAAAAACATTTTTTATTCAATTCTCTCTCTCTCCCCCTCTCCCTCTCTTCAACATTTATTTTAACATTTTTATTTACTTTCACCATTTATTTTAACATTTACTTTTAACATTAATCTTAAAATCTTATTTTTACGTTTCTTCTTTTTTAAAATAATTATTATTGTTACTTTTTAATATACTTGTTTGTTTTTTTCAAAATAAATATTTGGCAACGGAACACGACGACAAAGTGAGATTGGCAACGGGGGTGGCAAGGGGAGCGACTATGAAGACCGTACTTGCTTTTTTTCAAAGTTTCTACAACTCAACTTTTTTAAGCAAGATGAAATACAACTTTTTATCGAGTTTTATCTTTGTGTTTTATTAAGTTTTATAATTCTTAAAATTGTACATCTTTGTGAGTTTTCTCCCTAAATTTTCCGGATTTATACATATTTCCGGAAAAAAAATTGTAAATTTTCCGGAAATACGTATAAATTCGGAAGGCAAATTCAAATTTTTTTTTAAAATTTCCGGAAATACATGTAAATTCGGAATGTAATTTCCGGATTTACATTCCGAATTTACATGTATTTCCGGAAAAATTTTAAAAATAACCTTCCGAATTTAGGTGTAAATCCTGAAATTTGTTATTTTTTTTTTAAAAAAATTCGTTTTAACTAATTTTTTTTCGTTTTTTAGTGGCTAGTAGTTGAGACTTTACACCAGGCGAGACATCTGGGTCTACACCGGGAGATGATGCTGCTCCTAGGACTAGGACGAGGATTAGATTGACTAGACAGGCCGGGCACGCTTCTGAGCGTCAGAGGCGTGTCCGACAGCGACAAGACCAGGCTGAGCAGCCACACATACCAGACATACCGCAGGCTGAGTAGCCAGAGATACCACAGGCTGAGCAGCCATATATACAGGAGCCTGCTGAGCATCAGGCTGAGGCTGTTGAGCAGCCTTTGTTTCACCGCTTAGTGGATCACCGCGTCAATCAACTACTGCCCGGGGAGGTAATTACTTTAAATTATTATTTAAATACTTAATTAGTTTAAATTATTTAATTATTTTAAATTATTTATTAATTACTTTTATTTTTTTACAGGAACGAGGTACGCTGAAGGTTGCATCTCACGGGGGAAGATATCCAGTATTAGACCTGAGGTGCACCACCATCATATTGCAGCATGGTTGCAGCAGGCGAGGCTATTTCAGTTGGACGCCACACCTCTCAACAACATCAACCATGAGCTTGTATCTGCTTTTGTTGAGAGGTGGCGTTCTGAGACTAGCTCCTTTCACATGAGCTTGTATCTGCTTTTGTATATGTACTCGTATTTTATCGACTTTATTATATTTTCGGTTTTTTTCGTTTGTTATTGTTATCGTTATCGTTATCGTATTTAAATAGATTTAAACTAATTTAAACTGAGTTTTTTAACTAATTTAAATTGTTTTTTTAATTAATTTAAACTGATTTGTTTAAAAATATAAATAAATAAATTATGCTTCCGAATTTATGTATAAATTCGGAATATATAAAATATATATTCCGAATTTATACATAAATTCGGAAGCTATTTTAAAAAAATTGCTTTCCGGAAATACACATAAATCCGGAAATTTTTTTACCCCCTTTCCGAATTTATGTGTATTTCCGGAAAGTTCACATTTTTTTTTAAAAAAATGAGGGTATTTTGGTCTATTTGGCTAATATGGGGGTATGGGAGACAAGTTGGGGGGTATGAAAAAAAAAAACCCTTCTTGCATTGTATAGGGGTACCAAAGTTTTACACAATGTGTCAATATTTGTTGCGCTAGTTATTTTCTCACATGTCACCCTTCAATCTCGTTTCTCTTTCATATTTTGACGCATGAGTCGATTTCTGGTATTAAAGAATAGTTTAGTAGGTGACCACACTAAAGTTATCTTGTGGCAAATATCTATCTATTAACCGGTGTTTTTATTTACCTGCTCACTCACCAGACAAAAATTAAATTGTGGCTAATATGTACTAACCATTTGATTGTTGTATAATGGTCACCGAATGTTTAGTAACTATGACTACGGAAATTCCTTAGTATCATAAGCCGTTGCCATCACGCATCACGTCATGGATTTTTTCTTGGGGAAAGAGTCATTTCGGTCTCTTAAAGTGTTAGGTGCTGTCAATTTAATCTCTCACTCTAATAAAAATGCAAAAACGTCCACTAATGTGTATTTCGCCATCAAATTAGTCTCTCACGTTAACTGTCTTCTTTAACTCCGTTAAAGTTTTTGATGTGACACGTTTAGTGCCACAGCGGTTGCCAAGTAGGGAGAATCAAATTGACAGTAAAAAAAAACATTTTTTAAATATTGGTTTAATAATAAATTACAATATATAACTGTATAACTTACTGTCATTTAATCACTTAAAAGTATAACTTATTGTCATTTTAATCTCTTAAAGGTATAATTTACTATCATTTCAGCCCCTACATAATTCTGCATAATTGGTAAAACACTTTGAGGGGTAAAAATGACTGTTTACCCCTTTTATCTATTCCACAATTAAATTTTCCAAAAAAAAATATCAGCTCCTCAATTGGTGGCAGACCATCATCTCATGCAGACAATGTATTTACTAATTGGCATCACAAACCATTAGATGTGCAAAAGGTTTGTGTGAGTAAATATTTTTTGCCAACTGCTCTTAAGTGTCAAAATGCAACCTTCTTTTTTTTTGTCGAGACCAGAGTATCCACTGCCGAACGCAGTGACTAATCCCCTCCTTGGATTGGAGGCACCTCGAAGGGTGGGGCAGCTGGCCCAAAGATTTAAAGTTGCTCCGTACCCAATGCGAGGATCGAATCAAAATGCAACCTTCTTCCAACAATTTCAAAGGCTTATCAACTATCTGACCATTAGTTGGCCATTGCGAGATTGAGACCCTGGTGGAAATTGTTTTACTTCAACTACTGGCTACTCTCAGTTCAAGTAGTGTTATTAAGGGGAAAAATTTGTTGGTGCAATTTTTATAGAACCTTGAGGACAAGGTTCAGGTAAACCTGTCGGCAATGATAGAGTGTTAATTAGGTTTAAATAAAAAAGTAGGAGAAAGTAGAAAAAGTGGGAGTGTGAAGAAAGCGCATTGGAAGAAGAAATTTGAAAAAAGTGGGATAGTAAATTACAATGTTGCCCTTAGTTAGATGAGTTTGTGATGTAAATATGTAAGCTTGTTTGGGTAATTTAAGTGTGATTTATTTGTTTAAATAGATTTGAAATTTGAAAAAAAAAGTAGGAGAAAGTAGGACAAAGTGGGGAGTGAGAAGAAAGTGGCATTGGGAGAAAAAAATTGAAAAAATTGGGATAGTAAAATGCAAAGTTGTCCTTAGTTAGATGAATTGTCAAGTAAATACGAAGGCTTGTTTGGGTTATTTAAGTGCGATTTGTTTATATAAATAGATATTAGAATAGATAAATAGATTTTAGATTAGATTAAGTGTGATTTGTTCGTATAAATAGATTTTGAACTTTGAAAAAAAAGTAGGAGAAAGTAAAAAAAGTGGTAGTGAGAAGAAATATTAATGCATTGGAGAAGAAATTTGAAAAAAGTGGGATTGTAAATTACAGAACTGTCTTTAGTTAGATGAGTTGTCAAGTAAATATAGAGGATTGTTTGGGTAATTTAAGTGTGATTTATATATATATATGTATAGATATTTGATTAGATACATAGATATTAGATTAAGTGTGATTTGTTTGTATAAATAGATTTTGAAATTTTAGAAAAACAAAGAGTACCAGAAAGTAGAAGAAGTGGGAGTGAGAAGAAAGTGTGATTTGTTTGTATAAATAGATACTAGATTAGCTAATTTTGTTATTTTAATGTTTTATTCTTTACTGTTGTATTGTTTTTCCCTTGTTTCTAGAATTTAGGTTTCAGTTGCATATCAAATTCAATGACAGGAAGAAAAATAGGAGATTTGTTTTATAAGCAAAAGTTATATAAAAGTGGTGAAAACAGGAACCCCAACCGTTCAAGATACAATGAGTCTCGTAAAATCTCTCTGGGTCAAAACCCCATAGAAAAAAGACCCAAAGAGATAAAAGAGTACTCCAATAATAGTGAGGCAAAAAGCTAATTACATTAGGAAATACTAAATTGTTAGAATAGGAGGAAATACTAAATTGTTATAGCAATAGATAAATAAATAATAGGTGAGCCTAAGCTGTCAAAAAAATATAATAGGAAATATAATTTCGGAACTATCTGAAATGAATTAACGTTTGAATATCAAAGGAGCAAATCAGCGCCGTACAATGACGAGGAGAGGAAAAGGAAGAGATTAGATGAACATCAACCTAAGAGGTAAAACACTTTTTCCAAAACCTCCATGGTATAATTTTCTTGAAAGATACTAGATTGTTCTAAAAGGCTGGGTTACTTTCCTAGTTCTATCATCTATGATGTTATAGTGATGGAAAATTTCTATGATGTTATAGTGATGGAAAATATTATAACTGTGATAACTGATAATCTTTGTTTGCTCCAACATTTTCCAAATTTCTTAAAAATGTTTGTTTGCTTTACTTTATAGTTTTATGTAATATGATGTTGTTGCCTTGATAGTTCATCGTAATACTATAATAATAACTTGGTTTTTCCCCCTTTTAAGCTTACTGTTAGGATTTGTAGTAAAAGACTTTCGGGCTTGTCTACTCTGGGTTACTTTAGTTTTTTTTTTTTTTTGGTGAAGGGAAATATGATTTCATTAAACAAGTGGGTCAGGCCCAAACCATACACCCAAAGGGTACAATAAGATGTCCAAACAATCATCACCAATTACAATATGCACGAAGAGCAGATCCCAAATCAGGTAAAAATAACCTAGCCGCAAAGTTCACCAAACCAATCAGAAATTCTTCATGCCTCTCACAATTGAACCAGAAATTGCCAAAAAAGAGCTCCAATCAGTTGAACGACCTTTTGTACCAGCTGATTATGAAACGATTGTCACGAATTGGAAGATCACTGAGCAAAATCACTGGCAAAAAGCTTCATCTCCGAAGAGCTTGAGCATCCTTTACAATGGCGCGACGGAGAAGAGGAGGAGGACGAAGAGCCCACGAGCCCTGCAGGAGATTATCACGAGCTAGAGAAGCAATGATATGCGCACACTGGTTACCATTTCTCTTGATCCAGGTAAAGGCAGAACTCTGAAAGTTAGATCTTAGAGTTAATATCATCCACAATTCCTTGGGTTACTTTAGTTAATTTATCCTTTATCCTTTAATGAGGAGTCTGTTACGGCCCATGAAGATGAAGAGGGGCGCATTTATGAAGAAGAGGATTATCCAATACCAAGAGGACGAGCCAAACGCAATAGGACCAAACCCAAGTGGACTGGTGACTACAAATTATCCATTTCGAAGACCAACTTTTTTAAGAGTGTTCTAGAATTTTATTTCCATTTTTTTATTTTTCTTTTATGTAATGACTCAGCAACTCTTGGGTGCTGAGGATAAGAATGACAGTTGTCCTATAGTTGCTATATTAGTACTAATGAATGAAGGGAATGGTCACTAGAAAATATTCACTCACAATTGTGTTGTTATTGTGTTATTGTTGTTTGCATTTACGTTTTTTGTCTCTCTGTTTCATCAACTTTCCCTCACGCATACAACTTTACCTTTCCAATTAGACCAAACACTAAAATCACGTAGCCCACACCTAACATTGGCGCTTTCATTGCATTACCTCCCTTCCTCCGTCAATCATGTCCGATTCACCACCACCAAGCCCCACCACCCCTAACAACCAACTCCACAACACCCTTCAACAACTGTTACAAAACCAACAAGCTTTCGAAACTCACCTCACCGCTCTCGCCGCGGAGCTCACCACTCTCTGTGCTCGTCTCCCACCGCCTGGTTTCACTGTTCCCACTGGTATGCAACAACCACTGTACCATACTTCATCGATTAAGCTCGATTTGCCTCGGTTCGATGGATCAGATCCTCTGGGTTGGATATTCAAGGTAAATCAATTTTTTGATTTTCACCAAACACCTGATGATCAGCGACTTCGCATGGCTTCGTTTTACATGGAGGGCGACGCCTTGACCTGGATCCAATGGATGCACTCAAACGGCCAAATTCTCTCCTGGGCAACGTTACTCCTCGCCGTCGAGCTTCGTTTTGCTCGTTCTATGTATGATGATCCAAAAGGTGTGTTATTTAAGCTTTGTCAAACTGGAACTGTCACTGAATATCAAACAGCTTTTGAGGCATTAGCTAATTGGATTACTGTCGTGAAGTCTTAGCCTTTCAGCCTATTACAATGACCCAAGCTTTAAATTTGGCCAAACTACAAGAGAAAAAAAATCAATGACAAACCCTTTGCTCACCGTTCTCAAACTTTCCCTACCACTTACCAAAACCCTAAATCTTCCACTCTCAAACCAAACCCTAACACCAACACCAACCCACCAATGACCATAGCACAAACTCAAACACACACCTATCAAATGTCTTTCACCTGCTGAGTTAGAGTCGCAGAGAACAAGGGCTCTGTTATAACTGTGATGAAAAGTTCCTACCAGGTCACAAATGTAAAAGACATTTCCATCTGCTGATTGAAGCCCCTGATGAACCAAAGTCACCCACTGAAACCCTCATAGCCCTCCTAACCACAACACCACCAACACCCACACAAAGAATTGAACCAGAAACTAATATAGATACTGCTCAGATTAGTTTTCATGCCCTCATGGGTCATTCTATTCCACAAACACTTCGTGTCCTAGGTCAACCTATTTGTGTGCTAATTGATGGTGGTAGTACCCAAAATTTCATTCAAGAAAGAGTAGCAAAGAAATTGAATCTGCCCTTCGAACAATCAAAACCCTTTAAAGTCTTAGTTGGTAATGGTGAAGAGCTTCTTGCTCCTTTATTTGCCCTAATATTTCCTTGATTTTGGATTCTCATGAGTTTTTGGTTGATTTGTTTGTCCTTCCTATTAGTGGCACTAAAATGGTGCTTGGAGTTCAATGGTTACAGTCCTTGGGACCTGTTCTTACTGATTATAATAAACTGACTCTGAAGTTTATGCAGCAAGGAAAAATAATAGAAATATCTACTGTACCCACACCCCCACCCGAGGCAGCCTCACTTCACCAATTAAAAAGACTTGTAGCAACAGATGCTATTGACACCTATTGCCAATTCCACATGCTGCAACCCTCACCACCACCCACCACAACACTCAACAATGAAGGCATTACCCCACTCCTCAATAAATTTTCCTCTCTGTTTGACACACCAACAACCATTCCACCATCTAGAACAATTAACCACCACATACCACTCCTTGAAGGAGCCAACCCTGTCAATATTAGACCTTACCGTTACCCACAATTCCAAAAACAAGAAATTGAGTCACAAATTCGTGAAATGCTTCAACAAGGTCTAATTTAACACAGTTCTAGTACTTTTTCCTCTCCTGTATTACTAGTAAGGAAAAAGGATGGTAATTGGCGTTTTTGTGTTGATTATAGAGCACTAAATGCTATTACTGTCAAAGACAGATTTCCCATTCCTTCTATTGAGGAATTACTTGATGAACTTTATGGAACTAATTGTTTTTCTAAACTGGATTTAAGGTCAGGCTACCATCAAATCCGTATGGACCCAAAAGATGTGCATAAAACTGCTTTTCGCACTCATCAAGGTCACTACGAATTTTTGGTTATGCCTTTTGGGCTTTGCAATGCCCCCTCTTCTTTTCAAGCAACAATGAATCTGATTTTTGAACCTTTTTTGAGAACATTTGTGATAGTTTTCTTTGATGACATTCCGGTCTATAGTAAATCTATTGATGAGCATGTTTTACACTTGGAAACTGTGTTAACTGTTTGTTGCAGCATCAGTTCTTCCTCAAGCAATCTAAATGCATTTTTGCTCAGCCTTCAATCAACTATTTAGGTCACATTGTGTCCCCTAATGGTGTGAGTCCTGATCCTGAGAAGATTGAAGCCATGACTGCTTGGCCTGCTCCTAAATCATTAAAACAGCTGCAAGGATTTCTAGGCTTAACTGGTTTTTATAAGAAATTCATCAAAAATTATGCAATCATTGCCCAGCCTTTAACTGAACTCTTGAAGAAGGAAGCTTTCATATGGTCAAATGCTGCTACTAATGCATTCCAGAGGTTGAAAAAAGCAATGACCGAATCTCCTGTGTTGGGCTTACCAGATTTTTCACAAGATTTCTAGTTGGAAACTGATGCATCCAGCATTGGTATGGGACCAGTTCTTATTCAAAATTGTCACCCCATTTCCTTCTTTTCCAAAAAAATTCAGTCCGAAGCTTCTCAACTCTTCCACCTATGTTCGTGAACTCTATGCCATTACTGCAGCAGTGAAGAAATGGCACACATATTTATTAGGAAGAAAATTCATTATTTACACTGATCAAAGAAGCCTTCGGGAGCTAATGACCCAAGTCATTCAGACTCCTGAGCAACAGTTTTACTTATCCAAGCTATTGGGGTTCTCCTATGAAATAGTTTACAAACCAGGAGCTCAAAATCGTGTAGTAGATGCACTCAGCAGAGTTTGTGACAACATTGATACTTGTCTTGCGATCACAGTTCCACTGTGGGAGTTCTTAGAAAAATTGAAGGCATTTTTTGCTACTAATGAGGCAGCAAAGACTCTTTTCTAGAAAGTACAGCAGCAACCTGATCTTCACTCTCCACTAAATATCAAGGGTGATTTTTTATTTCACAAAGAGCAACTCTTTATTCCTGACTCCACTGATATGAAGCATATGCTGCTTGAGGAATTTCACTCCTCTCCATTAGGGGGTCATAGTGGTATCCATAAGACATATGGTAGGATGAAAGAAAATGTGAATTGGGTGGGCATGAAGAAAGACATCACAAACTTCATCAATGCTTGTGTAGTGTGCCAGGAAACAAAATCACCTAATCACCTGCCTTATGGGCTTCTCCAGCCACTGCTAGTACCCACAGCTGTTTAGGAGGATATCTCTCTCGATTTCATCACAGGGCTGCCTTCATTCCAAAAGTATACCACTATACTAGTGGTAGTTGATCGGTTCTCAAAGGCAGCACATTTTGGAAAGCTTCCTACTCATTATACTGCTTCAAATGTGGCTGATTTATTTCCTGAAATGATTTGCAAACTCCATGGGATGCCCAAGAGCATTGTCTCAGACAGGGATCCTATCTTTTTGAGCCATTTTTGGCAAGAGACTTTTCGGTTAAGTGGAACCAAGCTTAGAATGTCTTCAGCTTACCATCCACAGAGTGATGGCTGTCGTGACCGGGGTCCCGACGTGGACGGCTCAAAAATAGATTATTTAAGGGAGTCGCCACCCAATTTATTAAATAGGAAAAATTGAGAAAAACCTAACTTAAAGTTATTGGTCTACGAAAACTAGGTTGGATTCAGGAGTCGGTTATGCAAAGGGAAGGGCGAAAACTTAATTCCACTACACCCCTAATACATCCGTTCTAAGACGGTTACCTAAAATTCGATTGTGCAAATAAATTACAAATTATTTGTTTACCGCAAAAATAATATTTAATAGTAGAAAACAATAAAGACTAATTTAGAAAAATTCAATTTTGACTTGACGGGGAAACCCCGCTCCTACGTATCCTCTGGTGCAATGAGGAACTCAAAAGTCACGTAGTTCTTCCTGAAAATATTGTTGGTTGGTTGATTTTATTTTTTTGAAGGGGTTTGAGATCACCAAGTAGTACAACTCAGGCGTCTCACACCAGGATTTGACAAGATGTCACATCTCAGCCAATCCCTATTTTTGTATTATTTTTAGGAAAATAGGTGCTAAAGAAAATAAAATTGATTATTTAGAAAAAAAGGTTAATTTTTTGTGCTTGATGGGGAAGCCCCGCTCCTACGTATCTCCGCGTGCGGAGAATCAAAGGCTACGTAGTTCTTCTATAGAAAATACTTATGTGTTGATAGATTTTAAATTTTTTCGAAGGGGTTCAAGGTCAAAGCTGTACAGCTAAAGTCCCTTAAACCGGAATTGACAAGGTGTACACCTTGATCAAAACCATTTTTATAAATTTTTTTAGTGAAATGAAACCATATATTTAGGGAGAATAAATAAAAAACGAAATGGGGTGAAATAGTAAAAATAGGGGTGCGATTAAGGAGGGGCGTTGCATTAGAAAACAGGGGTGCAAACAGCGAGCCTAGTAATGGTTTCAGATTTACTAGGCTCACGAATTCTGGGCTTAAAATGGGGGTTTATATTAATGAATTAATGAATAAATGGGGTGTAAGGAGTAAAACTGATAATAAATTAAAAGAACAAATAAATAAAACAGAACCTAGACTATTTAAGGCCCACGATCACAATTTAAACCTAATTTTCATTTCCCTTCTTTCCACACTCTGCCGCCAGCAACACCAAATGGAGAGAGAGAGAGGAGACCCGAAATTCTTGGCCCTTTGAGAGAGATTTCCGGCGCCGTTTCCGGTGACGAGGTGGTCGGCGACGCAGGGTAAAACGACGGTGACGTCGTGAGTTTCGCGAACGCAAAAGGGGAGGTTCACGTGGTGGCGCTTGGAGGACGGCCACCGTAGACGGTGGCCGGAGCTAAGGTACTATATTTATTTTCTTTTCTTCTCCTATTCTCCTACGGTTCTAATCTCCTCCTCCTAATTCTAATTGATTTTTTTATTTTATTTTATTTATCTAAACCCTAATTTTTAAGTCTGATTTTTATCAATTTTTTTTTACACAAACCTAATGGCATTTCTAATCAGTTTCAAATACAAATCCCTGATTTTATTTTTATCTAAAAAAACAACAAAACAGAACACTAATCCTAATGTTATTCACGTATTTTTTTAGTTTTTAGGACTAATTGCATAAAAAAAACACAAAAAAAAAAGCTGAGCTATAACCTGTTTGATCAACCTTATTTCAAAAAAAAGTCATAATTTAAACATACACATATTTTTAGAACAAAGTAAAAAAACAACTAAGACCAACCTTTACTCCAGCTTCAGAATAGATTCCCTTTGCTTATTGTGGCCACTGCTTCCTCGCTGCTACTGCTACTGCTACTGCCTCTCTGTTTCAGAACTCCCCCTTCTTTGAACAAAACTTTGGAAACAGGGTTTCAGCGTGAAACCTTATTTCTGATTTTTTTCGTAACTTTTGTATCAATTCTGTCTCCCCCATTTCTGCTGGTTTGCTCTCTTTTTATACTAAAAAAAAAAAGAATCAAGGCATTGATGGTGCAACATTTTCTTTCCATTTTCAGGGAGAACCAGCTGTGAACAAACTTGCTGAGCAAGAATTAGGGTAAATGGCAGCAGTTGCAAGCCATGATGAGTCGGGTCCTGCTGTTCTGGGCTTTTTTTCTTGTATTTGTTTTATTGTAATTTTCATTTATTTGGCCCCTTTGAAGTCTATTTTTTGTAACTTTGGCATTTTTGGGCCAATTATAAATGGACATTAGGACTTATTATTTCTTGCACCTCCCTTTTCATTATTATTATTTTCGTTTTTTATATTAAAAAGATATAACAAAATTAGACAATTAATTAAACTCTACCCCCTTTTTTTTATATATATTTTTTTTGAATTAGCACATTTTTCTAAATACTTTCAAACAACTAAAAAAAAGTAATAATAACGCAAGATTAGTAAATTAGCGCAAAACGACCCTTTTGAGGGATTAAAAAAAATGAATAAACGCAAAAACATTTTTTTGTGATTTTTTTTCTAAAAAAAAATTGAAAAAATTCCGGTTAAAATTGGGTTTTCACAATGGCCAATCTGAAATTGTAAACAAAGCTTTAGAACAGTATCTCAGGTGCTTTGTGTTTGATCATCCCAAGCAATGGGTCAAGTTTCTACATTGGGCAGAGTGGCACTACAGCACAACAGTGCATTCTGCAACTGATAAAACTCCTTTTGAGGTTGTCTATGGCAAAACTCCACCTTCCCTACCTCAGTATATTTGTGGTTCTACAAATTTAGCGGCTGTAGATTCTGAGTTCACTGCCAGAACTGATATATTGGAAACTCTCAAAAACAAACTGCTCAAAACACAGCAACACATGAAACTTCATGCAGATAAGAAAAGACTTCCCCACTCTTTTGCAGTTGGTGACTTGGTGTTTATCAAGTTGAGACCATATCGTCAGAGCTCCTTGCGTACTCAACGCGCACACAAATTGTCCAAAAGATATTATGGTCCATTTAAATTGTTGAAATCTATTGGTGCAGTAGCTTTTGAGGTAGATCTCCCTGCTCATAGCAAAATTCATCGTGTTCTCCATGTTTCTCAACTGAAGCCCTGCAAAGATGCTGCTGTCAAACCACTGGAACTACCCCGTAAGGCTAGGAACAACTCACCAATCATCACTCCAGCTGCTGTGTTAAACTCTCGTTCTGTCAATGGTGACTCTGAAGTTCTTATCCAGTGGCAAGGTCTATATCTGGAAGATGCTACTTGGGAAAATGTCACTGAATTGAAGAAGAATTTTCCATCTTTCCACCTTGAGGGCAAGGTGACTGTGCAGAGGGAGGCAGTTGTTACGGCCAATGAAGATGAAAAGGAGCCCATTTATGAAGAAGAGGATTATCCAATACCAAGAGGAAGAGCCAAACGCAATAGGACCAAGCCCAAGTGGACTAGTGACTACAAATTATCCATTTAGAAGACCAACTTGTTTAAGAGTGTTCTAGAACTATATTCCCATCTTTTTATTTTTCTTTTATGTAATGACTCAGCAACCCTTGGGTGCTGAGGATAAGAATGACAACTATCCTATAGTTGCTATATTAGTACTAACGAATGAAGGGAATGGTCACTAGAAAATATTCACTCACAATTGTGTTGTTATTGTGTCATTGTTGTTTGTATTTACATTTTTGTCTCTCTGTTTCGTCAACTCTCCCTCACTCATACAACTTTACCTTTCCAATTAGACCAAACCCTAAAATCACGCAGCTCACACCTAACGGACTCTCCCTTATGTTGTCATCAGATTAAGCCAGGACATCTAAACGGACTAGGTTTTAGAATGACCCAACCCATCACGAGCCTTTCACTTATTATAGCCCAACAGTATTATTCATTAATATATTTAAGTGCATTATTTAATAAGTATTATAATTGATATAATAATTATCTAATTATATTTTAATTAATTGATTAAGCTAATCTATAATTGAAGAGAAAATCCAACACTTGTCCCTTCCCAATACATATATGAGAGCAGATAAAATCATTTGATCGGTGAGAAGAATGCAGTTATTTTGCCCATTTTTGATGGACAAAGGCACTAAATATCCATTTTTGAAAGCGAAAGTTACAAGCATAGAACTAGTTTCAAGCCGTAAATTAATCTGAACTTAATATATATTATAAAATAAAAATAACTTTTATACACCCAATGTAATAATCTATTCATTTTCCTACGCACACATGGTAATAGAATGCTTGCGTTTGCTTAACTTTGCATATGTTTGTATTTAAAGTTTCTTGTTTTCCATGTTTTTTCATAATTCTTCTTTTCCGGCTAACACTTTCCTATGTTTTATTTTTTTGCAACATGATGTTACGTTAACTACGTAAATTTCTTATTTATTTATTTATTAACATATAATTATTTTTTTCTAGGAAACATGATGAGTATGCATGGAGATGAGAAGAAAATATTTGTTGTAGTTTGCACTCTACTCGTTCTTTCTGTGTTTCTTATGTTACTCATATTGCTGGAGTATTTTAGAGTTTACATAGCTAGTCCAAAACGACCTAAGAAATTAGTTGAGTTTTCATATAATTCAGCTACTCGCCTTCCATTAGATCAACATGAATGTACGATGTGTCTACAAGACTTTGTAGACAATCAAATCATTTAAAGAACATCATTTGGACACATACACCATAAGGATTGTTTGTCCAAATGGTTATCAGGACATGAAACTTGTCCAATTTGTAGGGCAAGAGTTTTATAGGTTTAAATTATTTTTCAAAGGTTGTAGCATTTATCAAAGCCTTGTAGCTTAATTTACAAGATTCGGTGACAATATTTAATTGGCTTAAATACAGTTTTGATCCCCTAAGTTTCACCAACTCACGATTTTAATCCCCCAAATTTTAATTTCACGAATTTGATCCCAAGTTTCCCAATTTGTAAAATCAGGGTCCCCCACTAATCTGGTCAAATTTGATGCTGACCTGTCCGCCACTTAAACTACGTGCCAGCCATGCTGGCATGCCAAAGTAGCTTTTTATATTAAAAATTGTTATTTTTATTTTAACATTTTGTTTATATATATACATTTATATAATATTTAAGAAATTAGAAATTAAAAAAGGGTTAAAATCAGTTCACGATGGGTTTCTGGATTCATGATGTTGATGAATCAATTCTGAGTTTCTGGGTTCATTGGTTGCCAATTTGTTGCGTTTCAATTTGAAAATTCATCTTCAGCAACATAAAAGCAGAACAGATGACGATAGCAACTGTTCTGCACTGTACTTCCGACCTTGAAGGATGGTCCGAGGTAGTTAGTGGTTGATATCCTTAGTCAATGACCGTGTCCGATCCTGCTGGTGTTGTACCTGCAATATTACTCCGATGCTAAAGTCAGTGGAATAGTCTTAATTAAGTGATAAATATGAGTCTGCTTACCATTAATGAGGCAATGAATGTTGTATTTATAGAGTGAGGTGGGGTTGATTCCAATGAATTAGGACCGTCCGATCTGGTGGTTTGATCTGAGCCATTGATGTTCGGACTGGGCCCTTTGATATTGGGCTTTCGTGTGGTGAGAATAGAGCCGAAAGAAGGGGTGTATGTGGTCAAAAGACTAACCATAACAGTTGCCCCCCAAGTCTGGTCGTCTTAGAGGCGATCTTGACTTTGACGAGATTACGATCACTTCTTCATGATCTCCGAATGAGCAGTGATATTTCAGACGTTGCTACGAGATGGGGAGGCGATCTTATCTGTCCGATGTCTGATGAGATACGAAGCGGTCTTTCTTACCGATCTCGAGTATGGTCTGATAGTGATGAAGTGAATTTTGACCGATCTCGAGTATGGTCTGATAGTGATGAAGTGAATTTTGACCGTTATAATAAATTCGAATTTCGAAATGGTGCCTTTGCATTTATTGCGCTTGTCAGAGCGCGTTTCCCAATGGCGGCTAATGATGGTGACGCTTTGGTAGGCGTGTGCGTGTGTCGAAAGCCTTCGATGGGATGGGTCGATTCGATTTGGGCCCAATCCAGTTCTGCGAGGCCCACTATAAATAGGGGTTAGGTTCCCTGCTTTATTCCTGATTGCCAATTTGCTCTGCATACCGATCTTCATATCCGAGTTTAAGTTCGTCGATTAGGAGGATAGTGGCTAGAGTTTCACCATTCCAGTGGGTTCAAGTGCTCGATTTTCGCAGAAGTTTATCAGTGAGAGCTTTGTTTGTGCGAGGTTAGTTCTTTTCTCAATCTCTTTGTTTGTTTTTTCTTCGAATAGTCATATTTGCCCCCATTTCTTTAGTTGCCACAGGGTGGGGGTTGTCAGGTCGGTTTTAAGATCGGTACGGACCCGTTAGGTCGTTACTCCTGACTTTCCCATGCCCCCATTCCTGCAGGTTTTAAAACTGGCGGTTCCCAAAAAAACTCGTAGGCAGATTTTCCAGCAACCCCCGCAACTTGCGAGCGTGATGGCCTCTAGTGGAGAGAATGTCGATGGTCGTCGTTCCGACACTGTTCCGGTTATTCCCGAAGTTCAAGATCATCCTGATTCAGCCCCGACTAGCGAACAAGTGGAGGACGATCCTGAGGTTGGTCGTCATACTTCTGATGATGGGGAGCAGTCTTCTGAGGATGTGGTTATCGTTGGTGTAAAAAATACGGAGACCGATGTCGTCGTGGTGGAGACGGCGTCTTCTGAATCGATGCGTTCCGATGATGAGCAAGGGTCTTCGCATACTCAGGAATTTGCCGTTGACTTAGCTGCCGAGGCTGACGATCGTATATCTGTTTTGACTGATGGTTATTCTAGCACTGGTCCGGGGCGAGTCGATCTTCCTATGCCTTATGACGTGAATGTTCCTCGTATTCTAAATTGGGTCGCTTCTTCTGTTACTGAAACAAGATCTCTGTACGAAGCAGGGGAAGATATGAGCACTTTTGTAAATAAGTTATCCATTCGGGGCCGACTTTGGAACGTTGAGGGAATGAGATCCGATGAGCACGCAGCGACCTGGCCAGGATCCTTGAAATTTGTCATGTATGATGTATTGGTATCCGATGTGCATATTCGTCCACCGTTTACTAATCTTCAACAGACTGTTTTGGCGAGATTGGAATTGGCACCTTCGCAACTTCATCCCAATGGTTGGGCGTTTCTTCGAGCCTTTGAATTGATATGCCTTGAACTTGATCGTCCAGTGTCCGCCGATCTATTTTTTCATTTGTTTGAGGTGAATAGGAATAGAGAAAGAGGCGAGGAAGGGAACGCTTGGGAGCATGTGAGCCTTCGGTCTCTGAAAGGTGCCAAGATTTTCCGGGCTTATTCAGATTCGCTGAAGGGGAGGTGGAAGGAGCTTTTTTATTTTGTTGAACCGGTGAATAGTGAGGCAATTGACCATGTGGGGAGATTTGATTCGGATGGGCAAACTTTGGTGTCTACTAAGTTTCCCATAGGATGGGGACTCGGTCATTATAACCGATCTCCTAGATCCTATCATGTCGGCGAATCTCATCTTTGCCGTGCTGATATCCTGACCAGAGATATTTTGTTGTTTATTTCATCTCAAGTGCCCTATACCAAGCATAAATATCGAGGTATTCCTGTCGATCGTCTGGTTAAATGTGCTACCAGAAGAAAGGTTATGGGGGTTCTAGGTAGGGTCGTATTTTGGTCTGTCAATTTATCTTTTGGCAGATAATTGTTGATGATTTTGACTTATTCGTTCAATTTTTTCTTTGTTTTCAGATACGATGGCAGGAAGTAGGATTGCTCAATTGAGAAGGTTAGCGTTGGAGAATCTGGGGGTCGAGGAAGGTGATCATGTGAACCCAGAAGTTCCAGAAAATATTCCCGATTTAAGCGGTGCCGTTCATGTTTCCCCGATCAGGACCGTCCACGAGGAACAGCTGCAGGAGAATCTTGGGGAAGATCTTCAGCATCGGAAGAGAAAACCGGTGAATGAGGGAGCCTCTCCAAAGCAGGCGAAGAAGAAGAAGGTGATGATTCCAACAGATTCTAAGTCTTCCAAAGGGCATAGATCTTCTAAGAAAGCAACTCCTGTTCCCGTGGATGCGAGTTTTATGGAAAAGAACATGGAGGAATACCTTACCGATCCAGTTAGTGCGGCCGCAAAGCTGTTCGTTCACTTGGCCGACGTTACCAAATTGCAGAGGGAGGAGATGGAACGTCGTCATGAAGGTGAGGTGTTCTTTCTGGAGTTCGTTTTGCCGTTCTTTTTTATCTTCCTTATTGACTTTTATTTGTTTTTCAGAGTCGGTAACCAGTGAGAGGGCCAAGTTATTCAATGCTCTGAAAGAACTGGCAGAAAAGAATAAAGTCCTGGGTAACACTCTGAACGACCTGAAGACTTTGAAGGCTTATGTGGATGATCTTGAAAAATCCCATAATTCTGCTAAGTCGCAGATCGAGGATAGCACTGTTCGTATCGGTCAGCTGAACGATCGGATTGGAGTGCTTGAAGGAGAGAGGGAGATTGTTGAAGATACAATTAAAAGGTTGGAGGATCGGATTCAAGAGCTCATGGCGTCGCTGAAAAAATTCGAGGAGAACAAGGCTGGGACTAGTTCCACTCTTGAAGATCGATGCGCCGTGCTTGAGAAAGAGCTTGCCCAAACCCGTGCTGAGCTGATAAAATCTAAGAAGGAAGCGCGGACTGCCGCCGATCTCGCTTTGGAAATGGCAGGAGACGGCTTCGATCTTGCACTTGATCAAATTGCTCTTGTTTATCCTTCTCTTAATCTTGACAGAGCCGTCCTGAATGTGGATCATGAGATCGAGGGAGACCAGATTGTGAAGGTTGATATCAAGACTAGTGTGAAGACCGTGGTTCATCCCAGGTCTGCCTGATTTATGTTCAGATTCAGTTTTGTAAGAGATCCGGTTTTGATTTAGATTTTAGTTTTTGTTTATAAAACTTGAGGTCTCGGCCGTTTCCGAGGTGGTTGTAATGAAAGTAATTTTGTATTTGTCACCGTAATTATCAATTTTTATAGTCTTGACTTTATAGTTCTTTGATAAGAAAAATGACAAATGTGGGACGTAGGTATAAAAAGGTTTTGAGAGGAGCTCTTCAAACGTTTTTTAGAGAGGACCTGTTTGAGAATTTTCGTAGGTTTTAAAAAGGTTTGAGAGGAGCTCTTCAAACGATTTAAAAAAAACCTGTTGAGAACTCTCGTAAGATCGGGCCTAAGGACAGTTTACCAGGACTCGGCCCAGATTTAACTCGTCGATTAGGGTTCTTGGCTACTAAGGCCAATGATCGAGTTAAGGAGAAATCCTTAACGGACCTTTCGTACCTTTTGGGCAGTTTACCAGGACTCGGCCTGGATTGAACTCGCCCCTAAGGGTTGTGACTGCTTTGGCCACGTATGGAGATCTTATGAGATCGGTCCAAGAATTAGTCTAAATGCTTTTGTAGATTTATAGTGGTAGGGACTACCGTTACACAAAAATGGCACACGCAAAACCGTCGTGTCCTTAACTGTAATAGCTTTTCAACTTTGTGGTGTTCCAGCTTCGGGGGATCTCCTTTTTGCAAAGTGTTTCCAATTTGAAAGCTCCGGTACCGGTCTTACTTTTAACACGGTAAGGTCCTTCCCAATTGGGTGCTAATTTTCCTTGCGAAGCATTTTTCAAACCAATGTCAGCTCTTCGAAGGACTAAGTCGTCGATTTCGAAATCCCTGGGGATGACCTTGGCATTGTATCGAGTTGCAACGCTTTGTTTGACGATGGCTTCTCGAAGTGTGGCTCGTCCTCGAACTTCGTCGATGAGATCGAGGTTTTCTTTTAAAGCTTGGTAATTTTCTGCGGGTTTTTTGGGATTCGCTACTCTCCAACTTAGCTCGCTGATTTCCACCGGGATGACCGCCTCGCTGCCATAGGATAGCCGGAACGGCGTTTCTCCCGTTGAGCTTTGAGGGGTTGTTCGGTAAGCCCAGAGAACATATGGGAGTTCTTCTACCCAATTACCTTTGGCGTCGTTCAGTCTTTTTTTTAAACCGTTAAGGAGTATCTTGTTGGCTGCTTCTACTTGACCGTTAGTTTGAGGGTGTTCTACGGAAGTAAAATGATGATTGATTTTGAAGTCGGACATCACTTTCCTGAAACCTTTGTCGGCGAATTGAGTCCCATTATCAGTGATGATCGATTCGGGGATCCCGAATCTGCTCATGATGTTCTTTTTGAAAAATTTCAGACAGTTCCTGGCGGTTATGGTGGCTAAGGGCTCTGCTTCAATCCATTTGGTAAAATAATCAATTGCTACTATGAGAAATTTGTTTTGGCCTGGAGCAGTTGAGAATGGACCTAGGAGATCTATCCCCCATTGGGCAAAGGGCCATGTGGAGGATAGATTTCGAAGTTCGGATGCTGGGGCGACGTAAACGTTGGCGTAGATCTGGCATTTTTTGCACTTTTTGACGTAGTTTTTGGCATCGCCTTCCATGGTCGGCCAATAGTATCCTGTGCGTAGAGCTTTTCGAGCTAGGGAACGGGCGCCAAGATGTTGCCCACATATTCCTTCATGAATTTCAGCTAGGACGGAATGTACTTGTTCCCTTTCAATGCATTTTAATAATGGTGAGGAGAGGCTTCTTTTGTACAATGTATTATCTATGACTGAGAAGGCGGAGGCTTTTCTCCTGATGATTTTTGCTTCTACCGAATCTGGAGGTTCAATTCCTGTCTTGATGTATTCCAATATTGGAGTGATCCAACTTTGGTCCTCCTCAATCGTACAAATAGCGGAACTATAAGTCGGAATAAGGGAGATACTGGGTCTTCTAAGTAGTTCTTGGATGATTGTCCGGTGATTACCGGCGACCTTGGTGCTGGCGAGTTTTGATAGGATGTCCGCCCTCTGGTTCTGGGATCTGGGGATGTGCTTTACTTCGGCTGTTCTAAACTGTGTGAGTAACTCTCGGATTCGGAGCTGGTATTTCAGCAGGGTTGGATCCTTGGTCTCAAATTGATTGTTTATTTGTGAAACGACCAAGAGTGAGTCCGTGTAGAGATTGACCTGAGAGACTCGTAGGTCAATTGCTAATCGTAACCCTGCGATGCAAGCCTCGTATTCTGCTTGATTATTAGTTGTTTGGAAAGCGAAGGTAAGGGAGACTTCAATGATTACCTTATCCGGGCTTTCCAACATTAGACCCGCGCCGCTTCCTTTGGGGTTGGAAGATCCATCGACGTGTAGAGTCCAGACGTCGTTAATAGGATCAGCAGGAATCATTTCTGCTACAAAATCTGCTAGAACTTGGCCCTTCATCGTCGTACGAGATTCGTACTTGATTCCAAACTCGGAGAGTTCTACCGCCCATTTGATCATTCTTCCGGCAAGGTCGGGTCGATGTAGAATCTGCCTTATTGGATAGTTGGTGCGTACGACTATCTGGTGTGCCACAAAATATGGTCGGAGGCGTCGAGCTGCGACGACTAAGGCGAGGGCGATTTTTTCTATTTGCTGATATCTGCATTCGGGTCCCTGGAGTGCTTTGCTTACAAAATAGATCGGACTTTGACCAGTTTGTGTTTCCCGGATAAGAACGGCGCCCAAAGCTTCTTCCGAGATTGATAGGTATGAGTACAGAGTTTCTCCCTCGTATGGGCGAGTAAGGATGGGTGGTTCTGAAAGTGCTTTTTTGAGTTGTTGTAAGGCTTCGTCTTGCTCGTTTGTCCAGTTGAACTTTTCTTCGTTGTCCTCCTTTTCTTTTTTCAAAAGTTTGAATAAAGGGAGAGATTTGAATGCCGCGTTTGACAGGAATCGTGATAAAGCGGCGATCATTCCATTGAGTTTTTGGACCTCTTTTTTGGAAGTTGGAGTCCGCATTTCAGTCACAGATCGACATTTGTCGGGGTTTGCTTCAATTCCCCTCTTTGTTAGATAGAAACCGAGGAACTTTCCAGCTCGGACCCCGAAAGTGCATTTTTCTGGATTTAGTCTCATGTTATTTTTCCTGATTTCAGTGAAGATTTCTTGAAGGTCTTTTACGTGGTCGTTTTCCCGCTCACTTTTTGCAATCATGTCATCAAGATAGACTTCAACGGTCTTGCCTATCTGTTTTTGAAAAACTTTGTTCATCATTCTTTGATAAGTGGCTCCGGCGTTTTTTAAACCGAAGGGCATAACTCGGTAGGCGAAGTTGCCTTGGTCCGTCATAAAAGCAGTCTTCTCTTGATCGGGGGGAAACATGGCGATCTGATTGTAACCAGAGTAAGCGTCCATGAAAGAAAGTAGGCGAAAACCGGAGGAATTGTCAACGAGGCGATCAATACTTGGGACTGGAAAGGCGTCTTTCGGACAGGCTTTGTTTAGGTCGGTATAATCGATGCACATACGCCATTTACCGTTGCTCTTTTTAACTAGTACTGGATTGGATAACCAAGTCGTGTATTTGACTTCTGTTATAAAGTTTGCTTTGATTAAATCTTCGACAGTTTTTGCGGCGGCGATGGTTTTCTCTCCACTCTGAGCCCGTCTTCTTTGAGAGACCCATCTTGCTTCTGGATTGACGGTGAGTTGGTGACATGCTACTTCTGGCGGGATTCCGGGCATATCGTTCGCCGACCAAGCAAAAAGATCGGAATGATCTTTTAAGCAGCGAGTGAGTTCGATTTTTACTTCTTCGGATAGGTCTGCTCCAATCTTTACCGTTCTGGTAGGGTCGTCTCCGAGTTGTATTTCGATGGATTCTCCCTCAGGCTGGGGCCTTCTCATTTTCTTTTTGAGTTCTCTGGCCAACTTATTGTCATCTTCATTTTCCGAGCTG
The DNA here is from genome assembly GCA_963573325.1 of Astragalus glycyphyllos. NCBI lineage: Eukaryota > Viridiplantae > Streptophyta > Magnoliopsida > Fabales > Fabaceae > Astragalus > Astragalus glycyphyllos. The sequence goes on from OY754308.1 coordinate 23,266,472, forward strand.
TCAGGGTCGTATCTTGCATCTAAATCGGTTAAGTTGACTTCGGCTGATCTTCCTGTAATTTCTTTATCTTTGGTTGGCTCGAGTGAAAAACCTTCTTTATCTTGGGCCTTTTTTTCTGCTTTTGTCCATAGGAAGAAACATCTCGAGGCGGATTCAAGGTCTGAGTTTAATGTAATGACTTTGTTGCACAGAGAGTGGAATTTCATTTTTAAGTGAGTGGTGGAGGTTACTGCTCCGAGCCTTCCCAGGGTCGGTCTTCCAATAATACAGTTGTATATCGATTCACATGGTAAGATGAGGAATTTTGTTTTGATGATTCTTATCAAAGGTTCCTCACCGTAGGAAACCATCAGTTCTAGGTGTCCAAGAGGTTTAGTTCGAGACCCATTGAATCCTGATAGTGCCGATCCTCTGTAAGGAGCGATGTCTTCTTTATCGATTCCCATTCTTTCCACGAGGTCGAGGAAAATGATGTCTGAAGAACTCCCTTGATCGACCAAAATCCTTCTAATTTCTTTATTGGCGATTACAGCCGTGATAACTAGTGGTACGTGTTTGTTAGGTTTTCCATCTAGAAGGTCTTCATCTCCAAAAGACAACGGAGGTCGGTTTGAAGGTGTTTGTGCGATTGAAGTGGACGCTATGTTGAGTAGCTCTTTCCATTTTCGTTTCATTGTCTTCCCGAATTCTTCGTGGGCGAAACCTCCTGCGATCATCATCATCACGGACCGTCCTTTTGATTTCCTTGAATCAAATTCGTCGTCGTCAGACTCGGCTTTGATCTTTCCCTTTGTTCTGGGTTCCTGTTCCCGTTCTTCTTTTTTCTCGTCAGCTCGACGCTCTGGTTTGTTTACATAGCTAGCAAGTTTTCCCCTTTTAATCATATCCTCAATGTCATCTCTCAAGGCGTTGCAATGGTTGGTGTCGTGACCGTTACTCCGATGGTATCGGCAGTATTTGTTAGAACGCTGTCCTGGTTTGTTGGTGAGTGGTTTTGGGAATTTTTGGTCTCTGAATTCCGTGTTCCAGCATTCACCCAGAATTTGAGCTTGAGTGACATTGAGCTCGGTGTAGAATTGATGACGGTTTCGAGGTCGGGGATCCCTGGAGCCTCGGCCGTCGTTTTTCTGATCTCTTTCATTTGGGGGTTTTGATGATTCTGTGATCGGTTGTGGTTTCTTACCGACCATCGCGCTTTCTTCTTCGTTGATAAAACATTGGGATAGCTGGAGGAAATCTTGGAGGTTCTCTGGCTCCCATGTGTTGATGTGTTTTTTGAACGGGCTTCCGGGACGCAGCCCCATTCCCATGAAGTAAACTCGGAAGGCATCATCGAGGTTCCGGACTCGAACTGCTTCCTTATTAAATCTCTCTATATATTGTCTTAAAGATTCGGAGTTCTCTTGGATGATGGACGCCAAGATGTTTTTGTTTTTTGGCTTGCTTTTGGAATGAGAAAAATTTGCTGAGAATAATTTGGCCAGTTGGTCCCACGAGGAGATTGTGTTTGATTTGAGGGTCTCAAACCATTCTGATGCTATTTTTTCCAATGTTAGGGGGAAAATTCGGCATTTCATTTCTACGGGGACGTTGCGATACTGCATTACTGTGTCGAAGTAACTCAAATGTCTGTCTGGGTCGCCCGTTCCATCGTAGGTCTTCAATCCTTCTGGAGGTTTTTCGAGATATCTGGGCACCGGGTATTGATCAATTTTATTCGTAAAAGGGCCTTTGCGTTTGGTTGTTTGACTCGGCGGTGGAGATCGGTGCCGATGGTGCGGGTGCCTACGGTTTTGAGGGCGATATTTTCTAGGGGAATATTCTCTACTCCTGGATCGTTGCCTAGGAGAAGAGGATGCTAGAGAAGAACGTATTTCGGATGAAGAGTTGGTGTCTGCCCTACCGATGTATGGCGAACGGGAAACTTTCCTTTCGAGCCTACGAGGAGGAGAACGATGGTAGTGTCGTCTTTTGGGTGGAGACCGATGGCGCTTTCGGGTAGGATTTCTTCTTTCGGATGAATCTCGGTCGGGCGAGACTTGATCCGGGATATTTCGAGCTCGGAGCTCCGCCACCTGTGCTTCAAGATCTGTAAATCGGTAACTCCTTTCTTGGTTTGCCAATTCATGTCGATTGAGCAGTAGGACGAGCTGTTGGACAGCATCGGTCGGGACAGAAAGTTGATTTTGTGGAGGTACGCGATTCCTTGTGGAGCTTCCGGGTACCAAAACGAGGTCCGGATTTTGATGTTGGGCTCGCCCTTGATCGGAGTTTGGAAGGTTCTGAACGAATCCGTCCGGGGTTGCCTGAGGTTCGGCCAAATGGGGCATGACCGATCTGAGGATTGGGTCGGGATGGATTCCCACTGTGTGGCTGGTTGCCTTGGAACGAAGGTTTCTGTACGTCATTGATTAAGGCGAGGGGAGAAGAACTTGGTTCTGAGAACTCCCACTGTGGTCGCCAATGTTCTGCACTGTACTTCCGACCTTGAAGGATGGTCCGAGGTAGTTAGTGGTTGATATCCTTAGTCAATGACCGTGTCCGATCCTGCTGGTGTTGTACCTGCAATATTACTCCGATGCTAAAGTCAGTGGAATAGTCTTAATTAAGTGATAAATATGAGTCTGTTTACCATTAATGAGGCAATGAATGTTGTATTTATAGAGTGAGGTGGGGTTGATTCCAATGAATTAGGACCGTCCGATCTGGTGGTTTGATCTGAGCCATTGATGTTCGGACTGGGCCCTTTGATATTGGGCTTTCGTGTGGTGAGAATAGAGCCGAAAGAAGGGGTGTATGTGGTCAAAAGACTAACCATAACAGCAACAAAAAAATCACAAAACATAGAAGAGAGAATAGAGTAAGAGAAGAAACAGGAAAAAATAGAAGTAGCGCTGAAACACGTCATAAAAAGCAAAATAGAGGAAGAAGACAATAATGAAACTGAGAAGAGAATTAAAAACAGAGGAAGAAGGGAATTAGGAAAAGAGTGAAATTGAGAAATTAAAATCTGGAACCGAAACTTTCTTCATCGTCAACTTCTTCTTCGTTGGCTTCTTCCTTACCTTTAGTGCCATCATGAATTGGGAACTTGATTCTGGCATCTTATTTGAATTTAGCACCTCACATATCGGAAATTCTCGATTCTTCTTTGAATTTGGTTTAGGCATCATGAATTGAGAATTTTGATTTTTTGAGAACTTGGTGCCATCACGAATTGAGAATTGGGAATTTGGTGCCATCTCTATTTAGGGGTTTATAATTAATTATTAATAATATAAAAATAGAAAAGATTATGAATTAATTGACATGAGGGACCAAAACGCCTATTTCTATTTTGTAGGGACTAAATTAAAATATCCCAATTTTATGGGACCAAAAACATATTTAACCCTTTTTTAATTTCTAATTTCTTAAATATAATATATATATATAAACAAAATGTTAAAATAAAAATAACAATTTTTAATATAAAAAAGCCACTTTAGCATCCCAGCGTGACTGCCACGTAGTTTAAGTGGCGGACAGGTCAGCATCAATTTTGACCAGATTAGTGGGGGACCCTGATTTTACAAATTGGAAAACTTGAGGATCAAATTGGTGAAATTAAAACTTGGGGATCAAAATCGTGAGTTGATGAAAATTTGGGGACCAAAACTGTATTTAAGCCTATTTAATTTTAACTGAGTTTTATTTTCTTAGACTATCTACAAGGTCCGATCAAAAAAAGACTATTGACAAGTGTTCATTCACTACTAAAAAACTTCCATATAGCTACAGACACTTTTACCTACGGTTCCGATTTTAAAATCGTTCGTCGGTAAAAGGTTCTCACGATTCAATCTCTGCTTCTCAGGTTCTCTTCTCTGATTCAATCACAAACTCACACTGCTTCTCTTCTCATTCTAGCTGCTTCTCTCTTCCATGGCTTCCTCTTTTTGAAGGTGAACCCTAGTTTCTTTTTCTTTTATTTTCGTTTGTTTTGCGTTAATTTTCGTTTTCTTCTTATTGTTTTACTTTAATTTTCATTTTGTTCTTGTTAATGGAGTTAGATTTCAGAAATTTCAGATTTTGAACCCTAGTTTTTCTCCCTTTTCTCTTTGTTCTTCAATTTCAGATTGAGAACCCTAATTTATCTCCCTCTTCTCTTTCTTCTTTAAATTCAGATTCAGAAGTTGATTTGAAGATCCAGATCCAGAGGTTAGTACACTTCTCTTTCTGCTGCCGGTGTTCTATTGATCTGTATTAATCAAGTATCATCAAGTATCTGTTGTTGATACTTGATTAATTGGTTCTATTATTGTTTTTTTTTAATTCTAGAGTTGGTGATTGGTTCTAACCATATGCATGTTTTGGGTCTGTTATTGTTTTTTTTTAATTCTAATGTTACTTAGCCACTTTTCAGAAAATAGGCATTTGGTTCTGTTATTGTTTTTTAATTCTAGAGTTGATGATTGATGATTGGTGGTGTGGTTACAAAATGGTTGGATATAAATTTATCTGTGACATCAAGGGTTTAGTAGAATTTGATTTGTTTGTATTTTTGTAGTTTGAGCAACCAATGATTTGTTTAGAGAGACATGTAATTGTTGTATCTATTATCATTGAGCTACTTGATTACTCTAATTCACTCACTGTTGTTTCAAGTTCTATTTTCTGTGTGTTATCTTTGAACTATGTGGAGTTCTGTGTGTTACCTTTGAACTCTGTGGAGATTAGAGCACAAGAAGGGTTAATTTGGACTAGGAAGTTTAGTCCTAATTGACAGTATCTAGCTACTGGAGGTGAAGATGGCGTGTGTCTTCACTGAATACTTCTTGTATTTGCTTTGCTGCAGAAGACAGTGCATTTAGTAAAGTGAAACACGATACTTCTCCGATGAAACACTCGAGTCAATCCCCCATTGTTCTTCCAAATATATGTGATGGCAATTCAAATTTAAATCATTCAAGTGTTTTGAATTTTGGGACCTTGAAATCCTACTGGCTTTTTATGTGCCAAATATCTGGTGGCGGCATAAAACTTGGGTCATGTTGTTGGTGTTTTCTCTGCAAACATTTGTTTTCACCAACGTGCTGCATCTCTGTGCATACAATTGTTTTCACCGTACTGCTGCTGATATAGATATATTTATGTATGGCCAAATCCTTTAACTAGTTTAATTTCTATTTTAGGTTTTGAGAAGCCATCAGCTATTCAGCAAAGGGGAATAGTTCCATTCTGCAAGGGCTTGATGTTATACAACAAGCTCTGTTTGGAACTGGAAAGACTGCAACTTTTTGCTCTGGAATTCTTCAGCAACTTGACTATAGCTTGACAGAATGTCAAGCCTTGGTCTCAGCATTAATCAATGAATATTTACAAAAAATACATTTATCTTTCTAGGACTTAGACATGTTTTTATATGATGTATTATCACAACAATTGAAAAGTTATAGTTGTATGTTTGTGATCTGAAATATATGATGTATTATCACAACAATTGATAGTTGTATGTTTGTGATCTAGGTTTTAATTGACTTAAGGTGTATTATCCAGGAGTATTATCAATATATCTTTTATTTGTTTATCTTATGAATAATAGATTCAAACTATTTATTTTTTACTATGTTAATCTTATAATTTACAGTTGCTCTAAAACAATTTTATTTAATAAAGGAATTACTTTTAATTCAGCAAAAATAAGTCACTAGTAATCCAGAAAAAAAATCAAAAAAATACTTTTAGTGACGGGTAAAACCGTAAGTAGAAGTTAAAATTAGATCTACCCGTGAAGGATATTGTGACAGTCAGAAACCGTAGGTAAAGGTACTTGGGGCGTAGGGAAAACCTTTACCCACGGACACAAAAGCGTGGTTAGACATCTAGCATTCTCTACAGTTTTTGTCCGTGGGGAAAAGTCAAATTTCTTGTAGTAGTTGTCTCATGTAATCAACTTGACATCAATTGACAAGAATGAAATTTTCTTCATAATTTTTCAAACTTGTTAGATTTTTTCAAACTCAAAATTAGTTTCACTTCTGTAGTCATTTGAGCTAACATTTTGTGGGCCTACGCTGATTTTCTCCTTTGAGGTTTCTTCTGCACTTGTAAGCTCACTACTAGGGGTGTGCAAATAGATAAATAAATAATAGGTGGGCCTATACGCTGTCAAAAAATATAATAGGAAATTTAAATTTAAATTGAGCACTATTTGAAATGAATCAACGTTTGAATTCATTTAGTAACTTACGTGCCCTTAGTTACGGGATTTAATTGATTGAAATAATTCCCAAGTATCTGGAAAGAGTTATGGGGATTCTTCTTATAGAAGCAAGATTAGTGGTATAATTAATTATTAGGGTTTGGGAGTCAAAGAATAACCCAACCTATAGTCCGTTTGAGCACTTTAAATAGAGAAAAAAGAATGACAAATAGGTTACAAACCTCAAAGGAGAAAATCAGCGCCGTACAATGAAGAGGAGAGGAAAAGGAAGAGATTAGATAAACATTGATCGAAGAGGTGAGTAAAACACTTTTCTAAAACCTTCATTGTATAATTTTCTTGAAAGATATTTGTGTGCTCTAAAAGGCTGGGTTACTTTCCTAGTTCTATTATCTATGGTGTTATAGTGATGGAAATTTCAATGATGGTATTGTGATGGGAAATTTCTACGATTGTCATAAACTTTGTTTCCTCCAACATTTTCCAAATATCTATGATGTTATAGTGATGCAAAATTTATGATGTAATTTTCTAAACAATGTTTGATTGCTTTCGTATATAGTTTTTTTCTATAAGTAGAATGCTTTACTTTATAGTTGTATGTAATGTGATGGTGTTGCCTTGATAGTTGATCGTAATAAAATAATAACTTGGTTTTTCCCCTTTTAGCTTACTGTTACGATTTGTAGTAAAAGACTCTGGGGCTTGTCCACTATGATATGTGAAGGCACTTTACTTTATTCTTTTCAGTAGCCGATTTTTAATTAACACTTGAGTTAAATTATCCTTTGTTCTTGTTGATGGAAATAATCGGCTCTAGATACAATATACATATAATCGTAAACCATTGTTATAATAAAATATACGCTAAAGAGAGGTTCGAGATATCTGCACATGTTATGTTTATCATCATATCCATTATGGTCAACGGGAACAGAAAAGTAAGGGTGTGAGAGTAAGCTGACATCTTGACTGCTAATGGCTATTGGGATTAATATTGACTGAATGAGAAGTCACTTTTATGTAGTCATTTTGATGAGGCTAGGACCTCTCAACGGACTAGGTTTTAGAATGACCCAACCCATCACAGGCCCTTCATATATTATAGCCCAATAGTATTATTCATTTTTATATTTAAATGCATTATTTAAATAAGTATTATAACTGATATAATAATTATCTAATTATCTTTTAATTAATTAATTAAACTAACCCATATTTATAGAGAAAATTCCCTATACATATATTAGAGCAGCTAAAATCATCTGATTGGTGAGAAGAATGGAATTATTTTGCCCTTTTCTGATGGACAAAGGCACTAAATATCCATTTTTGAAAGCTAAAGTTACAAGCATAGAATTACTTTAAAGCCATAAATTAATCCCACCTTAATATATGTTATAAAATAATAATAACTTTTGTACACCCAATGTAATAATATATTCATTTTCCTAGGCACACATGGTGATAGAATGCTTGTGTTTGCTTAACTTTGCATATGTTTGTATTTAAAGATTCTTGTTTTCCATTTTTTTCATAATTTTACTTTTCCTGCGTAGACTTTCCTATGTTTTATTTTTTTTGGTTTTCTAGCTGCAACATGTTACGTTAACTACATAAATTTCTTTATTTGTTTATTAACATATAATTATTTTTTTCAAGGAAATTCGTTGAGTGGTACACTAAGCAGTATGCATGGAGATGAGAAGAAAATATTTGTCGTAGTTTGCACTCTATTCGTTCTTTCTGTGTTTCTTTTGTTACTCATATTGCTAGAGTATTTTAGAATTTACATAGCTAGTCCAAAACGACCTAAGAAATTAGTTGAGTTTTCATATAATTCAGCTACTTGCCTTCCATTAGATCAACCTGAATGTACCATGTGTCTACAAGACTTTGTAGACAATCAAATCATTTATAGAACATCATGTGGACACATATACCATAAGGATTGTTTGTCCAAATGGTTATCAGGACATGAAACTTGTCCAATTTGTAGGGCAAGAGTTTTATAGGTTTAGTTTCACTTCATAACTCCGGTGTTTCAAACTTGTTAGATTTGCTCAATCTCAAATTAGTTTCACTTCTGTAGTCATTTGAACTAACTTTTTGTGGTGCATTCCGAAGCTCAAACTCGATAGCTACACTTGTAAGCTCACTAGTAGGGGTGTGCAAAAATATTAGTAAACCTGAACCGTACTGAAAACTACACTGGACTACTTTAAAAATTCCATATCATTTTTTGAAAAATCCAATCCATAAAATTCAGTAAATATATTAATATTTACTCACTTTCGCACTTCCACCTTTATATTAATATTTTCTCACTTTCGCACTGAACACCGATAATGCATTTGTTTGAACCGGTAGATTACCATTTACTCACTTTCGCACTTCCGCCTTTATATTACACTCCATATCGGATTCAGATCAACTTATCTGTTACCTTTTTTTAAAAAAAAAAACTCATCTCTTATTTGTCACTGAAATATTTTCAAAACCTCTCCCTATGATTTCACTTTTACTGTGTCTCTTCTTTTTTAATTTCAGGGTAGCGTTTCTCTCCCTCTCTACACACACACACACGATGTTGCCCGGTTTTAAACGAAGTCTTCTCTTCTAGATTTTTGATCTTCTAGATTTTTGATTCCGAAGCACAACATAAGAAAAGATTATAATATTGGCAATCTTTAAATTGATTGGACATTCCATATAAAAATAATCAATGTTTAAATTTATCAACAATTGAAATCATAATGTTTCAAATCAACTAAAAAAACTAACAAACCCAAACATAGTTAGGAAAAGATGATAATATTGGCAATTCATGTTCATATATTACCTAATATTATGTTGTCATTTTCGTTTCCCCAACATAATAGTAGATACACTACAACAGAACAAGGCCAACAGGGGCGCTTTTTTTTTATCCATTGGGGGCGCTTTCAGGCGCCCCTGAATCTGGCGCTCCTGATGCCAACCCCACAATCAGGAGCGCTGCAAAAAGCGCCCCTGATTGCTTTTTTTAAAAAAAAAAAAAACATTTTTTTCCTGTTTCTGGTGTATCCTATAGTTTGCAGCACATCCCTACTCTCATTTTCATCAACCAACAACAACCAATATCAACTCAACAACCAATATGAACCAAATTTTAAATCAACACACCAAATTTTAAATCAACACACCAATTGATTTAACCAATACCAACTAATGCAATTTTTATTATCATAGTCAATCAACAGAATAACAAAACTTATAGAAAATCAAATGCATAAAAAGAAAAACTAGAAACCAATTAAATTTCATACCTTTGAGTTGGACTTCAAACTCCTATGAGCTTGTAACAACAATGAACACAAATGAGCACAAATCTAAAACCTACAATAGCAAAATCAGGAGACAAAAAACCTATGAGCATGAATGTTATATTGACTTTTTATCAAACAGGTAGCATGCAACCGAATATCTCAGCAAAACTATGCATCCTAGGCTTATTTTCTCAACACCAATAGAGATAATAGAAGAAACCAGCACCAAATGAAGCAATAACTAACATAAACATCACGATTCAAAACGATTCAAAAATCATAAAGAGGGAAACGAGTTTATTTACATGGTTGATAAAGAGAGAGAATGTGATTTTGGTCAGTTCCCTTCTTCTCCAACAAGCTTACAACACACCAATGTTGTGTGAGAGTGAACCAAAGGGCGAGAGGGTTTGAGAGCTAGCGCGACGGTGGCTGTTCGTGAGGGTTTGAGAGAGAAACAAGCAAGATGAAGATGCAAGCAACGAACAAGATGATGAGAGGGACAAAAATTATTGTAGGGTTCTTGAGTTGTTCATGAAGGTGAGAGGAAGATGAAATGCAAGCAAAGAAACCAGAGAACTGATGAAATGAAACGTAAACTAATTAAGTGTAAACACATACACCTTCAGGAGCGCTTTTTAATAGCGCCCCTAATGGCCTCCGTGTTTTGAGCATCAGGGGCGCTTTTTAAAAACCGCCGCTAAAGGGCCTCCATGTTTTGAGCATCAGGGGCGCTTTTTAAAAAGCGCCCCCAAAGGGTCTCCGTGTTTTGAGCATTAGGGGTGCTTTTTAAAAAGCACCCCTAAAAGACCTCCGTGTTTTGTGCATCAGGGGTGCTTTTTAAAAAGCGCCTCTAAATGCCCTTCATGTTTTGGGCTTTAGGGGCGCTTCTTACAAAGCGCCCCTAATGGGTGCGCCCTTTTTTAACAATTCTGTTGTAGTGATACAATATAATAAAGTACAACCTAATCTTAGAACTAAACATTTAGCCACTTTACAAAGCGCGCGTGCGCGCGCACACACACACACACAGAGATCTAGTTCAAAAACAAACTCCAGAGGGCTCCATTGCCGCTATACAAAGTCAAGCAACGCCCTTCATATCATGAATATGCGCAAAATGCAGCGCAGGGGGAGCGACAAAGCACCAATTTTCAATGAGCAACCTGATCTTTGCAATAGATTCACGCAGTTGGGACTGGGGAATCAAGTTCGAAGATGGCAGAAGAAAGGTGGAGACTCTGGCTCAGGAAAGCAGCTTCACGCATTTCTAAGGATTCCGTAACCAATGCAGAAGAGGTTTGAAATTCACTGCAAGTAGAGTACCTTTCTCATCCCTACAACCACACCACACAACCCATGTTGTTTGAATGGTCAAAATTTGCATCGGTATTTATTTTCACAAAAGGGGGTCGGGTGTCGAAATTCTAGCAAATTTCACAGGCGGTCTCGTAGGGGCTCCTTGCAAGGATTGGATTCCATATAATGTGATTAAATATGTTAATTTTTATTTTTACAATAATTCTTTTAATAATAAAAATATTAAGTTTGAAAAATCGTCAGTCTTAGAAAATTTATTAATTAAAAAATAATTATAGTATATATTATTTATTTTAAAAAATTATATTTTAAAATATCCAGGGTGAAACCTAAATCACACGACGTCTTGAAGGCTATCAGACAATAAACAGGTGAGTCCCTCCGCGACTATGTGGAGCGATTTAACAAAGAAGCCGCCAACGTAAGGGGACTAGAAGACGACATGAGATTATGGTTCCTGCGAGACGGACTTCGGGCCGGTTTGTTCGAAATAGAAGTTGGCGTGAACGTGCCACGAGATTTAGAAACCTTCCTCCGCAGGTCCCAAAGATTCATGAAGTATGAAGAAAGGGCGATGGCAACCCAAGCCATCGCGGGAGGAACGACCAAAGAACCCCAAGGGGAGCACGACCAGAGATCAAGAACGGATCAGGGAGGCTCGTCAAGGGACTTCAAGTACAGAAAGTTCTCAGATCGCACTAAGTTGAACACGTCCTATGCTCAGATTTTGTCTGAATGTGCAAATACAGATTTCAGAGACATTAAGAGACCTGGACCACTCGTTCTCAAAGAAGGGCAACGCCCGTCCCATAAATATTGTCGTTATCATCGCAGTAACGGGCATGACACCAACAACTGCATGGCCCTCAAAGACGACATTGAGGAATTGATTAGAAAGGGTTAGCTTACCCAATACATGAAGAAGGGACATGCAAACGAACAAGATTATAAGCAAGTAACCTGTTCCCCTCGAAAGGGGAAGGCGGTGGTCAACGAAGTGGCCAAAGCAAGAGAAGAGGACGACGATGAGGATGAGGAAGAATCGGACACCAGGAAATCTAAAGGATGGCAAGTCACAATGGTAATCTCCGGAGGATGCTCTATTGATGGGAGAGAAACTAACAAGTCCATGAAAAGAAGATGCAAAGAAATCATGAGGGTTCTCTCAAAGAGACCGCCCATATCCTTCGGGGACGAGGATCTGCTCGATGGAATGCCAAACAGGCAAGTTCGGCTACTAGTAGTCGTTGTAATGGCCAATGTGGAGGTAAAGAGGATCTTGATCGACCAATCAGTTGATATAATCTTTGAAGACCTCCTTGACGTAATGAAAATTTCTAGAGACGACTGATGGCCTTACTGGGGAACAGATTTGACCGGCTTTAATGGGTCGTCCACAAAACCCCTCGGGCACATCGAGTTGATGGTCACCTTTGGGGACGACAACGTAGAAAAACCTTTGTGAAGGATAGTGAAGACCGACTTCTTAGTACTCCCGTGCAAATCAGTATACCAGTGTATCCGCAGTCGACCAACCTTAGAACGACTTGAGGCAGTCGCCTCAACCATCCACCTTAAGATGAAGTTCTACTCCGATGAAGGCAAAATGGTCACCCTCCTAGCCGATCTTCTTTTGGCAAAGAGGTCTTTCTATATGAGTTTGAAGGAACAAGTGGATCTAGAGATGAAAAGGGTGGAGAACCCGAGGAAAGGAGGGAACCAAGTCAACGTGGCCGACTTGGATGCCCGCTATGATTCTTATGGAGAGTTCACTCAAATCCAGCTGGGGAACGATCCTGAGAAAATGATCTCCCAGAAGAGGTACAAGATCAACTCGTCCAATGCCTGAACGAGCATGCAGACTTGTTCACCTGGAGCACTGCCAATATGCGAGGATACAACCTGATCGCCATGTACTCACCTGACCAAGAAAAGACAATGTTCGTGACAGAAAAGGGAAATTATTGCTAATGGGTTATGCCCTTTAGTTTTAAGAATGCAGGAGCGACTTACCAGAGAATGATGAACAAAGTCTTCGAAGCCCAGATAGGCAGAGTGGTAGAGGTCTACCTAGACGACATGATTTTTAAAAGTAAAGGAGAACCTGACCATGTGGCCGACCTAAGGGAAGTATTCGCAGAGGCCCTTAAAAACTAGCTCAGGCTAAACCCTGAGAAGTGCACATTTGGAGTAAGGGCGGGTAAGTTTTTAGGTTTCTACCTCACAGAAAGAGGAATTGAGGCCATTATAGATAAATGCTGGCTAGTAATAAAGATGGGCCGCCCACTACCAGGGCGGAAAACAAGCCACTTCCACTCTTCAAACTGATGAAGAAGGTGGCCGAGTTTGAATGGTTGCCCAAGTGCGAGTAAGTGCTGAATCAGTTGAAGACCGCTCTACTACAACCTCCCATGGAATCAAGCACCTCAATTCGGTAACACCCTTCTTTTCCCTTTTTTGGGGTCCACGACGGCCTTGAGCACATTGAAAGTCACAAATTCATCCTGGACTTTCAATATTAAAGTTGCATCGGCCACATCAATTACAGCTCTAGCCGTAGCTAGGAAAGGTCTACCCAAAATCAACGGGATGTCATTGTCTTCTTCCATGTCAAGAACCACAAAATCCACCGGAAAGATGAATTTGTCAATTTTCACAAGGACATCTTCAACTACACCATATGGATGTTTCACCAAACGGTCACCTATATAGTTGCAACAAGCATTAAAATCGAGGATTTGCAAGATACAACAATCCAAGGCTATTCCTAGACTAAGAATTGAAGGCATTCAATCTAAAGCATACAAATATAAAACTTCATTTCCATAGATGAACCATAAATCATTCCATGGGTGATCAAATCCAGAAAAACATTAAGAACATAGATTAAACACACAAAGCAAGAGGGAATATCACATTTAAAACAATCAAAACCAGATACAATCAATGTTCATTCATCCCTAACCCTAAAGGGTTTAGCTAGACATTGATAAAGAAGAAGGGAAGTAGAAAATGAAACTCAATGGAGAGAATGACCACATTGAAGCTCCAAAATCTTCCCAAGCCTTGAATCTTCAATGGAGATGAAGGGTGTGAGTCCCTTGGTCGCCTCCCTTGCTCTGTATCTAAGTTACGTCAAGAAAGTGGCAAAAAGATCCCAAAGTTGGATGAAAATCGTAACTTAAAACCAAATCGCAGAGCAAAAGCGCCAGTGCGCACGACCGAAGCACTTGAGCACATGGCAGACAGAAACAACAGACAAGAAACCGCCCCAAGCGCACGACAGAAGCGCTTGGGCGCATGACAAACAGCAGCATCAGATGGAAAAGCGCCCCAGACGCCTGAAGAAGCGCTTGGGCGCATGGCAGATAGAAGCAACAGTTACAGAAGCGCCCCAAACGCATGCAGAAGCGCTTGGGCGCTTTGTAGCCGATCTTTGAAGTAGTAAGTGCTCCAAATGCTCGACAGACGCATCCTTGGGCGAGCGGTAGAACTCTTAGCAACTCAACTCATTTTTCAAGCTTCAACAAGATCGAAAACATCATTTTGCACCTGAAAATCATGGTTATGAGAAATGTGGTAATTAATCAATGTAGTTTCCTAAATTCAATATAAAAGCACTTAGTTTTTGACCAACAAAACTATATGCAATGCAGACTTATCACAACCCCAAACTTAAAGTTTTGCTTGCCCTCAAGCAATTAACTCAATTTAGTCAAAAGAAGGGTTGCACACCACAATTTTTTTTCTTAGAACTCCATTCAACTTTAACAACACTTTGAACAATCTACCAAATTTTCAACAATCAATGCATGATCAATTCACTCATTCTTAGAGTTCATGCTAACAAGTGAAAGTAACTCAAAGTAACCCAAATTTTTGATCCACTAGAGGCAACATACAAATCCTCTCTCTCTCTCTCTCTCTCTCTCCATAATATGTGTTTATCTCACACTCAAGTGTTTCAAGGTATAATTTACACTCAATTCACATCACTTGCAAGCATCTACCATAGGCTTGACAAAATTCTAAGAAAACAATCACACACAAATACCACACATATCAGGAGGACTTTATGAAGGTTGTGATGGCGCTTAGATTAGGGTGGATAATATTTGGAATCTAGGCTTTCTTGATTGGAATTGAGAAATGCATTCTTCATTCTAGATCCTATCCTTACTCACCAAACCTCTTCAAAAGAATTGCCCACAAGGTAAAATTGTCCTTGTTCACTCTAAATCCGATAATCACATACCTAAAGTCAATTTAATGTCACACGAAGGGGGGGGGGGAGGGGGGGGGTTGGAATTGTGACCCTTTTTAATTTGACCTGCAATGAAAGAACTTTCTTCACAAGTATGATGTAGATAAAAGATAATGAGTGATATGTGTTAAGAAGAGTGAGTCAAAACTATTCTTCTTAACTTAGATTGTAAGCAGAGAAGGGTGATTACTCTATCTTCTCAACTCTATGAAGGAGTTGAGAAGGGCCAGAAAGTTCTTCCCTCAATGCTTCTCACAGTAATTCGGTTTGACAGTTTAAAGAGGTTTTAAGCTGGTGATGAAGTTATAATTTGTCAAGAGATTCTTGTCAAGGGTTTTCATAATCATTCACAAATAGGGAGAATGGTGAGAAGGGTTAAATGTACTATTTTCATAAAACCCATTTATTACCAGAGAAGGGTCATGACTGACTCTTCTCAGTTTTCACAAAGCTTCTCCTTATGGAGATTTTTCTCACAAGATGCAAACTAGTGATTTGTAAAGCAATAAATAACACAATGATATGTAGTGGTTCACCCAAATCCTGGGCTACATCCACTCCTCACATCCAGTGAGTGTTTCCACTATTTTTCCAAAATAGTTTACACCTTTTACACCTCCATAGATTAAAAGAACTCTTGGTAGTTTTCTTCACACAGCTCTACCTTCTGTAACCACCTCTAATAGACTTCTTCTGATCTATTAGACTGCTTCTAACTAATAAGCACTCACTTCTCAAGTCCTACAACAACACATGCCACTTGAGAAGGTTCCCTACAAGGTATCTGTTTAAGTGATAGAGTTTGTGGGATTTCTAGAGTTTGGTTGATACAAATGGAGTGGTCAATAATTACAACAACACAAGACTTAATACATACTCAGAGATCAGATGAATCCCTTCTGGTTTGGTGCAACTGAGTATGGATGAGAGAAATCTTTGATACTTGAGAAGGTTGGAAGTTAAGGCCTCAATACACTCTCATGAAGATCAATGGTGACCAGGAGCGTTAATTTATAGATGAAATTATGTGTATTAACCACTGGTCCAAGATTTAGAGTCGTTGGTGAAGAAACTAGCCGATTATAGCCGTTGGAAAGGGCTGCCTGCACAACACAACTGTGTTTCTGCTTTTCTGCAAAAGACAGTTGTTTCCAGTTGTTTATGACCCTTCTCACAATGACTCTTCTCACATGTGACATATTATGAAGCTTCTCAAGTTGATGCTTCTTATATTGATACTTCTCATGTTGATGTTCCTGAAGATGGTTCATGGTATGACCCTTCTCAACATGACTCTTTTCATCATGACCCTTCTCAGGGTTATCACTCTTCTCAACTTGACTCTTCTCATCTGATGCTTCTCATCTTCTTCTTTAAGGTTCTGTCATGACTCTTCTTGGATTGATCCTTGTTAGCTACTCTTCTTATATTGCCACAAGAATAAATGAAGCTTCTCAAGATGATCTTTCTCAAGTTTACCATGTGGTCTTGATCTTTAGATCTTGTCAAGAGAAGATTCTTTCCTTAGTGCATTGTGGATAGTATTCTTCCTAGTTTTCTCATATATGATGCTTCTCATAAGCATATACCTTATTGAGATTTGCTTTAATGATCCTGTTCTTATATAACACTCAAGAAGACCATTAGTAGCATATGAAATTAGAAACCTTTAGCTTCTGACATTTGAGGTTTGTTAATCATCAAAACTTAATTAGGGATTTTGCCTCAACATTACCAAACCTCTTGAAAAGAATAAGGAAAAATTGTCCTTGTTCTTTTCTTCTTTTTTATTTTTTTTCTTGTACATTTTCTTGCTTCTTCTTTTTTTTTCTCCTTTTTTTTTAAATTGATGTATTTGACTTTGTACTTGACTTCTATTCTTTTCTTTACAACCTAATTTTTGTATACCCACCCCAAACTTAGAAAAATTGTTTGTCCTAAAACGACCCCAAACTTAATTTATAGCCAATGATCCATAATGACAACACATTCCTCAATTCCAAACAAGTGGGACACTTGGTTTTTCAGTTATTGACTTGTAATGAGGCTAGTAACCAGAAAAAAAGGATTTAAGGCTCAAATGGGCTGCTCAAAGGTCAATATTTAAGGGTATGCATTTTAAGGCTCTAGCTATCAGAAAAAGAAAGTCCTCAATCATGTATGTGTATGTAAATGCAATGCAAAAGCAATCAAGAACTAAGTCAAGTTCTGAAGAATCTTGAAAAGTGATGGAGCACTCAAGAATAAAGATTCTGTTTAGGCTTAACACTCACAGGCTTGGTTTAGAGAGGAAGGGCATGTTACACCCAGATTCACAATATTCAGGTTACAAGGAGTTGCCTACACTAATAAAAAAATCATCACAGAATTTCAGCTCATTGATCAAGAAATTGATGCACAAATTCAACCTCAAGTTCAGAGAAAGATTTTCAGAATGAAGTTTAAAGTGCACATGAATTCAAGTTTAACACACCCATCATCATGATAGTCATCAAGAAATTCTAAAATATGCATGATTAGCTACTGTACGACCTAGAAAACATAAAAAAAAAAAAGTTAAAGATAAAAGATAAGAAATAAAGTAAGAAGAGAGTAAAGAGATTGGGTTGCCTCCCAAAAAGCGTTTCTTTATCGTCACTAGCTTGACGTTGAGGTGATTCTTCAATTTGGATCAGGTGGAAGACTGTGCTTCTCAGGTTCCTCCTTCAGTGCTTCTTGGGTACCTTTTCTATTAAGCTTGAGTTCCCATTTCCTAGAAGTTGTATGAGGGAAATAGACTAAAGGATCCCCTGACATATACACAACTTCTTTTTCCTTGGTATCACCCCCTTCTTCAAAATCTTTTGAAACAACAAGTGAAATCTCAAGAGGTGATTGGAGGGCTTGATCATGAATTCTTTTTTTCAATTATGAAATCAAGCACCTCAATATGGTAACACCCTTCTTTTCCCTTTTTTGGGGTCCACGGCATTTAGCACATTGAAAGTCACAAATTCATCCTGGACTTTCAATATTAAAGTTCCATCGGCCACATCAATTACAGCTCTAACCGTAGTTAGGAAAGGTCTACCCAAAGTCAACGGGATGTCCTTGTCTTCTTCAATGTCAAGAACCACAAGGAAAGATGAATTTGTCAATTTTCACAAGGACATTTTCAACTACACCATATGGATGTTTTACCGAACGGTCAGTTAGATGCAATGTCATCATGGTGTTGTTTATCTGACCAATTCGCAATTTTTTGAAAATGGAAAGTGGCATTAGGCTGATACTTGCTCCCAGATCACATAGTGCTTTCCCAAAGGTTCTATCCCCAATAGTGCACGGAATAGAGAAACTTCAAGGATCTTTGAGTTTTTGTGGGAGCTTCCTCTGCAAGATTGCACTGCACTCCTCAGTAAGCATGATTGTATCGTCATCTACGATCCTCCTCTTCTTTGAGAGGATTTCTTTCATGAATCTTTCTTATTTGGGTATCTGTTCAAGAGCTTCTGCAAAAGGAATGTTAATTTGTAACTTTTTGAAAACATCTAGGAACTTACCAAATTGCTCTTCATCTTGCTCCTTCTTCAATCTTTGAGGGTAAGGTAGCTTGATGATTGGCTTTGGAAGCTTAGA
This sequence comes from Astragalus glycyphyllos, assembly GCA_963573325.1. Classification (NCBI taxonomy): domain Eukaryota; kingdom Viridiplantae; phylum Streptophyta; class Magnoliopsida; order Fabales; family Fabaceae; genus Astragalus; species Astragalus glycyphyllos. Next base: position 23,285,187 of record OY754308.1, read on the forward strand.
CTCCTCTTGCTCAGTAGTATCCTCTTGAACCTTAGAAGGTTCATCAACACTCGCAAACTGCTTCTCATTTTGCTCCTTCTTCAGTCTTTGGGGGAATGGTAGCTTAATAATTGGTTTTGGATATTTTGGCTTCTCTTTTGCATTAGAATTCTCGTCAACACCCACTTGAGGTTTGTCACCAGACTCAACCACTTCTTCTGAACTCTTCTTTGCTACAACTTCAATTGTTTTGCCACTCCGTGTGGTTATAGCAATCACTGTTTCACCACCCCTTGGATTAGGAATAGTGCCGCTTGGAATAGAACCTGAAGGTCTTTGTGCAACTTGCTTGGCTAGTTTGCCCATTTGAGTCTATAGATTCCTAATAGATGCTTCTTGATATTTAGAACTAGCTTCTTGTTTCCTCCATGAATGAAGAAGTTTGTGCAGCTAGTCCCTCAACTACTATCTCCCAATCTGCTTTCTTTTGAGGAGCATTTTGGCTTTGCCCTTGATCCTTCCAAGAGAAATTCAGATTATTCCCCCACCCCGGATTGTAAGTGTTGCAAAAGAGATTATTTTTGACGAAAAATATCTTCACACTCACACTTCAAACTTGTCACAACATTTACTTGACCAAAATGGTGTTGCAAAGAATTCAACTTCAGAGTTTCCATTCCCTTTTTCAGTTCTTCTAACTGTTGAGTGATTATATTCTATTGAGCCAACCCAGCACTATGAGCATCTAAGTCAAGTAGACCTCTTTTATATGTACATCCTCTATCATGAGCCGCCAAGTAATCATTTGAAGTCATAGCTTCAATTATTTCTCTTGCTTCTATCGCGGTCTTGAAATTCAAAGAACCACATGCTGAGGCATCAAGCATCATCCTTGCATTTGGCCTCAACCCAGTACAAAAGATTTGCATTTGTTGATGGTCATCAAAACCATGATTTGGGCAAGCTTTCAATGTCCTCTTGAATCTTTTGTAAGCTACATAGAGCGACTCACCTTCTTTTTGCTCAAAGCTATTGATTTCTCCCCTCTTCTTAATGAACAAGGAAGGGGGAAAAATGTTCAATGAACTTATCTTAAAGATCATTCCAAGTGGTGATGCTACGTTCGGGTTGTGAATCAAACCACTCTTTGGCTTCATCCTTTAGAGATAATGGAAAAAGCCTTAGTTTCTGTTGGCGTCAAACTCTTAGGTCCTAGCCGTGGTGTCAGCCAGAGGTTTGGACAGTCTTTGATTCCTTTTTTCTTCAAGCAATTACGTAGAGGAGGGAACTCTGCTCCTCAACTATGGGTTTCCTGACTCCTCTAGAAAGGGTCAGGCAAGGCGAGAAGGGACGTGAGTGTTGGATTACTATGGCTAATGCATGAAAATAAAGTAAAGGCAAAAATGATATAAAGAAGATAAATGAAATAAACGTAGAGTTTGATTTGATTGATGTGTGTCGTTTACATTTCACTCGAAAGCTATATATATACACAGGCCCTCGTCGACGACTAAGCTAGCCAACATTTGCCTGCCGTTGGATTGATCTAAGATCAACAGCTCTCATTGCTTCAAAGGCCCTCAACGAAATGGAGTAACTGCCCATGATCCCACTAGCACGGTTAGTGGGGTGAGTGCTCGTTGGTCCGAGTTTTCTGGCCTCGCTCTTCCATTTGAACTTCAACAGTTCCCACGTTCTTTCTTCGTGCCGTATCTTGCCTTCCAAGTAACACCCACCTTGCCTCGGCCGTATGGTGGCTCGGCTATCCTGGCCCTATTTCAGGTAATGGTTCAGGTATCCGAGCCACGAAGGCCTTGGCACTCTATAGAATGGGGTAATTACGTTCCCTCGGCTTGGCTCATTGGTCCTTGGGCATAGTCCTTCCTCAGGAGGTTTCCTCTCATTTAAAGCGCCCCAAGGACCTTCTTGGGTTCACTCTCCCTAGTAAAAATACCATTTTACCCCTTGGCGTATGGCTTGCCTTCACACCATATTCCCACTTTTCTTCTCTCAATCTTCGGCCGACGACCTACATATTTTTTGGTGTTAACAGTTTCTTAGCTTCATCAGTATTACCATCCACTTTTATTGTTTCACATAGTGTTGCAAAATTGGTGAGATGCTAGTTTGCATCTTCACATGGTCTTCCACCAAATTGCATCTCCCTCAATTCACGGAATAGTCCTGGATTGATCTCAAACCTATTTATGGTTACCAGTTGATGAGCAATTGGTAACCTCTGCCTGTTTGTGTCACGATTCCCATAGTCTCCAAGAAGGCGTATAACTGGTGGGTCAGCCATCTTCAATCACAGGAATCTGAAACACAATATCTTCTTCTCTTACTGCTTCTCTTCCTTTGAGTCTCCTTTCTCTTGTAGCCTTTCGATTAGCCTTAGCAGCCTTTTCAATCTAAAGAATACAAATAAAAAACTTCCATTCCATAGATGAACCATAAATCATTCCATGGGTGATCAAATCATGAAAAACATTAAGAACATAGACTAAACACACAAAGCAAGAGGGAATATCACATTTAAAACAATCAAAACCAGATACAATAGTGATTCATCAATGTTCATTCATCCCTAACCCTAAAGGGTTTAGCTAGACATAGATAAAGAAGAAGGGAAGTAGAAAATCAAACTCAATAGAGAGAATGACCACATTGAAGCTCCAAAATCTTGTTCCTAAGCCTTGAATCTTCAATGGAGATGAAGGGTGTGATCCCTTGGTCGCCTCCCTTGCTCTCTATCTAAGTTAGGTCAAGAAAGTGGCAAAAAGATTCCAAAGTTGGATGAAAATCGCAACCTAAAACCAAATCGCATGGCAGAAGCGCCCACGCGTACGACAGAAGCGGTTGAGCGCATGGTAGACAGAAACAACAGACAAGAAAGCGCTCCAAGCGCACGACAAAAGCGCTTGGGCGCATGATAAGCCGCAACATCAGATGTAAAAGCGCCCCAGACGCATGACGAAGCGCTTGGGTGCATGGAAGATAGAATCAACAAATGCAGAAGTGCCCCAAATGCGTGCAGAAGCGCTTGGGCGCTTTGTAGCAGATCTTTGATGTATTAAGCAACTTAACTCATTCTTCAAACTTCAACAAGGTAGAACTCTTAGCAACTTAACTCATTCTTCAAACTTCAACAAGATCGAAAACATCATTTTGCACCTGAAATTCATGGTTATGACAAATGTGGCAATTTGTTGTCCAAAATCAATGTAGTTTCCTAAATTCAATATAACAACATTTAGTTTTAGACAAACAAAACTATATGCAATGCAGACTTATCAGTAGACTTTTGTGTGTTTTTTATATTGTTTGATTAATACTTAATATAATGTTATGGTAAAAGAAAGGCAAAATACCATTTGGGGTCCCTTAACTTATTTTCTCTTTTCGTTTAGGTCGTTTAAGTTTTTGAGGTAACGAACAGGTCCCTTATCTTCTAAAAACGTTGCACCGTTTTCCCATTTAACGTTTAAACACTAACACTGTTAACCAGTGCCTTACGTGTCTGTCACGGTGCTGATTTGGCTTGCCACGTTTTGATGAGTCATTTTTTATTAAATTTGATTAAAAAAATTAAGAAAAACTGATTCATCTTCTTCAAAAATGAACCCAGTTCATGTTCTTCAATATTCAATCTAACCCTGTAACTTCTTCATCTATGACAATCGGGCTTCAATCGATTATACTAATATGCGAGTTTGCGTGAGTAGGAGCCCAACGAAGAAGACGTCTTTAACATTGCTTATTGAACAATAGCGCAATGATTGCTAGATCCATTTTCTTTGTACCTCAAAAAGTGACAATTCTTCATATTTGGATAAGAAATTACTTCAATTCTCAATATTTGGGCTCCTGTTCTTTATATTTGGATTAGAAATTTTACTTTTTAATCTGGCTTTGATAATGGATATTAATTCAACGAATAGCTTATTTTGGGTAAAAAAATTCCATTCTCCAGAAACTAAAAGTGTTTTCACTTTAACACCTTCATCTTCTTAACCTTCTCTATTCATCTTTCATCTACCACAGAAACGAAATGAGATCTAGAACCTAGAACAACAATCGACTAAAGCCACAAAACGAGATCTGGAACCCAAAACAAAGATCAGGAAAAACGAAAATCGGTTCCATGAACTATTTGTTGAAGATCTGGAAACGAAAAAACGAAGAACCAGAAATGAAAATCTAGAAAAACAATGATGAGATCTGTTCCAACCAAGGTAATCAAAACCAGACCGGATCGGGCAGTTCGACTGGTTTAACCAAACACCTATCCGGTCCAAATGACCCTTATAACCGCCCAGCACAAGAACCGGCTTGAGAACCGCAAAACCAGAAAAGAACCGGTGAAACAGGCTAAAACCGGCGGTTGCCGGGTTGGACTGATTTGATAGGACACGCGTCACAGTGTGCAGGACCTACATGCCTTGACAACTTCCAAGGTGCATGGACAGTAAGGCCTGTTGTATTTCACGGCACTTCTCAAGTTATTTTATAATAGTCATTTACCTTTCTTCATCTATGTATTCTCGATGTGGGACTAAAGAGATGGTTATCCACTTTCCTCACAAATTTGTAGCCACGCACCAGGGACGTCCAAAGGCATTTTTCCAAGGTAGAAGCAATAAGCACCTTATGTCAAAAGGCATTTTTTCTCAATATCCATTATCCACCTGTAATATATCCTCAAATTTATATGGTTCCACCGTTGAAGAAGCCATATTGAAGTATTTGGGAGAACTCTATTCCATGAAATGTGACAACACTCATGAGGAAGGGAGCTGAAGATTCACAATATTTTTAACATTATAGTATCTAACATCTATTGTTGTTGAATATTATAATTATAATTTGATTATGTTATCCTATGATTTTTTTTTATTTTTTATCCTTTATCATTATATTGTAAAAAATATATTAAATAATCTATTTAATTAATTTCGGTTCAACCCCCGATTCAACCGATTGAACCCAAGAACCCCTGAACCGCTACCTCTTCCGGTTCAATGTCCGGTCCAGTTTTGATTACCTTGGTTCCGACATTGATGAAGATCTATTGATGAAGAACAACTCATTATGATTAAACAGTGTTTTAATGTTAATTAATTAAAAAAATTATATAATTTGTGAAATTATCCTAGGTGGCACGCCAACTCAGCAGTCAAATAGTCAACCAAGAGATTATTTAACGGTGTTAGCGTTAAAACGTTAAACGGGAAAACGGTGCAACATTTTTTAAAGTTAAGCGACTTGTTCATTACCTCGAAAACTTAGCAATTAAATGGTAAATCCGGTAATAAATTATAAAATATAATAGCAATGAAAAAAATTTAAATTAATGAAAATAATAACTTTTTGTGACTGACAGCAGTGTAGGGAAAAGTTAAAATTTATCAAACGAAGTAACTTTAAGTGACAGTGAAAAACCGTAGGTTAAAGTGTTTGGACGTTGGGAAAACCTTTACCCACAAACAAAAAAGCGTTGTTAGACGCCTTACTTCCTCTATGGAAAAAGTGGCTGGGGAAAGGTCAAAATTACTTTTACCCACAGATATTTGACATTTAGTGACGGTTTTTGCTCGTGGGCCAAAGTCAAATTTTTTGTAGTGTTAACGTTGTTGTGTTTGGTACGCAGAATATTTGAGATTTGGTTAATTATTTTGAATTTGAATAATGCTTATTAGACTGCATAATTGGTGGGATAAATCTCAAGTTTAGTTTTTTGTTTTGTGCTGCTTAGTATTTATTATGGGTTTGAAATCATGAAATTTTTTCGTATGTGTTGGGGAGTCCGGGGAAACACCGAGCTATCCAATGAACTTGGATCACCAAGAGACTTGGATACCACATCTCAACCCAAAACCTTAAGGTATTAGGTATATGGGTCCCCTCTCTTATATGTCTTTCATCTACTCATTCCTAGCCGATGTGGGAGTAACCACTCACACTTGAATTTTCAACAATCTCCCCCTCAAGTGTGAGTCACCCACATCGCTAGCTTGGGCTCCAAACAAGGATCCCACTCATCGCTCCCCCACAGAGCCGAACTTGGGCTCTGATACCACTTGTTGGGGAGTCTGGGGGAGCACGGGGAGAATTACCGAGCTATCCAATGAACGGACCACCAAGAGACTTGGACACCACATTTCTACTATGATGGGATTTGCACCAATGTGGAGATTTGTGAATTAGTGCAAATAAGTTCTGAAGGTGGTGCCAAGAAGTATTAAAGGTGGTGCAATTAGCAAGTTTTAAGTCATTGGGCTTATTATGGTGTTGGGCCTATTTTTAGGTTTGAACCAAAATGTGCTGGATCAGATTGGGTCATGGAGCTCCAGCCGGGTCATACTTCTCCTCTTCCGTTTCCAGAAAAACGCGTGAAAGCTCCATGGAAATGCAGCCACAAAATCAAGCGCAACTTCCTCACGAATTCTGGCCAAGCATTTCCCGATTTCGTCTCATGATTTCTCAGCCACAAGAGTCGCGCAATTGCCTCTTCATTTTCAGCCACAAGAATCGATTCTGTTGCTGCAGTTTGTTGAAGTTTTGTTGAATCAAATTTTCGGTTAAAACTGTGTAAAAATGTGTGGTGTGCAAGTGTATTGCAGGTTAAAAGATTCATTCAGTTTTTCGTGGCATATATATGCGTGAGCTTAGAGAGAGTTCTGTGTGTTGATTTTTAATTCTGTAATCTTCTTCTTTCTCAGCGTGAGTTTTCTGAGAGCAAGGAAAATCTGAGTTGTTGAGAGAGGAAGAAGAAGGAGGCTGTATACTGAAATCATCATCATAGTGAAATATTTTGTTCGGATTCAGACCCCAGACGTAGGAGAAATCCGAACTGGGTTACCAAATCTTTGGTGTTTTCTTGTCCCTTTATCCGTTATTTCTTTTCGTAATTTCGTTTAATTCGCTTTATATTTTATGTTCTTCGATTTTGCAAATTGGTTTCTCGATTAACCCGATTTCCGCTTTAGGATTAGTGTACGTTTCTTTTTCAATTGCGAATTCCAAATAGGCGCTGTGATTGTTGTTTCGTCGTTTCAGGTATTAGAGGTTGAACCCAAATCGGCGTTCAACACAATAGTATGGAATTGGAGTCTTCCTATTTCTTTGAGCCTCATTACCTCATAAAATAATGATAACAGGTATTATCATTATTATGTGATAGTTAATGGTTTGGTTTGCAATTGAAATAGGTTTTTCAAATGCCTTAGACCAAGTAATAATGAGTAAGACAAGGTCTTACCAAACTAGATCTACCGAGGGAGAATTCAAGTTGTGTGTCATTATCAATAAAAAATAGTGAGAATTGAACTTCACTTAGTGTACGAGATGTTTGATGTCCCATTAGACAAAAGATCAAGTTGATAGAGAAATTTTATTGAGGATTGGTTTGATGGACCGTGCTCCGTCGCCGGCGATGATTCCTCCACCCGAACCACCACCATCGGCCATTGAGAAAAACCAGAAGAGGTCTTCGGCTTCCCCAATCGCACCGGTTCTTAGATCTGACAAGCTGCTTATTCCATTTGTTAACCTGCCGCCCATCAGGCCCCCATGGAAGCCTCCATGGAGACACCATGACTTTCGGTTTGCTGGACTCTCTGGTTTACTGGTCCCAGATCTACTGTCTGTCCCCACTATGGGTATGGTGTTTTATGTTTTGTGCTTTATTCCCTTTAGCCTAAGTATGATGTAAGTCCCCATAGAACTTTTGGATGCTTTTGCACTTGGTTGTGGACATTTTTCCATTATGTGGTGACTGTTAAGGTTGTGGGAACTCCCATTCCGTCCAATGCTGCCTCCAAAATGATCTTCAGGTTAAGTTGCTTGATCTTGAGACCATCATTAGTGTAAAGGAACAAACACTAGTTAAAGATATCATCTGTAACTGGATTGGGAGAAAGACATCAGAGTGTCTGTCATTGACTACCTCTTCCTTGAAACAGAAGATACTGATAAATTGGATGATTTGTCATTGGATGTGGTTCGGTCTTGTTCTTGTAGTTTGTAATAACTTCAATGCTTACAATCAATGTGTAGTTCTTCATCTTAGAGATGATGATCCTAGTCTGAGGGTTGGAAGTGTCATACCTCATTTACTTCATGTAGCTTGGATTGATGCTCTTCTTATCAATTGAATGAAGTATTTGATCTTCAAATAAAAGATACTTAATGGCTAGGAGATTGTAAAAGATAAATGGTTTGTACTTAATGTGCGTGATCCTGGTTGTGCAATTCTTTCTTTAAAGTTTGTAGTTTTTCATGCTTGTGCAAAATGCAATGCAGAAACCCCAGCCATATTTAGTGTAGTTGGGTTTGATTGCAATTTTCCTCATGTTGCTTATTATCTTGTTTCGAAGTAATTATGTAGATATTATGTAAATTGTGAAGCTAGCTGAAATGGTACGTAGCACTGTAACTGTGAGAGATAAGGAAGGGAGATTACTCCTGCTTAACAAAGGCACTCTTTGTTATCTGTTCTTGTTTTTATTTCTGGCTTTGAAATGTAATCATCATTCAATTTGTTTCAAAAGCTCGAAACACTAACTTAATTTCAATCAGTTTTTCACAATCAGTGTCATGTTTGAACTACTTGCAAAGAACGAAAGGGAGTTTGAAGAACATACTAAGCAACACATTAATGAATATGTTGATTCTTCTTTGAGGACCTTGATAGTTGCCAATCATGAACTTAAATATGAAAAGTACAACAAATTTAATGAAAAGATGATAAAGGCAAAAAACAAACTGCAGGTCACAAGCAGAGTGGTGGAAATATTGCAAACTTGTGTCTCTTTCTTTGATTAGATTTTGTTTCATACTTTTTCTAAATTTAATGTTGTTTTCTTTTAATGTAATGGCCAAGGTTTTAGTTTTGATTATGTTTGACTTTTTTGCAATGTACTCATTGGAAAACTTTTAGAACAATTGAATTTATTGTTTGGACGGTATCTACTGATAATTGATTATTTGATATTTTAGATAGGAGGTTAAATTTTAATTTTGGAAAAGAGAAAAACAGAAATAGCATAAAAAAAATTAAAATTGTGATTAGAGACGGAATTGTGGATCCATCTCTAAATAAAATCTTAAATTTTGTGACGGAATAGTGGTGCTGTCTGTATTATAGACAGACAAATTCCGTCTCTACAGAGACAGATTTTTTATAGGAACAAATTTTATAGTTTAACGTTAGCGACCAACTATTTAATGTTAGTGACAGATATATTCTGTATCTAATTAGAGACGGAAACCAAAAAATCCATCTATGAAGCTTTTGCGACCACAAATTCAGCCACAGATCTTGTTCCGTCTCTAACATGTTTAAAGACAAATTTGCTCAATTTTAGAGACGGATTCCATCAGTCTCTATTTGGGTTTTTTCTAGTAGTGTCTAATTTGCTCTTTTTAGACACTTTATCATAGATGATTACTTTCTCATTACTTTCTAATAATCTTTTTTTAAGGTAAAGAGATGTTTTATACAATGCATGTAGTGGTGGACTACAAGAAACATTTTATTTAAGAGAAGCACACGGGAGGAGGTCACATAACCATCTACAAAAAATACAATGCACGTAGTGTATTCTTGAACAAAACTTGTGTCCCTCACATCGTATTTGTTGAAATAAGATTTTAGAAATAAGGTTTGTAATAACCCTATAATGAAAAACGAATAGAGAATAATTTGAGCCCAGTCTTACACACTTTAGCGAACATTCCTGTGTTGCTTAAGAAAAGTTTGGCATCTATTTGTGACAAGTTGGGAACATGTCAAATACATTTTCATTTTGTAAAGAATTTGTGGAATGTGTAACAGGTACCAACTTTTGCGGAGCCTAGGGCAGCCTTCGCACAAACCGCCATTGATACATGTAGAGGTAGTTGTTAATCGCCATGTAAAACATTCGAAGAGTTTTTAAAAATAGTGTTTCAAGACCCAAGTTGAACCGTGACTGGTACAAGACCCTAGTGAGGAAATCCTCAACAAAAATCAACCCGACCTAAAGAACGATCATCATATTGAACTTAAAATAGCCTATATTACAGAGAAATTTCTAACGTCAAAACATAAAATACCATCCAATATAGGTCCTCACAGAGGTTAATAGATTCATATCTAACTACTTTCAAACAATCCAATATTGTAACAGAGTCACGACATATTTTCTCAAGTTGCATACATAAGGACACTAACAAAAGATACATAGCATTACTATTGACTCTCCAAATTCAAATTGGAGTATCACATAAAACTATGACAATAAACTCTAGCAGGGGTGCTCGATTTAGCACAAGCCTGAGAATCTGAAACATAGAGAGACAATATCAGTCACCAGTTACTAAACAAATAACGTAGAGCATAACAAGCAGGATATGATAATTTCAATCATAAAATCATTGTTATATCAAGTAAACCATAGCAATTCGCTAACTCAACTTACATGGGTTAATACTTAAGCTTAAATATATTTCATGCCCTGCAAATATGCTCATTATCAAGTTTCCCCCGAAAAAAAAAAAACCTCTTAAAAAAACCTTGCAAAAATAAAGTGTTTCTAGTTAGGCCCCTCTGTTAAGTATCTGTTAAAAATAACTGATGTGGAAAAGGGAGATGACGTCACTGCCATGTGTCACCATATTATTGGTCCTTTGTGCCACGTGGCTTTGACACTCCACATTATCATCACATGTCATCATGGACACATGGCAACAACAAGTGCCACGTCAGCAACCAAAAGATGGCTGCCACTGGCACTCACATAGTAATGTGGGGCACATGTTTACTAAAAAATTAAACAATTTTGTGAGTGTGGGATTTGAACCCATGACCTCCTAATGACAGACTTACCTTCTTACAATTAGACCACCTGATTACGTTTGTCCAATAAACCAACTTTAACATATATTACATAAAACGAAAATCATAGAAATTGATTCATATTTAGTAACAACAATTTTCCCACATTACTATGTGACTGCCACATGGCAGCCATTTATTGGCTGCTAACGTGGCACCTGTCATTGCCACATGTCCATGATGACATGAGGTGATGACGTGGCATGTCATTGCCACGTGGCACAAAGGTCTAATAATATAGTGTCAAGTGGCATTGATGTCATTGCTGGTGTTATCACCGTTTGCCACATCAGTTTTTTAACTGAAACTTACCAGAGGGTCTAACTAGAAACACTTTATATTTGCAAGGTTTTTTTAAGAGTTTTTTTTACCGGGGAAACTGGGTAATGAGCATATTTGCTGGGGGTAACATATACTTAAGCCTAATACTTATAAAGAATTGGATTAGGTTCCCCGACTGAAATGGAAATAGTAGGCTCCCTGCCTAGAGATTTCAATGTAGGTTTCTGACCTTATTAGGCTCTGCGCCTAGAAAATATAAAAGATGGCTCCCCGCCTTATAGGTAAATCATGGTGGACCAAGGCTAACACATATACTGTTAGCATGAAGTGTTCTGATAAAGCTTTCTCCCAAGACATTTTGAAATTTCAATATCATAATGTTATATCCAAATTTCAAATTACAAATTGACCATATGGATACTTCAGCAAGGAAAGAGAAGTTTGAGGTGCAATTAGGTTTTGAGGTGTTGGGAAGTTTCGAAGCAGTATTCGATAAGGTTTTGAGGAAAGGGTTTAAAGAATGGTGAAGCGATTTTTGTTGATCTCTGAAGATCTTTTGAAGTGCACAATCAAATGGACGGTATCTGCGATGCCAAGGTTTATATGGCAGCATGTGATTACTAATCTTCAGGTAGTTATAAGTTTAGTTAGTTTCAAATTGAACAGGTGTCCATCATGCAAATAGGTAGTTATAAGTAGTTTTAGGGGCGAAATTCATAAAATTCAACAACCCTTATACGCTTAATACATCCGACTACACAAGATCACTGGAAACTATGGTGAAAAATGTCTGTGTTTGCAATCTTTATGTGTTTCAAATGCTAATTTCAATGAATCCTTTTTTTTGCCAATTGAGTTCTTTACTCTAGTCTTTATTTTTCTCTGTTTAGTGTTCTATTTTACTTTGGAACTTAAAGGAATCATGATGTTCACCCAATTTTGGGTCAGATTTCCATCTTTTATTTAACTTACCCTTGCTAGTCTAAACTTTGAATTTTGCTTACGTTATTAATCTTGAGTCCAAATCTGGATTCAATTGATAGTGTATTTACATTCCCTTTACCAAACGACATTTTACTCTTTGAAAACAGTCTTAATAAAAATTCTCTTTAAACTTGTCAACTTGTGAACCAAGGATTTAATTTGAGTATTCTTTATTAAACCTTTTTCCGAATTTATTTATTTAACAACAAAATTTGTCGGTAAAAAAAGTGGCATGCTCGGTGGGAGAAAGTTAGTGATAGTTGTGCCAAGTTTGATTTTGCATTTTTTCGAAGTGATAAAATGGTTCATCACAGAAATAACCATAATAGATCATCTATAAGTTCTCAATATCATAACAAAAATAATGATTCTAAACAAGAGGTTCAACAAGAATTTGATTCAAGTGAACAATATAACAACATAGATGTTATCCCTTGTGGAGAACTAGGGTATAAGTCCGTTAGATCCAGAACAACCTACTGAACTTGAGAGGCAGAATGTTAATGTGACTCAACCACCTTATTGTTGGAATAAGAATCTCTTTCTATTTTTTGATGATACAAATTAACTAAGAATTAATTTTTCTAATTAATTGTGATCTAACATGCTTGTCAAAGTGAATAGAAACAGTTTATAAGACAGAAAAATATGGCTCTACCTTGGACTAAAAACAGTGCAAAAATACAAAGGTAGAATAGCCTTGAGAAGGTTAAAATATGGGAAGCTTGACTATGTCAACAAATGGTTTGACCAAGTTAACAGAATGTTGATCAAAAAGTCAACAAAAGGTTTGACCAAAAGTCGAATGAATGTTTGCAAACACCAAGATCCTAGATAAGAAGGTTCATCATTGAGAAGGTTAAAACATAAAGAGAATCAAGCTTGAGAAAGTTAAGGAATAACAACCTACTCAAGATAAACACATGAGTTCCTCTTCAATGATCTTCACTGGCATTAAATGAAGTATCCAAGCAATAAATTTGTCGGAATGTTTTAAATATTAAAAGAGGGAATCCTTGATTATTCCTAGGATGCAGAAAAGGTGTTTGTTCTTAACCATGAAGCTTGAGAAGGTTCGTGTAAGCTTGACTTGCCTGGCCAAACGTACAATGTCAAGTCATAGTAGGTCAGCATGTACAGTGTAGAGTAAAATGTCAGCTTGAGAAGGTTCAGATGGTCAGATAAAGCAGTAAGTGCAGCATGAGAAGCTTCAAAAGCTGCCAACTCTTGTACCTTCCATCATGTCACTCCTATGGACTATTGGGCTTTTCCAGACAGCTCTTTCCAACCTTCTAACGGCTATATCCAATCTCCCGGGCTATTTAAAGGCTTAATTAAAAAGTTACAAGGCATGAGAATTAATTATAGCCTACACAAGTTGAACTTTCTCAAAGCAAACAACCTTCTCATCCCACACTCAAAGCTTCTACAGTTTAACTTCTGTGATATCTTTCTTGAGTCTGTGCTAGCTTGATAAGAACCATTGTTTACATTGTATTTATCTTTATTCAAGCTCTTAAAGATCAGAGAACCCAAACCCCTTATTGTTAACACTATCTTGTAAACATCTCATCAAACTACCTGGAGAGACGTGAGTGTTGGTGGTGATACTAATTGAATAAGGCGTCTCTTAGGAAACTAGAAGAGAGTTTCTAAGAGGTGGAAAATATCTAGACGTATGATCCGCTGTCGCGCACGGATCAAAACGAGTAATTTTAAAATGTAGTTTACGGTAACGACAACTCGAGTATCGTTTCTCAAGAATTCTTGTGAATTAACCAACTGACTGGAAAAATGGGGGGGGTTTTAGGTTTTGATTTAGAAAACAATTAACAGAAAGTGATTATAAATTAAGTGATTATAAAATAAGCTAATCTACTGATTCGGTTCCTACCTATCATCGATTATTATAACTTCACTATCCTAAGCGGATCCTATTCCTGTTCGATCACAACAACATTCAACAAGCGAGAATGATATTATAAGAAGTATGTTTCCTGTTTACCGAATTAAGCAAACGGTAGCACGCAATCAAAATTAGGGAACATAAATCAATCGAACCAAACAAAACTATTCTATGACAAATCAAATTAAGCACACGATAGACATATAATTGAATTGAAAGGAATAAGAATTAAATTGCAAGGTTATATTAATCTCAAGTATCGGAACCTGAATACAGCAGATCAACCAGGTGATTAGTTCTCCATTGGTTTTCGTACCAAGCTCCCGAAAAATAATTTGTGAACAGTAAAAACGAGATAGCTCACAGAACTCGCGGCTATTAGGTATAGGCAAAACAAAGAATTCGGTTCTAACCCAACCGGGTCGAAAAACATCAAAAAAAAAAAACGGCCAAAACTAAATATTTATTAAGTCTGGAACTTCAGCGAATTATTTGAGACTTCTAAACTCCGAATCAGCTTTTGGCTTCAACAGGAAACTTGTAACTCTTCCTCTTAGCTTTCCAACGCATCTCAGAATGCGTCAATCCGATTCCTGTAGCTCAAGTTATGGTCTGCACAGTGGACAAGTATCAAATAACCGCTAATGCTGAAAATAAAATACGAAAATTAAATAAAGGCAAAAAATAAACTAAAATATAAAACACCATAAAACAGTAAAAATAATAAAACAAACTAAAGAAATGCCTAAGTACAATAGTAGAAGAATGAGCATCAAAATGCACTGATCAAATTTACCCACACTTGAACTTTTGCACTCCGAGCAAATTAGTAACTTCAGAAAAAAACAAAATTCAAAACAAAAACAAAACAGAGCATGCATTTCCAAAAGTATTCAAGATACAAGGTACAAGCAGAATTCTAAGTCTAAGCTTCAAGAATATGATGTTAGTGAGCAACTCTTTGTGACATTCAAAGCAAATAGGAAAAACAGATTACCAAAAAGTACATCAAAAGCAAGATCCTCAGAAGATAAAATTCACTCAACTCTCAAGTGTTTAGGTTAACTGTTTACACTCAAAGCACAACATGAAAATTAGTACTACCATAAGCTTGAAAAGGCTCTAACATCTACAATTCAAATACATGCACACAAAGATCAAAAGGACTTAAATTCGGTTGTAACTTGGCCAAGGTAAGGGTGAGATAAATCCTAAGGGGGTACTAGGCTAAAAAATCAAAGGGTTAAAAGAAAATTGAAAGGATTGCGGGAGTTGAACTACAGGATACCTCAATTGCTTTCAAACAACAACCTCACAACTTATTTCTCTTCTCCTTTTCCTATTTTTTTTTCCAGAAGGGCTATGTATTGACATCCTTCTCTATTTTATTTCATTTTTCATTTTTCATCATTTTTTTTTCTGCCAACATTTGGAACATCTCAACAACATCACAAAAATAAAGTTCAACCCCACACAACTCCATACAAGACTCTTTCAACCCTTGATTAGGGTGATAATTTTGTTTTTCACTTTTCGGCTTGTAATGAGTTAATCACAAAAAAAACAGATAAATAGGCTCAAAGGGGTTTTGAAACAAAGGGATGACATTGTTTAGGGTTGGTTTTTGGCTAAGTGGCTAAAAAAAACCGAAACAAATGAGTTGCCTTTATCATATTAGTGTGCACAAGTAAACAAAAAGTATCAAAAAGAGTCAATTCAAGTTCTAGAGACTAACAGACATGAGTGGTTCACACAAGAAAGAAAGAGATGGATTTTTGTATGTTATCCATATAAGGCTCAAAACTCACAAGGGTTAATGATCTACTACTAATGATGTACAATTCAGAGTTTAGTCTTACCTATCATACTAAGAACGCACAGCAAGTTTTCTCACATCACATCACAAGGCTCTAGTCAAGAGAACTAAGAACAATACTCATAATTGTAACTCAAAAACCAAAGAAAAAGCATGCAATTTTTTTCATTTTTTTTTATTTATTTATAAAGAAATGGTTCCCTCCCCCACACTTAAAACATGCATTGTCCTCAATGAAAGGACATAACTATTAAACAAGAGTGAGAGAAAGGAAAAGGTGCTTCCTGGTCAAGTTGCGGAGTAAGTGGGCTTTTCCAAGGAAAGCTCTTCTATGGGTGCATCTTCAGGCACCGAAATCTCATGGAACAGCTTCAGGCACTACCCATTGACCTTAAAGGCTTTGTCAGTACCTGCACTTTTTATTTCTACTGCACCATGAGGAAAAACATTAGTAACAACAAAAGGGCCAATCCACTTGGATCGAAGTTTCCCAGCCATAAGCTTAAGGCAGGAGTTAAACAGTAAAACCTGTTGGCCCACAGAGAATTCCTTCCTAGAAATCATTTTATCATGGAAGTGCTTAGTTTTCTCTTTATAAATCCTAGAGCTTTCATAAGCCTCTAGCCTAAGCTCTTCAAGCTGTTGTAATTGGAGTTTTCTTTCAATACCTGCTTGTTGCATCTCCAAATTACAACTCTTTACCGCCCAATAAGCACGGTGTTCTATCTCTACAGGAAGGTGACATGCCTTACCAAAAACAAGTCGATAGGGAGATATCCCCATTGGTGTCTTGAAAGCTGTTCTTTGAGCCCAAAGTGCGTCTTCTAGACGGCGGCTCCAGTCCTTCCTGTTTGGCTGCACCATTTTCTCTAAAACATGTTTGATCTCCCTGTTTGAGATCTCAGCTTGCCCATTAGTTTGTGGGTGATATGCAGTAGAGACTCTGTGCACAACTCCATATTTCCGGAGCAAAGCTTCCATGGTGCGGTTACAGAAATGAGTGCCTTGGTCACTTATGATAGCTCGGGGAATTCCAAACTTGCAAAAAATATTGGACCTGACAAAATATGCAACAACTCTGGAATCATTAGTCCTAGTGGTGATAGCTTCCACCCACTTTGAAACATAATCAACAGCAAGCAAAATGTAAAGAAACCAAATGATATAGGAAAGGGACCCATGAAGTCGATTCCCCATACATCAAATACCTCACAGAAAAGCATAGGTTGCTGAGGCATTTCACTCTTACGAGTGATGGCTGTACCTGCTATCTGACACTCTTTACAAGTGCGGTAAGTCTCATAGGCATCTTTAAAAATAGTGGGCCAATAGAAACTTGAGTCTAAGACTTTTCTTGTAGTCCTTTGAGGACCAAAGTGCCCCCTACTTGAGAAGCATGAGAAAGATGCAAAATAGATTCAATCTCATAGTCGGGGACACATCTCCTAATTACCTGATCACTACCAAACTTCCAAAGATATGGATCATCCCAAACATAATATTTGGCATCACTCTTGAGTTTGTGAATTTGTTTTCTGGATGCACCTGTAGGAAAAACACTAGCAACAAGATAATTAACAATATCAGCAAACCAAGGAGTAACCCCATGCAAAAATAAAAGCTGTTCATCAGGAAAGTCATCCTGAATGGGAAAAGGATCTCCATCCCTTTCTATCCTGCTCAAGTGATCGCCCACCAAGTTCTCAGCTCCACTTTTGTCTTTAATCTCCACATTAAACTCTTGGAGCAACAACATCCACCGAATCAATCTCGGTTTTGCTTCTGGCTTCTGCAACAAGTACTTTAAAGTTGCATGGTCAGTAAAAACAACAACCTTGGAACCTAGCAAATATGATCTCAATTTATCAAGAGCAAAACCAATAGCTAGAAGTTCCTTTTCAGTGGTGGTGTAATTAGACTGTGCAGAATCTAAAGTCCTAGAAGCATAATAAATAACATGGGCAGCCTTGTCAACTCTTTGTGAAAGGACTGCCCCAACAGCATAGTTAGAAGCATCACACATAATCTCAAAAGGGAGGGTCCAGTCAGGGGGCTGGATGATGGGAGCGGAGGTCAATTATTTCTTCAAGAAGTCAAACGCTGTTTTGCATTTGTCATCGAAGTTGAAAGTGACGTCATTCTTCAACAAGTTGGACAACGGAAGAGCTATCTTGCTGAAATCCTTAATGAAACGCCTGTAAAAACCTGCATGACCAAGAAAAGAACGAATCTCGCGAATACAAGATGGGTAAGGCAATGTAGAAATCACATCAATCTTAGCAGGGTCTACAGAAATTCCTTTTTCAGAGATTATGTGACCTAAAACAATTCCCTGTTCAACCATAAAATGACATTTTTCATAATTTAAAACAAGGTCAGTTTCGATGCATCTCTCTAAAACCATATTTAAACTGCTCAAACATGCATCAAATGAAGAACCATAAATAGTGAAATCATCCATAAACACTTCCATGCAATTTTCAATAAAATCAGCAAAAATGCTAATCATGCATCGCTGGAAAGTGCCAGGAGCGTTGCAAAGACCAAAAGGCATCCTCCTGTAAGCAAATGTACCGAATGGGCACGTAAAAGTAGTCTTTTCTTGATCTTCAGGTGCAATATGAATTTGAAAGTAACCTGAAAAGCCATCAAGAAAACAATAATGTGATTTACCAGCAAGCCGTTCAAGCATTTGGTCAATGAACGACAAAGGAAAGTGATCCTTTCTAGTAGCCTGGTTCAATCTCCTGTAATCAATACAAACTCTCCAGCTATTCTGAACTCTAGTAGGGACAAGTTCATTGTTTTGATTTTTTACCACCGTGAGTCCAGATTTCTTAGGTACAACCTGCACTGGGCTTACCCATTTACTGTCAGAGATAGGGTAAAGGATACCTGCTTGCAAGAGTTTGGTTACCTCTTTCTTCACAACATCGAGGATCAAAGGATTAAGCCTCCTTTGGGGCTGCCTTACTGTTTTAGCACCATCCTCAAGTAAGATCTTGTGCATACACATTGAGGGACTAATACCTGGGATGTCAGCCAATGTCCACCCAATCGCCTTTTTATGCTTCCTCAAAACCTACAAAAGCTTACTTTCTTGATTGAAATCAAGGTTAGAAGAAATTATAACCGAGAGTTTTTCATTACTCTCTAAATAAGCATATTTCAGATTTGCAGGGAGTTGTTTTAGCTCCAGGGAAGGTGGTTGCTCAATGGATGGAGTGCTTGGGGCAGCTGGGGTGTCGAGAGCTTCAACTGCATAAACATCTTCATCGACAACTTCACCTGTAGAAAAAATGTTACCCTGCAAGGCAGCATCAATCTCAGCACATACAACACAAAGGTTAGTGTCAGTACAATCATCACATGAGTATACATCATCAAAACCAGATAAAGATGGAAAATCAAGTGAAAACAATTAAGAACAAGTGTCATCAACCAACTCAGAGATCAATTCAATATGAAAAACGGAATGCTCTTCCAAGGGATATTTCATAGCATCGAAAATGTTAAATTTCGCGACAATGTCACCAAATTCCATGGACATGGTTCCATCATCAACATCAATTTTTGTTTCGCCGTTTTCATGAACGGTCTGCCTAAAATGATGGGAGCCCTGTTTGACTTAGTTTCTCCTTCCATGTCCAGAATCTAAAAATCTGAGGGAAAAATTAAGTCATTAACTTGAACAAGGACATCTTCTACTACTCCGGTGGGGCGGGCATTGCTTCTGTTCGCCAGCTGAATGATTAAACCTATATGCTGCAAAGGACCAAGATTAAGGTTATTATAAACAGAAGTAGGCATAACATTAATGCCCGCTCCTAAATCAAGCATGCAATTCTCGAATTTAGTATCCCCGATGGTACAAGGAATAGCAAAAGTTCCGGGATCCTTGCACTTTTGTGGCATGACCTGAGTGAGAGCTGAAACATTTTGCTCGCCTTTAGCTTTTTCAGATGAAGGCTTAGGCTGAATGAAAGCAGAAACATTTCTTCCCAAGTTGACTCTCTCATTTCCCTTCAACCTCCTTTTGTGTGTACACAAATCTTTCAGGAACTTTGCGTACTTCGGAATCTGGTTAATCACATGAAGAAGCGGAATGTTTACCGCAACCTTTTTGAATACATCCAAAATCTCTCTTTCTTTGTCTCCCTCATAAGTCCTTTTATTTTTCAGTACTCTATGTGGGAAAGGGACTGGTGGTACATACTCCTTCTGTTTATCTTTTTCAGTTTCTACCACAACAGAAGAGGGTTCAGGTGATGAAGGTGTTACCTCAAGAATTTTTTTATTTTTGTCTGGGGCTGGTTCTACAACTTTTTCGGATCTCAAGGAAACTGTACTCACATTAGGGCCTTTTGGATTCACAACTGTTTGGGCAGGAAGTTGGTTCGATCCTTGGGCTTGCTGCATGGCATTCATTGAAGTGGCAAGCCGTCCAATTTGTGTCTGCATGGTCTGAATGCTAGAATCAGTTCTTTCGTGGAACTGGAGATTGTTGACAGCCATTTGCTTGACAAGATCCTCTAATGAAGGTCCGGAAGGTGCAGGGGTGGTCACTTGGGGAGGGTTTTGTTGTTGGCTGGACTGTTGATTCCCATATCAAAGGTTTGGATGGTTCCTCCAATTGGGATGGTATTTGTTAGTGGACAGGTCAAGAATGTTGTACCTGTTCTGATTATTGCCTTGATTGTAAATGTTTGCTACATAAGCTTGAGGCAACTCAGTTATCGACTCATCTTGCAGAATAGGACATGTATCGGTCGGGTGTTCAGGAGAAGTACAAATACCACACAAGTTTGCTACTTGAGTCTTACCTACTGCCAGCCGTTTCACTAAAAATGTAAGCTCGTCAATTCTTGTTTCTAAAGCTTTGTTGGAAGAAACCTGAATCTCGTTCACACCTTTGGTTTAGACAGAATTGTTTCTAGTGGTGAACTGTTGGGAGTTGAGAGACATGTTTTCAATCAAGGCTTTAGCAGCAGTTGGAGTTTTATCAACAAGTGCTCCACCGCTAGCAGCATCAAGAATGTTTCTATCCATCAGTAACAATCCCTCATAGAAGTACTGGATAAGTAACTGCTCGGTGATCTGGTGTTGGGGACAACTGGACACAACTGCTCGAATCTCTCCCAGTACTCTGCTAATGACTCATCGTCCTGTCTAATGCCAAATATCTGTTTTCTGATTGATGTAGCTCTGGAGGCAGGAAAGTATCTTTCTAAGAACACTCTTTTCAGAGCATTCCAGCTTGTGATAGAATTCGGTTCAAGGTAATATATCCAATCTTTTGCCGCACCTTGCAATGAGAATGAAAAGGCTCTGAGCTTGATGTGATCTTCAGTGATTCCTTCAGGCCTCAATGATGTAGAACACACAACTTGGAATTCTTTCAAATGCTTATGCGGATCCTCACCTGCAAGACCATTAAACTTTGGCAACAAGTGTATTAAACCAGATTTCAATTCAAAGGGTGCATCAACTTCAGGATAATCAATACATAAACCATTATAGTTCACATCAGGGGCAGCAAGCTGCCTTAGTGTTCTTTGTTCAGCCATGTTATCAAAAGCAAGTTCAAAATCAGAATCAAATAAGCTATGCAAATAGTCAGAATCAGAATCAATAACGGGTGGTGAACTAGTGCTAGCCTGATTTGCTCTGCGGCGTGTGTGCAAGGTTCTTTCAACTTTAGGATCAAAAATCAAACAAGTCAGAACAAACAGACCTAGTAGCCAGAACTAATGCAGCAATGCAGCAACAATTGCGAAAATGCAAACAATGTCCCTAATAGGCAGAAACAAAATGAAAGAAGGGATATGATTAAAATAAATTCAGAAAAATACAAAAACACAAATTTTAATCTAATTAAGTGAAATAAGATTTTTGTAATTTTTTTTGGAATTTTTCGAAACTATGAAAACAGTAAAAAATTCATAAAAAATAGAAAAAAGAGGAATTTGGCGACTTGAGGGTGAAATCCCGTAACTCTTTCCAAGAGTAGGGGACTAATGATCGCACGATTTTTCTGCACAAATTGCACGGAACGGATTTTGAAACGGACACGATTTTCCCGAAAACCGGATTTTTGACACTAAGCCACGAATTGGCCAAAACCGTGAGGAAACTAGGGCCTAAACGCAAAAGCACTAAACCAATGACTCTAAAATCAGTTAATAACAACAAGAATCCCCGGCAATGGCGCCAATTTGATCCGCTGTCGCGCACGGATCAAAACGAGTAATTTTAAAATGTAGTTTACGGTAACGACAACTCGAGTATCGTTTCTCAAGGATTCTTGTATGAATTAACCAACTGACAGGAAAAATGGGGGGTTTTAGGTTTTGATTCAGAAAACAATTAACAGAAAGTGATTATAAAATAAGTGATTATAAAATAAGCTAATCTACTGGTTCGTTTCCTACCTATCAGAGATTATTATAACTTCACTATCCTAAGCGGATCCTATTCCTGTTCGATCACAACAACATTCAACAAGCAAGAATGATATTATAAGAAGTATGTTTCCTGTTTACCGAATTAAGCAAACGGTTAAGAATAAAGCGAATTAACGGATTAAGCAAACGGTAACACGCAATCAAAATTAGGGAACATAAATCAATCGAACCAAACAAAACTATTCTATGACAAATCGAGTTAAGCAAACGATAGACATATAATAGAATTGAAAGGAATAGGAATTAAATTGCAAGGTTATATTAATCTCAAGTATCGGAACCTGAATACAGCAGATCAACCAGGTGATTAGTTCTCCATCGGTTTTCGTACCAAGCTCCCGAAAAATAATTTGTGAACAGTAAAAACGAGATAGCTCACAGAACTCGCGGCTATTAGGTATAGGCAAAACAAAGAATTCGGGTTCTAACCCAACCGGGTCGAAAAACATAAAAAAAAAACGGCCCAAAACTAAATATTTATTAAGTCTGGAACTTCAACGAATTATTTGAGACTTCTGAACTCCGATTCAGCTTTTGGATTCAACAGGAAACTTGTAGCTCTTTCTCGTAGCTTTCCAACGCATCTCAGAATGCGTCAATCCGATTCCCGTAGCTCAAGTTATGGTCTCCACAGTGGACAGGTATCAAATAACCGCTAATGCTGAAAATAAAATACGAAAATTAAATAAAGGCAAAAAATAAACTAAAATATAAAACACCATAAAACAGTAAAAATAATAAAACAAACTAAAGAAATGCCTAAGTACAATAGTAGAAGAATGTGCATCAAAATGCACTGATCAGGTATTAAATTTTAAAAGCGGAAACAATTCAACCTTCCTTCTTGTGTTACTTAGTCACTTGAATTGGAATCAAGGCTCACCTCTCGTGGCTGAGCACACTTTGTAATGGGAGAGGAAATATCCTCCCTAAAGGAGCCTCAGCAAACAGACCTCCATGATTCACTAGTGATCATTATTACTACTAGAAAGATCAAATGAGATTGTTCCTAGAATCTCAAGACACAGACATCTGGGGTTTCGTTGAAGATGGACCTGTTGTCCCTACAACAACCGTTGATGATGGAACTACACTTCCCAAAGCTAGAGAAAACTAGAAAACTGATGACAAGCATATGGTACTACTAAACTCTAAAGCTAAGTTTTTTCTAACATGTGTCTTAGGAAGAACTGAATATGACAAAATTGACGTGAAACAAACTGCCAAAGATATTTGGGATACAATGTCAATTGCTCATGAAGGAACTGATCAAGTCAAGGAAGCAAAGATTAACCTTCTCATCCAAAAATTTGAAACACTTAAAATGGAAGAGCAAGAGTATAGTGACACAAAATGACTGTTATAATAGAAGCTTCTAATCAAGCTAAAGTTAGAAAGCTTCTAAGCTGCTTACCAAAAGTATGACGACCCAAAGTGATTGCTATAACCGAAGCCAAAAATCTGTCCAGGATCATTAAAAGTGCATGAGCTAGAAATCATAGATGAACTTCATCCCAGGAAGATGAAGGCCACTGCACTAAAAGCTTCTCAGAAATCCCCTCAACCTTGTAAAGCTGTGGAACTTAAAGCTCCACGAGAAACTGATGAAGAAAGCGATGATGATGAAAACACTGATGAAGAAGATGAAATGGCTCTAAATCTCTAGAATGTTGAGAAGATGGGCTCCTAGAAAAAACAATAGGAGACCCTTCTTCAAGAAAGATCAATCCAAATGAGAAGGCTCAAGCAAAACACCTCCTGTGTGCTATGAATGCAACAAGTCTGGACATTTTAAAAATGAATGTCCAAAACTAAAAGGAGGAAACAAAAATTTTACACCAAAGAATAAGGCACTACGTGCTACATCGAATGACTTTGAGGAATCTGACTTTGGTCATGAAAAAGACTCTGCTCAGTTTTGTCTCATGGCAGATTCTGAGGAACCTTCTCAAACATATCCTACATGAAGTAAGGAATCTAATAACTCATGTCTCATGGCTGATTATGATCTAGAAGAGGTAATCACTTTTAGACCACCTTCTTATGCATCATGCAAAGAAACTGAATATGCTTTTGAAAACTTATTAGCTGATTTAAATAATTTATCTCAAAAGTGTGTGATGTTCAAAAATCAACTTTATGATGCAAAAAGAGAAAATGTGCAACTTCAAAAACAAAATGAATATTTGATGAAAACTGTTGAATGATAAGTTAACTAAAAAATCAAATAGAGAATCCCCTATGAAGTTTGGAAAAATAGAAAGCCAAATATTGCCTATTTTCGTGTATTTGGCTGCACTTGTTTTACCTTGAACAACAAAGACAATTTGGGAAAATTTGATTCAAAATCTGACAAAGGAGTCTTTCTTGGTTATCCATGAACATCTAAGGCTTATAGAGTATATAATCTTAGGACTCAAACTATTGAAGAAAGAATGCATGTCATTTTTAGTGAAACTAACAGTACAAATGAAGTGATTGATATTGACGATGTCAATGAAATATAAGAAGATGGTCAAGTAAATGAAAACAATCTTGAGAAGGATGAAATAGAAGCTTCTCCTCAACCTGCTACACAATCAAATGAAGCTACTCAAGCAATAACCAACCTTCTCAATTGCCAAGTAGTTGGAGAATGGTAGTACACCATCATCAAGACCAAATCATTGGTAGCACTTCAGATCCTGTTAGAACTAGAACATCATTCAGAGACAATGCTGCTGGAATGACAATCATTTATGACATTGAGCCAAAAACCATCAATGAGGCCATACAAGATGAGTCATGGATTGAAGCTATGACTGAGGAACTTACTCAATTTGAAAAGAATGAAGTGTGGAACCTTGTTACACCTCCCAAGCATCAATCAATCATAGGAACCAAGTGGGTGTTAAGAAACAAATTAGATGAAAATTGTAAGGTAGTAAGGAACATGGCAAGACTTGTTGCTCAAGGATACAACCAACAGGAAGGTATTGACAATGATGAAACCATTACGCCAGTAGCAATGTTGGAAGCAATTAGAATTTTACTTGCTTTTGCTGCTCACAAAAATTTCAAGTTATTTCAAATGGATGTGAAAAATTCTTTTCTAAATGGATTTTTAAATGAGGAAGTTTATGTCAATGAACCTCCTGGTTTTGTTGATCAAAAGAAACCCACCCATGTTTTCAAACTTACTAAAGCTCTCTATGGGCTTAAGCAAGCTCCTAGAGCTTGGTATGAAAGGTTGAGTAACTTCTTGATCAAGAATAACTTTGCAAGAGGAAAAATTGATACTACATTATTTAAGATATCTCTTGATAAAGAATTGCTGATTGTCCAAATATATGTAGATGATATCATTTTTGGATCAACAAATGAAAAGTTATGCAAAGATTTTGGAAATCTCGTGAAAAGTGAGTTCGAAATAAGTATGATGGGTTAGTTAAGATTCTTTCTTGATTTACAAATAAAGCAACTTGATGAAGGCATTTTTATTTCTCAAGAAAAATATGTTAGACCTTCTCAAGAAATATAAAACGGATGAGGCTAAAGCTATGACAACCCCTATGCATCCTTCCATGCAAATTGAGAAGGATGAAGAAGGAAAATCAATATCTAAGAAAAAATATAGAGGTATGATAGGGTAATTATTGTACCTAACTTCTAGTAGACCGGATATTGTATTTTCAGTTGTCCTATTTGCTAGATTTCAAGTTTCTCCAAAGGAATCTCATCTTACTGCTGTAAAAAGAATCTTCAGATACTTGTGTGGAACTACAAGCATTGGCTTGTGGTACAAGAAAAACACTCATTTTGATCTAATTGCATACTGTGATGCTGATTATGTTAGTGATAAGATGTATAGAAAAAGTACTAGTGGTACATTTCAAATATTGGGAGAGTCTTTAATCTCTTGGGCCTGTAGAAAGCAAAATACAATTGCCCTTTCAACAACTGAAGAGGAATATGTACCTGCTGCTGGCTGTTGCTCTCAAGTTCAATGGATCAAAAATCAATTGGAGGACTTCTCACTAAGGTACTCCTGTATTCTCATTTATTGTGATAATACTAGTGCTATCAATCTATCAAAAAATCCCATCCATCATTCAAGATCAAAGCATATTGATATTAAACACCATTTTATTCGTGATCATGTTCAGAAAAAGGATATGGAATTAATTTTTATTGATATCAAGCATCAATTAGCTAATATTTTTACCAAGCCTTTATTAGGAGAAAGTTTTAACTTTTTTAGAAGAATATGTAGTAGGACTAGAGGGACGCAAGAGTCATCTTCTTGGTAGACTGCTACTATCAAAGGGAGATTCTCCTATCAAAATTGGTGTTTTGAGATCCAAACTTCAAGATCTCTGGAAACCGGCCGGTAAGTGGGGTCTCATCTCTTTAGGGAAAGGTTATAATGAATTTTCTTTTTTCTCAATTGATAATTTAGGTAGAACACAGTCGCAATCCTCTTGGCCCTACAAGCCAGGATTGGTTCGGTTGTTTTCCTGGCAGCCTAAATTTAATCCTTCTTTTATCAAACATATATATGCACAATGTTGGATTAGAATTACAGGTCTTTCTCAAGAATATTGGCGTCCAAAAATTCTTCTTGCGATTGCTAGCAGTGTTGGCATTCTAATTACTCTAGATGATACAACAAACAAAAGCTCATTTGACAGATCTTTTGGTCATTTTGCTCGCATTCTGGTTGATATAGATTTCAAATCAAAGCTTAGGGATCAAATCCTTGTGAAAGGGCTGGTTATGTCTTCTTTGTGGGTATTGAGTATGAAAATTTGCCTCTTTTCTGTGTGCATTGCAAGACTATTGGTCATACCACTAGCAATTGAAAAAAGGATCCCCTCTAGTGGGGAAAATAATAAGGAGCAGAAGGAGACAAAACAAGTTTTGAAGTTTGTTCCTAAGGTTAAGCAGAACACTCAGGCTACAAGTGTTGGCATCAAGGATCCCTCTTAACATCATGTTTTAGCCATTAAGGTGCAACAACAGCAAGAGGAGAGCAATGAGATTCATGACCAGGTTATGCATCCTAGCGCCATCATAGTTAATGATATGAATATTGACTCAGAGCGCTTTCCAAAACCGAACTCTATTGACTCATTCCTCACTTAACCCCCCACTACTAGGATGGATTCTCTAAATGTCTCAGAATCCGATGCTACTTCTAATCTTGCTGTAGCATCTGACATGAGAATCTTAGGTAATCTTTGGGGGAATGTGTTAGTAGATAAGGCTGTTTCGGTGACTCCTGATAGATAAGGCTGTCCCATCCATCAAGTCTCAACGGCTATTTCCTTTACTCAGCAAACTCATCAAACTTCCACTTCTCAACATCATTAACCTTCTTCTCCATTCCCAAAACACACAAACTCTCATTCTATAAAAATGGTGAGAATGAAAACCCCCAATGTGAAGAAGTCACCTATTCCTCAATCTTCAAATTAACCTCCTGTTTCTGAAAAACAACCTTCTGTATCTACAACTATGAATCCTTCTCAATCAGAAACAAATATTTCTCAGTCAAAATCATCACCATCACCATCTTGCAGATGAAAAAGGATCATGGCTAGCGCAAGAAAACCAATTTCGGGTCCTGGTGCAAAAGAAAGTGAACCCCTCGTTCAAGATGATGATTTTGAAGTCACCATTTCTAAACTTGTTTCCTCTATCATTGCCACAAGAAAATCTTCTCCTATTGCTGAATATTCAACAAAGAAACCCAGATATGCTAAACTCCCAATTAGAAGCAAAGCAAAAGGGAAATCAGTGGTGGAATCCACTAAAGATGATGAACAGTTGAAAGAAACTCAACCTTCTCAAGTCCACGAACCTGAGAGATTGGAAGGAAGAGGCATTCTAACAGGAAGAATATACCTCATAAATGAACTCAAGAAATCTGGATGGAATGTTTATCCACAGATAGCAAAACAAGGATGGGGAAAGATTTTGTCTCAAGAAGTAACTTACTCTCAACAGGTGAGAGAGTTCTATGGTTGCATGAACATTAGCAACAATAAACAAAGTTTCACAACCAATGTAAAAGGAACTACTTTGGTTGTCACTCCAAAGATGTTGGATGAAGCTTTGGAGATTCCATCTTATGCTGCATCTATATATGGTGAAGACTAGTATGAAAAGGCTAACACTACGAAGGAAGAAGTCCTGAAGGAAGTCATGAAGGTTCCTAAGCAGAATCCCATCTCCTCATCTCTCTATGACCACACAAGAATTATGCATAACATGGCTGTACACTCATTGGTACCAAGAGCAGGGAGTTTTGACAAAGTAAAAACCACTGATCTCCTAGTTGTCTACCATCTCTACAAAAGGTATGTGATCAACCTTCCCTATGTCATCTTTCATTACACGATAGACATAGTCAAAACCCGTAAGAAGACATCCTCAATACCATATGGCATGTTCTTAACCAAAGTCTTTAGAAGACATGGCATTTCACTTGAAAAGGAAACTTTCACTAGGGATAAAACAGTTTTCTGGTCCAAAAGTGTCAAACAGATTGGTTTGAAACTCTCTAGCCTACCCTTAGAACAAACTGGTGAGGTTTCAGAACATTCTCAAGAACCTACTCAATGCACCCAACCATCTAATGAACCTACCAAAAACCCTATCCCTGAACCAACCATTTAACCATCTCCGAAATCATCTGAAGAACCTAGCCCTGTACCTACTCAAGAACCAAACCAAGCTTCTGATTCACCTCCTATCCCTGAGATCAACCTAGATGACCCACAAGAACCCATCTCACCTTCAAATGATCTCAAGGAACAAGAGAAAGCATCTTCTCAGGGGGAGTTAGGTGAGAAATTTCAAGCTTCTCATTCTGTTCAACCTACTCAAGCTCCTTTAATGGAAGATGAACCTGCCTATGATTGGATAGAAGTATTTGAGCAAGATTCACCACATGAAGACAGTCAAATGGAACCATCTTTTGATGAGAAAGTTGTTGACTCCATTGAGGAAAATCTGGAAGTCACCTGAGAGAAACGATCTCAAATGCCTGCTGCAGATCAACTTTCGCATCAAGTTGATATGACCACTACTGAGGCTTCTGAACCAAATGAGGAAGTGGTTGGTGAAAAGAGAAACATGAAAGTGGCCCCTCCACTGTCAAGGTCAATTAGAAGATGACAGAGACACCTTTGGTCCCCTATGATTCATCCCTCGAGACTCAAGAAGACATTGATATGGATTAAACTAAGGGGGAGATTGATACAAATGTTCCACCAAATTCTCCTAACTAAGGAAATCTGTCTCCACTCTCTCAAGCAGTGTATGAGATAGTTCAAGATATTGAAAGAGAAACTTCCCCAACAACTCCACCAGTGATTATTAAACGAGCTTCTCCAGTAGCTCCTCTCACAGAAATGCTCAAAACATCTGTGTATGATTCCTCAGTACCCAGAATGCCTGAAAGTTCTGGCCCCTCTAAACTACCCACAAAGATGCCAATTAAAACTCTGAATGCTCCACTCTTTTTTCTGTCAAAACTCCTCTTAGCAGAAAACCGTTAGTAGAAAAAGAAAAATCCTCCAATTCTGGAGACAAGTAGGATATCATGGCTGAGATGAAGAAGGTGAGGGTTAAGCATGATAAGCAGCTGAAAAAGATAAGAGCCCAGCTGAAAAATCTCCTCAAGTGCATTGTAATTTTGCAAAAAGAACACCGACTTGAAGCTTAGAGAAATTATGCTTATCAGGAATGGGTCATGAAAAATATGATTCCATCTGTGATGCCCGAACTTGAACCACTAAAATTCCCTCCACCTCAATTTGTTGAAAGAAATCCGACAACAAGCAACCTACTCCTCCACCTCTTCTGAAGATTCATCCTAAACCAAGTAGCATCATAATTTCCTGTCTTTCTCCTTTTTGTTGTTGACAAAAGAGGGAGAATAGAGATTCTATTAAGTTTTGCACCTTAGTTATTAGTTTATTGTGGGTTTTTGTGACATCCTAGTGTTAACAACCAAAAACAAATATGTCATGGGACGAGGATTGAGAGAAGAAAAGTGGGAATATCGTGTGAAGGCAAGCCATCTGACAAAGGGGCAAAATGGTCCTCGGGGTGCATTAAATGAGAGAATCCCCCCGAGGGAGGACTATGCCCGAGGACCAATGAGCCAACCTGAGGGAAAGTAATTACCTCATCCTACAGACTGCCAAGGCCTTGGCTGCTCAGAAACCTGAACCATTACCCAATGTGGGGCCAGGACAGCCGAGCCTCCATACGGTCGAGGCAAGGAGGGTGTTACTTGGAAGGCAAGACACGGCACGAAGAAAGACCATGGGAGAGGTTGGAGTTCAAATGGAAGAGCGAGGCCGAAAAACTCGGAGCAACGAGAACTCACCACACTAATCGTGCCAGTGGGATCGTGGGCAGTTACTCCGCTTTGTTGAAGGCCTAGGAAGTGATAAGAGCCGTTGATCTTAGATCAATCCAACGGCAGGAAAATATTGGCTAGCTTAGTGGCCGACGAGGGCGTGTGTATATATATATATAGCATTAGAGTGAACTGTAAAGACACATCAATCAAATCAAACTCTACGTTTATTTCATTTATCTTCTTTATCGCATTTTTGCTTTTATTCTACATTATGCATTAGCCATAGTAATCTGACACTCGCGTCCCTTCTCACCTTGCTTGACCCTTTCTAGAGGAGTCAGGAAACCCATAGTTGAGGAGCAGAGTTCCCTCCTCGACGCAATTGCTTGAAGAAAAAAGGAATCAAAGACTATCCAAACCTCTGGCCGACACCACGGCAAGGACCTAAGAGTTTGACGACAACAAAAATTGGCACGCCCGGTGGGACAGGAAAATGTAAGCAAACGCCTCCGTTTGATTCGCCTGGACTGGATTACAGTAGGCGTATGCACTTGTGCTCCGGTAGAAACCTAAGTATGGAGCCAGCATCGGCATCAAAGAAGGTAACTAATCTGAAAACGAGAAACACTGAGACAACAAGTTTTTCGGAGGCAACCCCCCTTGCGGTTAGCGCTGAGTCTAATGACGGTTCCCACAGCATTGTGAGGAGCCTGTGGGACAAGCTTGCAGCGACCTCAGTGGTTTGGCTTCTAGGGCAGTTCAAGTGGAACAGTATGTCCAAGAGAGAGAAAGGAAGAGAGTCATTGGGGGCGAGGGCCACAGTTGGTATCAGTGGTGGATGCAGGCGAGGATTCAGACTATGATGAGTCAGCCGACTACACGGCAGACATCTCAGGGGCCCAGATAGTTAAGGGGAAGTCCTACCTCTGTCGAGCTCTTAAGCCTGCTAAAGGTAAAGAGAAAGACTAGGAAAGGGTTGAATATTCCTTTGACATCTCTAAGGCTGGCCAAATCTTTGACTACCTCCTCAAGGACAAACAGATCAAGCTTCTTAAAGGCCATAAGATCCCTCCGCCTGAGGAAATAAAGGGGAAGAAATACTGCAAGTGGCATAGCTCCTTTAATCATGCCATTTGGAACTGTATTATCTTCCGCCGAGCCATTCAAGAGGCCATCAAGAAGGGGAGATTTAAAATGGCTGACAAGGGAACATCAGAGATGATTTTCGACACTGACCCTTTCCCCAGCATGAATGTCAAAATGGTCTCCTTCTCGGGGAGCGACCGAGGGAAAGGAAAGACGAAGTACGCGTGGGTCTCGAAGGGAGAGATTTCCCCAGAGAGGGAGACATCCGTGTTCAGCCGTTTGGGCTCACCCCCACGGGTTTCCACAGTTGTAAAACGAAGGGCCTACTACAAGAAAAATTGTAGATAGGGCGCCGAGTCAGTCTCAGAGACTTCAGAAGAGGCTTCATAAGCCAGGGAGGCTCGTCCACGAGCTTAGGGAGTTGCATTCGTCCAAGCTCAACCCCGAAAGACATGTGCCCAAGACGGGGGACATGAGGGAAAGACTCCAAGCCTTCCCACATGGGGGGCACGGTAGGCCCGCCGATGGTTCCATCGAGCAAGCCACCCTGCCAGTCCCAGATGGGGGGAACTCGCCCCAAAGAAGAGGGAAGAGTGGCTCAAGTCACCGGAACCCAAAGCTCAACCTCGGATGATATCACAGTCCTCAATGACCGAGAGTTGAGAGCCACCAGGACGATCATACCTCCGGCAGATGTGCCACAGGATCATTGGATAACTCAGGCGGCCATTGAGATGCTAGCCGCTAAAGTGGCCTCTAGATCTCGCTCGCAGAAAAGGAGGCTGCAAAGGTCTAGGGCGTTCAACAGGACGAAAGAGACCCTCCAGATGTTCACCTCTGCTAGAAATAGGAATACCCAAACCATCCCCACAGCATCTGTTGCTACGACGTTGGAACAGGGCTTCCCAAAGCCAGTCGAGGACACAGCTCTTGTGCAGTCTACCGAGACAGCTGCCCCAGAGCCACCTGTTGATCACGAAGGAGGGGACCAGGAAATGGTAGGCATGGTGGAGGCATCCCATAGTCCCCTCACAAGGGCGGTGATAGAATGTCTCTACGGATCTCATAGTCTAAGACGATCCCAACCAGTCGGTGAACCCCAATATGGGGTAAAATGACCGAGCAAGAGTTGCAAGAAGACGACCTCCTGGGGGAAGAAGAGGAACACCCTTTTGGCCTTAGAGACTTCGACGGAAATTCCACCACTGAGTCATTACTAGACGATTTGATGGAGAATTCTATCCGGACATAGAAATGGTGGGCCTCCTTCCACCGGAGTTTTGGTGGACTAGGGATCAGCCAAGGATTCTCGAGGGAGATGTCTTCGCCGAGGAGGCCGGATGGGCCGGCTTAACAGAAGCCGAGGGACTAATCACAGAAGGCATGGTGTTTTAAAATCCAACTGCAGATATGACTAGACACCTGAAGCCAATGAACATTTAAGCCAACCTCAACGGGAAGTTGTTCAATAGTGTCTTTGTGGATGGTGGTGCTGTGCTGAACATCATGCCACTGTCGACTATGAAAAGGTTAGGAAAAAACACCGAAGATCTTATTCGCACTACCATGACCATGACCAGTTTCATGGGCCACCCCTTTTATGCATTGGGAGTGCTAGTGGCAGATGTGACGGTTGGGTCAAAGGTAACTCGGTCGGCATTCTTCGTCATTGAAGGAAAACCCTCATACACGGTGATCCTGGGGAGAGATTGGATCCATACTAGTTAATGTGTTCCCTCCACTTTGCACCAGAAGCTCATGATATGGGTGGAAGACAAGGTGGAGATAGTGGAAGCTGATCCCAATCCTTTCCCAGCAGAGATAAAGATGTTTGAAGTCATGTTCTACCCCCTACTTGCGCCCGATCACCATACCAGGGGACTACGAAGAGGGTCGTATTGAGTCATGTGATTGGACCAAGAAGGGTTTTGAATTCAATATATTGGCCGACTCACGACTTGATAACGAGAATAATGATTAGTCTTCCTTGGGAGGTACAGAGCCTGCTGGACCTATTGCACCTATTTCAGATAGAGTCCAGCATTGAAGAGGCTATGTTTGGTGCAGTACACGGAGAGGATGAAGACTCGAAGGAGGCTTCAGATGACCTTGGCAACGAGATGTCGACAGAACCCCCCTACATTGAGCCTATCCAGAGAAAGATGCCTACCTTCGAAGTTCAAGACCCCTTGGTTGAAGTGAATTTGGGAACTGAGAGTGACCCTAGAATGACTAAAGTTAGCGGTAAACTCCAACAGCAACAACATGATCAGATGGTAGCCTTGATACGAGACTATCGTGACTACTTTTCATGGGACTACCATGAGATGCCAGACCTTGATAAAGCCTTAGTGGAGCATAGGTTACCCATCAAGGAAGGTTGCAAGCCCCACAGGCAACCACCGAGAAGGTTCAACCCACAACTAATGCCGCAGATCACAGCCGAAGTGGAAAGACTCTTAAAGGCAGGGTTCATCAGAACTGCCAGGTACGTAGAATGGCTGTCTAATATAGTCCCTGTGATAAAAAATAATGGCCAGGTCAGGGTCTGTATTGATTATAGAAACCTGAACTTGGCCACTCCGAAAGATGAGTACGGTATGCCTGTGGCCGATATGCTTGTCGATGCCGCGACAAACAATGTCATCTTGACTTTTATGGACGGCTATTCTGGTTACAACCAGGTTTATGTGGACGAGGCCGACACCCATAAGACTGCCTTTAGGTGCCAAGGCGCCTTAGGTATCTATGAGTGGCTCGTAATGCCTTTTGGCCTCAAAAATGCTGGGGTGACGTACCAAAGGGCAATGAATTCCATCTTCCATGATCTTATTGGTAAAAACACTGAAGTGTACATTGATGATGTGGTGTTCAGGTCCAAGAGCTTCGAAGCCCACCTTGGGGATCTCGAACAAGCTCTGAGGCGGTTGAGACTCCACAATCTTATGATTAATCCTACTAAGTGTACCTTTGGTGTGTCTGTAGGTAACTTCCTGGGATTTTTGGTACATAACCAGGGCGTTGAAGTGGACAAAAACAAAGCTCGAGCTATCCTAGAGGCAAGGCCTCCTAGAACAAAGAAAGAGCTACAGAGTTTGCTAGGCAAGATCAACTTCCTAAGGAGATTCATTGCCAACTCGGTAGGGAAGCTTAAAGCCTTATCGCCGTTGCTACGAATAAAGAATTACGAGGAATGAAAACAAAAAACTTAAAACTTAAAACTTACTCACAAGTTTGTCATCACCAAAAAGGGGGAGATTGTTGGAATGAAAATCTCTTTCCATGTTTTGATGATACAAACTTAGTAAGACAATAAGTTTTCTTGTTAATGTTATCTAACAAGATTATTTCATGTGTGAAGAACAAGCCTCAAAGATAGCAAAATATGAAACTACCTTGAACTAAAAAGAGCATAGAAATATGAAGGTAGAAAGGAGTTGTGAAAGTTAAACTCATGTGAAGGTTGACCAAAAGACAACTGTGAAGTTTGACCAAAAGTTAACGCAGAAAGTCAACAAAAAGGGTTGACCAAGTCAACGCAACATTGACCAGAACTCAAAAAGGTCTGGCCCCACATTTATGATGAAGATACAGAAATGTGAAGGTTGAAGATAAAGTTGAAGAACAAATTGAAGAACATAATATGAAGATCATAATCATCAAGCTTCTCAACGTGACAAACATCTTAACTCTCATTTATTGAAAATCAGAGAGTAGTTACTGCTGAAATGTTTCAATAAATGAAGAAGGAACTCCTTGATTATTCCTAGGCCAAACAACATGTGTTTAAGGTATAAAGGATGTGAAGCTTCGTGTACAGTTGTAAATCTGCTTTACAAGTACAAGCCAGCTAAGGGAAGGTCAGAACTCTGAAGATAAAGCACTGTGTCAGCTTGTGAAGGTTGAAAAGCTAGCAGAAGGTACAACTCTCAACTTGTGAAGCTTAAAAAACTGTTAACTTTGGAACTGTTTATCCAGACAAATCTATGGACCATTGGACATCTCCAAACGGCTATATTCAGATCAAATGGCTATTTAAAGGCTGGAATTCGAAGTCACAAATCATGAGAGTGAATTGGAACCTACACAACTAAAGCTTCACAAAGTTCATCCATCCTACTCATCCCACACTCAAGTTTCACAAGCCTGGGATTTTCTTATAGAGTGTGTGTTAGCTTGTAAGCACTTAATGTGTTATATTTTCGAGCTATTGTATATCCCAAAACCCAAACCTTTGATTGTAAAAAGCTATCTAGTGAGCATTCTATCAAACTACCTAGAGAGAGGTGAGTGTTGGTGAGAATCTACTTGATAGAGGAATCCTTTAGGAAACTAGGAGAGTTTTCTAGTAGGAAGAACAGCTTAGTTTTTCTGTGTAAGAGAGCATGTTGCTTTTGTGTGTTGATGCAAGTGGTGTTTGAAGTATTTTATGGTTGAGCAAAAGCAAGTGCAAGTGCTATTTGAAAGATAGTGGAAATACTCACTTGGGAAGTGGGGAGAGGACGTAGCCATTGTTGGGAGAACCTCTATAACTCTACTGTGTCATTTACTTTCTTTCCATACTATCTATCTATTTGCTTTATACTTGTGAACGTTTTCAAAACCTAGTGAAGGTTAATTCAATCAACCTTCACAAGACAGTTTTTCATACTAATACTTAATCCTTTCATAATCAAATCAGTTTGATTCAAACCTTTACCTTACAAGTTAAAGTTTGCTTAATCTATCTTTGTTACTCATCAATCATTTTATACATTGGCTGTTTGTTATGTCAAACTAACCCTTACCTTCTCAGTCCCAAGTTTATCTTAAGAACCATTTGTATGAGAAGGTTTTAGGTACAAAGTTTAAAAGGGTACACAATTCAATACCCCCATTTCTTGTATAACTTAGTCACTTCAGTTAGCCAAGATGATGATAGTGGCACTGAACGTGCTATATATTATCTCGGTAGGATACTCAATGACGCCGAGATTAGATACTCGCCCATTGAGAAACTTTGTTTGTCTTTGTTTAACGTTTGTACTAAACTTCAATACTATCTTCTGCCTAATGAAGTTTTAGTTGTATGCAAGGTTGATAAGATATCTGTTTAATAGGCCTGTCTTGCAAGGAAGACTCATTAAGTGGGCCATTAAGTTGAACATGTTCGCTTTAACTTATGTACCTTTGAGAGCTGTAAAAGGCCAGGCCCTGGCAGACTTCTTGGCTCAGCATCCATGTGTAGAGACATACGATGCTCCGACCGAAGTTGTCAACTACCTGGGCCTTAAGCCATGGGTCCTCATGTTCGACGGGTCTAGCACTCGAATGAGGGATGGAGTGGGTATAGTCATCACCAGCCCTTGTGGCCAAACATGAAGGTTCATGTGCCGGATAGGGGACCAAGCCTCTAACAATCAGGCCGACTATGAGGCTCTGATCATGGGACTTGACATCTTGGCCGGCATGAAGGCTCACTACGTGGAAATAAGGGGTGACTCCCAACTGGTGATTAAACAAATCACTAGGGAATACAAGTGTTACAACGCTAAGCTCAAAGAGCTGAGGGCCTCGGCGCACAACTTACTAAAGTTGTTTGCCAATGTCGTCATCCTGTATGTCCCCAGGAATGAGAACCAGGAAGCAAATGACTTGGCCCAACAAGCCTCAGGATGCAAGGAGCGAATGGTCAAGGTGCTGCAACAAAGTGCCGTGAGCCCCACCCAGGAGGATCCCACTGACACGTAGATCGGGGTGTTGACGAGGTACCTCCGTAGTCCGACGGCTGACACGGACTTCAAGGTCAAACAAAGGGCATTGAAGTATATCTTGATAAGGGATGACCTATACAAAAGAAGTACCAATGGGGTACTGTTAAATTCCCTCAAAATGAAGGACACTTATATGGTTATAGCACAGATCAATGCGGGAGTCTGTGGTGCCCATAGGTTTGGCCCCATCATGAAGTGACTCATCTATCGGCATGGGTACTATTGGCTGACAATCACGGCCGATTGCTTCCAGTTTGCCAAGGGATGCGAGGCTTGTCAGCTGCACGGATCAATCCAAAGGGTGCCGGCAGATGAGCTCCATCCTATTGTTAAACCTTGGCCATTCAGAGGATGGTCCATGGATTTAATTGGCAAGATATACCCTCTGAGTTCAAAGGGCACAACTTCATTATTGTAGCCACTGATTACTTCACTAAATAGGTGGAAGCTATGCCGTTAGGAAACGTTGATCAGGCCGCGGTGATCAGATTCATAGAGAACCAGATCCTTTTTAGGAATGAAATCCCTTAAACCATCACGGCCGATCAAGGTACAATGTTCACCGGAGAACGAGTTGTGGCCTTTGCCCAGGAATACGGCATTAAAATGAGACATTCGTCTCCTTACTATGCCCAAGCCAACAGACAAGCAGAGGCCACCCACAAGATCATCATTGAACTCATCAAGAAGAACATAGAGGATAAGCCCTAGCGGTGGCATGAGACCCTCAATGAGGTCCTGTGGTCTATGAGAAATTCTAAGTCTACGGCCACGGGGGTGACCCCCTATCGTTTAGTTTATGGGCAGGACGCCGTGCTACCACTAGAGATCAGTGTAGCCTCGTTGAGAGTGGCACGACAGCACTCCCTTAGTATGGATGAGTACCGGCAAGCCATGTTGATGGAGCTGGACTCGGTGGATGATGACAGGCTGGCTGCCCTCAGCAGGATAGAAATGAATAAAGCCAAGACTGCCCGAGCCTACAATAAACACATTAAACCAAAGAAATTTTTTGAAGGTGAACTCGTATCGAAGGTCATTTTTGCCACTAGCGAGGAAACACCCCCAGTTGGGCAAATGGTCCCGAATTGGGACGGACCCTAGATTGTTAGCGAAGTATATCATGGGGGAGCATATCGTCTAATCACTCTAGACGGAGAAGAATTTGAAACGAAAATAAATGGCAAATACCTCAAAGCATATTATCCTACTCTACGGGAAAATGTGCGAGGAATTGAAAGGTGGATTTAACAGCAAAAATTGTCAGAATGGCTCGCCACACACCGGCGGCCTAGTGAAAAACAGAAGAAACAGATAAAAGTAAAATCATGGACACCCTTAGTTCTCGGCGGCCGATTCTTCTTCCTCCACAAGGGCAGATGCTTGCTAGGTGATCGCCAGACCTTAAATGGCAGCCGTAGAGGTTTCAGCAACACCAAGAGGGGCAGAGGACAGACGAGCACGCGGCCTCCCCAAGAAGAGACTGCAGACTGCAAGTTGACTTGACCAGTCTCAAAATCATAGAGGAAGCCCTCCTTCTGAGGGTCCAAATCTTTAACCTGGCCAGCGAGGTGCTTAGCCTGATCATACAAATGCATTAGATCTTCCAAGATCTTAGCAAGCTTCCCGCTGGAGATCCGACATTATACCTTCAATCGTTTCAATCCTGTTCTCAACCATCAAGTTCTCATTTATCACAGATAGGCGCTCCGCTGCCTTCTCATCGTAGGCAACCAAACAAGTCCTATGCTCTGCCTGCAGGGCTCTCAGGCGGTCCATTGCTTGCTTAGCACCATCCCTAAGGGCCTTGGCCGCCGAGTAGTTTCGGGAGACTTTTGGAAGACCATAACTAATATCCTTCAACGCCCGTCGCCTAGATTCTGGCAAACCTTCCACAGAAGCTAGACGAAAGGCGAGCGATCTCAAATCGGCCAACTGGGTAGGATCGGTAACAACTTCCCCTTGAAGGGCATCCTCCAATCTCTGCAGCTCCGTCACCGATGGGAAAGATGCTTGAGATTTGCTTCGAGAAACGAAGAACTAAGCCACCTCACCCCCAAGATTTGGGTTGGGAGTTGAAGGAAGAGGGGAGCGCCGAGCAGAAGTAGAAGCCCGCGAGAAGAAATTTCCATGAGGGAAAGGAGATGCTAGAGGTAAAGGCGAGAGGAAATGGGGACGATACTGTACCTTATGCCTTTTTGCAAGAAGGGAGACGCCCCCCGTTGTCACACCAGTCCTCGTAGCCGAGGGGGTTCTTGTTGGGACCTCATCTTGTCTCCCCGGGTTAGAATCTGACAGAAACAAGGAAATTGGAACAACAATTGACACACAGGTGAAGTAAAGACCGAGGAAAGATCGAAAACATACCAGCAGATGGCCGAGAGCGGGTTGCAAGACGATGAGCACAGGCTGTAGCCACAGGTGTTCTGGAAGGAGTAGCACTGGTACTGGTAAGGGCTCTGGATGGAGTAGTTCCTAGGAGAACGAGGCATCGGGATAACCACTCTTCAATCCCATGAGGGTAGGCAAGCTCCTTGACACCAGGCCACCAGTTGGTGAAAGAGTAGGTCTCCCCCCCCACACCTCGAAGTGCGCACAGATGCCCTCCGTGAGCTTATGCTAGTTGTCATCAATCAACTTGCAGACTTGGGACTCGGACAAGCCCGTGCGACAGGCAGAATCAGCCAATGCTTGGTAGGGTAGGGGAATAAGCTGCAGGAGGCCAAACTAGTGGCACACAAAGTTTGGATAGTAGTACTCCGCAAGGGCCTTACTATACCGGGAGGTAGCAAGGTAAACGATCGGCAAGATCCTCGCCACCACGGCAGAAAGCCAACTGTCACGAGTAGTAAAACGGGCCGAGAGCTTCAACTGAGACTAGTTCCTCTGGTGGTTAAAAATCCAATGTGGGCCAAAGCTTTTGTCAAGAACATGACACCATACCACGTCACTAGGAGACATCCACAGGAGGGCCTCCACAAACTGGGCTGGACTTATGTCCTGAACAGGCGTTTCCCAAAGTTGAGGCCCCAAAAACCGAGTCGTTAGCGACCTGGGGATGTCAAGACCAACGGACAAGATGTGAAGAAAGTAGAGCTTGGACCACAGTTGCAGGAACCACAGGGGTCCCTGTAAATTGGAGACACGGCCGCCGTCCCTGATCTAATCCAGAACGACCCTAATGCCCCTATAGAGCTCGCCGAGGAAGTAGGGAGCCCACGAAAAAACCTCACCGGTATAACACATCGTGGCGACGAAGGGTTGCAATTCCTGAACAACACCGGCCGAAGCAATGCCAAAGAAGAAGCGGCAGAAGAAGTCCATGAGGAACGTCGTATGTTCCGCGTCAGTAACCTCTCCACTCGTCTTGGCATTCAGGGCAAGAAACTTGGAGTACAGGCTACCCTCGTGGACATGACCAAGATTCACGTTCTTGGGCAGTTTGGCGGGTGAATACTAAGGCCGTCTGCCGGTAATGGCAGAAACGTCCAAGACAGTCTTTGACAGTCTTTGATTCCTTTTTCCTTCAAGCAATTGCGTCGAGGAGGGAACTCTGCTCCTCAAGTATGGGTTTCCTGACTCCTCTAGAAAGGGTCAGGCAAGGTGAGAAGGGACACGAGTGTTGGATTACTACGGCTAAGGCATAAAGTGAAATAAAGGCAAAAATGCGATAAAGAAGATAAATGAAATAAACGTAGAGTTTGATTTGATTGATGTGTGTCTTTACATTTCACTCTAATGCTATATATATACACAGGCCCTCGTCGGCCACTAAACTAGCCAACATTTTCCCGCCGTTGGATTGATCTAAGATCAATGGCTCTCATCGCTTCATAGGCCTTCGACGAAGCGGAGTAACTGCCCACGATCCCACTGGCACGGTTAGTGGAGTGAGTGCTCGTTGCTCCGAGTTTTCCGGCCTCGCTCTTCCATTTGAACGTCAAACGCTCCCACGTTCATTCTTCATGCCGTGTGTTGCCTTCCATAAGACACGTTCAAAGTTTCAGTTCTTGATTGATAATAAAATAATCAAGCAAGCGTCAATTAGTTTATGCGAATTAACACCGTTTTAAAGCAAGCATGAAAACACTGTGTCCAATCAATTGTGATCGTGAACAAGCGCCACTTAACACAATCGATATCATAACCGAATTCAATCAATCCTCTATCAAAGTATGCGAGTGTATTGCAACCTATACAAAGACAAGTGATCAGCGGTCGTACGCAGGTCAAAATAAGTAAAAAAGATAAAATATAGTAACAAGGTAAGTTAACCTTGGTCGTCTCACAAGGATCTCTAATACTAAGATTACCACAATCCACAATAGGGGGTGTTGACGAAAACAATTTCTATTTGAGGGGTTAAACAATTTTGAGAGACAATCTATCCACCGGTTTCCGGGTGCGCGTCTTGGATTTGTCATCGATTCCAAGTAATCGTGTAAGACTTGTTCAAAGTTTCAGTTCTTGATTGATAATAAAATAATCAAGCAAGCGTCAATTAGTTTATGCCAATTAACACCGTTTTAAAGCAAGTGTCAAAACACTGTGTCCAATCAATTGTGATCGTGAACAAGCGCCACTTAAGACAATCGATATCATAACCGAATTCAATCAATCCTCTATCAATTCCTACTCGAATTAAATAAAACAAGCGATTAAATAACTCAAATAGTTGAGAGTTGCAAAAACAGATTCACATATAAACAAGCATCATACATAAACGATTCGTGTATTGCAAGTAAACCGAATTTGGGTAATTAAGCATCACACAAAAACAAATTGTAAACAAAGAATTCAAATGTGGAATTGATAGAGAAGAAAGAACTAAAAACTAAAAACAAAGTAGACGAAATAACATTAAACACAGAACCTCAAAATCCGGAAAACGGCAGCCTTCCACCGATGAATCGACTTAGGAGTTTAGGCTTCCATGGAGGCTAGAGCACAAAGGTTTGGTAAAGTGTGAATAATGCGTAAGGTATTTCAGATTTTTCGATCTTAGCTCCCTTTTAGGCAGTCTTACTACTTGATTTTTTTCGGATTTACTGACCAATTTTCGAAAAATCTGACCAGATCACCCGAAAACTGATTTTTTTCCACCTAATCTGAGAAAGAACTGAACGGAGCCGCAACCGATAGAACCTGCAAGTGCAAGGAAACTAAATTAAAGAAACAAAGGTTATTGGTTAGTGAGGTTATTAAGTCGGTAATTCCTAAT
Source organism: Astragalus glycyphyllos (assembly GCA_963573325.1). NCBI lineage: Eukaryota > Viridiplantae > Streptophyta > Magnoliopsida > Fabales > Fabaceae > Astragalus > Astragalus glycyphyllos. The sequence goes on from OY754308.1 coordinate 23,327,913, forward strand.
TAGAGATCCCCGGCAACGGCGCCAATTTGATCAGAGGTCGTATATGTAAAAAAGATAAAATATAGTAACAAGGTAAGTTAACCTTGGTCTTCTCACAAGGATCTCTAATACTAAAATTACCACAATCAGGAACAAAATGAACAATAAAATAGGGGGTTTTGATGAAAACGATTTCTATTTGAGGGGTTAAACAATTTAGAGAGACAATCGATCCACCGGTTTCCGGGTGCGCGTCTTGGATTTATCATCGGTTCCAAATAATCGTGCAAGACTCATTCAAAGTTTCAATTCTTGATTGATAATAAACTAATCAAGCAAGCGTCAATTAGTTTATGTGAATTCACACCATTTTAAAGCAAGCGTCAAAATAATGTGTTCAGTCAATCGTGATCGTGAACAAGCGCCACTTAACACAATCGATATCATAACCGAATTCAATCAACTTTCTATCAATTCCTACTCGAATTAAATAAAACAAGCGATTAAATAACTCGAATAGTTGAGAGTTGCGAAAACAGATTCACATATAAACAAGCGTCAATTCGCGTATCGCAATTAAACTGAATTTGGGTAATTAAGCATCACACAAAGACAAAAATTGCAAACAAAGAATTCAAATGTAGAATTGATAGAGAAGAAAGAACTGAAAACTAAAAACAAAGTAGACAAAATAACATTAAACACCGAACCTCAAAATCCGTAAAACGGCAGCCTTCCACCGATCAACCGACTTAGGAGTTTAGGCTTCCATGGAGGCTAGAGTACAAAAGTTTTGTAAAGTGTGAATAATGTGTAAGAGAAGGTAAATCGACTGATGGTCAGACAATTCTATAAGACAATCGAAAAACCTAATCCCTTAATGGGTTCTTGGATAAAAGCCCGTTAACAAACTAATATTCGGCCCGAAACCCGTTTTACAATAAACTGCTTCTGTATTTCGCAGTTTAGGTCTTCAATACTTTTGAACTAGGATTCGATTTCAACTGAAGATTTGTAGCTTTGTTCCTTAGCCTTCCAACTCACTCTCGCACGCCATATTCGGATAACCACAGCCAAAGTTATGGCATGCAGAGTAGACAGGGGTCAATATGTAATAAAAACAAGAATTAATCAAGAATTTGCTATAACGCTCAATGAAGACCCAAAGTCTAGAAACTTGCTAAGGCTTAAATATTAGGAACAAAACACAATTAAAAACGCCAAATGCAAAGGTTTTAAGAGTGCATTAAAATGCACTAATCAACAAGCTTCTCAAAGCAGTCAAGCTTCTCATCCCATACTCAAAGCTTCTATAAGGTCAAATTTGGGATCTCTTCCTTGAGTGTGTGTTATCTTGTTAGTATAATTATTTTATAGTGTATCTATTTTTATATCAAGCTCCTAAACATCCCCAAAACCCCAAAACCGTTGTTATAAATTGTGTGTTGTGAACACTCCATCAAACTACCTAGATTGTGATGTGAGTGTTGGTTTGAACTGTAAAGAGATACCTTTAGGAAACTAGGAGAGAGATTCATAGTAGGTAAATACAGCTTGGTGAAGTTGTGCAAGAGTGCACTTGTCTTTTGTGTTGTGATCAAAAGAAAGTGGTTGTTGTATGTCTTTTGTGGTTGAGCAAACACAAGTGTAATAATTATCTGGAGAATAGTGGAAATACTCACTTGGAAGTGAGGAGAATATGTAGCCTAAATTGGGTGAACCTCAATAAATCTTCTGTGTTCTTTAAACCGTTTTCCATAACTATTGTTTAAACTGTTGTTGTCATCAAACTCTTGGGTTCTAGCCGTGGTGTCGGCCAGAGGTTTGGACAGTCTTTGATTCCTCTTTCCTTCAAGCAATTGCGTCGAGGAGGGAACTCTGCTCCTCAAGTATGGGTTTCCTGACTCCTCTAGAAAGGGTCAGGCAAGGTGAGAAGGGACACGAGTGTTGGATTACTACGGCTAAGGCATAAAGTAAAATAAAGGCAAAAATGCGATAAAGAAGATAAATGAAATAAACGTAGAGTTTGATTTGATTGATGTGTGTCTTTACATTTCACTCTAATGCTATATATATACACAGGCCCTCGTCGGCCACTAAACTAGCCAACATTTGCCCGCCGTTGGATTGATCTAAGATCAATGGCTCTCATCGCTTCATAGGCCTTCAACGAAGCAGAGAAACTGCCCACGATCCCACTGGCACGGTTAGTGGAGTGAGTGCTCGTTGCTCCGAGTTTTCCGGCCTCGCTCTTCCATTTGAACTTCAAACGCTCCCACGTTCATTCTTCGTGTCATGTGTTGCCTTCCAATTAACGCCCACCTTGCCCCGATCGTATGGTGGCTCGGCTGTTTTGGCCTCACTTTAGGTAATGGTTCAGGTATACGAGCCGCGAAGGTCTTGCCCCTTTATAGGATGTGGTAATTACTTTCTCTCGGCTTGGCTCATTGGTCCTCCGACATAGTCCTTCCTTGGGGGGGATTCTCTCATTTAATGCGACCCGAGGACCTTCTTGGGTTCACTCTCTCTGGAAAAATACCTTTTTGCCCCTTTGTTGTATGGCTTGCCTTCACACCATATTCCCACTTTTCTTCTCTCAATCCTCGGCCCACGACCTATTTATTTTTGGGTATTAACAATTGCCCCCCTTTTTGTGCTGTTTCCGAAATTTCTTGCCAAAACTGCTCTTCTCTCAACTCAAATCCCCCTCAGCCTTCCATCTTTCGCACGTCTATGGTTCTTGAAAGTCTTGAGGACTTGAAGGAGGTTTTTGGCCCGGACGGTGGCCTGCCCATCTCCCAAGACTGGTTCACTTTGAACGCCAGAGTGACCGAGACTAGGGGGTGGGCTTGGCCTACCGAAGAGTACCGCCCCTTGTTTGATCACCTCACACCCTCCAAGAAGGATACCTGGAGTCAATGGGGCCTGTATGACACGATCTCCCTCTCGACCTCTTATGTTTCCTATGATTTCAACATTCTGCTCCCCCTCCTAGGCCTCTTGTCTTCCAACCTTAATGCGTTCGTATTCGCCTGGGGCATATTAACTACAACTGTCCTGGACATTTCTGCCATTACCGGTCTACCGGCGCACGACCACAGTATTCACCCCGCCAAACTGCCAAAGAACGTGAATTTTGGTCATGTCCACGAGGGTAGTCTGTACTCCACGTTTTTTGCCGCGAATGCTAGGACTAGTGGGGAGGTTACTGATGCGGAACATACGGCGTTCCTCATGTACTTCTTCTACCGTTTCTTCAATGGCACTGCTTTGGCCGGTGTTGTTCAGGAATTGCAACCCTTCATCGCCACGATGTGCTATACCGGTGAGGTTTTTGCGTGGGCTCCCTACTTCCTCGGTGAGCTCAATAGGGGCATTAGGGACGTTGTGGATCAGATAAGGGACGACGATCGTGTCTCCAAGCTACAGGGACCCCTGTGGTTCCTTCAACTGTGGTCCAAGCTCTACTTTCCTCACATCTTGTCTGCTGGTCTTGACATCCCCAAGTCGCCGAAGACTCAGTTTTTGGGGCCTCAACATTGGGAAACGCCTATTCATGACATAAGTCCAGCTTAGTTTGTGGAAGCCCTCCTGCAGATGTTTCCTGATGACGTGGTTTGGTGTCCTGTTCTTAACAAAAACTTTGGCACACATTGGATTTTTAATCCCCAGAGGAACCAGTCTCAGTTGAAGCTCTCGGTCCGTACTACTGCTTGTGACAGCTGGCTGATTTGAGATCGCTCGCCTTTCGTCTAGCTTCTGTGGAAGGTTTGCCAAAGTCTAGGCGGCGGGCGTTGAAGGATATTGGTTTTGGTTTCCTGAAGACTCCCGGAACTACTCGGCGGCCAAGGCCCTTAGGGATGGTGTACAGCAAGCAATGGACCGCTTGAGTGCCCCTGCAGGCAGAGCATAGGACATGTTTGGCTGCCTACGATGGGAAGGAAGCGGAACGTCTGTCCGTGATAAATGAGAAATGGATGGTTGAGAACAGGATTGAAACAGTTGAACGTATAATGTTGGATCTTCAACGGGAGCTGCAACTTCTGCTTCCTCAGAGAGACGAGGCAGCCGGCAAGGTTGCCAAGATCTTGGAAGATCAAATGCGTTTGTATGTTCAGGCTAAGCCCTCTCGCTGGCCAGGTTAATGATTTGGAGTCTCAGAAGGAGGGCTTCCTCTATGATTTTGAAGCTGGTCAAAGCAACTTGCAGTCTGCAGTCTCATCATGGGGGAGGCTGCGTGCTCGTCTGTCCTCTGCCCCTCTTGGTGTTGCTAAAACCTCTACGGCTGCCACTTCATGTCCGATGATCACCCATCAAGCATCTGCCCTTGTGGAGGAAGAAGACTCGGCCGCCGAGATCTGAGGGTGTCCAAGTGATTTTACTTTTATCTCTTACTTCCGTTTTTCACTAGGCCGCCGGTGTGTGGCGAGCCATTTTGAAAATATTTTGTATTGCTGTTAAATCCACCTTTCAATTCCACGCATACTTTCCCATAGAGTAGGATAATATGCTTTGAGGTACTTGCCATTTATTTTCGTTTCAAGTTCTTCTCCGTCTAGAGTGATTAGACGATATGCTCCACCGTGATATACTAACAAGCTTCAACAAACTTCTTTGGTTTAACGTGTTTGTTGTAGGCTCGGGCCGTCTTGGCTTTATTCATTTCTATCTTGCTGAGGGCAGCCAGCCTGTCATCATCCACCGAGTCCAGCTCCATCAACACGGCTTGCTGGTACTCATCCATACTAAGGGAGTGTTGCCGTGCCACTATCAATGAGGCTACACTGATCTCCAGTGGCAGCACGGCGTTCTGCCCATAAACTAAACGATAGGAGGTCACCCTAGTGGCCGTAGACTTAGAATTTTTCATAGCCCACGGGACCTCATTGAGGGTCTCATGCCACCGCCGGGGCTTATCCTCTATGTTCTTCTTAATAAGTTCATTGATCTTATTAGCGGCCTCTGCTTGTCCATTGGCGTGGGCATAATAAGGAGACGAATGCCTCATTTTTATGCCGTATTCTTGGGCAAAGGATACCACTCGTTCTCCGGTGAACTTTGTACCTTGATCGGCCATGATGGTCTCAGGGATTCCATACGTTTCGTAACGGCATAGCTTCCACCTATTTAGTGAAGTAATCGGTGGCTACAATAATGAAGTTGTGCCCTTTTGAACACAAAGGGTATATCTTACCAATTAAATTCATGGCCCATCCTCGGAGGGTATATCTTACCAATTAATGCACTTTTGAACATGGAGCTCATCTGCCCGCACCTTTTGGATTGGTCCCTGCAGCTGACAAGCCTCGCATCCCTTGCCAAACTGGAAGCAATCGACTGTGATTGTCGGCCAATAGTACCCATGCCGATAGATGAGCCACTTCATGATGGGGCCAGACCTATGGGCACCATATAAGCGTCCTTCATCTTGAAGCACTTTAACAGTACCCCATTGGCACTTCTTTTGTATAGGTTGTCCCCTATCAGGATATATTTCAATGCCCTTCGTTTGACCTTGAAGTCGGTGTCATCCATCGGGCTACGGAGGTACCTCGTCAGCACCCTGATCCAGGTGTCGGCGGGATCCTCCTAGGTGGGGGTCACGACATTTTGTTGCAGCACCTCGACCACTCGCTCCTTCCATCCCGAGGCTTGTTGGGCCAAATCATTTGCTTCCTGGTTCTCATTCCTGGGGACATACAGGATGACGACATCGGCAAACAACTTTAGTAAGTTGTGCGCCGAGGCCCTCAGCTCTTTGGGTTTAGCGTTGTAACACATGTATTCCCCAGTGATTTGTTTAATCACCAGTTGGGAGTCACCCCTTATTTCCACATAGTGAGCCTTCATGCCGGCCAAGATGTCAAGTCCCGTGATCAGAGCCTCATACTCGGCCTGATTGTTGGAGGCTTGGTCTCCTATCCGGCACATGAACCTCCATGTTTGGCCACAAGGGCTGGTGACGACTATACCTATTTCGGCCCTCGTCCGAGTGCTAGACTTGTCGAACATGAGGACCTACGGCTGAAGGCCCAGGTAGCTGATAGCTTCGGCCTGAGCATCGTGTGTTTCTACACATGGATGCTGAGCCAAGAAGTCTGCCGGGGCCTAGCCTTTTACAGCTCTCAAAGGTACATAAGTCAAAGCGAACGCGTTCAACTTAACGGCCCACTTCATGAGTCTTCCTTGCAAGACAGGCCTATTAAGCAGATATCGAATAATGTCAACCTTGCATAGAACTAAAACTTCCTTAGGCAGAAGATAGTATTCAAGTTTACTACAAGCTTTAAACATAGACAAACAAAGTTTCTCAATGGGCGAGTATCTAGTCTCGGCGTCATTGAGTATCCTACTGAGATGATATATGGCACGTTCAGCGCCACTATCATCATCTTGATTTAACAAGCAGACAATGGCTTGTTCTTCGGCCGCAATGTATAACTTCAGATGTCTCCCAAGCTGCGGAGGTAACATGACAGGGGGGTTGGTCAAGGCAGCCTTGACTTGGTCAAAGGCCTCCTGTTGTTTGGCTCCCCAGATCATTTCTTTGTCATTCATTATTTATAGCAATAGCGAGAAGGCTTTAAGCTTCCTTGCCGAGTTGGCGAAGAATGTCCTTAGGAAGTTGATCTTGCCTAGCAAACTCTGCAGCTCTTTCTTTGTTCTAGGGGGTCTTTCCTATAAGATAGCTCGAGCTTTGTTTTTGTCCACTTCAATGCCCTGGTTCACCAGAAATCCCAGGAAGTTACCTGCAGAGACGCCAAAGGCACACTTAGTAGGATCCATCTTAAGATTGTGGAGTCTCATCCGCTTCAGAGCTTGTTCGAGATCCCCTAGGTGGGCTTCGAAGCTCTTGGACCTGACCACCACATCATCAATGTACACTTCCATGTTTTTACAATAAGGTCATTGAAGATGGCATTCATTTCCCTTTGGTAGGTCGCCACAGCACTTTTGAGGCCAAAAGGCTTTACGAGCCACTCATAGATACCTAAGGCGCCTGGGTACCTAAAGGCAGTCGTATGGGTGTCGGCCTCGGCCACATAAATCTAGTTGTAACCAGAATAGCCGTCCATAAAAGTCAAGATGGCATTGTTTGCCATGGCATCGACAAGCATATTAGCCACAGGCATACCGTACTCATCTTTCGGAGAGGCCAAGTTCAGGTTTCTATAATCAATACAGACCTTGACATGGCCATTCATTTCGATCACAGGGACTATATTAGACAGCCATTCTACCTATCTGACAGTTTTGCTCGACAAAGGTTCTATCAATGCCTGGCATCTCATGGTAGTGTTGACCAAGTGTCGTCAAACACAAGGAGGGGGGGGGGGGGGGGGGGTGTGAATTGTGAACTTAAAATTGGCGATTAAAAATGGATCACTTAAATAAAAATTTAATAAAATAAAATAAAGTGTTTAGAAAATGTTCGAATTAAAGAAAGAAAGATAACTTGCAAAGGAAAATAAAACAGATAAAGAGAAATGGAGAAGACACGCAGAAATTTATCCTAGTTCGGCCACTCCTATGGTTTACGTCTAGTCCCCAAGGCAAAACCACCAAGGGATTTTAATCACTGAAACTCTAGCTTTTAGAACATGTTCAGCTACAAACCATTACAAACATAAACAACTTTCAACAAGGTCTCCTTTATTCACGAGATATAACCTCTCTATGAATTTATAGGATCACACCCCAAAAACAAATTACAATTGAGAAAGATACAAATAAAGAAGATTACACCCAAGTGTAGATGAGACAAGTTGAAGCACAAGTTATACAACTCAAACAATATGGAATATAAAGCTCTCAAATAAAATATTAGGAAGTGTAAAGTGATTGAGAGTGATGAGAAGATAATTTTGATATAGCTTTGATGCAAAAATGAGTTGTTTTGAAGAGCTACCACAAAACTCCTATTTATGGAGAAGATAGAAAGATAATAATAATAATTTGGACCATTTACGTCCAATGGTAACAACAATGATAAAGGATCAATTAACTAGGTTGCCATATATTCATACAAAATTGTCCGTTGGGAAAGAAATGCCATATCCATTTAATATATCCGTTGGAGAAATAATTATGCAATATGTCCATTATAGTCATTTGCTTTCAATTTAAAAGAAAACATGGATATTGATTCACAACAAGATAATAGGATATGAGCTTAAAAGAAATACGTGAAACTCATTTAATGGTTTACGTGAAACTCATTTAATGCTTTCAATGGTTTATGTATTATAAGCATGAAAAAAAATCCTTTCCCACATAATTGATTATTCTAATCAATCTAGTGTTTTAAAAGTATTCTCATGCTCTTGTCAAAAAAAAAAAGTATTCTCATGCAAAAATATATTTTATGAATAAATAGTGTGAGTGTGTGATTTATTTTATTTTAGAAAGCTTTATTTCCACTTACAAAAATATCCTAAAACATACAATACAAATAATAAACCAAACAACTCTCCATTTGATAGCTTTGATCTCCTTTTCCACTTTTTGCAACTTTGACCTTTTAGAACTTCTTTTGTCAATCATCAATACAAAATCATTCCTGTCAAGGCATGTATTCACATTCTCCCCCTTTTTGATGATGACAAACATCATTTGGAGGGATTTTTGTTTTAAGATAAGCAATACTTTCATTGAAGGGAGCACAAGGGGTGCCCAGCACTTACAATTGGAATAAAGGAAAGGGGGAGGGCCTCCTCAAAATCTCCCTAAGCCAAAACCCATTGGGAAAAAGACTCAGGGAGGAAAAAGAGTACCTCGTACAACCTGCACTACAGTGAGGATAAGCAGCCTAATTCACTGTTTCTCCCCCTAAAGACTACAAATTGTTTAAGCATTGTAGTGGATTAGACCACCACATTGAAATGGAAAAGGAGGAATTACAATTCAATCTATAAATACACCAACACCAAGATAGACTTTTAATACGATTCACCACCATCTCGATATTTGGCTCCTCATTATTGAAAATAGCTCCATTCCTCGCCAGCCATATGCTCCAACAAGTAGTTAACCACACCACGTGCTTCGTACGTTTTGCTTTCTTGCCCTTACACAAGCAACAACAATTGTGGACAAGACCAACAACATCCAAAGACAAATCAAGAGCAACACCAATCCAAGATGCAACACACTTCCAAACCGATAGAAAACGACCCTTCCACAAAGACAACCGCTTTCTAACTGCTCCTAAAACATAGCTCCAAGTTGCTTCCCTCCTCGGATTAGCGCCAATTGGGATTCCCAGAAACTTGAAGGGGATGGATTCCGTTCTACAAAATAGGAAAGTGCTAGCTCTCTCCAAAAACCCATCCGGAGTGTGGATACCTATAAGCTTGCTCTTGTGAAAATTTACCTTCAAACTGGAAACAAACTCAAAGGATCTCAAAATAGACTTGATACTCCAAAGATTTTCCCAAGAAGCTTTGCCCACAAACATTGTGTCATCTGCAAATTGAAGAATAGAAAAGTTCAAATCCTCATTGAAAGAAAAACCTTGATAATCACCAATATCCCCTGCCTTCATCATCAACACCGACAAGGCCGCAGCCACTATAAGAAAGAGGAAAGGCGACAAAGGGCCCCTTGTCGCAGACCACGCTGAACTTTGAAATCTTGAGTTGGGCTACCATTCACTAGAACCGACACGGAGCTAGTACACACACAAGACTTAATCCAAGCAATCCAAGGTTGGGGGAAACCCATTCTAGTCAACATGTAAAACAAGAAATTCCAAGAGGTGGAATCATAAGCTTTTTCAAAGTCCACCTTGAACAACATACATTATTCCTTGCTTCTTTTGGCTTAATCAACCAACTCGTTCGCCACCACTACACCGTCAAGAATTTGCCTCCCCCTATAAATGCTGATTGATGATGAGAAATAATACTTGGCATAACGTTCTTGAGCCGAGAAGCTAAGACCTTGGCCAATATTTTGTATATGCACCCAATCAAGCATATTGGCCTAAACTCCCCCCAAACCCTGCCGATTATCGTTCTTAAGAACCAAGGCGATGAATGAAGCCGAGATAGCTTTGGGGAGGAAAGCATTCGCGAAAAACTCATTGAAAAAACCTACCACATCCTATTTCATGAAACTCCAACCAAACTTAATGAAGTTGAGATTGAACCCTTCCGGACCCGGACTTTTATCCCCATCACTCTCCCAGACACCCATCCTTATTTCTTCCTCAGTAAAATGTTGAATCAAAGAATCCGCGTGAGATGAAGACAAACGCTTGAATTGAAGACCGCCCAAAAGTTGCCTATTATGATTTGCCTCAGAAAAGCTCTTCTCAAAATGTTGTTTTACAAAAAATTTCACCGCATCCACCTCCTCCACTTGCTCCCTGTTATCTCTAAGAATAACCACACTACACCGTCTTCTTCTATACCTCATTAGGAGGGATTTGTTCAATGAAGGGGTTAGGATATATGTATTTCATAATAAAGTATATGTCAGAGATAAGTGCAGATTATACTCCCCCTTTCTATATGCACACATTAAAAAAAATGCTCCCCTTGAAACATGCAAATCACATAACTCTCCCTCTTTTGGCATTATCAAAAAGCGGGAAAGGCATATATTCAAGCAATAAGTGAAAATAGTTTTTGCTTATCATCAATGTGTAATTATTATTATTATTATTTTTATGGAGAAGAGCTTTAAAAGATTAACTTACCACATGAAACATAGCCACATTTTAGTTGATAAGGACGAATATTGCTTTAGCCTCCTTCATGTGCTTTGAATAGCCACTATGAAGATACCAATTTGAGTTCTTGGCCTTCAAGCACACCTACAACAGAAAATCAATTTTTGGCTTTTGGTACCCAAACCATTTTGGGTCCTTGTTTGTTAGATTTGAGTAAAGTGTCCTTTGGAATCCATACCTTTTTATCATCCACAAAATTATTTTTCCTTGCATTGCAAATGGAGGATGTATGACCTTTTCTACCACAGTAAAAACATTTCACAAAAGGGCTACTAGATGTGTTGTTGGGACTAAAAAATTTTTTGAAAGATTTTTCATGAAATTTTGGTTGATAGCCCAAACCATCTTTATCATAAGTTCCCCTTTGATTTCCCAAAATGATATTTAGATTGTCTCATCCCATGGTGAATTTTGCAAGAGTGTTGTGCAAATCATCAACTTTATTTTTCAAAACATTGCAATCTTCACACTTGGGAATATTCTCCTTTTGATTTTTATAAGAGTTGCAAGAGGAGACTTCACTTACAAAAATTTGTTTCTCTTTAAGAACTTCTATTTCCTTGTTTAAAGTTTTGATTTTAGATTGAAGAGTGGAAATAGTTTTCTTAGAAGTGGAAACAATTTTTCTACGTTTAGTTGACTCATTATTTAGTTCTTCACAAATACTAAGCAACTCATCATAAGTTAAATCAAGTTCAGTTTCAAAGGAGCTTACCTCGTCTTCCTCGTGCTTTGTCATGAAACATAGTTTTGCTTCCTCATTTTCTGATTCATCGGAGGATTCCATATCGTTTTCATCCCAAGTGATATACACCCTTCTTCCTTTTGATTCCTTACGGGGATTTCTATCCAGTTTCTCATATTTTTGATTTTGAGGACATTCTGGCTCTATGTGCCCCTTCATACCACATTTATAACATGTTGGATTGAAGGAAGTTCCTTCCTCAAATTTCTTTTGAGGATTCGAAAATGTTTTTGGTTTCCCTTTGTGCCACATGAACTTTTTGAACCTTCGAACATTTACGCTTATATCTTCATCACTTTCACAAGGACTATCATAATATTTGGTGTCACTTTCTTTAGTACTTGATTTTATAGCAAGTCCTTTCTTTTTCTTTTCACCTTCCTCACTTTCAGTGAGTCGATTTAATTCGAGCTCATGTTCCTGCAATTTACCGAACAAAGTGGTTAAATCCATAGAAGATAAATTTTTAGATTCCGAGATAGCTGTAACTTTGGGTTGCCAATTTCTATTTAGGCATCGCAGAACTTTATTGATCAAATAGTCATTTTCGAAAGATTTCCCAAGGCCTCTGAGATGGTTAACTATATGGACGAATCGTTTGTTCAATTCTTGGATGGTTTCACCTGGTTTCATCTTAAATAGTTCTTACTCATGGGTTAATGTGTTCATTCTTGACCGTTTGACCTCGGTAGTACCTTCATGGGTCACTTTAAGGGCGTCCCACATTTCCTTGGCGGTTTTACAATGTGATACACGATAAAACTCATCAACGCTTAAAGCGGTTGTAATAATTTTCTTAGCTTTCAAATTGAATTGAACCTTTTCTTTTTCATCTTTGTTCCAAAGAGATCTAGGTTTGTTCACCATTACATCATTGACACGATGAGTGGGAACAAACAGACCATTTACAATAGCATCCGAAATATCACAATCTACTGCCTCAATACATATTTTCATTCTTGTTTTCCAATAATCATACCCATCACCATTGAAAGATGGGGGTCTGTTTAAGGAGTCCTTGTTTGAAGTCATCTTGCTCTTGAGATGATTAGTCTTTACCAAGAGTCTAGCTCTGATGCCACTTGTTGACCAAGTGACTTCAAACACACAAGATGGCGATTAAAAATGGATCACTTAAATAAAAATTTAATAAAATAAAATAAAGTGTTTAGAAAATGTTTGAATTAAAATAAGAGCGTAAAGAAAGAAAAATAACTTGCAAAGGAAAATAATAGAGATAAAGAGAAATGGAGAAGACACGCAGAAATCTATCCTAGTTCGGCCACTCCTATGTCCCACGTCTAGTCCCCAAGTCCAAACCACCAAGGGATTTTAATCACTGAAACTCTAGCTTTTAGAACAGGTTCAACTAGAAACCATTACAAATACAAACAACTTTCAACAGGGTCTCCTTTATTCACGAGATATAACCTCTCTATGAATTTATAAGATCACACCACAAAAACAAATTACAATTGAGAAAGATACAAATAAAGAAGATTACACCCAAGTGTAGATGAGACAAATTGAAGCACAAGTTATACAACTCAAACTATATGGAATATAAAGCTCTCAAATAAAATATTAGCAAGTGTAAAGTGATTGAGAGTGATGAGAAGATAATTTTGATATAGCTTTTATGCAAAAATGAGTTGTTTTGAAGAGCTACCACAAAACTCCTATTTATGGAGAAGATAGAAAAAAATAATAATAATAATTTGGACCATTTACGTCCAACGATAACAACAATGATAAAGGATCAATTAATTAGGTTGCCATATATTCATACAAATTTGTCCGTTGGGAAAGAACTGCCATATCCATGTAATATATCCGTTGGAGAAATAATTATGCAATATGTCCATTATAGTCATTTGCTTTCAATTTAAAAGAAAACATGGATCTATATATATAACATTTGAGAATGAATTTCATTTATTGCTATTCCACGTAGCACTCCTACAACAATTTGGTAATTAATATCATTTTTTGTAATTAATGCTCGGTAGATACTACACATAATCTTTGTAAAAAAAAAAGATATTATATGTAATAAAGACTAAATAAAATGTTTTTCTAATGTATCCAAATTATAATCCAAAAAATTATTTAATTTATCAACACTCAGACTTTTTAATTAACAGATATTTAAGTATATTTTCTAAAAAAAAATTAATTAGTGCCACTTTGACTATTAAAATTTCCCCCTCCTCACTTTTTTAAAAAAAAAAAATATATTTAATTAAAAACTATATTATATAAAAAAAATTCATTATGAGTATAAGTTAAGTGACTGATTTGATTTAATTTTTATGTCAGCAGAAGTTATTAAATCGCTTTGACGAATTATTAAAAATAGATTTTAAAATGTATCTTAGGGCGCAAATTCTTAGAAGTTAGTCTCTTAGACAATAATAATAATAATAATAATAACAACAATAAAACAAGTGGAAAAACACAACTCTTTTTTCACTAAGAAACAACATGATGTGACAGGCTACATGTAATTTAATATTCTAAGTAGTTTTTATATTTGAAAATTCTCTTTTAATTAATGATTTATCTCTGCATTAATTTTAGAAATAAATAAAAGACTACTACACTTTCTTCTTTATAGCCAATTCTTCTAATATCATTAGCTAATATCATTAGCTAAAATTTTAAAAATATGTTAAATTCCAGAATTTTTGAGGTTCGTTAAAAAAATTCCAAGAAAAAATGTCACATTGTTATTGCCTCTAAATAATGAAATTCACGTTTTCTTTTCCCATTATTTGAAATTATAAATTTCTGAAATAAACTCTCAACGAGTAAAAATATTTTTTTGGTTCATTTTTGTTCTTGGTTGATACACTTAAAAATAGGAAAGACATTTGGTTTTGTTTAGACTAGAAGAAAACGTGTATTTTCACTGTGTGGAAAAAAAGTTAACAACTATTTAGACAAACAAATTTCAAGTTTTATTATATATTTTTTGACATTTTTATTTAGAGAAAAAAGTATTCTTGATTAGGGGTGTTCAAGGGCTTGGGTAAATCCGAATCAATCCGTTGCCCAATCTAAATTGAAGCATTTGGTTCGGACAACTTTTGGAGAAGGCATGCAATGGTTCAAGGTTCAAGGGTTTAATCGTGTTTGAACCAGAGCGGTCATTGAACTGGTAAACACACTGATTATATAATATATTAAGTGATAAAATGCAAATAAGTGGTGAAGAATTGGAAGAAATGTTATAAGTAGTAGATATACAATAAAATGCAAATATAGACTATAATATTATAAAATAAGTGGTGAAGAATTAGAAGAAATGAAAAATGTAAAAAAGAGGTGGTTTATGGTCCCCATTGCAGCCACCATTATTTTGTAAAAACACTTACAATAGAGAGCAGCAACATAGAAAGAAAAAGACTGAACGAGACGATGAAAGACATGGCAACATCAAAGAGAGTGTATATGTGAGAGTGCTTGGGTGAGAGAAATGATGAATAAGCATTTTAATAAAAACTAAGAGAGTACGTGTTTGAGTAGCATTATTGCTCCTAAATTAGTCTCACATTGCATATGTATAGCTTTAGCAATGTGAGTGATTGTTATAAATAGAACATCAGGGGCTCGCTTGAACTAAAATTTGTGCATTGGCCAGTACCCATGTTTGGTCAGGACACATGGGAGGGGGTGCATTGGCCAACCATTTTTTTAAAAAAAAAGTAGTTTAAAACTTTTTCCCTGAATTGTTTTAAACGGTATGTTCTCCAGTTATGGCGGTCTAAATGTTCAACCGTTTTGGGCCTCAACCGAACCGCTTCCCTCTCCGATTCATGGTTTAATTGACCAGTCCGATTTTCTAAATCGTGGTTTTTAGTCCAAATAGAAAGTATATACATTGCTAACATACTATACGATTAGCTGTTAAACTTTGTTGCTGTAAAAGTTATCATATTATATGATTAGTTGTTAAACTTTGTTATTGTAAAAATTAGCAAAAACATTTTTGATGAACAAGATAATTTTCTCATGAGTTTAGTTGGTTATCACTTATCTGCAGAATGATATTTACATATATAATGTTTTGCAACTTGGGGAAGGAATTACTGACAAGTTTATGAAATTGAAGGTTGTTGCATTGAATGATTGATTTGCGTGGGTGTTGCTAATATTGCTTTGAAGACAAGAGTAAAAGAGATATGTTGCTGAAATTCAAGTTACATTCGAAAGGGAGTTTTCGAATTTGATAATTCTCTATGGTAGTTGCCGTAATATCTGATATAAATGTTGTAGAATTGATGGAAAATGATAAATAGCAGAAATACAAAAGGGGAAGAACCCAAAAACATGTAGGGTTGATATTGAGATATCTTTGTTACAAGCACTACTCTCCAAGCTTCGAGTATTTTTTTTACTCAATCTTGAGTGGGAGGTAGGTGACTCGGCAGAGGATTGCCTTGACCAAATACATGACCTGACATGACCGTATTATGATATAATCATTAATATCGTCATATTTAGAACAAGAGTATACGATGAAGAACTCTAATAACCACAATATTTTTTAGTCTACTTATATGAAATGAAAAATAAACACACACACTACTACTGCTCACACCTGAGTTTGAACTCCGCAGCCGACGTCCCCATGCCACTGAAATTGCCAAGGCAACCAACAGTGAGGGACAAATCACCACAATATGATATTGTTCTTTTGTTTTTTGACAATGATATTGGTCTTAAAAATAACAAATTAATATGAATTTTTTATAGTTTAAATATTATTTTCAAATAAAAAAGCATCATTTATTTATACACGAGTTTTTCTACTAACTTACAAAATATAAATTTTTGGACAATAATTTTCAATAACATACTTATACCCGTGCGTGCACGGGTCAATTATTCTAGTATTGATTCATAACAAGATAATAGGATATGAGCTTAAAAAGAGCTTAAAAAAAAAAGGATATGAGCTTAAAAAGAAATACGTTAAACTCATTTAATGGTTTACGTGAAACTCATTTAATGCTTTCAATGGTTTATGTATTATAAGCATGAAAAAAAATCCTTTAATTGATTATTCTAATCAATCTAGTGTTTTAAAAGTATTCTCATGAAAAAAATATATTTTATGAAAAAATATTGTGAGTGTGTGATTTATTTTATTTTAGAGAGCTTTATTTCCAGTTACAAAAATATCCTAAAACATACAATACAAATAATAAACCAAAAAACTCTCCATTTGATAGCTTTGATCTCCTTTTCCACTTTTTGCAACTTTGACCTTTTAAAAGAAAATCATTCCTGTCATGGCATGTATTCACAGGTAGTCCCATGCAAAGCAGTGACGATAGTCCCGTATCAAGGCTACCATCAGATCACGTTGCTGCGGTTGTAGTTTACCGCTAACTTTAGTCATTCGGGGCTCACTCTCGGTTCCCAAATTCACTTCAACCAAGGGGTCTTGAGCTTCGAAGGTAGGCATCTTTTTATGGATAGGCTCTATGTAGGGGGGTTCGGCCGACATCGCGTTGCCAAGGTCATATGAAGCCTCCTCCGAGTCTTCATCCTCTCCGTGTACAGCACCAAACATAGCCTCTTCAATGTTGGACTCTTTCTGAAATAGGTGCAATCGGTCGAGCAGGCTCTGTACCTCTGAAGGAAGACTAATAGTTATTCTCGTTATCAGGCCATGAGTCGGCCAACATCTTGAATTCAAAACCCTTCTTGGTCCAGTCACATGACTCAACACCGCCCTCTTTGTAGTCCCCTGGTATGGCGATCGGGCGTAGGTAGGGGGAGTAGAACACGGCTTCAAACATCTTTATCATTGCTGGGAAAGGATTGGGACCATCTTCCACTATCTCCACCTTGTCTTCCACCAATATCATGAGCTTCGGGTGCAAAGTGGAGGGAACCCATTCACTAGTGTGGATCCAATCTCTCCCCAAGATCACCGTGTATAAATGTTTTCCTTCAATGACGAAGAATGCCGACCGAGTTAGCTTTGACCCAACAGTCACATCGGCCACCAGCACTCCCAATGCATGAGAACGGTGGCCCATGAAACGGGTCATGGTCATGGCAGTGGGAATGAGATCTTCGGCGTTTTTCCCTAACCTTTTCATAGTCGACAGTGGCATTATGTTCAGCATAGCACCACCATCCACAAAGAGCCTATTGAACAACTTCCTATTGAGGTGGGCTTTAATGTACAATGGCTTCAAGTGTCTCGTCATATCTGCAGTTGGCTTTTCAAACAGCATGCCTTCTGTGATTGGTCCCTCGGCTTTTGTCAAGGCGGCCCATTAGGCCTCCTCGGCAAATATATCTCCGTCGAGGGTCCTTGGTTGATCCCTGGTCCCCCAAAACTCCTGTGAAAGGAAGCCCACCATTTCTATGTCCGCATAGAATTCTCCATCGGTCTCATCCATCAAATCGTCCAGTGTTGACTTAGTGATGGAATTTTCGTCGAAGTCTCTAGGGACAAAAGGGTGTTCCTCTTCTTCCCTCAGGAGGTCGTCTTCTTGCAACTCCTGCTCGATCATTGTACCCCCATCTTAGGGTTCACCGACTGGTTGGGATCGCCATGGACTATGAGGTCCGTAGAGGCATTCGATTACCGACCTTGTGAGGGGACTATGGGGTGCCTCCACCTTGCCTACCATTGCCTGGTCCCCTCCCTCGTGATCAACAGGTGGCTCTAGGGCAGCTGACTCGGAAGACTACTCTGGAGCTGTGTCCTCAACTGGCTTTGGGAAGGCCTGTTACAACGCCGTAGAAACAGATGCTGCGGGGATGACCTGGGTATTCCCATTTCTAGCAGAGGTGAGCATCTGGAGGGTCTCTTTCATCCTGTTAAACGCCCTAGCCCTTTGTAGCCTCCTTTTTTGCGAGCGAGATTTGGAGGCCATTTTAGGGGATGGAATCTCAACGGCCGCCTGAGTCATCCACTGATGCTGCGGCACATCTGCCGGAGGTTTGACCATCCTGGTGGCTCTCAACTGTCGGTCATTGAGGACCGTGATATCAACCGAGGTTGAGCTCTGGGTTCCGGTGACTTGGGCCACTCTTCTATATTCTTTGGGGCGAGTTCCACCGTTTGGGACTAGTAGGGTGGCTTGCTCGATGGAACCATCGGCGGACCTACCGTGCCCCCCATGTGGGATGGCTTGGAGTCTTTCCCTCAGGTTACCCATGTTGGGCACATGTCTGTCGGGGTTGAGCTTGGACAAATACAACTCCCTAAGCTCGTGGACAAGCCTCCCTGGCTTAGGAAGCCTCTTCTGAGGTGTCTGAGGTTGACTAGGCGCCCCTATCTGCAATTTTTCTTGTAGCAGGGCCCTTCGTTCTTCAACAGTGGATCCCTGTGGGGGTGAGCCCAAACGGCTGAACACGAATGTCTCCCTCTCTGGGGAAATCACTCCCTTCGGGACCCACTCGTACTTCTTCCTCCCTTTCCCTCGGTCGCTCCTCGAGAAGGAGACCATGTTGACATTCATGCTGGGGAAATAGTCAGTGTTGACAATCATCTCTAATGTTCCCTTGTCAGCCATTTTAAATCTCCCCCTCCTGATGGCCTCCTGAATGGCTCGGCGGAAGATAATACAGTTCGAAGTGGCATGATTAAAGGAGTTATGCCACTTACAGTATTTCTTACCCTTTATTTCCTCAGGAGGAAGGATTTTATGGCCGTCAAGGAGCTTGATCTATTTGTCCTTGAGGAGGTAGTCAAAGATTTGGCCAGCCTTAGAGATGTCAAAGTAATATTCAACCATTTCCTCGTCTTTCTCTTTACCTTTGGCAGGCTTAAGAGATGGACAGAGGTAGGCCTTCCCCTTAACTATTTCGGCCACTAGGATGTCTGCCGTGTAGTCGATTGACTCATCACAGTCCGATCCTCGGCTTCATCCGCCACTGATACCAACTGTGGCCCTCGGCCCCTAATGGCTCTCTTCCTTTCTCTCTCTTGGACATCATGTTCCACTTGAACAGCCCTGAAAGCCAAACCACTGAGGTCGCTGCAAGCTTCTCCCACAAGCTTTTCCTTCAATTGAGGGTGCATTCAAGAGATAGCCATGGGAGTAAGCTGGGATTCTAGGAA
Organism: Astragalus glycyphyllos; assembly: GCA_963573325.1. NCBI lineage: Eukaryota > Viridiplantae > Streptophyta > Magnoliopsida > Fabales > Fabaceae > Astragalus > Astragalus glycyphyllos. The sequence continues at coordinate 23,347,464 of OY754308.1, forward strand.
AGGCACCGAGCACTTTCTGGCCATCTTTCTAAATCTCTCAATGAAGTCAGTCACTGCCTCGTCCACCTTCTGCTGTAAGTTCATGAGATCGGCTGCGGTAACTTCAGGCTGCTGCCAGTAGAATGTGTCATGGAAGCACCTAGCCATGTCTGCCCAGGTCTGTATAGAATCAGGCGGGAGAGAGGAATACCACGAAAAGGTCGTCCCTGTCAAGGATAGAAGAAACAGCTACAACTTGTGATACTCGTTCTGGTTTCCTTCCCCACATTGGGCCGTGAATCGGTCGATGTGCTCCATAGTACCAAACGGTCCATCCCGAAAAATGTGGCGAAATCAGGAATTTTGAATCCTCTGGGCAGAGGTACCAAACGATCCACCCACTCGGGGTAAGGCTTCCTGTACACTGGACGATCGAGCGGCTTCAACTGTACACCAAAGAACTTCTGGATGGTGTCAGCGATAAGATTAGGGTCTAGGAGTTGGGGCCCCGATGATCCAGGTGGAGGCGTTGGGCGCCACAGTTTGTTTGGGGGACCCTACGCCCCCGGCGGCGGTGGTACCGGAGGTTGAGCATCTGTCCATGGCTTCCCAGGTACTACTTGGGCCAGGTTAGCAAGGCCAGTTCCTGGTACAGATGCCTGCGCGCCTCGGAGAGGTGGAACTTGATTCCAAGGCACCTCCTCCGGGGCGGCATTCATCTGTGTCTGCATATAGGAACCCGTTGGGTAGGTACTGAGTGCACCGGGGTACGGATGACTTGGAGGTAGACTTGGCGAGCCAGGTGGGTTCTGGACCAATGGCTACTGACTCAGGCAAAAACCGCTGTTCCTACCAATCCCTGATTCCGGGGCGAAGGCTTGCCCCCCTTCGTAAGTCAAGTAGTTAGCCGCGAAAAAACATCCATAGAATGAGTCTTGCGGCAGACACACCAGGCCTGCTGCCTCGGGCGGCCTCTTGGCCATTTGCACTTGTTCCAGCTGAACAGAAGCCGTGTTAGTGCCATTCGCCAAAAACTGCCCCCTAGTGTTGGCAGTGGCAAAAGTACTAGGCTGAGGAATCATAGGGTTAGAACTTATCTGATGAGAGTACGCCTGCTGAGTCCCAGTCATGCTCCCACTCAGTGGACACTGATGCATGCCTCCCGTAGGGTTATAGGAGGATGCCTACTGAGGTCCAACAGGGATGGTGTTTGGCGGGGCTTGATGAGGTCCTTCCAGAGAAGAAGATTGTCCTCCCATTGATTGGCCGGGGACAACATACTTCATGGTGCCACTAGCTTGTGCAGCACGTCTTTGCTCCACTTTTTTGGCCTGTTGCACTTCATTGTTCACCATAGGTTTAACTATGTCAGCCAATTGATGGGACAATTGATACATGATGTCCTGTATCCCCATATCGATTTACTGCCAGATAAACGACGTGGTCATGACCACAGGCTCCTCACAATGCTGTGGGGAAACGTCGTTAGACTCAGCGCTAACTGCGAGGGGAGTTGCCTCCGAAACACTTGTTTGCTCAGTTTTTCTCGTTTTCGGAGTAGTTACCTTCTTTGATGTCGATGCTAGCTCTATACTTAGGTTTCTGCTGGAGCGCAAGTGCATACGTCAACTGTAATCCAGTCCAGGCGAATCAAACGGGGGCGTTTTCTCCCCTTTTCCTGTCCCACCGGGCGTGCCAATTTTTGTTGTCGTCAAACTCTTAGGTCCTTGCCGTGGTGTCGGCCAGAGGTTTGGACAGTCTTTGATTCCTTTTATCTTCAAGTAACTGCATCGAGAAGGGAACTCTGCTCCTCAACTATGGGTTTCTGACTCCTCTAGAAAGGGTCAGGCAAGTGAGAAGGGACGCGAGTGTTGGATTACTACGGCTAATGCATAAAGTAAAATAAAGGCAAAAGTACGATAAAGAAGATAAATGAAATAAACGTAGAGTTTGATTTGATTGATGTGTGTCTTTACATTTCACTCTAATGCGATATATACACACAGGCCCTCGTCAGCCACTAAGGTAGCCAACATTTGCCTGCCGTTGGATTTATCCAAGATCAACGGTTCTCATCGCTTCATAGGCCTTCAACGAAGCAGCGTAACTGCCCATGATCCCACTGGCATAGTTAGTGGGGTGAGTGCTCGTTGCTCCGAGTTTACAGGCCTTGCTCTTCCATTTGAACTTCAACAGCTCCCACGTTCTTCCTTCTTGCCGTGTCTTGCCTTCCAAGTAACGCCCACCTTGCCTCAGCCGTATGGTGGCTCGGCTATCCTGGCCCCACTTTAGGTAATGGTTTAGCTATCCGAGCCACGAAAGTCTTGGCCCTCTATAGGATGGGGTAAATACTTTCCCTCGGCTTGGCTCATTGGTCCTCAGGCAAAGTCCTCCCTCGAAGGGGAGGATTCTCTCATTTAATGCGCCCTGAGGAACTTCTTGGGTTCACTCTCTCTGGCAAAATACCTCTTTGCCCCTTTGTCATATGGCTTGCCTTCACACCATATTCCCACTTTTCTTCTCTCAATCCTCGGCCCACGACCTATTTATTTTTGGGTATTAACAACTGCTTTGCACTTAAGACTGTTTTGAAACCAAGAGAAGGTTAATTTCATCAACCTTCTCAAGATAGTTTTTGAACTAATACTTGATCTTCGAACCTACTCTTCATCACTTAAGGGTTTATATGTACTTGTTGTTCTTACAACTAACCTTAACATTCTCATGTCCAATTTAAGCTTGAGAACAAGTTGTTGAGAAGGTTCCAAGTTTCAGAAATCAAAAAGTGTACACAGTTTAATCCCCATTTCTTGTGTAACTTAGTCACTTCAACGTGTACATAACCACAGGTTCCTTATAATCTTGAGGAGAACCGCCATTTGACTCAGCATTAACCGCAAGGGGGTTGTCCCTAAAACACTTACTAGTTCAGTGTTTTTCGTTTTAGGAGCAATTCCCTTTTTTGATGCCGATAGTGGTTCTATACTTAGGTTCCTGCCAGAGCCTAGGTGCATACGCCAACAATAATACAGTCTAGGCAAATCAAAGGGAATTGTTTGTTCACCTGTTCCTAGATCTGGGGTCTTTGATTCCTCTGTTCTTCAAGCAATTGCGCCAAGGAGGGAACTCTGCTCCTCGACTGTGGGTGTCCTGTACTCTATGAATACATAGGCCCTCGTCGGCCACTACTCGAGCCAACATTTTCCTACCGTTGGATCAATCAAAGATCAATGCCTATCATCGCTTCTAAGCCCTAAAGAGACAGAGCAACTACCAACGATCCCACTAGCACGGTTAGTGGGGTAAATTCTTTTCGCTCAGTTTTTCACGACCCCGCTCCTTCACTTGGATCTTCAACTGTTCCCACGTTCTATCATCGTGCCTCCTCTATCTTGCCTTCTTTTTGCTCCATATTTTTTATTGCTCTGTTCTCAAGCAATTGCATCGAGGAGGAAACTCTGCTCCTCCATTGTGGGTATCCTGACTCCTCTAGAAAGGGTCCAGTTGACGAAATGGAACATTAGGGCTGGATTATTCTACTGGCCTAATGCATAAAGTGAAGATAAAGTGAAGTAAAAAGAAGATAAGTTGAAATAAAGGTAGAGATTGTTTGACTTCCAAGCAAGCCTACTGATGACGACCTTCATGGGCTTGCTGTCCAACTTTAATTACTATAGTTTTATTTTAAGTTATGATAAAGTGCATGTGACCAATAGATATATTTGGGATCAATGCACTAAGTTATTTCAGTTCAAGTTATTTTTTAGTGTGTTTAATCCATTTCAAGTGGTGTATGTGTGGAGCATATTTTTGTGAGTTGATGAAGTCAACAGACTTGCTACTCAAGCAAACTTGCTAGTCAAGAAAGGCAATAAGAAGAGAGAAAGATTACAAGATGCAAGACATTTATGGAACATCAAGACAATCTGAGCAAAAAAAGAAAATGCAAGATCCTAATCATTAATTGTGCATTCAATGCCAAATCAACTAGGATATTTTCTTAAATTGTTTTGTCTAGTATTCTTGTAATTTTTGAATACCCTTTATTTTTTCCTTATATCAGAAAGAACCTCCCTTATTATAAATAGGGAGTATAAGTGTCAATGAAAAGCAAGAAAGACTTTATCAAAGATTTTGAGTTCATACTCGTTGGTTCTGGATTGGACCAGTTTATTCGATCTTATCAAGAATTCTTTTTCTTGTGGCGATCCTCACTTTCATAGGCTTATCCTTGTCTTGGATTAGACCAAGGTGGTGCCCCAAACCTTCACACTCATCTTCTTCTTTAATTAAACAAGAGATTATTTCTTTTGTTTATCTTAAATCTGTTTCAAATTTATCCATCACAAAACCCACGAAATTTATATCATTTATTTTCCATATTACATCTATCTTAAACCCAAAAATACAGAAATGTAAGTTACATGAAGAATCTATACGGAAAATCAAAAGAATGGCCAGTTTCCACAAGAAGGAGGCCATCATGTGGTATCAAAGCCGTCAATGTCTTTTTGTCTTTCCTAAGTTAGTTTTTGGGTTTTAAAGTCTTGTTAAGTCATTATAATGGCTAGTGGATTTTTGATGAGGACATGAAGTCAACAAACTTGTTAAACAAGCAAACTTGATCACCAAACAAACTTGCTAATCAAGAAAGCCAGGTAGAGCAAAAAAGGAGTTAGAAGATCCAAGTCATTTATGACGCATTCAATACCAAATCAACAAGGTTAATTATGATTAGGTTTTATTTTCTAGGTGTTAAGTATTGTAAATGCCCTTATCAATTTATTTGATAATTGCGTGATAGTGGGAATTTAATTAGTTATTTTAATTTGATATTTATTAGTATATTTTAATTTCTAGTGTTTCATGAGTCAATTGGGCCTGAGGTTCTTTTGGGTCAATTGGACCTGAGGTTCTCTATATATTGTAGTTTATTTTGATGAAATAAACAAGTTGAATTTTCAGTAAAAATTTAGAGACGTGTCTCTTTGGTTCTTCTGAGCCGTTCTTAGAGCTTATCGGTTTACCGTGGCGCTCATCCCGACTTTTAAACGAGAACAATATAGAGTATTCTTGTTATTATTGAATATTGTTATGATCCTAACCTTTTTCCCAATTTTGATGATTTTATTACCCATAAGGTTGTGGATGACATTCCAAAAGAAGAAGCTTGCAAGAAGACAAATGCAGAAGTGTTTTAAAGCAACAATACAATGCTTCCATTGAATGGAAAGAGAAAAACATTGGGAAATCGTGGAATTCTACTATACTAATACCTTCTTCAAAGTTGGTTTTTGTTGTCAAGTGTTTGGATTCTTTTAATATTATTCAGTTGCCTAACATTTCTTCTTTATGTCCTGAAGAGAATAAAGTGAATGAAGGAGACTATTTTTCACGTGTGGAAAAAAATTGTGAATTTGGGAAAACTAATTATGTCCAAGAAACGGAAGAGGAAATAGGTCACTCAAAACTTACCAATGGACTTGGAGATTTCCCAACTGTGAAAGTTACATGTGACAGATTCTTTAGACTTACTTTTGACCCTAGAGGTATTGGAGAAAGGAATTCGAGGTCGAATTCCCTCGAAGAAGGAGAGAATGATGACGACCTTCATGGGCTTGTTTTTGTGAATTGATAGAGTCAACATACTTGCTAATCAAGCAAACTTGCTAATCAGGAAAGGCAAACTTGCTACTCAAGCAAACTTGCTAATCAGGAAAGGCAAACTTGCTACTCAAGCAAACTTGCTAATCAAGAAAGGCAATAAGAGGAAAGAAAGATTACAAGATCCAAGACATTTATGGCACATCAAGACAATTAGAGCAAAAAAAGGAAATGCAAGATCCTAATCATTAATTATTCATTCAGTGGCAAATCAACTAGGATATTTCCTTAAATTATTTTGCCTTGTTGATTGTGAAAAGAATGGCCGGTTTCCACAAGAATCTCTTCAAGAACGACCGAATCCGCTTCAAGAACGACCCAATCCGCTTCATGAACGGCCCAATCCAGTGCTGGATTCTGCCTAAGATTAGCCAATAAGGATGGAATTGAGATCAATGGTCAGGATCGACGCGGCCCAATCCAACAAACTAGACTCTCAGAGACCTCCTCTCCACGTCTACAAATTAAACATCAACACCTAAAATCAGGTATGCTTCATCATTTGTACCTCTCACTGACATCTGATTGCTGACTTTGAGAGAAGACGACTCCAGCGAGTACCAACCCCACCGAGTCCATCCTCGAGAGAAGACGACTCCAGCGACTCTGTTCTCGGAAGAAGACGACTCAAAGAGTATCTATTCGACCGTGACGTAGGAAAAGACGACTTGAACAATTCAACCTTCAACTGCTCATCCTGGATCCAAATCCTAAGGCAAGGTACTGAACATTGGCGACCACAATGGGAGCACATTACTAGCTCTCACCAAACTTATACCCTTTCCTATGTCTCCTCGATGTTGACCTCCATCTCGAAGCCAGCCTCGGCCACCAAGCGTAATTGAAGCTGTGCCCCGACTGGGTCCGACACCAGAGGGGAACGTCCAAGTACTGCATATAGATGAAGCTCTCTCTCCACCTTTTATACCACCTCAACTAAGCTCCAAGGCCGTTTTGGTCCCAGTGCACGCAGTGAATCAGATACTAGACATCCTAGATTACTATAGTAGAGATATCGCAAAGCAGGAAGGGCGCCTAACACAGATGATGGAAGAAGTGGTAGCAGCTGTCCGAGCCAACACTGCTAATGTCTCAGGTCGGCCTCGTGCCAAGTCTCCTCCATAGCAGACTGAAGTATCAAGGTGTCACTGTTCTCCAGCTCAGAGAAAGATAGTTCACAGACAACACCAGTGCGAGGCCGAGGCCGAGGCTCCCGTTCTCCAACAACTTCTCCAAGTTGGAGCCCTGGACGAAGCTCTTCCTATGGTTCATCATCATCCCGCATCCGAACTCCTCGCAGAATAATATCTCTTCGGAAAAAGCACCATTCCCCTCACAAAGGGCCCACCAGCGGAATCCGATGAAGTGTTGTTATCTGGGAGATTACAGAATGTAAGGTGCCGAGGTCGTTGGAAAAACGCCCTCAGTTTTACATTTATGAAGGCACGGGGGACCCGGATGAACATACGGCACGGGGGACCCAGATGAACATGCCAATGATGCAATACAGGAACACTAGCGACGACATTAAATGCAAGATATTCCCCTTATAATTGAGCAAAAAACCGTAATCACCTAATTCACCCCATTGTATATATTAAACGATGGTCAATTAGGGTTATAACTATTTTGAAATGGGTCATCAATGACATCTATTCATATTTGATTCCATATAAATTAATTAACACTACAACAGAATTGTTAAAAAAGGACGCACCCTTTAGGGGCGCTTTATATTAAAGCGCAGCGCCCCTTATTCCCAAACACGGAGGGCCTTTAGAGGCGCTTTTTAAAAAAGTGCCCCTTTTTGTTAAAATACGGATGACCTTCAGAGGCGCTTTTTAAAAAGGGCCCCTAATACTCAAAAACACGGATGGCCTTTAGGGACGCTTTTTCAAAAGCGCTTCTAAAGGTGAACATGGAACCACAATCAGGGGAGCTTTACACACGAGCTCCCCCAATTCCTAAAACATGGAACCAACCTTTAGGGGCGCTTTAGATACGAGCGCCCCCAATGCCTAGTTTTCTTTTAATTCTTTTTTCTTCCCGTTTGACAGTATACTCCCTCTTTCCCTCTCTCACGCCCTAGTAGCCCAACTTCCACACACACACTCTCCCTCTTCTCAGTCTCTTCTCATTTGCGAACAGGAACTTTAAACCCCAAAAAACACTGTAAACCCTAAATAGGAACTTCGTTGATGGTGACTGGAGTCACAAATCCTGAAACGTGAAACCCAGAAACGGCACTGGTTTTGTTTACGCAACACTGTTAGTCACTGCTCCTACCGTCGGCCGCCGCCTCTCTGCTCCAACCCGTCGAAAACGGCACTAGTTTTGTTTACGTGAAGGATGTTTGCCCTTAAAACGACGATGTTGATGATACTGTTCATGAAGCTAAGAGTCTCAATGCTATAAGAAATGCTCTTGAGAATCTCGAAGATCAGCTTAAGTTTTTCCATGTGAGTTTTTTTCTTTGGCATTTTTGTTGGCTTTTAATTTTTTATGATGATGCGGTTTTTTTTTTACTTGTTTTCGTTGAATGTTCGTGTTGTTTATGGTTTTTGTCCTTTTGTTTCTCACATTTTGTGGCTCAAATAGTAGGAAGTAGCAATTGTTTGTGGTTGTGATCCTGTGGACCTTGAGATTTAGATTGAGTGACTCAAATAGTAGGAAGTAGCAAATAGTAGGAATGCTCTGTTGGATCTCCGACAGCGGAATTTTGATCCCCATCAGCTCTAGACATCTCTTATAGAAGAAGTACCCGATCTCATTTGGCGGCAACACCGTACAAGCTGGAACTTGCCCTGGATGCTCCAACCTCCATTTCTGTTCCGGCGAGGCAACGACGTATCTCTCCAGCTCGGCCACTTCACCACCACTCAATTTGGGCCGGGCATCCACCACCTTCAGGGAGACCCAGTTGTACTGACTTGGCTCAAACCGATACCCAGCGGCCTTGGGCGTCACGGTGTTGGAGCCTAAGGCCTCGGTGGTTGCCTCTCCTGCGAAACCCTCCGACGGAGGAGCCCTCTAATGTTCCATAGCTGAGCTCGACATCCTCACAACTGGATCTTCAAAAGCAAATTACTTGATCTCGAAACACAAATTTTGACCTCGGTGCGGCTGCCGGAAAAACCTAAATCGATCTCGCGCAACAAAGAGCTCGTAAACAACTAAGTGACAATAAAGGGCTTAAAGCAAGCCTAAATACCTGGGGGCCTCGGAAGACGAATCGTCGCGTCCAATTAATGTGCCTAATCAACTCCTAACATAGGAATCAGCGCCATAATGATGACCTCTATCCCCCTGACAGGAGCTGCCAGCCACTCAACATAGAACACATGGAAGCACGAACAAGACTCTGCAAAGAGATGTTCAAGCCGAGGCCAAATTCCGTCTCTCTCCGACCCTTTCCTGCCTATCGCTGCGCCCTGATCCGCATCCAACGGACCAAACCCCCTCTCCCAATCCGACGGTGCGGGCAGGACGACCTGCTCTATCAATATTGGACTCGCTCGCCATTTCCAAGTACGCTTTCCATTCCCGTCCCTATTACCTCTTCACTTCCCTTGCTGACTTAGGCATCGGAGTGCTTGCAGGTACCCCACCCGAGGCGTGGGAGAAGCACACCTCGGCAAATCTGAGGTCCAGACTCAGCAAACCGAAATCATCCTTTCGTCCTCACGGCGCACGCCTATCCGAGGTAACTATCTGTACTCCGGTACCGAAAAGTGACCAAGTGGACTGAGGAAAGGAATGAAGCGATGAATTATGTTATCAGTTAGATTTGGTTTGATTAATAAGCTCATGTACGACTATTTGAAAGAAGATAAATGATAACGAAAATTCATGCATTTAAGTGTTTCAATGGTTCTCGAAGTGATATATTGCTCACCGATAGTGCCACCTTTTGAAAAATTCTGGAAGAACTATTTCTCTACTTCAAAGCAAAAACCATTCCAGATTAGGATTCATACCAGCTTAATTTAGACCAACTTACCGAGTTGGTTCTGGCTTATTTGAAGAAGTATTTATCTACTTCTAAGTTTATTTTATTTTATTTTATTTTTGCAGTATTTTCCAAGACACCCGATTGGAGCTTCATTTTCTGATGACCAACTTACTGAGATCAAAGGAGAGTGGTGTCATCATGTTGCTTCTTTGATTAATGAAAATCGAAATTCATGTAATTTTGGTTAGCTTGTTGTTTCCTCACATTGGATGTCTATGTTGACATTCAGAATTTGGTTAATGACTTATGTAATTTTCAATTGGCTAGTTTGAAATTTGATTTGCAATTGGTTAGTAGATTTGAAATTTGGAAAATCTAGGTTGTTGTTGGTTGATGAAAATGAGAGTAGGGAAGTGCTGCCAAATATTGGATATACTAGAAACAGAAAAATATATTTTAAAAAAAAACCTAGAATCAGGGGTGCTTGCTGCAAAAGCGCCCCTGTTGTTCTTAGAGCACTTGACAATTATGGGCACTTTCAGCAAAAAGCGCTCCTATTGGTCAAGACCAACAGGGGTGCTTCTAACAGCGAGCGCCCCTGATTGTCAGGTGCGCTAAGACCAACCGAGGCGCTTGTAACTACAAGTGCCCTTGATTGTCAGTTGCGCGCTATGACCAACAGGGGCGCTTTCAACAAGCGCTCATGTTGCCTAATATTTAGAGGCGCTTCTTGTGCTCTCCTATAGAGGGTTTGGGAACAGGAGTGCCATCTTTTAGGGCACCAGAAAACGCTCCCAATGGATAAAAAAAAGCGCCCCTGATGCCTTTTTCTGATGTAGTGTAAAAATCCAATTGGAAATCTAATTAGCCTTAATACTTAATTTGACTCTATTCAATTAGGTTTTTTAATTGAGATTTTTGACAAATGTTTCTACTTGGTAAATAATTAATACAATTAACTTAAGACATTCGTTCACATAAATGATTTTGGAATGAAATATTCTAATATGATGTACTTGAATTCGAAATTAAGAATGAAGAAAACTATCTAAAAGATATTCATGGCTGCCTTATTTGATATCATTACCATCATCTTAAATAGAGTACGAAGTCGTTGTAACATGTCCCATAAAATTAGGAATTTTTTTTTTTTTAGAAACGGTTCAATTATTGGAAGCCTAACATAGGGATAACACAAAGATCTTTTGCTATGGCAAAAACTTCTCAATCTCTAAGGACGTTACTCTTATCCAACATACACATTTGCCCCGCACGCACTTCGGTGTTAAAAAAAAACCAGGGGGGCACATAGTTTCTGGACAATCGGAATCGTTTACACAAGGAATAGCTGCTGTAACGAAAAAAGAGAATGTTACTAAAATAAGATAAAAGACTCATATGTATAGAGTAAATAAACCAAATTTAAAAGGATGAAAAAATGGCTTACCATCAACGTTAGACGACATAAGAAATAGGGAAAGAAATAGAACCATAACATAAACAAACTTGAGTATTACAGCCATATTCCATCCCATTTGTATATAACAAATAGAATCGAATTTTATCACTTTATAATCGAGGCCTATAATATGTAAACCTCATGCTCTCCTTACATCAATTAAATAATGGAATTGTAAAAAAAACCTACCTAAAATTTGAACCATTATTAAATGTCTCTTAAGAACATAATTTGTTACATTTGCCACTTTAGCACACGTAAGGAGGTCACATAAAAAGCCTGCCAATCATAATTATGAAGTCCTTCTTATTTTACCACATTCGTTTATTTTTAACCTTTCATGATAGAAAAGGGAAAAATAAAAAAAGAGAAATAATATTGTTCGACTATGGAAAAAGTTATTGGGAAAAATAATGCACCAATAGGTGACAACATATTTATGTGTAAATTGAACATATTGTAGAATTATAATGGTACATTGGTTGTGATTGTGCCGTGTGAGCTATAACTAATGTATATCTTGGATTTCAAATTCATTAGTACGTTCTCAAGAGAGCACGAAAAGTTCATGATCGGTAATGATGCAAGTTTGAATTGATGAAAAGGCATGTGATATACAATGCCTGTAGTGGTGAACTACAAGAAACATTTTATTTAAAAGGAGCCCATGTAAGCATGTCCCGTAACCATCTACAAAAAATACAATGCATTTGTGTGTTCTTCAACAAAAACTTGTGTCTTTCACATCGTATTTGTAAATTCCATTTTTCATAACTTTGACCATGAAGTTATTAGTAGTAATATTAAGCCTTATAAAAGTGGTTTGTAATAACCTCTAAGAAAAAGGAGTAAAGAATAATTTGTGCCTAGTGTTGAACTGACTAAATTACACAGGAAGGGGGGGTTGAATTGTGTTCCCTTTTAGAACTTGACACATGAAAACTTCTTAAAGTGTTTCTCAAGGTGAACTTGTATATGAGACGGTTAGTGATAATAATTAATTCACACAGGGACAAACCTTCTCTAACGAAAAAAGACGAATAGTAATAAGTCTATGTAAGAGATATGCTAGTTTTAAGTTGATTTTAGGTTTAAAACAATTTTGCTTAAGTTGATCTTAATTTGAAAACCAACAAGTAATTTATTGCTTGTGATCAAATAGTAAGGAAAGCTAGTAAATGACACTGTAGAGTTATAGAGGTTCACCCAAAGATGGCTACGTCCTCTCCCCACTTCCTTGTGAGTATTTCCACTATTTTCCAAATAGCTAGCTTTTACACGTGCTCTTCATCACACTCAAAAGACTTTCACAACACTAGTTTTTGATCTCACACTATAACATCCCAGACTGCTTTGAAAACTATTGACTGCCCGCAGAAATAACCAAGTGTCTTTTCAGCATCTGTTGTCCTCACTTGCATGCTTTCTAGGAAACTTTCCAGAAGGTCACCAATCCCTCTACTAGTCCAAGTCAAGCACGCTTTACTCTGGAGTCCTTATGGGAAGGGCTCCCGAAAAGAAGATGCATTTTGTTGGTATAGGTAGTCCAAATCAATTCTTTTAAGCATTCCTTCAACTGTACAGTCTCGTACCTGCACAACTTCAAGATCCCTCTCATTTCGATGCGTATTCGGTTCATTCACGTGCCCCTTCGCTGCAAGCTTCCAAGAGCCACTCTTTGTCCGTTCCATCGTTTGGGCACCGACGATCACTCCCCGCCCTCGTCAGGCTCGGATGTCACATGCCCACCAGCTTTCGCTTGGTTCGTCCTCGAACCACAGCGTACTGCGAGAGGTCTGCTGCTCTGATACCATTTGTAACATCCCAGACTGCTTTGAGAACTGTTGACTCCCCCCACAAACCCCCACGTATCTTTTCAGCATACGTTGTCCTCACTTGCATTCTTTCTAGGAAACTTCCCAGAAGGTCACCCATCCCACTACTACTCCAATCAAGAACATTTATCTTTGGAGTCCTTATGGGAAGGGCTCCCGAAAAGAAGATGCATCTTGTTGGTAAAGGTAGTCCAAATCAATTCTTTTAAGCCTTCCTTCAACTTTAAAGTCCCATACCTGCACAACCTCAGGATCCCTCTCATTCCGGTGCGTATTCGGTTCATTCACATGCCCCTTCGGTGGAAGCTTCCAAGAGCCACTCTTTGTCCGTGCCACCTTTTGGGCACTGACGATCACTCCCCGCCCTAGTCAGCCCCATATGTCACACACACAAAAGCCTGGTGTACTATTACATAGCAACAACTTGCTATTTTTCACCTCTTAGAAACTCTCTCCTAGTTTCCTAAGAGTCTCCTTAATCAAGTAGTATCGCCACCAACACTCACCTCTCTTTAGGTAGTTTGATGAGATGCTTTCAAGACAATGTTCACAATAAGGGTTTTGATTTTGGGATGTTTATGAGCTTGAATTAAAGATAGATACAGTGTAAACAATGATATTAACAAGCTAACACACACTCAAGAAAGATATCCCAGATCTAAACTTGTAGAAGCTTTGATTGTCGGATGAGAAGGTTGATTGCTTTGAGAGGCTTTACTTTGTGTAGGTTGCAATCATCTCTCATACTTTGTCACTTCAGAATGGCACCTTTAAATAGCCATGGAGGTTGAATATAGCCGTTAGAAACTTGAAGAGAGCCGTTTGGAGTAACGATTGGTCCCTTGGAGTTATGTCAAGTAAGGTATAAATGTTGATAGCTTCTGAACATTTTCAAGCGTTGCTTTTGGCTTTGTCTGCACATCTGAACTTTCTTGAGCTGGCTATGTACTCTCCTCTTATCCTACTCAACAGCTATGACTTGATATTTCACTGTTGGCCAGCCAGGTCCAGCTTTACATGATGCTTCTCTAGCTTCCTAGTATGAAACAAACACTCTAAATGCACCAAGGGAATAATCATGCATCTCCTTCCTAATGCTTGAAACATTCTGGCATATTTATTGCTAGAATTCTTCATTTAATGCAACCAAATATCATTCAAGAGGAGTTAATGTGTTTGTCTTAAATTGGTTACGATTTCGAGTAATCTTCTCAAGCTTCAATCTTCTTTCACATTAACCATCTCAAGTATGAACTTATGCTTCTAAGGTGTTTGTGAGTTCGAACGTCTTTTGACTTTTGGTCAACCTTCTGTTGACTTTTGGTTAACCTTCTGTTGACTTTTGGTAAACCTTCTGTTAATTTGGTCAAACCTTCTGTTAACTTATTTTAAGCTTCTCATAATTTAACCTTCTCAAGGCTTTTCTACCCTTGTAGTTAACCAACTAGTTAATCCAAAGTAGAGCCTTAATTTGCTAAGTTAGGAAACCTGTTCTTAGCACTTAGCAAACATGTTAGATCACACTTCACAAGAAAACCTAAATCTTACTTTATTTGTATCATCAAAACCTAGAATGAGATTCTTATTCCAGCAATCTCCCCCTTTTTGGTGATGACAAACTTATAGTAAGTTTCAAAATTTCTATTTTAAACATAGACAAATTTTGCATTTCGATCATATATTTGCAAGCATGTTTTTTGAGTAGATTTTTCATAAAGATGTTTTAAACATGTAAATCAAATAATCATAGCAAAAGGATGATTATCATATATCATGTGAAACATTTGGAGTACAGAAGTTTGATAATCACGCATACTTAAAAACCTAAATTAAAAACATAACATGTGTTGTGACAAACAGTGTGCCACAAGTCACATAGCAAAACATCACAAAAGAGTAGTTAAATTGTCATATTACAACCCCAAATCACTATCTAAGTAGCTAATACTAAAACTTAATCTCTATTATCCCCCTTTTGTCAACAACAAAAAGGAGGAAGAGAGGAAATTAGGCTGCTACTTTGTAGGAGAAGAGTCACTTGAGGAGTTTAAAGAGGCTGCAGGCTGAGGTATGTCTTCAAAAGGTTTTGGTTGAGGAAAGTCTAGTACTGCCACATGTGGAACAACAGGGGGAACAACATTCTGTAGCATCCACTGCTGATATGCAAAGTTCCTCTGTGCTCTCGTTTTGTTCATTTGTATCTCATGTAGAGCTTTCATCTTCCTATTGGCTTCCATCAAATCCTTCTTTTCTCCATAAGCCTTTGATTCTTCCTTATCAACAAAGGGCTTGCTACTTTGGGGCGCCTTCTCCGAAGAGGAAACAGGAGCATTTAAGTTCTGACAGAAGGATCCAAACTCGGTAGGCGTATCAAAAAGAAGTTTGGAGGGGCCAGAAGCATCAGGAATCCTAGGAACAGAAGTGTCATAGATTGGTGTTTGAGACACGAGAAACTTGTTGATGTTTTCTGAGGCTAGAGTGTTGCCAGGAGTGCGTTGGGATTTTCTTGCCACTGAGAGAAGGGATTCACAAATTGTCCAGTTGTTCCTCGAACATCTTGATGCACTAGGGTGGTTGTTGGAACAGGAGTATTTAGCATTTCAGTTAATGCTATGGAGGCAAGGAACTCATGATTGGTTTCTTGGAGATTCACTAGTGTGAGAATATCAGTAGAGTCTTGCACAACTTCATTGATTGCTGGTGAGATAGGAGACAATTGATCAATTTGTTCTTCCTCTTCTTCTTCTTCTTCTTCCATGTAAGGAGGTTGACTCATATCTAGCTCCCCCTGAACTTGACCACCTGGAGTTTCTTCTGAGGACTCTTGCTACCTCTGGGAGGAACCATATGGAACAAATGGCCCATAGGGAGATAGTTGAGTGGGAATATCATCATCAGAAGGTTGCATTTCTGCAACTACAGAAGGTTCCTCGATTGCAGGTACTGCTTAAGAATGTTGCTCTGCAGGGTTCTCATGAGAAAGTTCTTGTGCAGTATCTTGGTGATGTATCTTAGGGGTCTCTTGTGAAGATGGAATTTCAGATTCCTTAGCAGCAAGAAATTACTTTTCAATATAGAGTACTAAATCAGTGCACGAATTGACTTGTGAAGGATGTTCCTGAACTTCATTGTTTCCAATTTCTACATATGAATCATGATCTATTGGCTCAACAATGTCTTCATTAGCAGAAAGGTGTTCAAAGATTTCTTTCCAGCTATCTGATGGTTCATTATCCACATACATATCTTGAGGTGATTGGTTAGTGACTTTGATGGGAGATGGTGGGGTGTTGACAGATTGTTCAGCAACAGTGATTGGTTCATTTTGAGTGGTGGCTTAATTTGGGTCTTTATTTAGTGGTGATGGTGAGTCTATGGTTGGCTCATTTTCAAGTAATGGTTCTTCACAAGGATCTTTTGGAGAGGGTTCTCTGGTAGGTTCTGGAGAAGGTTGTTTTGTTGGTCTTGGAGAAGGTTCTAGTGAAGGTTTTGGAGATGGTTCCTGAGATGGTTCTTTCTTTTGAGGGGTTTCTTCACTAGAGGATTTGATTTGTGTTTGTGAAGGTTCAGAGAACGACTCTATTTTCTCACGAATAGGCTTAATCAACATCTGTTTAGAACTTTTTGACAAAAATACAATTTTCTCTTTTATGCAACTTCCATTGATAAAAGGTTGGTCAGAAACATGCCATAGGGAAGGGATGTGGTTTGCCTAAAGTTTTTCACTATGTCGATAATGTAGTGGAAGGGATGTAGGTAAGTTTATAACATACATGTGATAGACTAGAAGCAGATCAGTAGGTTTGACTCTTTCAAATGTTCCTGCCCTGGGAACAAGAGAGTAGGCCACCATGTTGTGCATTTTCCTTGCTTGACTCTTCAAAGCAGATGACACCAAGTTATCCCTTGGGTCCTTCATCAAATCTTTCAAGACATCCTCTTTATTAATGGTCAATAGATCATACCAGTTGTCACCATATACGCACACACCAGAGAATGGAATGTTCAGAGCACTAGTCAATACCTTGGGAGTGATCAACATGGTTGTTCCTTTCACCTGTGTTGTGAAGCTTGTTTTGTCATTGTTCACATTCATGCTTCCATAGAATTCCCTTACCTTGTCAGAATAAATGGACTCTTCTTGAGAAAAGAGATTTCCCCATCCATGTCTTGCAATATGAGGAAATAAATCCCAACCAGAGTTCTTCATTTCTCCTAACAAGTAAACTCTTCTAGACAGAATCGCTCTTTTCTTTTATTTCTCATGATCATACACTTGAGAAGGTTGAATTCTTTCAAGCTTCTCATCCAAGACAATTTGATCATTTTTCCTTTCCTATGTAACTTCTTCATCAACCACTTTTCCTTTTCCTTTTCCTTTGTTAGCACTTTGTTTGACACTTATCATTGGTTTTGTTGTAGAGGATTGTGCGAGAGCACCAGTGCTTCATTTTCGTGTAGAAGAAAGTTTTGAAGTTGCCATCATTTTTGACAAAGTGGTTTCTGAATCAATCTCATTTAAGACAATTAATTCATCCTTCTTAGAACCAGGACCCTTCATCGTTTTTAATGAGTTTGATTTGATCCTTGATGATCGTCGTGAGGGAGTGAGAGTGGTTCTGGATGATTTGGATTTAGAAGGCATTGGTTGTGATGAAGGAACAGGAGGAGGCAGAGAAGATTCCTCATTTGATTTTTGTGGCATTGTTGCAGGTTGAGGATTTGGGTTCAAAGGAACATTTGGGATTTTTGTTCTTTCCATTTCTGATTATTTGAGCGAAGAGAAGAAAGAGAAATGAGAGAGTAGGAATTGAACAGAGTATTTGGTAGAAGGGAATATTGGGAAAGATGAAGAAGTACGTTGATTTGATGGTGGAGTGTGTTCATAGGGAGTGGGTAGAACTAACGGCAAAATTTAGCCGTTGGAGTGGACAGTTTAGTCAGTTATGACTGGACATAACTACAGTGACAGTTTTAGTTTTTAATTTAAAATTGTTCACGCGTATTTTTAACTGTTCTCTAGAGAAATCAGATTGCAATAAATCTAGAGAAATCAGATTGCAATAACGCGTATTCAAACACTTTTTCAAAATAAATTTTAGGTAGCACTCTGACTAGTTCCTTTTTGAAAGCTTTAAAATGGTTTGCATGCTTGTGTGACCAGCTCTTCTGTGCCAAAACCATTTGTCATTTTCAGAAGACTTAAGACAAGTTTCTTGGGATAATTCATCAAGACATAGACTATATAGATTCTTATTCCTTGATGCAGTGAATAAACCTTTGCGGATGAGATTTCCTTAATAAATCATTTATCAAACTTAAATGACACTTCATGTCTACTATCACATAGTTGACTGATACTAAGTAAGTTGTGTTTCAAACCTTCTACATTACTGAACACTTTTATTTTGGGAGAAGAAGAGTTACCTATAGTACCTATATCTTTGATGCAAGCTTTGTTATCATTGCCAGAGACAACATAGTTTCCATCTATTCTCTCCTGTCATGTGCCTTGAGCATCCACTATCCAAGGACCACGATTTTTCTTGAATGCTAAGAGGCATTCCTGTTTCAGAGATTAGTAAAGATTCTGGTACCTAGAGTTTCTTGGGTCCTTCTTGGTTATTTTCTTCCAATAGAGATATTTCTTAATTTTGAAACATGCAGTAATATCATGACCAAACATCTTACAGTATATGCATTTCACTTTTGTTTATCTATCTCTCGAGACAATTTTAGTAGTATGTTCAACATGTCTTTCTTTGGGGTTTTCAAAAGAATTTTGATTTGGAATAGACATGGATAGTTCTTCTGTTAATGACACTGTAGAGTTATAGAGGTTCACCCAAAGATGGCTACGTCCTCTCCCCACTTCCTTCTGAGTATTTCCACTATTTTCCAAATAGCTTTTACACTTGCTTTTGATCACACTCAAAAGACTTTCACAACACTAGCTTTTGATCACACGCAAAGGCCTAGTGTACTCTTACACAACAATAAATTGTTGTTTTCCACCTCTTAGAAACTCTTTTCTAGTTTCCTAAGAGTCTCCTTAATCAAGTAGTATCACCACCAACACTCACCTCTCTTTAGTTAGTCTGACGAGATGCTTACAAGATAGTGTTTACAATAAGGGTTTTGATTTTGGGATGTTTATGAGCTGGAACTAAAGATAGATTCACTGTAAACAATGATACTAACATGCTAACTCACACTCAAGAAAGAT
This sequence comes from Astragalus glycyphyllos, assembly GCA_963573325.1. Lineage (NCBI taxonomy): Eukaryota > Viridiplantae > Streptophyta > Magnoliopsida > Fabales > Fabaceae > Astragalus > Astragalus glycyphyllos. The sequence goes on from OY754308.1 coordinate 23,366,579, forward strand.
ATTGCAGATCTGAACCTTTAGAAGCATTGAGTGTGGGATGAGAAGGTTGATTGGTTTGAGAAGCTTGACTTTGTGTAGGTTGCACTTAACTCTCATGCATTTAAACTTTAGAATGGAACCTGTTTCAGATGGGCCAAACGTCGCAAGACTTAGATCTGGCCCAATCTCATACTCATGGTAGCATAACACCCGCTCCGCAGCTGGTCCATATCCAATTGACTTCTGATTTCTGGAAGAGTTTGCAAGAAGCGTTGGGTTCTAAATTGAGGTTGAGTTCAGCTTATCATCCTCAAACTGATGGACAGACAGAGAGGACCATTCAGTCGTTGGAAGACTTGTTGAGATCTTGTGTTCTTGAGCAGGGAGGTGCGTGGGATACTCACCTTCCGTTGATCGAGTTTACTTACAACAATAGTTACCATTCTAGCATCGGGATGGCACCGTTCGAGGCATTGTATGGTCGGAGATGTAGGACTCCGTTGTGTTGGCATGAATCTGGAGAGAGTATTGTTCTTGGACCCGAGGTTGTTCGAGAGACTACTGAAAAGGTGAAATTGATCCGTGAGAAAATGAAAGCGTCGTAGAGTAGACAGAAGAGCTATCATGATAAGAGAAGGAAGGATTTAGAATTCCAAGCTGGTGATCATGTGTTTTTGAGAGTCACGCCTATGGCTGGTGTTGGGCGTGCATTGAAGACAAAGAAGTTGACTCCTCGTTTCATTGGACCGTATCAGATCACTGAGAGAATTGGTAATGTTGCTTATAGGGTGGCCTTGCCGCCTAATCTTTCGAATTTGCACGATGTATTTCATGTGTCGCAACTTCGGAAGTATATTTCGGATCCGTCCCATGTGATTCCGATGGATGATGTGCATGTGCGGGATAATCTCACTGTGGAGACAATGCCTGTGCGAATTGAAGATCGTGAAGTGAAGACTTTACGTGGCAAAGAGATAAACCTGGTGAAAGTGGTCTGGTTAGGAGCTGCTGGTGAAAGCATGACATGGGAGTTGGAGAGCAAGATGCGAGAGTCTTATCCGGAGCTGTTTGAATCAGGTATGTTTTCGAGGACGAAAGATTCTAAGTGGGGGAGGGTTGTAACACCCCGGAAATAATTTAATTAAAATAGTTGATTGAATTATTAAAATAATTTGGAGGCGGGATATAGATAAATTAAAAGGTTAATATTTTATATGCGTAGGAGGTGAAACGAGTAAAGGAGGTGGTGACGTAGAGAGCCCGGTGTTTACTGAGCCCTCAACTTAAACCCTGGGGGTTTAAGCCAAACCCTCATTCGCAGCAAGCAAAAGTGAGAGTGAGAGAGAGAGCACGCATCCAATTTCTTTGAAAACTAGACAAAATTTGCCCCAGTTTATGCACAAGTTTCATGCAATTTGATTGAGTTTTGGTCACTTTGGAATTGCTTGAATTTGAAGGACAGAAACTGTCCTCTTTTGCAACTAGCCTGTGTGCTTTTCGAAAACTGTACCTATTGGACACTCTCCTTCAAAAACTGAACTTAGGGATGATAACCAGACCCATAGGGCTTTCCAACAAGTATTTATTTGTTGAAATCCGATGTCGTTTGCTATTTTAATTAATTCGCTGAAGTAGGTGCGATGTGGCTAGGCGCTGTGCGCCAGTCTTGTGCGTGGTGTGCGTGCGTTATGTCCGCGTTGTGGAGCCGTCTGGTGTTAATATTTCAGGTGCGGTGCTGGTATGCTCAGGAGAGTTTAGTGGTAGCTGTGATGCTACAACTTGGTGCTATTTTTGGTGAAATCATTTGTTTTGATTCTGGTGATATAGTATTTATTTTAAATACTTGTTATGGTGAGTTGGTGCATAATCATGGTGTCGCATTGTCATATGCATGTTTTGGTGATATAGGCTCTGCCTCTGGTGTTTATTGGTGATATGCCCGTCGTGGCTCATTTTGGTGATCGGTACCGCATGCATATGCCCACTGGAGGGGTTGCATATCATCCCATTGTCTATGAATGTTATAATTTTGGTGGTTCACTGTCAAATGGATTTTTCCTTTGGTATCTGGTGCTGTGATATGGTGTAATTGTATTGTGTTGCTGTAGTTACCTGATGCTAGCATATTTTTATCATCTGCTTATTATCTCTGTTAGACTCACCCCTTCTGCTTGGAATGTTGCTCTCATGCGGCAACGCTGCAGGTGATCGCTAGTGCTCGTGGAGGAATTGCTAGATTTTGCTTCCTCTCTCGTTTGGGTCTGTGTCAGCTCTGATATGTAGCACCGGGGAGTCGTTAGTTATCGTTTTGAACTATTATTTTAGTTATTGGAAATTGTTTTAATTTATTTTGGAGATGTCTTTAATTGTTAATTCTGGAGATGTTTAAACTGGTTAATATTTCCGCTGCTTGGTGATTTCTTTTATATAAATTATTTTGGAGATTTTCTTTTTTTAAAATGGTGAAAAATGTAGCGCCCTTCGAGGTGACTCTGATAATTGTCTATTTAATTGTAATAGTAAAAGGGGGGTGTTACATTAGTGGTATCAGAGCAGTTCGGTCTGTCCGGCCAAGTTGTCGAGTCGTCGAGTCGAGTAACACTTGAGTAATTGTTACTCGTTTCTGATTATAGTTTCTGTTGCAGTGTTAGGTTGAGATGGCAGGACGGAACGATGCTGCACTCGCTGCTGCTTTGCAGGCTGTGGCTCAAGCTGTGGAGAATAACCCAGGTGCTGCTGGTGATGCTGGGTCGCGTAGTTTGGCTACGTTTCAGAGGGAGAATCCTCCTACCTTTAAGGGCAAGTATAACCCTGATGGTGCTTTGGCGTGGCTGAAAGAGATGGAGAGAATCTTTCGTGTTATGGATTGCTCTGAGGCGCAGAAAGTCAGGTATGGTACTCATATGCTGGCAGAGGAGGCTGATGACTGGTGGTTGGAGGTGAGGCAGAGGTTGGCGACTGTGAATGAAGAGGTCACTTGGGCTGTGTTCAGCAGAGAATTTCTGAGAAAGTATTATCCTGAAGATGTCCGTGGGAAGAAAGAGATTGAGTTTCTGGAGCTGAAGCAGGGTAATATGTCGGTGACTGAGTGTGCTGCCAAGTTCATTGAATTGGCGAAGTTCTATCCACATTATGGTGAGGCTGGTGCTGAATTCTCCAAATGCATCAAGTTTGAAAATGGGTTGCGGGCTGATATCAAGAAGGCGATAGGGTATCAGAAAATTCGGGTGTTCTCGGAGTTGATTGACAGCTGCAGAATCTTCGAGGAAGACAGTAATGCTCATTCTAGAGTCATGAGGGATAGGCAGAAGAATTTCTCGAGTCGTGGGAAGCCGTATGAGGTTCCAGCTGGTAAGGGCAATCAGAGAACTGCTGTGGGTAAGAGACCTAGTGGGGGAGATGCTGCTGCTAGTGTGGTATGTTACAAGTGTGGTAAACCCGGTCATAAGCGTCCTGACTGTCCAGGTGATGTGAAGAAGTGCTACAAGTGTGGTAAAGAGGGTCATATGGCGTCTAGCTGTGATCGAAAGGATGTGTTATGCTACAACTGTGGTGAGGGTGGTCATATCAGCACTCAGTGTCCTAAACCGAAGAAAGAAAGGTCCGTTGGGAAGGTGTTCGCTCTGGCGGGGTCAGATGCAGTGAATGAGATCAGAGGTACATGCTATATTAATAATTCTCCTCTTATTGGTATTATTGATACTGGTGCTACCCATTGTTTTATTGCTACAGCATGTGTTGAGAAATTAGATCTTGTTTTATCTTCTATGTTGAGGGAGATGGTTATCGATACTCCGGCTAAGGGTTCGGTGACTACCTCGGTTGTTTGTGCTAAATGCCCTTTATCGATATTCGGTAATGATTTTCTCGTTGACTTGATTTGTTTGCCGTTGAGCGGAATGGATGTTATTCTAGGTATGGACTGGTTAGTTGATAACCATGTTCATATCAACTGTCATGAAAGGTCTGTGAGTTTCTTTTCTCCTGAAGAGGAAGAGTCTGGTTTGTTGTCTGCTGGTCAGTTGCATAGGGTAATGAGGGAAGACGTCCAGTTGTTTTCATTAATGGCGTCATTGTCTGCTGAGAGCCAAGCGAAGGTTGATGAGTTGCAGGTGGTGCGAGAGTTTTCTGAGGTTTTTCCCGACGAGATTCCGGATGTACCACCAGAGAGAGAGGTTGAGTTTGCTATTGATCTGGTACCTGATACTAAACCTGTGTCTATGGCACCGTATAGAATGTCTGCATCTGAATTGTCAGAACTGAAGAAGCAACTCGAGGATCTGCTTGAAAAGAAATTTTTGAGGCCAAGTGTGTCGCCGTGGGGAGCTCCAGTGTTGTTGGTGAAAAAGAAAGATGGTAGTATGAGGTTGTGCGTAGACTATCGGCAGCTGAATAAGGTGACTATTAAGAACAAGTATCCGCTTCCGAGGATTGATGACTTAATGGATCAGTTGGTGGGTGCTCAGGTGTTCAGTAAAATAGATTTGAGATCGGGTTATCATCAGATCAAGGTGAAAGACGAAGACATTCAGAAGACAGCTTTCAGAACCCGTTATGGGCATTATGAGTATTCCGTGATGCCTTTCGGTGTGACTAATGCGCCGGGAGTGTTCATGGAGTACATGAATCGTATCTTTCGTGAGTATCTGGATCGGTTTGTGGTGGTATTCATTGACGACATCCTAATTTATTCTAAGTCAGAAGAGGAGCATGCAGAACATCTGAGATTGGTATTGGAAATTCTGAGGGACAGGAAATTATATGCGAAGCTGTCTAAGTGTGAGTTTTTGTTGAAAGAGGTTAGCTTTCTGGGTCATGTTATTTCGGGGAATGGAATTGCCGTGGATCCGTCTAAGGTTGATGCCGTGTTACAATGGGAGTCTCCGAAGTCAGTTACTGAGATTAGAAGTTTTCTGGGTCTGGCAGGTTACTATAGGAGGTTTATAGAAGGATTTTCGAAGTTGGCACTTCCGTTGACTCAGTTGACTTGCAAGGGTAAAGCTTTCATCTGGGATGACTGTTGTGAAGAGAGCTTCAAAGAATTGAAGAAGAGGTTGACGACGTCTCCTGTTCTGACGTTGCCTAATCCGGAAGAGTCGTTTGTGGTGTATTGTGATGCTTCCAAGATGGGGTTGGGAGGTGTGCTTATGCAGAATGGTAAGGTAGTTGCCTATGCGTCGAGACAGTTGAGGACTCATGAGAAGAACTACCCTACCCATGATTTAGAACTTGCTGCAGTTGTGTTCGCGTTGAAAATTTGGAGACATTATCTGTATGGTTCGAGGTGTTCAGTGATCATAAGGGTTTGCAGTATCTGTTTGATCAGAAAGAGTTGAATATGAGACAGCGCAGATGGTTGGAGTTGCTGAAAGACTATGACTTTAGCTTGAACTATCATCCGGGAAAGGCTAATGTGGTAGCTGACGCTTTAAGTCGAAAGACGTTGCATATGTCAGCAATGATGGTTAGAGAACTCGAATTAATTGAGCAGTTCAGGGATATGAGTTTGGTTTGTGAAGTGACGCCTCAGAGTGTCAGATTGGGGATGTTGAAGATTGATAATGAATTCATGGCTAGCATTCGAGAAGCTCAGAAGTTAGATGTTAAATTAGTTGACCTGATGGTTGGGATTGATCAATCCGAGAATAAAGACTTTGAGTTGGATGCGCAGAATGTATTGAAGTACCGTGGAAGAATCTGCATTCCTGATGATGAGGAGATGAAAAGAGCAATTTTAGAAGAAGGTCATAGGAGTAAGTTGAGTATCAATCCGGGAGCTACAAAGATGTATCAGGATCTGAAGAAGATGTTTTGGTGGCCTGGTATGAAGCGTGATGTGGCGCAGTTTGTGTATTCCTGCTTGACTTGTCAGAAATCGAAGGTTGAGCATCAGAAGCCTGCTGGGTTGATGCAACCGTTGGAGATTCCGGAATGGAAGTGGGATAGTATTTCTATGGATTTCGTGATAGGGTTACCTAATACTGTGAGGGGGCACGATTCGATTTGGGTGATTGTGGATAGATTGACGAAGTCTGCTCATTTTATTCCTATCAATATCACGTATCCGGTGTCGAGATTGGCAGAGATTTATATTCAGGTGATTGTGAAGTTGCATGGTGTTCCTTTGTGCATTGTGTCTGACAGAGATCCTAGGTTCACTTCTGATTTCTGGAAGAGTTTGCAAGAAGCGTTGGGTTCTAAATTGAGGTTGAGTTCAGCTTATCATCCTCAAACTGATGGACAGACAGAGAGGACCATTCAGTCGTTGGAAGACTTGTTGAGATCTTGTGTTCTTGAGCAGGGAGGTGCGTGGGATACTCACCTTCCGTTGATCGAGTTTACTTACAACAATAGTTACCATTCTAGCATCGGGATGGCACCGTTCGAGGCATTGTATGGTCGGAGATGTAGGACTCCGTTTTGTTGGCATGAATCTGGAGAGAGTATTGTTCTTGGACCCGAGGTTGTTCGAGAGACTACTGAAAAGGTGAAATTGATCCGTGAGAAAATGAAAGCGTCGCAGAGTAGACAGAAGAGCTATCATGATAAGGGAAGGAAGGATTTAGAATTCCAAGCTGGTGATCATGTGTTTTTGAGAGTCACGCCTATGGCTGGTGTTGGGCGTGCATTGAAGACAAAGAAGTTGACTCCTCGTTTCATTGGACCGTATCAGATCACTGAGAGAATTGGTAATGTTGCTTATAGGGTGGCCTTGCCGCCTAATCTTTCGAATTTGCACGATGTATTTCATGTGTCGCAACTTCGGAAGTATATTTCGGATCCGTCCCATGTGATTCCGATGGATGATGTGCATGTGCGGGATAATCTCACTGTGGAGACAATGCCTGTGCGAATTGAAGATCGTGAAGTGAAGACTTTACGTGGCAAAGAGATAAACCTGGTGAAAGTGGTCTGGTTAGGAGCTGCTGGTGAAAGCATGACATGGGAGTTGGAGAGCAAGATGCGAGAGTCCTATCCGGAGCTGTTTGAATCAGGTATGTTTTCGAGGACGAAAGATTCTAAGTGGGGGAGGGTTGTAACACCCCGGAAATAATTTAATTAAAATAGTTGATTGAATTATTAAAATAATTTGGAGGCGGGATATAGATAAATTAAAAGGTTAATATTTTATATGCGTAGGAGGTGAAACGAGTAAAGGAGGTGGTGACGTAGAGAGCCCAGTGTTTACTGAGCCCTCAACTTAAACCCTGGGGGTTTAAGCCAAACCCTCATTCGCAGCAAGCAAAAGAAAAACGAAAGTGAGAGTGAGAGAGAGAGCACGCGGCGCAAAGAGGGAGAGAAGAGGAGGGTTTCGCGAAGAATTTCAAAAGGAGATCGTTCGTGTTGCTGTGGTTTTGTTCGTGTCTCGTTCGTCGTGTTCCGGAGCTTACGTTATTCGAGGTAAGGGTGGGCTTAACCTTGATAATGGGTTGATGATAATTATGTGTGGGTAGTCTAGGGTTTTGTTGAATTGTTCGTGTTGTTGCATATCGTGTTTTCGTTGAGATTGGTGCTTTGATGATTATTGCACGTTATTGTGATTTGTTTCGTTATTTGTTGTTGCGTGATTGTTGTATCACGATGATGGTGTTGTTATTGTTCGTGTTTTTGTTGTTGCTGTGCGTGGTTGATTGTTGTTGTCGCGTTGTCGAATTGTCGTTTTTGTTGTGGTGGTTGTGGTGTCGTTGCCGTTAGGGTTTGGTGTTTGGCAATTTAGCGATTCTGGACACAGGTTCGGTTTTTCTAAAACTGGCGCTGTTTGGTTGATCCAAAAATTATGAGGTTGATTGTTTTTGAAAATAGACTTAACGCCGGTCGTTTTGGCACTGGTTTCGTTAAATTCGGAGTTGTATAGCTCGAGTTATAGGCGATACAAGTTAGGTTAAAATTCTGGAAACGATTTGGGTATAGATTCGGTATTTCGGTGACTGGGAACGTTGTTTTGACCGAAAAATTATGTGGTTCATTTTTCTGGAAAATAGACTTAATGCTTGTTAATTTGGCACTGGTTTGGTTGCGTTTAGAGTTGTGTAGCTCGAGATATGAATTCCACAAGTTAGAGTAAGATTCTGGAAACAATCTGGACACAGGGTCAGGGTTTTGGTTACCACGTTTTCAAAAGAACTCCTTTTCGAACGAATCCAATTTCTTTGAAAACTAGACAAAATTTGCCCCAGTTTATACACAAGTTTCATGCAATTTGATTGAGTTTTGGTCACTTTGGAATTGCTTGAATTTGAAGGACAGAAACTGTCCTCTTTTGCAACTAGCCTGTGTGCTTTTCGAAAACTGTACCTATTGGACACTCTCCTTCAAAAACTGAACTTAGGGATGATAACCAGACCCATAGGGCTTTCCAACAAGTATTTATTTGTTGAAATCCGATGTCGTTTGCTATTTTAATTAATTCGCTGAAGTAGGTGCGATGTGGCTAGGCGCTGTGCGCCAGTCTTGTGCGTGGTGTGCGTGCGTTATGTCCGCGTTGTGGAGCCGTCTGGTGTTAATATTTCAGGTGCGGTGCTGGTATGCTCAGGAGAGTTTAGTGGTAGCTGTGATGCTACAACTTGGTGCTATTTTTGGTGAAATCATTTGTTTTGATTCTGGTGATATAGTATTTATTTTAAATACTTGTTATGGTGAGTTGGTGCATAATCATGGTGTCGCATTGTCATATGCATGTTTTGGTGATATAGGCTCTGCCTCTGGTGTTTATTGGTGATATGCCCGTCGTGGCTCATTTTGGTGATCGGTACCGCATGCATATGCCCACTGGAGGGATTGCATATCATCCCATTGTCTATGAATGTTATAATTTTGGTGGTTCACTGTCAAATGGATTTTTCCTTTGGTATCTGGTGCTGTGATATGGTGTAATTGTATTGTGTTGCTGTAGTTACCTGATGCTAGCATATTTTTATCATCTGCTTATTATCTCTGTTAGACTCACCCCTTCTGCTTGGAATGTTGCTCTCATGCGGCAACGCTGCAGGTGATCGCTAGTGCTCGTGGAGGAATTGCTAGATTTTGCTTCCTCTCTCGTTTGGGTCTGTGTCAGCTCTGATATGTAGCACCGGGGAGTCGTTAGTTATCGTTTTGAACTATTATTTTAGTTATTGGAAATTGTTTTAATTTATTTTGGAGATGTCTTTAATTGTTAATTCTGGAGATGTTTAAACTGGTTAATATTTCCGCTGCTTGGTGATTTCTTTTATATAAATTATTTTGGAGATTTTCTTTTTTTAAAATGGTGAAAAATGTAGCGCCCTTCGAGGTGACTCTGATAATTGTCTATTTAATTGTAATAGTAAAAGGGGGGTGTTACAATCCACGCGCCCGCATCCAAAGCATCAGGTACAGTGCACTGTCTATAAATAAAGGTTCCGCCCTCCAAATCAGAGGTACGTTCTCATTCTTTCCCTTTTCCTAATAACACTCTTTTTTCCTTACTGATTTGTGCGTCGGAGTGTCTTGCAGGTACCCCCCACCCGACGTGGACATACGAGCAACCTCGGGCCGTCCAAGCTTAATCTTCAATCAACCTGAAGTCCACCTTCAATCTTTGGAAGCATATCTCTTCACCTTCGTACCCCGGATTCGGCCATCTGGAATCTAGGTACTGAACAATGGCGACCACAGTGGGAGCATAATCACTTGCTTCCGAACTTTATCAAATCTCCATCTTCTGATCCCTTCGTTGCTCTACGGTTTCTCATCAAACAGAGACTACCCCGGTCTGACCTGGTTCTTCCCCTCGAGGTAAGCCCCGAATTCCACTCACTGATTCATTGGCTATCGTCCCGCATTCTTCGCAGGATTCGCTCGCCTCGAAAACGGCTTGAGCCCGTTTTTATTGGACGAAAGACAGGAACTCTTATCCTGGAACCTCATCCCACCTCGGATTCTCATGTTATCTTGGATCTTCGAATTATCTTGGATCTCCATACTATCTTCGATCTTCGTATTGCCTTCTATTTTCTTAGGTTTTCTACCTATCTCGAATCTTCACCCTCCTTCGGGTTTCTTATGCTAAAGCTCGGATTTCTTCCTATTAGTCAGACTGGATTTCTGCCTGAAGTTCAGGTGTTTGATCTCAAACTTCTACAGCAACTTCCTCCCAATTTCGCGTTGCACGAGCTGACGTTCTCTCTGATCCCCGAGCTGACGAGCTCCATTAGAGACCGAAGGTATCCCAATTTTGCCTCGTGCGAGCCGACCTCTGATCCCCGAGCTTCGCACTCCCACAGTGACCTCCGTTGGAGGAATCATTGGAGAGGGGGGGCCCACAACAGCTCTCCCATCTTTGAAGACGTCCCCATCTTGAAGGTTCTAAAGAGGGGGGCCCGCAGCGGCCTTCCCATCTGTGGAGCTCGGAGGTCCACAGCGGCTTTCCCATCTTTGAAGACTTCTCGATCATGAAGGTTCTGGAGAGGGGGGCCAGCAGCGGCCTTTCCATCTGTGGAGCTTAGGGGCCCACAGCGGCTTTCCCTCCTATGACTTCGTATTATACTCAAGAATTTCAATTCTCAAGAATTCTACTCAAGAGTTATTAACAATGTTATCTACGTCAGAATCCTAATTCTCTATATCAGCGTTCTACTTTGGCGTCAGAATTCTACCATTCTATCTCGGCACCAGAATCCGAATCTTTATCTCGGCATTCAATCAAAGTACAGCAACAAAAGAACGTAAGGTATTTATGACAAGCGAAACCAGAATTAGCAAATTGACAAAGTAATTAGGTCCAGAAAGGGACGGTGCCCATTGTACATACAAGCTAGAGTTGGCCCCGGACATGCCCGGGAAGAACTTCAAGACATTCAAATGATAACAAGACAATTTAATCTGCATTTTCCATATTTTTCTCTCTTTCGAGCTCGGCAGCGTTTTTGTTGGCAGCGACTGGATTAGCTTCGTCGTTGGCGGCAGGGGCATCAGTTGCAAGATCAGCTTGGTCTTCCGTCTCCACGTTCCCTGGAGAAGATTCTAAGAACGGGTCATAGAGGACTTGATCTTTGTACCCGATCTTCCCGTCCACTACCTTGTTTTCGACCATGAGCAGCTCGATATCCAGTGAGGGCTCAAGAATAAGGGCCATTTCCAAACAACGCTTGATGCTGGACACGACCCCTGTAGCGACTCTGTCTGTGAGGTTGGCCTTGACCTTCTTCAGCTTCTCGATTTCCTCACCATTCTTTTTCTTATCGACCTCGGCCTCCTCCAGCCTATCTTTAACCTTTTGGAGCTCTGCCTGCAACGTCAGAATCTCAGGTATTTTCTTGGCCTGCTCCCCATCCTTGACGTGCGCCTCATCAACCTGCTTTCGCACTCTGGACAGCTTTTCCAGCTCAGCTTTTAGAGTCCGGTTTTCTTCAGAGTATGTTATCAAATTACGATCCCAATAAATTTTTAGGTCGCACGAAGTGTGAATCAACTCGCCCTCTAAGTATCTATTATCAGCTTCAAAGACAGAGATCTTACCTTGGAGACGAGCAGTGGTCTTCCCAATAATTAACTCCTCCAGCTCTTTGAAGGGGTCAGCACCCCGCCTGCCAACTCGGGCACAGGCCACGAAGTCCTCCATGGTGGCCTTCTCTTATCTCTCTACCTTCTTTCCTTCCCTTTTCTCCTCTTGTTGTGGTTTTTGTTTTTTTAGGATGGTCGAGTCAGTACTACCAGCATCGGCATGGCTTCTTTTATGGCTGTCCTTGTTGCCCGACTCCGGAATTGGCTTCGGGAGCTTAACTGCAGGAGACTTGAGCTTTTCAGGAGGCTTACCCTCAGCAGATTGGAACTTTCCCATCGTCTTTTCTGGGACAGGGCCAGATCCTGATCCCGACCCCGTGCTTTTCTTTTTCTTTTCAAGTACCTTTTCAGGTACCTTTATTTGGACCGAAGTATCAACATTGGAATTCTCGAAGATATCATTGAGGTCCTCCATTTTGCCTGCAAAAGAAAAGAAGACGATCAGAACCGACTGCAATACATTCCCAAGACCGACTCGGACTATAACAGCAACATGAAAAGTATTAAACTAAGAGGTAAATACAGGAATCGAAGTATCTTTTTAGCTTGGCCTCAGACTCGGCCGCAACATCAATCATGGAGCCACTGTGGAACTTCAGGCCTTTCTTTGCCATGTCCTGCCCCCACCTGCTAATCATCATGTACCACTTCGCATCGTCTCCCTTCAGCAAGTTCGGCTTCACTATGTAAGACTTGGTCTCGATCTCCTCTCCATCCCGGATAAAATTTTCCCGACTCCAGGACAACGGGAAGTACGCTCTGGCCAAATCTTTCCCCTCGTAATCCGCAATCGATTGTTTTGCAGTGCTATTCGAGGCATTGACAAAGAAGAAGTTCAGCTTGAAATCCCGGTTTGAATCATTGGTCGGACCAAAATAGGAGCATTGTGTGTTGCCCCGCAGTCCAACGTGTCCCTGCCTCTTGCCACCTGACCCTGGCTTTGGGGAATGGAACACGTTGAAGAAGCAGAAGAAGACTCTTGCTGAAGGAACCCTCCCGAGGCGCTCCTTGACCAGCTCGAAGCCATGCATGAATCCCCAGCCATTTGAATGCAGTTGAGAAGGGGCCACGTGCAGGTTTAATACGTCTTTCTGAAATTAACTAAGTGGTATCTGAACTCCCATGGTCTCCAAGGCGGCCCCGTAAAAGAAAAACCCCATCTCCCATCATGCTCAGTGCACAATGTACCGTTCATAGTAGAACATAGGTTTGTCCGACTTCATCTTTGGCCGAATATTGCAGATCTTCTACGGTGACCTTCTTCTACGGTGACCTCAGGTTTCTGAACTTGAGAATCAACCTCGATGTTTTCTTCAACTGTGCATTCCGAGGTCTTCTGATGAATTCCCTAGCCGAAGAACCCGGCATTGCGGGAGAGTCTACGTATGTCGAAGAGAGCATGGACAGAGCTCCCTTGGGGGCTGGAAGTGGCTCTCCATCAGCCGACCTCCTTAAGATCGGCTTACCAGGTGGAATAAAAGGCTGAGTTTCCTCACTCTTGGATCGGACCATTATCTGCAAGGGGAGGACAGCACTATCACTATCTAATACTGTCCATCTAAATCTATTTATCTAGAGCTAAAGCAGTGTTGATCCAGGCCTCGGCAATCCCAGGGCCGACCCATCTCCTCCCCCGAGGCGAGCAATGACAGCCGCCGAAGCAGTGACGTCGACCGCGGATAAAATATTATGACTAAGGCATTTAAATCATGTAAGAAAGGAAACTAACCTCTGTGTAGGAATTTTCGGATGTCGACTTGAACTTGGTGGTCGGATGAACGAGCGATGATCTCGCCTCTACAAAAACCCAGAAACAGGGGCCGCGGATGGTGGCATTGATCTCCGCACAGTGGTCGGAAAGTTCCCAGTCCTCAGATCACTCAGAGCTCACTGTCTCAGAAAAATGCAAAGTGGACAAATGAGCCCTCAACTCACCTTATATTGGGGCGAGATGCGAAGCATCATGTCATTTCAATGTGTCTCTTCAACTAAGCGCAACAAGACACACTCGATCTTACCAAGGGTCACGTCTCTGTTCCCCCATTCAGAAGATGACACGTGACACACCATTATCTCAAAGCAAAACGATTGAATCAAGCCGAGGCCGACCTCGACTTGGGGGGTCTCTATTCCGGACTCGATCAAACCTCTCATGACTTGGGCCTGGCCCAATTCCGTACTAAAGGTAGCACAGCACACGCTCCGCAGCTGGTGTCCATATCCAACGGACAGGATCAACGCTCCCGCATCCAACGTCTCAGGTACAATGCACTGTCTATAAATAAAGGTTCTGCCCTCCAATCAGAGGTACGTTCTCATTCTTTCCCTTTTCCTAATAACACTCTTTTTTCTTTACTGAGTTGTGCGTCGGAGTACCTTGCACGGACACCCCACCGTACATGGACATACGAGCAACCTCGGGCCGTCCGAGCTTAATCTTCCGTCAACCCAAAGCCCACCTTCAACCTTTGGAATCATATCTCTTCAGTCGTACCCCGGATTCGACCATCTGGAATCTAGGTACCAAACAGAACCTTTAAATAGCCATGGAGGTTGAATATAGCCGTTAGAAAATTGAAGAGAGTCGTTTGGAGTAACCATTGGCCCATAGGAGTAATGTGAAGTAAGGTACAAAAGTTGACACCTTCCGAACCTTCTCAGGCGTTGCTTTTTGCTTTATCTACACATCTGAACTTTCGTGAGCTAGCTATGTACTCTCCGCTTATCTTACTCAACAGTTATAACTTGATATTTCACCGTTGCCCAGTCTGGTCCAGCTTTACACGAAGCTTCTCTAGCTTCTTAGAATGAAACAAACACTCTAAATGCACCAAGGGAATAATCATTCATTTCCTCTTTAATGCTTGAAACATTCCAGCATATTTACTGTTAGAATTCTTCATTTAATGCAACTGAAGATCATTCAAGAGGAATTAATGTGTTTGTCTTAAACTGGTTACGGTTTCCAGTAACCTTCTCAAGTTTCAATCTTCTTTCACATTAACCATCTCAAGTATGAACTTATGCTTCTAAGGTGTTTGTGAGTTCGAAATTCTTTTGACTTTTGGTCAACCTTCTGTTGACTTTTGGTTAACCTTCTATTGACTTTTGGTTAACCTTCTGTTGACTTTTGGTAAACCTTCTGTTAATTTGGTCAAACCTTCTATTGACTTATTTTAAGCTTCTCATAATTTAACCTTCTCAAGGCTTTTCTACCTTTCTATTTTACCAACTTGTTAATCCAAGGTAGAGCCTTACTTTGCTATGTTTGGAAACCTGTTCTTAGCACTTGGCAAACATGTTAAATCACACTTCATTAGAAATCCTAAATCTTACTTTGTTTGTATAATCAAAACCTAGAAAGAGATTCTTATTCCAACAAGGGTTACACACATACACTCCAATGTTGCATGAGAAATGTTTGGAGTCTATTTGTGACAAGTGGGGAACATGTCAAATACTTTGTTGTTTTGTAAAGAATTTGTCGTATTGGTAACTGGTTCCAACATTTGCGGAGCCTGGGCTAGCGTTCTCAAAAACCGCTGTTGATACATGTAGAGGAAATTGTTAGTCGCCATGTGAAACATTGAAAGACTTTTTAAAAATAGTGTGGCAAGACCCAAGTTGAACCATGACTGGTACATAGACCCTAGTTAGAAAATCCTCAACAAAAATCAACCCGACCTAAAGAACAATTATCTTATTCAACTTACAATAGCCTATATTTCAAATAAATTTCTAACGAAAATTCTGGAGAATCTTCCCTGAAATATGAACATACCAAACTAACATATGCATCTGTCTAGTCAAAACATAAAATACTGTAACATCCCTAATTCGGTTAATTTCGATTTATGAAATTAACTAGCAATTTATTACTCGATGAAATAATAAGTCGAGTAATGGACGTGTTAGAAGTGTGAAAGAAATATTTAATTGCTCAATGATAAGGTTTACATGCATTAATTACTTAATTGTGTGATTTATTGTGTGATTGATAGGGTAGAAATTGGGTTTAGAGAGAACTTGAGTACAAGGACATTTTAGTCTTTTTCCACTCATTAAAACCTTCCTTTAGATCACCCACAAAACATAATCAGATTACCCTCACTTTCAAAACACTCATTTCAGCAACTTAATAAAGAAAGAAGAGGGAAGAAATCTTAGAATCCTCAATGCATGTAAGAAAAAATGGTATCAATCTCTTTCTTTTTCCATCCTCTTTCAATTGATACCAATTTTAGCAAATCATTCATCTCCGTTTCTTTTCTACCATTTGTGAAGTTCAAGGTCGACCATATTGGCCATTGCTACCCATTGCTGGTGAATGAGCAGCGCTTCTCCCACCAAGCGCTGCTCATTCACCTAGCACGTTTAGCAATGGGCAGCGCTTCCCTTTACCAAGCACTGCCCATTGCTATACGCACTAGGTGAATGGGCAGCGCTTCTCACACCAAGCGCTGCCCATTGTTTAATTTTTTTTTTTCCTTTTTTCCTTGTTTTTTTGTATTTTCCTTTTTACATTTGATAATTTCCTAGTCATATACAGCCAATTAATACCAATCCAATCCATTATATACTAACAACACACACACATATATATATATAAACTAGTTATAGATCCCAATGCACCAATATGATCACAAACCAAAACAAACTAGCTAACAAGTTATTATATGTATCCAAAACTTAGCAACTTACAATATTAACAAATTAATATGTATCCAAATCAAACTCTCTAACAATATGTATCCAAAACTAGCAAGATACTTACAATATGTATCTAAATTAAAACAAGTTAGCAACTTACATATGCATGAACCAATTCATATGCATGTATCCAAAATTAGCAAGCTACTTACAATATGTATCTAAATTAAAACAAGTTAGCAACTTACATATGCATGAACCAATTCATATGCATGTATCCAAATAAAACTCTAACAATTTAATTACAAAATTACAATCTATCTAAAATCAAAAGAATTGCGAGACATAATGGCACCACTCTCCTCTAAGCTCATCAATCTGTGCAGTAGAGTATGTCTTCCACCGACAATCGGGAAAATACTGAAATTATATAATTAAATAAAATTAGAATTGAAATATATGGTTAAATCTAAATAAAAAAGAGTTTTGTAAAGATACCTGTCTGGGGATAACCATTTGGTTGTGGGTAATAATTTCCTTCATAAATCTCATTACGTAATACCCACAATCATTGTTATTTGGTTGTTTCGGACACTACAAAACAAAAGATTAGTTAATTGTTGAATTTAATTTAAATATATGAGAAGATTGATTACAAACTTACCACTATGGGTTGATTTTGTAGAGGGGCCACTGGTAGTGAGGAAGGTGGCGATGGCAGGCATTTGGTTATGAATTTTTTTTTTGTGATGGGGTACTTGTAATGGGAAATGGGAAAGTTGGTTGATCTGAGGAAGGGAAAGGGTTTGGTCGCGAAAGAGGTTCGCTTGTAACATTTGTTTGGTTTCCTCAGCATTGCTCCACTTTGCTTGAACTTGTGCTTTGACTTCATTGCCCAACCTAGTTGTGGCATCATGAATTTCTACAGCCTTAGCCAATTCTTCACTTATTAATTCCGAAGAAACATCCCAGTTGTCTTCAGCCTCTCTCTCAGTTTGGTTAACCGGGTAATCAAAGTCACAGTATGAGTTATGGGCATTATTACTTTCAAGAATTGTATTCGATCTGCATTAAAATGGAATGGCGAATAAAAATAAAGAAAAGACACGCAAATGAGAGATGAAGAAAGAGAATTTTATTGAAAATTCCAAAATAACATTTTATTCATTGATGAAGTTTGACGAAAACATGCACGCCCGAATGAAATATCCCAAGGCCTTGGGCAGAGCCGAGGAATTTTGCATTACAAAGAAAAATTACTTTAAATTGAAAATCACAGGGAAATCTAGGGCCTCCCAGTTCTGGAGCTTTTCTTTCGCAGCACAACGGCGCACAAAGCCGACAGCACCGTCACCCGAGCCTGAATCTTCTTCAATCACATTGACCTGGTCAGGGTCCAGCATGCCTACATTTCGAAAGTTGTTCCTAAGATCACCGACGACCATCCCTCCCTGGTTGGGGGTCCTTCCTCTGAGCTTTGCCAACCATTTCTCTCTTCTATCAGCTGCTAGCCTCTCTCGGTCTGCAGGGCTTGGGATGTACCCAATACAGAACCTTTCAGTATTCCCTTTCAGCAGGACGGGTGCTACAATTCCTTGAGCAGCTTTTCCCAGGCCTTTTCCAACCTGATACCCATATCCTAGCATCACCTTTGCAACCATCATGTCCGCCTTGGACCACCTAGGCTTCAATTGGGGAGGCTCACTCCCAACAAAGATAGCATTTGAGATCTCCAATCCCTGGAAGGCAGTCTCAAAAGACTCCTCTGCTGCTTCAACGTAATATTCTGGTGGTGATCGGTTTATCATCATTTCCTCCTCCCCGAAGATTACTATCAACTTGCCCTCGGCCACAAACTTGAGTTTCTGATGGAGCGAAGATGGCACTGCCCCAGCGGCATGTATCCAAGGTCGTCCTAGCAGACAGATATAACAGGAAGCTATATCCATGACTTGGAATGTGACATAGAACACTTCAGGACCCACCTGCAAAGGCACCTCTACTTCTCCAAAAACCTCTTTCACAGACCCATCAAATGCTCTAACCAAGGTGGAGCTAGGCTTCAGATATGAGCAATCCACATCCAACTTATCCATTGTGGACTTGGGCAACACATTTAATGACGAGCCATTGTCGATGAGCACTCTGGCCAGCATGTAGTCCCCACACTTGACAGAGATGTGAAGGGCTTGATTGTGATTCTTCCCCGCCGGAGGTAACTCAGCGTCTGTGAAGGTCAAGTAGTTGGATGCCACTATGTTCCCAACAATTCCATCAAGCTGGTTGACCGTAATGTCATGGGGTACGTGTGCTTCATTCAGGATTTTCAACAGTGCAGCTCGGTGTGCCTCGGAACTAAGCAACAACGAAAGCATTGAGATTTTGGCTGGGGTTTGATTTAACTGGTCCACCACTCGGTATTCACTTTGTCTCATTACTTTCAGAAATTCCTGAGCTTCTTTGTCTGATACTTCTCTAACTTCCACAGTTTCCTTATCTTTTCCCTTACGGGCCCTTTCTTCAGCTTCCTTTGATTGTTCCTTTCTAAGATTTTCAGGAACATACATCCTTCCACTCCTTGTAATTCCACTACTCCCAGCAATGTTTGTTATATCCAACACGCCCTGAGGGACCTCTGCTTGCATTTGCACGTTGCAGCTCCAGGGAATAACCCTAGTCTCTCTACTAGGGGTAGCGGTAGGTACCGGAATAACAACAGTCAGAGGTCTTGCCACAACCGAGCTTGAATTTAGACTGCAAGGGATTTCAACCGGTCTCCTGAAACCTCTGTTGTTTCATTGCAGAGTAGATACACTTTCTTCCTTTTCCTGAACCCCAACCTGGACCAGGTGTCTGTCTAACAGCTCTTGGAGGATGGGTTTGAAGCTCTCACAGGCCCCAACACAATAAGGGTCATTGCAGATGTCTCTTCTGGCACACCCTTCTTCGATGATATCATAACGGCATAGTGCAGCATGAATGATACTCGAGGGTGTACGAATGCACTCCACCTTCCTAATTAAGTACTGACCACCCTGATCATTAATGGCATTTGCAGTGGGCCCACCATGCCCCGGCAACGGGTTGGTGGTTACATTAGGTTGCTGAAACGATATACTCTTTGCATCAAGCAGGTCTTGCACAACGTACTTGAACGCCTTACAATCCTCCACCACATGACCTACTGCCCCAGAATGAAAGGCACAGGTAGCATTTGCATTATACCCTCTGGGATAGGGAGGCTGATATGGTTTCATCTGACGAGTGCTGATTAACTTGTTGGCAATGAGATAATTGAACAAATCCGTGTACGACATGGGGATAGGTTCAAAGACAACAGACTTTTTTTCATTGTAGTTTCTGTACTGATTGTTGGACTGGAATGGCTGAGCAGGCGGCGTCTGAGCAGGAACTGGAATGGCTTGTGGGGGATTGTTGTGTGATGGACCGCTAGCTCCGATGATTGCATTAGTTTCTCCCTCCTTCTTCTTGTGGGTATCAGAAAAAGGCTTTTTCTGATGGGAAGGAGGTGTTGGGCCATGGGCTATTCTTCCGCTGCGCATGCCGTTCTCCACTCTTTCTCCAATGACAACCATCTCCGAGAAATTCGAAGCCACGCTGCCGACCAAACGATCATAGAACACTGGGGGAAGAGTTTCCATGAACATATGGACCATCTCTTTATCAAGCAGGGAGGGTTTTACTTGTGCAGCGAGGTTCCTCCACCTCTGGGCGTATTCCTTGAATGTCTCATTATCCTTCTTAGACATACATTGCAGCTGGGTCCTATCCGGGGCTAAATCACTGTTGTACTGGTATTGACGGATAAAGGCATCCGCCAGATCCTTCCAACAACGGATATTAGTTGGCTCCAATTGCATATACCATTCAAGGGGAGCTTCAGCTAAGCTTTCCTGAAAGCAATGTATCATCAGGTTATCATCACGGGCGTGGGCAGTCATTTTCCGGCAATACCTCGTCACATGGCTGCGCGGGCAGGTTGCTCCTTTGTACTTGTCGAAAAATGGTGCTTTGAACTTGGGTGGCAGGACTAGATTAGGGACCAAGCATAACTCATGGGCGTTCCTAGCCTGGGAACCTGTTCCTTCAACAGCTCTCAATCTTTCTTCCAACATCTGGTACTGACTTCTAGCTTCATCAGGGTAATTCGGCGGAAAATCACTCACACCGTAGTGAAGATTATTCATAGACACCACAGCTGGGGTCACGTGTGGGTCAAGTGAGTGAGCGATAATCTGAGGAATTGGACCCTGAACTTGTGGATGGATTGTTGCTGGAGAATTGAAGCCAACCGGAGTTCCCGGGGTAATAGCAGGAGTAGGAATCTGAATTTGAACCTGAGGTGTCCCCGTTCCAACTTCATTCACAGCTGATTCAGGCTGGGCCCGTCCTGTGGTTCTCGAAGGACCACTTTCTGGGTTTGCACCGGCAGCAGGGGGTGTGTACCCTAATGGGAGACCATAAGGAGGCCATCGCACGTTCTGGAGAGCCTGAGAGACTCTAGGTTCAGGAGGAGGATCCACTCCTGCGGCAGCAGTACCTTCAGTTATGCCAGCATCCCTTAAGGCACTTAACACTCTTATGACCTCTGCCATTTGAGCTCTTATAACTTCCATCTCAGCCCTGATTGCTCGATTCTCTTGATTCTGATCATGCTGACCCTGACCATTTGGATTCGGACCTTCTGGAACTGCATCATTCTGGATTGGTTGATGATTGCCTAGATTCGCGTTGTCTTAATTGTTGGCCATATTTCTTGCCTGTGATCGCGTCCAATACCGATGATTAACCAGCTTGTCTTACTTCTGTGGACGGAACATTTTTTTTATGGACACAAAGACAAATGATGAAAATGCAATGCAATATGCATGTTATTATGTTTATTGCCGGGAATCGCGGTGCAACTCGTCTTGTCATAGGTGTTAAGGTTCAGGTGTTTTTAGGATTGCAACAAAGTTGGAAGCAACAAGGCAAAACAAACGTACTTCAATTAAATGGAATGCGAAAGAGTATCACAAATAGAAAGCAAATCAAAGTACAATATTCCTTAAGAGTGCAATACAATGATTTTAAACAAAGTACTATTTTCCAAAGAAAGTTACAACTTCTTAAAGAAAATTACAATTTCCTAAGGATCGCTACAATACTCTAAAGGGAACTTTAAAGGCATATGGCTTTCAACTCCTCGCTCCCTTTCCTCTTCTTGCTCTCAGCTGCCCCCCGGGCTTTCTCCAGGAGTTCTTCTGTGAGAATCTTGCAGTACTCAACAAACTCACACACCTTGACAGGGGTGTTGAAAGGATTCATTTCTGCATCTGCCTTTCTTAGCTTCTTGGGAATGTCTCTCACAGCCTGATTAGCTAACCAAACTAACTTGGAGAACTTGTCTTTCCAATGTAAGCCTTCCTTTTTCAATTCCTCAAAGACTTGTTGACTTTTTACCTTACTGAGCAATTCCGCAAATTGACTCTCCCAATAGTCACTCTTCTCCCTTAGCCGGAGGTAAGACCCTTCCAAGTACTGCACATGATTGGCCAAGCTTTCCGACTTCCCTTGTTCCCTTCTTAGTGCTTGCTGATAATCCCTCAGGATCCCTTCAATAGATTCCCGATCTTGTTTGACACTCTTTAATTGATCTTCCAATTCAAGCTTCATTATTCGAGAGTCTTTTCTTGACTTAACTAGTGCGTGCCTGACTGCTTGCTCTTCTTTCCATGTATCCTCATATAGCCTCTTCCATTTAATTGCTTCCGCTACAGCCTCATTCATCTTGGTAGTGCACCTCTTCACTTCCTCTTTGGCACCCTTCAAGTGCTTTTGCATTTCCCTCTTGCTTTTCCCCTCTATTTCAAGTTTTCTATTGACTTCCTCAATAGCTGCAGCTTGGAAAGCATTTTCATTTTCTAGCTTTTTCTTGTCTTGCATCATCTTTCTCAATCTATCTTGCAGAGCCCTTTTCTCTTCTCCCACCTTTGACATGGCCAACCTAACCTCTTCCAAATCTTCAATGGTAGGAATGTGAGGTTCTTGTATCTTTTCCTCAGGCAGTGGTACTCCTTGGCTGGATGACCGAGTTTCACTAATCCTCCCTTCAAGCCATTGAGAAAAAGAGATAGCAGTGGTCCTCCTGGTTAACTCTTCTCTATCCTTCCGCACTACGGTTTCCCAAGCTTGCAGGACTCGCCGAAGTAGACTCTCGTTTTTAGGGATCCCCGCGTGGAGGTAAAAACAAAACAGCATAGCTTCGGAGGGTGAATCCCGCATAGGGTATCCGAGCTGTCGCAAGGTCAAAGAGGGGTTATAGTTTATGCATCCTTGGGTTCCCATGAGTGGAACGTTCTGAAAACTCCCACACCGAAATACCACTGAAGGCCTGTCTACCCAACATTTAGGTGAGAACCAATGAATCTGGAGAGCATCTTAGTTCTTGAAAGCATGCACCCACTCTTGAGAGTTCATAGTCTTCGGATTACAACCCAAGGCATAGGAAAGCAAATCCTTCACATCACTTTTGTTGGTACACACATGACTGATCAACCAAGCATATAACACAGGGAAGGAGTAACACATCTTATTCTTTTGGAATTCATGGTGACGAGTGAAGGCACGGTATGTCTCTGCGAGGATTGCGGGAACCGGGTTGATAGGATTTTTTGCACATTTGAAGGCGAGGAAGACACCGATTGCAGTTTCACTCACATGCTTCTCTATCTGAGGGAAGAGCACAATGCCGAAGATGGTCAGAGCTAGCACTTGCTTGAAAGAATTCCAATCATCAGACACTACATAGCTGGTCATCAAACTCTCAAAGTATTCTTGAGGAAACCCAAATACCTTATTACGTTCTATCTTATGGGCCCGCACTTTCTCAGCACTGATTTGCAACAAGGCAGCAAGCTTTTCATCAGAATAATACTCCCCTTGGTATTGATAAGGCTTAAACTTGGATCGATCAAAGCCCAAAATCCTATCATACTCTTCTAGGGTAGGCGCCATTTGGAAATTCTTAAAAATGAAACAGCGAATCTCCGAGTCATAGAACCGACACAGGGCAGCAATGGCACTCTCTTGCATTTCTAGTTGTAGCAGCTTGCGAATGTTCCCATAGGTTTTGTCAAAAGACCTGACCTCAATAGGACCTAGGAGGGATGCATACTCTTTCAGACTAGCCATATCAATCTCTTTCACAACAGGAAGCCTTGAATTGAAAACGGTTTTGCCTTTTGATTCCATTCCGTTTCTTACACACCTATGACAAGACTTTGTGTTACGTTGCGATCTCCGGCAAACAACTTTAATGCATGGAGGATGCAAAGAATGGAGGTTTTTTTTCAAAATTTTTGTTTGATGCGAATGCAATGATGATGATGCAAAATGACGCAGATGTGATGATTATGACCTTTTATTTACAAAGAAAAGAGAGAAGAAAATGATGTTTATTGGTGGCGGTTCAAAACATTTTTGAAAATACCCGCTATATGCCACCTCATATAGGTGTTTATGAGGGAAAAAGGAAATTACTTTCTACATTTTTGGTAAAAGAGTTTCGAAAGAGGATGCCTAAGCTAATGCAACACGCAATTTGCGTGCCCCCGTGTCCTACAAATGGGTAAAGATCGTAGGCTCTAAAGTCAACGACAAGGGTAATCCTCCCATGTGGGTTCTGGTCACTGCCTCACAATGGCAACCAAGAGCTAAAGTCTCTCTCATGAATACACCCACAATCGTAGAGAGCTACCGATTGTAAGGTATCATGAAGAAAGCGCACTCTTGGGCGAAACTTTCATGAGAGCCAGACAGACAACGGTCTACGAATGGCAGTCACTACTCATTTCCACTCTCCTAGGGTTCTTTGCAGACCTTGGGTTTTAGGCCCCACTCAATGCTCACAAATATAAGGTGTGCAGTGTGTGATGAGGGCACAACACCTAAAAATCTACCCAAACCCCACCTGCAAAGGGAAACCAAAATAGTCCAGACAATATCAAGCAACAGCATGTCGTCTACCCTAGGGTTCAATATCATTTCAACATAAGTATACTAACCTAGGGTTCCAACAACAATCGCAAGCATTGCTTACCTTAAGAAAGGGAGCCTAGAGGAGGGGACATAATAGGATTAAGGGAAATGCATGAGCTTACCTCAAGAAAGGGAGCAAAGAAGAGGGGAACATGCTAGGATTGGGGAAATGTATGAGAAAAGCATATAAACGACGAAAGTAAGAGGAGAAGAAGAAGAAACTACTCTTATTTTACTCAAGAAGCAAATATAGAAGAGGAAGAAGGCTAACACACAATGCACGCAAGCACAACATCACAAGAATGCACACGACAATTCTAAGAATAATGCAAGCATGTTTTTAAAGGCAAAGGAAAGAAAGAAGAAAGGGAAAGGAGGAGAGATATAACAAAGCATTCAAATCAACGAAATAAATCACATGTCGAATCGATTGGCTCGACCCACTAAAGAAACGTCCCCAGTGGAGTCGCCAGCTGTTGCACCCCGAAAAATCCTTTGGAGGGATTTCTCTTCGCACAACATGAATTGGAGTCGCCACCAATATTTTTTTAGAGGTAAAACATTGAAAAAAACCTTTCTTGAAAGACAATGGTCCTTGGAACCACGAGATTTGAGTTCGGGGGTCGGTTATGCATGGGGAAGGTACGAGCACCCCACACATCCTTTCTACTGAAAGGGAACCTCGATTTGACGTGTGATTTAAAAGGTTGATTTAAGAAATACTTTGTTTTTATCTATCTTTATCTCTCCTTACTTTATGGAAAAATTTAAGGAAAATTTAATTTTTTGCGCTTGACGGGAGGGCACCGTGCCTACGTATCCTGGGGAGGGAATCAAAGCAACGTAGTTCTTGTTTTCGAAAATTGTTTTGTTTTTAGAAATTGCCTTGTTTTGGAAAAGGGTTTGTTTTTTTGAAAAGAAAATGGTTTTCATTTGTCGTGCTTGACGGGAATGTGACCCGCTCCTACGTATCTCCCAGTGCGATGGAGAATTCAAAGCTTACGTAGTTCTCGGTTGTCGAGAAAAGGTTTTTATTTTTTAGTTGTTTAATTGTGAAAATTGAATGTTCACAGTGATCAAACAACAAAGGTTTCGAGTGATCACCACTAGCATCCCATTATTGACGATCGTGCAAGCAAAGGCTTCGCATTATCCTCAACAAAGTTTTTAATTTGTGAAATGAGAGTTCTTTTGAAAAATGAGTGTTCATGATAATCAATTGAGCAAAGACTCCAAGTGATCACCACTAGCACCCCATTGTTGACAATCGTGCAAGCAAAGGCTTCGCATTATCCTCAACAAAGTTTGATTTGTGAAAAATAGTTTGGAATTGTTTTGAGAAGAAGTGAAGTTGTTTATCAATGATTATGTAAATGCAAAAAAAAAAGTTTTGAAGTTGGAACGTTACTAACGAGTAACAAGTTGTTTTTTGTATGCAACATGATTTTGAAGTTTTGGAAAAAGCTTTAGAAAATGATTGATTTGAAGAAAGGAGAAGGGAGTTTGAGGGTGACATTGGTCACAAAAGGTTTGTTGGGATGGCGTGGCATCCAAAAGGAAAAGAAAGTAGAACATTCAATCAATTTCCAAGTCAAGAACCAAAGTGCAACATTTAACAAATTGCAAGCAAAGCAATCAACAATGTAAGCATAAGCATAAACATTACCAATTACAACATTTGAGCACAAGAATGACACTTAGTCATCAACATCTAATGGCATGCATATGTAAGATCAACAATAGGCACACAAAGAGATCATACAAAAGTTCAATTCAATTAGGTGTCAACACAAGATAAAGCACAAGGTTGAATCCCTTTTAGTAATCCTTGACGCTTGAGACAATGCACAAGTGCATAAGTGTCTAGTCCTTTTACCAAATCATCAACATTAAAGCATAACATTGACCTAGAAAGAACATCACATTTGCAAGACCAAAAGTGACCAAAAGAGGGCATTAACAAGTTATTTTTGTAACCAAAATTGATTAATCAAGTTAGAAAACTAGCATTTGCATTTTCAAGCAAGAATTGCACAAAGAAAATTGAATCATCTTAGGCAATCCTCATCACTTAAAGTGAAGTGCCCTAGGCACAAGTGAGAGTCCTCTTGCCAATCCTCAACATAGAATAACTTTGCAAACAAGTTACTAACAAGCAAACCAAAGTTTACAATCAAAGCACAAGGTTGTGTTGAATCATCTTAGGCAATCCTCAACACTTAAAGTGAAGTGCACAAAGACACAAGTGTGAGTCCTCTTGCCAATCATCAACATAACAATGACTTGCAAGCAAGATACCATCTATTAACATCAAAATAACTTGAGAAAACGTTTTTGATCACAATTGCAAACCCATTTCACAAGAAAATTAACAAACCCTAATTCTAATCATGATTTGCGAAGCATCACATCATTTTATTCAACAAAAATGCAAGATCATAGTGAAAACAACATAAATCACAATTTATTCAAGGGTGAGAAGCATCTCAAGCACCCAAACCTCCCACAGTGTTTGTCAAAATGCTTGAGACACCTCTCACCAACAACAATCAACAAATCAACAATATAACAACACTAAAATGCATGAATATGGTAGGATGAAAAATTAGAAACATGATATCTACATTTTGATGCAAAAAGTTGAAGATGATGCTAGGTTTTAAGAAGTTTACCTCAAATCCAAGCTAAGGAATGACTAATATGAAGAACAAGACCACAAATCAACTTGAATCTTCACCAAACTTCAATGAAACCCACGAAATGCTTGCTTAAAAATGCCCTTTGATGATGCAAGCTTGAATTAAATTAGGAGAGAAGGAAAATATATGAAGTAGGAATGGAAATGAGGTGAGAAAATGGTGATTTGGTGAAGGAGAAGTTAAGAATTGATGGAGGAAGAAGGTGGTATGATTTCGGCCAAGAGAGGGAATTAGGAGAGGGAGTTGTGTGCTAGGGTTGTGTGAGTGAAAATGAGGCCAAAAGTTCTCTCTTTTTGTGAGGTGAGGTTAATAGGGTATATATAGAAAGCAATTAGGTTTAAGGGTAGTTAGGTCATTGTGCACTAGTTGTGCTCTAGGATTTGATTTTAATTTTGAATCAAAGGCTAGGATTGAGGCTCACATGGATTGAGGACATTGAGAAAACACAAAATGAGAGAATAGAGAGGGGGTAGGCGACATTGGGGGTGTGGCCTTGGTCACCAAGTTTTGCTAGTTGTCATCTTGTACTATTGTACTATTATATGACCATTCCATTATCCCTTCATTTTTGATTATTCTTCTTAGGATAATTGTACAAAAATACACCCAATTTAGGCCACATACTAGGAATCTTAGGAATATGCCATTTTATGTGATCACCATGACCAAAAATGTCATAAAAATCACATCTTGGAACTTTTTGTAGAATATTCCCTTTTGATCCTTTTTTGAAATTTTGTGCACAATGTATGCATGCATGCGCATACATACATACATGACCAAAAATGTTTTGCCTCAAATAAATTTCTCTAAAATTGCACAATGATTCTTGATGAGAAATTATCTTATTTTTGACAATGACCAAAATACCCTTTTGCCCTAAAAACCTTGTTTTTTAACAACAAATGCATTTCCACTCTAACAATGAATTTAAAAGCCCTAGAATGACTTTTAAAACCCAAAAATGCATGCACAATGCTCTTCACTCTTCAAAATAAAACCACACTTCTCAATTTATTTATTTTTGCGGAAAATTAGGGTTTTAAACCTAGGTGGACAAAATTAGGGTATGACACTAACAAGTTATTATATGTATCCAAAACTTAGCAACTTACAATATTAACAAATTAATATGTATCCAAATCAAACTCTCTAACAATATGTATCCAAAACTAGCAAGATACTTACAATATGTATCTAAATTAAAACAAGTTAGCAACTTACATATGCATGAACCAATTCATATGCATGTATCCAAAATTAGCAAGCTACTTACAATATGTATCTAAATTAAAACAAGTTAGCAACTTATATATGCATGAACCAATTCATATGCATGTATCCAAATAAAACTCTAACAATTTAATTACAAAATCACAATCTATCTAAAATCAAAAGAATTGCGAGACATAATGGCACCACTCTCCTCTAAGCTCATCAATCTGTGCAGTAGAGTATGTCTTCCACCGACAATCGGGAAAATACTGAAATTATATAATTAAATAAAATTAGAATTGAAATATATGGTTAAATCTAAATAAAAAAGAGTTTTGTAAAGATACCTGTCTGGGGATAACCATTTGGTTGTGGGTAATAATTTCCTTCATAAATCTCATTACGTAATACCCACAATCATTGTTATTTGGTTGTTTCGGACACTACAAAACAAAAGATTAGTTAATTGTTGAATTTAATTTAAATATATGAGAAGATTGATTACAAACTTACCACTATTGGCACCCATTTTTGTCTGTGATTGTTCCAATCCCCAATATTCCTTCAAACAACTGAACACAATTGGATATAACAATATTATTAAAAATACATATAGTTAACAACTAAAACAAAGAAATATGCAGAGTGATCGAAATACACACACCTATTAAATATGACAACCAAGTCTGGGTGAGTGTTGAAATGACCATGCACATAATCAATGTAGTACACCGTATCTGTCTTAGGATTTGTTGCAAGCAAAATCCAATGATCCCTACAAAATAAAACTTTGAATAAGTAATTGACTAGTATTTAAAAAATGCATGTTATATAAGAATAGATTAAATCTCTCACCCTACGAGACACGGTGCCAAAAACATGGTATCGACGCCTCTATGTTGAGCATCCGATAAGCGTCGAGTGATATAATTTGTAACATCTGTCTTGTTTTGTTCCACAAGGTCGTTATAATTAGACAGGTCCTCCCTGACATTACGGAGGTGTGTACTATCCGGACACAAGAACACATATCTCTGTGTCCGCTCCGAAGGGACCAAAATGTTATGATACAAGCACCTACAATTAGAGGTATATGTATATACAAATTAAATTAACGATATAATAAAGTAAACTCAATGATGTTAAACAATAAATTACATACGTACCTGATATATGCTCTAATACAAACACTGGTTGCCCAATTCATCTGACATAAATCATTAATATCCTGTTTTGGGATTATCAATAGTTGATCGGGATTTCCAAAAATGTTGTCATCCATCTCCAATACAAGCGGGGTTTCATCATCCATCTTGAATTGTGCATGCATTTCGATATACAAAATAATCCTAGAATCATCAATGGAAGAGGCGGAGGGCTGACACACTATTTGAGGAGGGGCTGGCTGAGTCACTTTTGGAGGGGCGGGCTGAGTCACTTTTGGAGCAAGGGAGGACCGAGTCACTTTTCGAGGAGGGGAGGGCTGAGTCACTGTTGGAGGAGGAGAGGGCTGAGTCACTGTTGGAGGAGGAGAGGGCCGAGTCACTTTTTGAGGGGCAGGCTGAGAAACTTGTGTTGAACGGCCAGACCGGGACACTTTCTTGCTAGTAGATATTGCCTTGCTAACACTTTTGCCCCTAGATTTTGCATTTTGGCGTACCTATATATAAATCAAATAATTCGTTAGCTAGCACACAATAAATGACAAAATAAAATAATTAGTTAGTTACAAATATATTGTCACTTACAACAATAAGGTGTGCTGGCCATGCCACAAATGTACCAACTGCATCTTGCACAGTTAGTAAATCTATACTGGGTATTGGAGCAGGCAAAATGCAATCCCCCACAATTGCACAATCAACTCTGACTCTAACATGATTTGGAGGTATGGGTAAATTGTGCATCAAAGTTCCCAATTGGTCACATGTGAAGCCTATTGCAACAATTTGGTGTGAGTTTGAGATATACAATTCACACTCACACTCATTGTTGTCCTAAATCAATTATAAACAAAAATTAATAAATACATTGCGTAGAAGAAAGAGAGTTTAATAATTAATTTCTTATTTATCCTCAAAAAAAATCATTAATACCTTAGTTGACGGAATGGTGCAACTATCTCGTGCGCTATCTGTGGCAGGGGATGGTACTGCAGGCGAAACCAACCCATAGTGCAATTTGATTTGACTAAGTTCAGACCTTAGACCTTCATACAATACCCGCAACTCTCTACTTTGTTTGCAATTATGATGCTCCTCATAAGTTCTCTTCTTTGATCCAAGGTAGTTGGATGGATTAACGCCAAATCCACAACCCCTTGTACGACCTGTGTATTCTTCCTTTTCCAAGGCACGAGTAAGGATTTCCTTTTCAGAGCAATCAGTGATCTCTCCCTGTGACACAGACTCTGATATGGTTTCCTGATTCACAAACAAAAGTATAATAAATAAAATAATTATACATTTTAAATATCATAAAAGTTTCAAAACAATATTCGAATTTTGGAAATACTTACAATTTTGTCGGTCACCTCCTTAGTTTTGGGTTCCACAACCTCTCCATCCTTTTGTCTGGCTGCTACCCACAAAAAATGTCGCTCAATGCTTTCTTTAGTAGGATCTTTCCCACTCTCCTCCAACTAAATTTAAATTTACCAAATGTTAAGAAATTATAAATCAAAAGATTTATTAAACAAAGAGAAATCAAGCTTATTGTGTCTTACCAATCTCTCTTCAAAAACTTGATATCCACTAGCACCGCCTCTATAAGGGTACTCACAACCAGAAGCTCTCTCTCCATTCGCTTGGCATAGTTCCTATTTAGAGACATAAGTATACATTAATGTATAATATATAATTGTCAACTATATTTTAAGTTATAACTTTAATAGATTATAGTACTAACCGTGAAATCTTTATCTTCGGTGCGTCTCCTAACAAATGTAACCCAATCCTCCTCCGTAATAAATCCACTATATGGCGTTGGAGGCTTCCATCTGAGGTTTCCACTATTATCAAACTACCATTTTTTTTAGACTACCCCTGAAATTCCGATGTAGCTTTCCAGCTTTCTTCATACACCAGTCTTTTCGGGACTCATCCACATCAAAATATTTCTGCATACACATATTCAATGAAAATGATATAAATATATATATGGTTACAAATTTATTAAATAAGATTACTAAAGAGATGTAAAATTATATACCTGTATTGTTAACCAAAACTCCTCTTTGTGTTTCCTCAAAACAACACTTTTCTCACTCCAAGTACTGATTGTAATTGGTATCATTTGTTTTACCTTACTAACGAGGAAGGTAACCAAATCTGCGCGATTATCCCCAATTGGCTGGCCCTTAATATTCCACAACACCTACATTATGTCATTAGTAAATTAGTTAACAAACAATTAAAACTAAGTGTTGAATTAATAAGTTAATTAGTAATTAGTAACTTACTGGTACTTTTCCTTTTCCTTTATTTACTCGATTGATGATATCTTTTGTGACCGTCATTCCACGAGGAGCTTGCTTTCTGATATACTTTTCAACATCACACTGATGATCGCTGTCATGATCACTGTCATGATCACTATGATCCGCCATCTAACCTGCAATAAAACATAATCATTGTTATTGTTATATTTATCTATCCAAAATAAATAAACAGACAAGAAGATGAAAACTATGTAAAATAACTACTTGGAAATAGATAAAAAGCATATGATGTAAGTCTAAATTACATTTTCCTTTTCTTGGATATAATTGTATTTGCAATTCGCGTCTTAGTATTTTTTTTTGACGAATCGTAATCCCATCACTATGATCGTTTCTAACATACACAAAATCCTCTATAGGAGTACTTTCACCTACAATTGGTAGTAATGTCCCAAAGAAAGGGTCGTCCTCAATACCATCATCATCGGTTGCTTGATCCTCAATGTCATTCACCAATTTTTTATGTGTCAATAAAACAATGGACCAATTTGTATCAACTGGATCAGTGACATAAAACACTTGTTGAGCTTCGGATGCTAAAATAAAAGGCTCATCTTTATATCCTAACTTATTGAAATTCACCCGCATGAACCCGACTCATCAATCTGTAAACCACTATTATTATCAACCCACTTACATTGGAACACAGGCTCCCGAAACATGTTGTAATCCAACTCCCATATGTGTTCAATGACCCCGAAGTATGACATATTCGCATATATGGGATTTCTGTCTTTGGCACTTGATGTATGCAAAGCTTGAGCTACAAGAGTCACCCCACTATTTTGCATTTTACTTTGATCATCATGGTTTTTTGTATAGAACGTGTACCCGTTCATTAGATAGCCGGTGTAAGAGAAAACTTGCATATTTGGACCTTTTGCTAACCATCTCAATCTTTCTGAAATCGAGGAAGGATTCATAGCAAATTCGAAATCAATGTGCTCTTTTAGCCACACTATGAAACTCCGATTATGTTCTTTTGTTAACCAAACTTGAGTCTTATATGGGTGATCACTCTTAAGTATGTCCATGTGCTTGGAAACATATGAATCAACCTCAGTATCATTGTGCAAAACATATAAGTGTGCGTCATCTAGTTCTTTCCTTGATACCATCACTATTTTTGTTCCTGACATCCCTTTACTAATGCTTCCTAAGTGACGAGACCTTGGCAGTCCCACAGAATATTCAAGACTAGATAGATAGCCGGTACGGAACTCAATAGCTTCTTCAACTATGTAGCGCTCAACAATACAACCCTCGGGTCGTGATCGATTTTTCATATAACCTTTTAATATCTTCATGTAACGCTCAAACGGATACATCCATCTCATGTAACATGGGCCACACAATTGTGTCTCTCTAATCATATGAACTATTAGATGAATCATTATGTCAAAAAACGAAGGTGGGAAATACATCTCAAGCTCACACAAAGTGACAGTAATTTCTCTTTCCAATGATGGCAACTTTCCAGGGTCAATCACTCTACTACAAATCGCCTTAAAGAAGAAACTAGGTTTGGTTAGGGTCTTGCGCACTTTCTTAGGCAAAATGGAACGTATACCAATGGGTAGCAAATTCTCCATTAGAACATGGCAATCATGAGACTTTAAAGACTTTAACTTGAGGTCTGTCATCGATACAAGGTTCATAACATTTGAAGAGTAACCCTCTGGAACTTTAACTTCATGAAGAAACGTACAAAACACGGTCTTCTCCTTTTTAGATAAAGTATGAGCTGCCGGAGGTAGATATGTACGTGTACCCTTCTTTATCGGACCCAATTCTGGTCTCAACCCCATACTAAGCAAGTCCATCCTCGAGTTGATGGTATCTTTAGTCTTTCCTGGCATATTGAGCAAGGTACCGATGACACTTTCAAAGAGATTTTTTTCAACATGCATCACATCAATGAAGTGCCTTACATATAATGACTTCCAGTATGGCAACTCAAAGAAAATTGACTTTTTTTTCGACCCCCGTTTGGCAAGCTGTCCTGCAAAAGGCTTCCCAAATTTAATGTTCAAACCTCTCACCTTTTCAAATAGTTGTTCACCCGTCAAAGCCATGGGAGCTTTACGGGTTTCGATATTCCCATTGAATGCCTTTTTCAACAGTCGATACGAATGAGTAGATGGCAAAAACCTACGATGACCACAGTATATATTCTTCCTACCATGTTCCAACCAACCCCAATCAGTGTTATCTTCACATATAGGGCACGCACACTGACCTTTGTTATTGTACCCAGATAGATTGCCGTATGCTGGAAAGTCATTAATTGTGCCAAAAATCATAGCCCTCAGGGTGAAAGTTTCTTCTCTGAACCCATCATACACCTCTACTCCAGTCTCCCACATTAGCTTCAAGTCTTCAATTAACGGAGCCAAGTATACATCAATATCATTTCCCGGTTGCTTGGGCCCAGAAATTAACAAAGACAACATCATATATTTGCGTTTCATGCAAAGCCATGGAGGTAAGTTATAGATCGCCAAAATCACGGGCCATGTACTGTGGGAGCTACTCTGAATGCCGTGAGAATTAAATCCATCAGCAGACAATGCAAGTCGTAGGTTTCTTGGATCCATCCCGAAATCAGGATAATCAATATCAATTTTCTTCCATTGTGGAGAATCCGCCGGGTGTCGTAGCATGCCATCTTTAATCCTTTCATCATCATGCCATGCCAAGTGTTTTGCATCTTCTGAACTATGGTACATGCGTCTAAATCGAGGAATTATGGGAAAATACCACAACACCTTTTCTGGAGCAGATACTTTCTTTTTATATCGCGATGCATTACATTTAGGACATGACTTTAACGATGCATGTTCATTCCGAAATAAAATGCAATCATTGGGACAAGCATGTATCTTCTCATAGTTCAACCCAATGGACCCTAACATTTGTTTTGCATCATACGTCCGAGAAGGGAGCACATTATCCTTCGGCAACATTTCTTTTAACAGTGCGAGTAATTCCGTAAAGCTCTTATCCGTCCATCCGTGCCAAGTTTTCAAGTTATACAACTTTATCACAGCCAATAGTTTTGTGAATTCAGTACAACCTGAATACAACGGTGTCTCCGCATCCGTTATCAATTTCTCAAACATTTGAGGACAGTCATTAAGATCGTCTTCAACAGCCTTTGCCATCGCTTCAAATTCGCCCCCTTCAAATGTAGGTCTTTTAGTGTCAACCGGTGCACATCTCTCAGTACTATTACCCATATTTGAAGATTCCCCTCTTTCCTCACCATGCATTGTCCAACAAGTGTAACTTTGATCTATTCCGTAACCCTTTAAATGTCCTGCCAACTCCTCTGCATTAACTGATTTTACATAACAACAACTCAAACAAGGACACTTCATGTTACTAGAAGTCCCTAAACGTTCAACAGCACACTTCACAAAATAATCCACTCCAGCAACATATTCCTTGGACAGACGATTGGCAGACATCCACTCTCTATCAATAATTTCCTAGTATTTATTTATAATAAAATCCTGATAAGAGAACTTAAAAACCTATTATAGGTGACAAACAACAAACAATTCGCATATTTAGGCATATTTGATTTTACTTTGCTAGTTTCATTCACCACACATATACAAGTTTGCATAACTTATATTCTTGTTCAAGTATAAAATATATAATATAAAAAAAGGTGATCTATTTCTAAAAAATAGTAATAGAAGAGCAAAGCCTACATATCAATGCAATATCTATGAAGAAATAAATCATCATGGTTCAATCAAAACAGTTATTAGCAATTGATTTTTAGAATCATTGTTGTTGACAAGACTAAACTTCATCACAAGTTAGGTATCAATCTTTCATTTCAAGCACAACTAAAAGAAAAGGAACACATAAAAAAATAAGAGAGGCAATTTCAGTTTTAAATAAATAAATAGTCACTCTAGTTTTAAGCAACAAAAGTACCTAAACAAGTGTAAGCAACAATGAACTCCAACCTAGGCGAACCACGCACTAGCAAATGAACCGAACTCTCGAACAACGAATGCAAAGCTCCGACAAAACAAACTCGCAAAACCTAACAACAATTCACATATTCAGCAACAATCCTCAATTTCTCATGTTTAGAAATACATCACAAGTTTCCCTTAACCTAGAACAACATTCAATTAACATGCATTTCACTAAATATCTCAAATTTATAAATATACAACACAAGAATCCCTTAACCTAGAGCAACATTAAATTAACAAGCATTTCATTTGGACATTTCAACAAACACTACACCTACATTTTCCCTCAAGTTTAGAAACACTTCACCCTTTCAAAGAACCAATCAACAAGCATCAAGTTTGAATCATCTAACCTAAGGTTTCAATGCCATTAAAATAACTAGAACAACAAGCAATCCTAATTTCAATCATTCATTTACAAAATTCCTCTATTTATTGAAATTGGTATTCTTTGAGTCAAAAACACAAACACTTTAAATGCAAAGCAAAAGAGACAACACACAACAAAACAACCACATATACACAATGTCACAATATGATAAACCAAGTAAAACAACCACATATATCACAATAACACTTTAAATGCAAAACAAGAAATGAGTTTATGAGTTACCTTCAAAGATGCTTGGCTTGGAGATGGTTGAATATGTCACCAAAACGAAATGGCTTGAAGATGGTTGAGAGAGAGAAACGAAATGGAGAGAGTATGTGAGGGAGAGAGAGACGAAATGGTTGAGAAAGATAGACAGAGAAACGAAATGGGCGGGTTTTCCTTGAAGAAGGGTTGAAGATGGTTGAGAAGAAGAGTGTGTTTTCATTAGAGGGAGAGAGTGGGAGCTGAAGAACGAAAGTGTGAGAGAGAGAGAGACGTTGGAGGGCTAAGATATTGAAAGAAATTAACGAAAAAAAAAAGGGCAAAGGGCAGCGCTTTATACTTATAAGCGCTGCTTATAGTGGTACCAATGGACAGCGCTTGTTCAGAGGCGCTGCTTATAGCTTATACGCGCCTAGGCAATAGGCAGCGTTTCCTAAGAAGCGCTACTTATTGGAGGACGCATTTCTCCTATAAGCAACGCTTTTTAGGAAACGCTGCCAATTGCCTAGGCGCGTATCACCTATAAGCTGCGTTTATACACTAGGCGCTGCCCATTGCTAATCCCGTTACAACTATAAGCAGCACTTAGAAGACCAAGCGCTACCCATGCCTATTGCGTTCAATCAATGCGTAGCATTTTTTAAAGAAGCGCTACTTATGGATGCGCTCTTTTCTTCAACATCTGGCATAGTGAGAAGGGTATAAAGTGTTTTAGTTGTTGGTTTCGAAGTTGTGGTAGCTAGGGATTCGGTTATGAAGCAAGTGGAAGAGTTCGGAATCGTTGAACTTTGGGAAGTTTCGGTTTTACGTGATTTTCACCACGATCAGTGAGTTTTCTCATGTTTAGGGTTTTGTTATTTTATATTGGTTGATTGAAATTACAGGTCAATATGTATTCGTTCGTTTCAAAATTTTATCAAGTCAAAAACATTATTTTCGAAAACTATGCGTTATTGTGTCTCGGAACGAATTAATGTTTGATGTATTGCTTGATGTTGTCATGTTTGGATTGGTTATTATGTTTATAATATCTGTTTGGATGTTGGAAATAGAAGTGGGAAAGGTTTGAGCATTAGAGAAATTGGAGAAGAGTTTTAAAAGTGAAAACAGGGAATTCTGCAACAGGGAGACGACCCGTGTCCAATTGACACTGGTACCCGTGTCCAAAACTGTCACTTCCGGGTTAAAGAAATTCTCGGTAGCCTTACAACTAATTTCGTTTATAACATTTGATCCGGAACCCTGAATTTAGCATTCTTGGATGCGTTGGAAAGCTAACGAAAAGCTCTACAACCCTAAAAAAACTAATCAGTGTGTCCCAAACTGTTTTTACCATTAGGGAAATAACTAGTGGGAAGGGGGTTCACTGCGATTAGCATTCGTGCACTCGGTGTTATGCTAAAATTTTAGAAGTACGATTCACCGGAATTAGCACTCGTGCAGTCGGTGTCGTGCTAAATTAAAGAGGCATGTAGTTCGTAAATTGAATTTCAAATTAAGAGTCATAAGCGAACCGTGATTCAAGTTAGGGGTCACGGTAAAACTCACTGAGATAGTATCTCACCATTTATGTTCTTGATGTTTTTACAGAGAAACAGGGAAAAAGGAAAGCTATGAGGCACGAGTAGGTGATGTGCTCCAGGAGGAGATTGAAGAATAAGTTCTTTTATCTTTGTTATTGCTTTTCCCTTGTTATCTTTGTACTCAATAATATGACTTAGAGATGTTTAATTTGTGTAATCGTTTCTGCTTTTTTTGTGATGATATTGAACACTAGGTTTTGAGAATATTGAAAGACTAGGAAACCGATACAGTTCAGTTAAGTTAAGGAAATGATAAGATTGTATGATATTTAATAACGAAGAGTTTTAGTTGTGTTCAATATCTAAAGAGGAATTATATCTCTGATGTATGCTAAATTGTGCATTCTAGTGTTTCTACTTGTTTGACATATTAGGGTGTTACATTTTGGTATCAGAGCGGTTCGGCCTAGTCAGACCTAGATGTTAGGAGTCTTTTACTTTTCTAAGCATGATTCTTCTTAGTATGTTATTAGACATTGAGCTTGATCAACTTAATACTTTGTGCATATTTCGCAGAATCATGGCTGGAAGAGGTAGAGGAAACCCGCCTGCTGATCCCCACTATGAGCGGATGCAGAATGTAAGTGAAACTCAGCAGAAGATGATGCAAGGCATGATGCAAATGCAGCAACGGGAAATGGCGCAAATGCAGCAAATGGTTGAGCCATAGCCAAATGTTCAACCACCTCAGGAAGATCCCTACATGACATACTTACGATTTCAAAAGATGAATCCTCCAATCTTCAAGGGTGATTCTGATCCAATGAGGTCTCATTATTTGATCGATGCTATGGAGAGAATCTTCCGAACCTTGCAATGCAATGAAGAAGAAAAGGTTATTTGTGCAGCCATTGCCCTTGATGAGGATGCCCACACTTGGTGGACCAACGCACGTGAAATGATGGAAATTCAAGGCACTCCTCTCATTTGGGAAAACATCAAGGAATTGTTCATTAAAAAATACTTCCTCCAACACAGAAATTAAGCAAGTAGGCTTAGTTTGTAAATCTCAAGCAGGGTGAAATGACAGTTGGTGAATATGCGACTAAGTTTGAAAGGTTATCTCAATTCTATGAGCTGGGAAGCTATGCTCCAAATGATAACCGGAAGATACAGATGTTCAAGTAGGGTCTCCGTGGGGATGTAGCTCAAGGTCTCAGTTCTTATTCTATGACCAATTATCCTACTTTAGTGAAACAAGCCTATGTTGCCGAAGTAGATCTCAAGAAGTTGTATGATGAAAGGAAAGAGTACTGGAAGGGTAAGAAGAAAGTGGCTGAATCTTCAAATCCAAATGCTAAGCCCAA
The DNA here is from genome assembly GCA_963573325.1 of Astragalus glycyphyllos. Lineage (NCBI taxonomy): Eukaryota > Viridiplantae > Streptophyta > Magnoliopsida > Fabales > Fabaceae > Astragalus > Astragalus glycyphyllos. The sequence goes on from OY754308.1 coordinate 23,405,667, forward strand.
GGTAAATGTTAATAAGGGAAAATAGGTACAATCATTTGATTCCCCAAAACTCCATAAGTGTACTCATTGTAGAAAGCATCATCGCAGTGAATGCCAGCGGTGTTCAAATCCGTCCTATTATTGTAAAGAAGAGGGTCACTATGCTAATGAGTGCCCATCAAGGAAGAGTTTCAAGGAATCACAAGCTGCTTCAAATCAAGGGCGAGTCTATACTCTGGATGCTCAGACAATCAAGCCTAATGACAACTTACTGAAGGGTATGGGATCTCTTTTCTATAACTGTGTCAGTATATTGTATTATTATGGTTCTACGCACTGCTTTATATCTCAGACATGTGTTGATCGGTTGGGATTAGCTTTAACTTTGCTATTTGAACTAATAACCATCCTGACTGCTGCTAAGGGTCGAGTCCAGACCCAATCTTTGTGTGAAAAATGTCTACTGTCTATAGGATATACAAACTTTGTGGTGCATTTCAACTGTTTACCTATGAGAGGTATGGATATTGTTCTGGGGATGAACTGGATGGCAGCAAATCATGTCACTATTGATTGCTTCAATCCAACTATCGGTTTTTCTTCTGAATTAGTAGAATTGCCTCAGACCAATACTGAAGCAGTGGTATCATTCACTTCAGCAAGTCAGTATCTATTCCAAGGTGCGGAAGCTTATGTTATTATGTTCTCTGCATTAACTGAAATTGGTCTAGATTTATCGTCTGTGCAAGTTGTCAATGAATTTTTGGATGTCTTTCCTGATTAAATCTCTTCTTTACCTCCTGATCGTGAGGTAGAATTCTCTATAGAATTGCTTCCAGGCACAGGGCCAATATCTATAGCTCCTTATCGAATGTCTCCTTTAGAATCAAAGGAATTGAAATCCCAACTTGAAGAGTTAATTTCAAAGAAGTTCATTCGTCCTAGTGCTTCTCCATGGGGTGCTCCAGTACTGCTCATTAAAAAGAAAGATGGAAGTATGCGGTTATGTATCGATTACCGTCAGCTAAACAAAGTCACTATTAAGAATAAGTATCCCTTACCAAGAATAGATGATTTGCTCGATCAACTTCGAGATGCTGCAGTATTTTCCAAAATTGATCTAAGGTCGGGTTATCATCAGATTAAAGTAAGAACCTTAGACATTCCGAAGACAACTTTCCGTACTAGATATGGACACTATGTGTTTGTAGTAATACCCTTCGGTCTAACTCAGAGACGGACTTAGGTGTTCCATATTGGGGGAACTTGCCCTCACTCCTTTAATTAGTTTTTAACTAAAAAATTGATATGCTATTACCTTGCTCCCAGATGAAATATTTGGTTTGCCCCCACATAGCACACTAACAAACCTAGCTGCAAGTCTCTCACTGAATATGGCCTAGTTACTAAAAGTTTTTAATAATTAATAATAATAATAATATCGTTGACATGATACATATTCTTAAATATCTATATATTAAAGTGCTTTATACATGTTGGAAACAATATGCTCAGTACTTTATATATAACTCTAAATTGCTTTTCATCTTTTAAAAAAGACATTTTCTTTCTTTAAAAAATGAAAGGGAAATGGAAATAGCATAGGATAAACTATCATTTTGGTCCCTGAATGGTGATTTGTTGTCATTATAGTTCTTGAATGTATCAAAATTACAAACACGTCCTTCAATGTCACCTTTTTAGTAGTTTTACGGACTAAATTGACTGACAAAAAAATACATTTGAGGATCAAAACGACTAACCAAAAACACATTTGAGGACTAAAATGACTTACTAACTAAAGAGACATTTAGGTAGGGGATATGTTTGTGAATTCGATATATTCAAGGACTATGATAGCAGCGGTTTACACATTTAAGGACTAAAATGACTGTTTATCCAAATATCATATGTGCTATGTTAGATAAAAACAAGGCGATGTGTAGCAAATGAATGAAAAATGCAATGACTTTACCCCCACGAATTGAGAATTCTAGATTCGTCCCTAGTCTAACTAGTGCTCCAACAGTTTTCATTTATTACATGAACCGAGTTTTTCATTCCTACCTTGATCAGTTTGTCGTGATCTTCGTTGATGACATCTTGGTGTACTCTAAGACCATTGAGGAGCATGCTCGGCATTCAACGTTGTTCTGAATGTACTCCGAGATAAGAAGCTATATGCTAAATTATCTACGTTTTCTGAATGTGCAATTTTTTTTTTGAATATAAAGAGGGCTCTAGGCACAAACAGAAACAACTACAAACCAATTACACGAGCTACTGCAGCACCCCTAACATCCTTACTAACAGCCCTATCTAACTCAGCAGGAGTATCATCATACAACATGTAACTCTCAACTTGGTGACTTCCCATGGAAGCTAAGACATGCGCACACTGGTTAGCTTCCTTGTACACATGCTAGAATTGCACACTCCACCATGCCTCCTTGAGCAACACATGGATTCGCCTCATTAGGCTCCACCCTTCACCACGGCCACACGTGCCTTCCCGCAGATTTTTAACAATTTACTCAGCGTCCATTTCAACAGTGATATGCTTGTAACCCTTCCTTTTGGCCAACAGCAAGCCTTCGTAGACCCCCTAGAGTTCTGCCATATATGCTGTACACCACCCCAGAGACTTTGAGAATCCTCCTTTCCAAGTGCCACACGAATCCCTCAACAAGCCACCACAACCTGCCAGGCCACACTCCATAATGCAGGATCCATCAGTGTTCAATTTCATTATACCAGGATCAGGGGGCAGCCACTTTATCAGCTTGGACTGTTTCACTCTGGCTGCTTTTTGCACTTGCTTTTGCTGAATTGAATTATAATCATAAGTCTCCTTGATAGCAACTTGCCAAGAATTCCAAGGCATCACAAAGGAATTGTCATGGGTCATTTTGTTTCTCCAAAACCAAAGGAGATGACACATGTTGGCCCAAATTGTAGACCAACTAACATCAGAATGGTTGCCCGTATCAGTGGATAAATTGCTAGAAATCCAAGATTCCAACTCACTTGAGAAGAAATCGTTTCTTTTGTCAGACTTTACCAAGTGAAGCCAAATATTCATGGCTATAGGATAATCTCTCAACACATGAGCAGTTGTTTCTGCCACCCCACTGCAGTGATGACAATCAGCAGCGCCAAGGTGCATCCTCTCTTTTCTAGCATTTGTTAAAAGTCTGTCATGGTACATGAGCCACACATGAAGTCTCACCCTTTAGGTTGTTTCCAACTTCCAAATCTTCTGCCAAACTGGATTGATCTCATTGTCCTCATAGTTGCAAAGTAGATTGTAGCCATCAGCCACTTTATAAGCTCCATCAGAACTATTTGGCCAAACACATTTATCATCATCAGAATCAGATGGAGGAGGTGTTGCATGTAAACGGGCAATAATTTCTTCAGGCAGCCAGTCAATTAAATTCTCCAACATCCACTTACCTTCTTCATTTATCAAGTCAGCAACAGTATCATTTAACATAGAGGTAGGTAGAGATATGCCAAGCTCCATGACAGAGGCATCACAAGATAACCACCTCTTACTCCAAGCATTCGTAGCCTGACCATTTCCTATAGACCAATATTCTTGGTGTTGCAAAAAGCTTTCAAGAGGAGCAAGGGATCTCCAAAAAGCTGAGTCATAGTTTTTATGGATCAAGTCTTGTTATCCAAGGCAGGCCGCTGATATTTCCCTTTGATGACGTGACACCAATGTTTATTAGTATTATTTCTTAACTCCCACCCCATCTTTAACATACAAGCAGTGTTCATTTGATCCAATCTTCTAAGACCAAGACCACCAATGTTTTTAGGTTGAGTGAGCACCTCCCACCTCACAGCATGCACTTTTCTATGCCCTTCTTCATCTCCCCAAACAAAACTTTGTTGAATTTTCTCCAACTCATAGAGCACTCGTTTTGGAAGAGAGGCAGCCATCATTGGATAAACCGGAATAGCCTAAAGAACTGATTTTGTCAATGTAATTCTGTCAGCTTTTGATAATTGTCTGGCTTTCCATCCCGCAAGCTTTTGATGCACTTTGCTCAATCAGATAGTGATAGTCACTTCTATTGGGGGCCCTTCCAGTGAGAGGCATTCCAAGATACTTTCCCAAATTTTGAACTTCCCTAAATTCTGATCTATCAGTGAGCTCTTTCTTCATCAAATGAGGCACATTTTTTGAGAAAAGAATGCTTGATTTATTGAAATTCACTTGATGTCCCGATATAGCGCAGAAGGCTTCAATGACTTGCAGAACACAGGTAAGCTGCTCCATGTTAGCCTGCCCAAAAAGAAGAAGATCATCAGCAAACATTAAATGAGAAATCATAGGTCCATCATTACCAATTTGGACCCCTATCCACTTGTTCACTAATCAAGTGGGAAAGTTTATCCATACATATAACAAAAAGGTAAGGTGACATGGGGTCACCCTGCCTTAAACCTTTAGTAGGTTGAAAGTATTCATTCCTACCACCATTCCAATTTACATTCGTCCAGACATTGGACACTGCACACATAATAATATTACTTATAGAAGCAGGAAAGCCAACTTCGTTTAAACAATGCTCAATAAAGGACCACTTCATCGTATCATAAGCTTTGGACAAATCAACCTTGATGGCAAAATATCCATGTTTGCCTCTAGCCTTACTCAAACTGTGAATCATTTCCTGGGCAATGACAATATTTTCATGTATTCTCCACCCGGGAACAAAACCTGATTGGTAAGGGCTTATAATAGTGGGCACAATGCATTTCAATCTAGCCACTATAATCTTACTGATTGCTTTGTATATGGAGTTACATAGGTAAATAAGACGAAATTGCTCAACGAATTCAGGATTTTCAACCTTTGGGATGAGACAAATATCAGTGTAATTTATGGTGCCAATCAAGTTAGGCTCATTCCAAAGGGTCTTCACAAACTCACACACCTGGATGCCCACAATATCCCAAGAATGTTGATAAAACCCTGCTGGGTACCCATCGGGCCCCGGGGCTTTCCAAGGGGCCATACTAAAAAAAACTCTGTGAATCTCATCATCAGACACAGGGGATTCCAGATTTGTCAGAATATTCCTATCAACCACTGGATAAGTTAACTTAGTTTGCAAACTAATATTATTCTCTTGAGTGGTACTAAACATTGCTTTGAAGTGATCAGTAACCATGGCTTTAATGGAGTCTTCTTCATGCTCCCAAGCACCATCTCTCCTCCTAAGGGCCAAAATTTGGTTCCTCCTTTTGCGGTTGGTAGCTTTTAGATGATAGTATCTAGTGTTACGGTCACCTCCTTCAATCCACTTGGATCTTGAACGTTGGAACCAAAGTAACTCCTCTTGGTAATTTATCATATTCAGCTCTTTTTGCAGCTTTGTGTCAAGCTTAGTCAAATAAGCCTTCTCACTTCTTTGACAAATTTTGTTTTGGATGCCAGCTATTCTTGCCAGCAAAGTTCTTTTCTTCCTTTTGATTTCACCTATAGTCTGTTGCTGCCACACTTTCAGAGTGTTGCTTAACTGATGAAGATTTGTTTCCAGCTTCCAATCCTTCTTCCAATGGTTTTTGATAGTTCCTTTTCCACACGGCATGATGAGAAGAGGGTGATGATCACTATACTCAACTCTAGCAAGAGTTTTGACCACAGCATCCGGGTATCTAAGGCGCTAGGCATCGTTACACAAAGCTCTATCTAATCTCTTGACAATGTGCTTCCCATCATGAAACAAGGCACCTTTCGAAGTGAACCGAGGCCCAACTGCGCCTAAATCAATCAATTTTCACTTGTTAATATTTTCTACAAATTTAGAGATTTTGGCATAGGGTGTTGGACCCCCTCCCTTTTTTTCAGCTGCAGTTGCAATGTCATTAAAATCACCAGCTATCAACCAAGCACCCTGAATAGTATCAGCCACAGAGATTAGGTCAGCCCACATTATTCTCTTTTGGCTATCATAAAGGCTTGCATATAGACGACTGTGAGAAGCCAAGTAGCTTCCTGATTGATGCTAACTTCAGTATGGATTAATTGAGAGGTGATTCTCAGCACTTTAATAGTAACAGAAGCTTGTTTCCAAGCCAAAATGATCCCACCTGCAAAACCATTAACAGGAGAAAAACAAAAGCCAGGATAGCCCAGTAAAGTAAAAGTGCTCTGCAGTCTACTAGGGTTTATTCTAGGCTCAACAATAACTAAAATCTCGGGGTTATGAACATCAGTAAATTGCTTTACATTTCTAAATAGATCCGGGTTACCCACCCCCCGAATATTCCATACCAAAATATTTGCTTTATTCATCATAAAAACAAAGTGTAAGAATTAAGAATCAAAGGATACAAGCCACCTCAAACCTTCAAAGAGGTTGAGGGGTCCCCAACTGGTCCATAGCAGAGTCTTCTTCTGCTATGTCATCCATCTCAGTTACACTATCTGTTAGCTTCTGCTCTTCACCTGGGCACTGGTGCTCTTGTTGTTGTTGACAGCTCTGCATCATGCCATTTGGGTCAGGAGGTCTTGGAGCATGTCCATGAGCATCCTCCATCAATCAATATGATGGTCTTCATGGTTAGTAGTTTCATTGTTGGTAATTCTCATTGGTATCTCTTGCGAGTGAACCTGTAAATTGCCATGCTCATCCCTAGAGATCCAATCCTCATAATGGACACATAAGTTACCTGTCTTGGGATCTATCTTGGACACTTTGATAATTTTCCCCCTGTTGAATCTCTATAATGACCTCTTTAGTAGCATCTGCCAAGGTTGCATCAATCTCATTTGTTTCCTGTGGTACAAACAAGGCATCTGTATCCATCTCTTTCATCAAGCTACTACCAATCTCAGTAACCCCTTTGAATTCCCATACTCCTTTCTTGGCTGGGACACCTTTCTTTCCTTGAGATTTCCTTGGTTGATGATCCTGTGAGCTTGTGTGATTCTTATCAGCAACAGGGATATCTTCTTCATGTGGCTGATCTGTTGTTTCCTGTTGAAGAGCACTAAACCTTGATCCCCGTGAGTTTTATATTGTTTCCACGCATCTCCATTGGTTGTACCTTGTTTCCTTCTATTGAAGCCTCTAGATTTCTGAACCACTGTCCACATGGAGCTATCCTCAATGGTACCTTCACCGTCAGTATTGTGTTTTGTTCTGTTCGTATTTTCTTCTTCCCTAATCGTACAGCCCTCTTTATAATGTCCTAATCTCCCACACTTTAAACATAGACAATGCAGACCTTCATATTCCACTTTGTAGCGCCTATTATTCACCTCAAAGACTGCAAGCAAGGGTTTATCTAGGTCAACTTCAACACAAAGCCTAGCATATTTGCCTCTTTCTATGGCTAGCGTTGTTTTGTCAACTTTGATGGTTTTTCCTATCCTGTTTCCCACAAAGTGCAGAAAAGATGTGTCATAATATTCAATGGGGAGCCGAGAAAATCTCACCCACACAACCACTTTATCCACATTGCTTTTAAGGGGTCAAAATTGGGACACCATTGTCTCACGATGAGATAATGATCATGCCATTGGAGATAATCGAGATTATGCCATTGGAGACCCAGAGTTGGTTTAACAGATTCTCCAGCGCCTTGTATCCTATCTTTCGACCCAATAATTTGACTATCAGCCCCTTTGTCCATGGTCTCTGAATCCTGGCTTCTTCCCATTTGGATAGGGTGAAGGCTGGACATTCATATTTTCCCACTCGTTTTTCTTCAATGACAATTCTATCTTCAAACATCTCTGTCGTGAAATCAATTGTTTCCCCATCGATCTTGAAGCCGTTGTGACCCTGGTTGTCTTCAGTTGCATCGTGCCCTAACACTGTTTCTTTGAAGGATCTTTTCATACTTCCCGTGCGAATGTCTCCACCGTCATCAACAAGGGTGCCATTAAAGGACGGCATTGATGACTCTGTAGAAGACGGGTGATCCCCCTTCTGACCTTCTTTGTGATTCTACGTCGCGGTGGTTCTCTATCCCACGCCAGGTCGACCACTTGCTCCGCCTCCATCCCACCGGCGGTGGAATCAAGAGGAGGAGCGTCGTCAATTTCTTGGAGGCGTGTCGTCAATAATGGTTTTGTTATAAATGTGCAATTTATAAATGTGCATTTTAGGCTCCCAAATTTAAATTGGGAAAATTAAATTATCTAGGTTTTGTGATTGTGCAATTTTGTTCTTTGAGATTTTAATTGGATGAATTGGAACATAGTGTTTTTATTTTTATTTTTTATAATTATTTTAAGCCAACTCATATAACAATTACGTAACATAACATGTCCCTCATAATATGCAATTCATTTTAAGTAATTTGTCAAAAGAACCAAAATCGCACAAATAAAATATTAGGGGATTAAAATTGCACAATCTAAATATTTGGAGGACTTAGTTCGCACAATTTAGATATCAAGGTTTAAATATACGTGGCAGCCACCCATTGGTTGCAGACGTGACATGTGTCAGTGGCACTTGACAGTGGTGATATGTGGTGCTGACGTGGCATGTCAGTGCCACGTGGTACATAGGCCCCCTAGGATGATGCCACGTGGCAGTGACGTGATTGATGATGTCATGTTGGCGTGATCTCCGTTAGCCACATCAGCTTTTTTGGATGGAAAGTTAACCGATGGGCTAAACTGTAAACGGTTACTATTTGCAAGAGTCATTTCAAAGTTCTTTTTTACAGGGCCTTAAATGGATTATAACTATATTTGTAGGGGCGAAACATATATTTAAACCTAGATATCAAAGACTAAAATCGCAATATATGTGAACCAAAAATTTAGTTGAGGCAAAAATTTTGGTAAATGTGTTTCTTCCCCTAGAAGGGTGTCAGGAGCTGCTCGTTGTCCATGTTCTGCACCGGCAATCACTCACCGCCTTTGTCGGCCTCAGACGTTACATCCCCACCAGCTTCTGCCTAATTCGTCCCCAAATCACACCGTACTAAAAGAGGTCTTCTCTAATTGAAAAATCTTGAAGCTATGACAGACAAAATATTGTAACTATTTAAAATCTTGAGCCCACACAGTTTTATTTGTTTCAATATAAAGAGGAAAAGATAGTTTGAAAAAAGTAAACATCAATTAGTACCAATGTTGCTCTCTGTCACTTTCCACAAAATAACCCGGTAGTTTCTTCATCTTGGAAAATTTGCACTGCTATATATCTTAGATCTTCTTAAATCAATTATTGCTTTAATAAGCTGATATTTGTTTCTAGTAACATGTAAGGTAGAAAGACGTAGAGATTATTTAGTGTAAACATGAATGAATGTTATATATATTGGTGGATTTTGAAGTCAAATATCTGGATATCATTTGTAGAAAATTTGTTGGGAAGAGTTGGTTTGAATTCCACATCAATTTTTCTTTCAAGTGGGTCATATAAGTTCACTATCAAACACCGTATTTTTTTATAAGCAAAATATATTAAAGTGAGTACAATGGGTACTCAATCTGATTTATAATGGGCCAAGCCGAATTAAGACACAAGATCGAGGAAGAACGCCAACTAGAAAACGAGTTAGATAGATTTGTCCCCACCCTTTCACTAAACCAGTGTCATGAAATTTTTACAATATGATTAAATAAAGAAACAGTATCTAAAATCTTCCATTTTAAAATGATTTCATTTCTAGCGCCCAAAGTACCTAAGGAACTGCAAACTAAATCAAATGTCTCGTATGTTTCCTCCTTTTACCCGATACAAAGCCCCCAAACTGTAGAAAATGTTGAACCGGATCCACCTGAGAAACATCACACAAACCAAGCCATGCGAAAACCATACTCCAAACATCAACAACAACCTTGCACTCGAAGAACAGATGACTATGTGATTTCTTGGTACTAAAGCAAAGTGGACAAACAATGTTGTGTTCTTCATCAATTATACCTCTGCTAACAAGATTATCCCTAGTGGTCAATCTTCCATGTAGGAGTCTCCAACCAAATATTTGAATCTTTGAGGAGATGTTACAGCACCAAAGACATTTTAGAGCTTTGACGAGAGGGGACTAAAAGCAGTTTTTGTTAACAACATCCCACAATAATCCATAACAAGACTTCACAAAATAACTGTATAAATGGCAAGGCGCCCAACATCACCTATCATAAACACCAGAACTAGGGGATAAGCTATCAACTTTTGTTGCTAATTCATTGGCCATTGCCGCCTCTACAGGCTCTAGCGGCTGTTGCCAACACCAAACCAACTCCACCGGTATCTATCCCAAACCCCAAATTTGGCCACACATCCGCCAAAAATAGTAGTGAGATTGAAAAGAGTAGTACAATACTATAAGTGAGCGGAATCGGTCCAAGAATGGCTCTAGAACTTAGTGTTGCACCCAGTACCTGCTCTCGTGCACAAACTTGCAGTAAGAAAATTCCGATTATGTTCTCCAACTATACCAGTTTTACAAAAATCCATCCTCCACAAAGAGAACTTCCTTAAATTGCTCGGGCCGAAGTTTTTAGGTTCTATGCACCACTTTTCAATTTTCCCATATCGTGCTTTTAATAGGCCATTCCACAAGGTATTAGACTCACTAAGACACCTCCATTTCCATTTCAGCAATAGAGCTTCATTAAACAAACCAAAGTTCTTGATACCTAATCCCCCACACCTTTTTGGTGTACAGACTGTATCCCAGTTGACCTAGGACATTGAAGGCTCATCTACTCTTTCAGCCCACCGGAAACGCCGCTGAAATATAGTAAGCTTCGCCAAGACCTTCTTGGGAGCCCTGTAGAAGGAGAAAAAATAGAGAGGAAAAGAGGAGAGCACAAAATTGATAAGGGTCCCTACCACCGATTTAGAGAAGGAGTCCTCTCCACATCGCTAGCCTGCCTTTTACCATACCAATCACAGATTTCTAGGTTGAGACTCTTCTGAGGTTTGCTCCCTCCGAACTCTAGAAATTTGAAAGGAAAGGAGTTGTTGCTACATAGAAACTGAGATGTTGCAGGCAAGAAATTATCAGGTAAATTTATCCCCAAAACATTAGTTTTAGCAAAACTCACTTTTCATCCAGAAATGATATCAAAACCCCGCAGGGATTAAGAATGAAAGGTGTTAAGCTTTTTTTCATCCTAGCGGTCATTTCAGGACAAGCTGATCATTTATGATGAAGAGGATGAGCTTTAAGAGAGCGAGCACTTGCCATTCGTTGGTTATTAGGGGCATCCCGGAAACGTCCAGGTCAACTAAGTTCCCACTCACGACTCATGTAACAAGCTACACCAAGAAAAATTGGGTGAATGGTACATGGGTTTTTAAAAGTACCATTGTTTGGGAACAAAAATAAAAGGCTAAAAATACCAAAGATGACGAACGGAGAGAGTACTCAAGTATATCTAGACTCGAATCTTGTGCAGTCACTAGACCATGCAGTAAGTGCACTCAAATAAACTTAAACCATTAGATGCAACTAATTGACCTACCATCACAATCACTAAATGACTTTGCTTAAAAGATAAAAAATAAAAAATAGGAGAGAGGAAACACAAGTGACTACACAATATCCAAATCTACCATTTCTCTTATTAAAATCATTCTATTTTTTTATATAAAACGGGGGAAAAAATACACGGGAACTAGTCTAGGAGTAGTAACTCTGTTTACATCATCGGCAACTAAAGGCCAGATTCTATCGCGAGGAACATCAAACATAATGGTCATGTTTTCATTATTCAGATGACAACCCAAGGCTGCTAAACCATCAACAACTCTATTTGCTTCTGGATACTTATGCTTGATAGTCATCAACTAATCTAAATCTAGCAGCTTGGGAATACGACGAAAAGTGTTACTACCCTCTAAGCTACCTGATGAAGCACCCAAAAGGCAATTGACAACCGAGCTAGACTCCATATGCCGCTCCACACACTTGAACCCCTTATCACGAGCGATCTCCAAACCCATCAGAACACTCCAAAGATCTGTTACTTAGGCAATAGTAGACCCCAAGAACTGAGTATAACCTATAATCCAGTTCCAATTAACACTACACAAAACACCACCACACGGAGCCGAGTTTAACTTAGGGCTCCATCACAATTTAATTTCATCACACCTTCAATGGGAGGAATCCATTTTAGGAGGATTTCAGAATAGTTACTAGGAGGGACCGTTGGAATAATATTTGAGAACACAATGACGAACACGAGCAAAACAGACTGAGTCGCGGACTAGGTCGGTCTCCTTAAGACGTTTTGCGGCTCTGCCCAAGGTGTGCAAGCAACTCCTAGCCTCGTCGTCCCCAGGATAAAACAGCCTTCTCAAAAATATGGTATTCCCTGCACCTAGGAAAACCACCAAACTCACACCCCCTTCTCTTTATTTTACTGCTCGATCGGTATTTCTTATTCTTTTCTCACAAGAAGTATTTAAATTTTCAATAGTCAAGTTCTCTAAGGGGAGCTATTTAAATTTTCAAGCATGAGCGTGTTATAGTTACTAATTATTATAGTTACAAGGAAAAAAATAGTCCTCGCCTTGGGTACGGAGTAGCTTTAAATCCCTGGGTCAGCTGTCCCACTCTTCTACACTGCATGATAGATGTAGTTAAAAATAGTTTAATTAAAATAGTTGATTAAAATAGTTGATTAAAATAGTTGTAACACCCCGGAAATAATTTAATTAAAATAGTTGATTGAATTATTAAAATAATTTGGAGGCGGGATATAGATAAATTAAAAGGTTAATATTTTATATGCGTAGGAGGTGAAACGAGTAAAGGAGGTGGTGACGTAGAGAGCCCAGTGTTTACTGAGCCCTCAACTTAAACCCTGGGGGTTTAAGCCAAACCCTCATTCGCAGCAAGCAAAAGAAAAACGAAAGTGAGAGTGAGAGAGAGAGCACGCGGCGCAAAGAGGGAGAGAAGAGGAGGGTTTCGCGAAGAATTTCAAAAGGAGATCGTTCGTGTTGCTGTGGTTTTGTTCGTGTCTCGTTCGTCGTGTTCCGGAGCTTACGTTATTCGAGGTAAGGGTGGGCTTAACCTTGATAATGGGTTGATGATAATTATGTGTGGGTAGTCTAGGGTTTTGTTGAATTGTTCGTGTTGTTGCATATTGTGTTTTCGTTGAGATTGGTGCTTTGATGATTATTGCACGTTATTGTGATTTGTTTCGTTATTTGTTGTTGCGTGATTGTTGTATCACGATGATGGTGTTGTTATTTTTCGTGTTTTTATTGTTGCTGTGTGTGGTTGATTGTTGTTGTCGCGTTGTCGAATTGTCGTTTTTGTTGTGGTGGTTGCGGGGTCGTTGCCGTTAGGGTTTGGTGTTTGGCAATTTAGCGATTCTGGACACAGGTTCGGTTTTTCTAAAACTGGCGCTGTTTGGTTGATCCAAAAATTATGAGGTTGATTTTTTTTGAAAATAGACTTAACGCCGGTCGTTTTGGCACTGGTTTCGTTAAATTCGGAGTTGTATAGCTCGAGTTATAGGCGATACAAGTTAGGTTAAAATTCTGGAAACGATTTGGGTATAGATTCGGTATTTCGGTGACTGGGAACGTTGTATTGACCGAAAAATTATGTGGTTTATTTTTCTGGAAAATAGACTTAATTCTTGTTAATTTGGCACTGGTTTGGTTGCGTTTAGAGTTGTGTAGCTCGAGATATGAATTCCACAAGTTAGAGTAAGATTCTGGAAACAATCTGGACACAGGGTCAGTGTTTTGGTTACCACGTTTTCAAAAGAACTCCTTTTTGAACGAATCCAATTTCTTTGAAAACTAGACAAAATTTTCCCCAGTTTATGCACAAGTTTCATGCAATTTGATTGAGTTTTGGTCAATTTGGAATTGCTTGAATTTGAAGGACAGAAACTGTCCTCTTTTGCAACTAGCCTGTGTGCTTTTCGAAAACTGTACCTATTGGACACTCTCCTTCAAAAACTGAACTTAGGGATGATAACCAGACCCATAGGGCTTTCCAACAAGTATTTAGTTGTTGAAATCCGATGTCGTTTGCTATTTTAATTAATTCGCTGAAGTAGGTGCGATGTGCCTAGGCGCTGTGCGCCAGTCTTGTGCGTGGTGTGCGTGCGTTATGTCCGCGTTGTGGAGCCATCTGGTGTTAATATTTCAGGTGCGGTGCTGGTATGCTCAGGAGAGTTTAGTGGTAGCTGTGATGCTACAACTTGGTGCTATTTTTGGTGAAATCATTTGTTTTGATTCTGGTGATATAGTATTTATTTTAAATACTTGTTATGGTGAGTTGGTGCATAATCATGGTGTCGCATTGTCATATGCATGTTTTGGTGATATAGGCTCTGCCTCTGGTGTTTATTGGTGATATGCCCGTCGTGGCTCATTTTGGTGATCGGTACCGCATGCATATGCCCACTGGAGGGGTTGCATATCATCCCGTTGTCTATGAATGTTATAATTTTGGTGGTTCACTGTCAAATGGATTTTTCCTTTGGTATCTGGTGCTGTGATATGGTGTAATTGTATTGTGTTGCTGTAGTTACCTGATGCTAGCATATTTTTATCATCTGCTTATTACCTCTGTTAGACTCACCCCTTCTGCTTGGAATGTTGCTCTCATGCGGCAACGCTGCAGGTGATCGCTAGTGCTCGTGGAGGAATTGCTAGGTTTTGCTTCCTCTCTCGTCTGGGTCTGTGTCAGCTCTGATATGTAGCACCGGGGAGTCGTTAGTTATCGTTTTGAACTATTATTTTAGTTATTGGAAATTGTTTTAATTAATTTTGGAGATGTCCTTAATTGTTAATTCTGGAGATGTTTAAACTGGTTAATATTTCCGCTGCTTGGTGATTTCTTTTATATAAATTATTTTGGAGATTTTTTTTTGGAATAAATGGTGTTTTTTTTTTAAAATGGTGAAAAATGTAGCGCCCTTCGAGGTGACTCTGATAATTGTCTATTTAATTGTAATAGAAAAAGGGGGGTGTTACATTAGTGGTATCAGAGCAGTTCGGTCTGTCCGGCCAAGTTTTCGAGTCGTCGAGTCGAGTAACACTTGAGTAATTGTTACTCGTTTCTGATTATAGTTTCTGTTGCAGTGTTAGGTTGAGATGGCAGGACGGAACGATGCTGCACTCGCTGCTGCTTTGCAGGCTGTGGCTCAAGCTGTGGAGAATAACCCAGGTGCTGCTGGTGATGCTGGGTCGCGTAGTTTGGCTACGTTTCAGAGGGAGAATCCTCCTACCTTTAAGGGCAAGTATAACCCTGATGGTGCTTTGGCGTGGCTGAAAGAGATGGAGAGAATCTTTCGTGTTATGGATTGCTCTGAGGCGCAGAAAGTCAGGTATGGTACTCATATGCTGGCAGAGGAGGCTGATGACTGGTGGTTGGAGGTGAGGCAGAGGTTGGCGACTGTGAACGAAGAGGTCACTTGGGCTGTGTCCAGCAGAGAATTTCTGAGAAAGTATTATCCTGAAGATGTCCGTGGGAAGAAAGAGATTGAGTTTCTGGAGCTGAAGCAGGGTAATATGTCGGTGACTGAGTATGCTGCCAAGTTCATTGAATTGGCGAAGTTCTATCCACATTATGGTGAGGCTGGTGCTGAATTCTCCAAATGCATCAAGTTTGAAAATGGGTTGCGGGCTGATATCAAGAAGGCGATAGGGTATCAGAAAATTCGGGTGTTCTCGGAGTTGATTGACAGCTGCAGAATCTTCGAGGAAGACAGTAATGCTCATTCTAGAGTCATGAGGGATAGGCAGAAGAATTTCTCGAGTCGTGGGAAGCCGTATGAGGTTCCAGCTGGTAAGGGCAATCAGAGAACTGCTGTGGGTAAGAGACCTAGTGGGGGAGATGCTGCTGCTAGTGTGGTATGTTACAAGTGTGGTAAACCCGGTCATAAGCGTCCTGACTGTCCAGGTGATGTGAAGAAGTGCTACAAGTGTGGTAAAGAGGGTCATATGGCGTCTAGCTGTGATCGAAAGGATGTGTTATGCTACAACTGTGGTGAGGGTGGCCATATCAGCACTCAGTGTCCTAAACCGAAGAAAGAAAGGTCCGTTGGGAAGGTGTTCGCTCTGGCGGGGTCAGATGTAGTGAATGAGATCAGAGGTACATGCTATATTAATAATTCTCCTCTTATTGCTATTATTGATACTGGTGCTACCCATTGTTTTATTGCTACTGCATGTGTTGAGAAATTAGATCTTGTTTTATCTTCTATGTTGAGGGAGATGGTTATCGATACTCCGGCTAAGGGTTCGGTGACTACCTCGGTTGTTTGTGCTAAATGCCCTTTATCGATATTCGGTAATAATTTTCTCGTCGACTTGATTTGTTTGCCGCTGAGCGGAATGGATGTTATTCTAGGTATGGACTGGTTAGTTGATAACCATGCTCATATCAACTGTCATGAAAGGTCTGTGAGTTTCTTTTCTCCTGAAGAGGAAGAGTCTGGTTTGTTGTCTGCTGGTCAGTTGCATAGGGTAATGAGGGAAGACGTCCAGTTGTTTTCATTAATGGCGTCATTGTCTGCTGAGAGCCAAGCGAAGGTTGATGAGTTGCAGGTGGTGCGAGAGTTTTCTGAGGTTTTTCCCGACGAGATTCCGGATGTACCACCAGAGAGAGAGGTTGAGTTTGCTATTGATCTGGTACCTGATACTAAACCTGTGTCTATGGCACCGTATAGAATGTCTGCATCTGAATTGTCAGAACTGAAGAAGCAACTCGAGGATCTGCTTGAAAAGAAATTTGTGAGGCCAAGTGTGTCGCCGTGGGGAGCTCCAGTGTTGTTGGTGAAAAAGAAAGATGGTAGTATGAGGTTGTGCGTAGACTATCGGCAGCTGAATAAGGTGACTATTAAGAACAAGTATCCGCTTCCGAGGATTGATGACTTAATGGATCAGTTGGTGGGTGCTCAGGTGTTCAGTAAAATAGATTTAAGATCGGGTTATCATCAGATCAAGGTGAAAGACGAAGACATTCAGAAGACAGCTTTCAGAACCCGTTATGGGCACTATGAGTATTCCGTGATGCCTTTCGGTGTGACTAATGCGCCGGGAGTGTTCATGGAGTACATGAATCGTATCTTTCGTGAGTATCTGGATCGGTTTGTGGTGGTATTCATTGACGACATCCTAATTTATTCTAAGTCAAAAGAGGAGCATGCAGAACATCTGAGATTGGTATTGGAAATTCTGAGGGACAGGAAATTATATGCGAAGCTGTCTAAGTGTGAGTTTTGGTTGAAGGAGGTTAGCTTTCTGGGTCATGTTATTTCGGGGAATGGAATTGCCGTGGATCCGTCTAAGGTTGATGCCGTGTTACAATGCGAGTCTCCGAAGTCAGTTACTGAGATTAGAAGTTTTCTGGGTCTGGCAGGTTACTATAGGAGGTTTATAGAAGGATTTTCGAAGTTGGCACTTCCGTTGACTCAGTTGACTTGCAAGGGTAAAGCTTTCATCTGGGATGACTGTTGTGAAGAGAGCTTCAAAGAATTGAAGAAGAGGTTGACGACGTCTCCTGTTCTGACGTTGCCTAATCCGGAAGAGTCGTTTGTGGTGTATTGTGATGCTTCCAAGATGGGGTTGGGAGGTGTGCTTATGCAGAATGGTAAGGTAGTTGCCTATGCGTCGAGACAGTTGAGGACTCATGAGAAGAACTACCCTACCCATGATTTAGAACTTGCTGCAGTTGTGTTCGCGTTGAAAATTTGGAGACATTATCTGTATGGTTCGAGGTTTGAGGTGTTCAGTGATCATAAGGGTTTGCAGTATCTGTTTGATCAGAAAGAGTTGAATATGAGACAGCGCAGATGGTTGGAGTTGCTGAAAGGCTATGACTTTAGCTTGAACTATCATCCGGGAAAGGCTAATGTGGTAGCTGACGCTTTAAGTCGAAAGACGTTGCATATGTCAGCAATGATGGTTAGAGAACTCGAATTAATTGAGCAGTTCAGGGATATGAGTTTGGTTTGTGAAGTGACGCCTCAGAGTGTCAGATTGGGGATGTTGAAGATTGATAATGAATTCATGGCTAGCATTCGAGAAGCTCAGAAGTTAGATGTTAAATTAGTTGACCTGATGGTTGGGATTGATCAATCCGAGAATAAAGACTTTGAGTTGGATGCGCAGAATGTATTGAAGTACCGTGGAAGAATCTGCATTCCTGATGATGAGGAGATGAGAAGAGCAATTTTTGAAGAAGGTCATAGGAGTAAGTTGAGTATCCATCCGGGAGCTACAAAGATGTATCAGGATCTGAAGAAGATGTTTTGGTGGCCTGGTATGAAGCGTGATGTGGCGCAGTTTGTGTATTCCTGCTTGACTTGTCAGAAATCGAAGGTTGAGCATCAGAAGCCTGCTGGGTTGATGCAACCGTTGGAGATTCCGGAATGGAAGTGGGATAGTATTTCTATGGATTTCGTGATAGGGTTACCTAATACGGTGAGGGGGCACGATTCGATTTGGGTGATTGTGGATAGATTGACGAAGTCTGCTCATTTTATTCCTATCAATATCACGTATCCGGTGTCGAGATTGGCAGAGATTTATATTCAGGTGATTGTGAAGTTGCATGGTGTTCCTTTGTGCATTGTGTCTGACAGAGATCCTAGGTTCACTTCTGATTTCTGGAAGAGTTTGCAAGAAGCGTTGGGTTCTAAATTGAGGTTGAGTTCAGCTTATCATCCTCAAACTGATGGACAGACAGAGAGGACCATTCAGTCGTTGGAAGACTTGTTGAGATCTTGTGTTCTTGAGCAGGGAGGTGCGTGGGATACTCACCTTCCGTTGATCGAGTTTACTTACAACAATAGTTACCATTCTAGCATCGGGATGGCACCGTTCGAGGCATTGTATGGTCGGAGATGTAGGACTCCGTTGTGTTGGCATGAATCTGGGGAGAGTATTGTTCTTGGACCCGAGGTTGTTCGAGAGACTACTGAAAAGGTGAAATTGATCCGTGAGAAAATGAAAGCGTCGCAGAGTAGACAGAAGAGCTATCATGATAAGAGAAGGAAGGATTTAGAATTCCAAGCTGGTGATCATGTGTTTTTGAGAGTCACGCCTATGGCTGGTGTTGGGCGTGCATTGAAGACAAAGAAGTTGACTCCTCGTTTCATTGGACCGTATCAGATCACTGAGAGAATTGGTAATGTTGCTTATAGGGTGGCCTTGCCGCCTAATCTTTCGAATTTGCACGATGTATTTCATGTGTCGCAACTTCGGAAGTATATTTCGGATCCGTCCCATGTGATTCCGATGGATGATGTGCATGTGCGGGATAATCTCACTGTGGAGACAATGCCTGTGCGAATTGAAGATCGTGAAGTGAAGACTTTACGTGGCAAAGAGATAAACCTGGTGAAAGTGGTCTGGTTAGGAGCTGCTGGTGAAAGCATGACATGGGAGTTGGAGAGCAAGATGCGAGAGTCCTATCCGGAGCTGTTTGAATCAGGTATGTTTTCGAGGACGAAAGATTCTAAGTGGGGGAGGGTTGTAACACCCCGGAAATAATTTAATTAAAATAGTTGATTGAATTATTAAAATAATTTGGAGGCGGGATATAGATAAATTAAAAGGTTAATATTTTATATGCGTAGGAGGTGAAACGAGTAAAGGAGGTGGTGACGTAGAGAGCCCAGTGTTTACTGAGCCCTCAACTTAAACCCTGGGGGTTTAAGCCAAACCCTCATTCGCAGCAAGCAAAAGAAAAACGAAAGTGAGAGTGAGAGAGAGAGCACGCGGCGCAAAGAGGGAGAGAAGAGGAGGGTTTCGCGAAGAATTTCAAAAGGAGATCGTTCGTGTTGCTGTGGTTTTGTTCGTATCTCGTTCGTCGTGTTCCGAAGCTTACGTTATTCGAGGTAAGGGTGGGCTTAACCTTGATAATGGGTTGATGATAATTATGTGTGGGTAGTCTAGGGTTTTGTTGAATTGTTCGTGTTGTTGCATATCGTGTTTTCGTTGAGATTGGTGCTTTGATTATTATTGCACGTTATTGTGATTTGTTTCGTTATTTGTTGTTGCGTGATTGTTGTATCACGATGATGGTGTTGTTATTGTTCGTGTTTTTGTTGTTGCTGTGCGTGGTTGATTGTTGTTGTCGCGTTGTCGAATTGTCGTTTTTGTTGTGGTGGTTGCGGTGTCGTTGCCGTTAGGGTTTGGTGTTTGGCAATTTAGCGATTCTGGACACAGGTTCGGTTTTTCTAAAACTGGCGCTGTTTGGTTGATCCAAAAATTATGAGGTTGATTGTTTTTGAAAATAGACTTAACGCCGGTCGTTTTGGCACTGGTTTCGTTAAATTCGGAGTTGTATAGCTCGAGTTATAGGCGATACAAGTTAGGTTAAAATTCTGGAAACGATTTGGGTATAGATTCGGTATTTCGGTGACTGGGAACGTTGTATTGACCGAAAAATTATGTGGTTTATTTTTCTGGAAAATAGACTTAATGCTTGTTAATTTGGCACTGGTTTGGTTGCGTTTAGAGTTGTGTAGCTCGAGATATGAATTCCACAAGTTAGAGTAAGATTCTGGAAACAATCTGGACACAGGGTCAGTGTTTTGGTTACCACGTTTTCAAAAGAACTCCTTTTCGAACGAATCCAATTTCTTTGAAAACTAGACAAAATTTGCCCCAGTTTATGCACAAGTTTCATGCAATTTGATTGAGTTTTGGTCACTTTGGAATTGCTTGAATTTGAAGGACAGAAACTGTCCTCCTTTGCAACTAGCCTGTGTGCTTTTCGAAAACTGTACCTATTGGACACTCTCCTTCAAAAACTGAACTTAGGGATGATAACCAGACCCATAGGGCTTTCCAACAAGTATTTAGTTGTTGAAATCCGATGTCGTTTGCTATTTTAATTAATTCGCTGAAGTAGGTGCGATGTGCCTAGGCGCTGTGCGCCAGTCTTGTGCGTGGTGTGCGTGCGTTATGTCCGCGTTGTGGAGCCGTCTGGTGTTAATATTTCAGGTGCGGTGCTGGTATGCTCAGGAGAGTTTAGTGGTAGCTGTGATCCTACAACTTGGTGCTATTTTTGGTGAAATCATTTGTTTTGATTCTGGTGATATAGTATTTATTTTAAATACTTGTTATGGTGAGTTGGTGCATAATCATGGTGTCGCATTGTCATATGCATGTTTTGGTGATATAGGCTCTGCCTCTGGTGTTTATTGGTGATATGCCCGTCGTGGCTCATTTTGGTGATCGGTACCGCATGCATATGCCCACTGGAGGGGTTGCATATCATCCCGTTGTCTATGAATGTTATAATTTTGGTGGTTCACTGTCAAATGGATTTTTCCTTTGGTATCTGGTGCTGTGATATGGTGTAATTGTATTGTGTTGCTGTAGTTACCTGATGCTAGCATATTTTTATCATCTGCTTATTACCTCTGTTAGACTCACCCCTTCTGCTTGGAATGTTGCTCTCATGCGGCAACGCTGTAGGTGATCGCTAGTGCTCGTGGAGGAATTGCTAGGTTTTGCTTCCTCTCTCGTCTGGGTCTGTGTCAGCTCTGATATGTAGCACCGGGGAGTCGTTAGTTATCGTTTTGAACTATTATTTTAGTTATTGGAAATTGTTTTAATTAATTTTGGAGATGTCTTTAATTGTTAATTCTGGAGATGTTTAAACTCCGCTGCTTGGTGATTTCTTTTATATAAATTATTTTGGAGATTTTTTTTTGGAATAAATGGTGTTTTTTTTTTAAAATGGTGAAAAATGTAGCGCCCTTCGAGGTGACTCTGATAATTGTCTATTTAATTGTAATAGAAAAAGGGGGGTGTTACAAGCGTGTTATAGTTACTAATTATTATAGTTACAAGGAAAAAAATAGTCCTCGCCTTGGGTACGGAGTAGCTTTAAATCCCTGGGTCAGCTGTCCCACTCTTCTACACTGCATGATAGATGTAGTTAAAAACCTTAGGCAAACCACTTCGTCGCCTTATGGCATGTTTCTCACCAAAATCTTTAAACATCATGAAATTCCACTTGACAAAGAAGAATATATCACTGAGAAAACTGTTTTCTGGTCCAAAAGTGTCAAGCAAATGGGCATTAAACTCCTTGAAACAACTCCTGTTCCAAAACCAAAACCCACTGCTAAACCTGCTCCAAAAGTTAAAGCTATTGCAAGACCTGCTCCGAAAACAAAAACCAAGCCTAAAACTCCAAAACCTTCACAAAAGAAAGCTACCAAATCCACTTCTGTTGAACCATCCAAAGATGAAGAGAAGAAAGAAGAAGCAATTGCTCAGGGGGAGCAATTGATTAATGAAGAAACTGATGATGTTCAATCATCTCAGTTTGACTTCCCTAGAAGTGAAAGTTTCCCTCAACCAGAGTAACCTTCACAAGAACAGATAATGGATTCCAAGCCTGCTGATAACTGGAAGGAAATTTTTGAGTTAGAAAAAATCACTGAAGAAGAAACAGATGAAGAAGAAGAGAATGAAGAGAAAGCTGAAATTGGTGATTTAAATGAGGAGCCACAAAATCAGAACAATGACGAACCTTCACAAGGAAGAGTTGCTGTTGAGGAGATATTAAAGGAACCTTCACAAGAGGTAATTGATCTGCCTCCAGCCATCATTATTGCTTCTGGAGTCATTCTTCTGCCCTACCCAATGCCTCAAGTTGAGGAAGCTCCTATGGTTGTTGAACAACCTCCAATTACTGATCAAACCATTGCTGAACCAGAAGTGATTGCAAGTCCTTCTTCCCCAAAGGGTCCTCTAGTTCCTTATGAGTCATCAGAGGAACATGAGAGTGAAGAAGAATCAGATGGTGATCAACCTCAGGGAAAGTTTGATATGAATGTATCTCCTGCTGCAGAAGAAGAAGAAGAAGAAGAAGAAATTCAACTTACTCAAAACTCTCAACCAACTTTCACCAATCTCAAAAGCTGTTCATGAGGTATGTCATGACATTGATACTGCTTTTACTGCTGATACACCAGTGAATCCCCCTCAAGTGCAAGAAAATCAACCCCAAGTGAATTCCCCCACTGCTGAAAAGGAAGAAGCAACTGATGTTTTTGCTCAGTGGCGTGATCCACCCACTGAATCACCTGCAAAAACTGGTACTACCCTGCCTTCTGAGAATATTAACAAGTTACTTGCTTCAAAGACTCCCATTCTTGATTCCTCCACTTAAAAGCTCAATGAAGCTTCAAAGACTTGCCTACCCAATTTGGGTCCCTTAGCTCTTTCTGCAAAACCACTTTTGCTCTTCTCTCCTCCTCTGATAAGGGCCAACAAAGCAACAAACCATCTGTAGAAAGGGATGAGTCTCATCCTTCACAAGACAGGCTGGAGATCATGGAGAAATCCATGAAGAGAATGAGGGTGCAACATGAGAAGCAGATGAAGAAGATGAAATTAATGGAGAACAATTTGATGCTGAGCATTGGAATTCTTCAACAAGAGCAAAGGATTGAGGCACAGAGGCATTTTGCTTACCAACAATGGGTCACAGAGCATGTCAATCCACTGATTATCCCATCCATCACACCACCAAAATTTCCTCCACCAAAACCATTTCAGGATGTTCCAACTCATCTGATGATTCCTATCCTACAAAGTAGCAACCTAATTTCTGTTTCTGCCTGCCTTTTTGGTTGATGTCAAAAGGGGGAGAAAAGATATTAAGTTTTAATCTGCTACTTAGTTAGGTGCCTTAGTGACTAATGGAGTTTTTGTAACAAGCTTAGTAAATCTTTTGTGATAGTCTAAGTATATGTGACTTTTGTGATAGTGTCAAATATCAACAATGTTTATGCTTATGCTTACATTGTTGATTGCTTTGCTTGCAATTTGTTAAATGTTGCACTTTGGTTCTTGACTTGGAAATTGATTGAATGTTCTACTTTCTTCTCCTTTTGGATGCCACGCCATCCCAACAAACCTTTTGTGACAAATGTCACCCTCAAACTCCCTTCTCCTTTCTTCAAATCAATCATTTTCTAAAGCTTTTTTCCAAACTCAATCTTTTCTCAAATTGTTTTCATAAGACAATCAAATTCTTTCTAAGATCAACAATAAACCTTTTTGAAAACTCATAAGGAGGCAAGTCGGAAGTACGGCCGGTGTTGTCTAGCATCCTAAGATCGGAGCTGTACAGCTCAAACATCTTGGGATACTTATGAGAATCAAAACAAGTAATTAACAACTTGAACCCTATTTCAAAAAATGAGTAAGGAATCGAGTCGGATGTACATCCGGTATTGGTTAGCGTCTTAGGGTTAGCGAGCTGTACAGTTCGTGCGAGCCTAAGATAGTTGCTCAAATAAAAGCAACCAACCTCACAACAAATCTTTTTCTTCCTTAATCAAAAAAATATTTTTAATAAGTAGGGGGCATGTCGTCTGTACAGGCGGGGTTGTCTTTGTTCTAGGTCTAGTGGACTGTACAGTCTAGGACCGAAAACCCCTACAATAAAAAACACCAACACAAAGTTTCTCAACTAAAGAGAACTACGTAAGCTTTGAATTCTCCATCGCACCGGGAGATACGTAGGAGCGGGTCACATCCCGTCAAGCACACTTTTTAAAAAATAATAAAAAGATTCTTCTTTTCCCCCGTTTTCAAAAACACTTTTCTCAAATAAAAAAAAGAAGTAGAACGAATTGTTTCAAATCAACTCTGTCATAACCGCACATCAAGTTAAAGGTTCCCTTTCGGTAGAAAGGAGGTGTGGGGTGCTAATACCTTCCCCACACCTAACCGACCCCCGAACCTACATCTCTAGTTCTCAAAGGGCCACCCGCCTTAAAAAGGACCCTTTTTCAATGTTTTGGTCCCTAAATAAAAAATGTTGATGGCGGCTTCACAAATTTTCACGTTGTACGATGAAAGGTCCAATCCGGATTTTTCGGGGTGTAACAGCTGGCGACTCCACTGGGGACTTTCTTTTTAAAAAAAAAAACGAGGGTCAGGCCTAATTAACTTGATGTGCGGTTTAATTGTTTGATTTGAATGTGATTGTTCTATTTCTCTCTTTTATTCTCCTTCTTTTTCTTCTCTCTTTCTGATGTTTGAATGTTCTCTTGCATTCTCGTGTTGTTATGTTGCATTCATGTGCATTTGACTCTTCTTCTTCTATGTTCGCTTCTTGTTCCTTCTTCTCCTTTCATCTTCTTTTGTTTATATGTTTAATATGATCATGCATTTCTCCAATCACCATGTCCCCTTCTTCTTTGCTCCCTTTCTTCAAGGTAAACTCATGCATCATTCCCCCAATTCTACTATGATCCCTTCTTCTTTGCTCCCTTTCTTCAAGGTAAGTTCATGCATTCCCCCGATTCTATTATGACCCCTCTTCTTGGCTCCCTTTCTTGAGGTAAGCAGTGCATATGATTGTTGTTGGAACCCTAGGTTAGTTTACTTGTTTGTATTGAAATGATATATGCTTGCAAAACCCTAGGGTAGACGACTCTTTGTCTGGACTGTTTCTGGATTTTCTTTGCAGGTGGGGGGGTATGTTTGTCGTTGTGCTCCTACACACACGTTGCACTCTTTTTACCTTTATTTTTTTGGTGAGACAGCCCTATACCCGGGCTAGAGCATACCTTAGGCTAGAACGAAGTCATTAGTGGCTGCTCACTAGACGTACGTCTTGTTGGGTGGTTGCGAAGACTTCACCTAGAGTTTGGCTTTGTTTGAAGACATCATCACTTGGACGTACGTCCCTGGGATCGGTGCTCTCAGATGAGGTCGTTGGCTCTAGGAACCTTATTTAGGGTCCTTCTTTTAGTGCTATCCTTGAAGTGTGTACCCGTAGAAATAGCCATAGACCCTGTCCCTAAGCAACCTTGGTAGGACACAAAGGAGCTGCATACCCCTGCATCTGAATAAAGATTTTTGCAAATAAACCAAAAAATTTCAAAAAAAATGTATGTGAATTTCTAGCTTTTGAAAAACTGTCGTGTTGAAAATATTATTATTTTTTTTTTCTTTTCTCATCATGCATTCATTCATACATTTTGCATGCATTCTCACCAGTGCCGGGGAAATTGTAGATACCAAAAAAAGAGACAAAGAGAAATGGATCAGAATGTGAAGAGAACCCTCAAGTGGAATTTCAAACAACAGGACGTCCAAAGCTTGGTTAGGTTCGGTAATCAGCTTCCCCCACGGTGAAAAGAGGCTTATCAGGGTACATATGGTAATCTCCTCGATTTGCTAGAGGTGAATGTTCAAACTGAGGCCCTCACTGCTTTGACCTAGTTCTTTGATCCCGAATACCGTTGCTTCACTTTCCAAGATTATCAGCTGGTCCCCACTTTAGAAGAATTTGAGAAGATCTTGGGCTTTCCTACTGCGAACTGCAAGCCGTATTCTTATGTGGAGAGGTATTCATTAGCAAAGGCTTTGGCTGGCATTCTTCAGATTAAAGAGGAATTTTTTATTAAAAATGTGGAAGTCCAGAGTCAAAGGCAAGGTCTGTCAAGAAAATTCTTAGAAGCAGAAGCTGAGGCCCTACTTGCCAAGAAGGAGTGGAAAGTTTTCTCTGATGTGCTTGCCCTCCTTGTCTATGGAGTTGTCTTGTTCCCTTGTGTTGAGAATTTTGTTGATGCTGCAGCTATTGATGTGTTCCTTGCATTCAAAAAGCGATACAAAACCCCACCTCTGTTATTTTAGCTGATTTGTACTATTCTCTTGTTGATCGTCACTCTAAGGGAGGAGGGATGGTTAGGTGTTGTTTGCCAGTTCTGTATCGATGGTTCGCCTCGCATGTGTTTAAAGGACACATTGAAAACAAAGGGAAAGATGAGTGGAAGTGGTTTATTGCTAGCCTTAGAGGAGGTGATATCTCGTGGTGCACTCTGGCCCGGGATACACCAGAATTCATCTCTCAGCTCAACGGCTTTCCGAATGTTCCACTCATTGGCACTAGGGGATGTATCACCTACAACCCTGTTCTTGCGTTGAGGCAGTTGGGTTACCCAATGACAAGCCCACCATTGATGGAGTCTTTGGCTGGCTTTGTGTTACATGATAGAGGTTCCGGGGATTTGAGTTTGTTGAGAAGGATTGTTCGTGCTTGGAACAGGCCGGTAAGGAAAGGGCGTAATGAGTTGGGTCGCAAAGATACAAGTGTGAGGGAAGAGTACCTTCAGTGGGTCCAGCTCTGGGCTCGAGCAGTTAAGCTCCCATTTAGAGGCTTTCCTCAGGTTGAAGTTGAGGTTCCTCCACCTGCTCCTATTCTTAATGAGGAGGTTGAGGGGCTCAAGGCTGCCTTATCTCAGTCCCAGCAAGAGAAGTCAGAATTGCAGGCCCAGTTGGAAAAGCTGCTCCAAGAGAAAAAGAGCTTAGAGCAAGAAAATGAATTCAAAGAGAAATGTCTTGTTGACTTCAAAGAGAGAATCGCTGCCAGTGACCAAAAGCTCATTGACATGCAGGGTGGTCTCAAAAGTGCTACAAGCGAAATCAGGGTGCGAAATCTGGATAGAAACAGAGCGCTGGATGATGCCCGTGCATGCAAGGTTCAGTTGAATGTCTCCAAGGAATTAGAGAGGACCTTGCGGGGCCAATTGAAGGAAGCAAAAGCACAGTTGAAGACTCTTACTGCTGACTATGAGAGCAAGCTCAGAACTGAGGTGCAAGCAAGAAAGCTGGTGCGAGAGAGGCTTGAAGACTGTCAGGCGCTGCTTCAGGGGGAGCTCAGGAAATCTAGGGCATTGGAGGACCATGTGAGGCACCAGAGTGATTTGCTAGAGAGGTTCAGGGCTGAGATGTCCTACTTGATGGAAGAGCATCGAAGATTGGATGATCATTGCCGGCGCTTGCAAGAGAAGTATGCACTCTTGTCCAAGCTGTGCTATGATACTGTTACAGGCCTTCCAAGGCGCCTCAGAGCTGCAGAGATTGCTGTGGATGTGTGCACTACTCCGGTAGAGGTCAGAAGATTCATCGAGTATGTCAGGGGTTTGATCTTGGAGATGAGGGGGCAGGCAGATCGTCCTTCCACTTCAAGAAAGAGGAAGAGAAACCAATGCAGGGACTTAGCTGTTGTTTGAAATTCTGGTTAATTGTTGCTTTGAGAACTCTTTATGATGTATTCCTGTTTTTACGTTATGAATGAATAAAAGGATTGTGTGTCTCAGTTCAAATAAAATTGTATGGTTCATTTTACATTCTCGATCCTTGTTGTCTACCCAAATAAAATATGTGATATCCCCGACACAAAAAAAAAAAATGCATTCTGCATTGCATGCATACACATATACTTATGCATCCATTCATTTCATGCATCCATGCATCTATTCATTCAGGCTCTTACACAATAAATATTTAAACGAACAGAAAAGGCAAGCTGGTTCGCCGTCACCGTTACTATACTCGTCTACAGGCAAGGCTCATGGCAGAGAATCAAGAAAGTCCATACATTGAGATTGAGAATTACCACTCGGGT
The DNA here is from genome assembly GCA_963573325.1 of Astragalus glycyphyllos. Taxonomy (NCBI): domain Eukaryota; kingdom Viridiplantae; phylum Streptophyta; class Magnoliopsida; order Fabales; family Fabaceae; genus Astragalus; species Astragalus glycyphyllos. Next base: position 23,434,017 of record OY754308.1, read on the forward strand.
CCGGATGATCCGGTTATAGAGATACTCAACCCCGAGCAGCTAGCTCAAGAAAACCGGGTTCTGAAGGATAAGGTAGGGGCTATGGAGGCCCAGATGGTTGAAATGATGGGTTTGCTGAGGAATCTGAAAGGTGGGGCCAGTGCTGAGGCCACCGCCGTTGTAAACCCTGATGGAGTTGTCACCTTCATTCCCCCTCCGGGGCCTGTTAATGCTGCAACTACTATTCCTCCTCCGGGAACAGGGATCCCTCATTTTGTCCACTCTCCAGGGGCAAACGGTCAGAGCCATCTAGCTGCTCAGAGGTACCCGTGGGGAATGCCAGTCGGTTATACGCCTCAAAATGTTGAATCCAATCCAGCTTGGGTAACAGGGCCAAGTCAGGCTGCTGTGGTCGTACCTGGTGGAGTTGTTGGTAGACCACAGGTCCACACTCTTAATCATGATGCTGCGCTACAGAGAAATCCACTCAGTCCTACTCCTTGGATCACTACCAATCCTCAGAATGTTGCGTATCAAGTAGGAAGTCCCGCTCAGTTTGGGGGAAATTATTATGGCATGAGTAGTCATCCTCAGAGGCATGTGTTTGAAAACTCTCAGCCTAGAGACCAGTATCATGTGCTTGAAGAACGGTTAAGGGCTGTGGAAGGTACAGGTGTTAGAGTCAAGGATGCCCGTGATTTGTGTCTCGTTCCAGATATAGTCCTTCCTCCAAAGTTTAAGGCACCTGATTTTGACAAGTACCGGGGTGCTGGTTGTCCATCAAGTCATATAACCATGTATTGCCGAAAAATGGCTGCGCATGCTAGTGATGATAAGCTGTTGATCCACTGCTTTCAGAATAGCTTAGCTGGGGCATCCTTAGACTGGTACATGCAATTACAGTCTTCCGACATCCATAGTTGGAAGGACCTCTCAGAAGCCTTTTTGAAACAGTACCAGTACAATATGGATATGGCTCCAGATCGATCTCAGTTACAGCACATGGGCAAAGGAGATAAAGAATCTTTTAAAGAATACGCCCAATGGTGGAGAAGTACAGCTGCACAAGTCAAGCCATCGCTAACAGAGAAAGAGATGGTATACATGTTCATGGAAACTCTTCCGGCAATCTACTATGACAGACTGATAGGGAGTGTCTCGTCAAATTTCTCAGACATGGTAGTTATTGGGGAAAGGCTTGAAAACGGTTTGCGTAGCGGGAAGATCGCCAACCACTTTGGTAGTTCAGGTAGTTCAGGCAGTTCAGGTGGACAAAGAAAGCCCTCTTCTCATTTCCCTAAAAAGAAAGAGGGAGAGACCAATGTAATTTGCGGAGGAAATCCATCTTTCAGTACTCCACCGCAGACGGTACCATTCTCGGCACCAGTGCAATCTCAACAAGCCAATGATGGTTATAAAGCCCAGAACTACCAGTATAAGAAGCGCGTCAGTTTTGATCCAATCCCGATGACTTACACGGAGCTGTTCAATCATCTGGTCTCCAAAAACTTAATCAACACTCGCTCGATGAAGCCTCTCCAGCCTCCTTTCCCTAGGAGCTATAATGCCAATGCTACTTGTAGTTTTCATGAGGGTGGAATCGGTCACACAGTGGAGGACTGCAAAGCTTTTAAGCACGTAGTCCAGGACTTAATCGACGCTAATTGGATTTCTTTCAAACAGAATAGTCCAAGTATAACTACAAATCCACTGCCAGGACATGGGAATCCGTCGACCAATGCAATAGAAGATTCTACTGGACAGGTGATAAGGGAGGTTGAGAAAATTAAGATTCCTTTGGATGCCATTCACGCTGAATTGTGTCGATTTGTGGTCATTGAGAAAGGTTGTTGTCAGGAGAATGGGTGTGCTGATTCCCTGTGTAAAGGGGCCTGTGAAGTTTTTAAGCAGATCTTGCAAGACTTGATGGACCGCCGTGTAGTTCAGGTAGTTACTTTTGAAACAGAAGAAAGCGTGATGACCCTTCAGTCTAATAATGGCAGAGAAGTCAGAAGGCCAATTTAGATTTTATATGATTACAATCCGAGGCAAGTTCAAGCCAAAGCTCAGCCCATAGTCATTGAGGTCCCTGCTCCCTTTCCATATGAGAAAGATAGTGCTGTGCCCTGGAAATATAGCACTTTGCCTCCAGTGGAGAGTTCTCCAAGTGCATCTGCTGTCACCAATATATCAGGAGTGGGTAGAATGACGAGAAGTGGCCGTATGTATGCTCCGGAAACTCTTCGGGTTGTAACGTCTAAAGATGCTGAGGACAGGGTTAGAAAAGGAAAAGAGAAAGTATCAGAGGATACCCAGGGCAAGAAAGTAACAGAACAGGAAGCCAGTGAGTTCTTAAGGATTATCAGACAAAGTGATTATCAAATTGTTGATCAATTGAAACAAACTCCAGCCAAGATCTCTATGCTGTCGTTACTGCTCAGTTCAGAAGCTCATCGGACTGCCCTGATGAAAGTACTCAATGAAGCCCATGTCGCTGAAGATATCTCTGTGTGTCAGTTTGATGGGATTGTAGGAAACATCGTGGCAGCTAACCATTTGACTTTTGCTGACGATGAGTTACCCCCAGGAGGAAGAAAGCACAACCAGGCTCTGCATATCTCCGTCAAATGCGGAGACTATGTGTTGCCTCGGGTTTTGATTGATAATGGGTCCTCACTAAATGTCATGCCGAAGTCCACTATGGACAAAATGGATATGGACTGCTCTTATATGAAGCCTAGTTCGACGTTGGTGAGAGCGTTTGACGGGTCGAAGAAGGAAGTGCTAGGGGAAGTGGAGTTCCCAATTCAGATTGGGCCGGAGACCTTTTATGTGAATTTCCAAATCATGGACATCACTTCATCATATAGCTGCCTGTTGGGGAGACCGTGGATTCACATGGCGGGAGCTATTCCCTCTTCCCTACACCAGAGGGTCAAGTTTGTGGTAGATGACAAGATTGTTGTTGTGTTTGGTGAAGAAGAAATGTTAGTCAACAAGCCATCTCCATTCCGTTATGTGGAAGCCGCTGAGGAATCTCTGGAGACCTCCTTTCAGTCCCTTGAAATTGCTAATGCTGTATTCGGAGGGAGCAAGCTTCTGTCACCAGGGTCAAAATTGTCAAGGAACGAGGAAATGGTCGCCAAGATCATGTTAGAACAAGGATACAAGGTGGGATGTGGTTTAGGCAAGACTGGTCAGGGGATCCTTGCGCCTATTCAACTGAAGGAAAATCGAGACCGTTGTGGGTTGGGGTACCATCCTAATCAAGCCGATAGAAAGGGGATGGCAGAGGAAAGAAAGAGCAGGTGGTTGGCCAAACTGAGAGGCCATGATCCTTGGTCAAAAAAGATCCCTATCTGTGATATTCGCCAGAGCTTTAAGTGTGCAGGGTTGCTGGACCCTAATCAAATCGCTGCCATTGGGGATGGTCCTGGAGCTGAAAAAGGTGATACCAGCCTAGTCCGCCGTTGCTTTGTCGGTGAAAAGTTGAAGAATTGGGAAGCTGCTGACTTTCCCGTGGCTTTTAATTCAAAGTAATAATTTGTAATGCACCCCTGTGGCTCTGCCCAAGGCCATAGGATAAGTTGTTAGGGGCACGCATGTTTTTATCTTCATTGCTATCATCATCAATAAAAACGTTGTTTTTGAAATTCATCAATAAAATCATTTCTCTTAATTTCATGTGTCTTCTCCGCTTTATTTTATTTTGCCTGTTTGTTTCGCCTTTCATTCTGCTTTTTGCCTCTGCAAATGCAGATCAACAATAATTATCTCTGAAAATAACAATGCCGATGATCCATATTTTGACTTTGATCATCCAATTAATCAAACTGAGGGAGATGTTGAGAACAACTGGGAAGCTCCTCCAGAACTAATGAGATTAATGGAACAGGAAGAAAGGGTCATACAGCCTCACGGAGAATCAACTGAGGTAATCAACTTGGGTACAGATGAGAACAAGAAAGAAGTTAAGGTCGGTACCGTAATGAACGACAGTGATCGTATGAAGTTAATTCAGCTCCTGCGCGATTACGTTCACATTTTTGCATGGTCGTATCAAGATATGCCTGGGTTGGATACCGATATTGTTGTGCACAAGTTGCCAGTAAAGCCAGAATGCCCGCCTGTAAAGCAAAGACTGAGAAGAATGAAGCCAGAGATGTCGTTGAAAATCCGGGATGAGGTAAAGAAGCAGTTTGATGCCGGGTTTCTAGCGGTCGCCAAGTATCCTCAATGGGTTGCCAATATCGTCCCGGTTCCGAAGAAGGACGGGAAAGTCAGGATGTGTGTCGATTACAGGGATCTGAACACAGCCAGCCCCAAAGATGATTTCCCCCTACCCCACATTGATATTCTGGTGGACAGTACAGCCCAACACTCTTTATTCTCCTTCATGGACGGATACTCAGGATACAATCAAATAAAGATGGCTCCAGAAGATATGGAGAAAACAACCTTCATAACTCTCTGGGGAACCTTTTGCTATAAGGTGATGCCTTTCGGACTCAAAAACGCCGGTGCGACGTATCAGAGGGCCATGGTGACATTGTTCCACGACATGATGCACAAGGAAATCGAGGTGTATGTGGATGATATGATTGCTAAATCCAAGACTGATAAAGAACATATTGTGAATCTGCAAAAACTCTTTGAACGTCTAAGGAAGTTCAAACTCAGATTAAACCCAGCTAAATGCACCTTCGGTGTAAGATCCAGAAAGCTACTGGGGTTCATCGTCAGTCAGAAAGGGATAGAAGTTGATCCAGATAAAGTCAAAGCAATCCTTGAAATGCCAGCACCAAAGACTGAAAGGGAGGTCCGTGGTTTTCTTGGGAGACTGAACTACATCTCAAGGTTCATATCCCAACTGACAGCCACTTGCGAGCCTCTCTTTAAGCTGTTGTGCAAGAACCAAGAATCCAAATGGAACGATGATTGTCAGAGAGCCTTCGAGAGAATTAAAGAGTATCTTCAGAATCCACCAATTCTGATGCCACCGGTGTCCGGAAGACCGCTGATCTTGTACCTAACCGTGTTAGACAATTCGATGGGGTGTGTGCTGGGGCAGCATGATGAGTCAGGCAAGAAAGAATATGCTATTTATTACCTGAGCAAGAAATTTACTGACTGCGAGACAAGATACACAATGCTGGAGAAGACTTGTTGTGCTTTGGCTTGGGCTGCTCATCGTTTAAGGCAGTACATGCTGAGCCATACAACTTGGTTGGTGTCTAAAATGGATCCGATCAAGTACATTTTTGAGAAACCAGCTCTCGCAGGACGGATTGCTCGTTGGCAGATGTTATTGTCAGAATATGATATCCTGTACGTCACGCAGAAGGCAGTCAAGGGCAGCGCACTTGCTGAGTACTTAGCTTGTCAGCCTATCCCAGAATACCAGTCGATGCAGTATGATTTTCCCGATGAAGACATCATGGCACTATTCGACGAGGGGAAGTCCCAAGAAGATGAAAGATGGAGGATGATATTTGATGGTGCATCCAACATGTGGGGGCATGGGGCCGGAGCTGTGTTAATCCTCCAGACAATCGCTTCATTCCGGTCACTGCGAGACTGAGCTTTTATGTTACAAATAACATTGCGGAATACGAAGCGTGCATCCTGGGTATTCAGGCAGCCCTTGAATGGAAGGTCAAAAGGCTTGATGTGTATGGTGATTCAGCCTTGGTTATTCATCAGGTGCGAGGTGATTGGGAGACCAGAGATCCCAAATTGATTCCCTATCGTGATTATGTTCAAGAATTGATGGAGTCCTTTGAGGAAGTCACTTTTCAGTATATCCCTCGAAGCGAAAACCAGTTGGCCGATGCTTTGGCAACCTTGTCGTCAATGTTCAACATCAGCTGTGACAAGAGTTTAGCTCACCTCAGAATCCAGCATAGGGATCTGCCAGCACATCATTACTGCACTGCAATAGATGAAGAGCCTGATGACAAGCCGTGGTACCATGATATCAAGCAGTACATCACTACCAGGGAATACCCTCCTGGGGCATCAGAAAATGACAAGAGAACGCTCAGAAGGCTGTCGAGGAATTTCTTCCTAAATGGTGAAGTTCTCTACAAGAGAAATTATGACATGGTTCTCCTAAGGTGTGTTGCAAAAGAGGAGGCCGAAAAGATTATGAAAGAGGTCCATGAAGGCTCATTCGGGGTTCATTCCAATGGACACACCATGGCTAGAAAAATCTTAAGAGCCGGCTATTATTGGCTGCAAATGGAATCTGACTGTTACAGCTTTGTAAGAAAGTGTCACAAATGCCAAATCTATGCCGATCATATCCATGTACCACCTGCTTCATTAAACGCTCTGACTGCTTCTTGGCCATTCTCAATGTGGGGGATGGATGTCATCGGTCCTATCGAGCCAAAAGCATCAAACGGGCATCGCTTCATCCTTGTCGCCATTGACTATTTCACCAAGTGGGTTGAAGCTGCCTCATACTCAAGCATCACTAGCTCTGTGGTTGCAAAGTTTGTAAAGAAAGATCTGGTTTGTCGTTACGGCCTTCCAAACAGGATCATCACCGATAACGGCAGTAACCTGAATAGCAAGATGATGAAAGACCTGTGCACAGAATTCAAAATCCAGCATCATAATTCTTCCCCCTATCGACCCAAGATGAATGGGGCAGTCGAAGCGGCCAACAAGAATATCAAGAGAATAGTTCAAAAGATGGTGGTAACCTACGAAGATTGGCATGAGTTGCTTCCTTTTGCTTTGCACGGATACCGCACTTCAGTGCGTACCTCAACTGGGGCAACCCCTTTTTCTCTAGTATATGGGTCAGAGGCAGTCCTCCCTATTGAGGTTGAAATACCCTCCCTGCGGGTATTGATGGAAACCAAGTTAGAAGAAGCTGAATGGGTGCAAGCTCGTCTGGATCAGTTAAATCTCATTGAGGAAAAAAGAATTGCAGCTTTGTGTCATGGACAGCTGTATCAACAGAGGATGAGGACGGCCTTCGACAAGAAAGTTCGCCCTCGAGAGTTCAACGAGGGAGATCTTGTGCTCAAAAAGATATTGCCCATTCAGAGCGATCCCCGAGGAAAATGGACTCCCACTTATGATGGACCTTATGTGGTCAAGAAAGCCTTCTCTGGAGGAGCACTAATACTCACCAACATGGACGGTGAAGAACTCAAAAACCCAGTCAATTCAGATTCGGTGAAGAAGTATTATGCCTGAAAGAAATAGACGAAAAAAGAGAAAGATAAGACAAGTAAGAATTAGCTCGCTAGGTTGAAAACCCGAAAGGGCGGCCTAGGCAAAATCAGAGCGACCCGGTGGATTGAAAACCCGCAAAGGGCGATCCAGGCAAAAATTAGGGTCAGAAAACTTGGGCATGAAAATAAACTAGGGCATACAGCACTCCTGAAGGTTTGGATAGAGGGGTGATCAAGGTCAAGGACATAAATGTTTGGCATTGTTCCACAGAGACGGGCATTTAGAAACTAGCTTTTCTCTCTTTTTCGTGTCTTTTTGCAGTTTAAATTTTCAAATGTATTGAACAGTCGGCGTAACTTTCTGTACGACCGGTTTCCACATCAATAAAGTTCAATTTTTCTCATATCTGTTTGCTTTTCTATTTCCTGCTTTTTCAGCTCAAAATAAACGTTTTATGATGATGGTAATACTGAATTGTAAAACATGTGCATAAATCCTAGAGCATTGCAATCATTGCGAAATCCCCAAAAGTCACGGGAAGGAAGTGATTCCTCAAAAACAAATTAATGTTGCAAAGAAAATAATTGCGCCCATCAAACACTTCAGATGGCAAATCATAAAGCAAACCTGCACCCGGCCCGTGCGCCGCAGCAACTCTAATAAGTTCCCCAGTCTTGTGCCATGAGTGTCACGGGTCGGTTGAACCAGCAAAAGAATAAGCCTTTTATTAAAAAAAAAGAAGAGCACAAAAAAGCAAATGATCAAAAAAAGCTGATCAGGTAAAAAGAAGAAAAAAACAAATGATCAGAAAACAGAAAGCTGATCAAAAGAAGAATTAAAAGATGAAAGAAAAAAACAATCAAAGCTGAAAGAAAAGCATTCCCCAGCATTCATCATTCACCCAAAATCATCGCATCGCATGCATTCGCATAACAGGCCTTTGCATAACATGCATTCATTCCATACACCATGCATTGCATCTGCTGACATGTGCAGGTACCGCCAACTTGAGAAACCTGAAGAAAAGTCCTGCGACCAGAGCAGGCACCCCTGGATCAGTGCGGTAGCATTGACCAACTGAAGAAAGCTAATTGGATTTGCGGATCCCCCTTTGGACCCACGTGTCCCCCAGAAGATTGACTTCACTTCGTATCCGAGCTGCGAGTAAGTCCCTTTGACCTCAATAGGTCCAGTCGAAAAGGATAGCTGTGTTGGCCTAAAACATGGCGCAGTCCTAGGGAAATATCGAGATCTAGACTTGATATAGTACCCTCCCCCGGTCGCTCGAAAGACCACCCCTTTGAGCCCACGTGCTCCCCAGGCCCAAGTGCAAACTCGGATCGTTCGCGATTCGTTAAAAGGCTTTAGGCAGCCTCCTTCGCCGGCTTAATGAGGGCCGGCACCCTTTTTTTGTTTGTTTTCTTTACTGCTTTCGTTGGCTTATTGAGGGTTGGCACCAATTGATTCCAGAAAGAAAAACAAAAAAAAGAGAAGAAAAAAAAAATCTTTTCATTGCATTTGTATCATATTTCAAAAAGGAACAAAAAAAGAGAAAAAAAAGAAAAAGGAAAATTCTGGTTTCTCTAAGTAGACAAAATTGGTATAATTTCTGAATTCTTTATTTCTATTTTGCCTCGGAATATGTTTCGGCCAATTCATATTCCTTGTTAAAATCCAAATAAAGAGGGGCAGCTGTCATACCCTAATTTTGTCCGCCTAGGTCAAAACCCTAATTCTCAACAAAAATAAATAAATTGAGAAGTGTGGCATTATTTTGAAGAGTGTGAAGAACATTGTGCATACATTTTTTTTGAGTTTTTAGGGAAAAAGGGTATTTTGGTCATTTTCTAAAAATAGGATAATTTTTCATCAAAAATCATTGTGCAATTTTAGAGGAAATTATTTGAAGCAAGACACCCTTGGTCATATATTTTTGCGCATACATGCACGCAATTGCATAAAAATTCAAATTCAAAAAAGGCATCAAAAAGGAATATTCTACAAAAATTTCAAGATGAGGTTTTTATGATATTTTTGGTCATGGTGACCTCATAAAATGGCATATTCCTAAGATTCCTAGTATGTGGCCTAAATTGGGTGTATTTAAGGCGCCATCAACATTTTTTATTTAGGGACCAAAACATACTAGGAATCTTAGGAATATGCCATTTTATGAGGTCACCATGACCAAAAATATCATAAAAACCTCATCTTGAAATTTTTGTAGAATATTCCTTTTTGATGCCTTTTTTGAATTTGAATTTTTATGCAATTGCGTGCATGTATGCGCAAAAATATATGACCAAGGGTGTCTTGCTTCAAATAATTTCCTTTAAAATTGCACAATGATTTTTGATGAAAAATTATCCTATTTTTAGAAAATGACCAAAATACCCTTTTGCCCTAAAAACTCAAAAAAAATGTATGCACAATGTTCTTCACACTCTTCAAAATAATGCCACACTTCTCAATTTATTTATTTTTGTTGAGAATTAGGGTTTTGACCTAGGCGGACAAAATTAGGGTATGACAGCGACCTACCTTTTGCGTGTTTCTTTCTTGCGTTTTCCAATTTTCTTCGTACTGTGAAGAGAAGATAAAAAACAAACAATTAAAGAAAAGCTAATTATTTGATGTGTGTCGATTGCAGCTAGGGAGCAACAAGCTACCACTGTATTTGGAAAGTTGTAAGGATGTTCGGTAAGTTTTGTCTCCTTTCAATGGCTTTTTATTAGGCCATTTGCTCAATTTTTTGAAGTAAATTGGTCATCATTGTTCCCTTTCACTCTCAAAAGTTGGATCATATTTGTTAAGTGGGGTGCAAATTGTTAGGACTTGTCATTTACTGGACAGTGGTTGTTTTATAATTTATCATTCTTTGTTATTGTTGTTGTTCATTTTAGTATACGTGGATGTTGAAGTTTAAGATGTTTCTTTGTTTACCATTAATTAATATATGGAATTTTTTAAACAGCTTTTGAGCAGTCATCAACAAGCCCATTTGGTCAGAAGCCTGCTTTTGGAGGTTTTGGCTCTACTCCTACTCAAACAAATGCATTTGGAATTGCCTCCCAACCACCACAACCAGCATTTGGAAGCAGTATATGTGGTTCCTCGACACCTTTTGGCGCATCAAGTCAGCCAGCATTTGGTTCGACAGGAGCCCCTGCGTTTGGTGCTACGAGCACCCCTGCGTTTTGGTGCTACGAGCACCCCTGCGTTTGTTCCAACATACATCCCAGCTTTTATTGGAAGCACAAGGAGTGCATTTAGTGTGTCAAATGCCCCCTTTGGTGGTGGGGGAGCATTTGGACGTTCAAATAACCCGAGGTTTGGTTCAAAAAGTATGTCTCCATTTGATACTTCAAGCTCTCCATTTGGGGCCTCCAGCTCTCCTGCTTTTGGTGCTTCTAGTACCCCTGCTTTTAGTTTTGGCTCCACTCAGGCTTTTGGTCAGTCTAGTTCTGCTTTTGGTAGCAGCAGCCCATTTGGGAGTAAAATCTCAGCCTTTAGAGGTGCATTTGGTAAGTTCAATAGTTTTTAGTTGGAATTTTAACTTGTGATATATCGATTTTCAAGATACGTGGTGCAATGAATAAGTAGAGTCCTTTTTTTTTGTATTTTATTCCATTGTATTTGTTAGTGATCTTTACATATTTTCTCATGCAGGAGATAGTTACCCAGTGTGTAGAGGTCAAAAAGGGAATATTTCAAGAGTTAGTTCCCCAACAATAACTGAAGAAGATGGTGGTACCTCTGGACAGACTGCAAATTTAGAGTCCATATCAGCCATGCCTGCTTACAAATATGAAAGGTTTGTGTAAGTAAATCTTAATCATCAATGAAAATATTGAATACATATAACATTAACCATTCATTTTCTTCTAAATAGCTTTTTTTGACAAATTTTCTTCTAAATAGTTGAAAATACTAAAATGAATTGTTTACTTTATATTCTATAAGAATTGGATCCTAAATTTTAATACCACATATGTAATAATAATTTTAATACCCTACACAATCACTTTATTTTTTTCCGTCTTTAACTTTTGCTGAAGCTCAATTGATTTTAGATTTTCATGGGTCTGTAACAGAACTGAAAAAAGTGTGATGGCTTCTTGTGGTTTTCAAGCCGGCGTGAAAGCTGTGCAACCGGTTTTGTTTGCGGGGAGTTTGGTAAGTGAGTCGAAGACTCGGCATAAGTGCTATTTAGATTTCAAACTTTTTCAGGATGGCTATGCAACTTATAAACTATATTCTTTATTTAATTTTCTGTCTGCTGTCTTAAATTTCCTCTAGGTTGATTACTATATACTAGGTCTTTGGAACATTTTTCTGGTTAAGTTAGGAAGAGAACTTTGCTTGGTTATAGTTTTTTTTCAACCTCTGTAACATAAAAACTAACAAGTTGTCGAATTTGTTCAATGTGCATGATAAAATGTTTTTATTTGAATGGCATGCTGGATTGATTTGATGATACCATTTGCATCAATTAAGGTAACCCTTGTTGGTTAGTTAATTGGGTTAGCTAGTTAGTAATTTAGGAGTTAGTTAGGCCCAATAAGGCATTTTGCTTATAAATAGTGATTAGAAAGAAGTCATTTGAGTAATTGGGGCCTTAAGGCATTTGGGTGGTGCAGACCCTTGAAGCTCTGCAACATTATTTTGTACTAAGGGGATTTTCCTGATGTTCTAGCACTAATACCATTTGGTTCTATCAGCATATAAGCTGATCAATCATGCTTTTAGATGTTAGTTATAAATCTGGGGAAACTGTGGCATTGTTATGTACCTTCTGTGGCTCTCTTATTTGAAGTTGACCATGAAAAAAAAATTGAAGCCTCTGGTAAAACTGACATCATATTGTCTTATGATTCTGAATGCAGATACACAACGAGCTAATGAGCTGTCCTGCAATGGCTGCACCACCCAAATGCCTTAAGGCCCCAATTACTCAAATGACTTCTTTCTAATCACTATTGATAAGCAAAATGCCTTATTGGGCCAAACTAACTCCTAAATTACTAACTAGCTAACTCAATTAACTAACCAACAAGGGTTACCTTAATTGATCCAAATGGTATCATCAAATCAATCCAGCATGTCATTCAAATAAAATCATTTTATCATGCATCTTAATATGCATTGAACTAATTCGAGAGATACTTTACATTGCAAGGTAATTTCTTTAATAATTTGTAATATACTAAAATTCAAATCTAATATATTGTTGCTCACCGAAAATCCTTCCACCCGTACATGGATCACATCTTGCAGAATTTCTGATTGCTCTGCGTGCAAGTGCTCGAACATCGTCCTCAGTCATGATTTCGACGAAATTGTCCCGAGACAATTTCGCTTTGAGAATTTCATTAGCATATTGTGAGCCTGAACCTATTACTCCATAAGTTGGAATACTGTAAACCGATGCAAAGATGTCCACCAAGAACACCGCACTTCCCTAAAAATGGAAAAATTAATAGCAATTTAAAACGGTTTAAACCAGAACAAGCAGCAGGCAATTTTTTTTTTGACACTTACTGAATTATCGAAGCCTGAGATAAGAGTAGAGAAATAGCAATCGTGGCGATCAACTTCCACAAACCAAAATAACAAGCATAGAGCAAATAATTCCGAGACTTCTTGAGTTGATAGCTGTTTCCCTAAGTTGTGTTTATTTACCAATAGCACCTGCTCAAATTGAGTAATACAACTTTCTGCCGTAGCAACATATCCCGAATAAGCAAATATGAATCTATCACATATGATTGTTGCTTTATCAGCAGCATCTGTAACTGTTATAATTTGAAAGTTTATAAGTGTAAATTATTAAGTGTAGAAAAGTCCAAAGTTAGAATAAATCACTTACTTATAATAGGTTCGTTGTTATTCGAAATTGAAATTGTGATGCGAGCATCGACGGCAACAATAACGCAGTCATCAAGCTTAAAAGCAAGGGTTGTTGTACCGTGAGCAAACTACAAACAACGATTTCAAAAAATAAATAACGTTTCCACAAAAAAACCTTTTTTTTCAACCAATCATGAAATGGATTAAGCCTTTCTCATTAAATGTAGATCAGGTTAATTGACAAATTCTCTGAAAAAAAAAAGTAAAATTCTAGGATAATAATCATTTGCATTAGAATTCTATGATTATTTACAAATCATAACTTAGAATTCTAATGCAAATGATTATTATCCTAGAATTTTACTTTTTTTTTCCAGAGAATTTGTCAATTAACCTGATCTACATTTAATGAGAAAGGCTTAATCCATTTCATGAATGGTTGAAAAAAAAGGTTTTTTTTGTTGAAACGTTATTTATTTTTTGAAATCGTTGTTTGTAGTTTGCTCACGGTACAACAACCCTTGCTTTTAAGCTTGATGACTGCGTTATTGTTGCCGTCGATGCTCGCATCACAATTTCAATTTCGAATAACAACGAACCTATTATAAGTAAGTGATTTATTCTAACTTTGGACTTTTCTACACTTAATAATTTACACTTATAAACTTTCAAATTATAACAGTTACAGATGCTGCTGATAAAGCAACAATCATATGTGATAGATTCATATTTGCTTATTCGGGATATGTTGCTACGGCAGAAAGTTGTATTACTCAATTTGAGCAGGTGCTATTGGTAAATAAACACAACTTAGGGAAACAGCTATCAACTCAAGAAGTCTCGGAATTATTTGCTCTATGCTTGTTATTTTGGTTTGTGGAAGTTGATCGCCACGATTGCTATTTCTCTACTCTTATCTCAAGCTTCGATAATTTAGTAAGTGTCAAAAAAAAAAATTTGCCTGCTGCTTGTTCTGGTTTAAACCATTTTAAATTGCTATTAATTTTTCCATTTTTAGGGAAGTGCGGTGTTCTTGGTGGACATCTTTGCATCGGTTTACAGTATTCCAACTTATGGAGTAATAGGTTCAGGCTCACAATATGCTAATGAAATTCCCAAAGCGAAATTGTCTCGGGACAATTTCGTCGAAATCATGACTGAGGACGATGTTCGAACACTTGCACGCAGAGCAATCAGAAATTCTGCAAGATGTGATCCATGTACGGGTGGAAGGATTTTCGGTGAGCAACAATATATTAGATTTGAATTTTAGTATATTACAAATTATTAAAGAAATTACCTTGCAATGTAAAGTATCTCTCGAATTAGTTCAATGCATCTTAAGATGCATGATAAAATGTTTTTATTTGAATGACATGCTGGATTGATTTGATGATACCATTTGCATCAATTAAGGTAACCCTTGTTGGTTAGTTAATTGAGTTAGCTAGTTAGTAATTTAGGAGTTAGTTAGGCCCAATAAGGCATTTTGCTTATAAATAGTGATTAGAAAGAAGTCATTTGAGTAATTGGGGCCTTAAGGCATTTGGGTGGTGCAGACCCTTGAAGCTCTGCAACATTATTTTGTACTAAGGGCACTAATACTAATTGGTTCTATCAGCATATAAGCTGATCAATCATGCTTTTAGATGTTAGTTATAAATCTGGGGAAACTGTGGCATTCTTATGTGTCATACCCTAATTTTGTCCGCCTAGGTTTAAAACCCTAATTTTCCGCAAAAAATAAATAAATTGAGAAGTGTGGTTTTATTTTGAAGAGTGAAGAGCATTGTGCATGCATTTTTGGGTTTTAAAAAAGTCATTCTAGGGCTTTTAAATTCATTGTTAGAGTGGAAATGCATTTGTTGTTAAAAAACAAGGTTTTTAGGGCAAAAGGGTATTTTGGTCATTGTCAAAAATAAGATAATTTCTCATCAAGAATCATTGTGCAATTTTAGAGAAATTTATTTGAGGCAAAACATTTTTGGTCATGTATGTATGTATGCGCATGCATGCATACATTGTGCACAAAATTTCAAAAAGGATCAAAAGGGAATATTCTACAAAAAGTTCCAAGATGTAATTTTTATGACATTTTTGGTCATGGTGATCACATAAAATGGCATATTCCTCAAGATACCTTGTATGTGACTCAAATTGGTGTATTTTTGTACAATTATCTTGAAAAGAATAATCAAAAATGAAGGGATAATGGAATGGTCATATAATAGTACAATAGTACAAGATGACAACTAGCAAAACATGGTCACCAAGGACCCCGCCCAATGTTGTGTCGCCTATCCCTCTCATTCCCTCTCATATTTTCATTTTTTGACTTCAATCCATGTGTGATTCAATCCTCACCCTCCATTCAAATTTTAGATGCAATCCTAGGGTGAGATGAGATGCACAATGACCTAACTACCCTTAAACCTAATTGCTTTCTATATATACCCTATTAACCTCACCTCACAAAAAAAAGGAGAAAGCTTTTGGCCTCACCATTCACTCACACAACCCTAGCACACAACCCCCTCCTCACCTTCTCTCCATTTATGCGCCACCCCCTCTCCCTTCTCTCTAACTCACTTCTTCATTTCTCATCTACCCACACACATTCAATCCATCTTCCAAGCCTAAACACTAATTTTCAACCATCAATCCTTCATAAAATCACACAAAAGTTCAAGATCAAGGGTCATTTTTGGAGATTGAAGACCAAGCTTGAAGATAAGTTGATTTGGTTGATTGTTTCTTCATCTATTGTGTTTATTTGGAGCTCATCTTAAGGTATGTGATTCCTAGACCCCTTCTCTTGTAAATCCTTGCATAAAGTCATCATTTCTTGCATATTTGTGAGATTTCCACTTCCAAAAATGTAGATCCTCTCTTTTAACTTCATTTTTATGCTTGTACATATGTTAATCTCATGAATCTTTGTTTTGATGCTTTGATTTTGGGGTTATACGCATGATTTTGTTGTTTTAATTGAAATAAAATGTTATTTGCTTTGATGATAATTTCGCACGCTTCAAATAAATATGTGTTTTATGATTTTTGTTGGTTCTCATGGTTAAATCTTGTGAATAAATGCATCTATGTTTTGGTTATGTCACTCGCTTGCTTGATTTGGTTGACTTGTTAAAATAAATTGATGATTGGCCATTAAACTTGCAAATATTCAAACCTATGTTGTTAATTGTGAAATTTGTGATTTGAGAAAAATGAATTTGGGTTTTGGTTCATTTATGATCCACAAATGATCTTGGGTTATCCTAAGTTGGCAAGAGATAGGTTACTTCAACCTTGATGCCTATGCTTGTAAGCATTTAAAAATTCAATTCCCATTTGATGTGCTTGTGAAATGTGATCAAAAAGGGGTCTATAAACAATTGAATTTGCGCACATGATTGGTCTCCAATGACCTTGATGCATCCTCAAGTTTAATCATGCTTTCTTTGCTCTTTGAGTTTATTGTAAATTGTTGTTTGAAGCTTGTGAAGTTTCGGCAAAAGGATAGGTTCATTTAACCTTGATGCACATGCATTTTGCATATTCATGCATTCTTACCTATTCTTGCATCCTTGCCTACTCATGCATTCTCGAATTGAAGCTTGGTATTCCATGCTTGATATACTTGTTTACGTGCTTGTGGTGCATTAAATTGTTGAATTGGTGTTCACAATTTGCTTGTTTTGATTTCCACCAATTGTTACTCGTTAGTAACTCTCCAAAACTTCAAAACCATGTTGCATACAAAGAACAACTTGTTACTCGTTAGTAACGTTCCAACTTCAAAACATTTTTTTGCATTTACATAATCATTGATAAACAACTTCACCTCTTCTCAAAACAATTCCAAACTATTTTTCACAAATCAAACCTTGTTGAGGATAATGCGAAGCCTTTGCTTGCACAATTGTCAACAATGGGGTGCTAGTGGTGATCACTTGGAGTCTTTGCTCAATTGATTATCATGAACACTCATTTTTCAAAAGAACTCTCATTTCACGAATTAAAAACTTTGTTGGGGATAATGCGAAGCCTTTGCTTGCACGATTGTCAACAATGGGGTGCTAGTGGTGATCACTTGGAGTCTTTTCTCAATTGATTATCATGAACACTCATTTTTCAAAAGAACTCTCATTTCACAAATTAAAAACTTTGTTGGGGATAATGCGAAGCCTTTGCTTGCACGATTGTCAACAATGGGGTGCTAGTGGTGATCACTTGGAGTCTTTGCTCAGTTGATTATCATGAACACTCATTTTTCAAAAGAACTCTCATTTCACAAATTAAAAACTTTGTTGAGGATAATGCGAAGCCTTTGCTTGCACGATCGTCAATAATGGGATGCTAGTGGTGATCACTCGAAACCTTTGTTGTTTGATCACTGTGAACATTCAATTTTCACAATTAAACAACTAAAAAATAAAAACCTTTTCTCGACAACCGAGAACTACGTAAGCTTTGAATTCTCCATCGCACTGGGAGATAGTAGGAGCGGGTCACATTCCCGTCAAGCACGACAAATGAAAACCATTTTCTTTTCAAAAAAACAAACTCTTTTCCAAAACAAGGCAATTTCTAAAAACAAAACAATTTTCGAAAACAAGAACTACGTTGCTTTGATTCCCTCCCCAGGATACGTAGGCACGGTGCCCTCCCGTCAAGCGCAAAAGATTAATTTTTCCTTAAGTTTTTCCATAAAGTAAGGAGAGATAAAGAGAGATAAAAACAAAGCATTTCTTAAATCAACCTTTTAAATCACACGTCAAATCGAGGTTCCCTTTCAGTAGAAAGGATGTGTGGGGTGCTCGTACCTTCCCCATGCATAACCGACCCCCGAACTCAAATCTCGTGGTTCCAAGGACCATTGTCTTTCAAGAAAGGTTTTTTTCAATGTTTTACCTCTAAAAAAATATTGGTGGCGACTCCAATTCATGTTGTGCGAAGAGAAATCCCTCCAAAGGATTTTTCGGGGTGCAACAGCTGGCGACTCCACTGGGGACCTTTCCTTAGTGGGTCGAGCCAATCGATTCGACATGTGATTTATTTCGTTGATTTGAATGCTTTGTTATATCTCTCCTCCTTTCCCTTTCTTCTTTCTTTCCTTTGCCTTTAAAAACATGCTTGCATTATTCTTAGAATTGTCGTGTGCATTCTTGTGATGTTGTGCTTGCGTGCATTGTGTGTTAGCCTTCTTCCTCTTCTATATTTGCTTCTTGAGTAAAATAAGAGTAGTTTCTTCTTCTTCTCCTCTTACTTTCGTCGTTTATATGCTTTTCTCATACATTTCCCCAATCCTAGCATGTTCCCCTCTTCTTTGCTCCCTTTCTCGAGGTAAGCTCATGCATTTCCCCTAATCCTATTATGTCCCCTCCTCTAGGCTCCCTTTCTTAAGGTAAGCAATGCTTGCGATTGTTGTTGGAACCCTAGGTTAGTATACTTATGTTGAAATGATATTGAACCCTAGGGTAGACGACATGCTGTTGCTTGATATTGTCTGGACTGTTTTGGTTTCCCTTTGCAGGTGGGGTTTGGGTAGATTTTTAGGTGTTGTGCCCTCATCACACACTACACACCTTATATTTGTGAGCATTGAGTGGGGCCTAAAACCCAAGGTCTGCAAAGAACCCTAGGAGAGTGGAAATGAGTAGTGACTGCAATTCGTAGACCGTTGTCTGTCTGGCTCTCATGAAAGTTTCGCCCAAGAGTGCGCTTTCTTCATGATACCTCACAATCGGTAGCTCTCTACGATTGTGGGTGTATTCATGAGAGAGACTTTAGCTCTTGGTTGCCATTGTGAGGCAGTGACCAGAACCCACATGGGAGGATTACCCTTGTCGTTGACTTTAGAGCCTACGATCTTTACCCATTTGTAGGACACGGGGGCACGCAAATTGTGTGTTGCATTAGCTTAGGCATCCTCTTTCGAAACTCTTTTACCAAAAATGTAGAAAGTAATTTCCTTTTTCCCTCATAAACACCTATATGAGGTGGCATATAGCGGGTATTTTCAAAAATGTTTTGAACCGCCACCAATAAACATCATTTTCTTCTCTCTTTTCTATGTAAATAAAAGGTCATAATCATCACATCTGCGTCATTTTGCATCATCATCATTGCATTCGCATCTAACAAAAATTTTGAAAAAAAACCTCCATTTTTTGCATCCTCCATGCATTAAAGTTGTTTGCCGGAGATCGCAACGTAACACAAAATCTTGTCATAGGTGTGTAAGAAACGGAATGGAATCAAAAGGCAAAACCGTTTTCAATTCAAAAAGCACATTTTTCTAAAAACCTTTTCCCCAAATAAAGCACCTTTTTCTAAATTTTTTTTTTTTCAATAAATCACTTACATCTTCAAATCATTTTTAAAATCATTTTCTAAATCATTTTCCAAAAAAAATGAAATGAAATAAGAGAAACTCCTTATGCAATCGTTCCATGGGTAGAAGTGCATCTTTGAATGATGAAGGGTAATATCTCAAATTTGTTTGTGCACTACAAATTTGAGATGATACTCTACGATATCGGGGCACTTTGACTCAATCAGGCGCAGTTTGTTTTCAAATAAAGTGAATAAGTGGAGTCAACCAAATGTCGAAGCATTTCAGTATATTACGTGAAGTATTGAGTCAGGATCCACTCAATGTTTCATGCAAGTTACTCAGAGTAACGACAATTGGTTGCCTCACGTCATCATTTTCGCAAAAAGGGGCATTGGTATTTCAGATCTTGCCGTGCCTCTAAAGAATAAAAATCATTTTGAAAAGATATCATTCTTGCATCTTGCATCATCCAAAAATGCATTGGAGTTTCGTATTTCATCTTGCATCAAAAACAAACAAAAAAATCTCCTTTAGAATAATTACACTTTTCAAGTGGTCATTTTTCATGCATTTGCTTATCATGATTTGTTCATTCATACATTGCATAAACCAAATAAAAAAGTTGTGATGAGAGACGAGACGCTTTTGCAAAATAATCTGTTGAAAAAGTTTACCCTTACTTATTTGCAAACTCAAGATGTTCCAAGGCACTCAGTTTTTCAAATCAACAGTTCATTTGCATTTTCTTCAAAAAAGGCATTGCATCTCATCCATTCCATGATAAAAGACTGAAACAGTTCATCAAAAAAAACTTTCCATCATGTTTTAACCAATGTTAACTCTCTACGAAGCATTCTTCTAGTGGGCGTGCATGCCATGTGCAGTTTCTCTTGTTTGAGTCTGTCAGTTTCCTTCCCTTATCATCATTCTCCATCCAAGTTTGATCCCGCCCCATCCACCCATAAAGTACATACTCTCCCCGCATTAGTACACACTTGACTTTTGGTTTAAATCCTCCATACAAGAGGGCAATTTTGTAATCACTTAATTACCTTGTTAAGATTGCTTTTCTTTGGTGCAAGTCTAAAAATGTGCATGCATTTGTTCAGTCATTCGTTCTGGTGCTTATGTCGTGTGCTCTGCTAAACAGAAGGAATGGCAAGTTGGATTTATTCTCTAGCAAGAAACATGGCAACAAATCAAGGCGAATCAAGTCAGGGTGATCCAGGCCAGGTTCAGGGTAATCAGGGTCAACGCAATCAAGGAAACCCAGAGATTGAGAATTCTGGCAATTCGGGCCCAGATGATCTTGTTATGGAAGTTCTCAAACAGCTAGTCCAAGAGAATCAGGTATTAGTCCAAGAGAATCGGGCATTAAATGCTAAAGTCGAGGCGATGGGAATGCAAATGACTGAAATGATGGATATCCTGCAAGCCTTGAAAAGCGTGATCACTACTGAAGCTGCTGCTGTTGTAAACCCTGGTGGGACTGCAACCATCCTTCCTACTTCGGGACCCGCTGAAACTGTGACTGCTATTCCTCCTCCGGGATCCGGGGTCAATCATCCTGCTCATGCCGCTCAATACGAGGGTTATCATCTCAATGTGGGTAGTAGTCCTCAGGGTCACCCGGCTGCAGCTCCTCAAGCAAGAGACAAGTACCAAGGGTCAGAAGAACGGCCGAAAGCAATTGAAGAAGCCATGGAGGTACACGATCCAGGTCTGCCCTTAATATGATTCCCTCTCCCATATTCAAGGTGCCTAACATTGGTAAGTTCGAAGGAATGACTTGTCCTGTTAATCACGCGACCGCGTACTGTACAGAAATGTTCCCACTCACAAAAGATAACAAGTTGTTGACCTACTACTTCCGAGAAAGTTTGGCTGGGGAAGCTTTAAGCTGGTACATGCAAGAACAAACTCACACTAGGTGTTGGAGAGAGTTAGCTAATGCTTTCCTGGAGCGGTTCAACTACAATATTGGCAAAGCTCCCAACAAGGCACATTTGCAAAATATGGCACAAAGAAACAAAGAAACATTCAGAGAGTACGCCCTGCGGTGGAGACATTTGGCAGCACAGGCGAAACCGTCTCTTCTTGAGAAGGAGATGGTCGGCATATTCATGAACACTCCACCGCCACTGTATTATGACAAGTTAGTTGAGAGTGCCTCTTCAAGCTTCAAAGACTTGGTCCTTGCTGGGGAAAGTTTGGAGAATGGAGCAAAGAAAGGAAAAACTGCCTACAGTTCAGCCGAAGCTACTCCCATAGCAGGATCCGGGGATGTCTCCTATAGTCCCGAAATCCTCCCTCAAGTCCTGCACTCCTCCACTCAAATCAGAAAAAGCCAGAAAACACAAAATTATGTGAGAAGGAAGCCTGAGGATTTCGATCCAATTCCAATGTCCTACTCAGACCTGTTTGACCATCTTGTCAGTCATGACCTAATTTCCATCCGCTCCATCAAACCCGTTCAGCCTCCTTTCCCGAGGAGCTATGACCCAGAAGCTACGTGCAAATTTCATGCAGGGGGAGTGGGACATTCTGTGGAAGATTGTAAAGCATTGAAACATGCGGTCCAGGATCTAATCGACTCCAAACATTTGAATTTCAATGACAGCAATGTTAATGGCTTGACTGTGAAGGAGAGTGGAGAAACCAGTGCTGTGGCGGGCAAAAGAAGGTCACCACAATACAACCCCATCCCCGTGTCATACGCCGACCTATGCAGCTATCTAATCAGTCATGGATGGATCACTCCTCGCAAGATGAGATCAGTTCAACCTCCATTCCCAAGCGGGCACAATCCAGAAGCCACTTGCGAGCTCCATGCTGGGGCAATTGGGCATTCTGCTGAAAATTGCTATCTTTTGAAAAGTTTGGTTCAGGGCTTCATTGATTCCAAGCAGTTAACTTTTGAGAAGGGGGGAAGGATCAAGTTCTCAGGGTCTGTGGACTATTAAGCAAGGATAGCAGTTGTTGAAGAGGGTTGAAGTGGTGAAAGCGGCATCATCAAAACATTTGTGTCTTTGTCATGCATTTCATAGCATTTATGAGTGATTGTTGATTTTCATGTAGTTTTTCAGTTCAAAACAATTTTCTGTAATGCAATCCTTTGGCTCTGCCCAAGGCCTTAGGATATTTCAATAAGGGCACACATGTTTCCTTTTAGTATCATCATCAATAAAATGTTATTTTGAATTCCTCAATAAAATTTCTTTCTTTCATTTTGTCATGTGTCTGTTATTTGCTTTTCAATTCCTCCCAACGCGGATCAAAAATAATAATAAATGAAAATAATCTTTGAAAACAACGACGCCAATGGTTCATATTGGGACTCTGATTACCCAATTAACCAAACTGAGAGAGAGGCTGAAGACAACTGGGATGTTTCTTCGGAGTTAATAAGTGAAGAATTGGCTAAGGCTGTAGAAATTCATGATGCCACAACTAGGTTGGGCAATGAAGTCAAAGCACAAGTTCAAGCAAAGTGGAGCAATGCTGAGGAAACCAAACAAATGTTACAAGCGAACCTCCTTCGCGACTAAACCCTTTCCCTTCCTCAGATCAACCAACTTTCCCATTCCCCATTACAAGTACCCCATCACAAAAAAAAATTCATAACCAAATGCCTGCCATCGCCACCTTCCTCACTACCAGTGGCCCTTCTACAAAATCAACCCATTTCATTTGCTCCTCCTTCTGAACATCCTGTCACCCCAGTTAATACCAGAACCCAATCAAGCATCCTCCAACCGCTGCAGGGGTTTCATTGCCATTATCTCTCCAATCACCCCAGACAAGGATCACTTCAAATATCCAAAAATAGTGTATCACTTTTATCAGCTCACTCAACTCAAAAGAAAAAAAGAAAAAAAAATGAAACAAAAAAGAACAGATTCAAAAAATGAAAATCCCAAAAATGAAAAAACAAGGGAAAAAGAGACGAAAGAAATATAAGTTGTGAGCTGATACATTTGGCCATAAAGCGTAAGAGATCCTTGTCTCAATGAACCTTCCTACACCTTGTTGTGTATGACCACCCTTTCTTCCATAAACCTTCAAACACTTCATCATTCCTATACATCTTTCCTTTCATAAAACCGCAAACACTACTTCGACCTTGTCATCCCGCCCTCCACAAACCCTCAGTCCTTCCTCAGACTCCACCATCAGATTTGCAATCAAGTTGTTGTGCAAGAATAAGAGAACAAAGTGGTCCGTCCTCATGAGGAATCAAGTGACATGATCAATTTGAGCAAAGGAGAGGATTGACGCCATGATAAAGAGCAGTGAATCAACAAGTTTGGGTAAATCACCCTTCTGACATAAGACACTTGCCATTATAACAAAGTCTGTAATTACCAAAGTTCGGTCTGTTGCGCAGCTTTCCAAGCTAAGGTAATCACAAATGACAGTATGAAGACTCCAGGTCAAGCATCATGATCCCTCCCTACGCCACCCTAAAAATGGGGCAGTTAGAGACAATCAACAAAGGATATCGAGGACGATGATGACCTTCATGGAAATCAGGCTTCGTTTTACACTCTAACAGGGGCAAACCCCATATGATGGAAGTAATACTTTCATTGAGCCTTATCAAACCAAAGTACATTTGTCTTATGTCAGAAGAAGATTAAGAGAAAGCTCAAACCGAAGAAAGCTCATCTTCAACAATTTCAAAGAAGACTCAATGCTCAAAAAGATCATGAACCTCCAAAGGGATTCCCATGGAGATGAACCCAGTATCATGAAGATGAAGAACTTATTCTCCGGAGGGGCCTTTAATTCTCGCAAAATGGGATGCAAGAAAAGAAAACCCCAGTTTCCAGTAAATTCAGATACAGTCAGAAAGGAGTATGCCTAAAGAAATAAATGAAAAAAGAGAAAGATGAGCCAAGTAAAAATCAGCTCGCTAGGTTGAAAACCCGCAAAGGGCGGCCTAGGCAAAACCAGAGCGACCCGGTGGATTGAAAACCCGCAAAGGGCGATCCAGGCAAAAATTAGGGTCAGAAAACTTGGACTTGAAATGAAAAAGGCAATCAGCACTCCCAAAAGTTTGGATAAAGGGGTGATCAAGGTCATGAGTATGGACGATTGGCATCGTTACTTCAAAAGAAAAAACACAAGATCTGCTTCCCCTTTTTCTTGTATTTTTCCAGTTTAAAAATTTTTCAATGTACTTTCAATTGGCGTGACCTTCTGCACGTCCAGTTTCCATAACAATAAGAATTCAACTTTTTCTTCCATGTGTTTGCTTTTCGTGTCTTTTATTTTCACTTATTCTGTCTCTTTGTTTTAAAATAAATGTTTTTATGATTGATGATACTGAATTGTGAAACCTGTGCATGAGTCAAAAAGCATTACAATTATTGCGAAATTTCTGAAAATCACAGAAAAGAGGGGATCCCTCAAATAAATGAATTGGCAAAAAACAAACGCGGGCACAATCACTTCAAATGGCAAGCAAACTTATGCGCGGCTCTGGCATTGCTATTACCCTAGATGGTCCTCATGTCTCAGGCCCAAAGGAAAAGATTTGCACCAAAGATTAAAACAAGGTTTAGTGATCACCAAGTGAGGCTTCTTTCATGCCAAAAGTCAAGACATTCATAGAGAACCAAAGATTTGCACTGAGAACACCACTCAGATCCAAAAGTTGGGGCATTCTCTTCACCACCCACCCACCCTGGTCTTGGGAAAGTTTGTTCATTGTCCATCCCATTCATATACCACCCTCAGTTCATAACCAGTACCATAACTTCATCCCCTTTCACAAACCCACTCAAAGAACCCATTTGAAATTGTCATTCTAAAGTGGGGTATTTCTATAACTGTTCACTCCCGCTCAAATGAGCAGAGTTCTCCCTAAAGTCATTCACATCCATAAATTCCTGTAGGGGCAGTCTCTCAACTCACTGTCCTAAACCAATCCCAAGTTAACTGACTCACTCGTCCACATCTGCACTCTTATGCATACATACTAGTCAATGCTTTCAGAGAGAGAGAATACAAATTGATCATGTGGTGTTTAAAGTTCAGTCATCATGGAAATGGAAAGGAAAATAAGTGAGCTTGTTAATAAAAACCTTGAGAACACCAGAGTTTGAATCAAATCTAGTTTTTCCAAAGAATGGTCCATAGCCATCTCAATTCCTTGCATTCAAAGTCTCGCGTCTCATCATCATAAAAATGTTTACAAAAATGTTTAAATACTCCAATCATTCATCCTCCTCATACATGTAGGCATTTCATGTTATTCAAAGCATTACATTCGCATCATCCACATTCATCACAATAAAAGCAAAAGAACACAGACATTCCATAGCATTTATCATCATCACATCAAACATCAAATCAGTTTTCAAAACAAAAAGAGGCATTCTTAATAAATAGTCATAGTCGTCACGATAGGACGCTTGAATTGATCACTCAAGAATCCTAAAGTCCCTATGCTAAAAGAAAATTAAAAACATATCATTGCATCCATGTGCATCCCAGCATCAAAAGCCTGCATTCCATGCATCATTCAAAGCTTCCCAATTTTCAAAAAGAAACTCAGTTGCTTTGGACTCGTTAGTCCCCAAAATTTTCAAAAAAGTCAGTTACTTCGGACCAATGGGTCCCCGAAATCTCATTTTCAGAAAATCATCATGGCACCGAGTTAGTGAGCTCCATCAGCACAGAGTTAGTAAACTCCCACAGAGTTAGTGAACTCCTTCCACAGATCACAACGTCGCGTACGAGCGCGCGGCAGATCCTACAGACTTCGTTAAGTCCATCGGATTAATTGTGTCAACCTAAGGCATAGTATAGATCCATTGATCATACCAGTTCCGGACCTGATATTGATTGGCCGCTCGAAAAGGCCACCCCCAGAGCTCGGACTCGACGAGAGTCCGTTAAAATGTTTTAGACAACCTCCGAATTTCCCAATTTACGGCACTTCCCATTTACTGCTTCCATTTACTGCTTTACGCAATTTACTGCTTTCTCGTCGACGCGACAAGTGTTGACTCTCTCTCTCTCTCAAAAGAAGAGAGATCAAAAAAAAAAGAGAAAAAAAGAAAAGGAAAATTCGGGTTTCTCTAAGTAGACAAAATTAGTATTATTTCTGAATTCTTTATTTCTATTTTGCCTCGGAATATATTTCGGCCAATTCATATTCCTTGGTAAAATCCAAATAAAGAGGGGCAGCTGTCATACCCTAATTTTGTCCGCCTAGGTTTAAAACCCTAATTTTCCGCAAAAAATAAATAAATTGAGAAGTGTGGTTTTATTTTCAGAGTGAAGAGCATTGTGCATGCATTTTTGGGTTTTAAAAAAGTCATTCTAGGGCTTTTAAATTCATTGTTAGAGTGGAAATGCATTTGTTGTTAAAAAACAAGGTTTTTAGGGCAAAAGGGTATTTTGGTCATTGTCAAAAATAAGATAATTTCTCATCAAGAATCATTGTGCAATTTTAGAGAAATTTATTTGAGGCAAAACATATTTGGTCATGTATGTATGTATGCGCATGCATGCATACATTGTGCACAAAATTTCAAAAAGGATCAAAAGGGAATATTCTACAAAAAGTTCCAAGATGTAATTTTTATGACATTTTTGGTCATGGTGATCACATAAAATGGCATATTCCTCAAGATACCTTGTATGTGACTCAAATTGGTGTATATTTGTATAATTATCTTGAAAAGAATAATCAAAAATGAAGGGATAATGGAATGGTCATATAATAGTAAAATAGTACAAGATGACAACTAGCAAAACTTGGTCACCAAGGACCCCTCCCAATGTTGTGTCGCCTATCCCTCTCATTCCCTCTCATATTTTCATTTTTTGACCTCAATCCATGTGTGATTCAATCCTCACCCTCCATTCAAATTTTAGATGCAATCCTAGGGTGAGATGAGATGCACAATGACCTAACTACCCTTAAACCTAATTGCTTTCTATATATACCCTATTAACCTCACCTCACAAAAAAAAGGAGAAAGCTTTTGGCCTCACCATTCACTCACACAACCCTAGCACACAACCCCCTGTCATACCCTAATTTTGTCCGCCTAGGTCAAAACCCTAATTCTCAACAAAAATAAATAAATTGAGAAGTGTGGCGTATTTTGAAGAGTGTGAAGAACATTGTGCATGCATTTTTTTGAGTTTTTAGGGCAAAAGGGTATTTTGGTCATTTTCTAAAAATAAGATATTTTTTCATCAAAAATCATTGTGCAATTTTAGAGAAATTTATTTGAAGCAAGACACCCTTGGTCATATATTTTTTTTGCGCATACATGCACGCATTTGCATAAAAATTCAAATTTAAAAAAGGCATCAAAAAGGAATATTCTACAAAAATTTCAAGATGAGGTTTTTATGATATTTTTGGTCATGGTGATCTCATAAAATGGCATATTCCTAAGATTCCTAGTATGTGGCCTAAATTGGGTGTATTTTTGTACAATTATCCTAAGAAGAATAATCAAAAATGAAGGGATAATAGAATGGTCATATAATAGTACAATAGTACAAGATGACAACTTGCAAAACTTGGGCACCACTCTCCCTTGCTATTTCGAATTCACCCCCCTTCATTTCCCTCTCATTTTGCATTTTTTTTGTCCCTCATCATGTGTGTTTCAATCCTCACCCTCCATTCAAATTTTAAATGCAATCCTAGAGTGAGATGAGATGCACAATGACCTAAATACCCTTAAACCTAGTTGCTCTCTATATATACCTTAGAAACCTCATCTCACATAGACACCTTTTTTTTGGCCTCACAATTCACACTCAAAAACCTAGCCTCTCCTCTTCTCCCTTCTTGGCCGAATACACCTCCTCATTCCCTCACCTCATTTCTTCACTTTTTCACTTCAAATCAACATTCTAGTCCTAAATCCTTCATCATCCTTGCATTCTCTTCAAAGATCCATCTTCAAATCTCAAGAATAAAGCTCAAGATTGAAGATTAGAGGGTTGATTCAAGCGGTTTAGTGTTCATTCACCTTATTTCTTTTGCTATTCTAGCTTGGAGTTGAGGTATACTCTCAATCTTAACGTCATCAAAATTTTAGCATAAAAAATGTAGATCATCAATCTATTTTTGCATATCAAGCATTTCTTTGCATTTTAGTGCTCTATTTTTTTGTTGAAATGTTGATATAATTGTTGTTGTTGAATGAGAGATGTGTTTCAAGCATTTTGACAAACACTTTGGGAGGTTTGGATGCTTGAAATGCATCTCTCTCTTGGAATAAATTGTGTGTTTGTGCTATTTTCATTTTGTGCTTGCATTTTCATGAATAAAATTGTGATTTGGGATTATGTTTCATTTCGCATATTGTAGAAAAATTAGGGTTTGTGTGATTTTAGTGCATTCCTTTGCTTAATCATGTGAATCCTTGCCAAAAAGCTTGATCTATGTCATTTGCTTGCATGATTTTGTTGCTTTCAAAGAATAAAATGAGGTTTTAGCTCTATGTTGGTGTCGCATTTCATGAGATAATTAGGGTTTGTGCTTGTTTTTGTTGCTTGCTTTGAAAATCATGTTTGTGTTGATGATTTGGTAAGAGGATTTAACACTTATGCATTTGTGCATATCCCAAGTGTTAAAGATTACCTAAAGGGATTCAACACCTTAATTGTATATGCTTACGCTTGCATTGTCGATTGTTTTGCTTGCAATTTGTTAAATGTTGCACTTTGGTTCTTGACTTGGAAATTGATTGAATGTTCTACTTTCTTTTCCTTTTGGATGCCACGCCATCCCAACAAACCTTTTGTGACCAATGTCACCCTCAAACTCCCTTCTCCTTTCTTCAAATCAATCATTTTCTAAAGCTTTTTTCCAAACTCAATCTTTTCTCAAATTGTTTTCATAAGACAATCAAATTCCTTCTAAGATCAACAATAAACCTTTTTGAAAACTCATAAGGAGGCAAGTCGGACGTACGGCCGGTGTTGTCTAGCGTCCTAAGATCGGAGCTGTACAGCTCAAACATCTTGGGATACTTATGAGAATCAAAACAAGTAATTAACAACTTGAACCCTATTTCAAAAAATGAGTAAGGAATCGAGTCGGATGTACATCCGGTATTGGTTAGCGTCTTAGGGTTAGCGAGCTGTACAGTTCGTGCGAGCCTAAGATACTTGCTCAAATAAAAGTAATCGACCTCACAACAAATCCCTTTCTTCAAGTAATTCAAACCGTTTTCAAAAAGTAGGGGGCACGTCGTCTGTACAGGCGGGGTTGTCTTTGTTCTAGGTCTAGTGGACTGTACGGTCTAGGACCGAAAACCCCTACAATAAAAAACACCAACACAAAGTTTCTCGACTAAGGAGAACTACGTAAGCTTTGAATTCTCCATCGCACCGGGAGATACGTAGGAGCGGGTCACATCCCGTCAAGCACACTTTTAAAAAATAATAAAAAGATTCTTCTTTTCCCCCGTTTTCAAAAACACTTTTCTCAAATAAAAAAAAGAAGTAGAACGAATTGTTTGAAATCAACTCTGTCAAAACCGCACATCAAGTTAAAGGTTCCCTTTCGGTAGAAAGGAGGTGTGGGATGCTAATACCTTCCCCACACCTAACCGACCCCCGAACCTACATCTCTAGTTCTCAAAAGACCACCCGCCTTAAAAAAAGGACCCTTTTTCAATGTTTTGGTCCCTAAATAAAAAATGTTGATGGCGGCTTCACAAATTTTCACGTTGTACGATGAAAGGTCCAATCCGGATCTTTCGGGGTGCAACAGCTGGCGACTCCACTGGGGACTTTCCTTTTAAAACGAGGGTCAGGCCTAATTAACTTGATGTGCGGTTTAATTGTTTGATTTGAATGTGATTGTTCTATTTCTCTCTTTTCTTCTCCTTCTTTTTCTTCTCTCTTTCTGATGTTTGAACGTTCTCTTACATTCTCGTGT
Organism: Astragalus glycyphyllos; assembly: GCA_963573325.1. Classification (NCBI taxonomy): domain Eukaryota; kingdom Viridiplantae; phylum Streptophyta; class Magnoliopsida; order Fabales; family Fabaceae; genus Astragalus; species Astragalus glycyphyllos. The sequence goes on from OY754308.1 coordinate 23,464,301, forward strand.
TGTTATGTTGCATTCATGTGCATTTGACTCTTCTTCTTCTATGTTCGCTTCTTGTTCCTTCTTCTCCTTTCATCTTCTTTTGTTTATATGCTTAATATGATCATGCATTTCTCCAATCCCCATGTCCCCTTCTTCTTTGCTCCCTTTCTTCAAGGTAAGCTCATGCATCATTCCCCCAATTCTACTATGATCCCTTCTTCTTTGCTCCCTTCTTCAAGGTAAGTTCATGCATTCCCCCGATTCTATTATGACCCCTCTTCTTGGCTCCCTTTCTTGAGGTAAGCAGTGCATATGATTGTTGTTGGAACCCTAGGGTAGTTTACTTGTTTGTATTGAAATGATATATGCTTGCAAAACCCTAGGGTAGACGACTCTTTGTATGGACTGTTTCTGGATTTTCTTTGCAGGTGGGGGGGTATGTTTGTCGTTGTGCTCCTACACACACGTTGCACTCTTTTTACCCTTCTATTTCTTGGTGAGACAGCCCTATACCCGGGCTAGAGCATACCTTAGGCTAGAACGAAGTCATTAGTGGCTGCTCACTGGACGTACGTCTTGTTGGGTGGTTGCGAAGACTTCACCTAGAGTTTGGCTTTGTTTGAAGACATCATCACTTGGACGTACGTCCCTGGGATCGGTGCTCTCAGATGAGGTCGTTGGCTCTAGGAACCTTATTTAGGGTCCTTCTTTTAGTGCTATCCTTGAAGTGTGTACCCGTAGAAATAGCCATAGACCCTGTCTCTAAGAAACCTTGTAGGACACAAAGGAGCTGCATACCCCTGCATCTGAATAAAGATTTTTGCAAATAAACCTGAAAATTTTCAAAAAAAAATGTATGAATTTCTAGCTTTTGAAAAACTGTCGTGTTGAAAATATTATTATTTTTTTTCTCATCATGCATTCATTCATACATTTTGCATGCATTCTCACCAGTGCCGGGGAAATTGTAGATACCAAAAAAAGGAGAGAAAGAAAAATGGATCAGAATGTGAAAAGAACCCTCAAGTGGAATTTCAAGCAACAGGACGTCCAAAGCTTGGTTAGGTTCGGTAATCAGCTTCCCCCAAGGCGAAAAGAGGCTTATCAGGGTACATATGGTAATCTCCTCGATTTGCTAGAGGTGAATGTTCAAACTGAGGCCCTCACTGCTTTGACCCAGTTCTTTGATCCCGAATACCGTTGCTTCACTTTCCAAGATTATCAGCTGGTCCCCACTTTAGAAGAATTTGAGAAGATCTTGGGCTTTCCTGCTGCGAACTGCAAGCCGTATTCTTATGTGGAGAGGTATTCATTAGCAAAGGCTTTGGCTGGCATTCTTCAGATTAAAGAGGAATTTTTGATTAAAAATGTGGAAGTCAAGGGTCAAAGGCAAGGTCTGTCAAGAAGATTCTTAGAAGCAGAAGCTGAGGCCCTACTTGCCAAGAAGGAGTGGAAAGTTTTCTCTGATGTGCTTGCCCTCCTTGTCTATGGAGTTGTCTTGTTCCCTTGTGTTGAGAATTTTGTTGATGCTACAGCTATTGATGTGTTCCTTGCATTCAAAAAGCGGGAACAAAACCCCACCTCTGTTATTTTAGCTGATTTGTACTATTCTCTTGTTGATCGTCACTCTAAGGGAGGAGGGATGGTTAGGTGTTGTTTGCCAGTTCTGTATCGGTGGTTCGCCTCACATGTGTTTAAAGGACACATTGAAAACAAAGGGAAAGATGAGTGGAAGTGGTTTATTGCTAGCCTTAGAGGAGGTGATATCTCGTGGTGCACTCTGGCCCGGGATATACCAGAATTCATCTCTCAGCTCAACGACTTTCCGAATGTTCCACTCATTGGCACTAGGGGATGTATCACCTACAACCCTGTTCTTGCGTTGAGGCAGTTGGGTTACCCAATGACAAGCCCACCATTGATGGAGTCTTTGGCTGGCTTTGTGTTACATGATAGAGGTTCCAGGGATTTGAGTTTGTTGAGAAGGATTGTTCGTGCTTGGAACAGGCCGGTAAAGAAAGGGCGTAATGAGTTGGGTCGCAGAGATACAAGTGTGGGGGAAGAGTACCTTCAGTGGGTCCAGCTCCGGGCTCGAGCAGTTAAGCTCCCATTTAGAGGCTTTCCTCAGGTTGAAGTTGAGGTTCCTCCACCTGCTCCTATTCTTAATGAGGAGGTTGAGGGGCTCAAGGCTGCCTTATCTCAGTCCCAGCAAGTGAAGTTAGAATTGCAGGCCCAGTTGGAAAAGCTGCTCCAAGAGAAAAAGAGCTTAGAGCAAGAAAATGAATTCAAAGAGAAATGTCTTGCTGACTTCAAAGAGAGAATCGCTGCCAGTGACCAAAAGCTCATTGACATGCAGGGTGGTCTCAAAAGTGCTACAAGCGAAATCAGGGTGCGAAATCTGGATAGAAACAGAGCGCTGGATGATGCCCGTGCATGGAAGGTTCAGTTGAATGTCTCCAAGGAATTAGAGAGGACCTTGCGGGGCCAATTGAAGGAAGCAAAAGCACAGTTGAAGACTCTTACTGCTGACTATGAGAGCAAGCTCAGAACTGAGGTGCAAGCAAGAAAGCTGGTGCGAGAGAGGCTTGAAGACCATCAAGCGCTGCTTCAGGGGGAGCTCGGGAAATCTAGGGCATTGGAGGACCATGCGAGGCACCAGGGTGATTTGCTAGAGAGGTTCAGGGCTGAGATGTCCTACTTGATGGAAGAGCATCGAAGATTGGATGATCATTGCCGGCGCTTGCAAGAGAAGTATGCACTCTTGTCCAAGCTGTGCTATGATACTGTTACAGGCCTTCCAAGGCGCCTCAGAGCTGCAGAGATTGCTGTGGATGTGTGCACTACTCCGGTAGAGGTCAGAAGATTCATCGAGTATGTCAGGGATTTGATCTTGGAGATGAGGGGGCAGGCAGATCGTCCTTCCACTTCAAGAAAGAGGAAGAGAAACCAATGCAGGGACTTAGCTGTTGTTTGAAATTCTGGTTAATTGTTACTTTGAGAACTCTTTATGATGTATTCTTGTTTTTACGTTATGAATAAATAAAAGGATTGTGTGTTTCAGTTCAAATAAAATTGTATGGTTCATTTCACATTCTCGATCCTTGTTGTTTACCCAAATAAAATATGTGATATCCCCGGCACCAAAAAAAAAACGCATTTTGCATCGCATGCATACACATATACTTATGCATCCATTAATTTCATGCATCCATGCATCTATTCATTCAGGCTCTTACACAATAAATATTTAAACAAACAGAAAAGGCAAGCTGGTTCGCCATCACCGTTACTACACTCGTCTACAGGCAAGGCTCATGGCAGAGAATCAAGAAAGTCCAGACATTGAGATTGAGAGTTATCACTCGGGTCCGGATGATTCGGTTATAGAGATACTCAACCCCGAGCAGCTGGCTCAAGAAAACCGGGTTTTGAAGGATAAGGTAGGGGCTATGGAGGCCCAGATGGTTGAAATGATGGGTATGCTGAGGAATCTGAAAGGTGGGGCCAGTGCTGAGGCCACCGCCATTATAAACCCTGATGGAGTTGTCACCTTCATTCCCCCTCCGAGGCCTGTTAATACTGCAACTACTATTCCTGCTCCGGGAACGGGGATCCCTCATTTTGTCCACTCTCCAGGGACAAACGGTCAGAGCCATCCAGCTGCTCAGAGGTACCCGTCGGGAATGCCAGTCGGTTATACGCCTCAAAATGTTGAATCCAATCCAGCTGGGGTAACGGGGCCAAGTCAGGCTGCTGTGGTCGTACCTGGTGGAGTTGTTGGTGGACCACAGGTCCTCGCTCCTAATCATGATGCTGCGCTACAGAGAAATCCACTCAGTCCTACTCCTGGGATCACTACCAATCCTCAAAATGTTGCATATCAAGTAGGAAATCCCGCTCAGTTTGGGGGAAATTATTATGGCATGAGTAGTCATCCTCAGGGGCATGTGTTTGAAAACTCTCAGCCCAGAGACCAGTATCGTGTGCTTGAAGAACGGTTAAGGGCTGTGGAAGGTACAGGTGTTAGAGTCAAGGATGCCCGTGATTTGTGTCTCGTTCCAGATATAGTCCTTCCTCCAAAGTTTAAGGCACCTGATTTTGACAAGTACCGGGGTGCTGGTTGTCCATCAAGTCATATAACCATGTATTGCCGAAAAATGGCTGCGCATGCTAGTGATGATAAGCTGTTGATCCACTGCTTTCAGAATAGTTTAGCTGGGGCATCCTTAGACTGGTACATGCAGTTACAGTCTTCCGACATCCATAGTTGGAAGGACCGCTCAGAAGCCTTTTTGAAACAGTACCAGTACAATATGGATATGGCTCCAGATCGATCTCAGTTACAGCACATGGGCAAAGGAGATAAAGAATCTTTTAAAGAATACGCCAAACGGTGGAGAAGTACAGCTGCACAAGTAAAGCCATCACTAACAGAGAAAGAGATGGTATACATGTTCATGGAAACTCTTCCGGCAATCTACTACGACAGACTGATAGGGAGTGTCTCGTCAAATTTCTCAGACATGGTAGTTATTGGGGAAAGGCTTGAAAACGGTTTGCGTAGCGGGAAGATCGCCAACCACTTTGGTAGTTCAGGTAGTTCAGGCAGTTCAGGTGGACAAAGAAAGCCCTCTTCTCATTTCCCTAAAAAGAAAGAGGGAGAGACCAATGTAATTTCCGGAGGAAGTCCATCTTTCAGTACTCCACCGCAGACAGTACCATTCTCGGCACCAGTGCAACCTCAACGAGCCAATGATGGTTATAAAGCCCAGAACTACCAGTATAAGAAGCGCGTCAGTTTTGATCCAATCCCGATGACTTACACGGAGCTGTTCAATCATCTGGTCTCCAAAAACTTAATCAACACTCGCTCGGTGAAGCCTCTCCAGCCTCCTTTCCCTAGGAGCTATAATGCCAATGCTACTTGTAGTTTTCATGAGGGTGGAATCAGTCACACAGTGGAGGACTGCAAAGCTTTTAAGCACGTAGTTCAGGACTTAATCGACGCTAATTGGATTTCTTTCAAACAGAACAGTCCAAGTATAACTACAAATCCACTGCCAGGACATGGGAATCCGTCGACCAATGCAATAGAAGATTCTATTGGACAGGTGATAAGGGAGGTTGAAAAAATTAAAACTCCCTTGGATGCCATTCATGCTGAATTGTGTCGATTTGAGGTCATTGAGAAAGGATGTTGTCAGGAGAATGGGTTTGCTGACTCCCTGTGTAAAGGGGTCTGTGAAGTTTTTAAGCAGACCTTGCAAGACTTGATGGACCGCCGTGTAGTTCAGGTAGTTACTTTTGAAACAGAAGAAAGCGTGATGACCCTTCAGTCTAATAATGGCAGAGAAGTCAGAAGGCCAATTGAGATTTTATATGATTACAATCCGAGGCAAGTTCAAGCCAAAGCTCAGCCCATAGTCATTGAGGTCCCTGCTCCCTTTCCATATGAGAAAGATAGTGATGTGCCCTGGAAATATAGTACTTTGCCTCCAGTGGAGAGTTCTCCAAGTGCATCTGCTGTCACCAATATATCAGGAGTGGGTAGAATGACGAGAAGCGGCCGTATGTATGCTCTGGAAACTCTTCGGGTTGAAACGTCTAAAGATGCTGAGGACAGGTTTAGAAAAGGAAAAGAGAAAGTATCAGAGGATACCCAGGGCAAGAAAGTAACAGAACAGGAAGCCAGTGAGTTCTTAAGGATTATCAGACAAAGTGATTATCAAATTGTTGATCAGTTGAAACAAACTCCAGCCAAGATCTCTATGCTGTCGTTACTGCTCAGTTCAGAAGCTCATCGGATTGCCCTGATGAAAGTACTCAATGAAGCCCATGTCGCTAAAGATATCTCTGTGTGTCAGTTTGATGGGATTGTAGGAAACATCGTGGCAGCTAATCATTTGACTTTTGCTGACGATGAGTTACCCCCAGGAGGAAGAAAGCACAACTAGGCTCTACATATCTCCGTCAAATGCGGAGACTATGTGTTGGCTCGGGTTTTGATTGATAATGGGTCCTCACTAAATGTCATGCCGAAGTCCACCATGGACAAAATGGATGTGGACTGCTCTTATATGAAGCCTAGTTCGACGTTGGTGAGAGCGTTTGACGGGTCGAAGAAGGAAGTGCTAGGGGAAGTGGAGTTCCCAATTCAGATTGGGCCGGAGACCTTTTATGTGAATTTCCAGATCATGGACATCACTTCATCATATAGCTGCCTGTTGGGGAGACCGTGGATTCACATGGCGGGAGCTATTCCCTCTTCCCTACACCAGAGGGTCAAGTTTGTGGTAGATGACAAGATTGTTGTTGTGTTTGGTGAAGAAGAAATGTTAGTCAACAAGCCATCCCCATTCCGTTATGTGGAAGCCGTTGAGGAATCTCTGGAGACCTCCTTTCAGTCCCTTGAAATTGCTAATCCTGTATTCAGAGGGAGCAAGCTTCCGTCACCAGGGTCAAAATTGTCAAGGAACGAGGAAATGGTCGCCAAGATCATGTTAGAACAAGGATACAAGGTGGGATGTGGTTTAGGCAAGACTGGTCAGGGGATTCTTGCGCCTATTCAACTGAAGGAAAATCGAGACCGTTGTGGGTTGGGGTACCATCCTAATCAAGCCGAGAGAAAGGGGATGGCATAGGAAAGAAAGAGCAGGTGGTTGGCCAAACTGAGAGGCCATGATCCTTGGTCAAAAAAGATCCCTATCTGTGATATTCGCCAGAGCTTTAAGAGTGCAGGGTTGCTGGACCCTAATCAAATCGCTGCCATTGGGGATGGTCCTGGAGCTGAAAAAGGTGATACCAGCCTAGTCCGCCGTTGCTTTGCCGGTGAAAAGTTGAAGAATTGGGAAGCTGCTGACTTTCCCGTGGCTTTTAATTCAAAGTAATAATTTGTAATGCACCCCTGTGGCTTTGCCCAAGGCCATAGGATAAGTTGTTAGGGGCACGCATGTTTTTATCTTCATTGCTATCATCATCAATAAAAACGTTGTTTTTGAAATTCATCAATAAAATCATTTCCCTTAATTTCATGTGTCTTCTCCGCTTTATTTTATTTTGCCTGTTTGTTTCGCCTTTCATTCTGCTTTTTGCCTCTGCAAATGCAGATCAACAATAATTATCTCTAAAAATAACAATGCCGATGATCCATATTTTGACTTTGATCATCCAATTAATCAAACTGAGGGAGATGTTGAGAACAACTGGGAAGCTCCTCCAGAACTAATGAGATTATTGGAACAAGAAGAAAGGGTCATTCAGCCTCACGGAGAATCAACTGAGGTAATCAACTTGGGTACAGATGAGAGCAAGAAAGAAGTTAAGGTCGGTACCGCAATGAACGACAGTGATCGTATGAAGTTAATTCAGCTCCTGCGCGATTACGTTGACATTTTTGCATGGTCGTATCAAGATATGCCTGGGTTGGATACCAATATTGTTGTGCACAAGTTGCCAGTAAAGCCAGAATGCCCGCCTGTAAAGACTGAGAAGAATGAAGCCAGAGATGTCGTTGAAAATCCGGGATGAGGTAAAGAAGCAGTTTGATGCCGGGTTTCTAGCGGTTGCCAAGTATCCTCAATGGGTTGCCAATATCGTCCCGGTTCCGAAGAAGGACGGGAAAATCAGGATGTGTGTCGATTACAGGGATCTGAACAGAGCCAGCCCCAAAGATGATTTCCCCCTACCCCACATTGATATTCTGGTGGACAGTACAGCCCAACACTCTTTATTCTCCTTCATGGACGGTGAAGAACTCAGAAACCCAGTCAATTCAGAGTCGGTGAAGAAGTATTATGCCTGAAAGAAATAGACGAAAAAAGAGAAAGATAAGCCAAGTAAGAATTAGCTCGCTAGGTTGAAAACCCGAAAGGGCGGCCTAGGCAAAATCAGAGCGACCCGGTAGATTGAAAACCCGCAAAGGGCGATCCAGGCAAAAATTAGGGTCAGAAAACTTGGGCATGAAAATAAACAAGGGCATACAGCACTCCTGAAGGTTTGGATAGAGGGGTGATCAAGGTCAAGGACATAAATGTTTGGCATTGTTCCACAGAGACGGACATTTAGAAACTAGCTTTTCTCTCTCTTTCGTGTCTTTTTGCAGTTTAAATTTTCAAATGTATTGAACAGTCGGCGTAACTTTCTGTACGACCGGTTTTCACATCAATAAAGTTCAATTTTTCTCATATCAGTTTGCTTTTCTATTTTCTGCTCAAAATAAACGTTTTATGATGATGGTAATACTGAATTGTAAAACATGTGCATAAATCCTAGAGCATTGCAATCATTGCGAAATCCCCAAAAGTCACGGGAAGGAAGTGATTTCTCAAAAACAAATTAATGTTGCAAGGAAAATAATTGCGCCCATCAAACACTTCAGATGGCAAATCATAAAGCAAACCTGCACCCGGCCCGTGCGCCGCAGCAACTCTAATAAGTTCCCCAGTCTTGTGCCATGAGTGTCACGGGTCGGTCGAACCAGCAAAGAGAAAATAAGTCAAGAGCAAAAAAAAAAAAAAAGCGATCAGAAAAAAAAAGAAAGCTGATCAAGGAGAATCAAAAGAAAATCAAAAGCATTTTCACGGCATTCATCAAATCATCGCATCGCATGCACTCGCATCACACGCACTCGCATAACATGCTTTTGCATAACCTGCACCCTTGCATTCATGCACCATTCCTTGCATCAACTAACGTATGCAGGTACCCTGGATCAGTGCGGTAGCATTGACCAGCTGAAGAAAACTAATTGGATTTGCGGATCCCCCTTTGGACCCACGTGTCCCCCAGAAGATTGACTTCACTTCGTATTCGAGCTGCGAGTAAGTCCCCCTGACCTCAATAGGTCCAGTCGAAAAGGATAGCTGTGTTGGCCTAAAACATGGCGCAGTCCTAGGGAAATATCGAGATCTAGACTTGATATAGTACCCTCCCCCGGTCGCTCGAAAGACCACCCCTTTGAGCCCACGTGCTCCCCAGGCCCAAGTGCAAACTCGGATCGTTCGCGATTCGTTAAAAGGCTTTAGGCAGCCTCCTTCGCCGGCTTAATGAGGGCCGGCACCCTTTTTGCTTTCTTTACTGCTTTCGCTGGCTTATTGAGGGTTGGCACCAATTGATTCCAAATAGAAAAACAAAAAAAAGAGAAGGAAAAAAAATCTTTTCATTGCATTTGTATCATATTTCAAAAAGGAACAAAAAAAAAGAGAAAAAAAAGAAAAAGGAAAATTCTGGTTACTCTAAGTAGACAAAATTGGTATAATTTCTGAATTCTTTATCTCTATTTTGCCTCGGAATATGTTTCGGCCAATTCATATTCCTTGTTAAAATCCAAATAAAGAGGGGCAGCTGTCATACCCTAATTTTGTCCGCCTAGGTCAAAACCCTAATTCTCAACAAAAATAAATAAATTGAGAAGTGTGGCGTATTTTGAAGAGTGTGAAGAACATTGTGCATGCATTTTTTTGAGTTTTTAGGGCAAAAGGGTATTTTGGTCATTTTCTAAAAATAAGATATTTTTTCATCAAAAATCATTGTGCAATTTTAGAGAAATTTATTTGAAGCAAGACACCCTTGGTCATATATTATTTTTGCGCATACATGCACGCATTTGCATAAAAATTCAAATTTAAAAAAGGCATCAAAAAGGAATATTCTACAAAAATTTCAAGATGAGGTTTTTATGATATTTTTGGTCATGGTGATCTCATAAAATGGCATATTCCTAAGATTCCTAGTATGTGGCCTAAATTGGGTGTATTTTTGTACAATTATCCTAAGAAGAATAATCAAAAATGAAGGGATAATAGAATGGTCATATAATAGTACAATAGTACAAGATGACAACTTGCAAAACTTGGGCACCACTCTCCCTTGCTATTTCGAATTCACCCCCCTTCATTTCCCTCTCATTTTGCATTTTTTTTGTCCCTCCTCATGTGTGTTTCAATCCTCACCCTCCATTCAAATTTTAAATGCAATCCTAGAGTGAGATGAGATGCACAATGACCTAAATACCCTTAAACCTAGTTGCTCTCTATATATACCTTAGAAACCTCATCTCACATAGACACCTTTTTTTTGGCCTCACAATTCACACTCAAAAACCTAGCCTCTCCTCTTCTCCCTTCTTGGCCGAATACACCTCCTCATTCCCTCACCTCATTTCTTCACTTTTTCACTTCAAATCAACATTCTAGTCCTAAATCCTTCATCATCCTTGCATTCTCTTCAAAGATCCATCTTCAAATCTCAAGAATAAAGCTCAAGATTGAAGATTAGAGGGTTGATTCAAGCGGTTTAGTGTTCATTCACCTTATTTCTTTTGCTATTCTAGCTTGGAGTTGAGGTATACTCTCAATCTTAACGTCATCAAAATTTTAGCATAAAAAATGTAGATCATCAATCTATTTTTGCATATCAAGCATTTCTTTGCATTTTAGTGCTCTATTTTTTTGTTGAAATGTTGATATAATTGTTGTTGTTGAATGAGAGATGTGTTTCAAGCATTTTGACAAACACTTTGGGAGGTTTGGATGCTTGAAATGCATCTCTCTCTTGGAATAAATTGTGTGTTTGTGCTATTTTCATTTTGTGCTTGCATTTTCATGAATAAAATTGTGATTTGGGATTATGTTTCATTTCGCATATTGTAGAAAAATTAGGGTTTGTGTGATTTTAGTGCATTCCTTTGCTTAATCATGTGAATCCTTGCCAAAAAGCTTGATCTATGTCATTTGCTTGCATGATTTTGTTGCTTTCAAAGAATAAAATGAGGTTTTAGCTCTATGTTGGTGTCGCATTTCATGAGATAATTAGGGTTTGTGCTTGTTTTTGTTGCTTGCTTTGAAAATCATGTTTGTGTTGATGATTTGGTAAGAGGATTTAACACTTATGCATTTGTGCATATCCCAAGTGTTAAAGATTACCTAAAGGGATTCAACACCTTAATTGTATATGCTTACGCTTGCATTGTCGATTGTTTTGCTTGCAATTTGTTAAATGTTGCACTTTGGTTCTTGACTTGGAAATTGATTGAATGTTCTACTTTCTTTTCCTTTTGGATGCCACGCCATCCCAACAAACCTTTTGTGACCAATGTCACCCTCAAACTCCCTTCTCCTTTCTTCAAATCAATCATTTTCTAAAGCTTTTTTCCAAACTCAATCTTTTCTCAAATTGTTTTCATAAGACAATCAAATTCCTTCTAAGATCAACAATAAACCTTTTTGAAAACTCATAAGGAGGCAAGTCGGACGTACGGCCGGTGTTGTCTAGCGTCCTAAGATCGGAGCTGTACAGCTCAAACATCTTGGGATACTTATGAGAATCAAAACAAGTAATTAACAACTTGAACCCTATTTCAAAAAATGAGTAAGGAATCGAGTCGGATGTACATCCGGTATTGGTTAGCGTCTTAGGGTTAGCGAGCTGTACAGTTCGTGCGAGCCTAAGATACTTGCTCAAATAAAAGTAATCGACCTCACAACAAATCCCTTTCTTCAAGTAATTCAAACCATTTTCAAAAAGTAGGGGGCACGTCGTCTGCACAGGCGGGGTTGTCTTTGTTCTAAGTCTAGTGGACTGTACGGTCTAGGACCGAAAACCCCTACAATAAAAAACACCAACACAAAGTTTCTCGACTAAGGAGAACTACGTAAGCTTTGAATTCTCCATCGCACCGGGAGATACGTAGGAGCAGGTCACATCCCGTCAAGCACACTTTTAAAAAATAATAAAAAGATTCTTCTTTTCCCCCGTTTTCAGAAACACTTTTCTCAAATAAAAAAAAGAAGTAGAACGAATTGTTTCAAATCAACTCTGTCAAAACCGCACATCAAGTTAAAGGTTCCCTTTCGGTAGAAAGGAGGTGTGGGATGCTAATACCTTCCCCACACCTAACCGACCCCTGAACCTACATCTCTAGTTCTCAAAGGACCACCCGCCTTAAAAAAAGGACCCTTTTTCAATGTTTTGGTCCCTAAATAAAAAATGTTGATGGCGGCTTCACAAATTTTCACGTTGTACGATGAAAGGTCCAATCCGGATCTTTCGGGGTGCAACACCCCCTCCTCACCTTCTCTCCATTTATGCGCCACCCCCTCTCCCTTCTCTCTAACTCACTTCTTCATTTCTCATCTACCCACACACATTCAATCCATCTTCCAAGCCTAAACACTAATTTTCAACCATCAATCCTTCATAAAATCACACAAAAGTTCAAGATCAAGGGTCATTTTTTGGAGATTGAAGACCAAGCTTGAAGATAAGTTGATTTGGTTGATTGTTTCTTCATCTATTGTGTTTATTTGGAGCTCATCTTAAGGTATGTGATTCCTAGACCCCTTCTCTTGTAAATCCTTGCATAAAGTCATCATTTCTTGCATATTTGTGAGATTTCCACTTCCAAAAATGTAGATCCTCTCTTTTAACTTCATTTTTATGCTTGTACATATGTTAATCTCATGAATCTTTGTTTTGATGCTTTGATTTTGGGGTTATACGCATGATTTTGTTGTTTTAATTGAAATAAAATGTTATTTGCTTTGATGATAATTTCGCATTCTTCAAATAAATATGTGTTTTATGATTTTTGTTGGTTCTCATGGTTAAATCTTGTGAATAAATGCATCTATGTTTTGGTTATGTCACTCGCTTGCTTGATTTGGTTGACTTGTTAAAATAAATTGATGATTGGCCATTAAACTTGCAAATATTCAAACCTATGTTGTTAATTGTGAAATTTGTGATTTGAGAAAAATGAATTTGGGTTTTGGTTCATTTATGATCCACAAATGATCTTGGGTTATGCTAAGTTGGCAAGAGATAGGTTACTTCAACCTTGATGCCTATGCTTGTAAGCATTTAAAAATTCAATTCCCATTTGATGTGCTTGTGAAATGTGAGCAAAAAGGGGTCTATAAACAATTGAATTTGCGCACATGATTGGTCTCCAATGACCTTGATGCATCCTCAAGTTTAATCATGCTTTCTTTGCTCTTTGAGTTTATTGTAAATTGTTGTTTGAAGCTTGTGAAGTTTCGGCAAAGGATAGGTTCATTTAACCTTGATGCACATGCATTTTGCATATTCATGCATTCTTACCTATTCTTGCATCCTTGCCTACTCATGCATTCTCGAATTGAAGCTTGGTATTCCATGCTTGATATACTTGTTTGCGTGCTTGTGGTGCATTAAAATGTTGAATTGGTGTTCACAATTTGCTTGTTTTGATTTCCACCAATTGTTACTCGTTAGTAACTCTCCAAAATTTCAAAACCATGTTGCATACAAAGAACAACTTGTTACTCGTTAGTAACGTTCCAACTTCAAAACATTTTTTTGCATTTACATAATCATTGATAAACAACTTCACTTCTTCTCAAAACAATTCCAAACTATTTTTCACAAATCAAACTTTGTTGAGGACAATGCGAAGCCTTTGCTTGCACGATTGTCAACAATGGGGTGCTAGTGGTGATCACTTGGAGTCTTTGCTCAATTGATTATCATGAACACTCATTTTTCAAAACAACTCTCATTTCGCAAATTAAAAACTTTGTTGGGGATAATGCAAAGCCTTTGCTTGCACGATTGTCAAAAATGGGGTGCTAGTGGTGATCACTTGGAGTCTTTGCTCAATTGATTATCATGAACACTCATTTTTCAAAAGAACTCTCATTTCAAAAATTAAAAATTTTGTTGGGGATAATGCGAAGCCTTTGCTTGCACGATTGTCAACAATGGGGTGCTAGTGGTGATCACTTGGAGTCTTTGCTCAATTGATTATCATGAACACTCATTTTTCAAAAGAACTCTATTTTCACAAATTAAAAACTTTGTTGAGGATAATGCGAAGCCTTTGCTTGCACGATCGTCAATAATGGGATGCTAGTGGTGATCACTCGAAACCTTTGTTGTTTGATCACTGTGAACATTCAATTTTCACAATTAAACAACTAAAAAATAAAAACCTTTTCTCGACAACCGAGAACTACGTAAGCTTTGAATTCTCCATCGCACTGGGAGATAGTAGGAGCGGGTCACATTCCCGTCAAGCACGACAAATGAAAACCATTTTCTTTTCAAAAAAACAAACTCTTTTCCAAAACAAGGCAATTTCTAAAAACAAAACAATTTTCAAAAACAAGAACTACGTTGCTTTGATTCCCTCCCCAGGATACGTAGGCACGGTGCCCTCCCGTCAAGCGCAAAAGATTAATTTTTCCTTAAGTTTTTCCATAAAGTAAGGAGAGATAATGAGAGATAAAAACAAAGCATTTCTTAAATCAACCTTTTAAATCACACGTCAAATCGAGGTTCCCTTTCAGTAGAAAGGATGTGTGGGGTGCTCGTACCTTCCCCATGCATAACCGACCCCCGAACTCAAATCTCGTGGTTCCAAGGACCATTGTCTTTCAAGAAAGGTTTTTTTCAATGTTTTACCTCTAAAAAAATATTGGTGGCGACTCCAATTCATGTTGTGCAAAGAGAAATCCCTCCAAAGGATTTTTCAGGGTGCAACATTATGTACCTTGTGTGGCTCTCTTAAAATTCCTCTAGGTTGATTACTATATATATATATATATATTAGGTCCTTGGAACAATTTTCTGGTTAAGTTAGGAAGAGAACTTTGCTTGGTTACTGTTTGTTTTCAACCTCTGTCTGTAACATAATTGATGTAGAATGACAGAACAATAAACCCATAATACTTCTCTGGGGTAGATTATTAGTTTGACTCGGGTTACAGATACCCTAAGAAGAAACCAAAATCTCAATATTCTTAATTTTGCAAAACAAGGGTTGAATATTTGCACTGATGGTCTTGTATTGATATTGTAACCAGAAGCCGTAATATGGTAACATCCAAGGTTAACAACAACAAATAATAACTAACGGTGTGTTTACTTTTTGAAAACATTTTCAATTTTTGTTTTCTAAAATCTGCATTCCTTTTAAATTGCTGTCTAAAAGGTGAAAGGCTCTTGGAACGAACAAATGGGGGTTAGTTGTCGGACTTTCCTCAGTCTGTTTTTTCAAATTTAAGAAATTACCTTGCAATGTAAAGTATCTCTCGAATTAGTTCGATGCATCTTAAGATGCATGATAAAATGTTTTCATTTGAATGACATGCTGGATTGATTTGATGATACCATTTGCATCAATTAAGGTAACCCTTGTTGGTTAGTTAATTGAGTTAGCCAGTTAGTAATTTAGGAGTTAGTTAGGCCCAATAAGGCATTTTGCCTATAAATAGTGATTAGAAAGCAGTCATTTGAGTAATTGGGGCCTTAAGGCATTTGGGTGGTGCAGACCCTTGAAGCTCTACAACATTATTCTGTACTAAGGGGATTTTCCTGATGTTCTAGCACTAATACCATTTGGTTCTATCAGCATATAAGCTGATCAATCATGCTTTTAGATGTTAGTTATAAATCTGGGGAAACTGTGGCATTGTTATGTACTTTCTGTGGCTCTCTTATTTGAAGTTGACCATGAAAAAAAAATTGAAGCCTCTGGTAGAACTGACATCATATCGTCTTATGATTCTGAATGCAGATACACAACGAGCTAATGAGCTGTCTTGCAATGGCTGTGTTGCTTTCACGTTTTTGGAAACATCTTTGTTTAGCTATAAAACTGTAACTATATTCTAAGTTATGATTTGTAAATAATCATAGAATTCTAATGCAAATGATTATTATCCTATAATTTTACTTTTTTTTTCAGAGAAGTTGTCAATTAACCTAATCTACATTTAATGAGAAAGGCTTAATCCATTTCATGAATGGTTAAAAAAAAGGTTTTTTTGTGGAAACGTTATTTATTTTTTGAAATCGTTGTTTGTAATTTGCTCACGGTACAACAACCCTTGCTTTTAAGCTTGATGACTGCGTTATTGTTGCCGTCGATGCTCGCATCACAATTTCAATTTCGAATAACAACGAACCTATTATAAGTAAGTGATTTATTCTAACTTTGGACTTTTCTACACTTAATAATTTACACTTATAAACTTTCAAATTATAACAGTTACAGATGCTGCTAATAAAGCAACAATCATATGTGATAGATTCATATTTGCTTATTCGGGATATGTTGCTACGGCAGAAAGTTGTATTACTCAATTTGAGCAGGTGCTATTGGTAAATAAACACAACTTAGGGAGACAGCTATCAACTCAAGAAGTCTCGGAATTATTTGCTCTATGCTTGTTATTTTGGTTTGTGGAAGTTGATCGCCACAATTGCTATTTCTCTACTCTTATCTCAGGCTTCGATAATTCAGTAAGTGTCAAAAAAAAAAAATTGCCTGCTGCTTGTTCTGGTTTAAACCGTTTTAAATTGCTATTAATTTTTCCATTTTTAGGGAAGTGCGGTGTTCTTGGTGGACATCTTTGCATCGGTTTACAGTATTCCAACTTATGGAGCAATAGGTTCAGGCTCACAATATGCTAATGAAATTCTCAAAGCAAAATTGTCTCGGGACAATTTCGTCGAAATCATGACTGAGGACGATGTTCGAACACTTGCACGCAGAGCAATCAGAAATTCTGCAAGATGTGATCCATGTACGGGTGGAAGGATTTTCCGTGAGCAACAATATATTAGATTTGAATTTTACTATATTACAAATTATTAAAGAAATTACCTTGCAATGTAAAGTATC
This sequence comes from Astragalus glycyphyllos, assembly GCA_963573325.1. NCBI lineage: Eukaryota > Viridiplantae > Streptophyta > Magnoliopsida > Fabales > Fabaceae > Astragalus > Astragalus glycyphyllos. Next base: position 23,480,943 of record OY754308.1, read on the forward strand.
TCTCGAATTAGTTCAATGCATCTTAAAATGCATGATAAAATGTTTTTATTTGAATGACATGCTGGATTGATTTGATGATACCATTTGCATCAATTAAGGTAACCCTTGTTGGTTAGTTAATTGAGTTAGATAGTTAGTAATTTAGGAGTTAGTTAGGCCCAATAAGGCATTTTGCTTATAAATAGTGATTAGAAAGAAGTCATTTGAGTAATTGGGGCCTTAAGGCATTTGGGTGGTGCAGACCCTTGAAGCTCTCCAACATTATTCTGGATTAAGGGGATTTTCCTTATGTGCTAGCACTAATACTAATTGGTTCTATCAGCATATAAGCCGATCAATCATGCTTTTAGATGTTAGTTATAAATCTGGGGAAACTGTGGCATTGTTATGTACCTTGTGTGGCTCTCTTAAAATTCCTCTAGGTTGATTACTATATATATATATATATATATTAGGTCCTTGGAACATTTTTCTGGTTAAGTTAGGAAGAGAACTTTGCTTGGTTACAGTTTGTTTTCAACCTCTGTCTGTAACATAATTGATGTAGAATGACAGAACAATAAACCCATAATACTTCTCTGGGGTAGATTATTAGTTTGACTCGGGTTACAGATACCCTAAGAAGAAACGAAAATCTCAATATTCTTAAATATGCAAAACAAGGGTTGAATATTTGCACTGATGGTCTTGTATTGATATTGTAACCAGAAGCTGTAATATGGTAACATCCAAGGTTAACAACAACAGATAATAACTAACAGTGTGTTTACTTTTTGAAAACATTTTCAATTTTTGTTTTCTAAAATCTGCATTCATTATAAATTGCTGTCTAAAAGGTGAAAGGCTCTTGGAACGAACAATTAGGGGTTAGTTGTCGGACTTTCCTCAGTCTGTTTTTTGAAATTTAAGAAATTACCTTGCAATGTAAAGTATCTCTCGAATTAGTTCAATGCATCTTAAGATGCATGATAAAATGTTTTCATTTGAATGACATGCTGGATTGATTTGATGATACCATTTGCATCAATTAAGGTAACCCTTGTTGGTTAGTTAATTGAGTTAGCTTGTTAGTAATTTAGGAGTTAGTTAGGCCTAATAAGGCATTTTGCTTATAAATGGTGATTAGAAAGAAGTCATTTGAGTAATTGGGGCCTTAAGGCATTTGGGTGGTGCAGACCCTTGAAGCTCTACAACATTATTCTGTACTAAGGGGATTTTCCTGATGTTATAGCACTAATACCATTTTTTTCTATCAGCATATAAGCTGATCAATCATGCTTTTAGATGTTAGTTATAAATCTGGGGAAACTGTGGCATTGTTATGTACCTTCTGTGGCTCTCTTATTTGAAGTTGACCATGAAAAAAAAATTGAAGCCTCTGGTAGAACTGACATCATATCGTCTTATGATTCTGAATGCAGATACACAACTAGCTAATGAGCTGTCCTGCAATGGCTGTGTTGCTTTCACGTTTTTGGAAACATCTTTGTTTTGTGTTGCTTGTTTAGCTATAAAACTGTAACTATATTCTAAGTTATGATTTGTAAATAATCTTAGAATTCTAATGCAAATGATTATTATCCTAGAATTTTACTTTTTTTTTTCAGAGAACTTGTCAATTAACCTGATCTACATTTAATGAGAAAGGCTTAATCCATTTCATAAATGGTTGAAAAAAAAGGTTTTTTTGTGGAAACGTGATTTATTTTTTGAAATCGTTGTTTGTAGTTTGCTCACGGTACAACAACCGTTGCTTTTAAGCTTGATGACTGCGTTATTGTTGCCGTCGATGCTCGCATCACAATTTCAATTTCGAATAACAACGAACCTATTATAAGTAAGTGATTTGTTCTAACTTTGGACTTTTCTACACTTAATAATTTACACTTATAAACTTTCAAATTATAACAGTTACAGATGCTGCTAATAAAGCAACAATCATATGTGATAGATTCATATTTGCTTATTCGGGATATGTTGCTACGGCAGAAAGTTGTATTACTCAATTTGAGCAGGTGCTATTGGTAAATAAACACAACTTAGGGAGACAGCTATCAACTCAAGAAGTCTCGGAATTATTTGCTCTATGCTTGTTATTTTGGTTTGTGGAAGTTGATCGCCACAATTGCTATTTCTCTACTCTTATCTCAGGCTTCGATAATTCAGTAAGTGTCAAAAAAAAGAAATTGCCTGCTGGTTGTTCTGGTTTAAACCATTTTAAATTGCTATTAATTTTTCCATTTTTAGGGAAGTGCGGTGTTCTTGGTGGACATCTTTGCATCGGTTTACAGTATTCCAACTTATGGAGTAATAGGTTCAGGCTCACAATATGCTAATGAAATTCTCAAAGCGAAATTGTCTCGGGACAATTTCGTCAAAATCATGACTGAGGACGATGTTCGAACACTTGCACGCAGAGCAATCAGAAATTCTGCAAGATGTGATCCATGTACGGGTGGAAGGATTTTCGGTGAGCAACAATATATTAGATTTGAATTTTAGTATATTACAAATTATTAAAGAAATTACCTTGCAATGTAAAGTATCTCTCGAATTAGTTCAATGCATCTTAAGATGCATGATAAGATGTTTTTATTTGAATGACATGCTGGATTGATTTGATGATACCATTTGCATCAATTAAGGTAACCCTTGTTGGTTAGTTAATTGAGTTAGCTAGTTAGTAGTTTAGGAGTTAGTTAGGCCCAATAAGGCATTTTGCTTATAAATACTGATTAGAAAGAAGTCATTTGAGTAATTGGGGCCTTAAGGCATTTGGGTGGTGCAGACCCTTGAAGCTCTCCAACATTATTCTGTATTAAGGGGATTTTCCTTATGTTCTAGCACTAATACTAATTGGTTCTATCAGCATATAAGCTGATCAATCATGCTTTTAGATGTTAGTTATAAATCTGGGGAAACTGTGGCATTGTTATGTACCTTGTGTGGCTCTCTTAAAATTCCTCTAGGTTGATTACTATATATATATATATATATATATTAGGTCCTTGGAACATTTTTCTGGTTAAGTTAGGAAGAGAACTTTGCTTGGTTAAAGTTTGTTTTCAACCTCTGTCTGTAACATAATTGATGTAGAATGACAGAACAATAAACCCATAATACTTCTCTGGGGTAGATTATTAGTTTGACTCGGGTTACAGATACCCTAAGAAGAAACCAAAATCTCAATATTCTTAATTATGCAAAACAAGGGTTGAATATTTGCACTGATGGTCTTGTATTGATATTGTAACCAGAAGCCGTAATATGGTAACATCCAAGGTTAACAACAACAAATAATAACTAACGGTGTGTTTACTTTTTGAAAACATTTTCAATTTTTGTTTTCTAAAATCTGGATTCATTTTAAATTGCTGTCTAAAAGGTGAAAGGCTCTTGGAACGAACAATTGGGGGTTAGTTGTCGGACTTTCCTCAGTCTGTTTTTTGAAATTTAAGAAATTACCTTGCAATGTAAAGTATCTCTCGAATTAGTTCAATGCATCTTAAGATGCATGATAAAATGTTTTCATTTGAAAGACATGCTGGATTGATTTGATGAAACCATTTGCATCAATTAAGGTAACCCTTGTTGGTTTGTTAATTGAGTTAGCAAGTTAGTAATTTAGGAGTTAGTTAGGCCCAATAAGGCATTTTGCTTATAAATGGTGATTAGAAAGAAGTCATTTGAGTAATTGGGGCCTTAAGGCATTTGGGTGGTGCAGACCCTTGAAGCTCTGCAACATTATTCTGTACTAAGGGGATTTTCCTGATGTTCTAGCACTAATACCATTTGGTTCTATCAGCATATAAGCTGATCAATCATGCTTTTAGATGTTAGTTATAAATCTGGGGAAACTGTGGCATTGTTATGTACCTTCTGTGGCTCTCTTATTTGAAGTTGACCATGAAAAAAAAATTGAAGCCTCTGGTAGAACTGACATCATATCGTCTTATGATTCTGAATGCAGATACACAACGAGCTAATGAGCTGTCCTGCAATGGCTGTGTTGCTTTCACGTTTTAGGAAACATCTTTGTTTTGTGTTGCTTGTTTAGCTATAAACCTGTAACTATATTCTAAGTTATGATTTGTAAATAATCATAGAATTCTAATGCAAATGATTATTATCCTAGAATTTTACTTTTTTTTTTCAAAGAACTTGTCAATTAACCTGATCTACATTTAATGAGAAAGGCTTAATCCATTTCATGAATGGTTGAAAAAAAAGGTTTTTTTGTGGAAACGTGATTTATTTTTTGAAATCGTTGTTTGTAGTTTGATCACGGTACAACAACCCATGCTTTTAAGCTTGATGACTGCGTTATTGTTGCCGTCGATGCTCGCATCACAATTTCAATTTCGAATAACAATGAACCTATTATAAGTAAGTGATTTGTTCTAACTTTGGACTTTTCTACACTTAATAATTTACACTTATAAACTTTCAAATTATAACAGTTACAGATGCTGCTGATAAAGCAACAATCATATGTGATAGATTCATATTTGCTTATTCGGGATATGTTGCTACGGCAGAAAGTTGTATTACTCAATTTGAGCAGGTGCTAATAAACACAACTTAGGGAGACACCTATCAACTCAAGAAGTCTCGGAATTATTTGCTCTATGCTTGTTATTTTGGTTTGTGGAAGTTGATCGCCACAATTGCTATTTCTCTACTCTTATCTCAGGCTTCGATAATTCAGTAAGTGTCAAAAAAAAAAATTGCCTGCTGCTTGTATTGGTTTAAACCGTTTTAAATTGCTATTAATTTTTCCATTTTTAGGGAAGTGCGGTGTTCTTGGTGGACATCTTTGCATCGGTTTACAGTATTCCAACTTATGGAGTAATAGGTTCAGGCTCACAATATGCTACTGAAATTCTCAAAGCGAAATTGTCTCGGGACAATTTCGTCAAAATCATGACTGAGGACGATGTTCGAACACTTGCACGTAGAGCAATCAGAAATTCTGCAAGATGTGATCCATGTACGGGTGGAAGGATTTTCGGTGAGCAACAATATATTAGATTTGAATTTTAGTATATTACAAATTATTAAAGAAATTACCTTGCAATGTAAAGTATCTCTCGAATTAGTTCAATGCATCTTAAGATGCATGATAAGATGTTTTTATTTGAATGACATGCTGGATTGATTTGATGATACCATTTGCATCAATTAAGGTAACCCTTGTTGGTTAGTTAATTGAGTTAGCTAGTTAGTAATTTAGGAGTTAGTTAGGCCCAATAAGGCATTTTGCTTATAAATACTGATTAGAAAGAAGTCATTTGAGTAATTGGGGCCTTAAGGCATTTGGGTGGTGCAGACCCTTGAAGCTCTCCAACATTATTCTGTATTAAGGGGATTTTCCTGATGTTCTAGCACTAATACCATTTTTTTCTATCAGCATATAAGCTGATCAATCATGCTTTTAGATGTTAGTTATAAATCTGGGGAAACTGTGGCATTGTTATGTACCTTCTGTGGCTCTCTTATTTGAAGTTGACCATGAAAAAAAAATTGAAGCCTCTGGTAGAACTGACATCATATCGTCTTATGATTCTGAATGCAGATACACAACTAGCTAATGAGCTGTCCTGCAATGGCTGTGTTGCTTTCACGTTTTTGGAAACATCTTTGTTTTGTGTTGCTTGTTTAGCTATAAAACTGTAACTATATTCTAAGTTATGATTTGTAAATAATCTTAGAATTCTAATGCAAATGATTATTATCCTAGAATTTTACTTTTTTTTTTCAGAGAACTTGTCAATTAACCTGATCTACATTTAATGAGAAAGGCTTAATCCATTTCATAAATGGTTGAAAAAAAAGGTTTTTTTGTGGAAACGTGATTTATTTTTTGAAATCGTTGTTTGTAGTTTGCTCACGGTACAACAACCGTTGCTTTTAAGCTTGATGACTGCGTTATTGTTGCCGTCGATGCTCGCATCACAATTTCAATTTCGAATAACAACGAACCTATTATAAGTAAGTGATTTGTTCTAACTTTGGACTTTTCTACACTTAATAATTTACACTTATAAACTTTCAAATTATAACAGTTACAGATGCTGCTAATAAAGCAACAATCATATGTGATAGATTCATATTTCCTTATTCGGGATATGTTGCTACAGCAGAAAGTTGTATTACTCAATTTGAGCAGGTGCTATCGGTAAATAAACACAACTTAGGGAGACAGCTATCAACTCAAGAAGTCTCGGAATTATTTGCTCTATGCTTGTTATTTTGGTTTGTGGAAGTTGATCGCCACAATTGCTATTTCTCTACTCTTATCTCAGGCTTCGATAATTCAGTAAGTGTCAAAAAAAAGCAATTGCCTGCTGGTTGTTCTGGTTTAAACCGTTTTAAATTGCTATTAATTTTTCCATTTTTAGGGAAGTGCGGTGTTCTTGGTGGACATCTTTGCATCGGTTTACAGTATTCCAACTTATGGAGTAATAGGTTCAGGCTCACAATATGCTAATGAAATTCTCAAAGCGAAATTGTCTCGGGACAATTTCGTCAAAATCATGACTGAGGACGATGTTCGAACACTTGCACGTAGAGCAATCAGAAATTCTGCAAGATGTGATCCATGTACGGGTGGAAGGATTTTCGGTGAGCAACAATATATTAGATTTGAATTTTAGTATATTACAAATTATTAAAGAAATTACCTTGCAATGTAAAGTATCTCTCGAATTAGTTCAATGCATCTTAAGATGCATGATAAGATGTTTTTATTTGAATGACATGCTGGATTGATTTGATGATACCATTTGCATCAATTAAGGTAACCCTTGTTGGTTAGTTAATTGAGTTAGCTAGTTAGTAATTTAGGAGTTAGTTTGGCCCAATAAGGCATTTTGCTTATAAATACTGATTAGAAAGAAGTCATTTGAGTAATTGGGGCCTTAAGGCATTTGGGTGGTGCAGACCCTTGAAGCTCTCCAACATTATTCTGTACTAAGGGGATTTTCCTTATGTTCTAGCACTAATACTAGTTGGTTCTATCAGCATATAAGCTGATCAATCATGCTTTTAGATGTTAGTTATAAATCAGGGAAACTGTGGCATTGTTATGTACCTTGTGTGGCTCTCTTAAAATTCCTCTAGGTTGATTACTATATATATATATTAGGTCCTTGGAACATTTTTCTGGTTAAGTTAGGAAGAGAACTTTGCTTGGTTATAGTTTGTTTTCAACCTCTGTCTGTAACATAATTGATGTAGAATGACAGAACAATAAACCCATAATACTTCTCTGGGGTAGATTATTAGTTTGACTCGGGTTACAGATACCCTAAGAAGAAACCAAAATCTCAATATTCTTAATTATGCAAAACAAGGGTTGAATATTTGCACTGATGGTCTTGTATTGATATTGTAACCAGAAGCCGTAATATGGTAACATCCAAGGTTAACAACAACAAATTATAACTAACGGTGTGTTTACTTTTTGAAAACATTTTCAATTTTTGTTTTCTAAAATCTGCATTCATTTTAAATTGCTGTCTAAAAGGTGAAAGGCTCTTGGAACGAACAATTGGGGGTTAGTTGTCAGACTTTCCTCAGTCTGTTTTTTGAAATTTAAGAAATTACCTTGCAATGTAAAGTATCTCTCGAATTAGTTCAATGCATCTTAAGATGCTTGATAAAATGTTTTCATTTGAATGACATGCTGGATTGATTTGATGATACCATTTGCATCAATTAAGGTAACCCTTGTTGGTTAGTTAATTGAGTTAGCTAGTTAGTAATTTAGGAGTTAGTTAGGCCCAATAAGGCATTTTGCTTATAAATGGTGATTAGAAAGAAGTCATTGGAGTAACTGGGGCCTTAAGGCATTTGGGTGGTGCAGACCCTTGAAGCTCTGCAACATTATTCTGTACTAAGGGGATTTTCCTGATGTTCTAGCACTAATACCATTTGGTTCTATCAGCATATAAGCTGATCAATCATGCTTTTAGATGTTAGTTATAAATCTGGGGAAACTGTGGCATTGTTATGTACCTTCTGTGGCTCTCTTATTTGAAGTTGACCATGAAAAAAAAATTGAAGCCTCTGGTAGAACTGAAATCATATCGTCTTATGATTCTGAATGCAGATACACAACGAGCTAATGAGCTGTCCTGCAATGGCTGTGTTGCTTTCACGTTTTAGGAAACATCTTTGTTTTGTGTTGCTTGTTTAGCTATAAAACTGTAACTATATTCTAAGTTATGATTTGTAAATAATCATAGAATTCTAATGCAAATGATTATTATCCTAGAATTTTACTTTTTTTTTTTCAGAGAACTTGTCAATTAACCTGATCTACATTTAATGAGAAAGACTTAATCCATTTCATGAATGGTTGAAAAAAAAGGTTTTTTTGTGGAAACGTGATTTATTTTTTGAAATCGTTGTTTGTAGTTTGATCACGGTACAACAACCCATGCTTTTAAGCTTGATGACTGCGTTATTGTTGTCGTCGATGCTCGCATCACAATTTCAATTTCGAATAACAATGAACCTATTATAAGTAAGTGATTTGTTCTAACTTTGGACTTTTCTACACTTAATAATTTACACTTATAAACTTTCAAATTATAACAGTTACAGATGCTGCTGATAAAGCAACAATCATATGTGATAGATTCATATTTGCTTATTCGGGATATGTTGCTACGGCAGAAAGTCGTATTACTCAATTTGAGCAGGTGCTAATAAACACAACTTAGGGAGACACCTATCAACTCAAGAAGTCTCGGAATTATTTGCTCTATGCTTGTTATTTTGGTTTGTGGAAGTTGATCGCCACAATTGCTATTTCTCTACTCTTATCTCAGGCTTCGATAATTCAGTAAGTGTCAAAAAAAAAATTGCCTGCTGCTTGTATTGGTTTAAACCATTTTAAATTGCTATTAATTTTTCCATTTTTAGGGAAGTGCGGTGTTCTTGGTGGACATCTTTGCATCGGTTTACAGTATTCCAACTTATGGAGTAATAGGTTCAGGCTCACAATATGCTACTGAAATTCTCAAAGCGAAATTGTCTCGGGACAATTTCGTCAAAATCATGACTGAGGACGATGTTCGAACACTTGCACGCAGAGCAATCAGAAATTCTGCAAGATGTGATCCATGTACGGGTGGAAGGATTTTCGGTGAGCAACAATATATTAGATTTGAATTTTAGTATATTACAAATTATTAAAGAAATTACCTTGCAATGTAAAGTATCTCTCGAATTAGTTCAATGCATCTTAAGATGCATGATAAAATGTTTTTATTTGAATGACATGCTGGATTGATTTGATGATACCATTTGCATCAATTAAGGTAACCCTTGTTGGTTAGTTAATTGAGTTAGCTAGTTAGTAATTTAGGAGTTAGTTTGGCCCAATAAGGCATTTTGCTTATAAATACTGATTAGAAAGAAGTCATTTGAGTAATTGGGGCCTTAAGGCATTTGGGTGGTGCAGACCCTTGAAGCTTGATAGGTACCAACTAGTATTATTGAACGAATTAGGATGATTACAATGTATCCCTAGAGTATTCGAGAGGCTCTAGACTCTCCATAGTGCCATAAGGCTACAATTCTTTACAAATGATTACATGCCCTCCTCCCTAATCCCTCTTCTCTATTTATAGGCTATATGCCTAACCAACTCAACCAACTAACAAATTGCTAACTAATATAACAAACATTAACTAACTCTAACTACTATAACTAACTACTATTAACAGGCCTATCAATACTCCCCCCCGGACATTCACCTTGTCCTCAAGGTGACTAAGAAGGGGAAAATTACAGCAATACACAACAAATTCAAAAGAAAAAATCGTTGTTGACAACACAATTATTGTAGTGGTGGTGCTTTCCAGTAGTATTACTTCACAAGCTCTAGCATTCAAATTGGATTGCAGCTGTACCCAATTGTGAGAGGGCCAAATCTCTCCTCCATCATATACGAAATTAAGCAAACAAGAAATTGAGGAAGACCCCTTCCAACAACCTTCACAAACCAGCCACATCGCTCCACACATGCTGCCTTTGAGAGGTAAGTTATTGTTGGCTGCTTCCCAACTTGGAGACCCTCTTACTTCAATAACTGAACCACAAGTTGAGGAACTAGCAAACTCATTTGAAGGATCTGGTAAAGGTACTGCCACATTAGCTGCACTCGAATTTTCAGCCAAGCACCACGGCATTCCAATAGGAATTGAGATTGTAATTTGAGCAATCCCACTCGAATTTATCTTTTGGAGAATATACTGGAACAAGAGGATTAGAATCCCTGCACAGTGAAGCCCATCTCTACACAACCTTCCAGATTTAAAACTCTCAATATCAAGTGTGAGACCCACCAAGGTGACAAGGGAACTCCCACTAAACTTCATGACAAGCCCAACCAACTGCTTCCAAAATTTGCACAAACCCATAATGAAATTGATTATCGAAGTATTCTTACCATGGAGAATGATCTGCATGCGTAGACAAATTTCTCCTTGCAACATTTTATTGTGAGATTTGTAAGAGAGGATAGGTTGTTGGTGGAGATATCTGGTCATTACAAACAACAGGCCTTGCTTTTCATTACCCTTCTCCATTTGGACCAACTCAACATTTATTCCAGCCCAACATGTTAATGCTTCACCCAAACAATTAATACTGCTTTGAACGAGAACTATTCTGGGTAGATCAAGTTGCCCTTGTAACTCACTTCGAGCTTGACCCCAATTTCCATAATCAATATGGATTTGATGCTTCAGGTCCACAGTAACACTCAAGGTACAAATATTTATTCCACTGACTTTTAGTTGAGTTGAAAGGTGATACCTCATAGCAATCTTCCAATGGCCACCAAGGAAATTAAGGTCCATCAGCTTTAAAACATGGCTGCAATGTTCAGTAGAGTGCGGAAATGGCCACCACGTACAAATAACAGTACATGTCCTACTATTTGCACATAGGTGGGGACTTTTACCTTCAATTTCACTTACAGCTTTCAACCACCTTCCCTCTTGTTGGTATGTTAAAATTACCTGCTGGTGTTGAGGTTTTGACTTCCCATGGCATTCCAATGCACTTGTGGCACCCTCCCTTGTGTCTTCATCTCTTGCAGTGCCACTTGGATCCCACTTATAGACAAGTGGAGGCTCTACCATGATTGAGATACAAATACTATAACTCTTATAAATCTCCATCAGCAACCTGATTTGTTTGCTAGCTCCTTGAAATAATAGCTGAAACAGATTACAGTGGCTGTCTTGCTCAAAGAGAATTAAACTCAGTATAGTTACTGCACCCCCCTTTTCTTGAGACACCCCCCAATTATTAGAACAATGGGCACCTTCACTTATAACGATTTGGGCCTGTCCCATTGTGTGAGTAACATGATCCATCACACTCAGACACCAATCAGACCTATCCCAGGCACACAAGATCAACGAATCACGCCCATTACCAACAACAATTTCCAATCTAACCCAATCATGCACCTTGAGCGTTTCCTCCTTCCCCAACGGCGACAACCGCAAGCCCTGGAGATTCTGTGTGGCCATGACAGCAGCGACGGTGGTTGGCGAATTGCTCCGGTCGACAACGACAAGCCCCTTTTCTCTCCCCTCCATACTCATTTTCACGCACCCCTCTCCGTCAATGGCGGCGCTTCGATCTGGGGGCTCGGATGGCGGTGATAACCATGGAAGATTGGCGCCGGGAAAAACACGCATGAGGGATGGCGAGGGAGCGCGACCTCCTTGCGCCTTCGCATCGTCAAGTTTCAGATGGATTCGGGTCGGGTCACTTGTTGCAAAATCTGAACTTCTCATTTTAACTTTACCCAAAGTAATTTGGGCCTGGCCCATTAGGATCAGAAAGAGGCCCAACTCGTATGGTGATCGCAGCGGCGTCCTTGCGCCGTTCCTCTCGTCTTCGCATCTATCATTTCGCGCTCGCTCCTGCACCAGCAGCAACGGTCGACGGCGTGGCCACTCCCCGGTGGTCGTGGTGGCGTCCGGTGGTCTGGACGTGGACGGCGTTGCCCAGGAAACTCTAACCTTCCATCTTCTCTTCTTGCCCACTTCTCTGTTCCTTTCTCCAGTCACATTCTGGTCTGGTGGTTCCGGTGGCGGTGGGGGCGCATTCCCCACTTCCTCACTTTCTTTTCTGCGAACAATTTTGCGTACACAAGCACTGGTCACCGGCAACGCACCAAGAGGTTCTGGTGGTGACGGTTCAGCCTTGATTCGTTCTGTTACAACAAGCTGTTTCGGCTCCGATTGTACCAACGATGGCCCAAGACCTGTTGAAACTCTCATGGACTCCGAACTAGCCATTTCTTCACTGAAATTCCGCATTCCTTTCCGGTGTGTAGTTTTCTTGGAAGCGATTCTTGAATCTTTGGTTCCTCGACTTCTTCTCCACCTTACCGTGATGCCTCTCATCTTAAGTGCCAAACCAACATTCTGCTTAGACCATATTTGGACCTTGCAATATTCAGTTTCCACCTCTGATTTCTTGCTTCCCAATGAAGATGTAGTTGTGCCTTGTTTCTTGGAATTCTGATTTGAAGACTCTTCTTTTCCAAGAACAGTTTCTTCAATTCTGTCCTCCACAAGATTATGCTGATCAGGAGTCTGTTTCGTGTCAATGAAATTCCCCAACTTGGGAATTCCATTGCTATCATCGGTGAGCACCACTGGCAGCCGCTTTGCTTGGCTCGACGATTCTGTTTGCTGTTGTTGCCACACAGCAATGAACATCTCCTCTATGCGGGCGAATGATTCTTCTAAGCGACGCTGATTGCGGATCTCCAATTCTTGAAATCTTCGTTCCAATTCTTCAATTCTGGAATTCATTGTGGTTGAAACGAATTTCTTGCACACAACGGATTTCCACGCGGATCGGGACTCGCTTTGATACCAGTTGATAGGTACCAACTAGTATTATTGAACGAATTAGGATGATTACAATGTATCCCTAGAGTATTCGAGAGGCTCTAGACTCTCCATAGTGCCATAAGGCTACAATTCTTTACAAATGATTACATGCCCTCCTCCCTAATCCCTCTTCTCTATTTATAGGCTATATGCCTACCAACTCAACCAACTAACAAATTGCTAACTAATATAACAAACATTAACTAACTCTAACTACTATAACTAACTACTATTAACAGGCCTATCAAAGCTCTCCAACATTATTCTGTACTAAGGGGCTTTTCCTTATGTTCTAGCACTAATACTAATTGGTTCTATCAGCATATAAGCTGATCAATCATGCTTTTAGATGTTAGTTATAAATCAGGGAAACTGTGGCATTGTTATGTACCTTGTGTGGCTCTCTTAAAATTCCTCTAGGTTGATTACTATATATATATATTAGGTCCTTGGAACATTTTTCTGGTTAAGTTAGGAAGAGAACTTTGCTTGGTTACAGTTTGTTTTCAACCTCTGTCTGTAACATAATTGATGTAGAATGACAGAACAATAAACCCATAATACTTCTCTGGGGTAGATTATTAGTTTGACTCGGGTTACAGATACCCTAAGAAGAAACCAAAATCTCAATATTCTTAATTATGCAAAACAAGGGTTGAATATTTGCATTGATGGTCTTGTATTGATATTGTAACCAGAAGCCGTACTATGGTAACATCCAAGGTTAACAACAACAACAAATAATAACTAACGGTGTGTTTACTTTTTGAAAACATTTTCAATTTTTGTTTTCTAAAATCTGCATTCATTTTAAATTGCTGTCTAAAAGGTGAAAGGCTCTTGCAACGAACAATTGGGGGTTAGTTGTCGGACTTTCCTCAGTCTGTTTTTTGAAATTTAAGAAATTACCTTGCAATGTAAAGTATCTCTCGAATTAGTTCAATGCATCTTAAGATGCATGATAAAATGTTTTCATTTGAATGACATGCTGGATTGATTTGATGATACCATTTGCATCAATTAAGGTAACCCTTGTTGGTTAGTTAATTCAGTTAGCTAGTTAGTAATTTAGGAGTTAGTTAGGCCCAACAAGGCATTTTGCTTATAAATGGTGATTAGAAAGAAGTCATTTGAGTAATTGGGGCCTTAAGGCATTTGGGTGGTGCAGACCCTTGAAGCTCTGCAACATTATTCTGTACTAAGGGGATTTTTCTGATGTTCTAGCACTAATACCATTTGGTTCTATCAGCATATAAGCTGATCAATCATGCTTTTAGATGTTAGTTATAAATCTGGGGAAACTGTGGCATTGTTATGTACCTTCTGTGGCTCTCTTATTTGAAGTTGACCATGAAAAAAAAATTGAAGCCTCTGGTAGAACTGACATCATATCGTCTTATGATTCTGAATGCAGATACACAACGAGCTAATGAGCTGTCCTGCAATGGCTGTGTTGCTTTCATGTTTTTGGAAACATCTTTGTTTTGTGTTGCTTGTTTAGCTATAAAACTGTAACTATATTCTAAGATATGATTTGTAAATAATCATAGAATTCTAATGCAAATGATTATTATCCTAGAATTTTACTTTTTTTTTATAGAGAATTAGTCAATTAACCTGATCTACATTTAATGAGAAAGGCTTAATCCATTTCATGAATGGTTGAAAAAAAAGGTTTTTTTGTGGAAACGTGATTTATTTTTTGAAATCGTTGTTTGTAGTTTGATCACAGTACAACAACCCTTGCTTTTAAGCTTGATGACTGCGTTATTGTTGCCGTCGATGCTCGCATCACAATTTCAATTTCGAATAACAATGAACCTATTATAAGTAAGTGATTTGTTCTAACTTTGGACTTTTCTACACTTAATAATTTACACTTATAAACTTTCAAATTATAACAGTTACAGATGCCGCTGATAAAGCAACAATCATATGTGATAGATTCATATTTGCTTATTCGGGATATGTTGCTAATGCAGAAAGTTGTATTACTCAATTTGAGCAGGTGCTATTGGTAAATAAACACAACTTAGGGAGACAGCTATCAACTCAAGAAGTCTCGGAATTATTTGCTCTATGCTTGTTATTTTGGTTTGTGGAAGTTGATCGCCACAATTGCTATTTCTCTACTCTTATCTCAGGCTTCGATAATTCAGTAAGTGTCAAAAAAAAAATTTGCCTGCTGCTTGTATTGGTTTAAACCGTTTTAAATTGCTATTAATTTTTCCATTTTTAGGGAAGTGCGGTGTTCTTGGTGGACATCTTTGCATCGGTTTACAGTATTCCAACTTATGGAGTAATAGGTTCAGGCTCACAATATGCTACTAAAATTCTCAAAGCGAAATTGTCTCGGGACAATTTCGTCAAAATCATGACTGAGGACGATGTTCGAACACTTGCACGCAGAGCAATCAGAAATTCTGCAAGATGTGATCCATGTACGGGTGGAAGGATTTTCGGTGAGCAACAATATATTAGATTTGAATTTTAGTATATTACAAATTATTAAAGAAATTACCTTGCAATGTAAAGTATCTCTCGAATTAGTTCAATGCATCTTAAGATGCATGATAAAATGTTTTTATTTGAATGACATGCTGGATTGATTTGATGATACCATTTGCATCAATTAAGGTAACCCTTGTTGGTTAGTTAATTGAGTTAGCTAGTTAGTAATTTAGGAGTTAGTTTGGCCCAATAAGGCATTTTGCTTATAAATACTGATTAGAAAGAAGTCATTTGAGTAATTGGGGCCTTAAGGCATTTGGGTTGTGCAGACCCTTGAAGCTCTCCAACATTATTCTGTACTAAGGGGATTTTCCTTATGTTATAGCAATAATACTAATTGGTTCTATCAGCATATAAGCTGATCAATCATGCTTTTAGATGTTAGTTATAAATCTGGGGAAACTGTGGCATTGTTATGTACCTTGTGTGGCTCTCTTAAAATTCCTCTACGTTGATTACTATATATATATATTAGGTCCTTGGAACATTTTTCTGGTTAAGTTAGGAAGAGAACTTTGCTTGGTTACAGTTTGTTTTCAACCTCTGTCTGTAACATAATTGATGTAGAATGACAGAACAATAAACCCAT
Organism: Astragalus glycyphyllos; assembly: GCA_963573325.1. Taxonomy (NCBI): domain Eukaryota; kingdom Viridiplantae; phylum Streptophyta; class Magnoliopsida; order Fabales; family Fabaceae; genus Astragalus; species Astragalus glycyphyllos. The sequence continues at coordinate 23,496,978 of OY754308.1, forward strand.
AATACTTCTCTGGGGTAGATTATTAGTTTGACTCGGGTTACAGATACCCTGAGAAGAAACCAAAATCTCAATATTCTTAATTATGCAAAACAAGGGTTGAATATTTGCATTGATGGTCTTGTATTGATATTATAACCAAAAGCCCTGATATGGTAACATCCAAGGTTAACAACAACCACAAATTATAACTAACGGTGTGTTTACTTTTTGAAAACATTTTCAATTTTTATTTTCTAAAATCTACATTCATTTTAAATTGCTGTCTAAAAGGTGAAAGGCTCTTGGAACGAACAATTGGGGGTTAGTTGTCGGACTTTCCTCAGTCTGCTTTTTGAAATTTAAGAAATTACCTTGCAATGTAAAGTATCTCTCGAATTAGTTCAATGCATCTTAAGATGCATGATAAAATGTTTTCATTTGAATGACATGCTGGATTGATTTGATGATACCATTTGCATCAATTAAGGTAACCCTTGTTGGTTAGTTAATTGAGTTAGCTAGTTAGTAATTTAGGAGTTAGTTAGGCCCAATAATGCATTTTGCTTATAAATAGTGATTAAAAAGAAGTCATTTGAGTAATTGGGGCCTTAAGGCATTTTGGTGGTGCAGGCCCTTGAAGATCTGCAACATTATTCTGTACCAAGGGGATTTTCCTGATGTTCTAGCACTAATACTAATTGGTTCTATCAGCATATAAGCTGATCAATCATGCTTTTAGATGTTAGTTATAAATCTGGGGAAACTGTGGCATTGTTATGTACCTTGTGTGGCTCTCTTAAAATTCCTCTAGGTTGATTACTATATATATATATATATTAGGTCCTTGGAACATTTTTCTGGTTAAGTTAGGAAGAGAACTTTGCTTGGTTACAGTTTGTTTTCAACCTCTGTCTGTAACATAATTGATGTAGAATGACAGAACAATAAACCCATAATACTTCTCTGGGGTAGATTATTAGTTTGACTCGGGTTACAGATACCCTAAGAAAAAACAAAAATCTCAATATTCTTAATTATGCAAAACAAGGGTTGAATATTTGCATTGATGGTCTTGTATTGATATTGTAACCAGAAGCCGTAATATGGTAACATCCAAGGTTAACAACAACAACAAATAATAACTAACGGTGTGTTTACTTTTTGAAAACATTTTCAATTTTTATTTTCTAAAATCTGCATTCATTTTAAATTGCTGTCTAAAAGGTGAAAGGCTCTTGGAACGAACAATTGGGGGTTAGTTGTCGGACTTTCCTCAGTCTGTTTTTTGAAATTTAAGAAATTACCTTGCAATGTAAAGTATCTCTCGAATTAGTTCAATGCATCTTAAGATGCATGATAAAATGTTTTCATTTGAATGACATGCTGGATTGATTTGATGATACCATTTGCATCAATTAAGGTAACCCTTGTTGGTTAGTTAGTTGAGTCAGCTAGTTAGTAATTTAGGAGTTAGTTAGGCCCAATAATGCATTTTGCTTATAAATAGTGATTAGAAAGAAGTCATTTGAGTAATTGGGGCCTTAAGGCATTTTGGTGGTGCAGGCCCTTGAAGTTCTGCAACATTATTCTGTACTAAGGGGATTTTTCTGATGTTCTAGCACTAATACTAATTGGTTCTATCAGCATATAAGCTGATCAATCATGCTTTTAGATGTTAGTTATAAATCTGGGGAAACTGTGGCATTGTTATGTACCTTCTGTGGCTCTCTTATTTGAAGTTGACCATGAAAAAAAAATTGAAGCCTCTGGTAGAACTGACATCATATCGTCTTATGATTCTGAATGCAGATACACAACCAGCTAATGAGCTGTCCTGCAATGGCTGTGTTGCTTTCACGTTTTTTGAAACATCTTTGTTTTGTGTTGCTTGTTTAGCTATAAAACTGTAACTATATTCTAAGTTATGATTTGTAAATAATCATAGAATTCTAATGCAAATGATTATTATCCTAGAATTTTACTTTTTTTTTCAGAGAACTTGTCAATTAACCTGATCTACATTTAATGAGAAAGGCTTAATCCATTTCATGAATGGTTGAAAAAAAAGGTTTTTTTGGGGAAACGTTATTTATTTTTTGAAATCGTTGTTTGTAGTTTGCTCACGGTACAACAACCCTTGCTTTTAAGCTTGATGACTGCGTTATTGTTGCCGTCGATGCTCGCATCACAATTTCAATTTCGAATAACAACGAACCTATTATAAGTAAGTGATTTATTCTAACTTTGGACTTTTCTACACTTAATAATTTACACTTATAAACTTTCAAATTATAACAGTTACTGATGCTGCTGATAAAGCAACAATCATAATGATAGATTCATATTTGCTTATTAGGGATATGTTGCTACGGCAGAAAGTTGTATTACTCAATTTGAGCAGGTGCTATTGGTAAATAAACACAACTTAGGGAGACACCTATCAACTCAAGAAGTCTCGGAATTATTTGCTCTATGCTTGTTATTTTGGTTGGTGGAAGTTGATCGCCACAATTGCTATTTCTTCTACTCTTATATCAGGCTTCGATAATTCAGTAAGTGTCAAAAAAAAATTTTGCCTGCTGCTTGTTCTGGTTTAAACCATTTTAAATTGCTATTAATTTTTCCATTTTTAGGGAAGTGCGGTGTTCTTGGTGGACATCTTTGCATCGGTTTACAGTATTCCAACTTATGGAGTAATAGGTTCAGGCTCACAATATGCTAATGAAATTCTCAAAGCAAAATTGTCTCGGGACAATTTCGTCGAAATCATGACTGAGGACGATGTTCGAACACTTACACGCAGAGCAATCAAAAATTCTGCAAGATGTGATCCATGTACGGGTGGAAGGATTTTCGGTGAGCAACAATATATTAGATTTGAATTTTAGTATATTACAAATTATTAAAGAAATTACCTTGCAATGTAAAGTATCTCTCGAATTAGTTCAATGCATCTTAAGATGCATGATAAAATGTTTTTATTTGAATGACATGCTGGATTGATTTGATGATACCATTTGCATCAATTAAGGTAACCCTTGTTGGTTAGTTAATTGAGTTAGCTAGTTAGTAATTTAGGAGTTAGTTAGGCCCAATAAGGCATTTTGCTTATAAATAGTGATTAGAAAGAAGTCATTTGAGTAATTGGGGCCTTAAGGCATTTGGGTTGTGCAGACCCTTGAAGCTCTCCAACATTATTCTGTACTAAGGGGATTTTCCTTATGTTATAGCACTAATACTAATTGGTTCTATCAGCATATAAGCTGATCAATCATGCTTTTAGATGTTAGTTATAAATCTGGGGAAACTGTGGCATTGTTATGTACCTTGTGTGGCTCTCTTAAAATTCCTCTAGGTTGATTACTATATATATATATATTAGGTCCTTGGAACATTTTTCTGGTTAAGTTAGGAAGAGAACTTTGCTTGGTTACAGTTTGTTTTCAACCTCTGTCTGTAACATAATTGATGTAGAATGACAGAACAATAAACCCATAATACTTCTCTGGGGTAGATTATTAGTTTGACTCGGGTTACAGATACCCTGAGAAGAAACCAAAATCTCAATATTCTTAATTATGCAAAACAAGGGTTGAATATTTGCATTGATGGTCTTGTATTGATATTATAACCAAAAGCCCTGATATGGTAACATCCAAGGTTAACAACAACAACAACAAATAATAACTAACGGTGTGTTTACTTTTTGAAAACATTTTCAATTTTTATTTTCTAAAATCTGCATTCATTTTAAATTGATGTCTAGAAAGTGAAAGGCTCTTGGAACGAACAATTGGGGATTAGTTGTTGGACTTCCCCTCATTCTATTTTTTGAAATTTAGAAATTACCTTGCAATGTAAAGTATCTCTCGAATTAGTTCAGTGCATCTTAAGATGCATGATAAAATGTTTTTATTTGAATGACATGCTGGATTGATTTGATGATACCATTTGCATAAATTAAGGTAACCCTTGTTGGTTAGTTAATTGAGCTAGCTAGTTAGTAATTTAGGAGTTAGTTAGGCCCAATAAGGCATTTTGCTTATAAATAGTGATTAGAAAGAAGTCATTTGAGTAATTGGGGCCTTAAGGCATTTGGGTGGTGCAAACCCTTGAAGCTCTGCAACATTATTCTGTACTAAGGAGATTTTCCTGATGTTCTAGCACTAATACCAATTGGTTCTATCAGCATATAAGCTGATCAATCATGCTTTTAGATGTTATAAATCTGGGGAAACTGTGGCATTGTTATGTACTTTCTGTGGCTCTCTTATTTGAAGTTGACCATGAAATAAAATTGAAGCCTAAGCCTAGAATTTAATGAGAAGCTTAATCCATTTCATTAATGATTTTCAAAATTTTAGTATAACTTTTTTGTAATAACTAACATTTATACAACGTTTGGTATTTAGTCTGGTATGTAGGAACAAAAGGCTGCCGTCTATTGAGCGAAGAAGTTATGACTCCAGATGACTTGTCCTTAGAGGAAGATATTAAAGATATCATTGACATGCTAATAGAACTTTAGTTTTTTTTTGTTTCCAGATATTAAAGACATCACATGCTAAATATAGCACTGCTAGGGACATGCCAATAGAAATAGACATGGCAAAAATAGAAGTTACGATCTTTAAAGATTTTGACCTGACACATGAAAGTGGAGATTTTTGTATGTCTCGAATGTCAGAAGAAAGCTAGCTCTATGATTGATAAAAAAAAAAGATCATAAGGTGTTTGAAAAAGGGAGCTCGGATCATGTATCCCCATTAGCAATGAGATTCAAGCATAAATTGAAATTAATTTGATTTGGTATATGGCTTGTCTGCATATCAACGATTGTATGAAGGTACTAGGATTAATAGTCCTAAATTTGAACAAAACTCCACACTGCATAAAGTAGAATATTAATATTAATACATGAGATGTGAGCAGTAAGAGAATGTTTGAGAGCTTCCTTTTGTTTGAGAGCTTTATGAAAGGAGGAAAAGAAAAAGAAGGATTTTCAAGTGATCCTCCAAAATCAACCTATATTAATTTTTATGAACAATTTTTAAAGGTCTCTCTCTCTCTCTCTCTCTCTGTTCGCTTTGACTTCTTTCATTCCCTTTTCCCAACATCCAAATATACCCAACAACTCAATGGAGATGGAATCTGGGAGAAGAAAATAACCTATACAGTTGCTAGACAATGATGAACGGCATATTCAAAGGAGAAAAGAAACAACCTTTCTAATATGCTCATGTAAGCACTACTAGCACATTGTGTCATTTTCTCCAGCCATAGCCTTTGCCTATGCATAATTGACAAACATTTACTGATTTACATTTAACTCGAGACAAATTCATACCTGACAATAGAACCACAATCTTTGAAGATAAAGTCTCCCAAGCTGAAATTGGTGCTCGAGTTGTGCCACCATGGCCTGGTAATCCTGGTAAAGATAATCATATGACGGTAAAAGCATATTTTTATTCAAATTGCACATTTTAAGCAAAAGATATGATATATGCAGAGAACTAAATATGAGAGGAGTTTTAATATGAGAGGACTAAATATGGACCGTAAAACCATACATGGATGGTCGTGATTAAAACTTGTTTAGTGATCACACGATCACTTAAAAAAGTCGCATACTTTTTGTCTTAATCTTAACCATTTATGATTATATATATGTGTGTGTGTGTGTGTGTGTGTGATAACTCATCCTTAGAACTAAAGAAATTGTTAAGCATTACATTTTCCTATCAAAATAAACCAGCAAAAAAATTATAAATACATCATTAAATAGTTAGAACACTTTGTTTCTTTGCAAAAAAAGATTCTAAAAGAAAACGATGAGCTCTTGAACTATTTTCCCCCTTCAATTCACCCATGACCCATCTACTACTAAAAGCAAAACAATTTAAGGCCTTTCATCCCCTAGTTAGTCATCATCACAAAAAATTGAATTTTTTGGTACCGACCGTATCCCTTTTCATTTCCAGCCAAATGGAAGTGTCGGTTAGCTGTAAGAGTCATGTCCGCAACATGTTGGAGCCAGGAAAAAATCGTGTCCCGACACTAAAATAAAGTGTCCAACTAATCTCGTGGTGTTGCATGAACGTGGAACACATGTCAGACACTCAGACATATTTTAAACCTTAAGTGTCGGTGCTACTAGGTACACTACAAGGATACTAAATCTAGTGGTTTTCAATCTTAAAAAGCCATGTAGTCCACAAAATGGATAGAAACAAACCAAATGCACATATTACCATTATTTATTTTTTAAAAATTGGGGAATGCGGAAATTTTATTAACGAGTGGCACTAATGGCCATTTTACAACTATCTCAAAGGGGATTTGAACTCAGCACCTTGAGGATACAAGGCTAAGCTATTACCACTGACCTAGCACCTCTCAAGTGTATTGCCATTCTTTAGAAAAGGGTATTCTCATAATAAAAAGTGCACACTAAAGTTCCTCCTGGACTATGATTTTTTTATCTACCCCACCCCGGACATAAGATAAAGGTAATGCACTGTAAACTTCGTTTGGAAAAAAATTAGAAGGTACTAGTTGAGGCATAGAGAGCCAGCATCATGCATTAAACATTATCACTTGAAAGTAATGCACTGTAAGATTCGTTGGGAAAATAATCAGAAGCTAATAATTGAGGTATGCAGAGCCAGCATCATGCATTAAAATAACAGGTTAACAATGGAAGTTTAGGGCCAGTTATAAAAGTGAACATATATTCAAGAAGAAAATAATTACTTCACGTGAAATGTAAATCGACCAACTGACTCACAGTTCAGAAAAACATACGAGAAGTAGTGCCCTAAGCGCAGCAGAAAATGCATGATTAACTAAGCCATTCTGGAACTGAGACCTTGATTCCACAAATTGGTTGATCAACAGAAAGCTCCTACCGAGAGTGAATATTCGTTTTGCCAACTCCTGCGACAACAAAAAATACAACTTAGGCAAAACCATTGCCATTGTCACTTTAGCTTAGTTTTTCATCTAATATCCTATAAGAACTATCACCACAAAGCAAAATATGAAGGTTTAACACCTCTAATGTTATGACTGCAGCTCAAAACACAGCAGCAACAATTATGCAAATCTCACCTGCAGTGCCAAACAATAAATGACCTGCAATTATTCTATAGAGGATTCATGAATTTTGAATTTACCCTGCAGTTATTCTATGAGACACCGGAACATAGCAATACCGGAAAAAAAACACTAGAAATTATACCATATAAAATATATTATTCCCAAAGGGTAGACATGGCCTACATATATAGGTACCACAACACTATTTGGCACAACATATGTGCTTGTAGAACTAATTTACAAATTTACAAAATCACTTACAAACTGAGCATCATCTTCCATAAGCTCTGGAATTGCCATGCGAATCGGTTAATACCTTTCTGGTAGTCAAGTCTTTGGATGAATGCAATCTACAACTTCCAACTTAGATCAATACCAGAATGAGTGAGAGAGGATTTTATTTTACCAAGTAGAAAACAAAAACCTACCAACAGACAATCGGGAGACCCAATTCGTTCTGCAAATCAATCGTGCATTTAACTTGTACGTTACAGGAAAATAAATCGTCAAGTTGTTGGTGTTGAGGCAACAGAGAGGCATGAAGGACATAATATGCGGAGCTTTTATTTTTACTCCCAACAAATCTATAAAAAACGATATCATGGTCAAACGGAAAATCAACAATCAAAATCCTACAAGCAGAAAATCAATACAATAAGAAATAAAGGGGAGAATAAAAGTTCAAACTAAAAACTGAACCGTTTCATTCACAAAGAAAATAAAATATTGAAACTTGAGAGAGACCCGGTACAAACAACACCTCTTTCCACCATCCATTTTTCCCTTTGGAGAAAGAGAGCACTTAGACATGGTTACCGTTGGATCCAGATTAGCTCCATTCACTCTTTTCTCCTGTCACTCCAGTCAGAGCAATCCACTCCGTTGGATGAATCTAACACCCAATTAGTCTGCCACCGCTAAGATAATTCACCTACTTTCTTTATTTTATGCAGAAAAAATTGGGAGTTACAAGAAAAGAAAAACAAGCAATTAATTGGTTTTAAGGATTAGTGTGCCCTGCAGAATCAATAGGAAAAAAATTAGATTAGTGCTTCGTGAAGAATAAAGCAACATTAAATTATGGCAAAGAAAAAGTAGATTTCAATGAAAAAAACATCAGCAACAACAAAGCATAGTAGCAAGTTTGATGAAATAGAAAAACAGCAAACGGAAGAGTTGACAGAAAGTGCGGCTTAGATTTCCGCCGAAGACGTCAGAAACGCTCAGAGACTTGAAATCGTGGTGTTCTGTCACCAAAGCCTTCTGATGCATGGTGTCTCTCGATCCGGATCTGGTCTCTTGGTCTCTTGATCCAGAACTACAAAATTCGGAATAAAAAATTCTAATTCTAATTCTAATATTTTACAAATAAAAACCGAATCCGATGAAAAAAAGCAATTTTTTTGATATTGTTTCATTAATATTGAAACGCAGCACTTAGACATGGTTATGATAGATCTAGAAATTGCGGTGTTCTGTCATCGGGTGAAAATGAAGCCACTTCCGTCCGTTTCAGTCGTCGGGTTAAGCGGGTGACGGTTCAGAGGGTGACCGGTTCAACGGGTGGGTTTGTTCCGTTGCATAAAATGAACTCACTCCATTGCTTCTGCGGGCTCCCTTGTTGGTAATTGGTTGTTGAACCCTCCATCTGCTCCCGTGCGGCTCGCCGAGGTTGTTTGTTGATTCCTCTCTCTCCCCCTCTCTCCCCCCTAGATTCGGTCAATCTCGCTAGTGTATCTAGTTTATTTTTTTACCAAAAAGTATCTAGTTTTGGTCACACGCAACTTTAACTAGTTATCTCCGCAAGTACAACGCAAGTGTAACTTCAATGGACCAATATTTTAAAACTCAGACTAGTGATTGACTCGGTGAAGGTATCGAGTCATTGGGTCAATGATTAGACCGAGGGTAGACAATTGAACCGTATGACAATGACCCGGTTTGAATTAAAAAATTCTCGAATTTTCAAGACATATAAATTTCATACTGGTAAAACTTAATTTGCTAAAGTTACACATCATGCCAAAAAAAGTCTAAAACGGCTTAAAACAGTGTTGTTTTCGCATTTTTGGGTTTTTTTAATATAATAAAAATGCAAAACCCGGTCCGGTTTTCGCAAAAACCACCGGGTCACCAGCTTTCGCCAAAAACCGGGTCAAGCCGGTTCCCGCAAAGTCACTGCATTTCCAATCCACGACATGGCTCGAGTCGATTTTTAAAACATTAAAGTGGGCACCCCCAATTTTTGTATATTCTCAAATTGCCCTCACGTGAGACGCAGGTGGATGTTGAAAAAACATATGGTTCGGCGCACGGATGACCGAACTAGTTCGATGGCACCTCCACCGAGTATTAGAAAAACGGTTTGGTTACACCAGATCTGAACCGATTCGGAGGAAGATCCACCGAACCATTGTGAGGGGATGTGTGGTTGAAATGCTGATGATTTGGGAAGGTTCGGACACTCACTTTCCGAACTGGTTCGGCCAACGGTGGTCCGAACCTGTCCGTTACTACACAGAAACTTTAAGTTTCTGGACAGAAACTTTAAGGCCAAAATTGGTCCAAAACTAGAGTAATTCCACCTTTAAATTTAGATACTAACAATAAAATAACTACGTTAATTGAACTTAATTTCAAAAACGAATGTGATATTGTCTTGATACATTACTTGTCTTAATACATAACCAATATCAAAATTCACAAACATCAATCAAATAAACATCAATCTTTGTCTAAGTCAATACAAGCAGGACCACCTAAACCTAAGGTTAAAGCTTTTGAGTGTTGCAAGCGTCCTGTGAATGGGTTAGGCCAATCCTTTGCTATGTCTTTCTTGAATTTTGTCCCGCTACTTATTCCTGGCATCGGGAAACCTCTCTTCATAATCACAGATACGAAGTGGTTACCCGTGAAGCATAGGTGGTACATCGGTGCATTCTTGATTGGTGCAATTTGAAATGGATAAACCGAAAAGGAAAGATGACGAGACCAGCAAACAAACACGACCTTGTATTTATTTGCAACCAAATAAGCACATTCTGGGAGAGTCATCCAATTCTCCGATCCTTTTATTTCCCTATGTTGTTTCATCAAAGTCTTCATAACATAATTGACTTTGCCCATCCCATTAAACAAGTTTGAGTACAAATCGTAGTCTCACTGAACCTCTTCAAATAAGTCTTTCCTCACGCTCCACTGATCTTCGTCACCCCTTCCAAGAAGTGCATCAATGCACTGAAAACCACAGTTACCGCCACCTTCCACATTCACTATATCCTCAACAAAACGATGTATCTCTATAGGCAAACAACTTATGAATTCGTTATATGCATCTGACCAAATGATATCAGTGGTAGGCTTTAGTGTAAGCCCTTGAATTTGAGTTACTGCATGTTGGAACTTGTAGTTTGGGTTGGTTTTTCGATCAATGATGGAAGAGGATTGATCTTTTTTGGTAACGGCGGTGTAGGAGCTCCACTTTTAGACATTTTCGGTTTAGGTAACTGAAATGTACTTGGGGTGGAACTTCTACTTTGCCCTGGAGTTGATGACATTGATACCGGAATGCCTCTTAGCATCCAAGAAAAAGCTGTGGTTCTTAGACAGTGGATGGTCGATGCACATGACAGGAGAAAAGGGTAAATTTCTCTCATTGGAGAGAATTGATGGAGGCCGTGTTGTCTTTGGCAATGATGACAAGGCTCACATCAAAGGTATAGGTACTATAGATAATTTATCTTCTCCCAAAATAAAAAATGTTCAGTATGTAGAAGGTTTGAAGCATAATCTTTTAAGCATTAGTCAATTGTGTGATAGTGGTCATAAAGTGTATTTTAAATCTGATAAATGTTTTATTAAAGAAGTCTCATCTGGAAAAGTATTGTTTACTGCATCTAGGAATAAAAATCTATATAGTCTAAGTCTTGATGAATTATCTCAAAAAACTTGCCTTATGTCTTCTGATAATGACAAATGGATTTGGCACAAAATAGCTGGTCACACAAGCATGCAAACCATTTCAAAACTTTCCAAAAAGGAACTAGTAAGGGGGCTACCTAAAATAAGCTTTGAAAAAGATAGAATGTGTGAAGCATGTGTTCATGGAAAACATGTAAAGTCAAGTTTTAAACCTAAAAATATGATCACCTCTCAAAAACCACTTGAGCTGTTACACATTGATTTATTTGGCCCTACTAAAACTGCTAGCCTTAGTGGGAAGAAATATGGTTTTTTGATTGTTGATGATTTCTCCAGATTCACATGGGTTCTATTTTTGAAAAACAAGGATGAAGCCTTCAAAATGAAAAAGGAACAAATGTTATTTCTGTTAGAAGTGATCATGGGGGAGAATTTGAAAATATATCTTTTCAAAACTTTTTTGAGGAAAATGGAACTTCTCATAATTTCTCTTGTCCAAGAACCCCACAACAAAATGGTGTTGTGGAAAGAAAAAACAGAACCTTGCAAGAAATGGCAAGAACAATTTTGAATGATGCAAACATTGAAAAAAAATTTGGGCAGAAGCTGTGAATGCATCATGCTACATTCTAAATAGAGTTTCCATTAGGAAAAATGTTGAGAAAAACCCTTAGGAACTTTGGAAAAACAAAAAACCAAACATATCCTACTTTAGGGTGTTTGGATGCACTTGTTTCATTTTAAATAACAAAGACAATTTGGGAAAGTTTGACTCAAAATCTGACAAAGGAATCTTTCTTGGTTATTCAACAACATCTAAGGCTTATAGAGTATATAACCTTAGGACTCAAACTGTAGAAGAAAGCATGCATGTTATTTTTAGTGAAACTAACATTGCAGGTGAAGTGATTGATGTGGAAGAACTAAATGCTGGCAAAGAAGATGGCAAAGCTACAGAAAATACAGTTGAGAAGGATGAGCAAGATACATCTCCTCAACCTTCACAAGGCTCAAACAAGGCCATAGAAGCTTCTGTCCAACCTTCACAAATGCCACAAAGCTGGAGATTAGTAGTTCATCATCCTCAAGACCAAATCATTGGTGACACTTCAGATCCTGTCAGAACCAAAACTTCATTCAGAAACAATGCTGCTGGAATGGCACTCTTATCTGATATTGAACCAAAATCAATCAATGAGGCCATACAAGAAGAGTCTTGGATAGAGGCTATGACTGAAGAACTAACTCAATTTGAAAAGAATGAGGTATGGAATCTAGTACCTCCTCCTAAGCATCAATCAGTCCTAGGAACAAGATGGGTGTTCAGAAACAAGCTAGATGAAAATGGTAAGGTTGTGAGGAACAAGGCAAGACTTGTTGCTCAAGGGTATAACCAACAGAAAGGTATTGACTATGATGAAACCTTTGCTCCAGTTGCAAGATTGGAAGCAATTAGAATTTTACTTGCATTTGCTGCTCATAAAAACTTCAAATTATTTCAAATGGATGTGAAAAGTGCTTTTTTAAATGGCTTCTTGAATGAAGAAGTTTATGTCAATCAACCTCCTCTTGGTTTTGTTGATCAAAAGAAACCTAATCATGTCTTTAAACTTACCAAAGCTCTATATGGGCTCAAGCAAGCTCCCAGAGCTTGGTACGAAAGGTTAAGTAGCTCTTTGATCAAAAATGATTTTACAAGAGGAAAAATAGACACTACTTTATTCAAAAAACCTCTTGAAAAAGATTTGTTGATTGTTCAAATTTATGTAGATGATATCATTTTTGGATCAACAAATAAAAAATTGTGCAAAGATTTTGGAAATCTCATGAGTATGATGGGTGAGTTAAGATTTTTCCTTGGATTGCAAATTAAACAGCTTGATGAAGGTATCTTTATATGTCAAGAAAAGTACATTAAAGACCTTCTCAAGAAATACAAAATGAGTGAGGCAAAAGCCATGGCAACACCTATGCATCCTTCATCACAAGTTGAGAAGGATGAAGAGGGAAAACCAATATCTGAGAAGGAATACAGAGGTATGATAGGCTCACTATTATATTTAACTGCCAGTAGACCAGATATTGTGTTCTTAGTTGGCCTATGTGCTAGATTTCAAGTTTCACCTAAGGAATCTCATCTCACTGCTACGAAAAGAATTTTCAGATACTTAGTTGGTACTACAGGTGTTGGCTTGTGGTACAAGAAAGGTACTCCTTTTAATCTTACTGCTTTTTGTGATGATGATTATGCTGGTGATAAGATTGACAGAAAGAGTACTAGTGGATCATGTCAAATACTGGGAGAATCCTTAATTTCTTGGTCCTGTAGAAAGCAGAACACAATTGCATTATCAACAACTGAAGCAGAGTATGTATCTGCTGCTGGGTGTTGCTCACAACTTCTGTGGATCAAAAATCAATTGGAGGACTACTCACTAAGGTATTCTTGTATTCCCATTTATTGTGATAATACTAGTGCTATTAATTTATCAAAAAATCCCATCCAACATTCTAGGTCTAAACATATTGATATCAAGCATCACTTCGTACGTGATCATGTTCAAAAGAAGGATGTAGAATTAATTTTTGTTGACACCAAGCATTAATTAGCTGATATTTTCACAAAGCCTTTATTAGAAGGAAGTTTTAATTTTATTAAAAAGGCCTTGCATATTTTAGAATGTCCTTAAGATTAGAAGACTTGTCAAAAATTCCAAGCTTCACAAGGCTTGTGAAGGTTCACTAAGGAAAAATCAAATGAACGGTTAAAAGTAGCAAAGTAACCGTTAACTCTCAAGGAATTTATCCCTTGGTTGAAACGCTACAGTTATGTCCCATCATAACTGCACAACTTGTCACATCCCAACGGCTATTTCTAAAAAGTTGAAACCCATCCTTTCAACCAATCTCTTCTTTGCACAAGTTTCAATCAAAATCGACTCTTTCTCTCTTTTTATACTCTACGAAACTCTCTCTTCTCATCACTTAGTCAAAACCTCTCCCAAAATAGAATCATCAAACTTCAAACTTTCAGAAACCATGAAACCCACAAACGAAACCGAAGCTAATCCCTCTTCTCTTGAAACCAAAACTTCAAAATCATCATCTACTCCTACGAGAAGGTCAACAAGGATTAGACAAACATCATCTACCCCCATTGTAGGCCTTGGCTCTAAAATTTCAGAACCCATCGTCGTCACAAAAGAAGATTCAGAGGCAACAATCTCTGACATCATGATATCAATGAAGAAACAACCCTCTTTCAAGCGCAAATCTTCTCCTACACCAGAGGAATCCTCAAAGAAACCAAAGAAAGAATCTAAAGGAAATGAAAAAGCCTTTGAGGATAAAATGGATGACGAAGAACAAAATGATCACTAGTGGAAAAAAGGCATTTCATAACGGTTAAAAACGACATTTCATAACGGTTCACGAACAGATGCGGAAAAAGGAGATATGAAAAATAGGGACTTTTAACATCAGACACGGAACAGATGCGAAAAATACTTTCCATATCTGTTACCCGTACGTACGTTATAAAAAAAAGGCATTTTTATCAAATACAATCGTGTTTTTGACATCAGGTTTTTTTGAGAACCGATATTAAAAATAACTTTTCACATCAGTTTTCTGAGGGAACCGATATGAAAAATGTAGCTTTTTTAAAATAAAAAAAAATTGTTTCTTGACGTCATATAGCAAATCTTACTACCTGTAGCTTGTCATTTTAGAATGAACTAAAGGGAAGGTTTCCAATATGATATTCATAGATAATATGTTTTTGAGGAACCAAATAGTTGAACTTATGCGACCCTCAATTCCAAATAAAGGATGAAAACTAAAAACAATGAATAAAATCTTAACTAGCAGCATCCTTCTTCTCAGCCTTTCTAGATGGAGCCATCTTTTTTAATTCTTCAGCCTTTCTTTGACAACCAAACCAGTTGGATATCTTATCTTCGTATTTAACAATAACCTACAGGTAATTAACATTATAATTACTTTAATCCAACATTGAAACAAATATTTGAAATATATATAAATAGAAATAGAACAGATCAAAAGAATCAAAATTCTGCATGAATCAAAATTCTAAACAGATCAAAAGGAAGTATTGTTACCAATGAAGTATCTTTTGATCAAAATTCTGCATGAATCAAAATTCTAAACAGATCAAAATGAGATGAAATCGATTTAACAATTATTTATCACAACTCCAAATACTTGGGTTGGTAACACTATTGGTCACTATATCTGCAGATCCTACCCAGTGGAAAAAAGAAGAGATCAAAGTTGTAAGCTCAACTTGGAAAGTGGCTTTACACCGTTCCCATCACTATAAGAAAATATGCTAATTATGCAAACAAAATTCACTCAAAGCATGGTGAACTTATGCACACTAATCCAAAAGATGAAGTGATGGTCAACATTGTTAAGCCATTCAGCAAGTTGCTGAGTTTTTAGTTAGTTCAAATTGAAAGTGCATACTATAGAGAAATAAGCATACTTGTCAAATGGCGGATCAGAACATTTCCAATTTGAATCGGTCACAGCATCATGATGAATGCGGCAATCCTCTAACAATGACACATTAATAATGCAAAATAAAAACGGAGACATATATGATGAACACAAAACAACAAGACAGGGAAACCCAACTGAACAAATATTATGAATACAAAACCCAGCTGAACAAATAATTTATCCATTATCAACACAGAACAACAGCATAATTTATCCAGTATTAACACAAAACCAACAAACACAGGGAAAATCAATTTAGAACATCAATTAGGGACCCTCTAGTATTTATTGATTCTGAGTTACAGATTTGGGGGGAAATCAATTCAGCTCGTAGAAGTTAGAACTAACAAAGTAAATCAACAATTAGGGACCCTTGCATATAACTCCATGCATCAAAATTATTTGGTAGAGAAAAAATAATTCAGATTTCATACTATCACTATAATCTAACACTTCTATTCCACAAGAACATTGAAACAAAGAGAGTGAAATAATACAATTGAAGCTTATAAGTTCCACATTAAACTCAAGCTTTAGAACAGCATAAGATTAACCAACATTTCATACTACACACCAACATTACCCATACCAAATCAAAACCTAAATAAAACATCAAAATCCAATCAAAATGATATGTTTGCATAAGTAAAACAACATTACATTGTGAAGTCCAAACTCAAATTACAACAAAGACTATAAAGTGGCCTAATACCAAACCCCAATTCTTTTCTTTCTTTCATATTTATATAAAACAGAAATTAAAAGGAAACCTTAATATTTTCAACAGTGGCTCCGTAAGCCTCCTAGTCCGGTCCAGTGAGTCTGCAAAGTCTCCATTCCTTCAAAATACTAGCACCCATATCTTCATAAAACATAATAGCATTAACATTCTGATCAAGAACAACCCATTCAACTGTTCCATACCCCATTTTCACAACTTGTGAACAACAGAAGAAAGCAAAATTTCCCCAAACCCTTTCCTTCTATATGAACTGAAAATAAGACGGCGTGAAAACCATTGTACTTCCGCCTTTATTGCTCAAAACAACAGAAAAAGAAGAAAAAACCAGAAATAAGGGGGAAAATATCTTTAGACTAAAACTAAATAATGAAACTTACACAAAACAACAAAAGAAGAAAAACCCTAAAATGGTAATTTGAGAGAAAGAGAGAACCTGTGAGAGGAAGAAAACCCTTGTAATTTTGCATCCATTGCTCAATATCTTTAGAGATCAAAATTTCCCCTACTGATAACCACAAGCAAAAAGAAACGAAGGCTAAATTAGAGAGAAGACTGAATGGTAGGTTAAGTACTTAAAGAAATCGAGAAGGAGAGATCGAACCTGAGAGCGACTGGGATTCCATGATTGAAAGCCAACGACCTTTCACGAAGAGGCGACAAGCAACTAGAGTGTGAGGGCGAGGGGGTTGGTGGCGAGAGAGAAACGGCGAGGAGAAAAGATCGAGAGAGACAGAGTTTTGAGAGTGAGAGCGAGAGTGAGAGCGAGAGGGAAGGGACTACGCGAAAGAATTTTGGAAAATATTAGCATTTTCTATAACCGGCGTAGCATAGATCCGATATGAAAGACGTAAATTAACGTTTTCTATATCGGCTCGAGAGGCAACCGATATAAATATTGTAAAAATATTTGCAAAACTGCCACCGCGTCATTTTCAACATCAAGTTGTTTTTAACCGATATGGATTACTGATATAAAATGGCTTTTTTCCACTAGTGGATGAGGAAGCACAGGTTGAAATTCAACCTTCACAAGCCTACAATCCCAAGAAATGGACCAAAAGAGGCCTCCTAACAGGAAGGGTGTATCTATTTGAAGAGTTAAAATCATCTGGTTGGGATTTTATTCCATACGTTGCAAAACAGGGATGGTATAAACTACTAACTGAGGAAGAACCTATCTATCCAAATTTGGTCAGAGAGTTTTATGGAGGAATGATGGTCAACAAGGAAGGAACATGTTTGACCACTCAAGTAAAGGGAAAAGTTCTGATCATTACCACCAAAAGGCTATCTGATGCCTTAGGGATTCCTATGCATGGCATATCTGTATATGGTGATGATTGCTTTAGCAAAGTGGATATCACAAGAGAGAAAGTCCTAGAGGAACGATTGAAGGACCCAAAAGTCAATCCAGTCTCATCTTCTCTCAAGGATCACGCAAGAATCATGCACAATATGGTCATCCATTCTCTTTATCCTAGAGCCGGTGGATATGAAAGAATCAAACCTGCTAATCTTCTCCTTGATATGAATGTATCTCCTGCTGCAGAAGAAGAAGAAGAAGAAATTCAACTTACTCAAAACTCTCAACCAACTTTCACCAATATCAAAAGCTGTTCATGAGGTATGTCATGACATTGATACTGCTTTTACTGTTGATACACCAATGAATCCCCCTCAAGTGCAAGAAAATCAACCCCAAGTGAATTCCCCCACTGCTGAAAAGGAAGAAGCAACTGATGTTTTTGCTTAGTGGCGTGATCCACCCACTGAATCACCTGCAAAAACTGGTACTACCCTGCCTTCTGAGAATATTAACAAGTTACTTGCTTCAAAGACTCCCATTCCTGATTCCTCCACTCAAAAGCTCAATGAAGCTTCAAAGACTTGCCTACCCAATTTGGGTCCCTTAGCTCTTTCTGCAAAACCACTTTTGCTCTTCTCTCCTCCTCTGATAAGGGCCAACAAAGCAACAAACCATCTGTAGAAAGGGATGAGTCTCATCCTTCACAAGACAGGCTGGAGATCATGGAGAAATCCATGAAGAGAATGAGGGTGCAACATGAGAAGCAGATGAAGAAGATGAAATTAATGGAGAACAATTTGATGCTGAGCATTGGAATTCTTTAACAAGAGCAAAGGATTGAGGCACAGAGGCATTTTGCTTACCAACAATGGGTCACAGAGCATGTCATTCCACTGATTATCCCATCCATCACACCACCAAAATTTCCTCCACCAAAACCATTTCAGGATGTTCCACAACCTTCTGCTTCAACCAACTCATCTGATGATTCCTATCCTATAAAGTAGCAACCTAATTTTTGTTTCTGCCTGCCTTTTTGGTTGATGTCAAAAGGGGGAGAAAAGAGATTAAGTTTTAATCTGCTACTTAGTTAGGTGCCTTAGTGATTAATTGAGTTTTTGTAACAAGCTTAGTAAATCTTTTGTGATAGTCTAAGTATATGTGACTTTTGTGATAGTGTCACATATTTTGCACTCTTTTAATTTCTGTCAATTTTAATTTCTGTTGTATTGATAATTATCAAACTATATGTTCATTCACGACGATCCTGATGATTAGTGATAATTATCCTTTTGCTATGTGCTTGTTGTGAAAGTTAAAATTCTTTGAAAAAATCTGTTTGCACTTAAACTATTTATCCATTAAAACAGAAAACTTAAAACTTACTCACAAGTTTGTCATCACCAAAAAGGGGGAGATTGTTGGAATGAAAAATCTCCTTTCATGTTTTGATGATACAAACTTAAGTAAGGAATTAAGTTTTCTTGTTAATGTTATCTAACAAGTTTATTCTACGTGTGAAGAACAAGCCATCAAAGATAGCAAAATATGATACTACCCTAAGCTAAAAAGAACAAAGATATATGAAGGTAGAAAAGAGTTGTGAAGGTTGAAAAATGTGAAGGTTAAGTGAAGGTTGATCTCTTGTGAAAGTTGATCCTTGTGAAGGTTGACCAAAAGTCAACGCAAAAAGTCAACACATAGGGTGACCAAGTCAACACAACATTGACCAGAATTGAAAAATAGTGTGGCCCCACATTTATTTTGAAGATCCAGAATTGTGAAGGTTGAAGATGAAGATGAAGAACAAGTTCAAGAACAATTCATGAAGATCATCATCATCAAGCTTCTCAGCAGACAAACATGTTAGCTCACATTGATTGAAAATTAGAGAAGTTGTTGCTGTTGGAATCTCACAATAAATGAAGGAGGAACTCCATGATTATTCCTAGGCCAAACAAAACGTGTTTAAGGTTATAGGATGTGAAGCTTCAAATTACAACTGTAAAGCGGCTGTGAAAGTACAAGCCAGCTAAGGGAAAGCCAGAGTTCTGAATATAAAGCAACGGTGTCAACTTGTGAAGGTTGAAAAGCTAGCAGGAAGTACAACTGTCAACTTGTGAAGCTTCAAAAGCTGTTATCCTTGAGACCGTTTAAAATAGATAAATCTATGGACCATTGGAACCTGCACATGCTTCACAAAGTTCTTCCATCCTACTCATCCCACACTCAAGTTTCACAAAAGCCTGGGATTTTTATATAGAGTGTGTGTAAGCTTGTAAGCACTTAGTGTGTTTATTATTTTGAGCTATTGTATATCCCAAACCCAAACCTTTGATTGTAAAAGCTATCTAGTGAGCATTCTATCAAGCTACCTAGAGAGAGGTGAATGTTGGTTAGAATCTACTTGATAGAGGAATCCTTTAGGAAACTAGGAGAGTTTTCTAGTAGGAACTGCTTGGTGTAGCTGTGTAAAGAGAGCACGTTGCTGGTGTGTGTTGATCATTAGCAAGTGGTGTTTGAAGTCTTTTGTTGGTGAACAAAAGCAAGTGTAAGTGATACTTGAAAGATAGTGGAAATACTCACTTGGGAAGTGGGGACAGGAAGTAGTCATTGTTGGGTAAACCTGTATAAATCCTCTGTGTCATTTATATGCTTTCCTTACTATCTATCTTGATTGCTTTATACTTGTGAACGTATTTAAAACCTAGTGAAGGTTAACTCAATCAACCTTCGCAAGACTGTTTTCAAACTGATACTTAAACCTTTCATAACCAAATCAGTTTTATTCAAACCTCTCTATTACTACTTCAAGGTTTATCTTTATCATTCATCAAGCATTTTATTTATTGGTTGTTCTGTTAAGAAAGACTAACCTTTAACTACTCAAACCAAGTTTATCTTGAGAGTTATTTATTTGAGAAGGTTTCAGGTACAAATTTTAAAAGGGTACACAATTCAATCCCCCCCTTTCTTGTGTAACTTAGTCACTTCAAAAACATGATAAGAGAATGCTTTTGATTGGGGTAATTTTCTGTTGATATCTTGAGGTATGCTACTGTTCTGTTACTCGTCATTAATATGGTAACCTTGGATGATATCTATGTTTGTCCGAAAAAAGATGGAAACACGTTCCCTTTCCTATCATTAGGTGTTCATTTTGTACTCCTATTGTAACTGCATTGTTTCAAATACTGGCGGATGCTGCTGTTGTTAGTTGTTGCATTGAGCTATATTCTAGTATCTGATGATGTTGTTAGCTATTGTTGGCTCTATTCTGCATTTTAATTTTTGGTTTCCTCGTCTTTGTGTTGTTTTAATGTTGATGATGTTGCTCAGTTTAGTACTATGGCCTTTATATGCATACATTATATGCACGTCATAACATCAATTACTCTTTCAATCGACTTCAAGTGTCGATCTTTATATATTTTTTCCCTAAGTCAACACTACGAGTGTTGCACCCCATATCATATACTAGATCGAAGTGTTAGCACAGAGTCTAGCATAGATCCTTCAGACCAAATCGGTCCTTCAGTTCAGTTCGATTTAATACGTCAAAAGGACGGTTTCGGACTCTACCTTCAGATCATAACGTCGCCACTGAGCGCGGCGGATCCTTCAGACCCCAAGTGGTCCTTCAGATTAGTTGTCTGCCTAAGACATGGTGTAAATCCTTCGTGATCAACATATCAGTTCCGGATCTGATCTTGACACCCACAACCGCAACGACGTAGGTCACCCTCAGACTGTCTTACTAGTACCGTGTCTAGTAGCAGTCCATCAGACCATTTTTGGTCCATCAGGCCTAGGCAGCCTTCAGACTAAATAGTCCTTCAGAGCCCTAGCGCTCCTTCAGAGCCCCAGTGCTCCTTCTTTACTTTTCCTGTCAACACGCCAAGTGTTAACCACAAATTTTTCTTTTAATCCTCGCAACCCCCTCTAACTGGACAAAATCGGTATTTGTTTTATATTTATTTCTATTCCTACTATGAAATTTCAGAAGTCTTTCATATTTTCTACGGAATATAAATAAAGAGGGGCAGCTGTCATACCCCAATTTTGTCCGATTCCTTTTACTAGTCGTTCAATTTACCCATTAAATTACCGCGAGTTAATTTTTGGACCTAATTTTAACAATTTGTCCTAACTGAGCCTAATATTCATGTTTAGGCGTGTCTTAGCGTTTGCGATTGGGCCTTAGTTATTATTCTTGCGTTTGGCCCAATTTCAATTTTGTTCAAACGGACAAAAAAACCACAAAAATTAAATAGACAAGCATTTTGTAGACAACAAATGGAAGCCATTAAATTAAATAGAACAAAGTAGAGTTTAGCTAATTTTGTAGACAGCAAACAGTATCCATCAGTTTGGATATAAAAATATAAATTGCATATAAACATGAGGGATCAAAGCTAACTAGATGCAATTTTCTATTTAGCAACCTAATGTTTGAAAGTTGAAACAAATCAAATGACTAACAAGCATTCTAAAGAAATGTCAATTCTTAAAAGAAATAATGCCGAGTGCAATATCAATACCTCATTCTACAAACTGCCATTGCAAATTGACATCCTAATTGAGACATGAGCAAGAGAAAGGTGAAATAATCCACCAAACAACTAAACATATCTTCAATTGAATCTTTTTAAGCTAAAACTATTATGCAAAAAACAAAGAGTGAAGCCGGAATTTTTAATGTTAATATCACAGTCTCCATCTAAATCAACAGTCAAAATAACAGTTCTTTTCACTGATTTAACCAATAAACATCTACATGACAGTGGTTCAGTTTTGGCCTCAACTAATCAACTTGATACTTCAAAATGTTTTTAGCTAAGCCAAAATTATCCATCTTGTACATTTTAAATTTTATTAAAAAAACATATCATTGGTGAGTAATTGTTACTTAAGAATCAGAAAATTAATCAAAAGATGGCTGGATTGGTCATTAATTGTTACTTCCAGCTCAAATTGTTGCCATGAAGATATTTCTTCATATGCTATAAACTTATCTTTAGTTACCACTACATCTAGTACTACTACAAGTCTACAAGTAGCAGAACTACTACCATAAGCACTTCAATCAACAAGAACAATACATCAAATAGCAATAATCTGTCACTTATTTTTCATTCACATGAAGAAATTGACAATGACACATTTCTGCTTCAATAAGATAAAAAAACCAGATGCCTGTCAAAAAGCTTACTCCAAATCTGCATATTGAAGATACCAATTAGAAACTAATCATTAGTTTCTTGTCAAGTTCCTGCAACTACAAATAAAATAAAGGCGTAAGTCAACCATGAGGACAAAATAAAGTGATCGGTGATTTAGACTCAACCATGAAAAAAGGTCTAATACTTAATATCCCTGAATTAATACATACTCTAACTATTTTGGAAATGGTTTCACTCATTTGAGGAAAAAGAAAAAAATATTAGTTTGTACATCTCTTATTTGCATGTTAATGTTATAGCAGTAACTTTGAAGCTACACATTTCATCAAAAGTATGATATAACTTGTTTCTTACTTTTTGCTGCCATTTTCAATTTCTGGTTGCAATCAGTCATACCTCAATGACAAAAACCGCATCGTTACATTTCCAGAAACATGTTTCATGCCTGTTTTCATGAACTAGCTATATCAATATATCTTGTTTGTAAGGATAAAACCTGAAAACTAGGAATTTTATGTTTGTATATGACCATGTTGGCATATTTAGGCTTATCAATGTAACTAGTATGTATGACCTGTGCGCTGCACGGGTATACATCTTATTTGTAGAATTCATTTCGGAAGTTCTCTACTAATAAAATTGTGTATGTGTGTGTATATACATATATTTATGTGTGTGTGTGTGTCTCTCTCTCTCTCTCCTCTCTCTCTCTCTCTCTCTCTCTCTCTCTCTCTCTCTCTCTCTCTCTCTCTCTCTATATATATATATATATATATGCGTTGGTACGTGTTGTTGATTGTTATAATTATGCATGGTTGAGTTATTTGCATTTAACTACTAATTACGATTTTGCTTAAATCCACAAAAAAGGGTGCAATGTTACAAAGTTAGTCATATTTTCGAACAAAAAATAATGGGTTTTAATTAATAAAAATATTCAAGTACTATATTAAGAAGAACGTCCATACAAATATTTTGTTTTACTCGCATGTGCGATGTACAAGTATACACTCCATTTTTTACGATTTTTACACAGTATTTGAAATTTGTTTTAATATTTTCTGCTTTAAATTAGTTATAATTTAATATCATCATAAATATTGTGAATAAAGAAGATGTCTAGGCATTATTCTTTTCTCATTATTGTATATGTAAAATGCAAATCATAGGTTACAAAATATGAGGCTATAAATAGGACTCATATGTCATTGTAGTGACATACCTTCAAGAGTAATATACAAGAGCTATATCTTCTTCTCTCTTTGTCTCATTTTCTTGTTCTTCTTCTTGCTCTAGTTTTAGTTCTGATCTGTACCTGAGCTCGTTAAATAGACAACTCACCAAGGTACCAAACCTGATCTGCTTGCTCTGCTGGTCGCGCTCCACGCCAAGAGAAAGAGGCGGGTGTACCTGCAATTACACTCCAACGCCCAAGTAAGGAGCGAACGAGCAGAGTAACAATACTAGTGAATAGTGTGCACCTGCCAACTAACGCAATGAATGCTTATATAGTGATAGTGGGTCGCGCGTGGCCGTTAGATGGTTGTAGGGATCGATCAGATCCGTCGATCATCTTTTCTGCTCTTCCGCCCATTCTTTGTGGGCTGCTCAGTAGCTGGGAGAGTGGATTGGGCTTCGGCCCACCCCAGAACAGTTGCCCCCCAAGCCACAAGGTCGTGCTTAGGACGGGCACAGACTTGAACCCTGACCGCTTTCTGTTTGCCCCCGAGGACCTGAGATCGGTCAGTCGTGTATTCTAATGATCTTGTTTTTGGCTTTATGACACGTGGCCGTGGAAATGAAGCGATGCCTCTTATCCCCTGTCAGTCATTAATGATGCCTCAAATTTTGAAAATGGCGGCGTTTGGTTATGATGATGGTTTAGTTTTCAAGACGCGTGCAAACGAAAGGTCACGTCGTTCTGCCTTCCTGCATCTAGGGCTTTATAAATACGTTTCCCCTCACTCTTCATTCTACCCTTTCCTTTCTTCCAACTCTGAAAGCGACCATAATTCTCTCTGGCGGCGATCAGAACTTATCGTTATTCTGGCGAGGTGCTTCCCCTTAGGCGGTTTTATTCTTCTGGTCACCTGATTCTCTTTATTAAGGAGTATACAACTTTGAGCCCGAACTTCTCTCCCACTCCAGGTATATATATCTTTACTCTTTTGCCCGCTTTTGTGATATTATTTTCATTCTTTTGGCGCGAGGAGGGGGTGTCAATCCCGGGGTCGACCTTGTCGCCTCTTCTAAGAATCATTGATTTAGGTGGTCCTGACGTTCCCTCTCCTTGCAAGGTTGAGTGCTGGCGCGAACGAAGAAGACTGCTAGAATTTCTGGCCGTCCTTCATCTAGTTTGGCCGAGTGTGCTGCTCGCTCGGGGGAAAATGAGTGAGGTTCCTTCGGAGACTCTTTCTTCTTCTACCAACCTATCAACCTCGTCTTCCTCTGGTCGCTCTTCTTCATGGCCGAATCTGAGACCGTTCAGTCGCCCCATGCTGATTTGCCCCAAGAGAATGTCAGGGTTGTGAATCCTGCACCTCCCTCGTTCCGAACAATGAGGTACTGCCAGAAGAGCACGATTGGTGGGGCAGATTCGGCGAAGACCGCTCTTGGATTTCTTCTGCGATTCTTGGGCAATATTCTGTTTTTCCTCCTGGAGATGGAGTGGTGCCCCTTTTCTCCAAGCTGATCGGCTACGGCGACCAAGAATGGAGGGCTGAGGGAGTTCCTCTTGAAGAACACGCGGCTACCATTCCTACGACCTTGAAGTTTATAATGTTTACTAACACTCTCAGGGATTTAAAGGTGCAGCCTCCATTTTCTTTCTTTCAAAGGCGCGCATTAAGGTCCCTTGGGGTGGCCCCTTCTCAACTCCATTTCAATGCCTGGGCGCTCATAAAGTCCTTTGAGGCAGTGATGGCCGCTCTTGATCGCGATATCAACTGTCGCCTGTTCTTTTCTTTGTTTGATGTTAGTCGCACCGTTGAGGCGAAGAGCGAACCTAGACGTTGGGAACAGGTTTCACTGAAGAGCCGCAAAGGTACGATCAAACTATTCAAACCTTTCTGCGAATCTGCCAAGACTTGAAGGCACGCGTTCTTGTGGGTTGTTCCTGTTAACGACCATGCTCGTGAAATGGTTGGAACATTGGACGATAAAGGCGGTGTTGCTTCCATGAAATTTCCCCTTGGTTGGTCCCATTCCCACTACGATCGCGATACCATTCACTATAGGTATCAAAGGAAACTAGGAGAGTACGACCTAGAAAGTATCAGAATGTTGGAGACCTTGGTCACCTAGATGCCTGAGCAAATTATTCCTTGTAACAAATTTGCTCGCGTTAAATTTGTAGCACACGCACAACATAAACTTAGTGTGATTTTCTTTCTTTACTTGCTTTATTTTTGGTCGTTTTCCTGTTTTGAGAGCCTTCTGAAGAAGACAAAGACTAGGAAAGCTAAGAATGTCACTTTTACTGATTCTTCGTCCCATACTATCAACGTGGATGGCGGTCAGAAGTCTCCTGTCCGCGAGCGTGGATCGGGTTCGTCGTCCAAGAAGAGAGATAGGGTGCAAAACTCTGTTGAAACCGTGCAGATTGATCTTGATCCTCCCAACCCTAAAAGAAACAAAGAAGCCCCAAAGAGGTCGTCCCTAGATTTAGACGACCTTGGGGAAACAGATTTTGAACGTCTCCGCGAGGATCCCCTCTTATCCATGTCTAAGGTTGCCAAGGCCGCTTCTCTGAAACTTGCCCGTTATAAGGCCGAGGAAGCACAACCTCAAGCAGGTATGCGTCTTGTCCATCATAATTTGTGGTTGGAGGGTGACCTCTTAGATAAAACTGACAAGTATAAATCTGCTATTGGTCGTATCACAGAACTGCGGGCAGAGTTAGAGAGCACCAAGGAAAAACTCAAAGCAGCTGAGGTCGCCCTCCAACCCACTAAGGATGCACTTGGCACGGTCACTTCTGAACGTGATGCGGTCATAAAAGCCAAAGCTGAGGCTGAGACCAAATTGGCCACCGAAACTGCCAATTGGACTGAGTAATCTGCTAAGGCTAAACGACTGGAGGAGCAGGTGGACGGTCTAAAGGAAGACCTGGAGAATATGGAGGGCGAGCGGAACAAGGCTGCGGCCGATCTAGAGGCTTTGGAGGATTTGACTGTTTCAATCGCCAAGGAGCGTTTTGTTACCAAGTGGCTTCAGTCTCAAGAGGGGGGGGGGGGGGGGGGGTGAATTGAGACTTTAAAAACTTTTCCCCTTTTTAACGACTTAGTTTGATTTTTCGCGCAAGTTTATGAAATAAAAGAATTAGAACGTAAAATAATAATGAACCACGAGATTTATACTGGTTCGGTCACCTCCCAGTGACCTACGTCCAATCCTCACAACCCTTTGTGAGATTTTCCACTATCAAAACAAAGCTTTCAATCGGGTGCTTTAAAACCCTTACAGACGTAGGCGCTCTTCACCTAAGATACCCCACCTAGTGCAAGAGCCCTTAACAACAATTACAACAAGAGATACCCCACCCTTGTTACAATCAGAAACCCTAGAGAGATACCCCACTCTCTAGTAAAAACCCAATACAATATTACAAGAAATTACAGTAACAATGAAATAACAAATACCTCTGAGAAGGTGAATAGAACAGCTTGAAGATCCCCAACCTAACCCTTGAGAGAGATCAGCTCAAAGTGATGAAGAATGTGAAATGAGAAGTGTGACAGTGAGTGAGTTCGCGTTCTGCGTTTTTAGAATCGTAGGTTGTGTCTTTTGATCGTAAAACCTAGGTCCTATTTATAGAGTTAGGAAAAATATGACCGTTGAAGCAATTTGTGTTATAAGTGGGTAATCGATTTATGGCTTGCAAAACATAGGATGATAATCGATTAGTTGCTTCAAAGAAAATAGCTCCATAAGTGAATAATCGATTATATGCTTAAAGAAACAAAGATAGTAATCGATTATGTGCTTGTTTTGGGGAAGCACTTAATCGATTATGTTCTTAAAAGAAAGAATGATATGAATCGATTATATGTTTGGTGCAAAGGAGGAAAGAATCGATTATATGCTTGAAAATAGGAGTGTTTCACAAAATTAGGAAGCCCATAATCGATTGCTAGCTTTAAAGTAGGTATAAGAAAATCGATTGTTTGCTTTACAATAAAAATGAAATCGATTATTTGGCTTTATAATGACAATGAAATCGATTGATGGCTTTAAATAATGAAATTGAAATCGATTGATGCCTTAAACAATATGAATGAAAATGATTTCTTTACTTCAAAACAATTTCTTTTAAAAACATTAAGCCATGAATCTATTTCTTTAAAAAACAACAAGTGCCTAACCTATTTATCAATTGAAAACATATGTTAGGTTCATTTGTGTGAGTGATATTTTGTTTTGTGATTTGAGCCGATTCTCAGAAGCGGTTTACAATTCATTCCTAAGACACGACCCAACTTCCTAGGGACTACTACCCTTGACACACTTCTTGAGTTGGTTGTGCCTTGGAGTTCCATTTGTCACTTTGTCTTAGATTACTTCATCATCAAAACTTCACCTGCAACACAAGATATCCACATTCTCCCCCTTTTTGATGATGACAAAATTTTAATTCATCTCAAGTGGGGGAGCTTAGTTCATCAAGCAAAACAATGCACTAATATTAAAAGGACTCCCCCTTACTTGATGCTCCCCCTATCTAAATGCAAAGTGACAATCCTATACTTCTCCCCCTTTTTGTCATGATCAAAAGGGTAAGCATGAAATAAAGTTTGCGAGCCGAAAGAGTACAGCTAAGAAAAACAAATAAACTATTACAATCGAAGACATAACACAAAAAATTTATTTAAAAGTTCATTTAAATTCTTTTTGAAAAACTTAATAACTCATATTTCATTCAAATAGAGGATGAATCAATGATTCCTAGTTCTCTTCGAATGTAAAAGAAGCTCTCTTTTTGCATTGGTTTTATGAAAATGTTAGCTAGCTATTTTGACGAGTCAACGAACTCAATCACACAATCGCCTTTCTGAACATGATCTCTAAGAAAATGGTGTCTAGTCTCTATATGCTTAGTCCTAGAGTGTTGAACGGGGTTCTTTGTAAGATTAATTGCGCTTGTGTTGTCGCATTTAATCGGAATGTGATCTAATTCTACACCATAGTCAAGAAGTTGTTGCTTCATCCAGAGAATTTGTGCGCAGCAACTTCCTGCTGCAACATATTCTGCTTTAGCAGTTGACAGTGCGACACTGACTTGTTTCTTACTGTGCCATGAAACTAATGCACTTCCTAAGATGTGACATGTTCCACTAGTTCTTTTCCTATCTAGTTTACAACCAGCAAAATCAGAGTCGGAGTATCCGAAAAGACTACATGTGGCGCCCTTGGGGTACCACAGACCAACATTTTGTGTTCCTACGAGATATCTCATGATTCTCTTGACTGCTACTAGATGTGACTCTTTTGGATTTGCTTGATATCTAGCACACATGCAAACACTAAACATGATATCCGGTCTACTAGCAGTTAAATAGAGTAGTGAGCCAATCATACCTCGATATTTTCTTAATTCTACCGGTTTACCTTCTTCATACTTGTCTAAGTAGCATGAGGTGCTCATCAGAGTGGTCATTTCTTTTGCCTTATCCATTTCAAATCTCTTGAGAAGTTCTTTGCAATATTTTGTTTGAGATATGAAGATGCCGTTCTTGGTTTGCTTTACTTGAAGCCCGAGAAAGAAGTTGAGTTCTCCCATCATCGACATTTCAAACTCATTCTGCATGATACTAGAAAATTCTTTGCAAAGCAATTCATTAGTAGCACCGAATATAATATCATCCATATAAATTTGTACAAGTAAGATGTCATCTTTTGACTTCTTTATAAATAGTGTAGTGTCAACTTTCCCTCTTTGAAAATCATGATTGAGTAGGAATTTGCTCAATCTTTCATACCAAGCTCTTGGAGCTTGCTTCAGACCATAAAGAGCCTTTTTGAGTTTAAAAACATGATCTGGTTTTTCAAAATTTTCAAAGCCAGGTGGTTGTTCTACATACACTTCTTCTTGAATAAAGCCATTTAAGAATGCACTTTTGACATCCATTTGATATAATTTGAAATCCATGATTGATGCAAATGCAAGGAGCATGCGAATAGCCTCTAATCTAGCTACGGGTGCATATGTTTCATCATAGTCTATTCCTTCTTCTTGATTATAGCCTTTAGCTACTAGTCTAGCTTTGTTTCTAACAATTATGCCCGACTCATCTAGTTTGTTTCTAAACACCAATTTTGTGCCTATTATTTGATGATTATTAGGCCTGGGGACAAGATCCCACACATCACTTCTTTCAAACTGATTTAACTCTTCTTGCATAGCAATGGTCCAATGTTCATCTTCTATAGCCTCATCTAGATTTCTAGGTTCAATTTGAGATACAAAAGCTATATGATTACATGCATTTCTAAGAAAGTTTCGAGTAGTTACTCCTTTTGATACATCACCGATAATATTTTCAATTGAGTGGTGCCTTGGGATTCTCCATTCTTTTGGTAACTCATTGCTTGAATCTTCTTCATTTCCTTGTTGAGGAGTAGATTCAGTCTCCTTCTCTTTATTCTCATTTTTCTTCTCTTCATCCAGTTGTAATGCTTCGAGCTCATCTACAACATCATCAATAACCTTTCCCAACCTTTTGGGGTTAGATTCTTCAAATGTGACATGTACAGATTCCTCGATTACTTTATTTCTTTTATTGAAGATTCTAAATGCTTTACTAGATAAAGAATAACCGAGAAAAATTCCTTCATCAGCTTTAGCATCGAATTTTCCTAGGTTATCTTTTTCATTGTTCAAGACAAAACATTTGCAACCAAAAGTATGTAAGTGTGAAATGTTTGGCTTTCTCCCTTTGTAAAGTTCATAAGGGGTTTTCTTTAAGATAGGCCTAATCAAAACTCTATTCATAACATAACAGGCAGTATTTACAGCCTCAGCCCAAAAGTATTTTGGGACGTCATGATCATTCAGCATTGTTCTGGCAAGCTCTTCCAGGGATCGATTTTTCCTCTCAACGACTCCATTTTGTTGAGGAGTTCTAGGTGTTGAGAAGTTGTGATCAATACCAAGTTCTTCACAGAAATTTTCAAACCTTTCATTCTCAAATTCTCCACCGTGATCGGTTCGGATGGAGACAATTTTCAGCTCTTTCTCATTTTGAATGTTGCGAGCAAGTTTCTTGAAAGCTCCAAATGCATCGCTTTTATTTGCAATGAATAGTGTCCAGGTGTACCTTGAATAATCATCTACTATGACAAGTGCATAGTAATTTCCACCAAAGCTTTTCGTCCGTGAGGGACCAAATAAATCCATGTGTAAAAGCTGCAATGGTTTGTTAGTAGAAACAATATTCTTTGATTTAAAAAATACTTTGACTTGTTTACCTTTTTGGCATGCATCACACAATTTATCCTTTTCAAACTTGATTTTAGGAAGACAACTAACTAATTCCTTAGAGACTAATTTGTTAAGATGATCCATATGAATATGAGCTGCTCTACGATGCCATAGCCAAGAGTTTTCTTCCTTACTAATGAGACAACATGCATTATGAGATGAAACTTCATCAAGATTAATCATGTATATGTTTTCTACTCTGTTTCCTATCATTCTAACCTGTTTGCTCTTTTTATCTTCAATGATGCATGATCCTGAATCAAATATTACTCTATTTCCTTTATCACATAGTTGGCTAATACTTAGTAAATTATGTTTAAGACCTTCAACATAAAGCACATTATCAATTGCAGTAGATAAATCTTTACCAACTTTACCTTCACCGAGGATTCTTCCTCTATTGTTATCACCATAAGTCACATAACCGCTTGATCTGGGGGTAAGAGTTAAGAACTTTGTTATATCTCCAGTCATGTGCTTTGAGCATCCGCTGTCAAGGTACCAATCTGACCCCCGTACCTTGAAGCATACCTGCAATGCGTTTAAAACATGGTTTTAGGTACCCAAATCTCTTTGGGTCCTTGTGGGTTAGTACTTGGTATGGTCCCTTTGGGAACCCACACCTTTTTCACAACTTTTCTACCTCTAGCCATGCACATAGAAGCAGTATGTCCAGGTTTAGCACAGTAATAACATTTGATATATGGACTAGTAGTAAATTTAGGTCTATGATGCACATGCCTTTTCATGAAATTGTTTCTAGGAGACCTAGGATGCACATGTGTATTAGACATTTTTTCTATTGTCCATTCAAGCTCATGAATCTTCTTTTCATATTCAGCACACTTATCACATACATAATTAGCTTTAAAACAACCAAGACTATAGTTTTCTTTTCTAAGTTCTAATCTTTCCTTAGTCAAGGAAATAACTTGATTTTGAAGATGATTAACTGCTTTCTTAGATTGTGTTAATGCTTTAGCTAGTTTCAAAGAATCATTAGGCAATTCAAGAAATGCTTCATGTTATTCATCATATGCATTATGCGAAGTTTCAGAGTTAGAATCTACCTCATTTTCGCTTTCACTTTCACTTCCATGATTGGCCATGAGTGCAACTTGAGCTTCTTCACTTTCTGAATCATCTGATGAGTCCATGTCATTATCTTCCCATGCTATGTAGGCTTTTCTACCTTTGTTTTCTTTGAATCCCTTTTTCTCATATTTTGACGCCTTTTTCAGTAAGCTTGGGCACTCCATTTTAATATGACCAGGTTTTCCACATTCGTAGCAAGTTGGAGGACTAGATGAGTTTTCCTTGCTTGAGAACTTTTTAGGAGGAAAACTCTTCTTAGGAAAATTTTTCTTTCTCATGAACTTTTTGAATTTTCTAACCATAAGCGCCATGTTCTCATCATCTTCATCATCTTCATTTTCTGAGTCATCACTATCATCTGGACGATTTGAACTAGAAGCCTTTAAAGCCAAGCTTTTCTTTTTCTTATCTTTTTCTTCATGCTCTGCCAGACGAGTGAGCTCTAGTTCGTGCTCTTGTAGTTTGCCAAAAAGAGTGGCGAGTGCCATGGTAGCTAAATTTCTCGATTCAGCTATAGCAGTTACCTTCGGTTGCCATTCTCTATTCAAACACCTTAGCACTTTGTTGATTAAGTCTTCAGCAGGAAACGATTTTCCTAATGAACCCAATTGATTCACTATGTGAGTGAACCTCTTTTGCATTTCTTGTATGGTTTCTCCTGGATTCATTCTGAATAATTCATATTCTCGGATAAGAGTATTTGTTCTTGCCCTTTTTACCTCACTAGTACCTTCATGAGTGACTTGAAGATTATCCCACATTTCTTGTGCAGTTTTGCAATTTAACACCCTAAAGAACTCATCGGGGCTTAGTGCGGAAGTAATGATGTTTTTGGCCCGGAGATTGTGTTGTACCTTTTTCTTATCATCATCAGTCCATTCAGCTCTTTCTTTGACAGTGAGAATACCATTTACCATGTGCGTGGGGACATAGGGTCCATTTTCCACAGCATCCCATACATCAATATCAACCCCTTCTATGAATATTCTCATTCTTTCTTTCCAATATGCATAATCTTTCCCGTTGAATCCCGGAGGACGGGTAAGAGACGCACCCTCTTGCGTAGACCAACCTGAAGCCATTTCTCTTGAAGCTGCTAGGCCCTTTAAACAAGAGTCTAGCTTTGATACCACTTGTTACCAAGTGGCTTCAGTCTCAAGAGGGAGAGGGGGGGGGGGGGGGGGGGGGGGGTGAATTGAGACTTTAAAAACTTTTCCCCTTTTTAACGACTTAGTTTGATTTTTCGTGCAGGTTTATGAAATAAAAGAATTAGAACGTAAAATAATAATGAACACGCGAGATTTATAACTGTTCGGTCACCTCCCAGAGACCTACGTCCAGTCCTGACAACCCTTTGTGAGATTTTCCACTATAAAAACAAAGCTTTCAATCGGGTGCTTTAAAACCCTTACAGACGCAGGCGCTCTTCACCTAAGATACCCCACCTAGTGCAAGAGCCCTTAACAACAATTACAACAAGAGATACCCCACCCTTGTTACAATCAGAAACCCTAGAGAGATACCCCACTCTCTAGTAAAAACCCAATACAATATTACAAGAAATTACAGTAACAATGAAATAACAAATACCTCTGAGAAGGTGAATAGAACAACTTGAAGATCCCCAACATAACCCTTGAGAGAGATCAGCTCAAAGTGATGAAGAACGTGAAATGAGAAGTGTGACAGTGAGTGAGTTCGCGTTCTGCGTTTTTAGATTCGTAGGTTGTGTCTTTTGATCGATGATAATCGATTAGTTGCTTCAAAGAAAATAGCTCCATAAGTGAATAATCGATTATATGCTTAAAGAAACAAAGATAGTAATCGATTATGTGCTTGTTTTGGGGAAGCACTTAATCGATTATGTTCTTAAATGAAAGAATGATATGAATCGATTATATGCTTGGTACAAAGGAGGAAAGAATCGATTATATGCTTGAAAATAGGAGTGTTTCACAAAATTAGGAAGCCCATAATCGATTGCTAGCTTTAAAGTAGGAATAAGAAAATCGATTCTTTGCTTTACAATAAAAATGAAATCGATTATTTGGCTTTATAATAACAATGAAATCGATTGATGGCTTTAAATAATGAAATTGAAATCGATTGATGGCTTAAACAATATGAATGAAAACGATTTCTTTACTTCAAAACATTTTCTTTTAAAAACATTAAGCCATGAATCTATTTCTTTAAAAAACAACAAGTGCCTAACCTATTTATCAACTGAAAACATATGTTAGGTTCATTTGTGTGAGTGATATTTTGTTTTGTGATTTGAGCCGATTCTCAGAAGCGGTTTACAATTCATTCCTAAGACACGACCCAACTTCCTAGGGACTACTACCCTTGACACACTTACTTCTTGAGTTGGTTGTGCCTTGGAGTTCCATTTGTCACTTTGTCTTAGATTACTTCATCATCAAAACTTCACCTGCAACACAAGATATCCACACGTTTTGGCGAGGTCGTTGCTCAAATCCAGTACTGCTATCCCACACTAGAGATTAACCCTGAGATCGTGAATGACGATCATTTCTTGAGGAACGGGCAGATCATTCGTCTTGCAGAGAAAGATGAAGACGGAAATGTCGTACAAGAGGAGGTGGTTTTGTTACAGTCGTTCTGAGTGACTTGTCTTTGTACTTTATCTTTATTTCTTTTGAAATGTCTTTGCTGCTTTTTTGGGGACCTAGTGGTCGCCCTTGTTTTGTAATCTTTAACTCTATGGAGCCCGGCCTTCTCCGGGCAATCTTTAATGTTGAAGTGTGTGTTTTCTTTTAATCGTTCACTTGCTTTCTCTTATCCTTTTCTCAAGTATATTTTGTCTGATTTTTAATTTACTTACGATCATTCGGCACGGGTCGAACTGCGCGTGAATGCCTATAAACAGCTTACCAAGTTTCTACTTTAGATTTAGCTCGTTTATCAGGTGCGACCTATTCTCAGGCCGTTTGGCTTTTTTCTCTTAAGCTCGTTTAAGTTCTACCCTTTTCAGCAGTTTATCAAACTCGGTTTGAACTTAACTCGCTTAAGGGGTTGCTCGTTTTTGGATCGATCAACAAGTTAAAGTAATTCAACAGAAATTTAAGAATTTAACCGTCAATTATTGACGGACGAGCGGGCCTCAATAAAAAACCCCGTAGGGAAAAAGAGTGTCCCGCCCGTTCTGTTTTTCATTGATCATTCAAGTTGTAACATGATATTCTTTCATAATTACAAAGTATCAAGTGAAATATCTCCTAAGGTTCATAGCAATCCAAGTGTTGAAAATCATTCCCCCATTCATGGTTTGTAGTATGTATGCTCCTTTGCCCGTCTTGGCCGCTATTTTGTAAGGACCTTTCCAGTTTGGGGCGAGCTTCCCCTGACCGGCATTCCTCTGGCCAATATCTGCCTTCCTTAGCACGAGTTGCCCTATTTCGAAGGCCCTTGGAACGACTTTGGCATTGTGTCTTGTCGCCACACTTTGCTTAACCAATGCTTCTCTCAAGGCTGCCTTGCTTCGAAGTTCCTCCTCTAGGTCGAGCTCTTCCCTAGTGGCCTGCTCGTTCTCGGACGGCTATTTAGGATTGGTCGTTCTCCAGTTCAACTCTCCAATTTCCACAGGAATTAGTGTGTCCGTCCCGTAGACCTGATCTGCTTGCTCTGTTGGTCGCGCTCCACGCCAAGAGAAAGAGGGCGGGTGTACCTTAAGATACTAGTGAATAGTGTGTACCTGACAACTGACGCAATGAATGCTTATATAGTGATAGTGGGTCGCGCGTGGCCGTTAGATGGTTGTACGGATCGATTAGATCTGTCGATCATCTTTTCTGCTCTTCCACTCATTCTTTGTGGGCTGCTCAGTAGCTGGGAGACTGGATTGGGCTTCGGCCCACTCCAGAACAAGTTCATTCATAATACGTTATCAGCACGACGCTCTAAATATCTTAAGGTAGTATTGCTTCTTGTTGGTTCTCATGTTTTTCAAATTTGATTTTGGTGTCTGTAAAATAATGTTGTTTGTTTTGAGCACTAATCTAACAAGAACGATTAACAATATTATCATTTTATTTTATTTTATTTTATTTTATTCTATGATGAATACATTAAGAAATTCATCACTTAAGTAATCCCTGTTGGATTACTATGTTTGTCTACTTTTGATAACTTAAGTAATCCATGTTTGATTACTATTTTATTCAATCATTTTAGTAATCCCTGTTGGATTACTATGTTAGTCCACTTTTGATGAATTCCAGAAGAAATTCATCACTTAAGCACCCTAGAAAAATTGCTTAAAAATGTGAAAGTTTGAGATATAGTTCCTGAAGAACTAATGAGAGAATAAAATAGACTGATCTTTCATTTACATGTTTTTAGAATAACTAGAATGTTTACATGATTATCTTAAGGTATGTGATTATGTTTATAAAATTTTGGTTTCTATATTATCATATTTTGAGAGTATTTTCAATATTAAGATATCAAAAGCATAAGTTTCAAAAAAAAAATGTTACTATATGAATTATTTTACGTTTTGGTATTTTTAACATTTACCATCAAATATTAACGGTTATTACAATGACATATGAATTAAATCCAATTCATTTCATTCAATTCATTTGTATGTTACCATATGAATTAAATTCATTTCATTTACTCAGCACACTCATCATTTCATTTGTACGTTAATATATGGATTAAATTCATTTCATTTATTTTATTATTATTATTATTATTACTATTATTATTTATCTAACTTGATTAATTTTACAATTTTATGATAGAGCTAAATATGTCGAACCTTGCAAAATTTGACTTTGTGGCTCTTGACATTACTGGAAAGAATTATTTATCTGTGGTGCTAGATGCTTATTGAAGTATACATGTACTTTGTATTGTAAGTTTATTTGTATTATTGTACAAATCACTACAAAAAAAAAGCTCATTTGCGAGGGACGTTAGCGAGGGAACCCTGGTCCCTCGCAAATTTAAGAATTAGCGACGGATTGGTTGAACATTAGCGAGGGAATTGGTTTTCTCGTTTTTTCTGGATATTAGCGACGGAATGGGCACGTTTAGCGACGGAATTTCCCTCGCAAAACACAGGGCGCCAAATTAAAATTGCGTGGCACGCAAAATAAGGAGGTTAGCGACGGATTAGCGACGGATTTGATGTCCCTCGCAAAACGTTCTGACCGTTGCAGTGCCTAGGGACGCGTGGCACGCAAAACGAGGAGGTTAGCGACGGATTTGATGTCCCTCGCAAAACGTGACAATTAGCGACGGATTTTCTGTCCCTCGCAAAATCCGTCGCTAACCTAAATAAATGTACCGTTTTTCTTTTTTTTTCCTCACTCTTCTCTCTCACTCTTCACTCTTCTCTCTCACTCTTCACTCTTCTCTCTCACCACCCATCCGAATACTCCCCTCTCTCACCCCCTTCTCTCAAATCCACAACCACAACCACCACACAACCACCACCACCACCACCCACGGAACTCCTCTTCCTCTCCTCTCTCCCTCTCTCACGATTTCCCTCTTCTTCCACCACTACCACCACCCACGAAACCACCACCACTACCCACAAAACCACCACCACTACCCACGAAACCACCACCACCGGAGCTCCTCTTCCTTTCCTCTCCTCTATCTCTCTCTCTCACGATTTGCCTTTTCTTCCACCACCATCACCCCCCACGAAACCACCACCACCACCACCACCACCACCGGAGCTCCCATTTCCTTCAATTTGTAAGTTTTGATTTGCACTTTTTATGATGTTATAATTTTAATTTTTGATTTATTGAAGTTGTTTTAATTTATTTATTATTTGCTTGAAATTGAAATTTGTTAGGATTGAAATTTGGTGTTTGAAGCCTACAATCGCACCGGAGTGCGCACCGTCACCGAACCACCTCACCGGACGTCAATCTCGCTCATAACAGTTAGTTTTTAAAATAAATTGTTGTTTTTAAAATAAATTGTTGTTGTTGTTGGTTAGGATTGAATTGGTTAGGATTGAATTAGTTAGGATTGAATTATTTGTTGTTGTTATTGTTGTTGTGTGTTAAGTTTTGAATTAGTTAGGATTGAATTATTTGTTGTTGTTGTTGTGTGTTGTTGTGAATTGGTTAGGATTGGTTAAGTGATATTGTAAAATGTGAGTTGTAGGATTAAGTGTGAAATATGAGTTAAAATTGAGTGAATATTGTGAAATGTGAATGTTAGTAATTGAAAAATGAATATAAATTTGTTAAAGTGAAATTGTTGAGAAGAGTTAGATTGAAAATTATTGAGAATTAAAAATTGTGTATGTTGTTAATTGTGTCAAATAGTTGAAATTGAAAAGTGTATTATTTTAGAGTTGTTAATTGAAAATTGTTTAATTGTTGTTTTGATGAACCCTAGGTTAGATGACTGTGTGTTGTTGATGGAAAAGGGTGAGGTGTTGTCCCTCACCCCCATAATTTGCTCGAAATCATCTCCATTGAGATAATTGCGAGACGATACTAACAACGGTAAGGTTGGGAGTTATATGAAATAACTTCCTTCACTACTTGGATGGAAAAGGGTTTTGTGCTGTCCTTGACCCCCATACTCGGCTCGGAATCATCTCCACTGAGATCATATCGATGCCACTAACTTGATAGGTTATTGGGAATGTTATGGGAATCTAACACATTTTCTTAAATATGTGTAGATGAATTGGTATGAATTTAATCGTGATTGGGTGTATGATCGGTTATTTCCTAGAAGAGCGGGTTTAAAGCAAAGTTTTGTAATTGGGGTTGAACAGTTTCTTGTTGTAGCGTGGCGACATGAATTGGCTAGACGGGAAAAGGGGGTTAGATGTCCATGCTTAAAATGCGACGGAATACCTATTAAGACCGATGATGAAATTAGGGAACACTTGTATCGATGGGGTTTTAAGCCTAATTATTGGATTTGGGTGGAACATGGAGAAAAAGGACGTCCAAATTTTGACGCAGGGGCTTCAAGCAGTTCTGGTTTTGGTGTTGCACGTAATGAAATTTTTGAGTCGATGGAAAACATGATTTGTGATGGTCTTAGGGTGAATGTGCCATTTGATGAGCCTCAATATGACGATTATGATGAACTTCCAAATGAAGAAGCACAAAGATTTTATAACTTGTTAATAGATTCGAACAAACCGTTGTTTGAAGACTCCCCACAGTCAAAATTATCTATGTGTGTGAAGCTTTTATCTCTCAAGTCGATGAGTAATATTTCTGAGGTGGGTTTAGACTATGTGACTGAAATGATGTTGGAAGCGACACCTAATAAGGATAGTTTGCCCAAAAGTTATTATGAATCAAAGAAGTTAGTTTCGAAGCTGGGATTGAATTTTAAGAAGATTGATTGTTGTTCAGAAGGGCACATGTTATTTTACAACAACGAATTTGGTAAAAACGATGGTGAGCTACTTGAATGTAAATTCTGTGGAAGACCGAGGTATCACGATCGTAAAGGGGCAAAACGTAATTATAAACCAATCCCGATAAAGTCGATGTTCTATTTGCCTATAGTTTCAAGGTTGCAAAGAATGTTTGCATCGGCCGAAATTGCGCAGAAAATGACTTGGCATTATGACAATAAGTGTACCTCGGACATTTTACGCCACCCATCTGACGGTGAAGCATGGAAGCACTTTGATCAAGTGCATTCTGATTTTGCCTCAGACCCACGGAATGTTCGGCTTGGCTTGTGCTCTGATGGATTTACTCCGTATATCCAAGCATCGGCGTCACCCTACTCTTGTTGGCCAGTCATTGTTACCCCTTACAATCTTCCTCCTGAGATGTGCATGACTAAGCCGTATATGTTTTTGACTTGTCTTATACCTGGTCCACACAATCCAAGGGCTAATATTGATATCTTTTTGGAACCTCTGATTGATGATCTTAAGAGATTGTGGGGGGGTGTTTTGACATATGATGCAGCACGAAAGAAAAATTTTATGATGAGAGCGGCATTGATGTGGACAATTAACGACTTTCCTGCATATGGTATGTTGTCTGGTTGGGGGACTCACGGTAAATTGGCATGTCCCCACTGCATGGAACACACAAAGGCGTTTACGCTAAAGTACGGGGGCAAGAGTTCTTGGTTTGACTCACATCGTAGATTCTTACCACAAGATCATAAATTTAGAAAGAACAAAAATGCCTTCAAGAAAGGGGTAGTTGAAACAGATGGACCACCGCCTTTGTTGACATCAGGTGAAATCTGGAGCAGAGTTATGGATTTGCCACAAGCCACAGAGGTAGGGGAGCTCACCCGACTGGATGGTTATGGACGGGTGCATAATTGGACAAAAAAAAGCATATTTTGGAATCTCCCATATTGGAAAGATAATCTGTTGAGGCACAATCTTGATGTTATGCACATTGAGAAGAATTTCTTTGACAACGTATTTGCCACTGTGATGAATGCGAAAGATAAAACCAAAGACAATAATAAGGCAAGATTGGATTCTGCTCTTTATTGTAGCAAACATCGATCTGATTTGAATTTGGTGGAAATGCCTAATGGGAAGATGTTCAAACCCAAAGCCAAATATTGTATGACACCAGATGAAGCGAAAGATGTTTGTCGATGGTTGAAAGGATTGAGGATGCCAGATGGTTATTCTTCTAACCTTGCGAGATGCGCCGATGTGAGCACCGGGAAGATGTATGCGATGAAAAGTCATGATTGTCATGTATTCATGGAGTGTTTGCTTCCAATTGCTTTTGATTCATTACCAAAGTGTGTCTTGGAACCGCTTACTGAAGTGAGTCAATTTTTTAAAAATATGTGTTCTTCAACATTGAGAATGGATGATCTTATTAAGATGGAGCAGAATATTCCTTTCATTATCTGTAAGTTGGAGAGAATATTTCCTCCCGGTTTCTTTGATTCCATGGAGCATTTACCGGTTCACCTTGCGTATGAAGCAAGACTTGGTGGACCAGTTCATTATAGGTGGATGTATCCATTTGAGAGGTAATTATCTATTTCAATTAAGTGTCTTTCGTTCATATATATATGTAGATTAATGAAGTGTCTTTCGTTCATATATATGTAGGTTAATGGGTGATTATAAACGATCGGTGAAGAATAAAGCTAGAGTTGAAGGATCGATCTGCGCAGCTTACGTACACCGTGAAACAATTTATTTTTGTTCACATTATTTCAACAACTTTATGTTGTCAACAAATAATAGAAACCAAATGGAGGTTGAAGAAGAAAGACACCCGCTCGCTTTATCTGTATTTAGCAAACCTGGTCGCCCCTCGGGAAAGAAGTCAACCAGCTACTTATCAGATAAAGAGCATAAATCAGCACATGTTCATGTCTTGATCAATTGCACTGAAATTAAACCATATCTTGAGTAAGTATGCTCCAATTTCATTTTTAATCTATACACCTTTAGAGTATGAAGTTAAATCAAGGTTTGATCAACTTTCAATATATGAATAATTCCTTTGCAGTGCATTCTTACGAATTGAGGGTATAGGCGCTGAAGAATCTTCTATTCGTATACATGAAAATTTTCCATCTTGGTTTAAGGCTAGAGTAAGTAGATAAAACTAATTTTAATGTCATATGTTTAAAGTAGATATGAGACATGACTTATTTTTTCCATATGTGGTTACTTAGGTTTATGAAGCGGAACCAACTCCCCAAATCCGACACTTGAGGAACTTAGCTGAGGGTCCTTTTCTTGAGGTGACCGAGTGGCACACATACCTAGTTAACGGTTACAAATTTGACACTCAATCATGGAGTGAGGGAAAAAGAACAATTAATAGTGGGGTATATGTTAAAGGGGAAACTGGAGGAGGTGAAAATGACTACTATGGTGTGATTGAACACATATATGAACTTGAATACCCACGGTTAGACTATGAAAAGAAAATAGTTTTGTTTTTGTGTAGATGGTTTGATCCATCAGTTAGAGGAACAAAATTGAATCCAAAATGTAATACCGTGGACATTCGAATGAATGGAAGGTATAAACTTTATGATCCGTTTATCATGGCAGAGAATGTGAGGCAGGTGTATTATGTTCCATATCCATCAACTCGGAGAGGATGGTGTGTTGCAATTAAGACAAAACCTCGGGGTCGCATTGAAGCTAATGATGCGGAGGATGACGTTCCTTATCAGGTGGATGAAATTTCGGGAGTAAATGAGGTAATTGAAGTTGAACAGATTGACTCCTTACGTGATGATCGATTCCTAGTTGAAGAAGTTGAAGCAGTTGAAGCAGTTGAAGCAGAAGTTGATGAAAATGAAGAACATAATGAAGATGAAGAAGAGAATGAATATAACGAATATGAGCAAGATGAAGATGAACAAGATGAAGAAGACAATGAAGATGAATAATTTTATTAATCTTATGTTGTATTTAAATTTATTAGAGTTATTGTTCTTGTGTTTTCTTATGTTGACTCATTATGTTGTCTTTAAATTTATTTTAATCATGTTGACTCATTATGTTGTCTTTAAATTTATTTTAATCATTAATATATCATGATTGTTCTTGTTAATTTAGTTTCTTTAATTTATTTATAATATACATCATTAATGTTGTTAGTATCACATTTGGTTTCTCTTTTTTTCATAGATATGGATCCAGGAGGTTCTGACCCACCGAGACGTGCAGGGAAGCAGATTGCCGATGAACCTCCCAAGAGGAGGCGTAATCGTCGTAATCTTGAGGTGGTTCTCAACATTGGGAACATGAGGCAGGGTCATACATCATATATGAGTCCACCAGGTACCGAGCCGATTGCCCCACGACCTCCGTCTCCATCTGGTCCCGGATTTTTTCATTTACCCTCGCATGGGCATTATATGGGCCCATCATATATGTATGCAGCAGGGCATATGGGTGCACCACATATAGGCTCATCATCTGGGCATATGGGCACACCAGTTGGGCATATGGGTGCACCACATGGACATATAGGCTCATCATCTGGGCATGGCAGACCAGCAGGGCATATGGGCGCACCATCTGGACATACGCGCAGACCAGCTGGGTTATCTATGCCTACCCCATCGCCCCAGGATGATATTGATCCTGATATTGAGCCCGAGCTGGATGATATTGACATCGATGAAGAGACGGTGGAGGTGGTTGTTATCGATGGTGTTAAACTAAAGGTCATTTATCCTAGTGGTGACGCGTAAGTATTTTGTTTGTTTTTTTTAAAGTTAATTTATCAAACGAATTATATTTGATTGTTTGATATATCTTTCATTATGCAGGCTTCTTCCTGCAAAGGTAGCTTCATCGAACATTACCCGTGTCATCCGAAAAATGTACTTTCAAAAGTTTCGTTCAAAGTGGACTAAGGTCACTGATGACGAAAAGAAGGAACTGCTGGAATTCTTTAGGGTAAGTGTCAATTATGTCATTACTTATATTGTTAGTTTAAATTTAATGTTTAATATAATTACTAATACATATTTTTGTTTTACTTAGGGTAAAGTGACATGGCGCGAAGAAGATGATGAAGAAGTGAGAAGAGTTTTTAATAAAAGGATGAGCGCTCAGTTATCAGATTTGCTTTATAAGTTGCGGGCTAAAAAGCAGCAGCCAAACTACATGAGTGATGAAGTTTGGAATGCCTTCCAGGCTCATTGGGCTACAACAAAGTTCAAAGCAAAATCTGAAGCAGCCAAGAAGAATAGAAACTCAGAGAAGGGTGGCTCGCTTCACACCTGCGGGTCCGTCAACCAGGCTCAGCATGCTCTTAGATGGGTATATTATTTTAAAAATCTTTGTGTTATTTTTACATTGGTTAATTAGTTTGCAATATTTGAAAATGTATTTCATTTTACAGAGTTTGAAGGCAGGACGCCCTATCACTGCTCCTGAGCTGCATAGAGTCACCCATTTGAGGAAAGGGACTAACGAGTATGTTGATGACCGCGCCAGGATTACTCAGGTAAATATACAGCTTGATTTGTATTATATAAAGTTGCTTTGTTAAAATAGAGCGTTAATTATGCTATGTTCTGTGGTTATGCAAAACAGGAGCAAATTAATGAGATCATGTCTCAGCTGACTCAGGGGAGCTGGGACCCTGCCTCACTTGGTGAACTTCCTCCTGAGATGCGAGATCTGGCAAACGTCAATTGGGAGAAATTAATTGGTTGGTACAAGGGTCGTCTGTATGGTACTGGGCCAATGGCTCCTATTATGGGTTCTAAGGGCTCGTCTAGGGCCGGGAGCAGCAGAGGACGCAGTCGACCAGCTTCTACTAAGTCAGATGCGGAGACAGAGCAGCTTAGGCAGGAGCTGCAATCTACTAAACAGCAGCTGGAGGATACTCAAGCGGAGGTTAGGGGCTGGAGGGCAGACCATGCGAAGGTGCTAAGGAGACAGGAGCTGATGTATAACTATTTTAAGAGCAAGAATATTTTTCCAGATGAGGAGGAAGATCAGGAGCAAGCTCAGCAGTCAGAGGAGTCAGAGGAGTCTGACGGCAGCTATTAGGATAGTTTGACATTTCTGTACTTTTTTATTCGGATATTATGTTATTTTTTATTCGGATAATATGTTGTTTTAATTCGGATTTTATGTTGATTTGGATTTATATTATGTTGATTTGGATGGAATTAAAACTGTTTTAGCTATTTCA
The DNA here is from genome assembly GCA_963573325.1 of Astragalus glycyphyllos. Classification (NCBI taxonomy): domain Eukaryota; kingdom Viridiplantae; phylum Streptophyta; class Magnoliopsida; order Fabales; family Fabaceae; genus Astragalus; species Astragalus glycyphyllos. The sequence goes on from OY754308.1 coordinate 23,541,955, forward strand.
ATCAGGTATAAAATCAGGTCTATCAATAAAAAAATAAAAATAGGTTTAGCAGAAAAAAAAAATTTAAAAAAAAAATTGAGATTAGCGAGGGATTTAGCGAGGGAAAAAAAAATTTAAAAAAAAAAAAAGGGATTAGCGAGGGATTTAGCGAGGGAAAAAAAAATTTTAACAAAAAAAAAAATGGATTAGCGAGGGATTTAGCGAGGGAAAAAAATTTTTTAAAAAAAAAAAGAGAATTAGCGAGGGATTTAGCGAGGGAAATTTTTTTTTTTTAAAAAAAAAAAAAAGGATTAGCGAGGGATTTAGCGAGGGAATAGTGGACGCGTGGCTGTCAGAAATTGGCCACGTGTCTCTCAACATTAGCGAGGGATTTAAAATCCCTCGCTAATTAGCGAGGGAATAGTCCCTCGCTAATTAGCGACGGATTTTAAATCCCTCGCTAAATGGATTAGCGAGGAAGGATTTAGCGAGGGAACCTGTCCCTCGCTAATTCCCTCGCAAATGACCATTAGCGAGGGATTTTGGTCAGTTTGCGAGGGAAATATCCCTCGCTAATCCCTGTTTTTTTTGTAGTGAATGTATTAACTGACGTGTCACTTTAGGTTAGTTAAGTAGTTAAACATTCATTTACAATTAGTTAAGAAACAGTTAGGTTAGTTATAATCAGTTATGGTTGTTAAGCCAACTCTTGTACAAATATCAAGTTTCAGATCAATACAATCCCAATTCTTTCTTCCACAATTTGGAGATTGAATCCTTTTATGGTATCAGAGCAGAGAAATCTGCTTTGCGTCCCAATCGTTTTCTTTATCACAAACCTCACCAACGACAATGGCAGATATAATCACTTCTACAGAAGAACCCAATCAACAAAAGGACCCTGCGTTGACCCTAACCGATCCTTACTACCTTCATTCGGCAGAGAGCCCAGACGCTATTCTTGTTACGCCGGCGATGAATGGGAACAACTACGATACTTGGAGCAAGAAGATGAGAAGAGCGCTACTCACAAAGAACAAGATCAAGTTTATCAATGGAAAGATCACGGCACCGGCGGAAAGCGACACTCTGTGTGAGGCATGGGAACGATGCAACGGGACGGTGGTTTCTTGGATCGCCGGATCGTTGACACCGGAGATAGCACAGAGTATCGAAAACGTTGAAAATGCTCACGACCTATAGAACGATTTGAAGAACCGATTCTCAAAAGGGGATGCCTTTCGCATGTCTGATTTGATGCAAGAATTGCATTCAATCAAACAGGGAGAAAGAGGCATCAATTCTTACTACACCGACCTCAAGGTAATTTGGGAAGATCTCGAAACCCTAAGACTGATCAATGTCTGCGCATGTGGAGCAGTGGATACAAACACCAAGAAGCAACGTGAAGAGGAATATGTAATATGCTTTTTGAAGGGTCTCAATGATCAGTACATTACGGTGAAGACTCAAATTATGATGATGGAAGCCTCTACCGGGGATTAGCAAGGTATTTTCTCTAACTTTGCAACAAGAAAGACAGCTAAATGGAAGCACCGTTGGTGAGGGTCCTAAAGCAACGTTGATGGAGAATGCTGCTCCTAATCAAGGCTTTCAAGGAAGAGGAAATGGAAATTCGCGTGGAAGAGGTCGTGGTAGGTTTCCAGGAAGAACACAAAACAACAATTCGGGTAAAGTGTGCAGTTATTGTGGGAAACAAGGACATACAGTTGAGGTTTGCTACTTCAAACATGGTTTCCCACCTGCATTCAAATTCAAGGACAAGGAAGGTGCTGCCAACAATACAACAACGGATACCAACACCACTCAAGATGAAAATGCTGTGTCACAAGCCAATGAATCATCTGTTAGCATAAGTCCAGAAATGTAGCAGAAGCTAATGGCCTTACTGAACAAGAACAATGATGCAGGAACAAGCCAAACACACCACATAATTGCATCCAACACGACTCAGGAGTCCTCAGGTAATATCACAGACTCGTTGGATAGTAGAAATAGGAGCAACTGACCATATATGTAATAATTTGTCACTATTCTACTCATATCATAAAATAAAACCAGTTAGTATTAGGATGCCCAATGGGACAAGAACCTATGCCAAACATGCTGGAACTGTGATGTTCAATTCTGATTTGATTTTGCATAATGTGCGATATGTGCCTGAGTTTGGTTTTAATTTCATTTCTGGATATAAACTATCTCACTTTCTGAAATGCAAAATAATTATTGATGATGATGATTGCACCATACAGGAAAAACCTACATTGAGGACGATTGGGCACGTTAGAGCTTTTCATTCCCTCTATGTGCTTGTTCAAGAATCTAGATGCCTATCTGCATTTTCTATATGTGATGACTTTGATTCAATTACTTGTAAAAATGTCTTTAATAATCCCTAATGTAACCATGTGATATCTGAAAACTTTTCACTATGGCACCATAGACTAGGGCACCCCTCACACAATGTAATAAAGCAATTTGTAATCATTCACCATACATACAAATTGTTTCTAATAAAGTGTGTGATACTTGTCATCTGGCAAAGCAACACAAATTATCTTTCCCTGTCAGTACTACTAGAAGTAAAAGAGCTTTTGAACTAATACACATGGACATATGGGGTCCTTTCTCAACTCCATCTGTCCATGGTCACTTGTACTTCCTTACTGTTTTAGATGATTTCACAAGGCACACATGGATGTTTCTTATGAAAGACAAATTTGAGACAAGAGGATTGATCAAAGACTTCATCAATATGACTCACAATCAGTTTGGAGTGACCGTGAAAGGCATTAGAACTGACAATGGAAAGGAGTTCATAATGATAGAATATTACCATGAGAAAGGCATTATACACCAATGGACATGTGTGGAGACTCCCCAGCAAAATGCAGTGGCTGAAAGGAAGCATAGACACATACTTAATGTGACCAGAGCCTTGATGTTCCAGTCACATTTGCCTAAGGTATTTTGGTCCTATGTTGTGACTCATGCTGTGCATTTGATAAACAGGTTGCCTACAGTTGTGTTGGACAATAAATCTTTATATGAGGTGCTACACCAACATGTCCCTGACCTAAAATACCTAAGAGTTTTTGGATGTCTTAGCTTTGCTTCAACATTGTCTAAAGCCAGAAACAAGCTTGATGCAAGAGCAAGGAAATGTGTTTTCCTTGGATACAGACCTGGCACAAAAGGATATATCCAGATGGACCTCAAGAGCAGGGAAATTTTTATATCAAGGAATGTTCTTTTCTATGAAGATACATTCACATACATCACTCTTCACAAACAAGAATCCCACATCATACCTACTTCTAGCACATATGATTTAACTACATTTGACCCTGAGAACCCAAACAGTGACAACTTGCCTCCAACACCAGATAATCCCACTGGACCTCAACCAAAATGACTTGACAAACACTGAAAACTCACCAGAAAACTCACCTGAAAACTCACCAGAAAGACCAACAGAAAACACTGAAAATACCACCCTACAGAGACCTACCAGAACTATTAGACCACCAATTCGTTTCAATGATTTTGTGTGTGGTGCCAGTCTAACCAAACACAACTGTCTGTACCCTATTAAGTCTGTCATAGGCTATGAGAAACTCATGCCCACCTACAGAAGCTTTGCACTATCCATATGCTCTCTAAGTGAGCCAACCACGTACAATCAAGCTTCAAAATCTGAATATTGGACACAAGCCATGAGGTCGGAACTTGAAGCCCTTGATCAAAACCAAACATGGAAATTAACTGCTCTTCCACCTGGAAAGAAAACATTAGGTTGCAAATGGGTCTACAGGATTAAATACAAGGCTGATGGGACAATAGAGAGATACAAAGCAAGATTAGTGGCCAAGGGATATACTCAAACAGAGGGAATTGATTACATGGACACCTTCTCCCCTGTAGCAAAAATGACAACTGTGAGAATGCTTTTGGCAATTGCAGCAAGTCAGTCATGGCACCTGCAGCAACTTTACGTGAATAATGCCTTCCTCCATGGTGATTTGGATGAGGAAGTCTACATGGATGTGCCTCAAGGATACAAGAAGCACAATGAAAATCAAGTCTGCAGACTGCTAAAGTCTCTGTATGGACAAAAGCAGGCAAGCAGGCAATGGTTTGCCAAATTGTCTGGGTTTCTAATGTCACTTGGATTCAAACAATCACAATCTAATCATTCCCTATTCACAAGGACTGCTGCTGGAAACACTACAGTGTTGTTGATCTATGTTGATGATCTAATTCTTGCTGGACCAGACATAGATGAAATCAACACTGTCAAGCACTCTTTGGACACAGTTTTTAAAATCAAAGATTGGGTTGCCTAAGATACTTCCTTGGAATTGAAGTGGCTAGAAACTCAAGTGGGATAACAATATGTCAACGTAAGTATGCTCTTGAGCTTTTAAGTGAAACTGGCCTATTTGGATCAAAACCAGTTTCAACTCCAATGACTAAGGCATCACAACTAGACACTGGTGAAGACACTGCTGATGTTGATGCCAGCACCTATCGTCGCCTAATTGGAAAACTCTTGTATCTGAATACAACCAGACCAGATTTAAGCGTTGCAGTACAACAATTAAGCCAATTAGGTTTCTCCATGCTCGGCTTTTGACTATACGGGACCTCAATAGGCTTCTGGACACTTCTGTTCTTATCAGACTGGAAAGTCAACACATCTTCCTCTTTTTCTTGCACACCTATTTGGATTATATGACGATCCAACAGGTCTTGCAAAACTATCTTGAAGGCCTCACATGCCCCAGCACAATTATCATCAGCACAGACTTCTTTCTGAGTACAGCCTTTCTTGATGACCCCAAACTTGCACAGCTCTGCATGAATGACCTTCAGTGGTGTCTGAATACACTCCACAGTTCTGATTAAGGGTTGGCCTCCCGTGTCAAGGATGGCGTTGGTTGCAGGTTCTTCATGACCAGGCAGTGGGTTAGTTGTAATGCTTGGGTTTTCTTGTTTGAAGGTTATCCCTTTGGTGTCAATCAGATCTTGCACTACAAGTTTGAAGGCCTTGCAGTCTTCCACAGCATGTCCGACTGCCCCTTCATGAAATCTGCAGGTAACGTTGGGATTGTATCCTCGGAAATAAGGTGGTTGGACTGGTTTCATGGGTCTGGTGTTGATGAGCTCGTTGGTGACAAGGTAGTTAAAGAGGTCGGTGTATGACATAGGAATGGGATCAAAGGTGGTCCGTTTTCTGCCTTGATAATTTCTATGGTGATTACTTTGTGGTGAGTGGGTTGGTTGTGTTTGAGTGGGGACAGGGATATCTTGTGGTTGATAAGGTGGGCTTATGGTAATGGTGTTGGTCTCTCCTTCCTTCTTCTTTGGAAATCCGGAAAACGGCTTTTTATGGGTGCTTGTACCTGCGGAACCATGGGCAATCTTGCCGCTCCTCAGCCCATTTTCTAATCTCTCGCCAATGATTACCATATCTGAAAAGTTGGAGGACACACTGCCGATCAACCGATCATAGTATAATGGAGGCAAAGTTTCCATAAACATGAAGACTAATTCCTTTTCTAACAGAGGTGGTGACACTTGTGCAGCTAGAGCCCTCCACCGCTGGGCATACTCTTTTTTCTCTGTAACTGTGTTCTATCCGGCGCCATATCTGTGTTGTACTGGTACTGTCTGAGGAAGGCATCAGCCAAGTCTTTCCAACAACGAATCTGGGATGGTTCTAGCTGCATGTACCAGTTGAGAGATGCCCCAGCAAGGCTCTCTTGGAAGCAGTGGATTAACAGCTTGTCATCATGAGAATGCGTAGACATTTTTCTACAGTACATGGTCAGATGGCTCTTAGGGCAAGTTACACCTCGGTACTTATCGAAATCAGGCACTTTGAACTTAGGAGGTAAAACCACATCGGGAATGAGACATAAATCGCGAGCCTCTCTCGATCTAGAGCCTGATCCTTCAATCATTTTTAAGCGCTCTTCTAACACCTGAAACTTTTCTCTAGTTTGTTGGTGCTCAACATAATAGCCTTGGGGGAAACTGTTCATTCCAAGGTGGGGACGGAACATTGGAGCCATGGTTGAGACTGCATGCGGAGCATGAGGATAAGAAGAGTTCCCAAGAATGAGGCTTTGGGCCTGAGGATTTGTAGCTGGCTGGGGAGTAAAGCCTTGTGGAGTCACCTGAGGTATGACAATGGGACGTGGAGACTGAACCCGAGGTTCGCCCATTGCTCCCTCTGATCCTGCAGATGCAGGTTGTCCATTCTCGACATTCACCAAAGGACCAGTTCCTTGGTTAACTTCTGGGTTTGAAGGAGGAGTGTAGCCTAGAGGCAGTCCAAAAGGAGGCCATTGAGCAGCTTGGTAGTCATTTCCATTCTTCAGGGACAGCAGGACCCTCATCATCTCTGACATCTGTGCCTTCATAGCATTCATCTCATTTCTGATTTCTTGGTCACCTTGACTGGAACTATCCGGAGTTGGGTTACCCATATTATGCACTACTGGACCTGGGCCTGTCTCGTTTCTGATCTCTGAGCTCAGATTTGCCTGATTCGGATTCTCCGCACTTGGATGGGACTGATCAAGATCGTTCAGAATCGTTGCCATGCCTCTTGCTTGAGAACGTGTCCAATAACGATGTTGGCGAACCAGCTTGCCTTACTTTCTGTTGATGGAACACTTATATGAGCTCGTGAATGAATTAATGAATGAATGCAATGCAGATGCATATGATTTTATGTTGCTTGATGCCAGGAATCGCGACATAGTTCGCCTTGTCATAAGTACATAATCGTTTTTTCTCTCTCTCTTTTTTAATTAATTTTGGAAATGCAATGAGAGGGGAATCGAAATAGCAAGTCAGCACACTTCATACATCGGGAATTCAAACAAAAGCCTTAACAACTTCCTTAAAGGGAAGGATAGTACAATATTCATATGGAGTACAATACTCGAAAGCAAATAAAAGAGTACAATATTCAGGAATACAATACTCAAATGGAAAGTAAATACTCAAAATGAAAGGTACAAATAAACAGCTCAAATACAAAGAGCTTTGAAATCTCCGACCCTCTTCCTTTTCTTGCTGACGTTCGCATCTCGGGATCGCTCTCTGAACTCCGTGATTAAAGCCCTGCAGAATTTCACAAACTGGTAAACCTCGGGTGGGGTATTGAGGAAGTGCATCTCGGCCTCGGCTATTTTCAAATTCTTGGGGACTCCCGCAATGGCTTGGCTAGCTAGCTCTGCCAGCTTTGAAAATTTGTTCTTCCAAAGCTGAATCTCCTCTCTTAGCTCCTTGATGATTTCTTGATCCTCTATTTTGCCAACCAATGCCATGAAGCGTTTCCCCCAGTACTGGCTTTCTGCTTGCACTTGCCTATAAGCCCCTTCTAGACACCTGAGATTCCTCCCCAGTTCCTCAGATCTTCCTTGTTCAAACCTCAGAGCTTGCTGATACTCCTTAAGGATACCTTCAATAGAACTCCTCTCTCGCTCAAGGTTCCTTAGCCGACCTTTCAATTCTACTACCAAGCGGGATTCTTGTCTTGACTTAGTTGCTATACTCTTCCACTCTTCGGCTTCCTCAAGTGCTTTTCTTGTTTTCTGCTTGCACCTTTGGAGTTCCTCTCTAGCTCCCCTCAGGTATTTCTGAGCCTCTAGCTTGCTTTTCTCTTCTCTTTTGAATCGCTTGACGCTCTCCTCAACAGCGATCATCTTGATAGCATCTTCTTCCTCTAACCTTTCTTTCTCTATGGTCATTTTCTCCAATTCTGTTTGCAATGCCTTCTTTTCTTCCTCCACTTTTGCTAAGGCTGACTTGACTTCATTCAACTCCTCAAAGGTAGGAGTGTAAGGCTCTGATATCTCCTCTTCAAGGGATAGTGCCCCTTGATTTGGTAATTTTGCATTTTGAAGCCTCTCTTTGAGCCACTGGTTAAAGGTGATGCTACTGGTTCTCTTGGACAGCTCTTCGCCTTCCTTATGCACTACGGACTCCCATGCTTGCAGAACTCGCCGAAGCAAGTCTTCGCATTTAGGACTCCCCTTATAGAGGTAAAAGCAAGACAGCATGCTTTCGGAGGGTGAATTCCGCATTGGGTAACCGAGTTGTCTTAAGGTCAGTGAAGGATTATAGTTGATACACCCTTTCGTTCCCATGAGAGGCACATTCTGGAAACTTCCACAGCTGAACACCACCATAGGCCTTTCCTTCCAACAAGCAGTGGTAAACCAACGGATCTGGAGATCGTTGAGACTTTTCAAGACCTCAACCCATTCAAGAGAAGTCATGATCTTTACATCACAGCTTAAGGCATAGGAGATCATCTCCCTAACTTCTTTTCGGTTGTTGACAACATGAGTGACAAGCCAAGCATAGAGGACGTGAGAGGAGAAACACATTTTCTTCTTGTGGAAATCACTGTAACGGGTAAAAGCCTGATAAGTGTTGGCGAGAACAGCGGGAACAGGATTGATAGGATTTTTGGTGTCTTTGAATGCCAAGAAAGCACCAATTGCAGTTTCATCAACATATCTCTCTATCTGAGGAAAGAGGACCACCCCAAAAATGGTTAGAGCAAGCACCAGCTTGAAGAGACCCCACTGTTTGGCCAGAGCATAAGATTGCATCAAACCCTCAAAGTACTCTTGCGGAAACCCGGCTATACCATTCCTTTCCAACTTTTGAAGCTTCAGTTTTTCTAAACTGATTTTGAGCAATGATGCTAGCTTTTCATCAGTGTAATAATGACCTTGATATCGGTACGGCGTGACATGCGACCTAGAGAACCCCAAAAGTTGTTCATACTCTTCCAATGTGGGCGATAGTGGAAAGTTTTTGAAGAGAAAACATCTGATATCTGAGTCATAAAACTGACTTAGAGCCACAAGAGCATTTTCCTGAACATCTAACTGCAGCAGCCTACGAATGTTCCCATATGTCTCGTCAAAGGACCCCAACTCAATCTGACCCATCAGTGCGGCACATTGCTTCAAACTGTCAACATCAACCCTTTTTACAACCAGAAACCTGGAAGTAGGTGAAGCTTTGCTATTCGATTCCATCTTTATGCACCTATGACAGGACGGTACATTATTTGGCTATTCCCGGCAAGCAAATATGAATGAGATGCAAAATGTATTCAATATATTTTTTTTACATTTGGTTTTATAAATGCGGCATGACGCAATGCAATTATGATACTAATGATGCATGTGGAAAAATAAGGACAATGCTCATGAGCGGTAGTTCAAAAATTTAGGAAACACGCTACATGCCGCCTCACGTAGTTGTTTATGGAAAAAGAAAAGATATATTTTGGATTTTTTTTTGAAAATTCTTTTTTTGAAAAGCTCACTTTGAGGAAAACATGCCTAAGCTAGCAATGCAGCACACAATTTGTATGCCCTCGTGTCCTACAAAGGTGGGAATCCTAGGGTCTAAGGCAACTCAAAGGTACCTCCCATGTAGCTCTAAATCACATCCTCACAATGGTTACGGGAGCTAGAGACATTCTCATGACGGCACCCACAAATGTAGAAAGCTACCAAGTGTGAGGTATCATGAGAAAGCGTACTCCGGTTGAAACTTTCATGAGAGTCAGACAGACAAAGGTCTCGAATGCCAGTCACTACTCGTCTCCACTCTCCTATGTGTTTTTTCAGATCCGGGTATAGGACCCCACTCATAGCACATAAATCATAAGGTGTGAAAGTGTGTGATGAGGGCATAGCACCTAAAGCCTACCCAATCTAAAATTACCCCGCCTGCAAGGAAAACCAGAACAGTCTAGACAAAGAGTCGTCTACCCTAGGGTTTTGCAAACATATATCATTTTAATATAAGCATGTAAACTAACCTAGGGTACCAATCAACAATCGTGTGCAATGCTTACCTTCAAGAAAGGGAGCCAAGAAGAGGGGAACATAATGGAATTGGGGAAATATGCATGAACTTACCTCAAAGAAAGGGAGCAAAGAAGAAGGGAACATAATGGAATTGGGGAGAATGATGCATGAGCATAAGCATATAAACAAAGAAGAGGAGGAGAAGAAACTACACTTCAAGCAAGAAGCAATCATAGAAGAAGAAGAAGTAAATGCACATGAATGCAACATGATAGTATGAGAACGCAAGAGAGCAATTAACACTCAAACTTCATTGATGAAGAAAGAAGGGAAAAGAAAAAGAAGAAGAAGAAGAAAAGGGAGAAATAGAACAAAGCATTCAAATCAAACAATTAAAACCACACACTAAATTAAATAGGTTCGACCCTCTTAAAAAAAAAATGTCCCCAGTGGAGTCGCCAGCTGTATGCACTCCGAAAAATCCGGTTTGGATCCTTCTTCGTACAACGGGAAAAACAATGAAGCCGCCACCAATATTTTAATTTAGGAAAAAACATTGGAAAAATCCTTTTAGGCGATTGGCCTTTTGAAAACGAGAGATATAGGTTCGGGGGTCGGTTATGTGTGGGGAAGGTATTAGAACCCCACACATCCTTTCTACCGAAAGGGAACCTTTAATTTAGTGTGTGGTTTTTGACTGTTGATTTGAAACACTTTGTTCTACTTCTTTTCTTCTTTTTTTTATTTAAGAAAATGTTTTTTGAAAACTGGGGAAAGAAGAATCTTTTTGTTATTATTTTTTAAAAGGGTGCTTGACGGGAGGTGAACCCGCTCCTACGTATCCTCCGGTGCGATGAGGAATTCAAAGCTACGTAGTTCTAGTCTTGTTTTGAAAAGGCTCTTTTGTTTTTAGCTTTTTAGTTTTTAGGTGTTTTTTGAAATAAGACTCGAGTGTTCACTAATACCAAGCAAGCAATGGCTTCGAGTGGTTTTCATTACTAACTCGAAAGAAAATAAATTGAAACCGATAATCAAACAAGCAATGGCTTCGAGTGATTATAAGTAACAACGTTTTTATTTTATCTTTTTTTGCAAATGAGGCGAGCATCGGTGTTAATCATCTAGCAAAGGCTTAGGACAATTACCACTAATGACTTGTGTTGTTTTTGGAATTGAATTGGGTTCGCATGTATTTAACGTTTGGGAGCTTTCATGATAATCAAACAAGCAAAGGCTTCGAGTGACTACCACTAATAACTCCTCATTAGTGATCAAACAAGCAAAGGCTTCGAGTGGCCACTAATGATTTTGTTTATGAAAAACTTAGGGTTTAAGCTTGGAAAAGAAATTGGTCTTAATTTGTTAGAGACATAGTTTAGAAGAGAAGTTTGAAAGCAATTTGATTTTTGGAAAAGAGTTTTGGAAAACTAGTAGAACATTTTCAATCAAGTTCCAAGTCAATAACCAAAATGCAAATTGCTAGACTACAATTCATGCAATGATCTAAACTAGTAACCATTTTCATGTCAAGTTGTTTAGAAAAGAAAACAATGAATGCAAGAAAGTTCATAGATGCAAGCATAGCACATTCATTGAGAGCATGTTATCAAGCAAGCAACAACATAGACACAATTTGCAACTTACCCTTTCATGTTGAAAACATCTCATTACAACATTTGAATTCACAATGCATGAATAGGCAAAGATGAACCTAGACTACACATATCATGTCACAATACATAGATAGGCAAAGAATGAACCCAAGTTGAACATTTTGGCAAAAATGCATGAATAGGCAAGAGAATGAACCTAGATTGCACATCTTATTGAAGATGCTAGGCAAGATGAACCTAAATTGAACATTTTTGCAAAATGCATGAATAGGCAAGAGAATGAACCCAAGTTGAACATCTTATTGAAGATGCTTGGCAAGAAATGAACCTAACTAGGCATTTATGACGCAACATGTGAGTAGGCAAGGAAGTTACAAAGCACAAGTGAATTCAAACATTTAATGAATCACTTGCAAAATCCTAGGGATTTCACATCAACATTTGACATAAGCAACAATGTGGTATCATTTTGATGGCATCAACATTTAGCATATTTCTACAATCAACCACATGAAAGGAATAAGTTGGAAAGGGCATTTGCCTCAAGTAAGATTATTAGCAAGGCATGAAAAATCAATTTGACATTTTATTTAGCAAGCATATGCAATTAAGGTGTTGAATCCCTTTAGGTAATCTTTAACACTTGGGATATGCACAAGTGCATAAGTGTCAAATCCTCTTACCAAATCATCAACACAAACATGATTTTCAAAGCAAGCAACAAAAACAAGCACAAACCCTAATTATCTCATGAAATGCGACACCAACATAGAGCTAAAACCTCATTTTATTCTTTGAAAGCAACAAAATCATGCAAGCAAATGACATAGATCAAACTTTTTGGCAAGGATTCACATGATTAAGCAAAGGAATGCACTAAAATCGCACAAACTCTAATTTTTCTACAATATGCGAAATGAAACATAAGCCCAAATCACAATTTTATTCATGAAAATGCAAGCACAAAATGAAAATAGCACAAACACACAATTTATTCCAAGAGAGAGATGCATTTCAAGCATCCAAACCTCCCAAAGTGTTTGTCAAAATGCTTGAAACACATCTCTCATTCAACAACAACAATTATATCAACATTTCAACATAAAATAGAGCACTAAAATGCAAAGAAATGCTTGATATGCAAAAATAGATTGATGATCTACATTTTTGGTGCTAAAATTTTGATGATGCTAAGATTGAGAGTATACCTCAACTCCAAGCTAGAATAGCGAAAGAAATAAGGTGAATGAACACTAAACCACTTGAATCAACCCTCTAATCTTCAATCTTGAGCTTGATTCTTGAGATTTGAAGATGGATCTTTGAAGAGAATGCAAGGATGATGAAGGATTTAGGACTAGAATGTTGATTTGAAGTGAAAAAGTGAAGAAATGAGGTGAGGGAATGAAGAGGGGTATTCGGCCAAGAAGGGAGAAGAGGAGAGGCTAGGTTTTTGAGTGTGAATTGTGTGCAAAAACTTGTGAGAGGTGAGGATATGAGGGTATATATAATGTGCAATTAGGTTTAGGGGCATTTAGGTCATTGTGTACCTCATCTCATTCTAGGATTGCATTTTAATTTTGAATCAAGGGTGAGGATTGAAACACACTTTGATGAGGGGCAAAAAAATGCAAAATGAGAGGGAAATGAAGGGGTAGATATTCAGCCAAGCAATGAGAGTGGTGCCCAAGTTTTGCAAGTTGGCAATTGTACTATTGTACTATCCATGAACCTTCCAATTATCCTCTCAATTTTGATTATTCCTTTCAAAATAATTGTACATAAATCTAACCATTTTGAGCCATATACAAGGTATCTTGAAGAATATGCCATTTTTGAAAATGAGAGATGACCAAAATTGCCAACAAAAATCCTATCATATAATTTTTGGGAATATTCCTTGTACTATTTTTTGAAATGCTTTCTTGAATTAATTTGAACTTGATTTTTTTTACTACACATATAAAATATGCGCACAATTTGAAAAATGATTTTCTTTATTTTTTTATTTTTTTTGTTCAAAATAATACAATTTCATTAAATTAATTCCCAAAAATTAATTAATTGGATTTTCAACTAGCAAAAATTTATTAAATTGAAATTGACCAAACAATGCCCCTTTTAAATGCCCCAAAATTCCTTAATTTCTCAAAAATGATTTTGAAAACCTTAGAATGCTTGGGTAAATACCCTAAACCCTTTCTCAAATAATGCATCACTCACAAAATTATTTATTTTTGCTGAAAATTAGGGTTTTGAAACTAGGCGGACAAAATTAGGGTATGACACCATGTGCCCCCATGTGACTCGTAAGCAAGCAGCATGCCATCAAAGCATTATGGCAATGGTAAGAATTGAGGTGCTTCCAATGTGGGGTTGTGAGCTGCTTCGGTGCAGGAAGGTGCAGTTGCACCAAGTGCAGATGCACCGTGAGAATTGTTTCTGGTGCAGATGCACCTAACTGTAGCTGCACTGAACAAACACATCAAACATACCAATATACATGCAAAATGCTAAGTTATGAACATCATTCACCTTAAAACCATAAATGTTGTTATTTTATTCATACTAGCATATTTAACACATATTAGACTTGATTTTGGGCAATTATCTAAGTGTAGAAGCATGAATAACTCTATCTAAAATAGAGTTATCAGTAGCTAAATTCCTTGAACTTGCTATAGCAGTTACCTTCGGTTGTCATTCTCTATTCAAACACCTTAGCACTTTGTTGATTAAGTCTTCAGCAGGAAATGATTTTCCTAATCAACCCAATTGATTCACTATGTGAGTGAACCTCTTTTGCATTTCTTGAATGGTTTATCATGGATTCATTCTGAATAATTCATATTCTCGGATAAGAGTGTTTGTTTTTGCCCTTTTTACCTCACTAGTACCTTCATGAGTGACTTGAAGATTGTCCCACATTTCTTGGGCAGTTTTGCAATTCGACACCCTAAAGAACTCATCGGGGCTTACTACGAAAAAAATGATGTTTTTGGCCCGGAGATTGTGTGGAACCTTTTTCTTATCATCATCAGTCCATTCAGCTCTTTCTTTGATAGTGAGAATACCATTCACCATGTGCGTGGGGACATAGGGTCCATTTTCCACAGCATCCCATACATCAATATCAACCCCTTCTATGAATATTCTCATTCTTTCTTTCCAATATGCATAATCTTTACCGTTCAATCCCGGATGACGGGTAAGAGATGCACCCTCTTGCGTAGACCAACCTGAAGCCATTTCTCTTGAAGCTGCTAGGCCCTTTAAACAATAGTCTAACTCTGATACCACTTGTTACCAAGTGGCTTCAGTCTCAAGAGGGGGGTGAATTGAGATTTTTGAAAACAGTTTCCCTTTTAACGAATTAGTTTGATTTTCGTGCAGGTTTATCAAACAAATGAATTAGAATGATAAAGCAATAAAGAGATACCCCACCTTGTGCAAGAGGCCTTAACAACAATTACAACAAGAGATACCCCACCCTTATTACAATCAAAACCCTAGAGAGATACCCCACTCTCTAGTATAAACCCAATACAGTATTACAAGAAATTACAATTACAATGATATAACAAATACCTCTGAGAAGGTGAATAGAACAACTTGAAGATTCCCAACCTAACCCTTGAGAGAGATCCGCTCAAAGTGATGAAGAACGTGAAATAGTGATTGTGACACAGAGAAGCTTCACGTTCTGCTTTTTAGAATTGTAAGTTGTGATTTAATCGTGAAACCCTAAGGCCTATTTATAGAGTTTGTGAAAATATGACCGTTGAAGCAACTTGTTAACGTTGTTGTTTAAGTGGACAATCGATTAATGGCTTGAAAAACATAGGATGACAATCGATTACGTGCTTTGATAAAACATGTAAGAAATCGATTATGTGCTTAAAGACAAGTAAGTGACAAATCGATTTTGAGCTTGAGTAAAATAGAAAGGCAATCGATTTTGTACTTAAGGAAGCAAAACAAGTCATTCTTTTCAAAACAAGTTCCTAGCAACTAAGACACGACCCAACTTCCTAGCAACTACCCTTAACACGGACTTACTTCTTGGGTTGGTTGTGCCTTGGAGTTCCATTTGTCACTTTGTCTTAGATTACTTCATCATCAAAACTTAACCTGCAACACAAGATATCCACAGTCTCAACCACGCATGAAGCGTGGTAGACCAATCGGTTCTAAAGATAAAAATCCTCGATCAAGAAAAGGAGCTAAAAGGATAAATGACCCGAGTGAGGATACAGAAACTCCAAGTGAGGATACAAAAGCTTCAAAGGATTCTTCAGACATAATTCTTGACTCAGTTCCCGAAGAGACTGACCAGGTACCTGAAATTTTTGAAAATGAAGAGATCTCAATAAATTATGTCATTAATGCAGTACAATGGAACCGAACATAGTCAACATTGACGATATTTTTGTATATAATATAGCGCAAAATGTGATGAGTGATAATGAGAATCATGAACCAAAGTCCATCAAAGATTGTCGACAAAGAAATGACTGGACAAAGTGGAAAGATGCAATTGAAGCGGAATTAAACTCATTTTGCAAGAGAAACGTTTTTGGACCTGTAGTCCGAACACCTGAAGGTGTGAAGCCAGTTGGATATAAGTGAGTTTCTGTACGAAAACGAAATGAAAATGGTGAAATTGTGAGATACAGAGCTCGACTTGTTGCTCAAGGATTTTCACAAAGACCTGGCATCGATTTTGGAGAAACTTATTCACCCGTAGTGGATGCAAGTACTTTTCGATACTTAATTAGTTTAGTAGCACATGAGGACCTAAATTTACACATGATGGATGTTGTTACATCATACTTGTTTGGTTCACTTGATAGTGAAATTTATATGAAACTCCCTGAAGGATTTCATCTTCCTAAGACAAACAATTCATGCTCTCGAGAAGATTATTCAATCAAGTTGAATAAGTATCTCTATGGACTTAAACAATCTGGACGCATGTGGTATAATCGTCTCAGTGAATATTTTTTAAAGGAGGGATATAAAAATGACCCCATATGTCCATGCATTTTTATGAAAAGATCTGGAAAAGAATTTGCGATAATTGCTGTTTATGTGGATGACTTAAATATTATTGGAATTCCTGAAGAGCTTCCAAAAGCTATAGATTACTTAAAGAAAGAGTTCTAGTTGAAGGACTTAGGAAAGACAAAATTTTGTTTGGGATTACAGATTGAACATTTAAGGAATGGAATTCTTGTACATCAAGAAACTTATATAACAAAAGTGCTAAAACGGTTTTACATGGATAAGTCACATCCACTGTGTACACCAATAGTTGTAAGATCACTAGATGTGAATAAAGATCCATTTAGACCTTGAGAAAAAGATGAGGACTACTTGGTCCTGAAGTACCATATCTTAGTGCAATTGGCGCGCTAATGTACCTTGATAATTATACACGTCCTGATATATCATTTGCTGTTAATTTATTAGCATGATATAGTTCTTCACCTACACAAAGACATTGGAATGGAATCAAGCATGTACTTCGTTACATTAGAGGTACAATGGATATGGGTTTGTTTTATTCAAATAAATCAAAATCAGATTTAACTGGTTATGCAGATGCAGGTTATTTATTTGACCCTCATAATGGTAGATCACAAATAGGCTATCTGTTTACATGTGGTGATACAACCATTTCATGGAGGTCTGTAAAACAGACCATAACAGCCACATCATCAAACCATGCAGATAGTAAAAATTCAACTTATACAAGAAACATGTGGTTTATCTTCTGCGAAAATGATGGCAACAATTATGTATGAAGATAACACTGCGTGCATTGCTCAATTGAAAGAAGGGTATATTAAAGGAGATAGAACAAAGCATATTTCACCAAAGTTTTTCTTCACTCATGATCTTCAAAAGAATGGTGATATTTACATTCAACAAATTCGTTCATGTGATAACTTAGCAGATCTTCTAACAAAGTCATTGCCAAGCAAAACTTTTAAGCAGCTAATACGGAAGATTGTTCTTCGTCGTCTCAGAGATGATTACATAGTTGAGGGGGAGAAATAAACATGTTCTGCACTCTTTTTTCCTTAACCACGGTTTTGTCCTAATGGGTTTTCCGGGGTAAGGTTTTTAACGAGCTGGCAGCCCTCAAGTAAGTAAAGGATGTTGTACTATTATAAATTTCTATATTATTAATCTCTAATAATTATTGGGGACTATATAAAAATATATCACCCATTTAATGAAAGAGAAAATTGTAGGAAGCAATTCATAAAAACAGCCAAAAGTTAAGGAAGCTAGAACAATCAAAATAGAATGCACTATCCTATTCATGAGATGAATATCTGAATCTTGCATAAGGAAAACGTTTTAATTTCAGAAAAAGAGAGTTCTATAAGAAATTTGTAGAAGTAGCTTGGATAACAACACAATTATTTCTATTCAATGCAATAGCGTAACATCTGCATCAATATAATCGATCTATTTATCTGCATAAACGTTTTTCAGTACCCTTCTTGTCTTGAATTGCACATCCATTTCCTCTTGAAATATTAACTTGAAAATGACAACATAAATTTAAAAGCATCACATATCAAGGTCACTAAAAAGTGTATCTAAGATAATGACATTTCAAGTGTGCAAAAGATATAAAACAAATATTGCTAACAGTTAAATGTCATTGAAACACTATATTCTAAGACAATATATTGGCAATATCGCACACCAATCATTAATTGTCATCAAATAATGGTTAGAAATGAACCTTGTACACATTTTGTGAATAAATGAATACTGAAATGAAATTGTGTAACCCAACCTGAGAGGAAAGCACGAATGATCATGAAAGAAAATTGTTTGACAAAAAACTAAAGGAAAAACTATTAAAAACAGAACAATTAAACTAAACCAAAGTTGAACAACAAAATGGGTTTACCATTCACTAGTGCAAAAATACGAAAAGAATTAGACATTTAAAGTCAGGCGCTCAGACGCCTGCTTTATAAGAAGACGTGGTGGCAAACTTGTAATTAAGATGAAAAAGTTTATCTGGCGCGCATGTTTTTAAGTCAAGCGTAAACACGCCTGACCTCAAAAGTGAAAACTTATAACATTTTAAGACAGACAGGTATTACGCCGGACTTCAAAAGTACTTAACAATAAAAAATAGAAAGTTCTCCACTTCTCTCACTTTCTAAATTCATTCCCTCGCGCTCTCCACTTTAGTTTTCACGCTCTCTGCTTCTCAGTTTGACGATAAACTCCTCTTCCATTTTTCAGGCAAGTTCTCTCCCTCCCTCTCTCTGTGTGTGTGTCTCTCTCTATCGCTCTCTCTCTCTTATTGTTGCTCTCTTTGTCTCTCTCTCTGTAGGTTTTTTTATTGTGTTTACTTTTAATTGATTGCATAAGTTTTAGTTGGACGGTTTAGGGTTTATGAGGTTTTACAACTTAATTTGGGAACGATTTAGTAGATTCTCAGTATTAGGGTTTTTGTTTTGGAAGAGTTTCGATGTTTGGTTGGAGGGTTTAGGGTTTATGAGGTTTTTAAAACTAAATTTGGGAATAATTTGTTTTCAATATTTTAGGTATTTGCATCGTGAATGTATAGCAAGGGAAATTAATGATATGTATGGATTTTTAGATCCATATAAAATTTCTGGTAGTTATGGCCACAAACAAGAGACCGTCCAAACATATATCCAGAATAAGCTAATTGACCAGAACAAAACATGTTTTCTAGCGCCGTATTTGTTTGGGTAAAGTATAAATTTTCCAAAGGTTACTAGTGTATATATAATTTCTTTGTTTGATTGTGATTTAATTATTGTTGTTCAATTATGCAGCAATCATTGGCAATTGTTTGTCGTCTGTCTTTCTGCTAATACAATTGTTTGGATGTGTTCGCTTAACCGCCTTCCAAACGAGACATTGGTTGAAATAGTTGACAAGTAGGTTTTCTTTTATTAATAATTTGTTGTCGCAACTTTATGATTTGATATTCTTTAGACTTATAACTTACTATTTGTGATGTTCCCAACAGAGCTATGGATAGATATAATAGGATGAAGTGTTTAAGAAAAACAAAACCTCACTAGGTGACACTTAAAGTAAGTATTTAAGACTTTAACTTTTATTTTCACTTTATACTAGTTACTGTATATTATATTCAATTTTGATATTTTCTATTCATTTATAGGGATCGAAACAAAATGATAGTTATTCTTGTTGCCACTATGTGATGATAAATATGATGACCATTGTTTCTGCAACTATCACTAATAATTGGAAGAAGCTAATAGAAATTTTCAATTTTTATAGGATGATTACTAGGTAACCATTATGTTGTAGGTATTAAGTTAACCATGCGATTCGTATTCAACTTTGTTTTTTAGATGTTTAATTCGAGATGTCTATTCACACATGAAGAGTTGACGCACGTTAGATAAGTTTGGGCGGAGTTTTTTATAAAGTTGTATGCAGAGCGTAAACCAACTTCAAAAGAAAAACGAAGAAAACAACATAAGTGATGTTCATTTGCCTTTACGGTTACATGTTTGTGTATTTTGCTGTAAATTAAGTCGGCTGGTTTTCTAATTGTATTTGGTGCTGTACTAAGTGTATTATTGTTGCTCTACTTTACCTTTTGACAAGATATATATGAAATGAATGTTGAATTGCTAATGATACTTTTAGAGTAAAATTTAGTAATTTTGTACTTTTAATTGCTGGTTTAATAAAAGCCTAGTGGAGCCAAATTTGTATATGCAGGGGAGTAGGCCAAAAAAAAAACTTACGAAGTCAAGGCCACAAAAAGTCTGACTTAAATATAGCTTTAAAGTCACACTCTTGTTCGACTTTAAAAGCGATTCCTAGAGGCGAAACATCAATAATTAAAGTCAGACAATGATTGTACGACTTAAAAACAAACGTACGAAGTCAAGCTGTGGCGTGACTTTACAGCTTCTGACATACGAAGTCGCCTTAATAAAAGTCAAGATGACACTTGACTTTAAAAGGCCAATTTGCCTGACTTTAAATCTCTTTTCTGCACTAGTGATTAAAGACAAAGAACAACCCATTAATATTTTCCCGAGCAAATCTTAAGTAAGGAAAGATGACAAATATCACACACCACTTAAAGCTATTTACCCTTCAATTTCTTTATATTGCCGTTGAAGACAAAGAATCCGTCTATAATCTCTTGGAGCAAATCTAAAGCAATGAAACATGGAAAATATACAAAGATAATTAGTGTCAAACAAACCAGAATAGACAAAATCAGAAGCAAAAATTGAAACCCGTGTAAAATTTAGTTTGATTTGTCAATCGCGAAATTCACGAAATACTAATAAAGAGAGGAAACAAAATGAATAATCTGGAGCGTATGGATCTTACCGACATACTTCAGAATCAACCAATCCCATATCAAATGACAAAGAGAGTTTTGACCTTAGATCATTGGATACACGCCATTTTCTCAAAACTCTAATTAAAATGGAACCGTTTTCATGAGCATCATCAAAAAAAAATAATAAATCAATTTTTTTTTGGGGACCGGGGGTGAATGACTTTTGATTTATTGATATGAATATGAATTAATTTGTAATAGTTTGATTTCTCTCAAGCTATTCTTGGCTTTAATGTCCAACAAATTTGAATTTGAAATTTAATGCTCTAGTTCCTAATTTGTATTATGCACCGGGTATCCTGGAATATGTTTCCTCTTTTACGTTTTCTTAAGTACCCTGTTGAAAAAGTTGGGTATCAACACCCTATCATTTACAATTTGCCATCTAACACTATTTACAAACTCCATTTGTTTTCTCATTTTCATTTAATGGTTCTTAGTTTTAAAAATTAGATTATTACCCAAATTCAGTTAGCAGTAGATTTCTCTTTCTTCTTTAATCTTCTCTAATGTCTTCCACCCTAATTTCTAATGTGCAATCGCCACTCATCGTTCGCAATAGTCCCTAATCTCTTCTCAATCGCCACCCTAATTTTAAAATATAATTTAAAATAAATAAACTATTTTTATATTTTATATCCCAAAAAAAAAAAATAAGTCAATTAAAAAAAATAAGTTAATTGTTTTAAATAATAAAAATTACTTTTATGTTTTATATTATAAAATATAAAAATAATATAATTATTAGAAATATAGTTATTAAAATAAATGAGATGGTCCCGTATTTTAATATTTTAAAATATAAGCTATAAAAGTAGTTTATTTATTTTAAATAATTTAATATTTTTCTATTTTGAAATAAATACTTAACTATTTTTTTGACAAGAAATACATAACTATTTAAAAATGTAAAATATCTTGTCAAAAAAAAATGTAAAATATAAAAGTAGCTTATTTTTTATATAATTAAACACTTTTCTATTTTTTAAATAAATATTTAACTCTTGAAAATATAAAATACAAAAATAGTTTATTTATACAAAAAATATTTGAAAAATAGGGGGACCAAAATTGCACAAAAATAAATAGGTTTTTTTTATACCCCCTTACTTATCACTCATACCCCCATTTTCACTTATATCCCAAAAATACCCCTCTCATTTTTTTCAAAAATTCGCTCAGACCCCACTATTTTGTGAATTTTCCGGAAATAGCACAATTTAAGGTATTTCCGGAAATTTTTTTACGGTAATTTCCGGATTTATGGTATTTCCGGAGTGTATTTTTCAAAAAAATTCTCTTCGGAATTTACATATATTTTCCGGAAATATGTTTTACCTTCCGAATTTATGGTAAATCCGGAAATTTCACGAAAGTTGAATTCCGAATTTACCATAAATTCGTAAATTTGAAGCAGAAACTTTCGAATTTATGGCGTAAATTCAGAAGTGTAAAAATGACATTCCGAATTTACGTGATAAATTCGTAAGTTTGGTTTTTTTCTTTTATTTTATCCATTTTTTGATAAACGTGATTCGTTTTTTTTCACAGATATGGCGACGGGAACCTTCCCATCACAGGTATATATATTTCTAAAACGCTAATTGTTTATCACTTTGTATTTTTATTTATTAATTAATTTTACGAATAATTTTCAGGTTTTTGCTACTCGAGATAATCTTATCCGTTGGACTAGAGATATCAGAAAGGCCAACGGCGTCATTGTCATTATCATTCGATCTGAGTCCACAAAGAATGGTAAAGGGAAGAAAAATAAGATCGTTCTTGAAATACATTTCGAATTTACGTCCCTTTGACGTAAATTCGAAAATTCTAAATTTTTGCACTCCGAATTTACGCCGTAAATCCGGAAAGTGCAATTTTTTTTTAAATTCAGGGCATTTTCGTCCAATTTGGGATTTATGGGGGTATGGATGATAAGTTGGGGGTACAAAAAAAACCAAACAAATATGGGGTTCAAAATTGCGCATTTAGTAAAACAAGGGGTCAAAATTGCCCAAAATATAATAGGAGGATCAAAATTGCACATTTAGCAAACTAGGGGGACCAAAGTTGCCCAAAATTGCACATTTAATAAAGTCAGGGGACCAAAGTGCATTTAAGCCAAAATTATTCTTGAACTAATGACATGGTGTGTATCATCTCCCTAGGCCACTCATCTTTAGATATTTCTTATAGGTGTTGGTACCCAACTTTTTGGACCGGGTAACGTAGTAGGCACCTTATTATAATCCACCATTTTAATATTCCCTGATACCAACCCCACACCAGTACCCACCTCCTCATGCAGCGCGTCCATCACCATTACAGAATCACCCACGCGACTCAAGCTTTCCCCAACCACACCACCGACCTCCGAGCACATAGAAGCAGCGTTTTTTTCTCTCTTCTCTGCACATTGATCATAATGCAGCCACCGAGAGGAAGAAGAATGATCACCGGTGACCGGAACCACCGCCTGCCACCTTGCTTCCGAAACCACCAAGTCATCGTCCACCATATCAAACCCACAATCACCGTCATACCCTCCAACACTAATACCGTCGCCGGAACTGCACTCGTCAGAACCCGACGAGTACACCGGAGAAGATGACAAAGGTGGCAGCGCCACCCCACCATCAAAATTCCCGAATCTCTCTTCCACCACCGTGATTGGAAACACTTCGCCGCTAACAAAGAGGTTCACTTTTTGATCAATTGGCTCTGAGTAGGATGTCAGTATTCTAACCCTTCCCACATCAAATCGCAACCCCTGCTTGGTAGCTTCTTCAACCTCTTCACACTTTCCAAATCTCAAAGCCAAACAGTTAAAGAAACTCTCCTCCCAGACGTGTAACGGAACCCCCAAACACCGAAGCCAGACCCTTCTATTTATTGAGATAAGTTTCGGATCCCACACACTGAAACCACGAAGCCACGACGACCACCAACTTCGATTTGACCTTATAGCATCAGGGATAGCTCCCTCAACCAAGCTTGAGAGCAGAATCGAATCTCCACCCATTGGTGTTGCTTTGATTGCGTGGTAACCCTCCATAAGTAAACTATTTTTGAATTCAAGAGCCGTCGCCGCTCGGGAATCCGCCAAGATCCCCACATAGCAAGAACTGAGCATCTTCACCCTTTCCTCATCAGCCTCATACTCCATATTGCAAGAATTAATTATCGTCTCTGGTAATTGCTTCTTCCAGCCACCAACCCTTGGCCAATCGCCCCACCGAGGTTGATTTGCAGGCTGCACCCTCTCAACACCCACCTCTGCACCCAACACCACTCCTTTAGCCTCTATCTCCACCGTCTTTCCCTTGACACGAAGGTCTGAAGATGATTGACGAGATCTATTAATTTGCAGTTTAAAGCTTCCCAACCAAACCCGCTGCAGCCTCCGTTCCAATCTAACAAGTCCCGCTCCTCAGCGAATCTAACAAAGCCAAAACGACGCCCAAATTTGTCCAATTTGGAGGGGATGAAGACATCAACCACATCACCAGCAAGGGAGAAGACATTCCAAAGATCCGGGCGCGATGCATCATCCGGGAAATTAGTGAAAAAGAAGCTTGTTGTAGACTCTCTGATACAATCCACAAAACCCTTCTTTTTAGATCTCCCCAAATCCTCCCAGACCATCCTCTGCACAGCACCTCTTCTATCCCTTCAAAACGCCCAGAATTACGATAATTATTGCCTCTCCGGTTGCCCTTCGCCGGAGTCCAGCCACCACCGTTCACCATACTTTTATGTTGCTCAACTCATAATTGCCCATGTGTTAACAACTTTCAAATCAAAAATGAAAAAAAGATAACGTATCAACACTCAACTCTCCGCTTATCTAAAAAAAACACTCAACTCTCCTACAACAAAAAATCACCAATACAAAATGTTCTGGACTGGGCCAGTCGTCAGGCCCAATCCAGTAGCAACGATCCAACCCAGCAAGGGAAGGGCCAGCTTCAATGGGCTAGATCCAACAGCTAATCAACCGGCCCAATAACAAAGTGGTCAGTTCCACTGATACTTGGGCCCCCATCGCAAATGGGCTATCCGACGCCAACGATCCAGACTATTCACTATAAATACCTCCAGTCACCAGGTGTCAGGTACGCAATTCATTCACTAGATATTACTGTAGCTCGATATAGCTGACTTGGGCGTCGGAGTGTTCTCGCAGGTACACCCCCCCGCGCGTTCAGGTCCTCCTCAGCCTACAGTATCAGACGATCCGTCCCTTGACCGTCTCCGCAGATCATCCGTCTCCGCAGATCAATCCCAAGGTACGGTTCATTGGCGACCACAGTGGGAGCTAGCTACTATCCCACCAACATTTCAAATGCCTCCAAAAGCAAATGCAACTCGCGGTAGACCAAAGTCGACTGTGGCCGCGACCCCAGTCGATCTACCCCTAGCGCTGGAAGGAACGAGGGCCAACGCTGAGGTCGTCGCCCCTGGCTCCCAACCAGGCACGACACAGCAGGTCAATGTTACCCTCCCGGCCGACTTGGTCCAGGAGCTCAGGGATCAGCTTCTGAATCAAAACAGGCAAATCGCCCGGCAGAACGACCTCCTCACTCAGATGGAGGATCAAGCAACATCCAGACGGGTAAATACCGCTCCTGAACTTCATCGTCGAGGCAGCCAGTATAGGAGACATCGCTCACCCCCTAGAAGACGCCTGGTCCACAGGTCTCCACCCCCCAGGAGGGGACGAGGAGGAGGACTAACCCCGCCGATCATCACACCCTCCGCTTCAGATTACACTTACTGGCCGGAGGAATCTTCGCAACAGGAGTCCTCGTATGATTCATCCGGATCACGCGGCTCACCCACTCGATCACACAACCAGTCCTATGAAACGCCTCCACGCCGTCATCGATCGCGTAGTCGCTCTTACGAAACGCGCCCGCGTCACCGACCAAGAAACGAGCCAGAAGGAGGAAGACCCCGTAGGGGCACAATGCGCATGGGATTGGGTCCCTTCACCAGATGGATAGACGAATACCCTATCCCACGCTCTTTACGAAAACCCCCTTCCGGGCTCAAAATGTATAGCGGCGTGCAAGATCCTGACGCCCATCTGAAGCATTTCGACGTCATGATGCAATATAGGGGGGCATCAGGGCCTGTCAAATGCAAGATCTTCCCTTTAACATTGGAAGGATCAGCCTTGGAGTGGTTCACCGAGCTGCGCCCAAACACTATCTCTTCCTGGGATCAAATGGCCAGAGTGTTTCTTGCGCGTTTCACAACGTCAAGAATAAAGCCTAAATCTCAGGATGTCTTGATCGCGATCCGGCAAGGGCCCCATGAGTCTCTTCGGAGTTATGTGGAGCGGTTCAATCGGGAGGCAGACCAGGTGAGGAACCTGGACGATAACCAAAGGTTGTATTTCCTAAGAACAGGTCTACTTCGAGGGAGTAGATTTGAGGTCGAGGTTGGCCTACACATACCAAGGGACTTAGAAACCTTCCTCCGAAGGTCTCAGAGGTTTATGAACTACGAAGAGAAAACAATGGCCATAGAAGCTGCCGAAGCAGGGATGAATAAACAACCTCGCGGAGAGCACGACCAGAGACAGCAGAGAGACCAGACCGTACAGCAGAGAGATCCCAAGATCAGGAGGTTCGCTGACCGCACGAAACTTAATACCTCGTACGCGAAGATCCTGACAGAATGCGCAAACGCGGAACTCAGGGAGGTAAGGAGACCAGAACCTCTCGTCTTAAAGGAAGGGCAGCGCCCATCTAAAAAATACTGTCGCTACCACAAGAGCAACGGGCATGATACCAACGATTGCATGGCCCTCAAGGATGACATAGAGGAGTTGATTAGAAAAGGCAAGCTGTCCCAATACGTGAAGAAAGACCAGTCTAACGGACGGGACGACACGAAGCTCGTCCGATCACCTAGAAAGGGAAAAGCACCAGCTAATGAGATAGCTAAGATAAGAGAAGAAGATGAGGATGGGTTTGATGAAGCCTTAGATACGAGAAAGTCTAAGGGAAGGCCCGTGGCGATGGTGATCATGGGAGGCCTTCCCACTGATAGGAGGGAGACGAATAAGAGTATGAAGAGAAGATGGGATCAGATCCTGAGCGTCGCCTCAACGTCCACCCCAAGGATCCTCACTAAGAGACCACCTATCTCATTTGGGGACGAGGACCTCCTGGATGGGACGCCCAATCACGAAGTACCACTGGTCGTGTCTGCAGTCATGGCTAACATGGAAGTCAAGAGAATCCTGGTCGATCAGGGAAGTTCTGCAGATATTATTTTTGAAGATCTCCTGGAGGTTCTGAAAATACCGAGAGAAGACTTGAGACCTTACAGGGGAACAGTCCTAACCGGGTTCAATGGGACGACCACCACCCCGATCGGACGTATTGAGTTAATAGTCACTTTCGGGGATGACACCGTGGAGAGACCCCTGTGCAGGACGGTAAGGACGGACTTCATAGTGCTGCCATGTAAGTCGGTCTACCAATGCCTCATCGGCCGTCCAACACTAGCACGACTGGAGGCAGTCCCATCTACTGTCCACCTGAAGATGAAGTTTTACACCAGGGAAGGGGAGATAGCAACAGTTCAGGCTGATCTACTTGCAGCAAAACGAGCATTCTTCCTGAGTCTCAAGGAGCAAGGTGAACAGGTAAGAAAGGAAATAGAAGAAACCGTGAAAGGAGGAGAACAAGTTAATATGGCCGACCTGGACGCTCGGTACGACCCCGATAGTGAAGTAGAAGAGGGGGACGACCTCCTAACCAGGGAACTCAAGAAGAGAGGAAAAAGGCCAGAACCGGATGGAGAATTTATGCATGTACAGTTGGGGAATGACCCGGGTAAGACGATCAGGATAGGGAGCGATCTCCCCACTAGCGTGAAAGATCGGCTGATACTATGCTTGAAAGAACACGCCGACTTATTTGCGTGGAGTGCAGCAGATATGCCGGGAATTCCCCCAGAGGTTGCTTGCCACCACTTGGCCGTCGATCCTGAGGCAAGATGGGTTGTTCAGCGACGACGGGTGCAGAAAGAAGAGAAGTCGCAGGCCGCAGCCAAGGCAGTGGACGACCTCCTCGAAGCAGGATTCATCAAAGAGATCAAGTATACGACCTGGCTGTCCAACGTAGTCCTAGTAAAGAAAGCAAACGGTAAATGGCGGATGTGCGTGGATTACACGGACCTCAACAAAGCATGCCCAAAAGATGCATTCCCAGTACCCAGCGTGGATAGACTGGTCGACAATGCGAGTGGGTTCCGATTGTTGTCGTTTCTGGATGCATACTCGGGCTACAACCAAATCGCCATGCACCCACCTGACCAAGAAAAAACAGCTTTTATGACAGATAAGGGCAATTACTGTTACCGGGTCATGCCCTTTGGATTGAAAAATGCTGGTGCGACTTACCAGCGAATGATGAACAAAGTTTTCCGGGAGCAGATAGGCAAGGTGGTGGAAGTATACTTAGACGACATGATAGTTAAGAGCAGGGAGGATCCAAGACATGTGGAAGACCTGAGAGAAGTGTTTGCAGAAGCTCGAAAAAACTCCCTCAGGTTCAACCCTGAGAAATGCACTTTCGGAGTCAGAGCAGGCAAGTTTTTAGGCTTCTACCTCACAGAGAGGGGAATCGAGGCCAATCCGGACAAATGTAGGGCGGTAACGGAGATGAAGTCGCCCACCACTAAAAAAGAAATACAAAAGCTAAATGGGATGGTGGCCGCTCTCTCGCGTTTCATAGCCAAAGCTGCAAACAAGTCACTTCCCCTATTCAAATTGTTGAAGAAAGAAGTTCGGTTTCAGTGGACGCCTGAGTGTGAACAGGCTCTCGATCAGTTGAAGACAGCTCTATTGCAACCTCCAATACTAACCACACCAGAGCAAGGGGAAACACTTTACTTATATCTCTCCATCACTGACGAGGCTTTGGCGGCAGTATTGGTACGAGAGACAGGATCCAACCAAAATCCTGTATACTTTGTCAGCAAAGCGTTCCAGGGGGCAGAGTTAAGATATCAAAAGATTGAGAAGCTGGCATTGGCGCTTATTGTGGCTGCTCGAAGACTAAGGCCTTATTTTGTGGCCCATCAGGTCGTCCTACGGACTGACCAGCCCATCAGACAAATCTTACACCGACCTGACCTGGCTGGCAGGATGATCAAGTGGGCAGTCGAATTGTCAGAATTTGGAATAAAGTATGAGGCAAGATCAGCCATCAAGGCTCAAGTGTTGGCCGACTTTGTAGCTGAGATGACTCCCATCCCTGAAAACCCGATGCATCCTCTTTGGATATTGCACGTGGATGGCTCGTCTAATAGCAAGGGCAGTGGGGCAGGTCTAATCTTAGAAAGTGACGAGGGGACGACGATCGAAGTCTCCTTAACATTCTCGTTTTCTACCTCCAACAACCAAGCAGAGTACGAGGCTTGCATTGCCGGACTGCTGCTTGCGATCGAGTTTAACGTCAAGCGAGTGGAGTTGTACTCAGATTCTTTGCTGGTGGTATCTCAGATCAAAGAGACCTTCACTGCGAAGGATGAGGTTTTGCAGAGGTACTTAACTAAAGTAAGAGGGTTATTGGAGCACTTTGATCACGCAGAAGTCAAGCATGTCCCTAGGACAGAGAACGTAAGAGCAGATGTACTGGCAAAACTTGCGAGCACCAATAGTCCAGGGAACCACAGGAGCGTAATTCAGAAGGTACTCACACAGCCCAGCGTGCAGCTTCAACAGATAGTTATGGACCATGATATATGCATGATCGACCTAGACGGGAGTTGGATCGATCCCATCGTTAAATATATCAGGGATGGGGAGGAGCCAGAGGATCCCAAAAAGGCCGCTCTTGTACGCAGGCGAGCATCCTCCTACTCAATTATCAACGGACAGCTCTATCGAAGGGGATTTTCCATGCCACTTCTGAAGTGTCTTCCCCCCGAGGAAGCCAACTATGTACTTAGAGAAATTCACGAAGGGATCTGCGGAAATCACTTAGGGGGAAGAGCATTGGCGAAGAAGGCGCTCAGGGCAGGATACTATTGGCCTACTATGGATGAGGATGCGAATCTCTTGGTTAAAAAATGTGACAAGTGCCAAAGACACGCAGATGTCCACCTCGCTCCCCCAGTCGAACTGAACAGCATGACTGCGCCATGGCCGTTTGCCTGGTGGGGAATGGACCTCTTGGGTCCCTTCACGGTT
Source organism: Astragalus glycyphyllos (assembly GCA_963573325.1). Classification (NCBI taxonomy): domain Eukaryota; kingdom Viridiplantae; phylum Streptophyta; class Magnoliopsida; order Fabales; family Fabaceae; genus Astragalus; species Astragalus glycyphyllos. The sequence continues at coordinate 23,572,045 of OY754308.1, forward strand.
GCTGCTGGGCAGCTCAAATATCTTGTAGTAGCAGTGGATTATTTTTCGAAATGGATCGAGGCAGAGCCTTTAGCTACGATAACATCCAACAACTGCCTTAGATTTTTCAAGAAGAATATCCTGGTCCGTTTCGGAATTCCAGAGGTGGTCGTGTCCGATAACGGCACACAATTCACAGACAAGAAGTTTCAGGAAGCTTTGATCGAATTTGGGGTGAAGCAGCGCTTCTCTTCAGTTGAACACCCGCAGACGAATGGACAAGCCGAGGCTGCAAACCGAGTAATCTTGCGCGGCCTCAGAAGGCGATTGGATGAAGCAAAGGGAAGATGGGCTGAAGAACTCCCGTATGTCCTATGGGCGTATCGAACAACCCCACACTCCACCACTGGGGAGTCCCCCTTTAAGATGGTCTACGGGACCGATGCTCTTATCCCGGTCGAGATCGGAGAACTAAACTGGAGGACGACCAACCCCAAGCCGCCTAGTGAGAACGACCAGGCCATCCGGGAGGAGATGGATTTAGTAGAAGAGCTCCGCAGTAAGGCAGCACTTAGAGAAACTTTGATCAAGCAAGGGATGACCACGAGGCATAATGCCAAGGTCGTCCCCAGGGATTTCAGTGTCGGACAGCTGGTGTTGAGGAGAGCAGATATTGGACAGAGGAACGCAGCCATGGGCAAGCTCGCCCCCAACTGGGAAGGCCCCTACCGTGTCATATCCAAAACAGGCAAAGGTGCTTACATGCTGCAGACTATGAATGGTGGACTGATTCCCAAGACGTGGAATGCCATCAACCTTAGGAGATATTACATTTGATTGGTCTTTTTGTATTTCTACCAATGAATTTTATGTTAAACTATGCGAACAAATAAACGGGCGGGACGCTCTTTTTCCCACAGGGTTTTTTATCGAGGCCCGCCCGTCCGTCAATAAAGACGAGGCATTTTTTATTGATGTGTGCATTGATCTCTTTATTCACGAATGATCTATCACGAGCGAACCGATGATGGTTCACCCCACTACGCGAGTTAGAATTGAACCGAGTTTGATAAACTGCAAGGTGGGGAAAAACACTTAAACGAATTTAAGTAAAACGAAGCGACCGAACGAACAGGCGCATTCCCAAGGGCGAGTTAAATCTGGGTAGGAGCCCGGTAAACTGTCCGCGGGCTAAGATCGATCCCACTCAAACGAAACAGGTGGAAAATACAGATAACGCGAGATCAACAGTCTAACACGTAAGGCTATCGAATAACTAAGAAAACCAAACGAACTTAGTGGTTTACACGATAATATAAACCAAATAAACGAATCATTTAGCGGGCGCGGCCGCTCCTCCCTTGGGCGATCTGGCCAGGTATGACCTGGCAATACAAAAGGCGATCATGCCTGCCAAGGGACGATCATGCCTGCCTAAGGCGATCATGCCTGCCAAGGGACGATCATGCCTGCCTAAGGCGATCATGCATGCCAATGACGATCATGCCTGCCTAAGGCGATCATGCCTGCCAAGGACGATCGCGCCTGCCAAGGACGATCGTGCCTGCCAGGGACGATCATGCCTGCCAGGGACGATAATGCCTGGCCAAGTACAACCTGCCTAGGGGCGACCAAGTATGGCCAAGTATAAATTGCCATGACGTTGCCCATTAAACAAACGTTTCGAAAAACGAGAACGCATATCGAACATATCAGATATATCGTCAAAGAGTTTGAGTATCATATATACGCAAAGAGTTTAGGCGAAATAAACCATGCAACAAAACGTCGGATTATGAACACATCAAGTATGGGTTACAACGAAATCAGATCAACTCCAAAGCTAGAAAGTTAAAACGTAAGTCAGGGAAAAGTAATATCAGAACTACAAAACGATGTGCAAGAAAGACCCAATCACCCTCATGGCCGCTGATAGATGACCTGGTTGGTCCCGTCAGGCCTGCCGGTAGGCTTCACAATCTGGTCACCTAAGACGACATGATTGGGATCAAAAACAGTCGTGTCAACCACCACCTCGGGATAACGAAGCTGAACTTGCTTCAGAGCATTAGCGAACTGCTCCTTTACGATCTCAACGGCATCACGGGTAACCCTGTCACCCCAATCTTTAGCCTCCTCCAGTGCCTGCTCATTCTCATCCCTCTCTTTCTTCAATGCTTCGACCTCATCCTTGAGCGCGGAAACCGATTTCTCAAACTCTTCCCTCATCATAACCTCAGAAGCCTCCTTGGCCAACTGCAGCTCTTGCAGCTCTTCCTTCATCTTAGCTTCAGAAACTTCTTTGGCAGACTTCAACTTTTGCAACTCTTCCTTCAACATGCTAACCTTCCTCTCAGATCCCTCCAGGGCATCTTTGGCTTTCTTTGCTTGATCTAAAGCCTTGTCCCTCTTCGCAGTCAACTCTACAAAAAGAAAGGAGTAATGTAAGGAAATTCAAAAGCAAGATATGTCGACCGGTCAAGCTAAGCCAAAAGAATTTACCTGCAAACCGCTCATCCTCCTCATTCTGAGTCCTCTTCAGCTGCTTGGAAGCAGCCTTCAAAACGTCAATAGCAGTGTCGATAGGGTCTTCCACGAAGCGGTCCCGGTAAGCAGCACCCAGCTGGTCCAACATCACCCTGGGAGACTTGCCACGACCATGCTTCTTCTTCCCGGGTTGATCAGGTACGCCAGCGGAATGATGGACCGCTCCATCAGACACAACATCATCAGCCCGCCTCCTCTTTGTTTTCTGAGGACCTTCAGGGTCGCCCCCAGGATGTGGATGAACCGGAGGAGTTTGTGGATGCGCCTCGGGAGGTGGTAGGGAAGGATTAGGGGTAGAACCCTCAGCACGAGCCGATGTTCTACGCTTTGGAGGCCCCTGTCTGGCACCAGCAACTAGCTCAGCAAAAGTCAACTGTCCGCCTGCCATCTCGTCTGCAAGAAAACAAACATAGGCGTTAGAAAACAAGCAAGGCAACAAATAAGTGATAAGGTAGTCAAAAGAAAATAAACGAGACCATTACGCATGGATAAAAACTAATACACGAATAAGAAAGCCAGCCGACCTAAGGCTACAGCCAACTTGTCAGGGGAGTCGGACAGAACAAGTGGCTTGCAGGGAATCAGCTTCTCTTCAGAGGGTAAATGGGAGGCCAAATTCCTGAGCAATCTCAAGGTCTCTCTATCAGTGGCACCCAGCTGCTTTAAAGTGAACCGGTAAGTATGTGGCTCTCGAAGGTAGTGTCGCTGTGACCAAGAAATAGGAAACACGAAATCGATGGCCTCCCCGTAGTCGTTTAGACATCCCACCAACTCTTGATCGCCACGGCTGGTCGGGGCAACCCAAAGAAACTTGCTCTTCCACTTCTTCACAGAATCCATATAAGGTACAAAAAGTTTGAAACCAGTAACAGCCTTCAAACTGAGAAACTCCCACCTAGTTTTGTGACTATCCTTCTCTCCACGACGGTTAGTATCAAAGATAGTAAAGAAGAGCTTCTGAGAAACCGGCCTCTTCAGCGCACATAACAGAACCTCAAATGCCTTGACGAAGCCCCAAGAGTTGGGATGAAGTTGTGAGGGGGCGACATCTAAGAAACGAAGGACCCCACGCTCAAAGGGAGTAAAGGGTGGCCGTATCTTCATGATGTTGAGAACCCTCATGTACATGGTGAACTTCAGCTCCGTCGGGAAGGTAGCGATGTGCTCGCCAATTCCCATGCTTACGACTTGCCACTCCTGGTCGTCATTGCCCACGCACTGGGCCGCTAAATTCAACTCCCTTTTTGTCACTGTCGATACTTCATTCAGAATGGTGGAAGAAACCCAAGAATAATCAATGACCGTTTGACCCCCGAAAGATGACCTGAGCCTGGCAGGTTTAGACGACTCTGCACTCTGGGAAGAAGAGCCGGACGACCTACCCCCCGTAGAATGGGCGTGGGACTCGGAAGAAGGGCCAGACTCAGAAGAGCTCGTATCCCCCTCACCATCTGACATCTCGAAAGATCTCCCCTGTTTCGAGGTGGCAGCTCGAGCAACGTGAGGATCGGAAGATGGAGACTGGCGTCGAGTTTGCTTGGTCCTAGCCACGATGCAAACCTACAGGAAGGGGCGATCACTCGTTAAACGAGTACTTAGACTTGCGGATGAGGGGCGATTGTCTCACCCCAAGCCTGATCGCCCCTCCCCGCCAAACCGAAAACGAACAAGAATAACAGATACAAAAGAAAGGGAGAATACCTTTGGATCAAGATTTGCCGATGAAGAAGGCCAAGTCACCTCCTAGGATGGGCTAGACAACTCACTGGATATGAAAATAAAGGGATCAATCAGACTCAAAGCAAAAAGACAATATGAAAAACTCACAAATTACAAAGCCACATAGACAACGATCCTCGAAAGTACTCTTAAAGCAAAGTTTAAGGTAGCTCACCGTGAGGGGGAGATCGATCCGTTAGAAAGATCAAATCACCAAGTTGGAAAGGGGTAAGATCGCCCTCGAAATCTTCAAAACGCATAAAAGACAAGTCAAATTTCTACATTACCACATCGAGACCACATTCACCTCGCAATCCAGAAACGAAGGTAGAAAAGCCACAAAGAAAATACCTAGAGCAAAGCAGTATGATCACTCGAAATGGTGATCACCCGTGATACAGATTGTCAAAAGGGAAGATCGCTCGCCGTTAAACACGACCTGTAGATCATACACCAACAGAGATCAGGGCGTAAAGCGTACAGGATAACGTTCACGCCAAATTCCGAGGAACCAAAGTAAAGTAGGGTTTCACAAGGCATAATTTGAATAAAAATAGAGCGACCAACCAGATAACGATAAGGAAGAGGAGAAAGGAAAGGAACTAACCGTGAAAAGAGGAGAGCAAGGACGCCTCCTTCTCTAGAAACGGGTCGCCCCTTTTTTGTCAAACACGGGTCGCCCCTATTCCTTTTCAGTGATGGCGCCTCCTTATGGTTCGAACAGGTCGCCCCTTTTTCAACAACGGCGCACCTCCTTTTAATCAACGGCGGGTCGCCCCTTTTCTAAGAACAACGGGTCGCCCCTCTCCCTTTTCAGATCGCCCCTTTCCTCTCTTCGGGGCCGCCTCTTTTTCCTCTCTTCAGATCGCCTCTCCCTCTCCTTTTCAGATCGCCCCTTTCCTCTCTTCGGGTCGCCCCCTTTCTCCTCTTCGGGGTCGCCTCTTCTTCCTCTCGACGGGTCGCCTCTTCTTCTTCTTCGGGTCGCCCCCTTTTTCGGTTAGATGAGGCGCCTCCTGCTGTTCGCCTCTCACAAGGAATGGGACGGGCTGCCTGATCGCCCTCAGAGGATGAAGCTTCTTTGGGTCGCCCCTTTTTAGTGGAAGAGGAAATTGAATTTCTGGAGAATGAGTGTTTGGAATGAGAGAGAGAAAAGACCCCTACACTCTCATATATATAGGCCCACGAAAATAGGCCCAACAAAAATAAATTTTTCGAAATCTTCACCAAAATTGGGCAACCAGGAGAGTTTCTATCAATTTTCGATCGATCCGATACGATATCGAACGCCGAAAATCCACAAGTTGTGAACTGGGGGCAAGACCTATCAAACTACCGATCGAGCAAGACCAGCATGACTGCGCATCAACCCTACGCCCGCTCAGCGATCGAGCTAGGCTTGGGGGGCAACTGTTCTGGACTGGGCCAGTCGTCAGGCCCAATCCAGTAGCAACGATCCAACCCAGCAAGGGAAGGGCCAGCTTCAATGGGCTAGATCCAACAGCTAATCAACCGGCCCAATAACAAAGTGGTCAGTTCCACTGATACTTGGGCCCCCATCGCAAATGGGCTATCCGACGCCAACGATCCAGACTATTCACTATAAATACCTCCAGTCACCAGGTGTCAGGTACGCAATTCATTCACTAGATATTACTGTAGCTCGATATAGCTGACTTGGGCGTCGGAGTGTTCTCGCAGGTACACCCCCCCGCGCGTTCAGGTCCTCCTCAGCCTACAGTATCAGACGATCCGTCCCTTGACCGTCTCCGCAGATCATCCGTCTCCGCAGATCAATCCCAAGGTACGGTTCACAAAACATTAGTGATACGCGGGTATATAGAACTACCACAAAATGGGATTATAGGCATAGAAATATTTTTCTGTTGGTTTTGATTTCAAAATGGGATCAGGTAGTGAGAATACTAACATAGGAACATAATAAATTGTAGTTGATATCATTCCATACGGAGCATAAAAAAATAGAGGTCTATTTTAAATAAGGGAAAATCAACATATTTAAGTTAACATGTAAATATATTAATAGAGAACCACATAATAACAAAGTTTATAATAATCTATAATATCAATATACATGTATTTAATTTATACATGTTGTAACCATTCAACATTAATTAAATATTAGAATGGACACAAATATTGTGAAAAATTGTAATATATATGAAGCAAAAAATATATTTAGGATCTGTGAATATATATATATATATATATATATATATATATATATATATATATACTGTTAATTTAAACATGTAAGGATGATTCAATCATATTTGTGGAATAAGGTGGACACTGGACATGCAACATGTAGGAATATTAAAACATTAATTATGGAAAAAGTTAGGACAATTAGGAATCATAATACATAAAGAGTTAAATATAATACAACCGATAGTATATTCGGTTGATAACAATATTTAGGAAACAAATAACCCTAAAACAGGAATTGAAAACATAAGTTTAATGGTACAAAGCATATTGAGATGCTACATTACTACCATCAAGGAAGATAATATAGTTAACGGGTGTGGTACTTGTTTACACCAAACTTGATAGACATCCCCTGCATTAGCTTCTTGTCATTGCAGAATTTGGACCACCCAATAACAATGGCACCATATAATGGGTCGACGGTCTTATGACACTACTCGAAATCTTGGTATAACCTGTGGAATTTCTTGCGGAAATTTTTCGCAGGTATTTCTCGAGAATTCTCTGCCACTACATATCTACGACAGGTAAATCCGCAGGAAAGTTATGGGTTTCCTGCGAAAATTCCTGCGAAATAAAATTGAAATTGAGAAAATACTTTTTTTTTGACATTAAATAAAAACAGCACAGGGAAAAAAAACTTTTAAAATAAAATTGAAATTGATTGAAATGCGAAGCTTCTCAAATCAAAAAAAGAAACGAAGCCCTCTTTCTCTCTCAAACTGAGAAGCAAAGCACAAATCCCTCTTTCTCTTTCAAAATCTGTCACACATGGAACCCTAACGTTTCATCTTCTCAGTTTCTCTCTCAATCTTAAATCAACAATGTGAACTTTCAAATCCTGATCGTCTTCTCAGTTCACCGTCGTCTTCGTCATCTTTCACTTCCCCGTCGTCTTCTCAGTTCGCTGTCGTCTTCTCAGATCGCTCTTATCTTCTCTGATTCTCGCGTGTTACATCTCTTCTGTGAAGGTATAGATCATGCTTCAGCTTCTCCTCGTGCGGTGCTCCTCTGATCGTTTTTGATCTTCTACTTTGAAGGTATGTTATCGTTCGACTATCAATTTTGGATAGATTTGATTCGCGTTCGTGCTTTTCGTTATTCTTCGTTACTCTTCTTCCCTTCCTTCTAATATGACACCATCATATTTCTCCATTTTTCATTTCAATTGCAGTCCAGAATCGTTTGGCAAGACCTTATTGACCGCCATTGCCTCAAGGTGCACATCTTTTGCTTCAATAAAATTAGGTTTTTTTAATTTCTTTTATAATCGAATTGTTTTTGCCTTTTGAATATTGCGATTTGTAATTGTTTTTTTCTGTGAATATGATTTGCAGGTGTTGATGATTGAAACATTTAGGCTTGTAATTATCATGAAGAATTAAGGTTCATGTTGACATATCTTAGGGAAAACTTGTACAAAAGGACTTGAATATTGTGATTGATAATCACAAAACCATTCACTGCTGTTGTGATTGGTAATACCTTGAAGATTTGCTTATATTGGGCCGGAAAAGGGACAACTAGTATCCCATTTAGATCAGTATATGGTCCTCTTATATCAGTTATATCTGTCGAATCCAGTAAGTTGTACTTCTTTGTATGTTCTTATAATCTTATACTATCATTTCCATGTTATCATCCTTGTATTTGGTATCCTTTGGTGGAAAGGCTGCTTAGGAAATAAACACTCTTTAGCAACAGGTGTGTTTCAAAGAAATTACTTTTTGTTGTCATGAATTGATTACCATACCTTTTCTCTCAAAAACATTGGATTTTTCAAATGCAAAAAATGAATGAATTTATGCATTTATATAACATATAACAAGTTCTCTTGATCGTCTTCATACATTTAGTATTTAGTTGATTTTTTTGCAAGTGGTTGTGGGGAGAGTATTTAGTTGAATTTTTTGCCAGTGGTTTTGTTAACTATAGGGGCTAAGGAGGGGTTATTGAATCTTTGACAAATATCGAGCCGAATAGGTTGATAATGATTTAGTGATTGATAATGATTTAGTGATAGGGAACAATCACATGTCTCACTATGTAATGTAATTTAATGCCTTTGTCTTTGTTTAGTTCTTAACTCCTATATCTGCTTTTGCTCCATTTTGCTCCCTCTATATAAGTTCACTTTTCCTGCTGAAATCATTGTATGATTATTTTCCATAATTTGTGATTAATCAGTTACAGGGCACTTGATGAGGTCAATGGAATTGAAGTTGCATGGAACCAGATTCAGATCATTAGAGTAAGCGCTTATGTTATAACATGTTTTAAATGTATATGTATTTGTTGAGAGTGTGCTTTAAAATGTCAATACTTGCAAAATCAGAGTAATTTTTTGACAGGTATTTTTTGGCACAGGTTGGTGGCAGGGACTCATGGGCTATTCTTGCTGGTGTGGTATGTTTAGATTTGATCTTGTAGGGTCTGTTTGGTTGAAGCGAGAGAGAAAGAGAGAAGAAAGGTAAGGAAATTCCGGATGGATGGATTGGGTTCTGGTGTGAAATATCATACCTCTTGCTAGCACCTATTCATATTCTATATCAATCCCCTCGAATAAAATTCTACTTCTAATTAAGCACCCTTTTATTTCTATCTTTTTAGGTGCTGCAACTCCAAAAGACTCGCTAATGTACTTTGATCAATTTGATACTGAAGCAATTATTTAGGTAACAAATCTGGTTGTGTCCATATTTTCTTCAATGTATTATTTTATATTTTTCTATAGTTGAATGTTTTTGAGAATTACCAACAATGTATGTATGTATGTAAGTTGAAGTACTTACCACATTTGGTATGTTTCTTAGAATTTAAAATTTTCAGGCAACTAGATTGGAAAGGCTGTTAATCCTATTCGTCAACTTACACAGACTCTTATCGAGTATGAGTTAGTTCTTTTTCCTGAAAATTTGTTTCTCATCAATATATCATTAATTTTTTTTATGAAAAATAGTCAAGTCTGTTTATTATCTGTTCATGGATCAAAGAAAAGACATATAACCAGTTACTTTGTTCAACTTAGTAGTTTGCTATTATTATAAATGAAGGTCAATACAATGCATTGTTGTTATGCTGATCTATCACCAATTCACTTCCATCAAATCCTATGTTTCAAAGAGATTAGTCACCCTTTTTGCCTTTAGTAATTGAAGATGAGGTTAAATTTGAATCAAAAGTATTTGTTAACAAGGGTAGGTAGACATGTTATCTATAGTTTCATTTGCAGAGTTATAAGTTATTTCTCTAAACTTAGGCACATGTAACCTATTTCCCTATTCAGTTTTTTTTCCTCTAAAATTCCCATGCCTCTGGTGTGTGGATCTCAAGTTCTCAACTAGGCTACATAATTATTATACTTATTTGGCTGGAAATCAGTTTGTTCCCATCCCAAAAGTGTTCTTTTCTGAGACAAGTGCTGCATCTTTAGGGAAATTGTACAATAACTTATTCTTCTTTGGATCAAACATAAAAAGTTTGTTTCTTGATAAGCTTTCCTTGACAGTGCATTGCTGACTCAACATCCAGTTGAAACATCTGAAATATCCACTTCTGGGGTAAGAGATGAACATCTAGTACTTCGTTACCACCTTCATCTGTTTTAATTTACTAAAATATTACTAAACCTTCATTGACATATATAAGCTTTGATTATATACTGGTTTGTCTTTAGTATATCACTTATTCGATGATTTTTTGGCCTTGCAGAGAGAACTACGGCAGTGATGTTGTTTGCTTCACTGCTGATCTAGGCCAAGTATGTTATAATCTGAACACTTCACTTTTTGCAGTCACCATTTTTATGTGCTGCATGTGTGGTAACAGATGCTAAATTCTATAGGGTGCACAAGAATGTTGTAGATTATAAAGACAGTGAAAAGAGTGGACAAGATCATTCGAGTAACTACTGGGCATGTTTTAGATTCACTTTCACTTAGTTTTTCCAGTATATTGTTTGTTAACTAATATTCCCAGTGGTTCCTTTTGTGCAACATGACATTAGACAATTGTAGTATATTTCATTGTAAACGGAGGATATATTTTAAATTATTGTTATTAGTAGTTGTGAATTTAATATAATATACGGTCTTTATAATTATAGTTTAATATTAGTTGATTTAAATGCATTTCTACAAAAACTTTTCATCAGGGTTGCAAGATATAGTGTGGCATGCTATGTGGATTTGATAAAATAAAAATTCTGTAGTTTCCTGCGGACCTTCCTGCAGAAATTTCCTGCGGAACTTCCTGCAGAAACTTCTTGCAGATTTTCTGCGGACATCCTGTGGAATTTCCTGCGGAAATTTCCTGCCGATTTAAAATTCCGCAGGAAACAATTATCCACGAACAAAATAACTGGGAACCTTAATCCGCTAAAAATTCCGCAGGAAACTCGTTTCCTGCGAATTTTTAATGAAAATCCGCAGGAAATGACGAAAATTCTAGCAGTGTGAATAAAGAAGTAGACCCAAGACTTGCCTTGTTGATCAATAATTTCTATGGGACCGTCATATATGGGTAAAGCCTTGGAAGTAAATGTCTTTAACAGTTTCTGAGAAACACATAAAACATATAAGTCGAGTATAAATTTGTACAAATTAACACTACTTCATTTTTGAAAAGACTTTTAAACATTATGGATTTTATAATCAATTACGTGCCTATGTTATGTGTACATAATTTGAACATTAAAAAAATACTTAAATATATGTTACCCCCTGCAAATATGTCACATTATCCAGTTACTCCACTGCCGTTAACTTTCTGTTAAAAAAATGATGTGGCAAACTGAGATGACGTCAGCACTGACGTCACTGCCACGTGTCACCATACTATTGGACCTTTATGCCATGTGGCACTGACACGCCACGTCATCATGGCTACGTGGCACTGACATGTGCCATGTCAGCAACCAATAGATGGTTGACACGTGGCACTCACTTGGCAATGGGGAGCAATAGTGTTACTTAAAAATATTGAAATTTTGGTGGCTATGAGGATCAAACGTATGACATCAATGTTATACACTCAACCCCTTACCATTAAGCCACACCATGATTTTGGTAAACTAATTCAACAAAACATATATATTGCTTATTTCCTTATTATTTTGATAAAAATGAAAATGGAATCATCATCAATACAAACGAAACTGATTTGGAAATGAAATCATCATCATCAATACAACCAAAAAAAAAATGCATAATCAATTCTTCATCTTCAACCCATCATCATCAATACAAATTTGTTTTCGATTTCGACCGTATCTGCAGCCCATTCTTCATCATTTTCGTTTTGATTCTTCATCTTCAACCCTTCGTCTCCAGAATGGATTCAAAACCCCATTTTCGTTTTCGATTTTTATAACGTTTTCAAAATGATTTTCAACCCTTCAGTCCATTTTCGTTTTTGTTTTCCAGATCGTTTTCCAGAATGTATACCTTCAGTCCATTTTCGATTGGGAGAAAGTTTGTTTCCAGATCGATTTGTTTCCAAAATCTAAGCAAAAGCAGATCTGTGATGATGGTGATGATTCTGTTATGCATTTTCATTTGTATTGCTGATGATGATTCCAGATCTGTTCTACAAATTTCGTTTTTTGGAACATAATTTTGTTCTCTTGAAGATGAAGATGAAGAATTGTTTCTGGGTTGATTTTTTTTAAAAAAAATGATCCATTTTTATGTAATATATAATGTTAGTTGCCTTAATAATCTTAAAAGTTGATGTGGTCTAATGGTAAAAGGCAGTGGGACTGGCAATGTTGTCTCGAGTTCAACACCCACTATCCCCTAAATGCTTTTTTTTAAGTAACACTATTGCTCCCATTGCCAAGTGAGTGCCACGTGGCAACCATCTATTGGTTGCTGACGTGGCCACATGTCAGTGCCACGTAGCCATGATGACATAGGGTGATGACGTGGCGTGTCAGTGCCACGTGGCACAAAGGTCTAATAATATGGTGACATGTGCCAGTGACGTCATTGTTGACGTCATCTCCGTTTGCCACATCAATTTTTAACAAAAAGTTAACGGCAGGGGGTAAATGGATAATTTTACATTTTGCAAGGTGTTTTTAAAAAAACAATTTTGCAGGGCAGTAAATGGATAATGGCAGTATTTGCAGGGGGTAACATATATTTAAGCCTTAAAAAAATAGAAACCACTGATGTGGTTATGTTTATTTTTGACTTACCAACTTGGTTCCAATGACTTATTCAAATGTGAGACATTTGATGTGTGTTCCAATAAAGGAGCCTAGATCATGAAAGTTTGGTGATTTATGTTGGGTAGTGAAGTTCTTGGGTGGGAGTATATGACCATCGAAGATTGGGCAATGCAATTTGGGATAAATAACTTCAGTACCCTTTTCATTGGTAACGTTGACCACAAATTTTCCATAACTGGTGTAATACATGCGGACCCAAGTTCCACCATATACATTATAAAAACGCATAAAATGGTTGCAGCCTTCATTTAAATATGTATATGATCCTCGCCGCATAACACCAATGGTCATTACATTACTTCTAGGGTCAGTCAATGTTACGTTAAGTGGTAACGTAAATTTGTTGGTAAATTCCGTAGGGAGATGTTTTATATCCTACAAATGGTTAGACAATTATACAATCGAAATAAACAGAAAAAATAGTTAAGCACATGAGGTAATAATGTAATGTTGGTATGTAGACGAACCTGGTTAACACATAGATCCAAGAAAAAAGTAAATGGGAAATTGGAGGAACTGGTTCCGTCGATTTGAGAAGGTGGGTCAGCATCATATTGCATCTGAGACATACCAAAAACCGTCCATTCAATACATGTGAAAATAAAGATGACCATTGGTGTTACACGGCGAGGATGTTAAAAAAAACATAGGTTGGTTGTAATAACATGAACATGTGAGACGTACCAAAAATAAACATGAAATATGATGAGAACATCAATTCAATTCTGGAAATAGCAAGTTTTTTTTAATTTCGATGTTTCATTTTAAAAATAGATAGTCCATATTGATAAATACACTTTCTTTATAAGTCGATATCAAGATCACTATAAACTTACGTTGGTTGAGTACAAGTCACTGATAATATCATCGGGTATTGGATGACGAGCTGGAACATTATGCCTCTGAAACATAAAAAACAACAACTTCAAATATTATGATAACCCGGAAATATGTTTAGGAACAACAAATCTCTTCTAAAGGGCATTTTCCATATGATTTAACAAAACAAAATTTAAAAGTTGATATTAAGTAACCATTACTGAGTTAAAGTTAGTAACAAATTCATCGTGTTGTGTATGGGAATGACAAGTGACTAGTGTCTCCAAAATAAAAAGTTGAAGATGGTTTCTAAAATGGTTACACAATAGTACATTTAAAGGGGCACCTTGACATACCTTGATGGAGTCAAAGTTGTTGAGAAACTCATGAGTTTTGGGAGGGGGATCTGGAATATATGGCCTCTGAGAAAACAAACCAAAATATTTTAAGATTGTAACATGTTTACCAAATACTCCAGTTTTTCATTATTTTTGGATAAGCAACAAAATACTCCAGTGAAAGGTTGACCTTTACATACCTTGATTGACTTGAAGATAGGGAGAATGTCAGCATCATCTGGATGTCGATCAGGACCATATTGCCTCTGAAAAGCGAAGAATAACATGTTGAAAGTTTAGAAAAGAAAAAGTGGACAAGTTCATCTTCCTTAAAATATTTTTGCCTGAGTTTACAGGCATTAAAATCTAAAAATTGTTGTTTACATACATTGGTTGAGTTAAATGTAGGGAGAAGCTCATTAATGGTTGAGAACTTCATTTTTGGGACACCTTCAAAGTTGATTGGAGGTTGAGGGTGAGGAGGGAGGGTGAATTTACTACAATTACAAACGTTTGACATGGTAGATATATTATTTAAGCAAGCAATGATAAAAAGGTTACAGATTGGTTGCGCGAAATGCAAACTTTTCTCTAAAAGATTTGGTAGGATTCTATCTATAATTGGCTAAACAAAATGAATGTTGCAGGAAGAAAGAAGCCTAGCATTGCACAATCTCTGGTATACGATGGTAAGGTGGGTGAAGAGAAATGGCTTCAAAATGAAACACTCCCTTGAATTAGGGGTCGCAGGCATATGTCAAAGTCGACTTGCTTTGTTATTGTTGGGCCCAAGGTTACACTTTAATTGTAAGTACGATGGTTGTAAGTACAATGGTTGTAAGCAATGTGGTTGAGGGTTTTTAATTTTGGAAAGAGGAAACAAGTAATTAGCTTATTGTAGATGTATGATTTACGGCGCAAATGGTTGGGTGGTGTAGAACCGAATTCATGGGGAAACAGGGGAGTTGTTGTTTAGTAGTCCCTCTTGTTAAAAACCGCAGGAATGTGACTGATAAAAACACAGACTTGTACTTAGAAACTTAAAGCATGGGTTTTTTTTGTAGCTGTAGAACCAGTGCAGATATTTAAGTTTGGGGTGAGATGTAACGTTGTTGAATGGAACGAGTTGTTTTGGCAACAAGTATTTAGACTATTTTTGTATTCATTGCACAATTTGAGATTCAAACAAGGAGTGGTACTACAACTCTAAATGCCTGCACTTTTGGCACAGTGGACTGCTAGAATTCCCATTAGTAAATTTTGGCTGAATTCATGTTGTTGCATGCAACGAGTTTATGTTTCCGCCTATTTATCTGGAAACCAACGCAAATGGTTGTATGAAAAATTTCATTTGCCACTTCCATTGGCTACTACACGGGTTAGCATTTAAAAAGAGAGATTACAGTAGCACCAAGTTAATATGTGTTTTAGAAATTATCTACACGACCATTTATATGTGTTTTGTAATTTTAATATTTTCTTACCCTTTTATTTTTTGTTAGGTGCAGAAATTGAGGAGGAATGGATATTAGAACGGAGAGGAGCAACGGTGGTGACAGTTTCCCCCCTCAACAACCACTTACCGGAGGAAGAAGATATGACTTCTAGCGCTCACCTTCCTCACATTCTGCAAGGTCTCCGGAAACCCGTTTGGTGTGGAGGCCAGTGTGCAAGCAGCGGGTCCATTATTAACACTATGATGGCACCCTTTGCTCAAATGGCTATAGCTGCTGAGTTGGGAACAATGTTCCCTAAAAATAGGGGTTCAGCTATTTGGGTTTCGTATGGGTTAGGAGGCCCTTTTATGGGATTCTTTCAAGGGTGAATCAAATTCGTAAGTGGGGACTTCGATAGCAATGCAAGCCTCATTTCCCTTTTTTGAAAGTATAAGTAAGGTCATGCCTCCCAAAATTAGTAGCTCACCAAAATATACTCTAGCCTACATCATTAGTCGCGCTCGGCCGTCCGATGATCGTACGGACAGATCAGAGCCGTTGATGTGGTTCCTTGCTTTCATGCCCCTCATTGTTGGGCCGATCTAGCGCTAGAGTATTGGAGTGGGCTTCGGCCCACTCCAGGACAATAATGAATTTCACAGGCAAAAATTCATGTCCAATACGAACTGTGATTTAACAGAAACATATCAACATTTTTTAGGAAACACTTTTATTTCCTGTTTTTGATAGCAAAGATTTTATTTTCTGATACCCCAATTTCAACCATTGCTAAATAACTTTTTGACTCCTTCCCCAATTGGTTCTCTCTCACATTGTTCAGACAAACTTAATATTTGAGTTTAGAATTTTCAATTAGCGCTCATTTGATCCCTCTCGCTTTTCATCTCCATTGTCAACCTTGGGTGGACATGGTCCCTTTTATAGTCTTCCACGTTCCTTCAACACCAATATTAGAAATTTGAAAAGGTTTCCTTTCTATGTTATTCGATGATATATCATGACCTTTTTTAGGTTCGTTTATTCATTTTTCCTCTTCTTCTCTTCTATGTATCTAATTCCCTTTTATCACTTCAAGGGTTGAACCCACGACGTCATTTTATCACTGCTGAAAATTGTAGGTCATATCGCAATGGAAATTTGCAGAGGCATACTCACGAGATTTGATGATCTCACCATGTTCTAAAATACTCTCTACAAATTAATTTCTTCAATATTAATTTTGGCTTATGTCCTTGATCCTACACCTCACTTTCTATGCCTTATATTTTTGTGCATTAGGATTAAACTCTTTGTCACCTCTTTTTGATACAAGTTTATGGCTTTTTGTTTCAAAGATGAGATATGTTGGTCGTTTTTGCAACAATGAGATTTGCAGAGTCGAGGGCTTCTATTTTGAGTGGCTTCATTATTGAGGAACTTACAATTGTTTTACTCCTCTATTCAACATGGACACTATATTAATATTAAAAATCAACGTTTAGTTTGGATGTGTTTATCATTTGCGAGTATTTGAGTGTTATGATATTTTTCAATCCTTGAAAGTTGCAACTGTTTTTAAGATTTACTCTGGTTTTTAGTATTATAGGCCTCATAAAAAGGATGTTATTTAGAATACTATTGAGAGTAAGCAATCTTGTGGTTGTCATGCCTACTATTAAAGCTTGTATCTTGGGTAAAATGCACCATCATGCCCTCTCACTGTCTGTCTTTCTTTTTGTACTTATGAAATTGTGTCCTGAAATTGTATCTTGTGTTATGTTTGTACTTATGAAATTGTACCAAAAGTATGTTTTCATATTTTTACTCCAGTATTATTGGTTTCATATGGACCAATTATTTTTCTCTTTTTGATACTCAAAAGCACACATTTCCCAAGTTTTTTTAAAGGAGTTTATGCTAATTTCTCTTCTTTAATTTCGAATCACAAGTTTCGGTTTAACAACTTCATGTGTACTTTGTAGTCTCCTTTGCAAGAGGCTTTATCACTAAATAGTTTTGTGTCTTGAATATATTTTATTGCTTTTCCATGTTCATATCATATAATTTTAGGTAGTTTGATTCTGAATAAGAAATTTTGTAGTCGCTAATCAAATAGGAGAAAAAGATTTAATAGGAAACTCATAGCTCCGTTTGTAATTGGATTGCTAACTCATTCTGGTAATAAGGTTTTGCAACTACATTTTCTCCTTTCTGTATGAATTAACCAAGCCTTTATTCTTTTCTGATCCTATCATTTAATTCTTATACGAGATTATATGTACTAATATTAATAAATATTTTACAATCATGTTGCTCAAAATTACTACTTTCTAAAATGTGTGTTGAGTTTAATTTTGGTGTTTGCATGTTAATGATTGGTTAATTTCAAAAATAAAATAATTTATATTGAGTACTTTCTTATGTTGCCTGATGAATTTGTTGTTAACATTTGTTCCCACATTCCCGTCTTTTATCCTTTCATGAACTATAATAGCCTATGTCAAGCACTTGAATGTTGCAGAGAATACCAACAAAATCCATGAGCTACCCATGAAGTTTTCCATGCTCTCAATTGTTGACTCAGATGTAAATATAGACACTTTGATTAGAATGGAAGAGTTTCGTCATTAAAAGTTCTAAATGGTGATGTAAGTGATGATTATTTTATCATTATTCGTGGCAATTGGAGATGTTTTATTTGAAACAATAGCTTCACATTCCTTTTTTTTTTGGTTTTTTCTCAAAGTACCAAAATATTAATATATTTTTTTGGTACTATTATCCACTTATATTTTGAAATTATATTCCCTTTAGTTGTGTGAAATGTAGAAAAGCCATTTTTAATGCTTTTTTTAAAACAAATTCTTATAAACATTTGCGTATCACATATATTTTTGCCAAAATATCCATAATCTTCATTGTCTTTTTTTTGGACTATCACTATAGAGCTGAATATAAATTTATACATAAATGACATATTTTTATAAATATGTAATAATGTATAGAGAGAAATACTTAAGGAAAGATTAATTAATTTTTTGAATTGTTTAATTTGTCAAACTTTTAATAATTAAAACAATTGAAATATAATTGTTTTGTGATGTTTGATACTACATGTATTGTTTGTTATATTTAGAATTTATTTTATCATTAATTAGTAATTAGTTTATGCATTTTTATATTGAGAAAATGTGAGATAGGAACACACAACCATTATATGAAGCTATATCATGTCTAGAAGTCTAACATAATACCAGCGCCTTTTCATCCATTTCCTTCTGAGCATCATGGGATTGAGGGCTAAAGCCCTTAGGTTCCCAAAAGATTTCGCATTAAATATTTTTCAAAAAAATAATGTGTGTTTTGATAAATAAAAAATTATGTGCATGCAAATGTACTGGTTATATAGGATCTCATATAAATATTCATAAGATTGTCAACTTAGACCTAATAATATTGATAATTTTTTTAAAAGATGTTGTATACCCGTGTGAGCACGGGTCAATTATTATAGTATTATATTATTTGAGTACATTCTATGTATGATATTTATTTAATTTTCTTAATGCGCTTAGTTCTTGTGTACATATATATCATTCAAAATTTATAAACTAATTCCTTAATTATTTCGAATTAATAGATGTCTATAATATATCTGATCAGGAAAGAATGAAGGGGTGCCAATCAGAAGTAATACAATCCCTTTATATCATGTTCATTACGTTTATTATTTGGTGGTGTATTCGTTTCCAAATCGATAATTATCAGGTTTTAATTAGTGAGATGTCAAAAACAATTTGATTTACTCAGCATTTGACAAAAAGGACAACAATAATTTACTTTATAATTGCCACCACCGTAGGACAATAAGTCAATAAATTACTTAAATTGATGACACACATGTAAAGAATCAAAACTGAAATGATTCACAAAGTAAATTTAAAAGGCAAAGAGAGAAAGTGAAAGAAAGAACCCAAAAAGAACTAAAAGATCACCGTTTATTGCACATGGCTAGGAATGCATCTATGTAAATATGGCCCTCTTAACTTTTTTTTGCTATGCATAGAAAGTGGAATCGATGAGCATTCATTGATATGTACCTAACCATATTGCTAAACTATCATGGAATGTTTAAGTCTCTTTATGTGCTTGTGTTGTCTTCTTTCTTAAAATTTCGTGTAAGTTGTGTTTCAAATGTGTGTAAATTGTGTTTCAAATCTCTACACTTGTAGGACATTACTGCTTTATATAGTTCTTCAAAATGAATGACCAAAGTGAAACTATTAAAAAACATATAGGACTAGATTGAAACCAAATAATAAACATGAAGGACCAAAATGAAACATAGCATACAAACTTTTGCCACGTCATTTAATGAAGATGGACGCCACGTCAGCAGTTAACTGTCAGCGTGGCGTCCGTTAGCTTAAACTGAAACGAAAATGAAAGATAAATGATCAAAACGGACCCAAAAAAAGATAAAGGACTAAAGTGAAACTTACGACAAAAATAAATGATCAAAACTGGTATTTAGCCTTGAGCTTATAAAAACAACTTACAAAAATAACTAAGTTTTTATGTTTATTGATGAGTTCTCACTATTGAAAGTCGTATCTCCATAAGTAGTTTTTTCATAAATTACATTGAGAAGTTTATAACTAATACATTAAAACTTATTTATAATCTATGTCTATAATCTATACTTTTTTTTGACCAAGTCTATAATAACTTATTTATAATCTTTACATTAAAACTTATTTATAATCTATGTCTATAATTACTTCCTTTTCGGTTTTCTAATTTTCCTTCCCAAAAGCAGTATACAAATGCATAACATGGGTAGTGTCATGTTATTTGTATAAATGGACTTAGAAAACATTCAATTAACAACCCGCATACGCGAAGATAAATTTTTAGATTTTATGTCAATTTAATATTTCTTCAAGAGATGAATACATAGAATTGGTGTAATTTGAGTAAATATATTCCAAGCTGATAAAGGGTAAAACTATAGCACACATATATATATTCACACACAAGGCATCTATGATAAAGGAAAAATAAAACTCTACTTTTGACTAATCAAATCAAGCAGTTCAGTAGGATTTACGGAAGATGTGAACCTTGAATGAAGGACAAAGAAAATGCAAGAAATCTAAGTGCATCTAATTCTAGGATAGCTCAGAATCTAATATGGCACCCTCACTGTTTTTTAGATAAAATAATTAAACCAAAAGGTAGGAAACTCGATAACTGTTAGAATATATTTATCATATCAATTAGTATTTATTAGTATCTGTTAGAATATCAGATATGATTTTCCATATCAATTAGAATTAATTAGTATCAATTAGGTATTATTATAATTGATTCCTATTTCTATTATAAATAGATGCGAGTGTGCTCTATTATAGACACACAGAGAAAATCACAAAATTAACAGTACAGAGATGATGTCAGAAGATGAGCGAATTTTGTGAAATGATACAGAATAAGTTTAAATTGCAAATTAAGAGAGAAAGTGATGTGAACCGAAAAGGAGCTAAAAGATAACCATTATTGCAAAGTCTAGCTGGGAAGGCACCAATGCAAATATGGTCCTCTGATCTCTTTTTGCTATGCATAGGAATTGGAATCAATTAGCATTTATCAACCATATTCCTAAACTAGGTATGAAGCCAATGCTAGGTGGGGTAATGCTTACAAAATTAAAAAATGTATCATGTCCAATAAAGTAGTAGTTCAGCAACATGCATCAATAATTTAGTGGTGATGGTTACCTTTAAGTTTTAACCCCACAGTTAAATTTTCACCAGTAATTTATCACAAACCAACAACATTCCCTCTCTATTTAACCAAGTCTTTCCTTCATTCCTCACTACAACAAACAACATTCAAGTACTCTCTCTCTCTCTCTCTCTCTCTCTATCTCTCTCTCATATTTCTTTTACTTTGATTTTATAATAAGCTTTTTCTACATATTAACAGATCTGTTCTTCATATTGCAGCACCAACAACATCCCTTTTCGTTCCTTTCACCATTTCAGTTGCACCCTCTGCATTCATCTCAAGTATGTGATTAATTATTAGTATTTTTTTTTGACAAAAAATTGATTAACTATTAGTTCAATTCATCATGCTAGTATACGCTTCATTTGAATAGGAAGAAGAGATTTGTAATTTTTTTTCAAATATTTGGAATATGCTCATGAATTTTCTTAATATTAATTGAGCTAAATGTGTTTCTAGTCCTGATAAGATACTATGTTTTCAATCTTAGTCCCTATCAAAAGATCCATCACTTAGGACATTAATTTTGTATACTAGAGTTTGATGAGAAGGCAAAATCTATAAACAACCAAACTGAGATAACATGTTTTATCAGCTAATTGGCGATTTCTGGAAGGGGCTCTTTCTCTTGACTAATGGAATTAGGTTAGGGAAATTTTACTCTATCTGTTTATTTAAAAAATTAAAATAAAGTAATGTGACAAGGAAATGAGTTGAAGTCCAAGTGAGATGTGGTAAATGATGTAGTATCTATCTGCCACGTAAACAGTAACTTAACGGTGGGGACTATAAATGCTAATAGTAAATTAATAGAAGATTAAAATTTGACGAAAATTTTTATAAATACCCAAAATTCAAAAAATGATATTTTATAAGAACGAAAATTTTATCTTACCCAAACTAATTTGATCATACTATAGTACGTATGCTCTAACACTTCATATCATGTATAACCCTGCAAACTTGAAGCTTTTAACTCGTGCACTGGCCTCACTTTAGTTTTTTTTGTTTCAGATTTATTGTGTATGGTGCAGATTAGTGGTGTCCACCCCTACCATATCTAAGAGTAATGGTACACTGGTTGAAGGTAGTCATTCTTCCCATAAGACAAATTTTGCTAGTGAACTTAATTAACAGCTTGGCTCGAATCATTCAGAACATGTACCTTGACCATTTCACACTATTTTTTTCCTATTAAGTCCTAAAATATACGAAAATAAAGACGGATAGTCAATGTATCATGTCCAACAACTTGGGTAGCTTGAATAGGCCAAGAGGAAGAGGTCCAGAAAAAATGATTAAAAGAGAGTTTAAGTTCACCCAACATAGGCAAATTTCGAAGCCATGAAGGTAAGTGGCTAGATAGAAGATTATTGTTTAAATCAATGTAGGACAATTTAGTACACAAAGATAGTTCTTCTGGTATTGGTCCTGTGAGTGAATTTCCTGATAAGTCTAACAACGACAAATGAATATTTTCTCCCAATGTTCTTGGAATTCCAAATTGAAAGGGAATTTCACCATCTAATGAATTATTTGTGACATCAAAAGAAATAAAGAATCTAGAGCTACATAATGGAACCAAACTTCCATTAAATTTGTTCTTTGAAAGATTAACAAAAGTCAAGTTTGCTAAATTTACCAATTGATGAGGAAGACTACCTTCAAGTGAATTATTGTAAAGCAGAAGCTGCTCCAAGCCTTTGAGAAATCCAATTGTTGAAGGAATTCCGCCTGAAAGCTGATTCTGTGCCAAATTCAACACATCCAGTTTATGATAATTACCAATACTAGCTGGAATCTTTGTTAGAATAGACAATACTTTATTGTACAACTCATTTTGTTGCTTATTATTGTAATTAGAATATTTACTTGTTATTGTTATTATTTAGTCCGGTAGGTCTGTTGTTAGTAGTTAGTGTTGTAGCCTACACATTGTATATTCTATACTCACTTGAGTGTGAAATAATATCAAGTTCAGATTTTACAAATTCTAACATGGTATCAGATGAAAGTTATTTTTTCTGAACTTCACCATCTCACTCGCATGTCTCTCTCTCTCTCTGAAACTTTTCTTTTTTCTCTCTTGCGAGCCCCTCCTTTGGAAGAAAAACCGTAACCGTTTTTCACCTCTCTTCATCGCAATGTTCTATGTGATGCACTCCCACTGAATCTTGATCCAATATTTCTCCGTCTACATCGAATTGACGCTTGGTTGTATCTTCTCCAACAGGATCTCGGTTCAGTTCATTTTCTCAGAATTCTCCTTCAGTTCTCTGTTATTTGACTGAAATCATGGTTGATTCCAATTGAATGAAATCTCTTCGATTCTTAATCGCTATTTTCCTTTTTATTCAAAGTACATTGCCATGTAATAGTTGAGATATAAATATTTTTTAATGACTTTTTTAGTGGGATGTGTCGGTTTTTTCCAACTTGATTTGATTATGTGTTTCATTTTTTCCGTTATAACTGAAGAAATGTTAATAACATTTTCTTTACAAGACACCATTGATTCATTTCTTATTCAACAACTATCCCGTGGATAGTATGGGCATGTGTTCTAGTAGTGACAATAATTGTTTGGTGACTGTGAAAACACATTTGTATTCAATATGCAAATTCAAAGATTTGTGACCTTATCGGCAACCAAGGATAAATAGATCGTCTAATTTTAATTATTCTATATTTTTTCACTATAGGAAAATAGATCTTTTTATCATAGTACCCACATTTTTAGAGTGAATAACTCATTTTAGCCCCTAACAAAATCTCGATGCCTAATTTGGTCCTTAAAAATAAATAATACCAAAATTAATATCTGACATTTACAAACTGACAAACGTTAGTTCCTCTATATTTGTCTTCTATAAATTGCATTTTTTTCTGAAGTGTTTCATAATAAAATCCATATATCCCGTTATTTTTATGAACTCAATGTCGACACTTTAGTGACAAGGATTTTTCAAAGAGACCAATTTTGTCCCTCAATTAAAACCAATGATTTGAAGCACTATAGTTGCTTGCTTCATTACTGGTAATTATAGGGACTTAGTTGCAGCCATGACACAATTGGCAGGGGGCTCAATTGATTACTTTACAAATTTGCGGGGAACTTATTTATCTATCCAATGCATATGCTCGGGAGATACTATATGGTCGGTGTATTACCATGAAATTATAATAGTAATTTGGAAGATATTCATAAGTTGTAAACAATGTCCAAAATGCACAACTTGAAATTTAAAGTGGAAAGAGATAGGTATTATGTCATATAACATACAAATGCAAATTATATTGAGTAGAAGAAATTAAAGGAGATTGACGATCAAAATTACATTGATCCATAATAACGTATTTGGACATTAGAGGTAAAATATGCATCCCCGTTGGCCCTCCAGTTTGCATCCTCGTTGGCCCTCCTATTGGCACTGCCGTTGGCGCTCTCGTTACCTCTCTCGTTGCCACTCCCGTTGCCTCTCCTGTTGCCACTCCCGTTGCAACTCTGTCAGTCTCTCGTTGTCGCTCCCTTTGCCACATGTTAACTCATATTTTTCTATATGATTTAATATTAATTAAATAATATTCGTTTAATTATAAGTAAGTTATTTTGTAATATTTGGTAGTGGCTAAAGTTGTTTTTTGTTTTTTTTACATTTGTTAGTGGTTAAATTGATTGATCTTAATAATTTTAATAGAGAGATTATAGTTAATAATAAATTGTAGATGGAGTAAAAATGAAGAAAAAAGAAAATAAGATTTTTTTTAAAAAAAGATGCACCCACGTTGGCGCTCTCGTTGCCTCTCTCGTTCCCACCCCTGTTCCCGCTGTAGCTCTCGTTGTCGATTGCATTGTCAGTCTCGCATTGCCTCTCCCATTGTCACATATTATGATTTTTTTTCTATACGACTTAATATTAGTTTAATCATACTCATTTATTTATGAAAAAATTAATTTTAAAGTTTTGTTACAGGTACGTCTTTTTTTGACAATGGATAGCGGTTAAAATGATTATTTTGACCGTTGTAAATAAACAATTAATTTTACTAGTTTGACTAAATTATAAAAATAGTGAGTAATTATTTTTAGTAAAAAAGAGGTAAAAAATTTAATTTTTATGACAAAAAAATTGGAAAAAGATTATGAATAAAATATTTAAAAAACAGTTTTTTTAAAAGAAAATCAGTGTTTTGCGCTCTGAAGTCCGTGACGGCAAGGATTCGCACTCCGCTAACCTCCGTTGATGATTCAAGCTTGGGAACAAGTCCTTGGAGCAACAATGTTTTCATCTTCTCCCTCTAGTTTGATCTTTTCTCTTATTATTTCTATGTCCATGTCTAGCTAAACTTCCCGTTGTTGGGGATGAGAAACAATTTACAAATCTCTTATGTTTCTGAATCAAACCTCTATTATTTGAATGAATGTTATGATTTATGTTTCAATCTCTGTTCTTAATGCTTTCTAGGATTTGATCACTCTTAGGATAATTTATGATATATGATTATGACTGGAAGTTTGAATTACATATGCTTAAGAACTGAAATTTGCTTATCTCTTGTCTAGGAATAGTCATTGCTACTCAAAATCATAGGATAATTGTTGTTATTAGTCTTTATTTCTTGTTAAGGTCACTTAAGGAATTAAGGATTTTCCTTAGAAGTAAATATTCTCTTACCTAAGGAATCAGGATTAGAATAATTATAACAATTTGATCATAGCTCATAAAAAAGCTCAATAACTAGTTTGATTCGTTAGATATAAGAGTGAAGTAAATTGAAGTTCGTCCTCAACGCTTTTTAATTCATACAAATTCACACTTTTGTTCTTGTTATCCTTGAATTAAAATCACAAAAATATATTTTTTGCTTTTCACTTTAATTTCTCTTCAACCAAATGTCCAAGTTAGTGCCTTTTCACTTTAGAAGTTAAATTGTTAAACTGATAATTAACTGCAGTCCCTGAGTTCCGTACTATTACTTGCAGTGATCCGGTACACTTGCCATGATCTCATCAATGACAGACTTCCAAAGAGCCGGAGATGGAGAGCACAGGTTCCAAGTAGCCTTCAATAGAAATGTGGAATTCATATCTCTCATACTTCTCAGCCCCAATCCAACTTCTTTCTTAGATTGGCACACTTTCTGCCAACTAATGGGATGAAATTTCCTCTTCCCATTCTCTTCCCTCCAAATGAATCCCCTACAAATCTTGTCTATGTCATCACAAAACCTTTAGGAATAATACAGGATTGCATAGTATACGAAGGTAAGACTTGTAAAATAGATTTAGTAAGAGTAAGCCTACCAGCAAGAGAAAGGGTTCTAGATTTCCAGGCACTTAGCCTCTGATTAACTTTATCAGTTATGAATCTAAAAGAATCCTTAGTCACCTTATTGTGAAAAATAGGAATTCCCAGATATTTACCCAAGTCAGAGGTACTTTGAAATCCCAAGGTTTCTCTAATCACAACTCTTAGATGATAGGGGACATTTTCAAACTTGTAGACCCTAGTTTTGTCAAGACTAACTTTCTGACCAAAAGAGGCGCATAAAGTTTGCAAAACCTGTTTGATGACTCTGGCTTGAGAGACTGTAGCATCAGCAAAGAGCAGCAAGTCATTAGCAAAGGCAAGGTGGGAGATAGTAGGGCATCTTCTAGTAATCTTGATAGGAGACCAGGCCTTTTTTCTGACTTCAATATCAACAAGGTAGAATAATCTCTGCAAACAAAGGACAAAAGATAGGGTGATAGGGGATCACTCTGTCTAATGCCTCTTTAAGGAGAGAATTCCTCAAGTGCTTCACCATTCCATAACAATTGCATAGTAGGAGAAGATATGCAATGCCAAATCAAATTAGAGATATGAGGGGGAATACCAATATCATCAATAGTCTCTCTAATAAAATTCCAACTCAACCTATCATAGGCTTTCTCAAGATCAATCTTCATAGCCATCAAACCTTTGTTTCCTTTCTTCTTTCTCATAAAATAGAATATCTCCTGAGCCACAATAATATTATCCTGACCCTAGCGTCTAGGAATGAAAGCACATTGTGAAGGTCCAATGAGCATGTCTAGATGAAGTCTAAGTCTAGCAGAAATAATCTTAGTGACAGTCTTGTAGAATACATTACATAACCAAATTGGTCTCAACTGTTTCGTAAAAGATACAACATCCAATTTGGGAATGAGAGTGAGAAAGGTTTTGTTGTTCAGCAATGCTTCCAGACTCTTTTAAATCTATCTTAATCTCCTTTATTGTATGGATCCTCTTCATACGGAATTGGTTCCGGGCCATTCCCCGACATGGTTCTCTTTCCCGAGGTGAGTCCCGATTTCCACCTGTTAATTCGTTTATGAACTTGTGATCCTTGTAAGTCTCGCTCGCCTCCGACATGGCTTGAGCTCATCTTTATTACGAGGTCGGCAGGGACTCCAGTCATTATGCCGTCTTGGATCTCCATCCTATCTCAGACCTTCATCTTCTCTTGACTTGCTCCACGTGAGCGCGGATTTCTCTATTCTGACTAGATCGAATCCCTCTCTGGACTTCTCTCAGAACTCCGCTCGCCTCTCAACATGGATTGAGCTCGCCTTCCCAAAGGTTCTTATTTTGGACTCTCATCTCGGATCTTCATCCTATCTCGGGTCCCTCTATTGATCGGAATGGATTTCTCCTCGAAATTCTTGCATCTGGTCTCGGACCTCTATCTTGAATTAGATCTTTATCTCACACCGGGTCGCATGTCAATGACCTCGGACTTCTCTCGCTCGGATGGATTTCTCTACAGGTCTCTCCTATCTGGCCTCGGACTTCCAACTTACAGCAGGATCTTTTGCAAAATAGCCCACAGTGGCTCCAACAACTTTCTAATCTCCGAGCTCTGCGCTCCATCAGAGAGTCCGACCTTACCTCTGATCTCCGAGCTGACGAGCTCCATCAGAGGCCGAAGGGATCCCAATTTTGCCTCGTGCGAGCCTACCTCCCTCTGATCTTTGAGCTGACGAGCTCCATCAGAGGCCGAGGGCTTCCCATTTTTGCCTTGTGCGAGCATGCAGCTCCTCTAATCTCCGAGCTCCGCGCTCCATCAGAGGCTGAAGTGCGATGGTCCACAGCAACCTCCGTTGGAGGAATCTTTGGAGAGAGGAGCCCGCAGCGACTTTCTCATCTATGAGGATCGAGAGCACGCGGCGGCCTCCTCGTCAATCTCTTAATTGCAGGAATTTTGCAGGTCCCCGGACTTCTATCATCTACGTCAGACTCCTACTACTATCTCAGGAATTCTGGTTATTCTAACTACGGATTTTGTTCGCTCGTCTCGGAATCAGATTTCTACTCTATGACGCATTCAATTTGAGCATACAAGGCATTCAAGGTAAAACAGAATCAAAATTAATAAAGTGCCGGAGTAATTGAAGTCGGAAAAGGGACGGTGCCCAATGTAATTTACAAAAGCGGGTTGGTTCTGGAAATGCCCGAAACCAACCACTAAATCAATCAAAATAAAAATCCAAGATCAACCAGCCTTCTCGGCATCCATCTCGGTCTCCCGCTCTTCTTTAACATTAGCCGGGTTGCCCTCCTCTTCAACAGCTGGAGAAATGACTGAAGCTGGGTCGTAAATCACTTGGCCCTGGTAAACAATCTTCCTATTCTCAGCCTTGTACTTGGCGTCAAGCAGGTCGATGTTTAGGTGGGGCTTAAGGACTGCGACCATATTGAGGCAGCGGTCGAAGCCGGCCTTCGCAGCCTTCGCCATGTTCTTGGTGAGCTCGGCCTTTTCCTTCTTTAGCTGCTCAATCAACTCAGCGTCCTTCTTCTTCCCCTCCTCAGTAGCTTTCAGCCTATCCCGGGTGGCCTGGAGGTCGGTCTTTAAGCTCAGAATTTCAGTAATGCTCTTGGCCTGCTCGCTGACCTTAGAATTTGCCTCCTCAAGCCGTTGCCGCACTCCCTTCAGCTCCTCCAGCTCGGCTTTCAGGCTCCGGTTGTCTTCAGAATAAGCTACCAAATTATGATCTCGGTAAGTTCTTAGTTCACGATAGGTACGAATTAACTCGCAATCAAGATATCTATTTTCAGCTTCAAGGGTAGAAATCTTACCTCGGAGACGTTCAGTCATCTTCTCGGCAATCAGATCCCGCATCTCCCTAAAAGCCCCAGCGCCCATCTGACAAAACCGGGCACAAGCCTCGAAGTCGGCAATAGAAGGTTTTGCTTTGCCTTTCTCTATTCTTCTTTCCTCCCGCCATTGTTTTTGTTTTTTCAGGGTGGCAGGATCATCAGCTTCGGCCTCAGAATGGCCTCTCTTTTGGCTCCCCTTATTGGCCGGATCTGTGGTCGGCTTTAGAGAGGAGTTAGACTTGGCAGCAGGAGACTTTAATTTTTCTTTTTCAGGGGGAGGATTGCTGCCCCCAGTAGACTGGGACTTGCCTTCCCCCTTCTGTATGGCAGGGCCGGTCCCTGACTCCGAGTTTTTCTTTTCTGTACCTTTCTTTGCAGGTACCTTCTCTACTCGGGCAGAGGTGTTGATATCGGCCTCGGCAAAGATGTTATCCAGATCAACCGCATCCATCTTGCCCGCAAAACAAAGGAAAACAGCCACAATTAGCAACGGTATATCAAATCAACAAAGAAAATAATGAATAAAAGATAAGTACAAGAATCAAAGTATCTATCTAGCTTGGCCTTGGACTCGGCCATGGCCTCAATCATCTTGCCGCAGTGAAATCTCAAGCTGTCCTTGGTCAGTGCCTTCCCCCATTAGTTTATCAGCTCATATGACTTCTTGTCATCACCCTTCACCAGGTTCGGCTTCATCAGGTAAAATTGGTTCTCAATCTCTACTCCGTCCCGAACGAAGTTCTCTTGGCTCCACGACCACGGGAAGTGCGCCCTATCAAGTTTTCCCTCCTTGTAGTCCGCAATGCAAAGCTTGGCTTCCTTACTTGAAGCTCGGATGAAAAAGAAGTTCAGTTTAAAGTTTCTGTTCAAATCATTGGCCGGGGCAAAATAAGAGCGTGCAGTATTGCACCGAAGTCCGACGTGCCCTTGCCTCTTGCCACCATACCCCGACTCAGGGGAATGGAATACGTTGAAGAAGCAGAAGAAGACCTTTGCAGTTGGAACTCTCCTGAGACGCTCCTTGACCATCTCGAAACCCTGGATGAACCCCCAGCTATTTGGGTGCAGTTGAGAAGGGGCAACATGTAGGTAATCCAGGACTTCCATTTGAAATTTACTTAGCGGGATCCGAACTCCCATGACCTCTAGGGCGACTCCATAGAAGAAGAACCCGCTGCATTATGATCAGTACACACCGGCATCTCCCCAGCCGACATCAATCTCCACGTTTGGCTAGCAGGAGCAACAATGTATTGCTCGTAGAAAGAAAAGGGTCTATCCGACCTCAGTTTCGCAGCGGTATTGTAGATCTTTGTAGAAACCCAGTCATAAAGGTCCTCAGCAGCCACTTCTATTTCCTCTGCAGCGACTTCAGGTACCTCAGCTCGGGAACCAACCTTGGCTTGCCCTCCCTCAACATTCTCCTCAACTATGCACTCCGAGTTCTGCCGCACAAATTCCCTAGTCGAAGCACCCGACGCCGCAGGGGAAGGCGTATATGTTGAAGACATCAGAGATGGAGCGCCCCTAGGGGCCGGCATCGGCTCTCCAGTAGCCGACCTCGTCAAGATCGGCTTGCCAGGTCGCTTACCGAGAATCGGTGTTTCTTCAGTATTGGTTCACCGCATTATCTGCAAGGGGAGGACGGCGCCGTCACTATCTAAAATCTATCTATCCCAGGCTATTTATCTCAAGCTAAAGCGGTACTGGTCCCGTCCTCGGTAACTCCAAGGCCAGACTATCTGCTCCCCCTGAGGCGAGCAGCGACTATCGCCGAAGCGGCGACGTCGGTCGCGGTGATAGTGTGTGTCATACCCTAATTTTGTCCGCCTAGTTTCAAAACCCTAATTTTCAGCAAAAATAAATAATTTTGTGAGTGATGCATTATTTGAGAAAGGGTTTAGGGTATTTACCCAAGCATTCTAAGGTTTTCAAAATCATTTTTGAGAAATTAAGGAATTTTGGGGCATTTAAAAGGGGCATTGTTTGGTCAATTTCAATTTAATAAATTTTTGCTAGCTGAAAATCCAATTAATTAATTTTTGGGAATTTATTTAATGAAATTGTATTATTTTGAACAAAAAAAATAAATAAAGAAAATCATTTTTCAAATTATGCGCATATTTTACATGTGTAGTAAAAAAATCAAGTTCAAATTAATTCAAGAAAGCATTTCAAAAAAATAGTACAAGGAATATTCCCAAAAATTATATGATAAGATTTTTGTTGGCAATTTTGGTCATCTCTCATTTTCAAAAATGGCATATTCTTCAAGATACCTTGTATATGGCTCAAAATGGTTAGATTTATGTACAATTATCTTGAAAAGAATAATCAAAATGGAGAGGATAATTGGAAGGTTCATGGATAGTACAATAGTACAATTGCCAACTTGCAAAACTTGGGCACCACTCCCCCAATGTGGTCGAATCCCCCCCTTCATTTCCCTCTCATTTTGCATTTTTTTTGCCCCTCATCAAAGTGTGTTTCAATCCTCACCCTTGATTCAAAGTTAAAATGCAATCCTAGAATGAGATGAGGTACACAATGACCTAAATGCCCCTAAACCTAATTGCACATTATATATACCCTCATATCCTCACCTCTCACAAGGTTTTGGCTCACAATTCACACTCAAAAAACCTAGCCTCTCCTCTCCTCCTTTGGCCGAATACACCTCCTCATTCCCTCACCTCATTTCTTCACTTTTTCACTTCAAATCAACATTCTAGTCCTAAATCCTTCATCATCCTTGCATTCTCTTCAAAGATCCATCTTCAAATCTCAAGAATCAAGCTCAAGATTGAAGATTAGAGGGTTGATTCAAGTGGTTTAGTGTTCATTCACCTTATTTCTTTTGCTATTCTAGCTTGGAGTTGAGGTATACTCTCAATCTTAACATCATCAAAACTTTAGCATAAAAAATGTAGGTCATCAATCTATTTTTGCATATCAAGCATTTCTTTGCATTTTAGTGCTCTATTTTTTTTTTGTTGAAATGTTGATATAATTGTTGTTGTTGAATGAGAGATGTGTTTCAAGCATTTTGACAAACACTTTGGGAGGTTTGGATGCTTGAAATGCATCTCTCTCTTGGAATAAATTGTGTGTTTGTGCTATTTTCATTTTGTGCTTGCATTTTCATGAATAAAATTGTGATTTGGGATTATGTTTCATTTCGCATATTATAGAAAAGATTAGGGTTTGTGTGATTTTAGTGCATTCCTTTGCTTAATCATGTGAATCCTTGCCAAAAAGCTTGATCTATGTCATTTGCTTGCATGATTTTGTTGCTTTCAAAGAATAAAATGAGCTTTTAGCTCTATGTTGGTGTCGCAAATCATGATTAGAATTAGGGTTTGTTAATTTTCTTGTGAAATGGGTTTGCAATTGTGATCAAAAACGTTTTCTCAAGTTATTTTGACGTTAATTGATTGTATCTTGCTTGCAAATTGTTATATGTTGATGATTGGCAAGAGGACTCACACTTGTGTCTTTGTGCACTTCACTTTAAGTGTTGAGGATTGCCTAAGATGATTCAACACAACCTTGTGCTTTGATTGTAAACTTCGGTTTGCTTGTTAGTAACTTGTTTGCAAAATTACTCTATGTTGATGATTGGCAAGAGGACTCACACTTGTGCCTTAGGCACTTCACTTTAAGTGATGAGGATTGCCTAAGATGATTCAATTTTCTTTGTGCAATTCTTGCTTGAAAATGCAAATGCTAGTTTTCTAACTTGATTAATCAATTTTGGTTACAAAAATGACTTGTTAATGCCCTCTTTTGGTCACTTTTGGTCTTGCAAATGTGATGTTCTTTCTAGGTCAATGTTATGCTTTAATGTTGATGATTTGGTAAAAGGACTAGACACTTATGCCTTTGTGCATTGTCTCAAATGTCAAGGATTACCAAAAGGGATTCAACCTTGTGTTTTTATCTTGTGTTGATGCCTATTTGAATTAAACTTTTGCATTATCTATTTGTGTGCCTATTCTTGCAATCTATTTGGTTAATGTTGATCTTGCATGTTCATGGCCATTAAATGTTAGATGACTAAGTGTCATTCTTGTGCTCAAATGTTGTAATTGATAATGTTTATGCTTATGCTTACATTGTTGATTGCTTTGCTTGCAATTTGTTAAATGTTGCACTTTGGTTCTTGACTTGGAAACTGATTGAATGTTCTACTTTCTTCTCCTTTTGGATGCCACGCCATCCCAACAAACCTTTTGTGACCAATGTCACCCTCAAACTCCCTTCTCCTTTCTTCAAATCAATCATTTTCTAAAGCTTTTTTCCAAACTCAATCTTTTCTCAAATTGTTTTCATAAGACAATCAAATTCCTTCTAAGATCAACAATAAACCTTTTTGAAAACTCATAAGGAGGCAAGTCGGACGTACGGCCGGTGTTGTCTAGCGTCCTAAGATCGGAACTGTACAGCTCAAACATCTTGGGATACTCATGAGAATTAAAACAAGTAATTAACAACTTGAACCCTTTTTTTTAAAAAAACAAAAAAATGAGTAAGGAATCAAATCGGATGTACATCCGGGATCGGTTAGCGTCTTAGGGTTAGCGAGCTGTACAGTTCGTGCGAGCATAAGATACTTGCTCAAATAAAAGTAATCGACCTCACAACAAATCCCTTTCTTCAAGTAATTCAAACCATTTTCAAAAAGTAGGGGGCACGTCGTCTGTACAGGCGAGGTTGTCTTTGTTCTAGGTCTAGTGGACTGTACAGTTCAGGACCGAGAACCCCTACAATAAAAAAAAACACCAAAGTTTCTCGACTAAAGAGAACTACGTAAGCTTTGAATTCTCCATCGCACCGGGAGATACGTAGGAGCGGGTCACATCCCGTCAAGCACACTTTTAAAAAATAATAAAAAGATTCTTCTTTTCCCCCGTTTTCAAAAACACTTTTCTCAAATAAAAAAAGAAGTAGAACGAATTGTTTCAAATCAACTCTGTCAAAACCGCACATCAAGTTAAAGGTTCCCTTTCGGTAGAAAGGAGGTGTGGGATGCTAATACCTTCCCCACACCTAACCGACCCCAGAACCTACATCTCTAGTTCTCAAAGGACCACTCGCCTTAAAAAAGGACCCTTTTTCAATGTTTTGGTCCCTAAATAAAAAATGTTGATGGCGGCTTCACAAATTTTCACGTTGTACGATGAAAGGTCCAATCCGGATTTTTCGGGGTGCAACAGCTGGCGACTCCACTGGGGACTTTCCTTTTAAAACGAGGGTCAGGCCTAATTAACTTGATGTGCGGTTTAATTGTTTGATTTGAATGTGATTGTTCTATTTCTCTCTTTTCTTCTCCTTCTTTTTCTTCTCTCTTTCTGATGTTTGAATGTTCTCTTGCATTCTCGTGTTGTTATGTTGCATTCATGTGCATTTGACTCTTCTTCTTATATGTTCGCTTCTTGTTCCTTCTTCTCCTTTCATCTTCTTTTGTTTATATGCTTAATATGATCATGCATTTCTCCAATCCCCATGTCCCCTTCTTCTTTGCTCCCTTTCTTCAAGGTAAGCTCATGCATCATTCCCCCAATTCTACTATGATCCCTTCTTCTTTGCTCCCTTTCTTCAAGGTAAGTTCATGCATTCCCCCGATTCTATTATGATCCCTCTTCTTGGCTCCCTTTCTTGAGGTAAGCAGTGCATATGATTGTTGTTGGAACCCTAGGTTAGTTTACTTGTTTGTATTGAAATGATATATGCTTGCAAAACCCTAGGGTAGACGACTCTTTGTATGGACTGTTTCTAGATTTTCTTTGTAGGTGGGGGGGTATGTTTGTCGTTGTGCTCCTACACACACGTTGCACTCTTTTTACCCTTATATTTCTTGGTGAGACAGCCCTATACCCGGGCTAGAGCATATCTTAGGCTAGAACGAAGTCATTAGTGGCTGCTCACTGGACGTACGTCTTGTTGGGTGGTTGCGAAGACTTCACCTAGAGTTTGGCTTTGTTTGATGATACCATCACTTGGACGTACGGCCCTGTGATCGGTGGTCTCAGATGAGGTCGTTGGCTCTAGGAGCCTTATTTAGGGTCCTTCTTTTAGTGCTAACCTTGAAGTGTGTACCTGTAGAAATAGCCATAGATCCTGTCTCTAAGAAACCTTGGTAGGACACAAAGGAGCTTCATACCCCTGCATCCATGCTAAATAAAATATTTTTACAAATAAACCGAAAAAAAATTATCAAAAAAAAATGTGTGAATTTCCGGCTTTTGAAAGCCTTTGCATTGTAAATAATTTTTTTACTCATTTCCTTTTGCATACATCTTCATCCAGTGAAGATCATGATTTTTCATGCATTAAAAATTGCGAGTATCATGCACTTTCTCGCATATAAAAAAAAACATTTTTTAGAAACATCTCTCGTGCATTGTTATTTTCCCTTGCATATAAATATGCGAACCTCTCATTTTGCATATAGTTTCATTTAATAAAAATCACGTCTCTCGTGCATTTTAAAAATAATTGCGAGTATCATGCATTTCATTTCATTGCATAAGAAAAAATGAAAACGAAAAAAAACAATTATCATCTGCATAGCATAAGCATTTCAGTCATCCATAATCATGTACAAAAACCTTCAGCAAATAATGTGGGCGTCGAGCCATTGTAGCATTTATGCATCATTTCATTAACCTCATAAGCATTATTTCAGAAAAAAGACGAAGAAGAACTACGTAGCTTTGATTCCTCATCACAATGGGGATACGTAGGAGCGGGTCACACCCGTCAAGCACCTTTTTCTAAAAACCTTTTTCCCCAAATAAAGCACCTTTTTCTAAAAACCTTTTTCCCCAAATAAAGCACCTTTTTATAAAAACCTTTTTCCCCAAATAAAGCACCTTTTTCTAAAAAATTTTTTTTTCAATAAATCACTTGCATCTTCAAATCATTTTTAAAATCATTTTCTAAATCATTTTCCAAAAAAAAATGAAATGAAATAAGAGAAACTCCTTATGCAATCGTTCCATGGGTAGAAGTGCATCTTTGAATGATGAAGGGTAATATCTCAAATTTGTTTGTGCACTACAAATTTGAGATGATACTCTACGATATCGGGGCACTTTGACCCAATCAGGCGCAGTTTCTTTTCAAATAAAGTGAATAAGTGGAGTCAACCAAATGTTGAAGCATTTCAGTATATTGCGTGAAGTATTGAGTCAGGATCCACTCAATGTTTCATGCAAGTTACTCAGAGTAACGACAATTGGTTGCCTCACGTCATCATTTTCGCAAAAAAGGGGCATTGGTATTTCAGATCTTGCCGTGCCTCTAAAGAATAAAAATCATTTTGAAAAAATATCATTCTTGCATCTTGCATCATCCAAAAATGCATTGGAGTTTCGTATTTCATCTTGCATCAAAAACAAACAAAAAAATCTCCTTTAGAATAATTACACTTTTCAAGTGGTCATTTTTCATGCATTTGCTTATCATGATTTGTTCATTCATACATTGCATAAACCAAATAAAAAAGTTGCGATGAGAGACGAGACGCTTTTGCAAAATAATCTGTTGAAAAAGTTTACCCTTACTTCTTTGCAAACTCAAGATGTTCCAAGGCACTCAGTTTTTCAAATCAACAGTTCATTTGCATCTTCTTCAAAAAAGGCATTGCATCTCATCCATTCCATGATAAAAGACTGAAACAGTTCATCAAAAAAATTTTCCATCATGTTTTAACCAATGTTAACTCTCTACGAAGCATTCTTCTAGTGGGCGTGCATGCCATGTGCAGTTTCTCTTGTTTGAGTCTGTCAGTTTCCTTCCCTTATCATCATTCTCCATCCAAGTTTGATCCCGCCCCATCCACCCATAAAGTACATACTCTCCCCGCATTAGTACACACTTGACTTTTGGTTTAAATCCTCCATACAAGAGGGCAATTTTGTAATCACTTAATTACCTTGTTAAGATTGCTTTTCTTTGGTGCAAGTCTAAAAATGTGCATGCGTTTGTTCAGTCATTCGTTCTTGTGCTTACCAAGGCCTTAGGATATTTCAATAAGGGCACACATGTTTCCTTTTAGTATCATCATCAATAAAATGTTATTTTGAATTCCTCAATAAAATTTCTTTCCTTCATTTTGTCATGTGTCTGTTATTTGCTTTTCAATTCCTCCCAACGCGGATCAAAAATAATAATAAATGAAAATAATCTTTGAAAACAACGACGCCAATGGTTCATATTGTGACTCTGATTACCCGATTAACCAAACTGAGAGAGAGGCTGAAGACAACTAGGATGTTTCTTCGGAGTTAATAAGTGAAGAATTGGCTAAGGCTGTAGAAATTCATGATGCCACAACTAGGTTGGGCAATGAAGTCAAAGCACAAGTTCAAGCAAAGTGGAGCAATGCTTAGGAAACCAAACAAATGTTACAAGCGAACCTCTTTCGCGACCAAACCCTTTTCCTTCCTCAAATCAACCAACTTTCCCATTTCCCATTACAAGTACCCCATCACAAAAAAAATTTCATAACCAAATGCCTGCCATCGCCACCTTCCTCACTACCAGTGGCCCTTCTACAAAATCAACCCATCTCATTTGCTCCTCCCTCTGAACCTCCTGTCACCCCAGTTAATACCAAAACCCAATCAAGCATCCTCCAACCACTGCAGGGGTTTCATTGCCATTATCTCTCCAATCACCCCAGACAAGGATCACTTCAAATATCCAAAAATAGTGTATCACTTTTATCAGCTCACTCAACTCAAAAGCAAAAAAGGAAAAAAATCAGAAAAAATGAAACAAAAAGAACAGATTAAAAAAATGAAAATCCCAAAAATGAAAAAACAAGGGAAAAAGAGACGAAAGAAATATAAGTTGTGAGCTGATACATTTGGCCATAAAGCGTAAGAGATCCTTGTCTCAATGAACCTTCCTACACCTTGTTGTGTATGACCACCCTTTCTTCCATAAACCTTCAAACACTTCATCATTCCTATACATCTCTCCTTTCATAAAACCGCAAACACTACCTCGACCTCGTCATCCCGCCCTCCACAAACCCTCAGTCCTTCCTCAGACTCCACCATCAGATTTGCAATCAAGCTGTTGTGCAAGAATAAGAGAACAAAGTGGTCCGTCCTTATGAGGAATCAAGTGACATGATCAATTTGAGCAAAGGAGAGGATTGACGCCATGATAAAGAGCAATGAATCAACAAGTTTGTGTAAATCACCCTTCTGACATAAGACACTTGCCATTATAACAAAGTCTGTAATTACCAAAGTTCGGTCTGTTGCGCAGCTTTCCAAGCTAAGGTAGTCACAAATGACAGTATGAAGACTCCAGGTCAAGCATCATGATCCCTCCCTACGCCACCCTAAAAATGGGGCAGTTAGAGACAATCAACAAAGGATATCAAGGACGATGATGACCTTCATGGAAATCAGGCTTCGTTTTACACTCTAACAGGGGCAAACCCCATATGATGGAAGTAATACTTTCATTGAGCCTTATCAAACCAAAGTACATTTGTCTTATGTCAGAAGAAGAATAAGAGAAAGCTCAAACCGAAGAAAGTTCATCTTCAACAATTTCAAAGAAGACTCAATGCTCAAAAAGATCATGAACCTCCAAAGGGATTCCCATGGAGATGAACCCAGTATCATGAAGACGAAGAACTTATTCTCCGGAAGGGCCTTTAATTCTCGCAAAATGGGATGCAAGAAAAGAAAACCACAGTTTCCAGTAAATTCAGATGCAGTCAGAAAGGAGTATGCCTAAAGAAATAAATGAAAAAAGAGAAAGATGAGCCAAGTAAGAATCAGCTCGCTAGGTTGAAAACCCGCAAAGGGCGGCCTAGGCAAAACCAGAGCGACCCGGTGGATTGAAAACCCGCAAAGGGCGATCCAGGCAAAAATTAGGGTCAGAAAACTTGGACTTGAAATGAAAAAGGTAATCAGCACTCCCAAAAGTTTGGATAAAGGGGTGATCAAGGTCATGAGTATGGACGATTGGCATCGTTACTTCAAAAGAAAAAAACACAAGATCTGCTTCCCCTTTTTCTTGTATTTTTCCAGTTTAAAAATTTTTCAATGTACTTTCAATTGGCGTGACCTTCTGCACGTCCAGTTTCCATAACAATAAGAATTCAACTTTTTCTTCCATGTGTTTGCTTTTCGTGTCTTTTATCTTCACTTATTCTGTCTCTTTGTTTTAAAATAAATGTTTTTATGATTGATGATACTGAATTGTGAAACCTGTGCATGAGTCAAAAAGCATTACAATCATTGCGAAATTTCTGAAAATCACAGAAAAGAGGGGATCCCTCAAATAAATGAATTGGCAAAAAACAAACGCGGGCACAATCACTTCAAATGGCAAGCAAACTTATGCGCGGCTCTGGCATTGCTATTACCCTAGATGGTCCTCATGTCTCAGGCCCAAAGGAAAAGATTTGCACCAAAGATTAAAACAAGGTTTAGTGATCACCAAGTGAGGCTTCTTTCATGCCAAAAGTCAAGACATTCATAGA
This sequence comes from Astragalus glycyphyllos, assembly GCA_963573325.1. Lineage (NCBI taxonomy): Eukaryota > Viridiplantae > Streptophyta > Magnoliopsida > Fabales > Fabaceae > Astragalus > Astragalus glycyphyllos. The sequence goes on from OY754308.1 coordinate 23,611,773, forward strand.
GAACCAAAGATTTGCACTGAGAACACCACTCAGATCCAAAAGTTGGGGCATTCTCTTCACCACCCACCCACCCTGGTCTTGGGAAAGTTTGTTCATTGTCCATCCCATTCATATACCACCCTCAGTTCATAACCAGTACCATAACTTCATCCCCTTTCACAAACCCACTCAAAGAACCCATTTGAAATTGTCATTCTAAAGTGGGGCATTTCCATAACTGTTCACTCCCGCTCAAATGAGCAGAGTTCTCCCTAAAGTCATTCACATCCATAAATTCCTGTCGGGGCAGTCTCTCAACTCACTGTCCTAAACCAATCCCAAGTTAACTGACTCACTCGTCCACATCTTCACTCTTATGCATACTTACTAGTCAATGCTTCAGAGAGAGAGAATACAAATTGATCATGTGGTGTTTAAAGTTCAGTCATCATGGAAATGGAAAGGAAAATAAGTGAGCTTGTTAATAAAAACCTTGAGAACACCAGAGTTTGAATCAAATCTAGTTTTTCCAAAGAATGGTCCATAGCCATCTCAATTCCTTGCATTCAAAGTCTCGCGTCTCATCATCATAAAAATGTTTACAAAAATGTTTAAATACTCCAATCATTCATCCTCCTCATGCATGTAGGCATTTCATGTTATTCAAAGCATTACATTCGCATCATCCACATTCATCACAATAAAAGCAAAAGAACACAGATATTCCATAGCATTTATCATCATCACATCAAACATCAAATCAGTTTTCAAAACAAAAAAAGGCATTCTTAATAAATAGTCATAGTCGTCACGATAGGACGCTTGAATTGATCACTCAAGAATCCTAAAGTCCCTATGCTAAAAGAAAATTAAAAACATTCATTGCATCACGTGCATTCGCATAACCTGCCTTTCCATAACATACATTTGCATTACATTTGCATATCCACCTCTTGTGCATTCATCGAAAAAAGAATAAGGAGCATTTCATGAATATCCATGTCTTTTTTCTGCATCCAAATAAGTTGCTATCTGCTAGTAACAGCTCAAGTCGCCGATGGTCGATCCTACGAAACTCGTGTTCGTTCGATCACCACTAAGGTAAGAAAAACTTGCATTCATGCACCATTCCTTGCATCAACTAACGTATGCAGGTACCCTGGATCGGTGCGGCAGCATTGACCAACTGAAGAAAACCAATTGGATTTGCGGATCCCCCTTTGGACCCACGTGTCCCCCAGAAGATTGACTTCACTTCGTATTCGAGCTGCGAGTAAGTCCCTTTGACCTCAATAGGTCCAGTCGAAAAGGATAGCTGTGTTGGCCTAAAACATGGCGCAGTCCTAGGGAAATATCGAGATCTAGACTTGATATAGTACCCTCCCCCGGTCGCTCGAAAGACCACTCCTTTTGAGCCCACGTGCTCCCCAGGCCCAAGTGCAAACTCGGATCGTTCGCGATTCGTTAAAAGGCTTTAGGCAGCCTCCTTCGCCGGCTTAATGAGGGCCGGCACCCCTTTTTTTCTGTTTTCTTTACTGCTTTCCCTGGCTTATTGAGGGTTGGCACCAATTGATTCCAAAAAGGAACAAAAAAAAAGAGAAGAAAAAAAAATCTTTTCATTGCATTTGTATCATATTTCAAAAAGGAACAAAAAAAAAGAAAAAAAAAGGAAAATTCTGGTTTTCTCTAAGTAGACAAAATTGGTATAATTTCTGAATTCTTTATTTCTATTTTGCCTCGGAATATGTTTCGGCCAATTCATATTCATTGTTAAAATCCAAATAAAGAGGGGCAGCTGTCATACCCTAATTTTGTCCGCCTAGTTTCAAAACCCTAATTTTCAGCAAAAATAAATAATTTTGTGAGTGATGCATTATTTGAGAAAGGGTTTAGGGTATTTACCCAAGCATTCTAAGGTTTTCAAAATCATTTTTGAGAAATTAAGGAATTTTGGGGCATTTAAAAGGGGCATTGTTTGGTCAATTTCAATTTAATAAATTTTTGCTAGCTGAAAATCCAATTAATTAATTTTTGGGAATTTATTTAATGAAATTGTATTATTTTGAACAAAAAAAATAAATAAAGAAAATCATTTTTCAAATTATGCGCATATTTTATATGTGTAGTAAAAAAATCAAGTTCAAATTAATTCAAGAAAGCATTTCAAAAAAATAGTACAAGGAATATTCCCAAAAATTATATGATAAGATTTTTGTTGGCAATTTTGGTCATCTCTCATTTTCAAAAATGGCATATTCTTCAAGATACCTTGTATATGGCTCAAAATGGTTAGATTTATGTACAATTATCTTGAAAAGAATAATCAAAATGGAGAGGATAATTGGAAGGTTCATGGATAGTACAATAGTACAATTGCCAACTTGCAAAACTTGGGCACCACTCCCCCAATGTGGTCGAATCCCCCCCTTCATTTCCCTCTCATTTTGCATTTTTTTTGCCCCTCATCAAAGTGTGTTTCAATCCTCACCCTTGATTCAAAATTAAAATGCAATCCTAGAATGAGATGAGGTACACAATGACCTAAATGCCCCTAAACCTAATTGCACATTATATATACCCTCATATCCTCACCTCTCACAAGGTTTTGGCTCACAATTCACACTCAAAAAACCTAGCCTCTCCTCTCCTCCTTTGGCCGAATACACCTCCTCATTCCCTCACCTCATTTCTTCACTTTTTCACTTCAAATCAACATTCTAGTCCTAAATCCTTCATCATCCTTGCATTCTCTTCAAAGATCCATCTTCAAATCTCAAGAATCAAGCTCAAGATTGAAGATTAGAGGGTTGATTCAAGTGGTTTAGTGTTCATTCACCTTATTTCTTTTGCTATTCTAGCTTGGAGTTGAGGTATACTCTCAATCTTAACATCATCAAAACTTTAGCATAAAAAATGTAGGTCATCAATATATTTTTGCATATCAAGCATTTCTTTGCATTTTAGTGCTCTATTTTTTTTTTGTTGAAATGTTGATATAATTGTCGTTGAATGAGAGATGTGTTTCAAGCATTTTGACAAACACTTTGGGAGGTTTGGATGCTTGAAATGCATCTCTCTCTTGGAATAAATTGTGTGTTTGTGCTATTTTCATTTTGTGCTTGCATTTTCATGAATAAAATTGTGATTTGGGATTATGTTTCATTTCGCATATTATAGAAAAAATTAGGGTTTGTGTGATTTTAGTGCATTCCTTTGCTTAATCATGTGAATCCTTGCCAAAAAGCTTGATCTATGTCATTTGCTTGCATGATTTTGTTGCTTTCAAAGAATAAAATGAGCTTTTAGCTCTATGTTGGTGTCGCAAATCATGATTAGAATTAGGGTTTGTTAATTTTCTTGTGAAATGGGTTTGCAATTGTGATCAAAAACGTTTTCTCAAGTTATTTTGACGTTAATTGATTGTATCTTGCTTGCAAATTGTTATATGTTGATGATTGGCAAGAGGACTCACACTTGTGTCTTTGTGCACTTCACTTTAAGTGTTGAGGATTGCCTAAGATGATTCAACACAACCTTGTGCTTTGATTGTAAACTTCGGTTTGCTTGTTAGTAACTTGTTTGCAAAATTACTCTATGTTGATGATTGGCAAGAGGACTCACACTTGTGCCTTAGGCACTTCACTTTAAGTGATGAGGATTGCCTAAGATGATTCAATTTTCTTTGTGCAATTCTTGCTTGAAAATGCAAATGCTAGTTTTCTAACTTGATTAATCAATTTTGGTTACAAAAATGACTTGTTAATGCCCTCTTTTGGTCACTTTTGGTCTTGCAAATGTGATGTTCTTTCTAGGTCAATGTTATGCTTTAATGTTGATGATTTGGTAAAAGGACTAGACACTTATGCCTTTGTGCATTGTCTCAAATGTCAAGGATTACCAAAAGGGATTCAACCTTGTGTTTTTATCTTGTGTTGATGCCTATTTGAATTAAACTTTTGCATTATCTATTTGTGTGCCTATTCTTGCAATCTATTTGGTTAATGTTGATCTTGCATGTTCATGGCCATTAAATGTTAGATGACTAAGTGTCATTCTTGTGCTCAAATGTTGTAATTGGTAATGTTTATGCTTATGCTTACATTGTTGATTGCTTTGCTTGCAATTTGTTAAATGTTGCACTTTGGTTCTTGACTTGGAAATTGATTGAATGTTCTACTTTCTTCTCCTTTTGGATGCCACGCCATCCCAACAAACCTTTTGTGACCAATGTCACCCTCAAACTCCCTTCTCCTTTCTTCAAATCAATCATTTTCTAAAGCTTTTTTCCAAACTCAATCTTTTCTCAAATTGTTTTCATAAGACAATCAAATTCCTTCTAAGATCAACAATAACCTTTTTGAAAACTCATAAGGAGGCAAGTCGGACGTACGGCCGGTGTTGTCTAGCGTCCTAAGATCGAAACTGTACAGCTCAAACATCTTGGGATACTCATGAGAATTAAAACAAGTAATTAACAACTTGAACCCTTTTTTTAAAAAAAACAAAAAAATGAGTAAGGAATCAAATCGGATGTACATCCGGGATCGGTTAGCGTCTTAGGGTTAGCGAGCTGTACAGTTCGTGCGAGCCTAAGATACTTGCTCAAATAAAAGTAATCGACCTCACAACAAATCCCTTTCTTCAAGTAATTCAAACCATTTTCAAAAAGTAGGGGGCACGTCGTCTGTACAGGCGGGGTTGTCTTTGTTCTAGGTCTAGTGGACTGTACAGTTCAGGACCGAGAACCCCTACAATAAAAAAAAACACCAAAGTTTCTCGACTAAAGAGAACTACGTAAGCTTTGAATTCTCCATCGCACCGGGAGATACGTAGGAGCGGGTCACATCCCGTCAAGCACACTTTTAAAAAATAATAAAAAGATTCTTCTTTTCCCCCGTTTTCAAAAACACTTTTCTCAAATAAAAAAGAAGTAGAACGAATTGTTTCAAATCAACTCTGTCAAAACCGCACATCAAGTTAAAGGTTCCCTTTCGGTAGAAAGGAGGTGTGGGATGCTAATACCTTCCCCACACCTAACCGACCCCCGAACCTACATCTCTAGTTCTCAAAGGACCACCCGCCTTAAAAAAGGACCCTTTTTCAATGTTTTGGTCCCTAAATAAAAAATGTTGATGGCGGCTTCACAAATTTTCACGTTGTACGATGAAAGGTCCAATCCGGATTTTTTCGGGGTGCAACAGTGTGCACTAACAAGCATTTAAATTTTGCAGGAAAGGAAACTAACCTCTCTGCAGGTATCTTCTGATGTCGACCTGAATGTTGATCTTGACAAGAACACGAACCTAGAAGCTTAACGGTGAACAGTGGCGTTGATCTCGCACGGTGGCCGGAAAGTTCTCAGTTTGCAGAGCTCAATCTCTCAGAAAATGCAAAGTGCACAAATGAGCACTTCGCACGCTTATATAAAGGACGAGATGCGAAGCGTCACAACAATTCAATGCGTGCCTCTTCAACTCTGCGCAAACAAGACTCTCGAGCTCACCAAGCGTCATATCTCTGACTCCCCATCCAGGAGATGACACGTGGCTCAGCAACCATTACCTCAAAAAGCAACGAAGAACAAGTCGAGGCCGACCTCATGCTGCTCCCGACCTCGACTTGGGGGGACCACTGTTCCGGACTGGGCAAAACCTTCGCTAGCTTTGGGCCTGACCCACTCCTGTACTTCAGGACATCCACACTCTCACTTGATCCGTACCCAACGGTCAGGATCTCTTCTATGCATCCAATGACTCAGGTATGACACGCTCTCTATAAATAGAGGTTCCGCCCTCCTTTTCCAGGTAACATCTCACAGTTGACAACATTCCCCATAATCTTATGCATCACCCTACTCTCTCTCTCTCTTTCTCTCTCTTATCTCTCCTTTTTCTCTTACTGACTTGAGCTTCGGAGTGTCTTGCAGGTACCTCGCACCCGACGTGGACAAATCCGGGCTCCAAATCCATCATCCCGAACTCAATCTTTCAACCACTAAAAGCTCATCAGCTGGAAGCACATCAACATAATCTAGTGCCTCGGGCTCGGCCGTGAATGGAGCCTAGGCACCGAACAATGGTGACCACAGTGGGAGCATCATCAGTTGCTTCCGGACTCTATTAAATCTATCTTAATCTCCTTTATTGAAGGGATCCTCTTCATACGGAATAGGTTCCGGGGTATTCCCCGACATGGTTCTCTTTCCCGAGGTGAGTCCCGATTTCCACCTGTTAATTCGTTTATGAACTTGTGATCCTCGGAGGTCTCGCTCGCCTCTGACATGGCTTGAGCTCATCTTTATTACGAGGTCGGCAGGGACTCCAGTCATTATGCCGTCTTGGATCTCCATCCTATCTCGGACATTCATCTTCTCTTGACTTGCTCCACCTGAGCGCGGATCGTAGAAGGTCACTCCAACAACACATAGAACACTACAAAAAAGACATTATTTGCGAGGGACAGTAGCGAGGGAACCCCTGTCCCTCGCAAAAACAGAGACTAGCGAGGGATTTTTCGACGGAATAGGGTCCTCGTTTTTTTTTAAGGTTAGCGAGGGAATTAGGGGTCATTAGCGAGGGAATTGGCCCTCGCAAATCGTTAGGCGCCAATTCAAATTCGTGGGCACGAAAATTAAGGAGATTAGCGACGGAAATTGGGGATCCCTCGCTAATTTTTGTCCGTTGCAGTGCCTAGGAACGCGTGACAGTTAGCGACGGAATGCGTTCCCTCGCAAAATCCGTCGCTAACTTTAATAAATGATCCGTTTTAAATTTTTTTCCTCACTCTTCTTTCTCACTCTTCTCTCTCACCACCCATCCGAATACTCCCCTCTCTCACCCCCTTCTCTCAAATCCACAACCACAACCACCACACAACCACCACCACCACCACCCACGAAACCACCATCACCCACGGAACTCCTCTTCCTCTCCTCTCTCCCTCTCTCACGATTTCCCTCTTCTTCCACCACTCCACCACCACACAACCACCACTACCACCACCCACGAAACCACCACCACCACCCACGAAACCACCACCACCGGAGCTCCTATTCCTTTCCTCTCCTCTATCTCTCTCTCTCACGATTTGCCTCTTCTTCCACCACCATCACCACCCACGAAACCACCACCACCACCACCACCACCGGAGCTCCCATTTCCCTCAATTTGTAAGTTTTGATTTGCACTTTTTATGATATTGTTATAATTTTAATTTTTTATTTATTGAAGTTGTTTTAATTTATTTATTGTTTGCTTGAAATTGAAATTTGTTAGGATTGAAATTTGGTGTTTGAAGCCTACAATCGCACCGGAGTGCGCACCGTCACCGAACCACCGCACTGGACGTTAATCTCGCTCATAACAGTTAGTTTTTAAAATAAATTATTGTTTTTAAAATAAACTGTTGTTGTTGTTGGTTAGGATTGAATTGGTTAGGATTGAATTATTTGTTGTTGTTGTTGCGTGTTAAGTTTTGAATTAGTTAGGATTGAATTATTTGTTGTTGTTGTTGTTGTTGTTGTTGTTGTGTGTTGTTGTGAATTGGTTAGGATTGGTTAAGTGATATTGTAAAATGTGAGTTGTAGGATTGAATGTGAAATATGAGTTAAAATTGAGTGAATATTGTGAAATGTGAATGTTAGTAATTGAAAAATGAATTTAAATTTGTTAAAGTGAAATTGTTGAGAAGAGTTATATTGAAAATTGTTGAGAATTAAAAATTGTGTATGTTGTTAATTGTGTCAAATAGTTGAAATTGAAAAGTGTATTATTTTAGAGTTGTTAATTGAAAATTGTTTAATTGTTGTTTTGATGAACCCTAGGTTAGATGACTGTGTGGTGTTGATGGAAAAGGGTGAGGTGCTGTCCCTCACCCCCATAATTTGCTCGAAATCATCTCCATTGAGATAATTGCGAGACGATACTAACAACGGTAAGGTTGGGAGTTATATGAAATAACTTCCTTCACTACTTGGATGGAAAAGGGTTTTGTGCTGTCCTTGACCCCCATACTCGGCTCGGAATCATCTCCACTGAGATCATATCGATGCCACTAACTTGATAGGTTATTGGGAATGTTATGGGAATCTAACACATTTTCTTAAATATGTGTAGATGAATTGGTATGAATTTAATCGTGATTGGGTGTATGATCGATTATTTCCTAGAAGAGCGGGTTTAAAGCAAAGTTTTGTAATTGGGGTTGAACAGTTTCTTGTTGTAGCGTGGCGACATGAATTGGCTAGACGGGAAAAGGGGGTTAGATGTCCATGTTTAAAATGCAACGGAATACCTATTAAGACCGATGATGAAATTAGGGAGCACTTGTATCGTTGGGGTTTTAAGCCTAATTATTGGATTTGGGTGGAACATGGAGAAAAAGGACGTCCAAATTTTGACGCAGGGGCTTCAAGCAGTTCTGGTTTTGGTGTTGCACGTAATGAAATTTTTGAGTCGATGGAAAACATGATTTGTGATGGTCTTAGGGTGAATGTGCCATTTGATGAGCCTCAATATGACGATTATGATGAACTTCCAAATGAAGAAGCACAAAGATTTTATAACTTGTTAATAGATTCGAACAAACCGTTGTTTGAAGACTCCGCACAGTCAAAATTATCTATGTGTGTGAAGCTTTTATCTCTCAAGTCGATGAGTAATATTTCTGAGGTGGGTTTAGACTATGTGACTGAAATGATGTTGGAAGCGACACCTAATAAGGATAGTTTGCCCAAAAGTTATTATGAAGCAAAGAAGTTAGTTTCGAAGCTGGGATTGAATTTTAAGAAGATTGATTGTTGTTCAGAAGGGCACATGTTGTTTTACAACAACGAATTTGGTAAAAACGATGGTGAGCTACTTGAATGTAAATTCTGTGGAAGACCGAGGTATCACGATCGTAAAGGGGCAAAACGTAATTATAAACCAATCCCGATAAAGTCGATGTTCTATTTGCCTATAGTTTCAAGGTTGCAAAGAATGTTTGCATCGGCCGAAATTGCGCAGAAAATGACTTGGCATTATGACAATAAGTGTACCTCGGACATTTTACGCCACCCATCTGACGGTGAAGCATGGAAGCCCTTTGATGAAGTGCATTCTGATTTTGCCTCAGACCCACGGAATGTTCGACTTGGCTTGTGCTCTGATGGATTTACTCCATATATCCAAGCATCGGTGTCACCCTACTCTTGTTGGCCAGTCATTGTTACCCCTTACAATCTTCCTCCTGAGATGTGCATGACTAAGCCGTATATGTTTTTGACTTGTCTTATACCTGGTCCACACAATCCAAGGGCTAATATTGATATCTTTTTGGAACCTCTGATTGATGATCTTAAGAGATTGTGGGGGGGGGGGGGGGGGGGGGTTGTTTTGACATATGATGCAGCACGAAAGAAAAATTTTATGATGAGAGCGGCATTGATGTGGACAATTAACGACTTTCCTGCATATGGTATGTTGTCTGGTTGGGGGACTCACGGTAAATTGGCATGTCCCCACTGCATGGAACACACAAAGGCGTTTACTCTAAAGTACGGGGGCAAGAGTTCTTGGTTTGACTCACATCGTAGATTCTTTCCACAAGATCATAAATTTAGAAAGAACAAGAAGGCCTTCAAGAAAGGGGTAGTTGAAACAGATGGACCACCGCCTTTGTTGACATCAGGTGAAATCTGGAGCAGAGTTATGGATTTGCCACAAGCCACAGAGGTAGGGGAGCTCACCCGATTGGATGGTTATGGACGGGTGCATAATTGGACAAAAAAAAGCATATTTTGGAATCTCCCATATTGGAAAGATAATCTGTTGAGGCACAATCTTGATGTTATGCACATTGAGAAGAATTTCTTTGACAACGTATTTGCCACTGTGATGAATGCGAAAGATAAAACCAAAGACAATAATAAGGCAAGATTGGATTCTTCTCTTTATTGTAGCAAACATCGATCTGATTTGAATTTGGTGGAAATGCCTAATGGGAAGATGTTCAAACCCAAAGCCAAATATTGTATGACACCAGATGAAGCGAAAGATGTTTGTCGATGGTTGAAAGGATTGAGGATGCCAGATGGTTATTCTTCTAACCTTGCGAGATGCGCCGATGTGAACACCGGGAAGATGTATGCGATGAAAAGTCATGATTGTCATGTATTCATGGAGTGTTTGCTTCCAATTGCTTTTGATTCATTACCAAAGTGTGTCTTGGAACCGCTTACTGAAGTGAGTCAATTTTTTAAAAATATGTGTTCTTCAACATTGAGAAGGGATGATCTTATTAAGATGGAGCAGAATATTCCTTTCATTATCTGTAAGTTGGAGAGAATATTTCCTCCCGGTTTCTTTGATTCCACGGAGCATTTACCGGTTCACCTTGCGTATGAAGCAAGACTTGGTGGACCAGTTCATTATAGGTGGATGTATCCATTTGAGAGGTAATTATCTATTTCAATTAAGTGTCTTTCGTTCATATATATATATATATATATATATATATATATATATATATATATATATATGTTGATTAATGAAGTGTCTTTCGTTCATATATATGTAGGTTAATGGGTGATTATAAACGATCGGTGAAGAATAAAGCTAGAGTTGAAGGATCGATCTGCGCAGCTTACGTACACCGTGAAACAATTTATTTTTGTTCACATTATTTCAACAACTTTATGTTGTCAACAAATAATAGAAACCAAATGGAGGTTGAAGAAGAAAGACACCCGCTCGCTTTATCTGTATTTAGCAAACCTGGTCGCCCCTCGGGAAAGAAGTCAACCAGCTACTTATCAGATAAAGAGCATAAATCAGCACATGTTCATGTCTTGATCAATTGCACTGAAATTAAACCATATCTTGAGTAAGTATGCTCCAATTTCATTTTTAATCTATACACCTTTAGAGTATGAAGTTAAATCAAGGTTTGATCAACTTTCAATATATGAATAATTCCTTTGCAGTGCATTCTTACGAATTGAGGGTATAGGCGCTGAAGAATCTTCTATTCGTATACATGAAAATTTTCCATCTTGGTTTAAGGCTAGAGTAAGTAGATAAAACTAATTTTAATGTCATATGTTTAAAGTAGATATGAGACATGACTTATTTTTTCCATATGTGGTTACTTAGGTTTATGAATCGGAACCAACTCCCCAAATCCGACACTTGAGGAACTTAGCTGAGGGTCCTTTTCTTGAGGTGACCGAGTGGCACACATACCTAGTTAACGGTTACAAATTTGACACTCAATCATGGAGTGAGGGAAAAAGAACAATTAATAGTGGGGTATATGTTAAAGGGGAAACTGGAGGAGGTGAAAATGACTACTATGGTGTGATTGAACACATATATGAACTTGAATACCCACGGTTAGACTATGAAAAGAAAATAGTTTTGTTTTTCTGTAGATGGTTTGATCCATCAGTTAGAGGAACAAAATTGAATCCAAAATGTAATACCGTGGACATTCGAATGAATGGAAGGTATAAACTTTATGATCCGTTTATCATGGCAGAGAATGTGAGGCAGGTGTATTATGTTCCATATCCATCAACTCGGAGAGGATGGTATGTTGCAATTAAGACAAAACCTCGGGGTCGCATTGAAGCTAATGATGCAGAGGATGACGTTCCTTATCAGGTGGATGAAATTTCGGGAGTAAATGAGGTAATTGAAGTTGAACAGATTGACTCCTTACGTGATGATCGATTCCTAGTTGAAGAAGTTGAAGCAGTTGAAGCAGTTGAAGCAGACGTTGATGAAGATGAAGAACATAATGAAGACGAAGAAGAGAATGAATATGACGAATATGAGCAAGATGAAGATGAACAAGATGAAGAAGACAATGAAGATGAATAATTTTATTAATCTTATGTTGTATTTAAATTTATTAGAGTTATTGTTCTGGTGTTTTCTTATGTTGACTCATTATGTTGTCTTTAAATTTATTAGAATCATTAATATATCATGATTGTTCTTGTTAATTTAGTTTCTTTAATTTATTTATAATATACATCATTAATGTTGTTAGTATCACATTTGGTTTCTCTTTTTTCATAGATATGGATCCAGGAGGTTCTGACCCACCGAGACGTGCAGGGAAGCAGATTGCCGATGAACCTCCCAAGAGGAGGCGTAATCGTCGTAATCGTGAGGTTGTTCTCAACATTGGGAACATGAGGCAGGGTCATACATCATATATGAGCCCACCAGGTACCGAGCCGATTGCCCCACGACCTCTGTCTCCATCTGGTCCCGGATTTTTTCATTTACCCTCGCATGGGCATTATATGGGCCCATCATATATGTATGCAGCAGGGAATATGGGTGCACCACATGGACATATAGGCTCATCATCTGGGCATGGCAGACCAGCAGGGCATATGGGCGCACCATCTGGACATACGGGCAGACCAGCTGGGTTATCTATGCCTACCCCATCGCCCCAGGATGATATTCATCCTGATATTGAGCCCCAGCAGGATGATATTGACATCGATGAAGAGACGGTGGAGGTGGTTGTTATCGATGGTGTTAAACTAAAGGTCATCTATCCTAGTGGTGACGCGTAAGTATTTTGTTTATTTTTTTTAAGTTAATTTATGGAACGACTTATATTTGATTGTTTGATATATCTTTCATTATGCAGGCTTCTTCCTGCAAAGGTAGCTTCATCTAACATTACCCGTGTCATCCGAAAAATGTACTTTCAAAAGTTTCGTTCAAAGTGGACTAAGGTCACTGACGAGGAAAAGAAGGAACTGTTGGAATTCTTTAGGGTAAATGTCAATTATGTCATTACTTATATTGTTAGTTTAAATTTAATGTTTAATATAATAACTAATACATATTTTTGTTTTACTTAGGGTAAAGTGACATGGCGCGAAGAAGATGATGAATAAGTGGGAAGAGTTTTTAATAAAAGGATGAGCGCTCAGTTATCAGATTTGCTTTATAAGTTGCGGGCTAAAAATCAGTGGCCAAACTACATGAGTGAAGAAGTTTGGAATGCCTTCCAGGCACATTGGGCTACAACAAAGTTCAAAGCAAAATCTGAAGCAGCCAAGAAGAATAGAAACTCAGAGAAGGGTGGCTCGCTTCACACCTGCGGGTCCGTCAACCAGGCTCAACATGCTCTTAGATTGGTATATTATTTTAAAAATCTTTGTGTTATTTTTACAATTGGTTAATTAGTTTGCAATATTTGAAAATGTATTTCATTTTACAGAGTTTGAAGGCAGGACGCCCTATCACTGCTCCTGAGCTGCATAGAGTCACCCATTTGAGGAAAGGGACTAACGAGTATGTTGATGACCGCGCTAGGATTACTCAGGTAAATATACAACTTGATTTGTATTATATAAAGTTGCTTTGTTAAAATGGAGCGCTAATTATGCTATGTTCTGTGGTTATGCAAAACAGGAGCAAATTAATGAGATCATGTCTCAGCTGACTCAGGGGAGCTGGGACCCTGCCTCACTTGGTGAACTTCCTCCTGAGATGCGAGATCTGGCAAACATCAATTGGGAGAAATTAGTTGGTTGGTACAAGGGTCGTCTGTATGGTTCTGGGCCAATGGCTCCTATTATGGGTTCTAAGGGCTCGTCTGGGGCCGGGAGCAGCAGAGGACGCAGTCGACCAGCTTCTACTAAGTCAGATGCGGAGACAGAGCAGCTTAGGCAGGAGCTGCAATCTACTAAACAACAGCTGGAGGATACTCAAGCGGAGGTTAGGGGTTGGAGGGCAGACCATGCGAAGGTGCTAAGGAGACAGGAGCTGATGTATAACTATTTTAAGAGCAAGAATATTTTTCCAGATGAGGAGGAAGATCAGGAGCAAGCTCAGCAGTCAGAGGAGTCAGAGGAGTCTGAAGGCAGCTATTAGGATAGTTTGACATTTCAGTACTTTTTTATTCGGATATTATGTTATTTTTGATTCGGATATTATGTTGTTTTAATTCGGATTTATGTTGATTTGGATTTATATTATGTTGATTTGGATGGAATTAAAACTGTTGTAGCTATTTCAATTAGGTATAAAATCAGGTCTATCAATAAAAAAAATAAAAATAGGTTTAGCAGAAGAAAAAAAATTTAAAAAAAAAATTGGGATTAGCGAGGGATTTAGCGAGAGAATTAGCGAGGGATTTAGCGAGGGAATTAGCGAGGGATTTAGCGAGGGAATAGTGGACGCGTGGCTGTCAGAACTTGACCACGTGTCCCTCAATATTAGCGAGGGATTAAAATCCCTCGCTAATTAGCGATGGAATTAGCGAGGGAAAATTCCCTCGCTAGTTAGCGAGGGATTTAAATTCCCTCGCTAATTGGATTAGCGAGGAGGGATTTAGCGAGGGAACCTGTCCCTCGCTAATTCCCTCGCAAATGACCATTAGCGAGGGATTTTGGTCAGTTTGCGAGGGAAATTTCCCTCGCTAATTCCTGTTTTTTTTGTAGTGGAACTCAATCCAAAACGTATCCTTAAATATTGCACTAAATTGGAGTTTATCAACACACTATCATATTCTTTGACCAAAACTCTTAATTAAAAATAACAATGCTATATTTTATGAAAAAAGGTGAACCTGGATGGCCAAATTTATCATATCCATTCATTCTATTCTAGAGAGAAACATTTATCATATCCATTCATTCTATTCTTCATGTACGTGTTTCAAATACAAATTTATTATGCTTTGATTACTTTTTAGTTTCAAAGTATGTTATCACTACCCAAACAGTGATGCATTCTTTGGTAATTTGTGGCAAACCCAATGGGAAACTAAAGCGGCACAACATTTAGTTGAAATTAGGAAAATTGTAAGAGTAATCATAACTTTCAATTTTCTAGAACCTACACTCGTAAGTGATGGAAGTATCATTTTTACCTATATGATCTATTTACTGCACCTATTTAATTAGTGACCCGACTATCTATGGTATTGTTTTTTTTTTTTGACAAAAATCTATGGTATTGTTGCTACATGCCTTAATTAACTTGTAATTACAAAATTATCTTCACAGTTTAGTCGGAGTTTTTTCCGCCTAAAAGTCAAACTTAGTTGAACCAATTAATTGTTGCTTATTCCACAAACTTCGTAAATCGCAAAATTCATAGGGAAATGTGATTCATATTTAATTGCATTTATCTTTTGAGCCATAACACTTATTTAATGTTTCAATTTGAAATTCAGGAATGCATTGGGAACTGAAATGTAAATAATTAAAGCATGCATTGGAAATGATATAGAGTAGTTCTACAATAATTACAAGGATAGTAGACTATTAAAATTACAAAAGTGCCCTCCATTTTATATAAAATAATGCATTAATTATTTATATATATATATATAAGACAAAATATATATTTGTATATGAATTATATGAATATATATATATATATATATATAATGGATTAATTATTTCGGAAAACAAAGTATAGTCAAATTTATATTAAAAGGGGATAACTAAAAATATATTTCTTGTGACTAAAACTAAGAATAATATATATATATATATATATATATAAAGCATTAATTATTAAAATATCATAGTGACATTTAACTCACAATTTGCCTACATAAACAGAATTCTATAGAACATTTCACACAAAAAAGATGGACACCAGAAAGCCTTCCGTCCTCATATTGGCAGTTTCGTTGGCATTCTTTATCATTGCATCTGGTATTAAACCAATGAGCAAAACTCCTATCTTACATACTGATTTTTCATTTCAACTTCTATAGTTACCTTGTAATTATTTGACATCTGGTATTAAATCAGTGGAGAATGATAGTTGAGATGTTTTTCACCAAATAAGTTACTTTCAATAGTTTTGTGTTTATATGTGACGCAAGTGCACTGAATGTTGTTGCATTAGAAATGTGTTTTTCAGTCACTGTCTTCAGAGTTTCATTACAAGCTCTTATGTCTAAGATGCTAAATAAGTTCACTCCTGTATTTGAAGTACCCACAGTATCACCCTATGGACTATGCTATCCTATGTCTAGGTCTTAGCATGGCTTTAACAATGTTTCCTTATTTAAAACACTTACCCATATTAGTTTTTGAGTTCTAGTTATAAACCATGTCTGTATTTATAACTCTACTTATTCTTAGTAATCAACCTCAAAATAAGTGTTGAAAGAAATATAAAACAAGAACTAAAATGCACACATCACATATGAACACAATAACCTATTTAAAAGACCATTATAAGGTTTAAAAATCCCAACCAAAAGAGTTTAGCTCATGTTAGACTCTGCAAGGCATATATAAACTGAAAGGATCATATTCATATAATTGAAATCACAACAAAAGAAAACAACAAGGTAAAAGTTACACGGGTTGAAGTTCCTTTGCATGAAATCTCCAAGCAACGCAGGTGCATTAACTTCACTGCATTCAGCTAACACTACTAATTATGTGGAAGTAAAGAAAGGCGTTGTCAATTCCTTTCTTGCCTTCTTACAAGAGAATGAAAAACGAAAATTAAAACTAGTCTAAGGTATCTTGAGGTATATCTTCAAATGAGAAGTGAGGGTCCTTATATAGCCTTCAAAAAGTGATTCTTCCTTGGTGGTTAAGTTAACTTGAGAGTGGAGTTAGGGTTAGTTTCTGAACTTCCAAAAAGTAAGATGAATCCCACACTCAAACACAAAGGGAGGTCCACTTATGGATGGACATGTGTCCCTAGGTGAGTGACTCTTCAAAGCTATCTTTTTATGGTAGGCGCAGAAATTTGCAAGTTGCATGTGCCTTTATGACTAAGCATGATGTCATCAATTGAGTGCTGGTGCATTTTGATGGTCCAAGAATTCTTCAAGCATTGTAGTCTGTTTCCAGTGCAGGTGCATCTAATGCAGGTTCATTGCTGATAGCTAGTGCAGGGGCATCAACTACAGGTGCACCGAACAAACACATCGAAATACCAAAATATATGCAAAATGCTTAACCATAAACATAACCTTTCTTTAAACTTTGAATGTTGTTATTTTATTATTTACCTATATATATTGTTTATTTTTACTTAGAACTTGGCAATTATTTAGGTTTAGATGCGTAAATAACTATATATAAAATAGAGTTATCACTTACAACGACGTTGGACAACGAGCAGTGGCGGATTTACATAGGGCTGAGGGTGTGCAGCTGCACACCCTCCCCTTTTAAAAATCTCGCCGGTACCCCTATTATAATTTTTTTACCCTATATTTTTTTTTTATTTTGCACATCCTCCCCAACCTAGTCTCTACTATTTGCACCTCTCATTTAGCCCAAAACAGCAAAACTCATTTAGCCCAATCCAAAACTCCAAAAACTAGCACCAGAAGTCACATTTGACAAAAAAAAAGCACTCTCCCTCACACAACACGCGCTTCCGCTGCTAGACAGAACACGCACGACTTCCATTGAGACATGCGATTACAGCTTCCACCACCAGCAACACCAGCACGCGCCGCCACACTAGAATCTCCAGAACCACCACACACGGCTTCGTTTTGCTTCTAGAAGATCAGAATCGCTGCTTCTCTTGATTCTTCAAGGTTAGGGATTTCGATTTTCATCCTATTTAGCATTTCTTAAAATGACAAAGGATTCTTTTCTGAAATGGTTGATTGCTGAAAATATGGTACTGGATATTGTTTTCTTTTCTTTTGCGATTTGCGATTCTTAAGGTTGATTTGTTTGAGGTTGGCGTTGGTACTTGGTTTGCTGAATATTGTTTACTGAATCTTGGCTTGTTATTTTCTTTTCTGTTGCTGTCTATTGAATTGTTTTATTTTTAGATTTTAAGAGGCAATGGAAAACTACTTCAAGAGAAAATTATCACCGCACGATCAACAATCGGGCGAAACAAGTTCCCAACGTCAACGCATTGAAATTAATTTGGAAGATTTGCCATCGGATCCGGGAAAACGGATTAAAATATCTGAATATCATCCTAATGATCGAGAGAGGGTACGAAGAGCATATTTACAAAAGGGACCATGTCAACCGACTCAACACAAATTTCCTCAAAAGAAAATTGGAAATTCTACAAGAAGATTTAATCCCTCTTGGTTTAATGAATTTAGCAACTGGCTAGAGTATAGTATAAAAAAGATGTTGCATTCTGCTTGTGTTGTTATCTTTTTAAGCCCGATATTGGCAAGCAATCTGGTGGTGATACTTTTGTGACACAAGGATTCTCGCTTTGGAATAAGAAAGACAAACTCTCATCTCATGTTGGAGGTCCTAATGGGGCTCATAACATTGCTTGGATGAAGGGCCAAGATTTAATGAATCAAGATCAACATATTGAAGTTGCAATAGCTAAGCAATCTGATCAACTTCGCGACGTGTATCGAAGGCGTTTAATAGCTTCAATTGCTTGCATCCACTTTCTATTAAAGTTGGGATTACCACTTCGCGGTCATGATGAATCAGAAGAGTCTTCTAATCAAGGTAAATTCCTTGAAGTTCTAAAATTCCTTGCTGAAAATAATGAAGAAGTCAATAGTGTTGTATTGAAGAATGCTCCTAAAAATCATCAACTAACTGCTCCAACAATTCAAAAGGAGATTGTTAATGCTGCTGCATTGGAAACCACAAATGTCATTATTACTGATCTTGGAGATGAATTATTTGCAATTCTTGTTGATGGGTCACGTGGTATATCTAATAAGGAGCAAATGGCAGTTGCTTTGCGTTATGTTAACAGAAAACGTAGTATTGTTGAGCGCTTTCTTGGTGTTGTTCATGTTAAAGATACTACAGCATTAACATTAAAAATGGCAGTAGAAGAATTGATTTGCAAACATGGGCTTACTACATCAAGAATTCATGGACAAGGTTATGATGGTGCTAGCAACATGCGAGGAGAACTTAATGGTCTCAAAAGTTTGATCTTAAGAGACAATTCATCCGCATTTTATGTGCATTGTTTTGCTCTTCAACTACAACTTACATTAGTTGCTTTGTCAAAAAATCACATTCAAGTTGCCACTCTTTTTAATTTTGTGTCTTCTTTGATAAATGTTGTTGGAGGCTCTTGCAAAAGACTTGACATACTTCGTGAGAGACAATTTATGAATGTCATGGAGGCGTTGGAAAAAGGAGAAATTCCTAGTGGCCAAGGTTTGAATCAAGAAACTAGTCTTAAACGAGCAACCGATACTCGTTGGAGTTCACATTATGCCACTTTGATAAACTTGATATTGATGTATTCTTCTATAATTGATGTTCTTGACATCATGAAAGTAGATACACTAAATCCAGATCATACAGCTGAAGCTGAAGGTCTTTTAGAGTTGATGGATAGATTTGACTTTGTATTCACATTGCATTTGATGAAAAATGTCTTTGGTTTTTCAAATCAATTGTCACAGGCTTTGCAAAGGAAAGATCAAGACATCATCAATGCTATGAACTTGGTTAATATCACAAAGGAGCGGTTGCAAACCATTAGGGATAATGGATGAGAGTCCTTGTTGCACGAGGTAACTTTATTTTGCAATAAACATGACATTGACATTCCTAATATGGTAGATATATTTTATGAGGGGAAATCACGACGTGGAAGCAACTCTCAAGCTGTCACAATAGAGCATCACTATCGTGTTAGAATATTTTATACTGTGTTGGACATGCAGCTTCAAGAACTAAACGATCATTTTTGAAAGGAATTGGTGATTTATCAGAGAAGTTGGTTGAACATGGGAGACATATTGTTTATCCACGCGTTTATCTTCTATTGAAGTTAGCAATGATTTTGTCTATTTTATTTATTAAAACGGACCACATCTTTTAGAAAAGTTTTATGTCTATGTATTAGAAGGATCAAATGTTATTTTTTTCAAAAGGTAAAAAATAAATAAATAAAATGTGAACTTGAGCATTTTAAATGGATAAATAACTTCTGATTTAATTTTGAAACGTGATTCTATGAAAGAATGTATATTTTATTTTTCTCAGAATTTTCCACAACTATGTTTTTGTTACAAAATAAAGTAAAGCTTAATGGTTGTTAAATTAACGGCTTCCCCCCATTTGACCCGCACCTGGTTGCTATTGTTCACGTCTCCTTTTTTAACATTACATTGGAAATATCTTCTTTTTTTGGCAGAGTATCTCACTACTGAATTTTGACCTGGAAACATGCGTCGTCACCACTCTGACCCTCTATGCTAGGGTTTCTAGCTCTCACGCTGCTAATGGAAGTTTTTCCGACCGACCCGTTTCAGGTCCTATCCATGGGCCCTGCGAGAATCTTTCCTTCCTTCTTGGCTGCACAAATTGCATGCATCACACCTTCCGATCACAACGCGTGTGACTGTATGCAACAAAGAACTATGAGTCTTGTTGAGGTCGATTGACCCACTCGTGGCCCATCAAGAAGATAAACCTTTTGCACAAGCTTTGACAGGTTCAAAACACAATATTTATGATATCCCTCTTCGTCAACTTCCTCACCCGTGCATTAAAGAGATAGAATTAGTAATCTCTACTCCAGAGGAAGAGTATAAATGGCAGGTTTAGAGGGATGAAAGACACACCTTCGTGGTAGACTCTTACTATCAAAGGGAAACACTTCTTGCAAGATTGATGTTTTGAGGTCCAAACTTCAAGATCTTTCAAAACCAGCAGGTACATGGGGTCTTATATCTTTAGGGAAAAAGTATTATGAATTTTCTTTTTCCTTTATTGATGATTTACGTAGAATACGATCGCAACCTTCCTGCAATTGCAAGCCAAGTTTGCTTCGGTTGTTCACTTGCCAACCCAATTTTAATCCTTTGACTATAAAACATACAAATGCGCACTATTGGATTAGGCTTACAATTCTTACTCAAGAATATTGGTGTCCCTAAATTATTTTTACAATCGCTAGAAGTGTTGGCATACCAATTAGTCTAGATTATACAAAAGGTATATACACATTTGACAGATCATTTGGTCATCTTTCACGCATCCTGGTTGATGGAGATTTGAAATCAGAGCTTAGAATCAAACCCTGGTTATGCTTTACTTTTGGGTGTTGAGTATGAAAATTTTCATTCCTTTTGTATGAATTGCAAGACTAGCACAAAAGATAGTTGAAGATACGGCAAATGAGAAGGAGCCTTAACCATATTTGGAATATTTTGTGTTGCTCAAGACTTATGTATTTGAGTGTTCTGAGACCATGTAGTATGGTATTTAAGTCATCTAAGTACATTTAGCATTATAGGTCATACCACTTGTGATTGTAATAGAAGGATCCATTCTGTTGTGGAAAATAATAAGATGAAAAAGATCCCAGAACATGTTACTCAGGCAAAACATGTTCTTAAATATGTACTTAAGGTGCAGGTTACTAAAAATGTGAATTACAAGAAGAAATCTCAGGCAATAGTGCTAAAACCTACATGAGTAAGAAAGCTCTTAAAGCTCTTAAAGGCGTCAACAATGATCCTAGAGATGGTTTGATTCCTAATCTTTTGCAAGGGGAATCTCCACCTAATGAGATTAGAGAAATGGTTATGCAATCTAAGAATTCTTTTGATTCGGATGAAGGTAGGAAAATGTCGCCCGCAGTTATGCAGACCTAGGAGACATCTTCGACTCAACTCCCGCTACCAAGCCATATTCTCTAAATGCCTCAGATTCTGATGTTTTTTCTAATCTAGTGGTAGCATCTGACATGAGAATATTAGGAAAGCTTTGGGGTGGTGTGTTAGATAAAGTTGTTGATCCTATGGTTACTGATACACAAGGAACACTTGCGCAATATGATAAGCTCAAATAGGTGTTGTCCTAGACCCAAAAGAAGAAATCTCAGCAAAAAAAGTAAGTGGTCCAGAATATAATATCAGCTCAAAGATAAATTCTATCTTCTAAGTGGTTTTAAAAATAGACTATTGAATCTTTTTCATATTTTCTCTCTTTTCTGTTAAATAAAGAGAAAATTAAGTCAATAATTTATATTATTGGTAATAATTGCTCTTGAAATAACCAAAATGTATCCTTAAAAATTGCACTAAATTGGAGAACGTATCCTTAAAAGTTAATTGCACTTAATTAGAGTTGGCAAAATTGCACTTTTGGCCCTTTATGTTTGGGGTTTGTGTCAATTTGGCCCTTTATGTTTTTTTTCTCGTTTTAGCCCCTCGTGTTTTTTTTGTGTCATTTTGGCCCCTACCGTTAGTTTTTTCTAACGGACGCCACGCTGGCAGTTAAATGCTGACGTGGCGTCTTAAATGTTAGGGTTGACTTTGACCTGATTTTGTGATGTAGCACATAAGGGACCAAATTGAAACTTAAAAAGAACATAGGGGACCAAATTGAAACTGAAAAATAAAATTAACAAAAACAAAAAGCAACTTCATCTTCTTCCTCCAAACACCACCTCCATCTTCATCTTCTCCGACGAGCCACCACCACCACCAAAAATCAATAACTCATCCACTCTTAATCCCTAGCCTTTCTCCCTCAAACCCAAAACCCCCAATTTCACAAACTAAATCCCTAACATCTCATCCACCACCACCACCTTCCAGATTTTTATATGTTTAGTTTTAGCTAAAATGTGTGGTTATGTGTTGTTTAGATTTATCAGAACTGACAAACAAATTAGTAAGCTTGGTTTTTTTGTTTCTTTCAGACTTGTTTCCACTTGTACATTTTCACTATTCTGAAAAATGAATCAAACCCCAGCTCCATCATCATATAAATGAACAGAATAAACGATGTCAAGAGCTGATGATATGATGATGGAGACACCCAGAAAGACAACTTGGGACCGTGAACGTTATTCATACATTCACCTTCCAAAGAAGAATATGGTCATTAAAACCGAAGAGTTACTTTAATAAATTTCAAAATCTGGAAGGTGGAGGTGGTGGATGAGACGTTAGGGATTGAGTTTGAGAAATTGGGGGTTTTGGGTTTGAGGGAGAGAGGTTAGGGATTAAGAGTGGAAGATTTGTTGATTTTTGGTGGTGGTGGTGGTGGTGGTGGCTCCCCGGAGAAGATGAAGATGGAAGTGGTGTTTGGAGGAAGAAGATAAGTTGTTTTTTGTTTTTGTTAATTTTATTTTTCAGTTTCAATTTGGTCCCTTATGTGCCACATCAACAAATCAGGTCAAAGTCAACCCTAACATTTAAGATACCACGTCAACAGTTAACTGCCAGCGTGGCATCCGTTAGAAAAAACTAACAGCAGGGGCCAAAATGACACACACAAAAAACATGAGGGGCTAAAACGAGAAAAAAAAACATAAAGGGCCAAAAGTGAAATTTTGCCATTAGAGTTTATCAACACACTATCATATTCTTTGACAAAAACTCTTAATTATAAATAACGATGCTTTATATTATGAAAAATGGGGAACTTGGCTTGCCAAGTGTATACCTAGCTTTGCTGGTCAGTATATTGTTGAAGTAGGATCCGAACATAGTTACCACTCGGACCAACCCTTGTTGGTTGAAAAAGTTTAATATTGAATAAAAAATTAAGTATAAAACATATAAACTTTGATAATCTAAAATCCGAATATATTGCTAAAATAAAAAATTACGTCTTGGATGTTAATTTGAAATGTTGTTGGTTATAATGATATAATAAGGTTATTCAAAATAATTTATTCAATGAATATATCTCATATTGCATTTTCATAAGAATCGAAGTTCGAAGAACATATTGGGGATAATCAAAGTATAGTCAAGTTGATATTAAAAAATGCATGGTTAAAAATAAGATAAAAACCAATTATAGGTAAGTTATTCCTGATGGAAAGATTAGCAGGATAAAATTTTGGAAACTATATATATATATATATATATATATAAATATACAAATATATATTTTGTCTTTTATATATATATATATATATATATAAATATACAAATATATATTTTGTCTTTTATATATATATATATACATATATATGTATATATATATATATATATATATCTGTGTGTATAAATATACAAGTATATATTTTGTCTTATATATATATATATAATATTGGTTTTTAAATATAAAAGACAATATATATATATATATAAAAGAAAAAATATATATTTGTATATGAATTATATATAAATATCATAGTGACATTTAACTCACACCTATATAAATAGAACTCTATAGAACATTTCACACAAAAAATATGGACACCAGAAAGACTTCTGTAATCATATTGGCTGTTTCATTGACTTTCTTTATCATTGCATCTGGTATGAAACCAATGAGCAAAACTCCTATCTACCATACTGATTTTTCATTTCAACTTTTCTTTAATTACAATGCAAATATTTGACATCTAATATTCATTTTGTGTAGATATGCACATGGAAACAGTGGCACATTTCGGACACCAATGTTATAAAGATGGAGATTGCAAGAATGTATGTGGTAGCGATTGCATATGTGCTGGAGGCAATTGTATTCATCATGCTGATAACATTCCTAGTCCAGTACTGCCAGTGGCAAAATGAGTGCAGAAACATATATTTTATGATGCAATCGTGTCTTCAATAAGGATACTTTAATAGGATTGCATCTTGTTTGTTTTCAAACATTCTCTTATGAAGGATGGATTAAACTTTTACTATTTTTATGTTTCTTGATTGACAAATATATATATATGGTTATTCCCAAATAATATTCAAAATAATTATTTAATTAACTGCAAGATATGTGTGAGTGATTAACGCGTTTCATCTAAAGTGACAGACTTGGCTTGTACCCCACGCCCAATCCCCGAAAATATAATAAATTGAAACCAGACATTACTTACTTCCCGATCGATTAGTACTCAGGACCACTTTCCCCTACACATCGGAGCGGAGTCAAAGACCTTTACACAAAAAGAATAAAAACAACTATATAATTAGAGCTTTTATATATATATATATATATTGACAAATAGAACTTATATATTTTTGAGACTTCAACAAACACAACTCCTTCAGCCATTTAGTCCTTATAATCGTTTGGTCAAAATAATAACTTTTTTAATGAATCGGTCAAAATAATAACTTTTAATTATAACTGGTAGATTAACATTAACTGGTAGATTAACCTTAAGGTTATGCATATTTTTGATGTGGGAGCTTTACTTAAACCAAAGAATGAATATTATGACAGATGTATGAATTTGGTTTTAAGGCATATACATAAAAACAACAATTGAGACAAGCAACAGCTTGTTTACTCAGACACATGCTCTTAATAGCATAGATATATCATACACAGAAAATGCAAGCCAATTGTGTGACAATATTTGTTGGGCATTCAGCTGTGTTTAAATGGTATTTTGCATTTGGGACTTCTTGTGGAGGATGAGAAGAGATCAGAATAGCTGGGATTTGATTTTGAAAAATGCATGGATGGATGAATTCTTCTTGAGAATCTGTTCCTTCTTTGTGTTTCTTGGAACATTTCCTTCCTCTTAGAGGGTTCCTTTGAACTCCCTAGGACTGCTTTGTTAGACATAATGTTCCTGAAAAACTTTATCAACAGCATTATCTGTTGATCTTCTTTCGAGAGGGTTGTCTATTTACTTTTCAGAACATGGGGAGTTAGGATGACCTGACATTGGTAAGGACGAAGCAGGATTTGAGAAGGCATAGTAAGTTACAACTCAAGAATCTCGATAGGTCATGATTTATAGTGCAGATAGGAGACAACTGGATTATTGGAAGGTTTTATCTTGGATAGTTTTCTATAACACAGATTTTGTGAGAGTAGATACTTGGATAGGTCATGATTTATAGTACCCCAACAAACACTTCAAATCATTACACTTTACACATACTTTAATTTGAAGAAAACATTTTTTTTCCATCAAACCGGTTATTAAAAAATAATACATGTGTATTTGAACAATTACATTTCTTTCTGAACCATTTAAACATCTTACTTAATTTCTTTTGTCATGCAATATAATCTTACTCAATCATGCGAAAATAAAATAATTAGGATAGTTATTTTTTTCTTTTACATATGCTAACATACCCCCAAAACATAATACTTAGCAAAGTATCACACAACATACTGCTTCGCGTCACACTTTACACAGTTTACCACGACATTATTATTTTCTTCATCATACCGATTATTGAGAAATAAACATTGCATACTTGATTTATTAAAATATTTTCTAAACCATGTGTTAGACCAACAAACTACATAGAATCGCACGTTATGTATTTTATGGCAAA
Source organism: Astragalus glycyphyllos (assembly GCA_963573325.1). Taxonomy (NCBI): domain Eukaryota; kingdom Viridiplantae; phylum Streptophyta; class Magnoliopsida; order Fabales; family Fabaceae; genus Astragalus; species Astragalus glycyphyllos. Next base: position 23,637,939 of record OY754308.1, read on the forward strand.
ATTCACTACAAGAAAAACTTGTTTTAGCCACCAACATTTGCGACGGAGCTTATTCCATCAGTAATTTGCCACGGATTTGCGAGGCATGTGTTCAAAGTAGTGGCGTGAAATTTCCCGCTGGCGTTTGCCACGGGTTTGCGACGGACTTGGAAAAGGCAGCAAATTTGCGACGAGAATCCCGTCGCAAGCCCATGGTAAACGTTAAAATCCAGATTTAAGTGAAAGGAGTCTACTCGACTCTTTCTTTCACTCTCACTCTCCTAAATCCTCAGACTCTCCTTCTCCTCACCTCACCTCCGCGCCTCCCTCAACATCCACCTCACCTCCGCGCCTCCATCAACCACCTCCGCGCCGGAACCAGCGACTCCTTCTCTGTCATTTTCCTTCTTCTTCTCCCTGTCTCAGCGCAATCAAACATCAAACCAGCTACTCCTTCTCTGTGCTCTTCTTCTTCTCTCAGCTCCTCCTCTATTATTCTTCTTAAAGGTAAGTTTTTTTGCTTCTACTTTACTTCTATTAGATAGAAAACCCCCAATTTTTGGTAGAATCAAAAACCCCCAATTTTTGGTAGAATCAAAAACCCTAAGTTCCTCTTTTCATTGTTACCTTGACTTTGTAATTTTGGGTCTGCAAGAACTGTAGAAAGAGTTGCTGTTGTTGGTGCTGGGGTAAGGTAATACCAAGTTTTGCTGATTATTGAATTTATTTGTTGATAATTTAGTCAGATTGATAGTTTGGATAGTATGTTTGGTTTGGGTTGAATTAGAATTGATGTCATTGTTAGTGTGGAATGTTGTCCTTCAAGTGCTGAGAATTTTTTAAATATCAGACCTTGGTTACAAATGAGAATGACAAGGTTGAGAAACTCTTTTGAATTAATAGCTAGTTTTATGCAATTCTTTGTAGTGTTAGCTTGCTTGCATCAATGTGCATGTGCTAGCTAGTAGTAGATGAACATGCATTATGTATGTCTGAAACAGCGCAAAGAAAGCCAGTGATTAAATATTTAAGAATTGGCCTTTCACACACATAGATGAGTGTGAGATAGATACATTTTTGGTTACCAGTTTCTTGTTAGCTATCCTTTGTGTTGGTCAATTTGTTGCATTTTGCATGTTTAATTAATTACAAGAAGAATCCGTGTGTGATGTGATTTGTTTGAAAATACACTATATCTATGTTTTTCTTTTTGGTTCGTTTTTGATCCTATATGTTAAGCTCTTGTACAAGTTTGGATGAATCATTCGTGTTCATCGTGCTGTTGAAGTAATTCCAAATGCTTGCTCTGGAAACATATGTAGAGATACCTGGCAACTAGTCCACACTTCAAGCATTTTATATTGAAAAGAAACCGCTTTCAAAAAGGATATATATAATAATTTCTGCAGGAATGCTATTCCTTCTAGCTTAGAGATTCCAAAGCAAGATATATGATAATGTGGCTTAGCTTTGTTTGCCATATTGGTGCTTTATTTTACCTGCCATATTGGCCTAGCTTTGATGGAAATATAACTATTTTTTCTGACTTCTACTCTTCTTTGTTTCCATTCAGGATTTGGCTGTCGTGGTCTTGCTAATACTTCCAAAGGAGGGGTAATGTTTTTCTCAGCTCCATGTCATAAAATACTTATTACTGAATTGAATTGGTGTGTTTGAAGTTGTTGAATCGGTTATAATATTGGTCCCACTTAGCTTATTGAACTTATAGTAGGTTATGTGAGTTGGAAATATAAGTTAGTTTATGTGAATTGAATTGGTGTGTTTGAAGTTGTTGAATCGGTTATAATTTGTCTCACTTAGTTTATTGAACTTATAGTTGGTTATGTGAATTGGAAATATAAGTTAGTTTATGTGAATTGAATTGGTGTGTTTGAAGTTGTTGAATCGGTTATAATTTGTCTCACTTAGTTTATTGAATTTATAGTTGGTGTGTTTAGTTATAATTGGTGTGTTTGTATTGAATTTGCAGGATATTGTATTGCAAATAGATATGAGTCATTTCAATGTTAAAGACATTTATGTCTATGTTATTAGGAATGTGTCTGAAAAAATGTCTCATTTATTTTGATTATGATTATAACTTGTGCATTTGATAGGAGGAGTTTCAGCGGCTGTTGTCTCAGTCAGATATACCAGTAGACCCGGATGAGTTGGCTAAGTTGAAGCGTTTGTTGTGGGAGCAGGCTGCTGGAGGGCCCTATAAGAGTCGTGGTGTGTATGGGACAGGAGGCATAATTGACAATATGGTAGACTCTAGAGCTTCGACGAGCGTGAGCCTGTCTCCTGAGGCCCGTAGGATCATCCAACAAATGTCACAACAATTTGCAGAGCGGTTTGCACGACAGCAACAACTAATTGAGTACGTATTTAACCATTCTGGGATTCCAATGCCTCCACCTGATTGGCATCCGCCCGAGCAGGACCAGCCCGCCCAGCAGGGTCAGCCCGCCCAGCAGGACGAGAACGAAGATGCAGATGATGGAGAATGTGGAGATCAAGGAGACCATGTTTATGATAAGGGTTATTGACGAGATCTAGGTAATCTATGTTTTAATTAATATGCAAAATATATTAGTTTTATGAATTAATTAGTAATCATTACCGCTTTTGATTTGTTAGGTACATTGTTCAGAGTTGGACTTGAAGATTTTGAGTTTACTGGACATTAGTGTAGTTTATGTAAAACATACATAAACTAGTGGTATGTTTTGATATATTTGGTATGTTTGACACTTTTAACTAACTTGGTGGATTTGGTTGACACTTTTAACTAACTTAGTGATATGTTTTGCTTTTGATATTTTGTATGTTTGTCACTTTTAACATTAGTGTAGTTTATGTATGTTTGAATTGGTGGATTGGAGTTTGAATTGAATTGGCAGGGAAGTATTGCAAATAGGAATGACAATGAAAATGTCAAATATTGCTAGAATTTGCGACGGAATTTTTTTTGGTAGTTACTGAATTTGCCACAGAATTTTTAACATTTGCGACGGAAATTTCAACATCTATTTATAAATTTTCAAATAATTTGCCACGGATTTGCTACGGAAATTTGCGATGACTTTGCCACGGAAATTTGCGACGGATTTGCCACAGAAAACTGTCAGAGTTTGCGACGACTTTGCCACGGAAATTTGCGACGGATTTGCGACAGAAAACTGTCAGAGTTTGCGACGACTTTGCCACGGAAATTTGCGACGTGTTTGCGACGGAGGGATTTGCGACGGGGAATTTCGTCGCAAACGCTTTGCGACGAGCGCTTTTGCCACGACATTTTGGCCGTCGCAAATTCCGTGGCAAATGCAAATTTGCGACGGAAATTGCCGTCGCAAATGAGCGATTTTCTTGTAGTGATTATTGTTTTACACCAAACTGGTTATTAAAGAACAAACTTTGTGTATTTAGGTAGTTAAATTTTTTTCAACCCACAAGCTACGCAAAAACACACTACTTATTATCTTAATTTATGTATTTGTACATCTAATATAATTTTCACATTTTAAAATTCTGGTATATGTTCCGAGAGATAAAATAAATAATTTATAAACACAGGATTATTATTTTCATAAAGAAGACAAAATTAACTAACTGTTATAAGCAAATATTTTGTTAAAATAGAGTAAATGTAACAGCGAAGAAAAAATAATTATGTTATAAACAAAGAACTCTTTTTTAATACACTCATCTAAGGCTGGCTACATATCACCTCACACATTTTGCGATAAAATTTAGTTTTACTGAAGCACGTGAAATCAAATAAAATAATTTTTTTAACTAATTTAAACAAAAACATCATGCATTAAAAATATAATTCTTTTTAGCTTAAACGCACTGTTTTATCCATATATTCCTATTCCACAATATGCAATTTTGAGACCAACGGCAACAAATTTGGAGCAAACAATATTTATTCACTTTAAAATACATCATGATTTATGTACCCAAAAAAATAATATCATCACCTATTAGTAAGTTCTTTATTTTAACACAGGGTGTGGGTGAGTGGTTGGGGTTCATCCTCCGATAACCAAGTTTCGAGAGTTCGATCCTCGCTTTGGGTATGGAGCAATTTTAAATCCCTAGGCCAGCTGTCTCACCCTTTGAGGTGCCTCCAATCGAGCTAGGGGATTAGTCACTGCGTTCGACGGTAGATACTCTGATCTAGAAAAAAAAAGTAAGTTCTTTATTTTAGCCAATTAAAGTACCATTACTTATTTCTATCGGTCAAAACAAAAAACGATAAAATGACTCTAGATCCTTCCAACCTCTGCACATTATTCACTCACCACTCCCATTCCATATCTTGACTTTTTCAGTTTCACATTTACTCTTTTTCACTCTCTAAACCTCACCTCAGATACCCACCAATCATAGTCTCCCTCATACCCTCACAGCATCTCAATCACCTCTCTATTAAGTATTCACCTCCTATTCTGTCTCTTCTTTTTTTTTCCTTTCAATCTCACTCTTCGCTTCTGACTCGTGCAGAGCACGAGCTTGCCCTTTATGACAGTACATTAATCAAAGCAATGTATATCAAAGCACCTTTAACCGATTTTTAGAGGTTCAAAAAATATGGATCTAAAAAATATAAAGAAAATAAGTATAAAAAGAAATTGATTTTGTAAATAATATTTAAATCAAATACTAAAAACTAAGACTAAAATAAAAAAATATAAACACTACTTTAAGTATGTTTGCAATACTTATTGGTGCGAAGTGGCCAAAATAATGGTCATAAAAAACAGGGATCAAATAGGAGTGCTCATTAAAAAACAAAGGGGGTTTGAGCGAGTAATAACAATAAATAAACATAAAAAGAAATGTAAATATAAGAATATTAGAATGAAAAATAATAATGGGGTCTCAACTATTTAAATTTATGTTTGGTAAAATAATTTTTTATGAAAAACAATAATAGTACATTAAATAATATTTTTATTTGATAAATCAATTATTAAAACATGAAGAAATACTAAGGCAGTTCATTTAAATTTGTTTTTTTAGTTCGGACTATTGTCGGCTATTAACTTAGTGTCCCAATACTTTCAACGAAATACTAATCTCCGCTGTGCTTAGGATCAAATCTGGCACTTGCCAACATCGAGTTTCTCTACTACGAAAATATAACGGGGCAGCACCAAATCGACCCATGTTATTTAACTTAGTGGTAAAACTCTTCCTTAAGAGATTTAACACTACCACATGCACATCATTCAAATGCTCTTGGGTATACTTAGTAAATAATAATAGTACAATAACTTTTTTTGAGTATATAACTTTTAAAAACTTTTTAAATTTTTTTTTTGAAATTCATTTTTTGCATGAAATTTTGAATGATGTGAAAAAAAGAAAACTTTATAATCTTGAATTATCTTTGCCAATTGCCATGTCTGTTTCGGAAACTTAAAAAAAAGTTGGTCTTTATTCTCACAATAACTCTTTTCATAGTTTTATCTTAATAAATTTTTATTTGGTACATTTCTCCTAACAAATTTATATCACCCACATTTAATTTTTCATTTTTTTGAAAAAAAAGAAGTCTATTTAACTGGTTTTAAAAAACTTTCAATTCTAAATCATTTTTAAATACCACATTTTTAATAGTTTAAATGAGATCATCAATAGTTTAAATTTTCTAAAACACGAGGAACAAAAAACAAAATTAAAAATGCCTTTAGATTATTCCAAACTCTTCACATTCTTCACTCACTTTCTCTATAACACCTCCCTAATTTCATATCTCTCATTTTTCAGTTTCTGTTCCACATTATTCTCCCTTCTTCTCTGAAATCTACTCTTCTCCACTCAACACTATAAACTTCATCTTGTATAAAAAAAAAAGGCTTCCTCGTAGCTATTTGTTTTCATATAATCATATTATTGGTGTTAAAAGAAATAAGATGAAATGACCAAAAGTATCATGAATAAAAACTCATTAATAAGACATACTTAATCGTAGCGGATGAAAATCCCTAATAAAATAGAAGTAGCTATACAAAGTTGAAAGAAGATGATGCAAGTTTTATTATAAATGTGGTTGAAGTTTCCGATGGAGTAAATGCTAAAAGAAATATAAAAATATAAACACGAATTTAAATATGCTTCTAATACTCGTTGGTGCGAAACGACCAAAACAAAGAAGACAACACAAATAGAAAGTGAAACATGTATCATGCATGTTTGAATGAAAATCACCAATAAAATAGAAGCCCCTATACAATATTGAAGGAATATGATGGAGGATTTTATTGTAAATGTAGCTGAAATTCCCGTGAATAAAAATTAAATTATAACTATAAATTAAATAAAAGAATTACAAAATTATAAAAGAACATTAACAAACAAATTGAAATTGAACATCAATCGATAATAATAATAATAATAATAATAATAATAATAATAATAATAATAAAAGTCTAAAGAATTTTAATATCATAATCCATATTCATGCAGAGTTGGATGAAAACAATCAATAAAATAGAAGCAGCTATACAAAGCTGAACGAACCTACTGCAAATGTGGTTGAACTTACCGCGAGAATAAATGTTAAATTAAAGATAAAAACATATACAACAATTTAAGTATGCATCTAATACTCGTTAGCGCGAAATGACGAAAATAAAGAAGATAACGTAAATAGAAAGTGAAACACGTGGGTATCATGCAATGTTGGATAAAAACCACCAATAAAATAGAAACACCTATTCAAAGTTGAAAGAATATAATGGGGTTCTATTGTAAATGTAGTTGAAGTTCCCATAGGAGTAACTATCTATAGCATATTATATATTGCAAGACAAAGAAGCAACTCTCAGTAATGATGAATGTAACCAAACACGAAAGAGATGAGTTACTCTTATAAACCCTAAATCCTAAAAAAATATTAAAAAATATATTTGTGATTTGACCGAGCTAAATGAATTCAATAGAGTTCTTAGGTTCAAAAAATATATAAAGAGAAGAAGTATAAAAATGAATGATTTTTTAAAGATTCAGAAAAACATGTCCTTGGAGTCAAGGTTGTTCTGGGCATCTTGAATGGCATCATCCAAGTCCTTGGAGGAAGATTGTGTGGCCTTAGGAGGCATTGAGAAAAGAATGAAAGCACCAAATGATAGACTAAGCTAAGCTAAAAATCAGAACTAGGGTTACAAGGAAGAAGATAACAAAATAAAACTGCATAGATTTTTCTTTACCTTTTTCAAGCTACTGAATCATAACATGGGCCATGGGCCTCATAAGCAAACTAACATAATTAGAAAAAGAAATAAGATATCAGATTACTGGTTGCACCTCCTGCATTTTTAATTGAACTCTTTAAGCCAACCAAGCTTCTTAATAATCCTTTTGGGCCTACTGCATTTCGGCCTATCAATATATATATATATATATATATATATATATATATATATATATATATATATATATATATTAGCCTAGTCTATGTATATCACTACTTCTGGCTAACAACTAACTACATTTCGACTAATAATTACTCGACTAAGAATAACCACCTATTGACCATGTTCCAACTACAACAAAACAGGAAAGCGGCGGAGGTTCAAAATGCATTCTGCGGCGGTTTTAACCGCTGCCAAATACTATTCGCGGCGGTTCTGGAAACCGCTGCAGTTAGCTCCGCCGCGAGGAAACTTTGCGGCGGTTTTTGGCAACCGCTGGAATAACTGCCTGGAGTAGTAATTACACTACAAAAAAATCAGGGATTAGCGAGGGAAATTTCCCTCGCAAACTGACCAAAATCCCTCGCTAATGGTCATTTGCGAGGGAATTAGCGAGGGACCGGTTCCCTCGCTAATACCTTCCTCGCTAATGAAATTAGCGAGGGAATTTGAATCCCTCGCTAATTAGCGAGGGACATTTCCCTCGCTAATTCCCTCGCTAATGTTGCCTCAAAATTTGTGCAAATTTTCAAATTCTGACTGACACGTGTCTTAATTTAAATGGTTTGTTTTTTATATTTATTATTATATTATTTTTAAAATCAGTTTTTTATTATATTATATTATTAATTTTGTGGTTGTTGTTGTGGTGGTGGTGGTGGTGGTGGTGGTGAAAGGTGGTGGTGGTGGTGGTGGTGGTGGTGGTGAAAGGTGGAGAGAAAGAGGAAAGAAATTCGTAGGTGGTGGTGGTGGTGGTGGTCTCGTGGGTGGTGGTGGTGTGGTGGTGGTCTCGTGGGTGGTGGTGGTGTGGTGGTGGTGGAAGAAGGTGGAGAGAAGAAGAGTGAAAGTGGAAATTGTGTAAGAGAGAGAGAGAGAGAGAGAGAGAGAGAAGAGAGGAAGAGGAAAGAAGGTGGTGGTGGTGGTGGTTGTTGTGTGGTGGTGGTTGTTGTGTGGTGGTTGTGTGGTGGTGGTTGTTGTTGTGTGGTGGTGGGTTAGGGTTTATAGGTGAGAGAGATAGAGTAGAGGAAGAGGAAGGGAAGAGTGAAGAGGAGAGAAGAAGAGTGAGGGTGGTTGGTTGGTTGTGTGGTGGTGATGGTGGTGGTGGTGGAGAGTAGAGGAAGGGAAGAGGAAGGGTGAAGAGGAGAGAAGAAGAGTGAGAAAGAAGAGTGAGTGAGTGAGTGAGTGAGTGAGTGACAGATTTAAGTAAAAAAAATTAAAAAAATTAGCGAGGGAACTCAAATTCCGTCGCTAAAAACCACTTTAATTAGCGAGGGAACTCAAATTCCGTCGCTAAAACCACTTTAATTAGCGAGGGAATTAAAATCCCTCGCTAATTAAAGTGGTTTTAGCGACGGAACTCAAATTCCGTCGCTAAAACCACTTTAATTAGCGAGGGATTTTAATTCCCTCGCTAATTCCGTCGCTAATTTCCTTGATTCGCGTGAATTTGACTGAATTTTCCCTCCAAACAATTAGCGACGGAAATTTTTCAAATTCCCTCGCTAAATCCCTCGCTAACGGTCAAATTTTCAAATTCCCTCGCTAAATCCCTCGCTAATGTCAGTTTTAGCGAGGGAATCACATTCCCTCGCTAATTCCCTCGCTAAAGTCAGTTTTAGCGAGGGAATGTTATTCCCTCGCTAATGTCCCTCGCAAATAAGCGTTTTTTTTGTAGTGTTAGCGGCGGTTTAGGCGGCGGTTCCATATTTGCGGCGGTTTGAAACCGTCACTAAATAGTTGCTGAGTTGTATAATACCCCATATTCCTGCGGCAGTTTTTGGAAATTCTACAGCAGTTTTCTATTTGTGGTGGTTTAGAATCGCCGCTAAACAGTTTGAGTTAGAATAATCCTTATCTATTTGCGGCGCTTCTGGGGATATTAGCAACAATTTTGAATTATGACATTACATTTAAGGGCGGTCCTAAACCGCCACAAGTTGATGGTTTTTTTAAAAAAAATAAAAAATTATTTAACTCGTATGGAATGCTCAAATATTATATAATTACTATGATAACAACTAAAAATATCAGAAAGCAACAATTAAATTAAAATTAACATTATTACTTTCAAAAAAATATATTACAGGCAAGAATTCTTTTCAAAAATTACATAGGTATCTAAGACAAGTTAAGTAATTCGTCCAGAATATAATATCAGCTCAAAGATAAATTCTATCTTCTAAGTGGTTTTAAAAATAGACTATTGAATATTTTTCATATTTCTCTTTTTTTTTGAGATTAAAAGAGGCTTAAAGCCCAGGGAACAGTTAAATGTGGATCAAACGTGGAGTAGAAACTCCAATTATATCAGCATCAACTAGAAATTTAACTATAGTAGGAGGAGATTCAAAAGTAGAGGAACCATCATCATAAGTGTATCCCAAACTCGCAAGTTCATCCTCTACCTTGTTTGCTTCACGATAAATATGGCGAATACGCACATTAGTAAAACAAGGTAAAAGCGATCTGATTCTCCTCACAAGCTGACGACCGGCAATGCTACCACTATCGGAGCCATTCAGACAATTCACAACGGCAACTAAAGCCATTTGAAGCTCAATAGAGGTGAAACCTTTGCTTAAAGCAAGCTTGATTCCATCCATTGCGCCCCACAACTCAGCCAAGTAAGCAGAGGACACAAACAAACGTCTATCAAAACCACCAAGCCAAGCTCCTGTAATATCACGCACTACCCCGCCACAACCAGCTACACTGAGGTTGGTTTTGACGGCGCCATCTGTAATATCAAGCACTCCTGTAATATCTCCCTTTTTTGTTAAATAAAGATAAAATTAAGTCAATAATTTATATAATTGGTAATAATTGCTCTTGAAATAACCAAAACGTATCCTTAAAAATTGCACAAATTGGAGAACGTATCCCTAAAAATTGCACTAAATTGGAGTTTATCAACACACACTATCATATTCTTTGACCAAAACTCTTAATTATAAATCACGATGCTTTATATTATGAAAAAGGGGGAACTTGGCTTGCCAAGTGTATACCTAACTTTGCTGGTCAGAATGTTGTTGAAGTAGGATCCAAACCTAGTTACTACTCGGACCAACCATTGTTGGTTGAAAAAGTTTAATATTGAAAAAAAAATTACGTATAAAAAATATAAACTTTTATAATCTAAAATCCGAATATATTCCTAAAATAAAAAATTACGTCTTGGATGTTAATTTGTATAGTTACCTTAAATAAAAAATTACGAATAAATTTTGTATTTGAAATGTTGGTTATAAAGATATAATAAGGTTATTCAAATAATTTATTCAATATCACTCTCACATATTTTATTTTTAAAAAAGTTTTTCTCTCTCATTGAATCGATTTTTGTTCTTATTTTCATAATTTTGATTTTGTTAATGCTATTTAATTGGTAATTTGTGTTAGTACTATTTAATTAATTTGTATTTGGTGTTAGAAGTATTTAATTTATTTTGATTATGTTAGTCTAATTAGTTTTAATCGATTTGTTCTTTATTTTGTAAATATGTTGATTCTTTTAGTGCAATTCAATTTGTTTTTAGGAATTGTTAGTGCTATTTAATTTGTGTTGGTATAGTGCAGCACAAGTTGTGAACCTGTTAAAGTGTTATTTATTTATCTATATATATATATATATATATATATATATATATATATATATATATATATATATATATATATATAAAGCGGACAAGAGCGCGGCGGAAGAGGATCGTCAATTGAGGAGAGAAGAGGTTGTCCGAAAAGAGCATAAAATATAAAGACTAAAATTTTATAAATTTTTAAGCTTATTTTACAACTAAGGCAGATGTGCCTTATATAAAGGAAATAAAGGCCTACTATTTAAGCCGGTAAAAAGCTACTGTTACATTCGGTAGCCGGTAAACAAAACGACAAAATTCATTATCAATGCCGGGTACGCTTTTGTGGGCCCCATAGGCACATTCATAATGACAAACGACAAAACTTTAAAAAGTAAAAGCAGAAATTATTGCTTTCTTTTGACTAGAAGAAAGATTCTTTCTTTGGCCGGATGCGCATTATTGATTTTCTGGCGTCACGGCTGACGATTGATGTACTGTCCTCATCCTTTTTTGTTTTGCTGAGTCATTGATTGAATCATGGCGTCCCAAAAGTCTTCGGGGGTAGGGTCTTCCTCAGCTTGGGATTCCCCAGCTAGGCAATCAAAGGCACCTGAGTCCATTGAATTTTGTGATGAACTGGTCTTCATCGATACTGCATCATTTTTGAATTGGAAAGTTTTAAAGAACTGGTTTTTCATATGATCAAGAGTTCTGACCATAATTTGTTCTTCTGTCTCATTTGGATGAATTTTTTGGAAGTAATTTTTTAAATGAGCTATTGAAAGTTCTTGAGAACTCTGTTCTTTTGTCTTACATTGATCATCAGCTACGGCTGTCTCAATTTTGGCTTCCAAATATTGAAGGTCTTCAGTGGCCATTCTAGTCCACCATTTGTAGAAGAAATTTCTTCTAAGGATAGGAATATTGGATTTATCTTGGGCTATGGTAATAGTCCATCTCCATATCCACGGGATTTGGAACTTGATAAAAAATAAACATGGACCTTGTCCTGTTATTAATTTTGAAGCATTCTTCAGAATTAAAGGGCTATGATTGCACCATGAATCATATAAGTCCAGAATATTTTCTGGCAGAATTTCTAAGGAAGGACCAAATTTTATCCACCAGTTGTAAAACCAATTTGGTAAAGGCTTCTCCAGTATTTCTGGATTAATGCTAAAAAACCAAGAATGCTTGTTCTTTGGGTTTTGATAGTAAAAGGCCAGTGAAAATGCCTGGATGTAATCCCAATAGTTAAAATATACATATTTTCCTTCGGCAATTTTTATTGTCTTTTCTCCATTGGAATTTTAACCCCCATTCTCTGGGTGACAATATCTTATTGATATGGCATTTGCTGAAGTTTATAAAACTGTCTGGATTGTTGTTTTGGTAATGATGTGTAATCGTTACTGATTCAGTAACTATTAGTAATATTTCTAAATTTGGTCTGGTCTTGCCGTAGAGACCAGGATATCCTCTTGATTCGAGGTATCTTGTTTTAATTGACCACCCATCATTGGGAGTCATAACGATATCTTCGTCTTCGATATACATTATATCTTCAGTAACAGGGTTTTCAAAATATTCTGCTACTTCTTGAGGGGGTGGTCATTGACTGCTGCCTCTTTGTAAGATGTTGTCTTACTTGATGACGAAGAAGGTATATCTTCTTTCCTTGGAGGTGCAGGCAATTGCTGCATATTTCTAGTTCTGTTATAATGGACTGTAGTCCAATCCCCCATTAGAGGAATGTTTGTTTCTTGGTAAGGCAGCATATTGTTGCCTCCACGGCCACGACTATTGTAGCCGCGCCCTCTTCCCCTGTTGGGGGTTGCCATCTTCCCTAGGGCTCTCCCTAGGAGGGTTATTATTCTCCCTGCAAAAATTCACGTGTCAAATAGTCAGCAAGAGAATTATTTTCTCCTTTAATATACTGTATATCAAATTCGAAAGCAGACAATTGTGCTTGCCAACTGGCAAAGATTTGTTTTGCCACTAAATTTTTCACATCCTTTTCGATAATTGATTTGGCAGAACTGCAGTCAATTCTGAGTAAGAATTTTTGATTTAATAAATCATCTTGGAATTTTGAAATCCATTTTATAATGGAAAGCATCTCTTTTTTAATAGTCGAGTATTTCGACTGGGTTGGATTCCATTTTCCTGCTGTAAATCTTACAAGATCCTCTTTTGAATTATTAGAATTCACCTGTTTTAGGATACCACCATATCCTAAATCTGAAGCGTCTGTTTCAACAACCTTAAAAAATTTAGGACTTGCTAAATTTAAACAAGGTAAACATTTTACTTTGGCCTTAATTCTTTGGACAGCCTGAGACTGTTTCTGTGTCCAAGGTCCTGGATTTTTCCTAAGTCTATTATATAAAATAGTTGTATCTTGTGATAAATTTTCATAATAATCTGAGATATAATTCAGACTTCCTAGAAATCTTTGTAATTGTTTTTTCTCAGAAATAACATCGGGAAATTTAGAAGCAAATTCTATGCTTCTGCTGATAGGAATAATTGTTCCTTGGTCTATTTCATGACCTAGAAATCTGACTTTTGTTTGAAAAGTTTCAGCTTTGGGGCAGAAATAACTAAACCATTATGTTTGACCAAACCTTTGAAAATCTTCAAATGCTTCATGTGTTGGTCAATGTCTTTAGAAAAGATTAAAACATCATCTATGTAAACAATCATGAATTCGGAATAAGGATTAAAAATATCATTCATGATATTTTGAAACTCAGAAGGGGGGTTTTTTAACCCAAAGGGGAGAACATTCCATTCGAAATGTCCGAAGGGCACAGTAAAAGCTGTTTTATATTTATCAGCTTCATCTATTTGGATTTGCCAATAACCTGATTTCATGTCAAATTTTGAAAAGATTAAAGCATCGTTTAATCTGTCTAAAAGGTCTTTTTTATTAGGGATAGGATACCTGATCCACTTCAGTACCTTATTAAGGGGTTTATAATTAATAACTAGTCTAGGAACTCCTCGTTCCTGTTCAGCGTTTTTATTAACATAGAACGCTGTACAGCTCCAAGGTGATTTAGAATTTCTAATCAATCCTTTTTCTAAAAGAGAGTTAATCTCTTTTTTACACAAATCAAGGTATTCCTTGTACATTTGAGCTGGCCTAGCTCTAGTAGGGATTTGACTTTCAATAAAGCCATCTTCATAGGGCAAGCATATAATATGTTGCTTTCTATTCCAGAAAGCATTAGGAAGATCATTGCAAACATCTGCAACAAATTGTTGCTCGATAGTTTTGATTTGTTTCTTAACATTATCTTTATTAAGTTTCTCACTTATATTAAGTAAGTCTACTTCTTCTTTAAGGAAGCATAATTGCTTCTGTTTATTAAGGAGAATATCTTTTACCTCATTTAACATCCTGACATGGGGATCAGTAATGAATTTGAAAATGATTTTTTTATTATCTATAATAGTAGTAATTCCACTTTGATCAATATTTATAATAGGTATAATATTATGCAAAAAAGGGGTGCCTAGTATAATTCAATGAGTCAAATTTTTGACTAAGATAAAAGATGTTGGTAAGCAAATATTTTGGTTACAAATATAGGCATTTGAAAGTTTATATTTAGCTTGCAGTTTGTTGCCTCCAGCCTGTGTGAGGGTTTGAGATGTTTTTGAAAAGTATTTAGTAGGGATAATCCCTTCCTGTATACAGTTTAAATCTGCTCCACTATCTATGAGAGCAATTTCATTTTCTAAAATAAAATTTTTATTAATCATCAAAGTAACTTTGACAAACCATTTTTGTGATGTCACCCTATCTAAAAGAGACAAATAATTATTATCACTAGAAGAAATTCCTTCTATTTTTTCTGGATTTTCTAAAAGAGTTATCCTTTGATACAAAATATTATTATCTTTTTTAATCTGAGAAATTTCAGATTTTAAGAGATTTATTTCTCTTTTCAAGTCTATTATAGAGACAGGTGTTTCTCTAATATTGGATTGTCTAAATCTAGACATCACCTCACTAATTTGATACGGTGCTTCTATGATTAAAGGAGATTCCTTTTTAACATTTTCTTTTATTAGAAAATTGATCATTTTTCTTTTCAGATTATTATCAGAAATAGTCTCTAAAGCCTTTAAGGCTTCATCTTGTTCTGCAGTGAGAACATTCAGGCCGTTCATGTCGACAATAGATTTCCAGTAATTTAATTCATTACATTGACAATCATTGTTGTCTGGGGAAGATGATCCAGTTGAGGACTCATATATGACTCCTATATCTTCACTTGAGGATTCTGTTTGAGTCAGAATTAATTAACAAAACTTTCTCTAATTGAGCTCTTAATTGCTCGTCTTTAATCTCGTTAAGGGCTTTCTTGGTCCAACATTGGTTGGCATAATGACCAACTTTGCCACACTTATGGCAGGTTATATCAAGCCTTTTAGCTTTTCTTTTTCCCTTGGGATTGAAGGGTTTTTCTCTAGGTCTTTCTTTATTGTAAAACCTTCTTCTGTTTCTCTTTTGATTAGGGGTTTTATAAAAATCCCTTGTCTTATCCTTATAATTCTTATAAGGTTTATTCTTTCCTATTCGGTGCTTTTTCTTATTTAAACCTGGGGGTTTATCTAAGTCAAAAGCAAACTGTTCACAAAATTCACCTAATTGGTGTTTTTCAGAAAGTTTCTGTTTCTTAAGTTGGTTTTTTAGCTTTATGTCATTACATAAGGCTAATCATTCATTAATACAACTGCTAATGAGAGCCATTTATTAAGGTAATTTATGAGTTTTAGTAGCTAAATACTTGTTGTGGAAGGTTAAGACTCAGGAGAAAATCTAAATATGTAGGTTTTCCTATAAAATTATTATTCGAACAACAAGTCTTTTGTGTTTTCGAAACTAAAGATGTTTTTAGTGTTTTCTTAGAAAATCTCATCTTTTGGCCAGAGGAAGGGAGTATTATGATGATATGAATTTTCGAAAATGAAAATTTTAGCTAAAAACATTTGACATCTTTGATTTAGGAGAAATCCTTCTATCCCCAAGAGGTTGATAGTTAAACGATTAACGTCGTTTGCAAAGATGACAAGTGAAGTGTTGTTCGCATAATAGTTTTATAAGTCTAATTTACATATGACAGAATTGGTCTTGACATTTAACCAACCACAACAACCTAGCCGATACTCATGGAGATAGATGATTATGATCATCAAAACAATTTGATAAAAAATGAGGAACTAGTCGAATATCCAAAAAATTTGGATAAATTGAATAAATGGACTATTCCTACTGTGCCTTCAAAACAAATTTATAAATTTGGCATGTTTGACGTTATGTCTCATTTTGCTGTTAAGCAAATAGAACAAACTATCCAAGTTTCTGAGAATACTCAGACAATCAGACTTAATTTTGAGTAAAAAAGATTTACTTCCTTTCAAAGATTACAATTTTACCCATATTGGATTAATTCAAATTGCTTTTAAACCCTTAACTTTGTTAGGTTTAAATTCAAGTATTATGGCTTATGTTAGAGATGGAAGGTGTAAAGATTTTAAGCCTTCTCTAGCTGCTTTATTAGAGACCAGTCTGTGTCATGGACCAGTCTATTTTGATGTCTCTCCAAATTTAAGTTTATCCTTATCTGACAAAAATCTATCAGATGCTGTTCAATTAACTATCCATACCAATGGTTATAATTTTAAACCAGGAAGTGAAATAATAGCAATATGCTATAGAATATATTATAAAGTTCTGAACACGCTTAACCCAAAGGCTAAGCAAATATCTTTTCCAGGAACTACAACTTTAGTCCAAACTAACCTATCGACCTCTAACGTAGCAACAAATAGGTTAATAAGATGGGATGAAATAGACTTCCCTACAACGTGATCTCTACCCCAGGAAGTAGACCCTGAACCTATCTTAAATAAAGAGGTAGACCAAATCATCCAGAATACCGAGGGAGACATAGAAATAAAATTCAATTCTAAAAGGATTACTAGAATACCTAGAACCCTGTCTTCTAGACATTCTGTTAGTAATTTTTACACTACACCCAGTGAGCTTACTAGAAATCCTAGTGGCTCAAACAGAGCTTCTACTTCTCAAATAGGAGAAGAGATAGAGTCTGTGGAACACATAAGAATTAGTGAGAATAAAATTCCACATGGTATTTACCAAAAAACCAATTCCCAGAGTAGGCAATCACCTACTCAATCTGAAATGAGTTTTGGTATATGATGGACCTAAGCCCAGGAAGTGCTATGAGAGAGCTCATCAATGATGAGTTCCAACACGAAAGGTATTTTCAATTTAGAAAATGGTATTTCAAAACCTTTTCTTCTCCTGAGTTAAGTAATTTTAAAAATGTTTATTATGAAGAGTTAGCTATAACTCAGAACTATATTCATTTTGTTAAATGGTTTATAGCCTATTTTATTAATAAAATTAACCAAGAAATTCTTGTTTTACAAGCAAATTCTTGGACAACAATTAATGGAGAGGAAATAAATTCTCCTTTTCCTCCTAAACAAGCTATAACTCTTGGCAAATATGCTGAAGCCAAGGCTCTTTTTACCCTTCAAAAGGTCGAGCATAATCAAGTCACTATTAGAGAATTGAACTCTCTAATAAAATCCCAGAATTATACAAATACTTTTCTTTTATGTTTTGGAGAACAATTTATTTCCCTAGAAAAAGATTTATTGTCTTTGAAGGATTTGATGGAAAAACAAATTGCTCAGCAAAAAATTATTATAGATCAGTTGAGCAGAGAAAAATCTAGCATATGTCATGTAATTGAAGGATTTAGAATGGACAACGATAACACTGAATTCACTCGTATCCTCGAACAAAAGTTGAAGGATTTACGTCTAAATGTTTTGTCTCAGAAAAATACTTCTGAAAATACTTCAGAAATTTCTGAAGATAGTGAAGAGATTGGTAATTTTGACGAATTAACTAGGATGTTTAATAACCAAGACATTAATAGAGATGTTGAGGTTAATCCCATCTATATGAATAAGTCCTTAGAAAAAAATTACTATAAAAGGCCCTCACCTCAAGATTTACTCTTTGAGGAGACTGAACCATATCAGAATTCATATTCTGGAAAATCCATCTATGAATGGAATATTGATGGTTTAAATGATAAACAAATTATAGACACTGTACATAGAATGATTATGTATTCTACCGTCTGCAAACAACATGGTAATCTTGATAGCTCTATAGCTTCCTTTATAGCCACAGGCTTTGTCGGCCAATTAAGAGGTTGGTGGGACCATTACCTCACAGATGTTCAAAAACAGGAAATTCTATCCCATAAAAAAGAGATTAAGCTAGAAACTAGCAGTAGTATCAGTACTACAACCACAGGCGAAGAAGACGCCGTATATACTTTATGTCTTTCTATTCTACAACACTTCGTAGGAACCAATGTCCCAATAGGAGAAAAATTACAAACTCTCCTTCAAAATCTAAGATGTCCTTCCTTAACCCATTTTAGATGGTACAAAGATACTTTCTTGTCCAGAGTCTTTCAATTAAGAAACCCTGGTTCCATTCATTGGAAATCCAAATTTGTAGATGGATGACCTTACTTACTTGTTGAAAAAGTTTGGCAATCCTTAAGAACTAAGAATGATGGCATAAACATAAATTATGCTGACCTAACTTATGGCCAAATCATTAGCAGTTGTATTAATGAAGGATTAGCCTTATGTAATGACATAAAGCTAAAAAACCAACTTAAGAAACAGAAACTTTCTGAAAAACACCAATTAGGTGAATTTTGTGAACAGTTTGCTTTTGACTTAGATAAACCCCCAGGTTTAAATAAGAAAAAGCACCGAATAGGAAAGAATAAACCTTATAAGAATTATAAGGATAAGACAAGGGATTTTTATAAAACCCCTAATCAAAAGAAAAACAGAATAAGGTTTTACAATAAAAAAAGACCTAGAGAAAAACCCTTCAATCCCAAGGGAAAAAGAAAAGCTAAAAGGCTTGATATAACCTGCCATAAGTGTGGCAAAGTTGGTCATTATGCCAACCAATGTTGGACCAAGAAAGCCCTTAACGAGATTAAAGACGAGCAATTAAGAGCTCAATTAGAGAAAGTTTTGTTAATTAATTCTGACTCAAACAGAATCCTCAAGTGAAGATATAGGAGTCATATATGAGTCCTCAACTGGATCATCTTCCCCAGACAACAATGATTGTCAATGTAATGAATTAAATTACTGGAAATCTATTGTCGACATGAACGGCCTGAATGTTCTCACTGCAGAACAAGATGAAGCCTTAAAGGCTTTAGAGACTATTTCAGATAATAATCTGAAAAGAAAAATGATCAATTTTCTAATAAAAGAAAATGTTAAAAAGGAATCTCCTTTAATCATAGAAGCACCGTATCAAATTAGTGAGGTGATGTCTAGATTTAGACAATCCAATATTAGAGAAACACCTGTCTCTATAATAGACTTGAAAAGAGAAATAAATCTCTTAAAATCTGAAATTTCTCAGATTAAAAAAGATAATAATATTTTGTATCAAAGGATAACTCTTTTAGAAAATCCAGAAAAAATAGAAGGAATTTCTTCTAGTGATAATAATTATTTGTCTCTTTTAGATAGGGTGACATCACAAAAATGGTTTGTCAAAGTTACTTTGATGATTAATAAAAATTTTATTTTAGAAAATGAAATTGCTCTCATAGATAGTGGAGCAGATTTAAACTGTATACAGAAAGGGATTATCCCTACTAAATACTTTTCAAAAACATCTCAAGCCCTCACACAGGCTGGAGGCGACAAACTGCAAGTTAAATATAAACTTTCAAATGCCTATATTTGTAACCAAAATATTTGCTTACCAACATCTTTTATCTTAGTCAAAATTTGACTCATAGAATTATACTAGGCACCCCTTTTTTACATATATTATACCTATTATAAATATTGATCAAAGTGGAATTACTACTATTATAGATAATAAAAAAATCATTTTCAAATTCATTACTGATCCCCATGTCAGGATGTTAAATGAGGTAAAAGATATTCTCCTTAATAAACAGAAGCAATTATGCTTCCTTAAAGAAGAAGTAGACTTACTTAATATAAGTGAGCAACTTAATAAAGATAATGTTAAGAAACAAATCAAAACTATCGAGCAACAATTTGTTGCAGATGTTTGCAATGATCTTCCTAATGCTTTCTGGAATAGAAAGCAACATATTATATGCTTGCCCTATGAAGATGGCTTTATTGAAAGTCAAATCCCTACTAAAGCTAGGCCAGCTCAAATGTACAAGGAATACCTTGATTTGTGTAAAAAAGAGATTAACTCTCTTTTAGAAAAAGGATTGATTAGAAATTCTAAATCACCTTGGAGCTGTACAGCGTTCTATGTTAATAAAAACGCTGAACAGGAACGAGGAGTTCCTAGACTAGTTATTAATTATAAACCCCTTAATAAGGTACTGAAGTGGATCAGGTATCCTATCCCTAATAAAAAAGACCTTTTAGACAGATTAAACGATGCTTTAATCTTTTCAAAATTTGACATGAAATCAGGTTATTGGCAAATCCAAATAGATGAAGCTGATAAATATAAAACAGCTTTTACTGTGCCCTTCGGACATTTCGAATGGAATGTTCTCCCCTTTGGGTTAAAAACCCCCCCTTCTGAGTTTCAAAATATCATGAATGATATTTTTAATCCTTATTCCGAATTCATGATTGTTTACATAGATGATGTTTTAATCTTTTCTAAAGACATTGACCAACACATGAAGCATTTGAAGATTTTCAAAGGTTTGGTCAAACATAATGGTTTAGTTATTTCTGCCCCAAAGATGAAACTTTTTCAAACAAAAGTCAGATTTCTAGGTCATGAAATAGACCAAGGAACAATTATTCCTATCAGCAGAAGCATAGAATTTGCTTCTAAATTTCCCGATGTTATTTCTGAGAAAAAACAATTACAAAGATTTCTAGGAAGTCTGAATTATATCTCAGATTATTATGAAAATTTATCACAAGATACAGCTATTTTATATAATAGACTTAGGAAAAATCCAGGACCTTGGACACAGAAACAGTCTCAGGCTGTCCAAAGAATTAAGGCCAAAGTAAAATGTTGACCTTGTTTAAATTTAGCAAGTCCTAAATTTTTTAAGGTTGTTGAAACTGACGCTTCAGATTTAGGATATGGTGGTATCCTAAAACAGGTGAATCCTAATAATTCAAAAGAGGATCTTGTAAGATTTACATCAGGAAAATGGAATCCAACCCAGTCGAAATACTCGACTATTAAAAAAGAGATGCTTTCCATTATAAAATGGATTTCAAAATTCCAAGATGATTTATTAAATCAAAAATTCTTACTCAGAATTGACTGCAGTTCTGCCAAATCAATTATCGAAAAGGATGTGAAAAATTTAGTGGCAAAACAAATCTTTGCCAGTTGGCAAGCACAATTGTCTGCTTTCGAATTTGATATACAGTATATTAAAGGAGAAAATAATTCTCTTGCTGACTATTTGACACGTGAATTTTTGCAGGGAGAATAATAACCCTCCTAGGGAGAGCCCTAGGGAAGATGGCAACCCCCAACAGGGGAAGAGGGCGCGGCTACAATAGTCGTGGCCGTGGAGGCAACAATATGCTGCCTTACCAAGAAACAAATATTCCTCTAATGGGGGATTGGACTACAGTCCATTATAACAGAACTAGAAATATGCAGCAATTGCCTGCACCTCCAAGGAAAGAAGATATACCTTCTTCCTCATCAAGTAAGACAACATCTTACAAAGAGGCAGCAGTCAATGACCCCCCTCAAGAAGTAGCAGAATATTTTGAAAACCCTGTTACTGAAGATATAATGTATATCGAAGACGAAGATATCGTTATGACTCCCAATGATGGGTGGTCAATTAAAACAAGATACCTCGAATCAAGAGGATATCCTGGTCTCTACGGCAAGACCAGACCAAATTTAGAAATATTACTAATAGTTACTGAATCAGTAACGATTACACATCATTACCAAAACAACAATCCAGTTAGTTTTATAAACTTCAGCAAATGCCATATCAATAAGATATTGTCACCCAGAGAATGGGGGTTAAATTCTAATGGAGAAAAGGCAATAAAAATTGCCGAAGGAAAATATGTGTATTTTAACTATTGGGATTACATCCAGGCATTTTCACTGGCCTTTTACTATCAAAACCCAAAGAACAAGCATTCTTGGTTTTTTAGCATTAATCCAGAAATACTGGAGAAGCCTTTACCAAATTGGTTTTACAACTGGTGGATAAAATTTGGTCCTTCCTTAGAAATTCTGCCAGAAAATATTCTGGACTTATATGATTCATGGTGCAATCATAGCCCTTTAATTCTGAAGAATGCTTCAAAATTAATAACAGGACAAGGTCCATGTTTGTTTTTTATCAAGTTCCAAATCCCGTGGATATGGAGATGGACTATTACCATAGCCCAAGATAAATCCAATATTCCTATCCTTAGAAGAAATTTCTTCTACAAATGGTGGACTAGAATGGCCACTGAAGACCTTCAATATTTGGAAGCCAAAATTGAGACAGCCGTAGCTGATGATCAATGTAAGACAAAAGAACAGAGTTCTCAAGAACTTTCAATAGCTCATTTAAAAAATTACTTCCAAAAAATTCATCCAAATGAGACAGAAGAACAAATTATGGTCAGAACTCTTGATCATATGAAAAACCAGTTCTTTAAAACTTTCCAATTCAAAAATGATGCAGTATCGATGAAGACCAGTTCATCACAAAATTCAATGGACTCAGGTGCCTTTGATTGCCTAGCTGGGGAATCCCAAGCTGAGGAAGACCCTACCCCCGAAGACTTTTGGGACGCCATGATTCAATCAATGACTCAGCAAAACAAAAAAGGATGAGGACAATACATCAATCGTCAGCCGTGACGCCAGAAAATCAATAATGCGCATCCGGCCAAAGAAAGAATCTTTCTTCTAGTCAAAAGAAAGCAATAATTTCTGCTTTTACTTTTTAAAGTTTTGTCGTTTGTCATTATGAATGTGCCTATGGGGCCCACAAAAGCGTACCCGGCATTGATAATGAATTTTGTCGTTTTGTTTACCGGCTACCCAATGTAACAGTAGCTTTTTACCGGCTTAAATAGTAGGCCTTTATTTCCTCTTTATAAGGCACATCTGCCTTAGTTGTAAAATAAGCTAAAAAATATATAAAATTTTAGTCTTTATATTTTATGCTCTTTTCGGACAACCTCTTCTCTCCTCAATTGACGATCCTCTTCCGCCGCGCTCTTGTCCGCTTTATATATATATATATATATAGATAAATAAATAACACTTTAACAGGTTCACAACTTGTGCTGCACTATCCCAACACAAATTAAATAGCACTAACAATTCCTAAAAACAAATTGAATTGCACTAAAAGAATCAACATATTTACAAAATAAAGAACAAATCGATTAAAACTAATTAGACTAACATAATCAAAATAAATTAAATACTTCTAACACCAAATACAAATTAATTAAATAGTACTAACACAAATTACCAATTAAATAGCATTAACAAAATTAAAATTATGAAAATAAGAACAAAAATTGATTCAATGAGAGAGAAAAACTTTTTTAAAAATAAAATATGTGAGAGTGATATATTAGAGTGGTACAAAAGTAAGAACTTTGGTGCAAAATTAAGAACTTGGGTGCAAAAGATTTTTTTTTGGAGATGCAAAAATATTTTTTCTTAAAGTATCGATGCTAATATTATTTTTCCATGGGATTCGCCTGAACCCATGAAAAACATGTAGGTCCGCCACTGATCGAAGAACGTATTAGTGATAATCAAAGTATAGTCAAGTTGATATTAAAAAATGTATGAAAA
Source organism: Astragalus glycyphyllos (assembly GCA_963573325.1). Lineage (NCBI taxonomy): Eukaryota > Viridiplantae > Streptophyta > Magnoliopsida > Fabales > Fabaceae > Astragalus > Astragalus glycyphyllos. Next base: position 23,661,845 of record OY754308.1, read on the forward strand.
TAAGATAAAAAACCAATTATAGGTAAGTTATTCCTGATGGGAATTAATATTAGTAGGATAAAATTTTGGAAACTATACATATATTAATATATATATATATATATATATATATATATTGTATTTAATATATTATATATAATGCATTAATTATATTTATATATAAAAGACAAAATATATATTTGTATATGAATTATATATAAATATCATAGTGACATTTAACTCACACCTGTATAAATAGAACTCTATAGAACATTTCACACAAAAAATATGGACACCAGAAAGACTTCTGTAATCATATTGGCTGTTTCGTTGGCTTTCTTTATCATTGCATCTGGTATGAAACCAATGAGCAAAACTCCTATCTACCATACTGATTTTTCATTTCAACTTTTCTTTAATTACGCTGTAAATATTTGACATCTAATATTCATTTTGTGTAGATATGCACATGGAAACAGTGGCACATTTCGGACACCAATGTTATAAAGATGGAGATTGCATCTTGTTTGTTTTCAAACATTCTCTTATGAAGGATGGATTAAACTTTTACTATTTTTATGTTTCTTGATTGACGAATATATATATATATATATATATATATATATGTATATGTGTGTGTATATATATTTGGTTGTTCCCAAATAATATTCAAAATAATTATTTAATTAACTGCAACATATGTGTGAGTGATTAACGCATTTCATCTAAAGTGACAGACTTGGCTTGTACCCCGCGCCCAATCCCCGAAAATATAATAAATTGAAACTAGACATTACTTACTTCCCGGTCGATTAGTACTCAGGACCACTTTCCCCTACACATCGGAGCGGATGTCAAAGACCTTTACACAAAAAGAATAAAAACAACTATATAATTAGAGCTTTTATATATATATATATATATATATATATATATATTGACAAATAGAACTTATATATTTTTGAGACATCAACAAACACAATTCCTTCAGCCGTTTAGTCCTTATAATCGTTTGGTCAAAATAATAACTTTTTTAATGAATCGGTCAAAATAATAACTTTTAATTATAACTGGTAGAATAACATTAACTGGTAGATTAACCTTAAGGTTATGCATATTTTTGATGTGGGAGGTTTACTCAAACCAAAGAATGAATATTTTGACGGATGTATGAATTTGGTTTTAAGGCATATACATAAAAACAACAACTGAGACAAGCAACAGCTTGTTAAGTCAGACACATGCTCTTAATAGCATAGATATATCATATTATGGTACACAGAAAATTCTCTAAAAAAATAGCAGAGATATAACATTAGAGCACAATAGGATGGGCAAGCTTGGAAACAAAGATAGTGCAACGAGTTTCTTTCAACCAATGGACATTTAAATACTTCTTGGCTAAGTTATGAAGGAGATAAACTTGCAAAACAAGATGTTAAGACATTTAGCATTTAGCATTTAGAACCACATCAACGATATGAATGTTGTATAGCATGTGGAACTCATTTTAAGCAAAGAATGACATCTTGACAAAACAAAATTTGTTTGACACTTTCTAAGGATGCACTTTCTAAGCAAACCATATTTCAAAACAATTCATGCACTTACAACTTTCAATCTAAATCAGAAGATACAGTTTGATGCTTGTAATCTAAAGATGTAAGCCATTTTTACAATCAGATGAAAGTCAGTATCTACCAATATTTAAAAGAAGTGCATCATGATGTTTATCCACTCTTCATAAGAAAATTGTGCATGAAATACATGTGATTTATCTTTTTAAGATATTACCAAAACTTTCTGAAAATAAAAACAAATGTTCACGAATATTATTTTTTCAGAAAATGTTAATTTTAGACATGTAGCATTTCAATATAAAATATTAAACTTTTACGTCATTTGCTCCAATGTTGTCTTTGAGCTCACCATGTTTTGCAAAACATATATGCATTGGTAAACCTTTTGATAGATTGTGAATCCAATATTTGATTTATTTTGAATTCTTGGTTCTGAGATTTGCCCTTTTGTACTTCTGCAGCTTTGTCCAATGATTTGCTCATTTTGATGCAGCCTTCTGAAACATGTTGTTTGCATTTGGTTGATCATCGCATTATCCAGAATCTTCACACTGTTAAGTGTGTTTAACCCAGAGAGTCTGGTTCTCTAATTCCAATTGAAGAAAATTAATTTGAACTGGAGTCACAAGAAAGGGGAGGTTTGAACTACGACCCTTTCAAAACTTTTGACACTGATCAATCAATCCTCTTAAGTAAGATGATAATTCTTGTACACTTAAGAGCAGCAAATGAGCACGGTCAGAAGATGACTTGTATCTTCTGAGTTTATCATTCAGTGGAATGCTTATTGGTGAAGGCTGGCAATGTAGGTCAAGTTGCTAAGAAGATGATGAGGATATGTGTGTGTGTGTGTGGGTGTGTATATATATATATATATAGATCTCGATAATTGAATAGACTTTTGACATAGATCAACCAATCTACTTAAGTGTGATATGAATCTGGCCCACTTAAGATTACTTGGGAAGCATGGTCAGAAGATAACTTGTATATTTTGAATTTATCATTCCGAGGGATGCATATTGGTGGGGACTAGAGATGTAGGTCAAATAACTAAGAAGTTGATTTGGATTTGTGTAAGGATACTTGATCATCATCTAAGTATCTAGATTATGGAAAGAAGACAAGGCATGAAGAATCAATGAGCATGGTCTTCTAAGTATCTAGTCTCTCTTGTCATTTAGCACTGTGTTTGTTAAGGGGTGCGCGTTTGGTGGGTTGAGTGGGTTTTGATGAGTTTCAACACCCAACCCAATCAAATACTTATGGGTTGGGTTTGGTAAAATTAGACCCAAATTTTTGCGTGACCCAAACCAACCCAACACAATCTCAAATGGGTTGGGTTGGGTATTGGGTTCATTAGTAAAATATCCTTTTAGAAAAATCAAATAAACAAAGAATAATATGTCTTAATTTGGACTTCCATTACAACTAATTAAACCAAATAAAAAAGGAAATGGTCTTTAGAAAAACTATAAAGCTCATGCAAAAGAAATATTTTGTCATACGAAAGTGTCTAAAAAAACACTAAATAGATCATGTCCCACACATGAAGTCGCTTTCTTCATCATTTTCTACATTCAACAAAACAAAAAATTACAAGTCACATTCAACTACATATTTAAGACTACTCTGCACCTAATTTTTACATCATAATTTATTTTCACGGTAGACTAAAGTTTAGTTCTCTTTAAAACGTTTTCAAAGAAGAATGAAATTAATTTAAAAATTGAAATTTGGTTGAAAGAAATTGAAAATTTATTTAAGAGTTCTTTGCACCTAGACTTCAGTTATCAATTCGTACATGTAAGATCACAGACAAAAAAATTAGTACGTGTAAGATCTTAATGATATGGGTTGGGTTGGGTTTAGTGAGTTCTAAATTTTCAGACCCGCTACCCAACCCATACTCTATGGTCTCCCAATTTTAAAACCAACCCAACCCACTTACCCAAACAAACCCATTTTTTGTGGGTTGGGTTGGATTGGGTTGCGGGTTGGGTCAATGCGTACCCATGCCCACCCCTTTGTTTGAGGTGAAAGAGGGAAGAGAGAGTAAGGTAAGAGAGAATTAGACAAGAATGAGTGATTTTGACATATTTGGTTAAGGAATGACTAGTTTAGTTGTTTTTGTAATCTCTCCACAACTGGAGAGAAATGACTCTTAAATTTTACTTTGACCATTTTGTCCTCAACTAAATTTCACTTATAGAATGTGACAGTTTATAAATTTAAATTAAATAGCAAAAATGTGTGTGTGTGTGTATATATATATATATATATATATATAACTAGTTAAGTTAAATGATTAAAATAATTACTTAGCTAATTAAATTAAATATTTAGCTAACTTAATTAAACAATTAAAATAAATACTACTTGTCAAAGAAAATTAAAGGCTTAATTACAGTTTTAGTCCCCATATTTTTACCAATTAACGATTTTAGTCCCCTAAGAATTTTTTCACGAATTTTGTCCCCCTATTTTCACAAACTCACGATTTTAGTCCCCCATGAATTTTTTTGACGAACTTAGTCCCCCTATTTTCTCAATTTGTAAAATCAAAGTTCCCCTACCCCTATAATTTGGTCATAATTGGCGCTGAGTTGTTAGTCACTTCACTTATCCTACGTGGCTGACACCTGGCTTGCCTTGTTAAAATTTAAACATAAAAATCATGATTTTTATTACAAAAATTGTTTTTTACTTATTATATTTAATAAATAAAAATTCAATCTTCTTATTCATTCGATGCTTCCTCTCCCTTTGCAAACCCAAATCCCAAAGCACTGTTCCTTCAAAGGCAAACCATTTGGAATTTGTGAACATGGAATTTTTATTTATTAAATATAATAATTAAAAAACAATTTTTGTAATAATATTATTAATAATAAAATATATTAATAATTTTTATGTTTAAATTCCAACAAACCAGTGTGTCAGCCACGTAGGATAAGTGAAGTGTCTGACAACTCAGTGCTATTTTTGACCAAATTATAGGGGTAGGGGGACTAAATTCGTCAAAAAAATTCTTGGGGGACTAAAATCGTGAGTTGATGAAAATAGAGGGACTAAATTCGTGAAAAAAATTCTTGGGGGACTAAAATCATGAGTTGGTGAAAATAGAGGGACTAAATTCGTGAAAAAAAATTCTTGGGGGACTAAAATCGTGAGTTGGTGAAAATAGGGGGACCAAAACTGTAATTAAGCCAAAATTAAATAAATACTAAGTCAATTAAATTAAAAATTAAATCAAACACATAGAGGTATTTTTGTCCTTTTAAAATTAGTATTCTCTCTCTTCTCTCTTTCGCTCCAACTAAACCAAGAGATATAACTCTCTCTTCCCTATTTCTCTTCTCTTTCCTTAAAGTAAACAAACCTCCTAATATACTCTAATTCACCACCGCTTTCAGAACCACCACACGGACTGCCGCACCAGAAGTCCAGAACCACCACACATAGCTTCATTTTGCTGCATTCTATTGTCTACTGAATTGCTTTTTTTAGATTTTAAGAGACAGTGGAAAACTACTTCAAAAGAAGATTATCACCACACGATCAACAATCGGGCGAAAAAAGTTCCCAGCTTCAACACGTTGAAATTAATTTAGAAGATTTGCCATCGTATCCATGAAAACGGATTAAAATATCTGCATATCATCCTAATTATCGAGAGAGGAAACGAATAACATATTTATAAAAGGTACCATGCATGTTGTCATACCCTAATTTTGTCCGCCTAGGTTTAAAACCCTAATTTTCCGCAAAAAAATAAATAAATTGAGAAGTGTGGTTTTATTTTGAAGAGTGAAGAGCATTGTGCATGCATTTTTGGGTTTTAAAAGTCATTCTAGGGCTTTTAAATTCATTGTTAGAGTGGAAATGCATTTGTTGTTAAAAAAACAAGGTTTTTAGGGCAAAAGGGTATTTTGGTCATTGTCAAAAATAAGATAATTTCTCATCAAGAATCATTGTGCAATTTTAGAGAAATTTATTTGAGGCAAAACATTTTTGGTCATGTATGTATGTATGCGCATGCATGCATACATTGTGCACAAAATTCAAATTCAAAAAAGGCATCAAAAAGGAATATTCTACAAAAATTTCAAGATGAGGTTTTTATGATATTTTTGGTCATGGTGATCTCATAAAATGGCATATTCCTCAAGATACCTTGTATGTGGCCTAAATTGGGTGTATTTTTGTACAATTATCCTAAGAAGAATAATCAAAAATGAAGGGATAATGGAATGGTCATATAATAGTACAATGGTACAAGATGACAACTTGCAAAACTTGGTCACCAAGGACCCCTCCCAATGTTTATGCGCCACCCCCTCTCTATTCTCTCATTTTGTGTTTTCTCAATGTCCTCAATCCATGTGAGTCTCAATCCTAGCCTTTGATTCAAAATTAAAATCAAATCCTAGAGCACAACTAGTGCACAATGACCTAACTACCCTTAAACCTAATTGCTTTCTATATATACCCTATTAACCTCACCTCACAAAAAGAACTTTTGGCCTCATTTTCACTCACACAACCCTAGCACACAACTCCCTCTCCTAATTCCCTCTCTTGGCCGAAATCATACCACCTTCTTCCTCCATCAATTCTTCACTTCTCCTTCACCAAATCACCATTTTCTCACCTCATTTCCATTCCTACTTCATATATCTTCCTTCTCTCCTAATTTAATTCAAACTTGCATCATCAAAGGGCATTTTTAAGCAAGCATTTCGTGGGTTTCATTGAAGTTTGGTGAAGATTCAAGTTGATTTGTGGTCTTGTTCTTCATATTAGTCATTCCTTAGCTTGGATTTGAGGTAAACTTCTTAAAACCTAGCATCATCTTCAACTTTTTTGCATCAAAATGTAGATATCATGTTTCTAATTTTGCATCCTACCATATTCATGCATTTTAGTGTTGTTATATTGTTGATTTGTTGATTGTTGTTGGTGAGAGGTGTCTCAAGCATTTTGACAAACACTGTGGGAGGTTTGGGTGCTTGAGATGCTTCTCATCCTTGAATAAATTGTGATTTATGTTGTTTTCACTATGATCTTGCATTTTTGTTGAATAAAATGATGTGATGCTTCGCAAATCATGATTAGAATTAGGGTTTGTTAATTTTCTTGTGAAATGGGTTTGCAATTGTGATCAAAAACGTTTTCTCAAGTTATTTTGATGTTAATAGATGGTATCTTGCTTGCAAGTCATTGTTATGTTGATGATTGGCAAGAGGACTCACACTTGTGCCTTTGCGCACTTAACTTTAAGTGTTGAGGATTGACTAAAATGATTCAACGCAATTGATTTGATGTTTTGATTGCAAAATATTGTTGCTAATTGATTGTATCTTGCTTGCAAATTGTTATATGTTGATGATTGGCAAGAGGACTCACACTTGTGTCTTTGTGCACTTCACTTTAAGTGTTGAGGATTGCCTAAGATGATTCAACACAACCTTGTGCTTTGATTGTAAACTTTGGTTTGCTTGTTAGTAACTTGTTTGCAAAGTTATTCTATGTTGAGGATTGGCAAGAGGACTCTCACTTGTGCCTAGTGCACTTCACTTTAAGTGATGAGGATTTCCTAAGATGATTCAATTTTCTTTGTGCAATTCTTGTTTGAAAATGAAAATGCTAGTTTTCTAACTTGATTAATCAATTTTGGTTACAAAAATGACTTGTTAATGCCCTCTTTTGGCCACTTTTGGTCTTGCAAATGTGATGTTCTTTCTAGGTCTATGTTATGCTTTAATGTTGATGATTTGGTAAAAGGACTAGACACTTATGCACTTGTGCATTGTCTCAAGCGTCAAGGATTACTAAAAGGGATTCAACCTTGTGCTTTATCTTGTGTTGACACCTAATTGAATTGAACTTTTGTATGATCTCTTTGTGTGCCTATTGTTGATCTTACATATGCATGCCATTAGATGTTGATGACTAAGTGTCATTCTTGTGCTCAAATGTTGTAATTGGTAATGTTTATGCTTATGCTTACATTGTTGATTGCTTTGCTTGCAATTTGTTAAATGTTGCACTTTGGTTCTTGACTTGGAAATTGATTGAATGTTCTACTTTCTTTTCCTTTTGGATGCCACGCCATCCCAACAAACCTTTTGTGACCAATGTCACCCTCAAACTCCCTTCTCCTTTCTTGAAATCAATCATTTTCTAAAGCTTTTTCCAAACTCAATCTTTTCTTAAATTGTTTTCATAAGACAATCAAATTCTTTCTAAGATCAACAATAAACCTTTTTGAAAACTCATAAGGAGGCAAGTCGGACGTACGGCCGGTGTTGTCTAGCGTCCTAAGATCGGAGCTGTACAGTTCAAACATCTTGGGATACTTATGAGAATTAAAACAAGTAATTAACAACTTGAACCCTATTTCAAAAAAATGAGTAAGGAATTGAGTCGGATGTACATCCGGTATTGGTTAGCGTCTTAGGGTTAGCGAGCTGTACAGTTCAGGCGAGCCTAAGATACTTGCCAAATAAAAGCAACCAACCTCACAACAAATCTTTTTCTTCCTTAATCAAAAAAACATTTTCAATAAGTAGGGGGCACGTCGTCTGTACAGGCGGGGTTGTCTTTGTTCTAGGTCTAGTGGACTGTACCGTCTAGGACCGAAAACCCCTACAATAAAAAACACCAACACAAAGTTTCTCGACTAAAGAGAACTACGTAAGCTTTGAATTCTCCATCGCACCGGGAGATACGTAGGAGCGGGTCACATCCCGTCAAGCACACTTTTAAAAAATAATAAAGAGATTCTTCTTTTCCCCCGTTTTCAAAAACACTTTTCTCAAATAAAAAAGAAGTAGAACGAATTGTTTCAAATCAACTCTGTCAAAACCGCACATCAAGTTAAAGGTTCCCTTTCGGTAGAAAGGAGGTGTGGGATGCTAATACCTTCCCCACACCTAACCGACCCCCGAACCTACATCTCTAGTTCTCAAAGGACCACCCCGCCATAAAAAGGACCCTTTTTCAATGTTTTGGTCCCTAAATAAAAAATGTTGATGGCGGCTTCACAAATTTTCACGTTGTACGATGAAAGGTCCAATCCGGATTTTTCGGGGTGCAACACATGTCAACCTACTCAACACAAATTTCCTCAAAAGTTTGATCTTAAGAGATAATTCATCTGCATTTTATGTGCATTGTTTTGCTCATCAACTACAACTTACATTAGTTCATTAGTTGCATTGTCAAAAAATCACATTCGAGTTGCCGCTTTTTTTAACTTTGTGTTTCTTTGATAAATGTTGTTGGAGGCTATTGCAAAAGACTTGACATCTTTTGTGAGAGACAATTTATGAATGTGAAGGAGCCTTTTCTGCTATGGAGATTGTGAAGACTAGGTTGCGTAATCAAATGGGTGGTGAATGGATGAATGATAGTCTAATTACTTATATTCAGAAAGAAGTGTTCATCAATGTTGACATTGAGTTGATCATTCAACGATTTCAAAACATGAAGTCGCGTATGGGACAATTATAATTTATATAGCTTTATGATTTGAACAATTATGTCTTTACTTTTATTTATTATAATATAATTTTTTTTTGGTTAAATAGTCTGACCACTCTAGACCCGGGTCCTAGATATGCCATTGAATATGTCACTACAACATTTTGACCCTACGGCAACGCCTAAAATTTCGGTGCTTAAAAAACCGTTGCCTTAGATAGCAATGACAACGGTTTTTTGAGCCCGTTGTCGATTCTTTTTTTTTTAAAATTTTTTTTGGCAATGGCCAAAAATCGTCCCCTTAAGGTCAACAGCAACGGTTTTTCTTTGATCCTATAGCCAACGTTTTAAAACCGTTGTCATAGAGTGAACGATTAAAAAAAAATACTAGGCGCTAAAAAGGTGGCGCCTTTTCTAATTTTTGCCCAAAAATTAGGCGGTACCACCCCTTTTCCATTTCTAATTTTTACTAAAACACAATATCTGATAAAAAAACTCAACCTAATCTGATTGAAAAAACTCAAAACCTAATCTCGTTGAAAAAAACACAGAAACACAATTTCCACCAAAGCTCTCACAAGGTTCTTCCCAAGGCTCTCACGATTTCCACCAAGCAAGCGTTTCACCAAGCAAGGTTCTTCCCAAGGAAACACCATGACGTAGTAGGTTTGCTCGCTGAACTACGTAAGTAGGTTTCCCAGTTCCACCATTCACGATCTTCCCCATTCACACTCGCTGAACTACGTACGGTTGATTTCAACCAAGGTTCTCACGATTTCCACCAAGGATCTCACGATTTCCACTCAAAACCCAGAGTTCAGCGAAAACCCTAACCAAGGCTCTCACGATTTCGGACTTCGTAGGTAGCCGATCTCATTCATGCACGTGTTCCTTCTTTGAAGGTAGTAAGGTATTTCCTTCAACTACTTCTTTTCCGTATTTCTGGGTTTGGGGATTCATCTTCTTTGCAAAGGGTAAAATTTCCAAATTTTGTTTTTATTATTATTGAAGTATTTGGATTGTTGTAATGGAATGAGTGTCACGTCGTTATTTAATTATGTGAAAAGTGAGTTGAGTTGGTTTTATGAAATAGTAGCTCAGAAATCTTTATTTTAGACTCTGCTGCACAGGTGTTTGATAAATTGCCACTTGTTTCAAAGCCTATTTATTGGTGATAGTTATAGTTGTTGTTTGGATATTGATTGTTTCCTCGTTTACTCTTTCTTTGATATTGTGTTTTGGATTGAACTATGTAGTTTAATGCTCTGAAATCTCTTTCTTTTTTCTGTTTATTTGTCTATTTTTGTCTGCAATTTTTTCTTAATGTGTATTAGCATTAAGGCTGAAATGAAGCACTGGAAAAAGGAAATGGACCCTGTATTTGTAAGTAACAACAAAAGCATAAGAACAGAAGAGCTCCCAACACCAAGTTGTGATAATGCTTAGTGCTATGATTATGGCATGTCGATTTGATTTTGATAATGCTTCTAAGAAAATACTCCTTTATGGCACTTCCTAATATTGTGAAGTAAAACTTTATTTAGTCTCTAAACAACTCCACCATTCTAATGCCCAATAAAATGAGACCTCCTTAGATTAGCTTTAGCTTTAGATTCATTGCTGCAGGCTTATGGAGAGGTACTCGAAGTGCCTATGGTTCCATCCACTTTCGCCACTGTGATTCTTAAACACTTAACAGAAATTATTTTTTGTTGATTGGAAGTGCTGATGTTATGGGTTTTAAGGAAAAAGATTGAGAAGAGGAAGAATAAAGGCTTTTGAAGTATGAATGTTAGATGATAGAAGCGTTATGCTAGTTGCATCTGCTTGTTGGTCTGGGGAAAAGAGGTAACCAAATTTAGTGTGTGATATCCAAATTGTGTTGTGAATTTGTGTTCACTTTGAGTCTTTTAGTGCTGTTTTAGTTTATATCTTGTTACAATACTCCTGATATTACATTGTTATGGTGCACTTATGTTTTTGTTTCCCTCTTCCACATTTTTTGACATATACTAATTATAAAATAAACAGAACAGCTCATTTCTTATAGTAGTCAAATAAAATTGGAAGTATAATACATAAATATTTTTCCTAGAAGTTATTATTATCATTTTGAGAGAGAGAGAGAGGAGAAGAAGGCTGTTTTGTGTTTGTTTTGTGAGTTGGAAGGAATTGGTTTATGTTATCATGTTTTATAGTTATTATCACTTACGTCCTCTTCATTGCTATCATGTTCTATAGCTTTAGCTTCTATTTTCTGAATTTGTTTTGAATATGTGTTATATTATAATTATAATTGTAGTGTTGATAGTTCTTTTCATTATGTATTTGTTAACAATTAGATATTCTTCAACCTTCCATTCATGTTACAAACTACAAAGGGTGTCGGAAATGGACAAGGACAATGATTTTGATCTTCAACAACTTAAAGCTAAATCAAGTGTGGACTTGATTTAAAAGTATAAAATCAAGGTGGAAAATGAGAAAGCTCCAAAAAGAAGAAAGGGAATCAATTCAAATCGAGGAAAAAATCAACAACATATTAGAAGCACTCCACAGCAACCTATTTGCCTCGTAAGAAGTTATTTCCAAGTTTTCTAAATCTATTGGAAACATTCTAACATAAGAAGAAAGCACGGAAAATGATAGTTTTTAAGATTTACAATGAATCAAATATACTTATATCCATCAAGATATACTTTTAATCATCTGGTAGTATGGAAAAATACTAAATGAGTATGATACCAGATTGCCTGTTAATATCAGTTTGTGTATGAGTATATACATAGTTAATATATAGTGAATCTGTCCTGTATAATGTATGAATGCATAGTGAGTGTATCCTATGTAATATATAGTGAATCTGTCCTATATAAGTTATTTACAATGAATGCATAGAACATTCTATTTACAATGAATCTGTCCTATATAATGTATGAATTTATGAATCTGTCCTATTTACAATAAAAGCATGCATTTGTATTAAGAAGCTCATAGTGCTCCACGTTCTTCGACATCAACACATGCCCCAAAAGCTCATAGGGTAAGAGTCACTTTATTGGTATCTCTTTTATTTGTCTTTAAACTTTGATTGCTAAGTTTGTGTCTCTAGTGACTTGTATTAAGAAGCAAGTGTTCATTAACTTTGTCAATGAATTGATAATTCGACCATTTCTGTGTTGTATGCTTTACAACTTGGTCCTTATTATTCCATCAAAGCCTTATAGATGCTGACAGATCATTATAAAATCTGAACTTACACACAGAAATTTATTGACAAGTAAATTGAAACGATTATTGCTCAATAAAAATATAAAAAATATTCATTTGAAGGCTGAAGTTTTAACTAATAGAGTATTGTATATTATTTTTTCATGTCAAAGTAAAGAGTTCATGCATTTATCAATTGAGATGAACTAATAGAGTATTGTATATTGCATTAATCGAGTTTTGTTACTTTTGTAGGAAAATAATGAAGGTATAGATCAAGATCTTGATGGCTTGGATGATGGAGAGTTTAAAGACATGTGTTGAAGATTGAAGTTTTATTCTTGGAGTGCTTTTTGTACTTTTGCTGTGTGTTTTTGGATGATGGCTTGTTACTTTTGCTGAGTTTTTTTTGTACTTATTGAAGTAACAAATTATTTCGTTTAAGATACATTAATTATGTCCTTGAAGTAGTATAAGGATCATTATGTCTTTTAAATTGTTTCATTTTAGTAACAAATTGTTTCGATTAAGAAGTTAGTGATGCGATTGAGATGCAAATGATATATAATAGGCTAGTTATTTGTGGTTGTCTGTAATAGCAACGGTTTTATAGCGTTGTTGTTGACATGGACAGTTAAAATAAATAGGGAACGGTTTTTTTTGTGTTGCCAATAGCAGCAACGGTTTTTATACTTTATCACCGAAAACGGTTTGAGTGTTGCCAGTTTTGGCAACGGTTTTTTATTTTAATATTTAAGGCAACGGTTTTTAAATGTTGCCATACCTGGCAACGGTTTTTAAATGTTGCCAGAACTGAAAACGCTTTTTGACCGTTGCCATAGCATAGAAACCAAAACCGTTGCGTTTGAACAGTCAATGGCAACGGTTTTGTGTTTGTGTTGCCTTAGGGTGCAAAAAACCGTTGCCTTTAGTTTAGGCAACGCCTACAAGAACAACGGTTTCAAAACCGTTGCCAAAGGTTATGGCAACGGTTTTTTGGCTTTAGGAGACGGTTTTCGACCGTTGTCATTGCGTAAAAATGTTGTAGTGTGTGTGGTTCTCCCCTTTTAATAGAAATTTTGCCACACTCAAAACTCAAACTTCAAACTTTAGAGTGAGAAAACTAAAACTTCAAACTTTTGTGTGGTTCTAAATTCAGTTACTGCTCGAACCAACAACCCTTATTTCTAGATATAAAAACCTTTTTAATTTATTTTTAAAAATCACATCAGTAATAAAATGTGGTAATATATAATATATATCTACAAGATAAATGAAAATGCATACAGCCGTAAGCATTGTTACTTATAGGTGAAATATTAACTCAAAGCATTTGACTAGCTTGCCTAAATACATTAAATTAGTTTAAAAAGGACAAAAGTAATTTATTTTATAATAATGATATAATACAATAAGTCAATAAATTACATAAATTTCTGACATACATAAAAAATCAAAATTGAAATGATACTTAGTAAATTTAAAAAGCAAAGAGAGGAAGTAAAAGAAATAACTCAAAGAGAAATTGAAGACAACTTTTTAATGCTTGTGGGCCTCTGAACCTATTTGGCTATGCATTGAAATTGGAATCAATAAGCACTTAATATCTATCAACCATATTCGTAAAATGTGTAACCTAAAATGGCTGCAAAATTCAATAATGTCAGGTTTATTAGGAAACAAAATAGAGACGTTGGATGGTTACTTTTAACAACCCAATTAAATTTCCACCCGTATTCTAGCTTATAGAATAATCTCATATCTTTTTTTTTTGATAGTTAGAATTATCTCATATCATATAACCGGAGGATTATAAATTAAAAGAATTAATAAACAATGATTAATTGTATATCAGAATTATACAATTACATTCCCTCTCTCTATTTATAACCAAGTCTTTTCTTCCTGCATTCCTCACTACAACAACATTCAAATAACTAGGGTAACTCTCTCTCTCTCTCTCTCTCTCATTCATTTTTAACCTTTGATTGTATAACTTTACTTGTTCTATAGATTAACAGATCTGTTCTATATATTGCAGCAGCAGCAACTAACAATATGCCTTCCTCACACCTTTTACCATTTCAGTTGCCCTCTCAGCTCCAGTATGTGATTTATTATTAGTCTTATTTTAACAAAAGTGATTAATATTATTAGTACATTTGTTCTTCATATAAGTTTGATTTGAATAGAAAAAACATCTATATGTTTTTCAAATTAATCATATTTCATTTGTCTGCTATAGAAGTTTTATTACAAAAGCGATTATTAGTCTGCTTTAAAAGTTTTAGGGTTAAATACCTTTTTGGTCCCTATAAATATAACAAATTTTGTTTTTAGTCCTTCTAAAATATTTTGGGCACTTTTAGTCCCTACATTATTTTCCGTTTGCACTTTTAGTCCCTACCGTTAATTTCCACTAACGGAGCTGACGTGGCATTGCTTATGTGTCAATTTTTAATGTGCTGACACCATTACTCATTGCCATGTAAGCTCCATGTTGGAAAATTAAAAAAAAAACTAAATAACTAAAATTAAACAAATAAATCGCAGGTCTGCATCTCCCCAATTCTTCTTCTCCTCTTTTAATCCCTAATTCCTCTTTTTGATTTCCCCAAATCCCCAATTCCTCTCCTCCTCCTCCCGTTTCTGCATCTCTCCCCTAATCTCAGTTCTCTTCCTCTCCCTCTTACTGGTATGTGTTCTTAATCCCTGTAGATTCTTCAACTGGAATGTTACTTACCGTGACATATTGGAGTTCGCCAAAGCGTATTTTCATTCCCATAGAAGAATATTGTGAAGATTATTGAAGATTTGTTCTTCCACAATTGCGGTGTCACCCTGTCACTAGGACTTTCTCCAAGATCTTCTTGCTCCCACAACATCTTTCTCTTTAAACATTCTTTGTTTCTTTATGTTTTTTTGTTCTGTCGAAGCATCAAATTTTGTTAGGCAAAGGGATCTTCATTTTTTTAGCGTTGCCCACAATAATGTTCTTCATATCAACCCAGCTTGCAAACAATTTTCCTCGTGGGTGCTGGGATGATAATTGATGATCGAAGAGGAATTGAGGATTTTTTTTAATTTGTTTTATAATTTCCAACATGTATCTTATGTGGCATTAAACTAATGACAGGGAAATAAAACCTAACTACCAACACATTAAAATATGACACATCAACATTGCCACGTCAGCACTGTTAGTGGAAACTAACGGCAGGGACCAAAAGTGAAAACGGAAAATAATGTAGGGACCAAAAGTGTCTAAAAAATTTTAGAGGGACTAAAAACAAAATTCACTATATTTATAAGGACCAAAAACATATTTAACCCAAAGTTTTATATATTATGCTATATATCCAATTAATCATCTTTCATTTGTTCTTCATATAAGTTTGATTTGAATAGAAAAAACATCTATATCTTTTTCAAATACATTGAACGCTCATAACTTTTCTTAGAATTAATTGTGTTAAATGTATTTTTAGTCCCAATAAAATACCATGTTTGCAATTTAGTCCCTATCTATCTAGCACTTTCAGTTTTCACGAGTAACAGAACAGGGATGAGAATCTGTACAAGATCCATGACTTAGGATTTTAATTTTTTATACTAGAGTTATATGGGAAGACAAAATCTAAAAAGAACCAAGCAAAGATAACATGTTTATCAGCAAAAACCAAAGTGATCAAAGTACATGCATCCATGGCTTGTTGTTCCGAAACAACGCTTGTTTTTCCAACTGGGGTTCAGCGAATTCTAGAGGGGAAACGAGTTGAAGTAATGTGACGTGGAAACGAGTGCCCATGTGAGATGTGGTAAATGACGTGGTATTCGTTAGCCACGTAAGCAATAACTTAATGGTGGTGACTAAAATGCTAATGGTAAATTAATAAAGGACTAAAAGTTGAAGACAAAATTTATAGGTGTTAAAATTCAAAATATGATATTTTATAGGGACTAAAATTATATTTGTTCCAAACTAATTTGATCATACCAATACATATACTCAAACGCTTCATATCTTATAACTCTTCAATATAAAAAACAACAAAAAATGGAGGTGAAGTGCTTTATCAAAAACTAAAATATGGAGAGGTAAAGTTAGATATTCAATCATGCATTGGCAATTCTAATTCAATGTAAGCGACTTTTTAAGTTATTACTAAAGATAGTTTTTAGTTTTTCAGTAATTTTTATATTTGTTGGGATAATAATTTTTCCATTAAAAAAGATATTGTGGAGAAAAATGACTATTTAAATTTTTTCAACAAATAGTAAACGATCTTGCCAAATCCTCATGTTTTCCAACAACTTTGCTACTAAAGTGGGAAAAAGTTGTTATCAACTTTCATTAATCTTATAATGACTCTATAACAAATTTGAATCCACCTATGCAAACTTGAAGCTTTTAACTTGTGTACTTGCCTAACCATTCGAATCCACCCAATTTAGTTTTCGTTTGTTTGAGAATTATTGGGCATGGTGCGGATCAGTGGTGTCCACACCTACCAAATCCAAGAGTGAATGGTACACCGATTGAAGGTAGTCATTCTTCCCCTAAAATCATTTTCGCCACTGTCAACTTAATAGCTTGGTTTGAATCATTTAGAACATAGTACCTTGTTCATTTAACTTTATTCTTCAGTTTAGCTCCACGTCTATAGTTTTTGTACTCCGCGTAGTATAACAGATCCAAATTCTGGATCCATTCCACTCCAGTCACTCTTCGGGACTCAGCACGTCGCTCATTTAAGATTGCATGAAAATTGCTCGCGAGTGTTGCTTCCAAGGTCTTCCAAGGAATGTTTGGGTGGACTTCACTAAAGGAATAAGGTCAGAGTCCGTGATGATGGTGCAAAACTGAAATTAGATACCAAATGGTTTCATACCTACTTGTCCTCCTTTTGTTGTTATGGTGTTCTTTTAATACGATAACCATTTTTTTCACAAGTATATGATACTTTTGAAATACAACATCAGCATATCCAAATATAAAGTCCATTGTCCCATTTTCTTGCCACTCTCTGTAAAAATGTAGATTTTGGTTGGCAAGTAAGCTGTCATGATAACCGAATATAATTATAATTCTTTTTTTTGACAAGATAATTATAATTCTAATTATAATTATAATAATTATTTTTTTTGACAAGAATTATAATAATTATTATAACTATAATTATTATATAATTATTATAATTCTAATAATTACAGTATTATAATAATTATTATTATTATTATTATTATATTTGGATACCAACACAACTTACTTGCCAACGAAAATCTACGGTTTACACATATTGCAAAATAAGTGCGACAATACACTTTATATTTAGATATGCTATTGTTGTATCTCAAAAGTGTCAGATACTTGTGAAAAAAAGGGTTACTGCATTAGATGAATACAATAACAGCATAGGGAGGAGAAATAGGCAAGAAACCATTTAGTTTTTCATTTCATTTTTGCACCCGCACTGCTGACCTTGACCTTATTCCTTTAGTTAAGTCCACCCAAACATTCCTTGGAAGACATTGGGAGCAGCACTCGTGAACAATTTTCATGCAATCTCAAATGAGAGACGTGTTGAGTCCCGAAGGGTGACTGGAGTGGAATGGATCTAAAACTTGGATACATTATACTATGCAGAGTACCGAAAATATGGACCACGAGCTAGATTGAATAATAGAGTTAAATGGTCAAGGTACCATGTCCTGAATGACTCAAACCAAGTTATTAAGTTGACCATGGATAAATTGATCTTCCAGGAATAATGACTACCTTCAACCGGTGTACCATTCACTCTTGGATTTGGTAGGTGTGGGCACCACTAGTCCTCACCATACCCAATAATTCTTAGACAAACAAAAAATTAAAGTGGGTGGAATCGAATGGTTTGACAAGTACACGGGATAAAAGCTTCAAGTTTCGATGGGTGGATTCAGATTTGTTATAGAGTTATTATAAGATTAATGAAAGTTGATAACAACTTTTCCCACTTTAATAGCAAAGTTGTTGGAAAACATGTGGATTGGCAAGATCATTTACTATTTGTTGAGAAAAATTAAATAGACTTTTTTCTCCACAATATCTTTTTAAATGAAAAATTTACTATCCCAACAAATATAACCATTTTTGTCAAAAAATATAAATATAAATATTACTGAAAACTAATAAGTGATTTTTACTAATAACTTAAAAGTCACTTAAAAATACATTAAATTAGAATTACCGATACATGATTGAGAGCTCGTTTGTTACAGATGCATAATTAAAAAAATCATTTTTAGCGATCCTAATTGTGTTTGTTTTAGCTTTTCTGAAAAATCATTTTCTTAAAAAATCATTTTTATCCTTAAAATGAGAATCTGTCTTGAGTAGCTTCTCATAAAAATCATTTTTTAAAGAAGGATTTTTCTAAATAAGTGATTTTCAGTATGTTACACAAACACAAAGCAACTTCTCATTTTCTTTAAAATCTCTAAAAACTAATCTCTAAATTATTTAACAACAAAATCACTTATTTTTTAATCTGTAACAAACAGGTTCTGAATATCTAACTTTACCTCTCCATGTTTTAGTTTTTGATAAAGCACTTCACATCTGTTTTTGTTGTTTTTTTTATATTGGACTAGCTGAAAGACAGACTCTCTCGTGCTTGTCTTTTTCCTTTTTTATTATGCTACAATAGGCACTTATTTAGTCTTAGTTTGAAACGTAATGTCCTTTTTGCAATTTAACTTAGCAAGCTTTAAAAAACGACTAATAGAATGTATAAGCCAAATGAAAATAAAGTATAAACGTAAAGTATTATTTTGCTATAGATGTTATGCTCTATCATCTTCGATCACAACTTTAGGGACAGAACAAACAGAAAAAATTGTCATGGTTTGTTGAATTGTTATGGTAGTGCTTTAATGAAATAAAACTTTAATAATTTCAATTATGTGATTACCTTGTAAGGATTCTTCTTAATTTTTTTATAAAAACTTAAACAATCATTTCTTATTTTTGATAAACTACAAAGTCAATCATCCATGTCTTTTTTTGACCGAATCAGGCATGTTATTCATAATGATATTGAATAAATTGTATATTATTTTGATAATAATAGACTTGGATTAGTGTAAAAAAGATATAAAATCACCTAAATAATGCAAATATTTTGTTTCAACTGAAATGCACTAACATGACGGCCCCTAGTTGGTTTTCTATTTTGAAGCTTTCCTAATATTTGAGAAAGAAGTTAGGAACGATTTAAGGTGAAAAGACATTGTAACCTATTTTATGGTAGAACAAAATTGTTAACTAAGACATCATCACATATAAAATATTTTAAAGAAATCGCGGTGTATTATCTATTAACCTTTTGAGCCATGTAATTCGTTGTTTACCATCTTCCAAAGTTTACTCTTGTCTGTTGACATTGTGGCATACCAAATGAGTATGACTTTAGATCATGAACCTTTCACAAGGAAATTTAGAGTATCATTGATTTATTTTGTATGTAAAAAAAATAGGAAAGTGTTATTCTATATGAAAAATAACCTTGTCAATTGGGAGAATAGAAGTTGGTGATTTCTCCTCCTTCCATATGTTCCATTGTTTTTCAAAGTTTATCTCTTAAAAATATTTCTCAACTCATTTGATTGAATATTGATTGATCCCGGAGACCGAACCGAGATGGTACTTCGGAGTGCCAAGATGGTTTGTCGAATTGCTTTAGGTGAAGGTGTAACACCCCCCAACTTTTGCATATCATATTTCTTTCAATATGTGTTTACTTTGATGTATTATGTGACTTAAAAATATAATAATATTTAAGGTCATATGTGTAATTGATTTTTAATACATGTTGAAATTGATAGTTACTTGCTTTTCTAATACATGTTGATAATTGAATTTTTAATACATGTTGAAATTGTTGATATATTATTAATTTTATTTTATTATATTATAAAATACTACTACTTACAGTATTATTTATTTAGAGAAAGTAACTTTTGTTGAAGGAGTGTTAAAATGACTGTAATAATTGTTTGGGTTTTTTAAAATGGACAAGAACATTGTTTTAGGGTTTTTTTTTTTAACTTAGAACACATTTTCTTATCCTGAGACAACTCTATTTTTTTTTTTGTAATTACACCCCTTCATGGGACTTACTCAACTGCACCCAAGTCCCATTCGCGAAGCCCATTATATTGGTTTAGCCCACGACCTATTAACCTGACTTGGCCCAAATTTCTTTCTTCTCCTTCCTATGTTGCACACCCGCTAAACTAAACCCTAAATCCCTGGTTTTCGTTCCTTCTTCATCTTTGTTCTTCAAGATCCACAACAATACCACATGGCCGCAACCATCACTGGTGTTCATCTCCACCAAGAAACCACGCACAGTCACACCAAAAAAGTCCCCAAACCACAAATCCAATTGAAGCTTCCTTCTCCATTTTCGCGAGCCAACCTCCGCTATGGTCCCTCTTCCTACCTTAGTTTGAAATCCCATTCATGTCTTGTGTGCTCTGTCTCGAATGGTGTACCGGCATTCTTTTGGTTAATTTCACCCTTTCCCTTACCCTATGTTTGGATGAAGCAATTTTTTGGAGGTAATGTAATTTTTGGAGGGAATTGAAATATTTTTGTTTCAAATTTTGAACTAAAATATTTAATTCTCTCCAAAAACTACATTACCCCCAAAAAATATTTCATCCAAACAAACCCGTAGTTCCGTTATCTAAGTTTAATCATGTAAAATTTGGATACCGAGATGTATATATTTTGTTTTTTTATCCGAATGAGAAATCCCTTAACCTATAACTGTAATTGTTGCTTATTGGTAATTGGTAATGCTCATTGTATCAAAAAAGTTGATAATGCTCATTTATTGGGGTTAAAAGAAAATGCTTCCTTCTAATACTATTAAGGGTATTTGCTGAAATCCAAAACAAAAACAAGAATTTCCTACACAATGCTAACTAGGAACGACAATATAAAGGTTGTAACTTGGCGAGCAACTCAATAACAAATTGTCAAGAATAGGACCCATTCGCTTGTAGCTTAGGCATATAAATATTGTGTATGGTTATACCATTACCTGTCGTGTATCATTAATATTGAGTAGACTTGAAACATTTTTATATTTTTACTACTTAATCAAGCATATGAATTTAATGTGACTACGTCTAAACTCCAAACTTGATTGCAAGTGGTAAATACTCCCCATCTTAATGGGCGGACTCGGCTAGTACCCGGTTCGATCCCCGACGATCGCATAAATTGAAGCCAGACTTTACTTACCTCCCGGCCGAACTCCGGATTATACGGGGCCCCTTTCCCCTTGATACCGGAGGGGGCCAAAGAACCCTCGACCAAAAAAAAAGTGACACCGTCTTGTAACAATTTAATATTTTTGTTTCAATATTATTTAAAGTTTCATATAGTTTAACTTAGCAATATCTTTCACTATATTCTTCTCAAATGATTAGCAAAATAACAGGGGATGTGTAGTTAATCTATTTGGTGTTGGTTGTTTTGGTTATGATGTTGTTCTTTGACATGTTGGCGACTATGGATATTGACGGGAAGGAAAACTAGAATCATTGTACAAAACAAAAGGTAGGTTACTACGGCGGGTGATCTTGTTATGTTTAGATATGTGTTGTTTTTGCTGAGAGAATGTTTTGTGTGAATGTTCGATACACTATTTGTGTCGAATAGATGATATGTGAGTGATTATTTAGATTCGTGAAATCTAATGTTCTTGTTGTTGTTAAACATTATTCATGAAGATACTAAAGTTGTTATTCTATTGAGGATATTTGAATAGAAGTTGTTGTTGTTGTTGTTGTCGTCGGACACCACTTTGATTAGATTCATGCATCATGGCGTCCATATTGTTGTTTTTGTTGTTGTTGTTGTTAGAAGGAGATTATCAGACGTGGTATCCCATTCAGACATGGTATCTGGATCTTGTTGTTATTAAGGTATTACAGACATTATATTCCAAAACGAGCAAGGTATCTCAATCTCGTTGTAGATGATTCACATGCATACAGTTTTGGTCTTAGTAATACATCATTACACATGGTAGTATGCGGTTAGAATATTAGAGAGTTTAGCAAGTTGATTTTGAGAAGGATTGCATAGTCATGCCCCAATTTAGGTATGTGTGACTGAGTTTAGTTTGGTCTCATTTCCATATGAATTGAATTGATTTGTCTGTTGTTGTAGAATTCGATGTGTTTGCTTTGTGTGCTAACCGCCTAAGTTGTTGTATTTGTTGATTGTTCATGTTGTGTGTGACAATTATCTTTTGCATGATTATCTGTTAGGTGCCAGATGCGTGTGTATCGAGAACACTAGCTGAGATTTTTATCTAGCTCCTTCAATTCCATTGCTTTGCAGTTAACCAACGGGAGCGTTGAACATATATTATTAATAATTTGTATTAGAGTAGTCGATTCATAATTGGAAATAAATTATTATTATGTAGAGTTAATTTGTATAAAAAGACATTTGTATTATTGTATTTAGGACTATGTAAAAGAGGACTCACACCACTAATTTATTACCGTATGATGTTTTAATAAGAGTAGTCAATCTGGTCCATGTGGGCCAGCCCACTCCAGATCCAAGTGGGCTTAGAACCAAAAGCCTACCTAAGCCCATAAAGACGATTTGGGTCAAGGTTAACACATGAGCCCTTAATTCCTACTGTTTTTAAAAAATGGAAAAATGGCCCACCCAAATTTGTGGGCCTAGGTCAGCCCATGGGCTTTATGGTGAATTACATCTTACACAAAGGTGGTGGTGGTGGTGAGAGGGAAAAGGAGGTGGTGGTGGTGGTGGTGGTGATGGTGCTGAGAGAATAAAGGTGGTGGTTGTGAGAGGGAGAAAGAGGTGGTGGTCATGGTGAAAGGGAAAAGAAGGCGGTGCTGGTGTTGGTGATGATGGTGGTAAGAGAGAAAAGCTGATGCTGGTGGTGGTGGTGGTGTGGTGAGAGGGATGATGAGGTGGTGGTGATAGGGATAAAGAAGTGGTGGTGGTGGTGGTGATGGTGAGAGGCAAAAGGGTGCGGGCATCGAGAGGACTGGGCACCGTAGTGCCCGTCCCCATATGTGCGGGTAATTACCCACCCTTTTCCAGGTATCTTTTTCGAGTACCCGGGCATGAGTTCAATTGTGATCCCGAGGGCCAAGATAGTTTGGCAGATTGAGAAAACCAGGAGATGGGAGTCTGTAAGGCAGCAATGGCATTAGGAGGGGAAATGTTATTTTTGAGTTTAGATATGTCCCAGTTGTGAGAAGAGTCAATTACATCTATCGCTTTAATTGCATCAGCTGTAGGTAGAATTACCGCTTTACCATTTGCAAGCCCCAAATCTTTAGAGATATCTGCACTGTTACCTGAAGCAATATTCCATCTACCAGCAGCTTTTAACAAATTTCTCCCATGAAGAAGGCTCTTCCAGACCCATGATGATCCTCTACCAGCTCCAGCATTCAAAAAATCACTTCTAGAGAAATAGATACATTTAAGAGTCTCTGCCTAGACAGAATTAGAATTGTGAATCAATCTCCACACCTGTTTGGTGAGTAGGGTAGTATTCAATTTAGAGAAGTCCTTAAATCCGAGGCAAGTTTGCAGAATTGGTCCATATAGGAACTTAGTTGGGCCACGATATAATTGGCGGGAACTTAATTGGTTACTTGACAAATATTAGAGGGTCTTATTTGTCCACTTATTAAGCTCGTTGAGCCGACATTTATCTGTTGTTGTGACTAACCGAAGCTTTGTCGCTCTGACTGCTGATCAGCGGTCGTACGTAGGTCAAAATAATTAGAAAGTATTAAAATATAGTAATAAGGTGAGTTAACATTGGTCATCTCACAAGGCCTCTAAATACTGAAATTACCAAAATCAAGAACGAAATTAACAATATAAAAGGGGGACTTTTGAAGAAAAGAGTTTGATGTGTAACGAATAAAATTAATTAAAGACAAACAATCAATCTGTTGGTTTCAGGTGCGTTTCTTGGATTTCTCATCAGTTCTAAAATAAGGATTCGTGCTAGATTTGATAATTCTTGATTGATTATAAACTAACTAAACAAGCGTTAATCAGTTCACATACGAATTAGCACTGATTTAAAGCAAGCGTCAAAACGGTGTGTTTAATCAATCGTGATAGTGAGCAAGCACTAGTAACACAATTAACCTCATAACTGAATTCTATCAATCCAAAAAACAAGCGACATAGACTCTATCAATTCCTATCCAAACTAAAATATTAAACAAGCTATTAAACCGTTTGAATAATGAAAGTTGCAAAATAGAATATGATTAAGTGATTAAGTAAAAGTAAATCATAAAACAAATCACATAGGCAAATCACAGAGTTTAGGTATTAAAAAATAAAGGAAACAGTGAGAGAGAGAAAATTCCCTTTTGGGATATTTTCATTATTGTTAATCTAATCTTGGTTAACACATGCTCAATACAATATATAGCGTGGTTAGATCTCAACCAGTCTAGCTAACTATGGTTAGGCTCTCAACTGATTTAGTTACAATACATAGGTGCACTTATCACAATACATATAGCTTATCACGCTACTCTAACATATACTCTATCAAGAAAAATACAAATCGAATTTGCAGCAAGAATTACCGAGATGAAATTGATAAAGAAAGAGTTAAAACCATAAAAGCGAAATAAACATTATGCACTGAACCTCAAAATCTTTACAACAACACCCGTAACCAATAGAGTAATCTAGGGCCTTAAGTTTCCATGGAGGTTAGGGCACAAAATGTAAAATTGAAAGTAGGAATGCGTAAGAGAGTAAAACGGCTGGACCACAATTGTGATTGGTGCGACCGAGCACCAATCATTGGCTACCATCATCAGCTAACTTCACATGTGTTCTGTTATTACTTTTAAAATTAATTCTATATTTTTTTTCTGTTTTTGCATTTAAAAATTATTTTCTTTTTGTAAAAAAAAGTTATTGCGAATTTTTTTTGAATTTTTTCTATTCTTAAAATAATAATTTTATATTTAATCCAATAGATACTTTTATTTTTATTTAGAAAAATTCAATAGATTTAGAAATATATATAATGAATGGATGAAAAATTATCCATAAATTAAATGTATGGATTAGATCCAACCCATCAACTTTTTTAGTTTGTTGAATTGAATGAATTTATTATTAGATAGATGATGGATTAATGAATAGTTACTATTGGTAAACCCCATATTTTAATAATCCCTCAAATCAAATCCAATAAATTAACATGTCGCCATTAGTAGTAAAACGCTATTGAATTTGGAAAGAGTGTTGATCAAGACATCAAGTTTGTTTAATTTGAGAGATCCAACCCATGAAATTAATTTGTTATTTTTTATATTATCTGTTATTAATTTTACTATTTGTTTTCTTCTTGGAAGCTTCTGTGTACCTCAGTAAAGTACAAAGAGTAACATAATTTAAAGCACTATAACTAAGTAGCAAACACCTGTGGGAATCTCGTTATCTCAAAAGGAACACAACCAAAAGAAACAAAAATATGAGAACATAAGGATTTGGCATAGGATTCCCAAAACCTTTTTCTTTTGAAAATCCACAGCAATTTGTAAAGGTCCCACACCACATTGTAGGAAAACCCAAGTAGACAAACCCTCAACATTTGCGTTATAATAGCATCAGCTTCAAATTATGTAGCACACTTACGGTTTTATCACTCACATGTTTTTTTTAGTTAAAATGTATTTTTGATATCCTATCTTTATATCTTTATTTAAGGTTTTAATTTAGTCTCTCTTGTTTTATGTGCTAAAGTGATCCCTTGTAAAGTTGGCAAGAGCTTCGGTTCAACACTTCAAGTAGTTTATAATGTTTAAATATTTGAAAACTACCTCAAACTCCATACATTATCCTGAACAAACAGTGATTCATGTTCGTGGTTTTTTTATATAAACAAGATAAATCTGACGGTGAGATACTTACGGACAAATGATGGTGGTTGTTGGTGGAGTTTGAGTGATTTTCAAGCGTTTGACCACCATTAATCAATTGAAGTGTCGGACTACCGTAACCATGACCTTTTTTTTTTTATAAGTCAAGATATTACTAAAGCACTAGGGGTGCTTCAACCCGATTACAAGAGTTATAACCGGTTCAAACAAGAAGATGGATTGGAACTCCATTCTTCAAAATCAATGGAGATATTATCCCCCATCCTATTTGCTAGCCATCCCCAAGAGAGCCCTTTTACATGATTTAACATATGTGATACATTGAGAACCCCTCCTCTAAAAATGATTCTATTTCTATTTAACCAAATAACCCATACAATAGAAACCCAAATTAGAAACCTTATTCTCTTGTTCTTTTTTCCTCCCGTAACCATGACCTGTAAAGTTATCGCAATCTAGTCACTTAATTTTGTTTTTCAAAATAGTCTCTTTTTATAAAATTTATCCAGGAAACCCAAGTAGATGAACCTCCACATTTGCATAATAATAGCATTAGCTTCAAATTATGTACCACACTTGCGGTATTATCACTCCCGTGTTTATTAGTTAAAATATATTTTTGATATCTTATCTTTATATTTATATCTTTATTGAATAATGTCTATTCTTATGAAAGACAGTTGTTGAATGAATGTACGAAGAGTTAAATAAGGGGTTAAGTCTTTCACAGCCTCTTTCACAACCACCCTCTCCATGCATGTTGGGTGTTAAATTACTGTTTATAAGTCGTACACGTATCATTTCTTCCTTTTTGTTCAAAAACGGTTTTGTAATTTGACCAAAAAAAAACGGTCTTGTAAACAATAGCAGCTCTCATCTTTATTTAAGATTTTAATTTGGTCTTCTTTTATTTTATTTTTTGTTAAAAAATGGTCCCTTGAAAGTTGGCAACAACTAGGGTTCAATACTTCACGTAGTTTATAGTTGTCAAATGTTTGAAAATTACCTCAAACTCCATGTCTACATGCCCCTGTGCAAACAACAATTTGTTGGTGCTTCTTTGACAAAAACAACATAAAACCAACTAGGTTAAGGGTTTGGGCACCTAATCTCGTGTAGAGTCACATTAAACTGCAGGGTGCTGCATTTACTTTAAAGTGTTAATAGAGTGAATATAAAAAAATAATTAGTAATATTGAAATGACAAAAACGCCCCTCAAATAATACCAAATGTAGGAAATTGCAATAAATTTGATCGTGGTGGATTACAATCCATATCTATTTTTGCTGAAACGATACCACTCAAGTCACTTTTAAGGACTATGTGAACGTAGAGTGACATGAGCTTATACTTATGGACAACGATGGTGGTTGTTGGTGGAATTTGACTGAATTTCAAGCATTTGACCACGATGAAGTAATTGAAGTGTTGGATAACCCTAACCATGACCCGTAAAGATATGGCAATCGAGACAATCATTTTTTTTAAATAGTTCCTTATTTTATAAAATTTATCCAAGATAATTATAATATAGTCTCTTATTAATTTGCTAAAGTTATCCCGTAAGTTTATTTGACACTAGAAGCCAACCCATTAATTTTTTCAAGTGTCCTCATGTTTTCTCTTTCTTTTTTCATGACATGACATCTGCCACTATCTCTACTACATTTGAGTATCATACAAATTAAACTGCACGATGGTGATCCCCTTCCCACTTTGTCAATATTGACATGATCAACAAGTTTTATACGGTGCGTTTCATCTAGAAAATCAGATGGAACGCACTTTTGTGATCTAGCTTCTACAATTAGTGTTTCATTTGGAAAATCAGGAAGATGTGCACAACGCAAGTCGAGGTAGAAATTTTTTTGAAAGGCAAACAATATCGATATAGATATATATTATAAAAAGTTGAGCACAATACATATACAAAATAGAGAGCAACATAAGAAAACGAAAAACACCTACCACCTAGATACACAGTCAATAGGGTCTACAAACCACTCATAATATAAACAGGAAGGAGAATTTCTCCTAGCCTGGAACCAATGCCTGTAAAGAGAAAATTCTATCAAGAGATCTCCTATAGTCCGGAACACCGCCAGAGAAAATATAAGAATTCCTCAGATCCCAAATAACCCATAGGATTGTATGCCAAATAAGCATCAAACCTCGTCTGCATCTATCTGGACCACCTGCGTGGATAAACTAAAGGAACAGGGAAGGAAAACCCTGTTGCATCATGAAATCAATTCAAGGTAGAAAATGCTCTTGTTACTTCTTGAATACTTAAGTTGAAAACAAAGCTGGTACAGTTTTTCCTAAGTAAAAATCACAAGAGAGGGAAATTAAAAAGATTGAAATAAAAGTTGAGTGATGTTGCAAATTGCCAATGTATGGTTTAAGTATTTTAGGCATTAATTCCTTATGGATTAGGGACTATTAGTTGAGACTTAGTACGTGCATGCAGGCATGATAGAACCTTAAAGTTGTTGGAATATCAGAAAACTAACTACCACATTATTGAATTAGAACGACATGATCTAAGACTTGAATCCATAGTTCTCCAAGCGATAATCAAGAATATGACTAATATTGGATTAGATATAGTTACGTGGAGATTGTGTCATCTAATCTAAGATTAATTAAACTACAAATGCTTATGTTTTGGATGTCTAAACAGTTTTAGAACTTTGGGGGATGAAATCTAGTAACCTAGGTGACATAAGATATATAAGAGACCTTTAGAACAAACCGATATTTATATGAGGCGTTCTAAGAGATTTGATATTGATCGCTACATCTAAAACACAAACCTACGTATGAGATCGAAGTTGAAAATTCTCTTAAGTCTTTGATTGACCGTTTAAGATCTTAAGAGATAAATTGTGATCTGGACCTGAGGTCGCCGTATGGAAGCTTTCAGGAATCAGACTTTATCCGGAACTGCTCTGGTCGCTCTCCACGGGCAAGCAAAGAGGGCGAGTGTACCTCAAATACACTCCAACGCCCAAGTCAGGAGGGAACGAGCAGAGTATCAATACAGGTGAATAGTGTGTACCTGACAACTGACGCAATAAATGCTTATATAGAGTGTGCGAATCACGCTTGGCCGTTGGGTGGTCGTACGGATCAATCTACGCCGTTGATCTGGCGCCTTCACTCCTCTGCCCACTCTTGTTTGGGCCGTTCTATGCTCCACATCTGAAGTGGGCTTCGGCCCACTCCAGAACAGTTGCCCCCCAAGTCAAGACCGTGCTAGGGACGGGCGAAGGCTTTGAATAGCGAACTGCTTTCTATTGCCCCTTAGGGATTTTGCTCGTTCAACTGCACAGATTGGCGTGCTTACTCCCCGATCTTTACGACACGTGGCCCTGTAAGTGAAGCGACGTCTCCTCTCCTATCAGTCATTAATGATTCCTCGATTTCTAAAACGACGGCGCGCAATAATGATGACGGTTCAGGTTTCAAGGCGTCTTTTCGCGAAGGGTCGCGTCGTTCCGCATGCTTGCACTTTTGGGCCTTATAAATACGTTGCCCCCTTCTTCTTCCATTCCTTACTTATCACTCCCAAAGTTCTGAAAGCAGTCGTAATTTCTTCTACAAAGCGATCAAAGTTTTGCTGATAGCGATCAAAGTTTTATTCTGGCCAGGTGTTCACCCGTGCACGAATTTCAGCTCAGGCTTATTCTTCTGGTCGCTTGATTTTGCTCATCAAGGAGTATACTACCTCGAGTCCAAACTTTTCTCCCACTCCAGGTATGCACTTTCCTTTCGTGTTTTCGTTTGCTCGTTACTTTTGTTTTTCGTTGCATAGAGCGAGGAGGGGGGTGTCAGGCTCGGGGTCGACCTTCTCGCCCCCTTCTGCAAATCATCATTTAAGGTGATCCTGACTTTCCCTCTCCTTGCAGGGTAGGGTACTAGCGCGAACAAAGAAGACTGCGAGGATATCTGGTCGTCCGCCCACCAATATGGCTGAATCTGCTGCTTGCTATGGAGATACTAGCGCGAGCGGGCTTCCCTCCGAGACTTTTTCTTCTTCCACTGACCTATCTACTTCATCATCTTCCGGTCGTTCATCAAACACTTCTGAGACCGTTCAGTCTCCCTGAGCGGACATGCCTCAGGGGGGTGAAAGGTGTGCGAACCCCACGCCCCCTCCAGTTCTGACCAACGAGGTGTTGCCGGAAGAGCACGATTGGAGAGGTAGGCTCGGTGATGATCGCTCCTGGATCTCCTCTGCTATAACTAACCAACCTTCGGTCTTTCCCCCCGGTGATGAGATGCTGCCACTTTTATCTAAGCTGATCGGTTATGGCGACCAAGAGTGGCGGGCTGAAGGTGTCTCGGCTGAAGAGCATGCGGCCACAATCCCTACTTCCCTGAAGTTTGTTATGTATACCAATACTCTCCGAGATTTGAGGGTGCAACCTCCCTTCATCTTTTTTCAAAGATACGTTCTCAGGACTCGGGGTCGCCCCCTCTCAACTTCACTTCAACCCTTGGGCGCTCATCAAATCCTTCGAGATAATAATGGTCGCCTTTGACCGGGAAGTAAAGTGTCGTCTCTTCTTCACCCTATTCGATGTTAGTCGCACCGTGGAGATGAAGAGCGAGCCCAGGCGCTGGGAACACGTTTCTTTGAAGGGTCGTAAGGGTACGATCATATTCTTCAAGCCTTTCTGTGAATCGGCCAAACCTTGGAGGCATGCTTTCCTCTGGGTCGTTCCAGTCAATGATCGGGCAAAGGAAATGGTTGGGACAGTGGATGCCGAAGGTCGTGTTGCTTCAATGAAGTTCCCTCTTGGTTGGTTGCACTCGCACTGTGATCGTGACACCATTCACTGTAGGGATCAGAGGAGGCTGAGTGAGTACGATATTGAGAGCATCCTGATGTTAGAAACATTGGTTACTTTGTTGCCCGAAGGGGTTATTCCTTCTAACAAATTTGCTTGTCTTAGGACGTCTGAGCAGGCTGAAAATAAACTTGGTGTGATTTTAATTCTCCTTTTACCCGTTAATCTTGATCGCTTCACTTTATTTTGGCTCTAACCCTTTTTCTTTTGCAGCTGAAATGTCGGGCATAGGTTTCGAAGACCTTTTGGCCAAGACAAAGTCAAGAAAGCAGAAGAAGGTGACCTTTGCTTCCCCTTCTCAAACCATCCATGTCGAAGGCGACCAGAGATCTCCTGCCCGTGAGCATGGATCGAACTCTGTGTCCAAGAAGAGAGATCAGACTCCGAATTCTGCGGACGCCAATCAGATTGATCTTGTCCCTCCTCAACCAAAAAGGAATAAAGAAGCGCCGAGGAGGTCGTCCCTGGATTTGGACGATCTCAAGGATACTAATTTAGAATGCCTTCGTGAAGACCCTCTGTTATTTGTTGTTGAAGTTGCCCAGGCCGCTTCTCAAAAGCTTGCCCGCTACAAGTCTGAGGAAGCTGGTCGTTAAGCAGGTATGCGCTTACTTCATAGAAACTTGTGGTTGGAGGGTGACCTCTTGGATAAAACTGATAAGTATAAGTCTGCTCTTGGTCGTATTACAGAATTGCCGACAGAGCTTGAGAGTACTAAGAAAAAGCTTGAAGAGGCTGAGGTCGCTCTCCAACCCACCAAGGATGCACTTGGTTCGGTCACTATTGAACGTGATGCGACCATAACAGCCAAGGCAGATGCTGAAGCCAAACTTGCCACCACTACTGCCAGTTTGACCAGGCAATCTGCTAAGGTTACCCAGTTGGAGGAAGAGGTGGTCAGTCTTAAGGAAGGCTTGAAGGCCGTTGAGGGAGAGCGGGATCACGTTAGGGACGAGCAAGAAGCCCTGGAGGAAGCGACCATTTCCATAGCGAAGGAGCAGTTTGATGAAGCTGTTGCTCAGATTCAGTATTGCCATCCTACACTGGAGATCAATCCTGAGATCGTGAGCAACGATCATTTTCTGAGGAATGGCCAGATCGTCCTCCTTGCTGAGAAAGACGAGCATGGAAATGTCATCCAGGAAGAAGCGGTCATTTACAGCCGTCCTGAGTGATTTCTCTTTCTTTCAAAAATGTATTTTTATTGCTTTTCAGGGGACCTACAGGTCGTCCCCTTTTTGTAATCATCAAGGAGCCCGGCCTTCTCCGTGTTAACTTTAATGTTTAAACGTTCTTTGTCATAATCGTTCTTTGGTCTTTCCTTTTCTTTTTCTAAGTTTATTTTATTTGATTTCCTCACGGCCGCTTAGAACGGGCTTCGACCCTACACGGGCGAAGCTTCGCAGGGATACCTGTAAACAGCTTACCAAGTTTCTACTTTAGATTTAGCTCGTTTACTAGGCACATTCGAACTTAAGGAATCAAAAAGATAAGAAATTCCTCGTCATTCTATTGACGGGCGAGCGGGCCTCAATAAAAAACCCCGTAGGGAAAAAGAGTGTCCCGCTCGTTTTGATTTTTCATTCATTGTTCCAAGTATCAACACGACATTCTTTCATATTTACAAGTCATCAAGTAAAATATCTCCTAAGGTTTCACTACAACATTTTTGAGTTTAGGCAACAACAGAAAACCGTGGCCAGAAGTGAAATAACCGTGGCCTGAACCTTAGGCCACGAGTTGGCCACGGTTTTTAAGGCGCTGCCTAGGTGAGCGTCGCCTATTTCTTTAAGCCACGGTTTTGGAAGATTAGGCCACGAAACAATAAAACCGTGGCCAGAGTTATTAAAATAGGCCACGGTTTACTAGTCTAGTTTCCGGCCACGGTTTACAATTGGCTACACATAAATAATTGTGGCCTATAAGTTTAAACCACAGTTTTAAAACTGTGGCCTGTACGTTTAAACCACAGTTTTAAAACTGTTACTAGTACTTTTAAGCTACGTTTTTTCAACCGTGGAAACTACTTTTAAGCTACGCATTTACAACTGTGGCCTATAAGTTGCTTTTATTTTAATATTTTTTACTACTTTTATTTAGATGTTATCACTCAAGGTAATATTTTAATAATTATATGACATTTGTAAACAACATATAGACATCAATTTTTCAAATATGAACAATATATTAAAAAAAGATTGACAAGCAAATTTCCAAAGTTAATATCATGCATTAAGCAATATTCATCTTGTCAATTGTCATTAATAGTCAAAATATAGCAACATAAACTGAATCCAAAAAATATAAAAAGTATATTTGTTCATTAATTAAAATAAAATCCACAAAATAATCTCCATATGTTTGTAGCAACATTGCTCTTCAAAATCCAAAAGTTGTCTTTTCCAGTTGTATGACGTCACTCTTCAAAACCTTCAAGATCATCTCTAGGATCCTCAAAATCATTTCCAACCTATAAACATAAAACATTACAAAAGTTACATATCCATGACATTCAAGAACATTACAACATTGTAAACACATTCTACAAGATCATATACCTTTTCAAGAGGAGGAGCATTAGTTGATGTAGAAGAAAGTGGTGCCAAATTGTTAACAGTATTGTGTGGTGCTTCACTATTGTTATTTTCAAAAGCACCCTGCATTAAGTTGTTGACAGCTTCTTCAGTTAAATTTGGATTTTGTTGCATCAACACATTTTTTAAAAGAGCGTCATATGCTTGCATCTTCCTTTCCAAAGCTGTAATTTTACTAGAATATTGCTTCTTTACCGAAGCAATTTCTTCATTTTTCTTCATTATTGATGGAGTCATAGTTCTTCCATGGCAACGCATTCTACCAGACTTTTCTTTGCCAAGCAATAATTGGAATGCTTTTTTTGCATCTTCACTTGAATTATCAATTGATTCTTCAAGAATATCCTAATACATACAATTATAGCATTTTTTCATAAGGCACATTAACTGAAACTGAAGGTAACAAAAACAGCAGCAACACAAAGTTCCACAAAAATTCCAAGCAGCAGCAACACAAAGCCACACAGCAGCACATTACAAATAATAACATGTATTTGACTTGTATTTAGAGCTGTCACATAAACACAAAGCCACAAAGCATGTATATAATTTTGTACCAGTCACTTACAAATAAGAACAATTGCATGTATTTAATCCACAAAGCAACACAACAATAAACTTCCAACAACAAAGTAAAAACTGGAGATTTGTAATGATACAAACAAATTGAAGCTTACCTTGAAGAAAAACTTGCTGGATGCACTGTTATTTAACACGGACACAAGCAGCTTCGGATGAGATGCAAATTTCGGCACTACCCAATTCCTAATTCCCAAATCACACAAAACCCTAAAAATCAAAATCAAGAAAAAGGAAATCAAAGAGGCAACAAAAAACGAACTGAAGAAGAAAAACAAATTGAAGAAGATGGAAAACGGAAATGAAAAGGAGAAGAAGGAAAACGAAATTTCACCTTGAGCAGTGAAGAGCAGCAGCGGTGACAGAGAAGAAGCTGGGATGATGACGCATCAAACAGCGGCAGCGGAGTAAGGAGAAGCCCTCTGCGTCTGGGTTTCTGATAGTGATGAAGGTTGGATGATTCTGGGTTTTGATGAAGAAGGCTAGCTTTTGTGTGAAAGGAAAACGGAGGGTTTTGTTGTGGGAATCATAGAGACGAAAGAAAGTGGGTTTTTGCTTTTGCAGAAATGAAAGAAAAAAAAGAAGCGAAAGAATTTTTGGAGAAGCGCCTAATTTTGGACAAAAAGCGCTTAATTTTTGTGACTTGGCGCCTAGTTTTTGAAGAAGCACATCCACAATTTTTTGGAAAAGAGCCTATAGTCCACGGTTTTTAGTTACATTTTAGTCTACGGTTTTTCAGTTGTGGCCTATTAACAAAGGCAACCTTTCAGGCCACGGTTTTATGCGCTGCCTAGTTAATTTTTAGAGACCACGGTTTGACAAATGTGGTCTTAGGTATCCACACTTTTTAAACCGTCGCCTATACAGTTTTTAAACTGTGGCCTAACTACGAGTTACCGAAACCGTGGCCTATACCTATCTCATTAGCCACACTTGTAAACACGTGGCCTATTCCGTGTTCAGGCCACGGTTTTTTAGCCGTGGCAATGAGAGGTGTGGCCTAAAGTCAAAAATGTTGTAGTGTTTGTTGCATTCCAAGTGTTTGAAATGATGCCTCCATCCATGTTCTGCAAGATGTATGCCCCTTTGCCCGTCTTGGCAGCTATCTGGTAAGGGCCTTCTCAATTTGGGGTGAGCTTCCCTTGACTGGCATTTCTCTGGTCGATGTCCGCTCTTCGTAAGACGAGCTGCCCTACTTCGAATGCTCTGGGGACGACCTTGGCATTGTGTCTTGTTGCCATCGCTTGCTTAACTAATGCTTCCCTGAGGGCTGCCTTACTCCGCAGTTCTTCCACTAAATCGAGCTCTTCTCTGGTCGCCTGCTCGTTCTCTGACGGCTGCATAGGATTAGTCGTTCTCCAGTTCAATTCTCCCATCTCAACGGGGATTAATGCATCTGTCCCGTAAACTAGTTTAAAGGGGGATTCTCCAGTGGTTGAGTGTGGTGTGGTTCTGTACGCCCACAAGCCTGAAGGGAGCTCTTCTGCCCATTTTCCCTTAGCTTCGTCTAATCTTCTTTTCAGTCCCCTCAGGATGACTCTGTTGGCCGCTTCTGCCTGCCCGTTTGTTTGCGGGTGTTCGACTGACGTAAAACGCTGTTTCACGCCTAGCTCGACTAGAGTCTCTTGGAAGTGTTGGTCGGTGAACTGTGTGCCGTTGTCTGACACGATGACCTCTGGGATCCCAAACCGTACCAAGATGTTCCTTTTGATGAACTTGAGGCAATTATTTGAAGTAATCGTGGCTAATGGCTCGGCCTCAATCCACTTGGTGAAGTAGTCAACTGCAACGACCAGAAATTTAAGCTGACCAAGGGCGAGGGAGAAGGGTCCCAATAGATCGATACCCCACCATGAAAACGGCCATGGAGTGGTTAAACAATTGAGCTCGGTTGGAGGTGCTATGTGAACGTCTGCGTGCCTCTGGTACTTGTCTCATCTCTTGACTAGGTCTTTTGCATCTGCCTCCATGGTGGGCCAGTAGTAGCCCGCTCTCAAAGCCTTTTTCGCCAATGCCCGCGAACCCATGTGGTTCCCACAGATGCCTTCATGAATCTCTTTTAACACATAGCCCGCTTCTGCTGGGAGAAGGCACTTGAGCAGGGGCATAGTGAATCCCCTTCTATAGAGCTGCTCGTTAACTATCGAGTAGGATGTTGCTCGCCTACGAAAGAGCGTAGCCTCTTTGGGATCCTCAGATTCTTCCCCATCTTTTATGTAGTTAAAGATAGGGTCAATCCAGTTAGGTGATGAGCCGATCTCACATACGACCGTTCCAAGGGCGACCTCTAGCCTTACGCTTGGTTGAGATAAGACTTTTTGTATTAGACTTCTATGGTTGCCAGGGTTCTTCGTCCTTGCGAGCTTGGACAAGATATATGCCCTAGCGTTTTCTGCCCTAGGGACATGCTTGACTTCAGCGTACTCAAATCTCTGCATTAATTCTTTAACCTTTGCAAGGTATCTCTGGAGGATTTCGTATTTGGCCGAAAAGACGTCTTTGATTTGGGAGACCGCTAGTAACGAGTCTGATCGGAGCTCTACCCTTTTCACATTGAATTCTAGAGCGAGCAACAATCCCGCTATGCATGCCTCGTATTCAGCCTGATTGTTGGAAGTTGGGAAAGAGAAAGCTAAGGAGACCTTGATAGTCGTTCCTTCCTCGCTCTCAAGGATTAAGCCCGCTCCACTACCCTTGCCATTGGACGAACCGTCAACGTGCAACATCCATGAGCCATGAACAGGGTTCTTTGCTCCTGGGGTTAATTCTGCAATAAAATCGGCCAAGACT
This sequence comes from Astragalus glycyphyllos, assembly GCA_963573325.1. Lineage (NCBI taxonomy): Eukaryota > Viridiplantae > Streptophyta > Magnoliopsida > Fabales > Fabaceae > Astragalus > Astragalus glycyphyllos. The sequence goes on from OY754308.1 coordinate 23,698,899, forward strand.
TGTCCCTTAGCGGCCGACCTAGGCTCATACTTGATTCCAAATTCTGATAATTCTATGGCCCATTTGATCATTCTGCCTGCTAGATCTGGTCTATGTAAGATCTGTCTGATGGGTTTGTCGGTGCGCAGGGCGACAGGATGAGCCACAAAATATGGTCTCAACCTTCGGGCGGCCACGACCAAAGCCAGAGCCAACTTCTCAATTTTTTGGTATCTGAGCTCTGGTCCCTGCAGTGCCTTATTGACGATGTAGACCGGGTTTTGTTTCGTTCCTTCTTCTCGTACCAAAACAACGGCCAAAGCGTCGTCTGTGATGGACAAGTATAGATATAGAGTTTCCCCGGGCTTTGGAGTGGTCAAAATTGGTGGTTCTGCCAAGGCCGTCTTTAGTTGTTCGAGAGCTTGGTCGCACTCGGGCGTCCATTCGAATGTGAGTTCTTTCCTCAATAATTTGAATAAGGGCAAGGATTTGTTCGCTGCTTTGGAAATGAAGCGCGAAAGAGCGGCTGTCATGCCATTGAGTTTCTGTCATGCCATTGAGTTTCTGTATTTCTTCTGTATTTCATTTCAGTTACTGCTCGGCATTTGTCTGGGTTGGCTTCAATCCCCTTCTCTGTGAGGTGGAATCCAATAAATTTGCCCGCCCTTACTCCAAAAGTGCATTTTTCTGGGTTGAACCTTAATGAATTTTTTCTAGCTTCTTTGAACACCTCCTTCAAGTCGTCTACATGGGCTTGGTCTTGTTTGCTTTTGATGATCATATCATCCAAGTACACTTCTACTATTTTTCCTATCTGATCATGAAAAAGATGGTTCATCATGCGCTGGTAGGTCGCTCCAGCGTTCTTCAGCCCAAAAGGCATGACTCTGTAACAGAAATTTCCCCTATCCGTCATGAACGTGGTCTTCTCCGATCAGGTGGGTGCATGGCAATCTGGTTGTACCCAGAATAGGCGTCCAAGAAGGATAGAATCTTATATCCACTCGCGTTATCGACCAAACGATCAACACTAGGGACGGGGAAAGCATCCTTCGGGCACGCTCGGTTGAGGTCAGTATAGTCTACGCACATCCTCCATTTGCCATTTGCTTTTTTAATTAGGACAACATTGGACAGCCACGTTGTGTATTTTATCCCTTTAATGAACCCCGCTTCGAGTAGGTCTTCAACGACCTTGCACGCTGCCCGTGCCTTTTCCTCTTTCTGAACTTTTCTTCTTTGAGCCACCCATTTTGCTCCCGGATCCACTGCTAAGTGATGGCAGGCTACTTGTGGTGGAATCCCGGGCATGTCTGCGACACTCCAGGCAAACAAATCTGCATGCTCCCTTAAGAATTGGACGAGTCATGAACTTCAAGGGGGAGGTTTTTCCCTATTTTAATCGTTCTCCCAGGGTCGTCCCCTAGTTGTACGTGACAAAACTCTCCATCTGGTTCTGGTCTTTTAATCCTTTTCTTCAACTCTTTGGTCAGAAGATCGTCTCCTTCTTCTTCTTCGCTATCTAGATCATAACGGGCATCTAGATCGGCCAAGTTTACTTGTCCGCAACTTTTCATTGCTTCCTAAATCTCTCTTGCTACTTTTTTTCCTTTTTCCTTTAGACCCAAAAGGAATGCTCGCTTTGCGAACAACAGGTCAGCTTGGACGATAGCAACTTCCCCAGCCTTGGTGTAGAACTTCATCTTCAAGTGGACGATTGACGGTACTGCTTCTAAACGGGCAAGTGTTGGCCGCCCAATGATACATTGATAAACCGATTTGCACGGCAGTACGATGAAATCTGTTCTAACCATCCTGCAGAGGGGATTTTCTACAGTATCATCTCCAAAGGTCACCATCAGCTCTATCCGCCCTATGGGGGTCGTTGAGGCTCCATTGAACCCGGTCAAAACCGTTCCTCTGTACGGCCTTAAATCAACCTTTGAAATCTTTAGCACGTCCAACAGGTCTTCAAATATTATATCCGCTGAACTCCCTTGGTCCACCAATATTCGCCTAACTTCCATGTTCGCCATTACTGCGACGATCACCAGGGGTACTTCGTAGTTGGGAGCTCCATCAATGAGATCCTCGTCTCCAAAGGAGATGGATGGTCGCTTGGAAGGTGGTCTTGGAGTGGAGGTCGAGGCAACGCTCATGATTTCGTCCCATCTTCTTTTAATCGACCTGTTGGTCGAGGTGTTCGTGGGAATTCCTCCAGAGATTACCATGGCGACTGGTCTTCCTCTCGACTTCCTTGTGTCTACAATGTCTTCTTCATTGTCGTCCTCCTCTACGACTTTGATTGTCTCATCTGCTTCTGCTTTTCCCCATCTAGGTGAACGGGCAACCTGCCTTTCTCCTCGTGCTTCAGCATGATCTCTTTTCACATATTGAGTCAACTTCCCTCTTCTGATCAAAGCCTCCACATCATCTTTAAGAGCCATGCAGTTGTTAGTGTCATGCCCGTTACTTTTGTGGTATCTATAATATTTCTTCGAGGGGCGTTGCCCGTCTTTAAGTACAAGGGGTTCCGGTGGTTTAATATCTCTGAATTCTGTATTAGCACATTCTGCCAATATGTTCGTGTACGAGGTATTCAGCTTAGTGCGCTCAGCAAATCTCTTGATCCTACTTTCTTTGGTTGGACGGTTATTGGCATAATCTTCTTTGACCCTTTGATCCCTATCCGATCGCGAGTGTTGATTCATGCTCGCCTCAGCGGCTTCAATAGCTATCGTTCTTTCTTCATAATTCATGAACCTTTGGGATCGCCTTAGGAATGTTTCTAGGTCCCTGGGAACGTGGAGTCCTACTTCCACTTCAAAACGACTTCCTCTCAAGAGGCCCGTCCTCAGGAAGAATAACCTCTGGTTATCGTCTAAGTTTCTGACTTGATCGGCTTCTCGGTTGAATCTTTCAACATAACTTCTCAAAGACTCATGTGATCCTTGTCTGATGGCGATCAAAACATCTTGAGATTTTGGCTTGATTCTGGAGGTCGTGAAACGGGCGGTGAACACCCTAGCCATCTGTTCCCAAGATGAAATGGTATTGGGCTTTAGCTCGGTGAACCACTCCAGCACTGACCCTTCTAAAGTGAGGGGAAAGATTTTGCATTTTACGGGTCCGGGCGCTCCCCTATACTTCATCATGATATCAAAGTGCTTTAAATGGGCGTCTGGATCTTTCATGCCGTTGTACATCTTAAGGTCGGTCGGAGGTTTCTGCAACGAGTGTGGGGTGCGAAATTCGTCTATTTCTCTGGTGTATGGTCCAAGGCATGTATCCCTCTTATCTTTTCGGCACGATCGCTCTTTTGGGTAGCGGGTTCCATGACCGTGGTTGTTGGAATAATCTTTTGACCGATATGAGTGTCGTTCGGTAGATCGGCTGCGAGAGCGGGTAGGCGAGCTAGTTGATCCACGAGAGGATCCTTCGTGCGGTGATTCTTCAGGCCAGTAAGTGTAATCGGATGTGGACAGAGTCTTTCTTGGTGGTGTGGCCGCTCCTCCTCGTCCCCTCCTCGGGGGTGGAGATCGATGGACCAGCTGCCTTCGCGGAGGTGACCGATGAGCCCTCGAAGGGCGTGCTCGCACGACTGAAGTGCCCTCATTTTGAGGTCGCTGCTCTGGGACCGTGTGTGCTCGTCTTGAGGCGATCTGATCTTCTAATTATGTAAGGCGGTCATCATTGCGATTCAGAGCCTGATTTCGATCGCGCAGTAGTTCTCGTAGTTCTTGGACCAGTTCGGCAGGAAGTTCTACCGTGACCTGTTGTGCCGGGACGGTGCTGTTGCCTTCAACACCCGTCGGTGGTGTTCGAGCGGGGATCTCAGCCACACTTTGAAGACGAGCAGTGGCCTTTGGTCGGCCTCGAGGTGCCTTTGGTGGCATCTGTAAGGATGGTGGAAAGCGTGCAGGCTCCCACTGTGATCGCCAATTGATCTAGACCTGAGGTCGCCGTATGGAAGCTTTCAGGAATCAGAGTTTATCCGGAACTGCTTTGGTTGCTCTCCACGGGCAAGCAAAGAGGGCGGGTGTACCTGCAAATACACTCCAACGCCCAAGTGAGGAGCGAACGAGCAGAGTATCAGTACTGGTGAATAGTGTGTACCTGACAACTGACGCAATAAATGCTTATATAGCGTGCGCGAATCACGCTTGGCCGTTGGATGGTCGTACGGATCAATTTGCGCCATTGATCTGGCGCCTTCACTCCTCTGCCCACTCTTGTTTGGGCCATTCTATGCTCCACATCTGAAGTGGGCTTCGGCCCACTCCAGAACAAATTGAAAATGTGATGATGGTTATTCTTGCCATTAAACATTGTGGCAATTATGTGTGTAGGACTTTGTGGCTAGAAAACTAATGAGCGGGACCCGGGTTATGTCTATGAATTGACTTTCATAGTCTATGACCCTTGATTCATGGTGTTTAGGAAGAAAGCCTAATCTTTTTTGTATAATTAGCACTTTGACCTTGCGGTAGGATGGGGGAAAGTGAAGACCAAATGAAATAATATCCCAATGACTTGAACTGATTATTTGAGTTGGGGGTTGATAGTCAATCTTACTTTTCTATTCCTTTAAGAAACAAAAATATGTTCTCCTAGTCAAATTTCCCAATGACTTGAACTGATTAGTTGATGGAGCCACAAATATATAGAGTCGTACAGTTTGGAGACTACACATTCTCGTAGTATACAACATGTCTTGAAGACTTGACTATGCATGAGGCATAATATGCCTTGTCTGTGTGACTTGATTGATATGCAGGGCTGGCCCAACGCTCAAATCACTAAAGTAATGGCTTTAGGCCTCAAAATTTTGATAAAAAGGGGCTTCAAAATTCATTATGATCCAATATTAATAAGGATTTTTTTTTGTACCCCCACCATTTGAAGTTATACCCCCACGGACCCTGCGAAAAGACGAAAATACCCTTAATAATTTTACAAATTTACAAAATATTTACCATTTGTCACTTACATCTGTTTGACCAGAAAACTTTTAGAGAAAATCGGATTTACCTTCACAGACGTACATACGATTTCCATCAAAATTCGCATCGGATCTACATACATACGATTTCCATCAGAATCAGCCAAATACAGTGAGTCGTATCTACATACATACGATTTCCATCAAAATTCGCATAGGATCTAGGTAGATCTGATTTCCACATTTTTTTTAATTTGTTTGTTTTTTGTTTTTCAGTGTCACATAGGATCCGAGGGGAGTCGCTTCTCGAGGAATTGAGCAGCAGGCATCATCATCATCGTCTGCTCCTAGTACACGCACCCTCCACAGGGTTACGGGACATGCGGTGGAGGAGTCCCCAGACTATCAGTATGAGCAGCAGCAGGACGACTCATTTGCAGACCAGTATATGTTTGATGACAAGTATATGCCTGAGCAACAGCAGCATAAGGACGAGGACGATCGCAGCTGCACCATCAGCAGCACCATCAGCATCAGCACCATCAGGAGGAGGACCATCAGAAGCAGCCTTCTCTATTCGCTAGGCTGACGTCTCATGTTTGTTCTCGAGTACTGACCACGCCGGTAAGTTGAATTTATTTACATAGTCTTGTTAGTTGAATTTATTGCATTACATAGCCTAATATTTTTTTTTTATTTTTATTAAATTCAGAAATATAAGCGTAAATTGAAGGTTACCAACCATGGTAACAAGCTGGGTAAGAGACTACTAGGGAATTCCCAAAACCTCCAGTTTTGGCAGCGGTTCTCAGCTACCAGCTTAGCCCCACTCGTTCAGACAGGACATCTGACAGTGGACCATGAGCTGCTGTCCGCGTTTGTTGAGAGATGGCACCAAGAGTCTTCGTCATTTCACTTACCATTCGGTGAAATGACGACTACTTTGGATGACGTCTCATGTTTGTTACACCTTCCCCTGACTGGCACATACTACAGATCTCCACCCACTTCCGTCACCACTGATTAGGCAGTTCAGCTTGCTGTCGCATATCTAGGGGCGACTCAAGAGGACGCTGCTGCTGAGTGTCGATCTGCTTTAGGGCCATATTACCGTTTTGACTGGCTCCAGGAGATAGTTAGAGTAAGCTCCATTGCCGATGACATTGCTCCTGCTATTACAGCGATGATCCTTCTGGTTCTGAGCTAGAGCATCTTCACGGTGAAGACTGAAGACAGGGCTGAGGCCAAGTGGCTGCTGCTACTTGAGGACGTTAGTGCAGCTAGTGTTGGATCATATGCATGGGGGGTAGGAGCAATTGCTTTCATGTATGACCAGTTGAACTACGCCTCATTGGACACAGCGAGACATTTAGCTGGGTATGCGTCCCTATTACAGGTAATAAATTTTAATTAATTTTTTCCCTTTTTCCGAGTTTGCTTAAATTTCTGTTAAATAGTTTTTTTAATTAACTTAATTTTTTATCTTTGCATTTCAGAGCTAGATTTTATGGTATTTTCCTCACCTAGTGGAGAGGAAGCCCACTGGTACGCAGGGCGGAGCACTGTGTGGGATTTGGAAGAGGAAGAAAACAGATGCACTAAAGTTAGGGGCATACAGGCAGAGGGTTGATTCCCTCACATCCGATGATGTCTGTTGGAGACCGTTTGAGGGCCACTGAGGGGATAGACCCTTTGAGGAGGTTTCACTGTACAGGGGACACCTCAGTTGGGAAGACATCACTGTTCCCTACATGCAGGATAGGTGCCTCCGACAGTTTGGGTACGTGCAGGTCATTCCACGTCCCCTTCTTACCGGTCGTCCTAGCCATGCGGACCGCATCTTCCGGATTTCCTATTATATGCCGAGTGTGCAGGAGGTGATGCAGACTACTTATGCTGCTCAGGAGTTGGGTCAGGTTGCTCCGGATTACTTACAATGGTACGTCAGAGCATCTATTCCTAGACTCTTACGGGTTGCATCACCACCACCACCACCACCAGTACAGCCAGCTGCACCACAGCCTGTGAGGGGACATGCAGAGATGTTGGAGATTTTGGAGGAGGAGATTCGGATGGGGCTTCGTAGCGGAGACATTAGGATAGGCAGTCGGACCTACACTCGCTACACACAGTTGTTGGATATGCTAGAGAGGCGTTAGCGCTAGGGACTTTTGTAGGATTGTACTGTTTTACAGTTGTATGTTTGAACTATTTTTATAGCACTTGATTATTATTATTATTTCTTGCTTATTATATTTGACTGGTTTCATTAAAATTTTGACATCATTCTTGCGATAAAACAAAGTTACATAAAACATAAAAAATAACCAACTACAATAACAATTGACAGATACATTTTCTTAATATTCTGTTGCTCGCAGACGACGTAAAATCTCCTTCACGCTCCGTCTTGTTTCAACGTACAACTCCAACGGCTTATACCCCTGAAATGTGTCGTGGATGTTAAACATGTTCGCCATGTCTTCGTCGGTCTTAATAGACATGGACGAGAAGGAAATGTCACGGTCGTCACCGGTCACTTGAACTTTTTACCACACTTTATCCTTCAAACCCCATGGCGCGGTGGATTCTGCATAACACCGGCTTCGGACTCCAGAAGTAGACACCATCTTCTCTCATGGTGATGTTGCCCCCATGATGTATACTGTAGAGCCTATTCTCGTCTGAGCGTTGTGTTAGGCAGATCTGCATTCTGGATGTGTGAAATAAGTAACTGAGAGTGAAATTTTTGTGTGAAAACAATGAGGGTGGGAGTGGGTATTTATAGAATTCGTCAATGATTATCAATCGTTGATATTATCGGTGCAATCCACACCGTTGAAGATATAGCCGTTGGGCCAGGGAGTCAATCTGGCCATCTATTTTACACTCAAATCGGATGTACCTAAGGGTCGGGGTACATCCGATTTGAGTGTTACATGAATCGGATGTACCCCCACCCTTAGATACATCCGCTTTTGAATTTTATAAAATCGGATGTATCTCATGCAATGTACCTAATAAAAGATCTTAAATTATTGATTTGTTATGAAATTAATCTTTACTTGAGTAAGAACAAATATGAGATATCATATAAGAGAATAGAAATGAAGAAGAGAGAATGAGAGAGTCTTTCCATTATGCTCATCACACGTATACATTTACACTAATATATGAGTCCTATTTATAGGACACAAAAGGTAAGTGAATGGTCAACAGTAAGATCCACTAATAATCCCTCAATAATGGGCTAGTGGAAAATGGAAGATTAGGAATATGAACATCCACTAAACTAATTATTCATATATAACATTCCCCCTTGGATGTCTACCATGGATATGCCTCATTAAAACATTACTAGAAAAAACCTAGTGGGACAAAAATCTAGTGAAGGAAAAAGAGTACAATATGCCAGTGGGAACTGCCTCGTTAAAAACCTTTCCAGGAAAACTCAATGGGACAAAACCATGGCAAAGGAAAAAAGAGTACAGTTTTTCTCCCCCTGAATGAAGCGTCACTTCGGGATATCAATTTCTACGTCTGGAGTTTCTCCCAGAGTGCATATGGAGCAACCTACTCTGCTGTCGTTTGTGATGTATCCTCTTTTAATGGAGCTTTGTGGTCAGCATTATCTTCAAAACATCTTCCTTGAATTGTTGGCATTTGGGCATGAAATGAAGAAGCAAGAACCATAGGTTGTTTTGTAGATCAAAAAGATATTTCAATGTCACCATATGTAGATAATAACTGACTTGCGATCTGACTTGATCGAGATCAGAAAAATACTTTATGTCTGTATGGCTAATTTGTGTAACATACATAATATGATTTATTCATTAGGATAGTCAAAAATGAAATATGCATCCCTTTTTGTTCTAATGTATTTTGGTTGGTAATGAACTATATTGTTAATAATTATCACATAATATTATCATATTAAGGGATATAACATTTGATAATATGCATGCATGCTTTCATAGTCTTTAAGACTGAGATATTTCATAACATTTGATAAATAGTTTCTGCAGATCAATATGAGACTTTCTTTCCCAAAAGAATTTCTTTAAAGATATTTCCTTTTATCTTGAATCCTTCTAGGATTTTCCATATAGAGGTCATCTACAGGTGCAACCTCAAAAGTCCATCAGATATACTTTGATGTCATTCATCTAGAGCTCTTTCTTTGAACAGTCTATAGTTTTTTATTAGAAGCTCTTCAGGAGTTCTGATAATATTTATGTCATCAACATAGATGATGTCATTTTTGTATCCCTCCTTTAGAACATATGGATAGGTGATGTCATTTAGTAAAACTATATGGATAGGTGATGTCATTTTTGTATCCCTCCTTTAGAATATAAATTTAGACGATTATACCATGTGTTAAATCATATTATCTCATGGAGGGATTGATTCAATTTAAGTGAGAATTTGAAAAGTGTGTGTATTGGAATATTAATCCTTTAGGGATCTTCAAATAATTATGACTATCAAATGAGTCATACAAATAAGTTGTAGCAACATTCATCTTGTGAAAATTGAGTTCTTCATGTGCTACCAGGCTAATTAAGTACTGAAAAGTACTTGCATCCACCCTTGAGCAACATTTCGAGCTTTGAATCTCACAATTTCACCATCCTCATTCAACATATGGTTTCACACCTTCAGGTGTTTGGGCTACAGGTCCAAAAACTCTTGTAAAATGAGCTTAATTCTGCTTCAACTTCATCTTTAAATTTTGGCCAATTCTCACTTTGCATACAATCTTTAGTAGACTTTGGTTCATGATCCTTGCTATCATTTATCACATTTAGCGCTATATTGTATGTGAAAATATCGTCAACGTTGATTTCATTCGGTTCCATTGTATTTCATTATTAACATAATTCATTGAGATCTCTTTAATTTCAGAGTTTTTCAGGTACCTGATTAGTTCTTCTGGAATTGAAATGTTAATTATGTCTTAAGACTCTTTTAGAGTTTCTATATCCTTGCTTGGATTATCTTTTGTTTTAGCTCCTTTTCTTGTTTGAGCATTTTTATCTTTGGAACCGATTGGTTTACCACGCTTCAAGCGCGATTGAAACTCATTTGCAATATTCGATTGTCCAATAGGGACATCCATTTTATTGGAGCATTAGCAGTTGATATGTATGACTTGGTCACACTTTTGGATCAGTAAATGTATTTGGTAGATGATTTTCTTAGTTTTGCAAATGAATTATCTTTTGAACTTCTAGTTCACATTGTTTGGTTTGAGGATCAATATGAGACAATGATAATTCGTTCCTACTGATCTCTTTTTTCAACTGCTTATTCTCTCCCTCTAATGGTGAGAAATTTAATTCATCAAATGATAATCATCACACTGGACTATAAACAAATTTCCAATTGTTGGCTCAAATTACTTTATTATACATGGAGATTTATATCTAATATATATTCCCAAATTTCTTTGAGGACGTATCATAGTGCATTGTGAACGGAGAATTTGGATCATACACTGCACAACCAAAAATTTAAATGGGAAATATTAGGTTTGTGACCAAAAATCAAATGTAAAGGAGAAGAGTTGTTATAACTTGTTGGCTTGATGCGAATCAATGTTACAACATACAAAATTGCATGTTCCCAAGTAGAAATTGGAATTTATTATCTCATAAGTATTGGTCATATAATTAACTTTAGACGTCTAAAGAATGGTTCTTCAAGACCATTTTATGAATCAATGTATGCTCTGTGATGTTCAATATCAATTCTAACCAATGTACAATACTTATCAGATGCTTTCAGGGTAATCCACACAATGACCTCTGACTCAAATTAGTGAGCAAACAATCTCACAAACTTCTGGTTGTGAGTTGAAGACAAATATATAATATATATCATCTAGTTGATGCATCAATTAAAATCACAGAAATCTAAATGGTCCACGTGATTAGTGTACTCGTTTACATATATTACTTTATATAAGTTCTAGAAATACGAGAGACTTATTCTCTCAATTTGTCAGCTTTCTTTAGGAATTAGTGAACAAAAATTAGTAGACTGAAGAAACTGCTGGCTCTTCAATACAGGCTCACATAGAAATTTTAACCATTTTTCGCATCATAATATTATCGGGATGGCCCAACTAATCTTGCCAACAACAAAATTATTATGATATGTAAAATTCTGGTTTACAACAATGTGTGCTTCAATTGCACATATATAAGTGTAGTACAAACCAGAGGAAAAAACAGACAATTTTTCCACTACACTTGTTTTATCCAAAGTATGTCTCGTTATATAAAGATATTTAACATCTCCTTCATTTGGACGGATATCCTTAAAACATAATACATTTTTATGAAACTTGAGAGATTATAATATGGTATCAATATGTAAAAAAAAATGTTCTCTAGGTAATTAAAATACAGCAGCTCTTTAGGAGCTTTCAATTGCATTTTGCAAACTTCTGATTGCAAATTGATAACAAGTACATATGCTACTATATGACTTCTGGTCATAACTAGATAATGTACACAATTTAATATAAAATGCATTTAAAATAAATGCCAAATAAAACTCATTTATTGAAAAAACATTTTAGTCCTTCAAAAATACCAATATGAGATGTCATTGCTACTTTAGGATAATCTTGCTAAACGTATGCTAAATAGTAAAACTATTTCGACTACTAAACTATGTATTAATTTTGGTTGCACTCATATTTATTTAAAGAAAAATAATGTGTTAAACTTTAACCATTCAAATTACAAAATATAAAACTACTAAGTACGTGTATAGTAAATATTACCATCTATATACAAAAATTAGGGACACGCAATTTTCATCAATAAACAAAATTGAATAAACCACACATTCGAGACTCACAATTTTCATCAATAAACAAAATTATAGAAACTATACGTACTATTTTAACCTTGATTCAATTACCTTGTTCACAAATCTTAGAAATGCCATTTTTAATAGGTATGATCCATGTCATTTCATATGTGCTATAACATTATGGTAACATGAAAATACAAGAAGATAATAAAAGGGTAGAATGAAAAATAAGAACATAAGAGTATCTAGTTTTGTAGGATCTAGTCATACAATCAATTCTTCTTATTCCCTTTTTAACATGCAACATTTTTATTTGGAATTCTAAGCATAAGAAAGAAGAAAAGTTACATTTTTCCATAAGATATTGCACCATTATTAGAAATAACAAAGGTCACAATCACAAATGATACAAATGACATTTAAATAAGATAATGATAACATTTATCCCATCAATGATCATCACCACAACTTTTCTTACACCCAACAAATTTTTTCACTGAAATCCAGAAAAAATAAAAAATTTATTAAATTGAATCTTAATAGTTTATATTGGTTATTTGCTTTGTCATATTTATGTTTGGTTTGCTTGACAACAAGCAAGGATTTAAGCATGAGGGAGTTTGATAAGTGATATTTTTATGCTATTTTATTCATTGTTTTGATAAGTTTATTTAGTATTTTAGTTTGAGTTTAGTACTATTTTACAACCTGTTAATCTTTGTTTTGTTATCAGGATGAGTTGGTGAATAATGCATCAAAATAAGCCAAGAAAGAGAGAAAATCCAGAGCCAAACATGGATACTCGTGTTGTAATATTACAGGCGTGTTGAATCAACAGTCAGCAAAATGTTGCACTCCCTCTTTTGATTCTTTTAATCTGCATAGTTTTGGATGATTATTGCTCATAATATGCTCCAAGATTATTGTGATATATATTACTCATTAGAAGCAAATGGAAGACTAAAAGAGTTCCTAGAAGGAAATATTTCCCAATGGTAATGGCTATAATACTTGGAATACAATGGGATGTTTTTTATGGATGATTTTAAGTGGGTGTAATTGATGCGTTTAAAATAGCATGTAGTTTAGCATTAGATTTTGCATGCACATTTTAGTCATTTTGGTTCATATTTTATTTGCATTTGTGCATGATTTGGATAATGCACTTAGTCTGAATTCTTTTGTGTAGAAAGACAGGTATTTGACTTAGAAAAGGGGAGTTGAGACACTTGGATGAAAGCGAGAGTCATTCGGACGCTAAAACGCGAGAACCAGGCTAAGGAATGTGTGATACGGCCTGACCATGCTAAGAACCACCGTCAGTACCACATTATTATGTTGAAGAATTAAAAATACCAAGTCAGTAAGGAACACAGCCAGCCTGTGTTGGGTAGCATGACTGTGATGCGTTGTTCGCCGAATTTTTATGCTTTCTGAATTTTACTATTTTTGTTAGATATTTTACCCTAGTTTGTCTTAGACTATAAATATATTTGAGAAACCTTTTGAGTGTGGGTTGGAAGGATTGTAAAGACAGCTAGATCGAAAAGAGGATTCGTGAGTGCGCAATCTTATTGTCCTTCAAAGTCCTAATTTTCTAAAACATCAAATGATGAACTAAAATGAGAAATTTGGACAAGAGGATTAAAACATGAAAATAGTTTTGAAACTATTAAAATAATAAAAAGGTGCTATGCTTAATTGGCCCAAATCACTTGCAGCCTATCAAGTTTTGGGTGTCGTTGCCGAAGACTTATGATATTGATCTCTATTTCCTTTTACTATTCCGGTTAGACTAATTTATTTTTTCCTGTCATTATGAGTAAGCATGTATTTACATTCTATGAGAATCCTTTCAGGCATATTTCCCACCACCACCGCCCAGCTCACAAGAGATATTCAAAAAACATGAAACACAAATTGAGAAAAATAAGGTTGTATTAGATCAAAATGATTATAAAGTGGTAGTGCAAGATGAATCACAAAAGATAAACCATGAAATGGAGAGAATAAAGCAAATTTAAAATTTCTACCTTGGATAAGTATATTGGTTTAAATGCATCTGCTGATGTTACATTGTTCTGTCCATTATCTTGTTTTTCACTTTCTTTTGTGAAAATAACACTTGATCTAGGAGAAACTGAGAATAAGATCTTACTTCTTAGACAATTTCCTTTTTGCAAGCCATGTGATCTAGGAATAAGCTTTCATTCGTTTGGTGTCACTTGGCCTCTTTGCTTCAAGAAATGGGACGCAGGCATAAAATTTTGTGCTCACTACGATCCTAGAGCAAGATGGACAAAAGAGGACACTACCGATGGTAACCTCAAATACAGGGGAGTTCTTTTTACTTTATCTTATCTTATTTTGTTTGTTTTTTAAGTTTAGTAATATTTTGATTGTTTTATTTGTGTTAGTCTTTTTGTTCATTCTCCCCTTGTGAAATCTTTGAGAAGTATTTTTTGGAAATTCTTGATCTTTATTTCATATTCTAATTGCTTGGTTTGTGTTCAATAAGCATGATTATGAATGTTATTTTGTGCTGCGTGTTTGGACCACACATACCACTTAGATGGACTTTGGCATTAGAATAACTAGGGAGGACTTAAAAAAAGAAAAAAAAAGAATTTGGCTCCCTTGGTGACATTTTTGGTTAATGGAGGAATACTTGTGTTGGGCTGACAAGAAGAAAATATAGGAAAATTGAATGAGAGAAAAGGGAAAAACGATTGTTGAGAAAAAAAGAGTTGAATTTTGGCCAAACACCCCATTTGAGGTCATAGGCAATGGCGGATCTACGTTGGATACAGGGTGTGCAGTGGCACACCCTCATTATTTGAAAACTTCATGGATACTCCCAATAATTTTTTCCCTCATTATTTGAAAACTTCATGGATACCCCCAATAATTTTTGGGATTTTTTTTTGTACCCCCACCCATTGACTCCATACCCCCACGAAAAGGCGAAAAGTCGAAAATACCCCTAAAAATTTACAAATTTACAAAACAATTACCATTTGTCACTTACATACGATTTGACCAGTCAAATTTCAGAGCGCATCGTATTTACCTAGTAGGAGATACATACGATTTCCACCAAAATTTCTCATCGTATTTACCTATATACGATTTCCTCCAGAACCTGCAAAAACAAGTAAATCGTATTTACCTTTTTATAGATAAATACGATTTCCTCAAATTTTTCGCATTGTATTTACCTCTTCTTAGGGTAAATATGATTTCTATTTTTTGGTAACTAACCTGTTTTTTTTTTCCAGTGTCTTCTTATCGATAGACTGACCAGGCGTCGTCTTCCGCTCCCATCACACACACCCGCCGGAGAGTTGCAGGACACGCCTCCACTAGGCGTAGGCGCGCTGAGGTCAGACAACCCCCATAGCCAGAGTCCCTAGAGTTTGAGTACGAGCCGGGCCAGCAACACCACCCGTATGAGGAGGAGGACCAGCATATGGGTGAGCCTCAACAGCAGTTCTATCAGGCCCAGGGCCAGCATATGGGCGAGCCTCAGCAGCAGTTCCACCACGACCAGGAGGAGCATTCTCTATTCACTGGGCTGGAGTGTCATGTCTGCTACCGTGTTCAGCTTAACCCGGTTAGTGAAATTAATTTTTTTACATTGTGTTTGTATTTAAATTCATCTTTTTTTACATAGCATAATTTTTTTAAATTTTTTTTAAAAACAGATCTATGAGCGTAAAGTGAAGGCTACGAACCACGGTAACAAGCTAGCAAAGAGACTCCTGGTCTATTCCCAGAACCACCAGTTTTGGGAGAGGTTCACAGCTTCAGGTTTGGCCCCCCTCATATTGACAGGACATACTACTGTGGACCATGAGCTGCTGTCCGCTTTTGTTGAGAGGTGGCACCAGGAGACCTCGTCATTTCACCTACCATTCGGTGAAATAACCATTACTTTAGATGACATCTCCTGTTTGCTGTACCTTCCGCTCTCAGGCCGATACTACAGAGCACCGCCCACTAGTGTCACCGCTGATCAGGCAGTTCAGCTTGCTGTGGCATATCTCGGGGTTACTGAGGAGGAGGCCCGTGCTGAGTGTCGACTTGGTTAGGGACCGTATTACCGTTTTAGCTGGCTCCTGGACATAGTTGCTGCATCGTCCATTTCTGCTGATATGTCTCTTGCTGTCATGGCGATGATCCTTCTGGTTCTGAGTTGGAGCATCTTCACAGTGAAGACGTATGACAGGGCTGAGGCCAAGTGGCTGCTGCTGCTTGAGGACCTTACTGTTGATGGTCCTGGATCATATGCATGGGGTGTGGCTGCACTTGCTCATATGTACGACCAGCTGAACTATGGATCGTTGGACCAGGCCAAACATTTAGCTGGCTACCCCTCCATGTTACAGGTAAATAATTATGTTTTTAATTTAAATAATTATGTTTTTAATTTAAATAACTCAGTTATTTATCTTTGCATTTCAGAGCTGGATTTTATGTTACTTTCCTCATCTGGTGGAAAGGCAGCCATCTGAGGTGCACACACCACTCTGCGGGGTTTGGAAGAGGAAGAAGATAGATGCACTGAAGTTGGTTGATTACAGGCGGAGGATTGACGACTTCACTGCTGATGATGTATGCTGACGACCATTTGAGGGTCATCGGGATGTTAGACCCTTCGAGCATGTTGCACTCTACAGGGGTTTCCTCAGTTGGGGAGACATCACTATTTCCTTCATGCCAGATAGATGCCTCCGCCAGTTTGGGTATGTCCAGGTCATCCCACGTCCCCCTCTCACCGGTCGTCCTAGCCATGATGACTGCATTTTCCAGATTTCCCACTATTTGCCCACTGTGCACGAGGTGCTTCAGACGACTAGGCCTGCTCGGGATTTGGGTGAGGTTGCTACGGACTACTTAGAGTGGTACGTCAGAGTATCTATTCCCAGGCTGTTGCCGGTTGCACCACCACCACCAGAGCAGGCAGCTGCACCACCACCCCCACAGCGCGATCCAGTTTGGGTACGGAGTGTGATAGAGGCGGTACAGGAGGGGCTTCGTCGCGGGCATATTCGTATGGCCACTCCGACGTACGGTCGTCTCTACCAGTTGATGCAGATGCTAGATATGATGATTAGGGCCTTTTATATTATTACTTTTATTTTATGTCTGTACTTTCTGGATTTATTTTTGAACTCTTTTATTTTATATCAGTTCATTACTATTTATTACGAGTTTACTTAAAATTTCTATTTCATTCATTCGATAAAACAAAGTTACATAAAAGATAAAACATAACAAACAAAACCCTAATATTCCCGATCTCACAAACGACGTAAAATCTCATTCACGCTCCGTTGTGTTTCCACGTACAGCTCCAAAGGCTTATACCCCATAAGCCTATCGTGAATTTCGAACATGGTCGCCACGTCTTCGTCGGTCTTGATAGGAAATGCAGCCATCATCTCCACGATCGGGTTTCCGATAAGTGATACTAGTGACGTCGCGGTCGTCCCCAATCACTTGTACTTTTGACCACACTTTATCCTTCAACCCATCAAACCCCATGGCGCGGTCGATTCGGTATAACGCCGGCTTCAGACTCCAAAAGTAGACCCCATCTTCTCTCATCATGATGTTGCCCCCATAATGTATACCGCAGAGCCTATTCTCAGCGGACCGTTGTGTTAGGCAAATCTGCATTTTAGATGTGTGAGAAATGTATTTGGGAGTGAAATTTTGGTGTGAAATGAATGAGGGTGGGGGTGGGTATTTATAGAATTCGTGAATGAATTTCAACCGTTGATACTATCCGTGCAATCTACACCGTTGAATAAATAGCCGTTAGGCCAGCAGAGAAAATCTGGCCGTCGGTTAAAATACAAATCGTATTTACCTATGGTTAAGGGTAAATACGATTTCTATTTTAACAAATCGTATTTACCTTGGGTGAGGGTACATACGATTCGTATTTTACAAAGCGTATGTACCCCCACCCATTGGTAAATACGCTTTGTAT
Source organism: Astragalus glycyphyllos (assembly GCA_963573325.1). Lineage (NCBI taxonomy): Eukaryota > Viridiplantae > Streptophyta > Magnoliopsida > Fabales > Fabaceae > Astragalus > Astragalus glycyphyllos. Next base: position 23,716,649 of record OY754308.1, read on the forward strand.
TTTGTCTGAATCGTATTTACCTCACCCCAAGGTAAATACGCTTTGTTTTTTTACTTCTATCGTATGTACCTCAGCCTAGGTAAATACGATTGAAAATTTTTCTGGCTATTCGTATGTATCCACCAATATGTACATAAGATTTGTAAAAAACAAATCGTATTAATGTCTTCAAAACATAAATCCGATTGAGGCAAAAAAAAATGGGGGTATTTTCATCAAAAAAAACATGTGGGGGTATATAGGCAATGGGTGGGGGTAAAAAAAAAAACCCATAATTTTTTTATTTGACCCACTTTACACACTCTTCTGTTAGTTTTGTCCCATCTCTCTGCACTTATCATCTTCTCACTGCCAGTGCCACATCTCTCTACACTCATCAGTCATCCCATCTCTCTCTCTTCTCCCGTGCCATGCATTCTCTAATTTCCCTTTTCTTTATCTTTTAAATCTTCTTATTTTTTAAAAAAAATCATTTCAACACCAACTAATTTCCCTTCTTGCAGATCCCGTGGGAATTATTAACTTGCCATTTCCTAAATTGTTTTTTTAAATTAGTAAACAGTTTCTTTTATTTTGAACTCCCCATTGTAAGTTAGTAAATGATACCCACTTTCTTTTTTTAATCACAGGCTGTGAACTCCATGTTGTTTTTGTATAATTAGTTGTTAATTTGTCATTGTGTTATTGTTAATTTGTTCAATTATTAATTTTTTTAGATTATAAGTATGAAGTCACGTAGAAGACAATTATAAATATGTGAATTTTTTTGATTAGTTTATAATTTGAATAATTATGTCTTTAATTGCATAGATTATAATTTAAAATTTTATTAAGTTAAATAGTCTGACCACTCTGGGTCAGGATCCTAGATACACCACTGGTCATTAGGTTACTAGAGAAATACTTTGAGTACCCTTTTGATACATCATATGTTATTAGGTAAATACTTTAATTTGAATACCCTTTTGAGACCGATTGGGATACGAGGAAACAAATTAAGGCACTCTTTTGAGACCAAGTGTGAAAATTGCATTGTTTGCATATGAGTGGAAACACAAGCAAAGTTGTTAGGAACCTCTTCCTATAAATGAAAAGATAAATAACTGGTGTTTAACTTGATGTTTCGATGCCTCAGGCCCATCTTATCTTATCTGCACTAAGTCCTTTATCTTGTTTTTCACTTTCCTTTGTGAAAGTAACATTTGATAGGATCTTATAGCTTAGACAAATTAACCTCTGTGTATTGATTTGGAGCACCTCTAGTGCTTCCTTTTAATATACATTTTCTTATAAAATAAATAGTGGTCATCAATTTAAGACAGATAATATATATGTGTCTGCGCGCGCGCGCCATAAAAATTGTTTGACTTTATCTCTATTACCTTAAAAATCACCCATACCTTAACTTTTTAACACATTATTCATAAAATAGATACATGAAATATATATATATATATATATATATATATATATATAAATTTCCATTATAATATATATCTAATGTAATATAATGTGTGTATATAAAATAAACTTAGATCTTACTTTTTTTTTGACAGCAGAACTTACTTAAACAGTTAAACATATACTTTTTTATTTTACATTTCTCATATCTTTTTTTTTTTTTACATTTATCAATTTGTTTTGTAGCTAACTTTCCTTTTTAATTAAGATCACGTTTTCAATTTCTAATTAGTTCATTTATAAATTTTCCAAAAGTCAAAAGTGCATTTTCTTGACAAGGAAAAATAAATTTTATTGGTAGCCTTAGTAGCATTGTTTTATAAAAAATAGCTTTAATAACTCGGACAAAAAAGGAAAGTTTTCTTTTTACTAAAATTCAAATAAAAATAAAAAAATTGAAAATGAGAGTGATTTAGATAACCAAGGAAATTCTTAGTTTTAATTACTAAATTAGTATCAGCCTTTGGATCTGTGTTTTTTTAGTGAAATCTGATCCAAAGGCCATCAATTAAGGAGGGTATCTAGGTAATTTTACACACCCCATTCCTCCATCCCTCCACAGTATCCCTCAGTCGCACACCATCCTTTCAACGGAAACCACCACGTTGCATCCCGCCGCACAACGCCGCACCAGCGTTTTCTTCCTCTCTGTCGCGCACGACGCACCACCGCAAAGCTCCGGCGACATCTTCATTTCCGTAAGTTTTGTTCCGCCAGTTACTTGCTTGATTTCTGATTTCTGATTGTTACTTGCTTGATTTCTGATTGTTCTGCCAGTTACAGGAAGTTACTTGCTTGATTTACTTGATTTCTGAATTCATATTTGTTTTTTTTGGCTCCGACGAATTCATATTTGATTTCTGAATCACAAGAATCAATTTATTTTTCCATATGCTTCTCTGTGCTGCGTGTTCTGAGTTCCATAGAGCCTTCTTTTGATATTTCTTACTTTGTGCCTCAATTAAGGAGTAACAAATTGAAGGAACCAAATTCTTGTGACTCTTCATCAAGCAAGAAACATAAATCTATGGAACTATGATAGCACAATCAATTAGCAAGACTTTGCAACCAGATTTTCATAGAACTATGATAGAACAAAATAATGATTCATATAAAATAATTTGGCAAACATCCAAGTTTAGTTTATTCTCACTGAGTAAAATTTCTGTTTCAGTAACCACAAATATGTATTCTGTGGTTGCTGTCCACTAACCACAGAATTCATATTTGTGGTTACTAGAATCCAACTAGTGTTTGATTATGTTCTTGTTTCACATTGAATTGCCATTTCTTTCAAGTTTATTTTTAGATAAAATAATTTTCTCTTAACTTTTATGATGTTGTTTGGTATTAGTGATTTGCACATTGGTAAATTCCTTTAAGTCGTTTTTCTGCAGATTTTAAAATGCTTGGAGTTGATGAACTTGGTGAAGCAACCAGCTTTAGACATTTACTTGCTCGTAAGTCGCTTGTTTCTTTGTCTGATATAATGCATGCCTTGTTTTACTACCTTACTTCACATTTCACAATTAATTCACGTTGGGGTTTTGGATTTCTTTATTGTAGTTCAGGGTTGTCCTGGTCTGGATGAAAATCTCACTGAGATGGCTGTTTCAGGTTCTTACCTTATAATTGTCAAATTCTTTGATTTTAATTTTTTAAAATATGTTTGACCATAATTGTCTTATGCTTATTTGATTCATTTATTCGTTTCCTTTATAACGTTTGCGTAGATTCAAGTACCAATGTCAGATGTCATGATGACGAACTTGATGATGTTGCGTTTGGAGGTTCAATGCTGATTTGTTATTATATAATAAATATATTTTTATGATGTTGTTTGTTGGATATTGATTGTTTTCACTTGGTTTTGACAGAGATTACTCATCGCCCTTCAGATGTTAATTCTTGGAAAGATCTTGTTTTTCACACAGAGCCGGATGCATATGAATTTTACAAGTCTTATGCCCAATCTGTGGGCTTCAGCATTAGGAAGGCAAATGTGTATCGCGATAGCAAGAATAACAAGGCAGATATCCCTCACTACCTGAAAATGATGTGTCACAAACAAGGTTTTAAGATGGATGCTCACAAGGGTTGGGTATGAAGCTTAAGATGGATGCTCACAAGGGTGGGTATGTTATTACCAAGTGGTACGATCATCACAATCATCCTTTGATCGATGTTGACAAGAGGCACTTCTTGCCACTTAATAGAACTATCTCGGAATAGCTGAAAGTTGTTATATCCAATTATTATGCATCTGGGATATCTGCGAGGGCTACATTCGATTCTATGGCTCGGGCTGCTGGTAGTGTTGATAAACTTGGTTTTCTACGCACTGATTTGAAGAACCACTTGTCTGCTATCAAGGCGAATCAATTGAAACATGGAGAGGCTACTGCGTTGCAAGCGTGGTTTAGGCAGCAGGCATTGGTAAGGCCTGGTTTTTACTACGACATTCAAGTCGATGAAGACGAGGCAATTTCTTCAATTTTCTGGGCTGATTCTGTCATGCGGGCCGTTTATGCACTTTTCGGTGATTTCGTCAGCTTTGACACAACATACCGAACTAACAAGGCCTACAGGCCCCTTGGTATGTCGTTTGCCAAATTGTTTTCAAATTTTCTAATCGTATATGCTTCAATCTAGCAAGTATTAACCACTATTGTACTATTCTGTGGTTAGTAGCCACTAACCACTATGCTCTAGTTTGTGGTTATTGATTGAGATTCTCATTCTTTCTGATCATAAAGCATATTTTTTTCTTTAATGTACTTCTGTGTGGTTAACTGGTTATCATAAGGAATGTTTTCGTACTAATTGTTCCTTCTATTTATTTTTAGGTATTTTTGTTGGCTTTAATCACCATAAAGGTACTTGCGTGTTCGGTGCCGCGTTACTTTATGATGAAAGTGGCCCAGCATTCAAGTGGTTGTTCGAGACTTTTATTAAATGCATGAATGGAAAGAAACCGGAGACCTTTATGACAGATCAAGCACCTGCAATTGCTGTCGGTGTTCGTGAGGTTTTCCCCGATGTGTTTCATGCTTTATGTTCTTGGCACATCAAGCAAAATGCCACTAAGAGACTTGGGGCTAGAGCCACTGCTAAGTTTTTTGATGAATTTAAGCATCTTGTAAAGCATGTTGATAACGAGGAACAGTTTGAATACTCTTGGAAACATATGATTGACGAATGCTTCGCTAATGTACACCATTCTGACATCACTTGGCTAAGCTTCATTTACACCAGCAGGAGGCAATGGTCTTCTGATTGGGTGAAGAGTACATTTACAGCTGGGAAGAAGACCACACAACTTAGCGAACAATTCAATGCATTGTCTCGACACTATCTGAAGACTGAACACTATCTCTCAATTGTTGTCTAGGTTCCAAGATCTCGTTGATGATTTGTGTCATAATGAGCTGATGTCTGATTTTAGAATGCAGAACACTGTTGTGCAGAATAGGCATCCCAATAGTGGTTTGATGCACCATGCAGCCGAGTTGTTCACTCCTTCCATTTTTGAGTTAATTCAGAAGGAGTTTGACGCGAGCAGAGCTTACACGATATTGGTAATTACCCATTCCTTTTTTTGTTAATAATTCTTGTTAATTGGGGCAATAACCACAGATTAATAAAATAGTGGTTAATACTTGTTAGATGCACAGGATTGCCATTACTATTACTTGTTACTAACAATATTACTCCTCAATAAGTATTATTTTTCCTAATAGTATATTTCGTGTGTAGCCTGTTCACGAGTTGAAACAGGACACAACCGAAGTTATAAATGTTGAAAGATGGGATAATCAATTTACTGCGAACCAAGTTTTGGTAGAAACTGAAGTTGTGAAGCTAGATTTGGTCAGGAGTTCTGCTACTTGCAGCTGTCGGTTTTTTGAGAACTGGGGGTTAATTTGTAGGCACACACTGAGAGTTTTGGATGCTTTCGCTGCATGGGGTAATCCTTTTTGTCATTGCATACCTCCCATGTATGTGAAAAAAAGATGGTGCAGAGATTATAAAAAACTCTTGCTTGTATTGCTGAGGAATTTCATCTTCAAACCAAGGCACCTTCGAATTTCGGTGAGAGATACTAGCGTCTTTCTGATATAGTTTCTGGAGCCGGGTCACGCATATGTTATAACGAAGCTGCCTTTAATACATTTCTTCGTCATGTTCTTGATGGAGTTAAAGAGGCCGAGGAATTGTTACATTCAACATCTGAAACCTCTGAACCTTCACGTGCTGAGTGTTCAACCTTGCCAGGTATTTGCTATTTTATTTCCATTGCTCTTTATCTCACATTTAGTTTTTGTTTAAGATTTTTGCCATTCTTATATTTGTTTGTGTTTGTTGAACGTTACAGTTGAAGAAGATGAAGTAGAATATCCAGGTAAAAGGATAAAGGTGCGTCAAAACCCATGCAAGAGCAAGATCAGGTTGATGTCCCAGTCAGAGAAGAGACATCTAATTTGGAAACAACAATGCAAGAAGGCGATTGAAATTCAGAAGCAGTCCGAGATTATTTAGAGAGCAAGATAGCAGTGCCGCCATAGTTGTTTCTGCTTCTGTCCCCATCTTCTCATGATTCCTGTTTCTCTGCTGTTGAGAAAGTATCCAAATTGATCATGGCAATAAACGGCCTATAGTTTTGGTTTTGTTTTGTTTTTGGTCTACTGAGATTATGTTTCTGTATTGTGTTCTTTATTTTTGGTTTTTTGGATTCCAGTAACCACAAATATGAATTCTGTGGTTGCTGTCCACTAACCACAGAATTCATATTTATGGTTACTAGATGTTTAGTAGTCATTTTCTATGGCTAGATATCTTGCACCGAAAGAAGATGTGAAATGAGGCTTCCTCCATCTCAAAACAAAGCGACATCATGTATCGTGAGATCCGTGAAGAACCCTTCTAGAAACAAGGTTATCACGGGTTTGAAGTTTATCAAACAACAACCGCTAACCAAAGATGCCCACATTTGAGAGAATTGCAACCTACCATAAGTCTAGTAGTATAATACCAATGTTGTCTCTCTAGCATTTTTTTCATCCGAAAGGATCCATCATAATACAATTACAAGTACTATACTAAAATGATTCCTTTTTTGTACCATTAAATTTTTGTTACAAGATTGATAAAATAAGTATAATTTTTGTAATAGAAGGGACTATTCTAGAACAAAAAACACAAGAAGAATGACATTTGTGTTAATTTCACTCCTGTTTTTTAAAAAAGAAATTTAGATCACGAACATAAAATGTAAATGAATGAGAATGAAAATTAAACAAACAAATTATGATCAAGAGTAAATTCACACTGATGGTTGATTTTGATCCAAAAGTAGCATATAAATCCTAACTGTGCTAAGTGGTACGGGTCAATGCTAACCGTGGTAAGTAACATATAAATCCTAACCGTGGTAAGTAGCATAATCCTAACAAAAACCACAAACTTCATATTTGTGGTTACTGGCCAGTAACCACAGAATAGTACGTAGTGGTTAATAACAGAAAATTACATTGTTTTCCTACACTTTCCTCGTTTTTCCTCTAGCATTACCCCCTCCTTTTTCCAAGAGCCTAGCTTTCAATTCTTCACAAAATGTGTTGGCTTCCACTTGTATGGTTTCCTTCAACAAGTTGGTTTTGTGTTTCATTAATGAGCAGCAAATATCTATTCTTAATTGATTGGTGACCAACACCTGGTCATCCTCCCTCAATGTGTTCCAGTTGCGGAAAGAATCAATCTCATTTTCATCTCCATGCCAATCCCTTAAGAACATCATGGTGAATACACCACAGCTACTTCCATCCGGTTGTTCTGGAACTTTTAGATCATGCCACTCAAACTGCTCGCATTTATATGGGCAAACCTTTTTCGTGACTTGATATCTCTCTGAAATGAAACTGCATGCTTCTTTCATCAACTTGTTGCCAATATGTTCAAATTCAGGAAAAGTTCCACTTCTTCGAAACTTTTTCAAGCTTGTAAGGTACTCAAATCTCCTCTTCTTGAGGTTTAGCACATACGTTACAAAATGTTGATGAGCAATGGTAGGTGTGAGGATCTGCAATATAGGTCACGAAAACAAACAGACCCTTAAGAGTATTAAGATAAGGGAGTAGAAAAAATGAAAACAAATAACCACAACACAACCAGAAACAATATTAGTAGGGAAAATCCTATTCATTTCATCCTATATATCTCTTAACCTAATTCAACAATCCATGCCCAAAAAACACAGTAGATTTCAGCCAAACAGCCCAAAATGGGTTAATAGGCATAAAAAAACAAATAATCAACATATAAAAAAATACAAGAAAAACAAAATGGGTCAATAGGCATGAAAATATGTACCACTATATTTAGCATGTCCTATTCTGATTCTTTTAATATTTGGTATGCCATTTTGCAACCAACCACAGAATCACAAATATGCACAAACACTAGTTGGATTCCAGGAACCACAAATATGAATTCTGTGGTTGCTGTCCAGTAACCACAGAATTCATATTTGTGGTTACTGGAATCCAACTAGTGTTTGTGCATATATGTGGTTTGTGGCATATTTGAAAAACACAAAATGCTTGCATTTCAACAACAAAAGATTCACAAAATGCTCACAAAATGCTCACTAATCACAAAACTTACATATTCAAGTGAACAAACGTTAAAATTCCTGTGCCGCATGAAGCTGTTGAACATCCCCAGCTTGGCAGTAAACTGTTGAGCAGCTTCGGATTGATCACGTGTGTCCTCAAAGTTTCCGCTTGAAACAGACGCCACTATGCTCAACTGTGTTCCAAAGAGTTCATAATTCAATTAGTGGACTTACATATGCAACGATTTATCAAAATAAAGAATATTTCTTACCGTGCTTGATGCTGTCAAAACTAGTCTACACGTCTTCCCTTCTTTTTCTGTTAAGTTCAACAAGAATGCATAGGTATCAACCACCAGGTTTGACACCCACTCCCCTTCTTGTAACGTCCAAAGGTCCAGTCTCCTTAGGCTGAATCTATCGTCCATCTTGCATTTGTACATCCATTTGTCACTGCATGATACATCTTGAAATCATAAATACAATTTCTATGAAATAGAAGAAAAACAAATTGATTGGTCACAGCGTAGAAAGCTTCAACTTACTGTGACTGGTCCTCCGACCAAATGTATGTCACAAGATTTTTGTCCAACTCCAATGCATTCGACCTATCCACATGGTAATCATATGGGCTCTTGAGGAATCTGGATGGCTTTGTTACTCTCTTCTTTTGTTTCCTTTGTTTTATGTACCTAGTAGCCTCATAATCGTCCGCTGATCCTGTGCTAATAGGAGTTACACTGAAATTTACAAGTTAGCATGTTAGATTATTGGAAACAATGACTATGAAATCAATGTACAATTTAATATTATGGGCGTATTTATAATTACACTACTATTTTGTCCTGCAAATCGTCATCACCAAAAATCTCATAAAAGTTAACATTGAGATAATCAATATCCGACTGAATTGTTTTTTTTTGGTCAGCTGGAGTGATGGTTACTTCACAATCGAATTCGTCCAGCTTCCCTCTATCATCCGGAGGAGTTGGGGTCAAGCTGTAATTTTAGAAACTAATTACTATTTTTGTTTGTGGCTGGTGAATATGTGATTCTGTAATTTTAGCAACTAATTACTATTCATGTCTAATTGTTTGTGGCCACTAAACTAATTACTATTTAACCATTCATACTTACAGATTAAATCTTGGAGGAGTGTAGTCAATGTTTGTCTGCTTCTTTACCACCACTGTGTCCTCGTTTATAACCTCCCTAATGTTACATAAAAAAAATCATTTAAGGGAGAACACAATGAAGAAACACTAGTTGGATTCCAGTAACCACAAATATGAATTCTGTGGTTAGTGGACAGCAACCACGGAATTCATATTTGTGGTTACTGGAATCCAAAAAACCAAAAATAAAGAACACAATGCAGAAACATAATCTCAGTAGACCAAAAACAAAACAAAACCAAAACTACAGGCCGTTTAAGGGAGTTTTGATAGTTGCACTTCCATCACAAACAATAAGAACCAAGTTCAATAACAAACAAGGACACATTCAGTGAGGTAAATGTGCATAATACAAATTCATGTACGCTTTAAAATAAATACTTTACCTTGCAATATTGAGCGGCAATGGCTCACCATAGATGATGAGTTGTTTGTCCTCATCGTTTATGGAAGGCGCATCAGTGGTCGTCTGCCTCACTGGCTGAGGTCTAACATGTAGAGGAGTTTCGGTCGGAGAAGCTGGGGTCAGCCTGTAAATTTAGAAGCTAATTAATATTGATGTCTGTGGCTGGTGATTGTATGATAAACATTTGAATCATTTATACTTACACATCAAAGTTTGGAAGATTGTAGTCAATAGTTTTCTGCTTCTTCACCACAATTGCGTCCCGTGTACCATTCTTGTTGTTATGTTGTTTGTCCTCCGCATTTGCATGAGGCACATTAGGAATTTTACCATCATTCTTCATCTTTGAGCGTTTTTCACGGCTCATTTCAGTTACTTCATCACGTTTTTGAATAGTATCATCAACATCATCATCATCCTCTTCATCATCATCATCATCACCATTATCATCATCATCATCATCATCATCATCATCATCATCATCATCATCATCTTCTTCTTCTTCTGTTTCATAATCATCATCACTCTCTTCACCTTCATCATCTTCATCATCATAATTATCAACTCTCTTCTTCAATTTTTTAACGCATTTCTTGAATGCCTCAAGCTGGTATTGACAGTATTCCAAGTACTCCGGGACATACAACATCAAATAAACAAAAACATTCTGTGATTAGTAAGCATTTTGTGATGTTGTGAATCTGTTGTTATTGAAATGTGAGTATTTTGTGTTTTTCAAATATGTCACAAACCACATATATGCACAAACACCAGTTGGATTGCAGTAACCACAAATATGAATTCTGTGGTTAGTGTACAGCAACCACAGAATTCATATTTGTGGTTATTGGAATCCAAAAACCAAAAATAAAGATCAACGACAATAGCTATAACACTCATTCATTCAGCAGATTATGATATAAAAACAAACCTTTTCTAATGGACACTCTTCAGCTTCCAGAGGAACGAGTGACGTAGGACTCTCTAACTTAATTTCTGGGCTTAGAGCATAACCAGATGTTATGCCAGCTCCAAATCCAGAAAGTTTATTAATTGCGTCCATTTTCCTTAACACCTTTGTCGTGTCCCAGCCTTGTAGATCAGTTGGCATTGTAGAGCCTTGGGAGTAAGGACTCTCTCGTCCCATCCTCTCAATATAGTGGATCTGTGAGATTTCCAATAAACAAACAGTAATAAGCATATATATATATATATATATGTATATATATAATAAGATTAATGTATTCAAAATAACTTACCATAAAGAAGTGCATGTCTGATTTTGGGTATATATACCCCTTTGTGCCCTCCCTTAGATGCTCTAAAACATGTTTACACTAGTTGTATTTGGACACATTGTTAAGGTCTTCGAGTATAGAAGCATACTAAAGGGAGACGGTGTCATTTTGATCGGGACATAGAAAGCAACCAAGAAGTTATAGTATCACTGCCTTGCACCAAATTTCATCTTTCTTGGCATTTCTTATCACATGCTCAAGTTCTTCAACATTGGCACGGCCAATGTCTTTTACTTTCAAATCCCACTTAAAATCTCTCCGCAGTTGTTCCACTGAATTTTGTTTGCATTCCAATTGATTAACCGTTGTTCCCTCGTTAGGCAAAGCATAAACTCTCTGAATGTCTTGAGAATTTATCGGAAGCACTTGATATTTGCTCAAACGGAGCTGACATTTCTCTGGTTCGAAGTTGGTGGATACCCACCTGACGAACTCCCCAGGAATCCTGTTCCAATTGCAGAGTAGCATAAAAGCACCAAACCCAGTTAATGCTAACAAATCTTTCTTGCTATCGGACATGTTATTCATGAACGTGTAACACGTTGGTATTCTACACAAATGAGAGACAAAAAATTAGACACTTTCAAAGCAATTAGAGATTAATTCTTGACAATGATACAAATAAACACTAGTTGGATTCCAGTAACCACAAATATGAATTCTGTGGTTATTGGACAGCAACCACAAAATTCATATTTGTGGTAACTAGATGTTTACTAGTCATTTTCTATGGCTCTTAACAAATCAACCACGCTCTTAACTTCATGTACCTTCTGATTAGTTATTGAAAAAAGGCAACACCAATTAACATCAAACATATTGATCCTTCATTTTCTATGGCATCTTTCATTTTATTTGGATAAATCGAAAGAGTACATAAATATAGAAAGAAGCTAAACATTGAGCATAAGTATGCCCAAGAATACCGCAAAACCTGGCCACAAGGGCAGCAAAAATTAAACATATGCAAAAGCAGCTCACACAACAAACACAATAAGTACCGTAACCAAAAGAAAGCAAAGAAAATGATGTCCCCACACTGAACCACTGACAATAGCAGCACATAATCCAGAAACCAGCTCATAGCAAGTGTAATAGCACACATAATCCAGAAACCAAAAGGTTAGTTGAGTCATTCTGTGGTTGCTGGACAGCAACCACAGAATGCATATTTGTGGTTACTGGAATCCAACTAGTGTTTGTGCATATATGTGATTTGTGGCATATTTGAAAAACACAAAATGCTCACATTTTAGCAACAACAGATTCACAAAATGCCCACTAATCACAAAATGATCAACCACTCATTTATTTCTCTCTCTCTCTATAGCCCAATCGATGAATCCAATTCTTACACGAGCAAGATTGGAATCCCCAATTTCAATATTAGAAACTTCATAGGTTGGATTTTCCAGATGGAGAAACTTTTTGTGAGGCTATTTCAATAGCAGCAACTTCAAGATTTGTATCTTGATCATACTTAAATTTTCTCTTATCTTCACAAAATATTTCGATCTGTTTGTCTTCATTGGTATAGCAAAAAGACCTCCACTCAAATCTCTATCCACCCACCATTACTACCTGAACTAAACCCAATCCCAAATGTGTCATCTATAAGAAGGGGAAAAAATAGTACTAACATAGTAACATCCAAATATTTTTTAATGAACAACTAGGTTTCTGATAATTGAGATGAATTAGACCAAATTTAACATCACGTTGTTACGGTTAAAACACTTTATTAGCCTGATGTTTTATAACTAGTAAACATCTAGTAACCACAAATATGTATTCTGTGGTTGCTGCCCAGCAACCACGAAATACTGTCCAGCAACCACGAAATACGTATTTGTAGTTACTAGAATCCCAAAACCAAAAATGTTACATGCAGCAAAACTTCAGAAACCACAATATCATAGATCATTCGAAAACAACAATATCATCATCAAAAACATATGAATCAATGTGTAAAGAAGAAACTAAAAAACTTCAAACGAAGGAAAATACAGAACCTAAACTACAAGATACTTCATAGAATACATTTTACAAAAACGATTGTGTGTATGTTCAAGAACAATTTGAAAAACTGATTAGCCTTAAGTAATGAAGAAATCATACCAGATAAGCAAGAGAAGAACGACCGGAGAAATGGAGAAGAGTTACCAGGGTCGGAGAAGGTCGTACCGAACGACGGTGGTCGGAGAAGAGAAGAACGACGGTGGTCGGAGAAGAGAAGAACGACAGCGGAGGAAGGTTTTGCGTTAAATTGGGTTTCTGTTTTTACGTTTTTTAATTTGGGTTTCCTTTGGCTGAACGTTTCTCTTAGGGGGAAATTACTTACCTACCCTTGGTTAGTATTTTTTAGTAAAAGTTACTAAAAAATTGTTTAGTTACCTAAACCCAGCCCATTGAAAATGGTACTGAGGTTAAAAAGAGTGGTTCATTTAGCATGACTAAATTAAGTTGAAAAGATAAACGAGGATGTAGCGTGATATATTTAATATCAATGCACAAAGGTGCAGTGTGACACTTAACTTGGTAACCTGGTAGGTCACGTTAATTCTCATGTTTTCTTCAAATTTTACTCCACTTCATGGAGTCATGTAATTATGATTTATGAAGAGCTGCAGCCATGTATGATGTTGTATAAGAATTTAGTTCATATCGAATTAGAATTAGAATGTGAGTTTGAATCCCATTACTTTTTTTATAAACAGAGTGGTAAGTGATACTAAAAACTCACACATACAATTGCGAAGTCTTAAATTTAAAGACGCAATAAAATATCAAGCCAAAGAGACCCTATGTAGTTGAGGCTTTTCCATAAGTCCTCAATATCCAACTCACGTGATTTTTTTTTTGTAATAAAAAAGAGGAAAAAGATCATATGGGGGTGCCCTTCTTTTGTGGAAGCTATGGAAGTGGAAAAGTGTATGGCCACCCCACAACACCCACCATTAATCCATCCATCCATCACCCATTAATATACATTATACTACTGCTGCCATGTGCACGCTGCACGCACCACAACACAAACCCTTCATAGAATTCAGTGTTATATTCAAACTTCTCCTCATAGCCGCGCACTAACCCCCATGCACCCCTTTATTATTCAATTATTTTTTTGACCAAAAAATGTTCCTAGCTTCATGTGTATGACTATGAGTATCACCCCCTTAGTTTTTTTCATCTTTTATCATACTACTGAATTTATTATACACACCTTTAACTTTTAAAATATTTATCTACTTCTCAAATATTACACGAAATAGTCATTTATGTTAACTTTGCCAGTGGATACTACTACACTTTCTTCAAATTCATTCTACGATTTAATCAGATAATAACTAGGTTGATTTAGTTTTAAAATAGACAAACTTATAATATAAGCATTCAGTATTGTGTTGGAAAATTGAGAACACTTCGAACTAAAGCTAACCCATGAAATATAGTATATGACCTTATGTATGCCAGACCTAGGTCTAACTATCAAGTTATAGCGGATAGTTGATTGTCGAAAAGCTAACACCCTATTTGGGGTGGTTTTCTGTTTTAAAATTTTCAAAAAACAAAATCAGTTTCTGGTTTGTGTTTTAAAATTTTCAAAAACCAAAACCAGAAATTTTCAAAAATCAAAACTAGAGTTTAAAACATGAACATAAAAGTGGTATCAAAGTGATAGTTGATGGTGGTCAGTGTGGTGGTCGGCAGTGGCTAGAGTGGTGGACCACAGTGGTCAGAGTGGCGATCTATGGTCAAAATGGTGGTTAGTGGTTGCCAAAGTGGTAGTTGATGGTGGTCAGAGTGGTGGTCGGCGGTTGCCGGAGTGGTTGTCGGTGGTGGTAGTAGTGGTGGTTGGCGGTGACCGAAGTGGTGGCCGCCTGTGGTTGGCGGTGATCAGAGTGGTGATCGATGGTCAAAATGGTGGTAAGTGGTGGTCAAAGTGATAATAGTGGTGGTCAGAGTGGTGGTCGCTCTGATGGTCGGCGGTTGCTGAAGCGACGGTTGATGGTGGTCGGAGTGGTGGTTAGCAGTGGCTAGAGTGGTGGTCGGCGATGGTCTGAGGGTGGTCGGTCGTGGTCAGAGTGATGGTTGGTGGTTGTTGAAGTGATGGTTTGTGATGACATGTTAGTGTTAAAACAAAAACTGAAATTAGAAAACATATCTTTTTTGGTTGTGTTTTGATAGAAAACTGTTTCGAAAATAAGGAAAAAATCAATTCAACACCAAATTACCCAAACCTTTTTTGGTTTTGAAATTGACTTTCAAAACAAAAACTCGCAACCACACCAAACAGGTCCTAAGATGTGAATTGAAAGTGTTGTAAAATTAGCATATTAAATTTAATTAAAATAATAGAGATAAAAACGAGAGTGAAAATGAAGCACTATAAGTTAGGGTCAAACATTATTACAAGTAGCGTATGAAAAAACACTATAACCTAGTAAAAAAACTCTATAAGCTAGTGGTTATCAAATATTTTGTTTAGCTACACTATGAACTTATCCACTATAAGTTATTTGCTAAACACTATTGGTTTAGTTTTACCAAATAAAATCCAGCATGAACCTCCAAATTTCAATGTCCCAATTAAATTAAAAAAAATTAAATTCAGTTTTTGTTAGTTTTCTTTTTTCAGCATATATAGTACATGGGTGGAATTTCAAACACTATAGAGATGGTTGATATAGCATTGTTAGTTTTGTTAGTTTTCTTCTTTCAGTTTTGTTATCATGTTTCTTCTTCTATCTGACTTGGGTTAAAACCTCATATTTTCAATCTTATTGAACATTCTACTTGGAAGCTTAGAAATGGTTTCAGCATAAATTTTTAGACAGATACTTGGATTTCAAGGCCTATTGTGAATATTATTGGTATTCCTTCTAATTTACATAAAGATTTTAAAGTACATCTTAGGGATTTTATAGTCAACGATAAATGGTCTATCCTTGCCGACCTTATTTCTCACTTCCCCAAATTCACTCTGAAATTCAAGAGATAATTGTTCCCTTGGTTTGGAGTGAGGATCAATTGATGTGGAATCACTCTGTTTCTGGGGATTTGACTTTTAAGGAGTCTTTTATTTTCTATAACCCTCTAGGGCAGGTGGTTCCTTGGACCAAGACTATTTGGAAGCCTTTTATACCGCCTTCTAAATCATTTATTCTGTGGAGGAATCTTCATAATAAGATGCCAACTAACGATCAACTTTGGCTTTGAGAGGATGCACTGTCGTTTCTATTTATAGCTTATGTGGAAATGCTTCTGAGACTTCGCAACATCTCTTCCTCGCTTGCCCTTTTGCCTAACATATTTGGAGATGGCTTAGAGGTATCATGAGTATCCATATTGAGCACATGAAACTAATTCCAAGTAATACACCATATCGGGGCAACACATGCCATTCATAATGGATACAACTTGGCCCCTTCGGCCTAGCAAGGAGCCATCGCCAGGAGGGTGACTTAACCTTAGACAATAAACTCACAATCTGAGGTTTTGGCGAAGAATATGCACCCATTACGCATCTCCTAAAGAAGCCATAAGACGGTATGCCTAATGATACTCAACCCTCGCTTAGCCCTAGCCCCGTGACCGAAGGCAGAGAAAGCGGTGAGGAGAGAAAATAAGTTAGGTGGCCGAGGTAGGGTGGCAATTTCTACCTGCAAGTGGGGATCCCCGCGGGGATTGCCCCGCTTGGGGCCCCGTGTGCGGGGAATTTTTCCCCGTGGGGACGGGGATGGGGGAGAAAATGCCCCCGCAGTCAACTCGGGGATGGGGACGGGGTCCGTATCCCCCGCCTCGCAGGGACCCCGCCCCCGAATATATTACATAAATGTTCTTATTATAGATATATCTTATATTCTAAGTTATAGATTTTTTAGCCTTTTAATATGTGATTTTAAATAAAAACATTAATAAAATATTACATTGTGTTAATTTTTATATTTTTAGTCTTATCTTTATACTTTTTAAATATTAAAATATCTTAATTTTTTTATATTCAATGTTAAACTTTTGTTTTTTAGTCTTACTTTTGCTAACTTTAAATGAATTCTTGGAATCCCCGTGGGTACCGTGGGGATCCACGGGGATGTGGATGGGGAGGAAAACTCCCCCGAAGCGGGGAATGGGGATGAGAGACAATATGGGAGGCGGGGGCGGGGAGCGGGGAAGTACTCTCTGGTCCTGCCCCGCCCCATTGCCATCCCTAGGCAGAGGGAGTTGCCACCCCAACCACTGGAACACATTATACCAAGCCTTATCAGCAAAGGGGCATCACATTAACAAATGTAGGGTGGATTCCTCAAGTCTTCCACAAATAGCACAGGAATAAATAATGTAGATCGATTATCTATCAAATTCTTAGACTGCATTCTAATATAAATTAAAAAGAAAAATTCAGGAAGACAATAAAAATAACTACTTTATCTCAAATAGGTAGCTCAGTTGGCGAGCTAAGAGACACCGAAGGAGTTTAAGAATGAAGTCCAGGTTTCAAACCCTGGAAACTAAAAAAAATGTTATACCATTTTCATATAAATTCAAAACTAGTTTGATTGAATTCTTATGTTTATTAATAGATATCTTAATATTTTCTTAACAATACTATTTAATTTTAATGTAATACAAAAATTGTTTTTCGTGCATCACATGAGTTTCATAATGGTTATGATACATTTGAGAGATAAATGATAAAAATTAAACTGAAATCTTTAAATAACAAAAACCAAAATAATTTTGAGGGAAATATAAATCAGCAAAAATATATTTTAACCTTCTTTTTTAGCGTAAACTACTTTGGTACTCAATGCGTGAACCACTGTCATTATAATATCTGAATATATCAGCACCACAAAAACATCTTTGATGTGTTTTTTTATTAATCAGACTAACAACCTAAACATGTATTTCAATAGTCGCTAGGCTCTGTTTGACAAAAAATAGCGGATAACAGATAACCTAGCAGATAGCGGATAAACTAGCTTATAGCACATCATGAGCTGATATCGAATAACTAATAGTGGATAAGCTAGCGGATTAAATTTAAGTGTTTAGTAAAATTAGCGATTAAACAAGCTTATGTAAATATAAAATGACTTTAATAAACATTTGTAATTAATGTTTAAATATGAGAGAGAATATTCATTTAATAAAGGATAAATGTTGAATTTAATGAAATTAACTAGAGTAAAAGTGAGAGAAGAATGAAGCGATATTAACTATAAGGTCAAACGCTACATAAAATATCGTTTCCAAAAAAATGTTATAAGCTACTAAAAAACGTTATTAGCTTGTCATGTTAAACACTTACAAAAGGCTGATCCGTTATAAACTATCCGCTGTAAGCTAGCATATTGACATTGTTAAACAGACCCTAAGTTCTCAAATGTGTTTTTCATTAATCGTTTTGATTATGAAATTACTAATTACTCCCTCCGATCCACAATATAAAAGAAAAAAAAATAAGTTTTGGTGGTTCACAATATAAGAAACAAACACAATTTTTAAGGTGCGTTAAATGATCAATCCCAAATTTACTCCTATTTAAGTGGTATAGTTAAGAATGATGTCATTAATTAGAAGTGTAAATCAACTATTTAATGAAAAAGGCAATATTGGAAAGTAGTTAAACTTTTAGCCTTATTAAATGATAATAGTTGATTTCAATGTCATTCCTTATCTTATGTAATGTTGTGTTTTTTCTCTTATATTGTGGACCGGAGGCAGTACTAAACAAAATACATTCCAAAATATTTTTAAAATTTCAATAAACCAAAGTTATAGTAACCCTTTTTTATATTTATTGCTTGCAAGAAAAGAGAACCAAACAACATAGAGGCTGTGTGACCGTTTTATTTAAAATAAGTAAGAGAGAGAAAAGAGTTGAAAAAACAAAACAAAACAAAACATAACCTACGAGACAGATCATCAACCTAAATACTCTGCTCTTAGAACTCTTTCTTTCACTCTCTACCTACACACTCTTTCCATACCACAGACTCGAGCATCATCCATAGTTGAAAGTTGAGGTATTCATCACTTCACAATTTCTATATTTGAATCCTTTTTTTGATTTATTTGGGTATCCCGAAAATTACTCAATTTAGTTTAGATCCTCCTATTTTTTCTGGGTTATCTGTTATACATCAACTAAATAGGTTGATGATCATGAAAAAAAATTGATTTTGATTCAACCCCATGTACCCTTATGTAACCAATTTATGTTTTCTTGATTGCCCATTTTCTATCTTTCTTAATTTATGTGGTTCTGGCTCTCCCTAATTTAACCATTGAATTTTGATTTTTCTACCTGGATTACAGATGATAGTTAGATCAAAGGAGGTTTCTTGAAAAGTTAGTATCAAAGGCTATTTTTTTAGAGGGAAAGAAGGTAATTGCCACATTCTTTTTCTTCTTTTTGAGTTGATTACCTTTTGGAAGTGGAATTTATGCTTATTACTTTGTAAAGGTGAATGAAAGAGAAGTGAGAGTATTAGGTTTCCTTTTTATTTATTATTTTCCTTTTTTTATTTATTTTCCTTTTTTTTTTGAACTTTTTTCTACAACTGTGGACATTGTTGGTTGCATTGCTAATTACAGCGATAAGAGGATGTTGGCTCCTGGATTCTAATCCGGATGTGACCATGTAATAGTGTGTGCGGTTTTTATTTGCTATTTCGTCTAAGCTAACAAAAATCTACAATTGATGAAATTTTCGTTTTATGAAGGTGGGTGTTGGTTTTAGCATGCAATTTGGCCCAAACTAAGAAGAGGGGCAACAAAGAAAGAGAACCACACCACACCACTCTGAGAAAATCATGCAGGATATGAAGAAAGAGAAGCAGCAACAACAGTGTAGTGAAGAATCTAAGAAGAAGGAGCGTCACATTGTTACTTGGACTCAAGAAGTATTCTTTTTTTCTTTACTAGTTTGTATTTTATTTCTCTTAATATTCTATTGTTTACTTATATTGTTTATGTGGATTTCAGGAAGATAATATACTTAGAGAGCAGATTAATATTCATGGAATTGAAAAGTAGTTACTCACTCCTCTTTTCTTTTAGTTCTTTTAACATATTTACTGTTGCTTTTTTTATTCTCTTATACTAAAGGGATTTTTTTAATTATATGTAGTTGGGCAATTGTTGCATCTAAATTCAAGGATAAAACTACAAGACAGTGTAGAAGAAGGTGAAGTTTTCAAATTGATTTTTATATTTTGAATTTTGATCTTGAATAAGCCAAGAGATCTTATTATTATCCTTTTGTTCTTGAGAATTTTCTTGGACGTTATTGTTACTGTCAATATGATTCTTGAGTAACTTCTAAAATCTCAGATGGTACACTTACTTGAATTCTGATTTCAAGAAAGGTGGATGGACACCAGAAGAAGACATGCTCTTATGTGAGGTAATTTCTATGCTTATTTTCTAATTAATATGCACAGGAAAAATAATCCATCGATACCAATTACATTTCACTTAAAAAGATGTGTCTGTGAATGTGGCTTTTGTGACATGATTTTTTGCTATTTTCTCTATAGGCTCAAAAGAAATTTGGGAACAGATGGACGGAAATAGCGAAGGTGGTTCCAGGCAGGTAACTGAATATTCATTCTTTCCTTCTTGCAAATACAAGATCGCCATTTTGTGAACGGATAAATCATAATGTAATGGAATGCTTTCTATGCAGAACGGATAATGCTGTTAAAAATCGTTTCACAACACTCTGCAAGAAGAGAGAAAAACATGAAGCATTAGGAAAAGAGAACAGCATTCCATACATTAATTCAAATAATAAGAGGATTAATTCCGAAAAGGGTTGTAATACAGATGCAACATCAGAATCTGCAGTACCAGTTCAAAAGATGATTAGGTACAATGCACTTTAAGTATCAAGATACACAGTTTTTACAAAGAAAAGTGTTAACGTATTATTGTGTTGCAAAGTAGGAGAGCACATATCCCGGATAATGGAAAAGCGATCAGCTATGGTGACAGATCGCATTTGCGAAATCAGCAGCCAAGAGCACCATTTGCTGTATTAGCTCAAAACTCCCATAATGTTATCAACCTTCCAGACCGGCGGCATCCTGTTTCCAATCCTGAGTTTAACAATTCTGGTAATTGTCTTTAATATATTCAACAAATCCAGTTTTGGTCTACGAAGCATCGACACAGTCACTTGACACGGACACACAAACACGGGTTTTTATCTAAAAAGTACAAGTAATTGAAGCGTCGGTTTCCGACACGAAACATGTTGGACACCGGACACATATTCAACATGAAGTGTCAGTGCTATAGAGGCTTTGTGCTGATATGATCTTGGTTAATCATGCTTCTTCAGGCCAAAATAACAAGATTCCAGGAACATTCCTCAAAAAGGATGACCCAACTATAAATGCATTGATGCGACAAGCTGATTTGCTAAGTTCACTAGCTCAAAATGTTGATAAAGAGAACATGGACCAAAGTGTTGAAAATACGTGGAAGGTGGGGATTGACTCTTGAGCACCTTATATGCTTCTTCAAAAAATGAACTTCCTGCAGATCATATTGCTAGCATATAACTTGATTCTAGAAAGCCATCACAAGCCAATATCTGTTCTTCTTTTGCAAATATAAATATGAGAAGTGTCATTATCCATGGACTTCAAGTAGCATCTAACACTTGTTTAAATTGATGCCAGGTTCTTCAAGAGTATCTCCACCGAACCAAAGGATCAGATGTCACTAGACGTACGATTTCAGATTTACAGTTTGATGATTTTAAAGATATGATTGAGGGTATGGAGAGCAGTAATCAAGGAGGCCAGCCTTGTAAGAGGTATTTTCAGTTCTTTCTTTGAAAATATAACATTATGTAGGATCTGTGAAATATCTAATGATTTTTGTGAATATATTATAGCAAAATGGAACTATATGAAGACTCGCCGGCAAGTTCTGAATACAGTACAGGATCAACTCTCTTGCCACAGTCAGCTGGTGATAATTTGGAACACTCATTATTGCATCAGGATATTGGAACTGAAATGAAAGCTATACAATTAGAAGATCAAAAGGAAGTAACTGGAGACAAAAAAACGGTTCTTTCTACTGCAAATGTGGATCAAGGTAAGATAATCCACTTCAATAATAAGTAAAGAAATAAAAAACCACTTGAGTGGTTTTTGTTCCTTAGCTGAAAATTCATATCAAGGATTAAAAACTTTTTTTTTTTCCTTAAAGTTCATACTTGATTACTTTAATGAACCACAAGTGCTAATGAGATACTTGTTCTTTAGCAGATCTGTTACTGCATTGCGAAAAACAGATAAACACTTATGGCATTTTTTCTACCTCATCAAAAGCAAAGTTCAGTTCCCCTCTTCAAGCTTCCCCTATTCTCAGATCCTTGGCTGCAGGAATTCCCAGCCCACAGTTTTCAGAAAGTGTAAGTTAACGATTTGAAGCCCAACTGAAATATTATAATTGTAATGGTGACAATAGTATGATCATATAATGAGTAATATACATATTTGGGAGACAAATGAACCCATGTATCATAAGACTGATATCAGAAACAGTACTCTTAATGTATTTATATGATCAATCAGAATCAGGAACAGGACTTACAGAATGCCATTTATCAATACATCTACTAAAGTAGTTTTTCAGTAGTTAGCGGTAGAGCTTTTCGTAATGGGGGTTTTCCAGGGAACTTAATGCTCGAACATGATTATGTAGTTAGCTTCTTATTTGATCTTCTGAAAATTAACATGATTAGGTGTTAGATTAGTGGAACCATGCTATTTATTTAATGCAGTAAGATGAGTTATGTTTGGAGATTATATGTTGATCCAAAATAATCTCATATTAATCAAAAGATAGTAGTCTTATGTATTTGCATCACTGGTGCAGCAGATGAAACCATAATATATAGAAACCTTTCCGCTGTTTAATGTATTTTATGTGATACTTGCTACCTTCCATAGATGATTCCTCAATCCACTGCTTCTTTTAGGTGCATTTATGTTCAGATTAAGGGCACGTTTGGATAAACAGTTTAATTAAGTGCTTATGGAATAAGCGCTTATCATATAAGTGCTTATGCATAAGGTATTTATATAATAAAGGATAGAATATTTTTAAACTATTTTTCTATAAGCCATAAGCTGTTTTCATAAGCTATCTTGGGGAGTTATGGAAATTAGTTGAAAACAACTTATCAACATGTCATATGGTGTTTCCATAAGCTTCCCAAACATTCTCACGAGTGTTTATGTTTGTAGATAAGCTCAAATAAGCCGATCCAAATGGGCCCTTTGTCAGCTTTTGAAACATTCAATTCAATCCCTATCTAATCATTGATGCCGGATTAGAAATTTCTGTTTTTTTTTTTGTTGGTAATGACACCTTTCTGTTTTTGCTGCAGTCAGCTGGTGATAGTTTAGAACACTCATTACATCCGGATATTGGAACTGAAATGAAAGCTATACAACTAGGAGATCAAAAGGAAGTAAACAGAGACGAGAAAGCGGGTCTTTCTACTGCAAATGTAGATCAAGGTAAGATAACCACTTCAATGATACATAAATAAATAAAAGAAAAATTCCTAGAAATGAGTTTCTGGTAAAAGTTTCAGTGTAGGAACAATTAGCCACTTAACCAGTTGGTGATTCAAAGAGTTCATGAACAACCACTTGACTGGTTTATTGTTCCTTAGCTGAAAATACATATCAAGAATTAAAAGCTCTTTTTTTCCTGTAAGTTAATACACAGACATTTTATTGAATCAGAAGTGCTATTAAGATATTTATTCTGTACCAGATATGTTACCAGATTGCGACGAACAGATAAACATTTATGATATTGTTTCTGCCTCATCAAAAGCAGAGTTCAGTTCCCCTCTTCAAACTACCCCTATTTTCAGATCCTTGGCTGCAGGAATTCCCAGCCCACAATTTTCAGAAAGTGTAAGTTAACAATTTGAAGGCCAAAAGAAATATTATAACTGTAATGGTGATAAGTAGTATAATTATATGATGAGTAATATGACATATTAGGGAGACAAATGAACCCTTGTATCATAACAGTGATATCTGAAATGGTACTCATAATGTACTTATAAGATCAATCACAATCAGAAATACTATTTTTTTTGGTGATAAATCAGAAATACTATTACTTGTACTATGAGCATGGAGCATACCATCTTGCACATTAGAATTACTCCAACCTTTTATATTTTGTCATCTTTTCGTTGTTGGTGACGCCTTTTTGTGTTTTGTCAAGCATTAGAATATATCAATATTTTGACTAGACTAACAATTTTTTAACACATTACTTTCAGGAAAGGAACTTCCTAAGGAAAACACTGGGAGTGGAGTCTCCGCCCTTCAATCCAAGTCCTAACATGTCACAATCTCGACCCTGCAAGAGAGTCCTTCATCTATGATTCATCTCACCTACATATATTTTTCGTTCGCCTTTCTGAATCCTTCATTTTCATCGTTCCGTTGACTCCCCAAGAATGTCATGATCATTCTTGCAACCATCAACAACATATCAAACACCATCGTTTTCCTCATCCCTATCGCTCAAAGTTACCTTCTCGATCCTTGCACAAAAAGATTGGTTTGCTTAGTGTGTTATTCTTTGGTTTTACTTCTTTTTGAGATTGTTCTGGGTTTGTTTTTCTCCAATCCAGCTTTTGGTCTTTTTTTGAGTTTTGTATAGAGATTGCTAGGTAATCATTGGCATTTTGCATAACCTACTGCATATAAGGAACAGAAACTTAGATAGAAAAGAGAGAAAAAAGAGAGTTGAAAAAGATAACCAGTGGCAACTTGGATTCTTATTATTTTGAGTGTGCATACATTATTATGTAATAAACATTTTCCACCTTTGGTTTTTTGATGTATTGAACTTTAATTACAATAGAGTGGAAATGCATTTTGGTTTTGGTGTGAAGATAAGATATATACCATTTATTTTTCTGCTTTCTTACTTACTTGGATTCAGCACATAGTTGAATATAGAGAATTCTTCAAACAAGAAATGTAAAGTTATATACTTACAGAATATATTAGCAGAAGCATGCAACTCTGGCCTGTGCTGAGAAGAGAATTTTGTGTAAAGTTATATACTTACAGAATATAATTTGGTTAGGAGAATGAGTTTATGGCTGGTGGTAGAGGCACATAATGATGGCAAAGGCAAAGGCAAAGGTGAAATGTGGGGAGGGAAGGACCTACAAAATGAAGTGGTTACCTTTGTTGTTTACTTTATGGCAAAGGCAAAGGTGAAATGTGGGGAGGGAAGGACCTACAAAATGAAGTGGTTACCTTTGTTGTTTACTTTATCAATGAAGGACTTACTTTGACTAATTTGACCAACCAATTTCCACCAACTCAAATTAAGTAAACTAAGATACACTCATAAGCAGTGTGGGTTGGAGTATCAAGTGCGAGTAAAAAGTTCCACATTATCTACAAATTGAGATGTTGAACGATATATAAATAAAGGGTCTCGTACACCTACTACATAAAAGTTTTGGGCGAAAGATGTGTCAACCCAATTATATTTTTCGTCTTAGCCTAATGTATGGGTATTTTGTAGAATTCTAGAGTAAGAGAAATGCTTCGAGTAATTTTAGAATAGTACATAAGTTTCGCCTCACTAGAATATATTTCTCATTTTAACTATGTTTTAAATCTTTCGATTGAAATGATTTAGACTATAAGCATCCTAGAAATACCAAACTAATATTGTGTTAATATGGTGTTGCTTAGCTTGGCACACTTTATTTCAAAAGTAATAAAGTGGAGTATTTGGGACTCATGAATGTCAAACTCATAGGAAATGTTAACAATTACCAAATTACTTAACAATTTTTCCTATTAAGATGATTGAGTTAAACTGAATTTGGAATGAACATTTTTGAAAACAGGACTTGTCGAGTCAATGGGTCGGGTTGGAACAACCTAAAATGCGAGAAATCACTTCTACATTTGCTCTAATTGATTAACACGAATTGCTAGTCGATTAAAAGCTCCTTGGAATTGAGACTGAGCATTTTAAACAAGTGCTAATTGATTAGACAATCCCTCTAATCGGTTAGAATGCCTCTAGAACAAGAACTGAGGTGTGAGACACGTTCGAATCGATTAGAACATAGCTCTAGTCAATTAAAAGCTCTTCGGAAAGTTTAACAAGACTTTCCGCTTTGTTCTAGTCGATTAGTTTTTCATTCTAATCGATTAGATAGAAGCTCCCTGATTTGCGTACCTAGAATTCTCAACATGTTTTAGCCGATTAGCCTAATACACTAATAGACTAGAACTGCACTAAAAGGGTAAAAATCATACTCAAGTCATTCCAAAGGCGTAACAAACATGTTTAAACACACATACAATGCAATGTAGGAAAGTGAAAGATGTGGCAATGACTTTTATATGTACAATCAGGCAATTACACGAAACATAGTCAAAATTAACTTATGTACAAGTTTCGGAAATTCCAAACAACACATGAAGCATCAAAACATGATGTTGTACCTGGACATTAACACAGAAATACATGTAAAATAGAAAGAAAGAAAAACATGAAGTTTTTTTTCTGATATTACAAAAACATGAAGTTGTACGCAACAAAATGAACATCAGTCATTTTCCTCTGGTCATTGTTTTAAATTGCGGTACAGAACTGTAATTGTAACCGCAATTTAACAGTTTTTGAGATATCTGCAAATGCAATTGCGACCACATCCACCATATTTACCCCCATTTTCCTGCAATGGTAGCAATGTTACAATTTGTACACTCAAATGCTACCAGGCGTTCCCCCAAACACTTCAGAGAGAGGATTAAGGCTAGCTCAATATCCTCGTTGAAGTGTTCGGAGGAACACTAGGTTACACCTGATGATATGATCTTTAGTGCATGGTGAATACTAATTTGTGAGAGTATATAACCAATGCAACTATTTATAATGTGTGATGCTCTCTGTACTGAGCAGCAAATGTAGTTTTTGTTCATGGAAATAAGGGTATAGATGCATGTGTGAGTGAACCTGGACGCATCATTGGTCCATAGGGAATGATTTATTTGAGGAAGAGAATATTGCAAATAGTACAAGAGATTTCAATTGGTCACATGACATTCTGAACATGTTTTCTCTGCTAACTCAGAGCCATCCTTTTCTGTTTTTTCTGATAGATATGGAATCTAGTACGTGAAAGTGTGTGGAACTCTACTTAATTTGAAGTCAAAAATGTGGTGCATCATGGTGTTAAGCTAGGTAGCTAAAATGCCGTTGGTTAACAAAAGCCACATGTTGACTGCTCTTTGACTCTAAACATGTTTTTTGTCCTCTCCAATTTACAAGACATGTGCTAAAGCACCTTACTCTTTTTAGACCTATAGAATAGGATTATTACTTTTTCAGAATACTGGATTTTATATAAGTTTTTGTGTCAGTTTATGTTATTTTGGTCAATTTAAGTTATGTGTCAAAATGTTATTTTTTGGATGTAGATGTTTAATAGGGTTTTAATCCTCTTTTTTTGGTTTAATTGGTTGGATATTTAGTCTGTATAAACAAACAAACCTCAAACATAAAATTGAAAATTTAAAAAAACTGAAGGGATCAAATTGAAATTAAACAAAAACATAGAGGACCAAAATGAAACAAATGGTGCTTCATCAAAATCCCAGATCTGCATCAATGGCGAAATAGAGGGCCCAACTACCATGAATCTTGCCACGAAATACCTACAACACCAGAACTTCCTTCCCTTGTTGGGACCATCTTTTTCACAGTTCGAACAACACATTTTACCCCACACCAACAGTCAGGTGGAGTCCACAAATTAGAGCTCTGTGAATTAGAGGGACTAAATGATGGGTAGCTGTTCGAATTGGAGGACGACATTGATTCGTGTTCGTGTTTGGGTAAGCAAGTGACTAAGTGGGGAAGAAAATGAAGATGAAAGTTTTTAATTTAGGGTCCACCTTACTCAAATGGGGGCGAGTTAGTGGGGAAGAAGATGAAGATGAGGGTTTCTGATTTGACTTTCTAATTTTGTTTTTATGTTTTTTGTTTTTGTTAATTTTGTTTTTCTGTTTTTGTTTTAAATTAAATAATAATCGAAATTGCATTTGCTTATGTTTATTTTGTTTTTGATTTAGGAAAAACGAAATGCCACATCATTTAATGGTATCCAAGTCAGTTTTGCCACTTAAGACGCGACATCAGCACTTAACAGCTAGTATGAAGTCTGTAAATGTCAATGGACGACATTGTTAAAAAAGGACCAAAATGACACAAATATGAAAGATAAAGGACCAAAATGGGAAAAAAGAGATAAAATACCAATCTAAAACTTTGGTCAAAGATAAAGGACCAAAAATGCAATTTAGTCTAAATTATTTTTATTGATAATCTCAGAAATATTGAGTACAAAGAAACTCTTATCATAGCAAACCTTGTCAACAAATACAAGATTATTATCATTACAATATTGCAAATTGAAATTGCACTTAAAGGCTTGAATTTATAAAAGTAGATTGCCTAAAATGGCTATTTATACATTAGAAACTAAGAAGGAATTCATGAACTATATTCCTTCCATAGAAGTGCTTGGGGGAACTCCCATCTGTTCATTGAACTCGGGTTCTGTTGTGTCACGCTAAACAAGGCTCTTTGGAACACTTTTAGTTACAAGATTAACACTTCAACTAATGAACCAACTTCTTGCTTTAGAAGCATACAAACTTTCTTTCTCTCAACCTTGCTCCAAGTCCTACTTGCTTCTTCTGAATGACCACATTTACCATTCCCTAGGTAAATTCTTGGACGTGGGTCTACTACCATTTTCTCAAGTGCAATTGCATTTTTTAGAAGATAAATTGCAATTGCAATCTCACTTGAATGACCTCTAATTCCTGTTATTGTTACTTCCTTGAGATGATCATGTGGGTATCTTGGAGGACCACTTGTTTTCCTTAACTCTTCATCAATGTGAAAAGAGGTCCTTAACTGCAACAAATTAAATTGCAGATATAGGT
Source organism: Astragalus glycyphyllos (assembly GCA_963573325.1). Classification (NCBI taxonomy): domain Eukaryota; kingdom Viridiplantae; phylum Streptophyta; class Magnoliopsida; order Fabales; family Fabaceae; genus Astragalus; species Astragalus glycyphyllos. The sequence continues at coordinate 23,745,658 of OY754308.1, forward strand.
TCAAAAAATATATATACCATTAATAAATAATAGGGTTAAATATATTTTTATTTTTAGTCCCTATAATTTTTTTTTGTTTTAGTCGCTCAAAAATTTTTCACCAACTTTTGGTCTCCAAGTTTTTTTTATTAGTTTTAGTCCCATGTGACTTTTAATAGCATTTCATGACTTTTAATAGCACATTTTTAACATTTTATAGCGCTTTTAAATGCTATTAAAAGTCACGAAGCACTGTTAAAAGTCATGAGGGACTAAAATTGAGTAAAAAAATTAAGAGACCAAAAGTAGGTGAATTTTTTTTGAGGGACTAAAACAAAAAAATCCAAATTTTATAGGAAGAAAACATATTTAACCCTAAACCATAATATTCTAAAATAATGTAAAAGAAAATGAGACACATACATGGAGCTTAAGTCTTGAGAGTGTTGGACATGCCTTTAGAGTAACTGGTATCCAAGAGAGGTCTTGTCTAGATATGGCAACTTTTATAACTTCTAGATGCCTCAAATTTGGAAATGTGGGGAATTTTTTTGTAATAATCTCACCCTGAAGAACAAATACCCATGAACAAAAACACATCAAACATTTAAAATAGTTAAAACTAAGAGTTAAAAATTTGCATGAAAAACTCAAGGGAAAATCAAATGACTTGAAAAAGTCCATCATTACGTTGATTGGTGAGACTGGACTCAGATATTTTAAGTAAGGGCTCAAATTCGAGTCTTCTGGATCCAAAAAAACATAGTTGAGAGGAGAGGCCCCACTAAAAGTGATCTGCCAAGGTCCCTGCCATAGATTAGTCATTGTCGAAGTAAGCAAAAACTTCGCTATTATACATAACGGTAAAAAACAAGGCAGTGTATAAAAGTTACCATGCAGACGCATTCCAAGAACAAAGTTTCCAGCTGGGGAAGATCAGTGGAAAGCTTAAAGGCAGGCCAACTTTCTTCATAAGAAGCTGAAGATTTACTAACACGACCATAAAAATTTTTAAGCTTTGGGGTATCAAAAAAGAAGTCAATTTTGCATCCTTCATATTCCAAGGTCTCCAAATTGTTGCTTTGGAGCATAATTGCCTTTAGTTGTTGACAAAGATTCACCTTCAAATACTTCAACTTCTTGCAAAAGGGGTGCTCAATTTTCAAGGAGTTCACATTGTAACATTCAGAAAAGCTCAACCATTGAATTTTGTCACAACTAGACAACAAATTATGTATATGCTCTTCAGATTTCAAGTCCACTTTGAAGAGTTCCATGGTTGTGAGTGTACTAAAACCCAAATAACATGACTTATGTGGAGCAAGTACACAATGTGAGAACCTCAAACACTTCAAAAATGACTTGAAACCAAAAACATCACAAGGAAAAACATAGAAAGAACCATCACTAGGAGCACTTAGCTGATTCTTCTCCAACAAACAAAGATCAATCTCATCGACATTTCTTTCAACTGCAAACCGAATCCATTTGTCAAGATCATTGCTACCATACCCTTTATGACAAAATGTGAAACAAACCTTCAACTTGTCAATCTTTTGAACATCTTTAACAAGTGACAAATATTGATTGACATTGGTTAAAAAGGTATAGGCTCTCTTCATTTTGATATCAAATTGTAACACTTTGCTTAGGTTATAAATATTTGTAGGTGAGTAATCTTTAACTAGAATGTTGTCTGCATTGAGAATAAGGTTGGTTGGATTTTTGTAAATGTACCTCCATTTGGATGAGAGAACACTTGTTTTCACAGCTTCTTTGATCCTAAGAGAAGATAAAATGTTGCCTAAAATGCTATTGGGTAATGTACTAATATAATCTTCATTTATAATTTCCACTACCCTTTGTTTCTTCTTCATTGTTTTTTGATGATTTCTCAAAAGTTGAGAAACTATTGGCCGTGGCCAAAAGAGGGAGGATTAACTCATGCGAAAAGGGTATTTATAATGATGGTGGAGATTGTAGTCCGGCATTATCAAAGTGAAAATTATGTCTATATTATTAACGTGTCTAGCAAGCAATAAAGTATGATATTTTATTAGGTGGTCCAAAATTTTAAATTGACTATGCACTAATAGAATTCATCCACACCCCATGCCGGCAAATAATCTCTCGTGCTAAATATAACATTTAATTAACATGTTAATTTTTTTTGTCACGACATAATAATAAATAAACATCACACACCATCACATGGTCACGCTCAGGTTCATATTTGAGAGCTAATGTCTCCATGCCACTGAAATTGTCAACCAACCAATCGTGGGGACAAATTAACTTACGAACAATAAACACCAAAATTTACCATTATTAAGAAAAAAAATTAATAATAAAATTAGTGACAAATATATTTAAAATCGCTAGTACTGGAAATTTAGTGACATTTAAGTGTATTTATATGGTGCATATTCTTTTTATATGAATCATAAGTGAATATTTTCTAGCTGGCTCATTTGCCAATCCGGATTGGATTTTGATTCTCTTGCGATATTTTCTAACATGAAAATTAGTGTCGTGTTATTAGTTATGAGTAAGAAATACACCAAAGCAATTATAAAATGTTCTTATTCTGTTTCTTTCTGACTCGAGATAATCGATCAAGATTGTGAATAAATCAGGATTACTTTCTTTGTCGTTTAGCACTCAGTCTTCTCGATGAGAACAATAGTCAAAATCGACAATTTAATTAAATCATATTTTTAATGTTTTGTGTAAATTACCATTTTATTTACATTATTTTGGCATGTAGCTTCTTCCTATATTGAAGCTTTTTCAACGAGATTTTTGACACTTTTATTAATGAAATTATTACTTATCGAAAAAAAAACTTACAACTAGTTAACATTCACTACATTGATAAATCTAATCTAATCTAATATCTATTTATTCAAATAAACAACTTACAAAGAGACAATTTTAGACATTTTTCTTTTTTGACACATCACCACTTTTGATTATTTTTCATTTTTTAATTCTATTTTCTCTTCATTTCTCTCTCTCTCTCTCTCTCTCTCAATCTCACATTTGCCAATATTTCTTACTTTTTTACACATCTACTATTTGTGGCCCCCACACCCGTTATTTGAAAATTAAAAATATTTATTTTCCCAATTTGTTTTTAATCTACTACATAATATAATATAATTAAATTAAGGTTTAAATATGTATTTAGTCCTTGCAAATGTCTCTGTTTTTCGATTTAATCCATGCAAATATTTTTTTTAATTACGTCCCTGCAAAATAATTTTTTTTTGAATATGCCCTTCCGAAAGTTGGAATTTTAAATACGTCCCTGCAAAATAACTTTTTTTAAATACGTCCCTGCAAAATAACATTTTTATTGAAATACGTCCCAACAAAAAAAATTGTGATATTTTGCAGTGACGTATTTAAAAAAAAAGGTTATTTTGTAGGGACGTATTTAAAAAAAAAAAACTATTTTGCAGGGACGTATTTAAAAAGTTTATCTTGTAGGGACGTATTTAAAAAAAAGTCATTTTGCAGGGACATATTTAAAAAAAATTTTTTGCAGGGACTAAATCGAAAAACAGGGACATTTGCAGGGACTAAATACATATTTAAACCTTAAATTAATATTAAATGATCTACAATTAACTCCTATTTACTATCTAATCTAATCTAATCTAATATCTATCTAAATTACCCAAATAAAACTCTCTATTTACTTGACAACTCATCTAACTAAGGACAACATTGTAATTTACTATCACACAGTTTTTCAAATTTCTTCTCTCAATCCACTTTCTTCTCACTCCCACTTTTTTCCTACTTTCCCCTACTTTTTTTTTCCAATTTTCAAAATTCAAATCAAACCCACCCACTATCTACTATAAACTACTAATCAACTAAACTAATCAAATGGAATTACGAGATAACTGCACTGATATATAAAACACGGGATAACTGCACTGATATATAAAAAAAATACGAGATTAATATCTAAATATCTATTTATACAAACAAGCCACACTTAAATTGCCCAAACAAATCACACTTAAAAAAGACAACATTGTAATTTACTATCTCACTTTTTAAAAATTTCTTCTCCCAATCCACTTTCTTCTCACTCTTACTTTTTTTCTTACTTTCTCATACTTTTTTCTCAAATTTCAAAACTGTTCCGGACTAGGCCAAACCTCAAGAGAGTTGGGCCTGGCCCATTCCCGTAGTCCACGTAATCCAGTCCATACTCAAATCCGTAGTGCCTGTATCCAACGGTCCAGATCCAGACACCCGCATCCAACATCTCAGGTACAACATCTTCACTATAAATAGAGGTTCCGCCCTCCAGCCACGTTACACACACACACATTTTACTCATTCGCATCATTCTATTTTTCTTTATCTCTCCTTCTCTTTCTCTTATTGACTTGGGAGTCGGAGTCTTTTGCAGGTACCCCCACCCGATGTGGACATGCAAGCTACCTCGGACATCCCGAGCTCAATCTTCAACTCTTGGAAGCATATCTACTCAATCTTGTACCCCGGCCTCATCCGTACCAGGAGCCTAGGTACCGATCAATGGCGACCACAGTGGGAGTACAACAGTTAGCTTCCGGACTTCATCTACTCTTCTATCTTCGGATCTCCATTACTATATGAATTCTCTCTGATAGGCTACTTCTTTCCAAGGTAAGTCCCAAGCTTCAATCGATGCATCGGTTACTATCATCCCGTATCATCTGCAAGTTCAGCTCGCCTCCAAAATGGCTTGAGCCTATCTAATTTCCTCTTCGTCCTGGATCATCATCTCATCTCGGATTTTCATAGCTCGCCTCCAAAACGGCTTGAGCCCATCTAGCGACGGACTTTCTACCATCAACTGGTGGTTGGATCTCTACTTTGAACTCTTGAGCCTGACCTCAGATTTCTATTTCAGCTAGCTATCTTGCAACTGGCCAACAGCGGCTTCAACAGCTCTCTGATCTCCGAGCCCCGGCTCCATCAGAGGGTCCGAATAAAGAAATCCACAACGACTTCCTCCCAATTTCGCCCCGCGCGAGCCGACCTTCCCTCTGATCTCCGAGCTGACGAGCTCCATCAGAGGCCGAAGGTATCCCAATTTCGCCTCATGCGAGCCAACCTCTGCTTCCTGAGCTTCGCTCTCCATCAAAGGCAGAAGGGCGGGGGTCCATAGCGACTTCCGTTGGAGGAATCATTGGAGAGGGAGGCCCACAGTGGCCTTCCCATCTGTGAAGCCCGAGGCCGATCTCTCTCTGGCACTCAACCATTCTAGAAAAGGGGGCCCGCAGCGGCCTTCCCATTTGCGGTCTCTCAACGCCAGATTCCTTTCATTGCATCTATCCAGGTATTCTATTATTATGTTACATCCCCATCAGAATTCTATTATTACAGCTACTACGGATTTCTACTGATTATATTTACGACCGATTTCACATATCTCATCTCAGCGTCGGACTTATATTTTCTAACTCGATATTCAATTAGAATGAATCGAACATGCAAATAACACAAGCATTCAAAGAAAGACAGGCGAAGATAATCTTGAAGAAATTAAACGCTGTAACTAAGGCCGGAAAAGGGACGGCGCCCACTGTACTTTACAAATGAAAGTTTGCCCCGGACATGCCCGAGACCAACTACAAGCTTACAGCAAAAAGGAACAAAGGATCAATCCAAATTCTCCATGTTCTTCTCTCCCTCCACTCCGGCAGCATTCAGGTTGGCAGCGACGGTGGCAGCTGGGTCCCCTACCCCTTCGACAGCTTCACTCTTAGGGCCGGCTTGGTTCTCCACCGGGGAGGAGGCTGAGGCCGGATCATACAACACTTGGCCCTTGGAGACGATCTTTCCATCCTCTCCCTTGTTAGGAACTTGGAGAAGACTGGTGTCACGGGTAGGCTTGAGAAGAAGGGCCATCTGTAAGCAGCGCTTGAAGCCAGCCACGGCCCTAGTGGCGACCCTGTTTGTATGGCTTGCTTTATCTTTCTTCAAATTTTCTATCTCCTCAGCACTCTTCTTCTTCTCAGCCTCGACTGCGGCCAACTTCTCTCAAAGCGTTTGGAGGTCAACTTTCAGGGTTGGGATTTCTGCAATTTCCTTTGACTGCTGCCCGGCTTTGGAGTTGGCCTCGTCAAGCTATTTCTGAAACTCAGATAGTTTGCTCAGCTCGGCCTTCAGACTTCGGTTCTTTTCGAAATAAGCTACCAAATTACAATCCCGGTAAGTTTTTAAGTCGCGGGAACTGCGAATTAACTCACCATCTAAGTATCTATTGTGAGCTTCAAAGACAGATATCTTACCTCGGAGGCGGGCTGTTGTTTTCTCCACTATCAGTTCCTCCAGCTCCTTGAAGCCCTCTGCACCCATCCTGCCAACTCGGGCGCAAGCCTCGAAGTCGGCCATGGTAGCTTTCTCTTTGCCTTTCTTCTCTGTCCTCCTCTCTTCTTGACATTGTTTCTGCCTTTTCAGGATAGCAGGATCACCGTTGACGGCCTCAGGGTGGCCTCTTTTCTGGCCCTCCTTGACCGGCTCCGAGCTTGGCTTGGAGGAAGATTTGACGACAGTAGGAGAATTCACCTGAGACTTTTGCCTATCAGCAGCAGACTTGCCCTCAGTGGATTGGGACTTGCTCGCCACTTTTTCAGGGACGGGCTCGGATCTAGATCCTGAACCCATCTTCTTTTTCTCTGTTGTTTTCTTTTCAGGTTGCCTTTTGGGCACCTCTACTTGGACAGAAGTGTCGACATTGGCGTTCTCAAAGATGTAGTCAAGGTCGTCCATTTTACCTGAAAAATAAGAAAGATGGTCATAATCAACATCAGAAAGTACCTGAGACCAAGACGACAACAAAACATTGAAATTAAAGGTAAATACAGGAGGCGAAGTATCTCTTCAACTTGGCCTCGGAATTGGCCACGACATCAATCATGGAGCCGCAGTGGAACTTCAAGCCTTTTTTGGCTAGCTCTTTCCCCCACTTGCTAATCAGCTTATACGACTCCGCGTCCTCCCCGGTCAGCAAGTTCGGCTTTACGATGTAGGACTTGGTCTCAATCTCCTCCCCGTCCCGAACAAAATGTTCCCAGCTGCACGACAACGGGAAATGCACCCTAGTCAGCTCCTTCCCCTCGTAATCAACAATGGAACGTTTGACTGCATTGTTTGAAGCCTTGACAAAGAAGAAATTCAGTTTGAAATCCTTGTTGGAATCGTTTGCCGAAGCAAAGTACGATCACTCTGTATTACCCCGCAGGCCGAAGTGCTCTTGTCTCCTACCACCTGAACCCGGCTCTGACGAGTGGAACACGTTGAAAAAGCAGAAGAAGACCTTTGCTGAAGGGATGGATCCTCCCAAGGTGCTCCATGACCAGCTCGAACCCGCGCATAAATCCCCAGCAATTTGGGTGTAGCTGGAAAGGGGCCACGTGCAGGTAATCGAGCACGTCCTTCTGGAATTTGCTTAACGGAATCCGAACTCCCATGGTCTCCAGCACGACTCCATAGAAGAAAAATCCCATCCCGTCATGCTCAGTGCACGCCGACATGCCACCAGCCTCCATTTTTGGTCGGTTGGAGCAACAATGAACCACTCGAAGTAGGACACCGGTTTGTCCAGCTTCAATTTTGGGCAGATCCCACAAATCCTCTTAGATACCCAATCATATGCTTCTTCGACCATTCTCTCATCTTCCTCTGCAACGACCTCGGCCTCCTGAGCTTGGGAACCAACCTGGGCATTCTATTCTACAGTGTTCTCTTCAACGGTGCCTTCCGAAACCTTCTTGACGAACTTCCTAGCCGATGCTCCCGAGATTGCAGGAGAGTCCACATAGGTGGAAGAAAGCAAGGACGAAACTCCCTTGGGGGCTGGTATTGGCTCTCCAGTAGCCGACCTCCTTAAGATTGGTTTACCGGGTGGAATGAAGGGTTGTGTTTCCTCGCTCTTGGATCGGACCATTATCTACAAGGGGAGGATGGCACTGTCACTATCTAACTCTATCCTTCTACATCTATTTATCTAAGTGACTAAGGCTAAAGCGGTACCGATTACGGCTTGGCAACACCGAGGCCGGTTCGTCTCCTCCCCTTGAGGTAGGCAGCGACGGTCGCCAGAACCGCGACATCCGCCGCGGTCAAAAAGATGCTACAACTAAAATACTATGCAAGAAAGAAAACTAACCTCTGTGCAGGTACTTTTGGATGTCGGTTTGAATTTTGGTCTCGTCTCAACAAAAAACCCAGAAATCGCTGGCGGTGGACAGTGGCGTTGATCTCGGACGCTGGTCGAGAAATGCTGATTTCGCAGAGCTCAAGTGTCTCAGAAGATGCAAGGGTGCGCGAATGAGCCCTCAACTCGCCTTATATAGGGGCGAGATACGAAGCGTCAGGTCACATCAATGCATCCTTTCAGTCCTGCTCGACCAACTACTCTCGGTTTCACCAAGCGGCGAGTCTCTGCTCCCCTCTCGTTGGATAACATGTGGCAGACATTACTTCAAAGCAACAATCTAGTCAAGCGGAGGCCGACATCATACTTCTCCCGTCCCCGACTTGGGGGGCCACTGTTCCGGACTGGGCCAAACCTCAAGAGAGTTGGGCCTGGCCCATTCCCGTGTCCAGGTAATCAAGTCCATACTCAAATCCGTGGTGCCTGTATCCAACAGTCCAGATCCAGGCACCCGCATCCAGCGTCTCAGGTACAGCATCTTGCCTATAAATAGAGGTTCCACCCTCCAGTCACGGTACACACACACATTTTACTCATTCGCATCATTCTATTTCTCTTTATCTCTCCTTCTCTTTCTCTTATTGACTTGGGCGTCGGGGTATTTTGCAGGTACCCCCACCCGATGTGGACATGCGAGCTACCTCGGACATCCCGAGCTCAATCTTCAACTCTTGGAAGCACATCTACTCAATCTTGTACCTCGGGCTCATCCGTACCAGGAGCCTAGGTACCGATCAAAAACTTTAATCAAATCCAATGCACTGATATTTTTTTTTGACAGAAACTGCGCTGATATATAAAAAACACGAGATAACTGTACTGATATATAAAAAAAGATAAGATTAACATCTAAAAAAACAACAAGACTTAATGGCTATTTAAACTACTGATTACTTTTTAAAACACTTGTAACAAATATTTGTCACTAATACCTATAAAAAGACAAATAATTTTCACGGATAAATAATAAAACACGGGATAAATATCTCTTTGATATCTACTATCTATCTACTATCTATTTATCTAATCTAATCTAATATCTATCTATTTATTCAAACAAACAACACTTAAATTACCAAAACAAACCTCCTTATTTACTTGACAACTCATCTAACTAACGACAACATTGTAATTTACTATCACATTTTTTTTCAAATTTCTTCTACCAAAGCACTTTCTTCTCACTCCCACTTTTTTTTTCAACTTTCTTTTTCTTTTTTATTTTTCAAAATTTGAATTTCAAATCAAAACCCACCCACTTTCTTTTCCCACTATCTACTTTTTTTTGACAATATCCCACTATCAACTATAATCTACTAATCAACAAAAATAATCAATTGAAACTATTAGATAACTGCACTTATATATAAGAAACACTAGATAACAGTACTGATATATAAAAGAACACGGGATAACTGCAAAGATATATATAAAAACACGGGATAGCTGTACTGATATATAAAAAAACACGGGATAACAGCACTAAAAAAACATTGCACTGATATATATAAAAAAGAACACAGGATAAATGCACATATTGTTTTTAAATGATACTTTTACATTTTAATATTTATCTATTTTTTTATTTGAGACTCATTTTTTATATAATTTAAATTTTTCTTTTTTTCCCCGGGGTACTGAGACTAATTAAATTATGTCTAAGTTCATTCATGAAAAGACACGCATCACCCGTCCACCAAAAAAAAAAGACACGCATCACCTGTGCGTATGCACGGGTATCCTACTAGTTGTATTGTATAACTTATATAACATTGTTGCTTAGATTTCATAGTTTGATAATTGGGGTATGAATTAAGAGACATATGGACACTTATGTAGACAAATTTGATCAAAAAAAAAAAAAATAGAGCGACAAATATTGTTAAACCTTAAAATCTACCTGTTCAGTTTTGATGTACAGGAGAATAAGAAAGCTGGAAAATGCCCAATGTCCCTAAATCTTTCTTTTTGACAGAGCACATAAACAAACCTCATCTGATTATTCTAAAAATGCCATCTCATTAAAAATTAAAATAAAATATTAAAAGAAATAGTTGTTTCACTCTCAAGACCACTATATTCATCACCAAGTTTTTCTTTTTGGACATCCGAGTCCCCCCTTTTTTTAGCTAATGATTGTATTCCTATTCGGACTTCGGTCCACATGAATAACTGATTCTTTTCAGGAACTCGTCTGCTTCGCAAAGAACGCTGATCGAGGTAAAGGTCGGGCCCTTGCACCGATCTCTCATGCGAGCTTCTTCACTCTGTGTTCATTCCAAGCTCTGCACTTGGTGAACCGGACCGAATGAAGTTGTTGCATCAAAAACACACGTAGAGCAAGTGTACTCTCTTGCAGAAGTAGTATAAAAGATATCGTCTCTACCGGAATTAATTAATAAGTACCAAACTACTTAAGATTAATTTTTATTTAGACGAACGAATGTTTGGTGGTTATAGAAACTAAAATAAGAAGAAATAATTAACAATAATAAAAATGCAAGGTTAATTAGTAGAGAGAGGCCTAGGGTCACTGTTTCACTTGCAAGCTTCGATTCCTCTATGTCTAATTCTACCCGAATTCCTTTATTTTTATTCATTTACCAATCCCTTTACTAAAACTATTAATCCGTTTGGTCATTCGTGATTAGTATTCTTTTTCCTAAATCAACCATTGTTTGGTCATGCAAGAATTTAAATTCAAGAAAAGCATAAAGAACAAAAAGGTTGAATGATTGGAAGACTAAATTAAAGTTTGGTCATGCATTAATTATAGTCTCAATTATCCTATAGGTCCACTAACTAGTTGTAGTATGGTCGCTAATCAACTACTTGATTATGAACAAGTAAAGGGTTGTCAATCCTAGTTATGTGATAAAGGCAATAGTATAATATTAATTGAAATAAAAACTAGTAATTCAAAGTATAAACTAAAACATAAAAAGGTCTCTAAACTTGCAAGATCCACCGAAGACTCTAGCAGAGGATTTAGCTATCCATAGTTATCAAGAACACTGAAATAAAATTAGGAGTCATAAATTACAGAGATTAAAATAACCCAGAATAGAGGAATTTCTGATCATCGGTATTTAGTCTCATTTTTCTGCTTCAGAGCTCTCTCACGGTGTTAAGAATAGGTACCCAAAACCTCCTTTGTGCGTCGGTCACTGTGTGGCTTCCTCTTTTACTCTTCTGTTTCTGCCGCCTCTGTGTGTCTCTTTCTCCTTTACTATATGCGTTCTTTTCTCTCAATTGGATGAAGTCTCCCCTTTTTTTACATTTGCGTGTTCCTTTATATAGCCATCACCAATATTCACGTGACGCCTTTCTCCTTGTTTTTTTTGGTCCAAAGTTGTTTGATTAATGAAATCGGGCAAGGCCCAAACCAACACAATTCAACAGAGTTCACTAGCCCAATGAGGGACTTACAATACCAACAACTAGAGAAAATTCAAACAAATGACTTAGGCCCAACCGGGAAACTAGAAGACCAACAAACTAAAAAACAAGAAAGGCCCAACAAGACCCACAACGTGGCTACGACTAAAACGGCAAAAGAAACCTAAAAACAGCAAAGGTTCTTCTTCTCCAATATACCCTAATTCGGCAACAAAAGGTCAGCAACTTCAATTCCTCATCAATGTCAACACCAACCATCACGAAATACTCCATACCTACCCTTCTCGCAGTAATGATTCAAAAAGAAACTTCCAACCACCCATTGATTCAACAATCAACGAAAAAGATTATGGCAGTCCTTGACAATCGCCATATGAAGAGGAGGAGGGGGAGCTGCCATCCAATTTCCGGTGAGACAATCATTCAACATTAAGCTTGCAATCGTGTGAGTAGATACATTCCCTTCTCTTGAGACCCAGGTAAATCTACAGTGACTAAAACTCTTCTTAAGATCTTGGATATCAACAATTATACCTTTGATTTCTTCTTTAACTTTGTTTCCTCTGCACATTTCAACAAGATCCAAGGAATTTGACTCAAAAATGGCAGAGGATACCCCAAGATTCGCAGCTAGAACCAAGGCGTCTCTCAACCCTAAAGCTTCTGCAACAAGAATAGTAGGCGCGAAGATCTTCTTAGCCGCAGCAGTGACCATGGTACCATTCGAATCTCTGCCAATCACCCCTATTGCTCCTTTACCCGTTTCTTTTATAAAAGCTGCATCACTGTTAAACTTAATAGAAAGTGTGCGAGGAGGCCTCCACCCTTTGTTAACCAGGATATTTAAAGATTGAATTGGTGGGTTCTGGGTAGGAATAGAATCGCCAGCTTGAAGGAATTCAAAACTTGAAATATTTATCTGAAAAATAGTGCCAAGAGGGTTTGGGATGCTTCCATTGAAGACCACATCATTCATCGTCTTCCAAATTGTCCAGAGGGAGAAGAACAGCTTACTGACCAAGTCCTTAGCAGAATCCCCTTGCAACTCAAACTGATTAATTTTATCTAAAATCCACAGTAGAATAGTAGTCAAACCCATCTTACTAGGGTTAGGGCCAAGTTGGAGGGCAAACTAACATGGCTCAATCCATGGACAAAATAGAAAAACATGCTCAATAGTCTCATTTTCACACTTACAAATGGGACAGATAGCACCTTCTCCTTTATCCAATTTAGCCCATGCACCTTAACTCTACCCCACTCAGTTGGAATGCCCAAATATTTACCTGGGTTATTCCAAATGGGGATAGAGGTAATTGTTGTCAAGCTTCCCCTTAACTCATTGCTGATCTTTGCACCACAAATTATTCCTGATTTAGATGTATTGATCATCTGCCCAGTGGCTTGAGTGAATTTATTGAGAATGGATATGATCTGATAAATATCTGCCTTGTTGTCACTTGAAAAGAGAATGGCATCATCTGCAAACAAAAGGTGAGTGAGAGCAGGGGGAGATGGTGCCAATTTGATACCATTCTTAGTTTTCTTCTTTAAGTAATGGAAAGCTTCATGGGCAACCACCAAGTTGTCCTGAATGAGCCTTCCACTAACAAAAGCACTCTGCTGAGGGGTGATAATGTCACACAAACAAGGTTTGAGTCTACTGACTATAATTTTGGAAATGACTTTATATAAAAAGTTACAACAACTGATTGGTCTTAAATTATTTATAGACTCTGGGTTAGGCACTTTGGGAATCAAGACAGCAATAGTATGATTCAGACTATCCCCCAATTCACGAGTTTGAAAAAAAAAAATTAACTGCCAAAATGACATCATTTTTAATAATTTCCCAGTTTTTTTTGAAAAAATAGTCCATTCAAGCCATCAGGGCCAGGCGCTTTATGGGGACCCAAATCAAGCACTGCTTTTTTAATATCAGAGTCAGAAACTTCCATTGTAAGTTTCTGATTCATCTCATTTGTGATACACAATGGAACTACATTGAGACAATCATCCACATTTGTGGCATTTTCAGGAGCATAAATATCAGCAAAATAGTCTCTAATACCTTCCATAACAGCTTCTTGTCCTTCTAGCCATCTTCCTTCTTAATCTACTAATCTCTGTAGCTGCATTTCTAAAAGTCTTCTTGTGCCACCTAGACAGTTTATCTTTGCATGAGGGAACATTTTCTTTCCATCTGTGCCAAACATTAGGATTAGTGCTCTGCCAACCCCCATTCACTGTTTCCCTGCAGTCATTATGATCCTCCCAAAATGCCTCATACTTAATAGATCTCCCACTCAGAAGATTTGGTTTTGGCTGCAGAACAATAGGAGCATGATCAGAGTTAATAATTGGCAGAGATAGGGCAATGGCATGAGGATACAACTGCCTCCAAGACCAATTAGCTAACACCATATCTATCCTCTCCCTAGTAACAAAGCCATCTCTAGGGTTGCTAAGCCAAGTGTACTTGCAACCTTTCAGCTCAAAATCAAACAGCTCTGCTTCATTTATGAACTCTCTGAACCTCTCAATGCGCCCTGCTTCCACTGGTCTTAAACCATCCTTCTCAAGAGTAGAATCCATCTCATTAAAATCTCCCATACAACACCACAGAGCACCATTAATAGGTCTAAGTTGAAGTAACCTAGACCATAAGCTTCTCCTTGCAGCAATAGTTGGATTACCATATGTTGCACCCCGAAAAATCCTTTGGAGGGATTTCTCTTCGCACAACATGAATTGGAGTCGCCACCAATATTTTTTTAGAGGTAAAACATTGAAAAAAACCTTTCTTGAAAGACAATGGTCCTTGGAACCACGAGATTTGAGTTCGGGGGTCGGTTATGCATGGGGAAGGTACGAGCACCGCACACATCCTTTCTACTGAAAGGGAACCTCGATTTGACGTGTGATTTAAAAGGTTGATTTAAGAAATGCTTTGTTTTTATCTCTATTTATCTCTCCTTACTTTATGGAAAAACTTAAGGAAAATTTAATCTTTTGCGCTTGACGGGAGGGCACCGTGCCTACGTATCCTGGGGAGGGAATCAAAGCAACGTAGTTCTTGTTTTCGAAAATTGTTTTGTTTTTAGAAATTGCCTTGTTTTGGAAAAGGGTTTGTTTTTTTTGAAAAGAAAATGGTTTTTATTTGTCGTGCTTGACGGGAATGTGACCCGCTCCTACGTATCTCCCAGTGCGATGGAGAATTCAAAGCTTACGTAGTTCTCGGTTGTCGAGAAAAGGTTTTTATTTTTTAGTTGTTTAATTTGTGAAAATTAAATGTTCACAGTGATCAAACAACAAAGGTTTCGAGTGATCACCACTAGCATCCCATTATTGACGATCGTGCAAGCAAAGGCTTTGCATTATCCTCAACAAAGTTTTTAATTTGTGAAATGAGAGTTCTTTTGAAAAATGAGTGTTCATGATAATCAATTGAGCAAAGACTCCAAGTGATCACCACTAGCACCCCATTGTTGACAATCGTGCAAGCAAAGGCTTCGCATTATCCTCAACAAAGTTTGATTTGTGAAAAATAGTTTGAAATTGTTTTGAGAAGAAGTGAAGTTGTTTATCAATGATTATGTAAATGCAAAAAAAATGTTTTGAAGTTGGAACGTTACTAACGAGTAACAAGTTGTTCTTTGTATGCAACATGGTTTTGAAGTTTTGGAGAGTTACTAACGAGTAACAATTGGTGGAAATCAAAACAAGCAAATTGTGAACACCAATTCAACATTTTAATGCACCACAACAATTTAATGCATCAAGGCTCTAAGTGGCCTATCCTTTGCCAAAACTTCACAAGCTTCAAACAACAATTTACATTAAACTCAAAGAGCAAAGAAAGCATGATTAAACTTGAGGATGCATCAAGGTCATTGGAGACCAATCATGTGCGCAAATTCAATTGTTTATAGACCCCTTTTTGCTCACATTTCACAAGCACATCAAGTGGGAATTGAATTTTTAAATGCTTACAAGCATAGGCATCAAGGTTGAAGTAACCTATCTCTTGCCAACTTAGCATAACCCAAGATCATTTGTGGACCATAAATGAACCAAAACCCAAATTCATTTTCTCAAATCACAAATTAATCATCAATTTATTTCAACAAGTCAACCAAATCAAGCAAGCAAATGACACTAGCAAGACTTAGGAACATTTATTCACAAGATCCAAGCGATCAAACACCAAAATCAACAACTATTCATATTTTTTGATTTTTGTGAAAGTAAGAAGGCATGAAAAATGAATATTTGCAAAATCAAACAACATGTTTGGACATGGGAACTTCAAAATCAAGCCCCAATAACAAGATTGCATAAAGAAATGCATCAAAACTCGATTAACCCTATTTTTATACTAAAGGTGCGAAACATTCATAGCTTCCTAACACAATTTTATTTCACAAAATGCAACAAGCAAAATGATAACAACACAAATCACAATTTATTCAAGGGTGAGAAGCAATCTCAAACACCCAAGCCTCCCTAAGTGCTTGTCAAAATGTTTGAGACACCTCTCACCAACATCAACAAATCAACAATATAACAACACTAAAATGCATGAAGATGGTAGGATGAAAAATTAGAAACATGATATCTACATTTTGATGCAAAAAAGTTGAAGATGATGCTAGGTTTTAAGAAGTTTACCTCAAATCCAAGCTAAGGAATGACTAATATGAAGAACAAGACCACAAATCAACTTGAATCTTCACCAAACTTCAATGAAACCCACGAAATGCTTGCTTAAAAATGCCCTTTGATGATGCAAGTTTGAATTAAATTAGGAGAGAAGGAAGATATATGAAGTAGGAGTTAATATGAGATGGAAAATGGAAGTGAAATGAAGAAAAATGGAGGAGGGAGTGGTTGTTGGTGGTTTCGGCCAAAGGAGGAGAGGAGAGGAGAGGTTTGTGTGCTAGGGTTTTGTGAATGAATTGTGAGGCCAAAATCTTTTTTTTTTTGTGAGGTGAGGTTAATAGGGTATATATAGAAAGCAATTAGGTTTAAGGGTAGTTAGGTCATTGTGCACTAGTTGTGCTCTAGGATTTGATTTTAATTTTGAATCAAAGGCTAGGATTGAGGCTCACATGGATTGAGGACATTGAGAAAACACAAAATGAGAGAATAGAGAGGGATAGGCGCATAAATGGGAGGGGTCCTTGGTGACCAAGTTTTGCTAGTTGTCATCTTGTACTATTGTACTATTATATGACCATTCCATTATCCCTTCATTTTTGATTATTCTTCTTAGGATAATTGTACAAAAATACACCCAATTTAGGCCACATACTAGGAATCTTAGGAATATGCCATTTTATGTGATCACCATGACCAAAAATGTCATAAAAATCACATCTTGGAACTTTTTGTAGAATATTCCCTTTTGATCCTTTTTTTGAAATTTTGTGCACAATGTATGCATGCATGCGCATACATACATACATGACCAAAAATGTTTTGCCTCAAATAAATTTCTCTAAAATTGCACAAAGATTCTTGATGAGAAATTATCTTATTTTTGACAATGACCAAAATACCCTTTTGCCCTAAAAACCTTGTTTTTTAACAACAAATGCATTTCCACTCTAACAATGAATTTAAAAGCCCTAGAATGACTTTTAAAACCCAAAAATGCATGCACAATGCTCTTCACTCTTCAAAATAAAACCACACTTCTCAATTTATTTATTTTTGCGGAAAATTAGGGTTTTAAACCTAGGTGGACAAAATTAGGGTATGACACCATACACAAAGGTAGCCTCAAAAATATTTCCTATTCTCCTCTCTTTGGCTCCAAAATGTATAAAATTCTGACTGAACTTCAACACTTGGAGCTCATAATAACCATTCCAACACAATGCTAGTCCACCAAATTGGCCCCTAGCTTCAACACAGAACCAATTTTGAAATCTAAATCTCCTCTTAACACGATCCACTCTCTCCTTATGAGCCCTAGTCTCCATAAGGAAGAGTATGGCAGGCTTTTTACTAGAAATAAGATCATTAAGCTCTCTATTTGTCGTGGTCGCTACCAAGCCACGAAAATTCCAACTTATGCAAGTCATTGCTTTCAAGGGGGCAGGGACTTGCCTGCCGCCTCTTTTTTTGTGTAACTTCCAACAGAATATGACCTTCTACTATTGATTCCTCTATCTCAATAATCTTCCCTACCTTCTGTAAGATAGTTGTAGAGTTTAAGCTGTTCATGTACTCTAGAGGTAGATTGTGCACTTGAATCCAAAACGGATTAAAGTCAAAACAGATCTCATGAGGGGTGACTTCAGGTATCCAAAATTGGATGCACATAAGATGATTAAGAAAGAACCATGGAGCTCTGTCCATCACCTCTTTGCAATGGTTCTCATGCTCAAAAGTAAACATGAATCTGTTTTTTCCCAGATCTGTAA
Source organism: Astragalus glycyphyllos (assembly GCA_963573325.1). Lineage (NCBI taxonomy): Eukaryota > Viridiplantae > Streptophyta > Magnoliopsida > Fabales > Fabaceae > Astragalus > Astragalus glycyphyllos. The sequence goes on from OY754308.1 coordinate 23,763,697, forward strand.
TTTGTAGATTTTTCTACATAGACCAAACTTTTGTTATTGCTTCTTTTACTGCAGTACCATTCTGAGCTCTTGTTGTTAACAGTTTACCCACTAAGGTTTTTCTTGCTACTGACAAGTTCATTGGTTTTGCAGGGACCAAGATCTCATGGACCTCCTCTGGGTTACTCTGGTGGGAAGCTTGAGAAGATGAACTAGCAGCCATTTCTATCAGCTAGGATGAAAGTATGGGGATAGGGTTGGTGGAACTTTGGTGCAAGATGTAGTAACTGAGGTTCTACGACAATTTATGAATAATGTGGGTTAGGGTTATATCTGGTTTAGATCTGGTTTTGTTATTGGCTATGATATTAATTGGTTATGTATATATTTTTGGCTTCGTTGATAGCTGGTTTATCTTTACTGTTGCAATGTTGTGTTGTTTTTAGGTCGATCTGTATAAGATATGTTTTTAGGAGGCTAACTCGAGGGTGGGTTGTTTAGGGTTATGGGAAAAGACCGAAGTGTTGTAAACAAGATTAAGGTTAACAGGAAGGTTTTGGGGTGGGTCAATGGTGGTGGGTCATCTAGTGAACAGTGTGGTGACGAGGATAACGAGAAAACTTGAACGGTGGAGAATGGAGTAACGAACAGAGTGTGATGAAACGAAACCTCCAAAAAGGAAACAGCGCCCTTGAAGGGAACACAAACCCTAGCTAAACCCTAGCAGAGCCAACAAACGGGAACAGCGGAATGTCTAAAAGGACATTGTGAAAGAGATTAAAAAGATATGCCTTTCTCCTTGTTTGACTTTTTACTATTCAATTAAATCATGGGCCTTATCCATCAAATCCTCCTCAACACTTCTTCAAGCCCTTTAATTACTTGCCTTCTTGCTTGTAGCTGGACATGGCTTAATTTCCTTTCTCTTGCAATTAGCAAATGCCTCTTTCTAATGCAAGCCTGACATATATATATATATATATATATATATATATATATATATATATATATTTTTTCTAATTAAGTCAGTAATTAGAAACAAATGCCTCTTTCTATTGATATTTTCTTACTTTCTGCAAAAACAAAGAACAAATTAAGTCAGTAATTTATCTAATTATATATTTGTTCTAAAAATGATTCAAAAATATCTCTAAAAAATGCACTAAATTGGAGTTTATCAACTCCCCCACACTTAACATTTGCTTGTCCTCAAGCAAATTCTCTGGCTCAACAAAATTTTCAAATAAGTAATAGAGAAAGCCAAATAACGGACCCAAAGTTGGAAGCACAATGACAGACAATAGACAATATAGCTCAAATGAGGTGTCAAAAGATTGCCCAATTAGAGGCTCAAGTCCCTGAAGAATACATTTCTGTGAACAAGGGCACTCACTCACAATCTCTCTAAGTGTTTAGGGACTAGGGAAAATATACACTCAAGTTTCAACAAAATGCACATTACCATATGTTTGTAATTTGACCAAATCTTCACTAAATAGTTCACATGCATGCAAAAGATGGGGTGTTATGGGTTGTAATGAGGCCAAGGTTAATTTGAGCAGGGTAGGAAATAAGAATAAAGGGATAATCAAAGGGCTAAAAACAAGAAACAAATTGTAACCTTTGAAACCAAATATGAAGCTCCTATCTATTTTACAAATTTTGTCCAAACTCCAAATTGATTTCCCTGCCATTCTTCACTCTTTTTCTATTGAGTCAATTCTTTTTGATTTGCTTTTTCTCTTGAGTATGCTTTTTTTACTTTTGATTTTCCTTTTCTCTTTAGTAGGCTCTTTTTGATTTGCCTTTTCCTCCTTCTTGATTTCTTTCTTCTCTTTTTTTTCTCAACTTCTCCCTATTTCTATATTTTTCTTAGGAGGAAAAGGTACTTGTAACCACATTAGTCACTCCTATTTTGTTTTTATGTCTTGATGAGATAGACAATTAAAACACAGGACAAAATTGTAGCTTTCAATAGTTGCTCCAAATTTAATTTCAAATGGTTACCACTAAAAATATAAAAGAAAAAAAATTATTTCTAGTTACCATAGAAAAAAATATAAAAAATAGGCTCAAAGCGGGCCACTAGTGGATAAATTCAATAGACAACTCTGAGGCCAGAAAAATACCTAAATCCCCAAATCTTTTTACATGATAAAAATCATTTTTCTCCTTGAAATGGTCAAAAGATAAATTCTAGAATGTAGCAAATTGGGAAACACACTCATAGAAAGAAAAAGGGTAAAATTTTATGATTTAGTATCAATCCCCTTATGAATGCTCAAATCTCACATTTAGAAGCTAGTTCACAAAAAGTACTCACGAGGGAGAAATGCTAATTATCAGCTTCCTAAGGACATCCTCACAGTTACAATGAAGCACAAGTCTGTCAAGTAAATTAATTATGGGATCCCCTAAAGGCAAAATCTCGATTTTTTTCAACTTTAAGCAGAATTCATTCAAAGCAAGCCAGAAAAAATGCTATTAACATATACGGTGTGTATGTGCATTAAAAAAGATCAAGTGACAAAAATAACTCTCCTCCCCCACACTAAATGAAGCATGATCCTCATGCAAAATGATCATATAGAAACCAAAAGAAATAAATGAGAGAGAGGATAAGAGTGACTTCCTTGAGAGATCTTGTAGTCCGAGCTTATCCCTAAAAACAAAAACAAAAAAACAAAAAAAAAACAAAAAAAAAGAGAAAATAAAACACAGATTGCCTCCCGCGAAGCGCTTGTTTAACGTCTCGAGCCTGACGGTATTATGGTCAATCCTTGAGGGCAGTGACATTGCTCACATGTAGTAGTCTTTCCTCAAACTGCTTCACACGCTGGCCATTAAAGGAGACATCCCAATGGAGTTTTAAAAGCAGTTCTATAGGTCCATAGTGCATCATCAAGTTTCAAAGACCAGTCTTTTCTTGATGCACTAACTGTCTTCTCTAAAATCCTTTTCAGCCCTCTGTTTGAAATTTCAACTTGCCCACTAGTTTGTGGGTGGTAAGGAGTTGCTACCTTATGAGTGACACCATATTTGCTCAAAATATTTTCAAATTGTTTATTACAAAAATGAGTGCCACCATCACTAATAATGGCTCGAGGAGTACCAAATCTGGAAAAAATATTTTTCTTTAAAAATTTCACCACCACCCGAGCATCATTAGTGGGTAAGGCTACAGCTTCCACCCACTTAGACACATAATCTACAGCAACAAGAATATATTGATTTGAAAAAGATTTAGGGAAGGTCCCAATAAAGTCAATACCCCATACAACAAATTTTTCACAAACCAAAATATTGTTTAAAGACATCTCTTGAAACCTAGAAATGTCGTCACTCCTTTGACAACTATCACAAGGTTTCACCAATTCATGAGCATATTTAAATATAGTAGGCCAATAAAAACAACATTGCAAAACTTTATATGCAGTTCTATTTGGGCCAAAGTGGCCACCTACCTCTTTAGAATGACAATGCTCAAGAATAGAAGTTAACTCATCCATAGGCACACAATGCCTAATAACCTTGTCTCCACATACTTTAAATAGGTAAGGGTTATCCCACAAGTAGTGTCTAGCATCAGAAATTAATTTATTCTTTTGCTGAAAAGAAAAATCAGGGGAAACAACCTTACTCACCAAGTAGTTGACAATGTTAGCAAACCAAAGAATAGTAGAAATAGCTAAAAGTCCTTCATCAGGGAAAACCTTCTTGATCTCCCCATCATTTGAGGCCTGCATCACACTATGGTCAAGCCTTGAGAGGTGGTCAGCTATAAAGTTCTCTGAGCCTTTCTTGTCTCTAATCTCGAAGTCAAACTCTTGTAGCAACAAGATCCACCTGATTAACCTGGGTTTTGCATCCTGTTTTCCAAACAAATATCTAATAGCAGCATGATCAGTATAAACAATAACTTTAGAAAGAACAAGGTAATGACGAAACTTGTCAAAAGCAAATACTACAACTAGCAACTCTTTCTCTGTGGTAGTATAATTTCTCTAAGCATCATCAAGAGTGCGACTAGCGTAGTAAATGGTATAGAATACCTTATTCTTTCTTTGGCCCTAAACAGCCCCCATAGCAGTATCACTAGCATCACACATAATTTCAAAGGGAAGCGACTAATATGGGGCAACAACAACAGGGACACTAATTAATTTTTCTTTTAAACAATTAAAAGCCTTCAAACAAGTGTCAAAAAAATCAAAAGTGGCCTCCTTAACCAAGAGGTCAGTCATACGCTTTGTAATTACCTAAACCTTTGCAGGATCAACTTCATTGCCTCTGGTGAACACCTTGTGTCCCAAAATAATGCAATCTTGCACCATAAATTGACATTTCTCCTAATTGAGCACTAAATTAGTATCCCTGCATCTCTGTAACACTGAATTCAAGTTATGTAAACAGTCCTCATAAGAGGATCCAAAAATAGTAAAATCATCCATGAATATCTCGATGCATTTTTCAACCAAGTGGCAGGGGCATTACATAAACCGAATGACATCTTTTTATATGCAAATGTTCCATATGAGCAAGTAAAAGTAGTTTTTCTTGATCTTCAGAAGCCACTGGTATTTGCAAATAACTGGAATATCCATCCAAACAACAACAATAATCATGACATGCTACTCTCTCAAGCATTTGATCAACAAAGGGAAGGGGGAAGTGATCTTTCTGGGTGGCATCATTTAATTTTCTATAATCAATGCACATACGCCACCCGGTAGTTTTCCTAACTACAATTAATTCATTTTTATCGTTCTCCTCCATCATAGTAGTACCTCCCTTTTTTGGAACACATTGAACAGGACTTACCCACTTACTATCAGAGAAAGGATAGATGATACATGCGTCAAGAAGCTTAATCACTTCCTTTTTTACCACCTCTTTCATGTTAGGATTGAGGCGGCATTGAGGTAGTGCCCGAGGTTGGAAATCATCCTCCATATAAATCTTGTGAGTGAAAATTGAGGGCCCGATGCCTTTTATATCATGAATAGACCAACCAAAGGCCTCTTTGTTGGCCCTTAATACCCTCAAAAGCTTATCCTCCATGGTGTCTGTCAAATCTGTAGAAATAATCACAGGCAAAGAGGAATTTAATTCAAGCTCAATAGCCTATTCAATTGAAGGTTTGGGATTTGGACTATTACCCCATTCCAATTCCTCAAATCTATAGGTACTTCAATTTTTCTGAGGGTGGTGAGCCTGCAAAAACATTAAGAACTCTTCTTCCTCACCACCTTGCAATATGCCAAGTCCCTGCACAGTACGTACTTTTTCTAGAGGGTCCTGAATTCTAAAATCATCAAAACTTTCAGAGGTAACCACATCATTAATATCCATAGCTTGAATAAAATTACAAGAAGCAAATGAGGAAGGATTTTTCAATGAGTTCAAGGCTTGAAATACAACTTCCTCATCTCCAAATCTCAAAGTCAATTTTCCCTGTTGAACATCAATTAAGCTTTTTCCTGTAGCTAAGAAAGGACGCCCAAAAATAATTGGGACTTCCTCATCTTCTTCCATATCCAATACAACAAAATCTACAGGGAAAATAAACTCATCAACCTTAACTAAAACATCTTCCACCACTCCACGCGGGTGGGCAATTGATCTATCAGCTAACTGCAAAGTGATGTTAGTAGGATGGGGTTCCTGCAGACCAAGCTTTATAAAAACAAAAAAGCATCAAATTTATACTTGCTCCTAAATCAAATAATGCCTTTTCAAAATGAGAGTTACCAATTGTAATAGGAATAGTAAAACTACCTGTATCTTTAAGCTTAGGTGGTAACTTTTTTAGAACTATAACAGAACATTCCTCATTAAGTCTAACTGTCTCAAAGCCTTCTAACTTCCTTTTGTTAGAAATAATTTCTTTTAAAAATTTGGCATATTTAGGCATTTGAGCAATAGTTTCAGCAAAAGTAATGTTGATATGCAATTTCCTAAATATTTCTAGAAATCTAGCAAACTACTTATCATGCTGCTCATTTTTTAGTCTTTGAGGATCAGGCACATTTACCTTTGCTTGCTCATATTTCTCCGTTAACTTTTTGCTTTCCTCATAGGTGCTCCCCTCAGTAGGAGCTTGTATTTCTTTCTCGGGCGCCTGCCCATCTTGATTGTTTTCTTGAACCAGCTCCTTGCCACTCCTAAGAGTGACAGCCTTGCAATGCTCATTTCTTGGATTAGGCTCAGTCTGTGTAAGCAGTGAGCCTTGAGGCCTTTGAGATAACATAGTAACGATACTTGAAAGTTGGCTACCTATGGCTCCCATTTGGCCTTCGAAGCTTTCTATTTTGTTGTTCATGGTTCAAATTTGTCCCTCCAAGCTTCCAATTTTCTCATTAAATTTTCCCTCCAGGCCTCCAAACACATCATTGGCGTCTAGCTTCTTCTCCTTCTTGCCTTTGCACATGTGGAGGCCTATAGGAATTTGAGTTTTTCCCCTTTTGTTGTCCTCCCGAAGAGAAATTGGGGTGATTTCTCCATCCCGGATTGTAAGTGTTTGAATAAGGGTCATTTTGGCTCCAGTTGGAATTCTGAACATAATTGGCCTCTTCAGTTGAAGTTGCTGGTCGGCCTTGTGCTTTTATCAAATCTTCAATGGATTGCAGCCTCTCATTAGTCTTGTTCATGTAATTGGCTAAAACACGCATGCACAGATGTCCAACCTTTTCCATGTATCTAACTAAAGAATCTTGCATACCAAGCCTTAACTCACTTTTCTTATGGCCAAGATAGTTGACTTCTTCAATTAAGCCTCCCAGAGATTATTTGTGATGTCACTAATGGAGGTAACTATGTGAGTAGATTGAGCTTGTACCTTCATCAAAGATTACAGCTGTTTAGAAAGAGCATCCAGCTTTATGTCAATACTGGTTTCAGCTTCTACCTTGTACATCCCTCCTGGTTTCTTAAGGTGTCTGTTACTTGTCTCCCATTGGGCATTATCGACTGCTATCTCTGTAATTAAGTCATACACTGTCGCAGGTTCCTTGTTCATTAGAGAGCCCGTGCAAGCCATATTAACAATTCCCCTATTTTGAGAAGATAATCCGTTGCAAAAATATTCAAGCAATTGCCACTTCCCAAATCCATGATGTGGACAACTTCGGAGTAAGTCTTGAAATCTTTCCCAAGCTTCATGTAAAGATTCTTGTTCGGGCTGAGAAAAGTTGATTATTGCACCTCGGATCTTAGTAGTCTTACTTGGAGGAAAATATTTGGTCAAGAATTTTTGCTTCAGTTGGTCCCAAGTGGTAATGGACTCAACAGGTTGAGAGTCTAACCAAACAGATGTCTTGTCAGCCAATAAACATGGAAACAATCTCACTCTAATGGCATCAGGAGTGACACCATTACAAATTATTGAGTCTGCCACCCTCAAGAAGTTTCTAAGATGGGTGTGCGGGTCTTCTACTGGTGTACCTCTAAACATAGTCGAATTCTGAACCATTTGAATTAAGCTTGGTTTGAGCTCTAAATTAGTAGCTTGCACAGGTGGGTTGACTATGCTTGTAATGACATTTGGTGATGGAGCAAAGTAGTCCCGAAGAGTCCTTCTCGGATTGTCAGCCATCACTCTTCTCTCTTTTCTTATCCTTCGAGCAGTTCTTTCAATTTCTGGGTCAAAAATCAAAATAGGTTTCTGAGAGCAGGTGAGCATGCACAAGTAATAATAATAATAAAACTAACAAATAAAAATAAACTAAATGTAGATTTTTTTCTTTTTATTAAATTAAAATAAAACAAAGTAGAACAAGAAATAAATAAAAAAAAGTCTAACAACAACCATATCAACTTTAATATATAATAGGATACTATTTAACATCAATAACAACAATCTTAGCATATGTACCATTTTAACAACAACCACAACAACATCTGGAGGTTTAATTTGCAGGAACGCAACAAAGTATCTCATTTAAGCAACTATAAAATCACGGCCGGAATCAATTGGGGTCAATTATTAATTTAGTCAAGACTAAACAAACCTCATTTGACACAGAACTCAGGATATAGAATTTGGCCTATTAACATACACTAAATTTATCATTCCTATTAAGTCAACACTACGATATTATCAAGTCATGTTCCAACAATCAAACACATTTATAAACATCACTAAATAATATTCTCATCGCAATGGCATGGTACTACTTCGCTTAAGGCTGTGCGATGTTTAGGGATCATGAAACATCCCTATTGCTCATCGTCTCACCTACTAACTACTAAAGAGTCAAACTACCCTCTTACCTTGATAAAAGTACTCTGTGGTAACAACAAAAACAAGGAAGCCTGCCGGTAACGACAATTCAGCACTGAACGAACACGAAGGAAATCCCACAGGTTGTACAGAGAGTGAAATACGGCTGGACAAAAGCAATAGTAATTATAAACTGATTATTCTGGAATTTCTAACACCGAACCGAAACCTAAAGGAATAAATAAAACTGACGGAAAAGGGGTTGCCTAGGGAGAGAGAATGAAAGCAAAGAAGTGGGAGGTTGGGGTTTTGGGGGTTCTGTGTGTTTGGCTAAGTGTCATAAAAATGTCATCCTCGGAATTCTACTAACTTGTAGCGAAGAGCGCGGGTATAACTCCTTCATCTTGCTCTCTAACTCCCAAGTCGCACTTTCCTCGGTTGCTCCGCTCCAAATTACTTTCACTAGTGGAATCTCCCTTCCTCGCAATTGTTTCATCTTTCGGTCTTCAATCCCCATCGCCGACGTTTCAAAAGTTAAGTTGTCATTAAGTTGGATTGCATCCAGCACGATCACATGGTTAGGATCATGAATGTATCTACAGACTTGCGACATATGAAATACATTATGGAGATTTCCCAACATAGGTGGCAATGCCACTTGATAGGCCACTTCACCAACACACCTCAAAATATGATACGTCCCTATGAACCTCAGAGTAAGCTTTTTAGCCTTCAAAACTCTTCCAACTCCCTTAGTCGTGCCATGTCAATATTGGAATGATAACTATTGTTATAAGTGAACTCCACGAATTGTAAGAATTTATCCCAACTTCCTGATTCTTCCAAAACACATGCACGTAACAAATCCTCTAAAGATTGAATGGTTCGCTCCGATTGACCATCTGTCTACGGGTGATAAGCTGAACTTAACCTCAACTTGGTTCCCAACGCCTCATGCAAGCTACTCCAAAATCTTAATGTGAATCTAGGTTCTCGGTCAGATATGATACTAGAAAGAACTCCGTGCAATCTGACTATCTCCTTGATATACACTCCTGTTAGCTTCTCTAAAGAAAACTCCATATTCACCGGTAAGAAGTGTGATGTCTTGGTCAACTGGTCTACAATCACCAACACAACATCATAACCCGCCGGAGTCCTAGGCAATCCCGACACAAAATCCATAGCGATGCTATCTCACTTCCATTCTGAAATAAACATTGGTTGTAGGTTCCCAAAAGGCTTCTGATGCTCGATCTTAGACATCTGGCAAGTGAGGCAAGCATATACAAACTCTACTACCTGCTTCTTCATACGAGGCCACCAAAACATCCTTTTCAAATCTTGATACATTTTGGTCGCTCGAGGGTGGATACTCAATTTACTTTTGTGACCTTCTTCGAGAATCATGTTTTTCAAGCCAGAAATATAAGGAACACAAACCCGATCATGATATCTCAAGATACCATCCGCATCTTCAACAAACTCACATGACTTCCCTTGAGCAATCAAGGTCCTCTGATCAATTAGAAACAAGTCGAATTTCTGCCCTTCTCGAATCTAATCCATCAAGTCATTGGTTACCTTCAACATGCCAAGTTTGATACTCCCAGGGGTCATTTCACACACCAAGCTCATGTCTCTGAATTCTTCTATTAATTCCATCTCTTTGACCATCATAGCTGAGCATTGCAAAGCCTTCCATCTTTGTGCATCAGCCACGACATTCGCCTTACCAGGATGGTAGTTCAGTTCAAACTCATAATCTTTCATAAACTCCATCCACTTGCGCTGTCTCATGTTCAACTCCTTTTGATCGAAAAGATATTTCAGAGTCTTATGATCACTAAAAACTTCAAATCGAGCCCCATACAAGTAATATCTCCAGATTTTTAAAGCAAACACTACTGCTCCCAATCCCAGATCATGGGTAGGATAATTACGTTCATGGACTTTCAGTTGTCGCGAAGCATACGCCACAACCTTACCATGCTGCATTAAAACACCACCTAGTCCCTGCTCGGAAGCACCACAATAAACAACAAACAGTTTATGAGGATCAGGTAATACCAACACTGGTGCCGTAGTCAACCTCTTCTTTAGTTCTTGGAAACTTTCTTCTCACTTGGGATCCCACACGAAGACTAGCCCCTTTTTAGTAAGATGAGTCAACGGTAATGCTATCCTCGAGAATCCCTCAATGAATCTCCGATAATAACCAGCTAATCCCAAGAAACTTCTAATCTCAGTTGGAGTCTTAGGAGCTTCCCAATGTAACACAAATTCAACTTTTGTTGGATCTACAGCTATGCCCCCTTAGAAATCACATGACCAAGGAAGCCTACCTCTTCCAACCAAAACACACACTTAGAAATCTTAGCATATAACTGTTTCTCCTTCAGAACTTGTAACACGGTTCTCAAGTGCTCTTCATGCTCCTCTCTAGTCTTAGAATAAATCAAGATGTCGTCAATGAACACTACTACAAACTTATCCAAGTACGGATGAAATATCTTGTTCATATAATCCATGAAGACAGTTGGTGCATTAGTCAAACCGAAAGGCATAACCAAGTATTCATAAGGACCGTATCGCGTCTTGAATGCGGTCTTCGGAATGTCTTCCTTCTTCACTCTTATCTGATGATATCCCGATCTCAAATCAATCTTTGAGAAGATACACGCCATTATCAATTGATCGATAAGGTCATCTATCCTTGGCAAGGGATAGCGATTCTTAATAGTAACCTTGTTGAGCTGTCGGTAGTCAACACCCAATCTCATAGAACCGTCCTTTTTCTTCACTAACAGAACTAGCGCTCCCCAAGGGGATACACTTGGTCGCACGAACTTCTTCTCTAGCATTTTTTCCAATTGTTTCTTTAGCTCTTCTAGCTCCAATGGAGACATCCTGTAAGGTGCCATCGAGATCGGCCCTATTCCTTGAACAAGGTCAATTGCAAAGCTTACATCTCGCTCAGGTGGTAGGGTATTCACCTCGGCGAAGACTTTCGAAAACTCACATGCAATTGGTATATCCTTCACTTCTAGCTTCATTTCTGCTGGCATGGAACATAACATCATATACACTTGTGTTTCCCCTTTTAAAGAATATCGAATTCTCTTAGCAGTCACCACCCTTGGATCACTAGGCTCAACCTCTCCAAATTACAGTCTTATCAAAACAGTTCAAGAGAACATGATTGGCAGTCAACCAATCGATACCCAAGATAACATTTATGCCACGGAGGGGTAAACACACAAGGTTTAATATAAAATTCTTATCCTCATCTGTAAGAGTGCACTCCTTACACATATAAGAGGTGACAATAGGTTCATGGGAGGGAATATCCACAGACAAATCAAATGTCAAATGAGATATAGGAAGTTGTAACATTTTCACACAATCATTAGAGATGAAAGAGTGTGTCGCACCAGAATCATACAATACCACTAAAGGAGTTCCTTGTATAAAGCAAGTACCTTGTATGAGATTTTCTGATTCAGTTGCTTCTGTTCCAGTGAGGGCAAACACCCTTCCTGTTGACATCATCCTATTAGCTTGAGGCTTCTGATTCTTGTTCCCATAAGCTGGTTCAGTCTTCGCCACATCACAATTACTACTAGTATATGCCTCTTCGTACTCCTTAGCCTTCTGAACAAGATTGCCATAATCATTCATTTCCAACACTACTATTCCTTGCTTGAGCTCAGGCCTTAGTCCATTCTTGAATATCACACACTTAGAACGATCACTGGTAGCAGTCTGATATGCAGGGTAGTAGCGAGACAGGTCTTCAGACTTGTCAGCATACTGATCAACGGTCATGGTTGCTTGAGTTAAAGCCAAAAACTCAGCCTCCTTCTTGTCACGCACTTCAGCTGGAAAGTACTTCTCCAAGAATCTGTCCCTGAATATATTCCAAGTAACTTCAGTCCCATTATTTTCCAAACGACGACTGGCATTCTCCCACCAGTGCTCAGCCTCATCAGTCAGCTTAAACGTAGCAAATGCCACCCTTTGGTTGTCAACACAAGCCATCACCCTGAAAATCTTCTCCATTTCCCGATTCCATTGTTGAACTCCTTCGGGGTCAGTTCCTCCAGAGAATTTGGGAGGGTTATTCTTCTGAAAATCAGTCATGGCTCTAGCTCCTTGATTATCCTCCTGACGATTTTGGTTACGCTCCATTGCTTCAGCAACACGGCCTAAAGCCTTAATGACACCGCAGTTATTTTGGTACGCCATTCTTCCTTTCAAGACATAGCAGAAACTAAAGTTAGCACTATATGATAATTATAATCTCATATCATCATCTAGAAATTAAACGACTATACCAGAGTACACAAAGAAACATAACAGACTCAAACTCAAGCCCGATTAGAACCGAACTGCTCTGATACCACTAATTGTGACACCCTCTACCCCTATCATGGCATTTCAATAGCATAAATAAATAAAAATTAAACAATCGAAAAAAAACTTTAACTCAACGAAGTAAAGTTGTCACATTCACAAACTTGTGAAAATAATAAAAAATATATAAATGTACCAACATCTAATTAAAACAAATAATCCAAATCGCCAATGTCACAACGGTTCAGAGCTGACCCTTACAAAAGCACATTGGAAATAAACTTCCATAACATAAACTAGCTAATCCTAACTACGGATAATTCCGAGAGCAAAATCACTCCTCGGCTCCATCAACGTCAACATCTGCAAGTACATCCTCTATACATACTCAATGGTGTATGCATAGCCACAACAAAGAGGTTAGTCATCATACACTCAAGTAGCACTTATCGTAAGAGAGAAAGACAAGCAATGCTCTTTAAAACAACAACTTGGCAAAATAACAATGCGTCACATACAGCGTTTATGAGAACATATAATACTAACAACAACTAAATGCACTACCATGTAAAGAAGTATTTACTAAGACCATAACTACATGCAAGTGGACCAAACTACAACGAGGCCGGGATACCTTGCTTGTTTCGGAATACATTGTCCGTAATACCTTAATAACAACAGGACTGGAATACCATGCCCGAATGGGATACCTTGCCCAATAACGCCCTACTAACAACAACAACAATAGGACCGAGATACCATGCTCGAACGGGATACCTTGCCCGATAACGCCTTACTAACAACGACAACAATGACATCAACAAAAACAGGGACAACAATAACAACGACAATGTAGACACCAGGATGCATGACCCTACTCAAATGTGGTGTCTAGCAACAACAATAACTTAAGCACTTTAGTAAAAGTACTATTCAACAACAACAATGACCATTTGACAATTTTGGTATAATGTGCAACACTATTTAGCAACAACTACGACATTATCAAGTCATGTTCCAACAATCAGACACATTTATAAACATCACTAAATAATATTCCCATCGCAATGGCAATGGTATTAATTCACTTAAGGATGTGCGAAGCTTAGGGATCATGGGACATCCCTATTGCTCATCGTCTCACCTACTAACTACTAAAGAGTCAAACTACCCCCTTACCTTGATAAAAGTACTCTGTGGTATCAACAAGAACGAGGAAGTCTGCCGGCAACGACAATTCTGCACTCAACGGACACGAAGGAAATTCCACAGGTTGTACAAATACGCTGGACAAAAGCAATAGTAATTATAAATTGATTATTCTGGAATTTCTAAAACTGAAATGAAACCTAAAGGAATAAAAAAAACTGAATTACGGTAACTGTCTCACCGGAAAAGGGGTCCGACGTCAACTTCACCAACACAAAAAAGAGACTAGTACTTCCCGAAAGTTTCGACACGTAGAATCCGTTTTTCCAACCAGAAATTGTGGTGGTCGGAAAGCGCAAAAAGCAGTCCGCCCGGAGTTAAAATACATGACAAACGGTGCCTCTTTTGATGCAACGGATGTTGGAAACGGATTCAGAGGGCAATTTCGAGTTGGGTAGTGTAATTTGGGACCAAATGGTTGCCTGGGGAGACAGAATGAAAGCAAAGAAGTGGGAGGTTGGGGTTTTGAGGGGTTCTGTGTGTTTGGCTAAGTGTTGTTGATGACAATCAACGGTTAAGGGTTTTAAAAAATTTAAGAAAACAAGGGTGGTGCAGAGATGAAACTAGGGAGGTGTGGGCAGCAAGTAATTTTTTTTCCTCTTAAAACCAACACACGTGTACTGTTTTAAAGTCCCATTCTTCTTTTTTTTTTTGTCTTTTTCAAAGCATTTACTACTTTTGACCCAAAAAAAAAGCACTTTACTACATACCTATATATAATCTATAAATATATAATTATCATAAAAACAATAATTTTATAATTTAATGCTATTATTTAATAAAATAAAATAGTACAATAATAATATATCACAAAAAATATGTACTATTTGCTAACAAAGCACACACAAAATTATTACACAATTACTAAAATATGCACATAAATTAATAAAATAAACGAGGTGTTACAATCCCACCCCCTTATAAAATTCCATCCTTAGAATTCTACTAACCTGTAGCGAAGAGCTGCGGGTATAACTCCTTCATCTTGCTCTCAAACTCCCAAGTCACACTTTCTTCGGTTGCTCCGCTCCAAAATACTTTCACTAGTGGAATCTCCCTTCCTCGCAATTGTTTCATCCTTCGGTCTTCAATCCTCATCGGCGACGTTTCAAAAGTCAAGTTGTCCTTAAGTTGGATTGCATCCAGCATGATTTCCCAACATGCCTTTAACTCCTTCATCTTGTATCTACGGAGTTGCGACATGTGAAATACATTATGGAGATTTCCCAACATAGGTGGCAATGCCACTTAATAGGCCAGTTCACCTACACGCCTCAAAATTTGATACGACCCTATGAACCTGGGAGTAAGCTTTTTAACCTTCAAAACTCTTCCAACTCCCTTAGTCGGGGTAACTCGTAGGAACACATGTTATCCCTCTTTAAAAGTCATCTCCTTGGTTCTATTGTCATGGTAACTCTTTTGTGTACTTTGAATAGTCTTGATCTTCTCATGTATCCACTTCACCTTTTTAGTAGTCTCCCTCACAACATGTGGTCCTAACACCAAACTCTCACCAGACTCGTGCCAACAAAGGGGAGTGTGGCATCTCCTTCCATATAGTGCCTCATAAGGTGCCATGTCAATACTGGAATGATAACTATTGTTATAAGTGAACTCCATGAATGGTAAGAACTTATCCCAACTTCCTGATTCTTCCAAAACACATGCACGTAACAAATCCTCTAAAGATTGAATGATTCGTTATGATTGACCATCTGTCTGCTGGTGATAAGCTGAACTTAACCTTAGCTTGGTTCCCAACGCCTCATGCAAGCTACTCCAAAATCTTAATGTGAATCTAGGATCTCGGTCAGATATGATACTAGAAGAAACTCCGTGCAATCTGACTATCTCCTTGATATACAATCCTGTTAGCTTCTCTAAAGGAAACTCCATATTCACCGGTAAGAAGTGTGATGTCTTGGTCAACTGGTCTACAATCACCCAAACAGCATCATAACCCACCGGAGTCCTAGGCAATCCCGACACAAAATTCATAGCGATGCTATCCCACTTCCATTCTGGAATAAACATTGGTTGTAGGTTCCCAGAAGGCTTCTGATGCTCGATCCTAGCCCTCTGGCAAGTGAGGCAAGCATATACAAACTCTGCTACCTGCTTCTTCATACCATGCCACCAAAACATCCTTTTCAAATCTTGATACATTTTGGTCGCTCGAGGGTGGATACTCAATTTACTTTTGTGACCTTCTTCGAGAATCATCTTTTTCAAGCCAGAAATATCAGGAACACAAACCCGATCATGAAATCTCAAGATACCATCCGCACCTTCAACAAACTCACATGACTTCCCGTGAGCAATCAAGGTCCTCTGATCAACTAGAAACAAGTCGGATTTCTGCCCCTCTCGAATCTGATCCATCAAGTCACTGGTCACCTTCAACATGCCAAGTTTGATACTCCCAGGGGTCATTTCACACACCAAGCTCAAGTCTCTGAATTCTTCTATTAATTCCATCTCCTTAATCATCATAGCTGAGCAGTGCAAAGCCTTCCTGCTTAGTGCTAATTAGCAACAACAACCATATCAACTTAACCACTTTAATATATAATAATAGGATACTATTTAACATCAATAACAATAATCTTAGCATATGAGCCATTTTAACAACAACAACAACAACAACATCAGATCCTTGTTTGACTTTTTACTATTCATTTAAATCATGGGCCTTATCCATCAAATCCTCCTCAACACTTCTTCAAGCCCATTAATTACTTGGCTTCTTGCTTGTAGCTGGACATGACTTAAGTTCCTTTCTTTTGCAGTTAGCAAATGCCTCTTTCTAATGCAAGCCTGATATATATATATATATATATATATATATATATATATATGGCTCAAAATTAGAGTATTATTATTTTGATATTTTCTTACTTTCTGCAAAAATAAATAACAAATTAAGTCTCACCTGATCTTGCGGCCTCGGACTGACTTCCTTCTCTAGAAGGTTCGCTCTGACGTGCGTCAAACTGACCTCTATCACGTGGTCGAGCCTTGTGTGGCCCACTGACCTCTATCACGAGGTCGAGCCTATCGCGGCTCATTGACCTCTACCACGAGGTCGAGCTTATCGTGGCTCACTGACCTCTACCACGAGGTCGAGCCTATCGTGGCTCACTAAGCAATCTTACATGGGCGAACCTTACGTGTTCCGTCCTCTCAAAGTTCAAATCCGCATCGGTTCCTTCACGAGTCAAGACTTGAAATTCAAGGTTAGTAACCTGAATCCCGATCACTCAAATCACTCGTCTTTGAAAGTGAATTGCAGATACTCTCAACCTCGGGGGGTCCACGCCTAATCTGACGACCCCGAGCCTCTTCACTCTCACCCGTGGGTGAAACTTCGAATACTTTGAAAATTACGCAAAAAGCAAGAAGTTACAATAAGGTCGGAAAGGACGATGCCAACAGTTCATTACATTCAAGGGCGGCCCTCGACATAATCAAGGCCACCATAGAACAAAAACAAGAAGTTACAAAAATTACAAAGTCATATGGCGAAGCATTGTTAAAAGAGCCCACAACAATAGCCTCCTTCCTCGATTGTTGGCCGAAAAGTCGAGCCTTGTCCCTCTCCCTGTTCACCTTCTTCATCTCCTCCTCTCTTGAGGCCATGACCGAGACCAGATCGCCGACTTCGCCCTCCAGCTCTTGCACCTCCACTTTGAGCGCCTCTATCTTGCTCTCCAACCTCGGCAGCAATCCTACAGAGCCGATCTACCAAGCAAGTTCGGCTATCTCCTCCTTCAACTCCTTGTTGCGTTAAAAACACACTTAGAGCAAGTGTACTCTTTCGCAGAAGTAGTATAAAAGATTATCGTCTCCACAGGGATTGATTAACAAGTACTAAACTAATCAAGATTACTTAATGTTTAAACGAACGAATACTTTATGTTATAGAAACGAAGAAAAGAAAAGAGAATTAAATAACAAGAGTTAAAAGTAAAGATTTAATTAGTGAAAAGAGGTCTAGGGTCGTGGTTTCACTTGCAAGCTTCGATTCCCCTATGTCTAATTCTACCTGAATTCCCTTATTTTATTTAACTACCAATCCCTTTACTAAAGCTATTAATCCATTTGGTCATTCGCGATTAATATTTTTTTCCTAAATTAACCCTAGTTTGGTCATGCTAGAATTTAAATTTAAGAAAAGCATAAAGTACAAAAAAGTTGAATGATTGGAAGACTAAATTAAAGTTTGGTCATTCATTAATTATAGCCCCAATTATCCTATAGGTCCACCAACTAATTGTAGTACGGTCGCTGAACAACTAATTAATTATGAGCATATAAAGGATTGTCAATCCTAATTATGTGATTAAAGCAATAGGATAAAATTAATTAAAATAAAAACTAGGAATTCCAAGTATAAATTAAAACATAAAAAGGTCTCTAAACAAGCAAGATTCACTTAAGACCTTAGAAGAGGATTTAAGTATTCATAATTATCAAGAAGAATAGAATAGAAATAAGAGTCACGAATTAAAGAGATAAAAAAAAAACCCGAAAATTGGAGAAATTCTTATTCTGAGTCTTCGGTCTCCTTTTTCATATTTTCTGCAAAAATAGAGCACATTAAATTAGTAATTTATATAATTATACACAATTGCTCCAAAAGTGACTAAAAATGTCTCTAAAAATGCACTAAATTGGAGCTTATCAACTCCCCCACACTTAGCTTTTGTTTGTCCTCAAGCAAATTTTCTGGCTCAATAAAATTTTCAAATAAATAATAAAGACAGCCAAACAAGGGACCCAAAATTAGAAGCACAATGACAGACAATATATAATATAGCACATATGAGGTGTCAAAAGGTTGCCCAATTAGAGGCTCCTGTCCCTGAAGAATACATTTCTGTGAACAATGGCACTCACTCACAACCTCTCAAAGTGTTTAGGGACTAGGGAAATATACACTCAAGTTTCTACAAAATGCGCATTACCATAAGCTTGTAATTTGACCAAATCTCCACTAAATAGTTCACATTCATGCAAAAGATGGGGTTTCATGGGTTGTAATGGGGCCAGGGTGAATTCATGCAGGGTAGGAAATAAGAAAGAAGGGATAATCAAAGGGCTAAAAAAACAAGAAGCAAATAGTAACCTTTGAAACCAAATATGGAGCTCCTATCTATTTTACAATTTTTGTCCAAACTCCAAATTAATTTCACTTTCATTTTTCACTCTTCTTTTTCTATTGAGTCAACTCTTTTTGATTTGCTTTTTTTTTCTTAAGTAGACTCTTTTTTTTTTTTTGGATTTGCCCTTTGGCTCTTTCATTCTTTTGATGTGCCTTTTCCTCCTTCTTGCATTTTTTTCGTAGGAGGAAAAGGTAAGTACATGAAAACTCCTATTTTGTTTCCTTTGTATGACAATATTTTTGTAAGCACACGATTCACTCCATTTTTTCTCTTCTTCCTGACAAGATAGATAACTAAAGTATAGGATGAAAGTTCAGTCTTGATAATATAGACAACTAATATATAGGACTAAATTGTAATTTTCAATACTTGCCCCACATTCAATTTCAAATGGTTACCACAAACAAACAAAAAACGAAAAAATTATATCTAGGTACCAAACAAAAAATATAACAAATAGGCTCAAAGGGGGCAACTAATGGATAATTTCAACAAACAATTCTAAGGCCAGAAGAATACTTAAATCCCCAAATCTTTTTACATGATGCAAATCAATTTTCGCCTTGAAACGGTCAAAACACAAATTCTAGAATGTAGCAAATTGGGAAACACACTCATAGAAAGAAAAGGGGTAAAAATTTATGATTACTATCAATCCCCTTATGAAGGCTCAGATCTCACATTTAGAAGCTAGTTCACAAAAAGTACTCAAGAGAGACAAATGCCTCTTACATTAACGTCATTAGCCTGATGATAGCTGGTGCTCAATCAGGTGGCTCTCCAAGTGCAAATTTTACATCTAATGCAGTGCACCTTCTTAGCTTTCTAACCATGTGGTTGACATTATTCTTTCTTTTTCCACGTGGTGGTTGAACTTCAAAGGATGATGAAGTTTTTATTTTCTCTCCATCCACCACTGTGTTAGGATCCTGCAAAATAAGAATTTCTTCCAAAAGGTCCTGCATCTTTAAACCACTAAAAATGTTAGTTTCAACCACATCATCAAAATAAGGAGAAGTTAAAGAAGATAAATTATCATTGGAATTTAAAGCTTTAATAACATCTTCTTCTTTACCACTCCTTAAAGTTACCCTTCCCTTATAAACCTCAATCACAGCATCACCAATGGTTAAAACAATTTGCCCAAAAATTGGGGCTTTCTCCTCTTTTTGCAACTCATGAACCAATTGATCTTTCTCATTATCCTCACAAATGCTCCCTTCAGTAGGATCTTTTGTTTCAATATAACTCTTTTCAATGGGAGCTATTATTTTAACTTGACTCCCTTCAGTAGGAGTCTCTTCATCTTTCTTGAGAGTTTCTTCCTCTAGATTATCTTCCACATAGAACTCTTCATCACTCTAAAAATACTTTCTCTATATTGCTCAGATTCTTCATTTGGGGTAGACTTTGTTTGTAAATAAAGAGTTTCTTCAGTCAACTGAGTTGTTACCATGTCAATAACCTTTGACAATTGATTCTTCAAACTATCAAAACTGTTGTTCATGGCTCCAATTTGGCCCTCCAAGCTTCCAATTTTCTTCTCCAACGTTTCAAATTTTTCATTTGTCTGCTCCATAAATTTGGCCAAGACCTCATCGATATCATATTCTTCCTCTTTCCTCTACACTTGTAGTTGCTCATAATTATCCCAAATGGAGGAATAAGGAGGTGGCTCATAGTCATCCCAATAGTTTGCATAAGGCTCATAAGGAGGAGGAGAAAATGGGCGTTGACATTGAGGTATATACCAAGATAACTTCTCTAAATTTCTTTTCGCCTCTGCCTCTCTAATATAATCTCCAAGAGTTTTAACCATGATTTAGATTTTTCTCTGCAAAACAAAGTGAACTGCAACGTGCTCTTGGAAAAGTATTAGCAACTTTTTTTTTTCTTTTTTCAATAATATAAATAAATTAAAAAAAAACAAAATTAAAACTAAACCATAAAAAAATGTGTAAAGCAATAAAAATCTTTTTCGTTTAATATTGCTAAATTAATCCTCGGCAACGGCGCCAAACACTTGTTGCGTTAAAAACACACTTAGAGCAAGTGTACTCTTTCCTAGAAGTAGTATAATAGATTATCGTGTCCACAAGGATTAATTAACAAGTACTAAACTAATCAAGATTATTTAATGTTTAAACGAACGAATATTTTATGTTATAGAAACGAAAAAAAAAGAGAATTAAATAACAAGAATTAAAAGTGAAGATTTAATTAGTGGAGAGAGGTCTAGGGTCGCGGTTTCACTTGCAAGCTTCGATTCCCCTATGTCTAATTCTACCTGAATTCCCTTATTTTTTTTTAATTACCAATCCATTTACTAAAGCTATTAATCCGTTTGGTCATTTGCGATTAATATGCTTTTCCTAAATTAACCCTAGTTTGGTCATGTTAGAATTTAAATTTAAGAAAAGCATAAAGTACAGATTGGAAGACTAAATTAAAGTTTGGTCATTCATTAATTATAGCCCCAATTATCCTATAGGTCCACCAGCTAATTGCAGTACGGTCGCTGATCAACTAATTGATTATGAACATATAAAGGGTTGTCAATCCTAATTATGTGATTAAAGCAATAGGATAAAATTAATTAAAATAAAAACTAGGAATTCAAAGTATAAATTAAAACATAAAAAGGTCTCTAAACAAGCAAGATTCACTTAAGACCCTAGAAGAGAATTTAAGTATCCATAATTATCAAGAACAATAGAATAGAAATCAGAGTCTTCAGTCTCCTTTTTCTGCTTTAAAGCTCTCTCACGGTGTCAAGAACAAGTACCCAAAACTTCCAATTCCTCTCCCACCCAAAACTTCCAATTCCTCTCCCAACAGCGTCCGCGTAGTGTTTTCCTATATGTATGTGCGGCTGTGTTCTGGTTTAGTGTACGTACGGCTTGCTCCCCATTGAAAAGATGTCTCCTTTTTATATTGTAAAATCCCATCTAGGGTTGCGTGCTCACCAAGTTGATTCCCTATTTCCTTTTTCTCTTCCCTCACTGTGCTGCTTTCTTTTCTTTAATTTAAGTTTCCTTTCTTTCTCTTCAATTTCCAATAGGCCGTGGGGCTTCTCTTTGTTGATTTGGTCCAACTTCATGCCCACACTTGGGCTGGATCCATCATTTGTAACATGGCCTTATGGCCTTTTTTTCTTTCGAATGCTCACGCTGTCATTCTTTTATATATATATATATATAATATATATATATATATATATATATATATATATATATATATATATATAATTCATAACCTTTTTCATCTTTTCTGCAAAAACATAGCGCATTAAATTAGTAATTTATATAATTATACACAATTGCTCCAAAAGTGACTTAAAATGTCTCTAAAAATGCACTAAATTGGAGCTTGTTACTTCTTGATGTCGGCTTCCACCCCGGCAAGGCTATCCAACCGGCCCTGGAGCTACGCCTTCTTTCTCTAATGCTTCTCGGCCTCCTCACGAGCTCCTGTAAGAGTCGATAAGCAAGCAATTAATTGAACAGTTTTATCGACAACTTATTATCGAAATGACAGATCCGCAAACTCGAAGTAGTCATTACTTAGCTCAATAGAGGAGACCTCGGCGCCTTCTAGGTTCAACGCCCTCCGACCAAATTCAGCGACTCTTAGGCAAGCCTCAATATCAGTAGGTGAGGGCGTGACCTCTGCCTCGGAAGTCTAGTTTGTTCTCTGCCTCTTCGCCCCTAAGGTCGAACTAGGGAGCCTCCGCTTCTTGGCCTTCCCTCCAGAACTCTAAGAAGCAGTCCCATGGTCGCTCCGACCGGCAGAGGGCACCTCCTGAGAAACCCCGGCCGTAGGGGCGACAACCAGAGAACACCGAGCTGCGGAAGAATTGGTCCCAACATTGACTGAAACTCCGACTCCGGCCTCAGCGAGGAATTGGGGAAAGGTCTTCGGTTTAGTAAACCAATCTTAAAAAGAGAAACAATTTTGAAAGAATAAACACAAGAATTTGACAGAGTAGGTCGTCAAAAGAAAGGTGGACCTACCAAAAGCTGCAGCAAGAGCAGTAGGAGAGTCGGCATCGGCATCCAAGATCCTCTTACACTCGATCTTTTTAAGCGTCGTACGGAAGCACCGAGTCCACTCCGACAACATCTTCACGGTCTGGGCTTCTTGTTGACTCAGGTCACCCGCCTCGACCGAGTAACCCTTCATCTTCATCTCAAAATACTCCCGACCCCAAGATAGGGGAAACAGCCTCTGAACCACCTCACCTTACCTCGCCTGGCGAAAGACGTTGAAGATGTGAAAAAACACCTTTGTCCTGCATCGTCGACCCATCGCTCGCATCACGAGCTCGAAGGTGTTCACAAAGCCCCAAGCGTTGGGCGTACGTTGCGAGGGTGGAACCCGTTGGAACCGGAGGACCCTCCTCTTGAACTTGGGGAGCGGGACCCTCATTCCCATCTTCTCAAAACAGGTGGTGTGGACAAAGAACTTCAAACCAAAAACCGCCGAACAAACGACGTCATTGTCTGAGATCAGCCCGAGCATCCATTCTTGCCCTTCAGGGCCCACAAACTTCTTAAACTTCTGAAGGGCACTCAGGTGGTTGCGCCCGACGCTGTTGCTTGACGTCGCACCCCGAATTTCACCTGAAACCCAGCCATAGGGGTCTTCGGCCTCGGAGGTTTCGACCTCCCCTTGCACTTCAGCTCCCTCTCCCCCATCGGCGCCGCTTGTGACCACTTCCACCGGCTTCGAGCACTATGCAGAAAGATGGAGATCCCATACTGCATTGTCAAAAGCATCTTCCTGGAAATTCACTACTGCATTGTCAAGTGCATCTTCATGGAAATTCCCTACTGCATTATCAAGTGCCTGATCCCGGAGCTCCTCCACCGCATCATTAAGGCTCTTACTTTCTGATGACTTATTTGATGCAGAACTCCCTTTTGTAGATCCCAAGACCGGAGAATCCACCAGCTGAGGGGTTAACGTTGAACCACTGGCCTCGACCCCCTATCACACCCTTTCTGAACTTAACCTCTACTCGTCAACAACAACGTTACCCTCAACGAACCTCTTCAGAGGCGGCTTACACGGAGGAATCATGTTTCTTCTAGGAGAAGTTATGATGTTCACCATTCAGGTTCGGCGCAAAGATGAACTCGCTTCAGAAACCTTGAACTCAAGCTCGACTGAAAGATACCTGGAAGAGCCTCACCGAAGACTTAACGTCGGAAAGTCAAAAAGCTGAACCACCACAAAAACACTGATGTCGGAAGACAAAAAATCAACGTCAGGTCACCGGAGAATAGTTCTGTCTGAATCACGCTAGACTCGGAAGAATTGAAAATACATAGAAGAATTGAGATAAGCCATCTATTTATAAGGATATTGAACCCGGCGGATGAAGCGACACGACCAATACCGAGGAAGTTAATGAACGAGCACAAGAATTCCTGCGATCATTTATGAAAAGACGTTTCGCTTCCCTCAAACGTCACATCTTCCTGACACCACGGCACATGGCCACCCCGGGAGTGTCCGAGTCAAATCATTGACTTCCCGACATCCCACCCTAAGGCAACTCTGATATGCACGGCATTCAAGCTGAGGCCGCACTACCGTGACCGGCCTCGACTTTGGGGGCAACTGTTCTGGACTATGCCAAGAGACCCAATCCGCTTAAGAAATGACCCTAGTCACAAACGTATCCGGCCCAAGCAACAAGAGTCCAAGATCAACGCTCTGGATCGCCCCGCTCCGATCCAACGGTCCAAAACCAGTCAGGAACCACACTACCTTCACCCACGTCTATAAATATAGCACTGCCCCCAAGATTCAAGTACGCTTCTCTCATTTGTACCTCTCATTGATTTCTGATAGCTGACTTTGGCATCAGAGTGTCTGCAGGTACCCAACCCTTCTGAGTCTAATCTCGAAAGAAGGCGACATTGATGAGGACAATCTTGGAGGATTCCGACTCGCAAGGTATTCTTACGACCTTAAGCCAAAAAGAATACTAAATAGAGACATTGAGCATCAACTATTGACCCAGGATCCCGGATCCGAGGTCACATACTATTCCGGACTAGGCCAAACCTCCATGAAACTTGGGCCTGGCCCATTACCGTACTCCATCGCGCCCGTATCCGCACTTGACCCACATCTAACGGTCGGGACATATCCACCCAATCCAACAGTGCGGGTACGACGCCGACGTCTATAAATACATGATCCATCCACCATTTCCAGGTACGCAGTCACTTCTCTCTAAAATACGTATTCTCTTCCCTTGCTGACTTACGCATCAGAGTGCTTGCAGGTACCCCACCCGAGGCGCAGGAGAAGACCACCTCGGCCAATTCGGCCCCAGTTCAACCATCCGTCCTCGCGAAACTCTCTAGCTCGGCACTACATCTGGTACTCCGATACCGAACATTGACGACCAAATTGGGAGCTTAATCAACTCGCTTCCGAACTCACTTACGCGCGTACTAATGCCTCTGCGAGGACGATCACCTACCAGATCCCAGTCTCAGGCGCAGAGTGCGAACCCCGGGACTCAGCTCCAGCCTACACCAAAAGGTCACGTTCAGACCGTCCTCGAGGAAGTCCCGGCAATTCCCAACTCTGGCCGACTTCCACTTCCTAGACCGGCTCCATTAGCTGATGCCATTCCAATACAACTCCAAGCTGTTAGCCAACTCCTCGATGTGTTGGTACGCCGTGCCAGGGACTAATGCAGCAGGAAATGGCTGCCATTGCCCGGGCTACCACGGTCCAACCTCAGCCAATGGACCGACTCCCCCAGTCTCCACCACAGACCGTAATCTCCCGAAGACATCGGGCATCACCTCCCCCAGATGGCATCCCAAGTGGCACCTCTCATGCACCAGTCCGCAGGGAAAAGCGGCGCGGTAAACCCCCGATTCTGCCATCTCCGCCAAGGTCAGAATCTCCTGACAGCTCGGACAACCCTTCGTCCAATTCCTCCTCTTCCTCCCGGGGTCCGTCTCCACGCAAGAAGGGAACTCACAAGGGCAAGTCAAAGAAAAAGGAAGGAAGGTCCCGGGCTAGCCCTTTCATCCCGGAGATCGCCAACTGCCGCATCCCAAAATCCCTTGAAAAGCCTCCCCGGCTAAACATGTACGACGGCAGGGGCGACCCCGACGAATATGTGGATACCTTTGATCTGATGCTCGACTATCGTGACGCCTCGGACTACGTCCGATGCAAGCTTTTTACCCTCTTCTTGAGCAAGTGCGCCCTTAAGTGGTATCGGGAACTTCCTCCAGCGTTGATCTCGGGTTGGAAACAGTTCACGAAGCTATTCTAATCACGTTCCACAGCGTCGAGGGTGCAACCCAAGTCGGAAGGCGTACTGCAATGGATCCGCCAAGGGGAAAAGGAATCCTGAAGGGACTTCATAGAGCGATACAATCGGATCGCAGACGATCTGCATCAACTTTTCGACGATATCAGGGTCTTGTTCATGAGGCACGGCCTCTGGAAGGGTAGCCTTTTCCAGATCAGTGTCGGACTACGCAAGCCAAGAACCCTTGAGTAATTCTTGAGGGGAGCACAGCATTACACTGACTACGAGGAAGCCGACGCCGTGGACACTTCCAACACAGGTCTGGCGTCGGGTAAAGGAAAAGACTCCAAGAACAAGAAGGACTCCAGGTTCGGCACAAAAGAGTGGTGTGGAAGACATGCTGAGTATTCTGACCTCAACGCCACCAGGGAAAGGACTTTGGCTGAATGCGCCAACACCGAGTTCCGAGTTATGAAATGGCCTGCTCTGATCCCCCAATGCGGTAATACGAACAAAAAGGCCTATTGCAGATATCACAGGAGCAGCGGCCACGACACTGAGGCCTACAGGGTGTTAAAAGACGATATAGAACACCTGATCCAGAAGGGAAAACTAAAGCAGTACCTGAGTTCGGATGACAAGAAGAGGGAGAGGTCTCCCAAGCATTCTCCACGGAAGTCGAAGGCCGCCGTCAACGAGGTAACGAAATCTCGCGTGGACAGGCAGAAGACGCGCCGAGGTCCCAAAGGCAGCGACCTGTAGCTATGGTCATCATGGGAGGCTACTCCATGGAAGTCAGGAAAACAAGCGCTCGATAAAACGGCACTAGCAAGAAATACTGAGCGTCGAGAGTGGTCCGACCTCACCTTTGATCAAAATGAACAGGCCACCACTATCCTTCACGGATGCCGACCTCCTCCGAGGCAAGTACAATGAGCAAATCCCACTGGTCATCTCGGTAGTATTAACCGGGGTCGACGTGAAGAGGATCCTAGTTGATCAAGGGAGCTCGGTGGACATACTGCTTAGGGAGCTGCTCCCGTAGTTGAAGATCTCTGAGGCCGACTTATCTGAATACGACGGGTCCGATCTGGTGGGGTTCAATGGCTCAAGGACCAGACCTCTGGGCTACCTCAAGCTAAGGGTAACATACGGAGAAGACAAACTTTCAAAAACCATTAAGACAAGGTTCCTAGTGCTGCCTTGGTCCTCTCCGTACCACTGCATCATTGGCCGACCGACGTTGGGAAAGCTCAGGGCCGCTGCCTCCACCGTCCATCTCAAAATGAAGTTCTTCTCGGAGTAAGAGGAGTTGGTCACGGTCCCCGTGGATCTCGACGGAGCAAAAAGGTGCCAGTACCTCTGACTTAAATCAGAAAAGCCAGCCGAGAAACAGCGAGCTCTCACAGTGACCGAGGCAGAGAATAAGAAAAAGGAATAAAAAGGGTGATGGGCTCGCCAAAGATTGAAGACTAGAAAAAAGAATGAGCACGCAAATGTATCAAAACTGTCATCAATAAGAAAAGGTTGCAGAACTGTGCCTTCAATTTCTATTTTTTATCGCTATGTGCGTACTAACATGCAGGTTACCCGGTGACGCCCCTCATACCCGAGTCCGACCCGAGCTGGCCACTCGACGGACGACGGTACGAGGCAAGGCCCATGTAGAGACGCACATGTCCTTCCCGACTCCGAGCTTAAATGCTCAGTCGAGAAGCGCACACAGGCCCATAACGGCTCAGGTCCATAGCGGCCCTTAATCTCGCCTCGAGCGAGCAGCCTTCCCTCTGATCTCTGAGGTCAAATGCTCCATCAGAGGCCGAAGGAAGAAGTCCCCAGCGGCTTCGACCAAAGACCTTGCCTCTGATGTTCGAGCTCCGTGCTCCATCAAAGGCTAAAGGGACCTCTGATCCCCGAGCTCCGCGCTCCATCAGAGGCGAAAGACTCCCCTGATCTTCGAGCTCCACGCTCCATCAGGGGATAAAGACTCCCCTGATCTCCGAGCTCCACGCTCCATCAGAGGACAAAGACCTCCCTGATCTCCGAGCCACGCGCTCCACCAAGGACCATCAAGAAGAACTTACAATAGTTCAAGGAAAGACACTCAGGTAATCCTAATCTCGGCCTCGATCACTTTCATCTTACCGTCAAAATCACTTCCAAACAAAAATAAATAAATGACGAGATTATTCGGAACAAAATAGACTTTCATTAATATTTCAAAATATTACAAGATGGGGGCCACTGGCCAATATTTACAAGAAAGTAGGAAAGAACGGTCATTCAGACACCTCCACCTAGGAGCCAAAATAAAGCACCTCGGCCTCGTCCAAAGGAGCACCAGGCACAGGTCTAACTTGATTTCCCTTCGAAGATTTCGTGCTCAAGAAACAACAGATCCAGTGGCAAGTCTGGGCTTACCACGGCCAGAAGACTTTTACATCTGTCGAAACCAAGTGTGGCCGAACTCGCTACCCTGGCTTCAGCAGTAATGCAGTCGCCCTTGAGTTTGTCAACCTCGGCACGAAGGGCAGTAGTGTCAGCCTAGACCCGAACCTCCTCTGCCTTTTCCCTTGCCAGTTGTGTCTGAATCCTCCCTGCCTTTTCGGCTTCGTTTTGACCCAACAGTAACTAAGCGTCAAGGTCGGCAATTTGCTCCTCAACCGAGGCCAAAGAACTGATAGTAGCCGGGAGAATGCGGTTCTCTTCTATGAGCTCTTGTATTCTCACATCCCGACAATACTCCAGCTTTTTGGCCCGGTCTTGGAGATCCTCCTCCAGCTCATAGTTGATGGCCTCAGTCCTCTCCAGTCTCCGCGAGAGCTTCAAGACCTCCGGATCCGACTTCAACTCTTCAAGTTCCTGAAACAACCTGAGGACAGTCTCAGCTACCCTAAGCAAGCTTCCAGGTCGGCAGTGGAAGGGACTTCGACTTCTAGCTCAGCAGGTAAAATAATTTCTTCCACAGCAAGGGTTGCTGGTCTCTTCAGGGGGGAGGGGGATTCATTATTTGAGGCAGTCCGCTTCCGTCTCGAAGAACTTGTGCCCGTCCTCCGTCTCGAAGAGCATGGTTTTAGTTGGATCCCGGCGTTGGGATCGGGCAGGGGGCAAGCAGCCAGTGCATCTGCGGAAGAAGAGTAATACACACAAAATGGGTTAGTCGCCGAGATAGATAAAACAGAAAGCAATTTTGAGAATCTCGACTTACTTAGCGTTGCCTTCAATCTGGCTGCGGACTCGGACCCAGCGTTGATTATGTCAGCACATTGAAACCGCAAGCCGGCCTTCAAGAGCTTGTCGCCCCATTCCTTAAGGAGCTTATAACTATCAGCTTCCTCACCCCATAAGGCCTCCGATCAACCGAGAAGGCGTTGTTGGTATGATCATAGTGATTTCCGTCCCAAGACAACGGAAAATGGGACCTCACCAGCTCGGACCCCTCATAATCAGCGATGCTCTGTTTTGCTTTCTTATTCATGCAAGAACATAAAAGAAGCGTTTCTTAAAACCTTTATTGGAATCGTTCACTGAGTTGAAGTAGGCCCGGTACCGAACCCCCCGGAGGCAAACATGACCTTGTCGGGTAGGCTCGTCCTTGTCAGGTTGACGAAACACGTCGAAGACCGCAAAGACCCGGACCGTCGGATTCCGCCCCAGGTAGGCCATCACGTCCTCGAATGACTTGACGTACCCCCAAGCAGATGCTCCAGCACGCTCTGCTGGAACTCGGACAAGGGGACCCGGATTCCCATGGTATCCAAGCACCTCCTGTAGAAGAAGTACCCTACCTCCTTCTTGGGCAGTTTGGTGCAGGCCGGCAGCTGCCCCGCGTTCTCCAAACGCTACTTTTGCCCCTCGGGCGCAGCAATGTATTTTTTGAACTTGGCCAGGGCGTCACCGTGCAGCCTAGACGTGGCATCCACCACCTCGGATGAAACCCAGTTATACAAACTCGGGTTGAACTGATACTCTGCAGCATCGGGCCAGGTGCGTTAGAATCCCGGACCTCGGGGATGGAGTCTTCTGGAGACCTCTCTGGGCTAGAAACTCTCTGATCTTCCGCAGATGAGCTTGATGTTTCAACGCCTGAAATCGGGAAGGATTTTTGATCTCGGTGTTAAACTCTCTGGTCGGAACGGCTGCTGGAAGGGATCAAGATTGACCTCGCACGGAGAGAAATCTCGACTCGCTCAAATATAACAAGTAAAGAATGAAGAGCTCCAGCTAAGTTTAAATACTACAGGGGCTCGGGAAATGAACCGGCACGTCTAATCAATTCACCCCTTCAAATTCTGACATGGGAAACTGAACCATAATTATGACTCCTGCCTCAGATTCCCCAAACGTCACCTGCTCGGCAGAGAACACGTGTCACTGCAATCGTTGCTCTACCTTTGAAGGGACTCACATCAAGTCGAGGCCGAACTCAATCGCTTTCCGACCTCGACTTGGGGGGGCATTGTTCCGGACTAGGCCAAACCTCCATGGAACTTGGGCCTGGCCCATTACCGTACTCCATCGCGCCCATATCCGCACCTGACCCACATCTAACGGTCGGGACTTATCCACCCAATCCAACGGTGCGGGTACGGCGCCGAGGTCTATAAATACATGATCCATCCACCATTTCCAGGTACGTATTCACTTCTCTCTAAAATACCTCTTCTTTTCCCTTGCTGACTTAGGCATCGGAGTGCTTGCAGGTACCCCACCCGAGGCGCGGGAGAAGACCACCTCGGCCAATCCGAGGCCCCAGTTCAACCATCTGTCCTCGCGGAATTCTCTGGCTCGGCACTACATCTCGTACTCCGGTACCGAACACATACTGATCTTCCACTTAAGCCCAGAGTCATTATAAATTTGTATATGTGAAAACAGACAAAGGTCCTGCAACAAAGAAAATACCAATAGATTTTGAATGAAACAAAATATTTTTTTTTTTGTTGATGAGAACAAAATAGTTACATATTGAATTTTGGAAAGATATAATCTAGGTGCCTATTAATCTTAGCTCAACATACTAAAAAGAAATCTAGGTGCCTGTTAATCTTATTTGCCACCCCCATAAACCCAGAAACAAATCCTAGATTAAATAATCAGGTAAAACAATTTATTTGTTTTGCGAGGAGTTTATGAAAAACACTATTAATATTGAGAACGGGAGACATATTGCATAACTTATCCTTTATCAGACTTTCATCTAATAAATGGTGGGTGATTAGACAAGTCGGAGGCATGAGCACACCTCCTTTTCTTCTATCTCTTGCTCTCCACCTTGTGAAAAAAGATTAATACAATTGACAAACCACATATTTAAAATAGACTAAATACTACTTTTGGTTCTCTATCTTTACACGAAGTTTCACTTTCGTTCTTTATCTTTTTTTGGGTCTGTTTTGGTCCTTTATGTTTCATTTTTGTTTCACTTTCGTCCCTGCCGTCAGTTTAAACTGACGGATGCCACGCTGGCAATTAACTGCTGACGTGGCATCCATTTTCATTAATTGACGTGGCAAATCTAATATTATGTTATTAATATATGCAATACCACATCAGCATTAACATTAAATTGATAGAAACATAAATGAAAATATCACAAAACATAAAAACATGAAAATAATTAAAACAATAAAAAGATTAAAATGAATTGAGATGAAATTCTGGGTTTGAAACAATGTCATTTTAGAATTGTTCAATAATCATGAAACCCCATTAAGATGCTCCAATAATCAGTTCAACAAAACGCCATCATACATGAAACTCATTCTCCTCAATATCATGACCCCCAATTGGAAGAGGAAATGTACTTGCCGAACACAAACCCAGAAATTTGAAGGACCCATTTTGTAAACAAAAACAAAAAAAATTTCCAAGCTTCTTCTTCATATTCGCTCTTCTTCTTCTTCTTTCTGAAATCCAGATTTCATTTTGTTTTCGATTTTGGGTTTCAACACAAATCTGGGTTTTAACACAAATCTGGATTTCAGTTCAAATCTGGGTTTCGATTTCATTTTCAATTTGGGATTTTCGTTCTCAAATCTGGGATTTTCGTTCACAAACCCAGATTTCGTTTACCTCTTCGTTGTTTCCTCAAATGAAATCGAATCTAAACGAAAATTGTTCATGCCTTTTTCTAGATCAGAACGAAAATGGTTCTTTCATTTTTCCAGATCTGATTACGAAGTGAACTCTGTTTTCATTTTAATAGGGATTCTTTAAATATTGTCAAACCAAAGATCCTCAAACATTCTTTTATGAAGATGATGATGAACAGATGAAATCACTTTTGTTTACGTTTTGTGTTTTATGAAGATGATGATGATGATGATGATGATGATGATGATGAACGGATGAAATCACTTACGTTTTAATGATTTTGAATTATTTTTTTATTTCAGTTTTTTGTTTTTTTAATTTGAATGATAAATGTTTTAATGCTGATGTGTATAATGTGTGTATAATAAAATAATATTAATTTTGCCTCATCAATTAATGAAAATGGACGTCACGTCAGCAGTTAACTGCCAGCATGGCGTCCGTTAGTTTAAACTGACGACAGGGACGAAAGTGAAACGAAAATGAAACATAAAGGACCAAAACGGACCAAAAAAAAGATAAAGCACGAAAGTGAAACTTCACGCAAAGATAAAGGACAAAAAGTGGTATTTAGCCTTTAAAATAATTTTGAACACCCATGCTCTAACTAAAGTATGTACAATACCTCTAATGTAAGCAGTGAGCTAGATTTGAACCCATTTGTCAATAAGTCTTGCCAAGTATAGAACAATTTCCTTCTTCAGCGGTTGATCACATGATAAAACCAAAAGAAGAAGAAAAAGAAAATACATACAACTAGAGTACCACTGCAGGGGAAAAGCAAATAAATATATCCAGGGTGGAAACAAAAAAAATTTGTTTACAGATTTAGCAACTATGTGAAAATAGAAAGTTGAGTTCTTTTGTAATTCATCTTATTAGAATTCACATATATACTAGGACACACAAGTAAAAACATCAGGTAGTAACAGGAACTTATCAAATAAAGCTTAGTTTTAAAGATTGAACTAGAACATAAACCTTTCTTTTTCAATTGATCACTTTCAAGTCTTCACATAAAAAACACATAATTGTTCCTTAATATATATATATATATATATATATATATATATATATCAATTTTGTGTCAAAAAAATATGTATATCAATTTAATATTTAATGAGATTATAAACTTTTTAGATTCCAAGTACTCAATGTAGCAAGAGATTTTAAACTAGAAGCGTGTTAGTTTTTCTTCCATTCACAGATAGTCAATCTTTTATCATAAAAAGATTCAGTGACTTGAGTATTAGGTGTCTCACTACTAGAAATCTCCGAATTACCTGCGGAATTTCCTGTGAAAATTTTTCGCAGATAATTTCTGAGAATTTTCCTGCGGATTTCTCAATATGCAGAACATTTGCTGGAGATTTGAGTTGGCAGGTAAATTTTGATTTTCCTAAGAACTGGATTTCGCAGGAAATTTCTTTTATTATTATATAAGGATTTTAAAAAACTGAAAAAAAAATTCTTTTATTTTTATTTTTAAATTTCTTCTTTCTTTAAAAAAAAACTTGTAAAAAAAAATAGACTTGTCAAAAAGAAAGAAGCTTCTTCGATGCAATCACTCTCCCTCTCCACTCTCCACTCTCACTCATCGTCTTCAACCCTAACATTCACTCTCACTCATCGTCTTCAACCCTAACTTTCACTTTGAGAAATTGAAGCTTGGAACAACGAAATCAACCATGTGAACCTTCGTTTTCTTCAACATATCCAGAAATTGAACCTTCGAACAACGAAATCAACCATGTGAACCTTCGTCTTCGTCCTGCTTCGAAATCCACAAGAAACGAATAACACCTCGTCTTCGTCCTGCTTCGTGGTCGTCTTCTCTGGTTCGTGGTCGTCTTCTCTGGTTCACCGCCACTGCTTCGTTGATCGTGTTAGGGTTAGCACTTAGCACCCTCACAAAACCATCGTGTGAGTTAGTATTGCAAATTTCTCCGATTCTTTGTTCTCCGTAAGTTCCTTTGTCCTCTACCTATAATCATTTCAAACAATTGATTTGGTTTGGTTTGGTTTTCTATGCTTTATATTGAAACAATTTGTGTTGCTTCATAGCTATTTCCTCAGATTCATTAAATGATTTATGGCTTCAATTTTGAAATTTTAGGGCTTAGCTTACAATTTCTCTAGTTGTGATATTCTGATTCAAGCTCATCTTGGTACAGGAATGAGAAACTTATCTGACGGCTTTGCATATCTTCTCAGTATATATCTACTTCTTTCATTTATAATTTCTGAAGTTCATGACTAGGTGACACTTGACCCTGAATGAAATAATGGTGTTTACTACTCTATTGATATTACTCTTGCTTGTGAATATATTGATGAACAAACAAATCAATGTAATTGGAAACATTTAAATATAAAAAGGTATTTGCTATCAGTAGTTTTTGCAGATAATTCAATAGCTTTTGATACCTCTCAAATATAGATGTTAATATAAACTTTGGTGAAAGACATTAAATAACAAAAACAGAATGAAACTGGTCCAAGGTTGCCAAAACTCTGAAGAAGCATTTGTTATAGACATAGCAAACTAGTATTCCATTATGCAAACGCAGTGTTTTTATCACTTTTAGTTAAACTGGGATTTAGAGACAAATCAACTTTAATTTGAAGAAACTAAAAAATCTACTAAAACCATGTTTGACAGAAGGAAAAACCAGTTTTGGCACCCTCCAATCCATCATAAATCAAAACACACACCAAAAGAGTTGTATTAATAGTGATTTGGAGTGAGTCAACTTAACCAAAAGTTTGAACATTGACCTTTTATTTGTCCTTTACTTCTATCTTGTTTATATACTTCTTTTATTTTTTGTGTAGAGGGGGATCTATAGGTGCTCTGTAGCTATCTCTTGACAATTGCAATTTTTGATGCTTGCCATTTGGTTTATTTTGTTGATTATTGTTATTGGTGTGTAGTAGTATATGAAATATGAATACAATTAACTATGGCGGCTAGTGTTTGCCACTATGTCTTCTTTTTGTTGTTGTTGAAAGTTTTCTTTAATTACATAACTTTGCATAAATTGTAGGCTGATGTAGTAGATCTTTATGACAAATTCAGTTTTAAGAATTTTATGATCTTTAATTGCTAAAAAGTTTGGTGTTGATTCTGATCTTAAGTCTATGATGTAGTTTATTCGAATTTGTATATCAAGCTCAGTTTAAAGAAGCATTTTATGACAAACGGGGATTTTTTGGTAAATAGACATTTCCTGCGGAATTTTCTGCGGAACATTCCTGCAGAATTTCCAACAGATATTTCCTGCGGAATTTTCTGCGGACTTCCTGTAGAATCTCCTGCAGAAACTTCCTGCCGATTTAAAATTCCGCAGGAAAAATTATCCACGAACGAAATACCTGGGAACTGTAATCCACTGAAAAATCTGCAGGAAACCTATTTCCTGCGAATTTTTATTGAAAATCCGCAGGAAATTCCTCAGGAAATGACGAAAATTCTAGTAGTGTCTTTGGTACCTTTAGGATTATTTTGGCGGGAAAAAGATAAGAGAGAAAACATTTGAGGAGAGAGATAGACACAAAGAGCTAAAGGTATGAGTGTCTTTCCCACCCTAAAGGCACTCAATCCCTCTGTATGATCATTCTTACTCTCGCATAAATAGTATCTATATCTTTTTAGGCTTAAATACTTGTCACCCCCTGCAAAATTACCTGATATCCATTTACCTCCCTGCAATTTTTTTTTTTTGCAAAACAAACATAGCAAAATATAACATTATCCAGTTACCCCCCTACAAATGTTGCCACTATCCATTTACCCCCTACTTTGAGGGGGGTAACTGGATAATTTTATATTTTGCAGGGTGTTTTTGGAAGCAGGGGTAAATGGATATCAAGTAATTTTGCAGGGGGTGACAAGTATTTAAGCCATCTTTTTATAGTATTTCTCAGATTTTTTTTGAGTGGTAATAAATTCTTCATGCCAAAGTGGAGCTTTTTATCTAATTCTCATTCATCAGTTGATTTTTATAATAATAACACAAGTGGTAAAGTAGAACTCAACCTGATATTCTTGCCAAAACTTCCGTATATATAACATTCACTTGATTATTGTGTTACAGTTCTGGGGTTCATTTTCACGACTACTTGTTTACATTTGTCATGCTATAGCTAGCAAAGTTCCATAATTCATATGAGTAATAACAAGTCACTAAACTAGCAAAATATAAGTTAATCAGTGTAAGCCAAAAAGAGTAGTGTTATGGACAAGGCCCATATAGAATTCTTATAAACTAGGGTCATTACCAAACTCATTAGGTCAAACACCACCAAACTCTATAAATACTCATTCAATGTTCGTTAATGGTAAGCAATCTCTCTCATTAATGGTAAGCAATCTCTCTCATTAATACGGTACTGAACATTGGCGACCACAGGAGGATCTTATACTCTAGTTCCTCTCATATTTCCTTGATCGGCAATGACACGTCAACTTCGCCCGAGAACTCAAAGCGTTATTGTAGCACCATCTATGGAACCGGCCTTAGAGTCTGTCTTGCAGCAGGTCGTACCACAAGGCACTCCAGAAGGATTTGTGGAGAACCTTTTGAACTCATCCCAGGCCCGGAACCTGTCAAGGGCTCTGGTCCCCGGAAGCTCGGTAAGAAACCCCCTTCCACCTCCTCCCCATTCAGTCCCGGTTCTGGTGATGCTGTTCAATAGCTCGTCCAACTACTAAATCGCCAAGCAGAGGAAAACCAACAACGAAGTGACCGATTCACCGAGCTTGAAGTCGAGGTGGCTGAGCTCCGGGCTCGAAATATCCCGGACCGATCCTCTCCTCAGCGCGAGTCTCCCGAAAGGAGGAATCCCGCTCGAAGGCGTCACCGATCTCCACCTCGACGAAAGCTTTATCACAGATCGCCACCTCGTCGACTGAGGGGGAATGGTTCCCGTTCATCTCCAAGTCGGGCTGAATACGAGGACAACCAGGAACATTCTCTTCCAGTTCACTCGTCCTTAGCCTCCTCCTCTCCAAGACGACGTTCTCGAAGTCGGGAGAAGTCGCTAACGCAAGAACGACATCGTCATCGATCTAGAAAGTCTCCCGATCCATACAGATACCACTGATCTCCGCCCCATGACAAAACAGCCAGGCGCAAAGGACCTTTCACTGAAAGGATAGACTACTTTCCAGTACCTAGACACCTTGAGGGATTGAAGTTGCACAATGGGACGGGCGATCTTGACCGACACTTAGACTACTTTCATACCGTGATGCAATATCGAAACGTACCGATGGAAATGAAGTGTTGTATCTTCCCTCTAACTCTAGAGAAAATAGCCTCGGATTGGTTTAGGACCTTAAAGCCCAACTCCATCTCCTTTTGGGACCAATTGGCAAAGCTCTTCTTAGCTTAGTTCGATCACTCTAAAAGCAAACCCAAGCACAAGAAAGTGTTGGCCTCCGTAGTGCAGGGTGAAAACGAGCTTCTGAGTGATTACATAGAAAGGTTCAACAAAGAAGTTTCCCAAGTTCGGGACTTAAGCGATGAATTTCGAATTTATTTCATATCGGCCGGTCTACGTGAAAAGAGTTTGTTTAAGACCCACATTGGAACCTTCGAACCTCGGACTTTGCAAGAGTTCCTCCAAAAGTCTCAGTGCTTCATCGATCACGAGGAAGGCCTCAGAGTCGGAAGAGCAGTCACCCAGGGCGGTCCATCTAAACCTCGCAGCGAGAAGGACAACTGAAACGATAATCTGGGAAATTGGGATACCCGACCTCGAAATCGTCACCAGTTTTATACCGATCTTAACGAGACGCGAGCCAAAATTTTAGGCGATTGTATGAACACAGAATTCAGAAACGTCAAGTTTCCCAACCCTCTCCCTCATAGGCCAGGGCAGCGATCCAACAAGTATTGCAGGTATCACCGCAGTAATGGTTATGACACCAACCATTGCAATGCTTTAAAAGACGACATCGAAGACATGATCAAAAGAGGAAAGTTGACCAACTATGTGAAAAAGCCCGGACAACAAGGAGTTGAGGTTAAAGAGGAGGAGGAAGATCCCAAGGGAAGAGGAAAACAAAGAGCAGAAAACTCTAAAGATGAGCCGGATTTCCGAAAATCCAAACACCGTACCGTGATTATGACGATCTTGGGAGGACTCGACCACAAAAATCGGGAAAGACCATGAAAAGAAAATGGAAGGAACTTCTGAACGTAGCCTCAACCTCGGCGACCCCGACTTCACCGGGTCGTCCCCCTTTGGCTTTTGGCGATGAAGATCTGTTGGACGGGAAACCCAACAAGCATATACCACTTCTAATCACTGTCGTAATAGCAAATCAAGAGGTAAGAAGGATCCTGGTTGATCAAGGTAGCTCATCAGACATCCTCTTTGTCGACCTTTTTGAAAGAATGGGGATCGACAAAGAAGATCTCATTCCTTACAGAGAAACGGCTTTGGATGATAAGGATCGGCAAAACAAAATTCCTCGTTTTACCTTGCCCATCAATCTACAACTGCATCATTGGAAGTCTGACTCTAGGAAGGCTCGGAGCGGTGACTTCCACCACCCATCTGAAAATGAAGTTCCATTCCTTGTGCAACAAGGTTATCACTTTGAATGCCAACCTGGAGTTCGCCCAAAGGTGTTTCTTTTTGCATATGAAGGCGGAAAAGAAGGCAATAGAGGAGGAAAGGTTCCCCCTCCAGAGGTTCGGAATGTTAAAAAATCCAAGGTTAGCAGTCGAGCCGGCGATGTGAATGTAACTGATTTGGATGCGAGGTACGATCCAGACAGCTCGAAAGAGGAGGATGATGATGACTTAGCAAGAGAACTGAAGAAAAGAATGAAAAGACCCCCCGATGGAGAATTTGAAGAAATCCAACTAGGTGATGATCCAACAAGAACCGTTAGGATCGGTGCCGACCTAACGGAAGAAGTCAAAGCTGAGCTCACCCAATGTCTAAAGGATCATGCCGACCTTTTCGCATGGTCGGCTGCAGACATGCCCAGAATTCCTTCGGAGGTCGCATGCCACCAGCTCGCCGTCAATCCTGATGCCAAATGGGTCGCCCAAAGGAAAAGGGCTTAAAGCGGAGAAAAGGCGGCTGATGCTGCCAAAGCTGTTGAAGATTTAATTAACGCAAACTTTGTATCGGAAGTCAAGTATACAACTTGGCTCTCCAACCCTGTACTCGTTAAGAAAAGTAATGGAAAATGGCGTATGTGCGTTGATTATACCGATCTTAATAAGGCCTATCCTAAGGACGCCTTCCCTGTACCAAGCATTGATCGCCTCGTTGACAATACCTCGGGTTTTCGTTTACTATCTTTTATGGATGCATACTCCGGTTATAATCAAATTGCGATGTGCTCACCCGACCAAGCAAAAACAGCTTTTATGACCGACCGCGGTAACTTTACTTACCGGGTTATGCCTTTCGGCCTAAAAAATGCTGGAGCCACCTACCAAAGAATGATGAACAAAGTCTTTCAGAAGCAAACTGGCCTGACAGTTCAAGTCTATCTCGACGATACGATCGCAAAAAAGTAAAGAGGAGAACATCCACGTAGTCGACCTTAAGGAAATCATTTCATAAATCAGGAAAAATAGCATGAGGTTAAACCCGGAAAAGTGCACCTTTGGGGTCCGAGCTGGTAAGTTCCTCGGGTTCTATTTAACCGAAAGGGGAATTGAGGCAAACCCAGACAAATGTCGAGCTGTTACCGAAATGCGGACACCAAGCACCAAAAAAGAGGTCCAAAAGCTCAACGGTATGATCGCGGCTTTGTTCCGTTTTATTTCTAACGCAGCTTTCAAGTCACTTACCTTGTTTAAATTGCTAAAAAAGAAGGAAGACGAAGAGTTCAAATGGACTGCCGAGCAAGATGAGGCCCTCATCCAGCTAAAAAATGTGCTCTCCGAGCCCCCATTCCTCACCCGTCCAAATAAAGAGGAAACCATATACTTATACTTAGTGGTTGCTGAGGAAGCGTTAGGCGCCGTTCTTGTCCGAGATTCGGAAATCGGACAGAGTCCGGTCTACTTTGTAAGCAAAGCTTTGCAAGGACCTGAGAGCCGATATCAGAAAATTGAGAAAATTGCATTTGCACTAATTGTCGCAGCTCGACGCCTTGGACCTTATTTCGTAGCCCATTAGGTGGTGGTACGAACCAACTATCCCATACGACAAATCCTGCATAGACCCTACCTCGTAGGCAGAATGATAAAATGGGCAGTTGAGCTGTCCGAGTTTGGGATCAAATATGAATCCAGAAGGACCATGAAGGTAGGGGTGTGCAAATGTTATGGTTAACCAACCCAAATGTACTAACCGGACCACACCACACCAAAAAAATCCATAACCATTTATATGGTTTATAAACCCAACCTATTTTTAAAAGTAAATCAGTGGCCCAAAACTTCTATTCTGATCCGGTTTATTACTGTTGAACCTGATACCATTCGTTGTTACGGAACCTGAAGAGAAACTCGTTTATCTGTATCAGCGAACAATGCCGTGAATTCTTTATTCAAGTTAGTACCATTACTAATATATTAAAAAAAATAGATTGACAATAAAGTATCCAATTTTTTATTCTTGTTTTAAATTAGTTTTGCACTTCATGGTCATATCTATTTGTACTTGAATAATTTATTAGAGATCGGAATAGGTTACAAGAGGCCGGATAGCTTTTTGTCTATCATAAATGGTCCCTTCTTCATGTAAAACTAGAGATTTACCCAAACCGGCTTATTAAGAAAAACCGGCCTTCAAATAGTTTGAGCAAGAAAACCAGTTTTAAAATGCAAACCGGTTCAAAATCGGTTTGGAACCGAACGTAAACCAGATTGAAAAGAAAACCGGTTTTTTACAGAAATGGTTTTGCAAACCGAACCAAACTGTATGTATGGTTTAGTTTGGTTTGGTTCTTGCACCATGCACACCCCTACATGAAGGCACAAGTTCTTGCGGACTTCGTAGCAGAAGTGACCCCTGCTGACCCCAAGAACGGCGTGGGGATCCTGCACCTAGATGGTTCCTCAAACCCCAAAGGTAGTGGGGCCAGGTTGATACTGGAAAGCTAGGGCGGCGTCGTTATAGAAGTATCCCTAACCTTCAATTTCCAAACTTCAAACAACCAGACTGAATACGAGGCTTGCATAGCCAGTTTACGTTTGGCAATTGACCTTCGAGTCACTCAGGTCAACTTGTACACCGACTCATTGTTAGTAGTCTCGCAGATCGGGAAATCCTATACCACCAAAGATCCGATCTTGCAGAAATACTTAACTCGGGTCCGAGAGCTGCTAGATCACTTCAAAACAGCAGAGGTCTAACACGTTCCCAAGACCAAAAATCAAAGGGCGGATGTCTTATCCAAGCTCGCCAGCACTATGGTTCCTAGTAATCACCGGCCTGTCATTCAGGAGACACTTCGAATACCCAGCGTTCACCTTGAGCATGAATTTAGCTTGCCCATATGCGCAATTGAAGAGAAGCAGAGTTGGATAACCCCAATTCTAGAGTACATTGAGTCAGGCACCGACCCTCCGGACTCCAATGAAGCTAAGATCATCAGGAGAAAAGCCTCGGCTTTCTCCGTGATTGACGGAATCCTTTACAGAAGAAGCCTCTCTTCACCTTTCTGGAAATGCATCGAAGGAGAAGAGGCGGAGTACGTCTTAGCTGAAATTCATGAAGGTATTTGTGGACAACACTTGGGAGCTCGATCTTTAGCTCTCAAAGCCTTGCGCGCAGGTTATTATTGGTCGACCATGGAAGAAGATGCTAATAATTACGCAAAAAGGTGCAAAAAATGTCAGATCCATGCCAACGTCCACATAGCCCCACTTACCGAGCTTACCGACTTTTCTTCTGCTTGACATTTGCATGGTGGGGGATAGATCTGTTGGGTCCATTCTCAACTACACCTGGCCAAGTCAAATATCTAATCGTAGCAATTGATTATTTCAGCAAGTAGATCGAAGCCAAACCAAGGGCCACCATCAGTGCAAACAACTGCATTACATTCTTCAAGAAAAACATCATGAGCAGGTTCAGGATCCCTGAGGTGGTCATAACTGACAACGGAACTCAATTCACGGACAAAGGCTTCAAGAAACTGATGTCCGACCTCAAAATCAAGCATCGCATTACCTCAGTAGAACACCCACAAACCAACGGACAAGTCGAAGCAACTAACAAGGTACTTCTCAATGGCTTAAAGAAACGACTTGACGACGCTAAAGGAAACTGGGTAGAAGAGCTGCCTCACGTCCTGTGGGCTTACAGGACCACCCCACAAAGCTCGACAGGAGAAACGCCGTTCTGTCTTTCTTATGGTAGCGAGGCAGTCATCCCTGTGGAGATAGGCGAACTAAGCTGGAGAACGGCTAATCCAAAATCTCAGCAAGACAATGACCGATCCTTAAGGCCTCGTTTCGAGAGGCCATCATTAAACAAGGGGTGGCAACAAGATACAACACCAAGGCCATTCCCAGAGACATTAAAGTCGGCGACCTAGTACTCCAAAGAGCCGATGTTGGCTTGAAAAACTCAGCTCAAGGGAAGCTCACGCCTAATTGGAAGGAAAAAACGTGTAGTATCAAAAATCGGTAACAGTGCTTTTCAGTTAGAAACCTTGGAAGGAAAAACAGTTCCCGGACTTGGAACGCCACAAAGCTCAAAAGTTACTACAGTTAAGTCAAAGGACTACGCCTAAGGGCATCGTGTAAATCGATCTTCTGTAAGGATCTCCATTTCCAATATAATCAAATTGGCAGCCACGCCGACTTCATTTACTTCAAACAAATTGTACTCCAAAAAAGAACTTTCTTTCTTCGGAAGAGACTATCTGGGACCAATCATAAGATCTCCCAGAGCGACCGAGGTAGTCGCAACCCTTAGGGACGAGCTCAATCTGGGTCGAGTCCCGGTAAACTGTCCCAAAGGATGTTAAGGTCTTTTAGGATGTACATCCTCAATACGACCATTGGCCGATGTTGCCAAAACCCCTAAAGGACGAGGTCGATCTGGGCCGAGTCCTGGTAAATTGTCCTTAGGACTACGTATATGACTTGTAAAATAAATGCAATCATAAACACGCACGAGGCTAAAAACAGCAATCATAAAGGCTTAAAATAGAAAGCGATTTAAAAAGCAGGTCATTACAAACCATCTCGGATACATCCGAGCCTTCGAGTTTGGAAATGCCTAGCCATTACAAAGTAATATCACGTCGAAGTTCCAGGTTTATGCAAGATCTTTCCTGGATAAACCCAGAACTCTTGCAAAAAATAAGCAAAAAATCAAAGTATTTAAGTCATATAAACTCAGACTTTTGGAAGACCACGGTCTTCTTTTGAGTAGCTAGGTCGACCTTAGCAATCTGGTCCTCCTCAACCTCGTGATCCAAGTGTAAAACATCTTTGTCCAAAAGCAGCGCCGGCCATCTCCAGAGCAAGATCCGCTGCTTTCTTCGCATTTTTCTGACTTTCAGCTAGAGTAGCTCGAGTCTTAGGAAGTTCGGCTTCCAGAGCAGCATTTCGGCCTTTAAGAGTAGAGCTGAACTCAATCTTGGCTTCTTCAGCCCTCTTCAAAGCGTCTCCCAACTCGGTCACCCGATCCTCCATCTTTTGAATCTTCTCCTTGGCCTCTCTTTCAGCAGTTTCGAATTCTTCGACCCGATCTTCCAGCTCTTTGATCCGAGTTGCACCTTCATCAGCCCGTCTCTTAGCTGTGTTTCGAGCAGTCTCAAGGAGATCCGTTTCTTGCTTCAAGGTGGTAAGATCGGATTTGGCTTTGGGCAAGAGCTTGTTCTTCTCCTCCAAGCCTTCAAAGCATTGAACAGCCTGGTCTCCTCAGCAGTCACCAACTCTGAAATCAAGAAAAAACAAATAAATTCCCAAGTGAACAAGACAGTCAAAGGGATCTTAAACGAGCCTAAGAGGGTCATGTTACCTTCCAACCGGCGTTCATGCTCCTCCCTCTGGATCTTGTGGACCTCAGCCAAGTGAACGAACAACTGAGCCGAAGCACCCACAAGGTCGACGCAATACTCTTCATAATTCTTCTTAAGGAAATTGGCGTCCACAGGAACATCGCCAGACTTGTGTTTTGAATATTTGTGTTTCTTGGATGACTTGGGGTTGCTCCCATGGTCCGACCTTCTTTTCTTGCCCACAGTTTGGGTAGCGGGAGGAG
This sequence comes from Astragalus glycyphyllos, assembly GCA_963573325.1. NCBI lineage: Eukaryota > Viridiplantae > Streptophyta > Magnoliopsida > Fabales > Fabaceae > Astragalus > Astragalus glycyphyllos. The sequence continues at coordinate 23,808,218 of OY754308.1, forward strand.
CTTTCTGAGTGGAGGTCCCCTCATTCATTGGTGTTTTCCTCCTTTGTTCAAGGTCGACACCTTGAGTCTCCAAGTCCTCTTCAGTGATAACACGGAGGGGGAAGCAAGGATAGGAGTCTCACGTTCCGGAGAATGATGAGGCTCACCATCCACAACTCCGATTTTCTGCATCGCCATCTGCTTCAAAAAGGCTATCTTCGCGCTCACCATCGTATCTGAAAAAAGGAAAAATGAGTTGGATCACTTACAATGCAGAAAAGATTTTAAACACAACTTGCCTAATCCTCCCTAGAACACTCATCACTTGCAACTTTGTGGCGGCTTTAACGATGCAATCTGTGGGGAAACCACGGAACTTCGGATTGGTAAAGGGTACCCGAGCTGATATTTCAACTAAAAGCTTCTTAGTCAGCTTATCTTCATCACAAAGATAGGACTCACCAATGTGATAAGAACCAGAAGGACGATTATAATGAGCAAGGCTCCAACCTATCGGGAACTTGGTCGACACTAAGGTTTTCCCATCTGCACTGAACTTACCCACGTATTCGACTGCCTTGTCGTTTACCGGCTCGACGAAATAGAAGAGTTCTTTCCACCTTCCCCTCAGCAAGTCAGTGTAAGCCCGGAAAATTTTCAAATTCCTCTTTGACCGAAGACTCACGTGTTCGCGATCTTCCCCGTCGTTATTTCTGTTTACCTCAAACAAGTGAAGAAATAAGCTAGCCAACACCGGCCTTTCCAAGGCAAGGCACACCAGCTCGAAAGCTCGGAGAAACGCCCACGCATTAGGATGAATCTGTGAAGAGGCTAAATCCAACCTCGCCAGAACGGTTTGATGAAGACTGGTGAAAGGAGGTCTAATGTGCATATCAGATACGACGATATTGTAAAGGATGAACTTTAAAGCTCCGGGCCAAGTGGCAGCGTGCTCATCCATTTTCATCCCTTCGACATTCCAAACGCGACCTCGGATTGATAATTTCTCAACCAATACGCTCATATTTTCGCCACGCTCATACAGCAATCTCGTTTGCAGAACGGACTCTGCAACCCAAGAGCAAGGTCGTGGAACATTTACGTCATATAACAGGGGAAGGTTGACCCTTCTTGGGCCGCTGCTAGACTAACCATCTGTTAAAGCTCCAGAATTCTCACCTTCCTCATCGGTTTCACCCTCGTCTTGTCGATGATCACTTTCCTCCAAAGTCTGCTCCGCTCTATCAACCTCGTCCTCATGACGACTTTCTTCTCCGATCTCAGAGCCTGATTCGGAACTCGAGCCCGTATTTTCTTAATGTTGAGTCCTCGAGCTTCCTTGCTTCTCCCTAGATTGAACTTCTTCAGTTGAGTCCTATTCTATCATTACAACGTCGACTTGGGGCTCTTTGTCGGAAACGTCCAGCACTTCCACATTCTCTTGAACCCTACCATCAGGCTCGTTTGTTGCGTCGATCGGAGAGTGTTGTTCGACCGCTAGTTGATCTTTGACCCGATCGCTCGTAGGAGCTGACTCTGGGTGATCTTGAACTTCTGGAATGACAGGCACAAGGCCTTGATGACGATCTCCTGAGCTTCCGGAAGCCATCAGTTTTGCGTATTGTGGACTCTTTTCAATATATATCCTTCGGGTTTTTCTTTGACTCTCCAGATCGATCCTGCAGGAATGGGGGCATGGTAATGTCAGGGCTAGTAACTTAATGGGTCCACGACGAGGTTGAAACCCAACCTGACGACCCCCACCCTGTGAAAACTAAAGAGACGGGGGGAAGTCTAACGGCGAAATGTGTAACGCCCTAAAATTTAATCAAATTATTTCGAAGTTGGATTGCCGTAGGATGATTGTAAGAATTGAAATTATGGGCGTAGTAGCTATGTTGAAAACGTGTTAGATGATAATCACGTGTTGTGGGCTAGTTAAAAATAGCATTGGGCTCCCTTCCTATGTGGATAAAGTCCCAAATAATTTAGCCCATTATGTTTCTCACTTATTATAAGTGGAGAGGATTAATTTAGGGTTGAGAGAGAGAGGAATTTCGGATTAGAGCAGCCACCAAAGAGAGAGAAAAGAAGAGAGAAAACAATTCCCGTTTTTCTCAAACCTGTCACCGTAAAATTGCGATTCCGGTTTCGTTAACCGTTGGATCGTCTTCGTTTTTGGGCAGCAGGTTCGTAAGATATAGTTCTACACTTTCACCGTTCGGATCTTCGAAACGAGTTCTGAGGAGAGAGATATTGGCTTCGCACTGAAGCTGCAGTTTGGGGGAGTCGCCGTATTCGGAGATCGAGGAACGAGGCTAGGAGGGAGTTTGCGCCACCATAGTTGAGGTAAGGGTGGGCTTAACCTTGATAATGGGTTGATGATAATTATGTGTGGGTAGTCTAGGGCTTTGTTGAATTGTTCGTGTTGTTGCATATCGTGTTTTCGTTGAGATTGGTGCTTTGATGATTATTGCACGTTATTGTGATTTGTTTCGTTATTTGTTGTTGCGTGATTGTTGTATCACGATGATGGTGTTGTTATTGTTCGTGTTTTTGTTGTTGCTGTGCGTGGTTGATTGTTGTTGTCGCATTGTCGAATTGTCGTTTTTGTTGTGGTGGTTGCGGTGTCGTTGCCGTTAGGGTTTGGTGTTTGGCAATTTAGCGATTCTGGACACAGGTTCGGTTTTTCTAAAACTGGCGCTGTTTGGTTGATCAAAAAATTATGAGGTTGATTGTTTTTGAAAATAGACTTAACGCCGGTCGTTTTGGCACTGGTTTCGTCAAATTCGGAGTTGTATAGCTCGAGTTATAGGCGATACAAGTTAGGTTAAAATTCTGGAAACGATTTAGGTATAGATTCGGTATTTCGGTGACTGGGAACGTTGTATTGACCGAAAAATTATGTGGTTTATTTTTCTGGAAAATAGACTTAATGCTTGTTAATTTGGCACTGGTTTGGTTGCGTTTAGAGTTGTGTAGCTCGAGATATGAATTCCACAAGTTAGAGTAAGATTCTGGAAACAATCTGGACACAGGGTCAGTGTTTTGGTTACCACGTTTTCAAAAGAACTCCTTTTCGAACGAATCCAATTTCTTTGAAAACTAGACAAAATTTGCCCCAGTTTATGCACAAGTTTCATGCAATATGATTGAGTTTTGGTCACTTTGGAATTGCTTGAATTTGAAGGACAGAAACTGTCCTCTTTTGCAACTAGCCTGTGTGCTTTTCGAAAACTGTACCTATTGGACACTCTCCTTCAAAAACTGAACTTAGGGATGATAACCAGACCCATAGGGCTTTCCAACAAGTATTTATTTGTTGAAATCCGATGTCGTTTGCTATTTTAATTAATTCGCTGAAGTAGGTGCGATGTGCCTAGGCGCTGTGCCCCAGTCTTGTGCGTGGTGTGCGTGCGTTATGTCCGCGTTGTGGAGCCGTCTGGTGTTAATATTTCAGGTGCGGTGCTGGTATGCTCAGGAGAGTTTAGTGGTAGCTGTGATGCTACAACTTGGTGCTATTTTTGGTGAAATCATTTGTTTTGATTCTGGTGATATAGTATTTATTTTAAATACTTGTTATGGTGAGTTGGTGCATAATCATGGTGTCGCATTGTCATATGCATGTTTTGGTGATATAGGCTCTGCCTCTGGTGTTTATTGGTGATATGCCCGTCGTGGCTCATTTTGGTGATCGGTACCGCATGCATATGCCCACTGGAGGGGTTGCATATCATCCCATTGTCTATGAATGTTATAATTTTGGTGGTTCACTGTCAAATGGATTTTTCCTTTGGTATCTGGTGCTGTGATATGGTGTAATTGTATTGTGTTGCTGTAGTTACCTGATGCTAGCATATTTTTATCATCTGCTTATTATCTCTGTTAGACTCACCCCTTCTGCTTGGAATGTTGCTCTCATGCGGCAACGTTGCAGGTGATCGCTAGTGCTCGTGGAGGAATTGCTAGGTTTTGCTTCCTCTCTCGTTTGGGTCTGTGTCAGCTCTGATATGTAGCACCGGGGAGTCGTTAGTTATCGTTTTGAACTATTATTTTAGTTATTGGAAATTGTTTTAATTTATTTTGGAGATGTCTTTAATTGTTAATTCTGGAGATGTTTAAACTGGTTAATATTTCCGCTGCTTGGTGATTTCTTTTATATAAATTATTTTGGAGATTTTCTTTTTTTTTAAATGGTGAAAAATGTAGTGCCCTTCGAGGTGACTCTGATAATTGTCTATTTAATTGTAATAGTAAAAGGGGGGTGTTACATTAGTGGTATCAGAGCAGTTCGGTCTGTCCGGCCAAGTTGTCGAGTCGTCGAGTCGAGTAACACTTGAGTAATTGTTACTCGTTTCCGATTATAGTTTCTGTTGCAGTGTTAGGTTGAGATGGCAGGACGGAACGATGCTGCACTCGCTGCTGCTTTGCAGGCTGTGGCTCAAGCTGTGGAGAATAACCCAGGTGCTGCTGGTGATGCTGGGTCGCGCAGTTTGGGTACGTTTCAGAGGGAGAATCCTCCTACCTTTAAGGGCAAGTATAACCCTGATGGTGCTTTGGCGTGGCTAAAAGAGATGGAGAGAATCTTTCGTGTTATGGATTGCTCTGAGGCGCAGAAAGTCAGGTATGGTACTCATATGCTGGCAGAGGAGGCTGATGACTGGTGGTTGGAGGTGAGGCAGAGGTTGGCGACTGTGAATGAAGAGGTCACTTGGGCTGTGTTCAGCAGAGGATTTCTGAGAAAGTATTATCCTGAAGATGTCCGTGGGAAGAAAGAGATTGAGTTTCTAGAGCTGAAGCAGGGTAATATGTCGGTGACTGAGTATGCTGCCAAGTTCATTGAACTGGCGAAGTTCTATCCACATTATGGTGAGGCTGGTGCTGAATTCTCCAAATGCATCAAGTTTGAAAATGGGTTGCGGGCTGATATCAAGAAGGCGATAGGGTATCAGAAAATTCGGGTGTTCTCGGAGTTGATTGACAGCTGCAGAATCTTCGAGGAAGACAGTAATGCTCATTCTAGAGTCATGAGGGATAGGCAGAAGAATATCTCGAGTCGTGGTAAGCCGTATGAGGTTCCAGCTGGTAAGGGCAATCAGAGAACTGCTGTGGGTAAGAGACCTAGTGGGGGAGATGCTGCTGCTAGTGTGGTATGTTACAAGTGTGGTAAACCCGGTCATAAGTTCTGACGTTGCCTAATCCGGAAGAGTCGTTTGTGGTGTATTGTTGTTAGCCTGTAATTTCGACAGGCTTCATTAAAGATGGTCAACATGGCTTGATTTATATTTATTTCACAAAGACCATATTATTTCGACAAAGAAAATGGTCATGCGCAAGGTAAACTCGACAAGTTTCCAGGGAAGCAAAAGCAAGAGAGAGGAAAATCGACACAGGCTTTCGACAGACAGAAATCAGGGCAGTTATGCGTTGAAGACTAGCAGTTGGTCGAAGCGTGACGGAGCAGTTTCGGTCGAAAGTAGGAGCGGTTACTTGGCCGAAAGTAGGAGCAGTTACTTATTTTCAAATTGTTAGGCAGTTACCTAGTTCGAATTTTCCCCCCTTTTTCCCTTGTATAAATAACTGTTTCTGAGAAGAAACAAAGGTCGCGAAAATCACAATACACACCCGATTCCTGAAACTCTAACTTCCAAGCCAGAGCGAAAAACGAGTGGAAGAATCCCTGTATGTGATCGTGTACCATTTTTATGATTCAATGCAATTTGTTCTTCTTTTCTTTACGATTCCTGCACCATTTACTGCTTCTTTTCTTTTCAATTCTGTTAATCATTTGCAAATCGTCCCCTTTTCTACATTTTCTGAAACAAAAACTTTTGCAATTCAAAGGCAATTGCTTTGAGATTTTTCTAGTTTGATCTCACAAACCTTCTAATAAAACTAGTGATTGTTTGCTAAAAACACCAGCAAACAAATTGGCACGCCCAGTGGGACTTTGCCTTTGATTTTGTTCATTCTCGTACTCTCTTATTTGTGTTCGCTGTTGTATGCACTTAAGAAGTGGTAAAATGGTTCGTTCTGGTACGAATAATGCATCTAGTTCCAACCCTGTGGTTTCACAAGGGCAAGGGACAACAATGGATTCTGCAAGCATTAGCGCAGGACCATCATCGTCGATAACCGTTCCTTCATTATCAATGACTAATGTTGGTTCAACGCAGTCAGAAATGGCATCTCTGCCTATGTCTTTGCCGTTAAGTTCAGGGCTTCATAGCCCTTACATGGCAATGGGAAACGGTTTAGACCCACGTTTGAATAACGTGCATCTACCCCCATTTCCTTTGGGAATGTATGGAATGCCACATATTTCGACCTTTTCCCCTACACATGTCTCTTCTGAGAGCGTATTTGGTCGAAATCCCCCAGCATTAACCAATACGTCTTTGTTGGCCTTAAGACAGCAAGTAGACGAGAGTAATCACGATATGGTTAATATGCTTACCCAACAAATTGGTACAGTTTTCAATCCATTGATTCAAAATACCAATAACAGTTACCAAATGTTGGCAAATCAGATGAGTAGGATTGCAGACTTTTTTGGGGTTCCAGCGGTTAATAATAGGCACGTTCCTATTATTGCGGGTAATGCGTCGCCAGTTAACCCCCAAGAAGCAGTTGCAGTCGAAGCGTCGACAGTTGTAGGCGAACTACAAGGGACGGTAAACCACGTCCCTGAAGTAGTTGTGGTAAATAGACACCAGAACGCTGATGAAGTTGTTCGACAAATGCAACAACACAATGCTGGCGCAGAGAACAATATAGCTACTTTAGTCGAAACTATTTTGGCGCAAAATGGCCTTAACATAGGTCTACAAAGGCCTAACTTCGTATCACCATTATGTGAATATGTATTACAAACTGAGTTACCAAGGGGATGGAAAGTTCCCAAGTTTACTAAGTTTGGTGGTGATACAAATGAGTCCACAGTCGAACACATTGCTCGTTTCTTGACTGAGGCTGGGGACTTAGCACAAAATGAAAATTTGAAGATGAAATGCTTTCCAAATTCTCTAACTAAAAATGCTTTCACTTGGTTCACGACCTTACCTCCTGGTTCTATGTACACATGGGGGCAATTAGAAAAGGCATTCCATGCACAGTTTTACATGGGCCAGTCGAAGATTAGTCTTAAAGAATTGGCTAGTGTTCGGCGCAAAATGCCTGAAACTATTGATGATTACTTAAACAGATTCAGGCTGTTGAAATCTCGTTGCTTCACACAAGTCCCTGAACATGAGCTTGTCGAAATGGCTGCTGGTGGTCTTGATTACTCAATTAGAAAGAAATTAGACACATCTCATTTGCGAGATATGGCTCATTTGGCTGATAGAGTTCGACAAGTTGAAAGGCTTAGAGAGGAAAAATCTAGAGCGAATAGGTATCATAAAAAAGAAAAAGTGGCATATGTCGAAGAAGAATTTGACGTTACATATAGTAATGTCGAAGAGGAGGAGATAGACGTGGCTGAACTTAAGCCTGGTCCTCCTTATACCTGTAAATTATTAAGGCCTGCGAATGGGAATAACCCTGTAGAGCCTAAGAATGATAGATTTATGCCTAAGACTTATACTTTTGATGTTACTAAATGTGATGAAATTTTTGATCTTTTAGTAACTGATGGTCAAATATTAGTGCCTAAAGGCCTTAAAATACCAACTCTTGACCAAAGAAAGAAAAAGGGTTATTGTAAGTTCCATAATTTTTTGGGGCATAACACTGACCGTTGTGTGCTCTTCAGGGATATTGTGCAAAAAGCAATTGACGAAGGAAGACTCAAATTTGCTGATAAGAAAATGAAAGCTCCTATGCAGATTGATGTTGATCCATTGCCTAAGGCTGAAGCTATGTACTCTGAACCTGTCGAAGCTGATGTAGGAATGGTGGATGCTCAAATGGCAGACCCTCCTAAGTGTGTCAAGACTGCCACCGAGAAATTAAAAGGTTTTATGTATGCTGAAGGTAAGAAACAGGAAGTGACCCTAAAAGATTATGATGGGAAGATACATGCTGTGTATCCAAAGGCTGAGGAAGAGTTGATAGATTTCCTCAATCGGTGTAAGTGGAATAACTCTGAAGTTATGCTTTGCCCAAGGTGTAGTGCTGTCTTCGATAAAGAAGCAGCTAAAGCTGTCGAAGGTTATCAGGATCAACAACAACGCAAAAGAAAATGGCTTGATAACAGGCCAAAATTTGACTTTGCAAAAGGAGATCTTCCTGGCTATGAGGCTAATGTGTCAGCAAAGCCTTCAACAAGTAAACAACAAATTGCTAAGGAGAAGTCCTCAGCACCAGGGTATTTGAAGCTGTCAACAGGTAAATCCTTTGTCCCAAGTGCTAGTGCTCCTGTCGAAGCGTGGGTACCCAATAATCAACGTGCTAAAGCTGTTAAGCCAGGTACTGATGCTATTAAGTTTAATTATAAGAATAACTATAAGGGTAAGAACCCCATGACTAGAACACAGTGGCGTCGTTACCAAAGACAGCAGAAGAAGAAGGCACACTTTGACATTAACCAGGTTCCAAGTCATTTGGCTAATAATCAAGTTCCACGCAGCATGATAGTGGCAAAGAGTGAGGTTCACAAAGCTGAAGTTGCCACAAAGAGGAATGCTGATGCTGCTAGTCATGTGTGTGCAGCGAATAAGGCCAAAGGCAAGGCTGTGGTAACAGAAAAGCCAAGAAGGCCTGCTCTTGAAAGAATATTTCCTCCATTGTCAACAGTGAAAGAAAGAAATGCTGATTTCGACATGGATGAAGACATGGAGTCTGATTTCAATGATTCTGAAGATGACCTCGACGTTGTTTGCAATGTGGTATCAATACTGCCTCTTGAGTACGATGTTATCACGGTACCAAATGACGTTGAAGAAGATTTCACAGAGGACATGGCTCATCATAAGCCAATGTGTTACTATGTGATGAACGATGGTTGTGTCGAAGACCAAATGGCTACCTTCGAGAAGCCAGATATGAGTATGCAAAACCACTTGAAACCCCTGTATGTCCAAGCCAAGGTCAATGGTGTTGGAATTAACAAAGTGTTAGTGGATGGTGGAGCTGCAGTGAATTTGATGCCGCATGGTCTTTTGAAGAAGATTGGTAAGTTCGATACTGACCTCAGGCCACATAACATTGTCTTAAGCAACTATGAAGGCAAAACTGGCCACTCTTTGGGGGCCATTGAGGTGGACTTAATTGTTGGTTCCATAAAGAGGACTACATTGTTCTTAGTGATAGCCTCTAAAGCGAATTTTAATTTACTCCTTGGTAGAGAGTGGATCCATGGAGTTGGTGCTGTCCCTTCAACTTTGCATCAACTTTTAGTAATGTGGAAGGAAGATGGTTTGGTAGAGTATGTTGAAGCCGATCAGAGCTACTTCCGTGCTGATGTGAACCAAGTTACCAAGGAAAATTTTGAGAAACAAATGGCGAAGATTGCGCCATGTTCATCTTCTAATGAGGCATATGTTCCTGCGGATAATGTTTTTGCCTCAGTTCATCTTGACCAAAATTATGGTTTTGTTTAGGAAAGAGAAATAATGGGAGATGATAGTGTCTATCCTGATGGTGTTTTTCGACCAACGGGGTGGAACACTGGTTCTTGAAAGTGTTCTTATGACAGTGCCCAATGCATGGGACAAAATTACGGCTTATATGGCCGAAAACAAGTTTAAAGCGGCTATGGAGGCCGAAATTATTCAACAAACAATGGCTGTCGAAGCCAGTGAGTTACATGAAGAAAATGGCATAGTCATAGATGAAAGACTCGATTGTATCTATGATAATGATCCATTAGGTTTTGAAAAGGATCCTAGAGATTTGACAAAGCATATGCAAGCTCAAGACACGTTAGAAGAAGTTGATTTGGGAAATGGCTCAATAAAAAGGCCAACTTATATTAGTGCAAATATTGATGTTTCTCTAAAAGCCCAAGTCATTACATTGCTAAGGGAGTTCAAAGACTGTTTTGCTTGGGATTACGACGAGATGCCCGGGTTAAGTCGAGAAGTAGTGGAAATGCAATTACCAATTCGACCAGGGAAGAAACCAGTGAAGCAAGTGCCAAGAAGATTTGCTCCTCAAGTGTTGGCTAAGATCAAAGAGGAAATCGAAAGGCTATTCAGAAACAAATTCATCAGAACTGCCAGGTATGTCGAATGGTTAGCCAATATAGTTCCTGTAATAAAGAAAAATGGGACTCTTAGAGTTTGCATAGATTTTAGGGATTTAAATAATGCATCTCCCAAGGATGAATACGCAATGCCTGTGGCAGAAATGCTAATAGATTCAGCAGCAGGATTTGATTATCTTAGTATGCTCGATGGTTATTCTGGGTATAATCAAATCTTCATTGCTGAAGAGGATGTGGCGAAAACTGCTTTTAGATTTCCAGGGGCATTGGGTGTTTATGAATGGGTAGTAATGCCCTTTGGCTTAAAGAATGCTGGTGCTACATATCAGAGGGCCATGAATTCTATGTTTCATGATTTTATTGATGATTTTATGCAAGTATACATAGATGATGTGGTGGTTAAATCTTCCTCAGAAAGTGGTCATTTAGACCATCTTCGCCGTTCTTTTGAAAGAATGAGGAAATATGGATTGAAATTAAATCCATTAAAATGTGCCTTTTGTGTACGTGCAGGTGATTTCTTGGGTTTTATAGTGCACAAAAAAGGCATTGAAATCAATCAAAATAAGACTAAGGCAATTATGGAAACGAAGGCTCCTTCGACCAAAAAGGAGCTTCAGTCGTTGCTGGGAAAAATCAATTTCCTACGAAGATTTATATCGAATCTAAGTGGCAAAACACAAGTTTTTTCGCCATTATTAAGACTGAAGAAGGAAGAAGAGTTCAAATGGGAACCAATGCATCAAGCAGTCTTCGACGAAATCAAGTCTTATTTGATGAAACCACCAATTTTGTCGCCTGTTATTAAACACAAAGTGCTCAAATTGTATATAGCAGCTTCTGATAGAACAATAGGTAGCATGTTAGCACAAGAGGATGATAGTGGTATCGAAAGAGCCATTTATTACCTCAGTAGGGTCCTCAATGATGCCGAAACGAGGTACACTCCTATAGAAAAGTTGTGCCTTTGTTTGTATTTCTCGTGTACAAAGTTAAAGCAATATATAAAACCAGCTGATGTTTCTGTTTATTCGCATTTTGATGTTATTAAGCATATGTTGTCGAAACCAATAATGCATAGCCGAATTGGTAAATGGGCTTTGGCTTTGTCAGAATACAACTTAACTTATCAACCTCTAAAATCAATTAAAGGACAAGTGGTTGCTGATTTTATAGTAGACCATTCTGTTGTTGAAGAAACATTAAGTTTTGTAGACGTATATCCTTGGAGGTTGTATTTTGATGGCTCAAGCCATAAACATGGAGTTGGGATTGGTATTTTAATAATATCTCCTACTAACATTCCAACAAAGTATAAGTTTAAGATTCGAGATGTTTGCTCCAATAATGAAGCTGAGTATGAGGCTTTAATAGTAGGCCTTGAAATTTTACTTGAGCTGGGGGCAAGTCACGTCGAAATAAAAGGTGACTCTAAGTTGGTTGTCAAACAATTGACAAGAGAGTACAAATGCATTAAAGAGCACCTTATCAGATACTTTGTTGTTGCCAATGCTTTGTTAAAAAGATTTGAGTCTGTTCACTTAGAACATTTACCACGAATTGATAATCAAGTGGCAAATGAATTGGCACAAATCGCTTCAGGCTATAAAGTTTCAAAGCGAAGCCTAGAGGAGTTAATTGAAATAAAGGATAAAATCATTTCTAATGACTATTCTTCGTCACTATTGTCAACACCAACAACTGGGGGGGCAACAGATACAAATGCAAACGAGGAACTAGCTGTTGTCGAAAAACGTCAATTTTTTGGTGACTTTGACTTAGCAGAAATTCTTGCTCTTGACAATATGACAAATAATGATTGGCGAAGGCCTATTGCGGAATATTTGCAAAATCCCACAAGAAATACCAATAAAAAGGTAAAATACAGAGCTTTGAGCTATGTGATAATTGGAAACGAATTGTTTAAAAAGACTCCTGAAGGAGTACTATTAAAATGTCTTAGTGAAAATGAGGCATATTTAGCAGTTTCCGATACACATAGTGGGAATTGATTACTTCACCAAATGGGTTGAAGCTATACCTTTAGCCAATGTTGATCAGGAAGCAGTGATAAGGTTTATTCAAAATCATATCATTTATAGGTTTGGAATTCCAGAAACCATTACTACAGATCAGGGATCAGTTTTTACTGGTAGAAAAATGGTAGAGTTTGCTTCCGAAATTGGTTTTAAGTTATTAACTTCGACACCATATTATGCGCAAGCCAATGGACAAGTAGAAGCTGCCAATAAAGTTATTATTAATTTGATTAAAAAGCATGTTGGGTAGAAACCCAAGAATTGGCATAATACCCTTGATCAAGCGTTATGGGCTTGTCGAAATTCACCTAAAGAATCTATCATCACTACTCCTTATAGGCTAACATTTGGACACGATGCAGTGTTGCCTGTTGAAATTTGTCTACAATCAACAAGAATTCAAAGACAGTGGGAGATTCCCTCTGATTATTATTGGAATATGATGCTTGATGAATTGGTTGATTTAGACGAAGAAAGGTTATTAGCTTTAGATACGCTTATTCGACAGAAAGAGAGGGTAGCTAAAACTTATAACAAAAAGGTTAAGTCTAAAGCCTTTAATTCAGGTGATCTAGTGTGGAAGGTCCTATTACCTATGGATAAAAAAGATAGAGTCTTTGGTAAATGGTCCCCAAGTTGGGAAGGACCATTTAAAATTTTACAAGTTTATTCAAACGGCGCATATGAGGTCGAAGAGATTGGCTCTGATGAAAGGATTTTGCGTATAAATGGTAAATACTTGAAAAAGTATAAGCCAACGTTGCACGAAGTTAAAATAACGCTGGAATAAATATAAAGAAAGCGTAAAAACATGGCATTTAAGTTGCCAAAACATGGTCAAAGGCCGAAACTACAGGCTGTTCAAGTTCAAGGTTTGAATATGGAAACAACACTTAACAGTGGTGACATCAGGTATACAGCTATTTTACTCAAGTGCAAAGTTATTTCGATGGTGAATTCAAAAAAATGTCTTTCTCTTCTTCCTCCTCAAGTTCAGTCGAAAAAGACATTTTTGGGGGGCAATTTGTTAGCCTGTAATTTCGACAGGCTTCATTAAAGATGGTCAACATGGCTTGATTTATATTTATTTCACAAAGACCATATTATTTCGACAAAGAAAATGGTCATGCGCAAGGTAAACTCGACAAGTTTCCAGGGAAGCAAAAGCAAGAGAGAGGAAAATCGACACAGGCTTTCGACAGACAGAAATCAGGGCAGTTATGCGTTGAAGACTAGCAGTTGGTCGAAGCGTGACGGAGCAGTTTCGGTCGAAAGTAGGAGCGGTTACTTGGCCGAAAGTAGGAGCAGTTACTTATTTTCAAATTGTTAGGCAGTTACCTAGTTCGAATTTTCCCCCCTTTTTCCCTTGTATAAATAACTGTTTCTGAGAAGAAACAAAGGTCGCGAAAATCACAATACACACCCGATTCCTGAAACTCTAACTTCCAAGCCAGAGCGAAAAACGAGTGGAAGAATCCCTGTATGTGATCGTGTACCATTTTTATGATTCAATGCAATTTGTTCTTCTTTTCTTTACGATTCCTGCACCATTTACTGCTTCTTTTCTTTTCAATTCTGTTAATCATTTGCAAATCGTCCCCTTTTCTACATTTTCTGAAACAAAAACTTTTGCAATTCAAAGGCAATTGCTTTGAGATTTTTCTAGTTTGATCTCACAAACCTTCTAATAAAACTAGTGATTGTTTGCTAAAAACACCAGCAAACAATTGTGATGCTTCCAAGATGGGGTTGGGAGGTGTGCTTATGCAGAATGGTAAGGTAGTTGCCTATGCGTCGAGACAGTTGAGGACTCATGAGAAGAACTACCCTACCCATGATTTAGAACTTGCTGCAGTTGTGTTCGCGTTAAAAATTTGGAGACATTATCTGTATGGTTCGAGGTTTGAGGTGTTCAGTGATCATAAGGGTTTGCAGTATCTGTTTGATCAGAAAGAGTTGAATATGAGACAGCGCAGATGGTTGGAGTTGCTGAAAGACTATGACTTTAGCTTGAACTATCATCCGGGAAAGGCTAATGTGGTAGCTGACGCTTTAAGTCGAAAGACGTTGCATATGTCAGCAATGATGGTTAGAGAACTCGAATTAATTGAGCAGTTCAGGGATATGAGTTTGGTTTGTGAAGTGACGCCTCAGAGTGTCAGATTGGGGATGTTGAAGATTGATAATGAATTCATGGCTAGCATTCGAGAAGCTCAGAAGTTAGATGTTAAATTAGTTGACCTGATGGTTGGGATTGATCAATCCGAGAATAAAGACTTTGAGTTGAATGCGCAGAATGTATTGAAGTACCGTGGGAGAATCTGCATTCCTGATGATGAGGAGATGAAAAGAGCAATTTTAGAAGAAGGTCATACGAGTAAGTTGAGTATCCATCCGGGAGCTACAAAGATGTATCAGGATCTGAAGAAGATGTTTTGGTGGCCTGGTATGAAGCGTGATGTGGCGCAGTTTGTGTATTCCTGCTTGACTTGTCAGAAATCGAAGGTTGAGCATCAGAAGCCTGCTGGGTTGATGCAACCGTTGGAGATTCCGGAATGGAAGTGGGATAGTATTTCTATGGATTTCGTGATAGGGTTACTGGTGTGTGAAAATAAGAGCGTGTGCAAGTATACACAGTCACAAGTTATAGTATAAAAGATCGAACCCACAGAGATTGGATTAACTCTTATGCGTTGTTGTAAAGAAAGGTAAACTAGTGTGACTACACTATTCAAAATGTTTTGGTTTTGGTTGAAGTTGAAATGAAAATAAATAAACAGAAAGCAAGTAAATTGTGTAAGAAATTAGTTGAGAATGAGAGTTGGGATGTTTTCACAAACTAAATCACTCTTGAGAATATTGTGTTTTCTTGTGGTGCAATTGCACTTAGTGCAGTTGCATCAGTGTGTGCTGGTCAGCTACTTTCGTCAGAGTTTCGTTACAAGCTCTATATGATCCTGTTTTTTTGCGGTAAAGAGTAGGGTTGTCAGTGCCTCTCTCGCCCCCTTACAGATAATCTAAGTTGCTTAAGTAAGTACACTCTTGTATCTTAAGATCTCTACACTTTTGTTGTAAGGACTATGTTAATCTTAAGCTAAGAATTAACATGGAATTAACAAGCTAACTTTATTAAAACTAGTTTAATAAGAAGCTTTATTAAACACTTATCCTTACTTAGTTCTTGATTTCTAGTTATAAGCCAATTAAGTGAATATAACTCTACTTGTTCTAAGTGATCAACCTTAAAACAAGATTAAGAATTTAAACACAAGAACTAAAGTGCACACCACTTGAAAACACAATAACTTTCCTCAAAAGATCATTGGAAAGCTAGAACATCCAAACTCAAAAGAGTTTAGCTCATGATGAGCGTGATAAAGCAAATATAAGTGAATGAAAGCATATTGCAATAAAGAGAAGTACAAGAGAATTCAAAAGAGTAACAAATGAAAAACTCTTGCATATATTTGCTTACAACTAATTTCTTGCACCTATTAGCTCTTTGAAGAAGTGAAGTAAGAAGTTGTAAACTTCCTCTTACCTTCCTCTCAAACTAACACTATGAAACTATAAGAAAATAAAACTTTGAAACTAAGAAAAACTAAACTAAAAATAAAAAGATTATATAATATATGATATGATTCTTTACAATTTGGAATATTTTCAAGTGAGGTATTTGAGTCCTATTTATAGCCTTGGAGATTTCCTTCATGTTGAGGTTTCCTTGCTGAGTTAAGTTAACCAAACCATGGTTACTTTTTAAAAGTTGAAGATCAGCTTGGATTTCAACACTCATCCTTAATTTGTGGTCCAACAAATGGTTGCCACATGTCTTGTAAGATAGATTTTTTGTGAAGCCTTTTTGATTGTAGGCGCCTCCTTTGCAAGTGGCCATGTGTTCCCATGTGACTTCTGAGCAAGCAGCAATCCAACTAATCATTATGGCAATGGTAAGAATTGAGGTGCTTCCAATGTGGGGTTGTGAGCTGCTTCGGTACAGAGTGGTGCAGTTGCACCAAGTGCAATTGCACTGCCTGGTGCAGTTGCACTAAACTGCGGCTGCACTGAACAAACACATCAAACATACCAATATACAATAAAATGCTAAGTTATGGACATCTCTTATCTGTAAACCATAAATGTTGTTATTTTATTCATACTAACATATTTAACATATAATAGACTTGATATTGGGCATTTATCTAAGTGAAAAAGCACAAATAACTCTATATAAAATAGAGTTATCACACCCCCAAACTTAAATCGTTGCTTGTCCTCAAGCAATGACAAAAAGAAAACACAAATAAGATTTCCAGAATCAAGAAGAACAGATCAGCTCATATCTCTTTTACAGAATGATTTTCAATAAACGCGACTTATGAACTTCATTTTTTTTTTTAGAGAATTTTGTCTTTGTGCCTTTGAATTCCAAAACATCCAAAGCTATTAAAACTCATTTGTGTGAGTGTGTGTCCTACTGAGATTCAATCAGTTCCAAACCCAAGTAACAAGTTTCTCCTAGCCTTTGAAAAATTTAGATCACGTTCGGTCAAAACAAAGATGTTTCAAAATATAGAGTAGACTAACAAAGTCCTCAAGAGTGGGGGCCTTAAGCACAACAAAGGGCTTGGATAGAGTATTTCAAACTGTTGAGTCAATGCACTTTTTGTATTTCTGGTGGTTCTTTTTCTTGATGCAAATGCAGTGAGTGCAGGTGCATCGTTTTTCTGAGGTGCAATTGCACTAGGTATTTTTTTGTATCGGTGCAATTGCACTAAACTTTTTAACGGTGCAATTGCACTTAGTGCAACTGCACTTGATTTTTCTTTTCAAGACTTCTAGCTAATATTGCCCTTCTCACTGTCCTCCTTATGCATACTTTTTTCTTTGGTCAGTTCTGTCTTCTTTTCTTCTTTTTCTTTTTCTTTGAATTTCTCTTTTTCTGACCAAATGCACTATTGGAACAGGTACAGTTTATGACTCAGGCAATAAAGCTTTCTTTCATTTTGAGTTCTTTTGGTAACCTATATGTATTGACTACTCTAAGTTTTTCATACTTAAGCCTTTGTATTCATAAAAATTCCCCCAAACTTAATTCTTTAAGCTCTTCTATATTTTTAATAAAAATTTATTTTTGACCTTAGTTTTCTCAAAATCCCTCTTGCATCGGATAGCTTATCACATAGTAAGGTTCTTTTCAAAATTCAGCTTTGATGTGTTGAAGTGATAATAACAATGGTTATCTTTGGAAAAAACAAGGCTTTTTCTTTTTCTCTTGTTTCATTATTAAAAATCAGTTCACAAATTGCATTTTTCTTTAAGTTTTTGAAAAAAAAAAGGTATAAGCTGATCATGCTTCAAGACTCATCAAATCTTTTTAAAACGTTTATTTATTTTTGTAAAAAAAATAGTAAAAATATGATACTTAACATGACACTTATTAACACAATATAAATAAATAAAACACATATAAATACTAAAACAAACATACATATTATAGACTAACACATGCATTTAAAAGTTTGAGTGCTCTCCCCCCAACTTAAAAGTGAGCAGTGTCCTCACTGCTCTTAAGTTGAGTTTTCAAAAGAAATTTGTTCAAAATGGGGGAGGGGGTTAATACATGTTGGACTCAAAACAAAACAGATAACATAAGTTCATAAAGTTTTGAAAAATAAAAACAACATTTAAAATTACTCGGGTTTTGCTCCAGATCTGAGTCTGTTGCTAGCCCTCGTTGCTGCACCTTTTGGTTTGAGTTTGGGTGGCCTCTTTGCTGCAGTTGCCTTGGATGCAGTTGCTCCAGGCTCAGTAGTTGTTGCTGCTTTCTCTGCTTCAGGTGGTGCATCTGCACCAATTGTTTCTGTTGGTGCAGTTGCACCAAGTCCTGTTTTTCTACATAACACTTGAAAAACATCAAATTGCACAAAATATTAAATATTTATCAAAAATTTATGGGTTGCCTCCCATCAAGCGCTTGTTTTAAGAGTCTTTCAGCCTGACTTTTCCTTGTTTCAGGAATTTTCAAAATGAGTGGTGCTTTCACCTTGCACCACATGTTCACCATAATACATTTTCACTCTTTGCCCATTTACCTTGAAAGTGGTATTTGAGGCTGCATCATAAAGATCAACTGCGCCATGAGGATAGACTTTAACTAATTTGAATGGTCCTGACCACCTTGATTTTAATTTTCCAGGGAACAATTTCAACCTAGAATTGTATAACAGAACCAATCCTCCTTCTCTAAGTTCTCTCCTTTGGATCTTCTTATCATGCCATGCTTTGGTTTTAGCTTTGTACATTTCTGCATTCTCATAAGAGAAATGCCTAAATTCTTCTAATTCATTAAGCTCTAAAAACCTTTGTTTTCCTGCCCTATTGAGATCAAAATTCAGCTTTTTAATAGCCCAATATGACTTGTTTTCTAACTCAATAGGCAGATGGCATGCTTTGCCATAAACTATCCTATAGGGGGACATACCTAATGGAGTTTTAAATGCAGTTCTGTATGCCCATAATGCTTCATCTAAGTGTAAGGACCAATCTTTTCTTGTTGGTCCAACCATTTTTTCAAGCATTCTCTTAATTTCCCTATTAGATAATTCTGCTTGTCCACTTGTTTGTGGATGATAGGCTGTAGCTATCTTGTGTTTGATCCCATATTTTGCAAGAAGTTTTTCAATAAGTTTATTGCAAAAATGTGAGCCTTCATCATTGATGATTGCTCTTGGGGTGCCAAATCTTGTAAAAATGTTTCTTTGAAGAAATTTGCTAACTGATTTGGCATCATTATTTGGTAATGCTACTGCCTCTACCCATTTGGACACATAATCAACAGCTACTAATATGTAATTGTTGCCAAAAGAAGGTGGAAAAGGACCCATGAAATCCATGCCCCAAACATCAAAAAGCTCAATTTCCAAAATATTAGTTCTAGGCATTTCATGTTTTTCAGAAATGTTTCCACTTCTTTGGCATTTGTCACAGGTTTTGACCCAATTATAAGCATCTTTAAATAAAGTGGGCCAGAAATAACCTGACTGCAATGCTTTAGCTGCTGTTCTGTTGCTTCCAAAGTGACCTCCATATGGTGCTGAATGACAGTGCAGAAGCACTGCTTGCTGCTCTGATTCTGGAATGCACTTCCTCATTATTTGATCTGGACATATCTTATACAGATAGGGTTCATCCCAATAGTATTGCTTGATTATGTGGAAGAATCTCCTTCTTTGTTGATAGCTCATGTCCTTTGGTACAATTCTACTCACAAGGAAATTGACTATGTCAGCATACCATGGTGCAGTTGCACTTGGTATAATTGCACTGGCTGGTGCAATTGCACTTATTGCACAAGCACTTATTGTATTATTGGTAATTGCCAACAACTTTTCATCTGGGAAATTCTCCTTGATTTCTTGTGTACCTGCATTTTCACTTTCTAATCTAGATAAATGGTCAGCCACTTGGTTCTCCACCCCCTTTTTGTCTCTAATCTCAAGATCAAATTCTTGAAGGAGGAGAATCCATCTAATTAGCCTTGGTTTTGCATCCTTCTTTGCAAGCAAATACTTGATGGCAGAATGGTCAGTATAAACAATAACTTTAGTGCCAATCAAGTAGGATCTAAACTTATCAAATGCAAATACAACAGCTAATAACTCTTTCTCTGTCACAGTATAATTCATTTGAGCTTCAATAAGTGTTCTGCTAGCATAATAAATTGAGTGAAAGATTTTGTCGTACCTTTGCCCTAGGACAGCTCCTACTGCAAAGTCACTAGCATCACACATGAGTTCAAAGGTCCTGCTCCAATCTGGTGTTACTATCACTGGTGCAGTTACCAGTGCCTTTTTAAGCTTTTGAAATGCTTCCATACAGAGTTCATCAAAGTGAAATTGTGTATCTAATTGTAAAAGAGTACACAATGGTTTAGAAATTTTTGAAAAATCTTTGATGAATCTTCTATAGAAGCCAGCATGGCCTAAGAAGCTTCTGATTCCTTTGACAGTTGATGGAGGTGGTAATTTCTCAATAACCTCAATCTTGGCCTTATCCACTTCAAGACCTTTTTTTGAAATTTTATGTCCAAGCACAATGCCTTCTTGTACCATGAAATGGCACTTCTCCCAATTGAGTACTAGGTTGGTGTCTTCACATCTTTGGAGAATTTTTTCTAAATTTGATAAACATAATGGAAATGTTTCTCCAAAAACTGAAAAATCATCCATAAAAACTTCCATTGATTGCTCAATGAAGTCAGAAAATATAGACATCATGCATCTTTGAAATGTAGCAGGTGCATTACAAAGTCCAAAAGGCATCCTTCTAAATGCAAAGGTACCATAGGGACATGTAAAAGTGGTTTTTTGTTGATCCTTAGGTTCTATTGCAATCTGATTGTAACCTGAATAACCATCTAAGAAACAATAAAACTCTTTTCCTGCTAATCTATCTAACATTTGGTCAATGAAGGGTAAAGGAAAGTGATCCTTCTTTGTGGCCTTATTGAGTTTTCTGTAATCCATACAGATCCTCCAACCTGTGATAGTCCTAGTTGGTATCAACTCATTCTTTTCATTGGCTATTACTGTCACACCCCCTTTCTTAGGAACACATTGTACAGGGCTTACCCATGTACTATCTGATATGGGGTATATGATTCCAGCATCTAGCCACTTAATTATTTCTTTCTTTACAACCTCTTTCATTATTGGATTTAGCCTTCTTTGTCCTTCTATGAAATTTTTAGAATTCTCTTCTAAAATTATCCTATGCATGCAAATTGAAGGGCTAATTCCTTTTATGTCTGCCATTTGCCAACCTATAGCTTTCTTATGCTTTTTTAAAGTACTAATGAGATCATTCTCCTGTTCTAATGATAGCTCAGATGAAATGATAACCGGAAGTGTATCACCTTCTCCTAAGAAAGCATATTTTAAATGTTGAGGCAGTTCTTTCAATTCTAATTTGGGAGATTGTTCAATTGAGGGTAAATTTTGTTTAAGGTTAGGGTCTTCTAAATTAAGAGATTCATAAGTTCTAGCCCATACCTTAGGTGTTGGTTCTTCCTTTGGCAGTATGTCTTTTTCCAGCATTTCTTCTTCAGGAAGTGCATTTGCATCAGGTGCAAGTGCACTGGTAAGATGATCATACTGCTTGTTGAACTGCTTTTGCACCAAATGATCAAGAGAGATAATTGCTGAACATTCTTCACTTTCCTCTGCAGGATAATTCAAGGCATTCATTACATTGAATTTCACCTCTTGATCATTTACTCTCATGGTTAGTTCTCCTTTTTGCACATCAATCAATGTTTTCCCAGTTGCTAAGAATGGCCTTCCAAGAATAACTGGTACTTCTTCATCTGCAACAAAGTCTAGAATAACAAAATCTACAGGAAATACAAATTTGTCAACCTTTACCAAGATATCTTCAATGATTCCTTCTGGGTAAGCTATTGACCTGTCTGCAAGTGACAATGTTAAAGATGTAGGTTTAGCATGTCCAATTCCTAACTGTGCAAAGACAGATTTAGGCATCAAGTTGATGCTTGCTCCTAAATCACACAATGCACGACCTGTATAATAATTACCTATTGAAAATGGAATTGTAAAGCTACCTGGATCTTTTAATTTTCTTGGAATTTTGTTTTGCAAAATCAAACTACATTCTTTGGACAAAGCAACTGTTTCAAATTCACCTAATCTTCTTCTTTTTGAAAGAACATCTTTCATGAATTTAGCATAATTAGGCATTAGTTGCAATGCTTCAATCAAGGGAACATTAATATGCAATTGCTTTAGAACATTTAAAAACTTACTGAATTGTTTCTCCTCATGTGCCTTTTTTGATCTTTGAGGAAAAGGAGGAGGAGGATATTCAGGAACTAACCTTGGAGTTAGAACTTTATGAGATGCAGATGCATCAGGTGCTTCTGCATTTTGAGAACTTTTTTCATTTTTATTTTCTTCTCCCTTACCTGTACCTTCATTCTCATAAGGTTCTGTAAGATCTTTCCCATTTCTGAGAGAGATAGCTTTCACTTGTTCCTTACCTGGCCTCTGAGATGGACTTGCTTCTGTATTGGATGGTAATGTACCTGTTGGTCTTTGATACAGAGCAGTTGCTAACTGACCTACTTGATTCTCCAGATTTTTAATTGAAGCTTCATGAGCTTGCCTAGCTGTTCTAGTTTCACTAATGAATGCTTCATGGGTTTGCCTAGCTGTTCTGGTTTCATTAATGAAAGATTTAAGCAAACCTTCTAAGGAGTTATCTGTAGTAGGTTGTTGTTGTTGAGGCCTTTGGTAGTTCTGAGATTGAAATCTTGGTGGAAGGGTTGGTGCAGTTGCACTAGGTGCAGGTGCACTAGTATTGTTCCATCTGAAGTTTGGATGGTCTTTCCAACCAGCATTATAGGTATTGGAGTAAGGGTTGTTATTCCTATTATAACTTACATAATTTACAGAGACAGGGTTGCTAGGACACTCCTCATAAAGGTGACCTCCTCCACAATAAACACAACTTACAGCTCCTGGAGGGGCTTGTTCTATTGCTGCTACAGTGTTCTCAATTGGTGCAGCTGCACTAGATGCAGTTGCACTGGTTGTGGTGAAGTTTTTGAACATGTTTGCTAGTGAGGCTACTTGAGCAGATAGGGCTGATATTTCACTAATTTCATGTACCCCTGATGATTTCTTTTGGGTACTTACCCTCTCAGTAGGCCAACTAGAACTATTAGTAGCAATTCTATCAATCAATTCACATGCTTCATTATAAGACAGATTTAACAAAACACCACCAGATGATGCATCAAGCATTATTCTAGTTTGTGGTTCCAAACCATTATAAAATGTTTCCATCTGAATAATGACCGGAAGACCATGGTGTGGACATTTTCTTAAAAGTTCTTTCCATCTTTCCCATGCTTCAAACAATGATTCAGATTCTTTTTGTCTAAAAGATGTAATATCATTTCTCATTCTGGCATTTTTGATAGGTGGGAAATATTTTGACAAAAACTTTTCAGCCATTTCATTCCATGTATGAATAGAATTAGGCTCTAATGAATTTAACCATGATTTAGCCTTATCTTTCAAAGAATATGGAAATAGCTTAAGTCTAAATGCATCTTCACTAACACCAGGTATGATAAAGTTACTACATATTTCTAAAAACTGTTTTAAATGCTCATGGGGATCCTCATGAAGAAATCCACCAAATTGACCAATTGTTTGCAGCATTTGAAACATCATGGGTTTAAATTCAAAATGGACAGCCTCTATGTGAGGTCTTGCTATGCTGGTTTGCATGTTTTGATGATCAAACATAGCATAATCTCTCATAGGTCTATCTCTATCATTAATCATACCTATTGGTCCCATGTGAATGAATTGATTTCTGTGATCTGCTTCAGCATCTCTTTGTGATCCAGGACCACCTCTGACTGAGGCTGGTCTTGAGCCTTCTTCTTCACCTTGTTGAGACATGGTATTGCTGCAACTTTGAAGTCTTTGTTTCTGGAGTCTACGCAACCTTCTAAACTGTCTTTCTATTTCTGGATTATACTCAAATTCTGGTGATCTGTCTCTGGGCATAAGCTAGTGCAGTTGCACTAGGTGTAAATGCACCTGTTTCTGCACAGAAAAACAAAATACCAGAATAACAAAACAAATAAAAAAAATAAACACTAATCTACTATCTTTAAAACAACAAAAATTAATGACAATCCCCGGCAACGGCGCCAAAAACTTGGTGTGTGAAAATAAGAGCGTGTGCAAGTATACACAGTCACAAGTTATAGTATAAAAGATCGAACCCACAGAGATTGGATTAACTCTTATGCGTTGTTGTAAAGAAAGGTAAACTAGTGTGACTACACTATTCAAAATGTTTTGGTTTTGGTTGAAGTTGAAATGAAAATAAATAAACAGAAAGCAAGTAAATTGTGTAAGAAATTAGTTGAGAATGAGAGTTGGGATGTTTTCACAAACTAAATCACTCTTGAGAATATTGTGTTTTCTTGTGGTGCAATTGCACTTAGTGCAGTTGCATCAGTGTGTGCTGGTCAGCTACTTTCGTCAGAGTTTCGTTACAAGCTCTATATGATCCTGTTTTTTTGCGGTAAAGAGTAGGGTTGTCAGTGCCTCTCTCGCCCCCTTACAGATAATCTAAGTTGCTTAAGTAAGTACACTCTTGTATCTTAAGATCTCTACACTTTTGTTGTAAGGACTATGTTAATCTTAAGCTAAGAATTAACATGGAATTAACAAGCTAACTTTATTAAAACTAGTTTAATAAGAAGCTTTATTAAACACTTATCCTTACTTAGTTCTTGATTTCTAGTTATAAGCCAATTAAGTGAATATAACTCTACTTGTTCTAAGTGATCAACCTTAAAACAAGATTAAGAATTTAAACACAAGAACTAAAGTGCACACCACTTGAAAACACAATAACTTTCCTCAAAAGATCATTGGAAAGCTAGAACATCCAAACTCAAAAGAGTTTAGCTCATGATGAGCGTGATAAAGCAAATATAAGTGAATGAAAGCATATTGCAATAAAGAGAAGTACAAGAGAATTCAAAAGAGTAACAAATGAAAAACTCTTGCATATATTTGCTTACAACTAATTTCTTGCACCTATTAGCTCTTTGAAGAAGTGAAGTAAGAAGTTGTAAACTTCCTCTTACCTTCCTCTCAAACTAACACTATGAAACTATAAGAAAATAAAACTTTGAAACTAAGAAAAACTAAACTAAAAATAAAAAGATTATATAATATATGATATGATTCTTTACAATTTGGAATATTTTCAAGTGAGGTATTTGAGTCCTATTTATAGCCTTGGAGATTTCCTTCATGTTGAGGTTTCCTTGCTGAGTTAAGTTAACCAAACCATGGTTACTTTTTAAAAGTTGAAGATCAGCTTGGATTTCAACACTCATCCTTAATTTGTGGTCCAACAAATGGTTGCCACATGTCTTGTAAGATAGATTTTTTGTGAAGCCTTTTTGATTGTAGGCGCCTCCTTTGCAAGTGGCCATGTGTTCCCATGTGACTTCTGAGCAAGCAGCAATCCAACTAATCATTATGGCAATGGTAAGAATTGAGGTGCTTCCAATGTGGGGTTGTGAGCTGCTTCGGTACAGAGTGGTGCAGTTGCACCAAGTGCAATTGCACTGCCTGGTGCAGTTGCACTAAACTGCGGCTGCACTGAACAAACACATCAAACATACCAATATACAATAAAATGCTAAGTTATGGACATCTCTTATCTGTAAACCATAAATGTTGTTATTTTATTCATACTAACATATTTAACATATAATAGACTTGATATTGGGCATTTATCTAAGTGAAAAAGCACAAATAACTCTATATAAAATAGAGTTATCAGTTACCTAATACTGTGAGGGGGCACGATTCGATTTGGGTGATTGTGGATAGATTGACGAAGTCTGCTCATTTTATTCCTATCAATATCACGTATCCGGTGTCGAGATTGGCAGAGATTTATATTCAGGTGATTGTGAAGTTGCATGGTGTTCCTTTGTGCATTGTGTCTGACAGAGATCCTAGGTTCACTTCTGATTTCTGGAAGAGTTTGCAAGAAGCGTTGGGTTCTAAATTGAGGTTGAGTTCAGCTTATCATCCTCAAACTGATGGACAGACAGAGAGGACCATTCAGTCGTTGGAAGACTTGTTGAGATCTTGTGTTCTTGAGCAGGGAGGTGCGTGGGATACTCACCTTCCGTTGATCGAGTTTACTTACAACAATAGTTACCATTCTAGCATCGGGATGGCACCGTTCGAGGCATTGTATGGTCGGAGATGTAGGACTCCGTTGTGTTGGCATGAATCTGGGGAGAGTATAGTTCTTGGACCCGAGGTTGTTCGAGAGACTACTGAAAAGGTGAAATTGATCCGTGAGAAAATGAAAGCGTCGCAGAGTAGACAGAAGAGCTATCATGATAAGAGAAGGAAGGATTTAGAATTCCAAGCTGGTGATCATGTGTTTTTGAGAGTCACGCCTATGGCTGGTGTTGGGCGTGCATTGAATACAAAGAAGTTGACTCCTCGTTTCATTGGACCGTATCAGATCACTGAGAGAATTGGTAATGTTGTTTATAGGGTGGCATTGCCGCCTAATCTTTCGAATTTGCACGATGTATTTCATGTGTCGCAACTTCGGAAGTATATTTCGGATCCGTCCCATGTGATTCCGATGGATGATGTGCATGTGCGGGATAATCTCACTGTGGAGACAATGCCTGTGCGAATTGAAGATCGTGAAGTGAAGACTTTACGTGGCAAAGAGATAAACCTGGTGAAAGTGGTCTGGTTAGGAGCTGCTGGTGAAAGCATGACATGGGAGTTGGAGAGCAAGATGCGAGAGTCCTATCCGGAGCTGTTTGAATCAGGTATGTTTTCGAGGACGAAAATATTCTAAGTGGGGGAGAGTTGTAACGCCCTAAAATTTAATCAAATTATTTCGAAGTTGGATTGCCGTAGGATGATTGTAAGAATTGAAATTATGGGCGTAGTAGCTATGTTGAAAACGAGTTAGATGATAATCACGTGTTGTGGGCTAGTTAAAAATAGCATTGGGCTCCCTTCCTATGTGGATAAAGTCCCAAATAATTTAGCCCATTATGTTTCTCACTTATTATAAGTGGAGAGGATTAATTTAGGGTTGAGAGAGAGAGGAATTTCGGATTAGAGCAGCCACCAAAGAGAGAGAAAAGAAGAGAGAAAACAATTCCCGTTTTTCTCAAACCTGTCACCGTAAAATTGCGATTCCGGTTTCGTTAACCGTTGGATCGTCTTCGTTTTTGGGCAGCAGGTTCGTAAGATATAGTTCTACACTTTCACCGTTCGGATCTTCGAAACGAGTTCTGAGGAGAGAGATATTGGCTTCGCACTGAAGCTGCAGTTTGGGGGAGTCGCCGTATTCGGAGATCGAGGAACGAGGCTAGGAGGGAGTTTGCGCCACCATAGTTGAGGTAAGGGTGGGCTTAACCTTGATAATGGGTTGATGATAATTATGTGTGGGTAGTCTAGGGCTTTGTTGAATTGTTCGTGTTGTTGCATATCGTGTTTTCGTTGAGATTGGTGCTTTGATGATTATTGCACGTTATTGTGATTTGTTTCGTTATTTGTTGTTGCGTGATTGTTGTATCACGATGATGGTGTTGTTATTGTTCGTGTTTTTGTTGTTGCTGTGCGTGGTTGATTGTTGTTGTCGCATTGTCGAATTGTCGTTTTTGTTGTGGTGGTTGCGGTGTCGTTGCCGTTAGGGTTTGGTGTTTGGCAATTTAGCGATTCTGGACACAGGTTCGGTTTTTCTAAAACTGGCGCTGTTTGGTTGATCAAAAAATTATGAGGTTGATTGTTTTTGAAAATAGACTTAACGCCGGTCGTTTTGGCACTGGTTTCGTCAAATTCGGAGTTGTATAGCTCGAGTTATAGGCGATACAAGTTAGGTTAAAATTCTGGAAACGATTTAGGTATAGATTCGGTATTATGGTGACTGGGAACGTTGTATTGATCGAAAAATTATGTGGTTTATTTTTCTGGAAAATAGACTTAATGCTTGTTAATTTGGCACTGGTTTGGTTGCGTTTAGAGTTGTGTAGCTCGAGATATGAATTCCACAAGTTAGAGTAAGATTCTGGAAACAATCTGGACACAGGGTCAGTGTTTTGGTTACCACATTTTCAAAAGAACTCCTTTTCGAACGAATCCAATTTCTTTGAAAACTAGACAAAATTTTCCCCAGTTTATGCACAAGTTTCATGCAATTTGATTGAGTTTTGGTCACTTTGGAATTGCTTGAATTTGAAGGACAGAAACTGTCCTCTTTTGCAACTAGCCTGTGTGCTTTTCGAAAACTGTACCTATTGGACACTCTCCTTCAAAAACTGAACTTAGGGATGATAACCAGACCCATAGGGCTTTCCAACAAGTATTTATTTGTTGAAATCCGATGTCGTTTGCTATTTTAATTAATTCGCTGAAGTAGGTGCGATGTGCCTAGGCGCTGTGCGCCAGTCTTGTGCGTGGTGTGCGTGCGTTATGTCCGCGTTGTGGAGCCGTCTGGTGTTAATATTTCAGGTGCGGTGCTGGTATGCTCAGGAGAGTTTAGTGGTAGCTGTGATGCTACAACTTGGTGCTATTTTTGGTGAAATCATTTGTTTTGATTCTGGTGATATAGTATTTATTTTAAATACTTGTTATGGTGAGTTGGTGCATAATCATGGTGTCGCATTGTCATATGCATGTTTTGGTGATATAGGCTCTGCCTCTGGTGTTTATTGGTGATATGCCCGTCGTGGCTCATTTTGGTGATCGGTACCGCATGCATATGCCCACTGGAGGGGTTGCATATCATCCCATTGTCTATGAATGTTATAATTTTGGTGGTTCACTGTCAAATGGATTTTTCCTTTGGTATCTGGTGCTGTGATATGGTGTAATTGTATTGTGTTGCTGTAGTTACCTGATGCTAGCATATTTTTATCATCTGCTTATTATCTCTGTTAGACTCACCCCTTCTGCTTGGAATGTTGCTCTCATGCGGCAACGCTGCAGGTGATCGCTAGTGCTCGTGGAGGAATTGCTAGGTTTTGCTTCCTCTCTCGTTTGGGTCTGTGTCAGCTCTGATATGTAGCACCGGGGAGTCGTTAGTTATCGTTTTGAACTATTATTTTAGTTATTGGAAATTGTTTTAATTTATTTTGGAGATGTCTTTAATTGTTAATTCTGGAGATGTTTAAACTGGTTAATATTTCCGCTGCTTGGTGATTTCTTTTATATAAATTATTTTGGAGATTTTCTTTTTTTTAAAATGGTGAAAAATGTAGCGCCCTTCGAGGTGACTCTGATAATTGTCTATTTAATTGTAATAGTAAAAGGGGGGTGTTACAAAATGGAAAAGAAAGTGCGAATAAATCTAACCTCGTTTGGATGAAGATTGACGTTGCAACCTGGCTTTACGAACTCTAACTAGTTGAATTCACTGAAACGGCCCGACCCTCGCCACGATCTTCTAGCTTGCCAAAGGAAGCTCGGAGTGATCAGAGCAAACTGAAAAACGAAGGTCAAGGATTGGGCCTGAGTCAAATCGACACATCCAATCAATGATCTTAAACAGGTGCACGAAAAACGAAGCGTCCCCATCAATAGCTACCATTGAAAAACGTGTCTTGTCAGCTGCATTTAATGCCTGACACGAAAAACGAAGCGTCACTTTTGAAACAGTAACTGTTGAGTCACTCACATCGACATCGGAACTTCGGAATGATAACGAACTCGGGTCGGCATACGTCGAATCTGGGGGCAACGTCACCTAAGGTCTAACTCGTCAGGATAATTATACCCGGCAACACCGACGTCGGTCTGATTTACAAGTCAAGATTGCCCTTCAAGCGACCAGACTTGGGGGGCAACTGTTATGGATAAGGCCCATATAGAATTCTTATAAACTAGGCCCATTACCAAATAGGCCCACTTCAAAAGCAAATCCAAACATCAATGGCCAAGATCAAACGGCCTGATCCAACGGTCAAACTCATTAGGTCAAACACCACCAAACTCTATAAATACTCATTCAATGCTTCATTAATGGTAAGCAATCTCTCTCATTAATATACCTGTGATTGACTACCTCCCTGACTTGAGCGTCAGAGTGTCTTTGCAGGTACCACACCCCACCTCGGGTTGGACTATTGTAGTTTAAGGACTTTACCTACGAACTATTTCGGAGCTTCATCCAAGGTCGGAGATACGGTACTGAACAAGTAGTAAGCAAACCATAAAATTAGGTAAGCAACATATATCAATATCTTAATGTAAGAAGCTTCAAGTACTTCAAATATATTGGTTTCTTAAATGAAATTAGTATGGAAACAACATTTCATGATAGTAGAGCAAAAGTACTATGACAATAGCTAATAAGTTCCCCATCCTGAGAGAGCCGAAGGGGATTTCCAAAACTCAAGTTACCACTAGCCAAATAAAAGTTGTATTTCACATTATGATATAAAGCAAAGCCAAGCCACATCTTCAACCTTTGTTGAAGGGGGGTATACAGGGCCAAAAGTATAACCAGGAATAACACAATGGCAGGAACAATGTCAAATGCCCAATTCTGATTCTGTTGCACGATAAAACTAACCTGTAATCAAGCATGCATGCTCTAACAAATGCATATCCAGATATAAATTGAGAACAGAATAAAAAAAAGCATAGATTGTGTGACCTTTAGGCGGTTGTCAGCGGAGAACTTGAGCAATATTTACCTAATTTGATGGAATCCCAATTCTCCAAGTCGCAAAATTCCCATTCATCGTGGCCCTTGCACTTGAGACGCCCAACCCCTCCCCCCTCATTCGCTAGCGACGCCACCATGCCCATTCATGCATCCTCGCACGACTTATAATTTACAATGGCTCTGCGAGGCGCAAAAGAATGAGCGATGCCAACGAAGGACGCGAGTGATGAAAGAGCCTTCCATGTTGTGGCGAGGATCTAGGGGTCGAGGATCAATGTTGGAAAACTGTTTTCATACTTTTTCTATATGGTTTCTGAATGGATGAGTGGGGTTTGTGGAAGTTGAGGGGAGAATGGAATAGGTTTTAGTGGACGCTAAAATTGGGAATTATTTTAAATTGTTTTCTTTTTACAAATGGTTATTTTAATATTTCGAATGGACGCGATAAAAAAAATATTTCTCACAGCGCTTTTTTAATCAAGTGCTATGTAGAAGACATACATCTAAATAAGGAACATAAAACATCATAATGTATGACCCTAAGACAGCACCTTTTGTTAGTCGGTGTAGTAAAAGGAAAACCCGATGATAGCGCTTTTATGAATAAGTGTTGTAAACAACATTTGTGTAACTTTTAACAACACATGCTTTTTTTAAGTGTTGTTAAAAGTCATTTATCCTTTTTGACGTAGTGTCAGTTGCCAATTAGGCTGCACACTTGTTAAAGTAGCGCTAATATATATATATATATATATATATATATATATATATATATATATATATATATATATGTGTGTGTGTGTGTGTGTGTTTGCCATATAAAATTCTTGTATTCAAATAATTTTTTGACAAAAACTTTACTCTAATAATTAATAAATACAGAGTTTTATGTTTATTTTATCATAAAAAAAGTATGTCTATTCAGTAAAAACAATTCTTATATATATTCATATTTTTAATGTTACATAATAATATTCTTTTCACATATCTTATACTAGAATTAAAATGTATGAATAAAGGATTGATAATTTTTGAAAAAAATATTTTCAGCATTTTAAAAATAAAATCAAATAAATTTAAAGTTATGTTTTACAAACAACCTCAATTGAACCCAAAAGCACTTGGATGAAATGGTAGCGGTCTCTTCTAGCTTAACCAAGGTATTAAATCTCTTTTTCATTTATTTAATTTTGTGTCTAAATAATTTTTAATTTTAATTTATCTATTTTAATTATATTTTCCTGAAGCTCCGCCAATCCTCACTCGTCTTGCTTCTCATCACCGTTGTCGCGTTTGATTGGTTGATTAATTTTCTCTGCACCGTCTTCCGATTCTCCATATTGTCTTCTCATCACCGCTTCGAGTCTATTTCATTCCGGTGAATTTCTGAAGTATGTTTCGCCGTTTTTTGCATTTTTGCATATCTATTCATGCATTTGAGTTTCTATGTCTCTTTTATCGGGGCCCACCCGAACTTTTTAATCAAATTTCTATGCATCTCTGTTCATAGATTTCTGAGTTTCTATGTCTCTTTTATTCGTTGTTTTTTATCAGCAAAGAATCATATGATATACCAAAGATGAACTATGCAATATATTAATACGATTAGCATTCATCACAAGTACAAGTATCTATGTGAGAGAATTGGAGATACTACGACAAGCAGCCACCAAAAACTCAAAACAATACCGAACCAAACAAAAGACAACCTATGATTATTATAAAAGCACTTGGTAATCAAACGGAACATGTCAAATAGCCATATAAAAGGAACATTGACATGTTGATGTAGTTCAGCACTTAGGCAGAAAATCCTTTTAATGAACATCAAATCGCACCAAGAAAGTTTTAATGTTGACTTCAGGTAACAATCTTTATGAGCCGTACCTTGGGATGGTCTGCGGAGATGGATGGTCTGCAGAGACGGTCAAGGGACGGGTCGTCGGATACTGTAGGCTGAGGAAGACTTGAATGCGCGGGGGGTGTAGCTGCAAGAACACTCCGACGCCGAAGTCAGCTATATCAAGCTACAGTAATATCTGGTGAATATTCGAATGAATTGAGTACCTGACACCTGGTGACTGGCGTTATTTATAGTGATTAGTCTGGATCGTTGATGTCGGATAGCCCATTTGCGATGGGGGCCCAAGTATCAGTCGAACTGATCGTCCCGCTGTTGGGCTGGATGATTAGTGACTGGTTCAGGCCCAGTTAGACCGATCCTTCCCTTGCTGGGTTGGATAACCGCTACTGGATTGGGCCTGACGACTGGCCTAGTCCAGAACAGTTGCCCCCCAAGGCAAGGTCGATCACTGAGCGGGTGTAGGCTTGATGCGCAGTCTTGCTGGTCGTGCTCGATCAGTAGTCTGGTAGGTCTTGCCCCCAATTTACGACTTGTGAATTTTCGGCAGTTGGGATCGTATCGGATCGTTCGATAATTGATAAGACGCTCTTCTCGTCGTCCGACTTCGTTGTATATTTCGAACATATAAATATTTTCAATTTTTCGTTGGGCCTATTTTCATGGGCCTATATATATGAGAGTGTGAGGGGTCTTTTGGTTCTTCCATTCTCACCATTCTTTCTCAAAGGTTTCAATTGGGACGACCTGAGGCCTGCTTTGGGAGGGGCAAGACCTGAATTTTAATTGGGACGACTTGAGGCCTGTTTTGGGAGGGGCAAGATCTGAATTTTAATTGGGACGACTTGAGGCCTGCTTTGGGACGAGCAAGACGTGAATTTGAGAGACCCAAAAACCATCCTGGGCCGACCTAAAACCGTCGCGCTGGACCAGCTCTTGCTCCTGGTGTTTTCTATTCGGGCGCTCACGGAAATAGAGGAGGACGACTATATTCGCTGAGGACGACCCGGCTTGATCCTTCTCGCGCGATCTTGCTCTTTCCTTCGAGAACGATCTTGCTCTTTCCTTCGACAATTCGAGAACGATCTTTCTCGCGCTCCGCCACTTCCTCTTGGGTCGATCGATCATCCCCTTTTGTTCAAGCATAACACCGCGATCTACTTTCGTAAGACCAGTAAGGGGACGACCCGATTCTTTCTCGAAGGGGATGGCCTGTTTTTCAAAGGGGACAACCTCAGCTCTCAACGCGCGGACGACCCGATCCCAGGTAATTTTGCCGTGGTACTAAGCTCATTTTTCATTTTATTCCTTTGTCGCAGCTGTGCATGTTGTGGTTCATAGGATTTAATTTGGTGTTATTTTGCAAGGTTAGGGACGACCCATTATTGTGGACGATCCAATTTTCGCGTTGGTTTGCACAAGGATAGGGACGACCTGATCCTCTCTCTCGGACCAAGCCTCTTCGTGACCTTCCATCTTTTCTGGTACTTTCCCTTCAACTTATTGTGAATTGTTACTTTGGTAGGAACGCGCTGGATGTTTGAATCTCCTAAGACTTAGTTGGATTTGGAAGTCTAGCTATATGAACGTTTTATGTATGCTCCAAATGACAATATATTCCCCTTGAAATTTACCTCCTCCCTTTTTCTAGTATTGGTGTGAATTTGCTTTAGGTAGTGGTAATTTGATCCTTCAGTTATTCGATCTTCAAGGTTTGCTCTCGATCTTGCCTCCTCCCAATTTGGTAGTTTGATCTTTCTAGCGGATTGATCTTCCCCTCACGGTGAGTTACCTTAAACTTTGCTTTAAGAGTACCTTTTGAAGATCGTTGTCTACGTAGCTTTATAACTGATGAGTTTTTCATATTGTTGTTTTGCTGGTGACCTGACCATCCCATTATTTCTGTATTCAGTGAATTGTCTTGACCATCCTAGGAGGTGACTTGGTCTTTTTTGTAGGCAAACCTTGATTCAAAGGTATTCTTCCTTTACTTCATCTTTATCAATTATTTTTCTTGTTTGTTTTGGGTTTGGCGGGAAGGGGCGATCAGGCTTGGGGTGAGACAATCGCCCCCTCACCCGCGAGCCTAACGACTCATCTGACGAGCTGTCGCTCCTTCCTGCAGGTCTGCATCGTGGTGAGGACCAAGCAAACTCGACGCAAACCTCCGTCCTCCGATCCTCACGTTGCCCGAGTTGCTACCTTGAAAAAGGGAAGATCTCTTGAGATGTCAGATGGTGAGGGGGAGGCGAGCTCTTCTGAGGAGGAGGTTGAGTCTTGTTCCCTTGCTGGGTCTTCAAATTCGAGAGGTTCTGGACAGCCTGAGTCTCCTGTCCATTCTTCGGACGATCGGACATCCGGTTCTACTACACAGAGTACCGAGTCGTCTAAGCCTGCTAGGCTCAGGTCATCCTTTGGGAGTCGAGCTGACATTGATTATTCTTGGGTTTCTTCCATTGTTCTAAAGGAGGTTTCGACAGTGACATAGAAGGAGCTGGAGATGGCGGCCCAGTGCTGCGGCAATGACGATCAGGAATGGCAGGTCGAGAACATGGAGGATGATGGACATGTCGCCACCTTTCCGACCGAGCTGAAGTTTACTATGTATTTGAAGGTTCTCTACACCATGGGGATACGACCACCCTTTACTTCTTTTGAGCGTGGGGTTCTCCGTTTCTTAGGCGTTGCCCCTTCTCAGTTTCATCCCATTTCTTGGGGATTTGTCAGGGCCTATGAGGCGTTATTAGGTGAGCTGAAGAGACCGGTTTCTCAGAAGCTTTTTTTTACTATTTTTGGTACCAACCGCCGAGGAGAGAGGGATAGTGGTAAGACTAGGTGGGAGTATCTTAGTTTGAAGGCAGTCAAAGGGTTGAAACTCTTTATGCCGGTTCTGGACTCCATGAAGAAAAGGTGGAAAAGTAAAATTTTTTGGGTTGCCCCTACTAGTCGTGGCGATCAAGAGTTAGTGGCATGTCTGAATGATCAGGGAGAGGCGGTTGATCTTCTATTTCCTATTGCGTGGTCACAACAACACTACTGTCAGCTGCCACATACCTATCACTTCGTGCCAAAGCAGCTGAATGTAAATGATAGAGAGACTTTGCGATTGTTGAGGAATTTGGCCTCCCATCTACCATCCAAAGAGAAGCTGATCCTTGTAAGCCAATCGTTCTGGCTAAATCTCCTGATGAATTGGCTACGGCCTTAGGTTCGCTAACTTTCTTGATATTATGTTGGTTTTTCTTCGTGTGTAATGATCTCGCTTATCCCCTTTTGAGTATTTTCTTATCACTTATTTGCTGCTTTGTTTGTTTTCTAACAATTATGTTTGTTTTCTTGCAGACAAGATGGCAGGTGAACAGATGACTTTCTCTGAGCTAGTCGCCGGTGCCAAACATGGGCCTCTGAAGCGCAGGACTACCGTTCGTGCTGAGAGTTCTACCCCTTTTCCTTCCCCGCTACCTCCCGAGACGCTTCCACAAATTCCTCTGGTGGATCGACATCCCGGGGGCGACCCTGATGGTCCTCTTGAGAAAACTAAGAGGAGGCGGGTTGATGCTGCTGCGTCTGATGGAGCCGTCCACCCTTCTGCGCGCGCAGCTGGTCAGACGGGGAAGAAAAAGCATGGTCGTGGTAAGTCTCCCAGGGTGATGTTGGACCAGTTAGGCGTTGCTTATCGTGATCGCTTCACGAAAGACCCTATCGAGACTGCCATTGACGTTTTGAAGGCTGCTTCCAACTGGCTGAAGAAGACTCAGAGGGAGGAGGATGAACGGTTTGCAGGTAAAGTCTTTCAGCCCAGCTTGACC
Source organism: Astragalus glycyphyllos (assembly GCA_963573325.1). Classification (NCBI taxonomy): domain Eukaryota; kingdom Viridiplantae; phylum Streptophyta; class Magnoliopsida; order Fabales; family Fabaceae; genus Astragalus; species Astragalus glycyphyllos. Next base: position 23,844,332 of record OY754308.1, read on the forward strand.
TATCAACATATCTTACCTTTGGGTCTTCCCTTCCCGGGTCGTACCTTCCTTACTGCATTATTTCCTTTCTTTTTGCAGAGTTGACGGTGAAGAGGGACAAGGCTTTAGATCAAGCCAAGAAAGCCAAAGATGCTTTGGAGGAATCTGAGAGGAGGGCTAATATGTTGAACGAAGAGTTGCAAAAACTGAAGTCAGCCAAAAAGGTTTCTGAAGCTAAGATGAAGGAAGAACTGCGGGAGCTGAAGTTAGCCAAAGAGACTTTTGAGGATAAGATGAAGGAAGAGTTTGTGAAGTCGGTTTCCACGCTCCAAGATGAGGTTGAAGAACTGAAGAAAGAGATAGATGATAATGAGAAGGCACTGGAGGACGCCGAAGAGTGGGGTGCAAAGGTTGCTCGTGATGCTGTTAGGATCTCAAAGGATCAGTTTGCTAATGGTTTGAAGCAAGTCCAATTTCGTTATCCCGAGTTGGCGGTTGACATGGTTGTTTTTGATCCCGACCATGTCGTTCTAGGTTACCAAATTGTGAAGCCCGCCGGTAGGCCTGATGGGACCAGCTTGGTCATCTACCAGCGACCATGAGGGTTAGGTCGGGTCACTCTTCCATCTACGCTGATTTGAACTTTAATTTTCTAGCTTTGGATTTTGTCTGATTTTGCTGTAACCCACACTCGGTGCGTTCATGCTTCGACACTTTGTTGCATGGTTTATTTCGCCTAAGTCCCTTTGCTCATGTATGATACTCTGATTCTTTGATGATATTTTTGCTATGTTTGATATACCTTCCCATTCTTCGAAATGTTCGTTACATGGGCAACGTCATGGCAGGTCATCCCTGGCCAGGCGGGTCGCCCTTGGTCAGGTCATCCCTTGACAGGCATGATCGTCCCTGGCACGGTCAGGTCGTCTCTGGCCACGGTCGTCCCTGGCATGGTCAGGTCGTCCCTGGCCAGATCGTCCAAGGGAGGAGCTGCCGTGCTGCTGAATAATTCGTTTATCTTGTTTATATTATCGTGCAAACCGCTAAGTTCGTTTAGTTTATCAATCTCTTTAGTTGATAGCCTTATAGGTTAGGCTTGTTGTTTTTTGCGTGTTTTCTTGTACTTTCCACCCGTTTCGTTCGAGCGGGATCAATCATCGCCCGCGGACAGTTTACCAGGCTCCTACCCAGATTTAACTCGCCCTTGGGCGTGCGCCTGTTCGTTCGGTCGCTTCGTTTTACTTAAATTCGTTTAAGTGTTCTACCCCCACCTTGCAGTTTATCAAACTCGGTTTGATTCTAACTCGCGTGGTGGGGTGAATCAATTTTGATTCATTCGTAAGACATTGCTTGTAAGTAAAGAGATCAATACACACATCAATCAAAAATGCCTCGTCTTTATTGATGGACGGGCGGGCCTCGAAAAAAAACCCAGTGGGAAAAAGAGCGTCCCGCCCGTTTATTCGTTCATTGAGTTTGACAAATTCTTTGCTAAGTTACAAAATGACTGATCAAATAAAATATCTCCTAAGGTTGATGGCGTTCCAAGTCTTAGGAATTACTCCACCATTCATAGTCTGCAGCGTGTAAGCACCCTTGCCCGTTTTGGAGATGACACGGTAGGGGCCTTCCTAGTTAGGGGCGAGATTGCCCATGGCTGCGTTTCTCTGTCCAATGTCTGCACTTCTCAACCCCAGTTATCCGACACTGAAGTCCCTGGGGACGACCTTGGCATTGTGCCTCGTGGTCATCCCTTGCTTGATCAGAGTTTCTCTAAGGGCGGCTTTGCTTCGGAGCTCTTCGACCAAATCCTGCTCCTCCCGGATTGCCCGATCGTTCTCAGTAGGCGGCTTGGGGTTGGTCGTCCTCCAGCTTAATTCTCCAATCACGACCGGGATAAGAGCATCGGTCCCGTAGACCATCTTGAAGGGGGACTCCCCAGGGGTGGAATGCGGCGTTGTTCGATACGCCCATAGCACATACGGGAGTTCTTCAGCCCATCTCCCTTTTGCCTCATCCAATCGCCTTCTAAGGCCGCGCAAGATCACTCGGTTCGCTGCCTCTGCTTGTCCGTTCGTCTATGGATGTTCAACTGACGAGAAGCGCTGCTTCACTCCAAGAGGTCGATCGCCCACCAGGCAAACGGCCATGGCGCGGTCATGCTATTTAGCTCGACTGGGGGAGCGAGATGGACATCTGCGTATCTTTGGCACTTGTCACATTTTTTTTACTAAGAGATTCGCATCCTCTTCCATAGTAGGCCAATAGTATCCTACCCTGAGCGCCTTCTTCGCCAATGCCCTTCCCCCCAGGTGGTTTCCGCAGATCCCTTCATGGATTTCTCTAAGTACATAATTGGCCTCCTCAGGGGGTAGGCACTTTAGAAGTGGCATGGAAAATCTCCTTCGATATAGCTGTCCGTTAATAATTGAATAGGAGGATGCTCGTCTGCGTACAAGAGCGACTTCTTGGGGTCCTCTGGCTCTTCCCCATCCCTGAGTATGCATCTAGAAATGACAACTGTCGGAACCCACTTGCATTGGCGACCAGTCTATCAATGCTGGGCACTGGGAACACGTCTTTTGGGCATGCTTTGTTAAGGGCCGTGTAATCCACGCACATTCGCCATTTACCGTTCGCTTTCTTTACTAGGACTACATTGGATAGCCAGGTCGTATACTTGATCTCTTTGATGAATCCTGCTTCGATGAGGTCTTCCACTGCCTTGGCTGCGGCCTGCGCCTTTTCTTCTTTCTGCACCCGTCTTCGCTGTACGACCCATCTAGCCTCAAGGTTTACAGCCAAGTGGTGGCAAACGACCTCTGGTGGAATTCCAAGCATATCCGCTGCGCTCCATGCAAATAAGTCGGTGTGTTCTTTCAAAGATAGTGTCAGTTGATCCTTCACGTTGGTGGGGAGATCGCTCCCGATCTTGACCGTTCTTTCTAGGTCGTCCCCCAACTGAACTTGTACAAATTCTCCATCTGGTTCTGGCCTTTTTATCCTCTTCTTTAGTTCCCTGGTCAGGAGGTCGTCCCCCTCCTCTTCTTCACTGTCAGGGTCGTACCTGGCATCCAGGTCGGCCACATTAACCTATTCTCCTACTTTCATTATATCTTCTATTTCTTTTTTCAGCTGTTCACCTTGCTCCTTGAGACTTAGGAAGAACGCTCGTTTTGCTGAAAGCAGATCAGCCTGAACTGTTGCTATCTCTCCTTCTTTAGTGCAAAACTTCATTTTCAGGTGGACAGTAGATGGGACTGCCTCTAGTCGCGCTAGTGTTGGACGGCCGATGAGGCATTGGTAGATCGACTTACATGGGAGTACTATGAAGTCTGTTCTTACCGTCCTGCACAAGGGTCTCTCCACGGTGTCATCCCCGAAAGTGACCATTAACTCAATACGCCCGTTCGGGGTGGTGGTCATCCCATTGAACCTGGTTAGGACTGTTCCCCTGTAAGGCCTCAAGTCCTCTCTTGATATTTTCAGCACATCCAGGAGGTCTTCGAAGATGATATTTGCAGAGCTTCCCTGATCGACCAGGATGCTCTTGACATCCATGTTGGCCATGACTGCAGACACGACTAGTGGGACTTCGTGATTGGGCGTCCCATCAAGGAGGTCCTCGTCCCCAAATGAGATGGATGGCGTCTTCGTGAGGATCCTTGGGGTGGACGTTGATGCAACGCTCAAGATCTGATCCCATCTTCTCTTCATTGACTTGTTCGTTTCCCTCCTATCAGTGGGAAGACCTCCCATTATTACCATCGCAATGGCTCTTCCCTTGGATTTTCTTGTGTCCAAGACTTCATCATCCCCATCCTCATCCTCTTCTCTTATCTTAGCTATCTCGTTAGCTTGTGCCTTTCCTTTTCTAGGTATCGCACTAGCTTCGTGTCTTCTCTCCGGTCTGCTTGGTCTTTCTTCACATACTGGGACAACTTGCCCTTTCTGATCAACTATTCTATGTCATCTTTGAGGGCCATGCAATTGTTAGTATCATGCCCGTTGCTCTTGTGGTAGCGTAAGTATTTTTTAGAAGGAAGCTGCCCTTCCTTCAGGACGAGAGGGTCTGGGCTTCTCATCTCCCTAAGTTCTGTGTTTGCACATTCAGTCAGGATCTGTACGTACGAGGTGTTAAGTTTCGTACGGTCAGCGAATTTCCTGATCTTGGGATCTCTATGCGGTGCGCCCTGGTCCCTCCGCTGTCTCTGGTTGCGCTCTTCGCGAGGTTGTCTATTCATCCCTGCTTCAACAGCTTCGATGGCCATTGTCTTTTCTTCATAGTTCATAAACCTGAGACCTTCGGAGGAAGGTTTCTAAATCTCGTGGTAAGTGTAGACCAACTTCGACCTCAAACCTGCTCCCTCGAAGGAGTCCTGTCCTAAAGAAATATAACCTTTGGTTATCATCCAGGTTCCTCACTTGGTCTGCCTCCCGATTGAACCCCTCCACATAGCTTCGAAGGGATTCATGGGGTCCTTGCCGGATCGCGGTCAAGACATCTTGAGATTTGGGCTTTATTCTTGACGTTGTGAAACGCGCAAGAAACACTCTGGCCATCTGCTCCCAGGAAGAGATAGTGTTTGGGCGTCGCTCGGTGAACCACTCCAAGGCTGATCCCTCCAAGGTTAAGGGGAAGATCTTGCATTTGACAGGTCCGGGCGCCCCCTATACTTCATCATAATGTCGAAGTGCTTCAGGTGGGCGTCAAGATCTTGCACGCAGTTGTACATTTTCAAGCCGGAAGGGGGTTTCTGTAAGGAGTGTGGGTTACGAAACTCGTCTATCTCTCTAGTGAAAGGACCCAAACTCATGTTCCTTCTTCCCCTACGAGGTGGTCGTCCTCCATCAGAATCATTTCTTGGACGGTTGCGCGAACGCATTTCGTAAGACCGACTGCGCGATCGATGGCGTCGTGGGCGCGTTTCGTAAGACTGACTGTGTGATCGAGTGGGCGAGCCGGTTGAGCCAGATGAATCATACGAGGACCCCTGCTGTGAAGATTCGTCTGGCCAGTAAGTGTAATCTGAAGTGGAAGGAGTGATCCTCGGCAGGGATGGCCCTCTTCCTCGTCCCCTTCTGCGGGGTGGAGACCTGTGGACCAGGTGTCTTCTAGGAGGTGAGCGGTGTCTCCTAGATAGGTCGTTCCGACGATGAAGCTTGGGTGCAGTGTTCGCCCGTCTAGATGTCGCCTGATCTTCCAGCTGGGTGAGGAGGTCGTTCTGCCGGGAGATCTGCATGTTTTGGTTTCGAAGTTGTTCCTTGAGCTCTTGAACCAAGTCTGCCGGAAGGGTGACGTTGACCTGCTGGGTCGTGCCTGGATGGGAACCAGGGGCGACGACCTCAGCGTTGGTCATCGTTCCTCCCAGTGCGACGGGTGGACGGACTGGTATCGAGGCCACCGTCAAGTGTGGTTCGCCACGAGTTGCTTTTGCCTTTGGAGGCATTTGAAATGTTGGTGGGATAGTAGGATCTCCCACTGTGGTCGCCAATGAACTGTACCTTGGGATGGTCTGCGGAGACGGTCAAGGGATGGGTCGTTAGATACTGTAGGCTGAGGAAGACCTGAACGCGTGGGGGGTGTACCTGCAAGAACACTCCGACGCCCAAGTCAGCTATATCGAGCTACAGTAATATCTGGTGAATATTCGAATGAATTGCATACCTAACAGCTGGTGACTGGTGTTATTTATAGTGATTAGTATGGATCGTTGACGTCGGATAGCCCATTTGCGATGGGGGCCCAAGTATCAGTCGAACTGATCATCCCGCTGTTGGGCTGGATGATTAGTGACTGGATCAGGCCGAGTTAGACCGATCCTTCCCTTGCTGGGTTGGATAACCGCTATTGGATTGGGCCTGACGACTGGCCCAGTCCAGAACACTTTATTATCCCAGTAAACTTAATATATTCTTTTAAAAAAAAATGATGTTGAAAAACATGGCATCCATGGAAATTAAAGAGAAAACTCTAGAAGTTTATTATATTGAAATTGGTAAAAATATTACTAATGAGAAGAAGATATGATTACAAATGAGTGTACCATCTACTTTATATACTAACTAATTAATGGGCCTTACTATTAACTAATGAGCTTACAATCTATATTTTAACAATTGAAGTTACTATCACTGTAGTACTTATTTGTGAAATTCCATTACTCCCAAACTAGAGAAAGCACGACAAGCAACTTGAAATTTGGAAAATCCAGAGAGTTTACTCAGATTCTCGTATTGTTTCTCAGATCTTTCCCTTCCACCAACTGTGATAAACATCATATTATCAAGAGTTGAAACAATTTGAGATTCTTCGGTTGGTTTTGGATCTTCGGGTAAAATGAACTCCACAACTATCACTTTTCCATTTGGTGACAATGCCTTGTGACATTTGCTTAAAAATTCCAAGCATTTTTCGTCAGACCAATTATGGCACACAGCCTACAATTATGTGACCAAAGTAAAAAAAAAAAGTAGGGATTGATTAGCATGCTATTTATGAATAGGAATTTATTATGTAGATATACTTACCTTTAGAATTATGGCATCACCCTGTGGAACACTTGCAAACATATCTCCTCCAACATGCTGAATCCCTTAACAAAAGTTGGTACTTTACTACTTAATAATCTCACAAGATAAAAGTAATTAATTCGAAGTGTACGCTTAATTTTATTCTACGACATGTTGATATGCATTAAGACATTTTAAGTAAACAGTTACCTGGAATTGGTGGCGTGTTTTCAATCACTTGAGGCAGGTCAAAGTTAATTCCTTTTATACATGGGTACTTGGATATTATCAATTTGAGATTTCGTCCACTTCCACCTCCCACGTCAACCAATGTTGATATTCCCTCAAATCTCGCATATGTTTCAATTATTTGTTTCATCTCTATTGCACACACATCAGTCATTGACTTGTTAAAAATATGGTTCATTTTTTGATCCTTTTGCATGTACTCATACATGGTTACTCCATGAAATTTCTTGAACAAGTCAATGTCTGGATCAATCACTACATCCTTGAAGTTCATCCTGGAAAGTATTTAAAACTTAGTATTTTTAAAATATTTGGTTCATATAGATTTGTTAAAAAATATTTTGGAAAAATATATGGTACATAGCTAGCCGATTCATGATGTGGCCCGCACTGAATGGGTTTTAATTTACTTGTCTAAATTAAATTTAGCCCAAGCCCACGGTATCAAAAGTTATTTGTGTTTGACGAGGTCAAATGGATTGGGCCGCTTAACGATTACATAAATATCAAATGATCTCACTAATTTAGTGAGTTTGGCTTTCAAAGTAGTGGAACCCACATAGATTTCATCTTTTAGTTTGAGAGAGTGCGGTAAAGAGTGATACTAAGACTAGAAGAAAAGATAATACAATCACTTACCAAACAGGTAAAAGTGCGGGATAGCAAATGAAAGTAGTGAAGGAAGCAAAGTAGCCTTTATTTTCATCAGGGACTAAGTATTTTCCAACTTGTGTGATCCCATAAACTCTCTCGGGGGTACCATCATCGTTATGGGTGGTGCGGGTAGAAGTAGTAAGGAGAGAATAACTAGCAAGCAAACGAAGCATGCGATCAAGCCTATTAAGCAAGTCAGAGTGTTGGGAAGATGGTGGCAACTTAGAAGCAATTTCAGAAGGTGACATGAAAGAGCCAGGTGGGGTTGACTTTGCTATGATCTCAAACAAGTTGAGATCAATGGCAGCCAAACTAGTGCAAAGCACCATTGCTGATAAGCATGCACAGTCTTCATCTTTAGTGGCATAACTGTCCCCCATAATATCTTGAGCTTCTAATGGGTTATTTCTATTTTCTTTCTTTCGTTAGTGTTTGTGTTTGCTATATTAGTAGCTTATCCATTTATAGTGTAACTTTGTAAGCTTATCTCCATGACGTTATGCTATTTTAGTACATTTTATTATAGGCTTAAATTTATATTAGCCCGCAAATATACTCATTATCCATTTACCCCTGAAAAAATAAAACTCTTAAAAAAAGACCTTGCAAATGTAAACCGTTTACGGTTACCCCCCTACTGTTAGATTAAGTTGACAGCGTTAAGTGTATAATGGGTATAAACCGTTTACGGTTACCTCCCTGCAGGGGTAACTAGAAACACTTATTATTTGCAATGTGTTTTTTAAGAGTTTTATTTTTACAGGGGTAAATGGATAATATGTATATTTGCAGGGGGTAACATATATTTAAGCCTTGATTATATGAGTAATGTTATTTAGTCAAAACTTTTCGGCCAAAAATAGTCAAAAACCATGTTTTGGCTTTTAACCAACTTGCTTTTTCACATTTTTCTAGATCATTTGACTAAAACCATGGTTAACTGGTTAAGGACCTAAAAAACTTGGTTAATTGGTGTTGTAAAATGGTTTTTAAGTATTATTAACTGAAATTTTTTTGGCTAAATAACGTTACCCTTATTATATAGTCTTTATAATCGGGGGCTTACTTACAGTATTACCCACGCTGCTATTTTAATTAGTACATTTTATTATATAGTCGTAATTGTGGGGCTTACCTACAGTATTACGCACGTGGCTATTTTAATTATTACATTTTATTATGTAGTCGTAATTGGTGGGCTTAACCACAGCATCACGCACGTTGCTATTTTAGGAATTATTTTGTTGATTAATTTCCAACCACATATATAGCTGTAGTCGTTATTGTGGGACCGTTTTCATTGTTGTGTAGTGTCCACTACTACTACTTAATTTGATAATAATTCTTAAAGTCAATGACTGATAAAATTACTGTTCGTCGATCCTGTTTTAATTAAAGAAATAGAAAATGTTTATATGGGTAGAGTGATAGTGCGGTCGTACGCGGGTCAAAATAATTTTAAGGGTTTAATATAGTATCAAGGTAAGAGACCTTGATCGTCGCACGATGACCTCTAATATTGAAATCCCCAACAACAAGTAAGAAATTAATAATAAAAAAGGGGGTTTTGATTGGAAAAGTTTCAGTTTGATAGGAGCAGCAATTGGCGAGAGACAATCAATTCACCAATTTCAGAGTGTGCTTCTCCGATTTATCATAGGTTCTAAAAAGTAACTTCTCTAAGGATTTCCAATTCCAGATTGATATCAACTAACTAGAACAAGCGTTAATTAGTTTATATGAATTCACACAGATTGATATAAACTAACTAAGACGAAATATCATAAACAATGAAGAACTAAACCTCAAAATCCGTACAGCGACACCAGTTCACCAATGAATTGACTTCGGGTTTTAAGCTTCCATAGAGGTTAGAGCACGAAAGTTTTGTAAAGTGTATGATAATGCTTAAGAGAGCCAAAAGATGGCTCTGAAAAGTGTATTTAACTAGGACAAAACGAAAACCCGAAATCCCTCAACGGGTTCAATGATAAAAGCTTGATAAAAAGAGTAAATTTGCCCGTAAACACGTGTTACATTAAGCTGCTTCAGTATTTCGCAGTTTTGTAGCTTTGTTCCTTATCTTTCCAACGCAAGCTCGCACGCCTCAATCGGATAACCACAGCCAAAATTATGGCCTGCAGAGTAGACATGGGTCAATATGCAATAAAAACATGAATTAATCAATAAATTACTATACGGCTCAAATAAGACCCAAAGTCTAGAAACGTGCTAAGACTTAAATACTAGATATAAAGTACAATTGAAAACACCAAATGCAAAACTATAAAGAGTGCATTAAAATGCACTGATCAAATTCCCCCACACTTAAGCTTTTGCACTCCGGGTAAAACACACAAAACAAAAAACAAGACATGAATTTCCAATGAACCCAAAGAATGCAAAGTCATAAGAGAGGTGCTTTTTCTAGGTTTCAAGGAGAATGACAATCAGAGATAGCGTTTAATTACAATAAAAGCAAACAAGAAATAGAGCACTAGAGAGTAAATCAAAAGTAATGAGTCCTCACATGATATGTATTAGTAATGCTCTCAGTCACTCAAGTGTCTAGGCTTGTGTTTACTCTTATATATATAATAAGCACATCAATGAAAGTTAGCACTACCATATGCTTGACAAGCTTCTAACATCCACACTTAAGAACACATGCACATAAGATCAAAAAGTCTTTATACGGGTTGTAATAGGGTCAAGGTCAAGGTGGGATAATCCTAAGGGGGAACTAAGCTAAAAAGAATCAAAGAGGATAAAGAAGCAATGAAGATCAATTGTAGAATGAGCATTAGAGGGTCCAACTTCAATAAGGTATGATGAATTTATCTATTTTGATACAAAGTAAAAAGGATATATACACTTTCCACTTTTTTTTCTTCTTTTTTTTTCATTTTTTTCTTTCTATTTCTTTTTTATTATTTTGGGAATATATTTCGATACAAATGTACTTGTCAAACTTTCCATTGAGAACCCAAGAACTAAGAAAAGTGAGAACCACAATTGCAACAATTTGGACACCCCCACACTTAAGGATTTGACAATTTTCAATTCAAAGCTCCTTCACCCTCTAAGATAGGGTAATAACGTTGTTTTTCACTTTTTGGGCTTGTAATGAGCTATAAAACAAATAATGAGATAAAAAGGCTCAAAGGGGCTTACACAAAGGGATAAATTCAGGGTAGGTTTATTTGGCTGGTGTTTGCTGGTGTTTTTAGCAAACAATCACTAGTTTTATTAGAAGGTTTGTGAGATCAAACTAGAAAAATCTCAAAGCAATTGCCTTTGAATTGCGCGTAGTTTTTGTTTCAGAAAATGTAGAAAAGGGGACCATTTGCAATGATTAACAGAATTGAAAAGAAAAGAAGCAGTAAATGGTGCGTGAATTGTAAAGAAAAGACAAATAAATTGCATTGAATTGTAAAAGTGGTACACGATCACGTACAACGATTCTTCCACTCATTTTTCGCTCTGGCTTGGAAGTTAGAGTTTCAGGAATCGGATTGTGTATTGTGATTTGTGACCCCCGTCTCTTCTCAGAAACTCCTATTTATACAAAGGAAAAGAGGGGGAAAAACTGAACTCAGTAACTGCCTAGAAATTTGAAAATTAATAACTGCTACTCCTACTTTCGACAAGAACCGCTTCATCACGCTTCGACCAACTGCTAGTTCTTCAGCGTATAACTGCTCTGTTTTCTGTCTGTCGAAAGCTTGTGTCCATTTTCCTCTTTCTTGCTTTTCCTTCCCCGGAAGCTTGTCGAACTTACTTTGCGCATGACCATTTTCTCTGTCGAAATACTTTGGTCTTTGTCGAAATATAAGTCAAGCCTTGTTGACCATTTTCAATGAAGCCTGTCGAAATTACAGGCTAACAAATTGCCCCCCAAAAATGTCTTTCTCGACTGAGCTTGAGGTGGAAGAGGAGAAAGAACATTTTTGAATTCACCATCGAAATAGACTTTGCACTTGAGTAGAACAACTGTATACCTGATGTCGCCACTGTTAAGTGTTGTTGACGTTACTCCTATCTTGGTGTACCACATGGCCCTCAACGTTCTGCTTATAATTCTGACAATGCTCATATGGCAATCATAACTTCCTTTGAAAGCCACGTACTTACGCTTTCTTTATCTTTATTCCAGCGTTATTTTAACTTCCTGCAATGTTGGCTTGTACTTTTTCAAGTATTTGCCATTTATACGCAAAATTCTTTCATCAGCGCCAATCTCTTTGACCTCATATGCGCCGTTTGAATAAACTTGTAAAATTTTAAATGGTCCTTCCCAACTTGGGGACCATTTACCAAAGACTCTATCTTTTTTATCCATAGGCAATAGGACCTTCCACACTAGATCACCTGAATCAAAGGCTTTAAACTTAACCTTTTTGTTATAAGTTTTAGCTACCCTCTCTTTCTGTCGAATAAGCATATCTAAAGCTAATAACCTTTCTTCGTCTAAATCAACCAATTCATCAAGCATCATATTCCAATAATAATCAGAGGGAATCTCCCACTGTCTTTGAATTCTTGTTGATTGTAGACAAATTTCAACAGGCAACACTGCATCGTGTCCAAATGTTAGCCTATAAGGAGTAGTGTTGATAGATTCTTTGGGTGAATTTCGACAAGCCTATAATGCTTGATCAAGGGTATTATGCCAATTTTTGGGTTTCTGCCCAACATGCTTTTTAATCAAATTAATAATAACTTTATTGGCAGCTTCTACTTGTCCATTGGCTTGCACATAATATGGTGTCGAAGTTAATAACTTAAAACCAATTTCAGAAGCAAACTCTACCATTTTTCTACCAGTGAAAAATGATCCCTGATCTGTAGTAATGGTTTCTGGAATTCCAAACCTATAAATGATATGATTTTGAATAAACCTTATCACTGCTTCTTGATCAACATTGGCTAAAGGTATAGCTTCAACCCATTTGGTGAAGTAATCAATTCCCACAAGGATATATCTATGGCCCTTCGACGAAGTTGGCTTTATCTCTCCAATCACATCTAGAGCCCCACCTCTAAATGGCCAAGGTTTGACTATGGCATGCAATTCATTTGCAGGTACATGTTGTATCCCAGCATGCTTTTGACACTCTTGGCATCCCTTAGCAAATTCTATGCAATCTTTCAGCATAGTTGGCCAATACATTCCTTGTCGAAATAATAACCACTTCATTTTGTGGCCTACTTGGTGTGAACCACATGCTCCACTATGTGTATCAGAAACTGCTAAATATGCCTCATTTTCACTAAGACATTTTAATAGTACTCCTTCAGGAGTTTTTTTAAACAATTCGTTTCCAATTATCACATAGCTCAAAGCTCTGTATTTTACCTTTTTATTGGTATTTCTTGTGGGATTTTGCAAATATTCCACAATAGGCCTTCGCCAATCATTATTGGTCATATTGTCAAGAGCAAAAATTTCTGCTAAGTCAAAGTCACCAAAAAATTGACGTTTTTCGACAACGACTAGTTCCTCGTTTGCGTTTGTTGCCCCCCCAGTTTTTGGTGTTGACAATAGTGACGAAGAATAGTCATTAGAAATGATCTTATCCTTTATTTCAATTAACTCTTCCAGGCTTTGTTTTGAAACTTTATAGCCTGAAGCAACTTGTGCCAATTCATTTGCCACTTGATTATCAATTCGTGGTAAATGTTCTAAGTGAACAGACTCAAATCTTTTTAACAAAGCATTGGCAACAACAAAGTATCTGATAAGGTGCTCTTTAATGCATTTGTACTCTTTTGTCAATTGTTTGACAACCAACTCAGAGTCGCCTTTTATTTCGACATGACTTGCCCCCAGCTCAAGTAAAATTTCAAGGCCTACTATTAAAGCCTCATACTCAGCTTCATTATTGGAGCAAGCATCTCGAATTTTAAACTTATACTTCGTTGGAATGTTAGTAGGAGATATTATTAAAATACCAATCCCAACTCCATGTTTATGGCTTGAACCATCAAAGTACAACCTCCAAGGATATACGTCTACAAAACTTAATGTTTCTTCGACAACAGAATGGTCTACTATAAAATCAGCAACCACTTGTCCTTTAATTGATTTTAGAGGTTGATAAGTTAAGTTGTATTCTGACAAAGCCAAAGCCCATTTACCAATTCGGCTATGCATTATTGGTTTCGACAGCATATGCTTAATAACATCAAAATGCGAATAAACAGAAACATCAGCTGGTTTTATATATTGCTTCAACTTTGTACACGAGAAATACAAACAAAGGCACAACTTTTCTATAGGAGTGTACCTCGTTTCGGCATCAATTAAGACCCTACTGAGGTAATAAATGGCTCTTTCGACACCACTATCATCCTCTTGTGCTAACATGCTACCTATTGTTCTATCAGAAGCTGCTATATACAATTTGAGCACTTTGTGTTTAATAACAGGCAACAAAATTGGTGGTTTCATCAAATAAGACTTGATTTCGTCGAAGGCTGCTTGATGCATTGGTTCCCATTTGAACTCTTCTTCCTTCTTCAGTCTTAACAATGGCGAAAAAACTTGTGTTTTGCCACTTAGATTTGATATAAATCTTCGAAGGAAATTGATTTTTCCCAGCAACGACTGAAGCTCCTTTTTGGTCGAAGGGGCCTTCGTTTCCATAATTGCCTTAGTCTTATTTTGATTGATTTCAATGCCTTTTTTGTGCACTATAAAACCCAAGAAATCACCTGCACGTACACAAAAGGCACATTTTAATGGATTTATTTTCAATCCATATTTCCTCATTCTTTCAAAAGAACGGCGAAGATGGTCTAAATGACCACTTTCTGAGGAAGACTTAACCACCACATCATCTATGTATACTTGCATAAAATCATCAATAAAATCATGAAACATAGAATTCATTGCCCTCTGATATGTAGCACCAGCATTCTTTAAGCCAAAGGGCATTACTACCCATTCATAAACACCCAATGCCCCTGGACATCTAAAAGCAGTTTTCGACACGTCCTCTTCAGCAATGAAGATTTGATTATACCCAGAATAACCATCAAGCATACTAAGATAATCAAATCCTGCTGCTGAATCTATTAGCATTTCTGCCACAGGCATTGCGTATTCATCCTTGGGAGTTGCATTATTTAAATCCCTAAAGTCTATGCAAACTCTAAGAGTCCCATTTTTCTTTATTACAGGAACTATATTGGCTAACCATTCGACATACCTGGTAGTTCTGATGAATTTGTTTCTGAATAGCCTTTCGATTTCCTCTTTGATCTTAGCCAACACTTGAGGAGCAAATCTTCTTGGCACTTGCTTCACTGGTTTCTTCCCTGGTCGAATCGGTAATTGCATTTCCACTACTTCTCGACTTAACCCAGGCATTTCGTCATAATCCCAAGCAAAGCAGTCTTTGAACTCCCTTAGCAATGTGATGACTTGGGTTTTTAGAGAAGCATCAATATTTGCACTAATATAAGTTGTCCTTTTTATTGAGCCATTTCCCAAATCAACTTCTTCTAACGGGTCTTGAGCTTGCATATGCTTTGTCGAATCTCTAGGATCCTTTTCAAAACCTAATGGATCATCATCATAAATACAGTCAAGTCTTTCATCTATGACTATGCCATTTTCTTCATGTAACTCACTGGCTTCGACAGCCATTGTTTGTTGAATAATTTCGGCCTCTATAGCCGCTTTAAACTTGTTTTCGGCCATATAAGCCGTAATTTTGTCCCATGCGTTGGGCACTGACATAAGAACACTTTCAAGAACCAGTGTTCCACCCCGTTGGTCGAAGAACACCATCAGGATAGACACTATCATCTCCCATTATTTCTCTTTCCCAAACAAAACCATAATTTGGGTCAAGATGAACTGAGGCAAGAACATTATCCGCAGGAACATATGCCTCATTAGAAGATGAACATGGCGCAATCTTCGCCATTTGTTTCTCAAAATTTTCCTTGGTAACTTGGTTCACATCAGCACGGAAGTAGCTCTGATCGGCTTCAACATACTCTACCAAACCATCTTCCTTCCACATTACTAAACGTTGATGCAAAGTTGAAGGGACAGCACCAACTCCATGGATCCACTCTCTACCAAGGAGTAAATTAAAATTCGCTTTAGAGGCTATCACTAAGAACAATGTAGTCCTCTTTATGGAACCAACGATTAAGTCCACCTCAATGGCCCCCAAAGAATGGCCAGTTTTGCCTTCATAGTTGCTTAAGACAATGTTATGTGGCCTGAGGTCAGTGTCGAACTTACCAATCTTCTTCAAAAGACCATGTGGCATTAAATTCACTGCAGCTCCACCATCCACTAACACTTTGTTAATTCCAACACCATTGACTTTTGCTTGGACATACAGGGGTTTCAAGTGGCAGTATTGTGATAACATCGTACTCAAGAGGCATTATTGATACCACATTGCAAACAACGTCGAAATCATCTTCAGAATCATCAAAATCAGACTCCATGTCTTCATCCATGTCGAAATCAGCATTCTTTTCTTTCACTGTTGACAATGGAGGAAATATTCTTTCAAGAGCAGGCCTTCTTGGCTTTTCTGTTACCACAGCCTTGCCTTTGGCCTTATTTTCTGCACACACATGACTAGCAACATCAGCATTCCTCTTTGTGGCAACTTCAGCTTTGTGAACCTCACTCTTCGCCACTATTATGCTGCGTGGAACTTGATTATTAGCCAAATGACTTGGAACCTTGTTAATGTCAAAGTGTGCCTTCTTCTTCTGTTGTCTTTGGTAATGACGCCACTGTGTTTTAGTCATGGGGTTCTTACCCTTATAGTTATTCTTATAATTAAACTTAGCAGCATCAGTACCTGGCTTGACAGCTTTAGCACGTTGATTATTGGGCACCCACGCTTCGACAGGAGCACTAGCACTTGGGACAAAGGATTTATTTGTTGACAGCTTCAAATACCCTTTCGCTGAGGACTTCTCCTTAGCAAATTGTCGTTTGCTTGTTGAAGGCTTTGTTGACAAATTAGCCTTATAGCCAGGAAGATCTCCTTTTGCAAAGTCAAATTTCGGCCTGTTATCAAGCCATTTTCTTTTATGTTGTTGTTGATCCTGATAACCTTCGACAGCTTTAGCTGCTTCTTTGTCGAAGACAGCGCTGCACCTTGGGCAAAGCTTAACTTCAGAGTTATTCCACTTACACCGATTGAGGAAATCTATCAATTCTTCCTCAGCCTTTGGATACACAGCATGTATCTTCCCATCATATTCTTTTAGGGTCACTTCCTGTTTCTTACCTTCAGCATACATAAAACCTTTTAATTTTTCGGTGGCAGTCTTGACACACTTAGGAGGGTCTGCCATTTGAGCATCCACCATGCCTACATCAGCTTCGACAGGTTCAGAATACATAGCTTCAGCCTTAGGCAATGGATCAACATCAATCTGCATAGGAGCTTTCATTTTCTTATCAGCAAATTTGAGTCTTCCTTCGTCAACTGCTTTTTGCACAATATCCCTGAAAAGCACACAATGGTCTGTGTTATGTCCCAAAAAATTATGGAACTTACAATAACCCTTTTTCTTTCTTTGGTCAAGAGTTGGTATTTTAAGGCCTTTAGGCACTAATATTTGACCATCAGTTACTAAAAGATCAAAAATTTCATCACATTTAGTAACATCAAAAGTATAAGTCTTAGGCATAAATCTATCATTCTTAGGCTCTACAGGGTTATTCCCATTCGCAGGCCTTAATAATTTACAGGTATAAGGAGGACCAGGCTTAAGTTCAGCCACGTCTATCTCCTCTTCTTCGACATTACTATATGTAACGTCGAATTCTTCTTCGACATATGCCACTTTTTCTTTTTTACGATACTTATTCGACCTAGATTTTTCTTCTCTAAGCCTTTCAACTTGTCGAACTCTATCAGCCAATTGAGCCATATCTCTCAAATGAGATGTGTCTAATTTCTTTCTAATTGAGTAATCAAGGCCACCAGCAGCCATTTCGACAAGCTCATGTTCAGGGACTTGTGTGAAGCAACGAGATTTCAACAGCCTAAATCTGTTTAAGTAATCATCAATTGTTTCAGGCATTTTGCACCGAACACTAGCCAATTCTTTAAGACTAATTTTCGACTGGCCCATGTAAAACTGTGCATGGAATGCCTTTTCTAATTGCCCCCATGTGAACATAGAACCAGGGGGGTAAGGTCGTGAACCAAGTGAAAGCATTTTTAGTTAGAGAATTTGGAAAGTATTTCATCTTCAAATTCTCATTTTGTGCTAAGTCCCCAGCCTCAGTCAGGAAACGAGCAATGTGTTCGACTTTGGACTCATTTGTATTACCACCAAACTTAGTAAACTTGGGAACTTTCCATCCCCTTGGTAACTCAGTTTGTAATACGTATTCACATAATGGTGATACGAAGTTAGGCCTTTGTAGACCTATGTTAAGGCCATTTTGTGCCAAAATAGTTTCGACTAAAGTAGCTATATTGTTTTCAGTGCCAACATTGTGTTGTTGCACTTGTCGAACAACTTCATCAGCGTTCTGGTGTCTATTTACAAAAACTACTTCAGGGACGTGGTTTACTGCCCCTTGTAGTTCGCCTACAATTGTGGACGCTTCGACTGCAACCGCTCCTTGGGGGTTAACTGGCGACGCATTACCCGCAATAATAGGAACTTGCCTATTATTAACCGTTGGAGCTAGCCCCAAAGAAATCTGCAATCCTACTCATCTGATTTGCCAACATTTGGTAACTGTTATTGGTATTTTGAATCAATGGATTGAAAACTGTACCAATTTGTTGGGTAAGCATATTAACCATATCGTGATTACTCTCGTCTACTTGCTGTCTTAAGGCCAACAAAGACGTATTGGTTAATGCTGGGGGATTCCGACCAAATACACTCTCAGAAGAGACATGTGTAGGGGAAAAGGTCGAAATATGTGGCATTCCAGTAGGCATGCCATACATTCCCAAAGGAAATGGGGGTAGATGCACGTTATTCAAACGTGGGTCTAAACCGTTCCCCATTGCCATGTAAGGGCTATGAAGCCCTGCACTTAACGGCAAAGACATAGGCAAAGATACCATTTCTGACTGCGTTGAACCAACATTAGTCATTGATAATGAAGGAACAGTTGTTGACGATGATGGTCCTGCGCTAATGCTCGCAGAATCCATTGTTGTTCCTTGCCCTTGTGAAACCACAGGGTTGGAACTAGACGCATTATTCGTACTAGAACGAACCATTTTACCACTTCTTAAGTGCATACAACAGCGAATACAAATAAGAAAGTACGAAAATGAACAAAATCAAAGGCAATGTCCCACCGGGCGTGCCAATTTGTTTGCTGGTGTTTTTAGCAAACAATCACTAGTTTTATTAGAAGGTTTGTGAGATCAAACTAGAAAAATCTCAAAGCAATTGCCTTTGAATTGCGCGTAGTTTTTGTTTCAGAAAATGTAGAAAAGGGGACGATTTGCAATGATTAACAGAATTGAAAAGAAAAGAAGCAGTAAATGGTGCGTGAATTGTAAAGAAAAGACAAATAAATTGCATTGAATTGTAAAAGTGGTACACGATCACGTACAACGATTCTTCCACTCATTTTTCGCTCTGGCTTGGAAGTTAGAGTTTCAGGAATCGGATTGTGTATTGTGATTTGTGACCCCCGTTTCTTCTCAGAAACTCCTATTTATACAAAGGAAAAGAGGGGGAAAAACTGAACTCAGTAACTGCCTAGAAATTTGAAAATTAATAACTGCTACTCCTACTTTCGACAAGAACCGCTTCATCACGCTTCGACCAACTGCTAGTTCTTCAGCGCATAACTGCTCTGTTTTCTGTCTGTCGAAAGCTTGTGTCCATTTTCCTCTTTCTTGCTTTTCCTTCCCCGGAAGCTTGTCGAACTTACTTTGCGCATGACCATTTTCTCTGTCGAAATACTTTGGTCAACAAGAATCAAGTCAAGTTCACATTTGAAATTGCTTCTGTTTACCATGTGAACAAGTGCTTCTGTTGACTAACAAGAATCAAGTCAAGTTCTAGAGTAACTGTTTACCTTGGATTTTGGTAAACACCGTTAATTTGAAATTGCTTCTGTTTGCAGGATCAACTAGTAAATCCTAAGACCATTTGTGTTAAAGTTTTTCCCAGAATTATATGTGTTCTTGCAGTTTAAAAGTAAAAAGAAGAAGATAACCGTCGATCTCGCGCGAAACCGTCGGATTTTCTCAATGAGGGAGAGTAAAACAAAGAAAAAATTGCATAAAAGCAAAGAAGAAAACAAATTAAAATTACATTAATTGTAAAGAAAGTTGGTGCACAGATCATACATTCTTCTCTTGGCTCGTTTTCTCTGTAATGTGTTGGAAGTTAGAGCGTGAGAATTCTGTAATGAGATTGTGACCCCTTTTTCCGATGAGAAACTCCTATTTATATGAGGAGGGAACACACTAAAACTAACTAACTGTACAGAGAATTTAAAAAAAGGAAACTGGTACAGCCTTCGACTAGGATAACTACCAAAGCTTTGACAGCGAGTACTTGCTTTTGACTTTCTATTGAATTCAATTTTCTTCTCGTCGAAATATCACCCTTCAAATCTAGTTAAGTCTGAAGCTTTGTCGAATTTGCCTTCTGACGCAACTCTTCAGTGTGAAAACCAACACCTTCTTCTAAGAAAACCAAAGTCAAACCGCGTTGACTGGATTTAATTTAGCCTGTCGAAATTACAGGCTAACAAATTGCCCCCCAAAAATCTCTTTTTCGACAGGAGCTATGTGAATGGCAGAAAAAGAGCAATTTTGAAAACCCTTTTCAACTGTTCTGATGACGTCACTTGCATCACGTTGCAGAGTGGTACGACGTTTTAGTGAAGAAACAGCTTTTGGCACCTCCGTTGTAAAGTCAGTGGGCCACGTTTCACCTTGAAACTCCCCACTACTCATTGCGAGTAACTGCTCCATTAAGAGGGAAACTCAAGAGTTTTCAGCCTTTGCATTTCAAACAGCTATAAAAACCATCGCTTCTCCTTTATTTCACTCTTTCTGAAACCTTTGTAACCCTTTTTTTTTTCTTCTTCGCGAGAACACTTGTGCTCACTAAACCCAGAAAACTAGACCTTCATCAACACCTTCCTTTCATGTCAATGGCAACTTCGTCTCAAACTCGCGCACCAATCACTGACAAGAAACAACCCTTCGCAGAGCCTGCTCTAACAGATGAGGAAGCAAAAATCCTCCAATCTCAGGTACTAATCCCTTTCCCTGAGCCTTTAAAGTACGCATTTTTAGGGCCTGTTCCATTTGCTTGCGATGACACACCTGAAGTTAAGAAGGTTTTCCCAAGCTATCACCAATATAACCCTAAAATTTTCCAAAATGGACCTTGGGTCATGAATTTCATGAATAGCCCAAGTAGGGTCTTTAGGTCATCACCTCCCTTTGAAAAAAATCACCCACCTTACCTCAATTGGCTTAATAAAGTGGAATCCAAAAGGGGAAATATTTGGAAAGAACAAGGGATCTTCGACCTTATCCAACTGTCGAAATATGGCCCTAGATACCAAAGCCCCATGCTCCTCGTATCTCTGCATTTCTGGGAACTCACCACCAACAGTCTGCACTTGAAGTGTGGCATGCTTACACCTACCTTGTTGGATGTAGCTGCCATCACAGGCTTAAAACCAACTGGGGAAATTTTCGACCCCAGTACCACTGGGACTGACCATGAATTCGATTTCAAACGCCCTTCCTTCAAAAGCTATATCGAAGAACACCATATCATAGATAATGACGAAGTTTCTGATACTGAGTCTATCGCCTTCCTCACTTTCTGGCTTTCATTCTATGTCTTCTGTTCCTCTTCGCTCCAAGTGGCTAAAATATTCATTCCCTTGGCCATCCAACTACATGAGCGTCGAGAGGTAAACCTTGGGCAACTCCTTTTGGGGTCGCTTTATGAAAGTTTGCAACTAGAAGCCTATGAACTGAAGACTCTCAAACCTGATGGTACACTTCTGGTCTCAGGACCAATTTGGTTGTTCCAATTGTGGCTCATTGCCACTTTTGCGTCGAAACTCCAGATGTATATCCCAAGTGATTATACTGAAACTGTTGATCAGAGAACCATCGAAGGAATAAGGCTTGCACTTTTGAAGCCTAGGCAAATTGGAGTTTCTGATGAAGATTTATTCATTTTAGCATTCAGAATGTTCTTAGACTGTAACACTTTCACCCACACAATGGCTCCCTTTGGCCAAAGGACTATTGGGCCTGCTTGGTTCACTAGGGATTTTTCTGCAACCTCGTTGGTCGAAGAAGAAGAGAGTAACCAAATTTGGGGCGCTTTCTTAACCCCTGTTGCGTTAAAAACACACTTAGAGCAAGTGTACTCTCTCGCAAATGTAGTATAAAAGATTATCGTGTCCACAGGGATTAATTAACAAGTACCAAACTACTTAAAATTATTTATTGTTTAGACAAGTGAATAATTGAGATGTAATTGAAAGAAATAAAAAGTAAGCAAATAACAAATAATAAAATGCAGAATATAATCGATGGAGAGAGAGGTGTAGGGTCGCGGTTTCACTTGCAAGCTTCAGTTCCCCTATGTCTAATTCTACCTGAATTCCCTTATTTTATTTAATTACCAATCCCTTTACTAAAGCTATTAATCCGTTTGGTCATTCGCGATTAATATTCTTTTTCCTAAATTAACCCTAGTTTGGTCATGCTAGAATTTAAATTTAAGAAAAGCATAAAGTACAAAAAGGTTGAATGATTGGAAGACTAAATTAAAGTTTGGTCATGCATTAATTATAGCCCCAATTATCCTATAGGTCCACCAACTAATTACAGTACGGTCGCTGATCAAGTAATTAATTATGAACATGAAAAGGGTAGCTAATCCTAATTATGTAATAAAAACAATAGGACAATGTTAATTAAAATAAAAATAGGAATTCAAAGTATAAATTAAAACATAAAAGGTCTCTAATCAAACAAGATCCACCTAAGACCCTAGAAGAGGATTTAGATATCCATAGGTATCAAGAACAATAAAATAGAAATAAAGTTCATGAAATACAAAGATAAGAATAACCCGGTAATTAGAGAAATTCCTGGTCTAAGTCTTCAATCTCCTTTTTCTGCTTCAGAGCTCTCTCACGATGTTAGGAACGGTACCCAAATTCTTCAAATCACTCTCTTCTCCGCCGCCGTATTGTTCTCCCTGTATGTGGTGTAATTCTTTCCTTTTTATTATTGATGCCTAGGGTAACTAACTTGATCACCAAGTTGAATCCCTTGCTTTTCTCTCAAGTCACGTGCTCCACTTTTATTTTCTAACCAATAGATCTTTTCTTTCCTCAATTAAGGTGATTCTGGACCTTAAATTTGAGTTCCCGTCTTTTTAATTCCTGGCTGAGTTTTTTTTTTTTGGCCCGTCAGCGTGGCCTTGAGCTTTTTCAATTTTCTACAACTTCTTTTAACAATTGCAAGCCCAACAACAAATATATATATATATATATATATATATATATTTATTTAAGTGTTGTTGAGTTAGACTTTCATGCTTTTGATCTTTTTTTTGTTTCTGCAAAATAAGAGCAAATTAAGTTAGAGATTTATATAATTGGTAATAATTGCTCTAAAAAGTAATCCAAAAATATCTCTAAAAATGCACTAAATTGGAGTTTATCAACTCCCCCACACTTAACTTTTGCTTGTCCTCAAGCAAATTTTCTGGCTCAATAAAATTTTCAAATAAGTAATAGAGATGGCCAAATAAGAGACCCAAAATTTGAAGCACAATGAAAGACAATGAACAATATAGCACATATGAGGTGTCAAGAGGTTGCCCGATTAGAGGCTCATGTCCCTGAAGAATACATTTCTGTGAACAATGACACTCGCGCACAATCTCTCTAAGTGTTTAGGGACTAGGGAAATATATACCCAAGTTTCAACAAAATGAACATTACCATATGTTTGTAATTTGACCAAATCTCCACTAAATAGTTCACATGCATGCAAAAGATGGGGTTTCATGGGTTGTAATGGGGCCAGGGTGAATTCATGCAGGGTAGGAAATAAGAAGAAAAGGATAATCAAAGGGCTTTAAAAAACGAAGCAAATAGTAACCTTTGAAACCAAATATGGAGCTCCTATCTATTTTACAATTTTTGTCCAAACTCCAAATTAATTTGACTTTCTTTTCTTCATTCTTCTTTTTCTATTGAGTCAACTCTTTTTGATTTGTTTTTTTTTCTTAAGTAGACTCTTTTGTTTTTGTTTTTTTGGATTTGCCCTTTGGCTCTTTCATTCTTTTGATTTGCCCTTTTCCTCCTTCTTGCATTTTTTTTCGTAGGAGAGAAATGTAAGTACATGAAAACTCTTATTTTGTTTTCTTTGTATGAAAATATTTTTGTAAGCACATGATTCACTCCATTTTCTCTCTTCATCCTGACAAGATAGATAATTAAAGTATAGAACGAAATTTCAGTCCTGACAACATAGACAGCTAAAATATAGGACGAAATTGTAATTTTCAATAGTTGCTCCACATTCAATTTCAAATGGTTACCACAAACAAAAAGGAAAAATTATATCTGGGTACCAAAAAAAATATATAACAAATAGGCTCAAAGGGGGCAACTAATGGATAATTTCAACAAATAACTCTGAGGCCAGAAAAATCCTAAATCCCCAAATCTTTTTACATGATGCAAATCAATTTTCGCCTTGAAACGGTC
The DNA here is from genome assembly GCA_963573325.1 of Astragalus glycyphyllos. NCBI lineage: Eukaryota > Viridiplantae > Streptophyta > Magnoliopsida > Fabales > Fabaceae > Astragalus > Astragalus glycyphyllos. Next base: position 23,868,477 of record OY754308.1, read on the forward strand.
AAAAGACAAATTCTAGAATGTAGCAAATTGGGAAACACACTCATAGAAAGAAAGGGGTAAAAATTTATGATTGAATATCAATCCCCTTATGAAGGCTCAAATCTCACATTTAGAAGCTAGTTCACAAAAAATACTCAAGAGGGACAAATGCTAATTATCAGCTTCCTAAGGACAACCCCACAGTTACAATTAAGCACAAGTCTGTCAAGTAAATTAATTATGGGATCCCCTAAAGGCAAAATCTCTATTTTTTTTTTCAATTTGAAGCATAAGTCATTCAAAACAAGCCAGAAAATATGCTATCAACATATATGGTGGGTATGTGCATTAATAGAGATTAAGTGACAAAATAAACTATCCTCCCCCACACTAGCATGAAGCATGATGCTCAATGCAAAATGATCAAGTAGAAACAAAAATAAATAAATAGAGAGAGTAAGAGAGACTTCCCTGAGGGAGCTTGTAGTTGGAGCTTATTCCTATAAACAAAACAAAACAAAACAAAAGCAAAATAAAAATAACTGAAAATAAAACACAGGTTGCCTCCTGCGAAGCGCTTGTTTAACGTCATGAGCTTGACGATAGTGTGTACTCAATCAGGTGGCTCTCCAAGAGCAAATTTTACATCTAACGCAGTGCACCTTCTTAGTTTTCTAACCATGTGGTTGACATTGTTCTTTCTTTTTCCACGTGGTGGACGAGCTTCAAAGGAAGTTTTTATTGTATATCCACCGACTGCTATGGTAGGATCCTACAAAATAATAATTTTTTCCAAAAGATCCTGCATCTTTAAATCACTAAAAATATTATTTTCAACCACATCATCACAATAAGTAGAAGTTAAAGAAGAGAAAAATTCATTGGAATTTAAAGCTTTAATAACATCATCTTCTTTACCACTCCTTAAAGTTACATTTCCCTTATAAACCTCAATCACAGCATCACCAATAGTTAAAACAATTTGCCTAAAAATTTGGGGTTTCTCCTCTTTCTCCAACTCATGAACCAGTTGATCTTTCTCATTCTCCTCATAACCGCTCTCATCAGTGGAATTTGTTGTCTCAATTTGACCCCCCTCAGTAGGAGTCTCTTCATCTTTTTTGAGAACTTCTTCCTCTAGATTATATTCCATAGAGAACTCTTCATCACTACTAAGAATATTATCTTTGAATTGCTCTGTTTGTGAATCAGGAGTTTCTTGGGCCTCTTGAGATAATAAAGCAATGATACTTGTCAGTTGGTCATTCATGACTCCAATTCGGTCCTCCATGCGGTCAAACCTTTCATTTGTTTGCTCCATAAATTTGACCAAGATCTCATCGATATCATATTCTTCCTCTTTCCTCTACACTTGTAGTTGCTTATAATTATCCCAGTTGGAGGAATAAGGAGGTGGCTTATAGTCATCCCAATAGTTTGAATAAGGCTCATAAGGATGAGGAGAAAATGGGATTTGACATTGAGGCATATACCAAGATGACTTCTCTAAATTCCTTTTCGCCTCTGCCTCTCTAATATAATCTCCAAGAGTCTTAACCATGATTTCAACTTTTCTCTGCAAAACAGGGTGAACTGCAGTGGTTTCTTGGAAAAGAATTAGGAACTTTTTTTTGTTTTGTATTTTTTCAATAAGATAAAAAAACAAAACTAAAGCATAAAAAAAAGTCTAAAGCAATAAAAATCTTTTTCGCTTAATATTGCGAATTAATCCCCGGCAACGGCGCCAAAAACTTGTTGTGTTAAAAACACACTTAGAGCAAGTGTACTCTCTCGCAAATGTAGTATAAAAGATTATCGTGTCCACGGGATTAATTAACAAGTACCAAACTACTTAAAATTATTTATTGTTTAGACAAGTGAATAATTGAGATGTAATTGAAAGAAATAAAAAGTAAGCAAATAACAAATAATAAAATGCAGAATATAATCGATGGAGAGAGAGGTGTAGGGTCGCGGTTTCACTTGCAAGCTTCAGTTCCCCTATGTCTAATTCTACCTGAATTCCCTTATTTTATTTAATTACCAATCCCTTTACTAAAGCTACTAATCCGTTTGGTCATTCGCGATTAATATTCTTTTTCCTAAATTAACCCTAGTTTGGTCATGCTAGAATTTAAATTTAAGAAAAGCATGAAGTTGAATCCCTTGCTTTTCTCTGTATTGTTCTCCCTGTATGTGGTGTAATTCTTTCCTTTTTATTATTGATGCCTAGGGTAACTAACTTGATCACCAAGTTGAATCCCTTGCTTTTCTCTCAAGTCACGTGCTCCACTTTTATTTTCTAACCAATGGATATTTTCTTTCCTCAATTAAGGTGATTCTGGACCTTAAATTTGAGTTCCCGTCTTTTTAATTCCTGGCTGAGTTTTTTTTTTTTGGCCCGTCAGCATGGCCTTGAGCTTTTTCAATTTTCTACAACTTCTTTTAACAATTGCAAGCCCAACTACAAATATATATCTATATATATATATTTAAGTGTTGTTGAGTTAGACTTTCGTGCTTTTGATCTTTTTTTGTTTCTGCAAATTAAGTTAGAGATTTATATAATTGGTAATAATTGCTCTAAAAAGTAATCCAAAAATATCTCTAAAAATGCACTAAATCGGAGTTTATCAACCCCAAAACTGCTTTCTGCAAGAATTCCACCTGGGAAGGTTGCTGCTTTGTTTGGAGTATATGCATACCACCCAAGTCTTGTCGCTCAACAATTCGGATTATGCCAAATTCGACCAAGTCATTTCTTTAAGTCTAGAACAGAAATGATGATGCCCAAGAACGAGAGGGAATGGCGTAAATGCGTCAACAACTTCGCCAAAAAACCTTTTATCTTTGCACCTATTAAGTTTGTGCATGTATTTACTTGCACCAAAACCTTTTGAGTGGTGGAGAGATTACTTTATGAGTAAACTATCTGCTGTTGAAGAAGCCACGCTGCTGACAAATCTAATCTCTGCTTTTCCTCTTCCGCAGAAAAAGAAGACCAAGACACCAGGTATGCACATACAGGAAATTCGAGCTTTTCAAAAATACTTTGAAGTTGTCTATGACCCAACGCATCTTAATCGAACTATTTCTCAAGCTGCAAAAGTTTTAAAAGAACTATGGTGTTTCCACCATATGTGACCAACAGATATGCTTTCGCTTTGGCGCATAATAAACTTAAATTTCCAAGTTTGCCCACCAGTTGTTAGCCTGTAATTTCGACAGGCTTCATTAAAGATGGTCAACATGGCTTGATTTATATTTATTTCACAAAGACCATATTATTTCGACAAAGAAAATGGTCGTGTGCAAGGTAAACTCGACAAGTTTCCAGAGAAGCAAAAGCAAGAGAGAGGAAAATCGACACAGGCTTTCGACAGACAGAAAACAGAGCAGTTATGCGTTGAAGACTAGCAGTTGGTCGAAGCGTGACGGAGCGGTTACTTGGTCGAAAGTAGGAGCGGTTACTTGGCCGAAAGTAGGAGCAGTTACTTATTTTCAAATTGTTAGGCAGTTACTTAGTTCGAATTTTCCCCCCTTTTCCCTTGTATAAATAACTGTTTCTGAGAAGAAACAGGGGTCACAAAATCACAATACACACCCGATTCCTGAAACTCTAACTTCCAAGCCAGAGCGAAAAACGAGTGGAAGAATCGCTGTACGTGATCGTGTACCATTTTTTATGATTCAATGCAATTTACTTGTTTGTTCTTTACAATTCCTGCACCATTTACTGCTTCTTTTCTTTTCAATTCTGTTAATCATTTGCAAATCGTCCCTTTTTTTTTCTACGTTTTCTTCAACAAAAACCATAAGCAATTCAGAGGCATTGCTTTGAGATTTTTCTAGTTTGATCTCACAAACCTTCTAATAAAACTAGTGATTGTTTGCTAAAAACACCAGCAAACAAATTGGCACGCCCGGTGGAACTTTGCCTTTGATTTTGTTCATTCTCGTACTCTCTTATTTGTGTTCGCTGTTGTATGCACTTAAGAAGTGGTAAAATGGTTCGTTCTGGTACGAATAATGCATCTAGTTCCAACCCTGTGGTTTCACAAGGGCAAGGGACAACAATGGATTCTGCAAGCATTAGCGCAGGACCATCATCGTCGATAACCGTTCCTTCATTATCAATGACTAATGTTGGTTCAACGCAGTCAGAAATGGCATCTCTGCCTATGTCTTTGCCGTTAAGTGCAGGGCTTCATAGCCCTTACATGGCAATGGGAAACGGTTTAGACCCACGTTTGAATAACGTGCATCTACCCCCATTTCCTCTGGGAATGTATGGCATGCCTACTGGAATGCCACATATTTCGACCTTTTCCCCTACACATGTCTCTTCTGAGAGTGTTTTTGGTCGAAATCCCCCAGCATTAACCAATACGTCTTTGTTGGCCTTAAGACAGCAAGTAGACGAGAGTAATCACGATATGGTTAATATGCTTACCCAACAAATTGGTACAGTTTTCAATCCATTGATTCAAAATACCAATAACAGTTACCAAATGTTGGCAAATCAGATGAGTAGGATTGCAGAATTTTTTGGGGTTCCAGCGGTTAATAATAGGCACGTTCCTATTATTGCGGGTAATGCGTCGCCAGTTAACCCCCAAGAAGCAGTTGCAGTCGAAGCGTCGACAGTTGTAGGCGAACTACAAGGGGCAATAAACCACGTCCCTGAAGTAGTTTTGGTAAATAGACACCAGAACGCTGATGAAGTCGTTCGACAAGTGCAACAACACAATGTTGGCGCAGAAAACAATATAGCTACTTTAGTCGAAACAATTTTGGCTCAAAATGGCCTTAACATAGGTTTACAAAGGCCTAACTTCGTATCACCATTATGTGAATACGTATTACAAACTGAGTTACCAAGGGGATGGAAAGTTCCCAAGTTTACTAAGTTTGGTGGCGATACAAATGAGTCCACAGTCGAACACATTGCTCGTTTCTTGACTGAGGCTGGGGACTTAGCACAAAATGAGAATTTGAAGATGAAATACTTTCCAAATTCTCTAACTAAAAAGGCTTTCACTTGGTTCACGACCTTACCCCCTGGTTCTATGTACACATGGGGGCAATTAGAAAAGGCATTCCATGCACAGTTTTACATGGGCCAGTCGAAAATTAGTCTTATAGAATTGGCTAGTGTTCGGCGCAAAATGCCTGAAACTATTGATGATTACTTAAACAGATTCAGGCTGTTGAAATCTCGTTGCTTCACACAAGTCCCTGAACATGAGCTTGTCGAAATGGCTGCTGGTGGCCTTGATTACTCAATTAGAAAGAAATTAGACACATCTCATTTGCGAGATATGGCTCATTTGGCTGATAGAGTTCGACAAGTTGAAAGGCTTAGAGAGGAAAAATCTAGGTCGAATAGGTATCATAAAAAAGAAAAAGTGGCATATGTCGAAGAAGAATTTGACGTTACATATAGTAATGTCGAAGAAGAGGAGATAGACGTGGCTGAACTCAAGCCTGGTCCTCCTTATACCTGTAAATTGTTAAGGCCTGCGAATGGGGATAACCCTGTAAAGCCTAAGAATGATAGATTTATGCCTAAGACTTATACTTTTGATGTTACTAAATGTGATGAAATTTTTGATCTTTTAGTAACTGATGGTCAAATATTAGTGCCTAAAGGCCTTAAAATACCAACTCTTGACCAAAGAAAGAAAAAGGGTTATTGTAAGTTCCATAATTTTTTGGGACATAATACTGACCGTTGTGTGCTCTTCAGGGATATTGTGCAAAAAGCAATTGACGAAGGAAGACTCAAATTCGCTGATAAGAAAATGAAAGCTCCTATGCAGATTGATGTTGATCCATTGCCTAAGGCTGAAGCTATGTACTCTGAACCTATCGAAGCTGATGTAGGCATGGTGGATGCTCAAATGACGGACCCTCCTAAGTGTGTCAAGACTGCCACCGAGAAATTAAAAGGTTTTATGTATGCTGAAGGTAAGAAACAGGAGGTGACCCTAAAAGAATATGATGGGAGGATACACGCTGTGTATCCAAAGGCTGAGGAAGAATTGATAGATTTCCTTAATCGGTGTAAGTGGAATAACTCTGAAGTTATGCTTTGCCCAAGGTGCAGTGCTGTCTTCGATAAAGAAGCAGCTAAAGCTGTCGAAGGTTATCAGGATCAACAACAACGCAAAAGAAAATGGCTTGATAACAGGCCAAAATTTGACTTTACAAAAAGGAGATCTTCCTGGCTATGAGGCTAATGTGTCAGCAAAGCCTTCAACAAGTAAACAACAAATTGCTAAGGAGAAGTCCTCAGCAACAGGGTATTTGAAGTTGTCAACAGGTAAATCCTTTGTCCCAAGTGCTAGTGCTCCTGTCGAAGCGTGGGTGCCCAATAATCAACGTGTTAAAGCTGTTAGGCCAAGTACTGATGCTATTAAGTTTAATTATAAGAATAACTATAAGGGTAAGAACCCTATGACTAGAACGCAGTGGCGTCGTTACCAAAGACAGCAGAAGAAGAAGGCACACTTTGACATTAACCAGGTTCCAAGTCATTTGGCTAATAATCAAGTTCCACGCAGCATGATAGTGGCGAAGAGTGAGGTTCACAAAGCTGAAGTTGCCACAAAGAGGAATGCTGATGTTGCTAGTCATGTGTGTGTAGCGAATAAGGCCAAAGGCAAGGCTGTGGTAACAGAAAAGCCAAGAAGGCCTGCTCTTGAAAGAATATTTCCTCCATTGTCAACAGTGAAGGAAAGAAATGCTGATTTCGACATGGATGAAGACATGGAGTCTGATTTCAATGGTTCTGAAGATGACCTCGACGTTGTTTGCAATGTGGTATCAATACTGCCTCTTGAGTACGATGTTATCACGGTACCAAATGACGTTGAAGAAGATTTCACAGAGGACATGGCTCATCATAAGCCAATGTGTTACTATGTGATGAACGATGGTTGTGTCGAAGACTAAATGGCTACCTTCGAGAAGCCAGATATGAGTATGCAAAACCACTTGAAACCCCTGTATGTCCAAGCCAAGGTCAATGGTGTTGGAATTAACAAAGTGTTAGTGGATGGTGGAGCTGCAGTGAATTTGATGCCGCATGGTCTTTTGAAGAAGATTGGTAAGTTCGATACTGACCTCAGGCCACATAACATTGTCTTAAGCAACTATGAAGGCAAAACTGGCCATTCTTTGGGGGCCATTGAGGTGGACTTAATTGTTGGTTCCATAAAGAGGACTACATTGTTCTTAGTGATAGCCTCTAAAGCGAATTTTAATTTACTCCTTGGTAGAGAGTGGATCCATGGAGTTGGTGCTGTCCCTTCAACTTTGCATCAACGTTTAGTAATGTGGAAGGAAGATGGTTTGGTAGAGTATGTTGAAGCCGATCAGAGCTACTTCCGTGCTGATGTGAACCAAGTTACCAAGGAAAATTTTGAGAAACAAATGGCGAAGATTGCGCCATGTTCATCTTCTAATGAGGCATATGTTCCTGCGGATAATGTTTTTGCCTCAGTTCATCTTGACCCAAATTATGGTTTTGTTTGGGAAAGAGAAATAATGGGAGATGATAGTGTCTATCCTGATGGTGTTTTTCGACCAACGGGGTGGAACACTCGTTCTTGAAAGTGTTCTTATGTCAGTGCCCAATGCATGGGACAAAATTACGGCTTATATGGCCGAAAATAAGTTTATAGCGGCTATGGAAGCCGAAATTATTCAACAAATAATGGCTGTCGAAGCCAGTGAGTTACATGAAGAAAATGGCATAGTCATAGATGAAAGACTTGACTGTATCTATGATAATGACCCATTAGGTTTCGAAAAGGATCCTAGAGATCTGACAAAGCATATGCAAGCTCAAGACCCGTTAGAAGAAGTTGATTTGGGAAATGGCTCAATAAAAAGGCCAACTTATATTAGTGCAAATATTGATGCTTCTCTAAAAACCCAAGTCATTACATTGCTAAGGGAGTTCAAAGACTGCTTTGCTTGGGATTACGACGAAATGCCTGGGTTAAGTCGAGAAGTGGTGGAAATGCAATTACCAATACGACCAGGGAGGAAACCAGTGAAGCAAGTGCCAAGAAAATTTGCTCCTCAAGTGTTGGCTAAGATCAAAGAGGAAATCGAAAGGCTATTCAGAAACAAATTCATCAGAACTGCCAGGTATGTCGAATGGTTAGCCAATATAGTTCCTGTAATAAAGAAAAATGGGACTCTTAGAGTTTGCATAGATTTTAGGGATTTAAATAATGCATCTCCCAAGGATGAATACGCAATGCCTGTGGCAGAAATGCTAATAGATTCAGGAGCAGGATTTGATTATCTTAGTATGCTCGACGGTTATTCTGGGTATAATCAAATCTTCATTGCTGAAGAGGATGTGTCGAAAACTGCTTTTAGATGTCCAGGGGCATTGGGTGTTTATGAATGGGTAGTAATGCCCTTTGGCTTAAAGAATGCTGGTGCTACATATCAGAGAGCCATGAATTCTATGTTTCATGATTTTATTGATGATTTTATGCAAGTATACATAGATGATGTGGTGGTTAAATCTTCCTCAGAAAGTGGTCATTTAGACCATCTTCGCCGTTCTTTTGAAAGAATGAGGAAATATGGATTGAAATTAAATCCATTAAAATGTGCCTTTTGTGTACGTGCAGGTGATTTCTTGGGTTTTATAGTGCACAAAAAAGGCATTGAAATCAATCAAAATAAGACTAAGGCAATTATGGAAACGAAGGCCCCTTCGACCAAAAAAGAGCTTCAGTCGTTGCTGGGAAAAATCAATTTCCTTCGAAGATTTATATCAAATCTAAGTGGCAAAACACAAGTTTTTTCGCCATTGTTAAGACTGAAGAAGGAAGAAGAGTTCAAATGGGAACCAATGCATCAAGCAGCCTTCGACGAAATCAAGTCTTATTTGATGAAACCACCAATTTTGTTGCCTGTTATTAAATACAAAGTGCTCAAATTGTATATAGCAGCTTCTGATAGAACAATAGGTAGCATGTTAGCACAAGAGGATGATAGTGGTGTCGAAAGAACCATTTATTACCTCAGTAGGGTCCTAAATGATGCCGAAACGAGGTACACGCCTATAGAAAAGTTGTGCCTTTGTTTGTATTTCTCGTGTACAAAGTTAAAGCAATATATAAAACCAGCTGATGTTTCTGTTTATTCGCATTTTGATGTTATTAAACACATGCTGTCAAAACCAATAATGCATAGCCGAATTGGTAAATGGGCTTTGGCTTTGTCAGAATACAACTTGACTTATCAACCTCTAAAATCAATTAAAGGGCAAGTGGTTGCTGATTTTATAGTAGACCATTCTGTTGTCGAAGAAACATTAAGTTTTGTAGATGTATATCCTTGGAGGTTGTACTTTGATGGTTCAAGCCATAAACATGGAGTTGGGATTGGTATTTTAATAATATCTCCTACTAACATTCCAACGAAGTATAAGTTTAAAATTCGAGATGTTTGTTCCAATAATGAAGCTGAGTATGAGGCTTTAATAGTAGGCCTCGAAATTTTACTTGAGCTGGGGGCAAGTCATGTCGAAATAAAAGGTGACTCTGAGTTGGTTGTCAAACAATTGACAAGAGAGTACAAATGCATTAAAGAGCACCTTATCAGATACTTTGTTATTGCCAATGCTTTGTTAAAAAGATTTGAGTCTGTTCACTTAGAACATTTACCACGAATTGATAATCAAGTGGCAAATGAATTGGCACAAATCGCTTCAGGCTATAAAGTTTCAAAACAAATCTTGGAAGAGTTAATTGAAATAAAGGATAAAATCATTTCTAATGACTATTCTTCGTCACTATTGTCAACACCAACAACTGGGGGGGCAACAGATAAAAACGCAAACGACGAACTAGTCGTTGTCGAAAAACGTCAATTTTTTGGTGACTTTGACTTAGCAGAAATTTTTGCTCTTGACAATATGACCAATAATGATTGGCGAAGGCCTATTGCGGAATATTTGCAAAATCCCACAAGAAATACCAATAAAAAGGTAAAATACAGAGCTTTGAGCTATGTGATAATTGGAAACGAATTGTTTAAAAAGACTCCTGAAGGAGTACTATTAAAATGTCTTAGTGAAAATGAGGCATATTTAGCAATTTCCGATACACATAGTGGAGCGTGTGGTTCACACCAAGTAGGCCACAAAATGAAGTGGTTATTATTTCGACAGGGAATGTATTGGCCAACTATGCTGAAAGATTGCATAGAATTTGCTAAGGGATGCCAAGAGTGTCAAAAGCATGCTGGGATACAACATGTACCTGCAAATGAATTGCATGCCATAGTCAAACCTTGGCCATTTAGAGGTTGGGCTCTAGATGTGATTGGAGAGATAAAGCCAACTTCGTCGAAGGGCCATAGATATATCCTTGTGGGAATTGATTACTTCACCAAATGGGTTGAAGCTATACCTTTAGCCAATGTTGATCAGGAAGCAGTGATAAGGTTTATTCAAAATCATATCATTTATAGGTTTGGAATTCCAGAAACCATTACTACAGATCAGGGATCAGTTTTTACTGGTAGAAAAATGGTAGAGTTTGCTTCCGAAATTGGTTTTAAGTTATTAACTTCGACACCATATTATGCGCAAGCCAATGGACAAGTAGAAGCTGCCAATAAAGTTATTATTAATTTGATTAAAAAGCATGTTGGGCAGAAACCCAAGAATTGGCATAATACCCTTGATCAAGCGTTATGGGCTTGTCGAAATTCACCCAAAGAATCTATCAACACTACTCCTTATAGGCTAACATTTGGACACGATGCAGTGTTGCCTGTTGAAATTTGTCTACAATCAACAAGAATTCAAAGACAGTGGGAGATTCCCTCTGATTATTATTGGAATATGATGCTTGATGAATTGGTTGATTTAGACGAAGAAAGGTTATTAGCTTTAGATACGCTTATTCGACAGAAAGAGAGGGTAGCTAAAACTTATAACAAAAAGGTTAAGTCTAAAGCCTTTAATTCAGGTGATCTAGTGTGGAAGGTCCTATTGCCTATGGATAAAAAAGATAGAGTCTTTGGTAAATGGTCCCCAAGTTGGGAAGGACCATTTAAAATTTTACAAGTTTATTCAAACGGCGCATATGAGGTCGAAGAGATCGGCGCTGATGAAAGGATTTTGCCTATAAATGGTAAATACTTGAAAAAGTATAAGCCAACGTTTCACGAAGTTAAAATAACGCTGGAATAAATATAAAGAAAGCGTAAAAACATGGCATTTAAGTTGCCAAAACATTGTCGAAAGCACGGAATAAGAAATTGCCCAAGAATAAAATGGAAGAAATTTCATTATAATGTTGCCAAGTTACATGTGCCAAGATAGGCATTCGTGAGTTACATAGTGCCGAAAAGGTAAATAAACTAGGCATAAAATGAACGCTGAATTGCAGTTGGTCTTTTAAGACCAAGTAACTTCTCTTTTGGGTGGTCTTCTTCGACCACGTTGTCGCTTCCCGTCGTTCAGGGGGTCATTCTTTCGTCTGCGCGTTAGGCTTGTAAGTCTTTCAACAGGGCGTTTCCTTGCTTGGTAAACCTCAGGAAGCCCTTCAGAGAGAAGATATTGACGCCCCAAGGAAGACAGTCATCATCAAGGCAAAACACCTGATGAATCTTCCTGCTCCCACGTTGAGTCTCTCGCATAAACCCAGAAAGTTGCAAAATCAAGTGACATGAAGAAAAAAGGAGTAAAGCCATAATTCGCAGAGATCAAAAACCATCACTTTGAACCTCCAGGCAACCTCACCGCGATTATGAGGGATGAGGTTACGCGGAAGACTCAAAGCAAAGGGAATGATCTTGGAACGGGAAAGGCAAAAGAAGAAAATTATGGAGTGGTGAAGATGAGAAACAAAATTCTTCTATTTATAAGGAGAAGTATGAGAGAGCGTCAGTTGGTTACGAGTTTGGCGTTCCGAGAAGTGAGGCATCACTTTAATTACGGCGTATTAACGTAACAGAAAATGTTGGAACCATTCAAAGGTAGAATAGAGAATCTGTAAACATGGTCAAAGGCCGAAACTACAGGCTGTTCAAGTTCAAGGTTTGAATATGGAAACAACACTTAACAGTGGTGACATCAGGTATACAGCTATTTTACTCAAGTGCAAAGTTATTTCGATGGTGAATTCAAAAAATGTCTTTCTCTTCTTCCTCCTCAAGTTCAGTCGAAAAAGACATTTTTGGGGGGCAATTTGTTAGCCTGTAATTTCGACAGGCTTCATTAAAGATGGTCAACATGGCTTGATTTATATTTATTTCACAAAGACCATATTATTTCGACAAAAAAATGGTCGTGTGCAAGGTAAACTCGACAAGTTTCCAGAGAAGCAAAAGCAAGAGAGAGGAAAATCGACACAGGCTTTCGACAGACAGAAAACAGAGCAGTTATGCGTTGAAGACTAGCAGTTGGTCGAAGCGTGACGGAGCGGTTACTTGGTCGAAAGTAGGAGCGGTTACTTGGCCGAAAGTAGGAGCAGTTATTTATTTTCAAATTGTTAGGCAGTTACTTAGTTCGAATTTTCCCCCCTTTTCCCTTGTATAAATAACTGTTTCTGAGAAGAAACAGGGGTCACAAAATCACAATACACACCCGATTCCTGAAACTCTAACTTCCAAGCCAGAGCGAAAAACGAGTGGAAGAATCGCTGTACGTGATCGTGTACCATTTTTTATGATTCAATGCAATTTACTTGTTTGTTCTTTACAATTCCTGCACCATTTACTGCTTCTTTTCTTTTCAATTCTGTTAATCATTTGCAAATCGTCCCTTTTTTTTTCTACGTTTTCTTCAACAAAAACCATAAGCAATTCAGAGGCATTGCTTTGAGATTTTTCTAGTTTGATCTCACAAACCTTCTAATAAAACTAGTGATTGTTTGCTAAAAACACCAGCAAACACCAGTAAATTGGCTTTATCTTTTCACTCACCACTTCCACCATGGTTTATATGTGGTGGGTTTTCATCTCTTAAAAACTTTTTAACAACTAAAAGAGCTGAGAAAGTAGTTCCGACAAATGTGACATAGATACCTTTGATGGACATCTCCATCTCGACATTCAACATGTCCGAGTTTTATCCGCCATCGCAGAAGGTGATACAAAGACTCTTAGAGCAAAATATTTCTTTTCATGTAAAAAACTACTAACATGCTTGTCAAATGTCTGCAGCTATCCCCTTGTCACCTACTCCATCAGAAGAAACAACAACTACAACAACCAAGAAGGTTTCAAAGAAACACACAAACACTTTGTCAAATGCATTGAATTCTTTCAGTCTAATGAAAGCCCACCAAGGATTTTGAAAGTTGTCTCCAAATCTCCTCCAACAGAAACTATCGAAAAACAAACAGGGAGGGATGATGCGTCGCAAGAAAAAGCTCCAAAGAAACTTAGGGAGAAAAGGGAGATCCCAAAGCCTGCTAGCGCGCATTCACGTGTTGAAGGAGACACTTCAAAGGTAACTAACGCACCTTCTACTCACTTCTATTCAACAATTTGAGTTAACAAAGTACATAACTCTGATTATACATTTGCCCAGGATCTTAAAGATCAACCTGCCACAATCTCCACCAAACAAACAACACCAACTTCGACCCCCACCGTCTCTGCACCAACTAATGATCCATTGGTCGAAGCAACGTTTGAAGAGAGTAATCTCATTGTCATAGCAGACGAAAGTACTCCAATGACTCTTGATGATCTCCCTCTACAGCAAGAACCAACAGAGGTGAAGACCAAGGGTGTGGAGGAACTGATCTAGCAGTGACTGAGATTCAGGCCCAAGACCAGCCACAAGAGAAAAGCGAAGAATTGGTCGAAAATGCCAACCAGAATCAAAATCCAGAAGGTGATGATCTTCTAGTCGAAAAATCTGACCAAGTTCAAGCAACTGAAGACGACGTTATTATGGATTAGCCACTCGTTAATGATCCAAATCAACCTCAACAACAAATCGAAGAAAAAGAAACAGAACAAGAGGGAAACATTGAAGAAGCAGAAAATGATAAAGAGATTGAAAAATCCAATGAGAATAATAACAATGATGATACCGCAGAACACGTCGACGAATCCCCCACAAAGGAAGATTGCTCAACTGGCCTGAACCTCTCAACTGGCATTACCATGAGTGAAGAAGAATGGAAGGAATTCAAGAGTAAAAAACCCCTTGAGGCTCTACAATTGCTGCTAAAAACTAAAACCTCAAGTGAAAAGAAATCCATTTCTTCGACCACTTCTGCGGGAGAGCACTCTGAAAGCTCTAAAGTGAACCTGTTGCAAGAACTTCGCACTAGAGTCCTTGAGGTGGACCTGTTTCAAGCAATCGAAGAGGACCATATGGTTGCCTTTAAAATCCAAGACCTGCTGCACAAACTCAACAACCCAATGGCTAGCACCTCTCTCATTGGATTTCTTGTTTCTTTTGAACCTCTTTTGGAACAAATCACTAAGGATCTTGAAAAGAAGAAGAAACATGCTTCGCTCAAAGAGCAGGAGAGTGCCATGAAACTAGAAACATGGACTGCCGTTAAAGCTTCACAAAACAAAATCTCTTCCCTACAAACCAAAGCAAAGACTGACATGAAAGATGTAGAGGGATATGATGCTGAAATTGCTGGTTACCAAAAAGAGATTGACAGGTTGGAGTCACTGATCAGAGCAGCAGAAAAGAAGAAATCTTCGGTCTTGAGGGGCATGAAGACTTCAGAAATGTGGGAGGCTGAAGTTAATCAAGAAGCAACCCACTGCCTTGGCCTCTTGGAAAAATTCGACGCACATGAAACCAGGGTCAACCAGTTGGTCGAAGAGGAAAACTTTATCAGAACGAGATTGGAGCAAGCTAAGGCTCTATTCGAAGACTTGAAAAACAAACTCGTTTTGTAATTTGCGATTCCATTTTTCCTTGTATTGGCACTTTGTAATTTTAACTTCCAATTCCAAGTATTGTAAATTTACAATAGTCTTTGTTGGCAATTAAAATTTTTAGCTTGCCAAATTCGCAATTTGCTCATTTTAATCATGCGTTATTTTGACTTCTTGCAAAATTGGCATATATTTCTTTAAGTACTTGCCATTTATTTGCAAAATTCGACCGTCAGCGCCAAGTTCTTCGACTTCATAGGCACCGTTAGTATACATTTATAGAATGTGAAATGGTCCTTCCCAATTTGGTGACCATTTACCCAAGACTCTATCTTTTTTATCCATGGGTAATATAACTTTCCACACTAGATCTCCTAAGGCAAATGTTTTTAGCTTAACCTTTTTATTGTAGGCTTTAGCCACTCTTTCTTTTTGCCTTATAAGAACATCCAACGCATGTAGTCTTTCTTCATCTAAATCAACCATTTCATTTAACATCATATTCCAATAAGAATCTGATGGAATTTCGAACTGTCTTTGAATTCAGGCTGATTGTAAACAAATTTCGACAGGTAAGACTGCGTCATGTCCAAATGTAAGTCTATAAGGAGTAGTGTTGATTGATTCTCTGGGAGAATTTCTCCATGCCCACAACACTTGATCAAGCGTTTTATGCCAATTCCTAGGCTTTTGCCCAATGTGTTTCTTGATCAAATTGATAATAATTTTGTTGGCAGCCTCCACTTGACCATTAGCTTGAGCATAATATGGTGTCGAAGTTAGTAACTTGAAACCAATTTCAGAAGCAAAGTCACCATTTTTCGACCAATAAAAACTGTGCCTTGGTCAGTCGTAATGGTTTCAGGAATTCCAAACCTATGTAAGATATGGTTTTGAATAAAACTTATCACAGCTTCCTGATCAACATTAGTTAAGGGAACAGCTTCCACCCACTTGGTGAAATAATCTATTCCTACAAAAATAAAACGGTGACCCTTCGACGAAGTTGGTTTGATTTCACCAATTAAGTCTAAAGCCAAACCCCTTAAAGGCCAAGGTTTTATTATTGAATGCAATTCACTTGCAGGCACATGTTGTATTCCTGCGTGTTTTTGACATTCTTGACAACCCTTGGCGAAATCTATGCAATCTTTCAGCATAGTTGGCCAATATACTCCTTGTCGAAATAAAAGCCACTTCATTTTGTGACCTGCTTGATGAGATCCACAAGCACCACTATGAGTATTGGAAATTGCTAAATATGCCTCACTTTCACTAAGGCATTTCAATAATACTCCTTCAGAAGTCTTTTTAAACAATTCATTCCCAATAATCACATAGCTTAAGGCTCTGTACTTAGTTTTTCTATTAGTCACTCCTGCTGGATTCTCCAAGTATTCGACAATTTGCCTTCGCCAATCATCATTCGACATATTGTCAATGGCATAAATTTCCACTTCATATTTTTCAAAAAGTTGAAAATTTTCCACCAAATTTAACATCTCTGCCCCCTCAAGTTTTGGCATTGACAATTGGGCATTGAATGGATCTGTCGAAATCAGTTTGTGCATTATTTCTATTAGCTCCAATAGCTTTTCTTTTGTCACTTTGTACCCTGAAGCTACTTGTGCCAATCATTGGCCTCTCGATTTTCTAGTCGAGGCACATGTTCTATTTGAACAATATCAAATCTTTTTAACAACGTGTTAGCAATGGAAAAATACATTATTAAGTTCTCTTTGATGCATTTGAATTCTTTTGTTAACTGTTTCACAATTAATTCTGAATCTCCTTTGATTTCGACATGTTTTGCCCCCAATTCTAACAAAATCTCATGTCCTGCTATTAAGGCTTCATACTCTGCCTCATTATTGGAGCACGTCCCTTCAATTTTAAACTTATGCCTTGTTGGTATTTTTGTTGGTGAAATTATTAAAACTCCAACTCCAACACCATTTTTATGGCTTGAACCGTCGAAGTATCTTCCAAGGTTGTATTTCCACTAAGTTTATTGTATTTTCGACCACTGAATGGTCAACTATAAAGTCAGCCACTATTTGACCTTTTATTTCTTTTAATGGCTGATAAGTCAAAGAGAATTCAGAAAGAGCCAAAGCCCATTTACCTATTCTACTATGTAAAATTGGTTTCGACAGCATATGTTTAATAATATCGTAACGCGAATAAACATACACATCAACAAGCTTTATATATTGCTTCAATTTTGTACAAGAGAAATATAAATATAAGCACAATTTTTCTATAGAATGATACCTAATTTCTACATCATTTAGAATTCTACTAAGGTAATAAATGGCCCTTTCGACACCATTTTCATCTTCCTGAGCTAACATGCTACCTATAGAAAATTCTGAAGCCGCTATATACAATTGCATTACTTTATTCCTAATTGGTGGTAACAAAATTGGTGGCTTCATCAAGTATGCTTTAATCTCGTCGAAAGCTTGTTGGTGTTCTGTATCCCACTTGAACACATCTTCTTTCTTCAGTCGAAGTAGTGGCAAAAACACTTGGGTTTTACCACTTAGATTTGAGATAAATCTTCTAAGGAAATTGATTTTTCCTAGTAATGACTGCAATTCTTTTTTGGTCGAAGGAGCTTTCGTTTCCAAGATTGCTTTCGTCTTGTTTTGATTGATTTCAATGCCTTTTTTGTGTACAACGAAACCCAAAAAGTCACCTGCACGAACACAGAAGGCACATTTGATTGGATTCATTTTCAATCCATATTTTCTCATTCTTTCAAATGATTGTCGAAGATGGTCTATATGACCAATTCCTGAAGAAGACTTAATTACAATATCATCTATGTACACTTGCATAAATTTTTCAATAAAATCATGGAACATAGAATTCATTGCCCTTTGGTACGTTGCACCAACATTTTTTAGGCCAAAAGGCATTACAACCTAATGCCCCTGGGCATCGGAAAGCTGTTTTTGATGTATCTTCTTCAGCAATATATATTTGGTTATATCCAGGCTATAGCTGAATCTACTAGCATTTTTGCCACTGGCATGGCATACTCATCTTTAGGTGTAGCATTACAAGCACTATATTAGCAAGCCATTCGACATACCTGGCAGTTCTGATGAACTTGCTCTTTAGTCACCTTTCTATTTCTGCCTTGATCTTCACCAAGATTTTTGGTGCAAATCTTCTTGGAGTTTGCTTCACTGGCTTCTTTCCTGGTCAAATTGGTAGTCTGATTTCAACAACTTCACGACTCAACCCTGGCATTTCATTGTAATCCCATGCAAAGCAGTCTTTGTACTCCTTCAGCAATTTAACAATCTGCGCCTTCAACTCTTGCTCAATCTTAGCACTTATGTATGTTGGCCTTTTTATTGAGCCATCTCCCAAATCAATTTCTTCTAAGGGATCTTGTGCTTGGATCCTTTTGGTTGAACGCATTGGATCTTTTTCAAAACCTAAAGGCTCGTCATCATAGACGCAATCAAGCCTCTGGTTTTCGACAATGTTGTCTTTATTCTTATCTTCAACGGCTTCAGCAACTAATTGTTGTTGTAAGTCAGCTTCTAAAACTGCTTTTTGCTTATTTTCGGCCACGTAGGCCGTAATTCTATCCCATACAGTGGGTTCATCCATAAATAACTATTTATGGTCCTTCCCACCCTGTAGGCTTGACATAGCCTTGTGGGTAGTTGTCTTCGTCAATGACCTCTCTATCCCAAATGAATCCATAGTTGGGATCCAGAATCAATGAGGTCCTCACATTATCTTGGCTTTCATAACCATGTTCAGAGGAAATGCATGGCGCAATGCTCGCCAGTTTCTTGTCGAAGGTTTTCTTGGTGATAGTATTCACCTCAGCCTTGAAATAGCTTTGATCACCCTCAATATTTTCGACTAGGCCATCTTCTCTCCAAATAATGAGCCTCTGGTGATCTTCTTCAGCATATGTTGTGGCATCAGGTTCACAGCAGCACCACGATCAACCAAGATCTTGCTTACCCCAACATTGTTCACCTTTGCTTGGATATACAAAGGTTTGAGATGATTCCTCATCCCACAATCAGGTCTCTCAAAGACAGCGTGTTGCTCTTCCACACAACCATTCTTGAGGACATAGTAACAGATGGGTTTGTAGGTGGTTTCTTCGTCGAAATCCTCTTCGACATCGTTTACTTCAGAAACCACGTCATACTCAATTGGGAGGATTGAAACTACACCACACAAGACGTCAAATTCTGACCCAGAATCAGCGAAATCCGAGCCCATTTCTTCATCTAAATTGAGGCCCTCTTTGATCACTAAAAGTGGTGGAAATATCCTTTCAGTAGCTGGCTTTCTAGACATTTCAAGAGACTTTGAAGGTGTTTGTTTGCCTTTCTCTTTGTTGGAGTTTTCCACCTTGCCTGCAGCAGCAACTTTTTTTTGGCGTTGATATCTGCGCCATTGCGTTCTTGTCATAGGGTTCTTCCCTTTGTAATTATTTTTATAGGCATACTTGTTAGATTCAGTTGCCTTATTTTGGCTAGTAGCACTAGTGCAGCCCCTGACCAATTTTGCTGGTTGCTGTTGATTTCCAACATTCTTTCCAGCATAATATACTGGGTAATACCCAGTACTCTTTCCACCAGAATGCACCCATTTCTCGACAGGTGACTTTGCTGGAGGAACATAAGTTCAAATCTGACCTTTCTGAGGATTCCTAGTCGAAGTAACCTTATATTGGATCCCTCTTTTGTTGTAATTGAACTTTGGCCTTTTGTCGACCCACTTTCCTTTACGTTTCAGTTGAGGCTTAAATCCCTCAAGATTCTTGGCAGCCTCTTTGTCGAAGACAACACTGCACCTAGGACAAAGCATAACTTCAGTATTGTTGATTTTGTACGATTGAGAAAATAAATCAATTCTTCTTCAGCCCCTGGATACACTATCTTCATTTTTTCAGCGTACTGGTCTTCAGTGACCATTTCGACATCAACCTTGTCGACAGCTTCCTCTACCTTAGCATTTTCAGCAAGAACCTCTGTGACCTCAACCACATTGAGATCGACTTCAACCAGCAATGCATCAGCTGTTGGCAAGGGACCAATATCAATCTTAATTGGTGGCATAGATTTGTCACCAAATTTCAGCCTTCCTTCGTTGATAGCATTTTGAACAAAATCCCTGAAAATGACACAACGGGAAGTGTTATGACCTAAGAAACCATGAAACTTACAAAAGCCTCTTTTCTGTCGTTGTTCTAATGGTGGAATCTTTAGCCCTTTAGGCACTAAGATTTGACCATCAGCCACAAGCAGATCAAATATTTCGTCACATTTAGATACATCATAAGTGTAAGTTTTTGCGACAAATTTATCATTCTTAGGTTCCACAGGATTTTTCCCATTAGAAGGTTTTAACAATTTGCAAGTATAAGGAGGTTCTGGTTTTAGTTCTGCAATGTTAACCTCTTCTTCGACATCTTCATAAGATATGTCGTATTCTTGGTCACTGTCATTAGCTTCGACATAAGCAACCTTTTCTTTTTTACTTTGGAATCTACCTATTCTGGCTTTTTCGGCTTTGAGTCTTTCGACTTGTCGAACTCTATCAGTCAATTGTGCCATATCTCTTAAATGTAGTGTGTCTAGTTTCTTTCTTATAGTGTAATCTAGACCACTAGCAGCCATTTCGACTAACTCATGCTCAGGCACTTGGGTAAAACACCTTGCTTTGAGTAATCTAAATCTATTGAGATAATCATCAATAGATTCTGCCCCCTTGCGTCGAACGCTAGCCAGTTCTTTAGGACTAATCTTACACTGGCCCATATAGAACTGCTCATGGAAGGCCTTTTCTAATTGATTCCAATTAAAAACTGAATTTGGAGACAGTGTAGTGAACCATGTGTAGGCATTCTTAGTTAGAGAATTTGGAAAGTACTTCATCCTTAAATTCTCATTATGTGCTAGATCGCCAGCCTCAGTCAAATAACGAGCCACGTGTTCGACGGTAGATTCACTGGTTTCTCCAGCGAACTTTGTGAACTTGGGAATTTTCCATCCCCTAGGTAGCTCTGTTTGTAAGGTGTATTCTGACAAGGGCGACACAAAATTAGGCCTATGAAAACCTAAGTTAAGGCCATTCTGGGCTAAAATAGTTTCGACCATATTAGCCAGGTTGTTTTGTGCTCCAAAATTGTTTTGTTGCACTTGTCTAACCACTTCGTCTGCATTTTGGTTTCTATTCACCAACACAACTTCAGGGATTGCCTCTATCCTCATAGGCTCTTCGACAATTTGTTGTTGTCCTTGGTTTCCCTGATTTATAGGAATTGCATTATTAGGCCTTTCTACCGGTATCTCTACAGCCCTAGCATTTTGAATTTGGGGGATTTGCTGGTTATGTGCTGGTGGAGTACCAAAGAAATCAGCAATTCTTCCCATTTCATTTGGTAACTATTATTAGTGCTTTGTATCAAAGGATTAAACACAGTACCAATTTGGTGTGTTAACATATTGACCATATCATGATTGCTATCATCCATTTGTTGTCTTAATGCCAACAAAGATGTTCTAGTTAGATTAGTTTGGGCATGTCGACTATGGATGCCCTCTGTTGAACCATGAGTAGGAGAATACCCTGTAATTGCATTATCTGCAAATGTAGACTAATTTGCCTGAAGGCCTGCCATCAATGTTGTTGGCATGCCATACGGTAAAGCCCTTCCACTCATAGTAAGTGGCATATTTCCAATCATTGGATTTGCCATCAAAGGACTCATTGGTCCTACTATTGGTGGCACAGAAGCCATTGTATTAACATTTGTTAATGCTGCGGTGGTCATCATTGACACAAGAGTAATTATGGCAGAAGTTATAGCGGTTACTCACATTGTTGTCGAAGAAGGCATAGCAACGGTTATGCCTGCGACATTTGCAGCGTTAACGTCGTTAACTGACGCTTGTTCTTGTGTACTTTGTGCATTTGATGCAGAAAC
Organism: Astragalus glycyphyllos; assembly: GCA_963573325.1. Lineage (NCBI taxonomy): Eukaryota > Viridiplantae > Streptophyta > Magnoliopsida > Fabales > Fabaceae > Astragalus > Astragalus glycyphyllos. The sequence goes on from OY754308.1 coordinate 23,890,333, forward strand.
ATTACTTGTACTAGAGCGTGCCATCTCTGGAAGATGTTTACCACTCCTTAATTGCATGCACAGACAGACAAAGTTTAAGAATTCAACGAAAAACTTTAAAATTAGCACGTCCCACCGGGCGTGCCAATTTGTTTACCTTGGATTTTGGTAAACACCGCTAGTTTGAAATTGCTTCTGTTTGTACGATCAACTAGTAAATCCTAAGACAATTTGTGTTCAAGTTTTTCCCAGAATTATATGTGTTCTTGCAGTTTAAAAGTAAAAAGAAGAAGATAACCGTCGATCTCGCGCAAAACTGTCGGATTTCCTCAATGAGGGAGAATAAAACAAAGAAAAAATTGGAGAAAAGCAAAGAAGAAAACAAATTAAAATTGCATTAATTATAAAGAAAGTTGGTGCACAGATTATACATTCTTCTCTTGGTTCGTTTTCTCTGTAATGTGTTGGAAGTTAGAGCGTGAGAATTCTGTAATGAGATTGTGACCCCTTTTTCCTATGAGAACCTCCTATTTATATGAGGAGGGAAAACGCTAAAACTAACTAACTGTACAGAGAATTTAAAAAAAGGAAACTGGTACAGCCTTCGACTAGGATAACTACCAAAGCTTCGACAGCGAGCACTTGCTTTTGACTTGTTATTGAATTCAATTTTCTTCTCGTCGAAATATCACCCTTCAAATCTAGTTAAGTCTGAAGCTTTGTCGAATTTGCCTTCTAACACAAATCTTCTGTGTGAAAACCAACACCTTCTTCTAAGAAAACCAAAGTCAAACCGCGTTGACTGCATTTAATTTAGCCTGTCGAAATTACAGGCTAACAGTAACTAACAAACGTGAGTGTCACACACAAGAAATGAGAGAATGGCAAAATGTAGTCCATCCAATAAAAGACTCAATTCTCACCAGGGACACTGACTATCCCAAATGATGCAAAATCTAGTTCTCATATCCAAGTTATTATACAAGAGCAACAAGAAATCAATCAAATAATGTCAAAACACCCATGGTCCTAGAATAGTAACATCACTCACAAATTGTACAACCCAAGAGCTCAGGGAAAAACATGCTAAAATAACATTTTTTTTAATTTTTTAAATAAGGAAAACTGAAAAACAAACCAAAAATTAAATGAAAAAGACAAACTACTAAGCTACTAAAAGACACCACCCACACTTAAATCATACATTGTCCTCAATGAAAACAACAAGCATAAAATAAGAGTAAAGCGGAGGTACGCCCCTGGTCAAACTTCACTATAGGTGGGATGTTCCAATGAGAGTTCTCTTATGGTTGCATCTTCAGTTGCGGAACTCTCATGTAATAACTTGAGACGCTTTCCATCAACTTTGAAAACTTTGTTTGTCGCCTCACTTTTTATTTTCACTACACCATGAGGAAAAATGTTAGTAATAACAAAAGGACCAATCCACTTCGATCAATGTTTCCCAGCCATAATTTTCAGGCGAGGTCTGAACCATAAAACTCTATGCCCAGTGGAGAATTCCTTTCTGGAAATCGTCTTGTCATGCTTAGCTTTCCACACTTTCTTGGCAGGAATGCCCGTCAAGGTTAAACCAATGCCGCTTATATGTTTCCTTAGGATTGGTGGCTTCTCTTCTTATTCAAATTTAAGCCCTACTATATTAGTCTCATGAAGCTTCCCACTCCCCTCTGAATATGCATAATTAAAATTTTTAGGGGGTGGTTCAAGCTCTAAAACAAGGGGCTGCTCAATAGCAGCAGCAGCTACATCTACAATATCATCTATAGGAGGTGCGTCAACCTGCAAAGTATCAACCAAACCATCAAGCATTTCAATTTTACAAAGGGAATGCTCCTCCATGAGGTGTTTCTTAACATTAAAGATGCTGAATTTTTCAGTGGTATCACCAAATTCCATGGAAAGAGTCCCTGCATATATATCAATTTTGGTTTTGGCAGTCCTCAAGAATGGTCTGCCTAAAATGATAGGCGACCTGCTGGACTTAGTTTCTTCCTCCATGTCTAGAATGTAAAAATCTTTAGGAAAGATCAAATTATTAACTTTAACAAGAACAACCTCAACCAGTCCAGCAGGTCGAGCATTGCTTCTATTTGCTAGCTGGATGGTAACACCTGTTTCCTGCAAAGGTCCAAGAGCAAGAGAGTTAAAAATAGATGTGGGCATTACATTGATTGAAGCTCCTAGATCTAACATGACATCATCAAACTGACAGTTGCCTATGGTGCATGGAATGGAGAAAGTTCTTGGATCCTTGCACTTCTTAGGCATGGGCAACATGAGGGCAGAAATCTGGCATATTTTGATTTTTTCAATTCCTATCAGTCTTCTCTTTCTCTTGTATGTGAACAACTCTTTCAGAAATTTGGCATATTTTGGAATCTGCTTAATTGCCTCAAGAAGGGGAATGTTGACTTCCACCTTCCTAAAAGTATCTAAGATCCCACTGTCCCTATCTTCCTTATATTGTCTTCTAGTCACGGCTGCTCTTTGAGGAAAAGGGAGTGGTGGTATGTATTCCTCATCATCAGCAGGTTCAAGTGCTTTTCTATTTTTCAAAACAATAGTCTCAGGCACCTTTGAAATGTCAACAGCATTCCCAAATATCAATGTGATAGCACTAACATTGGGGCTTGGTTCATTCTGATTAACCACTACTTGAGCAGACAGTTGGTCCACCCCTTGGGCTTGCATCTGATTAATTGTGGTAGTCATCAACCCCATTTGTGTTTGTAAATTCTGAAATGAGGCATCCGTTCTTTGTTGGAACTGGAGATTCTAGGCAGCCATCTGCTTAATTAGGTCCTCTAATGAAGGTTCAGGCATGGCAACAGCCTGTTGTTGTGTAGCTGGATTTCCTCATTTCAAGTTTGGATGGTTCCTCCAGTTTGGGTGGTACCTGTTAGAAGACAAATCAACATTGGCTTGAGGGTTAAATATACTAGTTGCATATGCTTGAGGGGTATCAGCATTAAAATACTCTTGCAGCGTAGGACAAGAATCTGTGGGGTGCTCTTTAGCGGTGCAAATACCACAAACCCTTATTATCTGACCTGTTGCCAACTTTTTTACCAAAACTGTGAGTTCATCCAACCTGTTTTCTAAGTTCTTATGATCAATAGCATGTATCTCATTTACTCCCCTTGTTAGAACTGGAGAATTGTTTCTAGTTGTGAATTATTGGGAATTAATGGACATATTCTCCATTAAAGCTCTTGCATTTGCTGGGGTCTTGCCTACAAGTCCACTAGCAGCATACATAATATTTTTATGCATGGGCGATAAACCCTCGTAGAAATATTGGATGAGCAGTTGCTCAGAGATTTGATGATGAGGGCAGCTTGCACACAATTTCTTGAATCTCTCCCAATATTCATGTAAAGACTCAATGGGGTTTTGCCTAATACCACATATTTCTTTTCTGATTGAAGCAGCTCTGGATACTGGAAAGAATTTCTGTAGGAACAACTTTTTCAAGTCACTCCAATTTTCAACAGAACCTGGTTGGAGGTAATATAACCAATCCTTAGCTGCATCTTGGAGTGGGAATAGAAATGCTGCCAGTTTGATGATCTCCTCTAGAACACCTTGGGGCTTCATGGTTGAGCATATAATGTGAAACTCCTTGAGATGTTTCTGATGGTCATCACCTGCAAGACCATGAAACTTGGGCAACAAGTATATCAAACAAGATTTTAATTCAAAAGGCACTTCAACATTAGGATAACTGATACACAAATCATTGTAAGTAACATCAGGTGCAGCAAGTTCTCTAAGAGTTCTACCAACCATGTTATGTTCAACAAAATCAGAATTTAAATTGGCCTGTAAGAAATTAATAAAAAACCTTGGTCGTCCCACGATGACCTCTAATACTGAAATCACCAACAAGAAATTAATAAAAAAAGGGGTTTTGACTGGAAAAGTTTCGGTTTGATAGGAGCAACAATTGGCGAGAGACAATCAACTCACCGGTATCAGAGTGTGCTTCTCGAATTTACCATAGGTTTTAAAAAGTAACGTCTCTAAGGACTTCCAATTCCAAATTGATATAAACTAACTAAAACAAGCATTAATTAGTTTATACGAATTCACACAGTTTCGGGCAAGCGCCGAAACAATGGGTTCAATCGGTCACGAAAGTGGACAAGCGTCGTTCAAAGCATAACCAATATCATAATAGAATCCATGTCAATCCTCTATCAATTTCTATTCGAATTAAATAAATCAAGCATCAAAATAACTTGAAATAATCAAGAGTTATGAAACGAGATTGTATACAAGCAAGCGCGTACACAAACGAATCACGTTTTGCAAAGACAGAATTCAAATGATTCAAGCGAAATAATAAGAACTGATATTGCAACCTGTTCCGGACTGGGCCAAACCTTCACCAGCTGAGGCCCCTTTTCCGCCTCACAGGGTATCATTTGCCGGACTACTTACCTGACCAACGATCAGGATCAACCCTCCGTATCCAAAGGTCCAGGTACGGCGTCCCAGCTATAAATAGAGGTTCTGCCCTCCGAACCCAGGTACGATTTCGCATACACAATTCACAAGAAGGCTAAGATTCCGCACATACCTTACCTTCCCCGAGCTTAGCTCACCCAATCTTCCGAGCTCAGACGCGCAGAGCTCGGGCACTCAGTCAAGCACCTCGGCACAGCCCCGGATTAAGTCTTCTCTTCCCTTCAATATTATTTTTGGAATTTTCATCCAAAACAATTTTGTGTATGTAGAGAGTTGGACTTATCACTTGAATATCTGACATTTTCCATCCAGTTGCCGTCTTATGCCTCTTTAGGGTAGCAATGAGATCATGCTCTTGGCCTTTTGATAAGTTGGGAGCAATGATCACAAGTAGTGTATCATTTTTCCCCTAAATACACATAATTTAGGTGCTTGGGTAGCTCCTTAAGCTCCAGTAAAGGTAGTTGCTCACTGCAAGGAACATTCTTCTTGAGGCTTGAATTTTCTAGCTCTAGTGACTCATGTCTTCTAGCCCAAGCCTCTTTCACAGCAATCTCTTCTTATATGGCTCCTTCTTCAACAAGTTCATGTTTTTCATTATTGTCCAGAATCTTTCCCAAGTAGTCATTCTGTTTATGAAAATGTTTTTGCACCACTTGGTCAAGAGAGACAACAAATGAACATTCTTTTGTATTTGCCTCAGGGTATTTAAAAGCATTTAGAACATTGAATCATTGACCCTCCTGGTCAATTCCCCTATTTGCACATCAATCAATGTCTATCTAGTAGCTTGGAAGGGCCTTCCCAAAATGATGGACACCTCATTATCTGCATCAAAATCAATAATAACCGAATCAACATGAAAAACAAGTTTGTCAACTTTGATTAGTACATCCTCTATTATCCCTTCAGGATAAGCAAGAGTCCTATCAGCCAATTGATGGGTAACAATGGTAGGTCTGGCAGTTCCTATACCTAGCGGTGTATATATATGGACTTAGGCATCAAGATAATACTTTCTCCTAAGTCACACAAGCCACGGCCAGAGTAGAAATCACAAATGGAACAAGGTATTGTGAAACTGCCAAGATCCTTTAATTTTCTTGGGAGTTTGTTTTGCATAATCATGCTACATTCTCCAGTCATTGGAATTGTTTCAAATTCCCCTAGTCTTCTTCTTTTGGTGAGGAAGTCCTTCATAAACTTAGCATAATTGGGAATTTGTTAAAGGGCCTCAACAAAGGGAAGCAATGTTTAGAAAACGGGACCGGTCATTGAACTGGTGAATGCATTGGTTTAAGGGTTCAACCGTACTTCAACCGGACCGGTCAGTGAACCAGACTATATAGTATATTAAGTGATAAATTTTAAATATAACTAAATTATAAACTAAGATATCATAAGTCTAAACATTAATCAAAAGTATAAATATTATTTTTCTTCTTTATCGACAAATTTGTTCACCTTCGCACTGTAGCATCTTTTCTTCTCCCCACCTCGAAGTCTTTTGGTTTCTGAGAACACACACAGTCTTTCAAACTCAAACCCATTTTTCCATATTTCTCCATTCATTCTCTGCGTGAGTCTATTATTTTTCGATTTCTATTGCCTTTGCCATCGTTCGTTTATCACTTATCAAAACCTTTTAGCTTTTCTTGTACTGGATAGTGAGAAGTTAATTTGGACCTCATTTTTGCTAAATTTTAGATGCAAAACTCCAAAGAAAATAAGATCGGTCACCGAAGATTAGAGAAAGCAGGGTTCAATTATTGTTTACTGCAAGTTAATGAGTGCCAAAATGTAAGCTTCATCAAAGAATCGAGGAGAATGCAAAGAAAGAATGAGGTCAGCAAAAAATCAAGCTTCATCAGAGAATCAATAAAATAAAACACAAAGAAATTCAAAAAGAAAAGAAATCCAATTAAAAGTAGAAGCCCCACGCCAGCCCTCTTCTGTACCCCACATTATCCCACATTGAGAGTGGATTGTTAACCTGTAACAAATAAAAAAAAGAGGTGACAGATCACCTGCACAAGTTTTTCTCATTTTAGTATTTTGATTATGTGGCTGTTACTGTAATTACATGGCAATATACAAGTTTTTTAATTAATTTTTATTAAAAAAGAAATTTTGTTCATCATGTTCATTGTATCACCACCTTCGTTCATCATCATCCTCTAATGTTTAGTGGTAGCTCATATCAAAGTAGCATTCAAAGCGCCTCCTTATTCTATGCCCAAATTATTTAAAAATCTGTGTCTGATTATAAACAAATCATAAACAATAAGTGAAATTTCTAAAACAAATGAAATCAAAACAAATCTGGACGAATTTGAGAAATATATCTTACATATTCAAGAAATTCCAAAGCTAACAATGAAAATGATGCCATGGAATTACCATATTGTCTTCTTCCCTTCGAGCCCACCCTAGTTTTTACCCTCATTTTCTTGATTTTAATGGAAACTTCTTTTTTTATCGTCATCTGTCAATTTTTCCCTTTGTCTAATGAGATTTCTCTCATTAACTTTTGATTTTTCATTAATTCAAAATGGGAAAAGATCAGATCTGAAAAAAAGTTAACAAAAATTGAGTGTTCTTTTAACTGTGACAAATGTATGCGGCAGTGTTGTTATCACTAGTGCAGAAAAGACATTTAGCATCGGTTGTTTTGGACATTTAGCATCGGTTATCCGATGATGTTATATCCCCAGATGCTAAAAGTGGGACATTTAGCATCGGTTATTTGACCGATGCTAAATGTCACTGTTAGCATCGTTTGTTCCAAGAACCCGATGCTAAATGTCCTGAAAAATGACATTTAGCATCGGTTGTTCCAAACACCCGATGCTAACTGTCCTGAAAAATGACTTTTAGCATCGGTTGTTTAAACACCCGATGCTAAATGTCTTGAAAAAGACATTTAGCATCGGTTATTCCAAGAACCCGATGCTAATTGTCCTGGAAAATGACATTTAGCATCAGTTATTTAAACACCCGATGGTAAAAGTCATTTTTCAGGACAGTTAGCATCAGGTGTTTAGAACAACCGATGCTAAATGTCTCTAAAATGACATTTAGCATCGGTTGTTCCAAACAATAAGTTCTACAAGTTTCTTACACAAAATTCTACAAATGTTATAACTGAAATACTTAGTACCTACTAATAGCTCATGTTGAGTCTTTGAGCCTTTGCAAGGACTAACAGAATGTTCATATATAAACTGATGCAAGTTGTTGAGTCTTTTAGCTGCACTGAATTTAAGCTGTCACACCACCAGTTTGATTCCTCAGTTCTTCTCCCTATTAGAACAGAAAAGAATTATAGTTCTATATTTATCAATGAAGGTATCTACAAAAAGTTGTTTATACATTGCAACTGATGAAGAATTTGGACTATAAAGAAAAGGTGTTTAGAAATTAGAATGTCAATGGTCATAAATTAACATATACACAACAGGTAGGAGAATAAAAATCACATGCATCTTGATCTAAATCTAGTTTAAATTGTTCCTATTTGTTCTATACCTCTAGTTAACAAGTGTTACAACTTAGATATTCATTTAGTCATCCAACCAACGTAACCATAACATAATTATATCCTAATTAACCAGCACATTGTATGCCCATTAAGAATAGATAGATAACCGCACCTCTAAAATTAATGCTCCGGTGGATTTTATGAGCCCAGAATCAACTTAGAAGTTTCTCCATCAACTCCTGCTTCCTCCATACACTGAGTTTCCATGCAACTAACTTCAAGCAATTAGAATTTGAGTGAAATAGCATATAAGGATAAAAATAATCATTTAAAAATATAGACATATGAAAGCATACCTGGAGTAGAAAACCGACATGTCCTGGTAAAGGGGGCTCTTGTTCAGGTCAATAAGGAAATTTACTAGCCTACAAACAAAGGATGGTGCGTGTTATATGAACAACCTTATCAACACAATTATTACATGAACAACCTTTTCAAAACAATAACAACATAATTATAACTCTGCAGATAAAATTCCGCACAAGATTATGCAGAAAAGTTTTGATTAAGTAAAACCAATGTAAAGTTTTGATTAATTTCGTGTATACCAGATGAGAACAATGCAATTCAATTGGCTAAAATTCCTTGTAATGCAGTTCAATAAATTACTTATTTAGGAGTAACATCTCCCTATATCAACTAATTTAATGATTGATTTTAACCCTCAAGAACTTCAGAAAAATAAGCAACTAATTAAATAAAATGTTAGTGACTTCCCCCATCACAAATCTACAGGTTTCTTGGTAAAGTCTTTGGTCCACCATAACTGGAAAAGTAAATCTTGTTGGTCCACCATAATTCATCAGTATTATTAAAAGGAAAGAAATAATATATATGTATATATGCAATTATAACTACCTATATCCTATTGATCTGGAGATTCAAGCAACATGTCTGAATAAGATGGCAAAAATGGTGAACCGGGATAGTTTCCCAGAGCTCCTAGATCCGCAGATAATTTCATTAAAAATCATGGAATGACAACTTAAGAAGCACTAATACAACAAGTTACCAATACAACACTATACAAAACAGAACACAGTTCAGTTGTAAATACAACACAAAAACAAACAATATAAAAACACATCTTAAATCAAAAGAAAGAAAAGATATTTTGAAAGATAGAATACGTAATTGTATGCAAAGTTGAATATGAAATTACCTCCCAAGTTTGGCAAATCTGCTGTTAAATCAGATAGTCTAAAATTCCACTGAATTTGATCCAGTGATCTAGAAATTCCATTTCCTCCATCTGGTGCAAGCTGTAGTCCTACTGAACTTACCACATCAGACGTAAATGCTGAATCAACAGCTGATGCATCGGTGCCCATTCATGAAACAAAAAGGTTTAAACATGAAACAAACAAATTACTTAAGACACTGAAATTTATTAATCATCATGAACAATGATTCTTATTCAAACTCAATGAAATTGCATTTGTTACAAATAAGAGGAAAATCACCAAGTATAAAAATTACAAACAGAATCAAAAACCATAAACAAACTCACATGCACTACCAGAAATAAGATCTGACATTTCTCTAATCGATAAATAGGGATTCATGTGACATTTTTCCAAATCCTCTTTCTAGCCCTGCATTCACGAACGCTTGTGGTGAGAGAGAGCGTGAGAAAGGGAAATTTTATAAACCTTTTGAAAGCTTGTAGAAATTTGTTGGAATGGTTGTCTTAATCTAGAAGCTAAAAGAAGTACAAACCCTAATAAAAGTTTTTGAACCTTGACAAAAGCCACGAACCTTACGAAAGGCCCCCATTAAAGTCAAAATGTACAGTTAGTGGCATTTCATTTCACACACATAGTTCATAGATGCTGGAATTGCACAATAGAGACATAAAACGAGATGGTGAAATTGAGAGTATACCAGAAGTTGCCTTAATCTTGGTTGTGGCTGTTCTAAAACTCAAGATCCTTCAAGCAATTGCACATTTTGTGTGTAACCTAACAAAACAAACTTGACAAAATCAAAATTAACCCTTTGAACACAAAAACGAAATTAGGGTTTCAATTGAGAAAACGAAAGCAAAGGGAGAGGAAGAGAGAGCCAAGATGCTTACCATTTGAAGATTCTGAACCAAGTGAGGTTGAAGATTCTGAAAAATTGAGCGAAAACGAAAACAGTGAACGATAGTGAACAGTGAACGAAACAGTGAGAGACTGAGAATGGCGACGTAGGACGGCGAGGGAGAGGGTGAGGGCGACGGGAGGGGCGACGATGACGGTGAGGGGAGGGGCGATGACGACGGCAAGGGTTCAGAGTGAGAGACTGAGAAAATGAGACGCGTGAAAATGATGAATCTGAGAATGAGAGAATGAGAGATACGCGTGAATTGTAGAAATAAATTGGGACCTTTAACATCGGTTGTTTAAGCAACCGATGTTAAATGTACATGCGTCAAGAAAATGACTTTAGAAAGCATCCTTTAGCATCGGTTGTTTAAACAACCGATGCTAAATGTAGGCGTGAAAATGAAAACTTCCACATAATTGCAAAATTGTCACCGCTGGTACATTTAGCATCGGCTGTTCAAACAACCGATGCTAAATGATGCTTTTTAAAGTCATTTTTCCACTAGTGTATTGTCAAGAAACACGGGAGCAGTGTTATTGTCTTGAAATGAGAAACCAACACTAGAAGAAGAAGGTCTTGAAGGTTGTGTGGGGTGTTGGTAGATGAAAGAATGGTTATAGGGGTCATGAGAATGAGAGGACAACGATGTTGTAAGAGAATGAGTGGTTGGGGCTGATAAGATTGTTGAAGCAGCAGCAGCATCTATGCTTGTTGATTTTGTCGGTGGGCGGCTGTGAATGTGAGGTGGGGTGGTGGTGGTGGTGGTGAGATTTGGAATTGGCCATAAAAACAATTATTAAAACCTTTGGGGTAACAAATATAAATATGTAAGAGACTTAGAAACCTATAATAAAAGGTCTTGTGAGTTTTGAACTTGTGTAGGTGATCTGCCACCAAAAAAAGAATCCCACATTGAGAATGTACTAGAGCAGGAGGAGTAGATGAGGCTTGTTATAAATAGGCTTGAGTGTAGCTTTTAGTGTTAGGTAAACAGCAGTGCTGAATACCAGTGACGTAAGGCTATCAATTTATAGACTGGTACACTTCCCAGTGTACAAATTAAATTTCAGTTTTAAATTTTTTCAACAACTGTTGTACACTTCTCCAGTTTTCCGGTTTCTTGGCCGGTTCTCATGACACACGGTTCTGATTCTCATGACACATTGTTCTGGTGGTGTTTCGGACCGAGGCTTAGTCCGGCTCACGGTTGAACCGGTTCAATTGCCCGGTTCGGTTCTCTGAACCATGGTAAGTCTAAATTAGTTGTTATTTTAGAGTTTGTTTTAAGCAGTTTATTTGGTATCTTATTTCTCTTTTAGGGCTATTTTACTACTTATATTTTAGTTCGATTATGTAGGACAAGTCAAGAGCAAAGGAGGAATTTCAAGTACAAAAAAGCATGGTGATGATGTCCCAAGACTTGAGATGCAAGAATGAATAAAGAAAGTGAGTTAAAAGCAAGAAAAGATAAAAGGACAGCTTCCAACATGGGTGCCCGTGTGATCGATACTTTTTATTACGCGATAGAACCGTGCACTTGCGCCCTATCAGGAACATTGATGTGTAATTGTTTCAACACCTTTAGAAATTTGCTAAACTGCTTGTCCTCATGAGCCTTCTTCAACCTTTGTGGATAAGGAGGACGAGGATATTCTGGAACAAGCTTAGGTGATGGAGCAGGTACAGTGTCAGATGCTATAGTATCAGAAGAATTTCTTTCTTTTTCAACTTTTTTTTAAATTTCTTTGGATCCATCACCTGAAATAGTTGATGGCTCTGTCAAATCTTTCCCACTCCTTAGTGATATAGCCTTGACATGCTTTTTCCCTGTAGCATGAGAATTTGAAGCTTCTGTAGTTGAAGGCATTACTCCACTAGGCCTTTGTGTAAGAGCAGTGGCTATCTACCTAACTTGGTTCTATAATTTTTTTTTATAACAGGACCATGAATTTGCAAAGTTGCCTTAGCATCACTCATGAATGCTTTCAACAGAGTTTCCATAGCAGGGGAAGCTTGTCTTTGGTTGTTTTGAGAAGGAAATCCTGGTGGAACAGCAGGAGTTCTTGAATGTGTTGCTGTAACATTGTTACCACCCCATCTGAAGTTAGGGTGATTTTTTCAACCAGGATTATAAGTGTTTGAATAGAGATTGTTATTCTTGTTGAATCCCACATAGTTAACAGAGACAGGATTGGTTGGACATTATTCATATAGATTGCCTCCTCCACAATATACATAACTGGTTGAGCATGGAGGGTCTTGTTCAATGACAGCTACTATTGTGTCTGTAGACGCTACAATGTTAGGTGCTGTAGCACTTGAGGTGTTAAGATTTTTATCATGTTTGTGAGGGAAGCCACTTGTGCTAATAGAGCAGATACTTAACTAAGTTCATGGATCCCAACTACCTTCTTCTGTACATTGAGCCTATCAGTTGGCCACTGGTAACTGTTAGTTGCAATGAGTTCTATCAAATCACAAGCATGTAGAAGTATAGTCTAGTTTGTGGTTCCAACCCATTGTAGAAGGTTTCCATCTAAACAAAAACAGGGATCTCATGATGAGGACATTTTCTCAACACCTCTTTCCATCTTTCCCGTGCTTCAAAAATTGATTCACAGTCTTTTTGTTTAAATGAAGTGATGTAATTCCTCATTCTGGCATTTTTGTTATGTTTAAAGAATTTTGCCAAATTTTTTTTCTGTCATTTCATTCCAAGTGTGGATAGAGTTAGGTTCTAACGAATTTAACCAAGTCTTAGCTCTATCCATCGAGGAATATGGAAAAAAATTTAATCTAAATGTTTCTTCACTAACACCAAGAATGAGGAAATTGCTACAAACTTCCAAAAGATGTTTATGTGTGAATATGGGTCCTCTTGAAGAGAACCACCAAATTGACCTACAATTTGAATTATTTGGAACGTCATGTGTTTGAATACAAAATGAGCTGTGTGGAGAGCAGATGTTGCTATGTTAGTTTCCATTGTTTGAGGATCAAACACAACATAGTCTCTCATGGGTGTCCCCAAGACCTTGATTTATGATTTGTTGTCTGTACTAGTCCTCTGAATCATGTAATGTGACAGTGTGGGTGATTGGACCTCTTCCTCCATGGATTGGACAACCACCAGGTTGTGTTCTACCACCAGGTTCAGATTTTCCACCTATTGTGCTACGACCACCTCTAGGAGTTGAGCTTCCATCATGTGCTGTACCTCTACCAGAACCAGCTGGTTCTGACATGGTTGGTCTTAATTCTAATCTCTGAAGTTGTCTCAACCTTTTGACTCTTCTTTCTGGTTTTGGATCCAACTCAAATTCTGGGCAATTCGACCTAGGCATATACTATAGCACCTAATGCTGTAACACCAAAGAATAAAAACAACAGAGTACAATTCTTCACAAATATTGCTAAAAACTTAAACAGTAAAAATCAAATGCATTCCTTGGCAACGACGCCAAAAACTGGTTGTGCGAAAAGTAGTTGTGCAAGTGTACACAATCGCAACAAGTAATATAGTGATAAAGTAGAGAACGTACCCATAAGGATTGATGTTAATTTAAGATTTTAAGTAATTAACAACCACTCATTCATATCAATCTTTGAGTTAGAATCATAACAAATTTCTGTATTTACGAATGTACTCATTCCATTTAGCCAATCCTAAAACAAGTTTCAAAGTATTAACACACAAAGATTGAAACGCAAACATCACTAAATGGGTTATGACAAGGCCTATGACAGAACCCAACTGGACAAGCTGAAGACGTCCCTATTCAAGATCACCTACTCAACCAAGGTGCTTTTAGCAAATAACCCTCAAGTAAAATAATGTCTTATACCTCTACTCCACGGAGAAGGATAGTTATGACAATGCCCAACATTCCTTGAAGAGGATCAGGGACCTGCCAACATAGAAGACTACCTACACTAGCTCCTTCCTGGAACTGGAGGCTGAAAGAAAGGCAGGGAGCCTTGGCTAGTCTAAGATTATTTTAAGGTGTTTGTAGCAACCGAAAAATCCGAGTGATAATGCTTCGAGGTTTTGGAATGAAGCCGCAATCAAAGTTTAGATAAATGGGCAAACATTGAGAAATCCCTATAAAGATCTATACGAACCAAATATGGGCTCGGGAGTCGGTTATGCGCGGGGAAGGTACTAGCACCCTACAACATCCTTCCTAAGAAATGTTACCTTTTAACTAAACATGCAAACAAATGTTAATTTAAACATATATTACTTTTACCCTTTTCTACAAAATTAAAATAAAAGACCTGATGGATATTTACTTATTTTTTATTATTTTTTGAGAAAATAGGAAAAAAATAATTTAGGAAAAAGACTTCAAAAAAAGTTTTTATTAGTGCACTTGACAGAGGTTGTAACACCCTAAAAATTCTTGTTGTTATGTGTGTGTGTATATATATATATATGTATATACATATGTTAGAAATTTTGTGATAAAATTTATGTGTGTTTGTTTAATAACTAGCATAATTTAATTATAAAATATTGTGTTTTATAAATTAGTCATAGATCATATTTATCAAACATTATTTACGCTTATTTGTTATGTATATTATCATATTATATACTTTGAATAATTGATGGTTATGTTAAAAGTAAAACAAAAAAACAAAATGAGGTGAGGCTTCGTGAATTATGGCTCACAATCACAAATCACAAGTTATTTTTGTCTATTGTGATCCAAATGCATTTTATGGATTTGGATCCTCTGCTATGGATTTGGATCCTCTGCTGCCTCTGCACAGTGCAGTAGGCAACAGAACCATCAGATTTAGAGAGAAGATTTTCTCTCTCTAAATCTAACAGCTCTGCTGCCTGCTGCACCGTGCAGAGGCAGCAGAGGATCCAAATCCCTGATTTTATATACCCTTATACTAATAGTTTTACTGTTTATCATCCCTAAGCTCTAGCAATTAAACACTGCAGCCTTCACCCAAAACCCTCACCTTCCAAACTTCTCTCTTCGTTTTCTCTCTCGTTTGACCACGGCTAGCAAGAAAACTTCACCACCCGACTTGAGATTTATCCCTGAACATGTTTTTGGCATTATTTCGACTAAAGGAAGCACCTTTCGATGTGTTTCTAACTGCTAGGCGAATTGTTTTTGGCCCTTTCCTGCTACCACAATTGTCTTTTCGAAAAACAGACAACGTTTTCGGATTCCTCACGTAGAAATCTTCGAGAAGCACTAGTCCTTTGCACGTCTCAGCGATGTCGACGTCGGACCTCTCGTAGCTATGTTGTTTTCGGTAACGTGTTCCGTGATATCTGTTAATATTTGAATACCGTCCTTTTGTTTTTTTAAATACCGACACTAATAAACATTCGCATAATTTGTACAGCTTTGTTCTCGTTCCCGTGAGCTTCGTTTTCAAGTGTTCTTTATTCTCGTAGGATTAAGATATCTTCGTTGAGGTAAGGGGGAGATTATTTTATTCATGGGTATAACAATGGTTGTGGGTAGAGGGGTTGGCCTTAGACCATTTTCTGTCTAAATTTTGGTGCTGGATATATTTGACTATGAAATTTTGTGTGCTCTATGATGTTGAATTTATCTATATAGATCACGCAATAACTAGCATGTCAAAATGATGTTTAATTTGGTTATGAAATTCGGTGAGCTCCATGTATTGTTTGTAATTTACTTAGTTGAGTGCATTGAATTGATTTGATGTATTTTAATTGATTGGTATATTATATTTAGGAATTATATCTTATGATGAAAAAAAATAATGTGAAATAGAAGTTTAGATGTAAATATATTAAGTATATAATTTATGATGTACTTGTCTTGTTTGGAGTAGAATTAAGTATTATTAGCATGATAAGTGTATAGATGTGAGATAGAGGTTATTAATTATTAATGGTTCTAATTTAGAGAGACTTGGTAGAGTTGAATTTGTGGTTAATTAGAGACGAGACATCTTATAAATTGAAATTTTGTGGTTTAATTAGAGGGACTTTATAATGTTGGATTTTTGGGTTATTTAGAGAATCTCTAGTGAAGTTGAACTTCAGCTATTTAGAGAGGGACCTTATTAAACTAATTGTTTGTCGGTTAGAGAAAATGCGATATGTTTCATATTTAGTATTTAAAGCAGTGTATTATTTGGTTTTCAAAGTAGCGAGGTCAGCTTTAGAAATAAGATCTCACAAAAGAAATAAATATGAAGCAATGTGAATTTTATAAATAGGAGAATGTGACTATCTATTGACTTGATAAATAATAGGTAGGTGTTTTTTTTAATTAGGGAAGACTTAACATGTAAGATATTTATTTTAGTTTAATTGTACTAAATATACAATATTGATTTTCAGCGATTAAGTTATATTAGTTATTTGTTGTTTATTGGCTTGGAATTGAGTTGTTAGTTTTAAGGATATACCTGTTTAATTAATTTTACGATAATTCTCGAGGACCTTTGTATTTTGTGATTGTTACCACGTGTTGACGTTTTGTGAGGCACATAAGTCATTTTCATGAATATTATTGAGACGAGTCACTTAGCCTGTGAAAGGTGAGGATAGTGTTCGGGTAGTATTCTGTTGTGTCGTGCTTAGCCTGTGAGAGGCGACCTGGTCTTGAGTCTGCGTTATTTAGCCTGTGATAGGCGAGCCTGTCTTCGAGTCTGAGTTACCTAGCCTGTGAGAGGCAACCAAATGTCTTTCAATTCGAGTTACCTAACCTGTGAGAGGTGAGGATGGTACTCAAGTGATTTTATCTAGCCTGTGAGAGGCCACTCGATGTGTTTCAGTTTGAGTTATACCTAGTCTGTGAGAGGCGAGAATGGTACTTAAGCTATCTTTCCTAGCCCGTGAGAGGCGACGCAATGTCTTTCGGTTTGAGTTATACCTAGTTTGTGAGAGGAAAGAATGGTACTTAAGTGATGTTTCCTAGTCCGTGAGAGGCGACCCAGTGTCTTTAAGTTGAGTTATCTAGCCTGTGAGTGGTGAGAATGGTACTCATGTGATCCAGTGTCATTGAGTTTCAATTAGTGAATGGTACCACGTGCCTATGGTGTAGAGTTGGAGGGTCTCTTACACTAACACATACATTTTTTTACGGTGTAGCTGGTAAAATTATATGATTATTCTAATTGTATTTTGTGTGTAGTTTCTATCCACCATTGTTGTTATGCTTTTAACATGATGTAAGACGTTCTCACCCCCTTGTTTTCTATGTGTTTTTCTTGTATGATTTGTGTGCAGGCTATCCTTAGGACGAGATTGAGGATAAGTGTTAGGGGGATGTACATGAGGACAGAGTGGATATATATTCTCCAATGTTTGTTATATAGTCTTGATGAACTATTGTTAAGTTCATTTGGGATTTAAGGCTCTGATATTGTGACATCGGGGTTGGGATTGATACTTAAGATGTAAACTTATTTTGTTCTTTTTTTAATTACCGCGTACTATTTTATTTGAGGATTACTGTAAGGCTTTTAAGAAGCCAATGTATTTATTTATGTTAAACTATGATTTAAAGTTGGGATGTGTGTGGTGAAAACATGATACCCTTTTTTCCAGACGAAGAAATTGTTATTATTATTATTATCTTTTTCTACTCCATTTATTTTAGTTACTAGTATTTCTTACTAAATCACTTAAATTTTTGTACAATTCATTTAAAAATTATTTCGGGGTTTAAGGTGTCACAGAGGTGAGCCCCCCTCTGCACCTACGTATCTCCTAGTAGAGAATTAAAGGCTACGTAGTTCTTGGGTAGAAAATATTTGTGTATTGATTATTTTTTAATTAATATTTTGGATTAAAAGTGATTTTTGATGAGTAGTAAAAGTAAATGAGGAAAATATAATTACAAAAACAGAGTAGGTTGTAAAACAGTAATAAAAGGGGTGCAGTTATTAATGAAAAGGGGATGTACTTGGAAGAAGCAATTCAGGTGGGGCAATAATATTAAAACACTGGGGGTGACCTGCGAATTGGGCTTTTGCAGGTGGGGGAATAATATTAAAACACTGGGGGTGTGAGTATTAGTCTGATTCATTTTTAATTTTTATTAAAAAAATTAGATAAATGAAAAGGGAGTCAGTATAAAAAGGGAAGTTAACATACGAATACCTAATTTCACACTTCCAACGCTGTTTCTATACTTTATTTGGATAGAGAGGGAGAGACAAATTTTCAGAGAGAGAAAGAGAAAGAAAGAGAGAGGAAGGAAGAGAAAGGGAAGAAGAAGAATGCAGAGGGGAAGGCTACGACGGTGGGGGAGTCCGTGGAGGATGGCATCGCGATGACCACACCGGAGTGTTGCAGCGGCGACGGAGGAGGTCTTACTGAAGGGGAAACCACCACAGGGGTACCATTGGGGCGCCGACGGACCCGAGTATGGGTGCCTTTGGGTGGTGGTTTGGGCCGCGGTGACTTTGGATTAAATAAACTATTAAAATCAGGTCCAATTAAATTACTAAGCATCGACCCACTTAGGAAAAATAGCGTCTCATCCCAACTTAACAAATCACTAAATGTTGGCCCAATTAGACAAAATATCACCTACGCGTTCAAAATTTAAGATCGCGATAATTGGACCCGGTACTGACAACACATGAGTTAGTAAAACAAAAATGATTGTGGATATAAAAGAAGAGAGGATAAAATTGGGGTATAACCGTTGACCCTCTTTATTTATATTCTGCTAGAAGAAATGATGGGTTTTCAAGTTTTCTTAGCAGGAATAGAATTAAAGATATCAAAAGCTAATTTTGTCCGATTCGAAGAAAAGTTGGGGTTTTTGAGAATTAACAAGGCTTAACGCTCGGTGTGTTAACGAAAAAGCAATAAAGAAAGACCACTGGGGGTCTGAAGGACCACTAGGGATCTGAAGGATCAATGGGATCTGAAGGACCGACTGGTCTGAAGGATCAATGGGGTGATCTCATTTTTGGACTGACATAAGTCTCACTTAAGGACCAAAATTGGTCAGGTTTATGGACCGACACGTCTGAATTATGGACCAATATGTGTTGCATATTGGTTTGATTTATGGAGCACAATTGGTTTGATTTTTGGACCAATAATAGGTCTGAAGGATCAACAGGTGATCAGATTTATAGACAAACATCGGTCTAACTTATGGGCCGACATATGTCTGGTTTATGGACCAATAATAGGTGTGAAGGATCAACAAGGTGATCTGATTTGTGGACAAACATCGGTCTGACTCATGGACTGACACGTCTGAATTATGGATCAACATGTAACACCCCCCTTTTACTATTACAACTAAATAGACAATTATCAGAGTCACCTCGAAGGGCGCTACATTTTTCACCATTTTTCACCTCCAAAATAATTTATATAAAAGAAATCACCAAGCAGCGGAAATATTAACCAGTTTAAACATCTCCAGAATTAACAATTAAAGACATCTCCAAAATAAATTAAAACAATTTCCAATAACTAAAATAATAGTTCAAAACGATAACTAACGACTCCCCGGTGCTACATATCAGAGCTGACACAGACCCAAACGAGAGAGGAAGCAAAACCTAGCAATTCCTCCACGAGCACTAGCGATCACCTGCAGCGTTGCCGCATGAGAGCAACATTCCAAGCAGAAGGGGTGAGTCTAACAGAGATAATAAGCAGATGATAAAAATATGCTAGCATCAGGTAACTACAGCAACACAATACAATTACACCATATCACAGCACCAGATACCAAAGGAAAAATCCATTTGACAGTGAACCACCAAAATTATAACATTCATAGACAATGGGATGATATGCAACCCCTCCAGTGGGCATATGCATGCGGTACCGATCACCAAAATGAGCCACGACGGGCATATCACCAATAAACACCAGAGGCAGAGCCTATATCACCAAAACATGCATATGACAATGCGACACCATGATTATGCACCAACTCACCATAACAAGTATTTAAAATAAATACTATATCACCAGAATCAAAACAAATGATTTCACCAAAAATAGCACCAAGTTGTAGCATCACAGCTACCACTAAACTCTCCTGAGCATACCAGCACCGCACCTGAAATATTAACACCAGACGGCTCCACAACGCGGACATAACGCACGCACACCACGCACAAGACTGGCGCACAGCGCCTAGGCACATCGCACCTACTTCAGCGAATTAATTAAAATAGCAAACGACATCGGATTTCAACAAATAAATACTTGTTGGAAAGCCCTATGGGTCTGGTTATCATCCCTAAGTTCAGTTTTTGAAGGAGAGTGTCCAATAGGTACAGTTTTCGAAAAGCACACAGGCTAGTTGCAAAAGAGGACAGTTTCTATCCTTCAAATTCAAGCAATTCCAAAGTGACCAAAACTCAATCAAATTGCATGAAACTTGTGCATAAACTGGGGCAAATTTTGTCTAGTTTTCAAAGAAATTGGATTCGTTCGAAAAGGAGTTCTTTTGAAAACGTGGTAACCAAAACACTGACCCTGTGTCCAGATTGTTTCCAGAATCTTACTCTAACTTGTGGAATTCATATCTCGAGCTACACAACTCTAAACGCAACCAAACCAGTGCCAAATTAACAAGCATTAAGTCTATTTTCCATAAAAATAAACCACATAATTTTTCGGTCAATACAACGTTCCCAGTCACCGAAATACCGAATCTATACCCAAATCGTTTCCAGAATTTTAACCTAACTTGTATCGCCTATAACTCGAGCTATACAACTCCGAATTTAACGAAACCAGTGCCAAAACGACCGGAGTTAAGTCTATTTTCAAAAAAAATCAACCTCATAATTTTTGGATCAACCAAACAGCGCCAGTTTTAGAAAAACCGAACCTGTGTCCAGAATCGCTAAATTGCCAAACACCAAACCCTAACGGCAACGACACCGCAACCACCACAACAAAAACGACAATTCGACAACGCGACAACAACAATCAACCACGCACAGCAACAACAAAAACACGAACAATAACAACACCATCATCGTGATACAACAATCACGCAACAACAAATAACGAAACAAATCACAATAACGTGCAATAATCATCAAAGCACCAATCTCAACGAAAACACGATATGCAACGACACGAACAATTCAACAAAACCCTAGACTACCCACACATAATTATCATCAACCCATTATCAAGGTTAAGCCCACCCTTACCTCAACTATGGTGGCACAAACTCCCTCCTAGCCTCGTTCCTCGATCTCCGAATACGGCGACTCCCCCAAACTGCAGCTTCAGTGCGAAGCCAATATCTCTCTCCTCAGAACTCTTTTCGAAGATCCGAACGGTGAAAGTGTAGAACTATATCTTACGAACCTGCTGCCCAAAAACGAAGACGATCCAACGGTTAACGAAACCGGAATCGCAATTTTACGGTGACAGGTTTGAGAAAAACGGGAATTGTTTTCTCTCTTCTTTTCTCTCTCTTTGGTGGCTGCTCTAATCCGAAATTCCTCTCTCTCAACCCTAAATTAATCCTCTCCACTTATAATAAGTGAGAAACATAATGGGCTAAATTATTTGGGACTTTATCCACATAGGAAGGGAGCCCAATGCTATTTTTAACTAGCCCACAACACGTGATTATCATCTAACTCGTTTTCAACATAGCTACTACGTCCATAATTTCAATTCTTACAATCATCCTACGGCAATCCAACTTCGAAATAATTTGATTAAATTTTAGGGCGTTACAACTCTCCCCCACTTAGAATATTTTCGTCCTCGAAAACATACCTGATTCAAACAGCTCCGGATAGGACTCTCGCATCTTGCTCTCCAACTCCCATGTCATGCTTTCACCAGCAGCTCCTAACCAGACCACTTTTACCAGGTTTATCTCTTTGCCACGTAAAGTCTTCACTTCACGATCTTCAATTCGCACAGGCATTGTCTCCACAGTGAGATTATCCCGCATATGCACATCATCCATCGGAATCACATGGGACGGATCCGAAATATACTTCCGAAGTTGCGACACATGAAATACATCGTGCAAATTCGAAAGATTAGGCGGCAAGGCCACCCTATAAGCAACATTACCAATTCTCTTAGTGATCTGATACGGTCCAATGAAACGAGGAGTCAACTTCTTTGTCTTCAATGCACGCCCAACACCAGCCATAGGCGTGACTCTCAAAAACACATGATCACCAGCTTGGAATTCTAAATCCTTCCTTCTCTTATCATGATAGCTCTTCTGTCTACTCTGCGACGCTTTCATTTTCTCACGGATCAATTTCACCTTTTCAGTAGTCTCTCGAACAACCTCGGGTCCAAGAACAATACTCTCCCCAGATTCATGCCAACACAACGGAGTCCTACATCTCCGACCATACAATGCCTCGAACGGTGCCATCCCGATGCTAGAATGGTAACTATTGTTGTAAGTAAACTCGATCAACGGAAGGTGAGTATCCCACGCACCTCCCTGCTCAAGAACACAAGATCTCAACAAGTCTTCCAACGACTGAATGGTCCTCTCTGTCTGTCCATCAGTTTGAGGATGATAAGCTGAACTCAACCTCAATTTAGAACCCAACGCTTCTTGCAAACTCTTCCAGAAATCAGAAGTGAACCTAGGATCTCTGTCAGACACAATGCACAAAGGAACACCATGCAACTTCACAATCACCTGAACATAAATCTCTGCCAATCTCGACACCGGATACGTGATATTGATAGGAATAAAATGAGCAGACTTCGTCAATCTATCCACAATCACCCAAATCGAATCGTGCCCCCTCACAGTATTAGGTAACCCTATCACGAAATCCATAGAAATACTATCCCACTTCCATTCCGGAATCTCCAACGGTTGCATCAACCCAGCAGGCTTCTGATGCTCAACCTTCGATTTCTGACAAGTCAAGCAGGAATACACAAACTGCGCCACATCACGCTTCATACCAGGCCACCAAAACATCTTCTTCAGATCTTGATACATCTTTGTAGCTCCCGGATGGATACTCAACTTACTTCTATGACCTTCTTCTAAAATTGCTCCTTTCATCTCCTCATCATCAGGAATGCAGATTCTTCCACGGTACTTCAATACATTCTGCGCATCCAACTCAAAGTCTTTATTCTCGGATTGATCAATCCCAACCATCAGGTCAACTAATTTAACATCTAACTTCTGAGCTTCTCGAATGCTAGCCATGAATTCATTATCAATCTTCAACATCCCCAATCTGACACTCTGAGGCGTCACTTCACAAACCAAACTCATATCCCTGAACTGCTCAATTAATTCGAGTTCTCTAACCATCATCGCTGACATATGCAACGTCTTTCGACTTAAAGCGTCAGCTACCACATTAGCCTTTCCCGGATGATAGTTCAAGCTAAAGTCATAGTCTTTCAGCAACTCCAACCATCTGCGCTGTCTCATATTCAACTCTTTCTGATCAAACAGATACTACAAACCCTTATGATCACTGAACACCTCAAACCTCGAACCATACAGATAATGTCTCCAAATTTTCAACGCGAACACAACTGCAGCAAGTTCTAAATCATGGGTAGGGTAGTTCTTCTCATGAGTCCTCAGCTGTCTCGACGCATAGGCAACTACCTTACCATTCTGCATAAGCACACCTCCCAACCCCATCTTGGAAGCATCACAATACACCACAAACGACTCTTCCGGATTAGGCAACGTCAGAACAGGAGACGTCGTCAACCTCTTCTTCAATTCTTTGAAGCTCTCTTCACAACAGTCATCCCAGATGAAAGCTTTACCCTTGCAAGTCAACTGAGTCAACGGAAGTGCCAACTTCGAAAATCCTTCTATAAACCTCCTATAGTAACCTGCCAGACCCAGAAAACTTCTAATCTCAGTAACTGACTTCGGAGACTCCCATTGTAACACGGCATCAACCTTAGACGGATCCACGGCAATTCCATTCCCCGAAATAACATGACCCAGAAAGCTAACCTCCTTCAACCAAAACTCACACTTAGACAGCTTCGCATATAATTTCCTGTCCCTCAGAATTTCCAATACCAATCTCAGATGTTCTGCATGCTCCTCTTCTGACTTAGAATAAATTAGGATGTCGTCAATGAATACCACCACAAACCGATCCAGATACTCACGAAAGATACGATTCATGTACTCCATGAACACTCCCGGCGCATTAGTCACACCGAAAGGCATCACGGAATACTCATAATGCCCATAACGGGTTCTGAAAGCTGTCTTCTGAATGTCTTCGTCTTTCACCTTGATCTGATGATAACCCGATCTCAAATCTATTTTACTGAACACCTGAGCACCCACCAACTGATCCATTAAGTCATCAATCCTCGGAAGCGGATACTTGTTCTTAATAGTCACCTTATTCAGCTGCCGATAGTCTACGCACAACCTCATACTACCATCTTTCTTTTTCACCAACAACACTGGAGCTCCCCACGGCGACACACTTGGCCTCACAAATTTCTTTTCAAGCAGATCCTCGAGTTGCTCCTTCAGTTCTGACAATTCAGATGCAGACATTCTATACGGCCCGCAACCCATTTTCAAACTTGATGCATTTGGAGAATTCAGCACCAGCCTCACCATAATGTGGATAGAACTTCGCCAATTCAATGAACTTGGCAGCATACTCAGTCACCGACATATTACCCTGCTTCAGCTCCAGAAACTCAATCTCTTTCTTCCCACGGACATCTTCAGGATAATACTTTCTCAGAAATTCTCTGCCGAACGCAGCCCAAGTGACCTCTTCATTCACAGTCGCCAACCTCTGCCTCACCTCCAACCACCAGTCATCAGCCTCCTCTGCCAGCATATGAGTACCATACCTGACTTTCTGCGCCTCAGAGCAATCCATAACACGAAAGATTCTCTCCATCTCTTTCAGCCACGCCAAAGCACCATCAGGGTTATACTTGCCCTTAAAGGTAGGAGGATTCTCCCTCTGAAACGTAGCCAAACTGCGCGACCCAGCATCACCAGCAGCACATGGGTTATTCTCCACAGCTTGAGCCACAGCCTGCAAAGCAGCAGCGAGTGCAGCATCGTTCCGTCCTGCCATCTCAACCTAACACTGCAACAGAAACTATAACCAGAAACGAGTAACAATTACTCAAGTGTTACTCGTCTCGACGACTCGACAACTTGGCCGGACAGACCGAACTGCTCTGATACCACTAATGTAACACCCCCCTTTTACTATTACAACTAAATAGACAATTATCAGAGTCACCTCGAAGGGCGCTACATTTTTCACCATTTTTCACCTCCAAAATAATTTATATAAAAGAAATCACCAAGCAGCGGAAATATTAACCAGTTTAAACATCTCCAGAATTAACAATTAAAGACATCTCCAAAATAAATTAAAACAATTTCCAATAACTAAAATAATAGTTCAAAACGATAACTAACGACTCCCCGGTGCTACATATCAGAGCTGACACAGACCCAAACGAGAGAGGAAGCAAAACCTAGCAATTCCTCCACGAGCACTAGCGATCACCTGCAGCGTTGCCGCATGAGAGCAACATTCCAAGCAGAAGGGGTGAGTCTAACAGAGATAATAAGCAGATGATAAAAATATGCTAGCATCAGGTAACTACAGCAACACAATACAATTACACCATATCACAGCACCAGATACCAAAGGAAAAATCCATTTGACAGTGAACCACCAAAATTATAACATTCATAGACAATGGGATGATATGCAACCCCTCCAGTGGGCATATGCATGCGGTACCGATCACCAAAATGAGCCACGACGGGCATATCACCAATAAACACCGGAGGCAGAGCCTATATCACCAAAACATGCATATGACAATGCGACACCATGATTATGCACCAACTCACCATAACAAGTATTTAAAATAAATACTATATCACCAGAATCAAAACAAATGATTTCACCAAAAATAGCACCAAGTTGTAGCATCACAGCTACCACTAAACTCTCCTGAGCATACCAGCACCGCACCTGAAATATTAACACCAGACGGCTCCACAACACGGACATAACGCACGCACACCACGCACAAGACTGGCGCACAGCGCCTAGGCACATCGCACCTACTTCAGCGAATTAATTAAAATAGCAAACGACATCGGATTTCAACAAATAAATACTTGTTGGAAAGCCCTATGGGTCTGGTTATCATCCCTAAGTTCAGTTTTTGAAGGAGTGTCCAATAGGTACAGTTTTCGAAAAGCACACAGGCTAGTTGCAAAAGAGGACAGTTTCTGTCCTTCAAATTCAAGCAATTCCAAAGTGACCAAAACTCAATCAAATTGCATGAAACTTGTGCATAAACTGGGGCAAATTTTGTCTAGTTTTCAAAGAAATTGGATTCGTTCGAAAAGGAGTTCTTTTGAAAACGTGGTAACCAAAACACTGACCCTGTGTCCAGATTGTTTCCAGAATCTTACTCTAACTTGTGGAATTCATATCTCGAGCTACACAACTCTAAACGCAACCAAACCAGTGCCAAATTAACAAGCATTAAGTCTATTTTCCAGAAAAATAAACCACATAATTTTTCGGTCAATACAACGTTCCCAGTCACCGAAATACCGAATCTATACCCAAATCGTTTCCAGAATTTTAACCTAACTTGTATCGCCTATAACTCGAGCTATACAACTCCGAATTTAACGAAACCAGTGCCAAAACGACCGGAGTTAAGTCTATTTTCAAAAAAAATCAACCTCATAATTTTTGGATCAACCAAACAGCGCCAGTTTTAGAAAAACCGAACCTGTGTCCAGAATCGCTAAATTGCCAAACACCAAACCCTAACGGCAACGACACCGCAACCACCACAACAAAAACGACAATTCGACAACGCGACAACAACAATCAACCACGCACAGCAACAACAAAAACACGAACAATAACAACACCATCATCGTGATACAACAATCACGCAACAACAAATAACGAAACAAATCACAATAACGTGCAATAATCATCAAAGCACCAATCTCAACGAAAACACGATATGCAACGACACGAACAATTCAACAAAACCCTAGACTACCCACACATAATTATCATCAACCCATTATCAAGGTTAAGCCCACCCTTACCTCAACTATGGTGGCACAAACTCCCTCCTAGCCTCGTTCCTCGATCTCCGAATACGGCGACTCCCCCAAACTGCAGCTTCAGTGCGAAGCCAATATCTCTCTCCTCAGAACTCTTTTCGAAGATCCGAACGGTGAAAGTGTAGAACTATATCTTACGAACCTGCTGCCCAAAAACGAAGACGATCCAACGGTTAACGAAACCGGAATCGCAATTTTACGGTGACAGGTTTGAGAAAAACGGGAATTGTTTTCTCTCTTCTTTTCTCTCTCTTTGGTGGCTGCTCTAATCCGAAATTCCTCTCTCTCTCAACCCTAAATTAATCCTCTCCACTTATAATAAGTGAGAAACATAATGGGCTAAATTATTTGGGACTTTATCCACATAGGAAGGGAGCCCAATGCTATTTTTAACTAGCCCACAACACGTGATTATCATCTAACTCGTTTTCAACATAGCTACTACGTCCATAATTTCAATTCTTACAATCATCCTACGGCAATCCAACTTCGAAATAATTTGATTAAATTTTAGGGCGTTACACAACACATGTGTGCATATTGGTCTGATTTAAGGACAACAATTGGTCTGATTTGTGGATCAACATATGCCTATTTATTGATCTGATTTATGGACCATAATTTGTCTTATTTATGGACCAATAATAGGTCTGAAGGATCAATAAAGTGATCTGGGTGAGACGTGTAATCAAAGGTTGGCGCGTTGATTTGTAAAAATAAAGGATCAGTTTTTAACGTATAGAAAATGCTAAATGCATTTGATTGATGATAGGTATATGGTATATGACATCTGATGAATGTTATGTATGGTAAGTAAAATATGAAATGTTTGGTGCAATTCGTGGAATTATGATATGATTCATGATTTATTGAGGATGCAAAAAAACTCAAGTGGGGTAAGAAAGATTTGAATTTAATATCATTAATTAGATGAGAAACATGCCTCTTGATGACGAAGCAGATAAGTGAGTATTTGAAATAATCATTCCTTGGAAAAATTTTTGATGACTCTGACTCAAACTCTGGTAAGTTCGAGTTGGTTATGTTCTGAGATTGTGATGTGTATTTGTTGACTTGTTCACATGAGTTTTCATTTGGTTATGAGATGACCCATGATGACTAAGCTTTCAGGTCTAAGTAGTTAACTGTGGGATTATCATGTTATTAACTTCTGTTCTCTCTCTCTCTCTCTTTCTCTAAAGCATTGTTTAATAAACATGTGTGACAGTGTGAATACAAATGAATGAGTCAATTGGCCCAAGGTTCTAAAAATATAGGCAATAGACAAATGTGACACGTGAGTGGAGTTAAGGATGAGGTTATTTGCTCAAGCCTATGATAGATAAGCTTGCCCCAATGTTTGTCTTTAAAAAGTGGAGAGCAAATAGTTTGCCTTTGTCTAGGGAGGACAAAGACACCTAAGAGTATAGGTTGACTGAAAGATTGAGAAATATGCTAATCTTGGAGCAAAAGGGGCTAAGGATGAAATAAATGGGACGCGAAAGAATTCTTTCGGCACAATAGATGTGATGTTGCCCCCAATCCATAAAAGATAAGGTTGCCCCATTTCGAGAGTGGTCACGAAAGGGTGCAAAGTTAGAATAATGGGTTTGGGAACTTGTATGGTTTAGCTATATATATATATATATATATATATATATATATATATATATATATATATATAAGTGTAGTATATGAACGGGATGAAAGGTGAGGATAGTTTGGGGATGCTGAAATTTTCCTTGAGTTTAAGTGGAATGAAGGGTGGGGGTACTGCCCCACTTTGAGATGGTATGCCAAGTAACTGCCTTAGTAGGGATTTGTGGCTTTCTTTTGGGAAGCTTCCACAAGCTATGACAGTCAAGAGCCTTTGGTTTGATAAGATTTCACGTTGTTGATGATCACTAAATTTCTGTGTTATATCATTATCTCTTGTATGAATTTTGAGCGTGCAAGCCTTTTTGAGTTTTTGTTCTTTTATTTTTTTTTCTTTTTAAATCTCTTGTTTTAGTAATAATATTTTTTATTTTATTTTTTTGTGAGCAAATAAATTATTTTGTCCTAGAATTAAAACTTTGATAAAAATGGAAGCAACCGGTCATTGATTAGAATTGATTTTAGGATTGTAATTCGAGCACTGGTTAATGGCTTATGAAGTAAATGATAATTCCAATCCTTTTTTTTGTCTCGGAATTTCGCGTCTTCTTTTTTATGTTCTTTTTCTCTTTCTTTGGAGTTGGGTTAACTGATGAAAATAACACATTCTCTAAATGCAAAATTGATTCTTGTCTTGGCAGAAACAATTCAGTGTACGTTTTTGGGTTAACAGGCTGACCTGTGAATTGGGCTTTTGCAGTTGGGGGCGCAATACTAAAACACTTCGGGTTAGAGTATTAATCTGACTCATTTTTATTTTGTAATAAAAAAATTAGATAAATGAAAACAAATGAGTATAAAAAAGGGAGGTTAACATGTGAAGCCCGAATTTCACACTTTCAGTGCCATTTCTACACTTTCTTTGGATAGAGAGAGAGAGAGAGAAATTTTCAGAGAGAGAAGGAAAAAGAAAGAGGGAGGAAGGAAGAGAAAGGGAAGAAGAAGTATGGGGAGGGGAAGGCTACGACAGTGGGGGGAGTCCGTGGAGGGTGGCACGGCGATGACCATGTCAGAGTGCTACGATGGCGACGAAAGAGGGCTTACCGGAGGGAACACCACCACGGGGTGTACCGTGGTGGCACCGGCGGATGCGAGTAGGGGTGCTTTTTGGTGGTGGTTTGGGCCGCGGTGACTGCGGCGCTTCGTCGGAGGTTCGTGTTTTTCTTTTTCCGTTTCATTATCTCTCTATCTCTGTTCGAATTCTTTTTTGGTACTGGTTCAGTCTTCCTCTTCCCTCCTAATTTTCGTTTTTTCCTTAAAAAACCACAGTCTAAGTCTGTTTCATACAAACAATATTCTATCTGCCAAAAACTGATTTCCTTTTAGTTCCTAAGTCTAACACTTTTAGGTGGTGTCAATTTTTATAAAACTGATAAGCTAATAGGAAATTAAAATAGGATTCAACATGTTTGTTGAGGTAAAATATATACATAAGTGTGAAAGACCGACCTTTACTCCAGCTTCTGAAAAAGGTTCTTAAGTTACTGCTACTGTTGTGCCTACTGCCTTCATTTTCGCCGTTGCTGCTACTGCTGCTTCTCCTTCTTATTTCAGAATCTCTGAGTGCTTTTGTTGATTAGGGTTTCAGTGTGAAAACCTAATCGTTTGAGTGTTTTTTCTGATTTTTCAGTGTGTATTGCTATGAAATTCATCCTACTTTTATAGGCAATTTTTAGGTGTTTTACAATTAATTTCTTTTATCCTGATTGATCTGATTTTCTTATGATTGATCCTTATTTGATTCTTTTCTGATTTAGTTTTCCAAATTTATTTCAAGTTTAGGGTTTGGTAACTTGCTCACCAAGGAGCACTGAAGGATCACCCACTGATATTCCCTCTTTTTCATCAATTGTCATTTTTTAAAATTTTTGTGATTATTATATTTTGATTTTTGATTCTTTGGACAACTTTGTAATTTACTTGTATAATTATTTAGGACTTAATATAATTTTAGTATTCTTGGATCAAAAACTAAAACTAAGCCCAATTAAATAAACTATTAAAATCATGTCCAATCAAATTACTAAGCATCGACCCACTTAGGCAAAACAACGTCTCAGCCCAACTGAACAAATCACTAAATGTCGGCCCAATTAGACAAAATAGCACCTACGCGTTTAAAAATTAAGATTGCGATAACTGGACCCGGGAGTGAAAACACATGAGTTAGTAAAACGAAAATGAATGTGGACATAATAGGAGAGCGGGCAAAATTGGGGTATAACAGTGTTGCCTAAAATAAAAGGAAAGTAAAATGCTTTAAAAAATAGATGTTTCATTGATTGTCATGTGTCTAAAAAATACATGTTCCACTCCCTATATATTAGGTGTTTTAACCACGTTATTCTCAACCGCTGCACGTCTAAAAAGTTGATTTGCTTTCTCGCTCACAAAGAATCCCCATTGCATCAGCAATAATATCCTTAGCTGTAAAACCATCTACAACCAAGTCCTCATCTACTAATCCCTTAGCTAAGTTATTCTTCAGCTAATACACTCAACGTCAGCAAGCAGAGTCGTCCTCCTTTTTTTCGATAATTGATGAATTTATAAATACAATCTAGCGCAAGCGACAAGCAAGGCTAGGAAGGGATGACCGAGGCCGAAATACACCAAACACAAATGAGTATCATTCTTGATTGCTGAAACACCCAAAGGTCGAGGCCAAAATAAACCAACACAAAACACCCAGCAGCGAACTACAAAACACCTACGAGATAATAAAAAACACCTAAGGCAAAAATCACAGAGGTCTCTAAACTTACACCAAAAGACACCACAAAAGGCATTACATCCAAAGCTAGAAGTCTTAGCATAAAGATTCAGCCTCAGCATCACATTCAAGTTCTTCAAAAAAAATTAAGTGTAGCCCTCTTCGCCTTCCTCAGTAGTGATTTTCCTTTAACATCTTAATTGGCCTCACAACACTCTGAATTCCACCATAGCCAATGACCATCAGAAAAAAAGAGTTCATCATCTTAGCCATAGGAAAAATATACCTTTTCTTCTTCTCAAGTAGGTAATTCTATTAATCTAAATTTGCTGAGGGTACCAGCATTCCCTTTGTTGTTGCCTATTCAGAAATAGTGTAGAATATAGAATGTTTAGAAGAAGTATAGGCAATTTAGTAGCATTTTGGCTTCTGTTTTGCTAGGAATTTGAACAAGTTAGCTCATGTAGACTCGGTTGAGCACTTACCTATTGCAACATGTTAGTTCTGACTGATCGATTCACAGCAATGTAGAGAACCGCCTTTCTCGAATCACCTATTTTTCTTTGCTTGCTCCGATTACTTTCTGAAATCATTATAAGTGCATTGTCACTGTAGGGCGTTCTAGATAGTCTTTCTTATATAATAGGGCCTCTCTTCGCTAAGGCGGGTGTCCCTAAGCATGTCGGAGAGACAATGACTCACCTTTTGTTTCTGACACACTAAATTACCGACAGATATACCTGTCGGCAATTTCAAAACGGTCAAAATTACTTTGTTACTGAAGGTCATATCTGTCAGTAACTTCCAACGTTACTCCAAGAGTAACTTGTATTTGTAAAATTACTTTAAGAGTGGGGATCAAGTTACTCCAAGAAATAATCTCTTTGCACACTTTAAATTTTGCCGATCCAACCGCCAAATTAATAGTTCTAAATGAGTAGATCAAATATGCAAATTTTTATACATTTTTATAAATGTTTGATATTTGAACAAATAAATAAAAATACAAGTAAAATAGAGACTATAAGATTCTATAGCTACGGATTCCGGAGGATTAAGTAAAATCAGAATACTTCCATTGCTATTTCAAGATTTTAAATCAACCTTCAAAATGCCATTCTGTAAAGTCGGAACACTTTGGTTACCTATTTAGCAAAAACTTCCCTCACAAACTTCCCTCGCATCGTCGACATTGCATGTGCATTCAATCGAAATCGTAATATTTTTTTTTATTTCAGGTGGATTTTAAGTTGCACAAATGGGAGTTTTTGTGTATTGTACAAAAGGTGGTCCACCCGTGGTCCAAAAGGTTATAGACCGTTCATTTTAAATGGAAAAACTTAGATGGTGACGATTCCAATTGATAACCGTTTCAGCCAATTGTCTGATGATAGTTACTTTAGTTGTGAAAAAGTAACATAAAAATGTTTAAATTACGTTATTTGTTTTTTTATTTTGTCGTTTTTTATATTTATTTTTTGTGCTTATAATAAAAAATGAAAAAAAGTCAGAGAGTTGCAGGTGGTTGCAGTTTATTTGCAGAGTTATCAAAAATGAGTTATTATGTTAATGAAATAGAATTACGAAAAGTTAAAAAAGACGAAAAATAAATTTTGATTTGCATTATCCAAAAATTGAGTAAGTTTATTTTATTTCCCTGAGAATATTAGGAAATATAAAAACGTAAATTGTTTTATTCAGCTTCCACTATCTCCAAAAATTAAAAACTATTTAGTGGTATTGATTGACATAAAGACGATTGATAGGCAAAGTGCTTTCACTTCACCTTCAGTTTCCCAAACCTTGCAACATCATACTGTTTGAGTTTCTCTAGCCCAAACCAAGGTAAGAATCAGTTGAGTGTTTAATCTGTTTTGGTTTTCATTTGAAAAGTTTAGTCCTAATTTTGTTTTGTTTACATTGTGTTGCTGCTTCTGTTTTGTCTTCGTGGTTGTTCGACTTTCGTTGTTTGGATAATCGTTGCGAATTTTAGCTTCTCGACGATGAGGTATGTTGTTGTCACCCGTTTTACATCTTGCATGTTCTTATTTTTGTCTGTAGCAGTAGATCGTTTGGCCCTGTGTTATGTGTTTGTGTAGATGATAGTTTGGTATACCTTTATTTATCGGTTGATGCATGCATGTGAACCCCATTGTTCTTTTTACCGACCTTTGTGTTATTTTTTGTTATTATCTTATGAAAGAAAGGATGGATTTTGATGTTGTTTTATGATATGGGTCTGTTACAGTAATTTTCAAGTTTAGGAATGAATAAAATTTTTTTCCCGATTTATATGTTAATTAAGATTTAATCTTTAATGTTTAATGTTTAATTTTTAATTACGATAGATCAAAAAGTAATTGTGAAGTGCTTTGTTTTTCTCTGTTTGTTAAACATTTTTGACACATTCTTCCCTTTCTATTGCAACTTCTTTGAAGTGTTTGTTTAGTTTGGTTTGGTCTATGGTATTATGTTTTTTGAGAATGAGGTTACTTATTTGAGTTTAATTTTGGGGCTAAATTTGGTTTAAAAAGTTATGCATCAGCTATTTGTAAAATTAAGGAAAAGATTGGTACTTGTTGTGGTTATATTGTTTGACTTAGGTATATTATAAAGGACAATAGGTAGTCATAATATGGTGAATTGGTTATGTAGTCCATTAGTTGGTTTGCTGAAGCAATGTGTATTTGTTTATGCATTGTGCATTTTGATTCAGTTTTAGGTTTGTTTCCATATTATAATATTATATGACATTGTAATCTGATTTGGTTATTGAAATTGCAGAAAACAACCAATCGAGATTAGTTCTGACTCATAGGAACACCCTTCCGAGCAATATACGGACAAATCGAACTCCTATGATCAGTATTCTGACAGCTCCTCTGAGCACCAGACGGATAGTTCATATGATTGGAACTCGGAAGACGGTCATCCCTTATCTCTTAAGGGTCGGGTTGAGAGAGCTTTTTGGGACACTCTGGTAACCAAGCATATAGTAAATCGGTCGGGCATAATGGTGAGTACATTTGTTTAGTAATGTGTTGATTTGAATTTGTTTGGCTATATTAAGAAACTGATTGGTTTTTACTGTAACCGTGTTTGACCATATTCTGAGATTGGTTTTTAATTTGTTTTGGATGCAGCATTAGCCAATCAGGATAGGGAAACTTATTCCTGAAGAAATCGAGTTCATAGATCGCCAATAGATCGAAGAATGAGAAATATCTTGCTGGTGCGAATTGGCGTGCTTTCATTGAGCGCAACAATGTTGAAGTTTGGGATGTAATTGATTGGCACATATCTAGTTGGCCACTTGAAATTACGGCGGAAATTCTTAGGAAGGATGGTGTTAAGAAGAGTGGGAACAAAGGGGTGAAGGAGGATGTGAAGAAGGATGTTGTGAAAAAGGATGTTGTGAAGAATGTTGGGAAGATGAAGGGTGTTGTTTAGGAGTTGCTGGTGTAATGGTACTTTGTAATGGGAGGAATGCAGAAACTTTAGGTTAACTAACTAATGGTGTAATGGTACTTTTTAATGGTATTTTGTTATATAAGTAATGCTTTAATGGTATTAAGTAATGGTATTTTGCATTTTGCTCTAATGGTCTGTAATGGGTAGTGGTTAAAAGGTATGAAACCTAACATTACCCTTTTGTGACATTAGCTCTAATGGTCTTTAATGGTAATGGGTATGTATGTTTTGTGTTTTGACTAATGTTGACATGATCCATGGTTGTATTATATTATGTTGTCCCGTCATAGAATGATAATGCTAAAGTTGAAAGTTAAATTGGAACTGTTTATTACTTTGAAACTGTATTTGCTATAAAAGTATATATTGTATGAAGAAATATTTAACCACCATTGGTATGAAACTTAGTATAAAAAACCAAATGAGTGGTTTCGTAGTACAAAAGACATTGGTTCCCCAATTAGCACAATGTGATGTAGGATTTATTATAGTTGATACGCGTATGTGTCAATGGAACTAACCAACTTTTGTTTTTTATAAGTCAAACAAATTCAATTAATGGGTACAAGGGGTACCAGAAAACTCGTGAGATTAGTTCAATACATTCCTAAGGGTTATTAACCCAGTTCTCAAATTCGACAGTTAAGTGTCTCCGTATTGAAAAGTTATATTATTTCTATGCATCAAAATTAGTTGTACTAGTTAATTTATGGAATTAGGCAACTGTGATTATGGAAATAATGTTGGATAACAGTTTTATTAAAAAATTGTTGGCATGGAACACAAGGTTAGGACATGGAACACAAGGTTAAATAAAGTTAAACCATGTAACATTGAAGGAAGCTGACACAAGAGTCAGAAATTAGACAACAATAGTAAGATAAATCATTTGAAGAAGACATCTGTGGCTACTATTGCAGCTAAGACAAATAAGATGTTAACAAGAAGAGAGCTAATGAAATGTCCCCTAAATCTGGATTTCAGTTCATCTAGCACCACCCTATTTGAAGCATCGTTGGTCCTTTCAACATGATGAGCCCTGTCAAGTAAATCTCTAACGACTTGGTGTTGGTGGGTAGTCCATTCTGGATCAACCCAGTGAAAGTAAGTACACCTCTTCATCCCATAGATCTGCACATTAAAAAAAATGAGAGTGGTTAACTATGTTAAATTTGTTTCATATAAAGTTAAAGAATAAGTTTAAGGAAAAGGAATTGTAAATAGAAAGTGTAACAAAACCTTCTACGATCCACAACCAAAGAATCTTCTTCCATAGTTTTCAAGAGGGGTGCTTATTACCAATGGAGCTTCAATATCACAATTACAGCGATATACTCCTCGTCGAGCAGCTGAAGAATTTGATGATGAAGAGGGTGACCTTTGGTAGTGGTTAGACATAGTTTGAGAATGGAAAAATGCAGTAATGGAAAAATGGAAGAAAGATGGAAGAAATAAGGGAAAAATGGAAGAACGATGGAAGAAGGTGAAGTTTTTACGGAGAGGATGTGAATGAGGGTGAATGTGTTGGCCCTTATGCTTTTATGGAGACATATATAGTTTGAAGGATTTATATAAAGTTGTTTTGAATTATTCGAAATGTTGTATTTTTGTGTTACTAGTTATTAATGTTTTTTGTATTATAAATATTAATTCTACTATTATAATGAAAATTGTAATATGATTATGATTATGATTGTTATTATAAAAAAAATATAGTAGCGTATACAATGATGAACGTATTTTAAAATGGTTTCCATAATTATATGTTACATATATGAGTAAAAATGAAAAAAAGTTGTAACAAAAAAAACGTTATTTTTGAAAAGGAAATAGTGGTAAGTATTATACTAAAAAAATTGTACTGGTTTTGATGTAGGTTTCAATAAGTTTGGTTTTCATTGACAGGAGTTGTTAGTTGTTTACTTTGACTTGGGGTTCACTGATTAGGTTTGATTTACCGTAGTACTTAGTTAGTTACTATGATTTTGTGGTTCACTGATTAGGTTTCATAGATTGGAATACTTAGTTACTTACATTGACTTTGGGGTTCACTGATTAGGTTTCATTGACTGTAGTAATAAGTTAGTGACTTTGTCTTTGTGGTTCACTGATTACGTTTCAGTAACCAGAGTACTTAGTTACTAAGTTTGAGTTTGAGGTTGAGTCATTAGGCTTCATTGATCTTTTGAAGTTAGTTACTAACTTTGAGTTTGCCGTTCACTGATTAGGTTTCATTGATTGGAGTACTTAGTTAGTTACTATGAGTTTGGGGTGCACTAATTACGTTTCATTGACCGGAGTATAGTTTTAGTTAGTTTGACTTTGAGGTTCACTAATTAGGTTTCAATGACCGGAGAAGTTAGTTAGTTACTTTGACCTTGTTGTTGAATGAGCATGTTCCATTGATCGGATTAGTTACTTAGTTACTTTGACTTTGTGGTTCACTAATTAGGTTTTAGTGACCGGAGTAGTTACTTAAAGAGTCTGAATTTGTGGATCACTGATTAGGTTTCATTGACCGGAGCAGTTAGTTAGTGAGTTTGGCATTGCCGTTCACTGATTAGGTTTCATTGATTGGAGTACTTAGTTAGTTACTATGAGTTTGGGATGCACTAATTAGGTTTCATTGACTGGAGTATAGTTTTAGTTAGTTTGACTTTGAGGTTCACTAACTATGTTTCAATGACTGGAGAAGTTAGTTAGTTACTTTGACCTTGTGGTTCAATGAGTAGGTTCGATTGACCGAATTAGTTACTTAGTTACTTTGTCTTTGTGGTTCACTAATTAGGTTTCAGTGACCGGAGTAGTTACTTAAAGAGTCTGAATTTGTGGATCACTGATTAGGTTTCATTGACCGGAGCAGTTAGTTAGTGAGTTTGACATTGTCGTTCACTGATTAGGTTTCATTGATTGGAGTACTTAGTTAGTTACTATGAGTTTGGGGTGCACTAATTAGGTTTCATTGACCGGAGAATAGTTTTAGTCAGTTTGACTTTGAGGTTCACTAATTATGTTTCAATGACTGGAGAAGTTAGTTAGTTACTTTGACCTTTTGGTTGAATGAGTAGGTTCCATTAACCAGATTAGTTACTTAGTTACTTTGTCTTTGTGGTTCACTAATTAGATTTCAGTGACCGGAGTAGTTACTTAAAGAGTCTTAATTTGTGGATCACTGATTAGGTTTCAGTGACCGGAGCAGTTAGTTAGTGAGTTTCACATTGCCGGCCACTAATTAGGTTTCATTGATTGAAGTACTCCGTTAGTTACTATGAGTTTGGGGTGCACTAATTAGGTTTCATTGACCGGAGTATAGTTTTAGTTAGTTTGACTTTGAGGTTCACTAATTAGGTTTCATTGACCGGAGTATAGTTTTAGTTAGTTTGACTTTGAGGTTCACTAATTATGTTTCAATGACCGGACAAGTTAGTTAGTTACTTTGACCTTGTGGTTCAATGAGTAGGTTCCATTGACCTGATTAGTTACTTAGTTATTTTGTCTTTGTGGTTCACTAATTAGGTTTCAGTGACCGGAGTAGTTACTAACTTTGACTTTCAGAAGTTAGTTAGTGAGTTTGACATTGAGGTTCACTAATTAGGTTTGATTTGACAGGGGAACTTAGTTAGTTAGGTTAGACCGGAATAGTTAGTTAGTTAAATTGACATTGTGGATCACTGATTAGGTTTCATTAACTGGAGTAATAAGTTAGTGAGTTTGTCTTTGTGGTTAACTGATTACGTTTCAGTAACCGGAGTACTTAGTTACTAAGTTTGAGTTTGAGGTTGAGTCATTAGGTTTCATTGATCTTTTGAAGTATGAAGTTAGTTACTAACTTTGAGTTTGCCGTTCACTGATTAGGTTTTATTGATTGGAGTACTTACTTAGTTACTATGAGTTTGTGGTTCACTAATTACGTTTCATTGACAAGAGCAGTTAGTTAGTGAGTTTGACATTGAGGTTCACTAACTACGTTTGATCTGACCGGGGAACTTACTTAGTTACTTTGACATTGGGATTGACTGACTAGGTTTGATTGACCGGAAGGTTACTATGACTTTGTGGTTCACTGATTACGTTTCATTGACTGGAGTAATAAGTTAGTGAGTTTGACTTTGAGGTTAACAAATTAGGTTTGTTTTGACCCGGGAACTTACTTAGTTACCTTGACGTTGGGTTTGATTTAGTGACATTGGGTTTGATTTAAGATGAAAACGATAAAACCGCTCTTTTTCCCCAATTAAACTTTTAGGAAAATTCGAAAATAAACAATGGCTGATTTATTCTTAAATCCGTCGATAAGAATTTAATATATTTGAAGTCCGCATTTAATGTCTATTCCTCAGTTGCATGTTACAAGGACAAGAAGTATTCACTTTTCAGAATCACATAGAGACTTTGCAGTGACATGACGCATCGTTAGGGTAGGGGCCAGCTGTAGAGTAGACGACGTGTCCATTTCACGTTGAGCAGCAGGGCATATAGGTTTTTGACCCAATGAATTAATAAAAAAAACAAATTAAAGAAGAAAAGACAAACAAGTATTAACATGTCAATATTTTAAAAATAGAAGGCTTAAATATGTATTCTGCCCCTGCAAATATCACCATAATCCAGTTATACCCCTGTAAAAATAAAAACTTTAAAATTACCCTTGCAAATATAAATCGCTTACGGTTATGCCCCTCGGTCAGCTTCCCATCCAAAAAAGTAATTTAAATAAGGTTTAAATATATGTTCTGCCCCTGCAAATATCACCATAATCCAGTTATGCCCCTGCAAATATCAGCATAATAGAAATATTAAAGATTTTGACAGGGGCATAACTGGATTATAGTGATATTTGCAGGGGCATAACTGGATTATGGTGATATTTGCAGGGGTAAAACATATATTTAAACCTTATATAAATTATTTTTTTGGATGAGAAACTGACCGAGGGGCATAACCGTAAGCGATTTATATTTGCAAGGGTAATTTTAAAGTTTTTATTTTTATAGGAGTATAACTGGATTATGGTGATATTTGCTGGGGCAAAACATATATTTAAGCCAAAAAAGAATTGAAGGTTTAACTTTGACAAACGTTGTCGTAAGACGACATCGTTTCAATGATGTTTTAGTGCTGACTATATTTTGACTTTAACCTACATTGATTGTTATAAAAAATAAATAAAAAATACATTCCTTAAAATTTAGAGTTGTTGCCAGAGTTGTTAACATTTATAAACGATTAGTTGCGAAAGTACCACGTTTTAACAATTGAAAAAAAAAATTAATTAACAAAAAAATGTAAACATTTATTAAGCAAAACACAATGAATTTAAGGATGTGGTTGGCTTCCACCAACTTATGGAACATTTAATATAGTTATCTGTTCATAGTGTAGGTTATATAGAACATTGTCCAAGTAAAAATTGCAAACATTACAAACCAAGAATGGCTTCTTCTTCAAATAACAATATTGGCCATGTGGTTTTCAATGGTAGGAAAAATGGTTTATACAGATCATGGATAGATTGCTACGCTCAAGTTAACGGTTTTAAAGAAGGAGTAGTTCGCGTCTATGATAGTTACGGGGAGGCTGAACTTGTTTGGGAAATTTTTTTGAAAATTCCGACTAAGTTGGTTAGATCAAAGTTGCAAATTGAGGGATGCTTAGGCAAAAGTTCCTCCCACCTTGATGATATTTTGAGTACAATTAGCAACTCTTATGGTACAGTCCATTCTATTATCTTCATTATTTTTAGTAAATTATAATATTTTGTGTAATCCTATTTATACATGTTATTAATAATTGTTTAACTTTTTTTTATAAGGAACAACTACTGAAGCTACTCTTGGACCTCCTAACGATTCACTAATGAATCTTCGTATGCAAAAGTGGCTCTCCCAAGCTTGCATTATAATGAGAATACATCAACCCTTTTATACATTACATGATAAAATTGTGATTCACAGAAAGGATTATTTTAAATTTCGATGTTCTCTAACAACGGATGCAATAGGAAGACCACCAGTCTCTATGGGTAGGTATGCGCCCACTGAGGAACAAGCCCGTGAAGACGTTGCAGTGTTAATGCTAAGGAGGCTTTTATCGTCTACTGGTAAAAAATTAGGTGACTACAATAGCCATAATGTCGACCTACTTGAAGATCAACTGAAAAAAGCTTTGGAATCAAATGTGGAACTTAGGATGGAAAATGCAACCCTATTGATAGAGGTTGAGTTGCTTACGAAAAAATTGAATGAGAAATAGTTTTATTTATTTACGTATTTGTAGTTTTAATTTAAAGGATGGTGTTGTTTGTTTTTTGATTTGTTATTAGGTAAGGTAGTTTAGTTCGTCTTAAACTTTATGTATTTTAAATTTAAGGCAAAATACCTCTCCAGGTCCCTTAACTTATTTATTTGTAACAAATAGGTCCCTTAACTTTTTTTCTAACGAATAAGTCCCTTAACTCATTTATTTGTAACAAATAGGTCCCTTAACTTTTTTTGTAACGCATAGGTCCCTTAACTTTTAAAAACGTAACACTATTGCCCCTTTTAACTCATTTAAGGGAGAGATTTTAAAGAGCAACGATGTTACGTTTTTAAAAGTTAAGGGACCTATGTGTTATAAAATATAAAGTTAAGGGACCTATGCGTTACAAAAAAAAGTTAAGGGACCTATTCGTACAAATAAGTAAGTTAAGGGACCTATGTGTTACAAAAAAAAGTTAAGGGACCTATTCGTTACAAATAAATAAGTTAAGGGACCCCGGGAGATATTTTGCCTAAATTTAATGTATTTGTGTTATGTTTCCTATTTTATTACTTTTGCCAACGAATGTACTTCCTTTTGTAACTAAATATAATATAATATATGAATTAGAATTTGAACAGAAAAAAAATATATATCTTACAATGGGATCATATAAGACAAAGGTATTTAACTAATAAAAATTTGGATTGGTAAAATAAAACTTTATTCAAACACAATATAGCCGTTTGGACCTTGGGCGTGGGTCACGAATATTTCCTCATTTTATCATTAGCCTGTTTCTTAAGACTGATGTATTTCTGCTGCATGGATTGCATGCATAAAAGTGTCACGTTGGCAGCATAGTCGCTACTGCCCATATATTAGTCAACTTCTTTGACATGAAGGATTGAGCTCTCTCCCTGCTGCCAATGCTGCAATAATGACAATACTAAAAAAAGACTAAAACCATTTTGTCTAAATCCTTACATCTATTAATACTTCTTCCCAGTTCATAGTCATCAAACTTGCAGTGGAAAAAACTTGTAAAGACTACCCATTCGAAGCTTCTAATATGTCCGTCCAAGAAGAACAAGCTTCCAATGGAAAGTCATCATCTCTTGAGTTAGGCACCAAGTTAGCTGAATACGTGAACAAGAAGGACTTTGCTGAATATTTGATAACTGTTAAGGAAAACACAATGTATCTCAAAAATGTGTTGGCCAACTTGAATGTGAGTTTTACAATAATGCAAGTAAATATTCTTTTTTTTTAAAAGAATCATTCAAAGACTGAAGTTTATATTGATATCTCAAAAAAAGTTATTTACGTTCTAAATCTTAGTTTTACATTGATGTTAATAGTTTATTTTTTTCCCTTAACATTAATCACTGAAATAACATATTTTATTTTGATTAAACAAACTATTTCTTTCAGGATCTTAAAGAGCAATATGTTAAGTTGGAGTTAAACCAACTTGAGGACAAACAAGCTATTAAGGTTAACTACTATTTTTTTGAACCTAGTTACTTTGTATTTACTTTGAACTTAGACACTGATTTTACAAAAAAATTTAAAACGTTTATAAACATTTTGTGTATGAACAGGAACTTAATGAAAAGGTTGCTCATGTATTATTAGAGACAAGTGTTATTAAGGGTGGTATAAATCATATAGAGGGTAAGCTCCCAGATAAGGATGCAGTTCCTAACAAACCAGATTTTGTATTTGCTGGGCTAGATAATGAAGCCTTAGGAACCAACAATGCTGTTCCTAACCATGTTGACGATTTAAACTTCTTCCATAACCTGTTAGAAGTTCCTGATACGTTAGAAAGGAACATTAACATTGAAGGACCATCTTTTGTGAAAAAAAGACCTAACATTCCATCATCTTGGTCTCAAGGAGGTAAGACAACAAGTCTTAACATTGTTGACCTTGACCCTGTTGGTGGTGGAAGTGAGTATAGAAGAAGGTTAACTACAAAGGTACTAATCCATGAATGAATTAATATATATGTTTGCCTATAAATTGTTAATAGTTGTAGTGTTGTATTTGTATTGGTTATTAATAAAGGCCTTTATATGTATAGAAGGAGCCTACTACAAAGCTAGCCAAAAAACTGTTCGAAACTCCCCCAACAATCAAAACTGCTGAGAATGAAGATGATGATGGTTTGTTACAGCTAGATTTTTCTTCAAGGAAGAGATCTCGTGGTAGTGGCAGCACTTCAGGGACAAAAAAACGTTCTATTGTGCCCAAGGTGACTATATGTTTCCCTTGTTATTACAACTAATCATTCATTGATGAATATGATATTGTTTATGATCACCTTAAGTTTGGTTTATGATGGTTATGTTGTTGTTCAAATTTTTCTAGGGAGCTTTGCTTATGTTCGACCAA
Organism: Astragalus glycyphyllos; assembly: GCA_963573325.1. Taxonomy (NCBI): domain Eukaryota; kingdom Viridiplantae; phylum Streptophyta; class Magnoliopsida; order Fabales; family Fabaceae; genus Astragalus; species Astragalus glycyphyllos. The sequence goes on from OY754308.1 coordinate 23,934,017, forward strand.
CTAGGGACATGCACTTGTCAACTTGTGAAGCTCAGACATGTGTTTACGTGTGGCAGACTAATGGGCAATTAGAGTAAGCATATATAATGACAACGTATTTGATTTCATTTTTTATTGATATTGGTTTTAATTATTATTAACACATGTGTATGTTTATAAACATTTTCAGTGAAGTTTTAATTAGATCTGGTCACATGTCACTAACCAGGAGAGATTTTCACTGTCTCCTACTAGGAAAATTTGTCACCCCAGAGGTGTTTGTGTGGGATAAATCTTGCTTCCAAATTATAAATATTTAATAACATATATTTAACTATTGTTACTTACACATTTGTTTACAACCTTTAGGTCATCACATTAGCTTGCGAAAAAATTCGCTGAGTTCAAAGCAAAAAAGATGAAGGCATGAGTTTGTGGGTTTTACCACCAAGTTTTACGGTAACTAGTCTACACCTAATCTTGTTAACCACAATACCATCTTCTATCATGTAATAAGATATTCACAAATATTATGCAGACAAGCATATTTAGTCTTGGAAGCACTTTGCACGATTTGATGGCTAACTATGAAAGGGCAGGGTGGATGGAGCCGACCACTCAACTTAAATTTGTTAGTAACAAAACTAGTCACTAGTAGTTATTTACTGTGTATACAATATAATGTCCTAGGTTAGTAACAAAACTAGTCACTAGTAGTTGTTTAACAAAGTTGTGTTTACCATTTTCAGATCTACATACCAATTAACACAAACATCAGTCATTGGTTTTTGATGGTTATCTCATTAGATAACCAGAAAATTTACCACATTGACACTAATTATGGTGTAGAAGATTTCATGGGTCGTATACAGATTATTAAGGAAGTGGTAATTTTAATTACTTAGTCCATTTTATTACTTTGAATTTACTTTTTAATGTTATGATACACATTATATAAAGTTACATTTTTTGGGTTTAGGCTGCAATTGTTGCGCAGATGGTGAACCATCCTGATTACGCAACATGCTTTGGTTATAAGCCAAAAAATTTCGGTTCATGGACTATTGAAGATGCAAAGGGAATTCCAAACTTTGGAAATAGGTATGTTAAGCTAGTTAAACTAAATGGAAGTGCTGGTCATATTTTAATTTACTTAAACTTAATGTTTCATTTTTCTTTCTCAGTCAGAGAGTTGGATTGTGGTTGCTCGAGTGGCTTTCAAAAGAACATGAATTTACGGCCAACATGTTTGGAATGGTAAGATGAAATTCATTCAGACTCTTAACGTTATACATCAATTATCAACATAGAACAAACAGCTTTTTTCAATTTCAATAGATTAATGACAATCATGTTCGAATGAGGGCTATATGTGATATCATTTTGGGCTTGCACAATGAAATTCTTGAAGAAATTATGTCAAAGGCTGATGCGTATGATGGATCCTTCTATATTTGACTAACTGAAGACTTGTCTTATTTAAACTCAATCATTTACTGTTATATTTGTTTGACGTGTGTTATGAAGTATGAATTTTGTTGGCTGTTTAGCATTATGCTATGCTTATTTTGTGAACCCTTCTTTTGTGTATCTTGGATGTATTGATGGTGGCTCATTTTTGGAGTTCACTAAATCGGAACCTATTATTAAGATTGGCCTTGTAGCCGTTTAATTAATTTTTGTATTAAAATGTTAAAGTATATGTTGATGGGAACGTAGAGCACAAAGGTGTTCATTATATATTCATTATATGTCACTCAGGAATATTCCTTCTTACACTCAATATTTTTGGGTCTATATCCATTGTGGCCCATTTGCACCATATAAGACAGCTGGTGTTCATTGTGGTATTATCAAAACAACTACCTTCCCAAAATTTCGGTTCATGCATTCAATGTCCAGTGACTCCTTCCTTTGTCATCTCTTTATGGCGACTTTCCTCTCTTCCTAGTTGTGGTTTGGTTCATTCACGGTGGTTTATTACCGTAGAACGGTGGTTTGCACGGTGGCTGACAGTCGTTTATGAACAGACGAGGGTGCTTTACGGTGGTTTTCACAAAAAAAAGTCGGCTTGCTCATCCTTTACCAAACGTGAGTTACCCTTACCAAATTGTAACTGCCATTATCACTGGTTATCAAAATGTTGTTAATAACAAATTATTTGTATTTACCATAAGTAACGATGTATAATAGAAACTAGTATTGTTGAAAAATGTTTTAGTTTTACAATGCTTTCCATTTTTGCCCTTCATACGACCAAACATTAGTAACGACAAATGATAGAAACTAGTATTAATGAAACTAGTTATAGTTTTGACAGTTAATTAGTTCTTAGGTACCTGCTTGTTTGATTTCAATTAGATTGATTAATTAACAAACACTTTTATACTTAACAAACTCTTCTATATCTATTCTGTACAAAATATAGAGACTCACACAAGAGCAACATTAAAAAAAAACTATTGAAAAATGTTTGTAGTCTTAATGACAAATGTTTGTTTCAATAACAGATTATCATGGCTAACAACGATTTTCTTGCTGCAATTCGTGTCTATACCGTAAGTTCAATGCTGTCTTTCAACTTTTTTTTTTAATTCTCCTACAAAGAACACTATTGTTAATTTATTGTTTCATATCCTATAACAGCCGTTGGTATGTGTTCCACTGGCATTTTACGACACCTATGGAGCCACTCTACCAAATACACTTACGATGGAGGACCAGTTTGGGAACACCTTCTATGGAAAAATGTTCAAGCACGCTGAGAAAGTTGTCTACTTACAGACTGATGTCAAAAAACTTCTGCGTGCCTATTCATATAAAAGGTTTGCTATTGTCCGGCTAACATACAAATCCAATGGAAACTTCAACTTGTTTGTTCCAGATTCGACAAACTACTGGAAAGAACACAGCCCCATTCCTAACTTGTTACCATATGCTTATGAGGGTACTATTGGCTGGGATCATGATTTTGATTGTGATACTTGCGTCAACCATGATGCTAACAATGCAGCTGAAATTGATGCTTATGATGACTATTCTATCGAATACAACTCCTCCGCTAGTGACAGTGATGACTGACGATACATTCCACTATTACCTAGCGACTTTGAAGGACCGGTCGTATACTCAAGGAGTACTGGTGAAGACACTGACTGAATTTGAAGATTTGAAGAATTCAAGATGAAACATATGTTCTTCTTTTGGATCCTGTTACTATTACTTTCTGTCAAATGGTTTGAATCGTTGTACTAATTGCCTACAAACTAGTTGTTGGTTCTCTAGTAGTTTATGTTAAGCTTTTTCTGTCTATGTTAAATTTCAAAACTTGCCTACTATGTTAATTAAAAGTTCAGTAATCATGGATTTCTAATTTTTTATCCAAAACTTGTGGAAAGCCCTAATTAGCACCAAAGAATTTATACGAATTTCGTATCAACGCCAAACTAATTGGTGATAACTACCAATTAATTATACTAATATCGTAAAAACCCCAAACTATTTTGTTTCAACAACAAACATATGAAATCCTTGTCATACCAATTATACTCATTTAGTAAAAACAAATTCAAATATAACAATCTAAGACAAACACATATCGTCTCAAATATCCTAACCAATCATAACATACATAACTACCCCAAGTATCAACACAATTCCTTCAAATAAAATTTTTTACGTAACCAACAGGTAGACAACAAGGTCTTCTACACCAATGCTTCTCTTCGTCCCTGGCATATGATAAAAAAATAAGTATTAATCATGGACTGAATAAATTTACATGTAAAACCAAATATATCTTCTGGTAGTTACTTACATGAAATACAGTTACTATTCATCATATGATCTTCACTAATCTTCATTCATATGACTGAAATATCATTAAAAAACACATACATAATACATCAATTAAAAATTAACAATTCAGATTAAATTGAAATCTAAGTTTAACTTAATTAACATATAACTTACCATATCAATGTCAAATTCATCACTATCCATCGAATCATCAACAAAACCGAAAGAAGGAACATCAGACTCCTGTGTAAATTGAACCGCGGTATGCATATGACATGACCTACGGTTATGCCCTTTTTTGCCATAAGAACTACAAGTTGCTTTCTTTTGGGGGTTTTGTTTGGGTTTTTCTTAGACAACCGAGTAATACCGCATCCCTTAGTCCTAGCTTGAACTGGATTCTTTATGGTACCATCCTTATATGGATCAGGAGTCGGAATATTTGTCTCTTCCCCTCTTCCGACACCTTCAAAAAAACTCGTATATATACCAATCAACTCAAGAAGCTTACGAATAAATTCTGGCCGACCAGATTCAACTGCTACTGTAGCCATCCTTTTAAAACGCTCAACTATTCCAACATAAGTGCTTAACATATCACGATCACGACGGACACACTTGTTACTAGATGGAAACATCAAACCATCCTTAGCACCCTTTGACCATCTTTTAAAAACCAGGCATTCAGGTATTTGTTTAATACCCAAATACAACAACACATATACTATGTGTTCACACGGATACCAAATGATTCAAACCTTAGACAACAACATTTAAATTCCAGACCCACCTCACAAAAAGAAACCTCCCATTGCATACCTTCTTTGTCATACCTACAAACCTTATATAAAAACACAGACCCATTGTTTGTGCTACCACCAACAAAACAGTTGCAAGCTCTTTGTAGAACTTGTCGAAATATCTTACGTATCTCCTTTGTGAATAGAACGGCCTCCGATTTTTCAAGCCATCGGTACTGAGTTTGAATCACAGGTTCAATGTATGATGCTGACGCATAGTCAACTTCAAACTCTATATATCTCATCTACTCAACCCATCGAAAATAATGTTTTACAAAATCCAACAAATTACTTAGGACGGACACATACTTCCCAAACTTAGAGTTTAGGCCTTCACACCTAGAAGTTGTTCTAAAACCAGCAAAAAAATTACCTTGGATGCAGCTAGTGGCTCACATTGTTCTCCTATCATACAAATCTAAAACCCACGAATTTTCCTCCAGACCAAACTCTTCAACCATTTCTTCCCATTTCCGATTAAACTCAACAACATCCATATCACCAAACATACAACGTTTAAGCTTCGATACAAACTGCGCGTTCTTTACATTTGTGGTTGCATTTCTTAACAAATGCCAAGCACAAAGACGATGATGAGCTGTTGGAAACACTTTAGCAATCGCATTTTTCATTCGAACGTCACCATCTGTAATAACCGAAACAAGACTTTTACCCCCCATTACTTCTAAAAATTGTTCCAACATCCAGATATAAGTAACTTCACTTTCATCTCCAACAATACCTGCTGCAAATACAATGCTCTGGTTGTGATGATTGACACCAGAAAATACTACAAATGGTGTCAAGTACTTAACCTTTTTATATGTCGCATCAAAAGCTAGTACATCACCAAAAACAGAATAATCCATACGACTGATCCCATCACACCAAAATAGATTCTTCAAGTGGTCTTCATCTACAGTATGCCTAAAAAACATGTTACTATCATCTGCGCACATCCCAGCCAAATAATCCATTGCAGCCTTTGCGTCTGAAAAATGAGTTCTCTTGTGTTTAACTTGCTAATTATACATGTCTCACTTCAAATACCCAACTTTCTCAAAACCTCCGGACTGTTCAGCAACATATCCATATATGTGTGAAGTCTTAATACCAGCATCCCTCATCAAAATCATTTGGTATTTGTCATACTCACTCATTTTCCTATGTGCAGGTAGCATCCCTTTGAAATTGTCATCTAGAAATGAATGGTTGTGAACATCATACAGCTTTTTTATGTACCACCTACCACTTCCTGATTCAACATGTACTTGGACTTTTGCTTGGCACCCACAACGTGAATTTGGCCTTGATGCACGCTTTTTTACCCCTGTAGTACTGGTTCTTTCAACTCTAACTCCTTCACGATGGAAAGCAAAGGTCTGTTGTAGTATCTCACCATTACAACTCCTAACAATCCTACACTTCCTCGCTGCAAAACCATGTTTACTAGCATACCAATTGTAAAACATGAATGCAATGTTAAGATCACTAAAGTGATACTTTGTTACTTCTTCACCACTAAGATCTTCAAACTTAATTCTCATCAGATCCTCTAAATTATTGACCGCATAATCTTGTCTCAAATTACCTTCAACTTCATGTTCACTCTGTTCGTCTTTGTTATCCTCTACATTAATGTCTTCATCATCAGATGCAGAAGAAGAAGAATAAATAATCTGTGTCATTCAAACATAAAATTAAAACATATCAATACACAACACAAACAAAGCATCAACAAACATTACTTCAACTGGCTTCTTTGCTATCAATTACCTCTGTGTCATAATGCTCATTGTCCTCCAAATCATTACAAGCAACTTGACGTGAACAACATCCTTCACCGGCCATTCTATCACAAGCAAAAACCATTAACATAATTTCACCTCAATCCACCATATCATTTCATCTCAATCCACCAGTAACATAAAATTAAAGTTTAGTTAACAACATATTCACGGTTTCCTTTTTGTTTTATAAATTACCAATTTTCTTAACCAAAAAACATTACTTTACCCTTTCATTCCTAATACAACTTTAACTAACAACATATTCACGGTTTCCTTTAATGCCAAATACCAGTATATTTTCAAAAATACATTCCTATACCAACAACATCTGTACAGAAACAACATAACTCAAATTTCAACAAACTCTACAGCACTCACAGCAACCCTACAATTTACAGCGCTTTAGACAATATTAAAAAAATCCTTAATGCAAAAAATAAGTTTCGGAATGATTAATTCGTACCTTCTAACTGATAAACCTACTAGATCTACTCTTTCTTCACGTCATTCTGCATCTCCAAATATAAACCACGAACAACTTCCTCTTCTTACTCTTCCTCTTCGTAGCCTTCTGTAACTCCTTCTTCTATGCCATTCTTTAACAACTTCAGTTAATGCTTTCAAAATTTTTCGTATCTAGAACAGCCAACGAAAAAATAACAATTTCGATTTTTCGTATCTTCAACAACTTCAATTTAAGCCTTCTGTAAGACTTTCTTTAGTTTTGAACTTAGGCAAAATAAGGTTTTCGATTTTTAGTTTCATTAACAGAGACAAGACAAACATAATAAATAAAAAAACAATTAAAAAGGGTCAACTTTACTGTTTTCTAGTCATAAATGTGTCAGGAATATTACAACTGGTGTGGGGCTTCCATTGTAAATATTAACTTCATTTGGGCCTGAGCAAAAATTCCTTATAAACGGGTTACAACAAATTCGACGGTAAAGTTAGTTTCTGGAACACGACTGGACCACCTTTTGTACAATACACAAAAACTCCCATTTGTGCAACTTAAAAGCCACATTTATTTCACCAAGAAATTCATTATAAGAATCAAATTGTGACAAAACGACAATCCAAAATACTATATGTTCCGGAATGGGCCGAAGCACATTCCAGTGACTCTACTTGGACCGGCCCAGCAATAAAGGGGCAAAGGAGCAGAGAACCGGATCAACGGCCCCGATTGGTCCGTACGCATAGATCCAACGCTCGAGGATCGCCCACCAACGCTATAAAAGCATTAATGGCGTCAGTTGTCAGGTACACACTATTCATTGAGACCTATACTCTGCTCGTTCGCTCCTAACTTGGGCGTTGGAGTGTCTTTGCAGGTACACCCGCCCCCTGAAGCGGAGCTCGGAGCACGACCAGAAGAACATCAGAGATCTGATACCTGTGAAACAGCGGTCAAGCATACTAGGGGTCAGATCATTTGGCGACCACAGTGGGAGCCCGCGCGCTTTCCACCAATCCTGAAGATGCCCCCGAAGGTACCTTGAGGCCGACCAAAGGCCATGGCTCGTTTACAAAGTGTGGCCGAGATCCCAACTAGACCACCACCAGCGGGTGTTGAAGGCAACAACACCGTCCCTGCACAGCCAGTCACAGTAGAACTTCCTGCCGACCTGATCCAAGAGCTGCGAGAACTACTGCACGACCGAAACCAGGCTCTAAATCGCAATAATGACCGCCTCACGCAATTAGAAGATCAGATCGCCTCGAGGCGAGCACACACGGCCCTAGAGCAGCGACCTCATAATGAGGGCACTTCGGCCGTGCGAGCACGCCCTTCAAGGCCTCATCGATCGCCTCAGCAAAGGCAGCTGGTCCATCGATCTCCACCCCCGAGGAGGGGAATAGGAGGAGCGGCCACCCCGCCGAGAAAGACTCCATCCACATCTGATTACACTTACTGGCCTGAAGAATCATCACACGAAGGTTCCTCTCGTAGTTCGACCAGTTCACCTACTCATTCTCGAAGCCGATCTAACGAGCGATACTCATATCGGTCGAAAGATTATTCCAACAACCACGGTCGTGGAGCAAGCTACCCAAAAAAGCGACTGTGCCGTCAAAATAAGAGGGATACCAGCCTTGGACCATATACGAGAGAAAAAATGAGTTTCGCATCCCACGCTCGTTGGAAAAGCCTCCGACCGACCTTAAGATGTACAACGACATGAAAGATCCGGACGCCCATTTAAAGCACTTTGATATTATGATGAAATATTGCGGAGCGCCCGGACCTGTAAAATGCAAAATCTTCCCCTTACTCTAGAAGGGTCGGCGTTGGAATGGTTCACCGAGCTAAAGCCCAACACCATTTCATCTTGGGAGCAGATGGCTAGGGTGTCCACCGCCCACTTTACGACCTCCAGGATCAAGCCAAAATCTCAGGACGTTTTGATCGCCATCAGACAAGGCCCGCGTGAGTCTTTGAGAAGTTATGTCGAAAGATTCAATCGAGAAGCCGATCAAGTCAGAAACTTGGACGATAATCAGAGGTTATTCTTCTTGAGAACGGGCCTCTTAAGAGGAAGTCGTTTTGAAGTGGAGGTGGGACTCCACATTCCCAGGGACCTAGAGACGTTCCTAAGGCGATCCCAAAGGTTCATGAATTATGAGGAGAGAACGACCGCTATTGAAGCTGCTGAGGCGGGCATGAACCAACACTCGCGATCAGAAAAAGATATGAAGGCAAAAGAAGAGTGCGCCAATAACCGCCCGACCAGGGAAGGTAGGATCAAGAGATTCCCTGAACGCACTAAGCTAAATACCTCGTACGCGAACATTTTAGCGGAGTGTGCCAACGCGAAATTCAGAGATGCTAAACCACCGGAACCCCTCGTGCTCAAAGACGGGCTGCGTCCCTCGAAAAAATATTGTAGGTATCACATGAGTAACCGGCATGACACAAACAACTGCGTGGCCCTTAAACATGATGTGGAAGCTCTAATCCGAAGAGGGAAGTTGACTCAGTACGTAAAAAGAGATCATGCGGAAGCACGAGAAGAGAGGAAGGTTACCCGTTCTCCTAGAAGGGGAAAAGCAGAAGCAGATGAGACGATCAAAGTCGTAGAAGAGGACGACGATGAAGATAATAGCATGGGCGCTAGGAAGTCGAAGGGAAGATCGGTCGCTATGGTCATATCCGAAGGAATACCCACGGACGCCTCGACTAACAGATCGATCAAAAGAAGATGGGACGAGATCATGAGTGTCGCCTCGATCTCCACTCCACGGCCGCCTTCCATACGACCATCCATTTCCTTTGGAGACGAGGATCTCATCGACGGAACGCCCAACTACGAAGTACCTTTGGTGATCGTCGCAGTAATGGCGAACATGGATGTTAGGCGAATATTAGTGGACCAAGGTAGTTCAGCAGATATAATATTCGAAGACCTATTGGACGCGTTGAAGATTTCAAACGACGACCTAAGGCCATACAGAGGAACAGTTCTCACCGGGTTCAATGGTGCCTCGACAACTCCTATAGGACGGCTAGAGCTGATGGTGACCTTTGAAGATGATACTGAAGAAAATCCCCTCTGCAGGATGGTCAAAGGGGATTTCATCGTTTTACCGTGCAAATCGGTCTATCAGTGTATCATTGGGCGGCCAACCCTTGCCCGTTTAGAAGCAGTTCTGTCAACCGTCCATCTGAAGATGAAGTTCTACACCAAGTCTGGGGAGGTCGCAACTGTCCCAGCTGACTTACTATTCGCAAAGCGAGCATTCCTCCTGGGACTAAAGGAAAAAGGTAAAAAAGTAGCAAGAGAAATAGAAGAAGCAATGAAAAGCAGCGGACAGGTAAATTTGGCAGATCTTGATGCTCGTTATGACCCAGATAATGAGGAAGATGAAGGAGACGACCTTTTGACCAAAGAATTGAAGAACAGAATCAAGCGACCGGAGCCAGATGGAGAGTTTTGTCACGTGCAACTAGGGGACGACCCAAAGAAGACAATCAAGATTGGAAAGAATCTCTCCCCTAAGACTCAAGACGAGCTCGTCCAATGCCTAAAAGATCACGCGGATCTGTTTACCTGGAACGCGGCGGACATGCCCGGAATTCCCCCGCAAGTGGCATGCCATCACTTAGCAGTCAACCCAAGAGCGAAATGGGTTGCTCAAATGAGGAGAGTTCAGAAAGAAGAGAAGGCGCGAGTAGCGTCCAAGGCTGTTGAGGACTTGCTCGAGGCAAACTTCATAAAAGAAATAAAATACACCACATGGCTGTCTAATGTCGTCCTGGTTAAGAAGGCAAACGGCAAATGGAGAATGTGCGTAGACTATACTGACCTCAACCGAGCGTGCCCGAAGGATGCTTTCCCTGTCCTCAGTGTTGATCGTCTGGTCGATAATGCGAGTGGATACAAAATCTTGTCCTTCCTGGACGCCTATTCTGGGTACAATCAAATTGCCATGCATCCACCAGATCAGGAGAAGACCGCATTCATGACGGACAGGGGAAATTTCTGTTATAGAGTTATGCCTTTTGGGCTGAAGAACGCTGGAGCGACCTACCAGCGCATGATGAACAAAGTTTTTCACGATCAGATAGGGAAGATGGTGGAAATATACCTGGATGATATGATTATCAAGAGCAAGCAAGATCAAACACACATAGATGACTTAAGAGAAGTGTTCAAAGAAGTCAGAAAAAATTCGTTGAGATTCAACCCAGAAAAGTGTACCTTTGGGGTAAGGGCGGGCAAATTTCTTGGATTCTACCTCACCGAAAGAGGGATTGAAGCCAACCCAGACAAATGTCGAGCAATGACTGAGATGAAGCCGCCAACGACCAAGAAAGAAATATAGAAACTAAATGGCATGATTGCCGCTCTCTCACGATTTGTGTCCAAAGCCGCAAACAAATCCTTATCTTTATTCAGGCTGTTGAAGAAAGAAATCGCGTTCGACTGGACGCGCGAATGCGACCAAGCCCTCGAACAACTTAAGGCGGCCTTGGCAGAACCACTGATTTTGACCACTCCTAAGCCCGGGTACGAGAAGAAGGAACGAAGCAAAACCCGATCTACTTCGTTAGTAAGGTACTACAGGGGCCGGAGCTTAGATATCAAAAAATTGAGAAGTTGGCTTTAGCTCTAGTCGTGTCTGCTCGAAGATTGAGGCCATTTTTTGTAGCCCACCAGGTCGCTCTGCGAACCGACCAACTGATTAGACCTGATCTGACGGGAAGAATGATCAAGTGGGCTGTAGACCTATCCGAATTTGGAATCAAATACGAACCTAGGTCGACCATTAAGGGACAAGTCTTGGCCTACTTTATTGCAGAATTGTCTACATGAGCGGAAGGGTTGATGGGTCGTCAAACGGCAAGGGCAGCGGAGCTGGCTTGATCCTTGAGAATGAGCAAGGAACGACTATCGAGGTCTCCTTGGCTTTCTCTTTTCCAACGTCTAACAATCAGGCTGAATACGAGGCTTGTTTGGCTGGGTTGTTCCTCGCTCTGGAATTCAACGTGAAGAAGGTAGAACTCCGATCAGACTCGTTGTTAGCGGTATCCCAGATCAAAGACATCTTTTCGGCCAAAGACGAGATCCTCCAGAGATACCTCGCAAAAGTCAAGGAGTTGATGTAGAAACTCGAATACGCCGAAGTCAGGCACATCCGTAGAGCAGAGAACGCTAGGGCGGACATCTTATCCGAGCTCGCAAGTACGAAGAACCCTGGCAACCACCGAAGTGTGATACAAAAAGTTCTATCTCAACCAAGCGTAAGGCTGGAGGCCACATTGGGAGCAGATGTGTGTAAAATTGACTCAGCCCAAACCTGGATCGACCCCATTTTTAACTACATAAAGGATGGGGAAGAACCTGTGGACCCTAAAGAAGCTGCGCTCGTTCGAAAACGAGCAACATCCTACTCGATCATAAACGAGCAGCTCTATAGAAAGGGATTCACTATGCCCTTGCTCAAGTGCCTACTTCCAACAGAAGCAAACTACGTAGTAAAGGAGATCCACGATGGCATCTGTGGGAATCATATGGGTTCGCGAGCGCTGGCAAAAAAGGCATTAAGGGCGGGCTATTATTGGCCGACCATGGATGCGGACGCAAGAGACCTAGTGAAGAAATGTGACAAGTGCCAGAGGCATGCCGACGTTCACATTGCACCTCCAACCGAGCTCAATAGTTTGACCGCCCCATGACCATTCTCATTGTGGGGTATTGACTTGTTAGGACCTTTCTCACTCGCCCCTGGTCAGCTGAACTTTCTGATTGTCGCCATTGACTACTTCACCAAGTTGATTGAGGCCGAGCCACTAGCTACGATTACTTCAAGGAATTGCCTCGAGTTCGTCCGAAAGAACATCTTGGTGCGGTTTGGGATCCCCGAGGTCGTTGTCTCGGATAACGGCACACAGTTAACCGACCGAAACTTTCAAGAAGGATTAGCGGAACTAGGCGTTAAACAGGGTTTTACGTCAGTCGAACACCCGCAAACGAACGGGCAGGCAGAAGCAGCCAAAAGAGTCTGGCGCGCGGGCTCCCACTGTGGTCGACCATCAAGGGACAAGTCTTGGCCGACTTTATTGCAGAATTGACTACAAGAGCGGAGGACCAGGTCCACGACGTATGGACGCTGCATGTTGATGGGTCGTCCAACGGCAAGGGCAGCAGAGCTGGCTTGATCCTTGAGAACGAGCAAGGAACGACTATCGAGGTCTCCTAGGCTTTCTCTTTTCCAACGTCTAACAATCAGGCTGAATACGAGGCTTGTTTGGCTGGGTTGTTGCTCGCTCTGGAATTCAATGTGAAGAAGGTAGAACTCCGATCAGACTCGTTGTTAGCGGTATCCCAGATCAAAGACATCATTTCGGCCAAAGACGAGATCCTCCAGAGATACCTCGCAAAAGTCAAGGAGTTGATGTAGAAATTCGAATACGCCGAAGTCAGGCACATCCGTAGAGCAGAGAACGCTAGGGCGGACATCTTATCCAAGCTCGCAATTACGAAGAACCCTGGCAACCACCGAAGTGTGATACAAAAAGTTCTATCTCAACCAACCGTAAGGCTGGAGGCCACATTGGGAGCAGATGTGTGTAAAATTGACTCAGCCCAAACCTGGATCGACCCCATTTTTACCTACATAAAGGATGGGGAAGAACCTGTGGACCCTAAAGAAGCTGCACTCGTTCGAAAACGAGCGACATCCTACTCGATCATAAACGAGCAGCTCTATAGAAGGGGATTCACTATGCCCTTGCTCAAGTGCTTACTTCCAACAGAAGCAAACTACGTACTAAAGGAGATCCACGAAGGCATCTGTGGGAATCATATGGGTTCGCGAGTGCTGGCGAAAAAGGTGTTAAGGGCGAGCTATTATTGGCCGACCATGGATACGGACGCAAGAGACCTAGTGAAGAAATGTGACAAGTGCCAGAGGCATGCCGACGTTCACATTGCACCTCCAACAGAGCTCAACAGTTTGACCGCCCCATGGCCATTCTCATGGTGGCGTATTGACTTGTTAGGACCTTTCTCACTCGCCCTTGGTCAGCTGAAGTTTCTGATCGTCGCGATTGACTACTTCACCAAGTGGATTGAGGGCTAGCCACTAGCTACGATTACTTCAAGGAATTGCCTCAAGTTCGTCCGAAAGAACATCTTGGTGCGGTTTGGGATCCCCGAGGTCGTTGTCTGGGAGAACGGCACACAGTTAACCGACCGAAACTTTCAAGAAGGATTAGCGGAACTAGGCGTTAAACAGGGTTTTACGTCAGTCGAACACCCGCAAACGAACGGGCAGGCAGAAGCAGCCAAAAGAGTCTAGCGCGCGGGCTCCCACTGTGGTCGACCATCAAGGGACAAGTCTTGGCCGACTTTATTGCAGAATTGACTACAAGAGCGGAGGACCAGGTCCACGACGTATGGACGCTGCATGTTGATGGGTCGTCCAACGGCAAGGGCAGCAGAGCTGGCTTGATCCTTGAGAACGAGCAAGGAACGACTATCGAGGTCTCCTTGGCTTTCTCTTTTCCAACGTCTAACAATCAGGCTGAATACGAGGCTTGTTTGGCTGGGTTGTTCCTCGCTCTGGAATTCAACGTGAAGAAGGTAGAACTCCGATCAGACTCGTTGTTAGCGGTATCCCAGATCAAAGACATCTTTTCGGCCAAAGACGAGATCCTCCAGAGATACCTCGCAAAAGTCAAGGAGTTGATGTAGAAACTCGAATACGCCGAAGTCAGGCACATCCGTAGAGCAGAGAACGCTAGGGCGGACATCTTATCCGAGCTCGCAAGTACGAAGAACCCTGGCAACCACCGAAGTGTGATACAAAAAGTTCTATCTCAACCAAGCGTAAGGCTGGAGGCCACATTGGGAGCAGATGTGTGTAAAATTGACTCAGCCCAAACCTGGATCGACCCCATTTTTAACTACATAAAGGATGGGGAAGAACCTGTGGACCCTAAAGAAGCTGCGCTCGTTCGAAAACGAGCAACATCCTACTCGATCATAAACGAGCAGCTCTATAGAAGGGGATTCACTATGCCCTTGCTCAAGTGCTTACTTCCAACAGAAGCAAACTACGTACTAAAGGAGATCCACGAAGGCATCTGTGGGAATCATATGGGTTCGCGAGCGCTGGCGAAAAAGGTGTTAAGGGCGGGCTATTATTGGTCGACCATGGATGCGGACGCAAGAGACCTAGTGAAGAAATGTGACAAGTGCCAGAGGCATGCCGACGTTCACATTGCACCTCCAACAGAGCTCAACAGTTTGACCGCCCCATGGCCATTCTCATGGTGGGGTATTGACTTGTTAGGACCTTTCTCACTCGCCCTTGGTCAGCTAAAGTTTCTGATCGTCGCGATTGACTACTTCACCAAGTGGATCGAGGCCTAGCCACTAGCGACGATTACTTCAAGGAATTGCCCCAACTTCGTCCGAAAGAACATCTTGGTGCAGTATGGGATCCCCGAGGTCGTTGTCTCGGACAACGGCACACAGTTCACCGACCGAAACTTTCAAGAAGCCTTAGCGGAACTAGGCGTTAAACAGCGTTTTACGTCAGTCGAACACCCGCAAACGAACGGGCAGGCAGAAGCAGCCAATCGAGTCTGGCGCGCGGGCTCCCACAGTGGTCGACCATCAAGGGACAAGTCTTGGCCGACTTTATTGCAGAATTGACTACAGGAGCGGAGGACCCGGTCCACGACGTATGGACGCTGTATGTTGATGGGTCGTCCAACGGCAAGGGCAGCAGAGCTGGCTTGATACTTGAGAACGAGCAAGGAACGACTATCGAGGTCTCCTTGGCTTTCTCTTTTCCAACGTCTAACAATCAGGCTGAATACGAGGCTTGTTTGGCTGGGTTGTTGCTCGCTCTGGAATTTCAATGTGAAGAAGGTAGAACTCTGATCAGACTCGTTGTTAGCGGTATCCCAGATCAAAGACATCTTTTCGGCCAAAGACTAGATCCTCCAGAGATACCTCGCAAAAGTCAAGGAGTTGATGTAGAAATTCGAATACGCCGAAGTCAGGCACATCCCTAGAGAAAAGAACGCTAGGGCGGACATCTTATCCAAGCTCACAAGTACGAAGAACCCTGGCAACCACCGAAGTGTGATACAAAAAGTTCTATCTCAACCAAGCGTAAGGCTGGAGGCCACATTGGGAGCAGATGTGTGTAAAATTGACTCAGCCCAAACCTGGATCGACCCCATTTTTAACTACATAAAGGATGGGGAAGAACCTGTGGACCCTAAAGAAGCTGCGCTCGTTCGAAAACGAGCAACATCCTACTCGATCATAAACGAGCAGCTCTATAGAAGGGGATTCACTATGCCCTTGCTCAAGTGCTTACTTCCAACAGAAGCAAACTACGTACTAAAGGAGATCCACGAAGGCATCTGTGGGAATCATATGGGTTCGCGAGCGCTTGCAAAAAGGTATTAAGGGCGGGCTATTATTGGCCGACCATGGATGCGGACGCAAGAGACCTAGTGAAGAAATGTGACAAGTGCCAGAGGCATGCCGACGTTCACATTGCACCTCCAACAGAGCTCAACAGTTTGACCGCCCCATGGCCATTCTCATGGTGGGGTATTGACTTGTTAGGACCTTTCTCACTCGCCCTTGGTCAGCTGAAGTTTCCGATCGTCGCGATTGACTACTTCACCAAGTGGATCGAGGCCTAGCCACTAGCTACGATTACTTCAAGGAATTGCCTCAAGTTCGCCCGAAAGAACATCTTGGTGCGGTTTGGGATCCTCGAGGTCGTTGTTTCGGACAACGGCACACAACTTGTAACGCCCTAAAATTTAATCAAATTATTTCGAAGTTGGATTGCCGTAGGATGATTGTAAGAATTGAAATTATGGGCGTAGTAGCTATGTTGAAAACGAGTTAGATGATAATCACGTGTTGTGGGCTAGTTAAAAATAGCATTGGGCTCCCTTCCTATGTGGATAAAGTCCCAAATAATTTAGCCCATTATGTTTCTCACTTATTATAAGTGGAGAGGATTAATTTAGGGTTGAGAGAGAGAGGAATTTCGGATTAGAGCAGCCACCAAAGAGAGAGAAAAGAAGAGAGAAAACAATTCCCGTTTTTCTCAAACCTGTCACCGTAAAATTGCGATTCCGGTTTCGTTAACCGTTGGATCGTCTTCGTTTTTGGGCAGCAGGTTCGTAAGATATAGTTCTACACTTTCAGCGTTCGGATCTTCGAAACGAGTTCTGAGGAGAGAGATATTGGCTTCGCACTGAAGCTGCAGTTTGGGGGAGTCGCCGTATTCGGAGATCGAGGAACGAGGCTAGGAGGGAGTTTGCGCCACCATAGTTGAGGTAAGGGTGGGCTTAACCTTGATAATGGGTTGATGATAATTATGTGTGGGTAGTCTAGGGCTTTGTTGAATTGTTCGTGTTGTTGCATATCGTGTTTTCGTTGAGATTGGTGCTTTGATGATTATTGCACGTTATTGTGATTTGTTTCGTTATTTGTTGTTGCGTGATTGTTGTATCACGATGATGGTGTTGTTATTGTTCGTGTTTTTTTTGTTGCTGTGCGTGGTTGATTGTTGTTGTCGCGTTGTCGAATTGTCGTTTTTGTTGTGGTGGTTGCGGTGTCGTTGCCGTTAGGGTTTGGTGTTTGGCAATTTAGCGATTCTGAACACAGGTTCGGTTTTTCTAAAACTGGCGCTGTTCGGTTGATCCAAAAATTATGAGGTTGATTGTTTTTGAAAATAGACTTAACGCCGGTCGTTTTGGCACTGGTTTCGTCAAATTCGGAGTTGTATAGCTCGAGTTATAGGCGATACAAGTTAGGTTAAAATTCTGGAAACGATTTGGGTATAGATTCGGTATTTCGGTGACTGGGAACGTTGTATGGACCTAAAAATTATGTGGTTTATTTTTCTCGAAAATAGACTTAATGCTTGTTAATTTGGAACTGGTTTGGTTGCGTTTAGAGTTGTGTAGCTCGAGATATGAATTCCACAAGTTAGAGTAAGATTCTGGAAACAATCTGGACACAGGGTCAGTGTTTTGGTTACCACGTTTTCAAAAGAACTCCTTTTCGAACGAATCCAATTTCTTTGAAAACTAGACAAAATTTGCCCCAGTTTATGCACAAGTTTCATGCAATTTGATTGAGTTTTGGTCACTTTGGAATTGCTTGAATTTGAAGAACAGAAACTGTCCTCTTTTGCAACTAGCCTGTGTGCTTTTCGAAAACTGTACCTATTGGACACTCTCCTTCAAAAACTGAACTTAGGGATGATAACCAGACCCATAGGGCTTTCCAACAAGTATTTATTTGTTGAAATCCGATGTCGTTTGCTATTTTAATTAATTCGCTGAAGTAGGTGCGATGTGCCTAGGCGCTGTGCGCCAGTCTTGTGCGTGGTGTGCGTGCGTTATGTCCGCGTTGTGGAGCCGTCTGGTGTTAATATTTCAGGTGCGGTGCTGGTATGCTCAGGAGAGTTTAGTGGTAGCTGTGATGCTACAACTTGGTGCTATTTTTGGTGAAATCATTTGTTTTGATTCTGGTGATATAGTATTTATTTTAAATACTTGTTATGGTGAGTTGGTGCATAATCATGGTGTCGCATTGTCATATGCATGTTTTGGTAATATAGGCTCTGCCTCTGGTGTTTATTGGTGATATGCCCGTCGTGGCTCATTTTAGTGATCGGTACCGCATGCATATGCCCACTGGAGGGGTTGCATATCATCCCATTGTCTATGAATGTTATAATTTTGGTGGTTCACTGTCAAATGGAGTTTTCCTTTGGTATCTGGTGCTGTGATATGGTGTAATTGTATTGTGTTGCTGTAGTTACCTGATGCTAGCATATTTTTATCATCTGCTTATTATCTCTGTTAGACTCACCCCTTCTGCTTGGAATGTTGCTCTCATGCGGCAACGCTGCAGGTGATCGCTAGTGCTCGTGGAGGAATTGCTAGGTTTTGCTTCCTCTCTTGTTTGGGTATTTGTCAGCTCTGATATGTAGCACCGGGGAGTCGTTAGTTATCGTTTTGAACTATTATTTTAGTTATTGGAAATTGTTTTAATTTATTTTGGAGATGTCTTTAATTGTTAATTCTGGAGATGTTTAAACTGGTTAATATTTCCGCTGCTTGGTGATTTCTTTTATATAAATTATTTTGGAGATTTTCTTTTTTTTTAAATGGTGAAAAATGTAGCGCCCTTCGAGGTGACTCTGATAATTGTCTATTTAATTGTAATAGTAAAAGGGGGGTGTTACATTAGTGGTATCAGAGCAGTTCGGTCTGTCCGGCCAAGTTGTCGAGTCGTCGAGTCGAGTAACACTTGAGTAATTGTTACTCGTTTCTGGTTATAGTTTCTGTTGCAGTGTTAGGTTGAGATGGCAGGACGGAACGATGCTGCACTCGCTGCTGCTTTGCAGGCTGTGGCTCAAGCTGTGGAGAATAACCCAGGTGCTGCTGGTGATGCTGGGTCGCGCAGTTTGGCTACGTTTCAGAGGGAGAATCCTCCTACCTTTAAGGGCAAGTATAACCCTGATGGTGCTTTGGCGTGGCTGAAAGAGATGGAGAGAATCTTTCGTGTTATGGATTGCTCTGAGGCGCAGAAAGTCAGGTATGGTACTCATATGCTGGCAGAGGAGGCTGATGACTGGTGGTTGGAGGTGAGGCAGAGGTTGGCGACTGTGAATGAAGAGGTCACTTGGGCTGCGTTCAGCAGAGAATTTCTGAGAAAGTATTATCCTGAAGATGTCCGTGGGAAGAAAGAGATTGAGTTTCTGGAGCTGAAGCAGGGTAATATGTCGGTGACTGAGTATGCTGCCAAGTTCATTGAATTGGCGAAGTTCTATCCACATTATGGTGAGGCTGGTGCTGAATTCTCCAAATGCATCAAGTTTGAAAATGGGTTGCGGGCCGTATAGAATGTCTGCATCTGAATTGTCAGAACTGAAGAAGCAACTCGAGGATCTGCTTGAAAAGAAATTTGTGAGGCCAAGTGTGTCGCCGTGGGGAGCTCCAGTGTTGTTGGTGAAAAAGAAAGATGGTAGTATGAGGTTGTGCGTAGACTATCGGCAGCTGAATAAGGTGACTATTAAGAACAAGTATCCGCTTCCGAGGATTGATGACTTAATGGATCAGTTGGTGGGTGCTCAGGTGTTCAGTAAAATAGATTTGAGATCGGGTTATCATCAGATCAAGGTGAAAGACGAAGACATTCAGAAGACAGCTTTCAGAACCCGTTATGGGCATTATAAGTATTCCGTGATGCCTTTCGGTGTGACTAATGCGCCGGGAGTGTTCATGGAGTACATGAATCGTATCTTTCGTGAGTATCTGGATCGGTTTGTGGTGGTATTCATTGACGACATCCTAATTTATTCTAAGTCAGAAGAGGAGCATGCAGAACATCTGAGATTGGTATTGGAAATTCTGAGGGACAGGAAATTATATGCGAAGCTGTCTAAGTGTGAGTTTTGGTTGAAAGAGGTTAGCTTTCTGGGTCATGTTATTTCGGGGAATGGAATTGCCGTGGATCCGTCTAAGGTTGATTCCGTGTTACAATGGGAGTCTCCGAAGTCAGTTACTGAGATTAGAAGTTTTCTGGGTCTGGCAGGTTACTATAGGAGGTTTATAGAAGGATTTTCGAAGTTGGCACTTCCGTTGACTCAGTTGACTTGCAAGGGTAAAGCTTTCATCTGGGATGACTGTTGTGAAGAGAGCTTCAAAGACTTGAAGAAGAGGTTGACGACGTCTCCTGTTCTGACGTTGCCTAATCCGGAAGAGTCGTTTGTGGTGTATTGTGATGCTTCCAAGATGGGGTTGGGAGGTGTGCTTATGCAGAATGGTAAGGTAGTTGCCTATGCGTCGAGACAGTTGAGGACTCATGAGAAGAACTACCCATGATTTAGAACTTGCTGCAGTTGTGTTCGCGTTGAAAATTTGGAGACATTATCTGTATGGTTCGAGGTTTGAGGTGTTCAGTGATCATAAGGGTTTGCAGTATCTGTTTGATCAGAAAGAGTTGAATATGAGACAGCGCAGATGGTTGGAGTTGCTGAAAGACTATGACTTTAGCTTGAACTATCATCCGGGAAAGGCTAATGTGGTAGCTGACGCTTTAAGTCGAAAGACGTTGCATATGTCAGCAATGATGGTTAGAGAACTCGAATTAATTGAGCAGTTCAGGGATATGAGTTTGGTTTGTGAAGTGACGCCTCAGAGTGTCAGATTGGGGATGTTGAAGATTGATAATGAATTCATGGCTAGCATTCGAGAAGCTCAGGAGTTAGATGTTAAATTAGTTGACCTGATGGTTGGGATTGATCGATCCGAGAATAAAGGCTTTGAGTTGGATGCGCAGAATGTATTGAAGTACCGTGGAAGAATCTGCATTCCTGATGATGAGGAGATGAAAAGAGCAATTTTAGAAGAAGGTCATAGGAGTAAGTTGAGTATCCATCCGGGAGCTACAAAGATGTATCAGGATCTGAAGAAGATGTTTTGGTGGCCTGGTATGAAGCGTGATGTGGCGCAGTTTGTGTATTCCTGCTTGACTTGTCAGAAATCGAAGGTTGAGCATCAGAAGCCTGCTGGGTTGATGCAACCGTTGGAGATTCCGGAATGGAAGTGGGATAGTATTTCTATGGATTTCGTGATAGGGTTACCTAATACTGTGAGGGGGCACGATTCGATTTGGGTGATTGTGGATAGATTGACGAAGTCTGCTCATTTTATTCCTATCAATATCACGTATCCGGTGTCGAGATTGGCAGAGATTTATATTCAGGTGATTGTGAAGTTGCATGGTGTTCCTTTGTGCATTGTGTCTGACAGAGATCCTAGGTTCACTTCTGATTTCTGGAAGAGTTTGCAAGAAGCGTTGGGTTCTAAATTGAGGTTGAGTTCAGCTTATCATCCTCAAACTGATGGGCAGACAGAGAGGACCATTCAGTCGTTGGAAGACTTGTTGAGATCTTGTGTTCTTGAGCAGGGAGGTGCGTGGGATACTCACCTTCCGTTGATCGAGTTTACTTACAACAATAGTTACCATTCTAGCATCAGGATGGCACCGTTCGAGGCATTGTATGGTCGGAGATGTAGGACTCCGTTGTGTTGGCATGAATCTGGGGAGAGTATTGTTCTTGGACCCGAGGTTGTTCGAGAGACTACTGAAAAGGTGAAATTGATCCGTGAGAAAATGAAAGCGTCGCAGAGTAGACAGAATAGCTATCATGATAAGAGAAGGAAGGATTTAGAATTCCAAGCTGGTGATCATGTGTTTTTGAGAGTCACGCCTATGGCTGGTGTTGGGCGTGCATTGAAGACAAAGAAGTTGACTCCTCGTTTCATTGGACCGTATCAGATCACTGAGAGAATTGGTAATGTTGCTTATAGGGTGGCCTTGCCGCCTAATCTTTCGAATTTGCACGATGTATTTCATGTGTCGCAACTTCGGAAGTATATTTCGGATCCGTCCCATGTGATTCCGATGGATGATGTGCATGTGCGGGATAATCTCACTGTGGAGACAATGCCTGTGCGAATTGAAGATCGTGAAGTGAAGACTTTACGTGGCAAAGAGATAAACCTGGTGAAAGTGGTCTGGTTAGGAGCTGCTGGTGAAAGCATGACATGGGAGTTGGAGAGCAAGATGCGAGAGTCCTATCCGGAGCTGTTTGAATCAGGTATGTTTTCGAGGACGAAAATATTCTAAGTGGGGGAGAGTTGTAACGCCCTAAAATTTAATCAAATTATTTCGAAGTTGGATTGCCGTAGGATGATTGTAAGAATTGAAATTATGGGCGTAGTAGCTATGTTGAAAACGAGTTAGATGATAATCACGTGTTGTGGGCTAGTTAAAAATAGCATTGGGCTCCCTTCCTATGTGGATAAAGTCCCAAATAATTTAGCCCATTATGTTTCTCACTTATTATAAGTGGAGAGGATTAATTTAGGGTTGAGAGAGAGAGGAATTTCGGATTAGAGCAGCCACCAAAGAGAGAGAAAAGAAGAGAGAAAACAATTCCCGTTTTTCTCAAACCTGTCACCGTAAAATTGCGATTCCGGTTTCGTTAACCGTTGGATCGTCTTCGTTTTTGGGCAGCAGGTTCGTAAGATATAGTTCTACACTTTCAGCGTTCGGATCTTCGAAACGAGTTCTGAGGAGAGAGATATTGGCTTCGAACTGAAGCTGCAGTTTGGGGGAGTCGCCGTATTCGGAGATCGAGGAACGAGGCTAGGAGGGAGTTTGCGCCACCATAGTTGAGGTAAGGGTGGGCTTAACCTTGATAATGGGTTGATGATAATTATGTGTGGGTAGTCTAGGGCTTTGTTGAATTGTTCGTGTTGTTGCATATCGTGTTTTCGTTGAGATTGGTGCTTTGATGATTATTGCACGTTATTGTGATTTGTTTCGTTATTTGTTGTTGCGTGATTGTTGTATCACGATGATGGTGTTGTTATTGTTCGTGTTTTTGTTGTTGCTGTGCATGGTTGATTGTTGTTGTCGCGTTGTCGAATTGTCGTTTTTGTTGTGGTGGTTGCGGTATCGTTGCCGTTAGGGTTTGGTGTTTGGCAATTTAGCGATTCTGGACACAGGTTCGGTTTTTCTAAAACTGGCGCTGTTTGGTTGATCCAAAAATTATGAGGTTGATTGTTTTTGAAAATAGACTTAACGCCGGTCGTTTTGGCACTGGTTTCGTTAAATTCGGAGTTGTATAGCTCGAGTTATAGGCGATACAAGTTAGGTTAAAATTCTGGAAACGATTTGGGTATAGATTCGGTATTTCGGTGACTGGGAACGTTGTATTGACCGAAAAATTATGTGGTTTATTTTTCTGGAAAATAGACTTAATGCTTGTTAATTTGGCACTGGTTTGGTTGCGTTTAGAGTTGTGTAGCTCGAGATATGAATTCCACAAGTTAGAGTAAGATTCTGGAAACAATCTGGACACAGGGTCAGTGTTTTGGTTACCACGTTTTCAAAAGAACTCCTTTTCGAACGAATCCAATTTCTTTGAAAACAAGACAAAATTTGCCCCAGTTTATGTACAAGTTTCATGCAATTTGATTGAGTTTTGGTCACTTTGGAATTGCTTGAATTTGAAGGACAGAAACTGTCCTCTTTTGCAACTAGCCTGTGTGCTTTTCGAAAACTGTACCTATTGGACACTCTCCTTCAAAAACTGAACTTAGGGATGATAACCAGACCCATAGGGCTTTCCAACAAGTATTTATTTGTTGAAATCCGATGTTGTTTGCTATTTTAATTAATTCGCTGAAGTAGGTGCGATGTGCCTAGGCGCTGTGCGCCAGTCTTGTGCGTGGTGTGCGTGCGTTATGTCCGCGTTGTGGAGCCGTCTGGTGTTAATATTTCAGGTGCGGTGCTGGTATGCTCAGGAGAGTTTAGTGGTAGCTGTGATGCTACAACTTGGTGCTATTTTTGGTGAAATCATTTGTTTTGATTCTGGTGATATAGTATTTATTTTAAATACTTGTTATGGTGAGTTGGTGCATAATCATGGTGTCGCATTGTCATATGCATGTTTTGGTGATATAGGCTCTGCCTCTGGTGTTTATTGGTGATATGCCCGTCGTGGCTCATTTTGGTGATCGGTACCGCATGCATATGCCCACTGGAGGGGTTGCATATCATCCCATTGTCTATGAATGTTATAATTTTGGTGGTTCACTGTCAAATGGAGTTTTCCTTTGGTATCTGGTGCTGTGATATGGTGTAATTGTATTGTGTTGCTGTAGTTACCTGATGCTAGCATATTTTTATCATCTGCTTATTATCTCTGTTAGACTCACCCCTTCTGCTTGGAATGTTGCTCTCATGCGGCAACGCTGCAGGTGATCGCTAGTGCTCGTGGAGGAATTGCTAGGTTTTGCTTCCTCTCTCGTTTGGGTCTGTGTCAGCTCTGATATGTAGCACCGGGGAGTCGTTAGTTATCGTTTTGAACTATTATTTTAGTTATTGGAAATTGTTTTAATTTATTTTGGAGATGTCTTTAATTGTTAATTCTGGAGATGTTTAAACTGGTTAATATTTCCGCTGCTTGGTGATTTCTTTTATATAAATTATTTTGGAGATTTTCTTTTTTTTAAAATGGTGAAAAATGTAGCGCCCTTCGAGGTGACTCTGATAATTGTCTATTTAATTGTAATAGTAAAAGGGGGTGTTACACAACTCACCGACCGAAACTTTCAAGAAGCCTTAGCGGAACTAGGCGTTAAACAGCGTTTTACGTTAGTCGAACACCCGCAAACGAACGGGCAGGCAGAAGCAGCCAACAGAGTCATCTTGAGGGGCCTCAAAAGAAGACTAGATGAAGCTATAGGGAAGTGGGCAGAAGAGCTCCCTTCAGTATTATGGGCGTACAGAACAACCCCACACTCGATCACTGGAGAATCCCCCTTCAAACTGGTCTATGGAACGGATGCGCTGATTCCCATCGAAATGGGAGAACTAAGCTGGAGGACGAGCAGTCCTATGCCGCCGTCAGAAAACGAACAGGCGACCAGAGAAGAGCTGGATCTAGTGGAAGAGCTACGGAGTAAGGCTGCCCTCAGGGAAGCGTTAGTAAAACAAGCGATGGCCACAAGACACAATGACAAGGTCGTTCCTAGAGCCTTCGAAAAAGGGCCGCTCGTCCTAAAAAGGGCAGATATTGGCCGAAGAAATGCCGGTCAAGGAAAGCTTGCCCCAAATTGGGAAGGTCCTTACCAAGTGGCGGCCAAGACGAGCAAAGGGGCGTACATCTTGCAGAATGTAGACGGAGGCATCATTCCAAATACTTGGAATGCAGCAAATCTTAGAAGATATTTCACTTGATAGTTTGTAAAAATGTAATGTTGTTGCTTGAACAATGAATAAAAAATCAAACGAGCAGGACACCCTTTTTCCCTACGGGGTTTTTTATCGAGGCCCGCTCGCCCGTCATTTGAATGGCGAAGGTATTTCTTAATTTGATTCTCTTCAAAAGATGTTGATCGACTCAATAACCAATTACCTCTTAAGCGAGTTAAGTTCAACCCGAGTTTGATAAACTGCTTAGGAGGAAACTTAAGCGATCTTAACCAATTACCTCTTAAACGAGTTAAGTTCAAACTAAGTTTGATAAACTGCTTAGGAGGAAACTTAAGCGATCTTAACCAATTACCTCTTAAGCGAGTTAAGTTCAAACCGAGTTTGATAAACTGCTTAGGAGGAAACTTAAGCGATCTTAACCAATTACCTCTTAAACGAGTTAAGTTCAAACCGAGTTTGATAAACTGCGTAGGAGGAAACTTAAGTGATCTTAAGTACGAACACACTCGGTGAACGAGCTAAATCTCAAGTAGAAACTTGGTAAGCTGTTTACAGGTATCCCTATGAAGATCGGCCCAACGAGGGCTGAAACAGTATTATAAAGCCCGTAGGCCGCGAGCAAAGTAAATCAAAACTTAGAAAAAGTAAAGAAAGTTAACATTAAAGTCTGCCCGGAGAAAGTCGGGCTCCAAAAACTTAGAAAAAGTAAATCAAAACTTAGAAAAAGTAAAGATAGTTAACATTAAAGTCTGCCCGGAGAAAGTCGGGCTCCAAAAAGCTTACAAGAAAAAATGCGGTCATAGAGGCGCTCGGGCTCCATAAAGATTACAAGAAAGCATAAAGTACACTTGTTGAAAATACAAAAAAAGAGGCGAGTCACTCAGGACGGCTGTAGATGACTGTTTCTTCTTGGATGACGTTCCCATGCTCATCTTTCTCCGCAAGACGAACGATTTGGCCGTTGCTCAAAAAATGATCGTTGCTCACGATCTCAGGGTTAATCTCCAGAGAAGGATAGCAATACTGGATTTGAGCAATAGCCTCGTCGAAGCGCCCTTTAGCGATTGAAATAGTCATGTCCTCCAAGGCCTCTAGCTCGCCCTTGGCCTGATCCCGCTCGTCCTCGACAGCCTTCAAGGTTTCCTTTAGACCGGCCACCTGCTCCTCCAGCTGATTCACCCTGGTAGATTGCTCGGTCAAACTAGCAGTAGCGGTGACAAGTTTGGGTTCAGCATCTACCTTGGCTGTTATGGCCGCGTCTCGGTCGGCAGTGACCGAGCCAAGTGCGTTCTTTGTCTGTTGGAGGGCGACCTCAGCATCCTCAAGCTTTTTCTTGGTACTCTCGAGTTCTGCCCGCAAATCTGTAATATGACCAAGAGCGGACTTATACTTGTCAGTTTTATCCAAGAGGTTACCCTCCAACCGTAAGTTTCTATGGAGTAAGCGCATACCTGCTTGACGGCTAGCTTCCTCAGATTTATAACGAGCAAGCTTTTGAGAAGCGGCTTGAGCAATTTCTACAACGAACAGCAGAGGGTCTGCTCGAAGGCGTTCCAAGTCTACATCCTTAAGATCGTCCAAATCCAAGGACGACCTCCTCGGTGTTTCTCTTCTTTTTTGGGGAGGGTCAAGGTCAATCGCAACGGCGTCCACAGAATTCTGAGCCCGATCTCTCTTCTTAGAAGCGGAGTTCGTTCCTTAGTCACGAACAGGAGGTCTATAATCGCCTTCAGCATGGAGAGGTTGAGAAGGGGAAGCGAAGGTCACCCTCTTCTGCTTCCTTGACTTTGTCTTGGCCAAAAGGGCTTCAAAGCCTATGCCCGACATTTTAGCTGAAAAGAGAGAGGGTTAGAGGCAAGACGAAGTAAAAACGATCAAAGCTAACGAACAAAAGAAGAAGTAAAAGCACACCAAGTTTATTTTCAGCTTGCTCAGACGTCCAAAGATAAGCGAATTTGTTACAAGGAATAACCCCTTCGGGCAGCCAAGTAACCAGGGTCTCTAGCATCAAGACGCTCTCAATATCGTAATCACTCAGCCTCCTCTGATGCCTATAGTGGATGGTGCGCGGTCATAGTGTGAGTGCGACCAACCCAGAGGGAATTTCATCGAAGTAATATGACCTTCAGCGTCCACAGTTCCCACCATCTCCTTAGCCCGATCATTGATTGGAACGACCCAGAGGAAAGCATGCCTCCAAGGTTTGGCCGATTCGTAGAAAGGTTTGAAGAGTCTGATCGTGCCCTTTCGCCCCTTCAAAGAAACTTGTTCCCATCGCCTGGGTTCACTCTTCATCTCCACGGTACGACTAACATCGAATAGGGAGAGGAATAGATGGCAATTCACTTCCCGGTCAAGAGCGGCCATTATTATCTCGAAAGACTTAACAAGCGCCCAAGCGTTGAAGTGAAGTTGAGAGGGGGCGACCCCAAGTGTTCTCAAGACGCGTGTCTGGAAGAATGTGAAGGGAGGTCGCACCCTCAAATCTCGGAGAACATTGGTGTACATCATAAATTTTAGAGAGGTCGGGATCATGGCAGCATGCTCGTGAGCCGGCACACCCTCAGCTAGCCATTCCTGGTCGCCATAACCAATTAACTTAGTAAAAAGCGGCAACATCTCATCACCTGGTGGAAAGACCGAACGCTCGTTGGTTATAGCAGAAGAAATCCAAGAGCGGTCGTCATCAAGCCTACCCCTCCAATCGTGCTCTTCAGGCAGCACCTCATTGGTCGGAACGGGAGGAGGCGCAGGGTTCACTCGAAGAGATTGAACGGTGTCAACAGTGTTCGACGAGCGACCAGACGATGACGAAGTAGAGAGATCGGTGGAAGAGAAAGTTTCGGACGGAAGCCCGCTCGCACTAGTATCTTCTGAGTGAGCAGCACACTCAGCCATCTTTGCAGATTGACGGCCGGATATCCTCGCAGTCTTCTTTGTTCGCGCCACTGCCTTACCCTGCAAGGAGAGGGAAGTCAGGCTCACCCTAAACGATGATTTGCAGAAGGGGGCGACAAGGTCGACCCCAAGCCTGACACCCCCTCCTCGCTCTACGCAACGAAGAATCGAACTAAAGAAAAACGAGCAAAAAGTGCATACCTGGAGTAGGAGAAAAGTTCGGACTCAAGGTAGAATACTCCTTGATGAGCAAAATCAAGCGACCGGACGAGTGAGATCGCCTGAGTTGGAAGTCGTGCACGAGCGAGCACCTGGCCAGAATAGAACAGTAAACTGTTGTTCGTCTCGAGAGCAACAGTATGACTGCTTTCAGAGCTTCAGGATAAAGAGTGAAGAATGAGGAGAGGGGGGCAGCATATTTATAAGGTTTAGGGAGCAAGCAAACGAAACGTCGTGACCTTTCACTTGCACGCGTCTTGAAAAATGAACCATCATCATAACCAGGCGCCGCCTTTTCGAATTTCGAGGCACCATTAACGATCCTTGAAAGGACGTGAAACGTCGCTTCATGAAAGGTGCCATGTGTCATACAAACGGAGCAGGATCTATCACTATTTCAAATGATCGACCAAACAACCTCGTATCTTAAAGGAGCGAACATCGGTACGGTCAGGATTCAAGCCTACGCCCGCTCGACGAACGACCTTGGCTTAGGGGGCAATAAAGGGGCAATGGAGCAGAGAACCGGATCAACGGCCCCGATTGGTCCGTACACATAGATCCAACGCTCGAGGATCGCCCACCAACGCTATAAAAGCATTAATGGCGTCAGTTGTCAGGTACACACTATTCATTGAGACCAATACTCTGCTCGTTCGCTCCTGACTTGGGCGTTGGAGTGTCTTCGCAAGTACACCCGCCCTCTGAAGCGGAACTCGGAGCACGACCAGAAGAACATCAGAGATCTGATACCTGTGAAACAGCAGTCAAGCATACTAGGGGTCAGATCACTATATAAGATTGGATGTACCAACTATGCATGTAGGAAAACAAATCTTGACAGGTTGTCCTACACTTCACTATTTAACTTGCAACTAAGACTTACTCGCTAATGTAGCCAAGAAGAAAATTTAGTAATAAAGAACGAAATTAGGTAGAAATAATTCATAGCACATTAAAATAGGTGTCAGTGTCATATATTTTAACAAAGAATTCGTTTAGAAACCTTGGTCCTTATCTTCAATTTTCTAACTTTTTAGAAGAACACCTCACCGACAAAACATAGCCCTACTACTAGTACTAGCACTAGCTAGCACTAGCACTAGCACTAGCACTAAACTCCAAAAACTAAATTCCCTCTCTACCTAGGTCAGTGAACAGTTACGGTATTATTGTTGACAACGAAATGTTCAATTATTAAAAGCAAAATCTTACTCCGATATTCATTTGTTACACTTTCTTGTTTTTGCATTCAAGAGATATACGTATAGGAAGATAATGAAAGAGAAATGTAATAAAGTGGAGAAAATAAAAGTAGGCATATATTTATAGGAAGATATATGTACATATGTAAGCATTTAAAGAGACTCGAGGCTCTCTCAGACACTAGTGAGTCCTCTAGACCAACCTCGCCTTAACTTTTATTGAGGAAAAAAATGAATGATAAAGTGAAATTTTACAATTCTTCATATAAGATAGGCAAAATTTGTTGGTTTCACAAGATGTTGGTTTGATTGAAAGTTGTCTTTCATCCACTTGAAACTTCGTTCGATCTTGGCGCAAAGGTAGATAGAGAGAGAGAGAGAGTATTCATCAAATAAAATATTTATCAAAAAATATAGGTAAAATTGTCGACTTCGACATTTTATTAATGAACACTCAATTATAACGAAATTGTAATTAGAAAAACAAAAACAACTTTGTTATTTATTGTATTCACATATTCAGGAGAATCAACATCGTTTGTGGAAGATCAGACAATTCAGAATAAATGATGAAGTGAAATTTTGCAACTCTTCATATGAGATAGGCAAAATTTGTTTGTTTCACAAATGGATGGTTGGTTTGAAAGTTGTCTTTCATCCACCTGAAACTTGGTTCGATCCTGGAACAAAGAAAGAGATAGATACACGGAGGTAGTATTTATCAAAAAAAAATTAGGCAAAATTTGTCCACTTTGACATTTTATTAATGAACATTCAATTATAAAAAAATGTAGTTAGCAAAAAAACCAATTTTGGTATTTATTGTATTCACACATTCAGGAGAATTAACATCGTTTGTTTAAGATCGGGCGATTTAGATCATAAGTTCAACAAGTCTATCTCAATCATCTATTTTCATAAACGGTAAACATCATTTTTGTGGAATCCATTTCTAAAGAAACATAAGAAAAAGGATTTGGATTAGGTGCAGTCAAAATGCAATGCAGACATTGATGATAGTAGACCTCAATCATTGGTTCAAAATCAGACAATTCTTATTCCTAATTTAGTGAACCTAGAATTCAATCTGTCAAATATTAATCCAATGGCCGGGATCTAATATAACTACCGCGACAGGTGATATGAAAATACACCTAAACTAAATCCATTTAGAAGTGCAAAAAAGAATTGCATTGTAATTTATGGATAAAAAGCCTACCTTCTCTAAACTCACATGGCTTGATGTGTTAATTTTCATACCCTAATTTTGTCCGCCTAGTTTCAAAACCTTAATTTTCAGCAAAAATAAATAATTTTGTGAGTGATGCATTATTTGAGAAAGGGTTTAGGGTATTTACCCAAGCATTCTAAGGTTTTCAAAATCATTTTAGAGAATTTAAGAAATTTTGGGGCATTTAAAAGGGGCATTGTTTGGTCAATTTCAATTTAATAAATTTTTGCTAGTTGAAAATCCAATTAATTAATTTTTGGGAATTTATTTAATGAAATTGTATTATTTTGAACAAAAAAAATAAAAAAATAAAGAAAATCATTTTTCAAATTGTGCACATATTTTATATGTGTAGTAAAAAAATCAAGTTCAAATTAATTCAAGAAAGCATTTCAAAAAAATAGTACAAGGAATATTCCCAAAAATTATATGATAGGATTTTTGTTGGCAATTTTGGTCATCTCTCATTTTCAAAAATGGCATATTCTTCAAGATACCTTGTATATGGCTCAAAATGGTTAGATTTATGTACAATTATCTTGAAAGGAATAATCAAAATTGAGAGGATAATTGGAAGGTTCATGGATAGTACAATAGTACAATTGCCAACTTGCAAAACTTGGGCACCACTCTCATTGCTTGGCTGAATATCTACCCCTTCATTTCCCTCTCATTTTGCATTTTTTTGCCCCTCATCAAAGTGTGTTTCAATCCTCACCCTTGATTCAAAATTAAAATGCAATCCTAGAATGAGATGAGGTACACAATGACCTAAATGCCCCTAAACCTAATTGCACATTATATATACCCTCATATCCTCACCTCTCACAAGTTTTTTGCACACAATTCACACTCAAAAACCTAGCCTCTCCTCTTCTCCCTTCTTGGCCGAATACCCCTCTTCATTCCCTCACCTCATTTCTTCACTTTTTCACTTCAAATCAACATTCTAGTCCTAAATCCTTCATCATCCTTGCATTCTCTTCAAAGATCCATCTTCAAATCTCAAGAATCAAGCTCAAGATTGAAGATTAGAGGGTTGATTCAAGTGGTTTAGTGTTCATTCACCTTATTTCTTTCGCTATTCTAGCTTGGAGTTGAGGTATACTCTCAATCTTAGCATCATCAAAATTTTAGCATCAAAAATGTAGATCATCAATCTATTTTTGCATATCAAGCATTTCTTTGCATTTTAGTGCTCTATTTTATGTTGAAATGTTGATATAATTGTTGTTGTTGAATGAGAGATGTGTTTCAAGCATTTTGACAAACACTTTGGGAGGTTTGGATGCTTGAAATGCATCTCTCTCTTGGAATAAATTGTGTGTTTGTGCTATTTTCATTTTGTGCTTGCATTTTCATGAATAAAATTGTGATTTGGGCTTATGTTTCATTTCGCATATTGTAGAAAAATTAGAGTTTAGGTGATTTTAGTGCATTCCTTTGCTTAATCATGTGAATCCTTGCCAAAAGTTTGATCTATGTCATTTGCTTGCATGATTTTGTTGCTTTCAAAGAATAAAATGAGGTTTTAGCTCTATGTTGGTGTCGCATTTCATGTGATAATTAGGGTTTGTGCTTGTTTTTGTTGCTTGCTTTGAAAATCATGTTTGTGTTGATGATTTGGTAAGAGGATTTGACACTTATGCACTTGTGCATATCCCAAGTGTTAAAGATTACCTAAAGGGATTCAACACCTTAATTGCATATGCTTGCTAAATAAAATGTCAAATTGATTTTTCATGGCTTGCTAATGATCTTACTTGGGGCAAATGCCCTTTCCAACTTATTCCTTTCATGTGGTTGATTGTAGAAATATGCTAAATGTTGATGCCATCAAAATGATACCACATTGTTGCTTATGTCAAATGTTGATGTGAAATCCCTAGGATTTTGCAAGTGATTCATTAAATGTTTGAATTCACTTGTGCTTTGTAACTTCCTTGCCTACTCACATGTTGTGTCATAAATGCCTAGTTAGGTTCATTTCTCGCATTTTGCAAAAATGTTCAATTTAGGTTCATCTTGCCTAGCATCTTCAATAAGATGTGCAATCTAGGTTCATTCTCTTGCCTATTCATGCATTTTTGCCAAAATGTTCAACTTGGGTTCATTCTTTGCCTATCTATGTATTGTGACATGATATGTGTAGTCTAGGTTCATCTTTGCCTATTCATGCATTGTGTATTCAAATGTTGTAATGAGATGTTTTCAACATGAAAGGGTAAGTTGCAAATTGTGTCTATGTTGTTGCTTGCTTGATAACATGATCTCAATGAATGTGCTATGCTTGCATCTATGAACTTTCTTGCATTCATTGTTTTCTTTTCTAAACAACTTGACTTGAAAATGGTTACTAGTTTAGATCATTGCATGAATTGTAGTTTAGCAATTTGCATTTTGGTTATTGACTTGGAACTTGATTGAAAATGTTCTACTAGTTTTCCAAAACTCTTTTCCAAAAATCAAATTGCTTTCAAACTTCTTTTCTAAACTATGTCTTTAACAAATTAAGACCAATTTCTTTTCCAAGCTTAAACCCTAAGTTTTTCATAAACAAAATCATTAGTGGCCACTCGAAGCCTTTGCTTGTTTGATCACTAATGAGGAGTTATTAGTGGTAGTCACTCGAAGCCTTTGCTTGTTGGATTATCATGAAAGCTCCCAAACCTTAAATACATGCGAACCCAATTCAATTCCAAAAACAACACGAGTCATTAGTGGTAATTGTCCTAAGCCTTTGCTAGATGATTATCACCGATGCTCGCCTCATTTGCAAAAAAGATAAAATAAAAACGTTGTTACTTATAATCACTCGAAGCCATTGCTTGTTTGATTATCGGTTTCAACTTATTTTCTTTCGAGTTAGTAATAAAAACCACTCGAAGCCATTGCTTGCTTGGTATTAGTGAACACTCGAGTCTTATTTCAAAAAAACACCTAAAAAGCTAAAAACAAAATAGCCTTTTCAAAACAAGACTAGAACTACGTAGCTTTGAATTCCTCATCGCACCGGAGGATACGTAGGAGCGGGTTCACCTCCCGTCAAGCACCCTTTTAAAAAATAATAACAAAAAGATTCTTCTTTCCCCAGTTTTCAAAAACATTTTCTTAAATAAAAAAAGAAGAAAAGAAGTAGAACAAAGTGTTTCAAATCAACAGTCAAAAACCACACACTAAATTAAAGGTTCCCTTTCGGTAGAAAGGATGTGTGGGGTGCTAATACCTTCCCCACACATAACCGACCCCCGAACCTATATCTCTCGTTTTCAAAAGGCCAATCGCCTAAAAAGATTTTTCCAATGTTTTTTCTAAATTAAAATATTGGTGGCGGCTTCATTGTTTTTCCCGTTGTACGAAGAAGGATCCAAACCGGATTTTTCGGAGTGCATACATTAATTACCACACTTTTTATCATTGGCACTTCTGGTTGAAGATGTGTCTGATATCCGACACGTATTGGGCCGAAAACCGACACCCACACATAGACTCCAATTACTTGTATTTTTGAAATTTAAACGGGTGTCTACATGACTGTTTCTACGTTGATATCCGTATTTGTATCCGTGGTTAATAGCATAAAGCCATAAACAACTCCATATATTATACAGTGTTCACATATACCTACAAGTCTATCATAAAATAGTCAAAACTGAAGTTCCTCCATAGTCCATACTTATTACAACTTTGATTTCAGAGCTATGTTGACTTTATATCATTGGAAGCTTATATTCTCGAACAATGTAACATGTAACAAACCAAGTGTCTATTTATTATGATGCCTTACATATACCAAATTCTCATACACCCTTTTCACTCTTTCATGTGATCTGTGTGTCAGTGTTTTTCAAGGCTCCCTCTTTCATATACCAAACTACCACTTTCGTAGTAACTTCACTCAAAATTTAAAATTTCCTTCTTTTTAGATCTTTTCAGATCTCAGATCCATTTTTCACAAACTGGGTTCCTCTACCTGCTCCACATCACTCAATTCTTTATTTTCATAATTTCCTCATTAAAAGAAAATTCTTTTCATGCAATCATTATACCATGAGTTTCTTACATAACTTTTCAGCTTAGTAGCTTTTTCTCTATGCAAATAATAGAACACTATATACAACTGGAAATAAACAGAAAAATATATAAAGCAATGATGATCAAGGATTCTATTTCATAAAGTCACAGTTCTGCTTATTAGTACAAAGCTGTCAATTCAATTAGTTCAACTCCAAATTCAGAAAATAAAGTGTTCTGTGAAGAACATGAAGACATTATGGATTGCTTTCTGTTACTTCATTCTCATGCTGCTTACAACTACTTCAAATGCACAGTTATCAACAAGTGAAAGTAGAATTCTTCTTCAAATTCAAAAGCTTCTTGAATATCCACAAGCACTTCAAGGATGGAATCAATGGACAAACTTCTGTTTCCTACCTCAATCTCCTTCAGTAAAAATAGTTTGTTCAAATGGTCATTTAACAGAATTTACTATCATTGGAAACAGAACTTCTCCAGCTTCACATAGTCTCAAACCATTTCAAGCACTTTCAGGAAGTTTTTCTATTGATTCATTTTTTACTGTTATGACAAAGCTTTCAAATTTGAAGGTTTTGTCATTGGTTTCATTAGGTTTGTGGGGTCCTTTACCAGCTAAAATCAACAGGTTTTGGTCTCTAGAAGTGCTTAATATTAGCTCAAATTTCATTCATGGGGAAATTCCATCATCAATATCTTCTATGAAGAATCTGAAAAGTCTTGTTTTAGCTGATAATCTCTTTAATGGAAGTATCCCAGATCTCAAAAAATTAACTTTTCTTGAAGAGATTAACTTAAGTCAGAATTCTCTGAGATCTCAGATTCCTCCAATGTTAGCACACTTTGATAAACTTAAGATATTTGATATATCTGTCAATAATTTTTTTGGAAAAATTCCATCTTCTATATTCTCTCTTCATTCCCTTGAGTCTCTAAACTTGTCTTCAAATCAGCTAAGTGGTAATCTCTCAGTGAATTTAGCTTGTGGCTCTGCACTAAGATATTTGGATATTTCACATAACTTTCTAATAGGGAAATTGCCATCTTGTATTGCTTCAATGTCTTCAAAGGGAAAAGTATTGTATTCTGGGAATTGTTTGTTAACTAGAAGGTTGAATGATCAACAACATGGATCTTCATATTGTAAGAAAGATGCTGCTTTAGCTGTTAAGCCTGTTGCTAAGAAGATGAAGAAGGACTCTAGTATGAAACTAGGGGTTTTAATTGGTGTAATTGGAGGAGTTGTTGGTGTTGCATGTCTTTTGGCTCTACTAATTTTGTTCATCTTGAGGAAGTCCAAAGCAGAAAGATCAGATCATATTTTGAACAGACCTGTTGATTATAAATTTTCTGCTAAACCAAATGTTGATCCAAGTAAGGCCACCATTATGTTTTTTTTATTATCATTACTGTAACTTAACTGAGGGTGAGCCATGGCGCAACGATAAGGTTGCTGCCTTGTGATTTGGAGATCACGAGTTCAAATCCTAAAATAGTTTCTCTGTTTGTGCGGATAAGGCTGTGTAGACTTATCCGCCCCAGACTCCACCTGGTAGGAGCCTCGAGCCTCGAGCCTCGGTTACCTGTTATAAGTTAATTGATGATTTTTTTTTCTGCAAACAATTGTTAGTGGTTAATTAGTTTGGGGAACGGGAATTGTTAGTTTCTAGGATCAAACCTTGGACCTCCTGCTTAAACTCCCTTAGTGACGATTAGCTCACCAACTGAGCTACCTACTGGGGACAATTAATTGATAATTTGATAAATCATATACATTTTTAGGTTGAGAAAATGTTTATTTTTCCTAGGTAGTTTAGATGTTCATTTAGAATTTGATCCCTTCATTTAAGTGATTTATTGATTTGGTTTCTTGTGTGGGAATAGGACATATTCCTCAGACAATGAGGCTAGCTTCAGTTGGTCTGCCACCATACCGTATATTCACATCAGAGGAAATTGAAGATGCAACAAATAACTTTGACTCAGAAAATCTACTAGGAGAAGGATCACAAGGACAGGTAAATGAATTTTCACAATCTTTATGGCTTCATAACTTGTACTTTATAATAAAATATGGACCCTATGAGACTATATTTTATAATGTTATTGATTTATTCTATCATACTTTCACAGCTATATAAAGGTTGGATAAGAGATGGCTCAGTGGTCCATATTAATTGTGTAAAAATAAAGCAGAAAGGTTTGCCCCACAGCATAATGCAGCACTTAGATGTATTACCCAATTTAAGACATAGACATATGGTAAGTGTTCTAGGACATTGTATCATTACTCATCAGGAACCTCCACAAGTAACATGCACAATCTTCATTGTATTTGAATACATCTCAAATGTTTCACTAAGGGATCAACTTACAGGTAAACAATCTCAAAATTAAATGAATAAATAAAGATTTGAATGTCCAAAAATATGTGACATGAAATGACATGAGTGTTTTATTTAACAGATGGGAGAAAAAGGGATATGTTGAAATGGCCACAAAGAATGGCAATGAGTATAGGCATTACAAGAGGAGTTCATTTCTTACATACAGGGGTTGCTCCTGGTATATTTGGCAACAATTTGAATATTGAGAAAATTATTTTGGATGATAGTCTCAATGCTAAAGTTAGTGGATACAGCATTCCCTTGCCATCATCCAAGGTTTGTGCAGACTACATATTTTATCTTGAGTTTAATTGACATGCACTGAAAGTGTAAAACTTTTTACACAATTATCCAAACATATCTCGGTATGCATATATTTGTTGAGATGTTATAGAAAGTAATATAAAAATACGACTGTGTACAACTGTTTTACACTGTCAGTGTATATCAATCAAACTCTTTGATCATTCTTCTAGTAATATTTGCATGATTGCTTTCAAAAAACTAACTTGCAATGATATTATCCTTGATCATTTTTCAGAACACACTTAATGAACAGAGTGCAACCAATCAAAATGGCAGGTATTACTCATCTTAATTATTACCTTTATTATCTTCTGTTATATTTCACTTGTTTATCCTATAAGAAATAATAATATGGTTTTTCAATTAAATTCATATGCAGCACAAATAATGCAGAAAAGGAGGATATCTATCAGCTAGGTGTTATTCTACTTGAAGTCATTACTGGTACACAAATTGCATCCTCCAGTGAAGTAGAGCAGCTGAAGGATGAGGTTTGTTAATAAAATGCTCAAGTGAACTATTTTTATTCTTAGTCAGATATCTTTAGTAAAATAGTCATTAATTATAAAAGTGTGTTAACCTCACATAGTAAATGTTTCAAAATAAAAATTAAAATAAAGAATGGTAACTAATGAAGCTATATTTAGGTGCGAATATACCAACACTAATGTTCTGGATTCTATCAGAATTATGCAGTTAGGCTTGTTTGGACAATAGTAGTACTAGAATAGGTGACCTCCTAAGAAGTTCTCGTTTTTCACATCTTTAATTTTGTCTTTGTGATGATCAGCTGGAGAGAGGTTTATCAGAAACATTATCAGTACTAAGGCGTGCAATTGATCCATCATTGAGGGGAAGTTATGCATATGAATCAATGAGGACAGCTGTTCAGATAACTACCAATTGTCTCTCTAAGGTTTCTAGTAAGCGCCCTTCAATTGAAGATGTTCTCTGGAATTTACAGTACTCAATGCAAGTTCAAGAGTCTTGGACAAGTAGTGGGAACCTCAGCACAAAATTGTAATTTGTAAACCTCTTGTCAATAGCAATGTTTGCTTGCATTGCATAAGTTCATTGATCATAATGAACAAATGATACTGTAAATATATTATTTATTCCATAAGGCAAAAAAGACATATTTTGTCGGCATTTTTTTCGTATTTGTTATTGATATAATATAATATTATTGAAGGTCCTGTTTTTCCATGGTTATCGTTTTTTCTTAAAACTGAATGTCGTGGGTCAAACCGTAGAGACTAGTCACTCAAACTGAGTCTGGTTCGTGCTATTATGCCAATTCAAGCATCAATGATTTATTAGTATCAATGTTTTGAATATTGGGACGATCATCGAATAGGTGAAAACATTGATTCAAAGTTTAATGGTCCAACCATGGTTGAGCATGTCCTAGTTAAATAGTAGTTTTTGATATAAATATATACGATATATATTTTTGCATAAAAAAGTGTATGATATAAATATTTAGTATCTATTTGAACTTTCTGCCAAGCTCATCTAGTTTAGCCACTGAACAACTTTGGAAGCAGATATGGAAGCTTAAGTGCCCAACAAGGTGAGGAACCATCTTTGGAGACTATCTAGAAATATCCTTCCCACTAGATGCAACCTCAGCAGAAAATTCAATTGGATTTGCAATGCCCTCTTTGCCATGATGGGAATGAATTTGTGGAGCATATGCTGATGGAGTGTAGATTCATGAAGCTGGCTCTTTTATCTTCACCAATTGGAGCTCATATACCTCAGTCAGTTCACTACCAGAATTGGATCCTTCACTGGCTTGCTAGAAACCAACTGCTTTTTAAAAATACTGTCATCAATCCTATGCAGGTGGTTGCAACTACCCTGAGCTTTGTCAACAAGTTTATTGATGCTAACAGGAAAACAAATGATAGGCAAAGAAATGTTGCCCAACTGAGCATGGATTATTTCACACTTGACCATTCATCTATCAAAGTTGATGCAGCCTGTTATGGAGATCGGAGGACTAGTTGGGGCTTCTTAGCTAGAAACCATGAGGGCAAGATCATTGCAGCAGCTTGCAAAGTGGTGGACTGTTCTTTTGATCCCTTAACTGCTGAACTTTGGGAATTCGGTGGTGTATGACCATGTCTAAAGAGTTGAACCTGTGGCAACCTCTTTTCCTATCTGATTCTGCAGTGGCTGTTAATTGTATCCGGAACAAGACCAACAGAGCTTCCATTCTGCCAATTGTCCGGGACTGCAGAGATCTTCTGAATGAGTTCCATGGAGCCTCAATCTATCACATTGGGAGGATTTATAACTTTGATGCTCACAAGCTTGATGGCTTAGCTAGAACAATAGGTGACCATGTTTGGTCCAATGTTTCTCAAGTAGATATTTAGTTTCCACGTTTCGTTTTAATCTAGTTTGTAATGACTCTATCGTTATTTAATGAAAGTTTGAAGTTGACATAAAAAAAAAAAAATCTCTCTTGATGTAGCAACTAAGACTCGGGAATTTGGCTATTACGCTAGAATATTGGTGGATCTTTATTTATTATCAATAATATGTTTTTGCATTTTGGGTTGAGGTTGTCTACGAGAGATTGCCTGATTTTTGTAACTATAGTCAACCCATTTGGATTAGTCTTGGTGGATCTTTTTTCCTTTATTCATGCGGTGTGTTTATCTATATTTCCTCAAAGATCATTGCGTGTGTGAGTTAATCGTTTGACGTGTGCAGTTTTCTCCGACAATGGTATTAGAGCATTTACCCCCAACAATACTAACAAGTTTGATCTGTTGCAGAAACAAGATAAAGTGGAATTTGAGGAACCACATTCAGTTAATTTGATAACCTCTCAACAAAACACTAATGTTGAGGGTTAGGGAAGATTGGGAATTGTTATACTTGAGGGTGTTGATTCTCAAGATTATGTGGCTAGAGAGGAGTTTGCTGGTCACAGTAACATTCCAAGGTTGGTTACTGATCAAGACCCAAATCCATTATTAGGGTTTGATTCTTCCCAAAACTCAACATCATCTAGTCGTAATACCCTTTGGAACATCTACTCCAATTCTTTATCCTTCGGCTAGTATTGGATGTCATTAGTGTGTTGCTCAGCCTCAGGTTATGGACGCTATTGACGCGGGTTGTAAAAGTTCTTCAAAGAAGAATGTGATTTCTTTGAATAAGAATTGTTTTGTGCCACAATATCGTATCAATGGAGTCTCTCAACACAGTGATCCTTCACAGTAGTGTCTTTCTCTGTCATAGGGTGTTTTGGAGCGTGTATCTCCTTTTCGGAGTTCTCCACAGCAATGTGCTGCTTTGCATTGAAGGTATTTTGTTTCCAGCTTATCGAAAAATCAACATTATAGACGCTAATGAACAACTTGCATCAATTCAATAGGATCTGCGAATCTTGTGTAGATTTTGGAGTGCTCAAAATGAAGAGCATTATAATGAGGAGGTCTCTTACACAGTCAGATTCTTAGAGTAGTGATTTTGAAGAAGCGGTCGCAAAATCTCAGAGAAAGAAAATCAAGCAAGTCAAATAAAGGTGCTAAAAAAAGATAATCATGTAATAAGCATGTCAAATAATTATAAAATATATTAGACAACCACATAATGTGTACTATAAAAAAAGATAATCATGTAATCCTTTTTTTCTTCAGGCGGAATTGGAAGCACCGTCGATAAGATCTACATGCAAAGTAGAGGTCCGAAGTTGAAATCTAGTGACCACAAAAAAAAAACCTTGTTAGTTTAAATGGGCTTATAGACGTAATTGTTAGTTTAAATGGGCTTTTTCTATAATAATATTGATAATAATAGTAATAGTAATAGAAATAGTAATAGTAATAATAATAATAATGAATTCCATTGTGTTCCTGTCCGACTTGAGAGATTAGTCTTTGCAGTTGCTCATGTAGTATACTAGATTTATAAAAAAAACCACCACATAAAACAGTTTTCAGCTGATTTATTGCATGGACGGTTCTATTGCGCGTTTGAACTAGTTACCAAACCTATATTGGGTTCGACAAGTTGAACCGACCAATTCGTTCGGTTTTCAAAACTTGATTAAAATTCCATCATTTTTAATTAATTAAGTTTTACGTAAACTCTCTTTAAAGAATTTTTTTTAATGATATTAAAAATATAGGAAAAATGTTAAGTTTCTTTATGACGTTTATTATAACTAGGTATTAAATGATTTTAACCATAAATATAAAAATATGAATTTTGTGTAGAGTGGGAATACTCTCTCTCTCTCGCTCGCTCCCTCCCTCACAGTTGTATAATCTATGAGAGTAAATTAGATGTTGGGTTGCATCAAACGTCTCATTGGTCAAGTTAGAAGTTTTTTTTAAAACTTTTATGTATTAATCTCCTCCACCTTTTTTTTATACGAAAATGATATTGTTGAGGGGAGTACAAATGAATACTCTAACCCGTACATTAAGTTGAAGTCTCGTTAAAATCTCTCTGAGCCAAAACTCTATAGAAAAAATACCAAATGAGGAAAAAGAGTACTTCAAGGAGAACGAGGCAACAAAGCCGAAAATATTGTGAAGCAAAAACTAATACAGCAAAATAGTAAAGTTGTTGTATATCGAAGACAACATAACAAACCAACAACAACCGAAACAGTTCCTCTGCATATAAACCCCACGACAACAAGACATCAATCTGACAAAACTAGGACAGCCGGCCAACGAACACTAATGAACCACTCACCAACAATAAAACCACACCCAACGAGAAGCAAATCAGATTGCTTGTAGACATTTAATGGGATTTGATCACCATTCAGCAATCAAAAGATTTAGATTTCTCCTTATATGATAGATGAACTAGCCTCACACCGAAGTTTTTCCCTATTGAATAAAGTGGGATAAAGAAAAACACTTCTATTGCAAAGGATGTTATTCCGCTCCAACCATAGACACCACAAACCCGCCAAGCATATAATATTGTTCACATGATTAAAAATTTCCCCTCAATAAGATCAACAAAATAGTTAAAATGAGCCCCTCCTTCTAATTCGGGAACTTTTTAAACTCTCATACGTACACCCACAAATGTCCTTCCACATATCAGCAACTACCTTACTCTTGAAAAACAGATGAGAAACAAATTCCTCCTGACCTAAATCGTACAAGCAGTCTTGTGAGCACCAACAATGCTAACTCTAGCCAGTAACACGTCTCTAGTAGGAAGCCTGCGAAGAAGAAGGCGCCACCCAAAAATAAAGACCTTCGACAGAACCGATAGAAGCCTTTCAATAATATCAAAAGCTGGACAAAATCACACAAAATGTTAGATAAAAGAGAAAAATCATCCACCTCTAAAGCGTTAGGAGCACGACTCCACCTGAAATCCCAACTCCATTGAGCACCTCTACTAACCCCCTACACCAACAATAGAGTATTCCTTCTGTACAAAAATGTCAAACAAAGCAGGGAAACTCTCTTTGAACGGAATGCTATCCACCATTTTGAAGACCAAAAGCTTAGAGAGCTACCATCCCCAACGACACAATTAATAGCATTAGCAAAACAATCAAAGCCCAGGTTCAAATTGTCACCCAAAGCTATAATGTCTCTCTCCCATAAAGTGTCTTTCCTACCCGACCTCGCTCCTTCATTAGAAACCAATTTAGAGCATAAAGCCCCATATCTGAAAATCAAAAGATTCCTCCAAATAACTTCGTTATTAGATAGACATCTCCACTTCCACTTAGTCGACAGAGCGGCATTAAATAACAAAAGGTTTTTGACTCCGAGCCTTACTTCGCTCTTTGGCTTACAAATATTATCCCAAGAGACCCACCAAATCTTTCTACCACTATCAAAATCCCGCCCCCCCCCCCCCCCCCCCCAGAACCAACGTTGAATCTTTATCATTTCTTTAAAGACCACCTTGGGTGCCTTATAGAAATAAAAGAAATAAAGAGGAATACTATTCAACACAAAATTGATAAGAGTAACTCTACCTCCCCAAGACTGATGTCTTCCCCTCCAAGAAGAAAGTCTGGAACGCAATGCATTAAGCACATGATTCCACGTACATCTTCTTCTCAGATTGGCAACGAGCTGAATCCCCAAAAACCTTAAAGGAAGAGAAGCAATACAACACGAGAGGAAGATATAGAGGCAGACTCAAGGAAATCCTCCTCTAAGTTGATCCCAATCCGCTTAGTCTTATGAAAGTTCACTTTTAGGCCCGACACCAACTCAAAACACCGAAAAATAGTTTTGAGACTCAACAAATTCCCCGGGGATCATTTCCCCAACACAATTGTATCATCTGAAAACTGTTACATTTATTCATCATTTGTAAGATTTGTTAAACTTAAGATATGACACTAGATTAATTTCTCACCCAAATATTTATATTATATATATATAGACATACACATATATATATAGTAAATATATTATGTTTTTATTGAAATTATATTATAATCCATAAATTTTGTTTATATAGGTGATAATCTGCCTATAAAGATAAACAGAGACCAGAACAAATGGAATTGAACAATGCATAATTTTA
Source organism: Astragalus glycyphyllos (assembly GCA_963573325.1). Taxonomy (NCBI): domain Eukaryota; kingdom Viridiplantae; phylum Streptophyta; class Magnoliopsida; order Fabales; family Fabaceae; genus Astragalus; species Astragalus glycyphyllos. The sequence goes on from OY754308.1 coordinate 23,978,509, forward strand.
ACAGTAGCTTTGCCTTTCATTGTCTTGAAGAAAGGAGGCTAGTAGCTTAGCAACTGCCAGTAACTTAGCTAGTGGCACCTGACATTTCTGACAATGCAGTGTTTGACATTACTTGATTTTAAAGAATTCTTGTTGAGACCTTTCTTCATGCTGAAGGCGGGGAAACAGTAGCTAAGCTACCCTGAATGCTAACTAAGCTACTAAACGTACCTAGATTTCTATATAAAGGGCAAAACTCGAGTTTTCAAGAAAAAACTCATACATACAAAACCTAAAGGTTGACAAGATTGAAGTATTTGAAGGTTTGTCATCATCTTGATGTTTTTCATGTTTTCTATCATTTGTATGATGGCTACCATGAAAATGGATAGCTAAACTCTCTTTGTTGGGATTAGATGTAACTATACTTTCACTTATGTTTATGTTTTGATTCATATTTATGTATATTCAGCTTTATTCATTGATTTATTGATTTATTCTTGTTCTAAATGCTAGTTGTAGATTGATCACCTATAACTTGATGTTATATTTGATGTTTGATTTGAAAATAGATATTGAATCATGTTCTAAACTAAATCACCTAAAAATCTAGATATCTAGGAATGGAATCTAGTTTTCTAGTCATATAATCATATGAACTTAATGCTATTGTTTACTTAAATAGATGAAGAATCGTTGTTTAGGTAGATTAATAAATGATTTCACTTTGTCTAAGGAATTAGAAAAGGTGGAAGAACTGTTGATGACGAATTAATAATTGAAACTGAAATATGTGTTGAACCAATAGGATACTTCTAAGTAAAATTAGTGAAATCTAATCCCAACGCTTTTATCACTTGCTTAAATCCTTATTTAGATTCTGTTTTTACAACTTATATGAATACAACCAAAACACTTTATCTTCACCGCTTGAGATTATAGAATTTTGTTTGACGAGATAGATATCACCAAGTCTCTTTGGATATGATACCTAATACATTAGTATTTTACTGCTGTATTAGAACGGAAATAACGTTTTTACGAAAAAAAACCGTTATCACCCTTGCCTCAAAACTTTGTGAACCACAAATTCCTCTGTAGGACTACCGTTTACTTATACTGACATGGTGCTCGAAAAAATACATGCCTTCATCCATGCAACCCTCTTCTGATCAAACACCATACCCCCCAATCTATGATCCAAGTAACACCAAGACACAGACAGAGTCATAAGCTTGTTCAAAATCCACTTTAAACAACAAACGCGCATCCTTCTGGTGGCTAGCAAGATCAACTGTTTCATTGAGAAACAAAATGCCATCTTGGTTATATCAACTAGAAGGAAAGCCGACTGACAAGGAGAGATAAAACTTGACAACATCTTTTTGAACATATAAGCAACCACCTTTGCAAAATGCTTACAAACAACCAATTAAGAAAATAGTGCGGTATTCCTTAAGGCCTTGTGGATTATCTTTCTTTGGAATCAAAGTTAAAAAAGAAGTTCGGTGATTTTGTTTGAAAACCATTATTTTATTTATATTAAAGCCAATCATGTCTCTATGGTGATAAACTTAATGGCTTTAACCATTATATACGAACACCCAATCTTGTCTCTTTCTTTAGAAGAGGATTTAACATATAAGGAAGTTATAAAATCAATTGGCTCTAATGTTTGGACAAAGACCATTTTTTTTTTGTGATGGACAGTTAAAAGAGTATTATGACGCAAATTGGGTTTCATATAATGATGGGGTAAGTTTAACTTTTGGGTATGTTTTTACTTTAGAAATGGTCCAATATCATCAAAATCTTCAAAGCAAACATATATAGTTAGGGGTCTATAGTGGACTCGGATTTCACACTTCTTGAACTTACAAGTCAAGAAGCAAAATAGTTGAGAGGTTTAATAATAGATACGCCATAGTGGGGAGTTGTACACCACTCCAACGTCATTCATTTCTTGTACTTGGTGTGGATAATAATAGCGCTTATGATATATAATGGGAAAAAAGACACATACGCATGCAGCGTTGTTGATTTCAGTTGCACATGTGATGGACATGCGATTTTTGCTCAAACAAAGCAATATTACTCATATGACCTATATTTATCACCCCCATAGTGTGAGGTATTTGTTTGATGGAGGATGAGCCATGAGCTCGTGATGAGTCCTATTGTTGAGAATGTCATGTGGACAACATAGAACATAGATGTATTAAACTCAGTTGTAGATTGGGAATTCATGAGTAAAAAACAAACTCTAGGCTCATGAGAAAAGTGTGATTATGAGTATAAGTAAGAGAGGGAATGAGAATATGGGTATGAAATATTATATGAGACTTCTCTTCTCCCTGATATTGATTTCTTCCTCATCCTTTTGAGTTTTCTTCTGTCTCTAACTTCTTATTTCTTCTTTTTTGTGAGTTACCTCCTTGTACCATTGATCCCACCTCATGGAATAGGAGAGATTGTGACAAAGTAATAAAACATTAGCCTTTTGCAATACTCTATTCTAGTGTCATTATATTGGTCCTCTCATATACCATATCTTCATCATCCTTTGATTCCATGCTCAATCTGCAACCATCACTTTCGTTCAACAAAGAGATGATGGGGAGGAATACCGAGTTCACGATTAATTCATCTATCCCAAACATCCAACCTCATTCTACAACATTAAATCTTCTTGAGTTGGGAAACAATAACATGAAACCATCTGAATTGCCTCTAGGTTATTAGTGTTTGTCACATGTGTTCCTTTGTTTGTCAAATGTTGGGAGGCTGTGAACAACACGCTCAGGTTACATATTCAAAATATCAACATATCATTTCAAAAAATCAACATATCATGCTCAGGTTACACAACACTACATTTTATAAAAGGCTGTACGGTTTGGTATCGGCAACGACACTTCAACTCATTGTCAAGGATTTCTGTCAGTACTAATAAGGACATAGGCACTAACAAAGCATCATGTGGGTGCATACTCAGACATTCTTATTTTTACTATGTTTTTCCAAGATTTGATATTATTTTGTCGGAGGTGTTGCAATCCCATTGGAGGAGATTGACGTCAATTGGAGGAATGTGACTTTGGAAGGTAACCCAGTAGGAGATTTGGATGAAGAAGGATTAGAGTTGAACATATCATACAAGATGGATGGGTTGTGGAAACAATTTTTGGTGATTAGATGTCATTGGCAAGATGGCATTGAAAAATTAATTCATGAACTTGCATTTATGAGTACAATATCAATGTCTTTGTCCCCTGCCAAAGTGAAGACAAAGGGGCGCCAAAGAAATGTAAATAAAATATATCGCGTGACCCTTTATATTTTAGGCAATTGGGTTCGGAAATGAAGGCAGGAAGTCAAAACTTAATAAAACAAGTCTCTCATCTACGTGTTGTGTGAAAACAATATGTGCAAGTATACACAATCGCAACAAGTAATAAAGAGTAAGTAAGCTACTGAGTAAAAGAAAAGTAAAATAACAAGTTGTAGAACCAAATTTTATCAACAAACAGTAAGTAAAATAAAGGATCAGTATAAATTAAGAAAAAGAGTAAGTTGAGAATGTTTTCACTATGCAAATTCATAATAATGGTCTAATGTTGTATCTGATGATGCTGCAGCACTAGGTGCTGTCGCAATAGATATATTCTTTCAAATACTTCACACTAGGGTTTTCTTACAAGAGCTTATGTTTAATCCCTAAATAAGTCCACCTTAGGCACCCACAGTATTCACACTATGAAATTTGTCCTCATATGTCTAAGTTTTAAGCAAGGATTATCAAAGTGTCTTTTAATAACCACTATTCATATTATCCTTTGAGATCAATTTATAAACCATGTCTGAATCTATAAATGGTACTTATATTTAGGTGATCAAGTCTAAAAAAGTTTTAAAATAGTATCACACAAAGGATAAAAGTGCTAAACATCAAATACATGCATTAAACACACTTAGACTTCATTACATAGATCAAAGCATCCCAGCTAAGAGTATTTAGCTCATGATGAGCAAATAACACAAGAAATACAACTCAAACATAAATGTTAAAGCCATAATACCGAAAATACAAGGAATAAATATACTAAGAAGACGTAGACATAAGATTGGCTCCAAGAACAGTAGCATGGAGGTTATGATCAGCTCCCAAATCCACGAAAATCTTCAAGTAAGTCAGCTCGTGTATTGCTGCAGCATCACTCCCAGCACTGTTGTGCAGAATTTCTACTTTTATTGTGAAAATGGAGCTTGAAACGAAAATGGAGAGAAAGGCTATGTCTAAACCTTGCCTCCTTTCTGAACCAGCCTCTCAAATGAGGAAGATGAGCCTCCTTAAATAGTACTAGGGTTTAGTGATCCAAGAAATATCATTTGGAGGCTCCATTTGTCTTTATGTGTGCCTAGGAGTACAAAGTGCCCACAAAAAGGGCGTGTCCATCCTTTGCTGACAACTTGCCTCAGCATTTTCTCTCTCATCTGTCGCAGGAACGCAATGTTGCGGCACCTGATGCTGCAGCAATGAAATAAACACATAAAAGCACAAATGGAGCACCAAAGTGCCAAAATGATTTCAAACCAGAATTAAATCTTCCTTTACACTAAACAACATATTTTAACTAATTAAATACAATATTACTTTAGAACTCACATTAATTTAAGCTAAGAAAGCATAAATAAAACAATTATAAATAAGAGTTATCGCTGCGCAACCTTCACAACGGTCATCTAAACAACCCTCCAATAGTCATCAAAACAAGCCTTCCAAGGGTTATCCATTCGGCACTCTCAGTCTTCGAGTAACAATTTCCTCTACATTTGTTGCCTTATATTGATGACATTGGTAATGTAGAAGCATATGGAAATTGCGATTACTGTGCATTAACAACCTTACTTGGTTCCTATCATATTTGTGTTGAATTTTCTTCAAACAGTTAATTATATAATAAAATGTTATTTAAGTTCCTATCACATTTGTATCTAGGTTCTTATTAGTTCTTTGTTTTTCCATAGTTAATGTTTTTTCTAAAAACTGTGTTGTGGGTATCATATAGAATAGTCACTCAAACCGAGTCTGGTTCCTGCTACTATGCCAGTTAAGTGTCAATTATTTACTAATATCAATTTTTTTAAACTAGGACGATCCGAATAGATGAAGTACCATTGATTCAAAGTTTATTGGTCCAACCATGGTAAACCCATGAATGAACATGCATTAGATAAATAGTAGTTTTTGAAATAAATATATTCAACATAAATTTCTAGTATTTATTGTAACTTTTTATTCGACCCAAATACCTAGAAGAAAACAGATGTGCAAACTGGATGTGCCTTGTTGATCTCCCATAAGAATATTGGTGTTTAAAATTAGGCTTAAATATTTGATCCCCCTGCAAATATTCTATTTTTCCATTTACCCCCCTGTAAAAAAAAAGTTTTAAAATCAACCTTGCAAATAATAAGTGTTTCTAGTTACCCCTATAGGGGGTAACCGTAAACTTTTTATATTTTGTAGAGGGGGAACCGTACATGGTTTTTACCCATTATACACTACATAATCTAACAGAGGGGGGTGACCGAAAACTGTTTATATTTGCAGGGGGGTAACCTTAAATTTTTTTTTACAGGGGGGTAAATGAAAAAATGGGATATTTGCAGGGGGGATCAAATATATAAACCTTAAAATTATTGTTTGAATTGCATGTAGCATTGGTTTCCAATCTCTCTTGATGAAGCAACCATGACTCGGGCTTCTATCTATTACGCTAGAATCTTGATGGATCATGATTTAACGTCAATATTATTCGATGAAATTATGGTGAAACAAGGTTTTACATTTTGTGTTGAGGTTTTCTATGAAAGATTATCTGATTTTTGTACCTACTGTCAATCCATTGGTCATCATTATTCAATGGGCAAAAAACAGAACTGTGGTAATGGAGAAGCAACACAACTTGAAAGGAATGCAAAGGAGCCTAGAACACCTATTTGACAAAAGCAAACTAAACCATATACTTCGACAATTCAAGAACCTGTTGTAGAGGTAGAAAATTCTAGTTCTAAATCATAGACATTTTTTTGTAGTAACAAGTTTGATCTGTTGCAGGAACAAGATAAAGTGGAATTTGAGGAACCAAATTCATTTAATGTTATAACCTCTCAACAAAACACTAATGTTGAGGGCCAAGGAAGATTGGGAAATGTTATACTTGAAGTTGTTGATTCTCAAGAACATGTGGCTAGAGAGGACTTTGTCGGTCGCAATAACATTCATAGCTAGCTTGGTTACCCTCATCTAGTCGTAATACTCTTTGAAATAGATCTTCTCCAGTTCTTTATCCTTCGGCTAGTATTAGACGTCATTGTTATACTGCTCGGCCTAAAGTTATGGATGCGGTTGTCAAAGTAATTCTTCAACGGAGAATGCAATTTCTTTGAATAAGAATGATTTTGTGCCTCAATCTTCTATCAAGGGTGTCTCTCAACAGGATGATCCTCCTCAACAGTGTCTTTCTGCATTGTGTATCTACTTTACTGAGTCTCCAAAACAAGGCTTTGCGTACGCCTCATCAATGTATTTTGTATCCAGCTTTAGAAAAATAAACATTATAGTGGCTAACGAACCTCTTGCATCTGTTCAATACAACTTGCGAATCTTGTCTAGAATTTTGAGTGCTCAAAATGATAAGTATTATAATGAGGAGGACTCTTACACAGTCGGGTGCTGAGAGTAGTGATTTTGAAAATTTCATCGCAAAATTACAAAGAAGCAAAATGAAGAAAAGTCAAATAGAGGTGCTAAAAAAAAGGAAATTAACGAATATGTGCTCAAGCCGCTTGTTTAAACTATCAAAATGAAGTGCTTAATTTGGAAAGCAAGAAGGCATGTCGATTCTAAAACAAAGTTGATGTTGTATTCCTTAAGTTTGCTGTTTTTTATTTTGATAGGCAAATGTTAGTGTGGGTGGGGGAATGTTTTTCTTGGGTTTGAATCCGGGACCTCCTTCTTGCAAGTTGCAATTCTTTCATGTCGCTTAGCTCGCCAACTGAGCTATCTTCCTGCGACCCTTAAGTTTGTTGTTAATAAGGGTTGGAGCTCTCTATGGATTGAAACGGACTTTCAGTTAATGGTCTTAGCTTTTAAATCTAACAGTATATTCATTGGCAGCGTAAAATCTGATAGACTACTAATTGTCTATGTCTTGTCTCCAATAATATGCAGCTTGTTTGCATGGTGTAAATCAATCAAATTGCAATGGTTGCTTCCAAAATCTAACTTGCACTGTCGGCGTAAATCAATCAAACTCTTGAATCAATCTTTTAGTAATATTTGCATGGTTGCTTCCAAAAATCTAACTTGCAATGATATTTTCCTTGATCATTTTTCAGAACACACTTAATGAACAAAGTGCAACCAATCAAATTGGCAGGTATTATTCTTCTTAGTAATTAGCTTTATTATCTTCTGTTATATTTTCTGACTTGTATATTATATTAAGAATAATGATAACGTGTTTTTTCATTTAAATTCATATGCAGCACAAACATTGCAGAAAAGGAAGATATCTATCAGCTAGGTGTTATTCTACTTGAAGTCCTTACTGGTAGACAAATTACATCGTCCAGTGAAGTAGAGCAGCTGAAAGATGAGGTTTGTTATGAAAATGCTCCAATGAACTATTCTGTTTAAGTTCATCACAAAATTTTCACCAACTTTTCACCAACTTTTCTCATTATTAAAAATTAATGAACTATTTAAAATTCATCGATCGTTATTAAAAGTTATGAGGGACTAAAAGCAAAAAACCCAAATTTTATAGAGGCCAATAGTTGGTGAAAATTTTGTGAGGAACTAAAACCAAAAAACTCGAATTTTATAGGGATCAAAAACATATTTAAACTATTCTTAGATTTTCTAAATGGTCTATTAATAATTCCATCTTTTTATGTGTTAATCTTTGCATGTTGCCAATTGTCAAAAAATAAAACTTTGCAACTTGCGTAGTTTCTGCACATTTTTTGTTTTGTTACGGTAGTATTGGTGCACAATATTCATCGACCATGCCAATGAAGATTGGAACTCCAGACCTTAAAGTGAAGACTCGAACTCGAGATCTTAAAGTATTGGTCCCCTTCTACCAAAAATTTTACCACACTGAAAATTCGAAATCGAGACATTAAAGTATTGGTCCCTTTCTAACCATATTTTTGCCATACTGAAGATTCGAACTCGAGACCTTAAAGTGAAATTCGAACATAGTTATCGCTCGACCCAACTCATGTTGGTTGTTTCTGCACTTTTAAGAACCATTATATAATTTTTTGATTTTTCTGGATTTTCCGGTGATGCTTACAAATTTAAAATAAAATTAGAGAATTTTTAGGAAATGGCATTGATTTTCTATTCTATGAAAATTTGATGAATTTTGGAGTCAGTTTTCATCTTTAAATAAATTTGTGAAGCTAGTATAAGTTGTGTTGAATAACAAGCTGGAAAATTCTGGAGTGATGTATTTTTGTTGCTGAATTGATATGGTCGGAATTAGTTTATGGATGGGATATATAATTGATAACGTTCGTTTACATGAGTCGGATGTAATACCTTAAATAATAAAATATTACTTTGACGATTACATTAGTAGTTGCTTTCAAATAACTAATATGTTTGACACTTGATTGAGCTTACTTTCTATTAATGTAGAAATTTGATATTATTTGAGACCTTTGGTTGATGTTAGGCTAGAGTTATATACCCTCCATTAATAGTAAATAGGGGGTAAATCCATCAAGTAAAGGAGAGGAGTTTTAGCAATTTTATTTGCACCACATTTATGGATTGGGCGCATAGGCCAACCCATTTAGCACAAATCCATCAAACTCTCAGCTGATCCTTTTAACCAAAGAGGGAAAAAACCTCAAAGACACTCTCATTTTTCTTTCATTCCAGCCTTTGAGGCGTGGGTACTTTAAAATCAGAGACGTAACCATATCGGGTACGTACTTGGTGCCGCTACTCATTGGGATCTAGTGGGTACTTATCAATTTATATTTATAGTCTGATTTATAAATATTTGTTTGTCGTATAGTACAAAATTAGATTTTTCATTCATTTTTTGTAGAAACGAGCTTTGTAGAGCTGAAGCCTTCCTATTCTAGTGTTGAAGTTCACCCATCACACGCCACACAAACAAGAAAATTAGTTATCAAACCCCAAAAATCTGAGTTTTGAAGTTCACCCCCGAGCTCACTACTTTTGGCGGTTTCCATGTGATGGTTGATGCTTAAATTGACGTCTTAGGGAGTTGCATGTGGGTTAGGACCACTCAAGATATGGGTTTTGTAGCTGGCATTGATGATTTGAAGTGTTAGAAGTTCAACTTAGCTTATGGAAAAACCATCTAGTTGCTGTCAAGAAATTGTGTTTTACAAATGAGTTCGTCACCCCCTTTTCTTTAGAGTATGTTTGGGAGGGTTATATTGTTATATTGTTATCTATCAATTTATTCTTTTAGTTTTTTTAAATCTTAATTATATATTAAAATATAGACTAATCTTTTCCAAGCTCTCCCCACCCCTCCCCACCCAAACATATCCTTAGAGAATGCTAGGGCCTGAAGCATATTTTTATGCTTATGTGTTATTTCAGTAATGCTTTATGATGTTTGATGATTGGTGTTTGAACTTCATCTTGAAGCTTAAATTAGGATTACAAGACGTTTTACCATCTACTTGTGTAAATGACTATATAATTTATGTACTTGAATGTTCAAGCTTTTATGTGCTGATTTCTGGTTAATTTTATATGTTTGGTGTGATTATACAATGTTTGGGAAAGATTGAGTTGCATTTGGAATGGTTGAGAAGCACTAAAACACAAAAAACCATATTTGATTTGTATAAAAAAAAACCATATTTGATACAGCAACACTGCCATAACAGTCTGTTATGGGTACGCATGTTTATTTCTGATTTGTATAAAAAATTACTGCCCAATTAACACGGCCGTAATGAACTATTACCGGTACCTGTGTTTGCTACAGTTTCTTTCAAAATTACTTTGTGCTTCTCCCACATTCACAAAGGAATTCCTAACCAATCTCAACCCTTGGACTTGTGATATGTTGGACATGTTAATTTCCATTATACCTTGCTTTACTGCTTGATTCATTTGAAACATTTTGAGAGAACTATTATCTATATTATTATAAGCCACATTAAAGAATTGTTAGGGCGTACTTAGTTTGGAAAGTCATGAACCCAAGTCTTTGACCCACTCGTACCTCCTTCTAAATGTTGGAGGGGAGGTTCGCTATGGAATTTATATGATTTCCTGTTAGGGTTGCAGCATTAGTAAATAAATAAAAGACACCGTAGGAGTTATTCCGAGGTACCATTTGAGGAATTTACTGACATTTTCTTAAATCTCATTGTTTATTATTGGCAAAAATCTCCCGAGGTCCCTTAACTTATTTTAAGATAACGAATAGGTCCTTTAACTTTTTTTTTGTAATGATTAGGTTCCTTTAGTTTTAAAAATGTTGCACTGTTACTCTTTTTTCGTTAAAGTCTGTTAAAAAATGCACACATAAGTGTTTTGACGCTTATGTGGATATAACTGTGCTGACGTGTTAAGTTGAAATATATTTTTAAATACAAAATTAATTTTTAACTCTTTTTTATTAACATTATTATTATTATTTTTAGTTACTCTGTTCTTCTTCTTCTGGCCTTTTATTCATCTTCTTCTTCAGTTTCGCAAATCTGGGTATCATTACCCTTCTAAAACTTTCAAAAATGGAACAAAATCAAATGCCCAAATCATCAACCTTCAAACGCGAAACCTCGAACAAATCAAACACCTAAATTATCAACCTTCAACCTTCAAAATCTGGAAAAAAATCAAACGCCCAAATCATCAACCTTCAAAATCTAGAACAAATCAAACATGAAATTCAATTTTGAGTTATATTTCGAGTTTGATTTCATTTTCTGATTTCTATTTTGAGTTCAATTTCATTTTCGAGTTGTATTTCAATTTCGCATTTCATCTTTTTGAATTCGATTTTGTTTTTGTTTGAAGATGAACTGCGAGAGAAAATTTCTGATTTCTTGTTAGGGTTCGATTTCTGATTTCTGGAAGAAGATTAATAACATGATGTAGAAGATGATGAATAGTAACAGAGGGGTATTTTGAATGTTTTAGTTTTGAATAAAAATTAATTTTTAATTAAAAAATCCTAGGAGGACCTGCCAAGCATCACCATTTTGCCACATCAACATCCACGTGAGCACGGTCAGCCATTTAAATTTTTTTTAACAGAGTTACATGGTAATTACAAAAAGGGCAGCGACACAATGTTTTTAAAACTTAAGAGACCTAATCGTACAAAAAAAAAGTTAAGGAGCCTATTCTTTATCTGAAAATAAGTTAAGGGACCTTGGGAGATATTTTACCTTTATTATTTGTGTTTTTTCTTATAAGCAGGTAAGACAAGTTGTGATTGAAGACAAACATTGGAGCCATAGTATTTTCATATGATCTTCATATGTTGTTCAAGGACCTTGTGTCTTGTGCTCTAGCTTATTTTGGGTTTTGTATTTTGGTACTTGACTATTTGGTTTGTAAAACCTTTTGATGCACCCACTTTTGTGCTTAGACTTGTACGCACTTAAAATTTGGATATTGTGCTTCTTGAATCTTTTGTTATCCTAAGCTATTTAATAGTTTCAGGATTTTGTATTATGGATTAGGCTTAAATATATGCTACCCCCTGCAAATATACTCATTTTCCATTTACCCCCTGTAAAAATAAAACTCTAAAAAAAGGCCTCGCAAATAATAAGTGTTTCGTTACCCCCTGCAGGGGGTAACTGTAAACTGTTTATATTTTGCAGGGGGTAACCGTAAAAGGTTTATACCCATTATACACTACATAATCTAACATCAGGGGGTAACCGTAAACTGTTTATATTTGCAAGGTCTTTTTTGAGAGTTTTATTTTTACAGGGGGTAAATGGAAAATGGGTATATTTACAGGGGGTAACATATATTTAAGCCTATGGATTATTATAACTTTTGATGAGTCATTTTGGAAATTTTAATTCCATTTTTATTTATTCCAAATTTAGTTGTGCAACTCTGATTATTAAATGAACGACATTCTATGTTTTAATGACAATTAATATTAAGAGTGTTACACCGGAAGCAATTTTAATTTCATTCTATATATTAAATAATAGTTTTTAAAAATTGTAGATGTTTATTAAATAAATGAAGAATTCATTTAAGCTTATATGTTAGAAGAGGATCTAACATATGAGGAAGTTATGAAATCAATTGGCTCTAATGTTTGGACAGAGACAATTAAAAGAGTATTGTGACGCAAAAATGGATCTCATATAATGATGGGGTAAGTTTGATTAGTGGGTATGTTTTTACTTCAAAAAGTGGTCCAATATGATGAAAATCATCAAAGCAAAACATATATAGTTAGTGGTCTGTAATGGACTCAGGTTTCATACCTCTTGAACTTACAGCTCAAGAAGCAAAATAGTTGAGTGGTTTAATAATTGATAACTCATAGTGGGGAGACCAACACCACTCCAACGTGATTCACTACTTGCACTTGGTGTGGCGAATAATAGCACTTATGATATAATGGTAAAAAAACACATACACGTGCGACATTGTTGATTTCAATTGCACATGTGACTTTTGCTCAAACAAAGCAATATTACTCATATGAATTATATTTATCATCCCTATTTTGTGTGAGGTTTTCTTTATGGAGGTTGAGCCATGATCTTGTAATGAGTCCAGTTGTTTGAGAATGTTATGTGGGCAACCTAGAGCATAGATGGATTAAAATCAATTGTAGATTAAAAATTCATGAGTAGAAGACAAACTCTAGGCTCATCAGAAAAGTATGATTAGGAGTATAAGTAAGAGACGGAACGAGAGAATATGGGTATGAAATATTTTATGAGAATTCTCCTCTCCCTGACACTGATTTCTTCCTCCTCCTTTTGAGTTCTCTCTCTCTCTCTCTCTCTCTCTCTCTCTCTCTCTCTCCCCCTCTCTATCTATCTTCTTATTTCTTCTTCTTTTTGAGTTACCTCCTTGTACCATTTCTTCCACCTCGTGGAGATTGTGAAAGAGTAATAAAACATTAGGCTTTTGGAATACTCTATTCTAGTGTCATTATATTGGTGCTTTCATATACCATATATTCATCGTCCTTTGATTCCATGCTCAATCTGCAACCATCACATTCATTCGACAAAGAGGTGATGGGGAGGAATACAGTTTACACAAGTAAATCATCTATCTCAAACATTCAACCTTATTCTACAACGTTAGATCTTGAATTGGGAAAACATAATATGAATCCATCTTAACTGTTAATCAATAGCTTATTCTATTTAACTGCTTCTAGCCAATTAGTGTTTGTCACATGTATTCTTTTGTTTGTCAAGCTCGACACACTCCACCAAGATAGTGTGTACAAGTGTTAGGAGGCCGTGAACAACATGCTCCGATTACATATTGACAAAATCAAGACATCATTTCAAAATAGTCTCAACCCCGTAGAGTACTGACAGAAAGCTTCATTTTTTAAAAGTTGCATGGTTTTGTCTCGGCAACAACACTTCAACACATTTCCGATACTAATAAGAATGTAGGCACTAACAAGAATGTAGGCACTAACAAGGCATCATGTGGGTGCATACTCAGATCTTCACATATTTTATTGTGTTCTTGCCAGCATGGACATTATTTTATCGGAGGTGTTGCAATCTCATTGCAGGCGGTTGACGTCCATTTGAGGAAGGTTATACAAAGCAGAAGATGTGGATGATGAAGGTTCAGACTGTAACATATCATATAAGATGAATGGGTTGTTGAAACAGTTTTAGTCTTCAGATGTGGCAAGATAGAATTAAAGAAACCAATTCATGAACTTGCATGTACGGGGACAACATCAATGTGTCTATCACCCGCCAAAGTGAAGACAAAGGGGCACCAAAGAAGCGTAAAAAGAATATATCACGCGACCCTTCATATTTTGAGTATGTGGATGTGGAAATGAAGCAGCGTGTTAAAAATCAATGAAACAATACTGTCATCTACCCAACCTTTACAACGGTCTTCTAAACAATGCTCCCAACGGTCAATAAAACAACACTCCCAACGGTTATCCATTCGGCACTGTCAATCTTCAAGTATGCATTTAAATAAGCAATTTCCTCTACATATCCCGCCTTATAGTGATGACATTGTTAATGTAGAAGCGTATGGAAATTAGGGTTACCGTGCAGTTGCAGCATTACTTGGTTCCAATCATATTTTTCCATAATTTTTTTTTTCATATTTGTTAATTATATAATATAATAATATTGAAGTTCGTATCAAATTTGTATTTAAGTTCTTATTAGTCATTGTTTTCCATAGTTATTGTTTTTTCTAAAAAATTTGTCGTGGGTAAAATCGTAGAGACTAGTCACTCAAACCGAGTCTGGTTCGTGCTATTATGCCAATTCAATTGTCAATTATTTATTAATATCAATGTTTTGAAAACTGGGACAATTATCGAACAGGTGAAGACATTGATTCAAAGTTTATTGGTCCAACGATGGTAAACCCATGGTTAAACGCGTATTAGTGAAATACTAGTTTTGATATAAATTTGTTCAATATAAATTTTTAGTATTTATTAGAGCTTTTTATTTAACCCGTGTAGCTAGAAAAAAACACATGTGCAAATAAGATATGCCTTGTTGATCTCCCACAAGAATATTGGTATTCAAAATTATTGTTTGAATTGCATGTAGCATTGGTACTTCAATCTCTCAACATGAAGCAACAAAGACTCGGGCTTCTGCCTATTACCCTAGAATCTTGGTAGATCTTGATTTAACGTCAATATTATGCGATGAAATTATGGTGAAACAAGAAGGTTTTGCATTTTGTGTTGAAGTTGTGTATGAAAGATTGTCTGATTTTTGTAACTACTATCAATCCATGTGTCATCATTATTCATTGTGCAAAAAACAAAATTGTGGTAGTGGAGAGGCAACACAACCTGAAAGGAATGCAAAGGAGCCTAGAACACCTATTTGAGAAAAGCAAAGTAAACCATATACTTCGCCAGTTCAATAACCCTTTGTAGAGGTAGAAGATTCTAAATCATCTACTTTTGTTTGTAGTAACAAGTTTGATCCGTTACAGGAACAACATAAAGTGGAATTTGAAGAACCAAACTCAGTTAATGTTGAGGGTCAGGGAAGATTGGGGAACAAGATTCAATAACCCTTTGAGGAACAAGATAATGTGATAACCTCTCAACAAAACACTAATGTTGAGGGTCAGGGAAGATTAGACGTCGGCAAACAGCTTTAGCAAGTTGTGCACCGAGGCCCTCAGCTCTTTAAGCTTAGCATTGTAACACTTGTATTCCCCAGTGATCTGTTTGATCACCTTCTTGGAGTCCCCCTTATCTCTACATAGTGAGCTTTCATGCCGGCCAGGATGTCAAGTCCCATGATCATGGCCTCATATTCGGTCTGATTGTTGGAGGCTTGGTCCCCTATCCGACACATGAACTTCCATGTTTGGCCACAAGGGCTGGTGACAACTATACCTATCCCGGTCCCCGTCTGACTGCTAGACCCGTCGAACATGAGGATCCAGGGTTTAAGTCTCAGGTAGCTGATAGCTTCGGCCGGAGCATCAGGTGTTTCTACACATGGATGCTGGGCCAAGAAATCTGTCAGCGCCTGGCCTTTTACAGCCTTGAGCGGTACATAAGTTAGAGCAAACGCGTTCAACTTAATGGCCACTTAAGCAGATATCGAATAATGTCAACTTTGCACACAACCAAAACTTCCTTAGGTAGGAGGTAGTATTCAAGTTTACTACTGTTTACCGTGGATTTTGGTAAACACCGCTGGTCTCCAATTTGGTTAACTTGCAGGATCAACCAGTGAATCCTAAGACCATTTGTGTTTAGAGTTTTTACAGAATCGCTTGTGTTCTTGCTGTTTAACAGTAAAAGAAGAAGATAACCGTCGATTTCTCCGCGAAACCGTCAAATTACTCCAAATGAGGGAGGATAAAACAAAGAGAAAATTTGCAGGAAACGTAAAGAAAAGGAAAAATTAATATTGCATTAATTTAAAGGGGTGGTACACAAGATCATACATGCGTTCCTTGTACTCGTTTCTCAGTGCGTGTCGGTACTTTGAGCGTGGGAACTTGGTATGAGAAATTGTGACCCTTGTTTCTTCTCAGAAACTACTATTTATACAAAGGAAAAGAGAGGGAAAAACTAAACTAAGTAACTGCCTAGAAATTCGAAAATTAATAACTGCTACTCCTACTTTCGACAAGAACCGCTTCATCACGCTTCGACCAACTGCTAGTTCTTCAGCGCATAACTGCTCTGTTTTCTGTCTGTCGAAAGCTTGTGTCCATTTTCCTCTTTCTTGCTTTTGCTTCCCCGGAAGCTTGTCGAACTTACTTTGCGCATGACCATTTTCTCTGTCGAAATACTTTGGTCTTTGACGAAATATAAGTCAAGCCTTGTTGACCATTTTCAATGAAGCCTGTCGAAATTACAGGCTAACAAATTGCCCCCCAAAAATGTCTTTCTCCACTGAGCTTGAGGTGGAAGAAGAGAAAGAACATTTTTGAATTCACCATCGAAATAGACTTTGCACTTGAGTAGAACAACTGTATACCTGATGTCGCCACTGTTAAGTGTTGTTGACGTTACTCCTATCTTGGTGTACCACATGGCCCTCAACGTTCTGCTTATAATTCTGACAATGCTCTTATGGCAATCATAACTTCCTTTGAAAGCCACGTACTTACGCTTTCTTTATCTTTATTCCAGCGTTATTTTAACTTCCTGCAATGTTGGCTTATACTTTTTCAAGTATTTGCCATTTATACGCAAAATTCTTTCATAAGCGCCAATCTCTTCGACTTCATATGCGCCATTTGAATAGACTTGTAGAATTTTGAATGGTCCTTCCCAACTTGGGGACCATTTACCAAGGACTCTATCTTTTCGATCCATAGGTAAAATGACTTTCCAAACTAAGTCTCCCACGTCGAAAGTCTTCAATTTGACTTTCTTATTGTACACCTTAGCTACTCTTTCCTTTTGTCTTGTGAGCACATCTAATGCATTTAACCTGTCCTCATCTAAATCAACTAATTCATCTAGCATCATACTCCAATAATGATCAGATGGGATTTCAAATTGTCTTTGAATCCTAATTGATTGAAAACAAATTTCTGCTGGTAATACTGCATCATGCCCAAAAACAAGTTTAAAAGGAGTACTATTGATTGACACTTTGGGAGATGTTCGACATGCCCATAAAATTTGGTTAAGTGTGTTATGCCAATTCTTGGGTTTTTGCCCAACATGTTTTTTAATCAAACTAATGATAATTTTATTGGCTGCTTCAACTTGACCATTTGCCTGAGCATAATATGGTGTCGAACTCAACAATTTATACCCATTTTCAGCAGCAAATTCGACCATTTTCTGACCAATAAAAACTGAACCTTGATCTGTGGTGATAGTTTCAGGTACACCAAATCTATATAATATATGGTCTTGAATAAAATTAATTACTGCCTCTTGATTAACATTATTTAAAGGAATAGCTTCCACCCACTTAGTGAAATAATCTATCCCTACCAATATGAAACGATGGCCTTTCGACGAGTTTGGCTTAATTTCGCCAATTATATCCAAAGCCCATCCTCTAAATGGCCAAGGTTTCATGATAGAATGTAATTCATTTGCAGGCACATGTTGTATCCCTGCATGCTTTTGACATTCTTGGCATCCTTTGGCAAACTCTATGCAATCTTTTAACATGGTTGGCCAATAAACACCTTGTCGAAAAAGAAGCCATTTCATCTTATGGCCTACTTGGTGAGCTCCACAAGTTCCACTGTGAGTATTAGATATTGCCAAGTATGCCTCATTTTCACTAAGGCACTTGAGTAAAACTCCTTCAGGGGTTTTCTTAAAAAACTCATTGCCCATGATGACATAACTTAAGGTTCTATACTTGGTTTTTCTATCAGTTATCCCTGTTGGATTTTCCAAGTAGTTAACAATTTGTCTTCGCCAATCATCATTTGACATACTGTCAATGGCAAAAACTTCAAACACATTATCACAATAACCTTTGTCGGAAACTTCATCATTAAAATTTTCAATAAAATTTTCACTTTCCCTTGGAGGTAATTGACTTAAGACTAAAGAGTAGTTATCTGCCTCCTCTAGTTTTTTCCTTGACAAAGTTTCTTGTGTCATTGCTGTCGAAATTAACTTGTTTTTGATTTCGATTAGCTCTGTTAATTTTTCTTTAGAAACTTTATAACCAGAAGCTATTTGTGCCAGATCATTGGCCTCTTGATTTGCAATACGAGGCACATGTTGAATATCAACGCTGCCGAATTGTTTCAATAAAGTACTGGCAGCAATAAAGTAAGTAATCAAATTTTCCTTAATGCACTTGTATTCTTTCATTAATTGTTTCATTACTAATTCAGAATCACCTCTAATTTCGACCTGTTTTGCCCCCAAGTTTAACAGAATTTCGAGTCCTGCTATTAAGGCTTCGTATTCCGCCTCATTGTTGGAGCAACTTTCTTCAATTTTATACTTGTATTTGGTTGGTATTTCTGTTGGTGAAATGATTAACATTCCTACACCTGTACCATGTTGGTGGCTTGAGCCATCGAAATATAGCCTCCAAGGTCGAAGGTGAACACAATCAATTGCTAATTCGACCACTGAATGGTCTGCAATAAAATCTGCCACTACCTGGCCTTTAATAGCCTTTAGTGGTTGAAATGTCAATGAATACTCAAGTAAAGCTAAAGCCCATTTGCCTATTCTACTATGTAGGATAGGTTTCGACAGCATATGTTTAACAATATCAAAATGGGAATAAACATACATATCAACAGGCTTAATATATTGCTTTAACTTAGTACATGAGAAATATAAACACAAACACAGTTTTTCAATAGGATGATATCTGGTTTCAGCATCATTCAAAACCCTACTGAGG
Source organism: Astragalus glycyphyllos (assembly GCA_963573325.1). Lineage (NCBI taxonomy): Eukaryota > Viridiplantae > Streptophyta > Magnoliopsida > Fabales > Fabaceae > Astragalus > Astragalus glycyphyllos. The sequence continues at coordinate 23,997,607 of OY754308.1, forward strand.
TAATATATGGCTCTTTCGACTCCATTTTCATCCTCTTGTGCTAACATACTGCCTATTGACATTTCTGATGCAGCTATATACAATTTCATTGTTCTATTTCTAATTGGAGACAATAAAATTGGTGGCCACATCAGGTAGGCTTTGATTTCATCGAAAGCTTGCTGGTGGCATGGCTCCCACTTCAAAACATCTTCCTTCTTCAGTCGAAGTAATGGCGAAAATACTTGAGTCTTGCCACTTAGATTTGATATAAATCTTCTAAGGAAATTGACCTTTCCTAATAATGACTGTAATTCTTTCTTTGTTGAAGGAGGTTGTGTTTCCATGATAGCTTTCGTCTTGTTTTGATTTATTTCAATGCCTTTTTTGTGCACCACAAAGCCCAAGAAATCACCTTCACTTACACAAAAGGCACATTTGAGTGGATTCATTTTCAATCCATATTTTCTCATTCTTTCGAATGATAATCGTAGATGATCTAAATGACCATTTTCTGATGAAGACTTAACAACTATGTCATCTATATAGACTTGCATAAATTTTTCTATAAAATCATGGAACATAGTGTTCATAGCTCTTTGGTACGTAGCACCAGCATTTTTTAAACCAAATGGCATCACTACCCATTCATAAACACCTAATGCCCCTGGGCATCGAAATGCAGTTTTTGAAATGTCTTCTTCGGCAATAAAAATTTGGTTATAACCAGAATATCCATCAAGCATGCTTAAATATTCATAACCAGCCGCTGAATCAACCAACATTTCTGCCACAGGCATTGGGTATTGATCTTTGGGAGTAGCATTATTTAGATCTCTAAAATCTATGCAAACTCTAAGCGTACCATTTTTCTTAATTACAGGCACTATATTAGCAAGCCATTCGACATACCTGGCAGTTCTGATGAACTTGCTTTTCAATAGCCTTTCGATTTCCGCTTTAATCTTCGACATGATTTCTGGTGCAAATCTTCTTGGTGTTTTCTTCACAGGCTTCTTCTCTGGTCGAATAGGTAATTTCAACTCAACCACCTCTCTTTCCAGCCCTGGCATCTCATTGTAATCCCAAGCGAAGCAATCTTTGTATTCCTTTAGCAATTCAACAATCTGCGCCTTCCACTCTTGATCAATCTTAGCACTGATGTATGTTGGCCTTTTTATTGAGCCATCTCCCAAATCAATTTCATCTAAGGGATCTTGTGCTTGGATCTTTTTGGTTGAACCCATTGGATCTTTTTCAAAACCTAAAGGCTCGTCATCATAGACGCAATCAAGCCTCTGGTTTTCGACAACGTTGTCTTTATTTTTATCTTCTGTGGCTAAAACAACCATTTGATGTAACTCAGCTTCTAGAATAGCTTTTTCTTTGTTTTCGGCCACATAGGCCGTAATTCTTTCCCATACAGTGGGTTTATCCATAAATAACTATTTATGGTCCTTCCCACCCTGTAGGCTTGACATAGCCTTGTGGGTAGTTGTCTTCGTCAATGACCTCTCTATCCCAAATGAATCCATAGTTGGGATCAAGAATCACTGAAGTCCTCACATTATCTCTGCTTTCAAACCCATGTTCAGAGGAAATGCATGGCGCAATGCTCGCCAGTTTCTTATCAAAGGTTTTCTTGGTGATAGTATTCACTTCAGCCTTGAAATAGCTTTGATCACCCTCAATGTTTTCAACTAGGCCATCTTCTCTCCAAATAATGAGCCTCTGGTGAACTGTCGAAGGAATTGCCCCCACAGCATGGATCCATTCCCTTCCCAGCAGCATATTATAATTTGCCTTGGTTGAAATCACCATAAACATAGTTGGCCTGCTAATGCTTCCAACAGAAAGGTCAACTTCAATGGCTCCAAGAGAGTGGCCACTTTTACCTTCATAGTTGGTAAGGATTACGTTGTGTGTTTTCAGATTCGTCTCACACTTCCCAATCCTCTTCAGCATATGTTGTGGCATCAGGTTTACAGCAGCGCCACCATCAACCAAGATCTTGCTTATCCCAACATTGTTCACCTTTGCTTGGGTATACAAAGGTTTGAGATGATTCCTCATCCCACAATCAGGTCTCTCAAAGACAGCGTGTTGTTCTTCCACACAACCATTCTTGAGGACATAGTAACAGATGGGTTTGTAAGTGGTTTCTTCGTCGAAATCGTCTTCAACGTCATTCACCTCAGAAACCACGTCATACTCAATTGGGAGAATCGAGACAACACCGCACAGGACGTCGAATTCTGACCCCGAGTCTGCAAAATCAGATCCCATTTCTTCGTCTAGATTGAGACCTTCTTTAATCACTGAGAGAGATGGAAATATCCTTTCAGTTGCTGGCTTTCTAGCCATTCCAAGAGATTTCGAAGGTATTTGTTTACCTTTTTCTTTGTTGGAATTTTCCATCTTGCCTACAGCAGCAACCTTTTTCTGGCGTTGATATCTACACCATTGAGTTCTCGTCATAGGGTTCTTCCCTTTGTAATTATTGTTGTAGACATACTTGTTAGATTCAGTTGCCTTATTTTGGTTAGTTGCACTAGTGCTGCCCCTGACCAATTTTGCTGGCTCTTGTTGATTTCCAACATCCTTTCCAGCATAATACACTGGGTAATACCCAGTACTCTTTCCACCAGAATGCACCCATTTCTCGACAGGTGACTTTGCTGGAGGAACATAAGTCCTAATCTGACATTTCTGAGGATTCCTTGTCGAAGTAAGCTTATATTGGATCCCTCTGTCATTGTAACTGAACTTTGGCCTTTTGTCGACCCATTTTCCTTTGCGTTTCAGTTGAGGCTTCAATCTCTCAAGATTCTTGGCAGCCTTTGTCGAAGACAGCACTGCACCTTGGGCAAAGCATAACTTCAGTGTTATTGATCTTGCAGCGATTGAGGAAGTCAATCAATTCCTCTTCAGCCCCTGGATACACTACCTTCATGTTCTCAGCATATTGGTCTTCAGTAACCATTTCGACACCTACCTTGTCGACAGCTTTTTCTGCCTTAGCATTTTCAGCAACATCTTCAGTGACCTCGACCACATTGAGATCAACTTCGACCAGCAATGCATCAGCTGTTGGCAGGGGATCAGTATCAATCTTCATTGGTGGCTTAGACTTGTCACCAAATTTGAGCCTTCCTTCGTTGATAGCATTTTGAACCAAATCCCTGAAAATGACACAACGGGAAGTGTTATGACCTAAGAAGCCATGAAATTTACAAAAGCCTCTTTTCTGTCGTTGTTCTAATGGTGGAATCTTTAGGCCTTTAGGCATTAAGATTTGACCATCAGCCACAAGCAGATCAAATATCTCGTCACATTTAGAAACATCAAATGTATAAGTTTTTGCAACGAATTTGTCGTTTTTAGGCTCGACGGGATTTTTACCATTTGAAGGTTTTAGCAATTCACAAGTATATGGAGGTCCTGGCTTTAATTCGGCAACATTGACCTCTTCTTCGACCTCCTCATAGGAAATGTCGAATTCTTGTTCCTCATTTTGAATTTTGACATAGGCAATTTTGTCTTTTTTATTGTTATGAAACCTACTAGTTCTAGATTTCTCAGCTTTTAGCCTTTCGACTTGCCTTACTCTATCGGCCAATTGGGCCATATCTCTTAAATGTTGCGTATCTAGTTTTTTCCTAATAGAATAATCTAGACCACCAGCAGCCATTTTGACTAACTCATGTTCCGGCACTTAGGTAAAGCACCTTGCTTTGAGAAGTCTAAATCTGTTGAGATAGTCATCAACAGTTTCAGCCATTTTACGTCGAACACTGGCCAATTCTTTGAGACTAATTTTACATTGTCCCATGTAGAATTGCTCGTGAAAAGCTTTTTCTAATTGGTTCCAATTAAACATAGAATGCGGGGGTAGTGTAGTAAACCAAGTAAAAGCATTTTTTGTTAGAGAATTAGGAAAAAATTTCATTCTTAAATTCTCATTTTGGGCTAAATCCCCAGCCTCAGTTAAATAACGAGCAATGTGTTCGACGGTGGATTCACTGGTTTCTCCACCAAATTTAGTGAATTTCGGGACTTTCCAACCCCTTGGCAATTCACTTTGCAAAATATATTCTGATAATGGCGACACGAAATTTGGCCTGTGCATTCCTACATTAAGGCCATTCTGGGCTAAAATTGTTTCGACAAGATTAGCTATATTATTCTGTGCTCCAAAATTGTTTTGTTGCACTTGCCTGACTACTTCATCCGCATTTTGATTCCTATTTACTAACACTATATCAGGCTCGTTTTCAACCATCCCCTGCAAGGGTTGTTCGACAACTTGTGCTTGTGCCTGATTTCTAGGCAATTCAATGTTAGGCCTTTCTAAGGGGATTTCTACAGGCCTCAAAGGTTGTATTTGGGATATTGGTTGATTCTGCATTCTTGGAGTGCCAAAGAAATCTGCAATTCGACCCATTTGAGTTGCCAATGCTTGGTAACTGTTATTGGTATCACGTATCAAAGGGTTGAATACTGTACCAATTTGCTGGGTTAACATATTAACCATATTATGATTAGCATCATCTATTTGTTGCCTCAAAGCCAACAAAGATGCTGTGGTTAATGAGGGTTGGGCATTTCGACCATAAATGCCCTCTTGAGAGGCATGCATAGGGGAGAAACCACCATTCATTATGTTATCTGCACACGTTGATGAATTGGTTTGCAAGCCTACCATCATGCCAGTTGGCATACCATAAGGGAGATGTCGACCAAATATAGGCATGCTAAATGGGATATGACCACTAGTCATATATGGGTTAGACGTTCCCATTGTTTGTGGCATAGAAACCATTTCATTAGGCTGTGTGGTCACCGTGGTGGCCATTGTTGGTAAAGGATTAAGCCCAGGAGATGTAACTGCAATCATGCCTGTCGAAGGCATTGGAGCAGTTATTCCCATAGCGGTTACTGGATTAGCGTCATTGATAGACGCATTCTCAGGGCCACTCTGTGCATTTGAAGAACTTGCGCCAGAATGTGACATCTTTGACAAAGATTTTCCACTCCTCAGGCGCATAAACAATTATATTTCAAGATTCTGTTAACTAACACTAATATTTCGACACAAATGTCCCACTGGGCGTGCCAATTTGTTTACCGTGGATTTTGGTAAACACCGCTGGTCTCCAATTTGGCTAACTTGCAGGATCAACCAGTGAATCCTAAGACCATTTGTGTTTAGAGTTTTTACAGAATCGCTTGTGTTCTTGCTGTTTAACAGTAAAAGAAGAAGATAACCGTCGATTTCTCCGCGAAACCGTCAAATTACCCCAAATGAGGGAGGATAAAACAAAGAGAAAATTTGCAGGAAACGTAAAGAAAAGGAAAAATTAATATTGCATTAATTTAAAGGGGTGGTACACAAGATCATACATGCGTTCCTTGTACTCGTTTCTCAGTGCGTGTCGGTACTTTGAGCGTGAGAACTTGGTATGAGAAATTGTGACCCTTGTTTCTTCTCAGAAACTACTATTTATACAAAGGAAAAGAGAGGGAAAAACTAAACTAAGTAACTGCTTAGAAATTCGAAAATTAATAACTGCTACTCCTACTTTTGACAAGAACCGCTTCATCACGCTTCGACCAACTGCTAGTTCTTCAGCGCATAACTGCTCTGTTTTCTGTCTGTCGAAAGCTTGTGTCCATTTTCCTCTTTCTTGCTTTTGCTTCCCCGGAAGCTTGTCGAAATTACTTTGCGCATGACCATTTTCTCTGTCGAAATACTTTGGTCTTTGACGAAATATAAGTCAAGCCTTGTTGACCATTTTCAATGAAGCCTGTCGAAATTACAGGCTAACAAATACAAGCATGAAATAATGACAAACAAAGTTTCTCAATGGGCGACTATCTAGTTTCAGTGTCATTGAGTAGCCTACTGAGATAATATATAGCACGCTCAGCGCCACTATCATCATCTTGAGCTAACAAGCAGCCGATCATATATATGGGCTGGGCCGGGAAGGCCCATGGGCTGAGGGGCTGGCCCGTGGGCTGATGGACAAAGCGTTAATTAATTATTTATGGTGATTTTTAGAGCCAAAACAGATTTAAATTGACTTTTTTTGAGCCAAGACACATTTATTTATCTTTTGTATAAACTATGTTACTCTCAAAATATTGTCTTTATGTATGTTGCTCATTTGTAGGAAAAAACTATGGTCAAAATTCTAAAAAATCAATGATTTGTAGCCTATTGGGCTGGCCCATTGGCCCATGAGCTGATGTCCGGCCGGGCCATAAAATATGCAGCCCATTAGAATATTGGGCCGGCCCAACCCAGCCCACAAATGCTGCTTGGCCCTATGGGCCGGGCCCAGCCCATCGACAGCTCTAGTATCAGGACAGGAGGGTTAGTAAAGGTGGCCTTGATTTGGTCGAAGGCCTCCTGTTGCTTGGCTCCCCAGATCATTTCCTCGTCTTTCTTCATTCATAGCAACGGTGAGAAGGCTTTGAGCTTTCCTGCCGAGTTGGCGATGAACCTTCTAAGGAAGTTGATTTTGCCCAGCAGACTCTGCAGCTCCTTCTTCGTTTTCGGGGGCCTTGCCTCTAGGATAGCTCGGGCTTTGTTCTTATCTACTTCAATACCCTGGTTATGTACCAGGAATCCCAGGAAGTTGCCTGCAGATACGCCAAAAGCACATTTAGCGGGGTTCATCTTAAGATTGTGGAGTCGCATCCGCTTTAGAGCTTGTTCGAGGTCGCCGAGGTGGGCTTCGAAGCTCTTGGACTTGACCACCACATCGTCAATGTAAACTTCCACGTTTTTGCCAATAAGGTCATGGAAGATGGCGTTCATTGCCCTTTGGTACATCGCCCAAGCATTTTTGAGGCCAAAAGGCATTACGAGTCACTCGTAGATGCCTAGGGCGCCTGGACACCTGAAGGCGGTCTTATGAGTGTCAGCCTCGACCACATAAATCTGGTTGTAGCCAGAATAGCCGTCCATAAAAGTCAAGATGGCATTGTTTGCCGCGGCATCGACAAGCATATCCGCCACAGGCATACCGTACTCATCTTTCGGAGTGGCCAAGTTCAGGTCTCTATAGTCAATACAGACCCTGACCTGGCCATTCTTTTTGATCAGAGACTATATTAGACAGCCATTCTACGTACCTGGCTGTCCTGATGAATCCTGCCTTTAAGAGTCTTTCCACTTCGGCCTTGATCTGTGGCATCAGTTGTGGGTTGCACATCCTCGGTGGTTGCCTGTGGGGTCTGCAACCCTCCTTGATGGGTAACCTATGCTCCACCAAGGCTCTATCAAGGCCTGGCATCTCATGGTAATCCCATGCAAAGCAGTCACGATACTTCCGAATCAAGTCTACCATCTGGTCGCGTTGTTGCGTCTGCAGTTTGATGCTAATTTTTGTCATTCTGGGCTCACCCTCCGTTCCCAAGTTTACTTCGATTAGTGGGTCCTAAGCCTCGAAGGTAGGCATCTTTCTCTGTATAAGTTCTAAATAGGGGGGTTCGGCCGACAACTCGTCACCAAGGTCATCCGAAGCCCCCTCTGAGTCTTCGTCTTCTCCATGTATAGCCCCAAACATGGCCTCCTCAATGCTGGACTCAATCTGGAATAGATGCAATCGGTCCAGCAAGCTCTGCACTTCCGGAGGAGGGCTAATCATCATTCTCATTGTCAGGCCGTGGGTTGGCCAACATTTTGAATTCAAAACCTTTCTTAGTCCAGTCGCACGATTCAATGCCACCTTCTTCGTAGTCTCTAGTATGGAGATCGGGTGCAGGTAGGGTGAGTAGAACACGGCTTCAAACATCTTTACTTCCGCTGGAAAAGGATTGGGATTTGCTTCCACTATCTCCACCTTATCTTCCACCCATATCATAAGTTTCTGGTGTAAGGTAGAAGGGACACATTTGCTGTTGTGGATCCAATCCCTCCCTAGGATCACTGTATATGAAGGCCGTCCTTCGATGGGGAAGAATGCCGACTGAGTTTTCTTCTACCCAACCGTCACATCGGCCACCAGTACTCCTAATGTGTAACAGGGGTGGCCCATAAAACTGGTCATGGTAGTGGGAATGAGTTCTTCGGCGTTCTTTCATACCCTTTTCATAGTTGTCAGCGGCATGATATTCAGCACAGCGCCGCCATCCACGAAGACCCTATTTAACAACTTCCCGTTGAGGTGGGCATTGATGTACAATGGCTTCAAGTGTCTGGTCATATCTGCCGTTGACGTCTCGAACAACATACCTCAAGGGCCCTCGGCTGATCCCTGGTCCCCAAGAACTCCAGCGGAAGGAGACCCACCATCTCAATGTCCCCATAGAATTCTCCATCGGTTTCATTCATCAAGTCATCTAGAATTGATTCGGTGAGGGAATTCCCGCCGAAGTCTCTAGGACTGGAAAGATGTTCCTCTTCTTCCCCCAGGAGGTCGTCTTCTTGTAGTTCCTGTTCGGTCATTGCCTCCCCTGCCTGGGGCTCACTGGCTGGTTGGGATGGCTTTAGACTATGAGGCCCGTAGAGGCACTCTATCACCTCCTTCGTGAGAGGATTGTGAGGTGCCTCCACCATGCCTACCATCGCCTGGTCTCCTCCTTCGCGATCAACAGGTGGCTCCAAGGCAGCTACCTTGGGAGGCCGTTCCGAGACTGCGTTCTCCACTGGCTTTGGGAACGCCTGTTCCAACGCCGCCGCAACCAATGTTGTGGGGATGGTCTAGGTATTCCCATCTCTAGTGGAGGTGAGCATATGGAGGGTCTCTTTCATCCTGCTGAACCCCCGAGCCCTTTGTAGCCTTCTTTTCTGCGAGCGAGATCGGGAGGCCACTTTAGGCGCTGGCACTTCAACGGTTGCTAGAGCCATCCATTGATTCAGCGACACCTCTGCCGGAGGATTGACTGTCCTGATGGCTCTTAACTCCTGGTCATTAAGTACAGTGATGTCAACCGAGGTTGAGTTCTGAGTCCCCGTAACTTGGGCTACCCTTCTTTCTTCCTTGGGGCGAGTTTCCCGGGCTGAGGATGGCAGGGTGGCCTGCTCGATGAAATTGTCCGCGGGCCTACCTTTCCCCCCATGCGAGATAGCTTGGAGTCTTTCCCTCAGGTCCCTTGCTTTAGGTGCGTGCCTGTCGGGTTGAGCTTGGATAGATGCAACTCCCTGAGCTCATGGACTAGCCTCCCTGGCTTAGGGAGTTTCTTCGGTGGTTTCTGAGGCTGACTCGGCACCCCTATCTGTACTTTTTCTTGTATTAGGGCCCTTCGTTCTGCAACTGTCGATCCCCGCGAGGGTGAGCTTAGACGGCTGAACACAGATGATTCTTTGTCTAGGGAAACCTCTCCCTTCGGGACCCACGCGTACTTTTTCTTCCCTTTCCCTCGGTCGCTCCCTGAGAAGGAGACCATGTTGACGTTCATGCTGGGGAAAGGGTCGGTGTCGACAATCATCTCCGAGGCCCCTATGTCAGCCATTTTAAACCTTTCCTTCCTGATGGCTTCCTGAATGGCTCGGCGAAAGATAATACAATTTGAAGGGGCGTGATTAAAGGAATTGTGCCACTTGCAGTATTTCTTCCCCTTTATTTCCTCAAGCGGGGGAATCTTATGGCCGTCAAGGAGCTTGATCTGCTTGTCCTTGAGGAGGTAGTCAAAGATTTGGTCAGCCTTAGAGATGTCAAAGGAGTATTCAACCCTTTCTTCATCCTTCTCTTTGCCTTTAGCAAGCCTAAGAGCTGGACAGAAGTAGGCCTTCCCCTTGACTATCTCGGCCACTAGGATGTCTACCGCATAGTCGGCTGACTCATCATAGTCCGAATCCTCGGCTGCATCCACCATCGATACTAATTGTGGTCCTCGGCCCCTAGTGGCTCTTTTCCTTTCCCTCTCTTGGACGTATTGTTCCACTTGAACTTCCCGGGAGGCTAGGTTAATGAGGTCATTACAAGCTTGTCCTACAAGCTTCTCTTTCAATTGAGGGTGCATTCCATAGATGGCCATGGAGGTAAGCTGGGATTCTGGAAAGGCACCGAGCACTTTCCGGCCATCTTTCTGAATCTCTCAATGAAATCGGTCACTGCCTCATCCACCTTCTGCCATAAATTCATGAGATCGGCTGCGGTAACTTCAGGCTGTACTCAGTAAAATCTGTCATGGAAGCACCTTTCCATTTCCGCCCAAGTCTGTATAGAATCACGTGGGAGAGAAGAATACCACGAGAAGGTCGTTCCTGTCAAGGACAAAGGGAACAACTGCAACTTGTGATACTCATTCCGGTTTCCTTCCCCACATTGGGCCATGAATCGACCGATGTGCTCCACAGTAGACTTGCCATCGTCCCCGGAAAACGTGGCAAAATCGGGGGTTTTGACTCCTCTAGGCAGAGGCACCAGACGGTCCACCCATTCGGGGTAAGGCTTCCTGTATACTGGACGATCAAGCGGCTTCAACTGCACACCGAAGAATCTCTTGATTGTGTCGGTAATGAGATTAGGGTCCAGGAGTTGGGGCCCCGATGATTCGGGTGGAAGCGTTGGGCGCCACAGTGTGTCTGGGGGACCCTACGCCCCTCGCTGTGGTGGTACCTGAGGTGGAGCATCTGTTCATGGCTTCCCAAGTACTACTTGGGCTAGGTTAGCAAGGCCAGTTCCTGGTACAGGTGCCTACGCGCCTCGAGGAGGTGGAACTTGATTCCATGGCTGCTCCACTGGGGTGACATTCATCTGTGTCTGTATATAGGAACCCGCCGGGTAGGTACTGAGTGCACCGGGGTACGGTTGACTAGGAGGTAGACTTGTCGAGCCAGATGGGATCTGGACCCATGGCTACTGACTCAGGCAAAAACCACCGTTCCTGCCAATTTCTAATTCCGGGGCGAAGGCTTGCCCCCCTGCGTAAGCTGGATAGTTAGCCACGGTAGAACATACATAGGATGATATTTGCGGCAGACCCGCCAAGCCTGCTGCCTCGGGCGGCCTTGTGGCCAGTTGCACCTGTCCCTGCTAAAGAGAAGACGCGTTAGTGCCATTTGCCAAAACCTTCCCCCAGTGTTGGCAGTGGCAAAAGTACTCGGCTGAGGAATCGCAGGATTAGGAATTACCTAATGAGAGTACGCCTGCTGAGTCCCGGTCATGCTCCCACTCGGTGGACACTGATGCATGCTTCCGATAGGGTTATAGGAAGATGCCAGCTGAGGTCCAGCAATGGTGGTGTATGGCGGGGCTTGATGCGGTCCTCCCAAAGAAGAAGGTTGTCCTCCCTGTGATTGGCCCGAAACAACAAAGTTCATGGTGCTGCTGGCATGCGCAGCACGTCTCTGCTCCACTTCTTTGGCCTGTTGTACCTTATTGTGCACCATAGGTTTTACTATGTTAGCCAATTGGTGGAACAACTAATACATGTGCACCATAGGTTTCACTATGTCAGCCAATTGGTGGGACAACTGATACATGATATCATGAATCCCCATGTCGATTTGCTGTTGGATAAACGACGTGGTCATGACCACAGGCTCCTCACAATGCTGTTGAGAACCGTCGTTAGACTCAGCGCTAATCGTAAGGGGTGTTTCCTCCGAAACACTTGTTGCCTCAGTGTTTCTCGTTTTCGTGGCAGTTACCTTCTTTGATGCCGATGCTGGCTCCATACTTAGGTATCTGTCGGAGTGCAAGTGCATACGCCAACTGTAATCCAGTCCAGGCGAATCAAACGGAGGCATTTGCTCACCTTTTCCTGTCCCACCGAGCGTGCCAATTTTTGTTGTCGTCAAACTCTTAGGTCCTAGCCGTGGTGTCGGCCAGAGGTTTGGACAGTCTTTGATTCCTTTTCTTCAAGCAATTGCGTCGAGGAGGGAACTCTGCTCCTCGACTATGGGTTTCCTGAGTCCTCAAGAAAGGGTCAGGCAAGGTGTGAAGGGACACGAGTGTTGGATTACTACAGCTAATACATAAAAATGAAGTAAAAGCAGGAAATGCGATAAAAGAAGATAAATGAAATAAACGTAGAGTTTGATTTGATTGATGTGTCTCCTTTACAATTCACTCTAATGCTATATATACACAGGCCCTCGTCGCCCACTAAGTTAGCCAACATTTGCCTGCCGTTGGATCGATCTAAGATCAACGGTTCTCATTACTTCCTAGGCCTTCTACGCAGCGAAGTAACTGCCCACAATCTCCACTGGCACGGCTAGTGGGGTGAGTGCTCGTCGCTCCAAATTTTCCGGCCTCGGTCTCCCGTTTGAACTTCAACTATTCCCACGTTCTTTCTTCGTGCCGCGTCTTGCCTTCCAAGTAACCCCCATCCTGCCTCGGCCATATGGTGACTGAACGTAATTTTTCAACCATAATCTTTGTGTATTCTATCTCAATTGCAATTGGACTCAAGAAAATTAGAACTTGATAGTAATCAATAAGTCCAAAGCATTTCTATCTGTATTCCATTTTTAAAAATAAAACAAAAATTATTCAAAAAAAGAGGGCGTGCACAATTTGGGTATAACACAATGGAGTAGGCCCAAGAAATTTTCTCTTGAATGACGCATGTTAAAAGATTTAACACACAAGATTTATTTAGTTAGGATATTATGTTTCTTATCTTTTGAAACAACTACACAACTTAATGAATTAAAGGGAAGAATACCAAGTGAACACAGTCGCGGTCAATGACAACTTAACAGCTGATTACCCTCTCCACATTGGACCGTGAATCAACCTATGTGTTCCATTGTTGATTTGCCATCATTTCTGGGAAATGTGGCAAAATCAAGTATTCTAAATTCTCTGGGTAGGGGTACCAATCTATCCACCCACTCGGGGTAATGCTTCCTGTACACTGGCTTGTCAAGTGGCTTAAAATACACACCAAAGAATTTTTTAATGGTGTTAGCTATTAAGTTTGGATCCAAGATTTGGGATGCTGAGGGCCTAGGATCAATTGGTACAGTTGGTCGCCACATTGCTTCTGGGTGACCTTGCATTTCTGGCTACGGTGGTACCTGAGGTGGATTGTTAGTCCACTGCTACCCAGGCATCACTTGGCCAAGGTTTGAAAAGGGACTTGATTCCCTGATTGATTGGTAGAAGTACCAATCATCTATGGGTCGTATGGCTGTGAACCCACCAGAAACGACACGAGTGCTTCAGGATACGACTGACTAGGTAGCAGACTAACCGAGCCAAGTGGGTTCGCGACCCATGGCTACTGATTCGGGTAGTATCTACCTGACCTGCCAAGCCCTAACTCTGGGCTGAAGGCTTATCCCCTGCGTGGGATGTTTAACCGTCGAGGGGCACCCATAGGATGATCCCCGCGGTAAACCAATCGCTCCTGTAGCCTCGGGCGGCCTTCTGGTCATTTGCACCTGTCCTTGTTAAAGATTAGACATATTAACAATATTCGCCATAAAATGCCCCCAGTGTTGGCGTTGGCAAAATTACAAGGTTGAAAAATGCATTGTGAACACCCCAATTTTAACCGGTATTTTTCACTTTTTTAGTAAAGAATCACAAAAATATGTTTTTTTTTTCGTTTATCTGATTCTTAATCTCTCAAAAATGTAGTTTTGCGCTAATTTACTAATTTTGGGTTATTATTACTTTTTTGAGAGGTTAAACAAAAAATAAGTAAAATATGCTATTTGATACAAAAAGAGAATGACCATGTACATGACTTGGCCCTAGAATGCCAAAGTTACAAAAAATACAAAAATAGACCAAACGCCTAAAACTGCAACTACCCGCGAAGGAAATTTCTCTATCCTCAGGCCTCATTTAGACGATTCGAACGGTGAAAGTGAAGATATATGTCTCGTGAATCTTCTGTCAAAAAATGAAGACGATCCAAGGTTAACGCATCCGGAATCTCACTTTTACGGTGACAGGTTTGAGAAAAATACCAAAAACTACAGCTACTTGCGAAGGCAATTTCTCTCTCCTCAGACCTTGTTTCAAGGATCCGAATGGTAAAAGAGAAGACATGTGCCTCGTGAACCTTATGTCAAAAAATAAAAACGATCCAACGGTTAACGAATCCGAAATCGCACTTTTACGGTGGCTGGTTTGAGCAAAACGGGAATTGTTCTCTAAATGAAAATTGTGTTTGCTATCTTGTTTTTGTCCCACATCGCTTGAGAGAAGCAAGAGCCATCTAGCAATGGGCTATATAAGAGGTTGAGAGGCGGAGACTAGATGGGGGGATCATTGACGGACTAAGTGATCTTTTGGGCTAGCCTTTGCGGGTCCTTTACACTAAAAGTCTGTCTTTGATTAGTTAATATATTTTTTTGAGTCGGCGTTCCGGTTCTCAAAGCGGTTTTTGCGCAAGGCGGTTCTGGGCTCAAAATGGACCAGATAGGAGTCCGGTTCACAGTTGACCTCGTTAGGCTGCTCGGTCTGGTTCGGCATTCTTCGTGTTCATCAACTTAAGGTTAGTTTTGTATTTATTTAATTATTAATTATTCATTTATGTACATATTTATTTATTTGTTATTTATTTTATTGTTTATTTATTTATGTATATATTTATTTATTCCTTTTTTATGTGTGTATTTATTTGTTTATTTATTTATTTATTTATTTATTTATTTATTATCATTCCCTTTTTTTTACTTAATCTTTTATTTACTAATTTCTAAAAATAAAGTATTTTCCTATCTTCTCCTTTTTTTGTTGATTCCTAAAAAATAATAAAAGTGGCTTTGGTCGAGGTGTACACCTTATCAAACCCGCAACCTAGTTAGGACGCTTGAGTTGTACAATTTGGTGATCCTAACCCCTTTCTCCAAAAACTTAATCATTCAACAAACAAATATTTTGTCAAGAAGAACTACGTAGCCTTTGATTCTCCGCACGCGGAGATACGTAGGAGCGGGGCTTCCCCGTGAAGCACAAAAATTAACCTTTTTTCCTAAATAATCAATTTTCTTTTCTTTAGCACCTATTTTCCTAAAAATAATACAAAAATAGGGATTGGCTGAGATGTGACATCTTGTCAAATCCTGGTTTGAGACGCCTGAGTTGTACTACTTGGTGATCTCAAACCCCTTCAAAAAAATAAAATCAACCAGCCAATAATATTTTCAGGAAGAACTACGTGACTTTTGAGTTCCTCATTGCACCGGAGGATACGTAGGAGCGGGGCTTCCCCGTCAAGTCAAAATTAAATTTTTCTAAATTAGTCTTTATTGTTTTCTACTATTAAATATTATTTTTGCGGTAAACAAATAATTCGTAATTTATTTGCACAATCGAATTTTAGGTAACCGTCTTAGAAGAGATGTATTAGGGGTGCAGTGGAATTAAGTTTTCGCCCTTCCCTTTGCATAACTGACTCCCGAATCCAACCTAGTTTTCGTAGACCAATAACTTTAAGTTAGGTTTTTCTCAATTTTTCCTATTTTATAAATTGGGTGGCGACTCCCTTAAATAATCTATTTTTGAGCCGTCCACGTCGGGGCCCCGGTCACAACATGCATGATTAGGAATTACCTGATAAGAAAGTTCCTACTAAGACTCAGCCGCATTACCATACGGTTGGACCTGTTGGACGCTTCCCATGGGTACATGAGAAGGTGCCTGCTATGGTCCTCGACATAGGTTCCCTAACTCCTCCAAAGAGTGTTAGGTTAGGTGTGAGAGGGATGCGTGGCTTGGATTATCTACAAGGCAAAGAAAACATACAGAAAAGGGATAAAGTAAAGGTAAAGTAAGTAAAAGACTTGTGTATTGATTGATCTGTGTTTTAAATTGTACAAGTGAAGCTATATATATACACGAGCCTTCGTTGGCCACTATCTGAGCCTACAACTGCCCACCATTGGATTCAAGAAGATCAACGGCCTTCAGTCCTTCCCATCCCAAGAAACTCGGAGCCTCTCCTTTACGACCTCAGTAGCACGAGTTAGTGGGGTACATCCTCAGTTGCTTCACTTTCCACGACGTCTTTTGTTCCTTCACCTCAACCGCTCCAACGTAGTATGAACACGCACATTGAATACTTTTGCTCCAAGAAAATATTAGTCGCCTCGGCTATAGCCTTCCTCGGCCACATCTCACTTTCGGCCTTCGACTGTTAGTGCCTCAGCCGAGTAGCTCTATGGTCGAGGCGCCCTCCAAACGAGCCTCGTAGCACCTCAGTGCCTCATTTTCATTCCTTTGGGGCTTCAAAATATCTTATACTCTTATGTTCAGCCTGAACCTTCGTTGCATTATGGCAAGTATTTTCTTTGCCCCATTGTTTTTATGGTTGCCTCAGCCCCATTTTCACCTTGCATTCCTCTCTCTCTATTTGGCCAACAACTTAACTTATTTTGGGTGTTAACAATGTTTAATCTCTACAAATATATGTTTGATCTAGTTTCGTCTCTATATAAATAAAAAAAATTCATCCTTCCAAATGTAGTTTTATCCAATTTAGTCCTTGTTACAAAAAAATTTGTTTTGTCCCTACACATATACGTTATCCAATTTGGCCTTTGAAATATTTAGGCTTAAATACAGTTTTGGTCCCCCAAGTTTCACCAACTCACGATTTTGATCCCCCAAGTTTTAATTTCACGAATTTGATCCCCCAAGTTTCCCAATTTGTAAAATCAGGGTCCACCACAAATCTGGTCAAAATTGATGCTGACATGTCTGCCACTTAAACTACGTGGCAGCCACGCTGGCATGCCAAAGTGGCTTTTTTATATTAAAAATTGTTATTTTTATTTTAACATTTTGTTTATATATATTTATATTATATTTAAGAAATTAGAAATTAAAAAAGAGTGAATCAAAATGGATATAAAATGTTAAAATATAATATAAAAAAGCCACTTTGGCATGCCAGCGTGGCTGCCACGTAGTTTAAGTGGTGGACAGGTCAGCATCAATTTTGACCAGATTAGTGGGGGGCCCTGATTTTACAAACTGGGAAACTTGGGGGATCAAATTCGTGAAATTAAAACTTGAGGGATCAAAATCGTAAGTCGGTAAAACTTGGGGGACCAAAACTGTCTTTAAGCCAAATATTTTAAAATATTTGAATTTAGTTCCTCTATATGAACGAGGCAGAGGACTAAACTACAATATTTTACATATCTTAAAGACCAAACTTGATGAAACATATATTTAAACATTTAATTTTTTGGGGGTTAAAATGGAAATAGCCTTGTTAAAACCTTCTGATGCAAACTCTCATAAGGAAAAGAATCATCAAAAAGGAAAAAAGAGTACTCTTCCTCGTTTATTAGAAAGAAATAAAAATGTGGAATACAGGAAAACCAAGGAGGACTAGGCAAAAATCTTGTAAAAAAATCTAAAATCAAGCATATGAAGTAACACTAGAGCGCAAAAAATAAAACCGAGGAGACCAAACCCCAAGGATAAATCATCTAAATCTAAAGAAAAGAAGACCTTGCTAATTAAGACTAAAGTCATCAAAGATGAAGCTTGAAGGCAAACTCCACCAAGTATAAGTTCTACTAAGTAAGCCAAAAGCAGCTAATTTATCTGCGCAACTGTTTCCTTCTCTAAAAATATGAGACACAACCCCCACTTTTTGAGGTTATCATCAGTAGGCAAACAATCATGGGTGTCTTTCCAGAATATAAACGATTTAGAAGGAGGAATAGACGATCACCAAACCTCCTTTGCCCAAGAGACAACCACAGATCTAGGATTTAATTAGATACTAATAAGCATATTTAGAAGATAACTTATTAGAAGAGGAGTGGTCCCAACCTAATGTATCACCCGCTGTGAAGCGGGGAATAAGGAGACTGATAATTTCCTCATAAATGGATTGGAAACAAATTTGAAGCGCATCGGGAGATGCCAATTGAAGTCTATGATATAATCACTGACTTTCGAAGTCAACATCCATTGAGCCTGCAAAGGGAAACTGAAAATTAAGGAAAGTGGCTTAGAAAG
The DNA here is from genome assembly GCA_963573325.1 of Astragalus glycyphyllos. NCBI lineage: Eukaryota > Viridiplantae > Streptophyta > Magnoliopsida > Fabales > Fabaceae > Astragalus > Astragalus glycyphyllos. Next base: position 24,015,486 of record OY754308.1, read on the forward strand.
CCATTTTGTCAGTCAAAAAATAAATACGTACGTGTACCAATAGACTTATTGGCACGAGAGATCCAATAGACTTATTGGCACGAAAGGCAAGCCTAAGATAAAACCTCAGATGATAAGAAACCATAATGTTTCTTTATAACACCCGGTTCTAATGAAAATTTCCCACTGCCCCCTTGAGGAAGCATGTCAAAAGTGAGTTTAGCCCCGGCAGAACCATTAGTAGTACACAGAGAGTGCCCCACAAAACCCTTTTCTTAGGTGGGAGAACAAACTTTGGACCAAACAATTGCGTTAACTTCTTAGAGTCTGCATTTCCTGACCAAATAAATTTTTTAATCAAAGTATCAAGAGGTTTTAGAAGAGAAATGGCGTCACTCATATATGTGGAAGTTAAATGTGAGCATACAACGGATAATAATAGATTTCACCATAAGTTGGGCTCTCCCCATGATGGAGAGAACAGACCCTTTTCAAGGAGACAGGCTAGATTTAAACATTTTAAAATTACAAAACGTTTCCAAGAAGATATTTAAATCGGCCATTTAAGTCCAAGTCAAGAAAAGGGAGCCAAATTTTAAATTTTAATTATTAATATTAATTTTCGACAAGTGCAATCAACGTGCATAGGCGTGTTTGATAGTAGTTTTAGTCTTTTTTAAATTCTAATTTTTTTAAAAAAATACGCACACTGCTTAGTTTGTCCCTCGTTCGTTGGGTCTAGTTGACTTTTTCAGATCTACATAATGGAAGCAAATATTTCAGTTTTGGGAAATTAAGTAACAGGTGAAGAAAGTTGAAAGACAAATTAAGGGACACAACCTTATTCCAGGTATATTGTTTTCCTCTAAAAATTTATGTAGGCGCCTAGTTCATGTTGAATGTAATCCAAGTTGGTCGAATTGTCGAATCCAAGTTGGTCGAATCCAAGATAGTCGAACTGTTGGACGCAATCCAAGTTGGTCGAACTGTTGTATGCAAACCAAGTTGGTCGAATAACTAGTTTTACTCACTAAGTAAATATAGTTAGTTAAGTGTTTCTCATGTAATTTGTTTTAGTGTTGTTCATGTCATCAGTCCACGTGTATTAGTGAACTCCTCGTGTATGTACAGTTGTAAAAGTGAGTCTATAAATACAAGTGATGGTGGTAATCAAAATTATCGATCATACACCACAATATCAGTTTTCTGTTATTTTGCTTTCTTGACTACGGCCACATCTTTTCGACTAACCAACCTTGTAACCAAGAACACTCTCTTCTTGGTAAAATTCCTTCGTGATAATTGAGTGAATGTGAGGAACACTGAGTGAACTTGTTCCAACAACTGGTATCCAGAGCGAGAGTTCGTGATCTTGCGGCGTAGACATGGCAAATCAAAACTCCGGCAGTGATCAACTTCCGGCGAAACTTCCAGTTCTTGATTCGAAGAATTATGACAAATGGATTGTGCAGATGAAGGTGGTGTTCCGGTATCAGGAAGTTCTTGACATTGTGAAGAATGGCATTGTAGAAAATGCAATTGGAGATGAGTTACGTGATCAACAAAAGAAGGACAGCAAAGCGCTGTTCTTGATTCACCAATGCGTGAATTCTGACGCGTTTGAGAGAATCGCAGGGTATGAGACTGCAAAGGAAGCCTGGGATGCGTTGGCTTCAGCCTATTCTGGTGATGCATCGTTGAAGCAAGTGAGGCTACAAACGTTACGCAGGGAGTATGAATTACTTCAAATGAGCGAGAAGGAGACGATTGCTGAGTACTTCAATCGCCTAACAGTGATCACAAATCAGATGCGCACAAATGGCAAGAATGTCACTGATCGAAGAAAGATTGACAAGGTATTGCGAACCTTAACTTCCCAATTTGATTATGTAGTGACCTCAATTGAACAATCTAAGGATCTGAGTACCTTAAAAGTTGCTGAATTACAAGGAATTCTTGAAGCAAATGAGACTAGGATTAGGGCTAGGATGGGTGCCAAACCTAATGAAAAACCTAGTGAGCAAGTGTTGTTGGCTCAATCTCAAAACAAGAAAGGAAATTGGGGTAACAATTGGAAAAACAAGAAAGGGAAGGGAAAATGGAATAAGGGAGCTGGTGAGGGTTCAAGCAAGAAAGGTGATCAGAAGCAGAATGATTATCAAAGGAGAAAAGAAGCCTGGAAGAATAAGGAGAAGAAGAATTATAGCAAGAAAGAGGTGCAGTGCTATAATTGTGATAAGTTTGGTCATTATGCAGATGAATGCAAGCAAAAGAACCCTCAAGAAGAGGCTCAATTGGCCAGAGGTGATTCTGATTCTGATGATGAGGTAGTCTTGATGGCTGAAACAGATGCTGTCGAAGTCGAATGCAGAACTGATGAGGTAGTCTTGATGGCTGAAACAGATGCTGCCGAAGTCGAATGCAGAACTGATGAGGTAGTCTTGATGGCTGAAAAAGATGCTGTCGAAGTTGAATGCATAACTGATGAGGTAGTCTTGATGGCTAAAAGGGATGCTGTCGAAGTTGAATGCAGAACTGATGAGGTAGTCTTGATGGCTGGAAAAGATGTTGTCGAAGTCGAATGCAGAACTGATAACAAGCAGGAAGAGGCTCAGCTAGCAGGAGGTGACGCTGATGAGATAGTATTGATGACTGAGATAGGTGGTAGCAGTGATGATTTGTGGTATCTTGATACAGGTTGTTCAAGTCACATGACTGGCAACAAAGGCTGGTTCATCAAACTAGATGAATCAGTAAAGAAAACTATAAGATTTGGTGATGACAGAGTGATAAGAGCAGAAGGAATTGGCATTGTTAAAATCAAGAGAGATGATGGGAAGGTGTGTCTCATCACAGATGTCTTGTTTGTTCCCTCAATGAAGAGCAATTTGATCAGTTTGGGTCAACTCTTAGAAAAGGGATACTCAATGCAAATGGAAGATATGGAATTAAGGCTGTTCAATCCAAAGAAGAAGCTATTGTTGAAGGCAACATTAAATAAGAAGAGGACATTCAAGGTTGGCATGAGTGTAGTCCAAGATGAATGTTTGAAGGCAGTCACTAGTGATGAAGTGTGGAGGTGGCATGAAAGATATGGTCACTTAAACTTTAGGGACTTAAAGAATTTGAACACTCAAAGAATGGTGCAAGGCTTGCCTGATATAAGGCTTCCAACTGAGGTGTGTGAGCAATGTTGTGAATCGAAGCAAGCAAGGAGCTCTTACAATGCTGAAATGAAGATCAAAGCATCAAGAAGGCTGGAAGCTGTACACTCAGATGTATGTGGTCCTTTTGATGTGAAGACTCTAGGAGGTAACAGTTATTTCGTTTCATTCATTGATGAATTCACTAGAAAAATGTGGATCTATTTGCTAAGTAAGAAGAGTGATGTATTTGAAGTTTTTAAAGCCTTCAAAATCATGATTGAAAAGGAAAGTGGTTGTTGTATCAGTAGACTTAGAACTGATGGTGGTGGGGAGTATACCTCCACTGAATTTGAAAATTTCTGCAAGCATGAAGGGATCAAACATGAAATCACAGCACCATATACACCACAGCATAATGGCACAGCAGAAAGAAAGAACAGGACTGTGCTTAACATGGTAAGAAGCATGTTGAAAAGTAGACAAATGCCAAACCATTTCTGGGGAGAAGCAGCCACCACTGCAGTGTATATACTCAATAGAAGTCCAACCAAAAGGCTCGACAAGATGACTCCTGAGCAAGCATGGTCTGGTGAGAGACCAAGTGTCAAGCACTTGAGAGTGTTTGGCTCTTTGTGCTTCAGGCATGTGCCTGACCAATTGAGGAAGAAATTGGATGACAAAGCTCAACCAATGGTCCTATTAGGCTATCATTCGACTGGTACATACAAGTTGTATGACCCTAATAGGCAGAAAGTTGTGATTAGCAAAGATGTAATCTTTGAAGAATCGAAAGGCTGGCAGTGGAATGACTCTACAAAGAGGAGTAGCACTACTACTGTGTTGCTTGAGGCTGTGAATGAGAATCCAGTGACTATAGCAGTAAATGATGAAAATGAGATGATGCAAGATGCTGCAAATGAAATGGTAAATGAAGAAGTGAGACCTAGAAGGAATAGACAGCCCCCACAAAGATTGAATGAATACCAATTGTTCCCTGACAATGCAATTGGCACTGAAGGTGAATTATTGGAAGAAGCATTTTTGGCAAATTGTGAGCCTGTGACAGTAGAGCAGGCATTAAGTGAAGCAAATTGGAAGCAAGCTATGATAGAAGAAATCAAGTCAATTGAGAAAAATGACACTTGGGTGTTGGTAGATTTGCCTAAGCAGAAGAAAGTAATAGATGTCAAGTGGGTGTTCAAGACAAAAATGAAGCCAAATGGAGAAATTGGAAGGTATAAGGCAAGACTAGTTGCAAGAGGTTTTTTGCAAAAACATGGTTGTGACTACAATGAAGTTTTTGCCCCTGTGGCAAGAATAGAGACTATTCGACTGATCATAGCTGTTGCCAGCTTTAGAAATTGGTCTATGTACCAAATGGATGTTAAAGCAGCTTTTCTGAATGGATACCTTGAGGAGGAGGTATACATAAAGCAGCCACCAGGTTTTGGAATAAAAGGAAAGGAGAATAAAGTGTACAAGTTGAGAAAGGCCCTCTATGGACTAAAACAGGCTCCAAGAGCGTGGAACAAGAGAATTGATTCATTTCTCTTGAAGCAAGATTTTGTAAAATGTGTAAATGAACATGGCATCTATGTGAAAGGAACAGATGTAGAGAATTGTATGGTGATTTGCCTATATGTTGATGATATGCTTCTAACAGGTACAAGTGAAACTGAGATGGAAAGGATTAAAAGAAGTATGATGACAGAGTTTGAAATGTCAGATTTGGGAAGACTTGCATACTTTCTTGGTATGGAAATTGTTCATTCTGATAAAGGTGTACTTCTACATCAGAAAAAATACACAAGTGATGTGCTAAAAAGGTTCAAAATGATGGATTGCAACTCTTCAGCCACCCCAACAGACAATGCAGTGAAATTGGTCACTGACAGCGAAGAAAAGAAGGTTGATCCAACCTTGTACAAACAATTAGTGGGTTCCTTGAGGTACTTGTGTCACACAAGACCTGATATCTCTTATGCAGTGGGACTGATAAGCAGATTCATGGAGCAACCTAGAGTTTCACATCTGGTTGCTGCCAAGAGGATACTTAGATATGTCAAAGGAACAGCAGGACTTGGAGTGTTCTATCCTAGAAGAATTGGTAGATCTGATCAAGAAGTGTATGGCTTCTCTGACTCAGATTGGTGTGGAGACAAAGGGGATAGAAAGAGCACTGCTGCATACGTGTTCATGTGTGGTGAGTCACCAATATCCTGGTGCTCAAAGAAGGAGAGTGTGGTGGCTTTATCATCGTGTGAAGCTGAGTACATTGCTGCAGCTATGGCAGCCTGTCAAGCAAATTGGCTTGATATGTTGCTGAATGAGCTGAAGCTCAATCAGACTGACAATGATGGAATGAGATTGAAGGTCGATAACAAGTCTGCAATAGACCTTGCAAAGCACCCCATATCTCATGGAAGAAGCAAACATATCGAGACCAAGTTTCATTTCTTAAGAGACCAAGTGACAAAGGGAAAACTCAGACTTGAGTACTGCAGCACTGATGACAATTTAGCTGATATGCTAACTAAGCCGTTAAAGGTTAACAGATTTGAAGATTTGAGAAATAAGATGGGCTTGACAAATGTGAACAACTTGAATTAGGTGGTGTGTTGAATGTAATCCAAGTTGGTCGAATTGTCGAATCCAAGTTGGTCGAATCCAAGATAGTCGAACTGTTGGACGCAATCCAAGTTGGTCGAACTGTTGTATGCAAACCAAGTTGGTCGAATAACTAGTTTTACTCACTAAGTAAATATAGTTAGTTAAGTGTTTCTCATGTAATTTGTTTTAGTGTTGTTCATGTCATCAGTCCACGTGTATTAGTGAACTCCTCGTGTATGTACAGTTGTAAAAGTGAGTCTATAAATACAAGTGATGGTGGTAATCAAAATTATCGATCATACACCACAATATCAGTTTTCTGTTATTTTGCTTTCTTGACTACGGCCACATCTTTTCGACTAACCAACCTTGTAACCAAGAACACTCTCTTCTTGGTAAAATTCCTTCGTGATAATTGAGTGAATGTGAGGAACACTGAGTGAACTTGTTCCAACAGTTCATGCATGTTAATATGCTTGAATTATTCAATGATGTCTTCTTGTTATCTATGCTAAAATAATGCTTTAGGATAAATAGAGGATAAATTACTCTCTCTCTCTCTCTCTCTATATATATATATATAGTGGAAAATGGAAAGTGGTCTATCCTTTTAGACACATAGTTAGCTTTCAAATATGTATTTTAAAACCTGTTTTTTTTTGTGGTAATATATCCTACCTTTAAAACCTGTTTGACTGTTTGTTATTATTGTAAAAAAAAAAAACCTGTTTGTTATACATTATTGTAAGAAAAAAGCATGTTTTAATGAAATAATTACTTTTGTATTTTTAGTTTGCATGTTTAAGACATTAGAAATAGTCAAAATATATAAAAAAAAAAGTAGGTTATAAGAAATAATTTGATTTTAATGAATTATGTGAAGATAATAACGGAAGATTAATATAGTAACTTTTGCAATTATAAATAAACAAACACAAATTTGTTTATTATTTTCTTAAAAATCTCTAAAGTAATAATCTACAGATTAATTTACACAAAAATCACTTTCTTTAATGTCAAATAAATAGAACATTTCTTTAATATTAGCCCTATGGAAAACTCACAACACAAAAGGATACTTGAACCATCGTGCTCCTACAAATTAAATTAACTATATATTTTACATGTAGAAAATATGGTAAATTCTACTATACCCATCCAAAGTTGGGTGGGTCTGATACCTTCTATGCAAAATTAGGCAAAATACTCAATGACACATTTTTTTCTATTTAAATATTTTAAAATAAAAATAAATATTGAACCAATTTTGCCTAATTTTACCTAGAATGTATCATACCCACCCAACTTTGAATGGGTATGGGAGTAATCACCAGAAAATATACTAAAAGGAATGAAAATTCCAATTGAATGAAATGAAATCCCGCTATTGATTCAGCCTCCTAAAAATTGGTTCGCACTTATAAGTTGTAACGACGTATTCTATGGTTGACTAATATAAAACTTAGTTTTAGCCTAAGATAATTGCAACAATATTGTCTTCTCTAGTATCAATTAATATATGGCAATGGAGTGAGTGCTTCACATGAAGGATGGTATGGGAGAAACAACCTACGCAAATAACTCTTTATTACAGGTATTATCTTATGCCCATTCGCAAAACAATACTATTTATTTCCAGTATTATCTTACTAATTTTTTGTTTAATTGTATTTTTGATCCCTATCTGATCATGTTTGTCCTACAATTTTTAAGTTGTTCAAGTTGTAATAGTGTGTAAATTAACTAAATGCACTTTTTTGTCTTTTAAAGGCAAATATATATTATTATGCACAACGAACAAAGAGCGTACAAGAAATACCCCAACCCGATATATACATGAAATGCATATAGGCTGCACAACCAGTTGGAAAAACACAAACTCTCACATGAGAGGACAAACTCCTAACATAAACCCATTCAACCACACATGGCAACACAAAGCTTGGGTCCTCTCTTAGAGCTCATAACTGAACAAGTGACTTATTTGAGAAGATAACATTATTCTGCATCTCTCATATTGCCTAGAAAGTAGAGTGCATGATTAACTCCAAATCTAGTCTAATCTCAGGCTTACACCTTAAGGGAACACAATACTAGATAAAGTTGACATGAATCCCAAGGAAGTACCAACTGATATCTCAATCACCTAAATATGTCATACTACACCCCAAACGTAAAGTCACATGTAAGGAATGGACGTAGAATAGACTTTTAGTGCATCCTACATAGAGCACGAATACTACTTAAGTCATCTGTTATGACTCTCCTATATAAGATGTTCTTTTGAGTCAGGATCTTATCCAAAGGTAGTTACTAGGAGAATGCAATAACCTTGGAAGGTGCCACAATCTTTCAAATCTTTCCCAACACAAACCTCCAAATTAGATCATCAGGACATGTGTGATGAACCAATAGATAGAAGAGCATAAGCTGAACTCACTGACAATATGCTTGTAACCTACCTCGTCTACACCCTCGTAAGCCCTTTATTGTCAAAGAGGATAAGGAGGCATATAAGATCTTCCACGAAAGCCTTTTTCAAAACATAAAACATCCCAAGGAATGATGCTACCACATCTACTGCTTGACTCCCCAACTTATTGGAGACTATGTATAATCTCTAAGGATTGATGCTACCCATATATATTCTCTCAAAACAAGATAGCTTTCCCATTCCCCACTCTCCTTACCATAGTATCAGAGAACCTTTTTTTTTTTTGATAAGTGTCAGAGAACCTGTTTGAGCGATATCCCTTTCCGTCTCACCATACTAACCCAAAAATACCTTAACAAATTTGTAGAGTTAAATAATATGTAAACACAATCACCCACAATTTACACAGTGGAAATATATATATATATTCTTTTCAAAAGTTCTGCTTTGAATATACTTAGTTTTCAAAAGAAAGGTAGAGTAGCAAAAAAGCTTTCAAAAACCCTTGTGGCATCCTTTGTCTTCTTTTTACAACCCCCCATATCATGGCTTCACATGACAAACCTCCCCTACATTGACCGACCGACTGATTGGTAACTAACATAACTGTATATAAAGAGACCGTGTCTCCCGACTCCTCCAAGCTCTAAAAGTCAGTCAGCGTATAGGAACTCGAAGAACTACCCCCACTGTCATTCGTAAGATAACTAAACGCAAGGGGAGGCGGTACCTCTGGCAAACCCTGGGCAAATTGGTGTCGATACACCCTATCATTCCCGACTCGGCGTTTGAGGAGCTCTACCTAAATGTAGTCATGGTGTTCTACTCTTTTTGCCTCCCAGATGTAATGGAAAGGTATACATTCTACTACATGTACATCCTCTGTTCACCTCATCTCGAAGAACCCTAGAGAACCATAAACATATGTTACCCTCCATCTGTAGATAGTAACTCCTAGCTATGCATCAACCTATCATCTCTTTGGGAGTGGTGCATATTCTACAACTACATCTCGTGGCATTCTTCTTTGGAAATATAATCCCAAAACATTTTCACTTTGTGAAAACATATAGAAAATATGGGCGAAGACACATGTATAAAATAGAAAGATGAGATAAGAGCAATGGACAACATCTAAACATGGCATGCAATACAATAAATCGCATGTTCACTTATTTACTCACTATGCATCCTTGTACTTTCTTTTTTGTCTCTTTCTAAATTCATCACTTCCTGAGCTATGCTTTATATCCTGATCATATACTCTGATGATGATCTCTTTGTGTTCTTTCTTGCTAACCTTTTCACTATCCTATGTATGCTCCTAAACTCTAGACTCTTGCCAATATCATGATGCCACAAATGTTTCCAGAATGCCCATCAGAATGTCCCCGAAGGAGTTTTGAAATTATGAGTTATCTGTCTGGGAAATTAATAAAATAATACAATGTGTTCTTAAAAACAGCGTGGGTTTGACCTCGTATGCCCATACCTACTGTTATGGACCTTACAAAATAATGAAATTTATATGGATCCTTTTTGTAACAAAATCCTATCCTTAAACTAGTTACTATAACCTCAATTCATATCTCTAAATCTAATATCCTCCTATATGAATCTTCTACAAATCTAACCTCAAAAAAAGCGATTCATAACTTAAGTCTTAAATGATCATAATGATATCCAAAGAAATCAATAAACGAAACAGGGTTAGGTCCTCGACGGCCTAAAAGCCACTTAACCTTAACTTCAAAGAGTACTCAACTGATCTTTAGGTATTGTTGACTCTTTAACCCTTGTATAGCTTAGGTCACTCTACACATATTTTAAAAGTTATTTAAAGCTAAGTCTTCTGATGTTATACAATACCTTTCCCCCACTTGGAATAAAGTAGATAGCTTTCCTTTAGTACACTCTTGAATTGACTCGAACCTCAAACAGAATCTCAAGAACTCACTAGGAACACTTATAGAGAGATAATCTAGAGAGAGAAGAGAATGATGCCTCCTCCCTATGGAACTCAACTTATTTAAGGGATAAAAAATGGTCCTCGCTTAGTGACTCCTAGTCGCTTACCGATTGAGCACCTCTTTCCCTACCTCACAAGAACACACCATGTGTCACTTCTTGTCAGCAAGAGCTGGAGAGCAGCTCTTGCTGGCGAGTAACGAAGGCTTAGCGACTCTCAATTTTTCGAGAAACCCTAATTTTCATTAAGTCTCTGAATAAGATCTATTTAACATTAAAAAAATAATTTTTATTATAATATTATAATAACAATAAGGTATCCAAAGTTGGGATGTTGTAATGTCCCCATCATATATTCTCGAACCATACTTAGCCACAAGAAGTACCTTCCAAACTACACTGACCAGCTTCCACCTCCACTTCAAGTTGGGGCCAATACTTGATACTATTGAGCAAGGACTGAAGGGCTAAGGCAAAAGGTATGTTAATTTTGAGGGAGGCTGCTAGTAATTAACTAAACTCTAAATAGTATAATGATTTCCTAAATCTCCTACATTAAGATGTTAATAAAGGTGTGGAAGTAAACTATGAGGATCTAGAGGGACTTCCTATATATTAGGAGGCTTAAAGGTGGGGTAAAATATCCCCTAGGTTAAATGTATTGAAGTTTGTAATCCCATGAGCTGGGGAGGGAGGGAGTCTTGGGGGTTAAGGACCTCCACCTATTAATCTCCGCCTTTTGGAGAAATGGCGATAGAGACTACTGTTAGATGAGGTCTCTCTTTGGAAGGAGGTCTTCAGGGATAATTAGTATGGAGATGAGGTTGTGGCAAATATAGATCTTTCTAGGCTTAGGCACCCATATAACTCTTCCCTGTAGTGGAAAAATATTTGTTGACTGGGTGGTCTCGGTCAGTCTCAGGACTAGTTCTCTGATAGTGTTGTGAAGAAACTAGGCAGTGGGGACTCATTTATATTTTCGGATAGGGTGTGGGTGGGTGATTCACCCCCTTAAAGTCATCTTCCCAAGGTTTTTCTCTAGCTCTAACCAAAATGACTCTAGAGTGGAAAATGTCGGGGTTTAAAGACCTTATGGTTGGGAGTGGTGCGTCTCTTGGCAAAGGAGTATTCTCGAGGGCGTAGAAGAAGTGTTGTGGAACATTTTGGTCCTCCTATCCTCAGTGTAGGTTACCCATGAGAGGGATAGGTAGATTTGAGAGATGGTGAACGACATTGTGTATTTAGTCAAATCGGTGTACCAAGTTTTACTCCCCAACTCCCCTCCAATAGTAGACAGTTTTCCTTTGGGGAACTAGCATCGGGTGGTGTGATGTTATTGACTTTTATTGGCAAAGAAACAACTTATGAAATTTTGTCTTTTTATGAAGTACTTAACCTGGCACTTAATGAGATGGTCCAAGAGGTAAAGAAGACTTTTTTGTAATAAACCGTCAACATAGCATAAACATTTGAAATAGTAATTCACACACATTTTAATACCCTGTCCGCATTTTACAATACTTTTTACTTTTGAAATTTATACAGATACAATAGATTAAAAAGCTAACTGGATAGAACTACTGTGATGTGAGTTGCATATATATATATATATTAAAAAGCTAACTTGAATAAACGGTAAAATGACCTGTCTGCATGTTGTGTGTTACACCATCCGTTCCTAAACTTTGGTCTTTTTGGCCTCTCTTTTTTGTTTCAAAACTTTGGTACTTTTGAGTATTAGCACTATTCACAATATTAGCTCCTTTGGATTCCCAAGTTAGTGGATTTCTTGAAGCCAATTAGAGTGTGGTTTTATTGATTTTTTGTTTTCTTTTCTCTTTCCAATATTTCCAAAAAAATAAAATACAAATTGGGTATTAATGCTACAAAGGGGTACTTTAATTATTAGGTATTGTAAATTTCTTAATTTGTGTGAAACACTCCAAAATGACCAAAGTTTAGGAATGGAGGGAGTATAAGATTATAAGGACTCGAAATATATGCAACTCATTTTACCGTTTATTCCATTCTCATTTTTTGTGCTCTTTTTTTGTATTTGTTATTGTATTTATGTTTCCTATCTATCAGCATTGTGTGAGTCCCTAGATACCAACATAAGCAATTTTTTTTACATGTGACTTGGCTTTTATTATAAAGATTCATGGTCATTTGTAGGGTTTGATTGAAGAGGCAAAATTGGACTTCCTTGATTTCCCTTCATATCATCCAACTATAGAGGAAGTTAGACAAGCAATTAAGTCAGAAGGATCTTTTACTCTTCAAACATTGAAGACTTTTAAAATAGGTTGGGATGCAGATCTCCAAGAAGATATTGTCGACTATGTTCTTGATAGAAAAATGAGAGGAGAGTTCGTAGCAAAGTATATTAGAGCTATTTTTGAGCCTCTTTTACTAGTTGAGTTTGGTGAAAACATCATCGACGAAATCTTCTTAAGATATGCAAAGCTGGCTGCACAACTCATGGAGTTAGAGACACCAAATTACACTAATTTTGTATTGATCATGACCAAGGAACCATAAATAAGGTCTATCTAAGGTTGTACTTTTTCCAAAAGTTGTAGCAGTATAATTCTGATAATGGTCTGTTTGATTTAGTTTTAAAAGGAAAAAATTGAATAGAGTGATTCATATGTTTTGGATAATATCAGACCTTGAATGACATCATTTTTGTTTGGCTAAATTGCAGTTTTGGTCATTTATCTTTGGCTTTGATGTCATGTTGGTCATTTATCTTTTTTTTTCTCGTTCTAGTAAAAGACCAAAATGACACTAAAGCCAAAGATAAATGACCAAAAATGTTGTTTAGCCTTTTGTTTTTAATGGATGTTTAATAAATTATTAATTGTCTTAGATGTTTATACATGAATTTGGGATAGTTGAGTTTTTAGAAAGGGTTCTTTTTGGTGAAAATAGGGCATTTAACCGCTTACGTGAGAGCTCACATAAATGTGCTAGAAAACCTATCTTCTCAAGATTGGAGCAGCCTAATCAAGTAAACCTCAAGCGTTAATTGATTAAGTTGCGTAATTGTTTCAAAACAAAGGAGACTCCTAAATAAATAAAACTTGTGTGTTGAATTGCTTAACTCGGGTCATTCAAGAGAAAATTTCTTGGGCTTTTCGTTTAAGCCTATTCCATTGTGTTATACCCCAATTTTGTATGCCCTCTATTTTTTATTCTTTTTTTTATTTTTGAAAATGGAAAAAAGATAGAAATGCTTTGGACTCATTCGATCATTATCAAGTTAAAGTTTTCTTGAGTCCAATTGCAATAGAGATAGATATACATAAAGGTGGTTGAAAAATTACATCCTGTCCAATAACATTCCACAATACAACATTTTTTACAAAAACACAGGAAAAAATAGGAATTTTAAAAACCCAACAATTACAAAATCTGTAATACCCATGGTACTTAAATATTACTTTGATTGTTACATTGGTTGATTGCTTATAGTCATTTATATGTTTGACACATGATTTAATTTATTGCACATGACTACTTGAAATATGTGTGAGATCAGAAATATTAGAGTTAGGATTATTTCCTAGGAATTTCACTTCTATTAGGAAGTGAATATTATAAATGTATTTGGATAGGAGGGTGTTTTAGCAATTACTAGTTACACCACATTATGGGCTGAGCGCATAGCCCAACCTAATCAGCCCAAAACCATTTGTTTTACTTCAGCTGATTATTTTTGAAATAGAAGAATATAGAGGGTTAGAGGGAGAGAGTTCGACAATGAGAAAGAGAGAAGAGAAGAAGCAAAAACCATAAGCCCCACAAACCCTTACTCATTCCCTCCACCACTATTTCCATGTTCATCATCTATCCCACATCTCTAGTCACCTCAAACCAAAAGCAAAGCAACCTCGAAAATCCTCTCAATTTATCTATGAAAATCAGTTTGAAGAAGAACTTAGAATACACAAAAGGATGGCTTGCATATTTAGTTTTTAGTGAAGTAGAAGCTTGGGTTGTTGTCAATGGCTTGAAGAAGTTATCAAACTTGGAGATATGAAGGCCCATTATGTAGAGCCCCATAAATAAAAACACAATCCAACTATCAATGGCCAAGATTTCATCAGGAGATTGTACGGCCCAGAATCATTAGGTGAAGCACCACCAAATTCTATAAATAAGCATTCAATGCAAGTACTAATGGTAGTTGTCTCACACTCTCTCTAACCTGTCTTAGACTGATTCCTGACTTGAGCGTCAGAGTGTCTTTGCAGGTACCATCTCACACGGACCGGACAAGACATTGCTGATCAAGACTCTTATCTACCTACTATCTCAGACCGCCCTCCAAGCCGGAGATACGGTACAGAACATTGGCGACCACGGTGGAAGAATCTTCTTCTCTAGTTCCCCTCCCATACACTTGATCGACAATGCCTCCCCAGCTACGTCCTAGGATCTCTAGCGTCGTGGAAGGGCTGGCCATCCAACCAGTCTTGGAACCAGTTGTCAAGCTGCATACAACAAGTAACCCCGGATGGAGCAGTTGCTACTGTTCCGAACTCATTCCCGGAACCGCCTTCCTCCACTCCCTCATGTTGTCCCGGTACCAGTCGATGTGGTTCAACAGCTCGTCCAACTGCTAAATCGGCAGGCTATTGCAGATCAGCAACGGAACAATCGATTCACTGAGTAGGAGGCCGAGGTCACGAAGCTCCGTGCTTAGAATATTCTGAATCAAACCTCCCCTCAGCACAACTCACCTAGGCGGAAGAATCACAGTTGGAGACGCCATCGATCTCCAGCTTGGAGAAGGCATCACCATTGGTCTCCACCTCGTAGACACGGGGGAATGGTTCCCGTACCCTGCTGAGTCGGACTCAGGACGAAGATTACTACCCAGAAAGTTCATCTCAGAACCGATCATCTTTAGCCTCCTCTTCTCTTAGGCAGGATCGACCTCGTTCCAGGTCGAGATGATCTCTGGACAAGTATGATTATCTTTGATCCCCAACCCACGAAAAAACGATGAAACGTAAAGGTACTTTCACGTCCAAGATCGACTACTTTCCGGTGCCGAGGCACCTTGAGAAGCCCCCGGAAGATTTGAAGCTGCATAATAGGACGGGCGACCCTGATCGTCACCTAATTATTTTGACACAATGATGCAGTATCGGAATGTACCTGAAGTGATGTAGTGTCGAATATTCACTTTAACCTTAGAAAAGGTGGGGCATATATCCTTTGTTGCATAAATCACATATGTCTAGCCCTTAGACATCATGATGTTTTCTTGGCATAAGAATAACGCATGTACAACCAGTCAATGAGTAAAATAATAGACATTTGAATTTTCATGTAAAGCTCTCATGTTCTTACCTTACTGACTATCATGCTGTCATGAAACCTACCACATTCTTGCAATTTCATGGATTTGGCAACCATCATAATGGACATACTTTGTAGAGCGCGAGCTTTCCAAGATTTTGAGTGCATTGGTTCTAACTTTGACACATGACTCAATCCATGTGGGACCTCCATGAATTTTTCATTTTGTAAACAAAACTTCATTCAGTCAGTCATGAAGGTTACTTGTGACGTCTCTTTAATAAAGTGGTTGCAACCTTTTCCTGATGCTTTGTGTGATCTCTTTTCAATATACTCTTGTTGGCTTGTCTTGTCAACCTATGCTCAGAGTTGTGAATGAATGAAAGAAAATTTGGAAGCTGATATGTACCTGAGGTCGTGTGCTGTGGCACGGTCACAGTATCAAATCTGCCTGTTTGCTCTGCTGGTCGCGCCCCAACGATAAGGAAAGAGGGAGTGGTACCTGCAATGACACTCCAACGCCCAAGTCAGGGGAGGACGGCCAGAGTAATGGTACTAATGAATAGTGTGTACCTGACAATAGACACAATAACTCCTTATATAGTGCCAGTGAATTTCGGGTGACCATCAGATCACTGTACGGACCGATCAGGACGTTGATCTTAGTTCCTGCTCTTCTGACCCCAGTAAATGGGCTGATCTACTAATTCCCCATGGATTAGGCTTCGGCCCATTCCAGAACAGTTGCCCCCTGTTAACACCCAAAAATAAATGGGTCGTAGGCCGAGGACCAGAAAAGGGGAAATACGGTGTGAAGGCAAGCCATATGACAAGGGGCAGAAAAGGTATTTCACCGAAGAAGAGTGAACCCAAGAAGGTCCTCGGGGTGTGTTAAACGGACACTCACCCCACTAACCGTGCCAGTGGGGATCGTTGGCAGTTACTTCGCCTCGTTGAAGGCCTATGAAGCAATGAGAACCGTTGATCTTAGATCAATCCAACGGCAGGCAAATTTTGGCTAGCTTAGTGGCCGACGAGGGCCTGTGTATATATATAGCATTAGAGTGATTTGTAAAGGACACATCAATCAAATCAAACCCTACGTTTATTTCATTTATCTTCTTTATCGCATTTTCTGCTTTACTTTATTTTTATGCATCAGCCGTAGTAATCCAACACTCGCGTCCCTTCTCACCTTGCCTGGCCCTTTCTAGAGGAGTCAGGAAACCCATAATTGAGGAGTAGAGTTCCCTCCTCAACGCAATTGCTAGAAGAAAAAGGAGTCAAAGACTGTCCAAACCTCTGGCCGACACCATGGCTAGGACCTAAGAGTTTGACGACAACAAAGATTGGCACGCTCGGTGGGACGAGAAAAGGTGAGCAAACGCTTCCGTTTGATTCGCCTGGACTGGATTACAGTTGGTGTATGCACTTGCGCTCCAGCAGAAACCTAAGTATGGAGCCAACATCAGCATCAAAGAATAGGGGTGTTCGCGGTGCGGTTTGGTTCGGTTTTGAGACAAAAAGTGAACCGAACCGCAAGTTAAAACTACATGCGGTTTGGTTTGGTTCGGTTGACTTCCTTAAATAAAACCAAACCAAACCAAACCAAACCAATCCGCGGTTTGATTCGGTTTTTTCCAAGACAAAATATAATTTAAAACGGAGTTAAAATTAACTAACATAAAAAACGGTTAACATAAATCTTTAAGAAAATATCTGCTCAAATATATGTAGTATATGAATTACTCTCTTTTAATTCTTTTAATATAGCTACGGTCATGTTTAAAAGAAGTTGAATTAAATGTTTTATTGTAATTCTTAAATATAGCATAACAAAATGGATTGTTTGTAAGTGAGTCAAAGAAATAATTGGATTTGGGCTATTAAGTGAGTGAGAGTTGAGTTTTAGTTGGAGTTGGAGTTGGGCTAGTACGTTAGTAAGTAAGATTGTAAGTCGATAAAGCTTTAGTGTTACTTGCGGTTCGGTTTGGTTTGGTTCGGTTGGTGGAACAAAAACCGCGGTCCAAACGGTTGATTGAAAATAAAACCGATTAAATTTTGCGGTTTGCGGTTTTCGGTTTGGGTCGGTTCGGTTTGCGGTTTTCTATTGGGTTGGTTCGGTTTTGAACACCCCTATCAAAGAAGGTAACTGCCACGAAAACGAGAAACACTGAGCCAACGAGTGTTTCGGAGGCAACGCCCCTCACTGTTAGCGCAGAGTCTAACGATGGTTCCCCACAGCATTGTGAGGATCCTGTGGTCATGACCACGTCGTTTATCCGGCTGCAAATCGACATGGGGATTCAGGACATCATGTATCAATTGTCCCACCAATTGGCTAACATAGTGAAACATATGGTGCACAATGAAGAGCAACGGGCCAAAGAAGTGGAACAGAGACGTGCTGCGAAAGCCAGTAGCACCATGAACTATGTTGTCTCCTGCCAATCACAGGGAGGACAACCTTCTTTTCTGGGAGGACCGCACCAGGCCCCGCCATACACCATCCTTGCTAGCATCTTCCTATAATCCTATGGGAAGTATGCATCAGTGTCCCCCGAGTGGGAGCATGACTGGGGACTCAGCAGGCGTACTCTCATCAGGTAATTCCTAACCCTGCGATTCCTCAACCGAGTACTTTTGCCACTGCCAACACTGGGGGGCAGTTTCTGGCGAATGACACTAACACGGCTTCTCTTCAGCAGGGACAGGCGCAACTGGCCAGAAGGCCGCCCGAGGTAGCAGGCCTGGTGGGACTGTCACAAGGATCATCCTATGTATGTCCTATTGTGGCTAACTATCGCCGACACAGGGGGCAAGCCTTCGCCCCTGAATCAGGGACTGGCAAGAACAGTGGTTTTTGCCCGAGTCAACAGCCTCGGGTCGAGAACCCACCTGGCTCAACAAGTCTACCACCTAGTCAGCCGTACCTCGGTGCACTCAGTACCTACCCGGCAGGTTCCTATATATGCAAACACAGATGAATGTCGCCTCGATAGAGCAGCCATGGGATCAAATTCCAGCTCTCCAAGGCGCTCAGGCACCTGTACCAAGAACTGGCCTATCAAGCTCCTTGACGGCCAAAAGATTCCCCCGCCTAAGGAAATTAAGGGGAAGAAATACTGCAAGTGGCATAATTCCTTTAATCACGCCACTTCGAATTGTATTATCTTCCGCCGAGCCATTCAGGAGGCCATTAGGAAGGGAAGGTTTAAAATGGCTGACAAAGGGGCCTCGGAGAAGATTCTCCACACCGACCCTTTCCCCAGCATGAACGTCAACATGGTCTCCTTCTCAGGGAGCGACCGAAGGAAAGGGAAGAAGAAGTACGTGTGGGTCCCGAAGGGAGAGGTTTCCCCAAACAAGGAATCATCCGTGTTCAGCCGCTTAGGCTCGCCCCCGCGGGGATCCACAATTGTAGAGCGAAAGGCCCTACTACAAGAAAAATTACATATAGGGGCACCGAGTCAACCTCAAAAACAACAGAAGAAACTTCCTAAGCCGGGGAGACTTGTCCACGAACTTAGGGAGTTGCACTTATCCAAGCTCAACCCCGACAAGCATGTTCCCAAAACAAGGGACCTGAGGGAAAGACTCCAAGCCGTCCCGCGTGGGGGGCAAGGTAGGTCCACTGATAGTTCCATCGAGCAGGCCACCCTGCCAGCCACAGACTGGGAAACTCGCCCCTGAGAAGAAAAAAGGGTGGCCCAAGTCACGGGGACTCAGAACTCAACTTCGGTCGATATCACGATCCTCAATGACCGAGAATTGAGAGCCATCAAGACGGTCAAGCCTCCGGCAGAGGTGCCGCAGGATCAATGGATGACTCAGGCGATCGTTGAGTTGTCAGCCCCTAAAGTGGCCTCCCGACCTCGTTTGCAGAAAAGGAGGCTACAAAGGGCTAGGGCATTCAGCAGGATGAAAGAGACCCTCCAGATGCTCACCTCCACTAGAGATGGGAATACCCAGACCATCCCCACAATGTCCGTTGCGGCGGCGTTGGAACAGGCTTTCCCAAAGCCAGTGGAGGACACAGTTTCTGAGCAGTCTCCCGAAGTAGCTGCCCCAGAGCCACCTGTTGATCCCGAAGGAGTGGACCAGGCGATGGTAGGCATGGTGGAGGCACCTCACGAGCCTCACAGTCCAAAGCGATCCCAACCAGCCAATGAGCCCCAGGATGGGGATGCAATGACCGAGCAGGAATTACAAGAAGACGACCTCCTGGGGGAAGAAGAGGAACATCCTTTCAGTCCTAGAGACTTCGACGAAAATTCCATCACCGAATCAATTCTAGATGACTTGATGGATGAAGCCGATGGAGAATTCTATGTGGACATCGAGATGGCGGGTCTTCTTCCATCGGAGTTCTGGGGGACTAGGGACCAGCCGAGTACCCTCGAGGGAGATGTCTTCACCGAGGAAGCCGAATGGGCCGCCTTGACAGAAGTTGAGGGACCCATTACAGAAGGCATGTTGTTCAAGAAACCAACGGCAGATATGACCAGACACTTGAAGCCATTGTACATCAAAGCTCACCTCAACGGGAAGTTGTTAAATAGGGTCTTCGTGGATGGCGGGGTTGTGCTGAATATCATGTGACTGTCGACTATGAAAAGGCTAGGAAAAAATGCCTAAGATCTCATTCCCACTACCACGACCATGACCAGTTTCATGGGACACCCCTCTCACGCATTAGGAATGATGGTGGCCGATATGACGGTTGGGTCGAAGATAACTTGGTCGGCATTCTTCGTCATTGAGGGAAGGCCCTCATACACGGTGATCTTGGGGAGGGATTGGATCCACACCAGTGAATGTGTCCCCTCTACCTTGCACCAGAAACTTATGATATGGGTGGAGGATAAGGTGGAGATAGTGGAAGCGGATCCCAATCCTTTTCCAGCAGAGATAAAAATGTTTGAAGTCGTGTTCTACTCACCCTACCAGGAGACTACGAAGAAGGTGGTATTGAGTCATGCGACTGGACCAAGAAGGGTTTTAAATTCAAAATGATGGCCAATCCACGGCCTGGCAACGAGAATGATGATTAGCCCTCCTCCGAAAGTACAGAGCCTGCTGGACCGATTGCACCTATTTCAGATAGAATCCAGCATTGAAGAGGCCATGTGTGGTGCTAAACAGGGAGAAGACAAGGACTCGAGGGGGCTCCGGATGACCTTGGTGACGAGTCGTCAGCCGAACCCCCCTACCTAGAACCTGTACAGAGAAAGATGCCTACCTTCCAGGCTCAGGACCCATTGGTCGAAGTAAACTTGGGAACGGAGAGTGAGCCCATAATGACAAAAATTAGCGGCAAACTACAGCCGCAGCAATGCACCAGATGGTAGCCTTGAATCGGGATTATCGTGACTGCTTTGCGTGGGACTACCATGAGATGCCAGGCCTTGATAGAGCCTTGGTAGAGCATAGGTTACCCATCAAGGAGGGTTGCAGACCCCACAAGAAACCACCGAGGAGGTTCAACCCACAGCTGACGCCGCAGATCAAAGCCGAAGTGGAAAGACTCTTAAAGGCATGATTCATCAGGACTGCCAGGTATGTAGAATGGCTATCTAATATAGTCTCCGTGATCAAAAAGAATGTCCAGGTCAGGGTCTGTATTGACTATAGAAATCTGAACTTGGCCACTCCAAAAGATGAGTATGGTATACCTGTGGCCGATATGCTTATCAATGTCGCGGCAAACAATGCCATCTTGACTTTTATGGACGGATATTTTGGTTACAACCAGATTTATGTGGCCGAGGCTGACACTCATAAGACTGCCTTCAAGTGTCCAGGCGCCCTAGGCATCTATGAGTGGCTCGTCAAGCCTTTTGGTCTCAAGAATGCTGGGGCAACGTACCAAAGGGCAATGAACGCCATCTTCCATGACCTTATTGGCAAAAACATGGAAGTATACATTGATGATGTGGTGGTCAAGTCCAAGAGCTTTGAAGCCCACCTGGGTGATCTCGAACAAGCTCTAAAGTGGATGAGACTCCACAATCTTAAGATGAACCCCGCTAAATGTGCTTTTGGCGTGTCTGCAGGTAACTTCCTGGGATTCCTGGTGCATAACCAGGGCATTGAAGTGGACAAGAACAAAGCCCGAGCCATCCTAGAGGCAAGGTCCCCTAGGACGAAGAAAGAGCTACAGAGTCTGTTAGGCAAAATCAACTTCCTAAGAAGTTTGATCGCCAACTCGGCAGGAGGAAATGATCTGGGGAACCAAGCAACAGGAGGCCTTCGCCCAAATCACGGCCGCCTTGACCAACCCTCTTGTCTTGATACCTCCGCAGTCGGGGAGACCTCTGAAGACCAAGCTATTGTCTCAGTAGGCTGCTCCACGACGCCGAGACTAGATACTCGCCCATTGAGAAACTTTGTTTGTCATTGTTTAATGCTTATACTAAACTTGAATACTATCTCCTACCTAAGGAAATTTTAGTTGTATGAAAAGTTGACATTATTCGATATCTGCTTAATAGGCCCGTCGTGCAGGGAAGACTCATTAAGTGGGCCATTAAGCTGAACGTGTTTGCTTTAACTTATGTACCGCTCAAAGCTGTGAAAGGGCAGGCCCTGGCAGACTTCTTGGCTCAACATCCATGTATAGAAACACCTTATGCTCCGGCCGAAGCTGTCAGCTACCTAGGCCTTAAACCCTGGGTTCTCATGTTCGACGGGTCTAGCACTCGGACAGAGGCCGGAGTAGGTATAGTCATCACCAGCCCTTGTGGCCAAACATGGAAGTTCATGTGCCAGATAGGGGACCAAGCCTCCAATAATCAGGCCGAATATGAGGCCTTGATAATGGGACTTGACATCTTGGCTGGCATGTGTCATACCCTAATTTTGTCCGGCTTGGAACAAAACCTTAATTTTCCACAAAAAGAAATAAATTATGAAGTGAAGCATCATTCTGAAGGATGTGAAGAACTATGAGCATGCATTTTTGGGTTCTAAAAGTCATTTCAGCGCTTTTAAAATCATTTTTAGGATTGGAATGCCTTTTGGAGCAAAATTAGGATTTTTCGGGCGCAACAGCTGGCGACTCCACTGGGGAATTGTTATAAAAGGCGAGGGTCAAGCCTAGTTAACTCGATGTGTGGTTTAAATCGTTTGAATTGAAAGCTTTGTTCTACTTCTTTCTTTTTCTCCCTTTTCTTCTCCTTTTCCCTTCTTTCTTTGTCTGTGATGTTTGATTGTTTCTCTAGCATTATCATGATGTTATGTTGTATTCATATGCATTTGTTTTCCTTCTATGTGTGCTCCTTGCGCATTTTCTCTTTGTTCACATACCATGTTCATGCATTCCTCAATTCCCACGTCCCCTCTTCTTTGCTCCCTTTCTAAAGGTAAATTCATGCATTTCTCCCCCACCTTATCATGATCCCTTCCTCTTGGCTCCCTTTCTTAAGGTAAACAATGTTTGCGATTGCTTATTGACTTCCTGTGTTAATTCTTGAATTGGAATGCTATATGATATGCAACATGCTATTGTATGCTTTTGTCTGGACTGTTCTGGGTTTTCATTTGCAGGTGGGGGTTTATGATGGGTAGTTTTAGGCGGTATGTCCTTGCTACACACACTCACACCTTATGCTTATTGTGCTTTGAGAGGGGCCTAAAACCCAAGGTCTGACAAAACTTAGGGGAGTGGAAATGAGTAGTGACTGGCAATTGGACCGTTGTCCTTCTGACTCTCACGAAAGTTTCAGCCGGAGTATGCTCTTTCACGATGCCTCACACCAGATGGCGTACCATCGTTGTGGGTGCTATTGTGAGAGAGAATTAGCTCTGGTAGCCTGGTGAGGAAGTGATTAAAGCCAACATGGGAGGAACATCTGAGTTGCCCTAGAACCTAGGTTCCCGCCTCGTAGGACACAAGGACATACAAATTGTGTGTTGCATTGTAATCTAGGCATGTTTTCCAAAAGGAGTAAAAGGAGATTTTTCCAAAAAAAAAAAAAAGAAAGCAGAGAAAGAACTGCCGTTGTAGCCTTTCTTTTGCCGGTCCGTACGAGATAACATATGGCCCACCCTTTTCAAAAAAGGGAACGAGCTGCCGCTGTAGCCTTTCTCTTATAAAGTAACATATGGTCCACATTTTTTCAAAAAAAAAGGGAGAACGAGTTACCGTTGTAACCTTTCTCTTATGAAGTAGCATGTGGCCCGCATTCTTCAAAAAAAAGGGAGAACGAGTTGCCGTTGTAGCCTTTCTCTCACTGGTCCATATGAAACAACGTACGGCCCGTATTTTCCAAAAAAAGCTTAAATCAATGCCAATAAAGATTTTGCCCTAATCTGCATATGCATAAAACATCATCAGCATTTGCATGCATCCTCGCATTACATAAAACCCATGCATGCATCATTGCATCTTACTCAAGTTTGTTTGCCGAGAATCACAAAGTGACAAAGAATCTTGCCAGAGGAACTTAATGGAATCAAGAAGTGAGACAGTGCATGCTCCAAGGTACCCGGGTGTAAGAAAGGTAGACGTCACCAGCTTGAAAGGATATGTTGACCTAATGGGACCTATTGAAAGGGGATCGTTTGACAGCTCTTATGGGAACCTTCGGAAGTTGTTGTTGCTAGAGGTACAGACTGAGGCTATCGTGGCTCTAAGCAGATTCTCTGACTCCGAAATCAGATGCTTCCTTTTCAAAAATTTCCAAATGGCTCCCACTTTGGAAGAATATCATCAGATCTTGGGTTTCCCTCAGACCAAAGCTGCTCCCTGCCAGTATCAAGAGCAGTGTTACACGGATGAGAAGTTTGCTGCATTGTTGCAAGTAAAGGTAGAGGACCTGAAGCTCCAGAGGCAGAGGAAGAACCTTGTGGTAGGTTTCCCGCAGAGTTATCTCGAGGGTATGATGGATACTCATGCCAGAAACAAAAATTGGGTTGTCTTCAAGCAAATCTTGGCCTTAACAATCTTCGGGATTGTTCTCTTTCCGCAGATTGAAAGATTTGTGGATGTGACTGTCATTGGCATTTTCTTAGCTTTCCAGAATGAGAAGAATCCTATCAATCCGATCCCTGCAATGCTTGCTGACACTTATTCCGCTCTTACTCACCACTGTGAACTCAAAAGGAAGAAAATCTCTTGCTCTTCCCATCTGTTATATGCCTGGCTTCTTATCCATGTTTTCACCAATCCAAAGAAAGTGGAAAAGTTGATTGACTATGCTGTATCTTGTGAGGTGAAAACCATGAGTATTCAAGAGTGGATCCAGTTTCTAGGGAGTCTAGACGAGCACTCGGTTCGTTGGTATCTTTCATCTTGCTGGGAAGCTAGACCTGAGGTAGTCTTCCGCTGTGGTGGTTTTCAAAATGTTCCACTGATGGGCACTAAAGGGTGCATTAACTACAATCCCTCCCTGACGCTGAGATAATTAGGATATCCTATGAGGAACTCGCCTACTGAAGAGATGGCATTCCCGTTTTACATCTATGAGGGAGGTCCAAAGGATGACAGTTTGACTAGGAAGATTTTGCAAGCTTGGAGTATGGTGACTCGTTATGGAAAAGTAGAGATCTCTCAGAGAACTAGTGGTGTTACCTTTGCTCAATGGCTTGAGAAAAGGATTCAGAGCGTCCGATTGCCTTATCAGAAATTATTGCAAGTTGAGAGGGAGGTAATAGACTCTGGTACTCCCGTTGTTGAAGAGTTAGGTGAGGTCAAGTTGGCTCTAATGAAAGCAGAGGAAGAGAAAAAATCCTTGCAAGTTGAGATAGAGAAGTTGACTCTGAACAACCAAAGATTAAAAGAAGATAATGCTCTCAAATCTGCTGCCATTGAGGAGTTTGACAAGAAACTCAAAGTAGAAGAGAAGGAAAAGCTAGAAGCTCAAAAGTATCTGCAAGTAGCCAAAGAGGAAATCAAGAGGCAAAAGGCTAAACAAAAGAGAGCCATTGAAGAGACCAGTCAGTGGAGAGATCTCTATGAAAAGACAAAGATGGATGAGAGGACTGTGAAGAGCTTGCTTGCAAAGTCAAAAAGAGAGTCCCGCTTGCTACAGGCTGAGTGGGAAAGCAAACTGAGCAGTGTTGTGCAAGAAAGAAATTCAGTTGAGAGCATTCTCAAAGAATACGAGCAGGCTCTAGGATTTGAGCGAGAGATTGCTGATGAACTGAAAAGAAACCTTCGACACATCAGTGATGCATACAGGCAGGTGAAGGATGAGAGTCAGCATTGGGAACACCGCTTTGTTGAACTGCTTGGCAGGATTGAAGAACAGGCAATTATCATTGAGTTGAAAGATGAAATTCAACAGTGGAAGGCTAGATTCTCTGAGCTTGCAGAGTTGGCCAACCAAGCTCTTGCAGGTGTACCTAAAAAGCTAAGAAAGGCTGAGGTTGAGATGTTTCCCTTTAACACTCCACTGGCAGTTTACAAATTCGTGAAGTTTTGCAGGGCCTTGGTTGAAGAAGTCAGAGAGAAGACTGGAAGGGTTCCCACAGGCAACAAGAGAAAGAGAACTGAAGATTTCAAAGCTCTATGTAGTTGAGCTCTTGTTTGTAATTTTCATTGTACTCTCTCTTTCTGGATGACCGTATTTCCATTTGAGTATTCTACCTTTTGAAATGTAAGGCTTGAAGTACTTGCTTGAATTTGAATGTATGGAGTATGTTTTGTTTCACTTATTGATTCCAATCTTGTCGTGTTTCAAACAAAAATAATCAAAGTCCACTGTTAGGCCTATGGCAAGACATGGCACACTGTGGTTCACGGCATAAGACAAACTAAAACTAACACCCATTTGCATTGCATTCATTGCATTCATTAATACCCCTGCTCATAAAAAGAAAATGTTTCGTCAGAGCAAGTCAGGCAAGCTGGTTCTCCGTCACCGATACTTCACCCGACTGCAAGCAAAGTTGATGGCCAATCTGCAAGATTACCCAGAGATTGAGACCGAGAGTAATCCAGAGCACGAAAATCTGGGTGTGCAGATTATTAATCCTGAGCAGCTGGCTCAGGAGAACCAGGTTCTAAAGGATAAGGTTGGGGCCATGGAGACCCAAATGCATGAGATGATGGCTTTGCTACAAAGCCTAAAGAGTGGAACCGCTGCTGAAGGTACCGCTGTGGTGGGTCCCGATGGTGTCATTTCTTTTATACCTCCTCCAGTGTTAGTTAATGCTGCAGCCACAGTTCCTCCGGGGTCTGGAATCAGTCATCCCGTCTTTGCTTCAGGGATGAATAGGCAGAATCAGTCACAAAGATATCCTTGGGGAATGCCCGCCGAGTACATGCCGCAAATTGTTAGACCCATTCCTGCTGACGCTGTTGGGCCACATCAGGCTACTGCTGCCGTGTCTGGGGGAGCTGCTGGAAGACCGCAGGTCCAGACTCCTAGTCCTCATGCTGTGCTC
Source organism: Astragalus glycyphyllos (assembly GCA_963573325.1). Taxonomy (NCBI): domain Eukaryota; kingdom Viridiplantae; phylum Streptophyta; class Magnoliopsida; order Fabales; family Fabaceae; genus Astragalus; species Astragalus glycyphyllos. The sequence continues at coordinate 24,042,327 of OY754308.1, forward strand.
AGCCCTACTCCGGGGCTTGTTGCACACCCTCACAATGTTCCTCAGCCTGGAGGATATTACCATAGCATGGGCAGTCAACCCCAAGGCCACATGTTTGAGGGATCGCAGCCAAATGACCCGATTCGTGCACTAGAAGAGAGGGTAAGAGCCGTGGAAGGTGCTGGCGTCAGGGCTAGAGAAGCTCGTGAGCTATGCTTAGTCCCAGATTTGGTATTACCACCGAAGTTCAAAGCTCCTGAGGTGGACAAGTACCGAGGCACCGACTGTCCTGAGAGTCATGTTACAATGTTTGTCCGGAAGATGGGTCCTTATGCCAATGATGACAAACTGCTGATTTACTGCTTCCAAAACAGTTTGGCCGGAGCTCCTCTAGATTGGTACATGAAACTGCAAGCCTCAAAAATCCGTTGCTGGAAGGATCTGTCCGAAGCATTCATGAAACAATATAAATATAACATGGACATGGCTCCGGACAGGTCACAATTGCAACACATGAGTAAGGGCGAAAAGGAGACTTTCAAGGAATATGCCCAGAAATGGAGAAGCTTGGCTGCCCAGGTTCAACCTCCTCTGACCGAAAAAGAAATGGTGTACATGTTCCTGGAAACCTTGCCAGCAATTTATTATGACCGATTGATTACGAGTGTCTCATCTAATTTTTCTGATATGATAGTCTTCGGGGAAAGACTTGAGCACGGTCTCCGAAGTGGGAAGATTTCAAATCATTTCAGCAATTCAGGAAGCTCCGGTAGCTCCCACAGCCAGAAGAAGCACTTCTCCCATTTCCCAAAAAGGAAAGAAGGGGAAACAAATGTAGTCTCAGGAGGAAACTCATCCTTTGATACCCCTCCACCACAAACTGTTCCATTCTCTGCCCCTGCATCACCTCAGCAAAGCAGTGACAATCACAAAGCTCAGGGTTATTAGTATAAGAAACGGACCAGTTTCGATCCTATACCAATGACATACACTGAGTTGTTTAATCACCTGACTTCAAAGAACTTGATCAACACTCGGTCAATGAAGGCCCTTCAACCGCCATTCCCAAGAAGCTACAACGCTAATGCTACCTGCAGTTTCCGAAAACGGGGTCGGTCATACTGTGGAGGAGTGTAAGGCATTTAAGCATGTGGTGCAAGACCTGATAGATGCTGGTTGGATCTCGTTTAAGCAAAGCAGCCCGAACACAACAACCAATCCATTGCCAGGCCATTAGAGACCAGCAACCAATGCTATAGAAAGTTCTGTTGGGAAATTGGTGAAGGATGTGCAGAAGAGCAAGACTCCGTTGGGTGTTGTCTACTCGGAGTTATGCCATGCAGGAGTGGTCAAGAAGAGGTGTTTCCTTGAAGAAGGATGTGATGATTCCACATGCGTGGGGAATTGTGAAAGCTTTAAAATGATCCTGCAGGACCTGTTGGATCGGTGTGTGGTTCAGATAGGAACCCATGATGTTGAAGAAGAGGTGTTGGCTCTACACTTTGATAAGGGTAGAGGAATCAGAAGACCTATTGAAATCCCTTACAATTACAATCCCAGATTGGTGCAAGCAAATGCTCAACCAATAGTGATTGAAGTTCCGGCTCCTTTCCCCTATGAGTCGGACAGGGCAGTCCCATGGAAATACACTGCGCTATCTACAATAGAATGCTCTCCAAGTACTACTACTGTAACAAACATAGTGGGATCGAGCGGGATCACCAGAAGCGGGAGAGTGTTTGCTCCAGAGACCCTTCGTACAGAAACTTCCAAGGAAGGTGAACAGAGAGTTCAGAAGGAGAAGGGAAAGGAACCAGAAGTTTCCCAGGAAAAGGTAACGGAAAGGGAAGCAAATGAATTCTTGAAGATAGTCCGGCAGAGTGACTACCAGGTTGTCGATCAGTTAAAGCATACCCCGTCGAAGATATCCATGCTATCATTGTTGCTCAGCTCGGAAGCACACAGAAATGCTCTTATGAAGGTGCTTAGCGAGGCACATGTTGCAGAGGGTATTTCAGTGAACCAATTTGATGGGATTGTGGGGAATATAGTGGCTGCAAACCACCTAACTTTTGCTGATGATGAGTTGCCCGCTGGAGGAAAAAAGCATAATCGGGCTCTCCACATCTCAGTTAAGTGTGGGGACTATGTGTTGGCGAGAGTGCTGATAGATAACGGATCTTCATTGAATGTAATGCCGAAATCCACTATGGATAAGCTGGACGTGGATTGTTCCTACATGAAGCCAAGCTCGACTCTGGTGCGAGCCTTTGATGGATCCAAAAAAGGAAGTATTGGGAGAGATGGAGTTTCCCATCCAAATTGGCCCAGAAGTTTTCTATATCAACTTTCAGATCATGGACATCACATCCTCGTACAGTTGCTTGCTTGGCCGACCCTGGATCCACATGGCAGGGGCAATTCCGTCATCTCTGCACCAGCAAGTCAAGTTCGTGGTGGATGATAAGGTTGTTGTAGTGTTTGGCGAAGAAGAGACTCTGGTGAACAGGCCATCAGAATTCAAGTATGTGGAAGCGGCGGAAGAATCTCTTGAAACGGCCTTTCAGTCCTGGGAGATCGCAAATGCAGTGCTTGAGAGGACCAAGGAGGAAAAAATGGTTGCTAAAATCATGTTAGCCCAAGGATATAAGGTTGGTTCTGGCCTAGGAAAATCTGGACAGGGAATCCTGGCGCCCATCCAGCTGAAGGAGAGCAAAGATCGTTGCGGACTGGGATACACTCCAAGTGAAGATGAACGGAAGAAGATAGCAGAGGAACGAAAGAGCAAATGGTTGGCCAAGTCCAAAGGCCAGGATCCATGGCCCCAGAGGATCCCAATTTGTGACATTAGCCAGAACTTCGTGAGTGCTGGTCTGCTGGATCCCAACCAAGTTGCTGTCATCAAGGATGGCTCTGAAGATGAAGAGGGTAGTGCAAGTCTGGTTCGCCGCTGCTGTGACGTTGAAGAGTTAAAGAACTGGGAAGCTGCCGACTTTCCTATGACTTTTGGTTCAATGTAATCATCTGTAATGCAATCCTGTGGCTCTGCCCAAGGCCATAAGACCAGTTGCTAGGGGCACACATGTTTTTATTTTCTGAATCATCATCATCAATAAAAACGTTTGTTTTGAATTTCTCAATCAATAAAAATCATTTTCTCTTCATTGCATGAGTCTTTTTTCTGCTTTATTATTGCTTGCTTGCTTGTTTCGCCTTTCATTCTGCTTTTTCGCTACGGTAAAATGCAGATCCACAGTAATGGTCTCTGAAAACAGTAGTGTCAACAGTCCGCATTCTGACTTTGATCATCCTATCAACCAAGCCGAGGGGGATGTTGAGGAAGATTGGGAAGCTCCTCCGGAACTCATGAGACTAATGAAGCAAGAGGAAAGGGTAATCCAGCCTCACGGGGAATCTACCGAAGTGATTAACTTGGGTACAGTTGAGAACAAGAAAGAGGTCAAAGTGGGAACGGCCATGAATGACGAAGATCGCATGAAGTTGGTACAGCTGTTGCATGACTACGTTGATGTGTTTGCGTGGTCCTACCAAGATATGCCTGGGTTGGACACTGATATTGTGGTACACAAGCTGCCGGTCAAACCTGAATGCCCGCCCGTAAAGCAGAAATTGAGGAGGATGAAGCCTGAGATGTCCCTCAAAATCAGAGACGAAGTAAAGAAGCAATTTGATGCAGGATTCCTAGCAGTGGCCAAATACCCACAGTGGGTTGCCAATATTGTCCCAGTTCCCAAGAAGGACGGGAAGGTTAGAATGTGTGTTGACTACCGAGATCTGAATCGTGCTAGTCCCAAAGACGACTTCCCACTGCCACATATTGATGTCTTGGTGGATAGCACTGCACAACACTCGTTATTCTCCTTCATGGATGGATATTCGGGATATAACCAGATCAAGATGGACCCCGAAGACATGGAAAAGACAACTTTCATCACTCTCTGGGGTACTTTCTGTTATAAAGTCATGCCATTCGGGTTGAAGAATGCTGGCGCAACCTACCAGAGGGCCATGGTCACCTTGTTCCACGATATGATGCATAAGGAGATTGAGGTCTATGTTGATGACATGATCGCAAAATCCAAAACTGACAAAGAGCACATTGTCAACTTGCAAAAACTCTTCGATCGGTTGAGGAAGTACAAGCTCAAGTTGAACCCTGCCAAGTGCACATTCGGGGTGAGATCAGGGAAGTTGCTAGGCTTCATTGTTAGTCAGAAGGGGATTGAGGTGGATCCAGACAAAGTGAAAGCCATCCTTGAAATGCCGGTGCCCAAAACAGAAAAAGAAGTCCGTGGCTTTCTGGGAAGGTTGAATTACATCTCCCGATTCATCTTCCAGCTGGCGGCCACCTACGAGCCAATCTTCAAGCTGCTCTGCAAGAATCAAGAACTGAAGTGGAATGATCAGTGCCAAGCTGCCTTTGAGAAGATCAAAGTCTACCTCCAGAATCCGCCAGTTTTGATGCCACCTGTGTCGGGCAGGCCCCTCATCCTGTATCTCACGGTGCTAGATAATTCCATGGGCTGCGTGCTGGGGCAGCATGACGAATCTGGAAAGAAGGAACATGCCATCTATTATCTAAGTAAGAAGTTCACAGATTGCGAGACACGGTATTCTGCGCTTGAAAAGACATGTTGTGCTCTGGTATGGGCCGCTCACCGCCTGAGGCAATATATGTTGAGCCACACAACTTGGTTGGTATCTAAAGTAGACCCGATCAAGTACATATTTGAGAAGCCAGCTCTCACAGGACGGATTGCCCGTTGGCAGATGCAGTTGTCTGAATATGATATCCTGTATGTCACGCAGAAGGCAGTTAAGGGTAGTGCACTCGCAGAGTACCTGGCTTGTCAGCCCATTCCAGACTACCAGCCGATGCAGCATGATTTCCCTGATGAAGACATCATGGCATTGTTCGACGAGGGGAAGTCCCAAGAAAACGAAAGGTGGAGGATGATCTTTGACGGTGCATCCAATATTTGGGGACATGGATGGCGAGGATCTCCGGAATCCGGTCAATTCTGATCAAGTGAAGAAGTATTATGCCTAAAAGAAATAGACGAAAAAAGAGAAAGATAAGCCAAGTAAGAATCAGCTCGCTAGGTTGAAAACCCGAAAGGGCGGCCTAGGCAAAATCAGAGCGACCCGGTGGGTTGAAAACCCGAAAGGGCGATCCAGGCAAAAATTAGGGTCAGAAAACTTGGGCGTGGAAAGTTAAACAAAGGCATACAACCTTCCCCGAGGCTTGAATGAGGGAATGATCAAGGTCAAGGACACAGATGTTGGCACTGCTCCACAGAGACGGACAGTCAGAAATTAGCTTTTCTCTTTTTTCGTGTCTTTTTGTAGTTTAAACTTTCAAATGTATTGAACAGTCGTGGTAACATTCTGTGCGATTGGCTTCTACATCAAGATAAACGTTTTATGATGATAAACGGGGAATCTACCGGTTTGTTATTTTCCGCTTCTCTGCTCAAGATAAACGTTTTATGATGATGGTAATACTGAGTTGCAAAACATGTGCATACATCATAGAGCATTACAAATCATTGCGAAATCCTTTAAAGTCACGGGAAATAAGCAATCTCCCAAAGAAAGTTAATCTTGCAAGGAAAGTTGCACTCATAAGTCATTCCAGAAGGCAAACCATAATGCAAACTTGCACTCGGCTCATGGGTCCCGTAAATCAGTTCCTCAGTCTCGTGCCAGGAGTGTCGGGGGTCGGTTGAACCAGCAAAAGAATAAGCCTTTTATTAAAAAAAAGAAGAGCACAAAAAAGCAAATGATCAGAAAAAAAAAAGCTGATCAGGCAAAAAGAAGAAAAAACAAATGATCAGAAAACAGAAAGCTGATCAAAAGAAGAATTAAAAGATGAAAGAAAAAAAAAAACAATCAAAGCTGAAAGAAAAGCATTCCCCAGCATTCATCATTCACCCAAAATCATCGCATCGCATGCATTCGCATAACAGGCCTTTGCATAACATGCATTCATTCCATGCACCATGCATTGCATCTGCTGACATGTGCAGGTACCGCCAACCTGAGAAACCTGAAGAAAAGTCCTGCGACCAGAGCAGGCACCCCTGGATCGGTGTGAAAGCATTGACCCTGAAGAAGATGAATTGGATTTCCGAATCCCCCCTTTGGACCCACGTGTCCCCCAGAAAGACTGACTTCAACTTGTATTCGAGCTGCAGGTAAGTCCCTCTGATCTCAATAGGTCCAGTCGAAAAGGATAGCCGTGTTGGTCTAAAACATGGCGCAGTCCTAGGGAAATATCGAGATCTAGACTTGATATAGTACCCTCCCCCTGGTCGCTCGAAAGACCACCTCTTTTGAGCCCGCGCGCTCCCAGGCCCAAGTGCAAACTCGGATCGTTCGCGATTCGTTAAAAGGCTTTAGGCAGCCTCCTTCGCCGGCTCAATGTGAGTCGGTACCCCTTTTATTGCTTTCTTTATTTTCTGCTTTCTGTCAGCTTATTGAGGATTGGCGCTCATAGGAAAAACAAAAAATATCATGTCATCGCATCTGCATCAGAAAAAACAAAAAAAATAGAAATGGAAAAAGGAAAATTCGGGTTTCTTTAGGTAGACAAAATTGGTATAATTTCTGAATTCTTTATCTTTATTTTGCCTCGAAATATGTTTCGGCCAATTCATATTCCTTGTTAAAATCCAGATAAAGAGGGGCAGCTGTCATACCCTAATTTTGTCCGGCTTGGAACAAAACCTTAATTTTCCACAAAAAGAAATAAATTATGAAGTGAAGCATCATTCTGAAGGATGTGAAGAACTATGAGCATGCATTTTTGGGTTCTAAAAGTCATTTCAGCGCTTTTAAAATCATTTTTAGGATTGGAATGCCTTTTGGAGCAAAATTAGGATTTTTCGGGCGCAACAGCATGAAGGCTCACTATGTAGAGATAAGGGGGGACTCCCAGTTGGTTATCAAACAGATCACTGGGGAAAACAAATGCTACAACGCCAAACTCAAAGAGCTGAGGGCCTCGGCGCACAACTTGCTAAAGTTGTTTGCCGATGTCATCATCCTGTACGTCCCCAAGAATGAGAACCAGCAAGCGAATGACTTGGCCTAGCAGGCCTCGGGACACAAGGAACGGGTGGTCGAGGTGCTACAACAAAGCGCCACAACTCCCAACCAAGAGGATCCTGCCGACGCCTGGATCAAGGTTTTGACGAGGTACCTCCGTAGCCCGATGGCTAACACCGACTTTAAGGTCAAGCAGAGGGCATTGAAATATATCTTGATAGGGGATGACCTGTATAAGAGAAGTACCAATGGGGTGTTATTAAAATGCCTCAAAATGAAGGACGCGTATATGGTAATGGCATAGATCCATGCAGGAGTCTGTGGTGCCCATAGGTCTGGCCCCATCATGAAGTAGCTCATCTATCGGCATGGGTACTACTGGCCCACGATCACGGCCGATTGCTTCCAGTTTACTAGGGGATGCGAGGCTTGTCAGCTGCACGGACCAATTCAAAGGGTGTCGGCGGACGAACTCCATCCTATCGTCAAACCTTGGCCGTTCAGAGGGTGGGCCATGGATTTAATCGGCAAGATATACCCTCCGAGTTCAAAAGGGCACAACTTCATTATCGTAGCCATCGATTACTTCACTAAATGGGTGGAAGCCATGCCGTTAGAAAATGTTGATCAAGTCGTGGTGATCAGATTTATAGAGAACCAGGTCATCTTCAGGTACAGAATCCCCGAAACCATCACGGCCGATCAAGGCACCATGTTCACTAGAGAAAGAGTGGTGGCCTTCGCCTAGGAATACGGCATTAAGACCATCATTGAACTTATCAAATAGAACGTAGAGGATAAACCCCGGCAGTGGCATGAGACCCTCAACGAGGTCCTGTGGGCTATGAGGAATTCAAAGTCTACGGCCACGTCGTTTGGTTTATGGGCAGGATGTCGTGCTACCACTAGAGATCAGTGTAACCTCGTTGAGAGTGGCACGGCAGCACTCCCTCAGCATGGATGAGTATCAACAAGCCATGTTGATGGAATTGGACTCGTGGATGACGTCAGATTGGCTGCCCTCAGCATAATAGAAATGAATAAAGCCAAGGCGGCTCGAGTCTACAACAAACACGTTAAGCCGAAGCGGTTTGTTGAAGGAGACCTCGTGTGGAAGGCCATTTTGCCACTCGGGAGGAAAGACCCCCAGTTGGGAAAGTGGTCCCCGAATTGGGACGGGCCATATATCTTTAGTGAAGTATATCACGGTGGAGCTTACCGTCTAATCACTCTAGGCGGAGAAGAATTTGAAACAAAAATAAACGGCAAATACCTCAAAGCGTATTATCCTACTCTATGGGAAAGTATGCGAGGAAGAGAAAGATGGATTTAACATAAAAAATATTGTCAGAGTGGCTCGCAACACACCGACGGCCTAGTGGAGAAACAAAGCAAAAATAGAAGCAAAATCACCGGGGCAGGCACTTGTTGGATCACCGGACCAGGAATGGCAGCCGCGGAGGTTTCGGCAGCAGAGGCATTCGCTAGGCGAAGGCGAAAGCCCTCCCATGAAGCAGCGGCCAAGCGCATTGCATTCTGGCCACAATCTCTATCGAAAAGGGCAAGATACCGCTGAGGACGAGACTCCTGAACATGCCGGCCTAAGGGTTTGCTGCGATGAAAGACACGGGATTGTTGGACTGCGATCTACTTCAGCCGAATAGTGACCGCTCCGCGGCGGGCTTGCAGAACTTTGAGATACGTCTGAAGCCGCGTCAATGAAACCCCGATCTCCCCAACACGGCGTCGAGTGGCTTCCTCCTCAGCCAAGGCTGACTGGCGCATATCCGTCTAGGAGCGCATTGTGCTCAGCCTGCAAGACATTCAAGCGATCCAACGATTCCTGAGCAATGACTTGAATGTTACTGGCAGTCGAATAAGTCTGGAAAATCGATGGAAGGCGATAGGCTATGTCCTCAAGAGCACTTTGTCGCTGCTCCAATACGTCTCCCTAAGAAGCCAGTCTGAAGATTAGGGATCGAAGGTCGAAAAGCTGGGGAGTGTGGGTAGGAATACCACCCTGAAGAGCCGCCTCTAGCTGCTGTAACTCGACAAGAGAAAGGGGATAAATCTGGACCTGGCGTCGGGCGGCGAAATGTTGAGTGATTTCTGCATCTGCCACCACCAGTCCGGAACTTGGTGGAGGGACGGTGGGAGAGAGTACGAGTAAACCCGAGAGAGAAGAACCCACGACCGGAGGAACAGCCACCTGTAGAAGGATCGAAGGATAACGTCAACACGACAGCAACCAGCAGATAGGAAGGGAAAAAGTCGTGAGAAGTACCTCGAGGCTCTTGGAAGAGCGGGTAGTGGTGACTGCCACCACGACACCTTTTTCCGCCGCCGTCCCCAAATGGCCCTTCATAATCTGGCGCTTGGGAAACCGACGGATGATCAACAGGCCATCGTCCTCGTATTCAATAACGGGCGCTGCATAAGCCGGAAGGACAGTGAGAAGGAAAAAATATGAGAAAGAACGAATGAATCAAGGAGAACGGGGCATACCTGAGTCTGATCGAGATCTCACGGAAGAACGCTTGACCCCTTGTTTGGACACGGTCACTGGAGCCGTTAGAGGTTGGGGTGCCAGGGCGGTAGTCGAGTTGGTGCCACCAGAAGGTTCCGGCGGGATCAAGAATCTAGAGGGATGACTCAAGTATTGAGACAACAGCTCATCAAACGTCTGAGGGAAGACTAAGTCTTTGACTCCGTGCCACCAATTGGTAAAGGCACTGGTCACACCCAAACACGTGGCATGGTACGCCCATACAATCTCGGCAAGCCGTTTTTTATTGGCGGTGACCATCTCGCAAACTTGAGCATCAGTCAACCCTTCAAGGAACTGAGAACACCTCAAAGATGAATATGGCAAAGGAACATGTTGCACAAAACCAAACTTCCTGCAGACAAAGTTTGGGAAGTAATACTCCGAAGAGGCAGTGCTGCGCAGAAAAATCCCATAACCGGTCGGCAGGTCCCGAGCTACCAAGGCCGACTTCCAGCTGCTCGTAGCATAATTACGGACGGCAACAGAATAGGTCGCCGGCGGCTTGGAAGGAACGGATATCCACGAGGGGCCAAACCCTTTGTCTAACACAGGGCACCAGGTTAGGATCCTCATTTCCACCCGAAGAAGTTCCCTCATGAAAGTAACAGGGGCCAACCGATGACAGGGGAAGCCCCACAGTTCAGGACCTAAGCATGTTGGTGAGATGACCTCGGGGCCTTCTAGCCCTGTAGTAAGGAGACTGGGAAAATAAAGAATGGCCCACAGTTGCAAGAACCACATGGAGCCTCGAACTCCGGTTATTTGGCCATGCTCCCGAATATGGTCAAGCATGTCCTGAATGCCGCGGTAGAGCTCACCGAGAAAGAAAGGGGCCCAAGCGTAGCGCATGTCGCTGGCCATCATAATCGCAAAGGGTTGCAAGTCCGTCACAATGCCCTCAGAGCTGGTGCCATAGAAAAACCTCCAGAAGAAGTATAGGAGGAAGGCAAGATGCTCGTCATCAGTAACCTCTGGAGCATCCCCAACATGGTCTCTCACGAAGTCAGGAAAGAACCACCCACCTAGACCTTCATACGGCCCGCCTCTTGCGTTAGTCTGGAAGGATGGACTGACTTGCCCGACGTAGGCAGGCCGGTGATGGCAGAGACGTCCAGCACAGTAGGGGTCAAAATGCCCCCGGAAATACAAACGCGTTGAGGCTGGACGACCAAAAACCTAGGATGGCCAGAAGCATCTCTAGGCGGTTGGGGGCGACAAAAGAAAAGAGGGCCACTATGTCACGAAGACCCACTGTTTTCCAAACGCCGGACTTGACACCATGAACCCTCACGAACCAGTCCCGATAATCAACAGTAGGAATGGCCAGCGCGTCAGGGTTTGCTACACGGGCACTCACGCTAAACCAGTCCTGCGTGATAGGGAGCGACGAAGGAGCGAAAATGCGCTCAAAGGTGGCAAAACTGTTAAGAACTTCAGAAGTGGTTGGGCGTACGGTCACGCCATTTGGAACGACATCGAAAAGGTCCCTCAAGGAAGCCTTTGGAGGAGGGTCTACCTGAGGTGAAAAAGAGGATGGTGAGCTAGAGGACGAATCGGCCAAGCTGTCAGTACCACCATAGCTGTGTTCTTGATTCTAGGAATCGGAATTAGAAGACATCTCGGGGAAGAAAAGAAGAAGGTTCGCCGCTTAGGCTTGCTAGCAAAACGCTTCGGAAGACAGAGAAAGGGTGGTGGCAAGGAACTTCGAAGATACAAAGAGACATGTTGAGGCAATGATGAGGGCTATTTATAGCTTTGCAAAACTCAACCGGCTCATTCTTGGGAACCGTCGCACAGTCGTTTCGATTCGTGCGGGGCGCCAAGTGTCACGTAGAAGCGGTTACGTCCCCTCTAACCGTCATTTCAAAGATCACATCAAAGGGTTTTCGTACAGTCAATCACCTCCTCGAGGCCGCACGACAGCACAAAAAGGGGGGAATTGTTAACATCCAAAAATAAATGGGTCGTAGGCCGAGGACCCAAAAAGGGGAAATACGGTGTGAAGGCAAGCCATATGACAAGGGGCAGAAAAGGTATTTCGCCAAAGAAGAGTGAGCCCAAGAAGGTCCTCGGGGTGTGTTAAACGAAGGGAACCCCCGAGGGAAGATTATGCCCGAGGACCAATGAGCTAAGCCGAGGGAAAGTGACCATCCCATTCTATAGAGTGCCAAGACCTTGGTGGCTCGGACGCTTGGACCATTACCTAAGGAAGGACCAGGATAGCAGAGCCACCATACGGCCAAGGCAGGATGGGGGTTACTTGGAAGGCAGGACACGGCACGAAGGGAGAACGTGGGAATGGTTGAAGTTCAAACGGAAGAATCGAGGCCGGAAAACCTGGAGCAACAAACACTCACCCCACTAACCGTGCCAGTGGGGATCGTGGGCAGTTACTTCACCTCGTTGAAGGCCTATGAAAGAATGAGAACCGTTGATCTTAGATCAATCCAAACCTCTGGCCGACACCACGGCTAGGACCTAAGAGTTTGACGACAACAACCCCCAGGCCAAGGTCGTCCTTAGGAAGGGCACAGGCTTAATAGTATTGATTTGTGTGAATGTTTCTCCTGCTCGTTTGGAGGGGCACGTGAACGGCCGTGCGAGCATCCGTCTTGAGATAGAACGCGTGATTGGTCATGTTCTGACCGCAAGACAAGTGGCATCTCCGTGAAGTGACGTCTCACTTTCCCCAAGGTGTCATTAATGATGCTTTGGAATTCGAAACGGTGGCGCTGTTATGATGACGGTTCTCCTTTCGAGACACGTGCAAGCGAAAGGTCACGTCGCTTCGTTTTCCTGGCATTGAATTCCCTATATATACGTTGCCCCTTCCAGTGAATTCTACTCTTTGCTTCCCAGTTCTCTAAAAGCGACCAAATTCTCCTCTGAAGGCTATCAGAATTTTACTGCGACCATGGCGAGGTGCTCTCCGGTGCTCGAATTCCCTCTTCGAAGGTTCGTGACCTCTGCTCGCTTGATTCTATTCATCAAGGAGTACACCACATTGAGCCCGAAATTCTCTCCCACTCTAGGTGAGTTTTTGATCGTCCTTGATATTCTTTATTCCCTTTTTCTTTTTCGTTTTTTCGGGGCGAGGAGGGGGTGTCAGGTTCGGGGTTGACCTTGTCGCCCCCTTCTGTGAATCATCGATTTGGGTGATCTTGACTTTCCCTCTCCTTGCAGGGTAGGGTGCTGGCGTGAACAAAAAAGACTGCCAGAATCTCTGGTGCTCCTCCTGCACGTCTAGTTGAGTGCGCCGCTCGTCCTGATAACGTCAAGATGAGCGAGATTCCTTCTTCAGAACACCACTCATCTTAAACAGATCTATCAACATCATCCTCTTCTGGTCGTTGCAACACATCCAATGACTCCTCACGAGCCTCTTTACTAGGAGAAGGTGTGGGAAATCCGTTTTCCCAACCTCCACCCGCTCCCCTCAACGAGGTACTTCCCGAGGAGCATGATTGGAGGGGAAGAATTACCGAAGATCGATCGTGGATTTCGACCGCCATTCTTGGCCAATCTTCTGTTTTTCCCCTTGGGGACGAGATTTTAAAATGGTTCGAGCAGCTGATCGATCATGACGAATAAGAATGGAAGGCAGAAGGTGTGCCCGAGGGAGAACACGCGGCCAGAATTCCTTCTACTTTAAAGTTCATCATGTTCACCAACACCCTCAGGGATATAAGAATACGCCCTCCATTCACATATTTTCAAAGGCGCGTTCTAAGATACCTGGGGGTCGCCCCATCACAATTGCATTTTAATGCGTGGGCGACCATCAAGTCGTTCGAGACGCTGATGGCCGTGATTGATCGGGATATCAACTGTGCCCTCTTCTTTACTTTGTTTGAGGTTAGCCGAATGGTCGAATTGAAGAGCGAGCCTAGGCGATGGGAGCATGCATCATTGAAAGCCCGTCAAGATGCCCCCAAATTGTTTAAGCCTTATTGTGAATCTTCTAAGCCTTGGAGGCACGAGTTCATTTGGGTCGTTCCAGTTTGTGAACGTGCTCGTGAGATGGTTGGGTCTTCGAACTACCAAGGTGGGATCGCTACCATGAAATTTCCTATTGCTTGAACAAACTTCCATTACGATCGAACTACCATCAATTACAGAACTCGGAGGCCCCTAGGAGAGTACGACCTGGAATGTGTTTGAATTTTAGAACACCTGGCGAGATGGTTGCCTGAGGAACGGTTTCCCTGTAACCATTTTGCTCGTGCAAAAAACATAGCCCATGCGAAACATAAACTTGGTGTGATTAGTTGTTCATTTACTTTTTTGACCGTTCTTTCCATCTTTTCTCTGTTTTTGACCGTTTCTTAAGGCACTTTACCAAAAGGCGAAGAAAGGGAAACGTGTCTCTTTTGCTGCTTCTCCCTCCCGCACTATCGATCTGGAGGGCGAGGAGAATCCATCTTTCGTCGACAAGGGGACGAGCTCATCCTCAAAGAAAAGGAACCAAGTTCAACACACTGCGGGGACCAGTGAGGTCGAGATTGATCAGATTCCTCCCATTCCAAAGCGAAACAAAGAAACTCAGGAGATCGTCCCTCAATCTGGACGATCTCAATGAAGCAGAAGCAGACTTTGATCGCTTCCGTGAAGATCCTCTTCTCTTTATGTCTGATGTTACCAAGGCGGCCTCTTCTAAACTTGCTCGTTACAAGGAAGAGGAGGCCAAACGTCAAGCAGGTATGTGTCTCGTCCACCGTAATTTGTGGTTGGAGGGCGACCTCAATAATAAGACTGATAAATATAATTGTCCACTCGATCGCATCACAGAGTTGCGGGCAGAGTTGGAAGCCACCAAGAAAAAGCTTAAGGACGCTGAGACCGCCCTCCAACCAACCAAGGATGCTCTTAGCATGGTCACAACTAAACGTGATTCTGCTGTGAATGCCAAAGTTTAGGCGGAGTCCAAACTGTCCTCTGAGACGACCAAAGTGATCGAGCTGAAGACCAAGGTGCAGGGATTGGAAGAACAAGTTAATGGTCTGAAACAGGACCTCAGCAACATGGAGTCTGATTGTGAAAAAGCTCGGACCGAGCTGGAGGCCCTTGAGTTGTCTACTCTCGCAATCGCCAAAGAACGTTTTGATAAGGTCGTTGCTCAAATTCAATATTGCTACCCCACTCTTGAGGTCAATCGTGAGATAGTGAGTAACGATCACTTCTTGAAGGACGGGCAGATCATTCTGCCAGACGAAGAAGACGAGGAGGGAAACGTTGTGAAGGAGGAGACGGTCGTCTACAAGCATTCTGAATGATTTCTTTCAATGTACTTTTTTGTTTTGTTATGTATTTTGCTCTTTGGGCGGCCTCGTGGTCGCCCTCCTTTTGTAATGATTACTTTGATGGAGCCCGGCCTTCTCCGTGTAACTTTTAATGTTTGAATCGTGCACGTTTCCTTTTCAATCGTCCAATCGTTTAATTATTCTTGTTTAATTTTGCTAAGTTAATTTGCTCGATCATAAATTCTCTTTGGTCGGGCCACATGGACCAAACTCGCGTGGTCGCCCTTAAATAGCTTACCAAGTTTCTACTTTAGATTTAGCTCGTTTATAGGGGTGCGACCGCCTATCTTTGGTCGCTTCGTTCTTTATTCTTAAATGCATTTAAGTGGGTGTGCCCCTTTTCAGCAGTTTATCAAACTCGGTTTGAATTTAACTCGCTCAAGAGGTCGTTCGTTATTGGGTCGATCAGCGATTGAAAATAAAATCAACACAAGTATAAGAAATTCCTCGCCATTTTATTGACGGACGAGCTGGCCTCAATAAAAAACCCCGTAGGAAAAAAGAGTGTCCCGCCCGTTCTAATTTTCATTGATCGTTTAAGTGTATTATGACATTCTTTCATAATTACAAGATATCTACTCAGGTAAAGTATCTCCTGAGATTCATAACATTCCAAGTGTTTGAGAACGTTCCTCCACTCATGGTTTGGAGAATATAAGAACCTTTGCCCGTTCTTCCGACTACTCGATAAGGACCTTCCCAATTGGGGGCGAGCTTGCCCTGACCAGCATTCCTTCGACCAATGTCTGCCCTTCTTAAAACGAGCTGCCCTACTTCAAAGACCCTTGGGACGACCTTGGCATAGTGTCTCGTTGCTATGCCCTGTTTGATCAATGCTTCCCTTAAAGCTGCCTTGCTTCGAAGTTCTTCCACCAGGTCCAACTCTTCTCTAGTGGCCTGCTCGTTCTCGAGCGGTTGTTTGGGGTTGGTCGTCCTCCAATTCAGCTCCCCAATTTCTACAGGAATCAGAGCATCTGTCCCATAGACCATTCTAAAGGGGGATTCTCTTGTGCTAGAATGAGGAGTAGTTCGGTATGCCCAAAAAACTGAGGGAAGTTCTTCTGTCCACTTTCCCTTTGCTTCATCTAGCCTTCTTTTCAGACCGCGCAGGAAGACACGGTTTGCAGCCTCTGCCTGCCTGTTCGTTTGCGGGTGTTCCACAGACGTGAAACGCTGTTTCACTCCCAACTAGATCATGGTCTCCTGAAAGTTTTTGTTTGTGAATTGCGTTCCGTTATCTGATACGACCACCTCTAGGATACCAAAACGTACCAAGATATTTTTGTTGAAGAACTTAAAGCAATTTCTTGATGTGATTGTGGCCAGTGGCTCAGCCTCAATCCACTTAGTGAAATAGTCAACAGCCACGACCAGGAATTTGAGTTGACCAGGGGCAATGGCGAACGGCCCCAGCAAGTCTATCCCCCACCACGCAAATGGCCAAGGGGCAGTCATGCTGTTGAGCTCGGTAGGAGGAGCGAGGTGGACATCTGCGTGCCTTTGGCACTTATCACACTTTTTAACGAACACCTTTGCATCGACTTCCATGGTAGGCCAGTAATAACCCACTCTTAAAGCCTTTTTGGCCAAACCTCGTGCGCCCATATAATTCCCACAAATTCCCTCATGAATCTCTCTTAAAACATAATCTGCCTCTGCTGGGAGGAGGCATTTGAGTAGTGGCATGGTGAAACATCTCCGATAGAGTTGCCCGTTTATGATCGAGTAGGAGGATGCTCGCCTTCGAACGAGCCCTGCTTCTTTGGGATCTTCAGATTCTTCCCCGTCCCTAATATACTTAAGGATGGGGTCGACCCATGTTGGTGTCTCATCAATTGCACATATATCTGGTTCAAGGGTGACCTCCAACCTCACGCTGGGTTGTGACAGTACTTTCTGTATAACGCTTTGATAGTACGTCTGCCCTAGTATTTTCTGCTCTAGGGACGTACTTGACCTCAGCGTATTCAAATTGCTAGAGTAGTTCTCTAACTCTTGTCAAGTATCTTTGTAAGACCTCATCTTTTGTGTTGAAGACCTTTTTAATCTGAGAGACCGCCAGCAGTGAATCTAAATGCAGTTCTACCCTCTTTACATTAAATTCTAAGGCGAGCAATAGTCCTGCCACACAAGCCTCATATTCTGCCTGATTGTTTGAAGTGGGGAACGAAAAAGTCAACGAGACCTCAATGGTCGTTCCTTCATTGTTTTCAAGGATCAAACCTACTCCACTGCCCTTGCTATTGGAGGAGCCATCAACGTGCAATGTCAATAAACTCTGGACTGGGCATTCTGAAACTGGGGTCATTTCTGCAACAAAATCAGCCAAAACCTGTGCCTTGGTGGTCGATCGGGGTTCATACTTGTTCCCAAATTCTGATAGCTCGACCGCCCATTTGATCATTCTACCCGCCAAATCTGGTCTGTGTAGGATTTGTCTGATGGGTTGGTCAGTGCAAAGTACGACCTGATGGGCCACAACGTACGGTCTCAACCTTAGAGCGGCCACAATCAGGGCCAAGGCCAACTTCTCAATTTTCTGGTACCTGAGTTCAGGGCCTTGCAGGGCTTTGCTGACGAAGTACATGGGGTTTTGTTTAGATCCCGTTTCTCGTACAAATACAGCGGCTAGAGCCTCATCTGTAATGGATAAGTACAAGTATAAGGTCTCCCCTGGCTCTAGTGTGGTCAAAATTGGAGGTTCTGCTAGGGCTGTCTTCAGTTGCTCGAGAGCTTGGTCGCACTCGAGCGTCCATTCAAACATTGTTTCTTTCTTCAACAGCTTGAACAGGGGAAGGGACTTGTTTGCTGCCTTTGCGATGAAGCGAGAGAGGGCGGCCACCATGCCATTGAGTTTCTGAATTTCTTTCTTGGTTGTGGCTGGCCTCATTTCTGTCACTGCCCGGCATTTATCTGGATTGGATTCTATTCCCCATTCTGTGAGATAGAATCCAAGAAATTTGCCCACCCTTACCCCAATGGTACATTTTTCTGGATTGAACCTTAACGAATTCTTTCGAGCTTATTTGAACACCTCTCTTAGGTCGTTCACATGGCCTGGGTCTTGTTTACTCTTGATAATCATATCGTCCAAATAGACTTCTACCATTTTGCCTATCTGACCTTGGAAAACCTGATTCATCATTCGTTGGTAGGTCGCCCCTGCGTTCTTTAAACCAAATGGCATGACTCGGTAGCAGAAATTTTCTTGGTCAGTCATAAAGGCCATTTTTTCCTGATCGGGTGGATGCATGGCAATCTGATTGTAGCCAAAATAAGCGTCCAAAAATGATATAATTTTGTACCCACTTGCACTATTGACCAAACGATCAACACTTGGTACTGGGAATGCATCTTGGACATGCTCGATTGAGATCAGTGTAGTCCATGCACATCCTCCACTTGTCGTTCTCCTTTTTAACTAAGACAACGTTGGACAACTAAGTGGTATGTTTTATCTCTTTAATGAAACCTGCTTCAAGTAAGTCTTCTACAGCTTTGGTCGTTCCCCGTGCCTTTTCTTCCTTTTGGATCCTTCTTCATTGTACGACCCATTTTGCAAACAAGTCTGCATGCTCCCTTAAGCATTGAACGAGCTGGTCATGAATTTCTGGAGGGGGTCGCTCCCTATCTTGACCGTCTTCTCTAGGTCGCTCCCCAGTTGGACGTGGATAAACTCTCTATCTGGTTCAGGTCGTTTGATTCTCTTTTTAAGTTCCCTGATCAGGAGGTCGTCACCTTCCTCCTCCTCACTATCTAGGTCGTAGCGAGCATCTAGATCTACCACATTCACGTGCTTGCCACCTTTCATTGCCTCTTCTATCTCTTTCCTGACCTTTTTTCCTTTGTCTTTCAATCTCAAGAGGAAAGCCCGTTTTGCTGATAGCAAATCAGCTGGGATGGTGCCGACCACCCCACCCTTAGTATATAATTTCATCTTCAAGTGGACCGTGGATGGCACAGCTTCTAATCGAGCCAAAGTTGGTCGACCAATGATGCATTGATAAATGGACTTGTAGGGAAACACTATGAAATATGTCCTAACCGTCCTATAGAGGGGTTCCTCTGTTGTGTCATCCCCAAAGCTGACCATCAATTCAATTCGTCCTACTGGGGTTGTGGACGCTCCATTGAACCCTGTCAAGACCGTGCCTCTGTATGGTCTCAAATCGTCTTTTGATATTTTAAGCACGTCCAAAAGGTCTTCAAAGATTATGTCTGCTGACCACAATGAGTGGTACCTCATAATTAGGTGTTCCATCGATTAGATCCTCGTCCCCAAAGGATATGGGTGGTCTCTTGGAGGGGGGGTCTTGGAACGGACGTAGAGGCAACGCTGATAATCTCATCCCATCTTCTCTTCATTGATTTGTTCGTTGAGGCGTCAGTTGGAATGCCCCATGTGATTACCATAGCGACTGACCTCCCTTTTGACTTTCTGGTATCCATGATATTATCATCCTCATCCTCTTCTTCTATTATTTTGGCTACTTCATTAGCCTGCGCTTTCCCTTTTCTGGGTGATCGACCAGCTTGTCTATCTTCTCGCCCATCAGCTTGATTCTTCTTCACGTATTGGGTCAACTTTCCCCTCCTGATCAATGCTTCTACATCATCTTTGAGGGCCATTCAATTGTTAGTGTCATGCCCGTTAGTTTTGCGGTATCGGCAGTACTTTTTGGATGGGCACTGCCCCTCTTTGAGGACGAGGGGTTCTGGTGCTTTGATGTCCCTAAACCCTGTGTTCGCACATTCTGCTAATAGGTTCGCATACGAGGTGTTCAATTTGGTATGCTCTGTGAACCTCCTGACCTTCTAGTCCTTGGGATATCTCCCATAATCTTACCTTGTTCTCTGCTCGTGCTCTCCGCGTGGTCGCTGATTCATCCCTGCTTCAGCGGCCTAAATGGCCATCGTTCTTTCCTGATAATTCATAAACCTTTGTAACCTGCGGAGAAACCTTTCCAAATCCTTGGGCAAGTGTAGCCTGACCTCAACCTCAAACCGACTTCCCCTGAGGAGTCCCGTTCTTAAGAACCATAATCGTTGGTTATCATCCAGGTTCCTGACTTGATCAGCCTCACGATTGAATCGTTCCACGTAGCCACGTAAGGACTCATCAGGTCTTTGCCTGATAGCGATCAAAACATGTTGGGATTTTGGCTTAATTCTTGAGGTCGTGAAGCGAGCAGCGAATACTCTGGCCATTTGCTCCCAAGAAGAGATAGTGTTAGGTCTTAACTCTGTGAACCATTCCAATGCTGATCCTTCTAGAGTTAGGGGAAAGATTTTGCATTTCACCAGACCGAGCGCTCCCTCATACCTCATCATCAGATCAAAATGTTTCAGGTGAGCGTCTGGGTCTTTGACCCCATTGTACATTTTGAGGTCAGGGGTGGTTTCTCTAGAGAACGAGGAATACGGTACTCATCTATGTCCCTTGTGAACGGCCCCAAGCTCATATCACCTTTTCCTTTGCCCTGTGGTTGTTCCTCTAGGTATCGCCCTTGATGACCATGTCGCTCTTCTTCTGTGTATTTCTTCGAATGGTATTGCTCGTACCGTTCGTTTGATCGGCTACGCGACCGAATGGGTGAACTAGATGAAACATAAGAAGACTCCTGATGTGAAGATTCTTCAGGCCAATATGTGTAGTCTGAAGTGGACGGGGTAGTCCTCGGAGGAGTAAGTCCTCCTCCTCGTCCCCTTCTTCGAGGTGGAGGTCGATGGACCAACTGCCTTTGTGGGGGCGAATGGTGCCATCTCGATGGGATTGCCCGCGGAGGGGGCGAACAATGGTTATGACCTCGTAGTTCAAGAGCGGTGTTTGCCCGTCGAGAGGCTGCTTGATCTTCTATCTGGGTCAAACGATCATTATGGCGGGCTAGAGTTTGATCACGATCACGGAGTAGATCTCGTAGTTCCTGAACCAAGTCTGCAGGAAGGGTGATGGTGACCTGTTGGGCTATATCTGTCGTCGCCCCTTCTGAGATGGATGGTGGTCGAGCTGGAATCTCGGCCACACTCTGAAGGCGGGTTGCCTTAGGTCTACCTCGAGGAGGCATGAAGTAGGTGGGATAGCGCGCAGGCTCCCACTGTGGTCGTCAAATGATCTGTACCTGAGGTCGTGTGTTATGGCACGGTCACGGTATGAAATCTGCCTGGTTGCTCTGCTGGTCGCGCCCCAACGCCAAGGAAAGAGGGAGTGGTACCTGCAATGACACTCCAACGCCCAAGTCAGGGAGGACGAGCAGAGTAATGGTACTAGTGAATAGTGTGTACCTGACAACTGACGCAATAACTCCTTATATAGTGCCAGTGAATTACGGGTGATCATCAGATCACTGTACGGACCGATCAGGAGCCTTGATCTTGGTTCCTGCTCTTCTAACCCCAGTAAATGGGCTGATCTACTAATTCCCCATGGATTAGGCTTCGGCCTATTCCAGAACAGAAGCCAAAGAGAGATGATTTTCTCGAGAGCACAATGAGTTTGAGCTTCACCAAATTTCAAAGATTTGGCTGGTTTCATTCCCAAACATTTTTCCTATGTTTGATAATATAATACAAGATTTCAGATTCTTGCAAAGCACAACTCTCATCCAATTTTTATCATGATAAGTTGCTTTAGAAAAACTTAAAAGAACGAGGATTTATATTCTCCATTCTTTTCAGTACAGTATATAAGGCTCAAGGAAGCAACAAAACATAAGTTGAAAGACTTCATACAAGTGGGTTGTTATTCACAATAAGTGTTCCCCAATTTACTTTTGACTAGCATGCAACAAGTACCTGCTAGTATTCTATCAATATGTAAAGCATGTGGTTCAACACTTTGTATGTTAGAACAAGCAAGACAGCACATCATTTTGATTTTCACATTCTTCATTCTAAGTGTCAAGGATGGGTATTGTGAGATTTTGAAAAGTAACCTATAAGACATTACCTTGTGGCATTTTCTGTTTTGCTTAAGAGAGTAAAAAGGATTTATTATGACTTTTCAAACTAGTGGCTTATGACCCTTTAATCTTTCCTATGTTTTTCTATTTAGAGAAAACTCATCTCTAATAGCTTTTCAATCTAGTGGCTTACTGACTTGTTTTATTAAGGATGAAATATTCCTCAAATTTAAATTTAAAACAAGCTTACCTGTTGATTATGGCATGTATTCATTTTCCATCTATCCCACCTTCTCAACTTCTTCTTCATCAATATTGCTTTCTGCATATCTCAAATCTCTTTGTAAATCAACCTTCTGAGACATGTTCTTTATCTCCACTATTGGTCATCACTTCTTCCAGAATCTTCATCTCTTGACACTGTTAAGTGTGTTCCATCCCTAAGAGCCTGTGCTCTGATACCAATTGAAGTGATGTGTATAGAGTCACAAGAAAGGGAGGGGTTGAATTGTGACCCTCTGAAAATTTATATCCTGCAACTTAGAAAGTGTCCTCTCAAGTTTATACTTGGAGATAAGATAGTTAGTCATAAAACAATTTCACAAGACATTCTCTTCTTGAGTAGGTTCCATGCATTAAACCTTCTCTATGTTGAGTAGGTTCCACACAGTGATCCTTCTCATGTTGAGTAGGTTCAAAGCAGTGAACCTTCTCTAGTTAAGTAAGTTCAAAGTGTTTAACCTTCTCTTGGATGAGTGGGTTCCACACTGTGAACTTCCTCTACCTAAGTAGGTTCCTTGCATTGAACCTTCTCTTGTTGATAAGTTCAATACATAATGAGTCTTGTATTGTGTTTATGCATAAAAACATTTTGTACATCATATGAAATTTATCCTTTTGTTGAACATGGTCATTTAGTGTTTGATAACTTGAGGAACATATTATCAAGAGATATATATGTGAAGGATAAAGTCTTTAATGTAGAGAAGCTTATGAGGATGAAATCATTTCAAATTTAAGCTTCTTAGGATTAATCAAATGCTTTAAAACAATATATACATGAGTAGGTTAGTAACAATAGATAATCAATATAGAATACTAACTTCTCAATGAAGAAGGATAGTAACAATAGATAATCAATATAGAATACTAACTTTTTAATGATGAGGGATAGTTATGAATTATAGCTTGTAAGAGATATGTTGGTTTTATCTTGAGTTTAAAACATAGATGATAAGTTCTTAGTTAAAAACCGTTTTGAGAAGGTTGAATAAATTAATCTTCTCTTAGTATGAACAACCGCAAATATGTTATAGCAAGTTAGCAAATAGTAAGGAAAGCTAGTAAATAACACAGTAGAGTTATAGAGGTTCACCCAACCCTGGATACGTTCTCTCCCCACTTCCTTGTGAGTATTTCCACTATTTCCCAAATAGCTATTACACTTGCTTTTGATCAACACACAAAAGACTTCACCAATACTAGCTTTTGATCACACACAAAAGCCTAGCAACACCACTTTCTTTTGATCTCCACACAAAAGACAAGTGCCCTCTTTCACAGCTTCACCAAGCTGGATTCACCTACTAAGAAACTCTCTTCTAGCTTCTTAAAGGTTTTCCTTTTCTTTTCTCACCAACACTCACCTCTCAATCTAGGTAGTCTGATGGAATGTTCACACAAACACTTACAACAATGGTTTTTGGGATTTGGGATGTTTAAGAGCTTAAAGATAAATTACACAAAGTGTATACAATGATGCTTATCAAGCTAACACTCACTCAACAAAAGAATCCCATATCTGACATTTGAAGCTTTGAGTGTGGGATGAGAAGGTTGGGTTTACTTTGAGAAGCTTGAATGATGAGAGGTTCCCACACAATCTCATACTTGTAAATCTGGAAAACTAGACATTATATAGTCCCAAATGCTTAATATAGCCTTTAGAAACATGTTGAGAGCCGTTAGGGGATATCCATTGGTCCATAGGAGTAACTTGAAGAAAGTACGAAAGATGACCGCCTTTGAACCTTCTCAAGTATGGCTTTATGCTTTATCTGAAGAGTTGAACTGTCTCCAGCTGGATATGTGCTCCTCTAGTTGCCTTCTCAACAGCTATGGCATAGGTTGTATCTGTTGGCCAACCTAGAACTGATTTAAATGAACCTTCTCAAGCTTCTTAGTAGGCACAAACACTTCAAACATAGAAGGGGAATAATCATGCATTTCCTTCTTTATTGCTTGAGACTTTTCACCATATTTATTGCAAGATATCATCATTAACTTCAGGGGAAAGACATTCAAGAGGAGTTGATGTGTTTTGGTTGAAGTTGATATGGTTTCCAGCGACCTTCTCAAGCGACCTTCTCAACATTCATTTAAGCTTTTCATCAACCTTCTTCAAGCATGAACTTATGCTTCTAAGGTGTTTGTGAGTCAACCTTCTTTTGACTTCAGGTCAAACCTTCTATTGACTTTTGGTCAACCTTCTGTTGACTTTTTGGTCAACCTTCTTTTGACTTAATTTAAGCTCCTCATATTTAACCTTCTCATGTTGAAGTCTTGGCTTGATTAAACCTTCTCTTGACTCGGTCAAACCTTTTGTTGACTTGGTCAAACCTTCTCATTGACTTTTTCAAACCTTCTATTGACTTGGTCAAACCTTCTCATTGATGAACCTTTTTATGTTATTTCTACCCTTGACTTCTTGCTTGTTTTGGTCATGCTCTTGGATACGCTACTAGATAAGCTTTTGAACATTTGAGTAAGAGAGCATTGGTAGAATATAACCCAATTAATGACTATGAGAATCTTCTATGCAAAGAGTTGTAGACTCCTTTGATCAATGTAGTCGTTAGGTTCTTAGGACTCCTCCTAATAGGAACTCACTTAGATGATTTGAACTTCCTCTTGATTACCTAATGTCATCTCTTTTCTCTTTGTGAATTTCCTTGTCCAACACTGTTGTAATTTAATAGTAAAGATAATATGTCTTCATGAAGCTTGCATTACTAATCTTATAAATTGTTGGTTCTACGTTGATTCTTCAGTTGTTGATAATGAAATGCATTGGATTGATCTAATTTGCTTCTAGCATGTCCACTTATAGGAAACCTGTTCTTTCAACAAACTCAAGAGCACACATTAGTAGAACACCATTCAGAACACTTAAGATTTAGTTCATAAGGTTTGTTGTCATTAAAACCATATATCAAAAAGGATTTGATCTCAACAGAACATAGCGTCAACGTCATCCGCTCTGGTGTTATCAAATCGACCCCCACTGTCTTTTGGTGATGAGGACTTGCTAGATGGAAAACCGAACAAATATGTACCTCTCCTAATAACGACAGTAATGGCCAACAAAGAAGTAACAAGAATCATGGTGGATCAGGGAAGTTCAGACTATATCATATTTATCGACCTCCTGAAAAGAATGAAAATTGACGAAAAGGACCTCATCCCTTATAGAGGAACGGACCTTTCCGGTTTCAATGGGTCCCGTACTAAACCACATGGCCACTTAAAGATGATGGTCACCTATCGGGAGGAACCCCTGATTAGGATCGTAAAAACCAAGTTCTTGGTCCTGCCATGTCCTTCGATCTATAATTGCATCATCGGAAGGCCGACTCTCGGAAGGCTACGAGCGGTAACTTCTACTACCCATCTGAAAATGAAATTTTACTCCCTGTGTAACAAAGTCATCACTTTGGATGCCGACCTAGAATCCGCCAAAAGATGTTTTTATCTGCACATGAAGGAAGACAAGAAGGCTGAAGAGGAAGGGGTTCCCCCGTTGGAAGGTCGGAAGGAGAAAAAGGTTAAGGGAAATAGCAAAGTCGTCGATGTTAATGTAACAGACTTGGATGCGAGATACGACCTTGACAGCTCGGAAAAGGAAAACGATGACGAGCTTGCTTGGGAACTAAAACGCAGAATCAAGAGACCCTAACCAGAAGGGAAATTTATTGAAGTTCAGTTAGGCGAAGATCCTACCAAGACGGTGAAGATTAGAGCTGATCTTTCAGACACCGTAAAAGTCGAACTGTCAAAATGTCTGAAAGGTCATGCCGATCTTTTCGCATGGTCGGTTGAGGACATGCCCGGGATTCCATCGGAGGTCGCCTGCCACCACCTGATAGTCAACCCTGAAGCTAAGTGGGTCGCCCAAAGAAAAAGAGCTCAAAGTGGAGAAAAAGCTGTTGTTGTTGCTAGAGCCATCCAGGATTTAATTAATGCAATCTTTGTAACGGAAGTCAAGTACACAACTTGGCTAATCCTGTACTTGTTAAGTTTGTAATGGAAAATGACGTATGTGTGTTGATTATTCCGGTTTTAATAAGGCATGTCCTAAGGACGCCTTTCCTGTCCCAAGCATTGATCGCATTGTCAATAATGCTTCCGGTTTTCGTTTGTTATATTTTATGGATGCATATTCCAGTTATAACCAGATCCTGATATTTCCCCAAGATCAGGAGAAAATTGCTTTCATGACCGACCAAGGTAACTACGCTTATCGGGTAATGTCGTTCGGTCTAAAGAACACCGGAGCTACTTATCAAAGGATGATGAACAAAGTCTTTAGGAATCAGATTGAACGGGTCGTCGAAGTTTATCTTGACAACATGATTGCAAAAAGTAAAGGGGAAAGTCTTCATGTTTCGAAGTCCGAGCTGGAAAGTTCCTCGGTTTCTACTTAACCGAGCAAGGAATCGAGGCTAACCCAGACAAATGTCGAGTAGTAACCAGCATGCGTACTCCGACCTCCAAAAAAGAGGTTCAAAAATTGAACGACAAGATCGCCGCCCTGTCCCGCTTCATCTCTAACGCGGCTTTCAAATCACATCCATTGTTCAAGTTACTGAACAAGGAAGAAGAGTTCAAGTGGACTCCGGAGCAGGATGAGGCTCTCTCCCAGCTAAAAAATGCCCTTTCCGAACCTCCAATCCTCTCTCGGCCTGAGGAAGGGGAGGTATTATACCTATACTTGGCAGTCTCAGAGGAAGCCCTAGATACAGTTCTAGTCCGAGATACCAAAACCGGTCAATGTCCGGTCTATTTCGTTAGCAAAGCCCTGCAGGGCTGGAAAGTCGGTATCAAAAGATCGAGAAGATCGCCCTCGTATTGGTTATGGCAGCTCGATGCCTGCGACCTTATTTCGTAGCTCACCAAGTGGTTCTGCGAACCAACCATCCCATATGGCAAATCCTGCATCGACCCGATCTGGTGGGAAGGATGACCAAACGGGTAGTTGAACTTTCAGAGTTTGAGATCAAGTAGGAATCTCGAACAGCCATGAAGGCCCAAGTCCTCGCAGATTTCGTGGCAGAAATGACCCCTTCCGATCCTGAAAACAACGTATGGACTTTGTAAGTAGACGGTTCCCCAAATCCAAAGGGAAGTAGAGCCGGTCTGATGTTGGAAACCCCAGATGGAGTTGTAATTGAAGTATCACTCGCTTTCATTTTTCCAACTTCAAATAACCAAGCATAATATGAAGCCTGCATTATCGGTCTTCGCTTGGCAATCGACCTCCGAGTTACTCAGGTTTGTCTGAACACCGACTCTCTCTTGGTAGTTTCCCAGATCAGAAAGCGGTATGAAGCCAAAGATCTGACCCTGCAAAAATACTTAACCCGAGTCCGGAGTCTTTTAGCACGTTTTAAGTCTGACGATGTCAAGCATGTACCTAGGAGTAAAAATCAAAGGGCAGATATCTTATCCATACTCGCCAGTACTAAAATTCCAGGCAATCATCACTCTGTTATCCAGAAGGTACTCAGCAAACCCAGCATCCACATGGATCCGGGGTTCATTTCGTCTGTTTGTGTTTTAGACGAAAGTAGGAGCTTGATCGCTCAAATCATGGATTACATTGAGTCTGGATCCGAGCCTGAAGATCCACAGGAGGCCAAGAAAATCAGGAGAAAGGCTTCCTTTTTCTCTGTGGTTGATAGAACCCTTTATAGAAGGAGCCTCTCCTCACCATTAGTTAAATGCATTGAGGGGGGAGAGGCGGACTACGTGCTGACTGAGATTCATGAAGGTATTTGTGGACAACATCTAGGGGCCTGACCTTTAGTCCGGAAAGCTCTAAGAGCGGGTTATTACTGGCCAACCATGGAAGGCGACTCTAGGAACCATGTAAAGAGGTCTACAAAATGGCAGATACATGCAAACGTCCATGTAGCACCCCCCCCCCCCCCCCCCCCCCACCCCCCCACCCCCCCACCGAGCTTACTAGTTTTTCCTCGCCTTGACCTTTCGCGCAGTGGAGGGTAGACCTGCAAGGACCGTTTGCTACTGCACCCGACCAAGTTAAATACCTAATTGTGGCAGTAGACTATTTCACCAATTGAATTGAGGCCAAACCATTGGTCGTCATCAGTGCCAAATATTGCATAAAATTCTTCAAAAAGAATATCATGAGCAGCTTCGGGAACCCCGAAGTCGTCATAAAAACTGACCATGGAACTCAATTCGTAGACAGAGGTTTCAGAAAGCTCATGATCGATCTTAAAATCAGACAAGTTTGTCCTCCAGACTTAAACCATTGTTTGTCCTCAAGTAATGACAAAAGAAAATCACAAACAAGTTTTGCATAATTAAGAAGAACAAATCAGCTAATTTCTTTTCCAAAGAACTTATTTTCAAGTAAAGCACTCAATGAACTTCATTTTTAGGGAATCTTTCTTTGTGCCTTTGTTTTTCAAGACATCCAAAGTTATTAAAACTCATTTATGTGAGTGTGTGCCCCACTGAACTTGGATTAGTTCCAAAACTAAGTAAAAAGGTTCTCTTAGCCTTTGAAAAGTTTAGATCACGTTTGGTCAAGCTAAAGATTTTTCAAAAGATAGAATAGGCTAACAATTTCCTCAAGTGTTTGGGGGTTCTAAGCACAACAAAGGTCTTTGATTTGAGCATTTCAAAACTGTTGAGTCAATGCACTATTTCCTATTTTTGGTGGTTTTTCTTGATGCAAGTGCATTGAGTGCAGGTGCATCAACTTTTTGTAATGCAGGTGCATTGAGTGCTCCTGCATTGAGACTACTTTCAAGACTTTATAGCATATATTGTGTCCTCACTGACCCCCTTTTGCATAATTTTTTCTTTGTTTCTTTTTCTTTTTCAATTTTTCTTCTTTTTCTCATGCATTATTGGAACGGGTACAGTTCATGACTTAGACAATATGACTGTGACAGTTGGATTCTGCTGGGATGCACCGGCATTAAATGCTGGTGCGTCAGTTAACATCTGCTCAGGACCTCGATGTCGGTGCATCAGTTGGCATCTGCTCAGGACCTCCTTCTGAGTGCTTCTCACCAGAGCTTGTCTTTTCTCCTTCAACTTCTGTTTCTTCAGGAATAGCCTGCAAGTTTTCTTTTTCAATATCAGAAGTAATATTAACTGGCATGAGAAAGGGACCAGATGTGATAGTTTGTGATTTGGGTTGGTTTTGAGTATCAGATGGGATGGGAGAGGGTTCTTTGGTGGCTGTTTCAGCTGCAGGCCCTGTTTGGGTGGGGGTGATGATTTGGCTTGTGCATCAGTACCAGTTTGTGGTTCTGGTTTATCTGCCTGAGGTGGTGGTGATGGTGGGGTTGGTGTTTTGGTGGGTGATTTGCTTTGTGGTTCATTTTGGGTGGGGATTGTGTAGGTGGTGATTGCTGGTGAGGGGGTGTAGGTGATTTTGGTGGTGATGGGGGATTGGTTTATTGTTCAGGTTGGTTGGTGGTCTCAGTATGTGGTGTTTTAGGCTTAGCAGCATGGCAGCATCTTCCATAGTGTCCTCTCCTTTTTCACTTTCCTCCTCACTTTCAGTTTCATCTTCTTCCCCATCTTTATCAATATCCCTCACAGTCTTTCTTGCCACCTCATCTTCTTCAATATCAACCAACTCCTCACTTTGTATTTCAGCCTCTTCTTCATGTATTTTCTTCTTTCCCTTCTCTTGTTTCTTGGTCATCCTCTTTCTTTTTGGTCTTACTTCTTGTTCAACTTCCTCCTCTTCCTCAATTTCTTCCTCCTCCCTTCCAACTGCCTGAAATACTCAAGTAGGAAACACCGGGGTTTCCACACTTGTATCCACACTGCTTATCTCCTGAAACCTTAGTTGCAGCTAGTCATGTTGTTCTTGCTAAAATTTCCAAACTGCTTGTTGCTTCTGCATGAAGTGCTCCTGCACTAAAGTGGTGGGTTCCTTGGCAGTTTTTGATTTGTCCTTAAACTCAGCAGATAATGGACCAGGGGATATTTCCTTACCTCATTGCTATCAATTTTGACACCAGCTTTTATACATAACTCAGTAATAAGGCATGGAAAAAATAGAAAGCCCTTAGTCTTTTCACTGCATTTTGTTCCTCAAACACAGCATAGTCCCTTATTGGCCTATCTCTATCAATAGTCATACCTATTGGACCCATGTTGATGAATTGATTTCTGTGATCATCCCCAGGTTCATGATGTGAGCCAGGACCACCTATGATTGAGGCTGGTCTAGAGCCTTGTCCTTCACCAGGTTGAGACATTGAGTTTCTGCAGTTTTGTAGCCTTTGCTTCTGGAGTCTAAGCAACTTTCTAAATCTTCTTTCTAGTTCAGGATATAAACTGTATTCTGGTGATTTGGACCTGTGCATATGCTAGAGCATCCTGTGCTACTGCACTGAGAATCAAAATACCAGAGTAATAAACACTAATTTACTATATATCTAAACAATAAAAATTAATGGCAATCCCCGATAACGGCGCCAAAAACTTGGTGTGAGGAAAAGTGATGTGCAAACAGACCAAGCTAAGCCAATCTCACGTCAAAACAGGGAAATTCTAGCCCTTGTGTACCCAGTCTACAGCAAGTAATATAGATAAGAAGAGATCGTACCCACAGGATTGGACTAATTTTTAGTGCTTGTATATATAGGGATTAGTGTTAAAGTAGCCAAGTAACAAATAATGGTTGGTAGGGTGCAAACAGGATGTAAACAGGTTATAAAATATGTATGAAATCAGTGGAGAATGATAGTTGGGATGTTTTTCACCAAATAAGTCATTTTCAATAGTTTTGTGTTTATATGTGATGCAGGTGCACTGAATGTTGTTGCATTAGAAATGTTCAGTCACTGTCTTCAGAGTTTCATTACAAGCTCTTATGTCTAAGATGCTAAATAAGTTCACTCCTGTATTTGAAGTACCCACAGTATCACCTTATGGACTATGCTATCCTATGCCTACGTCTTAGCATGGTTTTAACAAAGTTTCCTTAATTAAAACACTTACATATTAGTTCTTGAGTTCTAGTTATGAACTAAGTTTGTATTTATAACTCTACTTATTCTAAGTGATCAACCTCAAAATAAGTGTTGAAAGAAGTGTAAAGCAAGAACTAACATGCACACATCACATATTAACACAATAACCTATTTAAAAGATCATTATAAAATTTAAAACATCCCAACTAAAAGAGTTTAGCTCATGTTAGACATTGCAAGGCAAATATAAACTGAATAGATCATATTCATATAATTGAAATCACAACAAAGGAAAATAACAAGGTAAAAGTTACACGGGTTGAAGTTCTTTTCATGAAATCTTCCAAGCAATGCAGGTGCATCAACTTCACTGCATTCAGCTAGGACTACTTAATTGTATTGAAGTAAAGAAAGAAGTTGTCAAGTTCTTTCTTGCCTTCTTACAAGAGAAAAACGAAAATTAAAACTAGTCTAAGGTATGGAATGGAAGTGTAATGTCATACGTTACAAATGAGAAGTGAAGGTCTTTATATAGGCTTCAAAAGTGAACTTCCTTTATCATCCCAGCCCGTAAAGTAATTCAAACCCATCACTCAACTAAGAAGGGAGGTCTACTAGTGGATGAACATTTGTCCCAAGGTGAGTGACTCTTCAAAGCTATCTTTTTATGGTAGGCGCCGAAAATTGCAAGTTGCGTGTGCCTTTATGACTAAGCATGATGTCATCAATTGAGTGCTAGAGCATTTTGATGGTCTAAGATTGCTTCAAGCATTGTAGTCTGTTACCAGTACAGGTGTGTCATACCCTAATTTTGTCCGCCTAGGTTTAAAACCCTAATTTTCCGCAAAAATAAATAAATTGAGAAGTGTGGTTTTATTTTGAAGAGTGAAGAGCATTGTGCATGCATTTTTGGGTTTTAAAAGTCATTCCAGGGCTTTTAAATTCATTGTTAGAGTGGAAATGCATTTGTTGTTAAAAAACAAGGTTTTTGGGGCAAAAGGGTATTTTGGTCATTGTCAAAAATAAGATAATTTCTCATCAAGAATCATTGTGCAATTTTAGAGAAATTTATTTGAGGCAAAACATTTTTGGTCATGTATGTATGTGTGCGCATGCATGCATACATTGTGCACAAAATTCAAATTCAAAAAAGGCATCAAAAAGGAATATTCTACAAAAAGTTCCAAGATGTGATTTTTATGACATTTTTGGTCATGGTGATCACATAAAATGGCATATTCCTCAAGATACCTTGTATGTGGCCTAAATTGGGTGCATTTTTGTACAATTATCCTAAGAAGAATAATCAAAAATGAAGGGATAATGGAATGGTCATATAATAGTACAAGATGACAACTAGCAAAACTTGGTCACCAAGGACCCCTCCCTTGCTATTTCGAATTTCTCCTCTCTATTCTCTCATTTTGTGTTTTCTCAATGTCCTCAATCCATGTGAGCCTCAATCCTAGCCTTTGATTCAAAATTAAAATCAAATCCTAGAGCACAACTAGTGCACAATGACCTAACCACCCTTAAACCTAATTGCTTTCTATATATACCCTATTCACCTCACAAGAAAAAAGGCTTTTGGCCTCACAATTCATTCACAAAACCCTAGCACACAAACCTCTCCTCTCCTCTCCTCCTTTGGCCGAAACCACCAACAACCACTCCCTCCTCCATTTTTCTTCATTTCACTTCCATTTTCCATCTCATATTAACTCCTACTTCATATATCTTCCTTCTCTCCTAATTTAATTCAAGCTTGCATCATCAAAGGGCATTTTTAAGCAAGCATTTCGTGGGTTTCATTGAAGTTTGGTGAAGATTCAAGTTGATTTGTGGTCTTGTTCTTCATATTAGTCATTCCTTAGCTTGGATTTGAGGTAAACTTCTTAAAATCTAGCATCATCTTCAACTTTTTTGCATCAAAATGTAGATATCATGTTTCTAATTTTTCATCCTACCATATTCATGCATTTTAGTGTTGTTATATTGTTGATTTGTTGATTGTTGTTGGTGAGAGGTGTCTCAAACATTTTGACAAGCACTTAGGGAGGCTTGGGTGTTTGAGATTGCTTCTCACCCTTGAATAAATTGTGATTTGTGTTGTTATCATTTTGCTTGTTGCATTTTGTGAAATAAAATTGTGTTAGGAAGCTATGAATGTTTCGCACCTTTAGTATAAAATAGGTTTAATCGAGTTTTGATGCATTTCTTTATGCAATCTTGTTATTGGGGCTTGATTTTGAAGTTCCCATGTCCAAACATGTTGTTTGATTTTGCAAATATTCATTTTTCATGCCTTCTTACTTTCACAAAAATCAAAAAAATATGAATAGTTGTTGATTTTGGTGTTTGATTGCTTGGATCTTGTGAATAAATGTTCCTAAGTCTTGCTAGTGTCATTTGCTTGCTTGATTTGGTTGAATTGTTGAAATAAATTGACGATTAATTTGTGATTTGAGAAAATGAATTTGGGTTTTGGTTCATTTATGGTCCACAAATGATCTTGGGTTATGCTAAGTTGGCAAGAGATAGGTTACTTCAACCTTGATGCCTATGCTTGTAAGCATTTAAAAATTCAATTCCCATTTGATGTGCTTGTGAAATGTGAGCAAAAAGGGGTCTATAAACAATTGAATTTGCGCACATGATTGGTCTCCAATGACCTTGATGCATCCTCAAGTTTAATCATGCTTTATTTGCTCTTTGAGTTTAATGTAAATTGTTGTTTGAAGCTTGTGAAGTTTTGGCAAAGGATAGGCCACTTAGAGCCTTGATGCATTAAATTGTTGTGGTGCATTAAAATGTTGAATTGGTGTTCACAATTTGCTTGTTTTGATTTCCACCAATTGTTACTCGTTAGTAACTCTCCAAAACTTCAAAACCATGTTGCATACAAAGAACAACTTGTTACTCGTTAGTAACGTTCCAACTTCAAAACATTTTTTTTGCATTTACATAATCATTGATAAACAACTTCACTTCTTCTCAAAACAATTTCAAACTATTTTTCACAAATCACACTTTGTTGGCGGTAATGCGAAGCCTTTGCTTGCACGACTATCAACAATGGGGTGCTAGTGATGATCACTCGAAACCTTTGTTGTTTGATCATCATGAACATCCGATTTTCCAAAATCTTGTTCCAAATCAAACTTTGTTGAGGATAATGCGAAGCCTTTGCTTGCACGATTGTCAACAATGGGGTGCTAGTGGTGATCACTTGGAGTCTTTGCTCAATTGATTATCATGAACACTCATTTTTCAAAGGAACTCTCATTTCACAAATTAAAAACTTTGTTGAGGATAATGCGAAGCCTTTGCTTGCACGATCGTCAATAATGGGATGCTAGTGGTGATCACTCGAAACCTTTGTTGTTTGATCACTGTGAACATTCAATTTTCACAATTAAACAACTAAAAAATAAAAACCTTTTCTCGACAACCGAGAACTACGTAAGCTTTGAATTCTCCATCGCACCGGGAGATACGTAGGAGCGGGTCACATTCCCGTCAAGCACGACAAATGAAAACCATTTTTTTTCCAAAAAACAAACCCTTTTCCAAAACAAG
Source organism: Astragalus glycyphyllos (assembly GCA_963573325.1). Lineage (NCBI taxonomy): Eukaryota > Viridiplantae > Streptophyta > Magnoliopsida > Fabales > Fabaceae > Astragalus > Astragalus glycyphyllos. The sequence goes on from OY754308.1 coordinate 24,076,951, forward strand.
GCAATTTCTAAAAACAAAACAATTTTCGAAAACAAGAACTACGTTACTTTGATTCCCTCCCCAGGATACGTAGGCACGGTGCCCTCCCGTCAAGCGCAAAAGATTAAATTTTCCTTAAGTTTTTCCATAAAGTAAGGAGAGGTAAAGAGAGATAAAAACAAAGCATTTCTTAAATCAACCTTTTAAATCACACGTCAAATCGAGGTTCCCTTTCAGTAGAAAGGATGTGTGGGGTGCTCGTACCTTCCCCATGCATAACCGACCCCCGAACTCAAATCTCGTGGTTCCAAGGACCATTGTCTTTCAAGAAAGGTTTTTTTCAATGTTTTACCTCTAAAAAAATATTGGTGGCGACTCCAATTCATGTTGTGCGAAGAGAAATCCCTCCAAAGGATTTTTCGGGGTGCAACAAGGTGCATCCGGTGTAGGTGCATTGTTGATAGTTAGTGCAAGAGCATCAACTGCAGGTGCACTGAACAAACACATCATAATACCAAAATATATGCAAAATGCTTATTCATAAACATAACGCTTCTTCAAACTTTGAAATAATGTTGTTATTTTATTTATTTAGCTATATATAGTATTTATTTTTACTTAGAACTGAGCAATTATTTAGATTTAGATGCATAAATAACTCTATATAAAACAGAGTTATCACCTACATGACTACCCCACAAAGTTCCACCGGAAAAACGCCATTCAGACTCTCCTACGGTAGCAAGGCCATCATCCCAATTGAGATCGGAGAACTCAACTGGAGGACGACCAATCCGAAGTCCCCCAAAGATAACGATCGGCCACTAAGGAAGGAACTCGACCTCATAGAGGAAATCCGAGAAAGAGCTTCTTTCAAAGAGGTCGTGGTCAAACAGAGAATAGAAACCCGCTATAACGCAAAGGTCGTCCCGAGAGACTTTGAAGTCGGGGACCTGGTACTCAGAAGAGCCGATGTTGGCTTGAAGAACGCCACCCAAGGCAAGCTCACCTCACACCCAATTGGGAAGGACCTTACCGAGTTATATCTAAGACCGGAAAAGGCGCCTTTGAGTTGGAAACTCTAGAGAAAAAAACCATTCCCCGAACTTGGAATGCTACCAAGCTCAAAAGCAATTACAGCTAAACGAGAATTCCAAACAATATATACCTATCTTATGTACTTCTATTAATGGAACCATTGTTGAACGAGTTCCAATCTTACCGAGTTCTGATTTAAAATCTAAAGACTGGGTCAGAGGGCATCATGTATAACGACCTGGTCAAAGGGCTTAGGTCTAGCATAAACGGATCCGCGACCACACCGATTTCCCAAATTTGTTTCCCTTCTTTGAAAGAGGCGATACGGGATCGATCATTGGGTCTCCCAAAGCGACCAAGGTTGTCGCGACCCTTAGGGACGAGTTAAATCTGGGTCGAGTCCCGGGGTCGAGTCCCGGTAAACTGTCCCAAAGGTAACAAAGGTTTTTGGGATTCACATCCTCGAACAACCCTTGGCAGATGATGCCAAGAACCCTAAAAGACGAGTTCGATCTGGGCCGAGTCTCGGTAAACTGTCTTTAGGACGACGTAATTGACTTGTAAAATAAACACAATCATGAACACGTACGAATCCGGTTATAATCATAGTAATTTCCGGGATTGAAATAAAGACTGGTAAATAGTTAAATCATTACAAACTACGCCGGATACGATCGGGTCCTCAAAGTTCAAAAGTGAGGATCATATACAAAAAATCATTTCACTTCAAGTTTTGAGCTTATGCCTAGGTACCTAAGTATAAACTCGGAACTCTCACAAAAAGAAAAGAAACAATAAAAACTCAAGAGCTAATCATCGGAAGGGTGTGGGAAGATAACAATCTGAATCCTGTCAACCTAGCGTTCCACACTGAATAGCTCGGTGTTGATAGGCAACGACAGGTGAACCAGGAAAACCTGCTGAAGAGCTTTATTAAAGCCTTTTTCACCCATTCCAAGAGCCATCTTTGCAGCTCGGGAAGCATTCTCTTTCCGTTACATCAGTACGGCCTCCTATCTCTTCAGTTGATCTTCGAGCTCGGCAATCCAGCCTTGAGGATCGGTGCTGGGAGCGTTATTCCCTTCTCCGGCTTTCTTCAACTCAGCTTCAAGTTCGGAAATCCGACCTCGAAGGGACCGGATTTCCTTTTCAGCTAGCTTCTCTTTGACTTCCAGCTCCCATAATATAGAATCGTTTAATTCATTCATTTTCCTTAAAAAAAAAAACTTACTAATTTTCTTTTTCTAAAACTACCCTTATAATTATTAGGACTCACATCTCACTCTTTCTACTAAGATTTGTATAAGGACCTCACATTTTCACCCCAATTTTCACGAGAGAAATGGTGAAGTAATTAAGGGTATCTTAGTAGCAAAATAATTAACACATCAAAAAAATTAGAAAGGGTCTTATAAAATGGGACAAACAACTTTCTCAAAAGGTTCCTATTAGGGGTGAGCGTAGGACGGGTTGGGACGGGTTGTAAGTGGCCCTAATCCGGCCCTAAATCTTGATCGGGCCAATATTGAAGCCCTAACCCGTCCCTTAACCCGACCAAACCCGATGATATGCGGGTTCGATAAGGACCGGGTTCAAAAGGACGGGTTGGGACGAGACATGGGACGTAACCCATTTTAATTTTCTACAAGTACAAAATTAGTCCGAAAAATGATATAGTGCTATATATTTACTTAACTTTGAATTCATATTTAACAAATCTATGCATTCCCTGGTAACTTGAAATTCATGCCATTTTATCAAAATTTGAAGTTTTAACCAATTAAAATAAAAATGTAATCAACCAACAACCTGTTTGCTACATAAACTTAAGCAAAATAAAAAACCAACAACACTTCAGAAGTTGAAACCAAATAATCTTAAAACTTCAATCAAAACCAAAATGAACAGCAACCCAAAATTAAATCAAAACAACCAACAACACATTGCATCCTAAGAATTTGTTTGTTGTTGTTGCACCTCCAATTCTCCTTGAGACATGGCAAAAATATCTGCAAACAAAAAATATCAGTAAATACATATGTAAATAAATCAATATTGAATGAACTAAAGTCACTCACCATCAACAATTTTTTCAGTTTGTTAAGAAACTTGTTACATCTCCTTTTCTCCTTGAGATTCCACAATCTTGGCAGAAACATCTAAAAACAAAAACCATCTAAGTAAAATATCATATGCATATGTAAATTAATCAATATCCAAGAAAAAGAATAAATAAACTCACCTTCAACAATTTTTTCAGTGGTGTCAAATATTTGAAAGTCCATCTCATCAAACTTAAGACCAGCAGGATTTAACCAATTTTGAGTACATATGAGAGCTTCAACCATCTTAGGAGACAAAGAACTACGGAAGGCATCAAGTACACGTCCACTTGTGCTAAAACACGATTCAGATGCCACGGTAGAAACTTGGACAGCAAGCACATCACGAGCAATAGTAGAGAGGATTCTATATTTTGATGAATTTGCTTTCCACCAACACAGGATGTCAAAGTCAGCAGTATCATCTAATGTGTCCTCTGCCAAGTACCTTTCAAGCTCAGATTTATCTGAATTAGTCCTAAAAATAGAGAAGAAATAACAAAATAGAGAAGAAATAATAAAATACAAACCTGTTGAAGAACAAAGATGCAAGGACGAATGCTTGAAGAGAAGCACGAGCAAGAGCAGCACCGACAAACAGAGAAGACGGCGAAGCGGTGACGACAAGGTGCAAGACAGATCGCACAAGTGAACCTTGAAATCGCAAAGTGAGGGACGCTGAAACTTGGAAATTGGGATCGTGAAGGGCTGGAAATCCTGATTAAATACTGCTGCCATGACCTAATTGCTAAATTTCAGCAACCTAATGGCTCAATTTTAGCAATCTAATTCCATGAATGAAGGGGTTTTAAGGTGGGATGAAGGAATGAAGGGATTTCTTTCCAGATTTTTTGTTTTTGTTGGCTAAATTGATTTATGTTTGCCGTGTCTTTTGCCGTGTGTTGTGCCGTGTGCGATGAATAGATATTAGAGCGACTATTATGGGACGGGCCGGGTGACCCGAGGGGTAACCCGAGCCCGTCGTGGCCCGACACCGGGTTAATATTTTGGACAGTCCCAAATGTCTCTGTGTCTTAATTTTTTTGGGTCAGACCCGGCCCGATGCCATCGAACTGGGACGGGCCAGCGGGCCGGATCGGGTTATGCTCACCCCTAGTTCCTATATTAGAATGCTCCAAGGGTTCAAAGTCAATAAAATTCTTCTTCAACACTAGGCTCACAACTGACCACTACTGAATCGAATTAATATAGATATTGATTTCAATAATAAAGACATAATTTTGAAAAAACAAAAACAAAGACATCAATTTTAAGACACTAATAAAAGAAAAACTTTAATATGTGAAATATTAAGAAACTCAACTGTAATTAAACTTGGATAACATTCATGTATTTTAAAATTTGTAATCATTTCTCAATATTAAACATGTTTTTTAATAAAATAAGGAACTTAATTGATAGTTGTAGAAATCCATCCCTTTTGTGTAGGACTATCACTATGTTATATGTCAGAATAATGAAACAAACGAAAAAGGTGTCAACAAAGCATGAATATGCACAACATGGAGAAATGTTTAATTCATGATATTAAGTTTAAGCAAACACATTATCAATTTAAGGGCAAGTAAAACATAGTTTGTAACAGTCTGGAGGGTTATTAAATCAGATCTTTTTCACAACCTTTTTATAACAGCCATTGTGAAGTCATGGCCTTATAATAATTGTATGATTAATCAGCAGTCCAACTCTGCTCAACAATCTCACGTACTCTTCTGTTGTATTCACGCTTGTTTTCACTGAACATCCTAGCAGCTTCGGAATTCGCTGGTGAATTTGGATTTGGATCACACAACAATGACTGCAAAAATAGAAAGCCACTTGAATGAAAAATTATAACAACTATCCACACTTTATTTTAGCATAAACCGAGTGAAATGCACGCAACTGCGGAAACTAAACATCAAGAGTCAGGTAGGACCACGTGGGCCGAAAAGCTTTTAATTAAAAGTTTTAATGCTACTGTATTACCATACAACTTATTATAACGACAACAAAATAAGCTAAGATATCAATGAGCTAAGATATATCACAGGTGGGTAATAGAAATGGTTGACACACAAAATGCTGACTCATGTAGAGCAAAATATAGAATATCAGTAGGCTTAACAAATGCTTTGTATGAGAACTGTCTGAAACACCAGTTTGTTAGAATGAACTCAAATCAAGGAAAAAAAGGAAGCTTTATTTCATAATTTCAGAAGACCAGTGAAGGTAAAGGCAGACCGGAAACTAATTGAATTAATCAAGTATACAAGACAACTTATTTGCATGACTTATTTTAACTTTACTTGTGGTCAAGTAAATATTTCCAACGTTTACGAAACTGTATAGTAGACGAATAGATGGGTAGCGAGGAATCAAATCATTTTCAGCATTTATTATCTAAAATTAAAGCCACTCTGAAATATAAAATGAATCACAAGTACCTGGATTGAGGTAAGTATTGCAGCTACATCATATATTGGGCTCCACTGATTTTGTAAAATGTCCAAGCATATGCTGCCATCTGCATAAACTAAAATTACCAAGAAAAATATAGATTAGAACTACATTTGAAGTTAATATCATGCTAATTGGATCAGATTCCATGCTAACTGAAACGGATTCAATACTTGAATACATTCTTATAATCGTGCAAATTTTCACAAATTTGGTGCGTAATAAGGTCAACATGTCAAGTTGTTAACAATGTATGAATATGATTCAGTGGTCAGACTGTTCTAAAAAAGAAAAAATTCCAATCAAATTTACATGTATGCAAATACGTAGATAAGTGTCAAAATATCATATCCATTTAATATATATATATATATATTAAACAACCATGGTAGTTACTATCACACATTGTTCAATTCAAATCACCATACGAATCGAAATTTATCAATGGCAATGTGAAGCTTATCCTTTTGTAGAATGAATCGCTGTCAGAATCGTGATACGGGAGCAATTCTGTTTTTACTAAAACTTAAGTTTATAGGGTTTTTCCATTTTTTAAACCTAGACAGACCGGTTTGATAGCCTTTCTTATATTATACTCACTTCTCATTCAGTAATAAAAATCAGAAATAGGAGCTTCACCTCGTGCTTGCTTGCGCCTCCTTCGCTATTTAATTCTATACGTTATTTTTTGTTTCCTTTTTCTTGGTCGCCACCACTTTGTTTGGTCCTCCACCTCTCTTTATGGCTTTTCTCTTATTTATTCGCCACATTTTTTCCAAATCTTTTAGTAGGTAAAATAAGTCAAACAAAGAAGACAAAGAAGGTTGATATTATTATTAAGTGGAGTCACTATGCATATGTTCCACCTAAATAAGATTGTGGTGAAGTGCAAGTACTGCTCGCATATTCATTGGGTGGTATTAAAAGAATGAAACATCATCTTGAAAGGACAAACAAGAATGTGAGTGACGGTACTTCGACTTCTAATGAAGTTAGAGAGAGATTTGTGAAGTCGGAGAAACATAAATCCAAAGAGGCAAATGTTTTGACCAAGGGACCGAACAAGATAATACAAAAAAAAAATTAAAAGACAGAAGACACTGGGTGTTCAAAAATAGAGTTGGTGACAAAATATCCACTTAAATGCATCTACAGTAATGCTTTGTCATTTAATTTAATAAGTCTGTTGTTTGTGCTGAATCTAAAATCTTCGGTGAATAAGAAAGGGGATTAAAACCTCGTAATTATCATGAGGTGAGAGCATCTTTTACCAAAACAAGTCATCGACAGTGTTAAAGGAAGTATAGGGTAATACAAGAATGAGTGAGAAAAATAGGACTACATTTTGATTTGTGGTGGGTGGTAAGTCACTTACAGATTTCATGGTTAATAGTCCAAGTGAGATTGTTGTCTTCTAATCGATTGACACTAGTTGATGTGATCGAGGAAACAAATGTTTTCTTTATTGGGTTCGATGATACAAGATGGAGGATAATGTAGTGCAAGTTGTGACAGTTTGTATTTCTAATCTCGTGGCTGCTTAAAGGAAGTTAGAGAAGAGACTATTTTAATCCCCTTTCTACCTTTATTTTTAATTAATACTATTATGAATGCTTAAAAGGTCACAACATTTTGGTTATAAGCCTATATATGAAGCCTTCCCAAGGAAGAGAATTGGCTAGACCAGCAATAACAAGGTTTGCAACGGCCTTTCACACTCTACAATGTATAATGCGACAAAAAATGTTATTCGGTCTATGTTTGATTAAGAGGAAAGAGCTACTAGTAATTATACTAGTAGTATGAATGAGGGAAAACAAGTGGTGAACACTTTTTAAGTGATGTCATATTTTGGAAATCTATTCAAGATTGCTTTTAGTGTGTTACTCCACTTATGGATGGATATGCAAAACCTGCTATACCATATATTTATGAAGCTATGGATAAAACAAAAAGGTGCAATCTTCAATAGTTAGGTAAAAAAGGTGTGGAAATTGAAATTTGTTGGATACTACGAAGTACGAACAAGAAACAACCTGGTGAGCTTTACTATTTTACATTAATGTTCATGATCTAGAAAGAGCCTTGTAGCAAAAATATAATTTTGATTATGTGGACATTTGATTTATAGCTCTGTGGTGGGAAATTATGGTGGCAAGGTCGAGGAAATACAAAAATTGGTAAGGAGATTTTGAGTCTCACACGTAAGAGAAGAAAGAATCCAATTACTTGTTCATGCCATTTTATCAAGTACGAAGAAACTGCTTAAAACTCAACTCTCCACCATAACTTTTCAGTGACATGACCATGTTCATGCTAAGAGAGAAACAACTTAAAACTTTCACCACCATTACATTTGAGTGAGATTCAAAACTTCAATTTCTCTCACCACCATTACTTTTGAGCGAGACTCAAAACTCGAACTTCTTTCACACTAGTAACACTACATGTGAGACTTAAAACTCTCATTTCCAACTTTTATTTTTCCATGTCCCCACCACCATAACTCCCCCACCATTGAGCGCTATCAAAACAAAAGTCTTAATAACCAAAACTATATTTTTGCTCCAATGCTCTTTCAAAATCATGAAGATCAATGTAAAATAGTAAAGCTCCTTAGGTGGTTTCTTGTCCCTAGTGTCTATTGCCACTCTTCTTCCAAAAAATCTTTTGGCTTTCTTAAAACTATTAAAATGATGATCAACGTTAATTCTATTTTTTCTATCCGGGACCATTCTCTCAATAGTCTCATATACTCAAAAATATCGGAAACTAAAATGATTCTACAATTCAAAACATGATATTAACTACCTTGGTTTCAACTATAACTTTCAAAAACCAAATGTAGATTTAAACAATCGCCTTCCTTTTTTGTTTGAAGGTGTTAGTTTAAACATAATGGTAACCCCCAGGCACTGATGCTATAAATAATTCAACTAATTGCCATGGTAACTACAAAAAGAAATTGCAGGAAAGTTTTATACTTACTATTTGGATGAAACATTCGAGAAACAAAGCGCACAGTGGGTGGCTTATTAGGATAATCCTCTGTGAACTGAAGTGTCAACTTAAACGTACCTGAAAGACACATATCCCCGTTAAAAAATCCAAAAACAAGAAGACTTTGAAACAAGGCATAAAATTTGATCAATAATTCAAAAACTGAACACCTAAAACTGACAAACCTAAAACTTGAACTCGTGTGTACTAAAAAAAATATAACAAAATCACATTAGATGGTTCCAGAATCCACCATTCATAACACTAAGTTCAACACTCCAACTTTCATCACTATCAATTATTTTTTAACAAAAAACTGTTCATCCACAACATATCATCACCGCTGTTTGTAACAATGCTTTACTGCAGAAGCAATTTCCAAGTGGTAGAGATCACAGCATACAAGAAAATCACAATTATAAGATGAGAAACATTAAAACATGATATGAAGTCTTTCAATTTAAAAAAGCAGAAGATATAACTGTACCTCCATCCCAAGGGGTGTCATCTGGTCTGGAAAAGCGCCAAGAAAAGCATAATTAGATTGCTATTAGATGTTGAATTATCCACAAACTAAAACCACGAAAAAAAAAGGGAACAGACAAGCGTAAAGAAAAGAAATAGTAACTGTAAGCTTGCACATACCCAAAGATAACAGCATTCCAAAGCATAATATTATTGTCTTGAGGAGCCCCACTGATGCCAGCAGGAGGATCTTGTTGCAACCTCTTAAAATCTCTCATCAGTCTCTTCCTTGCAGGAGTAGACATCTTCACCAACTAAATATCAATCAAGCACAAGCCAAACAGCAGTAATCTATCATTGACATGCCCATGTGCATAGAAATACAAATGACACAAAAAGGGAAAGTGATTGAGCAAGTGAATGAGTGAACAAAATTAAACAAGGAACAAATCTTTGAAAAGTGAAAAACATAACAAATAATACATCAAAGGTTCAGAGAATACAAACACAAAGACCAAAGAGCCTAACAATTATCAAGCCAGTAATACTTCATGAGCAAACTCTAGATATTTTCATATCCATCCACAAAAGAAAACCCAATTCCCAGAGTTGTATTCATCACACAAACAGTCCTCTATGTATACACCAGTGAGTTAAAAGATGGCTTCATATTCACTCAAACTAAAACACCGAATAGGGGTTAAGCTATTTCATATTTTACCATGCTTTGCAAGAGCTTAAAGTAAGAAAAAAGCAGAATCAAGAGTTTCCAAACATCAATAAAATCTTATTCCCACAATCACAAGTTTCAATTCTTAGCAGATAACCTAGATCGACCCCTCCATTTCTAACCAAACAAACAAAAAAGGGGCTTTTGGAATCAAACTCCAAAGAAACTAATCTAGGTAAGAATTGATTTCATGAAAACCGATTCACAGGAAATAAAAAAGAGATTTTTGAGCGAAATCGGGAGAGAGAAAGAAAGAAGGAGAGAGAGTTCTGACTTGCGAGTGAAGAAGCGTGAGAGAGATGGTGCAGACTCGGGAGAGAGAGAAGATTGAAGTTTGGAAAGAATTGTGGCTGTGGAGAACCCAATAAAGAAAGTGAACGCAGAATTTTGCTTTGGTTATCACAGAAATTCTTTCATGGCGACGGGGTTATGAGAGAGCGAGATTCTTTTGTTTCTATTCCATCATGTCCCAATTATAAAGAACAATAAATCAAAAATCATCAAAACTAATACACCCTCAATTCCTATTTATTTTTTGTTTTTTTTTTTACTTTTTACATATACCAATAAGATTAATAAATTTTGTTACTTTTTGTCCAATTAATTCTCTTTACATATAGGCTTTGTTTGGTAAAAAAAAGCGGATATAGCAGATAGATTATAGCGAATAAACTAGCAGATTGAATTTAAAGTGTTTGGTAAAAGTAGCGTTTGAACTAGCTTATAAATATACAATGATATAAATGGACATTTGTAATTAATGCTTACAAATGAGAGAGAAGATTCATTTAATTGAAGATACATGAGGAATTTAATTAAACTAATGAGGGTAAAAATGGGAGAAAAAATAAAACGCTATAAACTATAAATAGTTGGTACTAAAACTTAATCTCTATTCTCTATTCTCCCCCTTTTGTCAACAACAAAAAGGAGGAAGAAAGGAAACTAGGCTGCTACTTTGTAGGAGAAAAGTCATCTAAGGAGTTTGAAGAGGCTGCTGGTTCAGGTATGTCTTCAAAGGGTTGAGGGAATGGAAAGTAAGGTACTGCCACATGTGGAACAATTGAGGGAACAACATTTTGCAGCATCCACTGCTGATAAGCAAAGTTTCTCTGGGCTTCAATCCTATTTTCTTTCTGCAGGATTCCAATGCTTTTGAGAAGATGATTCTGTTGGGTTCTCATTTTCTTCATTTGTTTTTCATGCTGAACCTTCATCTTCTTCATGGCATCAAAGTTTCATCAATTGAATTTTCTTATAGCCTTCAGCCCACACAGTCAACTAGACAAAAAGCCATACATCACAAGTAATTAATATGACCAACCACAAAAACATCAAAACATAATTCAGATATTTGATTCCATTCAATTCTTCACAATCTACAAAACCTTAACAAAATTGTATTTTAACAACTACAATGGTTTTTCACTCACTCTAAACAGTCTTGTTGCGACATTTAATCAAACAAGTTTAGTTTACAACTTAACCGAACAATCATAAACAAAAAAGCATAGAGTGGTTTCAAGTTTGGCAAGAAAATTATTCATTATCATCAGCCAGATAAGCAAAGGAAAAGCAACAATGGATTGAAACAAATAAAACCCTAGAAAGTAGGAAGAGGCGTACCTGAAGAAATGTGAATCAAGGCAACGACGATAGCAAGTTAAGAAGGACGATGGCGACACTAAGTTTGAAGGTCGAAGGCGAGACAAAGTTCAATAATGGAGTGGTAGTTCAGTGACTGCGAGCCGGCGAGACAAAGGGAGAGCAGTGACACCGAGACATAGGGAGAGCAGTGACAGCCAGAATAGAGGGAGGGCAGTGACAATGAAAGCTTGTTTTAGGTCAAATGCGTGTTTTGGAAAGAGAGGTGTTTGTTTTTTTTTTATAAATCAAATTGAATTTAGGAGGCACAAAGGGTGCCTCAACCCCTTTTACAATCAGCTGTAACTAGTTTAGGCAATCTAACAGCTTATTACGCCATATTTCAAAATTACAATTTTCTGCACAACCCCCCTTATGCAAAAAACCATCCCCATGAAATACATTTAACCCGATACATCATTTGTGTGACACAAATGGTGCTTCCTCTAAAGATTACATTATTTCTGTTCATCCAAATTACCTAGACTGTAGCTACCCATATTAAAAATCTGACTTTCCTTTTGATTCTTCCACTTGCTGAAATGCCATGTTGTTTCAAGTGGTCCCATCTTTCTCGAATCTGTCCGCTGCTCATCACCGCCCATTCTTTGATTTTTTCCTACAGCTGTGCCAAAGTATTGCACTTGAAAAAGAGGTGATCTGCGTCTTCGTCAAACCTGAAACAAAAAACACAAGATGGTCCTGGATAAAACTTCATTATGTCAATAGGTGTAGGGCTCACAGGATTAAACTCTACGCGTGGAGGCCACTATGTGTAGCAGCTCCATTGACTTAAACTCTATGTGCAGAAGTTCCATATAATCTCTTACAAAGGCTTGATTGGCCCAACTTGACTCGATGGGTAAGAGTGCAACCGAATTGGCCAACATGTAGAGTAAGATCGTGTAGTTAGGGCATGATCCCAAAAAAAGAGATAGAGTTGATTGTGAATATGATAGAACTGACCATAATATGAATCGTGCATTAAATCTTGATTGTTATTCTCATATCTCCTTGTTGTGGCGTAAAAAATCTCATCTTATCATTTAACTAAATAGAAATTGTGTGTTACAAATGAAGTGTGAATTAAACTATGATTAACTTTTACTGAACTTTATGAAGCAAACAATAATCAACTACAATTGTTATCATTCAATTTGATGGTCTTGGATGTTTTGTATGCTAGCTAGAAAACGTACTAATCCCTTCCATTCCTTGTAGTACAACAATAAACCTAGAAACCTGTTAATAATGTATTTCACTTCTTTTCCTTTTAGAGTTGGCTATTTTCGTCAAAAGGCAATGCAAAAAAACCTTTGGCTTATTCTGATGGTGGGAATTTGAACATATTTCCTTTTTGAGCATTAGAAGCATTGGATGTCGACACATTTCCTTCTCTTACCCTATCACTAGAAGTTCCATTATGACAAACATATGTTGAAAGAGCAGCTGCTAATGCAGATTGGAATTTTGGATTTGTTGTTATTTCCTTAGTTGTGGCCATAATGGAATTAGGTTGGTGTACATACCCATTAAATGGATGCTTTCCATTGTTCACAAAGGAACCATATTGGTTTCTATTTTGGGTAATTGATCCCTCATAGTTGAAGTGTCCACTATAAGGACTCCAAGTTGATTGAAGCATACTAGCTTGCAACGGTGAAATAATTGATGAAAGGTTAGGGTTTATAGATGAATGTTGTGGTGTGGAAGAGAATGATGGGGTAAATTTTCCAATAGGAAATTGAGATTGAGGTGAAGTCAAATCAAGAATAACTGTAGGGTGAGTGTTGGAGGATGAAATAGGAGAGTTTTGAAAGTATGGTTGTTGTGGTCTTGAATATTTTTGGTTTGTTGATGTGTAGTTTAGGGCACTAAGGTTATAAGAAACGTTGAAGTTTATAATGGGGGACATGTTTGAAGTTGCTAGCCCTTGTTTTGAGGTTAATGAGGAACAATGAAGCATGGAAGCAGCTGCAGATGTTGTGTAGGCTATGGAAGTGGCTGAGGTAGGAAGCGAGTGGTTATGGGTTCCTTCATAGGTGGTAATCAAGATTGACATGTCTTCAGCACATCTTTGAACCTGAAAATTGAGAAGCAAATAGATTTAGTTATAAGTAGTTTCTATATTCCTTTAAGGTTACAAACTTTTAGCGAAGAGCTATATAACCCTATTCACCTCGAGGAATTAGTCCTCACAGTTGTGTGTGGGGTTACCCAAATGGTTGATGTATAAAACTAATGCTATTCAACATATAGTTGAAAGATGACAGGAAGAAAGTGAAGAAGTTTAATGAATTTTTCAATCCTCCTTTTTCTATTACCCGTTCTCTTGTTGCTTAAGCAATATCATCAAAAAAAACTCTTACCTGCTTTCTCACAGGACAAGATGGAGAGGCAGTGCATCTATAGTATGCTCGTGGGCAAGGATTTCCTTTTGCCATTTTCTGTCCATATTTTCTCCATTGACACCCATCGTTCATCTGAATAAAAGTTTAATAAGGTTCTAAATTCATCTTTCGGAGAATTCAACAATAAAAAGAGAGGGAGAAAGCAACAATACTATAAATTATAATATCATTATATGTAGAATTTTATTTTTATGGGTTTTCTCTAAAAAGACTTTTAACCTAACTAAGAGTAGTCTGACACCTTGTTTTTGGATAAGAGTGGACCATTGGAATTTATTTCCAAGGAATTGGAGTACTACTTTGTGTGGTTTTATTTCGCCCCAGAGGGGGTGAGCTGGAGGTTTGTCTTCGTGGAGGTTTTTGTGCACCCGGTTTTCAGTGATTGGTTCTGCTAGTTCTCTTGAGCGTCTGATGCTACATTGTACTCATGTTTTGTATTCCGCTTTGGTTCTCCCTTGAGTGTGAAGGATTACTTTGTATACAAATTTTTGTGTTCCTTAATACACATATATAATATATTTTGTTGTTAAATTTTCTCTATTTCTATGCAATGAAAGTATAAAACTATTTTACACCTTCTAATGAATTTGAAAATAGATGACTTGTCATGGTAATTAAATGATGTAGCACCATTTGACACATGAGTATTTTTAGAGTGCATACCAAATTACAATTTTATATTTATTTAATACCTAATGGCAATTCTTCTTTAACAAAGTTGCATCGTAATTCTTTATCTTGCTATTTTCTCTTGTCTCTTCAATATTGATTTAACTAACTGGGGTTTGGTGTCTTTCTATTTGGGATACTACAGTGTACATGGACAGGAAAAAAAATCAAACATTACATATAAAAAATTTATACTAACCGTTTGTGTGTCACATCTAGCTCTGATGCAAACTCTAGTTTTCTTGAATGGAGTATGTTGAGAAGTTTCACTTAAATCACCAGTTATTGTTGTTTTAAGAACTTTACTAGGTGACCATTTTTCATTGAGTTCCTCTTTCTTCCCTTGCCTAGTTCCAAAAGGGTCAAATGTGGTATTTAACCCAAGAGCAAGTCCTTCATCAAAATTCTCATCTTCTTTGATCATTTTGTTTCTTTTGAGATTCTTTTTCTCATCCATGATAGTTTGGCCTTTAGAATATGGCATCCCTAGAGAAAGGGAGACAAATTCACTTTCTTCAAGACTAGTCATTGTAAATGCAACTTTGGTTACCTCTTCTTGTTTATCTTGTTCAGTGTTGTCAAAGAAGTCCATGTGCTCATGCATTGTTTGATAATCCTTTACATCCAATGATGGTTTCAACTTCTCATTTTCTCCTCTAGCCTCTCCCATTTCCACCTTAGTTGATTCAAGCTTTTGATCCTGCATATTATAAGGATCGATGTAAATTTCATTTTGATAATTAAGGAAGCAAGTATAATCATTCAAAATGAGAACTCAATTTTGATAATTTCACTACTACATTATCAGAAAACATAAAATAGGAAAATAATAAAAAATAATAATAAAAAAAATATCTTTGAAATTTAATTTCTAAAATCTAAAAATATCTTTGAAAAATAATAAATAAAAAAATCACCTTATTGCTATCACAATCCATCTTGCAAAGAATGTACAATTTTTTGTTGTTGCAATCTCTAGATGAGTCTGGCTTCTTTATATACTAAAGCCAGAAAGTTTGACTTTAATAATCTAAATTAAAATTCAGAGAATGACAGATTGTCAATAGCTCATAAACTCAAACAAAACAAGAAATATACTTTAATTGTATGTGTTAGTGGATTTTTCAGATTAAAAATATAACTATTAGAATTCAGGTTTCAACTTTTATCGACCAGAGACATTTGCCATCTAATTATAGTAGACCTTAAATTGCAACATAGTTGAAAAAATGTGTGTAAAATGTCGTAAATTGATATTTCCTTCCTTTGAAGAGCCATTTTTGCAGGCTGCAATTCTATGCTATTGAGAAAATAGCCCAGCTATCAATGATCAACTAGGACACCTACTATGGGAACTTCAAGGGCCGGCAATGGCAGATTATAACTAGTACTAAATTAACTGTTGACTATATTCAAACTTGAAAGTGCTTTGCTAAATCCTAGCTATTAGAGTGTTACTTTTGTCTAATATGGCAATTAAGGTGTATCAGTAAATATTTTGGGTCCATGGACCTTCAACGTAGTCCAACGGTAGTCTAATTATACTTTATAAATAAATAAATATAAGAAAAACTTACTTTAACTATATGCCTTTTGTGTTTAGGGCCGTTTGGATAGAGCTTATTTTGAGCTTATGAAAAACAACTTATTCAAATAAATCAGTTTTTATGTATTACTCATAAGTTTGTCAATTGTAGTTTATGAAAAAACAACTTATGGCGATATAACTTTTTTTAGTAAGAACTTATGGGTCAACATAAAAACTTATTTATTTGCATAAGTTATTTTTCATAAGCTCAAAATAAGCTCTATCCAAACGGGCCATTTGTTTCCCATATGAACAAGGAAACTTTGCCATTTGGATTTGATTACCATGTAAATTTTGATGGTACCATTTTGAATGTTACACTAATATTCTTCACCAAAAAAAATGTTACACTAATATTTAGAAAACCTTCTCAATGTGGGACACGAGGTCGTTGAAAGCGTTGCGACACTCCGTGGGTAGCTAGCAATAGTCCAAACTAAAAAAATAACCTTCTCAATGAAGCTGTCATACCACTAATTAAAGGTAGTCACTATACAATAATTAAGGGTGGATGTGGATTGAGTTGAATGAGTTTTGATGCATTTTATGAGTTGGATTCAGTAAAATTACACCTAATTTTTCATGTAACCCGAACCAACCCAACCCGATCTCTCAAAATATCATTAGCAAAATATCACTTTTTAGAAAATAGAAAACAATAAAAAAAACATTAACATTAGAAATAAGAGAAATAAATCAACATCAAAATCAATACTTTAACATCAATTTAACAAGTTTAAATTTAAAACCAAAGCTTAGTATTCTTTTATCGAATTCTCATTCTTCGTGAACTTAATGAGCAGCAACACACATATAATTCAGGTTTTGGATTTAAGTTCAAATATCACTTGTTAGGGAAACCATTTGAAGATTTAAAGATAACAAAGATTTCAATATTACTTTTTCTTCTATGAACAATGGCATGATGTATCTTGTAATAGTCCTAGACTTTTGGTGGGTTCTCAATTTTCAGACTCAGCACCCAACTCATACACCATGGGTTTGTGTATTAATTTTGAAACCAACTCAACCTAGCTACCCGAATCGACCCGCATTTTGTGGGTTGTATTGCGGGTTGGGTTGGGTTGGGTTGGGTCAAAGTGTACTTTGCCCACCCCTAACAATAATAGTTCGGTCAAATGTATTTGGCATATATATTGTTGGCGAATCTTCTCAAGAATTCATGTGGCTTAGACGTATCAAGGAGTTTATATCACTTAGGGGTCACAATTTCGAACTCCATGTGTGCCAAAGTTATTATTTAGTAACACACTATGCTACACATTTCCATGCCAGCACCACGTGGCAACCATCCACTGGTTGCTGGCATGGAATGCTAGTGTCATGTGGCAATGATGACATGAGGATCATGGTGTGCCGTGTCACGCGGCACAACCATCCAATGATTGACACGTGGTAGTGACATCATCTCTGTTTGTCATATCACCTTTTTTTAACGGAAAGTTAACAAATGGACCAAGCTAGAAGAAGTGTTTTATTTTTGCAGGGGTTTTTTCAAGTCTTTTTTTTGCAGGGATAAAACTGGATAATGGTAATATTTGCATGGACAAAACATATATTTAAGCCTATTCTGATTCATTATATTGTTCATTTACTATTAATTAATTTTTTTATTTGAATATAACTATTATCATTTTTTTGACATGAAAAATATTTCATTAGGACCCTCCTAAATCGAAGGTCAAAGCAACAGCAATACAAGGAGGGCTTACCTCAAGCCATACAATAAGAGTGTTTTCCGGAGCAATTTTAGCTAATGTGTGAGCCACAACATTACCATTACGTCTAACATGTGATAATTCAAAAAAATTAAACTATGAAGATAATTTGTGGCAATCAAATAAAACTCTATCAGAATAGGAATAGAACTGTCGTAAACTCCTCATGTCCATCACCTGCTGCAAACAATCTGATTCAACTTGTAGTTTGGAGACAATTATGAGCCCATTTGTTATAATTTATTTTGAAGAATAATCACTTTTTTTAAAAAATAATTTATTTTAGAAGTTTTCCATCTGTTTGTTACAACTTTTTTAAAAAAAATTAGAATCTGAAAGTAAACTAAAAGCTGCTTCAAATGAGAATCTATTTTGAGTAGCTTCTCATAAAAATCATTTTGTTAAGAATTATTTTTTTAATATAAGTAATTTTCAGTATGTTACACAAATGCAAAACAACTTCTCATTTTCTTAAAAATCTTTAAAAATTAATCTCTAAGTTATTAACAACAAAATAACTTATTTTTTAAACCGTAACAAACGATCATATAAACATTGTTAAGCACTTATTTTTAAAATAAAAAACCATCCGATATATAGATACTAGCAGGTGGAATAATTAAAAGAAAATATTTGTATAAGAACATTGACAAGGATATCGATTGTTGGTGTGGTGCCAATAGTATGTGAGCTATACGGTCAAGGCTGGAATTTTGTCCATGTTAATGTACCTCATGAGTCATGAAGAATGTTTGGCTTTAGTTAAAATTCTATTTAATTTCCACAACTGATAGTTCAACTGATCATGGATTTTTGTCAAAGAAAAAACTGATTATGGATTAATTAATTAAATTAAAAAGTATGATGGTGTTGAATGTTGATAGGTCGGTAGCAGGCGATTGAGCAGACTTAAATGGATCCATTATGCAAGATTCTCAATATCTATTATAAAGAGAAACAAAAAGAAATGCAAGATTATCACATTTTCGGACCAACAATGGTTTAGGGTTTAGGCAAAGCCGATACTCGTGGCTAGTCAATGTAGATTAGCTATCGGCAAAATCGGTTGAAACTGCGCACCAATAACATGGTAACAAAAAAAACATCTTTTCGGTTGTTTTTCATTACTATCTCTTCCTTTTTCATTTTTCAGCTAAACGATCATTCTTGAAAACTCACTAATCATAACATGCACTAATAAGTAATGACATCAACATCTCAAAAGTCATTAAAATTTCTAAAACAACTAAGCTAACAAGATGAAGTTATTATTTAACAAAGATCAAAGTTGAGAAGTTCAGTAAGGGTGAGGGATTGTGCAATAGAAGCAAAGCAAAGAGTGATCCCCGCCCTATCTGTTCCATTCATAGTCTCCTCCATATTTTGGGTTGGGATTGTTTGCTATGCTGGAATACTCTGGATTTATTGAGTCTGCAAAGGTATGCCATCCTAGAAGGTATGGCATGATATACTACACACAAAACAACAAAAAATGTGAACAAAATCAGCAAAATTTTAATCAGGTTTCTGTGTATAAAGGAAAATTTAGATTTACCAACAAACGAGAAACATATTGTGTTAAAACATATGATAGGATCTTAAATAAATGTAATGTAGGGAGGGAAATTAAATATATGAGATGTAGGGGATTATGGCTTTAGGAGGGAGTTGGTTGTAACCACTTGCTTATGTGGCAAAGTGGGTGAGTTAGTGGAATGGAGGTTATAAATAGGACTTGGGGGGTTAGAATCATTAAGCAAGTATGAATTTGGGAAGTTATCCCTTTGGGAGAGATTAGGCCTCTCGAAGTGCCTAATTTTCTGTTTCTCACCATTAATACCCACTTTCATAGTTTTAATTGAGTGATGAGGAATTCTGTATTTTCCGGTTCCTATCAACATTTGTTGAATGGGCTCTATCACTATAGTGATTAGTGACTGAATTATTAACATAACATGCCACCTTTCTATGAAGTACCGATTTTGTCATGGACGGATACCAAAAGACGACTAATGTCTAAGGACTTCGGGACACCACACACACACATGTATAAAATCAGCAAACACACATTTATGTGATCAAAATGACAAAAATCTAAATTGAGAATTAATTTAGAAGCAAATCTCACATCGGCCAACACCGACTTGTCATAGCGAGAATAAAACCTGGGAGCGCCAAGTCGACCCTTTGTGTCTCAGGATAACTCAAGCCATTGGGCTAACAGTGTTGGTTTAACTTTTATCTATTAACCTTTTAAAAATAAAAATTCATTACATTTTATATATTTTTATATGATGATGACCCTCACAAAAAGAATAATGATGTCATATGGGATGACAAAACATGGACAAAACCAGAACTTTGGGAAACGAAACAAGGTATGAAATCCAAACCAGAGAAGGAAATTAGGGAGTAAGTGGATGAAACTAAAACTACGAGAAGCATCATCAATAACCACCAACACATAGGTGAACCTGACAACAGAAGAACACGACAGGGGCAAGACGAATGACAGTGGTGTAGGAGTGATGTTGACGATGAAAGGGTTTTTACCCTAAGAATAAGACATTTTACCTTCAAATAAAGGTTTGTCCTGTATAATAATTCAAGACTTTAGGGAGTTGATTTTTTTAAGGAAAAAAAATGCCATAAAACTGCCCAAGAGTTTTCCAAGTCAAAAAATATTTTTTTTAACTGTGACACCGTCGTAGAGGGGTGTCGAAGTCGAACACATCTGCATGGCATTCTGAAGAGGTGTGTGTGGGTGCTTCACTACCACCTTTCCAATGACATGTTGAGCTATTCTGAATTCTATATTCTCTTTCAGACGGACAAGCAGAAAATCTACCAACATTTAAGACTTCAGATTCCTTACTGCAAATGACGTTCCTAGTTTGGCCAGGCAATTAATTTTTTTAGACAAATAAGGCTAAGCTATTATAACTGCTAACTTTACTATAAGATTTTGATTGCTACTTCTCTTTATTGATGATAATTTATTTCTACCACGACAATCTTTGATCTTTCTGTCGAACTATTGGAGAATCATGCAAATATTTGCATAAGAAGGCGGAGGGAGGGAGAGAGAGATGTACCTTGAAAATTGAGTTCAAAACTGTTAACTCTGCCTTTGTTACAGGGATACTGATGTTTTCATCTACGTTCACGAGCTTGTTTTGAACACCTTCAAAAATGCCATAACAAAGTCAGACATTGACATGCAAAATGGGTCAGATCAATTACTCGTTCAAATGATTACATTAAAAAAAAAGCTTCCAAACATTCATCACTAAGTGAGCTTCTTACAGTTTAGATGATACAATACAACAATTGCAATTTGCAACAAAGGTTCATAAAGAAAGAGACTTACTGAGGTTAAAGAAGTGACCAGAACCATCTGGAAAAGGCTCTAACTTGAAAATCTTTCTGACTTTACCTTCATCACTGCATAGAAAGACAGGTTTGAAAGGATTTAAAAGTATACAAAAGCTTAACAGCCATAGTTTATGACATTGAAACCTGTTCCTGTGCATGTAGCCACCCACATAACAAACACAAACTGAAAAACCTAAAACAGGATGCAACTTTGTGCATCGACTTAGCCAGTGTGTATAAGAAAAGACGGCAATTCTTATTGCAGGATTAATCAAGCAATGGTCAGAATGATAATCCCAGTACAAAATTACATTACACAATAACTAGAAGCAAGCTATAGTATAGAAAGTAGAAAATACCTTTTTCCCTTGAAAGGATCATGAAAAAATTCACAAGACTCCCTTGCACTGAGGCTAATCACACTTCCCATTTCATCCACCGATAACGAGAACACCTGCAGTCAAGTCAAACCAGAAAATGATCTTACACTTTAAACTACATGCCCAACCACTGAACTCCAACAGAAGCATTCCAAAACTTATAAATTAGGGAGATATCGAAACGCCAAACTGACTCAAGTTATGTTGGAAAGATCATTTACGTCCTCTAAGAGTAACACTTTTAACAGTTCAAAATTCAACCAAATTTCCATTACATGATATTTCAAGGTGGCTTCTAGGGTGAGGGATCAACCAAGTCCCTCACCGGTGTACCAGTCAAATTGACAGTACGATTTAGTATGAAATGTTATGGATGGTTGAGATTTCATGTTAGTTGATACAATATCAACCACTCATAGCATTTCATATTATATCTGACGGTTAATTTGACTTGTACATCGGCAAGAACCTAGTTGATTTCTCACCCTAGAAAGCACCATATTCCAATGCTAAGATGCTTATGTTGTGCGATGTGACCATGTCTTAATTTTAACACATACCATTAGCAGACAAGTCACCCTCAAATTACAAAAAGGACACAAATAACTGACCTGTTTTCTGTTCCAATCATATTGGCGAGAACCAACAGAAGGCGCAAACTGAAGCAGCACATAACCCTCCCTAGATATCTTGAATGCCCCTGACTGCAAAAATGCACCAAAATTTTCCACATTAAAAACATTCAATTCACAAGAACTATGAACAAGTCTACAAAAATTATGGCACAATCCAATGATCAATAACAAGAACCACCATAAAAATTACAATACATAATCATACATACATCCAATGGCGCGAATTCCGGTGGTCTAGGAGTCAAAGTGAGTGCAGCTTTCCCTTTGTAAATTGAGTGACCAACATAAACCCTAGGTGGCAAAGCTCCAACTGAAGACAATGAAAAAGCAAGTGAGTATATTACACAAACAAACACCAACACCACCCCTTTTGCAAATTTCTAAACTCACTACAATCCAAAGTTCTTCTATTTTTTATATAAAATTTTTATCTTTTTGCTTCCAACTACAATAAAAAAAAAGCTTTTCAAAAGGGATTTCTCAGAAACGGAGCACACACCCAAAAACAAAACCAGAAAGCAAGTGAGTACATTACACTAACAAACACCAACCCCTTTTGCAAATTTCTACAGTCACCCCCAACTTTATAGTTCTTTTATTATTTTTATAAAAAAAATTGATTTTTTTGCTTTCAACAACAACTAGAAAGAAGCTTTTTGAAAAGGGGTTTCTCAGAAACAATGGGTTTGGCTGGAAGATGGAAATTAAAAAAAATAAAAAAGAAAAGAAAAGAAAAAGATACCTGAAGAGTTGGGTTTTGCAGGAGGAGGGTGAGGTGTGGAGGCAACGGTTCTGTTGTCGAAAAGGTCAGATTGGCGGCATCTGATTGGTTTGAAAGGAAAAGACTTTGGAGAGAAAGAAAGCTTGTTGAAAGAAAAGGAAGAAAGAAACGAAGAAGAATAAGAAGATGAATGTGATGATGATAAGAGTGAAGGTGGTGAGTGTAGTTGCAACTGCAAATGCGACGACATCTTACTTCGTCTCCCACTTTTTTCTGATTGTGTTTGAAATTCAACACAATTATGCTTTTTGGAGTGCTCTCTCAAGGAGCAAACTAGACAAAGATAAAAGGCTTAAATTTTGCTACTCCTTAACACAATATAAACAAAATTAACTATCTACACGTTTTTTAAGATAAATAGTTAATTGCACGTATTTCTGTAAAATTCATTTAATCTCCAAGAGTTTTAACTATCATTTAAACTTTTCTGCAAAAAAGGTGAATTGCAACGGTCTCTTGGGAGAGTATCTGCAATTTTTTTTTGTATTTTTTTTTCAATAAGATAAATAAGAAAAAAATTAAAACTAAAGCATACAAAAAATGTCTAAAGCAATAAAAAAAAATCGTTTAATATTGCAAATTAATCTCCAGCAACGGCGCCAAAAACTTGTTGCGTTAAAAACACACTTAGGGCAAGTGTACTCTATCGCAGAAGTAGTATAAAAGATTATCGTCTCCACAGGGATTAATTAACAAGTACCAAACTAATCAAGATTGTCTATTGTTTAGACGAACCAATAGTTGAGTTGTAATGAAAACAAATAAAAAGAAATAAATAACAATAATTAAAATACTAGATTTAATAAATGGAGAGGTCTAGGGTCGCGGTTCTTCAATCTCCCTTTTTTGCTCCAGAGCTCTCTCACTGTGTCAAGAACGGTACCCGATATCCTTTTTCTCTCCCTCCGCAACGTCCGTGTAACTGTCGTTTGTGTATGTGCGGCTCCTCTAATTCACATGTGAAGCCCTCCTTTTATATTAGTTCATTTTCTTTCTCTCCAAGCTAGGGTAGTGTGTTATTCCTTTTCCCTCAAGTCAAGATTGTTTCCTCTTTTAATTGCAAGAGAACCTTTTTATCTCAATCCCTGAATATTAGGATTTAGATCCTTCCTAAATATGTATTGCTTGCTATCCACTCCATGCCTCTTTCTTTCTCTCCAAGTCACATGTGCATCACTTTCAATTGAAATCACCAAGAGGATCTTCTTTTTATATGATAGCCATATATATATATATATATATATATATATATATCTAAATTGGACTTTTCAGTCTTTTTTATATGTTTCTCTTTTCTGCAAAACAAGAGCAAATTAAGTCACTAATTTATAATATTAATAATAACAGCTCTAAAAAACACTCAAAAGTGTCTCTAAAAAATGCACTAAATTGGAGTTTATCAATGAGTGTGGCTGTTAGGGTTTTCTGGTTTTTGGGTGCTGTAGTTGAAGGAAGAAGAAGAAAGAAGGAACCGGGTCGGGTTGGGTCCATGGGCGCGCACGTTTGGGCTGGGGAGTAGGCTGGAACGTTGGGAAGTGTAAGTGGAGGGGGTGCGCCTAGCAGAAAAAGGGGATTGTATGCGTATAAGTAGCCCAAAAATCTATTTTAATTCGTTTTTAAAACTCAATTTCACTACAACTATTATTTTAACACCTCAATAGCCTAAAATAACTTATACAATAACAACAACAACAACAATAATAATAATAATAATAATAAATATAAGATTAAAATAAATATAAAATAACAATCTTATATTACCGGTAGCATATATAAAAAAGAAATTTAAATACGTTTCCAACAAATTTTAATAACTCAAACACACAATAATTTAAAATAATTTAATCTTATTAATTCAAAATAATTCGTAAACAAGCACATACCAAAAGGACCACAACGCACGAAAAATGGGGTGTTACAACTTGGCTAACTCAACCTGTAAATGCATAATCATATTCGAAAGTGAATTTCTCATTGTCTTTTGAAAACTGGGGTACATTTTTTTCTTATATGAAATGCATCACCTTGAGTTAGTCATTACACCTAGATCACTCCCATCGAGAGTCCTAAAAATTCAATGAAGGTTCAACATTGGTCCCACCAGATATTGCACTATTGTCACAACATGATCATTCCACCAAGTGTCGAATGGAATTAACGAAGGCTCAACAATGGTTCCACCTGATACTGTAGTGTTGGAAAAACAGTCACTCGCACTGAGTGTCCAAGTAATTTAATGATAGCTCAACAGTGGTCCAACCAGATACTACAATATTCGAATAATGTGATTACTCCTACCAAGTGTCCGAAGTAATCTAGTTTTATTCAAAAGTTACTCGTTTATTTTCAGAAAATATTGTTTTTGCCTTTCTAACTTAAATTTTCTTTTAAATCTCAAAAGTTTATTTTTATTTTCAAATCTTCGCATTATCTACACCTAACATTAACAACTATTTGTTCATTCAAACTATCATTTTTCAACTTTGCATCTTTTCTAGTTCCTACACTTACTCTCACACCCGACTCACAATGTATTAGGTCATAGCAACAGTTATGCCTTCAACCATGCAATGTCGTACACATATTCAACTCAAATCAAGAGTGAGAGAGATAAGTTGGGGTTGTGAATGATAATTTGGTTTAGTGGTGAAGGTGTTTTATATAGCCGCGACCTCTTTTTTTCTTCTAAAAAAGTCTTTTTATTCTATGAAAATTATATACTAAATGGAAATGGCCACAGTTGAAAGCGTTGGGACACTCCTTGGGTAGTCAGCAATGGTCCGAACAAAAAAAAACCTAAAATAAAGACATATTGTTGGTATTTTTCTAAAAAATTACTCACCAAACAGATATTTTAAAATAATATTTTATATAAAAAAGTAGAATATGAAGTCTGCCAAAAAGTAGTCATTTAGGCGGGGAAAAATCAGCCAAAAGGGAGGGTACTTTGGTCATTTTAATTTTGTCCATAATAATAGTCCGCCACACTTACCATTATCGGAGAACTACCCTATACGATTCCCAATGCACGCTTTAATTATTTACACTTCGGTTCTCATTCGAAATTAAATTGCAACGATTTCACTTTCTTCTTATTTTCAATGCACACTTTAATTTTTTTATATGCAAACTTAAGTACCCTATACTATTTTCAATGCATATGCTTTAATTATTTACATTTCGCTTCCCATTGCAAAATTACAATTCCACTTCCCAAACAAGATTTTACTGTGATTCCACTTTCAAAAAAGACACAACTACATTAATTGTAGAACAACCCTATACAATTTCCAATACAAGCTTTAATTGTGGTCCTTTCGTTTCTCATTGCCATTTTTAATAACAATTGTAGTTATCGAGGAATGTATTTACTAATATTTATATCATCTTTTAAAATTGTGTCAATTAAAATTTTGTCAATATAATTGTTTGCCACATTGGATTTTTTGCCGAACTACCCTATACAATTTTTAATGCAAGCTTTAATTGTGATGATCGATGGTCAACGATGGTTGGAGTGGTGGTCGGTGGTGGTCAGAGTGTTAGTTGACGGTGGTCGGTGGTGGTCATAGTGATGATCGATGGTCGAAATGGTGGTCAGTGGTGGTCAAAGTGGTAGTTGACGGTGGCCAAAGTACTGGTCGGCGGTGGCCAGAGTGGTGGTCAGCGGTGATTGATGGTCAAAATGGTGGTCAGTGGTGGTCAAAGTGGTAATTGACGATGGTCGTAGTGGTGGTTGACGGTGGCCGGTGAGGTGGTTCACGATGGCCGTAGTGGTGGTTGACGGTGGTCAGAGTGATGGTCGGTGGTGGCGTGTTAGTGTTAAAGCAAAAACTGAAATTAGAAAACCTCTTTTTTTGGTTTTGTTTTAGATGAAAAACTGTTTCGAAAATAAGGAAAAAACCAATTCAGCACCATTTTATCCAAACATGTTTTGGTTTTGAAATTGACTTTCAAAACCAAAAACACATGACCACCCAAACGTATAACTATATATCAGTTAGCTATATCAGTTGTTATTTATTTTATACAATTGTATCTTATATAAAAATAAAACAAGCAACGATTATATATACTTGTAGACTTCTGAGATTGCTGTGTAATTCTCCTATAATTGTTTGCTGATGAATCATGTTATATACAATTTTTTGAAAGTACCAAAACTACAATTCTAGTGACAAACATCGTATAATTTTTTAAAAAAAGAATAATTTTATTGTCCACAACTTTTTCCCCGTGCATTGCACGTGTAATGGTCTAGTACAAATATAAAGTACAAAAAAGTATTTTTTTTTTACGATACAAAAAAGTATTAGTCATATTAAAAAACTACCTTGTTTGGAAGGTCAACTAATTAATGTGTAAAAAAAGAGGTCAAATATTAGCATTAATATCTTTTTTTGACACAATAGCATTAATATCTTTAATGTTGCAATCTTTTTTTCTTTTGGCAATTTCATTGTTACAATTTAATTTGAGTTCTTATATATCTCACAATTGGACCGCATTTATTGTATCATATCGCTTTAAATTAATCTAATAGATTTCTTTTTTTATTAGACAGTATTTATCTTAAATTCATTCTTTATTATCAAGAACAATTCCTTTTATATGCAACCAACCAGAAATTTAAACAGCCGCGATGGGTGTACAATATGCTTCAATGGTAAAAACGAGTCAAAAAACGATTTCTAGTTAGGCTTAAGAAATAAGTGAAAAATTCCTATTAGAATTGTAAGATATACATTTAGATAATATAATTAAACGAGAATTGACTAATTAAAAATATAAGAGTCTCAAATGTTCAATGTAATTGAATTCAAATAAAGACAACATTTCAATCAAAATGATGTAACTTAAACTTGATCAAATAACAAAGTCTAATCAATATCATTTGGCATACAAACAACAACGCCTAATCAGCGTCCCTTCGGGGACATCCGATAAAATTGGAACAACGTCTAATCAGCCACTCGTTGAAGTGGGCATGGGATAACGACACAATGGGCACATGTGACTCGTTTTCAGCCACTGAACAATGCATTCTTGGTGATAAACATGTTTGCAAGGCATTGATGATATCTCCATTCCACCTTCGAACTCTGTTAGACAAATACTACACTTTTCCAAGGTTGTGTTGTCTTCTAGGTTAACTGTCTCAAGTGACTCAATGGCATCATTTGATGCTGGAACCATCTGAACCTCTCCCATTGACTCACTCATAATTGCATTAGTGATGTGATCATTTTGATGCTCATCATATAGATTTTGAACAGAAACATCTAAAACCAAAGAGAACAAACGGGAATGTGGACGAACATAGTGCAAAACACAATGACCATTTTGTACTAGAGTACTGACATATGACGTTAAATCTGGCATCACTGAGTTGATGAACTCAGGAGAAATTACTGGGTTAGGAGAATACATTTGTAAATATAAAGAACCATTTTCAAGAAATTCTCGTACAGATAAAAACATGGACATTTGAGATGAAAAATGAGAAATAGGCATAATAAAATAAGGGTGAGTAGCACATAGTTCGTGTCTAACACAAACCTTAATATTTAAAAAGTCCCCAAACATTGATCCTTGTTGAAGGCTTTCGAAATATGCCACTTCAACATCACTCAATGGGGCGTCAATCACTTCCCAAGATAAAATGTGTGAGATGGATGTCATGATCAAAGAGATAAATTGTGCCTAATCAGATACAAGAAATATGAATAAACACTAGATGGTAGATTTCAATGTAAACTAACCTTAATTATGTCTCATGTCTATATATAAAGAAGTCAGAGAATAAAAGACAATGCAAGAATAAAAAAAGTGATATATTGATGGTTTACATTTCAAAAACAAAATATATTTAATTAAATATAATAATTTTATTAATTGAAAACAAAAATAGAATATAAACTAAAAACATTAAATTTATATGAAAAAATAGACAATTCTTGTTTAGGGAACAATAAATATTTCTTTTGAAAGAATTTCTTTAAATTTAAATATAATTAAATGAAAAAAGTTACACATATATAAATAAATAAGTAAAGATAATTAATGCTATTTTTTTTTGTCGAGACCAAGTATCCACCGCCGAACGCAGTGACTAATTCCCTCGCTGAATTGGAGGCATCTCGAAGGGTGGGACAGCTGGCCCAGAGATTTATATTTGCTCCATACCCAAGGCGATGATCAAACCATTAACACTTAGTTAAGGAATGATGAGCCCCAACCGCTCAACAACACCCTAGGTTATAATTAATGCTAATTTGAAAAGTTACAAATTATTTAATGATATAAAGTTAAATTATTTAAGCCTGTTAAAAACAATTAAACTATTGATATCAATAAATAAATCAATAGATTATATAGGTTGAATATTTTAGAATTATATTTACTATTGCGTTAACAAATAACTCAATTAATAGAATAGTCTAAGTCAAAACATTTTTAATTTATATTGAGAGTTGAATCGAGATATCTATAAAATAGTTTTTACAATATATCCCATGGGAATTAATTACGTTGACAGGTGATATTGAACTCGTTTGTTATGGCTTTTTTGTATGAAAGAGACACTTTTTGAACTAATTCTTTTTTTGTGAATAAAAGTTTAGGTGAGTTGAACTAAAAAATTATTTTTAGTGATCTTGATTGTGTTTGTTTCAACTTTTAGACGATATTTAGGTAATTAATATACTTTCACTTTTCACTTTTTCAAACCTTTTCACTTTAGCAGTAAGACCTAACTCAACTGACAAATGCCGGATATAATGTCCCGGATTCGAACTCGGGACTTCACAGTTGTGTGCGTGAGTTTTTAGTGTGACACTTACCACTTCGTCTACAAACAAAAAAAAAACTTTTTCACTTTTTCGCTCTCCCTCTTAAATATTTCTCACTTTTTCACTTTTTTCACACCTCTCTTTCTCACCCATTTTTTTTCAATCTTTCTTCTTTATTTTCTTAATTTTTTCTCCTCCTTCCTTTTTCTAAGTCTCTCATTTCTCTTTACTATTTTGAAAATTTTTAAATTTGACAAAGTTTTAATATCAAGTTTTTCTTTATCACTAAGTAATTGGAGAATATTTAATATCAAGTCTCTCACTTTTTTAAATTTTTCTAAGTTTTAATATCAAGTTTTACCCAAAGTTTTAATAACGATCTTACCATTTTTTTATCTAATCAATTGGAAAATATTTAGGTAAATTAACACTTATTTTTCCACTTTTTCACTCACACTCTCTCTCTCTCTCACTTTTTCATATCTTTCTCACATTTTCACTTTTTCAATACCTCTCTCTCTCACACACACGCATTTTCATTTTTTAGGCATTTTAGACATTTTGCCACTAAAATCCAAAAAACAACAACTTTTTCTTGAGAAAGATAAAAAAATTCAGTAAAAGCAAAAAAAAAACAAAAAAACGCAAAAGGCACTGACGCACCCTGTCAGTATGTTTTTTTCAAAAAAATTATTATTTTTTGTCACAAATCAATCTTTAAATAAATTTTCAAAAATTAATATTAAATTATGTAGAATTTACTATTTACTATAATATACTCAAACTACTAAAATCAATTAATTTAACCACTAACAATTGTAAAAAAAGGTACTCCCTCCGTCTCATTATATTTGTCGTTAAAGGTTATGCGCGGTGCACAAATTAACCGGTTTAACGGTTAAACCACATCCATATCCATATCCGGTTAAATAAATCCGGATATTTATGTTATTTTCAAAACCGGTTGTCCAATAATTGGATATAGTTTTTATCCGGTTATTTAATGGACGTCCATTGGATATCCAATTTGTTTATTATTTTTTTGGGATATCCAATTTGATATCCAATTGGTTTTTACCTAAGACTTTAAAGTTGAAATTTTAAAAATATCTTTATTTATATATATATATATATATTAATGTGTGTGTATTTTAAATATATATATATATATATATATATTTAAATATTAATATTAATATGGTTTTATACATATATATAAATTGCTTCAAAAAACATATACATATATAAATATAAGCTGACCATTAATATGGTTTTATAAATATATATTTATACATTAATATGGATATATATATTTATATTTATATTGATATTATATTAATATACATGGGTGGTGGTGGATGTGGCGGCCAGTGGCGGCGCTCCGGCGACCGCAGCGGAACTCCGGTGGTCGATGGCGGTGTACGCGGCGGTGCTCCGACGAGCTCGCAGCCGGTGGTGGTTATTATAATATATTTTATATATATTAGATATATATATAAAATAGATATAGATATATATTTTTATATTATATAATAGATATATATTATATTTAAAACATATTCAGTTCTGATTTTTTTTAAAAAAAATGTATTTTCTGGATTATTTTTTTTGAGTTCAAAATCTTGAAAACATTTTATTTTTAGATATTGGAAAACTTATTTTTTATAATACTTAAAAGATTTATTAAATTTTTCTTATAATAGTTGTAAAAGGTTATGGATATAACCGGTTATATATTCATAACCGGTTGTAAAAAACCGGTTATGTATATAACCAGTATAACCGGTCACATAACTGATTTTGTAAATTAATAACCGGTTATGCTAATTTGGTTATGGAACTGGTTATATCAAATGGACATTTGATGGATATGGATCGGTTATGGATATGGTTTAACCATGAGCACCCCTATGCGCAGGTATTAAGAAAATGATTAGTTATGCAAACTTTTATGGTAAAAAAATGTGGTAGGACTAAAATCCCCTTACAATATTAACTCATTAATAATCTCACTTTTCTCGATTGTAGCAAAGACACGGTTATTGATATTCTAAAGTAAGGGTATTGTTGGAAAGTAATAATAAATGTTGTATTTGGATTCTTCTAAAGTGACAAATAATTTGAGATAGAGAAAAATGGCAAACCGGACACTTAAAAATGAGACAGAGGGAGCATCTCGCTAGCAAAAATTCATAATTTTTTTCCTAAAGAAATCAATTCATTTTAATTTATCGTGAGCCGCACGTGAGCGGTAACATGAGCGGCAACGAGAGCGGCAACCATAGCGACAATGAGAGTAGCAACGACAACGCCAACGGGAGCAACACTCAGAGAGGCAACGGGAGTGCCAATGAGAGTGACAACGAGAGAGGCAACGGGAGCGCCAATGGGGGTGCATATATTATATTAAATCTCATTTTC
Source organism: Astragalus glycyphyllos (assembly GCA_963573325.1). Lineage (NCBI taxonomy): Eukaryota > Viridiplantae > Streptophyta > Magnoliopsida > Fabales > Fabaceae > Astragalus > Astragalus glycyphyllos. The sequence continues at coordinate 24,109,159 of OY754308.1, forward strand.
TTTTTTCCTGATTTTTACTCCATTATTAATATTATAAGAAGATACCGACTTTTTTTTTAAAATTTTTGCAACACTAGTATTTTAATAATTTTGAAGTATAGCCTTTCATCGAGTTTTTCCTTTTGCTTTAATTACATTTTGCAACTTCCAACGTATTTATAATTTTATGGTAAATTATAACAAATACAATATCATCTGTGCCGATGCACGGGTAAAATACTAGTTAGAGATATAAAATACTAGTTAGAGATAAATAGACAAGTCAATATATCATTTTCATTGATAAATATTGTAATGTAGCACCCATGGAGAAACAGGTAGAGAAAAGAAAAGAAAAGGAATGAAAAGAAAGAGGTGGTGAAGAGTGGCGGACCTACATGCAAACTAGTGGGTACACTTGACCCCCTCTGAAAAAATAAATTAGCATAGATACTCTAGAAAAAAATATTTTTGCACTCTTCCTGAAAAATATCTTTTGCACCAAAGTCCTTAGTTTTGCACCACTCTAATGTACCACACTCACACAATCACTCACCTTAAAAAATATCTGTTAATGTTATTTAAATGGTGCTTTGTTTTAGTGTTATTTAATTAACTTGTATTTTGTGTTAGTGCCATTTAATTTATTTTATTATTATTATTATTATTATTATTATTATTTTTCAAGAAAGGTACCCAATGATTTGGTATTTGCAATTGATGGCACTATTCCCAACTTGCAAGTTTTCAAGGAAGGCCACATGCTTGAAGAAGTTAATTCTAGTGAAGTTTCTTTCATTTTGATACCTTGTGAAGAGATTAAATGAATTAAGTTCATGATGTAAAACTTGTATGTTGGATTGCTTAAGTTTCACTTTTCTCATGTGCTTGAAAATCTATCAAATTTGATAATGGGAGGGTCTAACTTGTGTCAATTGCCTAAGTTTGAAAATGAGATTCTACATGTGAGCACAAATATTTTGCCAAACTTGAAAAAAGAAAGACACTATGTTGTTATTTCATTGTTCAAGCAAAGAAAGATAAATTTGGTTATATATATATATATATATATATATATATATATATATATATAGATAAACTCAAAAAAGGTATCTTTTACCTTCCTATCTGCATGTAGAAGACAATGGAGATTATATTTGTGGTTGAATTTCTTCAAGAAGGTGGGAATGATGCCGATGGAAAGAGCATTAAGAGAATCTAATTTATTTAAATTAGAATAATCTTTATTTTATTTTAAGATGTAATAATCATACTTTAATTAGGAATATGTTTTAGTTTATGTTGACATTAGAGGATTTTGGTGTTTGTGTGTATGCACCTGGCATAGACACTATGATTTGCAAAGTGTATAGTTTAGCACAACCCTAGGTATTTAAGCAACTTTGTACTCTCATTTTGGAGACTTTGGATGAAATTGAAAACACATTGGTGTGAGTTTAGAGAATGTACATGTTTCTTTTCCCATTCTCTTTTATCTTGTTTGCTATTTTTTGATTCAAGAAGTCACTTGGTAGATCCTTCAGTCACATGCAATCAATTAGATTCTTATCATGTTGGTCCTACTGGGGTGTCAAATTTGTTGTCAAACTTAGAATTTAGCCCTGGATCGGCTAAATAGGTTGTGCCTTGTGATTCCCTTTCTTCAAGCAACTAGTTGAGGAAGGAATTCTATTCCTCAGTTACGAGTTTTCAAAGAGTGTTAGGATTAGGCTTGGGAGAAGAATTGACTAAATTAGGACTATTCTAAGGCAATGTGTAATGTAGAAAAAGAAGTAAATTGCTTGGACACAAGAGTTTGATTGATTGTCGCGTGTCTAGAGTATTTACAATCGAAGTATTTCTATACAATGGTCTCCATTGGCCACGATCACTAACCTATAGCTAACCACGATAAAAAAGGTTAGACGGCGAAGAATAACGTCCATTAAGCCTATCACACGCTGAAATCTTGAGAAACCGCCTCACTAACAACCTATTGGCACATATCATGGGAATAAAACGCTATTCCCTCTATCTCAGGCGCCTAAACGTGTGCTAGACCATTTCCACGCTTTGCTTTTGATCTTCAATGTTACTTCCCACGTGCTTGGCTCGTTTTCTTCCAAATATTTTCCTTATGCCTGCAACATTTCTTTCGGCTACTAAATCCTCAGATATTGACTCCTCAGTTGAATTAGGCACATTGTGCTAAATTAATCAATGACTCTCTATGGACCTTCATAGGTGCTTCTTTGGAAATGACTCAAAAGGAAAGAGAAGAAATGAGAAGTCAGAAGTTCCAAATGACCCTTTGGAAGGAGTTACTCGGTGAGAAATTAAGCCAAATGACTCACCTTGGCTCACACAAGCACACAGACATTCTCACACACCAAATATTGAAATTATAGACTAAAATTACAAATACGTTTTGTTTTTAATTCAATGTTACTATATATGAAAATCAAACCAAACCGCACATCGAACACCCCTACCAAAGAGTATCAAAAGGAGGTCTGGTGTACAAAAACCAAAAACTATAATTTCTCCCCTCTCTAATAATTTAACCATTAATGTTTGGCAGAAAAAGTAAGTAAGAATATCTTCAATGTGGCATTCTTATTCTCACACTATTACCCTATTTTAGAGAAATGTTATTTAGACAAAAAAAGTGTACCAAAAGTGTATCAAAATACGAATATGTATGAAATATGGAAGAAATATGCATATAATATATTTTTTTATTTTAAATTAAATTCAATATTAGACACATATAATATATTTAATTTAAAATAAAAAACTAATTTATTATGCGCGGATTCCCTTCATATTCTATACGTATTTTGTATTTTGATATATTTTGTTGCTCTAAATAACATTTCTTGTGTTTTAAGCAGCTAAACCGTAAAAACACAGTTTACGAAGAAGCATAGCATGACATAGCAATCCATTATCATCAACCCGTTTGTGGCCACACGTTACACTCACTCACTCACACATTAACTGAAAGCATACACTAAAAAAAACCATTTCCATTCATCATCATCATCATCATCATCATCATCATCTTCAGCTCGAGAAAAACACAACATAGTTTAAAACAATAACCAGCAAGCAAGAAGTAATTCACATGTACCACACTTCGTTTCGCGTTCTAACATATCCATGCATAATTCCACCACTAACCACTCATCTCTTCTTTTCCTTTCGTTCAAACACCTTCTACCCTTCCCAAACCTTCCTTTGCTCTTCTCTCAGAGACGATTCATTTTCCATCCACAAACCAACCCAGGTACACTCTTTTTGTTTTTTCTTCTTCCATTTTTTAAAAAATTAATTTGAATTTTTTATATATATTTTGTTTCATGGATAATGTGATTATCTTTTCTTTGATACAGTTTGGTTACGGTCCTCCAGAGGATCTGTTTGGGCTGGAGGCAGAACTCAAGCCAAGGTCTCAATTTTATATTTTTTATTTATTTAGGGTTTAATTACTCTGCTTGTCATAAACTTTTTGTAAAGAAATTTATTTGATAGGCTTTGAACTAAAAGTCTAAAACCATTTGTTTTTTTTTGACAATTAAAACCATTTGTTATTAATCATAAATTTCCTAGTAATATGTAATTAGTTTCCTAAACTTATGAGTAATTTTTGTAATTAGATCCCTACATTTTGATATATAATTTATAATCAAGTCCTTCATCACACAGACTAATTACAAATTGTGTAAAAGTTTAGGGATGAAATTAAAAATTATTTAAAGGTTGTAACCTGTAGTGACCTAATCACAAAATATTGACAAGTTCAAGGACCCAATTACAAACATTTGAATCTAGGGACCTATTTAGAAATTCTCAAAATTAGTGGCATTATTATTGGAATGGAAGTATGATGTATGCTATTGTGATATCATTGTTTCAATTAAGATTTGAATGTTGGAAGAAAAGTTTAAAATTGTTTAATTTCAGGAAAGCTAACTCTCATACAAGAGAAGCAAGGTCATGGTTTGGTCCAAATGGACAATATATTAGAGAGCTACCTTGTCCAAGTTGCAGAGGAAGGGGTTATACTCCTTGTACAGAATGTGGAATTGAAAGATCTAGGTCTGACTGTCCAAAATGTAATGGAAAGGTACTCTCTTTTTCTGATTGAATTTCTTCACCGAATTAAGCAGAATTTCAGCTTGGTCTTATTAGTAGTGTTTATGACTTAGTGGATCATTTTGTGCCATGAATACACTGCCTTTGAAAAGCTAGGGTCATCAAATTTCTGCATAAGCATGCATTGGTCATTCCTAAAATATTTCCCTCTAAGATAGCTTTAAATTAGTAAAAGTCTGTTTGGATAAAATTTTCATCAGGTGCTTATAGAAACATGAATATTGAAGGAATCATGCAATGAGTATTTGAAACATCTAGTTTTTTTCTTTGAAGCACTCTCATTTAACGTCTCTTTAAACTCCTATAAACACTTATAAGTGCTTTTTCGTTAGTGAAGAACGACAAACTTATTTTCATGGGGAGCTTTAGGGCCAGCCCAAGGCAAGGTGGCACCTAAACCCTAAAGCTAGGTGATGTTTCAAAGTAAACAAATCATGGGAGGAGCCCTTGTATGTGCAATTTTGTTACGTATCAAAATAATTGTGCAGCGACAAAATTAGTGGGCTGTGTAGGGGGTGAGTGAGGTGGCCTTACCCTTGGGCCGGTCCGAGAAGCTCCTGTATGTCTCAAAGTAATTCAAACTGAGTTTAAGTCATTTCTGATTTGAACAAAACTTTCTGAATTTGAAACCATTGCTTTAATTTCTGAGAAGCTCCCATATTCCTCAAACAATTCAAAACTAATTGAAACCATTGTTTTTAATTCAACTGATTTCTTTTATGCCATTGAAGACGAACTGCATATAGTTAATCACGAGGAAAATTTCCCATATGGGTACTGGCAGTCTGGCACACATCGATGCACACTCTCATACTTCAACAAGCATGATGCTTTGATTAAAAGCATTGATTCACTTATGAGACACAAATTTAGTAGTTAAATACACCATTTATCATTTATATCAAACATGTTTTTGACTTCATATATAAGGTAACTTTTTGATTCTTGCTTGGTATTTTCTTGTTTTTGTAGCAATTGTGAAACACTTTGATATAGAGCATAATATCAATGCATGATATTTAATTTGTTTCACCCTTTTTTCCCTTTTGGTCTTCATGTAAACAGGGTTTACTGACTTGTCACCAATGCTCTGGAGATTGCGTTATATGGGAAGAATCTATTGACGAACAACCATGGGAAACAGCCCGTTCCATGTAATGTTTCATAAATAAGTTGTGTTTCTTTACCGATCTGATTTTCTGTTAACTCCTTATCAATGTTTGTTAAGAAATTTTACATTACACATTTGCAAACCTTTTCAAACTTTAGCTATCACAAGCGCTTCACATCCTAAGATGACCACTTGAATATTGTGTCATAATATCCTCTTCTATGCCATTGTCCATGCTTTTTGTCTTTAGTTTTCCCCCTCTATCAGACCATTATTGTCTAAAATGTTCCTACAAAAATTGTTTCCAAAACAGACCAGATAGTTATGTATAATATTCTTTTTCAGATTATCAAAAGAGATCAATTCTTACTCCTTGATATCTAGAATACAAACACAAAAAACTTAACTGGCGGTTTTATATTCAGAAGGTTTTGTTTGGTTTTTTCTTTGTTTTACCGTTATGTGATATGGTTTATTATATTGTCATCTTCTTGTCATGGTGTGCTGTTGAACTGCTATAAATTGGTGGTGTACTCTGCATTGGTGCACTTGTGCTGTATTAAATGTTTAAAAAGCTGAAAATAATCAATGTCGTAGTTTTAAATTATTAATCATATCAATATCATCATCATCACCGACGTCGTCTTGTTGTCATCATCATTTTCATAGTTATATTGTTAAAAGGGAGGTGCAAGCAGCTGGGTTCTGGTTCTTCTTTTTATTGCATTTATTCTTGCCATTCCGTACAACTGACGTGGAGTTATACCTATGTGAATTCGGCATTATGATGTCCTAAAATTTCTATATTATGGTAGTTAATATGCTTGTTAAATATAGAAGTTTTATGTGTTGTTTATTTTAATTCAAGACTCTGAATTATATGCAAAATGGTTTTATTTCTTCATAGGTTTTACGGTTTTAATTTTTCTTAGATCCCCACTCAAAGTGAAGGAAGATGATGAAGTTGACAAATTGGACATAAAGTTAGATGTGAAGAAAAAATCCAAGCGTGTTTACCAGTCACCAACTCCTGAAGTCGGATTAAAGATTAGTCGTTCATTAAAAGTTAGTTGGCTGCTTACCCTTAATAGCCTTCTTTTGGATACAAATTGTTAAAAGGCATATCATATTAGGTTAGAAATTTTAATAAAGTTCATACACCATTTTCTCTTTCCTTTTGTTTACTAGTGTATTAATATTTAATATGATGAACTAAAGAATAGGATTTATAAGATGTTGCTAAGGTTGCAAATGTGAATGTCTTTGTTTAGTTGAATGATTGCAGAGTCTCAATGCCAAAACTGGTCTATTTAGCAAACGAATGAAGATCATCCACCAGGATCCCATGCTTCAAGCACAGAGAGTGGCTGCTATTAAGGTTTAAAATGCCATAACTTTTATTTCATTTGAAAGTTAAGATATTTTTTGATGCATTGGAAATTATAGTCGACTTGATTTGATCTATGAGTAAAATTTATTAAAGAAAACAAGACTCCAAAATAATTGTTTTATGTGTTTATTTTTACTGTGGCATGCAGTATAGACACTCATTTTGGTCATCCAAAGATACAATGTAGGGTGTGTTTGGTAGAAGAGAGAAAGAGAGAAGAGAATGTGATTTTCTATTGTTTGGTTTAGGCCAGAAATAGGATAGAGAGAAAGAGAGAGGTTTGATTTAGTACTATTTTATATTAAGAGTGTGTTTGGTTGAAGAGAAAGATGGAAGAGAGGGAAAGGGAAGAGAGAAAGAGAGAAGAGAGTGTGTCAAACAATAGAAAGAGGGAAGAGAGAATCTCTTCTACCAAACACACCCATGGTTATATAAATATATTAAATTGGTCCTCCAAAGACATATGCGATGTCAACTTTCTTTAAATGCCACATTCTTGCCTTCATTTTGGTACTAGAAGGAAGAAACTGACATGACATTAATCATTATTGAAAGACCAATTTGATACATTGATAAACCAATATGGAATGCTATAATTCTATTCAATTAGACTAGGGAATAAGACATCTTCTGAAGCCTGAGCATTTACCTTTTCTATTTTGCACATGTTTTATGAATACTAATTTTGATCTGTGTAGCACTGACACTTTCAGTTGAAGACCTGTCCGGAGTCTAACACGTGTGTCAGACACCGACACTTCAATTATTTGTATTTTTTAAATTAAAACCGGTGTCTACGTGTCTGTGTGTGTTGTGTCTGTTGAAGCATTAGATTTTTGACAAATTGAAAATTCTGGACAATGAACATTTGCTTTGATGTATGCAGAAAGTCAAGAGAACAGCTGCAGCAAGAAAGCATGCTTCCAAAACTATGAAAACTTTCTTTAGCGATCCAATAAACCGTCAGAAAAGGAGCATTGCAATGAAAGGTCATTTTTATACCCTTGCACCCATGACTTTGTTTCTACTAGGCATGGTTGTTCTTCAGAAAGACTCATTAGCATTTTTTTCATCCCACTTTTATGCAGGTGTGAAATTCTACTGCCAAAACTGTGGACGCGAAGGGCATAGGAGACACTACTGTCCTGAACTCAAGGATAGTTCGTTTGATAAGCGGTTCACTTGTGGGCTATGTGGTGAAAAAGGTCATAACAGAAGAACATGTAGCAAGTTAAGGATAAGTCATAGTAATGGGAAGGTAATAAAACACCGTCGATGTAAAATATGTCGACAATATGGCCACAACCGCAAGACATGCCCTCAAGTTGTTTCCAATACAGGAAAGGACATCGCATCTCGAAGAACATATAAGTGTCGTTTGTGCCAAGAAAACGGACACAATGTTAGGACATGTCCTAGTAGAGAAGTTGTTTCTGAACTTTCTCAAGAGTAATAATCTTACTATTGAGGACAGTAGTAAGAATTGGAGAAGATTTATATTTTTTTGCTCACTCTTATGTATCTGCAGCAAGACCTCAATTGAGTAATGAATGTCTAATAGCCAAGACTTGACAGAATTCAGATTGGTTTAAGGTTGGTTGCTGGATGGGACAAAATGCAGACTTCTGGGAACAATCGACTGTTAATCAATGTATGTCTTTCACATGTCTTTCAAATCAACGTTAATTATTTACTTTTCTTTTATTCAATTAAAGAGAACTTTTACTTTCCTTAATTTTGTACTCTAACAATGCATTAAATTTGAACTGAATCATAGATTTAAAATTTATGCATCATTAATTTTTAGAATGTTTCACATTTGCATATCCAATGATGTGATTGCACAGTTTGCACTATCTTAATGAATTTGATACCTGATGTAACTGTTAATTGAGAATTTATATTTATTAAATGATGCATCTAAAATAAGACCCCATAATACTGTGGTATGCATCAATATGGAACTCTAAACATCAAAGTAATGCTGTGAATCACAGACACTTCTTGAGAGTGCCGTGTTAGAGTTGGATACCACACTCATTGGACACTGACACGACACGTTTCAGACACCCTTCTATGTGTCGGATTTTAAAAAATTATTATTTTGACTTGGAAACTTCTTAAAAACCGTTTGGACACCTTTCAGACACTTCTATCATAATTTTATTTTTAAAAAATCAACTTGAAATTTTTAAGTTTTTTTTTACTTATTCATAGGATATAAAACTTTTTATCATCAACAAACCAATAAAACTTATCAACTATGTTTTTAAATATATAATAGATAAAATTCAATTCTCAATTTAGTTTTTTGTTATTTTAATAATTTTTATACTTATAAACTTTGTTTTTATACTTCTCTTGATTTAGTTATCAACTTTGATTTTTTAAATATATGCGGTGCCCCAATGTCTTATATTTTAGACATTAGCGGTGTCTCAGTGTCTGTGTCTATGTCGTATCCGGTGCCCGTGTCGAAGTTGATGTTTCATAGAAGTAATGTGTACTTGACATTCTTTATTTATGAGCAAAGAAGGTTGCAGAGCCAGTGTTCACATCATTACAATTATTTGACATACATGACTCCTATGCTAGGAATATTTTCTTAATAGCAAAGAAAAATAACAAAAGTAATCAGTTAGACAAGTTGAAAGAACCATTCCACAAGGATTGCACATTTCCATGATATATAGGCAAGGACCTCTCTTCTGATGACTCCAAGTTAGGTAATCTGTTGATATTGGTAGGACACAAGAAAGTGTTACTAGTTTTGTCATTACCAAAAATCCCTCCAATCCCCTCACTGCTATCATGGGGATATTTAAGTTCAACTTCTTCTGTATCTTCATTAGAAGAATTCAGATTTCTCTGCATTAGTTCTCTAAACACTGATGATTTTAGGAGAAGTCCTAATGCTGTTGGGGAAGATGATTTATTGGTAGGACTCAAAGGGGTCAAACACTTGGAAAAGTCTTGCTTCTTGGTAGTGTCTAATTCACTTAAGGGAAATGGATTGATGTTGTTGGAGTTTGGTACCTCAAGTTTTCTTCCTCTTTGGATGGAATTTGAGGTTGTAAAAGGTTGAGGGTCTGTGTTTAGCTTTTGCTCTTGAGAAGGAGTAGAATGTGGTCCTGGTCTTAACCATCTGATGTAGCTGCTTAAATCAAAGTTTGTCACTGCATTTATGCCTCTGTATTCAATTGCTGCAATATCGTATGCGCGAGCTGCCTCTTCTTGTGTACCTTTATAGAGGAAAACAATGAGCTTATATATAAGATAGTAGTTCTAGACTTTAAGGGTCTGCTTGGAAGTTTAGAGGGAAAGATCCTAGACTCGTTCATTTTTTGAATTTGTCCAATTTAGGGGAACTCAACAATGAACTAGGAGGGGAATTTGAAGGGTAATTTTTGCTCCATATTACTAATAAATTAGAGGTTATAAGTCATTTCCTCCTTTCCATACTCTCAAACAGACATTAAAATACTAGGTCAACAAGTCCAACTGGTTAGCCTAATATCAAGTTCAATTCCTTTTGGCCATTGTTTTCCAAGAGTTCTTGAAAAGAAACAAAGGGATTAATTTAAGGACATTGGAAACTCACTGTAAGTCCCAAGGTAGAGGTACTTGTTACCAAACACTCTCCCAATCCTTGCTTCCCATCTTCCATTGTGATGGTGTCTGCAGTTAGTTTTCATACACAAAACTATACATTAAGTTTTCTTTTCTTTGTTGACACAAGGTAGAGTTTGATTGCATAGGTTAGAAAATATTTCACCTTGCTACTCCTCTATATTTTGATACACCTCTGGAAAACCCACTGCTCCTCCTATAATAAAAAACAGAAAAAGATATAAAACTTGAAAAATATCAAGATGTCTTAATGGCAGTTTTTCTTCAGGAAATGTGATTACCTTCTCAATGAAGCAAGATACTCTTCTTTGGTCATGGTGTTCATTATCTCAATTTCTTTCTCATAATCAGGTACCTGTAAAAGTATGAGTGTATGAGTAAGAATATCAATGAGTTAGTACTTAGTACTCATCAAAAATAAAACTTCTGCAGTTCAAGAGTGACATACAGGGAAATTTGTGAAAGTTGATGTTCCCCAGTACTTGAGTGCAGCCAAATCATAAGCTCTAGCAGCAGCTTCTTCATCATTATAAGCACCTGACAAGAGTGAATCCCAAAATGTCAATTTATAAATCTATCTTGTTATTAAGAGAACAAACTGTTGGAATCAAACAGTTGAAATACTTACCCAAATATACTGCTCCATATCAGCAAAGCAGCAAATCCACATTCATTAACAGAATCACAATGCAATGAACAAGTTGTTAGCAATCAAAAACAAATTATAACAAGAATAATAGCCAATGAAAGTGAGGCAAATGAAGTGTTCAAAATCTACCTTGCTTTCCTTTTTTCTTCTGAGTTGGATTCCATGTCCCTTTATCCCATAAATGGGCTTCATATCTTCCAGTCCACCTATGTCTGCTTCACAGAAAGATATATCATTAGCTTCATATCATAAAGCAGCTACCAACAACTAGGTTTTAAAAAAGCATCTGCAACCACGACCTAGACCGCAACATCATTGTTTATTAATGTCACTGTGACCGCAATGCCATCGCAATTTAGACCAAATTGGCTGCATTGGACCACAATTGTTTACATTATCAACTCTTGCTAGAGGTGTCAATTTTGACCCAGCCCAATGGGCAGACCTGAGGGCTCATTGTTATGAGCTAGGTTGGGCTAAAAAGCGGAAGCCTAGAAAGAACCGAAACATTTTGGCCCAGCCCAGCTGGTCATGGGCCTACTCTTTTGAATATTTTCGTGCCTTCCTTTTTTAAAAAGTGGACTGGGCGAGCCGGCTCGCTAGCCAAGTATTTTGGGCTGGACTGAGCTACAAAAAACATAGACCAGTAGATAACTAGGCTGATGCAGATCAGCTCGCTTTTGCACTTTGGGCCATCGGGCTTGGTGGCCTGGTGGCCCATTTTGACTGCTCTAAGTATCCCAAGCGACCGTAGTTTTAAAACCTTTAAAAAAATCAACAGAACAATATGTTTATGAACATCACATGCCTGCTAACACCCCTGAACCTTGAGCTTCTCTTTACAGTGGTGGCAGTTGGTTGGCTACTTAGTTGCTGCTGTTCTTCTGACTGTTCACCTTGTTGTTGGACTGCTACAGATGAATCTCTCCGCCGCCTTTTGACACACTTAGTAGTGGCAGCAACTTCACCATCACCATCCAACATGAGTAATCTGTGCTTTCTAGTTGGGCTTAGTTCAGACTTTACTAGTGCAAACTCCATGATTACTCTTCCTATTTTCAGAAGCCAAAGCCAATAGACAACACAGCAAATATTCACTTAGAAAAATATATGTATATGATTCAAGCTGTGACTTCACTTTTATAAGCTAGCAAAAAAGTTGTTTCATGCTTATGTTGTCCTTTTTATGTTTTGTTTTCTGGAAAAAGAAACAGAAATGTCGATAATAACATTACTATAAAACAAATTCATTTTTGCCAACAGCACAATAAGCCAATATCCTGCAGCTATTTAATAGCTTTTTTATTATTTTTAGATATAAAAAGTGTTATCCAATTCAATGTAAGACAATGTTTTTATGAGAAGAATCCAAAACATTGCCTTGATATAATCAAAGTCTACAAAAGTTTTATTATGTTTTTAAGTTGGTCACTTGCATGCATTATAAAAGTGAGACCAAGCATTACTCCCTCCGTATCAAAATAATTGTCGTTTAAGGTTTATTAGATATATAGTTAGTTAGAAGTTAGAGAGATAGTTAGTTGGTAGTTACAAATGAGTTTGTTAGATAGTTGTTACTAATTAGTGAGTTAGTTAGTAGCTAGTTTTATGCCTTTATAAAGAGGCTTCATGTAATCATTTCATACAACCCTTATCATTTTATATCAATTCATTTTGATGAATATTTGATCTCTTAATCTTTTCTCTTTTATCTTCAATGGATGCCATATTATTCAATATGGTATCAGAGCACACATGGTATCCACCTTGAATCTGAATTCCACTGTAGGTTCTTTTTTCGTTTTATTAGTTTTCTTTCCATTCATTTCCTTTTCCGATTTATTCTTTCTTCCATTTGCATCACTTTTTTGCTTCCGTTTCTTGATTTGTTCATCAATGAGAAACAGTTTCTTTACATTCTTTCCCTCTTTGTTCATGGCGTTTGAAACCAATATTTCGCAATTCACCATTCAGTTTGCATTTTTTGTTCTGTGATTCAAGTTCTGATTTTTCATTTCATGATTTGCCTTTGATTCCTTATTTGCGACTTTCGTTTTTTGATATCGCAATTTTCCTTGATCGCTCTTTTGCGTTTTGCAATTTTAGAGTTTGTGATTCTCCATTGCGTTTGTATTTTCGATTTCGCATTTTGTGCTCTTAGTTGCATTTCACTTTTCTGATCTTGTTGATCGTTCTTGATTCCGATTTCATCATTCTTAGTTATTCTTGGGTTTTCCCCAATTTGATTTCGGAAATTCGTTTTTGTTAGGGTTTTCACTTTCTTTTCCCCAATTCTTGATAGTTCGTTTTCGGAAATTTGGGAATTTGTGATCTCTAACTTCTAACTTTCTTTTCCCCAATTCTCTGACTTTCGATGTGCGTTGCGTTCTTTCTTCATCACGTTTGCGTGTTCCGCAATTCCGCACATCGCATTTTTGGTGTTCTTTCAATTACATCATTCCTCTGTTTTTGCGTTTCCCAAAATTTTGATTTCGCAAATTCTTTGAATCAAATTTGATTCAGTCATTCACTTTTCAATCAGAATTGCGTTTTTCTCCTTCCTCTCGCTTTTATGAGAGTGTCAGTTTCTGCAACTTGCTTTCGTTTGTTTCGTTTCTGATTCGTTTGACACAAATTGTTTGTCAGTATCAGTAATCGTCGTCTCCGTTTGCAATTCTTGCATATCAGTTTTGCGATTTCGCTTCATTGTCCTCCTTTCATTTTGATTTTCGATGATTGTGATCTGAAGCGGAGTTCTAATTTCATTTTGGATCGAGTTTCGATTTCGTTTTCGATCTTTCTCTCTTTTCTTACGACCTTTCATTTTGGTCAGCGCTGCCTCTTTCATCACCATAGCATCTTGGGTGAATATTAATTAGCCGTGGATTGTTTTCTTCGTGAATGATGTGTGGTAGTTTTACCCTTGTGGTAGTTACAAGGTTTGGATTCCAAGAAGTGTTTGATTTGGGGTATTTTCATCCTCAAAAATTTCTGGATTGATTTCTTTCATCTTCAAAAGGTGATTGTAGCTGAATTGTTCCCTTGAATTCAAGGGATGACATGCTTGATGAACAAGATGATGAAGTCATTAAAGTTCAACAGAGACAACATATCTGGAGTTTAAAAGTTCAAGGCTCACAGTAGTTGATTAACTATGAATCATTGTAATTTTCCTTTGTTTTGATGTATCTTTCTATTGTTCATGTCAAGCTAGAAGTGTTGTGAACAACTTCTAGCTTGCGGGGGACTATTAGATATATAGTTAGAAGTTAGAGAGATAGTTAGTTGGTAGTTACAAATGAGTTTGTTAGATAGTTGTTATTAATTAGTGAGTTAGTTAGTAGCTAGTTTTATGCCTATATAAAGAGGCTTCATGTAATCATTTCTTTAGAGAAATAGTTAGTTGGTAGTTACAAATGGGTTTGTTAGATAGTTGTTATTAATTAGTGAGTTAGTTAGTAGCTAGTTTTATGCCTATATAAAGAGGCTTCATGTAATCATTTCTTTTTTTTGGTATCGAACCCTCGCGGGCGACCCACGCAGTGTCCCAACGCGGTCAACGAAGGACTAATCTGCGCTCGCTACTTGGGGCTCTTAATCATTTCGCTGGCCAACACCCTATTTGACGTAGGCGGGAATCGAACCCGGGAGCAAACCGGATCGACCCCCACCACGTCCCAGCACACAACTCTTCTCATTTTATATCAATTCCATTTGATGAATATTTGATCTCTTAATTAGTAACAAACTCATTTGTAACTACCAACTAACTATCTCTCTAACTTCTAACTAACTATATATCTAATAAGGTTTTTACACACATATTAAGAAATGCAATGATTAGAAGAAAGAGAATAAATATTTTACCAAATTATCATTATCAACTATTGGTGTCTTTTCCACTATCATTAATGCAAAGTAGGAGTAGCATTTTGGAAGTAGTGTATATAAAGGGTACAATTGGAAAGAATTAATTAATATTGCATTGGAAATCGAAAGCGATATTCATTTTGGAACATATTTTTTTTGGCCAAAGTGACCATTATTTTGAAACGGAGGGAGTACTATGCTGGGATATTACCATTTAATTCATAGATGATTAAGATTCTCTCTTGAACTAATGTGAGAAAGAATTTACTAAAATAACCGTGCTACCCATTTTGCCTAATTAGGAATCAACAAAATGGGAAGCGATTCACCTTCTTTTGGCATGAATAAAGTGTTTTGAATAACAGAGAATGCTTGTATAAGATGGCATGAGTCTCATTCCTCTTAATCAGATGTCTTGAGTCTGAGGTTGATGTGTCGCAACGGCTTATGAACACTCGGTTGCCGGATTCGACCCCCTTGAGTGTCGAGCCTTGGTTTTCCCATTTGTGTGTATTAGGTCCCGGCGCTTGGCAATTCGACCATCAAACCAAAAAAAGAAAAGATGGCTTGAGTTTGAGTTTGTAACGACGTTAAAACTCTTCAAAGAGAGTTTTGTCGTTCACTGTGGTCCTATCCAACTATAAGTGGTTGCTCACTTGGCACCATCTGGCTAATGGATGTTGGGAGTCAAGTTAGTAAGGATGCAGTTCATATATCACAAATAGATGAGTTCGAATCACAATGCTAGTTTGTGTACACATTGATGAGTAATTTGTAAGTATCTCTGTAACCAGTTTTTTGAGTCTTGGAGCCTATCCCAACCAAAAATTAGGGTAAAATAGTAAAAATTAATTCTCAAATTGAAAAGGAAAAAACAGTTGTTCTTCAACTTATTCTCTTAATTGTTATATTCACAATTGAAAAGAAACAATCTTACATCTTTAAAAAAGGTAGAAAATTAATTCCTAAATTGAAAAGGAAAAAATAATTATTCTTCAGCTTGTTCTTTAAATGGTTGTTAACAACGAAACGCAGTTTAGTTGGTAAGTTATTAGTTTCTCCCACGCCTAAAATCATAAGGAGGGAAGTGGGAACACTAATAATCCCTTTAAAATATAAAATAGTAATATTAGTAAAAATTAGTTATTTTTTTGACCATCAATAGTAAAAATTAGTTATTTGATGTTGATGTTATTATATATTAAATTTCCGCCACTAGCATAATATTCTGGTTCCGTGTGTATGTAACTTTTGAGTGTGGGAGATTATGTAAAACATATATGAGACAAATAATGGGCGTGGCATGTTGTGAATAATGAGTCCAAATATCCCATTTAGCATTATTGGTTTAAGGGGATAACCATGTTACAACAATTATGTCGTTTGTGCTAATAATGTGCAAAACATTATGTGTCGATAACGAACATAGTTAAGTAAATGCCTTGCAAATGTCGTCAATAATTATAAAGAGTGCAATTTTTTTGACACAATAAAGAGTGCAATTATAAGTTGCCTGGTAGTCGTCCCTCACTGTTGATTACCTTGGTAATTTCAGCGACATGAGGACGCCGACTCCTTATCCCGAACTTAGGTGTGAGCAGTAGTAGGGTGTATGTGTGACGTTTATTTACCATTTCATCTAAGTAAATAAAAAAAACAAGTTGCCTAATAGTCAGTTTGTGTAAAAATTCCAACCAACACGTCTTACTGGATTGTATGGCACACAACATGACATAATAGAGTTCACTCCCTCTGCAGAGTGTTATATGGAAATATGTGTGAGGTAAAGAAAATATGAAAGTAATTTTCATTTTTCAATGTTACTTTTAACTATCAATTATAAGAGAAAAAGGAAGGGAATTACATATCTCTATTAGATAAAATAAATAAAATCAAGAAATAATCGAAGCGAGATGTTTCAGGTGCGGTGAGGAGACTTCTGAGGAGTGACGCTCAGAATTCTACTTAAGGGCAATAAAGTCATCCCACTTCTTTGGTTTAATTAGCTGTAGCTCTCTTGGGCCGAGTTTTAGCGCCACTCGGCTCGTTGTTGTCTTGTAGCAACTTGACAGCTAGGTCTAGGGTCTTCTACATGGGCTTTGCTCATAACATGATTTGTATTGTTTTTTCTATAATTTTTTTTAAACAAAATAAATGGAAACTAAAATAAAATTGACAAAAACAGTCCAAGATATTTAAAAGAATTGAAAACAAAAATATTCTTGGTATTTCTTGATTTGTACTATTCTTTTCCAATAGGAAAACTTGAGGAAAAGTAACATCAAGAAAAACTATTGGATAATCAAAAAACCGTGTTGCTATTCTCCCTCTTTTGCCATGCCACAAACAACTGAGTATTTTTTTTATATTATAAGGAATACTCCAACCTGTTACAGAAAATCCTTGTGAACTGACAAGTTAACAAGGTTTACCAACACGACATTTTAGGTTTCCAGAAAAACGTGTAAGCCTTCCAACATAAGTTCCAGGCTTAGCAGTGATCATATCTTTCCTTGAAAATGGTCTATTTTTAAGATCAGGTCCAGAATTAACAAAATAAGCTCCATTCAAAAACACATCATTAATTGATCTCCATTGCCAACCTGCCCAATCTTTCTCTGCTGTGTATTCCCTCTTTGTTACTTCCTTACGATTCATCAAATCCTTGCCTACCATATAATTTTCTGGGGCTATATATCTGTTACCCTCACTTATAATTGTGGGGTTTTTGCTTCCACCAATGGCATACATTTCCCAATGAGTATAGTCATTGTTAACTGCATGGATGAAACCAAATCTGCACCTAGGCATTCTTTGGACTAGTCTTTTTCCAAAGTGGTTGAATGCTAATGTGATTTGCATTATCTTATCATCAGTGTAACTGTCACTAGCACCAAAAAGCATCACCTGCGTATATTTAACCAAAATTAAGAGAAGGCATTTTAATTAAATTTCTTACATGAGTACAATCAATCAACAACTCAAAATACAATAAAATTATACTCTTCTTGGTCTTTTTAGAACTCACTAAGACAAAAAAAATATTAATATCATTTGATTATGACAAAAGAGTGTACCTTATATATTTTTATATAAAACCATCAAAACTTTGTACCAAAAAAATCAAAACTAGGGTTGATGTTATTTTAAGGTTTTGAAGGGTGGAAGAAATGATTTACCTCATTGTGGTCAGTGAAATGGTTGTTGGAGATAGTAATAGCAGTTGATCCCATGATGGCATCAATCAAACCATCAGTGCAATTTCTCATTGAAACATGGTCAATCCAAACATTGCTAGCACCAAAGATGGAAATACCATCACCATCACTCCTAGTCCGAAAACCATAATGTGTCTCAGAATCTCTAATGTTTCCACCATCACGAACCTTAATGTTGTAGATCTTAATCCCATGGATGATGATGTTCTTAACAAATTGGATAGTAATACCAGCACCATTGGCAATGTATACTTCAACTCCTCTACCATCAATTGTCTTGTCACCAGCCATGATGAGCTCTTGTTTTAGGGTGATGACCATGCTGCAAGGAGAAAGGAGAAAATTAATATTAATATTGAGGGTTAAGTTACTTAAAATCTATTACATCAAATCAAGACTACGTTAAGAAAGACTTTCGATTAGGTGCAGTTTGAATTTGTGTGAAGTCAGCAAGTTCGGAGCCATTCGATTAAGATCAGACAGTCTAGATTTTAAGAACAATTTTGAATTTTTGTTTAGTATAAAATCCGAATTTGTTATCTGGACCGTCTGATCAACATCAGACGATTCCGAGCTTCTTATTGCATGCAGTCCCGACTGCATACAAATTGGATCGTTACAAGGTGATCCACAAGGATTTAGGGACCATTTGAAATAAGCTAATAGCAAACACGACACTACCTGCGAGCAAAGGTGATCCACAAGGGACCGTTTCTTGTGACCGCATGGCGAATGGTTCCCGGTTTTGGGTTCATCATGTCATCATCTGAAGGATCAGTGACCACGTAGAATGGACCACCTTGTCCACCACGAGTGTTTCTTCCAAATCCTTGCACACAATCTGCAAGCTTCTGGCGGTTGTTTGCCCAGTTGGGGTCACACCTCCAACACCTATCAATTGGGTTTGTGGACATGCATTTACCTCCTTTTGCTCCCCTCAAGTTCCTTCCATGCTTCCCAGCTATGATTCTGTTTGTCAAAAAAAAGTTAACAAATGAAGTTAGATTGTCCCAAGATTTTATGCACACACAATCGACATATCAAATAACGTAATAGTATTTGGTAAATATTAGGGAAGACAATGCGAGTTAGCCCGCCACCCTGAACCCTACTACAAGTTGATCTATTTCTGCTCTTAAAAATAAAAGTTGACTTATTTTTGCTTATATTATGTACCGGAGGAAATATATATATATATATATATATATATATATATATATATATATATATTTATTGTATATGAAATAATTGAATGTGTTATGAACATGATATGGAATGGTATATAAGAATGCTTACTCGGTAACTTTAGCAGTTAGGTTGCCAGAAACTGCAAATGGGTCGGGAAAATAAGCTGCCTGATTGAATTGTTTAGCAACTCTCGCCCTTTCCTGCCAATAAGAATCAAACTCATTGGAATGTTCAAGCCAATACTCTTCATTCTCTAATGGATTTGCTTTAAGGGAAGGAATTGTGACTGCTAAACAAAGTAAAAGAAGGAAAACATCAACTTTTGCCATTTTTGGGTTCTTTGACTATTGTTGGCCAAAGTAACCCTAAGGCCAACAAAATTGAAAGAAAGAAAGAACCCTCGGTATTGGGGAGGAAAATAAAATGGCCCCAAGAGGTACTTTCTCATTGAAACATTGGTATTTATATGCAAAAACCAAATGCAATTTTTGGTCATGTTGGAGAAATACATGGCTACAACAACGGAATTCCTTTGTCAAATTAAATTAATGGCCATTTCTTTAAGTCAAACTTGTAGTGGCATTCATTTCACTCACAAGTTCTATTCATAGGAAATTAGCATTATAATTGCAATTTCCTCTAATTCTGGTTCTAGCAATTTTTTTTAGCAATTAAAGGCAGTGGATCATCTTGCTTACAGAATCTATATATATATATATAACATTTGAGAATGACTTGTCATAAATGCTATTCCAAGTGTCAACTTATGGATTGCTTAGCATTAATGATATTTTTATTTGTTTTTATTTTTAATTGCTTTCATGTAATAAATATTGATATTGATGAGCTTACAATAAGTATGAATTTAAATTAGGAAATCTATTAACATCTATATCTATCTAAATTGTAAATATTTATAAAAACTAAAAATTGTACTAAATAAAATAATAGTAAGTTTAAATTAATAATGTTAAAAATATCTACTAAACCTCAGCTATGAACTCAATTAGGAGAAATATGTAGTATATTAAAAAAACTTCTTAAGTGGAACAAATATTAGCAAAATTAATTAAAACCTAAATCATAAAAATTTAAAATTTTGAAAGGAATTTATTAAACTTTTCCAAAATATAACAATGTTAACATTTACTATATATTAATTTTTACAGTTACTGTATTGTTGTTGTATGTACTAAGTAAAAAAATAAAGAATTAAAGGAACTTAATATTAATGAATGGCTTGAAAATTCCACTTAAGAGGAGATGCTATGTGGAGTTATCTGTGAGTATGACATTGTAAAGCCTTAATTATTTTAATGTAGTATATGATATAATAGATACCATGAGAGATAGATATATCTTAATTTTACAAAAATATGTTAACATCATAATGTAAATACTTATAATACATATGAATGAAAAAATTGATTTAAGAATCTATTATTAATATATTAGTCATAAAAATAAATATTAATATTTTAAAAATTCACTAATGTTTAAATTATGGAGTAAAAAGTTTTAGAAGAAAAAGAATGAGGATTAAACTCCAAATATATTAGTATCTAAATAAATAATAATTAGTATTTTAATAGAAACTATACTTTCAAATTATACAAATATTTGAAGTTTTGAACCAAACGTCATACAAATATGTTGATGTTAACACTTTAAATTTAAAATTCAAAAATTTATTACATTTATATAATCTATACAATTAAAGTTTTTAATTTGTTTATTTTACAAAATAAATAGATGCCGTCTTGGAAGAATACAAAAAAGTAAGGTATATCGAAACAAATGTGTATATTCAATTTGCAAACATTTATTTTCAAGGCATGCAATCGGATATATGACACTAAAAAATACCGTCATTGGTGGAAGCTTTCAAGTTGAAAAAAATAATGAACAAGTTACTCCGGTACCGAACAAGTTCCTTTCCTCGCGGAACACTCCAGCTCAAGGATTCATCCCGTACTCCGGTACCGAACAAGTTACTAACAATTAATATTAAAAATTACTTAATAGATATTTTTGACAAGATTATTGATAATAGAAATGATCAATAAATTTCTAGCAATGGGGGCAAAAAGTATTGCCTACTAATTACTATTTGTGTGGGTTCTTTTCTATAACTACTATTAATATGGGTTAAATAAATAAACTCATGGGGAAAAAATGAGACCATACCAAAGTTAACTTCTATAAATTACAAAATTAAAAGGGTAAAGTTTGTACCAAATTTTTTTCTCTTTTATTTTAGTTTTTGCTGAGTGTATTATTTTTGTGCAGTATTCATCGGCTTTACGAGTGACTAATATACCAGAGAACTTGGCTGACCACGTGTATTCGACTTTGCTGGTCCTTGTGGTTCTCCCGTCGCAAAAGAGTTTTATTAATCTCATGTGAATTTCTACATTTATTTAAAAAATTATCTCACTTGAAATTGCCTAAATTTTAACGAGACAAAAACAAATTCTAAACAAAAATAATTATCTTGTCTGTGCATAATCAACTCACAAACAACGCATTGGTTACTATTCGAAATATCGTCACTACTGAATAATGTAGTATAGTCTTAAACAGCAAGCATTCATCCTTCAATCTTTTAGCAAAATCGACAATCGAAAATTTGCCTACCACCAAGAAAAGCCGATTGACAATTAGAAATAATAGTGGGTAGTACCCTCTTCACCCTACTAGCAAGAACCTTTGACCAAATCTTATAAAGGCTACCAATCAAGCTAATAGAACGAAAGTCACCCAAACCCTGGGGATTGTCCATTTTTGGGATAAGAGCAATGAAAGATGCCGAAATAGTTTTAGGAAGAAAAACATTTTCATGAAATTCATTGATGAGATCAACCACATCTTGTTTCAAGAACTCCCAACACATCTTGATAAATCTAAAATTGAAACCGTCCGGCCTCGGACTTTTGTCACCATCACACCCCCAAATCTCCGTCTTAATCACATCTTTGGTAAAAAGTTCAACCAAAAAATCAGAATCCGTGCATGATAATTGTTTGAAGGAGAGACCACCAAGAGTGGGACGAGAATAGTTACGCTCCACAAAACAATCCTTGAAATGCTTCATGACATTAGATTTAACCTCTGCCACCATCTCAATCATCTCACCATTATCTCTTATAATCACTATATTACACCTCCTTCTATATTTCAACAAAGAATGGAAATATTTACAATTCATACCCCCCTCCTTAATCCATCTCGCTCTAGATTTTTGACAAAACATAGCCTCCTTGAACCGAAGCTCTTTCCAGAAAGAAGCAGAGATTTCCTTGCTATTGAGAACTGCATCATTAGACCACCCATCACTGAGAACCAAATCTAAAGCATTCAAATCCTTGAGTAACCCATCAATACTCAAATCTAATCTCCCAAAAACATCTCTATTCCAATTTCTCAACTTCTCCTAAAGCATCTTGAATTTTTCTTTGACAACAAAGGCCTTCCTTCTTGATAAATTATGTAACATCCCTAGTTTCATTAATTTCGGTTTACGAAATTGACTAACGATTTATTATTCGATTAAATGATAAATCGAGCCATGGATGTGATTATGGTCGCGAAAGCAATTTATATACGTACATAATTGCTAGATCATATAGTTTAATTGCATAATTATTTGAACTAAGTAATTATGTGTGATTGTTTGGATAGAAATGAGAGTAGAGAACCAAGGGTAAATTGGTCTTTCCACCCCATTCTCCTTCAGCTCACATTAAAACCATATTTCTCTCTTTTCCCAATTGCTGAAATCAAAATCAGAATTTAAAAGAAAGAAAACAAGAAAGATAGGAGAGAGAGAGGGAGAGTTGGCGTGAGGGAGAGGGGGAAGAAGAAGACATTGCTCCCATCATTCTTCATGCATGTCTTTCATTCTAACACCATTGAATTCATCTCATCATTATCTATCTAATGATATCAATAACAGCACCTATATTATCTCCTTCCTCATTTCACCATTGTTGCCACTTCAAGCTCCAATTTAACTACAAAGGAGTTCAAGCACTTGCATGTGTTAATGGAGCTTGTGTCTAGCCATTATTCACCTCCATTCTTACTCATTTTCAATCCCTTTTCAATGATACTCAGTACCCATATAAATTCAAGATTCACACCCATTTTTTTCTTCACCATGAAATCGAGCTTGAGGAGAAAGGGAGAACTTTCATTGAAGTTTTCTCCTTTGGCCAAATTCTGAGTTGTTGAGTATTTTGGGGATTCCATTCAAGCCAAATCATGGAATTAGAAGGCATTCAAAGGGGTTTGTTCTGTTGGGAAGTCTTGAAGAGGTTCGAATTTCGTTGAAGTGTAGGAAGCCGTTACGAGGATAGTTCGCGTGTTACTCTTTTTCGTACATTGGGTGAAGTCTCGATCGTTTGCGTTTTCGTCATTCCGGGTGAGTTTTACTCACGTTTAGGTTTTTATATTTCGATTGTGATTGTTTGGATGTGCTGGTTGTGTGTGGTATTTTCATTTCGAAAGATTTAGAGTCAAAAACCGTAAATTTTTATAAACTACTGTTAAACCCGTATGACAGTACCTTTGGTAAATTGTTCGTAACTTTTGGTACAGATGTCATTTTGAGTTGGTTTTTGTTTCATTGGAAAATAGACATGATTCCTTACGAAATAGGAACTGGTTTCACTGAATTTCATTATGAATCGATGAATTAAATTGAGTTGCAAGTTGACCAAAAAGTGTTGTTTAATCTCTGTACCTCAGTGTCTTATTTTGAAAAACTGTACCAACTGGATGCTTATTTTAAAAAATAAAAATCATTTTCAGAAAGTAGACTAAGAGAGCTTTCCAATGAGTGGTCATTTGTACAAATCCGATGTCGTTTACTATTTTAAATAATTCGCCGAAGTAGATGTACTTGTGCAGAAAACTCTGCACCTAGGCTGTGTGTGCAATGTTTGAATTCGTCACTATATATTTTTTAGAACGAATTACTCGATGTTTTGTGTGTTGATTGACATTGATTGGATTGGATTGATTGGTGAATCGTTCAACTGATTGTTGTGGTTAGATTGTCTGTTTCGGTGTATGGTACGAGTCGGAAAAAGGAACGAAATCGATTCGGATTGGAAAGCGAAACAAAAACATTAAAATAGATAGCGCTTTTTTGAGAAAGCGCTACCAAAGGTCTGAAATAGATAGCGCTTATTCAAGGAAGCGGTGTCTAAAGTAGTGCATTAAAATAAAAAAAGGGATGCCTTGCATTGTTGGCGAAAATGTAGGAGTACGGGGTTCGAACCCCGCTCCGCCCTCTCCTCTAACTACTAACACACTAATTTCTAACCACTTTGCCTATCAAAAAAAAAAAACAAACATTACATCAAATTACAATAGTACTTTTGGCTCAAGGAGGTGGTTTTAACGAGGCCTCACCTCTATTATATGGGTTGGTACATCCTTTGTGCACCCTTTTATAAAATTTTGGTTATCTAAAAAAACAGTGGCCGGTAGCTTTGGCAGTGAACAATGATCTTCGTCATCAATGATCTTCCTCGACAATAAGAAGTATTACTTCCTTTTTCCCATCATCATTATTTCAAGCAATTCCTGAAATGTTGGACCAAGTGGTAAGGAAATTCACATATTGCTAAATAAAATGAGCAGAGATAGGATCGACTAGAAGGTGAGATAAACTAGCTTTCCTGTATCTTGCCACCTATGCATAAAACAATAAATCACTTTGGGATTAGTAAACATTTGTTGGACTTGAAGTACATCTTATTTATTCTTGGTTTTGGCATGAAGATATGGCAATCTCAGTACATGGTATTGAAATGAACATAAACAAGACACATGGTATATATATTCAAAATGGGGGAAACAACACATCTCAACCCTAATGAAAACAAGATTTATCACCGGAGAAAGAAAACATCGGTCAGTAACTAATAAAGGTTAACAATGGAATGCTTCAAATTCTTTTTTTTTGTTCTAATAGACGCGGTTTTCATTGATAATCAATGGGCCAAGCCCAAACCGGATACACAAGTCGCACAATTACAATTGAAACAACCCGGCCCAACCCGGAAAGAGAAACGGATGCAAATTAAAACAAAACAAACTTCTTACACGGAAATGGAAGCTAAACCAACTACACAATGATACCGCACTCCCAAATAAACCCTAATTCAGCAAAAACTTATCATCTTCATCAGGTTTCACCCACCACCATTAATTCGCAAAGCTTCCGAAAGAAGAAGATCTCGAATCAAAGGAGGAGGGTTGAGCGTCCAGTTCCGGGAAAGACTTTGCGAAGCTTGCACTTTTACCACTGAATCAACTACACTATTACCAGATTATGCACCCAGAGGAATCCTATCGAGGTAAAAGCTTCTCTCAACACCTTGATATCGTTCATTATCTGGTCAACCTCCTTTCCGATTCTATCTCCTCGACAAACTTCAATGAGAACAAGGCAGTCAGATTCAAAGGGCACACGAGGGATTCGAAGGCTGCGCGCAAGTTCCATGGCTTCTCTCAAAGTGAGAGCTTCAGCGATGATAGGTGATGATGCGAAGAAGAAAGAGGTACAACCAAAATTTAACCTTCCTGTATTGTCTCTTGCAACTATTCCGGAACAACCCCTACCAGTGCTCACTGTGAAGTGAGCATCTGAGTTAAATTTCACCACTTGATCTCTCGGAGGTCGCCAGTGCGTGATCTTGCTAAACACAGGGACTGAAGCTCCCAGAACTGGGTTACTTGGTGTTGACTCATGGTCATATGTATACCATTGCTCAGTTTTACAGTCATAATGCGAGTGTTTATGTGTTATTTTAGTTAATTTCCGTGGGAAATAACTTAGATTACAATTGATGTCATTAGGATTGATTTGTAAGTTGTTACCCTCTTTTCAAATGGTTGTAGTAAGACAAAATCTTCAATTTGATGTTTCGTTGGCTAGCGAACCAGACAGCTTGCCTAGCGATCAAGGCAAAAATATGCCCATCGCCTCGCGATGGACTGCAGATTTTAGTATTTAAGCCCAAAAATCAGAAAATTAGGGCACTTTTGGTCTTGGCTGCGAAAAAGAGGTTTGGAGCTGCGAAAAAGGAGAAGAATTGGAGCTTCTTTACACTTGGGAACAAGGAATTGAAGGATCCAATGCACTCATCTTTGTGTAACTTCTCTTTTATCTTATCTTTCAATACTTTGAACATGAGTAGCTAAATTTCTTATGGTTAGGAGGAGATGAATCTCTCCAAAACTATCATGTGATTCCATTGTTATGATCAATACAATTTAGTTATCCTTTTAAAAGTGCCTTTACCTCCGTTCTTATTGCTTTACAATAATTATTGTTGTTGTAATGAATTAGGGTTTACTTTCACCATTGGGAGATGGGTTATGTTTTCCAGAAATTGGGGTTTAAGGTCATGAGTGTGATGATTATAGGAATATGACGTTACTATCATGAATTCTGTTAATTCTTTGTGTTTAATGCTTTGTTTAGTGGTGATAAACTTAAGGAATTAGGGTTTCCCATTAGATAAAAGGGATTTTGAGGCAAGGGATTGTCCTCAATATTTAATAATTGAATTGAATCTTTTAATTGGGTAGTTAAATTGGAATTGATCAATGGTATAATGCATGATAGCCTAGGGGAGAGGATTCGATTACTAACCACTTTTACTCTCGCATTTTATTCTCACATTTAACCTTTTTCAGTTACTATCTATCACTCCTTATTTTGAACATTTTAGTAATTAATTAAGTTGATAATTAATCGCAATCCCTGAGTTCGACACTCGGTCTTACCGTTTTAATATTACTTGTAACGATTCAGTACACTTGCCGAAAAGCTAACACTTGGGGTGGGAGGGAGAAGGTATTTAGAACTATTGGCTTTGATTGTGAAAAGGACCTCAGCAGGGTTAGGGGATCTATCTTCAAAGATTTTTACATTTCTAGCTTTCCATATGAGCAGATAGGCCACCACAATATCTTTATCAGAACTCAAACACCATTGGAGGTCAACCAAATCATCCAATCAAGCAGAAAAACTTGTTATATTATTCTTTGTAGGAACAGGGCACAGTTGGAGTCCAAACCAATCTGGTGTTGTCCAAGGGCACAGGAATAGCAGATGCTCAATAGTCTCTTCTTCTTCCCCACAAACATGGCACTTAGGATCTGTGCCTATTCTTTTCTTCACTAGGTTCCTCTTCGTAGCTATAGCATTAAATTTCAATCTCCAAACAAAGTACTTGATTCTGTCAAGAATAACAGCTCCCCAGATGAGTTTCCATGATGCCTCAGAATGAGAATATGATGAAGAGTAAATAGGGAGAGATTGAGGTATATTCTCTATTAGGCAGTGATACCCTGATCTCAGAGTATAGACACCATCCACTGTTTGAGGCTGTTACCAAGTGGCTTCAGTCTCAAGAGGGGGGGTGAATTGGGATTTTTGAAAACTTTTCCCCTTTTTAACAACTTAGATTAATTTTCGCGCAGGTTTATGAAATGAACGAATTAGAATATAGAACAGAAAAGCACGCACAAGATTTATACTGGTTCGGTCACCTCCCAGTGACCTACGTCCAGTCCTCACAACTCTTTGTGAGATTTTCACTATCAAAACAAAGCTTTCAACCGGGTGCTTTAAAACCCTTACAAACACAGGCACTCTTCACCTAGGATACCCCACCGTGTGCAAGAGCCCTAAACAACAATTACAACAAGAGATACCCCACCCTTGTTACAATCAAAAACCCTAGAGAGATACCCCACTCTCTAGTACAACCAATTGACATACAAGAGATACCCCACCCTTGTTACAGTCAAAACCCTAGAGAGATTCCCCACTCTCTAGTAAAACCAAATAACAGTAATTAAACAAATTACAATAAACAGAAATACCTCTAAGAAGGCGAATACAACAACTTGAAGATTTTCCCAACCTAACCCTTGAGAGAGATCAGCTCAAAGTGATGAATAACGTGAAAGGAGAAGTGTGACAGTGAATGAGTTCACGTTCTGCGTTTTTAGAATTGTAGGTTGTTTTTTTTGATCGTAAAACCTAGGTATTATTTATAGAGTTTGTAAAAATATGACCGTTGAAGCAATTTATTTTATAAGTGAGTAATCAATTATCTTCTTTAAAAACATAGGATCTTAATCGATTGTGTGCTTCTAAAAACAAGTTGTGCTTCCAAAAAATAGGTTGAGAATCGATTGTGGGCTTTAAAGAAATAAGAAAGGAATCGATTTTGTGCTTTAAGAAATAAGAAGGGAATCGATTGTTTGCTTAAAAATAGGAAAGTCATAAATCGATTAGGAGCTTCCAAAGGACAAGCTCAAAATCGATTGTTAGCTTCAAATACCAAGTTAAAATCGATTATTGGCTTCAAAATCAAGTTGTTTTAAAACTATAAGTATATAATCGATTGCTTGCCTCCAAACAAAGTCCATAATCGATTTCTTGCTTCCAAAAACAAGTCAAGAATCGATTGCTAACATTCTTGCTTCCAAAAGCAAGTCAACAATCGATTGCTTGCTTCCAAAAGCAATGCAACAATCGATTGTGTGCTTGTTTATGAGTCCACAACAAGCTGACAATCCATTATGTGCTTCCTTTTTCTCATTTCTCATATAGTGATCGATTATATGCTTGTAATCATTTTTGTCTAACCTATTTAGCATGCTTTTATCAAGTGAAAACATATATATTAGGTTTGCTTGTGTGAGTGCTAGTGTGTTGATTGATTTGAGCCAATTCTCAAAAGCGGTTTACAATTCATTCCTAAGACATGACCCAACTTCCTAGCGACTACCCTTGACACAGACTTACTTCTTGGGTTGGTTGTGCCTTGGAGTTCCATTTGTCACTTTGTCTTAGATTACTTCATCATCAAAACTTTACCTGCAACACAAGATATCCACAGAGGCCAGATCTAGAAGCTATCCCCCTGATTCAGCTTACTAATTGGGGTCTTAATAGCATAAATTGCACAAGAAGGGGTTAGGCAGTCTGTAAGAGCACTCACATTCCAAGATAGAGAGTTTTGATCAATTAATTCACACACCTTTGAAGCATTGCAGCCCTCCTTAACTGTAGCAGACAGACCAAAAGTCAACCATTTATCCTCTATTATGTTGACCTTAGATTTAAAACCAATATTCCATCTCCCATGCTGTTTCAATAAATCCCTACCATGTAGAATACTTCTCCAAACACATGAAATACCAGTTCTAGGCTTAACCAACC
The DNA here is from genome assembly GCA_963573325.1 of Astragalus glycyphyllos. Lineage (NCBI taxonomy): Eukaryota > Viridiplantae > Streptophyta > Magnoliopsida > Fabales > Fabaceae > Astragalus > Astragalus glycyphyllos. Next base: position 24,138,607 of record OY754308.1, read on the forward strand.
AAAAATCATCTCTAGCACAATAAATGCCTCTAAGAATTCTAACCCAGTAATCATTAGGATTTTGTATGCACCTCCAGGCTTGCTTAGATAATAGAGAAGAATTCTGATAAGTAAAGTCCTTGAACCCCATTCCACCTTTATTTTTAGATAAACACATGAAATCCCATTTTTTCCAGTGAATACCACTAGATCTCACCTTAGAACTCCACCAAAAGTTAGCAACAACAGAGCATAAAGATTGACAGAAATTCTTAGGTAGCTTAACAATGGACATGACTTAGGATGGTATTGATTGAATCACAGATTTAATAAGAATTTCTTTCCCAGCTTGGGAAAGAAATTGTTCTTTCCACCCCTCTAACTTGGAGAAAACCCTTTCGTTTATCCATTGAAGAGCCTGCCCCTTTGCTAAGACCCATTCTGCTGGGATTCCTAGATATTTCCCAGGAGTAGTCCAGCAAGGAATGTGCAAAGCATCAGAGATAGCTGCTTTCTGCAAGGTTGAAACACTTTTGCCACAAATAATACCTGATTTCTGAAGATTAATTTTTTGACCTGAGGCTGCAGCGAAAGCATTTAGGATAGAAACCAGTTGAAACACCTCCTCCAAACAAGCCCTACCAAAGATCAAAGCATCATCTGCAAAAAAAAAATGGGTTAGAGTGGGAGCTCTAGGAGCCAATTTGATACCTTGAATAAGTCCTAAGGAGTTTGCATTAGTGAGCATCCTAGACAAGACATCAAAGACTAAAATGAAAAGATAAGGGGATAGGGGATCCCCTTGTCTAAGACCACAACCAGGGACAATAACTTTACTTCTACAACCATTAACTTGATAACTGTATTTAACAGTAGACACAAGAGACATGACCAGAGATACCCATTGAGGACTAAAACATAGGACAACAGAACAAACTTTAGAAAACACCAATCCACACGATCATAAGCCTTATTTATGTTAAGTTTAATGGCAAACCCCTGATTAGCACCCACATTCCTCTTTTTAAGAAAGTGAAAGGCTTCTTGAGCAACAACCAAATTATCCCGAATCAGTCTCCCTCCAACAAAAGCACTCTTTTGAGGGGAGATGAGATTGATCAATAGAGGTTTCAATCTAGCCACCAAGATCTTTGAAATAATCTGGTAAATGAAATTGTAGCAGCTGATGGGGCGAAGCTGACCTATTTCTTCAGGAAGAGGGACCTTAGGAATCAAAGCTGCAAGGGTATCGTTAGTAAGATCACCCAGAACACCTGACTGGAAGAATTCCATCACCACTACATAAACATCAGATTTAATGGCTTCCCAATTATTTTGGAAAAACACTCCATTTAAACCATTAGGCCCTGGAGCTTTAAGGGCTCCCAGGGAAAAAGCTGCCTTATCCACCTCTGAGCAACTCACACTAGCCATAAGAGTCTTGTTGATATCTTCTGTGACCATAGAAGGGATAACATCCAGGCACTGTTGGAAGTCAATGACAGGAGCAGGGACATAAATGTCTCTAAAATACTCCTCAACAACAACCATAATTTCTGGTTGACCCTCCACCAAAACTCCCTCCTTATTCTTTAATCTGACCAGCTTGTTCCTGTTTCTCCTTTGCACAGTAGTTGTATGGAAAAATTTAGAGTTTTTATCTCCAAATTTTAACCATTTCAACCTAGATCTTTGACCCAAAAACATTTCCTCTTGCCTCCATAAACTGTCAATTTCTTTTTTAATTCTTGAAACTTCATCAAAGTTAGCAGTAGTGTTCCCCCCATTGAGTAATCTTTAAGTTTAGAAATTTCCACCGCAGCATTCTTAAAGGTTACTTTGTTCCAAGCAAGAAGAGCCTTCTTGCAACTCTTAGTTTTATCCTGAGAGCTCTCCCAGAATGCTTCAAATTCAAAGAGAATAAACATGCGTCACCAAAAGTTTGAGCTATCTCAAAGCCGGCCCAAGGCCCCAACCACTAAAGGAAGGGCTTTTGGCCTCACAATTTTTGAGGAAAATAGGGCCTCAAAATTTTAGTTTTACGCAATATATGTAACAACTTTTTCTTAAGTCTCCTTGGACCTCACAATTTTTGAGGAAAATAGGGCCTCAAATGGTTGTCAGATTTTCTTAAGTCTTCTTGGCGTTACTAATGTGTGTTTGATCTTATGATTCCGTCCTATTTCTGAACTTATGCACATTGTTTTATTAAACTACACTTGTTGGATCACTATTCTGTAAACTAAAAATTACATTCATAAACTAGACTTCCATAGATTTTCAATGAATGGTTGTTTTGTATTTTCATCATCGTTTGAAATTTTAATTTGCTGTGCAGGATGCCCCGTCCGTGCGCCCTGCACTGGTGACCATTTTTGTTTATTCACAATGAGGCCCGGACCGTGCGTCCGTGAAGCCCGGTCCGTGCGTCCGAGTGGCCCAGTTCGTGTGTTTGAGAGGCCTGGTCTGTGCATCAACTTCTGTTAGCCTCTTTTCATTCCTTTTGGTTCCAACTTCCCTCGAATCCCTTCTTTAATCCTTTCGAAGGTATTCTAAGCACAAATGAGATAATTGTTTATATGTTTGGTATTCAAAGCATGAAGTCCTATACGAATTGTATTGTATACTATCGAGCTAGAAAAGGACCAACATGTCAAGTAATTACATAAGATAAGCAAAGTGAACGATATGTGTATCGAGTGGGAAAACCTAAGAGTATAAGTAATTACATAAAATACCATGAGGATGACGATCCTAAGCCAAGGCCCAAAATAAGTTGACTCAGCAATAGCTATTGTCTGGTGGGTTCTCCGGGAGAATCGTGTAATGATTGCCCGGGGTTGTTCTAAGACAAGTGAAAAGATAAGAAAAAATGGAGTGTCTGGTAAGGGGTCTCGAAAGAACTCACAGAGATTGTATCTCATTGTATATGTTGTGGTGTTTTTCAGATAAACAGAACAAGACAAAGCAAATAGAGAAGAGGTAGTAGCTACTGAACTAGGTAACTAATGTTTAAAGGATCCTTAGGGATCAAGTTTGTATTTGCTTTGTCTACCCTAGGTTTATGTTATGTATCATTTTAAGATAGACCTTGCCAGAAAAGGGAGGATCTCGCTGCAAGAGAATTGACCGACACCTAGCAAAAATTCTAGAACGAGCGGCCTAAGTAGGGAGGACAAATAAAAGAAAGAAAGCAAAGAAGAATAGTTGTTCCAAAGAAAATGCTTGACTACAAAAAAAGGCTTCCCTCTATACTTACGCTAACAACTCATTAATCTTTTAGTCATAATATAAATATATGTGTATAGTTCTCTCAAGGATTTCCAATATGCATTCATCATAAAAGGAATGATAACGAGAGCACATACTAATTTCCATATGATTAAGGATTGAAACAAGTTAGGATTGCACTAATTAAATGAGAAACAAAATTGAAATAGCAGTGTTAAATAGTTTGTGGCACAGGTCGTGCTCTTTGGGCATGGTCTTTTCTGTTGAATTTTCAAAAACAACAGAACTACCCGGAATGAGCACGGTCCGTGCTCTATAGACACGGTTCAATTTTCTTTTCTATTTGAATTGTGAATGGAGAGAAATAAAGGAAGGGTTGTTTTTTACCCCCACCCTTTCAACCCATACCCCCACGGACCCAGCGAAATGACAAAAATACCCTTGATAATATTACAAATTTACAAAATATTTATCATTTTTCATTTACATCCGTTTTACAGTGTGAGAGTGAAAATTTTTCCAGTCAATCGAATCTACCTACATCCGATTTTCCCTCATATTTGCCAGTCGAATTTACCTAGGATCTACCTAGATCCGATTTTCTTCATTTTCACCCCATAGGATCTACCTACATCCGATTTTCCCTCATATTTTCCAGAAATCCCAAACAGTGAGTCGAATCTACCTAAATCCGATTTCCTCTAGGATCTACCTAGATCCGATTTCGCATAGGATCTAGGTAGATCCGCTTTCTGTTTTTTTTTTTTGTTAATTTATTTGTTTTTTTTTTCAGTGGCACATACGAGGATCGGTGGCAGGATTTCCCGTAATTCGCCAGGGTTGGTTAGGCGAGGGGAGTCATCTGCTCGACCAGGGTTGCAAGCCTCCTCTTCGTCATCAGCCGATATAGCTCCGAGTACACGCACCCGCGTGAGAACTATGGGACATGCATCTCGCCGGCGTAGGTGCGCCCAGGGACGACCGCAGCCCGTGGAGGAGGAGGTGCAGCAGCATGAGATTGAGGGGGTCGAGCAGTACTATGACCAAGGCCAACACCACCCAGACTACGAGGAGCAGGAGTACCAGCCTCTGTATGAGCAGCTCCAGTAGCACGAGCAACATGATCAACACGAGGAGCCCCAGCAGGAGCAGGGTTTTCTCTTCACTGGCCTATCAACTCATGTAGTTTTTCGCATACTGAGAGACCACGTAAAAATAATTTAACATATTTATTTACATAGTCTTGTTATTTCAAATTAAAGCTTTACATAGCCTTATTTTTTTTTAAATTTTAAATTTTAAATTCAGACATATGAGCGTAAGTTGAAAGTTGCATCCCATGATAACAAGATGGGTAAGAGGTTGCCTGGGTATTTCCAAAACCAGCAGTTTTGGCAGCACATCACAGATTCCAAACTAGCCCCCCTCGTCCGGCATGGTCAGAGCACAGTGGATCATGAGCTGATGTCTGCTTTTATTGAGAGATGGCTCCAAGAGACATCGTCATTTGACTTACCATGTGGTGAGATGACGATTACTTTGGATGACGTGTCATGTTTGCTGCATCTTCCACTTCATGGCAAATACTACAGAGCTCCACCGCATTCGGTTACCACTGATCAGGTCATCCAGCTAGGTGTGGCGTATCTCGGGGTCTCACCAGATGAGGCTACTGCAAGAGAGAGTTAGTCTGGGCTCGATGCAGGATGACATGAGCACTGCTGTTAGGGCGATGATCCTACTGATTCTAGGGATGAGTATTTTCACTGTCAAGACAGGAGACAGGTCTGAGGCAAAGTGGCTGCTTTTATTGGAGGACATCACCGCAGATGGTGCCGGTGGATGGGCATGGGGGCCAGCATCACTTGCACACATGTATGACCAGATGAAATATTCCTCCTTGGAGTCACCAACTCAGTTACGAGGGTATGCAACACTTCTACAGGTAAATTAATTTTTTCCCTTTTTCTGAATTTGTTTAAATTAATGTTTAATATTTTTTAATTAACCATGTTGTTTATCTCTCCATTTCCTCAACTAGCCGCGCGTCAGTGCACTGGGACTGTAGCCGGGCCACAGTGTGGGGTTTGGATGAGGTCAAGAAATATGCAGTGAAGCTCACGACCTGCAGGGAGAGGATTGATGTACTCACGCTGGATGATGTGGTATGGCGACCATTTGAGGACCACCGTCAGGATAGACCTTTTGAGGATATTTCATTGTATAGGGGTTTCCACAATTGGGGGACGTGATTGTTCCCTACATGCCGGATAGGTGCCTCCGGTAGTTTGGGTACGTTCAAGTCATCCCATGTGCCCCTCTTACAGGTCGTCCTAGCTCGAGGGACTACATCATGGGGATTGCCCATTATACTCCGAGAGTCCAGGAGGTGTTGGCGAGCACTTATCCTGCAGCAGAGTTGGGTCAGGTTCAACCCGGTTACTTAGAGTGGTACGTGAGAGGATCACTTCCTAGGCTCTTACAGGTTGCACCACCACCATCAGTAGCACCAGCACCAGCACCACCTGTGAGGGGACATGCAGAATTATTAGCATTGTGGAGGAGCAGTTGCGGTGGGGACATGTGTGAAATTTTTGTGTGAAAAGAATGAGGGTGGGAGTGGGTATTTGTATAATTCATCAAAGATTATCCAACGTTGATATTGTCGATGCAATTTACACCGTTGATCAACATTGGCAGTGAAATCCTACCCGTCGAATTTAGTACAAAGCGGATTTACCTATCAGGGGGTAAATCCGCTTTTGCATATTAACCAACAATACAACACATTCAGCACACACTCTTATTCAACAACAACAATTCAAACATTTTTAGCAACTCAAAGGTACATACTTCCATTCAACTTAAAATAAACATAGATTTGCTATTTATTCACAAAAACATACAATTCACGACAAGCATATATCGTATAAATCAATAATCATTCAAGTAATTAACACAATTACTTTGGGGGTGTTAAATTTGTGACATCTTTGGCTGATGAGGGCGGGGAGTGATCGCCGGTGCCCAAAAGTTGGCACAGACAAAGAGCGATTCCTGGCAGCTTCAAAATGAAGGGGCGCTTAAATGAACTGAATATGCACCATAATGAGAGGGATCCCGATGCTGTGTAGGTATGTGACTGTACAATTGAAGGAAGACTTAAAAGAATTGATTTGGACTTCCTATACCAATAAGATGCATCTTATTTTCGGGAGCCCAACCCATAAGAACTCTATAGTTAAGCGTGATTGGCCTGGAGTAGTAGTGGAAGGGGTGACCTTTTGGGAAGTTTCTTGGAAAACATGCAAGTGAGGACAAAGCATGCTGAAAAGTACCGTGCTGGTTTGTGGCGGTAGTCTATAGTTCTGAAAGCAGTCTGGGATGTTAGACTTACCATCCTTGAGGTACGGCTCACCCCTTCTTCGATGAGTCCTTGCCCATACTGCGACAAGGTTCCTCCTATACAATTTCAACTATTGAGGTACGGCTCGCCCATACTGTGACAAGGTTCCTCTTACAATCTTCAACTTTTAAGGTACGGCTCGCCCATGTTGCGACGAGTCCTTGCCCATGCTGCGACAAGGTTCCTTCAACTAATCTCGATCACGAAGATACAGCTCGTCCATTCTGCAACGAGTTCTTGCCCACGTTGCAATAAGATTCATCAACACAAACCAGCTCATTAATCATCGACGAAGGATAACTTGCCCATTGTGCTACAAGTCTCCGATAACAATATGCATTACGCAAACCAACAATCACCACAATCACCAACGTTAAGTTATTTAATGATTTTACCAGTTCCAAGTCAAACTAGGCTACCGTGACAGATATTAAAATATCGATTGGGACCATAAGCAATATTATTAACTTCGTATGCTTTAGTCTTACCTATCATTCTAATCCATGAACACTTTATTTACAGACATTTATATTATTGCAGTCATCCGAAACAATTACAGTCATCTAAATTATCTACAGACATTTAAATTATTACAGTGATCCAGAATAATTACAATTTTCTAAATTATTTACAGACCTTTAAATAATTACAATCGTCCATAATAATTACAGTCATCCAAATTAAATAGATAATATAAGTAATAAATACAAGCAGAATGAGAATAGCGATAATCAACACCATTCTAGTCCTATCCCTTATTCCCCATATAAAATAGAAACTCTTTCCCCCCGTACCTGATATTGAAGTGTCTTCCAAAGGCAAGTCTCGACAGAGACAATTTACAAGTTCTCTAGCGTGATTCAGTTTTGGTAGGACAATGTTTGACTCGAACACGGCTAATGTAACAACAACAAAGACAATGCAAAGTCATACACTTAAATATTAAATATAATTAATGGCTCATTTTATGAGTTAAACGTTTCGAAAAAGAGTACCTATTGAAATATAAGGCGGTGGCAATGTTTTCAGAAATCGTGAATCTCGTAGGTCCGGATCGGAAAAGAATACATGGATTACGGTGGTGCTTCGTTGGGTCGATAATGGTGGACTGAAAAAGTGACCACAATTGAAGAAATAGAGGCCATATTCGGAATCAATAGTGAATTTCGAGTGGGAAGGTGAGGTTTGAGCGTCGACCGTGAAGAGAGCAGTTAGAACGAGATGGAAGAGGGAGGTTTCACTAGGGTTTTCTTATTATAGGCGGAGAGGAAGAAGTTGAAGTCTGCAGCGGGTCGGGTCGTGGGCCTAAAAGATGGTCGCGTGTTTCTTGTCTGGGCTTGTGTTGGGAAGGGGGTCCAAACGTGAAGGGGGGGGGGGGGGGGGGGGGGGGGGGGTCCATGCGAGTAAAAATGGTCAAAAATTAATTTTAAGTCCTTTTTCTCAAGTCCAATATTAATACTACTACTACTACTATTTTAGCATCTCCATAGCCCGAAATTATTTTTGAAAATACGTAACATGCAAAATACCAATATTTATAAAATTAATATATATATATGTATGTATATATATATTACCAATAGCATATAGAAGTACATATACATATGATTTCAACCAATTTTAATAACTCAATCACAAAATAATTTAATCTTATCAATTCAAAATAGTACATAAAAACCTTCACCCTTGCTGGATTAACGCGAGCAAGATTATCTCGACATCATTCCAACATTCACAATAGAAACCATCTCGGCGACGACTTGGAGCGAGCAAGCTTCTAAGCTTCGTCAACATCTCGACCTTTAGGCTGATCAAGACATGCAGCCAGTACAGTTCAAGTTTAATTATAATTATCAATAAAATATATTTAGCGTTGTGTGTTAAATTTTATAATTCTTTTTTGTTTCAATTTTAAAACATAAGATATTTTTTATGAAATAACACATTATTATTAAGTCAAAATTAAATTCTTTTTGTGTAATGAAATTATTAAAGGATTCTTAAAATTCATAACATAAGATATTATACTGACTTAAATAGATCTATTAAATGCTACATTAACAAAGTATTATATATATATATATATATATTTAACTTTATAAAGATAATGTGTAGTATTACCGTCAGAAAAAGCTATGTTAGTATTAAATAATATATCATGGTTTATTAATTTTTCTTAAATAATTAAATATTATAAAATAAGATATGAAAATATTTAAATTTTACTTTTGACCAAAATAAGAATAGGACGTCTAGCTTCCTTTTTATTCGCTTTTTTTTTTCCCCAAATCTATTCATATTTAATAATTGGTCTGTGTACAATTAATGCATGGTTTGCAAATGTAGCGAATAATTTCTCATTCATCAAAGTCTAAGGAACTACAATGAGTGGAATGACATTTGTATGTTGGGAATAATGGATTTTAAGCCCAACATACAATCCACTTAACGAAAGGAAAACAACGCCCATGACTACATCAAAGTAACTAAAGGTCTTATCCTATTCTATTGCCAACAAGGTTTAAATCAAAAGCATATTACACAAGAAATAAAATCCTACACATTTAGTGAAAATAACCTAGAGTTTGGGATGTCTAGGAATTCCCAAAGTAACATTGGTAATTACAAATCTTGATATTTGTGACTTCCATCCACGCTCTCATGAGTAGGCTAGCCATACATGTGGGATCTCATCACTTTCGCCCAAACCTTTCCTCTTCCATTTAGATAGATCTCCTTCAATAATCTTGTGTGATAGATATTTACACTTTCAATAACCTCTGCACCAATTCTCATTAGTCCAGATCCAGCATTGAGATTTCATATCTATAGTGCTCCTTCATTAATGATAACTAGGGACTGTGCGCCCTCAATGGTTTATGCCCCAAATCTAAATTCCCATGTACACATGAATGATGCTTTCCAGTTCAATGAAACTTATCAATAACAAGGTGCACCTTATCAGAATCATAGTAACTCGAATCAAGATGCCCATGCACACATGATGTTGTTAGCCAACCTAATGAAACCTATCAGCAACAAGGTGCGCCTTATCAGACTCGTAATACAAACTAATAGATAAATCAGAATTGGACACCCTCTGCACACGTGCATCTCTACTCATTGGGACATAAGGCATCGAGGGTTCCCCCCAATCCTGATTCATCTCGTAGTTTGTATTACGAGTCTGATATGGCGCACCTTGATGCTGATAAGTTGCATTAAGTTGGCTAGCAACATTCGTGTGTGTTTGGGCATCTTGATTCGAGATATTATGACTCTGATAAGATGCACCTTGTTGTTGATAAGTTCCGTTGAATTGGATAGCATTATTCATGTGCACATGGGCATTTTGATTCATGGCATAAACAATTGAGGGCGCTAAATCCCTTCTTATCATTCCTGAAGGATCACTATAGATCTTAAATCCCAATGCTCACTACAACAGATTTGGGGATGGGCAGCATTTTTTTTTAGCCATGGGCAGCGTTTCTGGGCGCTGCTAAATTTGGCGCTGGTGATTCCTCCCCAAAAATGGGCAGCGTTTGAGAAGCGCTGCTCATTAATAGCCATAGGCAGCGTTTGAAGGGAGAAGCGCTGCTCATTCACCTAGCGCGTTTAGAAATGGGCAGCGTTTGGTAAGGGGAAGCGCTGCCCATTTCTAAACGCGCAAGGTGAATGAGCAGCGCTTGGTGGGAGAAGCGCTGCCCATTCACCTAGCGCGTATAGCAATGGGCAGCGCCTGGTAAAGGAAAGCGCTGCCCATTGCTGGTGAATGAGCAGCGCTTCCCCCACCAAGCGCTGCTCATTCACCTAGCACATTTAGCAATGGGCAGCGCTTCCCTTTACCAAGCGCTGCCCATTGCTATACGCGCTAGGTGAATGGGCAGCGCTTCTCCCACCAAACGCTGCCCATTGTTTAATTTTTTTTTTCCTTTTTTTCTTGTTTTTTTGTACTTTCCTTTTTATATTTGATAATTTCCTGGTCATATACAGCCAATTAATACCAATCCAATCCATTATATACTAACAACATATATATATATATATATATATATATATAAACTAGTTATATATCCCAATGCACCAATATGATCACAAACCAAAACAAACTAGCTAACAAGTTATTATATGTATCCAAAACTTAGCAACTTACAATATTAACAAATTAATATGTATCCAAATCAAACTCTCTACCAATATGTATCCAAAACTAGCCAGATACTTACAATATGTATCTAAATTAAAACAAGTTAGCAGCTAACATATGCATGAACTAATTCATATGCATGTATCCAAAACTAGCAAGCTACTTACAATATGTATCTAAATTAAAACAAGTTAGCAACTTACATATGCATGAACCAATTCATATGCATGTATCCAAATAAAACTCTAACAATTTACAAGATTACAATCTATCTAAAATCAAAAGAATTGCGAGACATAACGACACCACTCTCCTCTAAGCTCATCAATCTGTGCAGTAGAGTATGTCTTCCACCGACAATCGGGAAAATACTGAAATTATATAATTAAATAAAATTAGAATTGAAATATATGGTTAAACCAAAATAAAAAAGAGTTCTGTAAAGATACCTGTCTGGGGATAACCATTTGATTGTGGGTAATAATTTCCTTCATAAATCTCATTACGTAATACCCACAATCATTGTTATTTGGTTGTTTCGGACACTACAAAACAAAAGATTAGTTAATTGTTAAATTTAATTTCATACATTTTTTTGACAACAATAATGTAAATAAATATATGAGAAGATTGATTACAAACTTACCACTATTGGCACCCATTTTGTCTGTGATTGTTCTAATCCCCAATATTCCTTCAAACAACTGAACACAATTGGATATAACTATATTATTAAAAATACATATAGTTAACAACTAAAACAAAGAAATATGCAGAGTGATCGAAATACACACACCTATTAAATATCACAACCAAGTCTGGGTGGGTGTTGAAATGACCATGCACAGAATCAATGTAGTACACCGTATCTGTCTTAGGATTTATTGCAAGCAAAATCCAATGATCCCTACAAAATAAAACTTTGAATAAGTAATTGACTAGTATTTAAAAAATGCATGTTATATAAGAATAGATTAAATCTCTCACCCTACGAGACACGGTGCCAAAAACATGGTATCGACGCCTCTATGTTGAGCATCCGATAAGCGTCGAGTGATATAATTTGTAACATCTTTCTTGTTTTGTTCCACAAGGTTGTTATAATTAGACAGATCCTCCCTGACATTACGGAGGTGTGTACTATCCGGACACAAGAACACATATCTCTGTGTCCGCTCCGAAGGGACCAAAATGTTATGATACAAGCACCTACAATTAGAGGTATATATATATATATATACAAATTAAATTAACGATATAATAAAATAAACTCAATGATGTTAAATAATAAATTACATACGTACCTGATATATGCTCTAATACAAACACTGGTTGCCCAATTCACCTGACATAAATCATTAATATCCTGTTTTGGGATTATCAATAGCTGATCGGGATTTCCAAAAATGTTGTCATCCATCTGTAATACAAGCGGGGTTTCATCATCCATCTTGAATTGCGCATGCATTTCGGTATACAAAATAATCCTAGAATCATCAATGGAAGAGGCAGAGGGCTGACACACTATTGGAGGAGGGGTTGGCTGAGTCACTTTTGGAGGGGCGGGCTGAGTCACTTTTGGAGTAAGGGAGGACCGAGTCACTTTTCGCGGAGGGGCGGGCTGAGTCACTGTTGGAGGAGGAGAGGGCTGAGTCACTGTTGGAGGAGGAGAGGGCCGAGTCACTTTTTGAGGGGCAGGCTGAGAAACTTGTGTTGAACGGCCAGACCGATACACTTTCTTGCTAGTAGATATTGCCTTGCTAACACTTTTGCCCCTAGATTTTGCATTTTGGCGTACCTATATATAAATCAAATAATTCGTTAGCTAGCACACAATAAATGACAAAATAAAATAATTAGTTAGTTACAAATATATTGTCACTTACAACAATAAGGTGCGCTGGCCATGCCACAAATGTACCAACTGCATCTTGCACAGTTAGTAAATCTATACTGGGTATTGGAGCAGGCAATGGTGCATCCCCCACAATTGCACAATCAACTCTGACTCTAACATGATTTGGAGGTATGGGTAAATTGTGCATCAAAGTTCCCAATTGGTCACATGTGAAGCCTATTGCAACCATTTGGTGTGAGTTTGAGATATATAATTCACACTCACACTCATTGTTGTCCTAAATCAATTATAAACAAAAATTAATAAATACATTGCATAGAAGAAAGAGAGTTTAACAATTAATTTCTTATTTATCCTCAAAAAAAATAATTAATACCTTAGTTGACGGAATGGTGCAGCTATCTCGTGCGCTATCTGTGGCAGGGGATGGTACTGCAGGCGAAACCAACTCATAGTGCAATTTGATTTGACTAAGTTCAGACCTTAGACCTTCATACAATAACCGCAACTCTCTACTTTGTTTACAATCATGATGCTCCTCATAAGTTCTCTTCTTTGACCCAAGGTAGTTGGATGGATTGACGCCAAATCCACAACCCCTTGTACGACCTGGGTATTCTTCCTTTTCCAAGGCACGAGTAAGGATTTCCTTTTCAGAGCAATCAGTGATCTCTCCCTGTGACACAGACTCTGATATGGTTTCCTGATTCACAAACAAAAGTATAATAAATAAAATTATTATACATTTTAAATATCATAAAAGTTTCAAAACAATATTCGAGGAATTGGAAATACTTACAATTCTGTCGGTCACCTCCTTAGTTTTGGGATCCACAACCTCTCCATCCTTTTGTCTGGCTGCTACCCACAACAAATGTCGCTCAATGCTTTCTTTAGTAGGATCTTTCCCACTCTCCTCCAACTATATTTAAATTTACCAAATGTTAATTAAGAAATTATAAATCAAAAGATTTATTAAACAAAGAGAAATCAAGCTTATTGTGTCTTACCAATCTCTCTTCAAAAACTTGATATCCACTAGCACCGCCTCTATAAGGGTACTCACAACCAGAAGCTCTCTCTCGATTCGCTTGGCATAGTTTCTATTTAGAGACATAAGTATACATTAATGTATAATATATAATTATCAACTATATTTTAAGTTATAACTTAATAGATTATAGTACTAACCATGAAATCTTCATCTTCGGTGCGTCTCCTAACAAATGTAACCCAATCCTCCTCCGTAATAAATCCACTATATGGCGCTGGAGGCTTCCATCTTAGGTTTCCACTATTATCAAACAACCATTTTTTTTTAGACTACCCCTGAAATTCCGATGTAGCTTTCCAGCTTCCTTCATACACCAGTCTTTTTGGGATTCATCCACATCAAAATATTTCTGCATACACATATTCAATGAAAATGATATAAATACACATATTCAATGATACACATCAAAATTTATTAAATAAGATTACTAAAGAGATGTAAAATTATATACCTGTATTGTTAACCAAAACTCCTCTTTGTGTTTCCTCAAAACAGCACTTTTCTCACTCCAAGTACTGATTGTAATTGGTATCATTTGTTTTACCTTACTACCGAGGAAGGTAACCAAATCTGCGCGATTATCCCCAATTGGCTGGCCCTTAATATTCCACAACACCTACATTATGTCATTAGTAAATTAGTTAACAAACAATTAAAACTAAGTGTTGAATTAATAAGTTAATTAGTAATTAGTAATTAGTAACTTACTGGTACTTTTCCTTTTCCTTTATTTACTCGATTGATGATATCTTTTTTGACCGTCATTCCACGAGGAGCCTGCTTTCTCATATACTTTTCAACATCACACTGATGATCGCTGTCATGATCACTGTCATGATCACTATGATCTGCCATCTAACCTGCAATAAAACATAATCATTGTTATTGTTATATTTATCTATCCAAAATAAATAAACAGACAAGAAGATGAAAACTATGTAAAATAACTACTTGCCAAGACTAAACTTCATCACAAGTTAGGTATCAATCTTTCATTTCAAGCACAACTAAAAGAAAAGGAACACATAAAAAAAATAAGAGAGGCAATTTCAGTTTTAAATAAATAAATAGTCACTCTAGTTTTAAACAACAAAAGTACCTGAATAAGTTGAAGCAATAATGAACTCCAACCTAGGCGAACCACGCACTAGCAAATGAACCGAACTCTCGAACAACGAATGCAAAGCTCCGTCAAAACAAACTCGCAAAACCTAACAACAATTCACATATTCAGCAACAATCCTCAATTTCTCATGTTTAGAAATACATCACAAGTATCCCTTAACCTAGAACAACATTCAATTAACATGCATTTCATTAAATATCTCAAATTTATAAATATACAACACAAGAATTCCTTAACCTAGAGCAACATTAAATTAACAAGCATTTCATTTGGACATTTCAACAAACACTACACCTACATTTTCCCTCAAGTTTAGAAACACCATTTCAAAGAACAAATCATCAAGCATCAACTTTCAATCATCTAACCTAAAGTACCAATGCCATAAAATAATTAGAACAACATGTAATAATACTAACCTTAGTGAAAGAGAAACGAAAATGGGGAAGAAATGAACTTCCAAGTCTGAAATCCTTTGTGAAAATGGAGAAGTGTGGAAGAGTGTGAGAGTGCGAAAATGGAGAAGAGTGGAAGAGAAATGAAAATGGGAAGAAATGAGCTTTGGAGAAACGAAAATGAGAGCCACGTACGAGTGAGAGTGAGAACGAAAATGAGAGTGAGAACAAAAATGGTGAGAGTGTGAGAGTGAGAACAAAAATGGTGAGCTAGAGTGTGAGAGCTAGAGTGTGAGAGCTAGAGTGAGCACGAGAAAGAAAGAGAGAAAGAGAGTTGTGCGTGGAAAAAAAAATAAAAACAATAGCAATGGGCAGCGTTTTCATTAGAAGCGCTACCCTTTGCCTAGCGCTTTTTAGCAATACCCAGCGCTTGTCAAATAAACGCTGCCCATTGCCTAGCGTGGTTTACCAATACCCAGCGCTTCCAAATAAACGCTGCCCATTGCCTAGCGTGTTTTACCAATACCCAGCGCTTCTATATAAAACGCTGCCCATTGCCTAGCGCGTTTTACCAATACCCAGCGCTTCCATATAAACGCTGCCCATTGCCTAGCGTGTTTTACCAATACCCAGCGCTTCCATATAAACGCTGCCTTTTGCCATGCGTGTTTTCACGAATACCCAGCGCTTTCCATATAAACGCTGCCTTTTGCCTTGCGTGTTTTACAAATACCCAGCGCTTTTTATTTAAGCGCTGCCTTTGGCCTTGCGCATTTTATCAATAACCAGCGCTTTCCAAATAAGCGTTGTCTATCCCTTTGACCGTTTCACCTTACCTAGCGCTTTTTAATAAACGCTGCTTAAGGTAGCGCCTATTTTTGCTACTTCTGGCGTAGTGGCTGGATCTGGAATAATGAGAACTAGTGCGGAGGTTATGGAAGGGGATCATGTCCATCAAGCGTATTAACTGTTAAGGCAGATCTTTTTCACATAGACCTTTAAGTAGGAAAGAATTAACATGAAATATTGATAGATTTTGTGAATTTTGATAATCTCACCAAGCAAGTTTTTTATACTCATTTGATATCTCAGTCAAGCCATGCATTAATTGTACAAAGAGCAGTTATTAAATTTGAATAAATTTATTTTTTTATTTACCAAATCCAGTCCTTATTTGGTCAAAAGTAAAATTCAAATCGTAGCATATATTAATTTATAGTATTTAATTATTTGAGAAAAATTAATAAACCATGATATATTATTTAATACTAACATTGCTTTATTTGACTGTAACACTAACACACCTTATCTTTATAGAACTAAATATATATATATATATATATATATATATATATATATATATATATATATATAACTTAGTTAATATAACATTAAATTTGGACAAGAAAAAAGTTAGTATAGCATTAAATAGTATGGGGAGGTATTGGGTGCCTTTATGATCCTTGATTGTTATGATTGTTATTCATTTAAATACATATTTTTGAGTGTTAGTGTTCAATTCACTATACTAAAAAGGGAGGGTGCAAACAGAGAGACAGATTTTTCTATTCTTCACAAATCAAGCCCAATTTCTTTTAAAAAATTCAGCTGATTCAAATAGTGGGAAGGGAGTGCTTTTGATTCATTTTATTCCACCAGCATTAAAGAAAGGAAGACGGAGAAATAGCTTGGGAGAGACGAAACCCTTCTACTCTATTATTCACCAATAGTGAAAATCTCTCATACCTCACCTTCATCTCACTTCACTTCACTCATAAAACCAGAATTTCTACACTTGAAATCATGAAACTAAAGTTTTAAAAACCACTCTTTGGCTACTCATTTGTGATTGGCATGTGAATGTTGTGGGGTAGTAATAAAGTTTCTAGGAGCTGATTGTGGTTAGAGGAGATGTCAAGGAGGAGTTAGAGAAGCTGCATTGAAGGTATTTTGTGACTAGATTTTTGTGGTATGTGAATGTATTTCAAAATTGCTAATTGATTGTAAATATTTCTGAAACTCTATTACTTTTATATTTTTCAACATATAGGCTGGGTGTGTACGAAATCTGAAAATCTCATAAGGAGAGTTAGATCCACCTATAGCCATAATCTCATAAGGAGAGTTAGATCTACCTATAGCCAATTCTGAGGGATAGCCATCCTTAAGACTCGGGAGGGTGTCATCCTAATCTTGGATCTAAAGGTTTAGCCTCAATAGTTGGAAATCCACTACATACTTCTTATGCCATTCTGGGGGTTTACATTCTACGAGCACTTAGAACTTAAGGGATTGGGGTAGGGTAGGAGTACTTCTTGGAATCAAAATAAAAATACAGTGCAATATCTATTTTTATGTGTAGACATTTTCGTTAGCTTTCCAACGCATTCCAGAACACATAAATCGGAGTTCCGGATCAAAAGTTATGAATAAAACAAGTTGGAAGACTAGCGAAAATTTCTCACTGACTGACACTAACATGCTCCTAATCGAAAGGTCGTAATATGTTTGCTCCTATTGACCTAAAAATACTAGTCCATTTTTAAAAGTAACCTAACTTGTGAATTTTGACAAGGAAACTAGTTCGAATGACAGGTGTCATTACAGTTTAATAGTTTGAATTTTATGGCATTGGGAAAAGTGTTTCTGAGGAAAACAAACATGATCTAGAATCAAAGCTATCTAAAAGGATTTCTCTTGGCTGAGATATAAGGTGGGTTTAACTCGTGTCACATGGTAGGATTGACTAGCAAAAAAAGAGTAATACAATCCCTAGACATTACTTCTAGAATTGAGAGACTAGTCGGATGACAAATTGGGTTTTACGGTGTTTGATAATCCTAAATAAAACTTGGACGCTAACACTTCTTCTACCGGAATGTTTCTCAAGACTTATAACTCTCTAGATGACCTCTAACGATTTTCATGGAAACTCGATGGTTGAATCGACTTCAAGGATTGAACGGGCACCCACAGTTTCCTTGAACCAACACGGATGCCCACCTTTTCGTTCTGCAACATCGTCTGTAGCCCACTACTTCTGCCGCATGCTCCGATGAAACGAGAAGGCCAGGAATCCTATGGTTTAAGGTTTGAGACATTTTCGGAAATGAGGCAACCAATTGTCATTATTCTCAATACGCTGCATATAATATCGAGTGAATTCGGGCTCAATGTCTCACACAGAATACTGAAAAGTTTTGACAGTCAATGGTCTAAATCCTTGACAGACTCGATCTAACTAATCTCTTGACCGTAAGGTCACTAAGCCCGATAGGGTTGAAATGCTCTAATACCATATTGTAGCATCCTAATCTTTAGACGTCCAAAGATTAGAATATTAACCATTTATACAAATGAGAGTTATAAACTTACTTGAGTTTTTGAACGTGACATAAATTGAAGGGAAAAATTACCATCACTCCGAGTTCCTAAAGGTAAGACACCGATATTGGAACCATATGAACTTAACCGACAATAAATAATTTAGTCGTGGTACTAAAAATATCCAAAATCCCAAAGCAAAGTTTATATACATCACCGCTTGAATATAATCCGTTACCAAGTGGCTTCCCTCTCAAGAAAGGGGGTGAATTGAGACTTTAAAAACTTTTCCCCTTTTAACGACTTAGATTAATTTTTCGCACAGGTTTATGTAATGAACGAATTAGAACTTGTTCGGTACCGGAGTACAAGGGTGAAGCTCCCGAGGCTAGATGAGGCTCCGAACCTGGGGCTAGATGCTTGATTGCTTCCAATAAGGTATGTTGCAGCTAGAATGCTGAACTCGGACGTCCGAGGTAGAGCTTCGTCCACGCCGGGTGGGGGTACCTGCAAGACACTCCGACGCTCAAGTCAGTATGTGAAAGATGAAGAGATAATAAGAAATAAATAAGGTGAGATGAATGATGTGATCTCAAGGCTGCGCCAAGGTACTTGACTGAGAGCCCGAACTCTGCGTGCCCGAGCTCGGAAGATCGGGTGAGCTGGGCTTGGGGAAGGTAAGATATGTGCGGAATCTTAGCCTTGTGAATTGTGTATGCGAAATCGTCGTACCTGGGTTTGGAGGGCAGAACCTCTATTTATAGTCGGGACACCGTACCTGGACCGTTGGATACGGAGGGTTGATCCTGATCGTTGGTCAGGTGAGTAGTCCGGCAGTTGATATCCTGAGAGGCGGAAATGGGTCAAGCCTCAGCTGGTGAAGGTTTGGTCCAGTCCGGAACAGTGGCCCCTCAAGTCGAGAGCGGGGTGGAATGAACTCGGTCTCGGCTTGTTTTCCTTCCGAGGCGGACCCTTGATAGGCCTTGCTGTCTCCTGAAAAGGTAATTTTGAATACTCATGTAATGCCTCAGGGAATTTGAGTACCTGTTTGCGAAGAGTTTTGCATTTATTCCGTTGTGACGCTTCACCTCCCCCTCCTATAAAAGGGTGAGTTGGAGGTTTCCCTGGTCATTCTGCATTTTTCTTGACTTTGATCTCTGCAAGGCGAATCTTTTCGTAACCGCGTGAGATTAGCTCTTCGAGCAGTGACGTCGTTTCCTGTGATACTCACCTCCGAGGTAAACATTCAGTCCGATATTCGAAAGTACCTGCACCGAGGTTATTTCTTTCGCAATTATTGTATTTTAAGATTCTAGTCGCGGCGGGAGCCACCATGTCCGTGGCCGTCGCTGCTCGTTCCAAGGGGAGGAGTCGTCCGGCCTTGGGGATGCCCGAGGCGAAGACGTGTTATTGTTTGCGAATTAAGATAGAAAACATAGTGCGTTTAGATTAAGTGATGGCGCTGTCCTCCCCTTGCAGATCATGACTCGAACCAGGAGTGAGGAAAGACAAGCCCCAGGAAAACCGCCTGGGAAGCCAATCCTGAGGAAGTCGGCCACGGGTGAACCGATGCTGGCCCTTAAGGGGCCCCCTTCTTTACTGTCTTCCACCTGCGCTCCTTCTCCCGCCGGGTCGGGCGCTTCCTCCAGAGGTCCAATCCTGCAGACCTCGGAATGCACTGTTGAGGAGAACCCTAGAATGGAGGACGCTGAAGTTGCTTCTTGGGCTGAAGAACTTGAGGCTGAGTTGGAAGTCGAAGTCGTGGCAGAGGAGCCCGAGGTTCTTGTTGAAAATAAATTCCCCTGGGTGGCAGAATTCCCGAAGAGTGTGCTCAAGTTTCTGCACGTGGCCCCTTCACAGCTAACGCCAAACGGTTGGGGCTTCGTCCGAGGTTTTAAGCTGGTCATGGAGCGTATCGGGAGAATTCCAACGGCGGAGGTCTTTTTCTGCTTTTTCAATGTGCTCCGTTCCCCAGAGCCCGGATCTAAGGGCAAGAGGCACGGTCACATCGGACTGAGATGCAACCCAAGTCGGTCTTACTTCTTTGCTGTTAATGATTCGAACTGGGACTTCAAGTCGAAATTCTTCTTTGTTAGAGCTTTGAGCAGTGCAGCGAAACTTGCCGTTGCCGACTTCGAAGACCAAAAGTTGGTAGCTGAGCACTTTCCTCTTTTCTGGGATCAGAGCCATTACATCCGGTACGGAGTGGAGATTAGCACCCAGAGCTACACGTTGAGTTCTGAAAAGCTGAAAGAAGAGGAAAAAAAATCTTATGAACTGTTCAATAAATGGGGAAGAATAATGGTCAAGGCTGGACTCTGGTTTCATTGTGGTTCAATGATAGAGGCGTTGGCCATGTCCAAAGCCAGATTGGATCAATATTTTGCTACTTGTAAAATGCCTTTAACTTCTTGTTTGTCTTGTGCATAGTTGAGTTCGGCGTATCATTGTCGTTGACTGATCCCTTTGTTGTTTTTGCAGGCAAAATGGATGATCTGGATTTGGAGGACGACTTCGAGATGGCCGGGGTCGAGACCATGGTCACAATCGACAAGAATACACCTGCAAAGAAGGCAACAGACAAGCCTTCTGGGTCGGCCACCGGGACCGGCCCATCAGACAAGAACGTGGGCAAGTGCGACTCTGGGGGGCCCACGGTAAATAAACAAAAATCATGTCAGAATAAACCTCCTCCAAAGTCTCCGTCTGTCCGCTCCTCTACTCCGCAGTAGGACACGGGGGTCGGCAAGAAGAGGAGCAACGTTGAGGTCGTTGCCAACGATCCTGCCAAAAAACAAAGGTCTACGCAGCAAATTACAGACAAAGGGAAAGAAAAAGCTTCCCTGGCCGACTTCAAAGCCTGCATCCGTGTTGGTCAGACCGGTGCAGGGGTCATCAAGGAGCTGCGGGATCTTGCAGCCGGTAAGATGACTAACCGCCTCAAAGGTAAGATCTCCGTCCTTGACGCTGAAAATAGAATTTTATAAGGCAAATATATTCAAATATGTCGTGAGCTCAGTTCTTACCGAGATCGTAATTTGGTAGCCTACTCCGAGGAGAACCGGAGCCTGAAGGAGGAGCTGGGGAAGCTGATGGATGTGCAGAAAAAGTTTGAGGATGCCCGTGCTCAGTTTTCTCAGTAGAACAAACTAGTTGCCGACCTTCCCAAACTGAAGGAGGATCTGAAGGCGGCACTGGAGAGGGCGGAGGCAGCCGAGGCGGCTAAGGAGACGAAGTCCGAGGATGTAGAGTAGCTGAAGGCGGACAAGACCCTGCATACTCAGAATGTGGAAAAAGCTGCTATGTCTGGCCTCAAGCGCTGCCTTATTATGGCCCTGGTCCTGGAATCTGGTTTGAACACCGACCTGTTGGATGCCAAGTACCGGGCTGAAGATGGGAGGATAGTTCACAGGGATAAAGTGATCTACGACCCCTCTGCCGTCCCAGCTGCAGAGAAGGAGGTCGACGTTGCCAACATTGCGGAGAATACCGAAACTGAGGGCGGGGCTTGCTGATCTGTTTGAGCTTTTTCTTGATTTGGTCCCGGGCATGTCCGGGGCCAATTTTTAACTGTAACATACAATGGGCGCCGTCCCTTTTTTCGGGTCTTTAATTTGTTTTTGTCCTTCATTAATTCTGTTGATTATTCGCTGTTCCTTATGCATGCTTTGAATGAATGTCCGTAGAGTAGAAAAAATGACCGAGATTAGAACGCGAGCTGTTGTAGGACGGCTTGTTTGTTTACAAAGGGGAATGCCATGATCCCGAATCCAGAACGAATTCCGAGGTAGTCAACAGAGAGCCTGTAGGTCTTGATAGATTCCTGCAATTCAAGACAATAGAGCTGAAAATAAGCTTTGAAGAGGGGAAAAGGCCGACACGGGCCCCTGCTCCGTAGCTAGATAAGATGAGAGCCGCTGCGAGCCATTGTCTTCATAGATGAGAAAGCCGCTGCGGGCTCCTCTCTCCAAAAATTCCTCCAAAGGAGAATGCTGCGGACCTCTGCCCTTCAACCCCCAATGGAGCGCGGAGCTCGAAGATCAGGGGCGCTGTGGCCTCGTACGAGGCGAAATTGGGAAGACCTCGGCCTTTGATGGAGCTCGTCAGCTCGGAGATTAGAGGGAGGTCGGCTCGCACAAGGCGAAATTGGGAACCCTTCGGCCTGTGGCGGAGCTCGTCAGCTCAGACACCACAGGGAAGGTCGGAGTCTCTGATGGAGCATGGGGCTCGGAGATCAAAGAGCTATTGAAGCCGCTGCGGGCTATGGATTTGGCGCCGCGATCATGAGGGAGATCCGAGCGGGCGAAGACCTGCAAAGAAATCATGAGAAGATCACATGGAGATCTATCATTGAGATACACGTCGTAGGTCGGCGATGAGGGTCCTTGAGAGGTTCCTGGGATATCCGGGGTTGGACAGAAGCTCAAGCTGTGCTTGCGATGCGAGCGACGTCTTCGAGCTCAAGTCGAGGTCGGGAGGCGAGCATCTTCTTCAGGCTCAAGCCGTGGTTGGATGGCGAGCATCTTCTTCAGGCTCAAGCCGTGGTTGGGAGGCGAGCAGAATCTTCAACCTCAAGCCGTGGTTAGGAGGTGAGGATAACCTGCAAAATGAGAAAAGAGAAATCTGCGAAATAGTAGGAAATAGGTTTCATGATCTTAAAGTGTTTATTATGCCTATTGGAGAAGTGAGTTAATCCGGAGAGGGCTTGATACTTTTGAGAGATGGAAGCAGGCAATGATGCTCCACTGTGGTCGCCAATGTTCGGTACCGGAGTACAAGGGTGAAGTTCCCGAGGCTAGATGAGGCTCCGAATCTGGGGCTAGATGCTTGATTGCTTCGAATAAGGTATGTTGCAGATATAATGCTGAACTCGGACGTCCGAGGTAGAGCTTCGTCTACGCCGGGTGAGGGGTACCTGTAAGACACTCCGACGCTCAAGTCAATATCTGAAAGATGAAGAGATAATAAGAAATAAATAAGGTGAGATGAATGATGTGATCTCAAGGCTGCACCGAGGTGCTTGATTGAATGACCTGATAAACTCTACCTTAGTGCATTTACTAGAGATATTTTGAGTTGTTTTTAGAGTAATTAATATTGATTAAATAAATAACTGACTTAAATTACTCTATATTTGCAGGAAGGTAGAAAAAGAAAATAATATAAATGTGGGCTGAAATTAGAAGAAAGACTAACAAATAAAAAAAAAACAAACCCAAAGCCCATTAATGCAAGAAGGCCCACAGTGATAAAAACAAGAAGATCCTCTTGGAGATTTCAATTAAAAGTGATGCACATGTGACTTGGAGAGAAAGAAAGAGGCATGGAGTGGAGAGCAAGCAACACATATTTAGGAAGGATCTAAATCCTAATATTTAGGGATTGGCATATCATGCAATTAAAAGTAGAAGCAATCTTGACTTGATCCTTTGCTTGGAGAGAAAGAAAAGGAACTAATATAAAAGGAGAGCTTCACTTGTGAATGGGAGAGCCACACACCACATAAACAAACAATAGTTACACAAACGCCACGAAAACGCTACGGAGGGAGAGAAGAGTTTTTCGGCACCGTGAAAGAGCTTTGGAGTAAAAGAAGGAGATTGAAGACAAAGATTAAGACTTTCTCTATTTCTGGGTTATTATTATTTCTGTAATTCAGGAACCTTATTTTTCTTTTATTGTTCTTTATTATTATGGACACCTAAGTCATCGTCTAGGGTCTTAGGTGGATCTTGCATGTTTAGAAACCTCTTTATGTTCTAATTTCTTATTTGAATTCCTGTTTTTATTTCAAATAATATTATTCTATTGTTTTTATCACATAATTAGGATTAGCTACCCTTTTCATGTTAATAATCAATTAGTTGATCAGCGACCGTACTGCAATTAGTTGGTGGACCTATAGGATAATTGGGGCTATAATTAATGCATCACCAAACGTTAATTTAGTCTTCCAATCATTCAACCTTTTTGTGCTTTATACTTTTCTTAAATTTAAATTCTAGCATGACCAAACTAGGGTTAATTTAGGAAAAAGAATATTAATCGCGAATGACCAAACGGATTAGTAGCTTTAGTAAAGGGATTGGTAATTGAATAAAATAAGGGAATTTAGGTAGAATTAGACATAGGGGAATCAAAGCTTGCAAGTGAAACCGCGACCCTAGACCTCTCTCTCCATCTATTAAATCTTGCATTTTATTATTTGTTAATTGTTTGCTTTTTATTTCATTGTTTCAATTACAACTCAATTATTCACTCGTCTAAACAATAAATAATTTTAAGTAGTTTAGTACTTGTTAATTAATCTCTGTGGATACGATATTCTTTTATACTACTTCTGCGAAAGAGTACACTTGCTCTAAGTGTGTTTTTAACGCAACAAGTTTTTGGCGCCGTTGCCGGGGATTAATTCACAATATTAAACGAAAAAGATTTTTATTGCTTTAGACCTTTTTTTTATGCTTTAGTTTTGTTTTTTTTATCTTATTGAAAAAATACACAAAAAGAAGTTGCTAATTCTTTTCCAAGAAACCATTGCAGTTTACCCTATTTGCAGAAAAAAGTTAAAATCATGGTTAAAGCTCTTGGAGATTACATTAGAGAGGCAGAGGCGAAAAGGAATTTAGAGAAGTTATCTTGGTATATGCCTCAATGTCAAATCCCATTTTCTTCTCCTCCTTATGAGCCTTATTCAAACTATTGGGATGACTATAAGCCACCTCCTTATTCCTCCAACTGTGATAATTATAAGCAACTACAAGTGCAGAGGAAAGAGGAAGAATATGATATCGATGAGATCTTGGTCAAATTTATGGAACAAACAAATGAAAGGTTTGACCGCATGGAGGACCGAATTGGAGTCATGAATGACCAACTGTCAAGTATCATTGCTTTATTATCTCAAGAGGCCCAAGAAATTCCTGATTCACAAACAGAGCAATTCAAAGATAATATTCTTAGTAGTGATGAAGAGTTCTCCATGGAATATAATCTAGAGGAAGAAGCTCTCAAGAAAGATGAAGAGACTCCTACTGAGGGGGGTCAAATTGAGACAACAGATTCCACTGATGAGAGCGGTTGTGAGGAGAATGAGAAAGATCAACTGGTTCATGAGTTGGAGAAAGAGGAGAAACCCCAAATTTTTGGGCAAATTGTTTTAACTATTGGTGATGTTGTGATTGAGGTTTATAAGGGAAAGGTAACTTTAAGGAGTGGTAAAGAAGATGATGTTATTAAAGCTTTAAATTCCAATGAATTTTTCTCTTCTTTAACTTCTCCTTATTGTGATGATGTGGTTGAAAATAATATTTTTAGTGATTTAAAGATGCAGGATCTTTTGGAAAAAATTATTATTTTGCAGGATCCTACCATAGCAGTCGGTGGAGATACAATAAAAACTTCCTTTGAAGCTCCTCCGCCACGTGGAAAAAGAAAGAACAATGTCAACCACATGGTTAGAAAATTAAGAAGGTGCACTGCGTTAGATGTATAATTTTCTCTTGGAGAGCCACCTGATTAAGCACCAACTATCGTCAGGCTCATGACGTTAAACAAGCGCTTCGCAGGAGGCAACCTGTGTTTTATTTTCAGTTATTTTTATTTTGCTTTTATTTTGTTTTGTTTTTAGGAATAAGCTCCAACTACAAGCTCTCTCAGGGAAGTCTCTCTTACTCTCTCTATTTATTTATTTTTGTTTCTACTTGATCATTTTGCATTGAGGACCATGCTTCATGCTAGTGTGGGGGAGGATAGTTTATTTTGTCACTTAATCTCTATTAATGTACATACCCACCATATATGTTGATAGCATTTTTTTTGGCTTGTTTTGAATGACTTATGCTTCAAATTGAAAAAAAATAGAGATTTTTGCCTTTAGGGGATCCCATAATTAATTTACTTGACAGACTTGTGCTTAATTGTAACTGTGAGGATGTCCTTAGGAAGCTGATAATTAGCATTTGACCCTCTTGAGTACTTTTTGTGAACTAGCTTCTAAATGTGAGATCTGAGCCTTCATAAGGGGATTGATACTAAATCATAAATTTTTACCCCTTTTTCTTTCTATGAGTGTGTTTCTCAATTTGCTACATTCTAGAATTTGTCTTTTGACCGTTTCAAGGTGAAAATTGATTTGCATCATGTAAAAAGATTTGGGGATTTAGCATTTTTCTGGCCTCAGAGTTATTTGTTGAAATTATCCATTAGTTGCCCCCTTTGAGCCTATTTGTTATATTTTTTCTTTGGTACCCAGATATAATTTTTTCTTTTTTGTTTGTGGTAACCATTTGAAATTGAATGTGGAGCAACTATTGAAAATTACAATTTCGTCCTATATTTTACTTGTCTATATTATCAGGACTGAAATTTCGTCCTATACTTTAGTTATCTATCTTGTCAGGATGAAGAGAAAAAAAAATGGAGTGAATCATGTGCTTACAAAAATATTTTCACACAAAGGAAACAAAATAGGAGTTTTCATGTACTTACCTTTTCCTCCTACAAAAAAAAATGCGAGATGGAGGAAAAGGCAAATCAAAAGAATGAAAGAGCCAAAGGGCAAATCAAAAGAATGAAAGAGCCTACTTAAGAAAAAAAAGCAAATCAAAAAGAGTTGACTCAATAGAAAAAGAAGAATGAAGAATGAAAGTGAAATTAATTTGGAGTTTCGACAAAAATGTAAAATAGATAGGAGCTCCATATTTGGTTTCAAAGGTTACTATCTACTTATTATTTTTAGCCCTTTGATTATATCCCTTTCTTCTTGTTTCCTACCTTGCATGATTTCACTCTTGGCCTCATTACAACCCATGAAACCCCATCTTTTGCATGCATGTGAACAATTTAGTGGAGATTTGGTCAAATTACAAGCTTATGGTAATGTGCATTTTGTGGAAACTTGAGTGTATATTTCCCTAGTCCCTAAACACTTAGAGATTGTGAGCGAGTTCCCTTCTTCACATAAATGTATTCTTCAAGGACATCAGCCTCTATTTGGGCAACCTTTTGACACCTCATATGCATTATATTGTCTATTGTCTGTCATTGTGTTTCTAATTTTGCATCTCTTATTTGGCTGTCTCTATTACTTATTTGAACATTTCATTGAGCTAGAAATTTGCTTGAGGACAAGCAAAAGTTAAGTGTGGGGGAGATGATAAACTCTAACTTAGTGCATTTACTAGAGATATTTTGAGTTGTTTTTAGGGTAATTAATACTGATTAAATAAATAACTGACTTAAATTACTCTATATTTGCAGGAAGGTAGAAAAAGAAAATAATATAAATGTGGGCTGAAATTAGAAGAAAGACTAACAAATAAAAGAAAACAAACCCAAAGCCCATTAATGCAAGAAGGCCCACAGTGATAAAAAGAAGAAGATCCTCTTGGAGATTTCAATTAAAAGTGATGCACATGTGACTTGGAGAGAAAGAAAGAGGCATGGATTGGAGAGCAAGCAACACATATTTAGGAAGGATCTAAATCCTAATATTTACGGATTGGCATATCTTGCAATTAAAAGTGGAAGCAATCTTGACTTGATCCTTTGCTTGGAGAGAAAGAAAAGGAACTAATATAAAAGGAGAGCTTCACTTGTGAATGGGAGAGCCACACACCACATAAACAAACAATAGTTACACAAACGCCACGGAAACGCTACAGAGGGAGAGAAGAGTTTTTCGGCACCGTGAAAGAGCTTTGGAGTAAAAGAAGGAGATTGAAGACAAAGATTAAGACTTTCTTTATTTCCGGGTAATTCTTATTTCTGTAATTCAGGAACCTTATTTTTCTTTTATTGTTCTTTATTATTATGGACACCTAAGTCCTCGTCTAGGGTCTTAGGTGGATCTTGCATGTTTAGAAACCTCTTTATGTTCTAATTTCTTATTTGAATTCCTGTTTTTATTTCAATTAATATTATTTTGTTGTTTTTATCACATAATTAGGATTAGCTACCCTTTTCATGTTAATAATCAATTAGTTGATCAGCGACCATACTGCAATTAGTTGGTGGACATATAGGATAATTGGGGCTATAATTAATGCATGACCAAACGTTAATTTAGTCTTCCAATTATTCAACCTTTTTGTGCTTTATACTTTTCTTAAATTTAAATTCTAGCATGACCAAACTAGGGTTAATTTAGGAAAAAGAATATTAATCGCGAATGACCAAACAGATTAGTAGCTTTAGTAAAGGGATTGGTAATTGAATAAAATAAGGGAATTCAGGTAGAATTAGACATAGGAGAATCGAAGCTTGCAGGTGAAACCGCGACCCTAGACCTCTCTCTCTATCTATTAAATCTTGCATTTTATTATTTGTTAATTGTTTACTTTTTATTTCATTGTTTCAATTACAACTCAATTATTTACTCGTCTAAACAATAAATAATTTTAAGTAGTTAGTACTTGTTAATTAATCTCTGTGGATACGATATTCTTTTATACTACTTCTGCGAAAGAGTACACTTGCTCTAAGTGTGTTTTTAACGCAACATGACCGAACTCTGCGTTCCCGAGCTCGGAAGATCGGGTGAGCAAGGCTCGGGGAAGGTAAGATATGTGCGGAATCTTAGCCTTGTGAATTATGTATGCGAGATCGTCGGACCTGGCTTTGGAGGGCGGAACCTCTATTTATAGTCGGGACGCCGTACCTGGACCGTTGGATACGGAGGGTTGATCCTGATTGTTGGTCAGGTGAGTAGTCCGGCAGTTGATATCCTGAGAGGCGGAAATGGGCCAGGCCTCAGCTGGTGAAGGTTTGGCCCTGTCCGGAATATAACTTAAAACAATAAAAAACATGCAAGTTTTATATTGGTTCGGTCACCTCCCAGTGACCTACGTCCAGTCCTCACAACCCTTTGTGAGTTTTTCACAAATCGAAGATTTAAACCGGGTGCTTTCAAACCCTTACAGACACAGGCAGTCTTCACCTTGGATACCCCACCTTTTTGCAAGAACCCTCAAAAACAATTACAACAAGAGATACCCCACCATTGTTACAGTCAAAAACCCTAGAGAGATACCATCTCTCTAGTATAACCAATTTACATACAAGAGATACCCCACCCTTGTTACAGTCAAAACCTAGAGAGATTTCCCACTCTCTAGTACAACCAATAACATAAATTGAACAAATTAGAAGAAATAGAAATACCTCTAAAGTAGGTGAATACAACAAATTGTAGCTCCCCAACCTAACTCGTGAAAGAGATCAGCTCAAATTGATAGAAACAGTGAAGAACAAGTGTGATTGTGTAATAGGGTTTGATTTCTTCTTTGTTATGCATAGGTTGTTGTGATTTGTGAAACCCTAAGTCCTATTTATAGACTTTGTAAAACTATGACCGTTGGAACAATTTTTAATACTGTTTCACAAGTGACTAATCAATTGTTGCCTTATAAAAACATAGTGTGACAATCGATTGCTTGCTTTAAGAAAACAAGACAAGAATCGATTGTGTGCTTTAAACAAATAAGAGAGGAATCGATTGTGTGCTTTAATAAAATAAGAGAGGAATCGATTGTGTTCTTTCAAAAACATATATATAATCGATTGTTCACTTCCAAAAGCAAGTCAACAATTGATTGCTTGCTTCCAAAAGGATGTCAACAATCGATGGCATTCTTCCAAAGAGAAGATCAAAATCGATTTTGTGCTTAATGAGTCAAGTCAAGAATCGATTGTTCTATTCAAAACAACGAGTCCACAATCGATTGTTGGCTTTACAAATCAATTCCACAGTCGATTTTTTGCTTGTCCTCATTTGTGTCTAACCTATTTAGAATGCTTTTATCAATTGAAGGCATATGTTAGGTTAATTGTGTGAGTGCTAGTGTGTTGAGTGATTTGAGCCGATATTCATAAACGGTTTACATTTCATTCCTAGGACACGACCACACTTCCTAACGTCTACCTTTGACACGGATATTCTTTCTTGAGTTGGTTGTGTCTTGGAGTTCATTTTTTTTCACTTTATTTAGAAATGCTTCATCATCAAAACTTAACCTGCAACACAAGATATCCAAAATCTCCCCCTTTTTGATGATGACAAAATTTCGATTCATCTTAGGTGGGAGGTTAGTTCATCAAGCAAAACAATGCACTAATATTTATGAGACTCCCCGTTATTTAATGCTCCCCCTATCTTCTTTCCTTTATCCAATTTTTTCTTCTCTGGAACCTTCTTAGCAGCAGATTTAGCAACAGGTTGAGAAGACTCAGCATTTTTCTCAGTAACAGTGGGTTGCCCTGTGCTTTGCGTAGGAGGATTTTCATCTCGCTTAACATCAATAGGAGCATTAGGAGAGATTCTAGTGGTTTTCTTTGAGGCGGAATGGAACTTAACACACATTGATCTTCTAGGATTTTGAGAGAATAAGAGAAAGAACGGTTTCATGAAAGAATGAGAAAGAAGTGAAGTGTTTTAATCACCTCAGAATGGTTATCACACAACGGTTAGAACATCATTATCTGATGTGTAACTGCTGACTAGACGTGTGTGAAAAAGAGAGAGAAAGAAATAGAAATGAGTCGTTGTAACAGCTAGGAACCTATTTTTGGGTTTTTTAATAAACTTAAATCTAAGACAAAAAGGAATAAAAACATACTCAATCAATTAAATGCACACATTAATTTAAGAAAACAGCAGATAAACATAAATTCTTTTTGTATTTTTGTGGTCATATGATTCTGATGACCCTTCTCAAGAGTTGAGAAGGTTGAGGGTTATGAACCTTCTCATTAATGAGAAGGTTGCTGGTCATGACCCTTCTCCTCTGAGGGAGTTTCAATGATATGAAGCATGCTCTTAATGTAACTAAAACTTTCCTCTAGAAGAGGTTTAGTAAAGATATCAGCTAGTTGATGTTTAGTATCCACAAACACAAGTTCCATATCTTTCTTTTGCACATGATCTCTATTGAAATGATGCTTAATATCAATTTGCTTTGACCTTGAATGTTGATTTGGATTTTTAGACAAATTTATAGCACTAGTATTATCACAAAATATTGGAATACCTGAGTAACTTAAAGAGAAGTTTTCAAGTTGATTCTAGATCCATAGATTTTGAGGGCATCAACCTGCAACTGAGATATATTCAGCTTCTGTAGTTGATAAGGCAATTGTGCTTTGTTTTCTACATGACCATGAGATGAGTGATTCCCCAAGTAGTTGACATGAACCACTTGTGCTTTTTCTTTCAATTTTATCTCCAGCATAGTCAGCATCACAATACCCAATAAGCTCAAAATGTGTTCTCTTTTTGTACCATAACCCAATATTTGGTGTTCCAACTAGATATCTAAAAATTCTTTTGACAGCACATAGATGAGATTCTTTTGGAGCAGTTTGAAACCTTGCACATAGCCCTACTGAGAAGACTATGTCTGGTCTACTAGCAGTGAGATACAATAGAGATCCAATCATCCCTCTATACTCCTTTTCAGAAACAGGCTTACCCTTCCCATCTTTCTCAATGCTTGCAGATGGGCGCATGGGAGTTGCCATAGCTTTTGCATCACTCATTTTGTATTTTTTAAGAAGATCTTAGATGTATTTCTCTTGAGAGTTGAAAATACCCTTGTTAAGTTGTTTGATTTGTAAGCCAAGAAAGTATCTTAGCTCACCCATTAAGCTCATCTCAGGCTCACTCATCATTAGTTTTCCAAAGTCAGTGCATAGCTTTTCATTTGTGGCTCCAAAGATGATATCATCGACATAAAACAAGCGCTACTGGGAGGCAGCCCAGACTCTAATGTTTCTATTTTTAGTGTTAATTTTGAGTTCCGGGAATAAAGTGTGTGGAGAACAATTGGAGTTGTTTTGAAAATTCTGTGATTGGAAGTGATTTTGTGAAGGGAATTATTTCTTTTTTTTGATAGGCTAAGGGAATTATTTCTGGTAGCATCAGTTTTATGGGGTAGGACCATCCATAGCACTGGCTAGCGGGGGATATTTGAATTTTTGAAAAAGAAAAGAAAAGACAAAAGGAATTGATGCGCTGCATTAGGGCACAGTATGCGCGCGCAGTGCAGCCACTGCACCTCTGCGCCAAGTGACGTCATCAACAACGCACGCCTCGTACTATCTCATCAACCCGTTACTTCACCGCCTAGTTTCTCTCTCCCACATTCATCATAACGCCTAAAAACCTACACCACCATTACACTTCTCTCTTCTTCCCATAACCGCATTTACATAAGTCCCTAAAAACCAAAACCACCCACTCCCTCAACTTCTCCATCTAACAGTCCACTCTCACCATAAAAGCCTCACCTTTGACCCTCATTCTTCACGCTCTCTTCACTTCTTACTCCCAATGCTAACATAGCAACTCACCAGAGCCCTAAATTTCCAAAAATTTTGCACCTTTTTCACTTCATCACGATGGCACCGAAAACAAAATCACCCAAAGAACAACCCAATGTTGAGATCAGATCCTTTTTGATATATGGTTTTAATGATAACAAACCTTATGAACTAAATCTTAAGTATTCTGAATGGTGTTCTACTAATGGGTGCTTTTGAGTTTGTTGAAAGAACAGGTTTCCTATAAATGGAAATGCTAGAAGCAAATTAGATCAATCCAATGCTTGTCATCATCAACAACTGAAGAATCAAAGTAGAACCAACAAATTACAAGAATAGTAATGCAAGCTTCATGAAGACATATTATCTTTACTATTAAATTACAACGGTATTGGACAAGGAAATTCACAAAGAGAAAAGAGAAGACATTAGGCAATCAAGAGAAAGTCAAATCATCTAACTGAATTCCTATCAATAGGAGTCCTAAGAAACTAATGACTACATTGATCAAAGGAGTATACAAGTCCTTGCATAGAAGATTCTCATAGTCATTAATTGGGTTATATTCTACCAATGCTCTCTTACTCAAATGATCAAAAGCTTATCTAGAAGCATATCAAAGAGCATGACCAATACATGCAAGAAGTCAAGGGTAGAAATAACATAAGAAGGTTCCTCAATGAGAAGGTTTGACTAAGTCAACAGAAGGTTTGACCAAGTCAAGAGAAGGTTTGACCAAGCGAAAGACTTCAACATGAGAAGGTTAAATATGATACCATTGTTGGAATGAAAACTTAGCAAGACATTAAGTTTTCTACTTAATGTTTATCCAACATGTTTATTTCATGTGTGAAGAACAAGCCTCAAAGAATAGCAAAATGTGAAGCTACCTTGAACCAAAAAGAGCATAGAAATATGAAGGTAGAAAAGAGTTGTGAAGGTTGAAAGATGTGAAGGTTAAAGTCATGTGAAGGTTGATACATGTGAAGGTTGACCAAAAGTCAACGCAAAAAGTCAACTCCAAGGGTTGACCAAGTCAACGCAACATTGACCAGAACTCAAAAGAGGTGTGGTCCCACATTTATCATGAAGATCCAGAATTGTGAAGGTTAAAGATAAAGTTGAAGAACATATTGAAGAACATAATATGAAGATCATATCAATCAAGCTTCTAAATATGACAAACATGTTAGCTCTCATTTATTGAAAATCAGAGAGTAGCTCCTGCTGGAATCTTGCAATAAATGAAGGAGGAACTCCTTGATTATTCCTAGGCCAAACAAAATGTGTTTAAGGTATAAAGGATGTGAAGCTTCATGTACAGCTATAAAACTGCTGTACAAGTACAAGCCAACTAAGGGAAGGTCAGAACTCTGAAGATAAAGCACTGTGTCAGCTTGTGAAGGTTGAAAAGCTAGCAGATGGTACAACTGTCAGCTTGTGAAACTTCAAAAGCTGTCAACTTTGGACCCTTTCACCAAGACACTCCTATGGACCAATGGCCATCTCCAAACGGCTATATTCAAGTTTCCAACGGCTATATTCATATCAAATGGCTATTTAAAGGCTGGAATTCGAAATTACAAGGTGTGAGAGTGTGTTGGAACATCTCATTATTCAAGCTTCTCAAAGTAAATCCAACCTTTTCATCCCACACTCAAAGCTCTTCATGTTCAAATCTGGGATTATTTTGTTGAGTGTGTGTTAGTTTGATAAGCATCATTGTATACACTTTGTGTAATCTATCCTCAAGCTCTTAAACATCCCAAAACCCAAACCCCTTATTGTAAACATTATCTTGTAAACATCTCACCAAACTACCTAGAAGAGAGGTGAGGGTTGGTGGTGATTCTACTTGATAAGAGGATTCTTAGGAAACTAGTAGAGGGTTTTCTAAGAGGGTGGAAACAGCTAGGAGTGGCTGTATAAGAGAACACTAGGATATTGTGTGTGATCAAAGCTAGTGGTGGTGAAGTCTTTTGTGTGTTGATCAAAAGCAAGTGTAGAAGTGATTCTACTTGATTGAGGAATCCTTTAGAAAACTAGGGAGAGTTTTCCAGTAGGAACAGCTTGGTGTAGCTGTGTAAAGAGAGCACGTTGCTTTTGTGTGTGATCAAAAGCAAGCGGTGTTGCTAGGCTTTTGTGTGTGATCAAAAGCTAGTGGTTGTATAGTCTTTTGTGTGTGATCAAAAGCAAGTGCAATAGCTATTTGGAAAATAGTGGAAATACTCACAAGGATGTGGGGAGAGGACGTAGCCAGGTTTGGGTGAACCTCTATAACTCTACTGTGTTATTTACTAGCTTTCCTTACTTTTTGCTAACATGCTATAACATATTTGCTGTTGTTCAAACTAAGAGAAGTTTAATTTATTCAACCTTCTCAAAACGGTGTTTAAGTAAGAACTTATCATCTATGTTTTAAACTCAAGACAGAACCAACATATCTCTTACCAACTATTATTCGTAATTATCCCTCATCATTAAGAAGTTAGTATTCTATAATGATTATCTATTGTTACTAACCTACTCATGTATTTTATGCATAAATCATGTATTGTTTTAAAGCATTTGATTAATCTTAATAAGCTTAAATCTGAAATGATTTCATCCTCATAAGATTCTCTTCATTAAAGAGTTTATCCTTCACATATGTATTTCTTGATAGTATGTTCCTCCAGTTATCAAACACTAAATGACTATGTTCAACAAAGGATAAATCTCATATGATGTACAAAATGTTTTTATGCAAATATACAACACAAGACTCATTATGTATTGAACTTATTAACAAGAGAAGGTTCAATGCATGGAACCTATTTAAGTAAAGGAAGTTCACAGTGTGAAACCCACTCATCCCAGAGAAGGTTAAACACTTTGAACATACTTAACTAGAGAAGGCTAACTGCTTCGAACCTACTCAACTTGAGAAGGTTCATTATGTGGAACCTACTCAACATAGAGCAGGTTTAATCCATGGAACCTACTCAAGAAGAGAATGTCTTGTGAAATTGTTTGATGCTAACTATCTCATCTCCAAGTATAAACTTGAGAGGGCATTTTCTAGGTTGCAGGATATAAATTTTCAAAGTGTCACAATATAACCCCTCCCCTTCTTGTGACTCTATATGCCACTTCACCCAAAACCTGTTTCTGAAGCGCTGTTGAAAAGACTACCCACCGAAATCTCACGAGAAATCTATGAAATGCACATGGTCAATAGATTCCCTCTACCTGAGTTTCTATTGTTGTAGCAATAACAAAGTGTTGGTGGTCACTGCTCATCATCTACTAACAACAATAGCCAGCCTTGAAGGAACTTTTATGCTTAATGCTTATTTTGATATGTAATATGTGAGAGCTACTTATAGAGCTATTATTATTATCTTGTTAGGACTACTTTGAGTTACTGTTAACTTCTACTTCTACTCATACGGTACCAATGACATTGTTAAGTTGTTATTATTCAAGAGCTACTTTGAGTTATTTTCTTGTTTAAATTAATTTTATTATATTATTATGTAGTTTAAAGTAATTTTGATTTCCTTAAAATGTTTACTTCCACAACTATAAATGAATACTAAAAATAAAATAAATACTAAAAAACAATGCTTCTTGTTTGTTCAAACCGCCACTAAAGTAAAAGAAAAATGACAGTCAACTTTCTGATTTACCGTCGGTTGGAACAGACGCTAAAGTACAAATAACGTCTGTCAACTTTCACCTTTACCGTCAGGTGTAACTGACGCTAAAGTAGAAATAACGTCACTCAACTTTCACATTTACCGTCGGTTGTAACTGACGCTAAAGTAGAAATAACGTCACTAAACTTTCACATTTACCATCGGTTGTAACTGCCGCTAAAGTAGAAATAACGTCAGTCAATTTCCACATTTACCGTCGGTTGTAACTGACGCTATAGTAGAAATAACGTCAGTCAACCTTCACATTTAGCGTCAGTTTTAACTAACGCTAAATTGGCTTCTGTCGGTTGCAGAAACCGACGCTGTTCGGTCTAGTGGCGCCATATTTAGTGGTGGTTTTGGGACTGCCGGAAGTCCATTTAGCGTCAATTACAACCAACGCTAAACCCCAATTTGAACTGACGCTAATTCCCGATTTTCTTGTAGTGAGGCACTTTTGGTGATGCCATAACCAAGGTTTCAGAGGAGAGGGCAACCGAGCAACCCAACCAAGAGATTATCATCGCATCAAACGAGATGCCAGGGGTGGTCATTGAAGAGGATACTGCATCAACGCCCGAAGTTGAAAAAGGAGTAGCCATTCTATTACCCTTGGGCGCACCAGCACCAAACATAAGCACAACTGATGATCCAACAACCAAGAAGAAGACATAACACATCAATAGCCCAATATTTATGTAATCATTTTGTTCTGGACATACTTAGCCACCGGTGTGTGGCATGCCTTCAACAAATCTCTAATCAGATGGAGTTCATTTGCTGGAATCCGTTGGATCGGCCCATGGAGTTGGCAAGCCTGTCATCCTTTTGCATATTGGAAGAAATAAGCTATTATGTAGGCCAATAGTAGCCCTGCCTATAAATCCGTCATTTCATGATGAGTCTTGACATGTGAGAACCACAAACACCCTCATCAATTGCACCCACAATCCACTAGGCATGTTTTCTATCAAGACACTTTAAGAGCACCCCATTGGCACCCCTTTGTCCGAGTTTCTGACAATAGAAGGACTAAAACTCCAATTTAGCCTATAAGATTTTGTTCTCAATAAGTTGTTGTTCGCTCAATACATAAATATCTTTATCATTTTTTGGATGTTATAGACCCCATAGTTTTAACAAATTACATAAAATAATTAGCCTTACATATATACCCATATATTTTATATAGAAAAATATGTTATATAAAAATAAACAAACCCAAATCAATAAACAGCTTCAAAATTAACACAAAAAACGGCTTTAAAAAGACTTGAACTGCGTGTAACGATGTTCTTTTATACTTAAAACTTACCACTAGATCAAATGAAACAATTTGAAACATATAGTAAAAACTAGTTTATATATTCGTTACTAATGCGACACCCCCTAATTTTTTTCCCAAGATCGCCACTATGTGTGTGTGTGTGTGTCTATATATATATATATATATATATATATATATATATATATATCATAATCATAAGTAATATAAATCATGAGTTTGTCCACATAGGCTTACAACTAGGACCATTCAGAAAAAGCCACATACATCTCCAAATAAATACGTGGCATCCACCTCAGCTTTTATGGAAAATTAATTTCGAAATATATCTCAAAAATGAAGAATCAAGGGATTGAACCCCCTTCCTCACACCAGCACCTTCCAACACTAACCATTTGAGCAACCACGTTTTGTTGTAAGTGAGGCGTATTATAGAATATATACCCTTTTTTTCTTTTATTTCTAGCAAAACCTATTACCTACTAATTATATTTATTTATATGTATTGTAATACTTATATATTACATATCATATTTATTTGACATCTAATATTTTGTATCACTTTCCATAGATTTTAGATTCTATATATTTATTAACTAGAATGTTATTAAATATGAGTAATTTTATTTGTTTTCAAATTTGTTTTTAATTCAAAATTATATTAAATTTAAAAATATTGACTTATAATATCTTACATTTTTCTAATTCTCATATTAATTTAATACCAAATTTATTGATATCGGGTCATGCGGGTCAATTAGTGACCCCTCGGTTCGACCCTTGACCCAATGACCCAGTGACCTGATCGGGTCGATCACTGGGTCGGTTTTAATAACATTGATTGGAGCTGACAGTTTCAAAAAAACAAAAACAAGTAATGAATACAATGCTAATTTTGTGGATCCAGTAATGAATACAATGCTAATTTTGTGGATCCAATCTCTCTCTCGACAATCTCTCTTCATCTCTCATTCGTACATTCCTCTTCCTTCTTTTTCTCTCATTTTCTATCACAAAATTTCAATCCTTTTTTGATAAACTACAAAAGTTTGTCCTTCATCTCTTCTTTCATCTTGATCAACTCAAAACGCGAAGCAACGAAAGAAGAAAATCAGAAGAAACAAAGCACTGCATTTCTCTCTCTCCATGGACCATCACAACTTCTATCTTCCTTCGTTAGGGTTTCGTTTTTCCCTAAATGTCTAAAGAATTTCCTTCGTTAGCATCATAACAAAGTTGGCCACGACACTGTGTGAAAGATGAAGACTGGTATTCGCCACTTCCACCGCCACAAGACGCCGACGTTCTAAACCACCACAACTTCTTCAGCACCTTACCGTGATTTGTTTTTGATTCTATTTCTTCTGTTGTAAAGTTTGTCTTTTTATCATGTCAAACTAAATGGGTTTTCTTTGCTTTTGCTTGGTAATATTTTTATTCTTTGAAGTTTTTGAAATTATCTTCAATCATGTTCAAATGGTTTTTTTTCCCCTTCGGCTTTTGTGATCATAAAGCTTTAGTGGAATTTTGGCAGTGCAGTATCTTTATGGGTAAAAAGATTCAGCTTTTGAAATCATAACATTGTTTTGGAGTACTTCCTAAGTTTATCAATTTTGCTATCATCTCATTTCAATAAATAGATTGAAGACTGTGCCTACAATATAGTCAACCTCTATTGTGAGAAATTAAGGATATAGTTGTTCTTACATTTGTATTGTATACAAGTATACTCCCCAATATATATAATCAGACCCAGAATAGCAGATGAAGAAAATAGTGAGATATTGCTATAATAGTAACAAAAATGTGTTGATGCAGCGATGAAGGTACACCTATGATTGTCCGGTTAAGGAAGTGTTATTGTCACCCTTATAACAATGTGGTTTTTTCCCCTGTTTTGATCACTGTTGTAGCTCTAAAAATCCTTTCGCCCGGAACCACTATCGAGAGAAGATGGAGACTATCAGAAGCACAAGAGCAACAAGGTAGCCGGGTTGTTACAACATAGGTGCTGAACCTGTTTTGGTTCATTCCGTAAGTATTCTTATAACTGCATATTGGTTTTCCCCATTCTTTTCAACTTTAAATTTTTTATTCCATTTACCAATATTCTGTCTTTTGCATTGCACTTTCATTTTAGTACATGTTGGGTTTGTAAAATATAAAACTAGAATTCAATTTTATGTTTCATTTGTGCTCAGATGGCATTCAACTTACTTTAAGTAGTAATTTTGGGTTCGTGTAAGTAACTACTAAGCAATGATGGATATGATATGGATAGAGTGAATACAATTATTCAAATCCAAATATTAAAATTATCATAAATAGTAGTGCAATTAGGATATTGTGAAGCTGTGTGTCATATATAAATTTATCTCAGGTTATTGTGAAGTTGTGTCATATATATGATATATAATTTGCAACTTTTGTTCTGTTTAATCACGATGCAGTGAGCCTGATTGAAAAGTCTTTCTCAGAGCTTCTTGAATTCTCGGAGGAGCTCTTAGTGTTTTAAATAGGGATACTACTGAATATCCAACAATATCTAATACTTATTTATTGAATAATGTTGAATATAAATCCTATGGGTTTTCCTAGGAACATATCTGACCTCATTGGTAGGTTCTCTTCAAAGTTCATGTGAGGGACTCATCGAGAATATATTTGAGAAAACATTTCATGTTTGAGGGATTATGATTGATTAGGACTTGCATAAAAAGTTCAAAGATAAATCAAATGTTGTTAAGGTGAAGCGTAAATCTTAATTTTCAATAGAGTTCATAGTTTTAAGCTAAGACTTTCCAACAAACTATAATTCATAACATTACTTACACTGTTAGAGACAATGTCTCGGTCGTCAATGCAAGAGGGTTTCGTGGATACAATTTCACAGCTTTCACCAAGAGAGAAACCCTAAGATAAAATAAAATTTGAATTAATGGTTCTTCCTTCGCACAGTCACTATATCCCACTAAATTTGAGACTTCTCTCAAACCCTATCGCGTGATGTGAAAAGCGGTGCTGCTCTGTTTTCCTTTTGTTTGCTCTCAATCTTTTTTTATCATCACTCTCAATCTTATTCCTAATAGTGAGTAATACTAATTAGATTGCAATAGATCGTTCCATATTTAGTTTTTTTTTACAAAAATTAGATTAGTCGCAGGCAAAGTCGTTGGATACTAACAATACGATAAAAAAACCTAATCTAATGCATCATTATGCTTTTATAGATTATTAAGTAAAATATTTACCATTCTCCAACTAATATTGTATATCGCACGTATGATAAAAAAATTCTAATCTAATGCATCATTATGTTTTTATTAATTATTAAGTAAAATATTTACCATTCTCCAACTATTAATTAATTTTGTCAAAAAAACTATTAATTATTCAGTCATAGATGTTACAATAGAATGAATATATAAGGTTTAAAAAAATATATATATAATGTTCATATTAAAGTAAAATATCATAAATTACTGTCAATTCTAGAAATTTTTTATACCTCATTAATTATGGAGCTTTATAGGCAAATAAGATATGGGGAATAATTCTCTTTTAAAAAAGAAGATATAGGGAATAAGCAATACTAATATTGATATTCTAATTTCTTTTTGTATCTTGCTTTCAAACTTATAACATCAAATATTTTAGGTTTAATTACATTTTTGGTCCCCCTATAATAGTTAATTCACGATTTTGGTCCCCCAGCCGAAATTGGTCAATCTAATGGTTGAAGTGGTACTAAATTAAATGACGTGGCATCCCATGTTTGAGTGCCACATGAAATTTTTAATTAAAATATAATATTTTAGTATAACAATTTGTTTTTTAAATAAGTAATAATAAACATCCCAATATCTGGTAATAAAGTATTTTTTAATCTACTTTTTTCCAACTTACTGACTCTCTTTCTCTGCGATGAAGGTTCGGAGATAGCAAAGCTTGGTGTTACTCAAGGTGGAAGTTTGATGAAGATCATGAGGAAGATCTTAGAGTGACCAAAGGATCTTTGTTATGTATACTTATGGATGGATGTATTGTTTCATCCTTCCCTCAGACTCACACTCGACTAAACGAGTGCTTTCTACCTGTACGTGGGAATCTCGACGGGGACTGCCCACAGTGGAGCGTGAATGGGGAATTTTTCCATGTGGAGACGGGGACGAGAGAGAAAATTCCCACACTGTCAACTCTGGGATGAGGATGGGGACGGGGACCATTCTGCTGTCCGAGTACAATATATGTGTTTTTTAATTAAAAATATTAATAAAAAATAAAAATGTGCTAACTGCTATCTTTTATTCTTAATTTTATTTTTTGAATATCAATAAATAAAAGGAGGACTAAATTTTATATTAAAATATTAAACTATGATTTTTTTAGTTTAACTATAATATTTTTTTAGTATACAATCTAATCTAATAAACGTGTCCTACTAAAATTTGTCATGGTGGGCTTATTTTCTAAGGTGTCCAAAGTAGTCAATTTTTTTGACATAACATACGTAAACATTCAACTGGCTTTTTTTTAATCCCCAAACAACAATTTCAAAATTTAAGTTAAAAGGAAATATATACCCGTGCTGGCACGGGTGATACATACT
Source organism: Astragalus glycyphyllos (assembly GCA_963573325.1). NCBI lineage: Eukaryota > Viridiplantae > Streptophyta > Magnoliopsida > Fabales > Fabaceae > Astragalus > Astragalus glycyphyllos. The sequence continues at coordinate 24,181,023 of OY754308.1, forward strand.
AGTATATATATATATATATATATATATTTATAATGGCTTAAATGTGTTATTTAATTTGATAAACAATAATTTTATCAATAAATAAAATGTTATTAAAATAATGAATCTAATTAACGAGAGTAACTAATGAAAGGAAAAAATGCATATTAATAATAAATTGTACATTATATGCTCTATTTAGAGCCACCATAAAATTTATGGATGAGTTTAATTTAGGAAAAATAAAAGATGAGCATCCTAAAAGTTCAAGTCTTGGGTCTGGCAAAATCTCTATTAGGAGGAAATAGATCAAATGACAATATTGGGTAGCGTAAAAAAATGACAATATTGGGTACACGTAGCCAGCTAAGTTATTCGAGTTAGATTATTAACGAGTAAAGCTAGTAGATACTGCACAACAATAACATGGTAACTCAAAAGAATTTCATTTACCTTATATATAAGGGATAACTCGGACCGATGAGAACACTTGATTATTATGAGAAATTGGAACATTTAATTATAACAGTTATCTTAAAATTAGCAGCTTAAATTATGTTATTAACTATAGGATCTCTTATGAACATTAACTAAAGAGAAAACTATCATACGAGACCTTGTAATTAATGACGTAATATGAACCTTAATTTTAATCCATTGGTTATAACTAAATGTTCGCATTTCTCCTAATAATCAAGTATTCTAATCTTGCTCGTCTCTGTGTATGTATGTATGTGTGTATATATATATATCTATATATATATATATATATATATATATATATATATAACTGTTCCGTAATCTATTCTATTAATTATACAACCAATAATGTTTTCAAATAGGAAATACACAGATGTTATCACATGATTGGTCCACCAAATCATTCCACATGCCAAGTCAATTAAAAAAATCCAGCACACAATCCATGTCATCTATTTAAAAAAAAAATGCTTAAATTCCTATTGACGGAAATCAGGAATCAAATATCATGAATCTATATATATATATATATAATATTTGAGAATGAATCTCATTTATTACACTTCCAAGTGTCATCTCCTAAGCATTTTGGCAATTAATATCATTTTGTATTTAATGTTTTTTTAACAATTTTTGTGATTAATGCTCCATATATTTTTTTGGATTCAAGTATAACTAAATATCAACTAACTCTTTAATGCTATTATTTTACATTTACTCTTATTTAACTCTACTTTTATTACTATGAGTCTTGCACGTATGTTAGTAAAATTAGTTTACTATTTTTATGAAATCAAGAATATTAAATGAATATAAATAATATTTTTAATCTGTTTAAATTAGGTTTTTTTACACTACAACTATAACATAATTTAATTATACAATTGAAATAATGAATTACTTAATTGGACGTGGATATATTAGCATGAAATACATATATACCTTGCTTTTAACAAAAACATTATCAGTGCGTTTATTTGTATCCTTTAATTCTAGCAATTCTTGAATAAATTAAAGATAAATCTCAGCTAAACAGTGAAAACATTACTCAATTATAATTTATAATGCAAAACACCTATATTAGGGGATAAACTCAACCTTAATATTAATAGGAATATATATTATATTACAATATAACGGATATGACAAAAGTTATAATCGTTGCGAAACTTTTAAGGAAATTTTTTTAAAAAATTGCATTTAAAATTTTAAAAAACTTCTAAGGACATATTAATTTGTGCGCCTCATAAATTATAGTTTTTATTTCCATTGAATTCAACGTGTTCAAATTTAAAATAGTTCCAATTCATTCCAAATTTGAAATTTGTTGGCTCTTCTCACTTTTCAATTTTCTATCATTTCATTTCTTGGGATCTTCCTCTCACTCCTTCGTCGTCATCGTTGGTGTTGCATCTTTTGTGGGTATTGATACCCCCAAAGTCTCCTCTTCCATGCTTTCATTAACTCTAATTTTTCTTGTGCACAAGGTATATTTGCAACTGTGTGGCTGACAACGATAGAAAAGACTTCTTCATCCTCATGGTTTTTCTATCCAACACATGTAGTTCAAATTTTTTTTTCATTTTTTCATTGTTATTTTCCTGGTTGTTATTTTATTGAGTAAAGAAGAGTTTTATATCATACAAATTTATCAAGTGAAGATAGATACCGGTTATTGATGATTTAACAAATCATCTTAGCCTAACCAAAGGTTCTTAATGGTCGTTCTCAAGAAAGCAACATTTTGCACACCCTCGAAGTTTCTATTTTCTGTCATAAATGTGCTCTATATTTTTTCTTGCAACTATCATGAAATTTGTGTACCCAACACATTTAGTTCATTGTTTTTGTAAGTAATCAATTGCCTAGATATTGATGATCAATGTTAAGAATATGATTAGTTTAAGTGGTTGCTCAACTTTATATATAATTTCAAGAATAACATTCTTCAAATTTATAAATATCACAAAGATACTTTTGTTGTCCATAAGTTCCCCTTTTTCCTATTTTTCTCCCTGGTTTTTTTAAATATTTTTTCCGATATATTCGTCTTCATCGTAGACTATATATTGCCAATAGAGTTTGACTAGCTTAGTTGGTAAGGAGTTGGCATATTGCTCACAAGAGTGTGGATTCAATTCCCGCTGCTGATGTGAGGACATCTTTGGTGGGTGATCTGTAAGTACCTCTCTATAAGCGCTCAAAGAGCCATGAGGTCTACCCTAACTTCGGTAAGCCCCCAGAACCCAATTCACCTAAACTTCAGCAGTAGATTATATTGGGCATGTCGAGTGTTGTGCTTTTGTATGGATAATGCAAATTATAGGAAGGTGAAACATATGTTATTGTCAATGATAGGGTCTTTTTGGAAAGTATGTCAACAAATTCATTATCTATTGCTTTCTCTTTGAGGAGGAACTATTTTCTTCAATAATACTCTCACTAAATATATTTTCTTTATAATTCTATACCATGTGTTATTTTTCTTTATTGTAAATTTAACTTTTCTCTTTTATATATATTGAAATTAAATATGGTTTAGGATGATGAATAAATTTCATGAAAAGAACAACAATAAAAACTTTAAACTTATGAGGAAATTACAATTAATTTACGGGGTTAACTAATGTTAACTTATAAATTAGAGGTATATTCATAATCAATACAAAGTATTTTTAATATTCCTTACCTTAAAAGTGTTTGTTACTTTTTGGTTTTTTCATTTCATTAAAATTCTATTTATTGGGGGTGGGGGGGAACATATTTTACATTCCCCATCCCCATCCCCGAATCCCATATAGTTTCCTGTTTTCCTACCCAAATCCAACGGGGATGAGTTATTAATCCCCATCCCTGTACCCAACCGCCTCGAACCCGTCCCTGCAATGGAATCAATTTTTAAATAAAAAAATAGTTTTACACAATTTTGTTTTATAAAATGATCCAATTACCATATTACCCCTCCCAAATAATGATCCAATTCTGCTTTATAAAATGATGTTATAATAGTTAGTGATAAATCCATAAAGGGTTTACTTGATATTTTTGAGGGTTTCTAATTTAAGAGGGGTAATATTGTAATTTCATACATTCGGGGGTGGGTACCTCTATCCCCATTCCCCATCCCGTCCCCGTATTTTGATTTTGGGGAAAACTCAAACCCAGTCAAATCGGGCCGGATTTGGGTGGGTCCCCGCGGGTACAGGTTTTGTTGTCAAGCCTAGTTCTTAGAAAAATTACTATGAATAAATATTTTAATAAATAATATACCATATCAGTCTAATCCTCCTTTAACAAAAAAATATACTTTTAAAATACACTTTGTGAAACAATTATTGTATGTTCATTACTATCATCGTTGTTCATCAATACTCCCTCCGTCGTCTCATATTATATGACTTTTTAGCCAAAAGATTTGTGTCATATTACATGACTTTACAATACCAATGAAATATTAATGTTTCTTTTCCTATCATATCCTTCATTATTTAATAATATCTCTTCTTCTCATTCTATTAATTTATCTTCCCCATAGCATTAATGAAGGATAATTTGGTAAACTAACTCACAATTTTATTTTCCATACAAAATTAACTAATTTTCTTAATCTGTGGGACGGAGGGAGTAAAGTTTAGGTGGAGAATTTACTCAAAAAGAAAGTTTAGGTGGAGAACCTTAACAACCAAAAAATAATATAATTTATACATAAAGATAATAAATTAGTATAAAATTCTAAAAATTTAAAATAATTATTCAAATAATTACTCATTATTTACTTATTATTCAATATAAGTGATACATGACATCTACAGTACCACTATTTACTTACAAAATATAAATTACTCTATAGTTATTTTCAATAGCATAACCCGTGCATGGCACCGGTTAATTATTCTAGTTTAATATCAATTACCATTCTCCTACAAATCAGCTTTATTCCATCAAGTAACAATACGTTACCAACTGGCCTTCAAAACTATTTCAAACCAAATCCAACTATTTACATAAATGAAATAAATGCCAAAATGAACCTTTGGTGTTTTATTCTTAACCTTTACCTTCAAATTGGTTGTACCGTTATGAATCACTAAAAGGAAATTGCCTAATTTGAGCTTTTAATAGAGCAGTAAAATAATAATAATAATAATCAATTACAATCCAGCTCATAATTTCAAATTCGTCAAAGCAATAACAACTCTTTCATCATCTCGGAAGTAACTCGAAGTGGACCAGCTTCTCAGCTTGGTGAGCATCTCGATTCTCAGCTCGACCAAATCGTACATCCAGAACAGATCATATATATATATATATATATATATATATATATATATATATATATATACACACACACACACACAGAGCCGGATATTCGTAGGAGCGGACGGGTGCCACGGTACCCCAATTCTTTAAAAAGTCACTATATATACACATATATTTTATACAAAAAAATAGGTTATAAAAAAAATAAATGAACACAAATCAATAAACAGCTTCAAAACTAACACAAAAAACAGCATCAGCGGGATTTGAACCGCGTGTGGCACCCCCTAATATACTTAAAACTAATAGTAAAAACTTAAAACTTATAGTAAAACTTACCACTAGACCAAATGAAACAATTTCAAACATATAGTAAAAACTATTTTATATATTCGTTATTAATGTGGCACCCCCTAATATATATATATATATATATATATATATATATATATATATATATATATATATATAGATAAAGGTGTAAGTGTGTTTTTTTAATTTAATAAACAATAAATTTATCAATAAATAACAAATTGTTATTAAAATAATTTATCTAATTAATAAGAGTAACTAATTAATAATAAATTATACATTAAATGCTCTAATTAAAGCCACCATAAAAATTATAAATGAGTTTAATATAGAAAAAATAAACGATGAGCATCCTAAAAGTTCAAGTCTTGGGTATGGTAAAATCTCTATTAAGTGGAAAGAAATAGACCAAATGACAATATTGGGTAGTGTAAAAAAATTACAATATTGGGTACGCGTAGCCAGGTAGGTTATTCGAGTTAGAATATTAACGAGTAAAGCCAGTAGATACTGCACAGCAATAACACGGTAACGCAAAAGAATTTCATTTACCTTATCGGGCCGGTGAGAACACTTGATTATTATGAGAAATTGGAACATTTAATTATAACACTTATATATAGAGAGAGAGAGACACTCAAGGTAGAGCACTAGGTTATCAAGCGAAATTAGAACTTTTAATTATAACTGTTGGATTAAAGATCTCTTATGATTGTTTACTTTTTAACTAAAGATCTTGTAAGTAATGACAAATTTTGTGCAGTTAATTTAATTATAATTAATTGTTCTCATTTTTCGTAATAATCAAGTTTTCTCACCCGAGTCGTTTTATATATAGATAGATGATGTAAATAAAGTTTATTTAATATTTGTCTTATATATAGACTTGGTTGTGATAAAATATATACTTCCTATTAGCGTATTACCCAAATACTCCAATTGTCAGTGAATTGAACATTATTGGATTTTTAAAAGTATTAATACTGTTTTGTGCAAAAATAAAAAAAAGTCAAAAATAACAAAGTTATAAAAGTGGAGTGAGTAGGAAAAACTTGATTACACAGTTTTATGCTAGCCATCCAAAGTATAGATAACAAATTTTATAAATTTCTCCATTAGTTTATTGGGGTTGAGGCCAATTTAAGGAGAGTTTTTTTTGTTTAATTTGGACACACATACATTATAGTTTTACTTTTTTTATATCTTTAATTTTGTGTTCATTTTCTTCTTACATAACTGGTATTTGCTAATTTTATAACATTTTTTAAATTTTCTTATAAAAATTACTTCATTAAATTACGAAACAAGTTTTGTCAATCAGCACTACAAAACTGAACAAACAATATGGTCCTGTTATTTAAATTCACTATTTACTCAATTGAAAGTATGACTTTTTAGCTAACTTTTTTATTCATATATCTCTTACATAATGATATAAGTAGTACAATTTTATTGAGTGAAATAACATCACTTATGAATTCTAATATGTTGGGCTAGGGGCAACAGGCTCATCACCTTGACTGGGGCAAGGGGCAACAGGCTCATCACCTCGACCGAGGATTGGTGCAGCAGGTGTAGTAGGAGTGCTAGGGCTAGGTTCTTAAGGTGTAGTAGGAGTGTTTGGGCTTCCAGGTGTAGGAAGAAATGGAGGAAGTGGAGGCAATGTGAAGCAATCAGAACTTTCACTATCAGTTCGTTTAGCACATGATTTCGTTTCATATTCGACATTACCTGCAAATCATAGTATGTTCCCGATTATAATGCAACTTTACTTATGAATGATTAAGGTAGAATGAAAACTAGTAAAAACAATTGAGAATGAAAAAGGTGAAGATTCCTTACCACTCAAATCTATATATATATATATATATATATATATATATATATATATATATAAAGGCTTTGTAAGATGAAAACTACGCATTAAGGGCTTGCTACCTATAATTTAAAAGAAAATTTCTGTTTAAAAAAAAGAAATTTATTATTTGTAAATTTTATAAAAACATAAAATTGTCTTAAAAAGTATACTCAAGCTAGGCGAAATATAAAAAAAATTATTTGATTTAATATAATGCTAACCTTGGAGTGGGTAAAAAAACTACAATATAAAGAGTTGATCATCATATAAATTAAGCCATGTGCAGTTGATGTTTGATTTTATATTGATGAGAATGAAAAGATATATGCAAACTTACTTGATGTCCAGATCAAGTCCCTAGCTTCTCCCATGGTAGAGATCATGACAACCAAGTTTGAAAGGCACAAAAGGAGCGAAGCTGCTTTAGAAATCCTTTTTTTGAAGTAAAGTTAGAAATGAGAAAATTAAGCCAATGAAAGATGTTCAAGTAGTGTGAAAAAATACTCTATATATAGGAGTAAGGAGGCAACTGAGATTAGCCTGAATTGAACAAAAGTCTTGACCAATTAAACTTAATTGGTAAAAAAGAAATTTCATTTTGACTCATAAATTTGAGATCATTAAATGATATAAACATAATAAATGGAATTTATTACGTTTATAAATTTTAAGTTCAAATATAATTATTTTATTTTAAGATAAATTACTTTATTAAATGATGTGGCACAAGTGGTCATGGGTTCGATCCCTATCCAGTGAGTATGAAAAAATATTTGTTGAAAAAAGATTTAGTCTCCATAGCCGCCGTAGAGCATACATTGGTTTAGCAAGAAAATATTAAGTTTTGACACATGGGTAAGACGTGTATCTAACAAAAAAAATAGAGTTCAATATTATATTAAGTAGATTATTAGTATTAATTAGTGATTACTTTTTTTAACAAAAATATTAATGATTACAGTTGCATACAAACACACTTTATTACTTTTATTTTTGACAATCTCACATATTTTATGTGCAATACTTAAAGATATAATATATTTTTTGTCATTTCTTGAAATTAAAGAAAATGTTTGCCTGTTGATTAACATTAATATAATCTTATATCATTATTTCGAAAAACACACGTTTGTGGTGTACACGTATTAAGTAATTTCACTGGTTAAAAGTTACCTTTATTATTAAGCAATTTTAACATTTAATATATATACTGGAAATATATATTCAAATTAAATGTGAAAATTTATATTAATTAGCTTCTTCCGAAAGATATTAGTACTAATTAATGAACCTAATTGTTCCGGACTAGGCCAAGAGGTCCAATCCGCTTGGAGAATAGTCTGAAACACAAATGGATTCGGCCCAAACAACGAATCCATACTAAAATCTCAGATCAACGCTCTGGATCGCTCCGCCCCGATCCAACAGTTCGCAGCCGGTCAAGAGTCGTGCAACCTCCTCTGCCGGCGTCTATAAATACGGTACAACTCCCAAGAATTAAGTACGCTTCTCTCATTTGTACCTCTCACTGACTTTTGATTGCTGACTTTGTCATAAGAGTGTCTGCACGTACCCAACCCTTGTGGGTTCAATCTCGGAAGAAGGCGACACTACTGCAGCATCGGTCCTACCTCACGACAAATCCCCTGTTCAAAACACCATTGTTTCGGAACGACACCGCTCGCCACCCCGAAAGAAAGTCAACCACCGATGCCAGGTCCACACGTCCCCCCTCGTAATAGAAATTGATGCCATGGCTCACGTTCTCCTCCGACTCCACGAAGTTCGAGTCCTAGTAAGACCTCCTCATACGGCTCCTCATCTTCTCGAAGCGCATTCCCTGGGGGCGATTTCGTGCTGGAAGGACCACTCCCCACGACGAGGCAAGGCCGGGCGCGTAAGGCGATCTTCTTTCATACCAGAGATTGTCGTTTGCTAAGTGTCGAAGTCCTTAAAGAAGCCGCCACACTTGAATATGTACGACAGGACCGGCGACCCGAATGAGCACGTGGACACTATTTATCTAATGTTGCTATATCGGAACGCAACGGATGACGTGAAGTCTAAAATCTCCCCACTCTCCTTGAGCAAAACGGCACCATCATGGTTCAGAGACCTCAAGCCCGACTCAATCTACTCATGGGAACAATTAGTCTGAGTATTCTCGGCGCGCTTCACGGCCTCCAGGATGAAAACAAAATCCGCAAACGTGCTCAAGGAAGTAAAACAAGGAGAGAATGAGACTCTGCACGACTACATCGAAAGATTCAACAAGGAAGCAAACAATAATAGAGACCTGGGAGATGATATTAGACTTCTGTTCATGAGGCATAGGCTCCGCAATCTATTTGACAGACCATCACTGGCTTTCTCTGACCAAGACATCCCAGACGGAGGACTAAACAAATACATCCCACTAATCATCTCAGCAGTGATGGTAGAAGTCCTGGTCTTAAGAATTTTGGTGAATCAGGGAAGCTCGGCCGACATTCTGTTTCTGGATCTACTACCGACGATAAAATTGGCTTCAACGGATCGAAGAAGGCACCGCTCGGGTACCTCAAATTGATGGTCACATACGCGACTGATAAGCTCTCCAAAACGGTGAAGACCCAATTCTTGGTATTTCCTTGCAAGTCCCCATACAATTGCATCCTTGGGAGACCTACCTTGGGCAAAATCGGCGATGTGGCGTCCACAGTACATCTAAAGATGAAATTCTACTCAGCCGCCGACGATGTTATCATTGTCGCTTCCGACCTGGAGTCCGCAAAAAAGTGTCACTAATAGTCGTTGAAAACACAACACAAGTCAAACAAATCCGAGAAGAAGAAAGAGATTGGAGGCAGGAAAGTAATATCCGAGGTTAATTTGATCGAATTCGAGTATCATCATGACTCAAACAAAGGGTAGCTTGCCCACGTCGAGTTCTAGCTCAGATACACCAGCACGACCAGCAAACGATCTACAAAGCCTTGCACATGACCCAATAAGCTGCCATTGGGACCTAGCATGGCAGCCAAGGCTTCGCATCAATCAATTGTAACCAACTCGGGAGTTCGACTTTGATTCCTAATGAAATAACATGCAACCCGGACCTAGGGTATCGCAAAAAAAAAACCACTGCTACCTCTGTCTACATTTCTACTTCAACTCCTATCATTTCCATTTACTTCTTGTCAAGTTTGGATCTATTTGGACCTTCAAGTCCCCCCTCTTTTACTAACGATTGTATTCCCAATCTAACCTTGGTTCCCAGGAATAAACAGATTCTTTTTAGGAACTCTACTGCTTCGCAAAGATCGTTGATCGAGGTCAAGGCTGGGCCCTTGCACCCGATCTCTGAAGTCAATAATGTCACAAGGAAGAGGGGGTTGGAATTGTGACCCTTTTAAATTTTACCTGATCTCTGAAGTCAATAAAAGAACGTTCTTCAGAAGTATGATGTAGATATAAGTTAGTGAGTGATATGTGTTAAGAAGGGTGAGTCAAAACAATTCTTCTTAACTTAGATTTTGAGCAGAGAAGGGTCATTACTCTGTCTTCTCAACTACATGAAGAGTTGAGAAGGGTCAGAAGGTTCTTCCCTCATCTCACAATAATTCTGTTTGACAATTTCAAGAGGTTTAAGCTAGTGATGATGTTATAGTTTGTCTAGAGGTTCTTGTCAAGATTTTTCATAATCATTCACAAATAGGGAGAAGGGTGAGAAGGGTTAAAAACATTGTTTTTACAAAGGCAGTTTATTGGCAAAGAAGGGTCATAACTGACTCTTCTCAGTTTTCATAAACCATCTCCTTATGGAGAGTTTTCTCACAAGGTGAAAACTAATGATTTGTAAAGCAATAAATAACACAGTGATTTATAGTGGTTCACCCAAATCCTGGGCTACATCTACTCTTCACATCCAGTGAGTGTTTCCATTATTTTTCCAAAATAGTTTACACCTTTTATACCTCTCTAGGTTAAAAGAACTCTTGGAAGTTTTCTTCACACACCTCTACCTACTGTAAACACCTCTAATAGACTTCTTCTAATCTATTAGGCTGCTTCTAGAACAGAAGCACTCACTTCTCAAGTCCTACAGCAACACATGCCACTTGAGAAGGTTCCCTACAAGGTTTCTGTTTAAGTGATAGGGTTTGTGGGATTTCTAGAGCTTGGTTGATACAAATGGAGTGTTCAATAATTAAAACAGCACAAGACTTAATACATACTCAGATATCAGATGAATCCCATCTGGTTTGTTACAACTGAGTATGGATGAGAGAAAACTTTGATACTTGAGAAGGTTGGAAGTTAAGAACTCAATGAACTCTCATGAGGATCAATGGTGACCAAGAGCGTTAATTTATAGATAAATTTATGTGTATTAACTGCTGGTCCAAAAATTAGAGTCGTTGGTGAAGAATATGGCCGTTTATAGCCATTTGAATTTGTTGTCTGCACAACACAGTTGTGTTTCTGCTTTTCTGCAGTAGATAGCTATTTCCAGTTGTTACGACCCTTCTCACAGTGTCTCTTCTCACATATGACATATGTTGAAGATGATGCTTCTCAAGTTGATGCTTCTCATATTGATAATCTTGAAGATGGTTCATGGTATGACCCTTCTCAACATGACTCTTCTCATCATGACCCTTCTCAAGGTTATGACTCTTCTCAACTTGACTTTTCTCATCTGATGCTTCTCATCTTCTTCTTTATGGTTCTGTCATGACTCTTCTTGGGTTGATCCTTGTTAGCTCCCCTTCTCATATTGCCATAAGAATAAATGAAGCTTCTCAAGATGATCTTTCTCAAGTTTACCATATGGTCTTGATCTTTAAATCTTTGTCTAGAGAAGATTCCTTCCTCAGAACATTGTGGACAATATTATTTCTAGTTTTCTCATATATGATGCTTCTCATAAGCATATACCTTCTTGAGATTTTCTTGAATAATCCTGTTCTAATATAACACTCAAGAAGAGACATTAATAGCATATGAAATCACAAACCTTAAGCTTCTCACATTTGAGGTTTGTTACTCATCAAAACTTAATTAGGGATTTTGCCTCAACAATCTCCTGCTTTTTGATGTTTGACAAACTCAATTGAGATGGATTAGGTTTTCTGATATTGTTTTAAACTTTTCTAAGGCATGATTTAATTTTTACTCCCCCTGAATATGTGTAACTGATTTAAACATTTAATTTCACACAATTCAGAATTCATACACAAGAACATAAGCAAGAACATATATTTTCATTGATTTCATCAAAAGAATCATTGGAATGATTACAATCAGTTATGTTCTTTGTGGCTAGTATGCCTAGGAAAATAAAAAAAGCAATGAGAAGATCACTTCTCAATCCAAAAGTGTCTAGAACACAGATGCTAGCTAATTCAGACCATTCAAAATACTCCTAAGACCTAAAGAACTTAATCTACTCTTCTCCCCCTTTTGTCACACATCAGAATGGTGGAGGCAGAAGGAAAAGATTAAGGGGCTACTTCGATGGGGAAGACCCTCAGAGGAAGAGGAAGTAGCAGGCTTAGGAAGCGGAAGTAGAAGAGGTTTAGTGAAAATATCAACTAATTGATGTTTAGTATCAACAAACACAAGTTCAATGTCTTTCTTTTGCACATGATCCTTAATGAAATTATGCTTAATATCAATGTGCTTGGATCTAGAATGTTGAACTGGATTTTTAGACAGATTTATAGCACTAGTACTATCACAAAATATAGGAATACCTGAATAGCTAAAAGAGAAGTCTTCAAGTTGATTCTTGATCCATTAGATTTGAGAGCAACAACCAGCAGCTGAGACATATTCTGCTTCTGTGGTTGACAAGGCAATTGTGTTTTGTTTTCTACATGACCATGAGATGAGTGATTTCCCAAGCAATTGACATGAACCACTCGTGTTTTTTCTTTCAATTTTGTCTCCAGCATAGTCAACATCACAATACCCAATAAGCTCAAAATGTGTTATCTTTTTGTACCATAAACCAATGTTAGGTGTTCCACTTCTTAATTTTATTGTAATATGCTCTCACTTATACATGATTTCTTTTAACTCTTTAATAAATTATTCTTTAATAAAATATTTTACATGACGAATTATTCTTTTGTTTCTATTGTTGTAGCAACAACAAAGTGTTGGTGGTCACTCCTCATCATCAACTAACAACAATAGCCAGCCTTGAAGGGACTTTTATGCTTAATGCTTCATGCTTATTTTGCAATGTAATACATGCTTATTTTGATATGTAATATGTGAGAGCTACTTGTGAAATTGTTATCTAGTTAGCAAGAGCTACTTTAGAGAGCTATTTGTTAAATTTTTATCTTGTTATAACAAGAGCTACTTTATAGAGCTATTGTTATTATCTAGTTAGGACAACTATGAGTTATTGTTAACTTCAACTTATACTCATGTGGTACCAATGACATTGTTATTGTTGAGGCAAAATCCCTAATTAAATTTTCATGATTAACAAACTTCAAATGTGAGAAGCTTAAGGTTTCTGATTTCATATGCTACTAATATTCTTCTTGAGTGTTATGAAGGAACAAGTTCAATCAAACAAATCTCAAGAAGGTATATGCTTATGAGAAGCAACATTTATCAGAAAACCTAAGAAGTATACTGTCCACAATATTCTAAGAAGAAAAGCCTTCTCTTGACAATATCCAAAAATCAAGATCACATGGTAAACTTGAGAAAGATCATCATGAGAAGCTTCATATATTTCTGTCGCAACATGAGAAGGGTAGTTGACCAGGATCAAGCCAAGAAGAGTTAAGACAAAACCATAAAGAAGAAGATGAGAAGCATCAGATGAGAAGAGTCAAGTTGAGAAGAGTCATAACCCTGAGAAGGGTCATGATAAGAAGAGTCATGTTGAGAAGGGTCATACTATGAACCATATTCAGGAACATCAACATGAGAAGCATCAACATAAGAAGCATCAACTTGAGAAGCATCATCATCTACCAAATGTGAGAAGAGTCACAGCAAGAAGGGTCATGAACAACTAGACATAGCTGTCTTCTGTAGAAAAACAGAAACACAGCTGTGTTGTGCAGACAGCCCATTCCAACGGCTATGAACGGCTAGTTTCTTCTTCAAACGGCTACAAATCTTGGACCAGCAGTTCATACACCTAATTTGATCTATAAAACAACGCTCCTGGTCTCCATTAATCTTCATGAGAGTGCATTGAGATCTTAACTTCCACCCTTCTCAAGTATTAAAGTTTTCTCTCATCCATACTTAGCTGCTCTAAACCAGAAGGGATTCATCTCATCTTTGAGTATGTATTAAGTCTTGTGTTGTTGTAATTATTGAACACTCCATTTGTATCAACCAAGCTCTAGAAATCCCACAAACCCTACCAATCAAACATATACCTTATAGGGAACCTTCTCAAGTGGCATGTGTTGCTGTAGGACTTGAGAAGTGAGTGCTTCTGTGTTATAAGCAGTCTAATAGATCAGAAGAAGTCTATTAGAGGTGTTTAAAGTAGGTAGAGCTGTGTGAAGAAAACTACTAAGAGTTCTTTTAGCCTAGGGAGGTGTAAAAGGTGTAATCTATTTTGGAAAAATAGTGGAAACTCTCACTGATTGTGAGGAGTGGATGTAGCCCTGAAGTGGGGTGAAGCACTATAAATCTCTGTGTTATTTATTGCTTTATATTTCTTTAGATTGCAGCTAGTGAGAAAACTCTCCATAAGGAAAAGGTTTATGAAAACTGAGAAGAGTCAGTTATAACCCTTCTCTGCTAGGAATCTGTTTTCAAGTAAACTGTGTTTCAACCCTTCTCACTCCTACCCTTATGCATGAATCACTCAGAAACTTCTTGACAAACTTATATTGATAAATTATGTCTTCATCACTAGCTTAACACTTAGTAACACTGTGAAAAGATTCATTGAGAGAAGCTTCAAGGGAAGAACTGTCTGACCCTTCTCAACTCCTTCATTTAGTTAAGAAGACAAAACAATCACTCTTCTTAGGCTTCTATCTAAATTAAGAAGACTTGTTTTGACTCACCCTTCTTGACACATAGCACTTACTATCTTATATCTACATCATACTTGTGAAGATAAGTTCTTTTATTTCAGGTCAGTTTTAAAAGGGACACAATTCAAACCCCCCTTCCTTGTGACATTATTGACTTCGGTTATGTTGTTATTAATCAAGAGCTACTTTGAGTTATTGTCTTGTTTAAATTAATTTTATTATATTATTATGTAGTTTAAAGTAATTTTGAGTTCCTAAAAATATTTACTTCCACAACTATAAATGAATACTAAAAATAAAATAAATACTAAAAAACAATGCTTCTTGTTGGTTCAAACCGCCACTAAAGTAAAAAAAAAATGACAATCAACTTTCTGATTTACCGTCGGTTGGAACAGATGCTAAAGTACAAATAACGTCAGTCAACTTTCACCTTTACCATCGGTTGTAACTGACGCTAAAGTAGAAATAACGTCACTCAACTTTCACATTTACCGTTGGTTGTAACTGCCGCTAAATTAGAAATAACGTAAGTCAATTTCCACATTTACCGTCGTTATAACTGACGCTAAAGTTGAAATAACGTTAGTGAACCTTCACATTTAGCGTCAGTTTTAACTGACGCTAAATGGACTTCTAGCGGTTGCAAAAACCAACACTGTTCGGTCTAGTGGCGCCATATGTAGTTGTGGTTTTGGGACCGACGGAAGTCTATTTAGCGTCGGTTGTACCAACGCTAAACCCCAATTTTAACCGAGTTTTCTTGTACTGAGGCACTTTTGCTGATGCTGTAACCAAGGTTTTAGAGGAGAGGGCAACCGAGCAACCCAACCAAGAGAGTATCATCGCATCAAACGAGATGCCAGGGGTGGTCATTGAAGAGGATACTGCATCAACGCCCGAAGTTGAAAAAGGAGTAGCCATTCTACTACCCTTGGGCCCACCAGCACCAAACATAAGCACAACTGATGATCCAACAACCAAGAAGAAGACACAACGCATCAGTAGCCCAATATTTATGTAATCATTGTGTTCTGGACATACTTAGCCACCGGTGTGTGGCATGCCTTCAACAAATTTCTAATCAGATGGAGTTCATTTGCTGGAATCTATTGGATCGGCCCATGGAGTTGGTAAGCCTGACATCCTTTTGCATATTGGAAGAAATTAGCTATTATGTAGGCCAATAGTAGCCCTGCCTATAAATCCGCCATTTCATGATGAGTCTTGACATGTGAGAACCACAAACACCCTCATCAACTCCACACACAATCTAGTAGGCGTGTTTTCTATGAAGACACTTTAAGAGCACCCCATTGGCACCCCTTTGTCCTAGTTTCTGACAATAGAAGGACTAAAACTCCAATTTAGCCTATAAGATTTTATTCTCACTAAGTTGTTGTTCGCTCAATACATAAACTATGGGCTAAATTGGAGTTTTATATAGCCTATAAGATCCCATAGTTTTAACAAATTACATAAAATAATTAGCCTTACATATATACCTATATAATTTATATAGAAAAATATGTTATATAAAAATAAACAAACATAAATCAATAAACAGCTTCAAAATTAACACAAAAAACGGCTTCAACAAGATTTGAACCACGTGTAACGATGTTCTTTTATACTTAAAACTTGCCACTAGACCAAATGAAACAATTTGAAACTAGTTTATATATTCGTTACTAATGCGACACCCCCTAATTTTTTTCCCAAGATCGCCGTTGCGTGTGTGTGTGTCTATATATATATATATATATATATATATATATATATATTTGTAATGGTTTAAATGTGTTATTTAATTTGATAAACAATAAATTTATCATTAAATAATAAAATGTTATTAAAATAATGAATCTAATTAATGAGACTAACTAATGAAAGAATAAAATGCTTATTAATAATAAATTGTACATTAAATGCTCTAGTTAGAGCCACCATAAAATTTATAAATAAGTTTAATTTAGAAAAAATAAAAGATGAGCATCCTAAAAGTTCAAGTCTTGGGTCTGGCAAAATCTCTATTAAGAGGAAAGAAAATAAACCAAATGACAATATAGGGTAGTGTAAAAAAATGACAATATTGGGTACACGTAGCCAGCTAAGTTATTCGAGTTAGATTATTCACGAGTGAAGCCAGTAGATACTGCACAACAATAACACGGTAACTCAGAAAAGAATTTCATTTACCTTATATATAAGGGATAACTCGGACCGGTGAGAACACTTGATTATTATGAGAAATTGGAACATTTAATTATAACAGTTATCTTAAAATTAACAGTTTAAATTACGTTATTAACTATAGGATCTCTTATGATCTTTAACTAAAGAGAAAACTATCATACGAGACATTGTACTTAATGACGTAATATGAACCTTAATTTTAATCCATTGGTTATAACTAAAAGTTTGCATTTCTCCTAATAATCAAGTATTCTAATCTTACTCATCTCTGTGTGTGTGTGTCTATATATATATATATATATATATATATATATATATATATATATATATATATAACTGTTCCGTAATGCCCAAACATTTAGGCCCAGTCCAATAGGCCCACAGTCCATAATGAATAATTGGCGCGCAAGCACTTTCGCTATCTGGCGGTCAGGGGCACACAAACATACAAGAACACCAAAGATCGGTATTTACTTTGGATTGAGTATCAGAGAACACGTAAGCATTTTTGGACCGAACGAATTAAAATTCGACTCTCAATGACTCTCTATTACAACCTCTAGTATTCTTACGATACAATCCGCTCTCAATAAGGGTATAAACTTATATATACATACTTATAAATCTTTAGATCGTTTTAAGAAAATATCATTCTTGTATATGAGTACCAAAAATAAATACATTGATAAGTTTGAAAACCAACAAGCAATACAGTACAATGTATTATATCAAAACCTCAATCATTTCGCCAAAATACCATAGGCTCACTTAATTTAGAAAATTTATCCAAATATTCTTTAATCTTCAAAAACTCAGTTTTGTTGAGATGGTAACGATGTGCATAATACAAACGAATAAATTTTGGTTTCAAAACCCTTAGTACTTTCTAAGTAAAATATACAATACCATAATGTCCTTTATAGTTTTGAAATGCACTATAACAGCTTATACATTTTCTTTGTATAACTAAAAGCACATAAGTACACACACACACACACACACACACATATATATATATATATATATATATATAGTACAAAGATATGAGTTTTCTTCCAAAAGTACAATTGACAACATAGGTATTTTGCTTCAAAACGATAAATATTTCCTTTACTTTGGATAACCATGCTTCCTTTGCTTATTTGAAAAACCACAAAACATGAAAGGATGAGAATTCAAAGAAATCTTCGTGAATTCCAAACACGCACCATACCATTACCACCTAAGTTTCTTTTATCATAACCGTAAATTTTTTACGTAGAATAATGCTAGAGCTCCCTTTAATCCGGGAAAGCCCAATCCGATTGTACATTTTTAATTATCTTATCATTTTACTTGGCTTTGCACAATCCGAGAAACCAAATCACTCATTTTCAACGGAAACCCCAATCCGACAATCACTGAAGGATAATGCTAGAGCCTTGGCTTCTGGGCTCATGACATCCCTCCACCAATTATGCTAAAATATCAGGATCGTCATCCCATTAACGATTTATGTTCATGTCCTTGTTATGTTAGCCCTCGATAGTTAGTAATACCAACGCAACAACAACTAAGACAGTTCATAACAACACTAGGCAACCAATTTATGAAACCAAACACACCATTAAACAATCAAATAAGGTCACATTGTACATATTCATATTGCAACTCATTCACAGCACAATTTCCGCAACATACGTAAACTTTGGGAAATTATTTGACCTAGCAAACGGCAACAGAATTCAACAAACGATTGGAAAGCTTAGAGCGTTTAGTTTTTGAAAATAATTTTTGTTTTGACAGAAAATAAGCCAACACGTACAGTTTTACAAAACATTAGGGATATGTTCAGAAACAGGACAGCTTCCGTGACTCAGTTTGTAACACATTTTAAAACATCAAAACTCAGTCAAATTCCAGGAAATTTGTGCCAAACTGAAGAACAACAAGCCTAGTTTCCAACAAGACAGAAATCATTCAAAAAGGAGTTCTATAGAAAACGTTATCACCAGAATACCGCACCTATACCAAAAACTGTCTCAGATTTTTGACCTAACTTGCACCACCAATATATCTAGCTATACTCATCCAAAATCACTAAAGCTAGTGCCAAAACAAAGGAAATCAAGTGTAGTTTCTAAAAAAACAAACCACACAAAATTTGGACAACCCAAGAGTTCACAATCATTGAAAAATCGAACCTATACCAAAACGGGTTCAACAGAACTTCAGCATCTCACTTATAAATCCTCCAAAGACATACAATCTCATTCTGCAAACAACTCATTCATCAAGTAATCATGAAAATATAAATTTAAGAGTATTAGGGAAATGAGCATCTCGGTTCTCAGCTCGGTGAGCATCTCGGTTCTCAGCTCGGTGAGCATCTCAGTTCTCAGCTGGGCCGAAGCGTACACATACACACACAGAGCCGGATATTTTTAGGAGCGGACGGGTGCCACGGTACCCCCCAATTTTTTAAAAAGTTACTATATACACATATATTTAATACAAAAAAATAGGTTATAAAAAAATAAATGAACACAAATCAATAAACAGCTTCAAAACTAACACAAAAAATGGCTTCAGCAGGATTTGAACCGCGTGTGGCATCCCCTAATATACTTAAAACTAATAGTAAAAACTTAAAACTTATTGTAAAACTTACCACTAGACCAAATGAAACAATTTAAAACATATAGTAAAAACTATTTTATATATTCGTTACAAATGTGGCACCCTCTAATATATATATAAAGGTTTAACTGTGTTTTTTAATTTCATAAACAATAAATTTATCAATAAATAACAAATTGTTATTAAAATAATTTATCTAATTAATAAGAGTAACTAATTAATAATAAATTATACATTAAATGCTCTAATTAAAGCCAACATAAAAATTATAAATGAGTTTAATATAGAAAAAATAAAAGATGAGCATCCTAAAAGTTCAACTCTTGGGTCTAGCAAAATCTCTAATAAGTGGAAAGAAATAGACCAAATGACAATATTGGGTAGTGTAAAAAAATTACAATATTGGGTACACGTGGCCAGTTAGGTTATTCGAGTTAGAATATTCACGAGTAAAGCCAGTAGATACTGCACAGCAATAACACGTTAACTCAGAAAAGAATTTCATTTACCTTATATATAGGGGATAACTCGGGCCGGTGAGAACACTTGATTATTATGAGAAATTGAAACATTTAATTATAACACTTATATAGAGAGCGAGAGAGAGAGAGAGACTCAGGGTAGAGCACTAGGTTATCATGCAAAATTAGAACTTTTAATTACAACTGTTGGATTAAATATCTCTTATGATTGTTTACTTTTTAATTAAAGATCTTGCAAGTAATGACAAATTTTGAGCAGTTAATTTAATTATAATTAATTGTTCTCATTTTCTGTAATAATCAAGTTTTCTCACCCGAGTCGTTTTATATATAGATAGATGATGTAAATAAAATTTATTTAATATTTGTCTTATATATAGACTTGGTTGTGATAAAATATATACTTCGTATTAGCGTATTACCCAAATACTCCAATTGTCAGTGAATTGAACATTTTTGGATTTTTAAAAGTATTAATACTGTTTTGTGCAAAAATAAAAAAAAAAGTCAAAAATAACAGTTACAAAATTGGAGTGAGTAGGAAAAACTTGATTACACAGTTTTATGCTAACCATCCAAAGTATAGATAACAAATTTTATAAATTTCTCCATTAGTTTATTGGGGTTGAGGCCAATTTTTTTTTTGTTTAATTTGGACACATATACATTATAGTTTTACTTTTTAGATATCTTTAATTTTGTGTTCATTTTCTTCTTACATAACTGGTATTTGCTAATTTTATAACATTTTTTAAATTTTCTTATAAAAATTACTTCATTAAAATACGAAACAAGTTTTGTCAATCAGCGCTACAAAACTGAACAAACAATATGGTCCTGTTATTTAAATTCACTATTTGCTCAATTGAAAGTATGACTTTTTAGCTAATTCATATATCTCTTACATAATGATATAAGTAGTACAATTTTATTGAGTGAAATAACATCACTTATGAATTCTAATATGTTGGGCTAGGGGCAACAGGCTCATCACCTAGACTAGGGCTAGGGGCAACAGGCTCATCACTATGACTGGGGCTTGGTGCAATAGGCTCAGCACCTCGACCAGGGATTGGTGCAGCAGGTGTAGAAGGAGTGCTAGGGCTAGGTTCATAAGGTGGAGTAGGAGTGTTTGGGCTTCCAGGCGTAGGAAGAAATGGAGGAAGTGGAGGCAATGTGAAGCAATCAGAACTTTCACTATCAGTTCGTTTAGCACATGATTTCGTTCCATATTCCACATTACCTGCAAATCATAGTATGTTCCCGATTATAATGAAACTTTACTTATGAATGATTAAGGTAGAAAGAAAACTAGTAAAAACAATTGAGAATGAAAGAGGTGAAGATTCCTTACCACTCAAATCTATATATACAAATAAAGGCTTTGTTAGATGAAAACTACACATTAAGGGCTTGCTGCCTATAATTTAATAGAAAATTTATGTTTAAAAAAAAGAAATTCATTTTTTGTAAATTTTATAAAAACAGAAAATTGTCTTAAAAAGGATACTCAAGCTAGGCGAAATATAAAAAAAATTATTTGATTTAATATAATGCTAACCTTGGAGTGGGTAAAAAAACTGCAATATAAAGAGTTAATCATCATATAAATTAAGCCATGTGCAGTTGATATTTGATTTTATATTGATCAGAATGAAAAGATATATGCAAACTTACTTGATGTCCAGATCAAGTCCCTAGCTTCTCCCATGGTAGAGATCATGACAACCAAGTTTGAAAGGCACAAAAGGAGCGAAGCTGCTTTAGAAACCATTTTTTTGAACTAAAGTTAGAAATGAGAAAATTAAGCCAATGAAAGATGTTCAAGTAGTGTGAAAAAATACTCTATATATAGGAGTAGGGAGGCAACTGAGATTAGCCTGAACTGAAAAAAAGTATTGACCAATTAAACTTAATTGGTAAGAAAGAAATTTCATTTTGACTCATAAATTTGAGATCATTAAATGATATAAACATAATAAATGGAATTTATTATGTTTATAAATTTTAAGTTCAAATATAATTATTTTATTTTAAGATAAATTACTTTATTAAATGATGTGCCACAAGTGGTCATGGGTTCGATCCCTATCCAGTGAGTATGAAAAAATATTTGTTGAAAAAAGATTAGTCTCCATAGCCACCGTAGTGCATACATTGGTTTAGCAAAAAAATATTATGTTTTGACACATGGGTAAGACGTGTGTCTAACAAAACAAAATAGAGTTCTATATTATATTAAGTAGATTATTAGTATTAATTAGTGATTACTTTTTTTAACAAAAATATTAAAGATTAAAGTTGCATACAAACACACTTTATTACTTTTATTTTTGACTATCTCACATATATTATGTGCAATATTTAAAGATATAATATATTTTTTGTCATTTCTTAAAATTAAACAAAATGTTTGTGGTGTACACGTATTAAGTAATTTCAAAGTTACCTTTATTACTAAGCAATTTTAAAATTTAATATATATACTGGGAATATATATATATATATATATATATATATTCAAATTAAATGTGAAAATTTGTATTAATTAGCTTCTTCCGAAAGATATTAGTACTGATTAATGAACCCAATTGTTTCGGACAGGGCCATGAGGCCCAATCTGCTTGGAGAATAGTCCGAAACACGAATGGCTTCGGCCCAAACAATTGATCCACGCTCAAATCTCAGATCAACCCTCTGAATCGCTCCGCCCTGATCCAACGGTTCGCAGCCGGTCAAGAGCCGCGCAACCTCTTCTGCCAGCGTCTATAAATATGGCACAACCCCCAAGAATCAGGAACGGTTCTCTCATTTGTACCTCTCACTGACTTTTGATTGCTGACTTTGGCATTAGAGTGTCTGCACGTACCCTACCTTTCCGAGTCTAACCTCGGAAGAAGGCAACATTGGTAACGACAATCCCGGATGATTTCGACTGGCAATGCATTCTTCTAACCTCGAGCAAAGGAGAAGACTCACAGAGACATTGAACACCAGCTCTTGATCCAGGATCCCAGATACGAGGTCACGTACTTAACATTGGCATCCGTGGTGGTATTTGATCATCAATTTGTCATGTCTCCGAGAGGTCCACCTCCGACTCATACTCAACCTTGCCCACAAAGCATCATCAAAGCCGTGCCCAGACCCCATAAGGGCACGTACAAGAGCTCCCAGCAGAGCTGGTACACTCTGCACCACTATTCTCACCATCACCGGTTGCCGAGGTAGTCCCGGTTCTGGTCTAGGCAGTACACCAAATTCTCTACCTCCTAGACAGACGAAGTCAGGATATTGCCCATCAAGAGCTACGACTCACTCAGATGGAGGAAGAGGTTGCCGTTGTCCGTGCTAACACTGTTGCAGCATCAGCCCTACCTCATGAGAAATTCCCCGTTCAGAACACCATCGTTTTGAAACGACACCGCTCTCCACCCTGGAAGAAAGTCAGCCACCGGTGCCACGTCCAGAGGTCCCCCCCCCCTCATAAGAGAAACTGATGCCATGGCTCACGTTCTCCTCCGACTCCACCCCGTTAAAGCTGCAGTCAGACCACTTCATACGGCTCCTCATCTTCTCGAAGTGCATTCCCTAGGGGCGATCTCCTCGTAGGAAAGACCATTCCCCGCGACGAGGCAAGGTCGGGAGCGCAAGGCAGACTCCTTTCATACCAGAGATTGCTATTTGCAAGGTTTCGAAGTCCTTAGAGAAGCTGCCACACTTGAATATGTACGATGAGACTCGCGACCCGGATGAGCACGTGGACACCTTTGATCTAAAGGTGCAATACAACACCATGGGAACAACTAGTCCGAGTATTCTCGGCGCACTTCACGGCCTCCAAGATGACATCAAAATCCGCAAACGTGCTCAAGGAAGTAAAACAAGGAGAGAATGAGACTTTGCTCGACTACATCGAAAGATTCAACAAGGAAGCAAACAATATTAGAGACTTGGGAGATGATATAAGACTTCTATTCATGAGGCATGGGCTCCGCAAGAAGAACCTATTCCAGATCGACATCGGTGTCTGCAGATTCTGAAACCTCAAAAACTTCT
Organism: Astragalus glycyphyllos; assembly: GCA_963573325.1. Taxonomy (NCBI): domain Eukaryota; kingdom Viridiplantae; phylum Streptophyta; class Magnoliopsida; order Fabales; family Fabaceae; genus Astragalus; species Astragalus glycyphyllos. The sequence goes on from OY754308.1 coordinate 24,205,280, forward strand.
TGGGCCGGGCACAGAGGCATATTGATTACGAGGAGGACAACCAAGATGACGAAGCCGTTCTAGAATCCACCCCTGGGAAGGGGACCGAGTAGGGGAAGGCCTCCAAGAAAGAACCAGAGGGTACGTCCCGGGAAAGATGACTTCGGTTCACAGAATACACCAAGCTAAATGAAGCAAAATTCAAAATCCCAGCTGAGTACACCAACACCGAGTTGAATGACCGGAAATGGCCGGCCTCGCTAGTTCAAAGGGAAAAAACAGACAGGGAAAAGTACTTTCGCTACCACAGAAGGCAGGAGCACGATACTAACCAGTGCTAAGTCCTGAGGGAAGAAATCGAGAACCTGATCCAGAAAGAAAAACTGACCAAGTATATCAAGAAGGAAGGGAATGAGGAGCGAAAGCGTTTTCGCTCACCGTAGAAAGGTTAGTCTGGAGTCAACGAGGTAGCCAAACTCACGAAGGCCGACTCTGAAGAATCTGAAGAAGAGGAAAAACTAAAACAATAGCGTTCTAGGACGATGGCTGCAGTGATCATAGGAGGCTACTCGGTCGACTCGAGAGAAACCAGACGGACGATGAAGAGAATAGGGAAAGAGATCCTGAGCATAGCCAATAACCCCAAAACCACCAATCTCTATGACAGACCACCACTGGCTTTCTATGACCAAGACCTCCCAGACGGAGGACCACACAAATACATCCCACTAATCATCTCCGTAGTGATGGTCGAAGTCCTGGTCTTAGGAATTTTGGTGGATCAAGGAAGCTCGGCCGACATTCTATTTCTGGATCTACTACCGACAATAAAACTGGCTTCAACAGATCGAAGATGGCATTGCTCAGGTACGTCGAATTGATGGTCACATACGGGGTTGATAAGCTCTCCAAAACGGTGAAGACCCAATTCTTGGTATTTCCCTGCAAGTCCCCATACAATTGCATCATTGGGAGACCGACCTTAAGCAAAATCAGAGTTGTGGCGTCCACAGTACATTTGAAGATGAAATTTTACTCAACCGACGACCATTTTATCATCGTCGCTGTCGACCTGGAGTCCGCAAAAAAGTGTCACTAATAGTCGTTGAAAATAGAGCACAAGTCAAACAAAGCCGAGAAGAAGAAAGAGATTGGAGGTAGGAAAGCAATATCTGAGGTTAATTTGGTCGAATTCGAGCGTCATCACAACTCAAACGAAGGGTAGCTCGCCCACATCGAGTCCAAGCTTGGATACACCAGCACGACCTGCAAACGATCTGCAAAGACTTCCACATGACCCAATAAGCCGCCCTTTGCACCTAGCATGGCAGCCAAGGCTTCGCGTCAATCAATAGTAACCAACTCGGGAGTCCGACTTTGATTCCTAAAGAAATAACACGCAACCCGGACCCAAGGTCTCGCAAAAAAAAACCACCGCTACCTCTGTCTACATTTCTACTTCAGCTCCTATATTACACACTATATTACTTTTATTTTTGACAATCTCACATATTTTATGTGCAATACTTAAAGAAATAATATATTTTTTGTGATTTCTTAGAATTAAAGAAAATGTTTGCGTGTAGATTAACATTAATATATTCTTATATCATTATTTCGAAAAACACGCGTTTTTGGTGTACACGTATTCAGTAGTTTCACTGGTTAAAAGTTACCTTTATTATTAAGCAATTTTAACATTTAATATATACATACTGGGAATATAGGTATAATTAATATATACCTATATCCAAATTAAATGTGAAAATTTGTATTAATTAGCTTTTTCTGAAGTTATTATTACTAATTAATGAACCCAATTGTTCCGAACAGGGCCAAAGGCCCAATCTGCTTGGAGAATAGTCTAAAACACGAAATCAGGTACTCTCAAATCGGCCCAAACAACGGATCCACGCTCAAATCTCAGATCAACGCTCTGGATCGCTCCGCCCCGATCCAACGATTCACAACCGATTAAGAGCCGTGCAACCTCCTCTGCTAGCGTCTATAAATACGGCACAACCCCAAAGAATCAGGTATGCTTCTCTCATTCGTGCCTCTCACTGACTTTTGATTGCTGACTTTGGCATCAGAGTGTCTGCACGTACCCAACCCTTCCGAGTCCAACCTCGGAAGAAGGCGGCATTGGTAAGGACAATCCCGGAGGATTTCGACTGGCAAGGCATTCTTCTAACCTCGAGCAAAGGAAAAGACTACACAGAGACAATGAACACCTGCTTTTGATCTAGGATCCCAGATCCGAGGTCACGTACTGAATATTAACGACCACAGTGGTAGTTGTCATCAGTTTGTCATGGCTCCACGAGGACGACCTTCGACTCGTAGTCAACCTTGCCCACAAAGCAACATCAAAGCCATGGCCACGTGGGACCAAACCCCTGAAGGGAACGTACAAGAGCTCCCACCACCACCGGTTGTCGAGGTAGTCCCGGTTCCGGTCCAGGCAGTAAACCAAATTCCCTACCTCCTAGACAGACGAAGTCATGATATTCCCCATCAAGAGCTACGACTCACTCAGATGGAGGAAGAGTTTGCCGCTGGTCGTGCTAACATTGATGCAGCATTCGCCTTACCTCACCATAAATCCCCCATTCAGAACATCATCGTTTCGAAACGACACCGCTCTCCACTCCGGAAGACTGATGCCATATCCACAGGTCCCCCTCTCGTTAGAGAAATTGATTCCATGGCTCACATTCTCCTTCGACTCCACCAAGTTCGAGTCCCAGTCAGACCTCCTGATACGGCTCCTCATCTTCGCGCAGGATGGACCACTCCCCGCGACGAGGCAAGGCCGGGCGCTCAAGGCAGACTCCTTTCATACTAGAGAGTTTCATTTGCAAGGTGTCGAAGTCCTTAGAGAAGCCGCCACACTTGAATATGTACAACAGAACCGGCGACCCGGGTGAGCACGTGGACACCTTTGATCTATTGATGCAATATCAGAACGCAACATATGACATGAAGTGTAAAATCTTCCCACTCTCGTTGAGCAAAATGACACCATCATGGTTCAGTGACCTCAAACCTGGCTCGATCTACTCATAGGAACAACTAGTCCGAGTATATTCAGCACGCTTCACGGCCTCAAAGACGAAACCAAAATCCTCAAACGTGCTCAAGGAAGTAAAACAAGGAGAGAATGAGACTTTGTGCGATTACATCGAAAGATTCAACAAGGAAGCAAACAATTTCAGAGACCTGGGAAATGATATAAGACTTCTGTTATGAGGCATGGGCTCCGCAAAAAGAGCTCATTCAAGATCGACATCAGTGTCTGCCGACCCCGAAACCTTGAAGAGTTCCTGCACTGGGCACGGTGGTTTATCGATTACGAGGAGGAAGACGTAGTTGATGATGTCGTCCAAGAATCCACCCCAGGGAAGGGGTCCGAGATTAATCTACCCCATGGGTAAGATGTGTGTTTGACAAAACAGACTAAAGTTCGATACTATATTATTAAATTATTAGTATTATAATATATAATGATTGATTTTTTAACAAAAATATTAATGATTACAATGCATACACACACACTTTATTACTTTTATTTTTGAAAATTTCACATTTTTGTCATTTCTTAAATTTATAGAAAATGTTTGCCTATAGTGAACCCAATCCGCTAAGCTTGATATATCTTAGTATAACACCGTGAACCATTTTATTTTTCTCGGTTCGTGGTGAACCGAATCCTCTAACCACCAATTAGAGGCTAAACCTCATGGGGCCTCGGCTTTGGAATCATGACTTCCCTCCCCTAGTATGCTATCCTCTAGCATCATCGCCTTATCCCCAATATATTGTGACTTGTCATTATTAATACATTAAACATCAATCTTAGCCATAATGAACTTATAGTCCATTCAATTATCATATCATAGGGTTATCTCAGTCATAGATTCTAAACGGTTGAGGAAAATTTGCATAACATATAAAGTTATCAATACCATTCCAAACATAATTGTTTTCAACATTTTACGGTTATTTCATCATCACATAAGGTTGGGAAAAGGACTAGAATACATTTGGAACCCAACAGAATAGCCCAAGACACATTTAAAGTTTTGGGACAGTGGTGGAGGAACGGTCCGTGCTCATAGACGCACAGTCTGTGCTCCTTGTGAAGTGTTTCAGCATTAGCCACTTCAAAAAATTCAAAAATTCAAATTCACGCAGGAAACAGACCTTGACGCACAGTCCGTACCTTGGGGGCGCACGGTCTGTGTGCCTATACCAGAATTCGAAATCATTGCTATTCTTCCATGTTGGCTACTCCATTCGTTTCCAATCCGTATTCCGATAAATTTTCAACATAAAAATAGTAATTTCAAGCACTACAAACAGACAAGGCAACCTCAATAACAACATAAAACATTCATTAATTGTTCATTCCGAGACACAACAACTCAAAAGTTTGAAAATACGGTTTTTGACGCAAATTTTACGAAACGAAAACAAGGCAATGAATTCTCGTCACATGCAATCACGAACTCATAAATGAAAAACCTAAGCGAAGCTAGAACTCACCTCTTGTGATGAAAATCACAAACAACCACAAAGATGAAGTCCAAGCCACACTCAATCAAGAAAACGTTGACCCAAACAACCAAGAGCTACCCAAATTCGAATTTCAGCAACTAAAACCCCTTCCAAGCTACTTCAATCTACCATGTGGCTTTTGAATTTGTAATAGCACAAAACCCTAGCTTCAGGAAAAACAATGGAAGCAACAAAACTCCATTTTTGACTATTATTTGAGCTTGAAATTACAAAAATGGTGAGATGAGGAGGAGGAGGAAGAAGTTGATGATGATGTTGGTATCAATGAATGGAGAATGAAGATCCAAAACTCAATGTGTGAGTGTTTTATGAAAGTGAGTGGGTGAGTTAAGTGGCTTCAGCTAATGGTTTTGGAAAATAAAAGAGAAATAACTGTTTTGTCCCTACACTCTAATTCCCACTTAAACCCCAATTCTAATCAAACAATCAATCAATAATTCATATACTTCACATAATTCAACATTTAAATTTTTCTATCATAGACTCAAACATCCTCAACTTGACAAACTTAGTCCTCAAATTTGAACAAATCTTACCTCATGAATATTAGTACGGATATCGAGTCTGCATGTCGTCCTCCAACTCCCAAGTTGCTTTCTCGGCCGAATATCCATCCCAAACAACTTTGACAGTTGGAATTATTCTTGTTGGAGCATCTTCTCTACGACTGATTCGTATCGTGAATGTACTTTCTCAATTAAGATACATGCAATACATTATGCAAATGACAAGGCTGGAGGTAAGGCAATACGATATGCTAATACCCCAATTCACTCGATATTTCTGAAGGGTCCAATATATCGAGGAAAGAGTTTCTTCGCCCATAAGGCTCTACTGGTACCAATAGTCGGTGAATCTCTTAGAAACACATGATCGCCTTCATCAAATTCTAATGGTCTTCTTCTCTTGTCGGCATAGCTCTTTTGTCGACTCTGGGCGGTCTTCATTCTGCCTCTAATCTGCCGAATTTCTCGGTAGTGTGCCGAACTAAATCGGCTCCAAACAACTGATGTTCACCAACATCCCACCAACACAATGGGGTTCTACACTTCCTCCCATACAACGCTAGGAGGTCTTGCAGGCCAAGCTGAAGATGAGGCGGTAATGGAGAGTCTCAAGAAGCAGAGAGACGAGTTGAAATTGAAGGCCGAGGCTGCTGCCCGGATTCCCGAGCTTGAAAGGGAGAAAGAGGAGCTGGCAACTCGGAACTCTGATCTGAAGAACCAAGTCAACCTCTTGAAAGAGAGGGTAAGGATTGCAGAGGAAGTTGCTGAAAAGGCCGAGTTGCGAAGGCCTTGGCGTTGGCTTTCAGGCAAAAGACTAGCAAAGAGGGTGTCGAGTTCGCTTACAGGGTCTTCCAGAACGCTATGGACCAAGTCAGGGTGATGCACCCGAAACTGCCCGATCTCTCCATCTCGAAAGTAAACTATACTGTGAAGAATGGAAAGATTTGGAGGTCGGTGAAAGGCGGTGAGCCGGAGCAGATTTTCCCTTGGTCCCCTGGAGTTCAGGACCAGAGCAGCTTTAAATTTCTCGTTTTTGTTTGTAATTTGTTGCAGGTGGCCTCGGTATTTGCGGGGTCACCTTTTTTCAATATAACGTACTTGAGGCACTGGTCGTATCCGATTCTAATTACTTTGGTATATTTGATATAACTGCTTGATTGTTTGTTGGTGATTGCTTGATGTATGCATGCTTGGTTGTTGATGATTGCTTGGTTTCTTGTTTTTGGATCATTGAACGACCCCGAGGCTGCTGTGAGCCCGTCTCCATAGATGTGCAACCCGAGCGGGAGGCCGACTTGGGCCACGGTGGGCCCATGCATGACGTGGAGGCACATCAACCACGATAGGCTCGACCCCGGCTTGAGGGTCAGCGGGCCACGATAGGCCCGACCTTGGTGCAAGGTCACTTGAAGGCACGTCGGATGGACTCTTAAAAAAGGACGTCCACCCGAGGCCGTGATGTAAGACCTCATTCAGTCCTGTCCACCAAGTGCGTAGTCTTGGAGTGAACATGGAGTGAAGAAGCTCAAACGAGACAGGGTGCAAGGGCTCGACCCTTGACCGCGCCCAGCGTAGTCTTTGTCTCTAGTGCGACAGTGTGTTCCTGAAAGATTAATTCAGAGAAGGTGGACTTAGAGGCCCATTCATATTCAAACAGAATTGGTTAGTTACAAATGCAACATTTGATATTTCAACAGTAATAGAGTCGAAGTTTAGTAATGTTCCAAGTCCTAGGGATCACTTCCTTTTCAAGGGTCTCTAGCTTGTAAGCTCCTTTTCCAATCTTGGCATTTACCCTGTAAGGACCTTCCCAGTTCAGCGCGAATTTCCATTGTCTCGAATTTTTACCGCCAACGTCGGCACGTCGCAGGACCAGATCGCCGACTTCGAATTCCTTGGGGACTACCCTGGCATTGTACCTTTTAGTGATCCTGCGTTTGTCAACGGCTTCGGCGAGGGTTGCCTGATGTCGTACTTCCTGGGCGAGGTCTAGCTCCTGTCGAATGGCTTGGCCATTGTCTTCGTTGTTTAGGGGAGGCAGAGTCCTCCAGGTGCGCTCTCAGACTTCGGCTAGAATCACTGATTCGGTTCCGTAGGTGAGTCGAAAAGGCATCTCGCCAGTGGTGGAATGGGGAGTCGTTCGATATGCCCAAAGCACATAGGGTAGCTCGTCGACCCAATAGCCCTTCGAGTCATCCAACCTTCTTTTCAGCCCTCATAGGACTACTCTGTTTGCGGCCTTGGCTTGCTCGTTAGTCTAAGGATGTTCGAACGAGGTGAAGTGGTGTTTGATGCTGAGGTCGCTCATTAATTTCCGGAAGCCCTTGTCGGCAAATTGCGTCCCATTGTTTGTTACCACGACCTGTGGGATTCGGAACCTGACCATAATATTTTTCTTAAAGAATTTCATGCAAGCCTTGGCCATTATTGTGGCTAGTGGCTCGGCTTCGACCCACTTGACGAAGTAGTCAACAACGACTATTAAGTATTTGACTTGTTCGGGAGCCTAGGGAATGGGCCCAGCAGGTCGATACCCCACCAGGAGAAGGGCCACCCTGCCGAGATCATGGTGAGGTCGCTGGGGGAAGCTTGGTGAACATCAGCATGGCGCTGGCATTTGTCACATTTATTTGTCACATTGAACCGGTGAGAGCTTTGGTTCAAGGTTCAATGATTCAACCGTATTTGAACCGGACCGGACATTGAACCGGTAAATGCACCGATTATGTAGTATATTAAGTGGTAAATTTTAGACATCTATCTATTAGCAACTAATCATAAGATTCATTTGTTAAAAAAATCATAAAATTCATTGAGGTTGCATTACAAACACCATCTCCTTCAAGCGCACCATCCCCTTCATCACAACTTTAAGGGTTGCATTATTACCTCACACAACAATTGTGGAACTTTTTAAACGTGCAAGGTAGTTGTTTTATTTTGATTTTAAATTTAAAAATAAAACCTAAATTTAGAGTCACTACAAACTCTCTAGAAATAGAGGAGAATACCCCCTCTGGTGTTGGTACGTGCAAGGTATGTGCTTTTTGTTGCTTTTATTTGTTCTCAAGTCTCACATCGAAAGCAAAACCATGAAAAAGTGAGAGTGCGACCTATAAATAATGCTAAGAGACAAGGGACTCAAAACACGGGAGTAATAACCTAAGTGACACGCGCTACAGATTGATAGTTTCATTCACGCAGGGTTTTTTTATTAAGAATTAATTTCAATTAAATTTTTTTATATCTAAACCGCTTCTTTGAGTAAGTGAACCGCCGGTTTTTCCCGGTTATGCGGTTTTCCACCGATTTTACTGTTCAAAAGCCGGTTCTTTTTCCATCCGGTTAGTGACCCTATTTAGACTGAATAAGACACCGGTTAAACCGGTCGGTCCGGCCCGGTATAACACCCTAGTAATTCTAAACAATAGAAATACCAAAACATATATTTTAACATGTATCAGAGTATAAAAATTTATGTTTTAGATATTGAACCAAACTACACTCTTTGAATTCCAAATCAAGAGTTAAGACAACACATAAGTACTTATCAAAATAATCCATAACTCAAGTACTTAGGTTATCAAATACTTAAAGACATAACCGATCCAACCGTTCAATATCCAAAATAAAAGAAATACGGAAGCGGTTTATACAACTTTGCATCAAAGCAAGTTACATAATCCAAACAGAAATAACAAGGGAAAACTAGTAACTATGGATAAAGACACTAAATCTTCCAAGCTCCATAATCACGCCACCTACTCGTGTCGTTTAGCCTTCTTCTTTCTCTGTTTATCTGTAAAACAACAAATATAATTGGGTGAGATAACAAATCTCAGTGAGTTCTACCGTTACCCCTAACCACTCGCGGTTCAATTATATTCTATAGTTCAAAGCCCAATTCTTGATGACTATGCACTATTTCAATTTATTATTCTAGCACAACACCTTAAACCATATTTTTCTTCAGTTTGCGGTGAACCCAATCCACTATATGCATCTCAGTGAACATCCTCATATGGGCCTAGCTCAAGGGCTCATGACTTCCTTCTCCGTAGTGTACTAACATATTGGGTCGTCACCCATATAAGTCTTTAGCGGCTTATCATTCTTATACATTTATTATCAAACAATTCTAATGAACTACGAGTCTATTTTTCACATCTTATTGATCTATGACCGGGTTTAGATTAATCCAAGTTAACCATCTCACGTCATTGATACAATATCAAAAAGGATATGTAATCCGTTTTATTTTTCAAAAACCATGTGCCCTCACGTGTTCTAAGTTCGGTTTTCAAATCATTTGTAATTCGAGACGATTCGGTTTAAAACAAACCAAACATAACCAATTTGCCAAGTTTTACGGCTATTTTAACATTATATAGGGTTGGGAAAGGGATTAGAATAGGTGTGGAATTCAATTGGTATCCAAAAGAGTGAGAAAATTGAGTTTTTGAGGTAAATAAACGTCCAAAAACAGAGAGTAACACGGGGCCGTAATGAAACAACACTGGCCGTAACAGACACACTTTAGCCAGTAACGAATCATTACTGCCAGTGTTATAGCAATAGATAGTGACTCGTTTTTCAGCTTTTCAAGTAGTTTATACATCTCTTTTTGTACCAATTGGACCCAAACTCATTCCTAACTCGAATTACACCAACCATAACCTCATAACAAGCAATTTCAAACAATAACAACCAATTCAAATTCCAAATCACAATCAAATATAAATTGGGAAATAAACCGTAAAACAATATTTTTCGAAAACAGTTTTCAACTCCAAAATAAATCTTTCGAAGCAAAACAACTTTACCAAACCAGAATGTCATGATATTCAAAACAATAAAACAAATCCCTAAACGTGAGTAAAACTCACCGGTTTGACGAAATTGCGAGAAACTACGTTTTCACACGAAGCGATCGAACGGTAACCACTCGAACAATCCCCGCAATACACGAACCCAAAAAGCTCAACTCTTCAAAAAAGCAACTCAAACCCCTTAAACACCTAATGAATCATCAATGTAGCTCCAAACTCTTGATTGTAGCTTCACCCAAACACTTCTAGAGCTCCAATAATAACATACAAGAGCTCAAAACTCCAAAGCTTCCACTTTGAGCTTCAAGAATCAAAAATGGTAATATGAGATTGAGCTCATGAAACTGGTACCATTAGAAAGAAAAACGAAAATGGAGTAGAATGGAGAAAAGAATAGTTACATGCAAGCCAAATTGTGCAGTTTCCTTCTCTTCTTCCTCCTTCTCCTTTCGCACCTCTCTCTCTCTTTTCTCTATTTCTTCTTCAGCTTTTCTCTCTCTCAATATTTCTGAAAGTGAGGAAATGAGGGTGAGTGTCATGTTTTGGAGCTGAGGGTTTAAAATGAGAGGGAATTGACCAAAATACCCTTGGCTCAATTTTTCACTTAAACTCTCCTTTTAACCCAATTTTCCCCCAATTTACCACATAGATTAATTACTAATGTATTATAATCTTAGGACTTATCCAACACACGATGCTTTCTCGACTATCCCATATCCAAAACTTGATTTATTTTTCATTTCGAAAAATAAATCACTCGTTAATTTCATAAATTGAAATTAACGAAGCTACGGATGTTACACTTGGTTTCCTAAACACTGCTTGAACATTGTCGGCCAGTAGTAGCCTGCTCGGAGGGCCTTTTTGGCTGGTGCTCTCGATCCCAAATGTTTTCCTCAGATCCCCACTGGAGATTGCATTATTCTATACCATCTGGTAGAAAACAAGCCTCTTAGTCTCCCTTACCTTATCATGCATCATATGATAAATGCTATTAAGGCAGACAAACTCCAAACCTCTCTCCCCTATGGAAAAGCCCTCACAAAAGTGTTTAATCACTTTTTAATCAAGATATCTGTCAAAGAAGGAACCATCGAATCAAAGCCCTTCACCTCTAAGAATCTAAAACTCATGGGTCTAGATGTTGCTGCTAAGGAAGAGCAGAATGATGGAAAGAAAAAGAAACAGAAGGTTTCTCATACAACATCTGTAGAAGAAGAAATGGCTGAAGCTCTTAGAAGAGAAACTAAGACAAAGAGAAGAAATGACCCTTCTCTCTGTCCTAAGAAGGGTGAAAATATCACGGAGAAGGTTAAAGAGGCTGAGAAGGATCATTTTCATGAGAAAAAGAAAGCCATAGAGTCTGAGAAGACTGCTAGAAGCACTTCTGATGTAGAGAGAACCGTCTCTGATCATCAAAGTGATTCTGATCATTCTACATCAGTTGGGAAGATGGCTCCCTTATCCAAAGTCTATTCAAGGGGTCCAAGAACAGAATGGAAAGTCCCAACCAAAGGAGAAACAAGTGCTCTTGTAGATAGCTTTAACAAAGCTGCTGTTGAAATTGAAATGATCACACCAGAGAAGGATGCTGGTGGTGAAAAATCAGAGGGAGGAACTGAAGTACTCCACCTTGACTCATCTGGAGGCAAGGGTTCTGATACAACCATGGTTTTAGAAGATACCATTCCATTCAATCTAAATGAGGGAATCACCATTGAGCCACCACAACAAGGGCCAATTGCTGAAGCAATAGCAATTGAAAAAGAGAAACTTGTTGAGAAAGTTGTAAGTGAAGAAAAAGAAGAAGAGGCTGAAAAAGAAGAATGTTTAGAGGCTGAGAAGAGTGCTGAGCAGGGTGCTGAGAAGAGTGCAGAAGTGGAAACAAATCAAGAGCAACCTTCTCATGATGGTATAACCCTCACTCAACCTAACCCTCCATCACCTCAGGGGAAGTTTATCAGAAACACCCCCTCTCCAAACATTCATACACCTCTTCCAACCATGTTTGCAGATCAAATGCCAACCTTACCACCCTTCTCTCCATCCCTGAACTTACCAAATACTCAAGCTAGCCTTCACCCAGTTAACACTGCTCCACCAACTGAACCCTCACCAATTCCTACCATGTCTAGGGTCACCTCTCATAACCTAGAGTCGCTCATTGCAGCCATAAATCTTGAATACAACATCTCACCCCTCAAAACCTCCAACACCATCACCTCTTCAAACCTAAACCAGTTTCTGAACCTTAACCAAACTCCTCAAAATGACTCCCCTCAACCAATATACCCTCCTTTCATTCCCCAAACCTTACCATCTAATATACCATCACACTTTGGCTCTCTTGATTCCACTTTTCTCAAAGCTGCACTTAGAGAACCTTCTGGCACTGCACCTGAGAAAGGTGATGATATCTCCAATGAAACTTCTGTTGGTCCCTCTGCTAGTGTTGAAAAGAGGATGACAAAGATGGAAAAGGTGATGAAGAGAATGAAAGGAATGCTGAAGAATGTGCTGCAAGGACAAGCCATTCTGCAACAAACCCAAAGGGCTCAAGCTGCTCGTGATGAGCAATTCAGAAATTGGGTTATGCAACAAGGAAACACCAACCCTTCTCCTAATGTCTTACCCCCAGAATTTGGTCCTATACTCTTGTTTCCAGATATTCCTAGGCCTGCTACTTCATCCTCATCTGATGGGTCTTCCCCATCCAAGTAGCAACCTAATGTATTTCCTTCCTCCTCCACCTTTCTGATGTGTGACAAAAGGGGAGAAGAGTTAGATTAAGTTATTAGGTCTTAGTCTATTTTGTGTGCTCTGTCATTAGCTAGTATTTGTGCAATTAGGCACTATTTGTTTGAGAAGTAATCTGCTCACTGTTTGTTTTATTTTCTGGGCAAGTTTAGCCACCAAGATCATGACTGCAATATAATCATTCCAATGATTTTTTGATGATATAAATAAAGATGAATGTTCTTGCTTATGTTTTCTTGTGTGAATTACTGAATTATGTCTAACTTGAATATAACTTAGAAACTAAACTGTCAGCATACATTCAGGGGGAGTAAAAAGAAAAAAATGCCTTAGAAAGTTTAAAACAAATATCAGAAAACTTAATCCATCTCAATTGAGTTTGTCAAACATCAAAAAGGTGGAGATTGTTGAGGCAAAATCCCTAATTAATTTTTGGTGTTCAACAAACCTCAAAAGTGAGAAGCTTAAGATTTCTGATTTCATATATTACTAATGCTTCTTGTTGAGCGTTTCATAAGGACAGATATTTCAAACTAATCTCAACAAGATATTTGCTTATGAGAAGCATCAATCAAAGAGAAAACTAGGAAGACTGTTGCCCACACAGTTATGGAGAAAGGAGACTTCCCAAAACATAGATTAAAATCAAGAACCAGAGTGTAATCTTGAGAAGAATCTGTTTGTGAAGTTTCATCATGCATTGTGGCAATATAAGAAGGTTGAATAAGAAGGATCAAGGCAAGAAGAGTCATGACAGTGAAGATGAGAAGCATCACTTGAGAAAAAGTTAAGTTGAGAAGAGTCATGATCCTGAGAAGGGTCATGATGAGAAGATTCATGTTGAAAAGAGTCATGATCCTGAGAAGGGTCATGGTAAGAAGAATCATCATCCTAAGAAGCATCAACATGAGAAAGAATCAACTTAAGATTTATCATCTTCAACAAAGAAATCATGTGAGAAGGATCACAGTGAGAAGAGTCATGACAGCAATGAACAGCCTGGTTTTTGTAGAAAAGTACATACAGCTGTATGTTGCAGAGGAGCGTATTTCCAACGGCTAGTTTCTCAACCAACGGCTACAATTCTTGATCCAACAGTTAATACACAATATTAACTCTATAAAACAACAACCTTGGACGCCATTACTCCTCAAGAGATTGAATCAAAATTCAGAGCTATCAACCTTCTCACCTATTCCAGTTCTTTCTCTTCCATACTCAGCTGATCCTAAAACAGAAGGGATTCATCCATTCTCTGAGTATGTACTAAGTCTTGTGTTGAAGTTATTATTGTAATACTCCATATGTATCAATCAAGCTCTAGAAATCCCAAAAACCCTATAAACCAAACAGAATCTTGAATAAGGGAACCTTCTCAAGTAGCATGAGCTGCTGTAGGACTTGAGAAGTGAGTGCTTCAGTGTTGGAAGCAGTCTAATAGATCTGGTCAGGTTTATTAGTGAAGTATACAGTAGGTAGAGCTGTGAAAGAAAACTACCAAGAGAGTTCATCTTTGGAGAGATGTAAACTGTGTAATCTATTTTGGAAAAATAGTGGAAATTCTCACTGGATGTGAGGAGTGGATGTAGCCCTGGAGTGGGGTGAACCACTATAAATCACTGTGTCATTTACTGTCTTTATAGATTACTTATTGTAGAAAAACTCTCCTTAGGGAGAAGGTTTATGAAAACTGAGAAGAGTCCTATATGACCCTTCTTTGGTCCACACAGAGTCATTATTTATTAAACCTTCTCACCTTCACAACTTGAACATAAACTCTTGGTAAAACGATTTGAAAACATATTTGGGACTCACAGCTTAAAGCTACTTAAAACAATCATTGATATAAACTGTGAGAAGCATCGAAGGAAGAACTAACAGACCCTTCTCAACTTCACTATAGTTGAGAAGACTGTTACATCACGCTTCCCTTTTTACCTTTCTTAGGAAGAAGATTGTTTTATTACTTCTAATGTCTAACACGTATTACTTACTTTCTTGAGTCTGAGTAATACTTGTGAAGCAAGGTTCTTTTATTTCAGGAGAACTTTAAAAGGGTCACAATTCCAACCCCCCTTCCTTGTGACATTGGTGACTTCAATTGGCATCAGAGCTAAGCCTCTGGGGTTTAGCACACTTAACAGTGTGAGAGGAAAAGATCTTGGAGGAAGTCATGGCCAAACCAAATTCTGTAACCTTCTTACCAGAAGGTGCTTCATCTAACAGACCACCAGGGTTTAATGGAGAACACTATTACTATTGGAAAAACCAAATGAAGTTGTTTCTTGAATCTCAACACACTGATATTTGGGATATAGTTGAAAATGGTCCATACATTCCTACAGTGGGAGATACACATTTTCCAAAGCCCAAAACTGAGTGGACTCCAGAAGAAAAGCATAAAGTGCTGCAAAATTCCAAAGCTAAGTACTATCTAACTTGTGCTTTGGGAAGAGCAGAATATGACAAAATTGTGGGAAAAGAAACTGCTAAAGAAATATGGGATACTCTACAAACTGCTCATGAAGGAACAGATCAAATAAAGGAAGCTAAGAAAGGGATGCTCATTCATGAATTTGAAATGTTCAAAATGACAGAAGAAGAAACAATTGATGAAATGTTTGGTAGATTCACTGCTATCATCAATGGATTGAGTGCACTTGGGAAAACTTACCCAAATGCTGAGAAGGTTAACAAACTGTTGAAATGCCTTCCAAAGGCGTGGAGACCAAAGAAGACTGCTATAGAAGAAGCCAAAACTCTGTCTGAACTAGACATTGATCACCTACTAGGCTCTCTCAAAATCCATGAACAAGAGCTTATGGAAGAACTGCACCCAAAGAGAAAGATAGTGGCTCTCAAAGCATCTCACAAAGAAGAATGCAACCCTTCTCACAAAGGAAAAGCAGCTGCACTCAAATCTTCCCAAGATGATGATGAGCAAGAAAGTGAGGAGGATACTGAAGGAGAAGAGCTTGCATTAATATCAAAAAGAATCAGCAGATGGCTGAACAACAAAAGAAGAGGAAAGAATCAATTCAGAAGAGAACCATTCAAAGGAGACAAGTCATAATTCACCTGCTTTGAATGCAAGAAGCCTGGCCACATGAAACAAGATTGCCCTTTACTCAAGAAGAGTCCAAGAAGGTTCACATCTCAGAAAAAGGCACTAATGGCTACTTGGGATGACTCAGAAGGGTCATCAAGTGAGCATGAAGAAGAATCAGCAAATCTTTGTCTCATGGCAGGAATAGAACAAGATGAGGTACAAACTTCTAAACTCCTTAAATGTGAAACATGCAAAGAAATTGAATCTTCCTTTGATAGTTTGCTGCATGACTCTGATATTCTATCTAGAAAATGCATGTTTTTCAAAGAACAGTTAAGTAAGGTTAAAAGTGAAAATGAGGAATTAAGAATACAAAACGAAAGAATGGGAACAACCATTCATACCTTACAAATATCTCACTTCAAATTGTCTGAACAATTCAAGCTTCTTACAGTCAAAATGTCTGAAAAACAAACTGTTTCTAGCATAAAACTTGAAAATGAGAATACAATGCTTAGGAAACAAGTAAGTAATTTGACAAATGAACTTGTGATATGTGCAAAGAGTCTTGAAGCTTCTCAAGTGACTTTAACTCCTATTGAAGAAGATATGATAGCTAAGCAAGGTAGGAGAAGAACTAGAACTTCATGCACCAAATGTAAACAGTTTGGACATAATGCTTCTGTTTGTAGCACTAAACATAAAGAACCTATATTTGAAAACACTGACCCTCAAGGACCCAAAGAAAAATGGGTACCTAAATCTTTGTCAAAAATAAATGCAGGCATGCCTCATAGCATCAAGAAGAAAGCTGTGGTTCCTAGACAGTGGGTGCTCAAGGCACATGACAGGGGAGAAGGATAAATTTCTCTCCATGGAGAGCTTTGATGGAGGACTTGTCATGTTTGGAAATAATGACAAAGGCTACATCAAAGGAATAGGTACAGTAGGTAAAATAAACTCTGCTCAGATTCAAAATGTTCAATTTGTGAAAGGACTCAAACATAACTTACTTAGCATAAATCAGTTATGTGATTCTGGACATGAAGTGACATTCAAGTCTGATGTATGCAAAATAAAAAGTTTAGAGTCTGGAAAAATTATTTTCACTGGTCATAGAACAAATAATCTGTATAGCTTGTGTCTTGATGATCTTCCTGATCATATGTGTCTAATTTCTAAGGAAGATGACAAGTGGATGTGGCATAGGAGATTTGGTCATATTAGCATGAAAACTCTTTCAAAATTATCCAAACTTGATTTAGTCAGAGGTCTTCCAAAGATCAAATATGAGAAGGATAAATCATGTGAAGCATGCATCCAAGGAAAGCATGTTAAATCATCCTTTAAACCTATCAACATGATTTCTACTCAAAAACCTTTGGAACTTCTGCATATGGATCTTTTTGGTCCAACCAAACATGCTAGTCTAAGTGGAAAAAGATATGGCTTTGTTATTGTTGATGACTATTCTAGGTTCACATGGGTGATCTTTCTCAAAAACAAAGATGAGGCTTTTGAATGTTTTAAAACATTTTTTAAGAAAGTTCAAAATGAGAAAAGGTCTAACATCATTGCAATCAGGAGTGACCATGGAGGAGAATTTGAAAATGCTTTATTTAAAACCTTTCTTGAAGATAATGGTGTGTCTCACAACTTCTCTTGTCCAAGAACTCCTCAACAAAATGGTGCAGTTGAAAGAAAAAATTGAACATTGCAAGAGATGGCTAGAAGATTGCTCAATGATTCAAAAATTGAAAAATACTTTTGGGCAGAAGCAGTTAACACTGCTTGCTATATTTTGAACAGAGCTACAGTTAGAAATTTTTTGAATAAAACCCCATATGAACTTTGGAAAGGAAAGAAGCCAATTATCTCTTATTTCCATGTGTTTGGTTGTGATTGCAAAATCTGATCCTGCATTATTCTTAGGATATTCTCTCACATCAAAAGCATATAGGGTATTCAATCTTAGAACAAAAGATGTTGAAGAAAGCATGCATGTGATGTTTATGGAAACTAACAGTTCTAATAATATAAATGAAGAAGATGAGACTGATGCAGATAAGACAGGTGAGAAGGATGCTGAAATAAATGAGAAAGCTGAAACAGATCCAACAATTGACCCTTCTCAACCCTTGAATAATCAAAATGTACATCCTACTCAAGCTTCTGATCTCCCTAGAAGTTGGAGACTTGTTACTCACCATCCTCAAGAGCAAATAATTGGAGAAACCTCTGAACCAGTCAGAACTAGAAGTTCTTTCAGAAGAGAAGCTTCTCAGAGTGCTCTCATATCCCAAATAGAGCCCAAGAATATAAATGAAGCAATTATAGATGAATCTTGGGTAGAAGCATTGCAAGAAGAGCTTGCACATTTTGAGAAGAATGAGGTATGGAACCTAGTACCCTCTCCTTCACATCAATCTGTTATTGGTACTAAGTGGGTGTTCAGAAACAAAATGGATGAAGATGGTAAGGTGATCAGAAACAAAGCAAGGTTAGTTGCTCAAGGTTACAATCAACAGGAAGGTATTGATTATGATGAAACTTTTGCTCCTGTTGCTAGACTAGAAGCTATTAGAATCCTTCTTGCTTATGCTGCTCACAAAGATTTCAAACTCTTCCAAATGGATGTTAAAAGTGCTTTTCTAAATGGCTTTCTAAATGAGGAAGTGTATGTACACCAACCTCCTGGTTTTATTGATGAGAAGCATCCAAACCATGTTTTCAAACTAACCAAGGCACTCTATGGTCTCAAACAAGCTCCTAGAGCTTGGTATGAAAGACTGAGTACCTTTCTTCTCAAAAATGGTTTTTCAAGAGGAAAAATTGATGTCACTTTCTTTAGAAAATCAATTAAAGATGAATTATTAATAGTTCAAATTTATGTTGATGACATAATCTTTGGAGCAACAAATGAAAAGCTATGCAGTGACTTTGGAAAGCTTATGATGAGTGAGTTTGAAAAGAGCCTAATGGGTGAACTAAGATACTTTCTTGGTTTGCAAATCAAACAACTTAAGAAGGGTATTTTCATCTCTCAAGAAAAATATATAAAAGATCTTCTTAAGAAATACAAAATGAGTGATGCAAAAGCAATGGCAACTCCAATGCACCCTTCTGCAAACATTGAGAAGGATGAGAAAGGTAAATCTGCATCTGAGAAGGAATATAGAGGTATGATAGGGTCCCTATTGTATCTCACTGCAAGTAGACCAGATATAGTCTTCTCAGTAGGGTTGTGTGCTAGATTTCAATCTGCTCCAAAAGAATCTCATCTTTGTGCTGTTAAAAGAATTTTTAGATATCTTGTTGGTACACCTAACCTTGGCTTGTGGTACAAGAAAAGAACCCATTTTGACCTAATTGGGTACTGTGATGCTGACTATGCTGGAGACAAAATTGAAAGAAAAAGCACAAGTGGCTCTTGCCAACTACTTGGAGAATCACTCATCTCATGGTCATGCAGAAAGCAAAACACAATTGCCTTGTCTACCACAGAAGCAGAATATGTCTCTGCCGCAGGATGTTGTTCTCAAATTCTTTGGATCAAAAACCAACTTGAGGACTACTCTCTAAGCTTCTCAGGTATTCCTATCTTCTGTGATAATACCAGTGCCATTAATTTGTCTAAAAATCCCATTCAACATTCTAGATCAAAGCACATTGATATTAAACATCATTTTATTAGAGATCATGTGCAAAAGAAAGATATTGAACTTGTTTTTGTGGATACTAAGCATCAATTAGCTGATATCTTTTCTAAACCTCTGTTAGAAGAGAACTTTAGTTATATTAAAAGCATGTTGCATATCATTGAAACCCCCTCTCAAGACTGAGAAGGGTCATTACCCAACCTTCTCAAACCTGAGAAGGGACATCAGTATCATATGGCCTTTAAAAACATCAAAAAGATTTTATGTTTGTTTCTTTTCTGTCTGTTTTAGTGTTTGTTTCAATGTTGATAATGCTTTAATTGTTGTTTTTCCTTTTATGGTTTATGTCTTAGGTTATTTTTAGTTAAAAATACCAAAAATAGGTCCCTAGCCGTTCAACGGCTCTTCTCATCTCTCTCCCGATCAATCTTGTCACTTAAGTCCCTTCAACAGTTACACACATCAGTCAATGATGTTGTAACCGTTAGGTAATAACTGATTCCAAGTTATTAAAATTACGCCATCTCTCTCTCTTCATTCATTCGCATAACCGTTGTAACCTCTCCCTCTTCATTCTTCCTTCTTTCTCTCATGGTGAGAACAAAGAATCCAGAACCCATATCATCTTACTCTGATTCCTCACGCGATTCCTCTCTTAGAATCCCAAACTTTGTTCTTGTTGGACCTCCACGTCTATTTGCGACGCGAAACCCCTAAAATCCAGACCAGCCAAAATGAAACATGCTCCAAGCGGAAACCCAAGAAGATCAACCAGAGTAATATGGAGAACCACTGCTAAAAACACCACTGGAACTGATCCAGATTCACCAATAAATCTGGAAGAGAAGAATGTTGCTTCTGAACAGGGAACAGAGCAACCACAAGCTCTTGAGAAGAGTGCTTCTCCAAAATCTCCTTCAAAGAAGGCTTCTAAAGACAAGAAAATAGAAAGGGAAGATGCTGAAATTAAGAAGAAAGTCATGGAGACTCTAGCCACTGCAAGCAAACAATCTAAGGGAACAAAGAAGAGAAAACAGCCTGACATGTCCAACTGGAACAAGAAGGCAATCATTTCTGGAACAGTATACAACCTGGAAGAAATTGAGAAGAGTGGATGGAATATCACTCCTCTCCTTACTCAACAAAAATGGGAAAGGTTTGTCTCTCTAGATGATTTGGTTTATAGAGAGAAAGTCAGAGAGTTCTATGCAAATGCTCAATACCAACTTGAGCCCCTCCAAATCACTTCTTGGATTGGTGGCAGGGAGTTCAACATCTCTCCAATCTCTCTAGGACAGGTCTTCAATATCCCTCATAAAGGTGTGCAAATTTATGAAGAGAAATGGTATAACTCCTTAGGTATTTCTGCACAAGAACTCAAAACTATTCTACTTAAAGACCCTTCTCTCCCCATCACAGCACCAAACCTCAAACCCTTAGTGAGAATCCTTCACCACATCAGTTCCCATACTCTCCTTCCTAGGGCTGGTTCCTTTGAGAAGGTAACCACTGGAGATTGCATTATTCTATACCATCTGGTAGAAAACAAGCCTCTTAGTCTCCCTTACCTTATCATGCATCATATGATAAATGCTATTAAGGCAGACAAACTCCAAACCTCTCTCCCCTATGGAAAAGCCCTCACAAAAGTGTTTAATCACTTTTTAATCAAGATATCTGTCAAAGAAGGAACCATCGAATCAAAGCCCTTCACCTCTAAGAATCTAAAACTCATGGGTCTAGATGTTGCTGCTAAGGAAGAGCAGAATGATGGAAAGAAAAAGAAACAGAAGGTTTCTCATACAACATCTGTAGAAGAAGAAATGGCTGAAGCTCTTAGAAGAGAAACTAAGACAAAGAGAAGAAATGACCCTTCTCTCAGTCATAAGAAGGGTGAAAATATCCTGGAGAAGGTTAAAGAGGCTGAGAAGGATCATTTTCATGAGAAAAAGAAAGCCATAGAGTCTGAGAAGACTGCTAGAAGCACTTCTGATGTAGAGAGAACCGTCTCTGATCATCAAAGTGATTCTGGTCATTCTACATCAGTTGGGAAGATGGCTCCCTTATCCAAAGTCTATTCAAGGGGTCCAAGAACAGTATGGAAAGTCCCAACCAAAGGAGAAACAAGTGCTCTTGTAGATAGCTTCAACAAAGCTGTTGTTGAAATTGGAATGATCACACCAGAGAAGGATGCTGGTGGTGAAAAATCAGAGGGAGGAACTGAAGTACTCCACCTTGACTCATCTGGAGGCAAGGGTTCTGATACAACCATGGTTTTAGAAGATACCATTCCATTCAATCTAAATGAGGGAATCACCATTGAGCCACCACAACAAGGGCCAATTGCTGAAGGAATAGCAATTGAAAAAGAGAAACTTGTTGAGAAAGTTGTAAGTGAAGAAAAAGAAGAAGAGGCTGAAAAAGAAGAATGTTTAGAGGCTGAGAAGAGTGCTGAGCAGGGTGCTGAGAAGAGTGCAGAAGTGGAAACAAATCAAGAGCAACCTTCTCATGATGGTATAACCCTCACTCAACCTAACCCTCCATCACCTCAGGGGGAGTTTATCAGAAACACCCCCTCTCCAAACATTCATACACCTCTTCCAACCATGTTTGCAGATCAAATGCCAACCTTACCACCCTTCTCTCCATCCCTGAACTTACCAAATACTCAACCTAGCCTTCACCCAGTTACCACTGCTCCACCAACTGAACCCTCACCAATTCCTACCATGTCTAGGGTCACCTCTCATAACCTAGAATCCCTCATTGCAGCCATAAATCTTGAATACAACATCTCACCCCTCAAAACCTCCACCACCATCACCTCTTCAAACCTAAACCAGTTTCTGAACCTTAACCAAACTCCTCAAAATGACTCCCCTCAACCAATATACCCTCCTTTCATTCCCTAAACCTCACCATCTGATATACCATCACACTTTGGCTCTCTTGATTCCACTTTTCTCAAAGCTGCACTTGGAGAACCTTCTGGCACTGCACCTGAGAAAGGTGATGATATCTCCAATGAAACTTCTGTTGGTCCCTCTGCTAGTGTTCAAAAGAGGATGACAAAGATGGAAAAGGTGATGAAGAGAATGAAAGGATTGCTGAAGAATGTGCTGCAAAGACAAGCCATTCTGCAACAAGCCCAAAAGGCTCAAGCTGCTCGTGATGAGCAATTCAGAAATTGGATTATGCAACAAGGAAACACCAACCCTGCTCCTAATGTCTTACCCCCAGAATTTGGTCCTATACTCTTGTTTCCAGATATTCCTAGGCCTGCTACTTCATCCTCATCTGATGGGTCTTCCCCATCCAAGTAGCAACCTAATCTATTTCCTTCCTCCTCCACCTTTCTGATGTGTGACAAAAGGGGGAGAAGAGTTTGATTAAGTTATTAGGTCTTAGGCTATTTTGTGTGCTCTGTCATTAGCTAGTATCTGTGCAATTAGGCACTATTTGTTTGAGAAGTAATCTTCTCACTGTTTGTTTTATTTTCTGGGCAAGTTTAGCCACCAAGATCATGACTGCAATATAATCATTCCAATGATTTTTTGATGATATAAATGAAGATGAATGTTCTTGCTTATGTTTTCTTGTGTGAATTACTGAATTATGTCTAACTTGAATATAACTTAGAAACTAAACTGTCAGCATACATTCAGGGGGAGTAAAAAGAAAAAAATGCCTTAGAAAGTTTAAAACAAATATCAGAAAACTTAATCCATTTCAATTGAGTTTGTCAAACATCAAAAAGGGGGAGATTGTTGAGGCAAAATCCCTAATTAAGTGTTGATGTTCAACAAACCTCAAAAGTGAGAAGCTTAAGATTTCTGATTTCATATATTACTAATGTTTCTTTTGAGTGTTTCATAAGGACAGATATTTCAAACTAATCTCAACAAGATATTTGCTTATGAGAAGCATCAATCAAAGAGAAAACTAGGAAGACTATTGCCCACACAGTTATGGAGAAAGGAGACTTCCCAAAACATAGATTAAAATCAAGAACCAGAGTGTAATCTTGAGAAGAATCTGTTTGTGAAGTTTCATCATGCATTGTGGCAATATAAGAAGGTTGAATAAGAAGGATCAAGGCAAGAAGAGTCATGACAGTGAAGATGAGAAGCATCACTTGAGAAAAAGTTAAGTTGAGAAGAGTCATGATCCTGAGAAGGGTCATGATGAGAAGATTCATGTTGAAAAGAGTCATGATCCTGAGAAGGGTCATGGTAAGAAGAATCATCATCCTAAGAAGCATCAACATGAGAAAGAATCAACTTAAGATTTATCATCTTCAACAAAGAAATCATGTGAGAAGGATCACAGTGAGAAGAGTCATGACAGCAATGAACAGCCTGGTTTCTGCAGAAAAGTACATACAGCTGTATGTTGCAGAGGAGCGTATTTCCAACGGCTAGTTTCTCAACCAACGGCTACAATTCTTGATCCAACAGTTAATACACAATATTAACTCTATAAAACAACAGCCTTGGACGCCATTACTCCTCAAGAGATTGAATCAAAATTCAGAGCTATCAACCTTCTCACCTATTCCAGTTCTTTCTCTTCCATACTCAGCTGAACCTAAAACAGAAGGGATTCATCCATTCTCTGAGTATGTACTAAGTCTTGTGTTGAAGTTATTATTGTAATACTCCATATGTATCAACCAAGCTCTAGAAATCCCAAAAACCCTATAAACCAAACAGAATCTTGAATAAGGGAACCTTCTCAAGTAGCATGAGCTGCTGTAGGACTTGAGAAGTGAGTGCTTCAGTGTTGGAAGCAGTCTAATAGATCTGGTCAGGTTTATTAGTGAAGTATACAGTAGGTAGAGCTGTGAAAGAAAACTACCAAGAGAGTTCATCTTTGGAGAGATGTAAACTGTGTAATCTATTTTGGAAAACTAGTGGAAATTCTCACTGGATGTGAGAAGTGGATGTAGCCCTGGAGTGGGGTGAACCACTATAAATCACTGTGTCATTTACCGTCTTTATAGATTACTTAGTGTAGAAAAACTCTCCTTAGGGAGAAGGTTTATGAAAACTGAGAAGAGTCCTATATGACCCTTCTTTGGTCCACACAGAGTCATTATTTATTAAACCTTCTCACCTTCACAACTTGAACATAACTCTTGGTAAAAGGATTTGAAAACATATTTGGGACTCACAGCTTAAAGCTACTTAAAACAATCATTGATATAAACTGTGAGAAGCATCGAAGGAAGAACTAACAGACCCTTCTCAACTTCACTAAAGTTGAGAAGACTGTTTCATCACGCTTCTCTTTTTACCTTTCTTAGGAAGAAGATTGTTTTATTACTTCTAATCTCTAACACGTATTACTTACTTTCTTGAGTCTGAGTAATACTTGTGAAGCAAAGTTCTTTTATTTCAGGAGAACTTTAAAAGGGTCACAATTCCAACCCCCCTTCCATGTGACATTGGTGACTTCACACGGAAGAAGTCGGAGCGGGAGCCAAGTCGACGATGGGTTTCGTCAGGGTTTCTTGTATTAGGCTCTGGTGGCTCCCAGTGGGTTTCGTGCTTGCGAGCTTAGCGAGAATGTCGGCCCTGGAATTCTTAGCTCGGGGAACATGCTTTACTTCTGCCTTGGTGAAAATCAGCAACAATTCTCAGAACCGGGCCAAGTACTTTTGGAGCGTCACATTGTTCGTTGCGAAGTCCTCTTTGATCTGCGAGACCACCAGTAAGGAGTCTGTGTTTAACTCGATCTTTTTCGCATTGATGTCCCGAACCAATAGTAATCCGGCTACGCATGCCTCGTACACTGCTTGGTTGTTGGAGGTTTAGAATGAAAAGATAAGTGAGACTTCAATGACAAGGCTTTTGCTGTTCTCGAGGATGAGCCCGGCGCCGCTTCCCTTGCTATAGGAGGAGCCATCGACATGAACCTGAGCCTTTAGGGCCGTCCTCGCCACATATTTGATGCCATACTCGGAGAGTTCCATCGCCCATTTGATGATACGTCCCGCCAGGTCGAGTCAATGGAGAATTTGCCGAATCGGTTGGTCGGTCCTAACCACTTTCTGATGTGCCGCAATGTAAGGTCTCAACCTTCTTGCCGCCATGATGAGTGTAACCCCCCCTTTTACTATTACAATTAAATAGACAATTATCAGAGTCACCTCGAAGGGCGCTACATTTTTTCACCATTTTTAAAAAAGGAAAATCTCCAAAATAATTTATATAAAAGAAATCACCAAGCAGCGGAAATATTAACCAGTTTAAACATCTCCAGAATTAACAATTAAAGACATCTCCAAAATAAATTAAAACAATTTCCAATAACTAAAATAATAGTTCAAAACGATAACTAACGACTCCCCGGTGCTACATATCAGAGCTGACACAGACCCAAACGAGAGAGGAAGCAAAACCTAGCAATTCCTCCATGAGCGCTAGCGATCACCTGCAGCGTTGCCGCATGAGAGCAACATTCCAAGCAGAAGGGGTGAGTCTAACAGAGATAATAAGCAGATGACAAAAATATGCTAGCATCAGGTAACTACAGCAACACAATACAATTACACCATATCACAGCACCAGATACCAAAGGAAAAATCCATTTGACAGTGAACCACCAAAATTATAACATTCATAGACAATGGGATGATATGCAACCCCTCCAGTGGGCATATGCATGCGGTACCGATCACCAAAATGAGCCACGACGGGCATATCACCAATAAACACCAGAGGCAGAGCCTATATCACCAAAACATGCATATGACAATGCGACACCATGATTATGCACCAACTCACCATAACAAGTATTTAAAATAAATACTATATCACCAGAATCAAAACAAATGATTTCACCAAAAATAGCACCAAGTTGTAGCATCACAGCTACCACTAAACTCTCCTGAGCATACCAGCACCGCACCTGAAATATTAACACCAGACGGCTCCACAACGCGGACATAACGCACGCACACCACGCACAAGACTGGCGCACAGCGCCTAGGCACATCGCACCTACTTCAGCGAATTAATTAAAATAGCAAACGACATCGGATTTCAACAAATAAACACTTGTTGGAAAGCCCTATGGGTCTGGTTATCATCCCTAAGTTCAGTTTTTGAAGGAGAGTGTCCAATAGGTACAGTTTTCGAAAAGCACACAGGCTAGTTGCAAAAGAGGACAGTTTCTGTCCTTCAAATTCAAGCAATTCCAAAGTGACCAAGACTCAATCAAACTGCATGAAACTTGTGCATAAACTGGGGCAAATTTTGTCTAGTTTTCAAAGAAATTGGATTCGTTCGAAAAGGAGTTCTTTTGAAAACGTGGTAACCAAAACACTGACCCTGTGTCCGGATTGTTTCCAGAATCTTACTCTAACTTGTGGAATTCATATCTCGAGCTACACAACTCTAAACGCAACCAAACCAGTGCCAAATTAACAAGCATTAAGTCTATTTTCCAGAAAAATAAACCACATAATTTTTCGGTCAATACAACGTTCCCAGTCACCGAAATACCGAATCTATACCCAAATCGTCTCCAGAATTTTAACCTAACTTGTATCACCTATAACTCGAGCTATACAACTCCGAATTTGACGAAACCAGTGCCAAAACGACCGGCGTTAAGTCTATTTTCAAAAACAATCAACCTCATAATTTTTGGATCTACCAAACAGCTCCAGTTTTAGAAAAACCGAACCTGTGTCCAGAATCGTTAAATTGCCAAACACCAAACCCTAACGGCAACGACACCGCAACCACCACAACAAAAACGACAATTCGACAACGCGACAACAACAATCAACCACGCACAGCAACAACAAAAACACGAACAATAACAACACCATCATCGTGATACAACAATCACGCAACAACAAATAACGAAACAAATCACAATAACGTGCAATAATCATCAAAGCACCAATCTCAACGAAAACACGATATGCAACAACACGAACAATTCAACAAAACCCTAGACTACCCACACATAATTATCATCAACCCATTATCAAGGTTAAGCCCACCCTTACCTCAACTATGGTGGCGCAAACTCCCTCCTAGCCTCGTTCCTCGATCTCCGAATACGGCGACTCCCCCAAACTGCAGCTTCAGTGCGAAGCCAATATCTCTCTCCTCAGAACTCGTTTCGAAGATCCGAACGGTGAAAGTGTAGAACTATATCTTACGAACCTGCTGCCCAAAAACGAAGACGATCCAACAGTTAACGAAACCGGAATCGTAATTTTACGGTGACAGGTTTGAGAAAAACGGGAATTGTTTTCTCTCTTCTTTTCTCTCTCTTTGGTGGCTGCTCTAATCCGAAATTCCTCTCTCTCTCAACCCTAAATTAATCCTCTCCACTTATAATAAGTGAGAAACATAATGGGCTAAATTATTTGGGACTTTATCCACATAAGAAGGGAGCCCAATGCTATTTTTAACTAGCCCACAACACGTGATTATCATCTAACTCGTTTTCAACATAGCTACTACGCCCATAATTTCAATTCTTACAATCATCCTACGGCAATCCAACTTCGAAATAATTTGATTAAATTTTAGGGCGTTACAACTCTCCCCCACTTAGAATATTTTCGTCCTCGAAAACATACCTGATTCAAACAGCTCCGGATAGGACTCTCGCATCTTGCTCTCCAACTCCCATGTCATGCTTTCACCAGCAGCTCCTAACCAGACCACTTTTACCAGGTTTATCTCTTTGCCACGTAAAGTCTTCACTTCACGATCTTCAATTCGCACAGGCATTGTCTCCACAGTGAGATTATCCCGCACATGCACATCATCCATCGGAATCACATGGGACGGATCCGAAATATACTTCCGAAGTTGCGACACATGAAATACATCGTGCAAATTCGAAAGATTAGGCGGCAAGGCCACCCTATAAGCAACATTACCAATTCTCTCAGTGATCTGATACGGTCCAATGAAACGAGGAGTCAACTTCTTTGTCTTCAATGCACGCCCAACACCAGCCATAGGCGTGACTCTCAAAAACACATGATCACCAGCTTGGAATTCTAAATCCTTCCTTCTCTTATCATGATAGCTCTTCTGTCTACTCTGCGACGCTTTCATTTTCTCACGGATCAATTTCACCTTTTCAGTAGTCTCTCGAACAACCTCGGGTCCAAGAACAATACTCTCCCCAGATTCATGCCAACACAACGGAGTCCTACATCTCCGACCATACAATGCCTCGAACGGTGCCATCCCGATGCTAGAATGGTAACTATTGTTGTAAGTAAACTCGATCAACGGAAGGTGAGTATCCCACGCACCTCCCTGCTCAAGAACACAAGATCTCAACAAGTCTTCCAACGACTGAATGGTCCTCTCTGTCTGCCCATCAGTTTGAGGATGATAAGCTGAACTCAACCTCAATTTAGAACCCAACGCTTCTTGCAAACTCTTCCAGAAATCAGAAGTGAACCTAGGATCTCTGTCAGACACAATGCACAAAGGAACACCATGCAACTTCACAATCACCTGAATATAAATCTCTGCCAATCTCGACACCGGATACGTGATATTGATAGGAATAAAATGAGCAGACTTCGTCAATCTATCCACAATCACCCAAATCGAATCGTGCCCCCTCACAGTATTAGGTAACCCTATCACGAAATCCATAGAAATACTATCCCACTTCTATTCCGGAATCTCCAACGGTTGCATCAACCCAGCAGGCTTCTGATGCTCAACCTTCGATTTCTGACAAGTCAAGCAGGAATACACAAACTGCGCCACATCACGCTTCATACCAGGCCACCAAAACATCTTCTTCAGATCCTGATACATCTTTGTAGCTCCCGGATAGATACTCAACTTACTCCTATGACCTTCTTCTAAAATTGCTCTTTTCATCTCCTCATCATCAGGAATGCAGATTCTCCCACGGTACTTCAATACATTCTGCGCATCCAACTCAAAGTCTTTATTCTCGGATTGATCAATCCCAACCATCAGGTCAACTAATTTAACATCTAACTTCTGAGCTTCTCGAATGCTAGCCATGAATTCATTATCAATCTTCAACATCCCCAATCTGACACTCTGAGGCGTCACTTCACAAACCAAACTCATATCCCTGAACTGCTCAATTAATTCGAGTTCTCTAACCATCATTGCTGACATATGCAACGTCTTTCGACTTAAAGCGTCAGCTACCACATTAGCCTTTCCCGGATGATAGTTCAAGCTAAAGTCATAGTCTTTCAGCAACTCCAACCATCTGCGCTGTCTCATATTCAACTCTTTCTGATCAAACAGATACTGCAAACCCTTATGATCACTGAACACCTCAAACTCGAACCATACAAATAATGTCTCCAAATTTTCAACGCGAACACAACTGCAGCAAGTTCTAAATCATGGGTAGGGTAGTTCTTCTCATGAGTCCTCAACTGTCTCGACGCATAGGCAACTACCTTACCATTCTGCATAAGCACACCTCCTAACCCCATCTTGGAAGCATCACAATACACCACAAACGACTCTTCCGGATTAGGCAACGTCAGAACAGGAGACGTCGTCAACCTCTTCTTCAATTCTTTGAAGCTCTCTTCACAACAGTCATCCCAGATGAAAGCTTTACCCTTGCAAGTCAACTGAGTCAACGGAAGTGCCAACTTCGAAAATCCTTCTATAAACCTCCTATAGTAACCTGCCAGACCCAGAAAACTTCTAATCTCAGTAACTGACTTCGGAGACTCCCATTGTAACACGGCATCAACCTTAGACGGATCCACGGCAATTCCATTCCCCGAAATAACATGACCCAGAAAGCTAACCTCTTTCAACCAAAACTCACACTTAGACAGCTTCGCATATAATTTCCTGTCCCTCAGAATTTCCAATACCAATCTCAGATGTTCTGCATGCTCCTCTTCTGCCTATCCCTCATGACTCTAGAATGAGCATTACTGTCTTCCTCGAAGATTCTGCAGCTGTCAATCAACTCCGAGAACACCCGAATTTTCTGATACCCTATCGCCTTCTTGATATCAGCCCGCAACCCATTTTCAAACTTGATGCATTTGGAGAATTCAGCACCAGCCTCACCATAATGTGGATAGAACTTCGCCAATTCAATGAACTTGGCAGCATACTCAGTCACCGACATATTACCCTACTTCAGCTCCAGAAACTCAATCTCTTTCTTCCCACGGACATCTTCAGGATAATACTTTCTCAGAAATTCTCTGCCGAACGCAGCCCAAGTGACCTCTTCATTCACAGTCGCCAACCTCTGCCTCACCTCCAACCACCAGTCATCAGCCTCCTCTGCCAGCATATGAGTACCATACCTGACTTTCTGCGCCTCAGAGCAATCCATAACACGAAAGATTCTCTCCATCTCTTTCAGCCACGCCAAAGCACCATCAGGGTTATACTTGCCCTTAAAGGTAGGAGGATTCTCCCTCTGAAACGTAGCCAAACTGCGTGACCCAGCATCACCAGCAGCACATGGGTTATTCTCCACAGCTTGAGCCACAGCCTGCAAAGCAGCAGCGAGTGCAGCATCGTTCCGTCCTGCCATCTCGACCTAACACTGCAACAGAAACTATAACCAGAAACGAGTAACAATTACTCAAGTGTTACTCGACTCGACAACTCGACAACTTGGCCGGACAGACCGAACTGCTCTGATACCACTAATGTAACCCCCCCTTTTACTATTACAATTAAATAGACAATTATCAGAGTCACCTCGAAGGGCGCTACATTTTTTCACCATTCTTAAAAAAGGAAAATCTCCAAAATAATTTATATAAAAGAAATCACCAAGCAGCGGAAATATTAACCAGTTTAAACATCTCCAGAATTAACAATTAAAGACATCTCCAAAATAAATTAAAACAATTTCCAATAACTAAAATAATAGTTCAAAACGATAACTAACGACTCCCCGGTGCTACATATCAGAGCTGACACAGACCCAAACGAGAGAGGAAGCAAAACCTAGCAATTCCTCCACGAGCACTAGCGATCACCTGCAGCGTTGCCGCATGAGAGCAACATTCCAAGCAGAAGGGGTGAGTCTAACAGAGATAATAAGCAGATGACAAAAATATGCTAGCATCAGGTAACTACAGCAACACAATACAATTACACCATATCACAGCACCAGATACCAAAGGAAAAATCCATTTGACAGTGAACCACCAAAATTATAACATTCATAGACAATGGGATGATATGCAACCCCTCCAGTGGGCATATGCATGCGGTACCGATCACCAAAATGAGCCACGACGGGCATATCACCAATAAACACCAGAGGCAGAGCCTATATCACCAAAACATGCATATGACAATGCGACACCATGATTATGCACCAACTCACCATAACAAGTATTTAAAATAAATACTATATCACCAGAATCAAAACAAATGATTTCACCAAAAATAGCACCAAGTTGTAGCATCACAGCTACCACTAAACTCTCCTGAGCATACCAGCACCGCACCTGAAATATTAACACCAGACGGCTCCACAACGCGGACATAACGCACGCACACCACGCACAAGACTGGCGCACAGCGCCTAGGCACATCGCACCTACTTCAGCGAATTAATTAAAATAGCAAACGACATCGGATTTCAACAAATAAATACTTGTTGGAAAGCCCTATGGGTCTGGTTATCATCCCTAAGTTCATTTTTTGAAGGAGAGTGTCCAATAGGTACAGTTTTCGAAAAGCACACAGGCTAGTTGCAAAAGAGGACAGTTTCTGTCCTTCAAATTCAAGCAATTCCAAAGTGACCAAGACTCAATCAAACTGCATGAAACTTGTGCATAAACTGGGGCAAATTTTGTCTAGTTTTCAAAGAAATTGGATTCGTTCGAAAAGGAGTTCTTTTGAAAACGTGGTAACCAAAACACTGACCCTGTGTCCGGATTGTTTCCAGAATCTTACTCTAACTTGTGGAATTCATATCTCGAGCTACACAACTCTAAACGCAACCAAACCAGTGCCAAATTAACAAGCATTAAGTCTATTTTCCAGAAAAATAAACCACATAATTTTTCGGTCAATACAACGTTCCCAGTCACCGAAATACCGAATCTATACCCAAATCGTCTCCAGAATTTTAACCTAACTTGTATCACCTATAACTCGAGCTATACAACTCCGAATTTGACGAAACCAGTGCCAAAACGACCGGCGTTAAGTCTATTTTCAAAAACAATCAACCTCATAATTTTTGGATCTACCAAACAGCTCCAGTTTTAGAAAAACCGAACCTGTGTCCAGAATCGTTAAATTGCCAAACACCAAACCCTAACGGCAACGACACCGCAACCACCACAACAAAAACGACAATTCGACAACGCGACAACAACAATCAACCACGCACAGCAACAACAAAAACACGAACAATAACAACACCATCATCGTGATACAACAATCACGCAACAACAAATAACGAAACAAATCACAATAACGTGCAATAATCATCAAAGCACCAATCTCAACGAAAACACGATATGCAACAACACGAACAATTCAACAAAACCCTAGACTACCCACACATAATTATCATCAACCCATTATCAAGGTTAAGCCCACCCTTACCTCAACTATGGTGGCGCAAACTCCCTCCTAGCCTCGTTCCTCGATCTCCGAATACGGCGACTCCCCCAAACTGCAGCTTCAGTGCGAAGCCAATATCTCTCTCCTCAGAACTCGTTTCGAAGATCCGAACGGTGAAAGTGTAGAACTATATCTTACGAACCTGCTGCCCAAAAACGAAGACGATCCAACAGTTAACGAAACCGGAATCGTAATTTTACGGTGACAGGTTTGAGAAAAACGGGAATTGTTTTCTCTCTTCTTTTCTCTCTCTTTGGTGGCTGCTCTAATCCGAAATTCCTCTCTCTCTCAACCCTAAATTAATCCTCTCCACTTATAATAAGTGAGAAACATAATGGGCTAAATTATTTGGGACTTTATCCACATAAGAAGGGAGCCCAATGCTATTTTTAACTAGCCCACAACACGTGATTATCATCTAACTCGTTTTCAACATAGCTACTACGCCCATAATTTCAATTCTTACAATCATCCTACGGCAATCCAACTTCGAAATAATTTGATTAAATTTTAGGGCGTTACAATGAGGGCCAGGGTTACTTTCTCGATTCTCTGGTACATAGTCTCCGAACGTTGCAGAACCTTGCACACGAAGTAAACTGGTCTCTGCTCGGACTCTGTTTCACGGATCATAATAGAACCAAGAGTTTCCTCGGCAACTGTAAGGTAGAGGTACCAGCCTTGTTATGATGGGAGGCTCCATCAGAATTCTCTTGAGGTCGTCCAAAGCCTGTTCGCATTCTGGGGTCCACTAGAACTCAACCCCTTTCTTTAGTAACTTGAAGAATGGAACTGACCTGCTGGCGGCTTTAGATACAAACCTTGATAAGGCGGGAATCATTACTGTAAGCTTTTGAACTTCCTTCTTAGGCGATGAGATTCGCATCTCGGTTATGGCCATGCATTTGTCTGGGTTCGCCTCGATTCATCGCTCGGTGATGCAGAAACCCAAGAATTTCCGGGCTATCACACCGAAGGTGTACTTTTCAGGGTTGAACCTGAGATTGTTTTATCTAGCCTCGGCGAAGATCTCGGTCAAGTTGGCGAGGTGATCTTCGTCAGTCTTACTTTTGACTGTCATGTCGTCGAGGTATACTTCCACCACCCGACCTATTTGGTTTTGAAAGACCTTATTCATCATTCGCTGATAGGTAGCCCCGACATTTTTTAAACCGAACGGCATAATCTGATAACAGTAGTTCCCTCGGTCTGTCATGAAGGACGTCTTCTGTTGATCCGGTGGATAAGGGATGAGGTCGGTGTAGTCGACGCACATGCGCCATTTGCCATTGTTCTTCTAGACCAATACGACATTCGATAGCCAAGTGGTATACTTAACCTCCTTGATGATCCCGGGTGAGATGAGGTCGGATACGGCCTTCGAGGCTGCCTGGGCCTTTTCTTTGTTCTGGGCTCGGTGCTTTTGGGCGACCCACTTAGCCTCTGTGTTCACCGCAAATCGGTGGCAGGCTACCTCGGGAGGGATTTCCGATATTTTCGAAGCAGACCAAGCAAACAAGTCGGCGTGTTGTCTGAGGCATGCAATGAGACCTTTCTGGACGTACTTTGGGAGTCCGGCCCCGAGCTTTATGGTTCAGGCGTGGTCGTCCCCCAAAGGTACCTCGACGAACTCGCCATCTGGCTGGGGTGCTTGATGCGCTTCTTTAGTTCCTTAGCGAAATGGGCTCATCCTCTGAGCTGTCCGGGTCGTACCAGGCGTCCAAATCGGGCAGAATGCTTTCTTGAGGCCCCTGTTGAGGTTGCTCCTCCATTTTGATGTCCAAATCATGGCGCGCAGCTTTCGGCGAGAGATAGTGACACCTCTTGGCGGACTCCAAGTCTTTAGATGGACTGTAGAGGCCACCGCGCCCAGTGCTCCTAAGGTAGGCATCCCGATGATGCAGTTATACAACGAGTTGCAAGGTTGTACCAAGAACCGTCTCTTCACTGTTTGCGAAAGGTGGGGTGTCCCGTATGTCACCAAGAGCTCAAAGTAACCAAGCGGGCGGGTTGAGGAACCGTTGAACCTCGAAAGGTCTGTGCCATCATAAGCAATGAGCTCGGCTTCGAGAACGTTCAACTTCGATGGGAGAGCCCAGAACATTACGTTGACAGAGCTTCCCTGGTCGACCAGTATTCTGAGGACCCGGATGTCTAGCATCGTGTCAGAGATTACTAGTGGAGCATAACTGTCGAAGACCCTGTTCCGGAGATCGCGGTCTGAGAAATCGAAGGGAGGTCTTTTTGGAGGTTTCCTTTGTGTTGGCTTACTGGATACTTGGAGTATTTGATCCCATTTCCTCTTTAGTGCATTGCGGGTCTCGGAAGGTTCGGATGAGTAACCTTCCAAGATCACGGCCACGGAAGTACTCGACCTCCGTGATTTTCTAGGCCGGGTCACCCAGAGGTGGTCTTTGGAGAAACTCGGGAAAAGGGACGTCACTTTCGTCCGACCCCAAGGAGCCGTTGGATCAGACTCGGAATCGGTGAGAGACGACGATCACCTCCCACTGTGGTCGCCAATGTTCAATAGGGTGACTTCGGATAGCAATATCCATGAGTCAATTATAGTTGGAAGTTGTCTCTGTTGTCTTCTCGTTAGCTCGAGGTCAGATGAGAGTCTTGAGAGTCGGGATCCTTCGAGGTGAGTTGTATCAGCGTCGCCGCCTTCCGAGGTCGAACTCGGAAGGGTTGGGACCTGCAGACACTCTGATGCCAAAGTCAGCAATCAGAAGTCAGTGAGAGGCACAAATGAGAGAAGCGT
Organism: Astragalus glycyphyllos; assembly: GCA_963573325.1. Classification (NCBI taxonomy): domain Eukaryota; kingdom Viridiplantae; phylum Streptophyta; class Magnoliopsida; order Fabales; family Fabaceae; genus Astragalus; species Astragalus glycyphyllos. The sequence continues at coordinate 24,241,020 of OY754308.1, forward strand.
ACCTAAATCTTGGGGCTTGTGCTGTATATATAGACGCGGGTGTGGGAGCGCTGCGCTCTCTGGACAGCTCGACACCGTTGGATCGGGGTGAGTTGATCTGGATCGTTAAACAAACTAAACGTTCTAACTATATAACCGGTCATTCTACTTCGTATTGTACAATTGACGCGGGATGGTTATTATTCAAATCATATAAACCGGTCTATGATTCACGATATATAAATTATATTGAGTCGGGGTGACGACCCCTATGGATTAGCATGCATGGTAAAGGAAGTCGTAAGCCCTTGAGTCAATTATATTTGGTAGTTGTCTCTGTTGTCTTCTCGTTAGCTCGAGGTCAGATGAGAGTCTTGAGAGTCGGGATCCTCGAGGTGAGTTGTATCAGCGTCGCCGGCTTCCGAGGTCGAACTCGGAAGGGTTGGGACCTGCAGACACTCTGATGCCAAAGTCAGCAATCAGAAGTCAGTGAGAGGCACAAATGAGATAAGCGTACTTAAATCTTGGGGCTTGTGCTGTATATATAGACGCTGGTGTGGGAGCGCTGCGCTCTCTGGACAGCTCGACACTGTTGGATCGGGGAGAGTTGATCTGGATCGTTAAACGAACTAAACGTTCTAACTATATAAACCGGTCATTCTACTTCGTATTGTACAATTGACGTGGGATGGTTATTATTCAAATCATATAAACCGGTCTATGATTCACGATATATAAATTATATTGAGTCGGGGTGACGACCCCTATGGATTAGCATGCATGGTGAGGGAAGTCGTAAGCCCTTGACCTAGGCCCCCAATGTTATTGTTCTGTTCGCCTTTAGGGAAAGTACTATTGGCTACGGGGTTCACCTAAGCTTTCGGAGTTGGTGACGTGCTATTAATTAAAAATTTAATATTGTAATTCATAAATTGAATTACCAATTAAAAGGTTTTTGTAACTTAATCGAGAGAGTGGTTAGGGGTCAAGGTAACACACACTGAGATATGTTATCTCACCCTATCATTTGTTGTTATTTTACAGAGAAACGGGGAAAGAAGAAGTCTAAGCGGCATGAGTAGGAGGTGCCTAATGAGTTGACTGAGACGTTATGTCTCAATCCATGTTTATTGTCCCTGTTATTTCTGTGTACCGGTTATGTAACTTGCAATGTTGCTAAGTTGTATAAACCATTCCGCTATTGCTTGCTTTTGGATATTGAACTTTAGGACATGTCAGGTTTAAGTTATTTTTAAGATTCTAAGTACTTGAATTGTTGTTGTAATCAAAGTACTTATGAAAAGTTGCGACTCTTTGATTTGGAATACAAGAGGTTTAGTTTGTTCAATATCTAAAGTAGGAATTTTATACTCTTATGTATGCTATTATGTATGTTTTAGTATTTCTATTGATTGGAAATACTAGGGTGTTGCATTTTGGTATCAGAGCAGTTTGACCTTGTCGGAATTAGAGACCGTTTGGTCAAGAGGTTAGATCGAGTCAGCTAGGGACTTAGACAATTAAAACGTCAGAACCTTTCAGTATATTATGTGACATATTGAGTCAGGATCCACTCAATGTTTCATGTGAAATAATGGGAATGATGACGATTAATTGCCTCAACCCCAAAAATGTCTTAAACCAAAGGATTCTAGCCTTCTAGTTTCATCAGAGTGCGCAGCAGAAGCAGAGGCTACAGATGGTATTCTGAAGCAAGAAATGGGCATCCATGTTTGTTCGAGGAAACTGTGGGCGACTGATCAGTCAGTGAACCCGGTGCAATTATTGAGTTGCAGCGTAGGTCGTTGTGGATCACTCAGAGAGTTACAAGTTAAGCAAAGCCTTTAGGCTGTAGTAATGTTTGTGTCCTAAGATCTGTAAGATTAGATGACACCCGAAACATTGACAGTTGCTTAGTCAACATATCAGTTATCGAAATACCACTCACAGGTAATCGTACCTTATGGTCTGGATAAACCCCAGCTTAGGTCACAATTAGAGAAGTCCTTTCGAACAACCCCCAAGTTTAGATCAAAAATTTTCTAATGAGAACTATACTTCTCAAAGAAAATGTCTGCAAACACTGATTTAAACAATTACAGCACATCCAAAAAACTTCTAAGACCCTAAACTTAATCTACTATTCTCCCCCTTTTGGCTAACATCAGAAAGGTGGAGGTAGACAGAAACATTAAGAGGCTACTTCGATGTGGAAAACCCATTAGAAGAGGAGGAAGTAGCAGGACTTGGAACATCAGGAGACTGAGGGAGTGGACCAAATTGTGGTGGAGTGAGATTTGGAGCAAGTGTGTCCATCCCTTGTTGCAGAATCCATGATTGATGCTGCTCATCTCTAGTAGCTTAAGCTCTTTTAGTTTGTTGAATGATGGCTTTCCCTTCAAGGAAATTCAACAACAACATAATCTTCATCTTTCTCGTCATCTTCTCCATCTTAGATATGCAAGTTACAAGGGTTTAGGATCAGAAGGGGTTTTCTCTGTTGGTTCCCCAGAAACCTTCTCATGAGGAAACTAAAAGGTTCACCAGCATTGAAAATGGAGGAATCAAGAGACCCAAATTTTGATGGCCTATCAGAAAGGAGAGTTTCAGTGTTGGTGGATGGATAGATTGGCTGAGGGGAGTCATCCAAAGGTGTTTGGTTTAGATTGAGGAATTGGTTGATGTTTGAGAAAGTGTAGGTATTGTTGGTTTTGAGTGGGGAGTTGATGTATTCTAAATTTATGGCAGCTAGTAGTTGATCAAGATTATGTAAGGTTACACGAGAGATGGTGGGGTTTGGTGATGGTTCAGTGGTTGGTGCATTTGCAATTGGGAGAGTTATAGGTGACAATGGTGGGACTAAGAGAGGTGCAGTGGTGATAGGTGAGAAAGATGGTAGTTTTGGCATTTGCTCATTCAATATAATTCAATATAGAGGGAAGATGAGTTTGGATAATGGGTGATGAGGTGTTATGGTTTAGCTCCCCCTGAGGTGATGCAGGTATGGTTTCCATTTGGGATTCAGAAGCATTATCACCCAGTTCTTCCAGAGAAGGTTCAATGCCATCTGCCTGAGCAGAGTCAACCTTCTCATCTTGAGAAGCTTCAGCATTTTCTGCAAGAGCTGAGTCAACGTTCTCATCTACCTCAGTAGTCCCTTCATGAGCAGCCTGATCCTTCTCAGCTACTACAGTGGCTTCAATTGTCTAAACATTCAAATTGAATGGAGTTAGGTCCTCAAGAACAATTGTTCTTTCTTAAGTCTTCTCTCCAGAATCTTTAGCACCAGTATCCTTCTTTGGTGTAATTAAGTCTTCTGCAGGGACCACAGTCTCAAATTGTTTCACCAAATTGCTTGTAGCTTCTTGATCACAAAGGTTCCAATCCTTTCTCTCTTTGGTTCTGGTGTAGACCTTGATCAATGGTGCCCTTGTTTTCTGTGAGGAGGATTGATCAAAAGATTCCTTCTTATCTATGATGGTTCTTTCATCATCAGACACATCATCCTTCTCATGTCTCTCAGATGCAACATTCATATCATTTTGTTCGTTCTCAACAGTTTCCTCAAATTGTTGTTCATTTTCAAACCTTATTTCCTCATTTGCTTGTGAGACTTCTTTCTCACCAACATTTTCTCCATGTTGATCCTTCTCATGGTCTGTTTCCATTTCAGTATCCTTCTCAAATGAAGCTTCTTGAGGGATAGGATCATTTTTCTTCTTGCTTCTCTTTTCTCTTCTTATCACATCTTCTCAACCACCACAGAGATATTAGCCATTGGCTTTGTCTTCTGTTTCTTCTTCTTTCTCTCATTCTTCTTTTTTTCTACCACGGTGACCTCTATTCCCATAAGCTTGAGGTTTTTGGCAGTGAGGACTTTGGTTGTTTCAACAACACCTTCTTCGCCACATATTTTAATCAAGTAGTGATTAAATACTTTAGTGAGTGTCTTTCCATAATGTAAGGAGGTTGAAGCCTTATCTGCTCTAATAACATAGATCATGTGGTGTATCATCAAGAAGGGTAGGCTTACTAGTTTGTTGGTGATTAAATGATACAGCAAGATGCAATCACTAGTTGTTACTTTCTCAAAATAACCAGCCCTAGGAAGGAGGGTGTGTGAGCAAAAGTGGTGAAGGATTCTTACCTCATCTTTGAGATTTGGAGCAAAAATTTGAAGAGAAGGGTCGTTGAGAAGGGTGGTTTTCACTTCTTCCAGAGTAATTCCAAGTTCATCATACCAACTGTCATTGTAGACTCTATTTCCTTTATCTGGCATGTTGAAGTCTCTTCCAAGTGATTAAGGGATTACCACAATCACTCTTTTGTTGACAAGGGTGGTGATGCATGGAGAGTCATACTTAATTGTGGCATTCACATAGAACTCTCTTACTCTTAAAGGATAGACTAACCCATCAAATGTGATGAATTCATCCCATTTCTGTTGAGTGAGAAATGGTGTGACATTCCATCCACATTTTTCAATCTCAGCAGTGAAGTATACTGTTCTTGAGACAATGGATGACCATTTTTTTTCTCGGGTTCCTTCATCTTTTTGCTTGTTGCACTCTTCTTAACTCCTTGAGGTTGAGAAGATTCAACCTTCCCCTTTCCTTTTCCTTCCTTTTTCTTCACTTGAACCTTTTTAACACCAGATTTAGTAAGTGGTTGAGATGGTTCAACATTTTGCTATGTAACAGCCACGTGCTCCGTTCTTTCTTCAGTAGGGTTTCCAAGTTGTTCAACATCAATAGGAGCATCTGCATTGTTTCCAGTGGTATTGCATGATGCGGAATGGATCTTAACACACATTGAATGCCTTGGATTACCACTTAGAGCGTGTTTCCTTTTTACGGGTCGCAATTTAAGTGGCTTCACGTCAACTGGTTTTTGTGAGGGACCAATTAAAACGAAGTTGGGAATGGTAAAATCTGTCTCTTGTGATCGTGAATCAGAGTAGCTTGAGGCAGGTTCAGTGTTTTTGGTTCTTACCATTAGAGACTTTGGATTTTGGGAGAGACGGATTGGGAAACTAACGTGCGTGGGTTATGAGAGAGAGAAACGAAAAGAATGTCTTTTAATGACTTCAGACTAGTCATTAACCAATGGTTAAGGAGTTATTATCAAGGGGAATAACCGATTGGAAAGTTTGGAAAGTGACATGAGAGAGATGGAGAGAGAGAGAGAGAGAGAGAGAGAGAGAGAGAGAGAGAAAGAAGAGCCGTTACAATATCTTTCTTTTGTATATGATCCTTCATGAAATGATGCTTGATATCAATGTGTTTAGACCTAGAGTGCTGAATTGGATTTTTAGACAAATTTATAGCACTTGTAGTATCACAAAATATTGGAATACCTAGGTAGTTTAAAGAGGAATCTTCAAGTTGATTTTTGATACATAGAACTTGGGAGCAACAACAAGCAGCTGAGACATATTCTGCTTCTGTTGTTGATAGAGCAATTGTGTTTTGCTTTCTACATGACCATGAGATGAGTGATTCTCCAAGTAGTTTACATGAACCACTGATCAGTTCATTTTAATGCACTCTTTATAGTTTTGAATTTGGTGTTTTTAATTGTGTTTTGTTCCTAATATTTAAGTATTAGCACGTTTCTAGACTTTGGGTCTTATTTGAGCAATATAGTAATTTCTTGATTAATTCTTGTTTTTTATTGCATACTGACCCCTGTCTACTCTGCAGGCCATAACTTTGGCTGTGGTTATCCGATTGAGACGTGCATGCATGCGATGGAAAGCTCAGGAACAATTCTACAAATCTTCAGTTGAGCTCGAAACCCAGTTCGGAAGTCGTGAATGCGAAAACAGCGAAATACAAAAGCAGTTTATTGTAAAACGGGTTTTGGGCCGAATATTAATTTGTTAACGGGCTTTTATCCAAGAACCCGTAAGGGATTAGGTTTTTTGTTTGTCTTAAAGACTTGGCTAACCAGCAGCCCTCTCTCTCTCTCTCTCTCTCTCTCTTACGCATTATTCACAATTTTACAAACTTTTGTGTTCTAGCCTCCATGGAAGCCTAAACTCCTAAGTTGGTTCATCGGTGAAAGACTGCCGTTTACGGATTTTGAGGTTCGGTTTCTAATATTTTAATACAATTTCGTTTTAAATTCCTTAATTCCATCTCTATCAATTTCAAATTTAGTTTTGAATGTATGCAATCTTCTCAGTTCATTTTTTCGCTTAGTAATCGTTGTGTTTATTGCAAAACACGTTTAATTGGTGTATGACGCTTGATTGTATGCAATTCTGTTTCGTTATTTTTATTATTCAAATTACTTGATTGCTTAGATTAATTGATTCGAGTAGAAATTGATAGTGGGATTGATTAGAATTTTGTTATGATATTAGTTGTGTTTGAAACGGCGCATGTCCGCTCCCATGACCGATTGAACTCGTTGTTTCGGCGCTTGCTAGAAATGATGTGAATTCGTTTAAACTAATTAGCGCTTGTTTAGTTAGTTTATGTCAATTGTGAATTTGAAATTAAATGAATTGTTGTTTTTAGAACCTGTGATAAATCTGAGACGCGCACTCGAAAACCGGTGAATCAATTGTCCCTCTAATTTGATAAAACCCCCAATAGAAATCATTTTGTTCATAAACAAACCCCTTGTTTTATTGTTAATTTTGTTCCTGATTGTGGTAATCTTAATATTAGAGATCCTTGTGAGACGACCAAGGTTTCTCACCTTGTACTACATTTTTAATCCTTTTTAATTATTATTTAGACCTGCGTACGACCACTGATCAAATTGACGCCGTTGCTGGGGATCTCTAACTAAGGATTCCCAAACTAAGGATTCCACTAACAATACTAATGTTTTAGTTTCTGTTCTTGCCGTGTTTTCAGGTCTTATTTCAGGTAGTAGGTGCTGAGACTGTCGATTTGTAGGAATTGTAGGCCAAAAAAACCGTTTTTGGGCGAGATCTTCAGAATTTTCCGAAACCACAGATGAAAATTTGGAAAAAAATAAGGATCAGGACTCACTTAGTAGGAACTACTAAGAGAAAACGGACTCAAAAATCGCAAATTCCTTTGTTTTCTATTTTTAAGTATTTTTATTAATTTTTCATATCTCCGAAAAATTCCAACAAAATTTGCATATCTGTCTTTTCATTTAATTAGATTTTTAGTAGTGATTTTAATGTTTTTAGATTAGATTTGATTCGTTTCTATTTTCTACATCTATTTTATCTCTAGGACGTAGTTGGTATTTCTAGAATTATTGCATTTTCTTACTTCTTGTGGCATATGGTGCATGACCAGGTCTAATACTATTAATTTGCATCCGCTTGACCTTGAAATTGAGAGAACATTACATCGTAAACTTAGGGAGCATATAGAGGATAGTGGTAGTGATAGTGATAGCATCTTTAGCCATAATCTTTTCAGACTTGATTCTGATCTTGATTCTGTCAACATGACTGGTAGAACCCTTAGGGAACTTGCTACCTGATGTTACTTACAATGCTCTATGTATTAATTATCCTGATGTTGATGTTCCTTTTGAATTGAAATCCGGTTTAATACACTTGTTGCCAAAGTTTAATGGTCTTGTAGGTGAGGATCCTCACAAACATCTCAAGGAGTTCCACATTTTGTGCTCAACCATGAAACCCCAAGGAATTCCAGAGAAGCACATTAAGCTTAGGGCCTTCCCCTTCTCACTCCAAGATGCAACCAAGGATTGGTTGTATTAACTCCAGCCAGGTTCTGTTGAAAATTGGAATGACTTGAAAAAGTTGTTCCTAGAGAGGTTGTTTCTTGCATTCAAAGCTGCTTCAATAAGAAAAGAGATATGTGGTATCAGGCAAAACTTCACTAAGTCTTTACATGAACATTAGTTAAAAAAATTGGCAACAGGTCAGACAACAAGGGTTTGCAGTATTTGCACCTCTACAGAGCACCCCACAAATTCTTGTCCTACGCCGCAAGAGGATTCTAATGTTGATACCCCTCAAGCATATGCAGCTAATATATTTAACCCTCAAGCCAATGTTAATTTGTCTTCTAACACCTACCACCCAAGTTGGACGAATCATCCAAACCTTAGATGGGGAAATCCAGCTGCACAACAACAACAGCCCAGGAAGCAAGCTAATCCACCACAAGCTGTTGCCAGGCCTCAACCTTCACTAGAGGATCTAGTTAAGCAGGTGGCTACCCAAAATCTCCAGTTCCAACAGAGAACAGATTCCTCAATTCAGAATTTGCAGACACAAGTGGGACAGCTGGCTACCACAATTAATCAGATGCAAGCCCGGGGGTCAAACCAACTACCTGCTCAAGCAGTGGTTAATCTGAATGTACCAAACCCTAAATTTAGTGCTATTACATTGAGATCTGGGAAGGAGGTTTACACACCAAAGGTGTCTGAAACTGTTGTTTTAAATAAGGTACTTGAGCAAGTTTCTGATCATCAAGAAATACCACTTCCTTTCCCTCATAGAGCAGTAAGTACAAACAAACAAGATGAGGGAGATACGGATAAAGAGATCTGGGATACTTTTATGAAGGTGGATACTCTTAGGAAGGTGGAATTGAACATTCCCCTTCTTGAGGCAATTAAGCAAATTCCAAAATATGCCAAGTTTCTGAAAGAGTTGTGTACACATAAGAGGGGGTTGAAAGGGAATGAGAAGATCAACATGGGACATAATGTTTCGGCCCTCTTTCAATCCATCCCACAAAAGTGCAAAGATCCAGGGACTTTAACAATTCCTTGCATAATAGGCAATAATCAGTTTGATGATGCTATGTTAGATCCAAGAGCTTCAATTAATGCAATGCCTACATCTGTTTTTAACTCTCTTGCTCTTAGACCTTTGCAGGAAACAGGTGTTACCATTCAGCTTGCAAATAGAAGCAATGCTCGACCTGCTGGACTGCTTGAGGATGTTCTTGTCAAGGTTGATGATCTTATTTTCCCTGCAGATTTTTATATTTTGGATATGGAAGTAGAGACTAAGTCTAGCAGGTCGCCTGTTATTTTAAGCAGGCATTTCTTGAAAACTGCCAAAGCAAAAATTGATGTTGGTATCGGGACTCTTTCCATGGAATTTGGTGATAGTGTTGTAAAATTTAATATCTTTAAGCTATGAAACACCCCATGGAAGAGCAGTCCCTTTTTCATATTGAATTGCTTGCTGATTTAGTTGATGATGTTTATTCTGATGTTGTTACTACAGATTTTCCTTCATTGACTGATTTTGTTGATAGTTTTACTTGTGATTGTTGCACTAACACTCATACTTGTGCTCAGGTTGAGTCTGTTTTGCAAGTTGATACTTTTCCTAATGTCCCCAATGACATAGGTGATCACACTTTACTGTTGCACACCCAAGTATAGGTTTGTCTCAAGTAATAAATTTCTCGGAAGTCTGAGTGTCGAACTACAAGGATATTTTGAAGGAAAAGGTATGTCAATCTATTTGTGAGGTTTGAAGTTTATATAAGACTAAGTACTAGAGCTTTGGGGTTCCACTTAAGTAAAATCATAGCGTTGTTCTTCGCTAAACTTGATAACTCAATTGAAATCCAACAATCAAGTGATTTCAATTGGAAGATAAATCGTTAAACACTTAGAAAACTTTGTAGCTTTTGAAAACTATCTTTGTAGTTGTCTTAAAGAGTTTATGTAACCAATTGTTGTTATGTACAACTAAGCATTCATTGTGCCATATATGTATACAACAAATCAAAGCTTTCACAAAACAAAATCATTTTCATATCTCATTAAACAACTCAAAAGATTTAACATTGAAGATCATTTTGAAAACCAAGAACAATACTACTACTTTACAAAAGCTTCACCCTTAGCTCTAGCTAAGGGTTTAGCTACTCATACTACAAAGAAAACAACTCTTAGATACTAAATATATGTTATATTTCTCTAGCTAGGGAGTGTTCCTCCATGGCTTGCCAAAGCCCCCTTTATATAGGCTTGAGAAGTGAGAACACTTGAATACTTCAAGATAATTTATTCAATTTTGACAGCTTCTCATGCCTAACTTCTTTGATTAATTGCACCATGAAGTCGAAGTCTAATACATGTGGTCTCTGAAGATAAAATGAGGGGCATTAAGTCTTCTTTCCAGATCATTTTTTATCTTCCCAATTGAATTTTCCATGTGGGAGTTATGGGTGAAATACTGCTCCTTGGTCAAAAGCTCATTTCAATTTTGACAACTTCTCATGCCTAACTTCTTTGATTAATTACACCATGAATTCAAAGTCTAATACATGTGGTCTCTGAAGATAAAATGAGGGGCATTAAGTCTTCTTTCCAGATCATGTTCCATCTTTCAAATTAGAGTTTTGTGTGAATTATGGTAAATATAATTCCACAATGTGTGCTGTGTAGTTTGAAATATGGAGCATTGTCATAAGTTGCATGTCATTTTCACCCTTGAATCCATTCTTTTCAGCACTTTGTTCCTGAATCCAAGTGGTAAATACATGAGTTATCTAACCACTACAACTGGAATTGGATAAATTGGACTTGTATTGCTTGAGATATGGGTCAAATACGAAAATGTGTTATGGGCCAAAACTCAACCAAACTTTGGACAGAATTGTTGTCTAGTATCATTGAGGTTCATTGGACTTCAAACTAGCAAAATTAGTTTCCTACACCCATTTATATCTTTAGTACATTGTCTTAGGTGTCCAAGAACATCAATATCACAATTTTTGAATGAGTGTAACTTAGGTTATGGCCCAAACATCAAGCAATACACATACTAATCATGTCCAATCATGCATATGTCTTCTAATAATATACTAAATTGGATATTAATAGTTAAATTAGATAATACCTAATTATGCATAAATAAGACACAAATACTATAATACCATAACTAAATAGCACATAAAGTTAATATAACATATGCATGTTTACTCACTAATCAATAGGCTTTGTTGCAGATGTAGTTGCTGCTACTAAGATTCTACCCTCTATTGAAAAACCATTCGTTTTAGAGCTTAAGCCACTCCCCAAGGAGTTAAAATATGCATATTTAGAGGGGAGTGGTGATTTACCTGTTATTGCAGCTAACATTGATTTTGGGCGGGAAGAGAAGTTGTTGCAAATGCTAAAAAAATACAAAAAGGCCATTGGATGGACCTTAGCTGATATTCCTGGTATTAGCCCATCCATGTGTATGCACAACATTTTACTTGAGGATGGGGCAAAATTTGTTAGGCAGCCCAAGAGGCGGCTTAATCCCTTGATCTTGGATGTTGTGAAAAAGGAGGTAACAAAACTCCTATAGGCTGGCATTATATACCCAATCTCTGATAGTCAATGGGTAAGTCGAGTCCAAGGGGTTCCTAAGAAGAGCAGTCTTACAGTGGTGAAGAATAAAAATAATGAACTCATCCCCAAGAGTTCAGGATAGCTGGAGAGTGTGTATTGATTACAGGAGACTTAATCAGGCAACCAGTGTAACATCCTAGATTTTTAGCCGACAATAAAAATCTGAGACTTTACTTTTAGATCATTCAGAGTACGCATTTAAGTTGGATTATTTTAAATACTAACCTCTAGTGCTCACAATGATAGGGTTTTACTTAGAATGAAAAACTTAGTTCAAGTACATATCCAAAACATTAGTTAAAATCGCCTATCTGAGCATAACCTTAACTTAATCCAACATAAACACATAAAATCTTAGAAACTTATACAACCAAGTTATTATCTTAACAAAGACAATAATTGAAGTTCTTCTAGTGGAGTTAATTTCCAACCTAAAAATAACTCCAAGCCTTGCAATCCACTTCTAAGTGATTTCATCACTGAGCTTCCTTTACCTGCTTATCTGAAATACAACAAACATGAGGAGTGAGATTACATAATCTCAATGAGTTCTTCGTGACTCCCTTACCATAATACTCTGTATCTTTTATTATTTTACCTACGATGCATCCCGTGCGCCTTAGACTTACATAATATAAAAGCTTCGACGATACATATAGGGAACCCGTGTTCTATAAATAAATAGAACACACTGACCACCTCTTGGGCCTTGAGATTGGTTCATGACACCGACCCCAAGTACATCATCAATTCTTTAATCAATTTATTAGTTGCACTTATGTATGTGCTATAGTAGTTCTCTCACACGCGTTCGTTTAAAACAATCAATCAAATTCATGAGTTTGAAAATCCAAACATAAGAGTATCCAAGAGCATTATCATAGGTTAGACATGTAGAAATTAAGCCAAACATGGATTAAATAAGTTAGGGTAGCCTAAAAGAGGACCGGAACATGCGGTTATGGAATCGGAACGTGACCGAAGGAATTTTAAAAGGGTGGACAGCAACATTGGCACGGCCCGTGCGCACAGGTCGTGCGCCTACTGCAGCAACCCCATGAAAATGCTTATTTCTCACTCGTTTCAATTTCAATTGTTTCCATTCGAACTTTAGGCTACACCATTGTATTCGAACAAACAAAAACAGAGTATCCACTACTAATTTAGCATCTTAAACAAACATATATCATGGCAAATGCACAACTCATTCAAGCATTCATTACATGGTATCATTCAAAACACATAAAACCGAATTCAAGTAAACGTACATAAACTTTGGTAAATTAATTACCCTATCAAACGATAACGGAAAGCTAATGACTTGTAGTTTCTGAATATGTTTTTAGAATTGTAAAATAGTGGGTTAATAAGTACAGTTTTAGCAAACGTACTCAAATAACCTGAAACTTGAGCAATAGAATACTTAGGCGTGAAAATTTCTACCCGTTAACAATAGAATACTTGCGAGGACTTCCCTATTAGGGGTCGTGAAGGCAGATAATTTTTTCATGTGAGAACAGGGACAAGGGAGAAAATCTTCGCATGGTCAACTTGGGGATTGGGACAAGGACCAGATCCTCCGCCCTGAATATATTTTTTCCATTTTATTATATTTTAGCTCATATTTTTTGCTAACTTTTAATAAATTTTTGGTGTCCCCGCGGGATCGCAGGGATCCGTATGGAAGGGGATTTGAGGAGGAAAACTCCCCGAAATGGGAATGGCAAGCGGGAAAAGGGAGCAGGGGAGTACTCCCCACCGCCGCTCCGCCCCATTGCCCATCCCTAGAAATAATTAACAAAAATCCAGGTTTGGTTCATGTGAATCATTTTGAAATGCTACGTTATAAAGTGAAGAATCTTTATATTGAAAAACATTAAAATTGTATTTACTTAATTAAATTTAATTATAGTCAATATTAATTATTTTCTATTTGTTTTTGTCTTTTGATGCAAATTCAAAAATAATAATTTAACTATTAATATTTTAGGCAAATCATTATTTTTTGATTAATTATTAAGGTTACTATTAGAGCTATTTGATTATAAAAATATAACTTTCATTTATTTAAGTTTAATAATTAATTTTACTGTTTCACTAAGCTCTAAATAAAATCCCCAAAAAAAATAGTTCTATCATTTTATCATTTTTTCTTTCATTTCACGGGTACTGGGCTACACTTTTTCATTTCATCGAGTTTGTTCAATTTTCTTTATATGTTTGTTGTTGTTGTTGTAAACATTATTATTATTATTATTATTATTATTATTATAATAAGTCTAGTTTTTAAAGAAATAACCTGAAACTTGAGCCTAAACAGTAGCAAATTAAGTCTAGTTTTTAAAAAAATAAAAAGCATTCGAAAAGGAGATCAATTGAAACCACCATGCCCAAAACACTGACCCTATGTCCAAATTTTCCCCAGAATTTTACCCTAACTTGTGGAGCCTATAACTTGAGATACACCAATCCAAATGCAACCAAACCAGAACCAAAATAACGAGAAATCAATCTAGTTTTTAAAATGGCAAGCCACATAACTTTTGAACCAGTAAAACAGTCCCAGTCACCGAAAAACTGAGCCCAAAATGTCTCTAAACAGTGAAATTAACAATACAATTAACACCAAGCAAACACCAAATCCAACAATCAAGGCAAGAAATCATCTTAGAACAACAATACAATTATTTTACTGAAACAAAACACAATAAAAAAGCAGACTCACCTGGTTGATGACCTTCGCTTAGACACTCATTATCAATGTAATAATAGCATCATCACCAATAAATCCATATGATTAAACGTCACCACCATAGCAGCTACTGTCACCCAACAGGTTCCATTAATTGCCTTTGATCTTCAATCACTTAAATTTTCTCCCAAATTGAGACATGCAAGCCATCTAAGGGATGATTATGGATGGGTTTGTGTTTTGGGTTTTAGTAAGAAATTGGGGTTTGTATTTAGTAAGGGTTTCTAGTTTTTTTGAAATGGGGATAAAGCTAACTGAAAATGGGAGAGGAAATGGCTGAAGGAAGTGAACTAGAAGGTAAACAAACTCTCTCTCTCTCTCTCTTCACAAGCTCTCCCTCTTTCTCTTCTTTCGTTTCCTCTTCTGTTCTTTGACCTAAGAAGTAAAAAAAATGAAAAGCTATTCTCCTCTCTTTTAAAATAATTAGTTGAATACTTAGATTGGGTTAGGGTTCTATTTGCTAGGCCTTGTGCAGAAATAAATTTTCTACTAAAGCCCCCTTCTTTCTACACTTAATAAATTTTCTACTCATACAACCCCCCTCTTCTTTCTACACTTATATAGATTCTATTAGTAATCAAATCACACAAATATTTAAATGAATTATGAAAACGATTAAAACATACAAAATGCATGTAAATGGCTTTAATAAACACCAATGAAATTTTAAATGAAATAATGATTAAATAATTTCAAACATCAGACCATACAATTTAAATAAGGCAATTACACGCACTACAACAAAAAATAGCTTAGGCAACGACAGAAAATCGTGACTAGAAATGGAAAAACCATGGCTAGAACTAAAAAAACCGTGGCCTAAACTTTAGGCCACGGTTTGGCCTCGGTTTTTGAGGCGTTGTCTAGGTGGCCGTCGCCTATTCCTTTAGGCCACGGTTTTTTCACATTAAGCCACAAAATATTAAAACCGTGGCCACAGTTATGGAAACAGACCACAGTTTCTTAGTCTAGTTTCCAGCCACGATTTTTAATTGGCCACACATTAATAACCGTGGCCTATAAGTTTAAGCCACAGTTTTCGATTGGCCACACATAAATAACTGTAGCCTATAAGTTTAAGCCACTATTATTTAAATCCAGTTTGCATTTGTTTTCCAAACATTTAAATCACAATTAGCCGACGCTAGAAACATGCATAGACAATACTTTTGGTGTTTATAATTTAAGGAACACTAGAATAACTATATAATCAAAACTCTTCAATTACAAATCATATCCAAGAAATACACATTAATGAGTCTTCTCAAATTCAATAAAAAAATATCAAAGACAAATACAATCTCTCATCTTGTCGTTTACATCAACATTCTACATCTCAAGCATAATCTACCCTTCTCAAATAAAAAAAAAATCTAAGAAAAACATAATCCGCCATGCATGCCATTTGAATCAATCTTCTATATCTTGAGGATAATCTTGTCCGTGTCCAAGCTGTAAGCTTTTTTTTTAATTGCAAACATATCAAAATCACTGATGTGTGCAACATTTCAAAGCCTACAATGGAGAGAAACAAAATTGCAACATCAATTAAGTCTAACATATCAAAGCCTACAATTGAGTAACATACCTCATCATTCAAATTCTGTAAAATTCTACAGTTAAGCACAGAGTGGAAGCCCGAGAAGGAGAACCCACACCAGCTAACTTATAGTGACTCACTTAACTGCCTAGCTAATGGATAGTCACTCACTTAGCTTCCTAGCTAATTGCAACAAAATTCACTCTAGTACAGTTCTACACAACCTACTGGATTCTACACTAATGTCATGTATGTACTTAATACTGGGACCATACAACCTACAACTTTCACAACTAATGCAGGTTTATAAATGAAATTCAAGTCAATAGTTTTAAAAATAAGAATCCAACTTCATAAGGCCATGAACATTTAAACACAGAAAATAACTATACTAAACTACCATAATTCATATGCACTTACAGCCATCTCCGACAGATTTTTGAAAGATGTCCCGTCAGACCACAAATATAACTGGTATGCTCTTTCCATGGGTGTAACTCATTCCTTTTGCATACTTGGGGGCATATTGTCAGCCACTTAGTACCCCTTTATTGGCATTGAAACCCAAGAAAGCATATTGTAGCAACTTATCACCATGATCCCAAAATGTATGCAGACCCGAAACTACCAAACCAAAATAAATGATATTTTAAAGTAAGCATAAAAGGGAATTACATCTACTCTTGATTTAATTCACTTCTATGTCACACCAGATCAAAATCTTCAATAATCGTTCAACGTCCAGAGACTTCTTGAATCAAAAGATACTCTTAAGCACTAGTTTGGGATTGAGACAGACTCAATCCAAGACGCCTTGACCATACCCTTAAGTAATTGTTGACGATGGGAAGATGGCACCTGAAAACAAGCACAGACACCACACAACATCCATCAATGACTCTTCCACACAGCATCCTTCCTTTTCAAATTGAAGAAACAAAACAGCCCTTTATTCCAGAAATTAAGTTCCTAAAGTTTCTTTAATGAAAAAGTTATATTTTCACTAAACCCAGAATCAACCAAAATCAAAGGAAGAAAGAAAAAATCTGGAAAACTCATCCTAATGAGAAACGAAAGAGATACACTAAAAATTACCACCATATATCATTTTCAAAGTCAATAAGCTAATTTCTACTAAAAAAGAAGAAAACAAAACAATATAGTAAAGAAAATTACAAGTACAGGACATTAATTTCATGATGAATGAACAAACAAAATAAAGAGAGAGAAAGCATCTTGTGATTGAAAGTAACAGCAACATAAAAAGAGTCAAACTTGACGAGTAGAGAAACAAACGAGAGAGTAGATAAACTAAGTAAAACAACACGGTCAATTTTGAAGAGTGATTCCAAACCAGAAAGTTAGGGTTTCAGAATCTATCAGTGAAATTATGTGCGGCGAAATTATTTGAGTAGTGTGAATCCAATTTGGATTAGTGATTCCAAACCAGAAAGTTAGGGTTTTGGAGAAAGGTTTCGTACCCTGGGTTCTTTCTGTGAAGTCTGCGAAGAAGAAGAAGAATAGCCAGGGATCTGATTCAACAACCCAGTCGCTGCTTGTGTTCCATCGACGTCCCTCTGCATTCCTCGTTCAATGAATTCTCGTTCAATGCATTCCATCATCGTTCACACCTTTGGGTTTCTGTTTGAGCGCGTTACTGTTTACGCGTGCTTCTCTTTTCTTCTTTCGTTTTATTTCTTTGATTTTTAATAGTTCTTCCGTGTTTTAGCTTTATTTTGTCGTTATTCAATTCGTGGTACCACAAACTAAAAATTGAAGAACTTAAAATTGACAAGTCCACGGTTTTCTAATCATAATGGTAACCTTGGTTAGACCACATTTCTTTAAGCGTGGCCTATAAGAAAAGGCAACAACTAATACGTTTTAACCGTGGCCTATGCATTTTCTCAGTGTGGCCTAACAGCTTCGTAGCGCAAATGTGGCCTTTTACCTATCTCATTTTCCACAGTTTCAAAACCGTGGCCTCTTCGATGTTTAGGCCACAAGTTTCTACCCGTGGCAATGGTTGGCGTGGCCTAAACTCAAAAATGTTGTAGTGACGATAATTACTTTGGGTGTTACAACCAGAAAGGATCACTTTCCCTTATCGTTCATTGATCAGATGCTTGAACGGTTGGCTGGTAAGTCACATTATTGTTTTTTTGATGGTTTTTCAGGTTACTTTCATATCCAAGAAAAGACCATATTCATTTGAGGATGCCCTTGTGGATATCTTGTGTTGCAGGTAAAATTTTGATGATGAAATAATCTAAGACAAAGTGACAAATGGAACTCCAAGGCACAACCAACTCAAGAAGTAAGTGTGTCAAGGGTAGTAGTCCCTAGGAAGTTGGGTCGTGTCTTAGGAATGAATTGTAAATCGCTTTTGAGAATCGGCTCAAATCAATCAACACACTAGCACTCACACAAGCAAACCTAACATATATGTTTTCACTTGATAAAAGCATGCTAAATAGGTTAGACACAAATGATTACAAGCATATAATCGATCACTATATGAGAAATGAGAAAAAGGAAGCACATAATGGATTGTCAGCTTGTTGTGGACTCATAAACAAGCACACAAACGATTGTTGCCTTGCTTTTGGAAGCAAGCAATCGATTGTTGACTTGCTTTTGGAAGCAAGAATGTTAGCAATCGATTCATGACTTGTTTTTGGAAGCAAGAAATCGATTATGGACTTTGTTTGGAGGCAAGCAATCGATTATATACTTATAGTTTTAAAACAACTTGATTTTGAAGCCAATAATCGATTTTAACTTGGTATTTGAAGCTAACAATCGATTTTGAGCTTGTCCTTTGGAAGCTCCTAATCGATTTATGACTTTCCTATTTTTAAGCAAACAATCGATTCCCTTCTTATTTCTTAAAGCACAAAATCGATTCCTTCCTTATTTCCTTAAAGCCCACAATCGATTCTCAACCTATTTTTTGGAAGCACAACTTGTTTTTAGAAGCACACAATCGATTAAGATCCTATGTTTTTAAAGAAGATAATCGATTACTCACTTATAAAATAAATTGCTTCAACGGTCATATTTTTACAAACTCTATAAATAGGACCTAGGTTTTACAATAAAAAAAAAAACCTACGATTCTAAAAATGCAGAACGCGAACTCCCTCACTGTCACACTTCTCATTTCACGTTCTTCATCACTTTGAGCTGATCTCTCTCAAGGGTTAGGTTGGGGATCTTCAAGTTGTTCTATTCACCTTCTCAGAGGTATTTGTTATTTCATTGTTACTGTAATTTGTTGTAATACTATATTGGGTTTTTACTAGAGAGTGGGGTATCTCTCTAGGGTTTCTGATTGTAACAAGGGTGGGGTATCTTTGTTGTAATTGTTGTTAAGGGCTCTTGCACTAGGTGGGGTATCTTAGGTGAAGAGCGCCTGCGTCTGTAAGGGTTTTAAAGCACCCGATTGAAAGCTTTGTTTTGATAGTGGAAAATCTCACAAAGAGTTGTGAGGACTGGACGTAGGTCACTGGGAGGTGACCGAACCAGTATAAATCTCTCGTGTTCATTATTATTTTACGTTCTAATTCCTTTATTTCATAAACTTGCGCGAAAATCAAACTAAGTCGTTAAAAGGGGAACTGTTTTCAAAAATCTCAATTCACCCCCCCTCTTGAGAGTGAAGCCACTTGGTAACAAGTGGTATCAGAGCTAGACTCTTGTTTAAAGGGCCTAGCAGCTTCAAGAGAAATGGCTTCAGGTTGGTCTACGCAAGAGGGTGCGTCTCTTACCCGTCCTCCGGGATTCAACGGGAAAGATTATGCATATTGGAAAGAGAGAATGAGAATATTCATAGAAGGGGTTGATATTGATGTATGGGATGCTGTGGAAAATGGACCCTATGTCCCCATGCACATGGTAAATGGTATTCTCACTGTCAAAGAAAGAGCTGATTGGACTGATGATGATAAGAAAAAGGTAAAACACAATCTCCGGGCCAAAAACATCATTACTTCCGCACTAAGCCCCGATGAGTTCTTTAGGGTGTCAAATTGCAAAACTGCACAAGAAATGTGGGATAATCTTCAAGTCACTCATGAAGGTACTAGTGAGGTAAAAAGGGCAAGAACAAATACTCTTACCCGAGAATATGAATTATTCAGAATGAATCCAGGAGAAACCATACAAGAAATGCAAA
The DNA here is from genome assembly GCA_963573325.1 of Astragalus glycyphyllos. Classification (NCBI taxonomy): domain Eukaryota; kingdom Viridiplantae; phylum Streptophyta; class Magnoliopsida; order Fabales; family Fabaceae; genus Astragalus; species Astragalus glycyphyllos. The sequence continues at coordinate 24,260,805 of OY754308.1, forward strand.
AGAGGTTCACTCATATAGTGAATCAATTGGGTTCATTAGGAAAGTCGTTTCCTGCTGAAGACTTAATCGACAAAGTGCTAAGGTGTTTGAATAGAGAATGGCAACCGAAGGTAACTGCTATAGCTGAATCGAGGAATTTAGCTACCATGACACTCGCCACTCTTTTTGGCAAACTACAAGAGCAAAAATTAGAGCTCACTCGTTTGGCAGAGCATGAAGAAAAAGATAAGAAAAAGAAAAGCTTGGCTTTAAAGGCTTCTAGTTCAAATCGACCTGATGATAGTGATGACTCAGAAAATGAAGAGGATGAAGATGATGAGAACATGGCGCTTATGGTTAGAAAATTCAAAAAATTCATGAGAAAGAAAAATATTCCTAGGAAGAGCTTTCCTCCAAAAAGGTTCTCAAGCAAGGAAAACTCATCTAGTCCTCAAACTTGCTACGAATGTGGAAAACCTGGTCATATTAAGATGGAGTGCCCAAGCTTACTGAAAAAGGGGTCAAAATATGAGAAAAAGGGATTCAAAGAAAACAAAGGTAGAAAAGCCTACATAGCATGGGAAGATAATGACATGGACTCATCAGATGATTCAGAAAGTGAAGAAGCTCAAGTTGCACTCATGGCCAATCATGGAAGTGAAAATGAAAGCGAAAATGAGGTAGATTCTAACTCTGAAACTTCGCATAATGCATATGATGAATTACATGAAGCATTTCTTGAATTGCATAGTGACTCCTTGAAACTAGCTAAAGCATTAACACAATCTAAGAAAGCAGTTAATCATCTTCAAAATCAAGTTATCTCCTTGACTAAGGAAAGATTAGAACTTAGAAATGAAAACTATAGTCTTGGTTGTTTTAAAGCTAATTATGTATGTGATAAGTGCAATGAATATGAAAAGAAGATTCATGAGCTTGAATGGACAATCGGAAAAATGTCTAATACACAACATGTGCATCCTAGGTCTTCTAGAAACAATTTCATGAAAAGGCATGTGCATCATAAACCTAAATTTACTACTAGTCCATATATCAAATGTTATTACTGTGCTAAACCTGGACATACTGCTTCTGTGTGAATGGCTAGAGGTAGACAAGTTGTGAAAAAGGTATGGGTTCCCAAAGGGACCATACCAAGTACTAACCCACAAGGACCCAAAGAGATTTGGGTACCTAAAACCGTGTTTTAAACTCATTGCAGGTATGCTTCAAGGTACGGGGGTCAGATTGGTACCTTGACAGCGGATGCTCAAAGCACATGACTGGAGATATAACAAAGTTCTTAACTCTTACCCCCAGATCAAGCGGTTATGTGACTTATGGTGATAACAATAGAGGAAGAATCCTCGGTGAAGGTAAAGTTGGTAAAGATTTATCTACTGCTATTGATAATGTGCTTTATGTTGAAGGTCTTAAACACAATTTACTAAGTATTAGCCAACTATGTGATAAAGGAAATAGAGTAATATTTGATTCAGGATCATGCATCATTGAAGATAAAAAGAGCAAACAAGTTAGAATGATAGGAAACAGAGTACAAAATATATACATGATTAATCTTGATGAAGTTTCATCTCATAATGCATGTTGTCTCATTAGTAAGGAAGAAAACTCTTGGCTATGGCATCGTAGAGCAGCTCATATTCATATGGATCATCTTAACAAATTAGTCTCTAAGGAACTAGTTAGTGGTCTTCCTAAAATCAAGTTTGAAAAAGATAAAAAGATAAATTATGTGATGCATGTCAAAAAGGTAAACAAGTCAAAGTATCTTTCAAATCAAAAAATATTGTGTCCACTAACAAACCTTTGCAGCTTTTACACATGGATTTATTTGGTCCCTCACGGACGAAAAGCTTTGGTGGAAATTACTATGCACTTGTCATAGTAGATGACTATTCAAGGTACACTTGGACACTATTCATCGCAAATAAAAGCGATGCATTTGGAGCTTTTAAGAAACTTGCTCGTAGCATTCAAAATGAGAAAGAGCTGAAAATTGTCTCCATCCGAACCGATCACGGTGGAGAATTTGAGAATGAAAGGTTTAAAAATTTCTGTGAAGAACTTGGTATTGATCACAACTTCTCAGCACCTAGAACTCCTCAACAAAATGGAGTCGTTGAGAGGAAAAATCGATCCTTGGAAGAGCTTGCCAGAACAATGTTGAATGATCATGACATCCCAAAATATTTTTGGGCTGATGCTGTAAGTACTGCTTGTTATGTTATGAATAGAGTTTTGATTAGGCCTATTTTGAAGAAAACCCCTTATGAACTCTACAAAGGGAGAAAACCAAACATTTCACACTTACAACTTTTGGATGCAAATGTTTTGTCTTGAACAATGGAAAAGATAACCTAGGAAAACTCGATGCTAAAGCTGATGAAGGAATTTTTCTCGGTTACTCGTTATCTAGTAAAGCCTTTAGAATCTTCAATAAAAGAAATAAAGTAATTGAGGAATCTGTACATGTTACATTTGAAGAAACTAACCCCAAAAGGTTGGGAAAGTTTATTGATGATGTTGCAGATGAGTTTGAAGCATTACAACTAGATGAAGAGAAGAAAGATGAAATTAAAGAGAAGGAGACTGAGTCTACTCCTCAACAAAGAAATGAAGAGGAATTAAGCAATGAGTTACCAAAGGAATGGAGAATCCCAAGGCACCACTCAATTGAAAATATTATCGGTGATGTATCAAAAGGGGTAACTACTCGAAACTCTCTTAGAAATGCATGTAATCATATAGCTTTTGTATCTCAAATTGAACCTAAAAATCTAGATGAGGCTATAGAAGATGAACATTGGACCATTGCTATGCAAGAAGAGTTAAATCAGTTTGAAAGAAGTGAAGTATGGGATCTTGTCCCTAGGCCTGACAATCATCAAATAATAGGCACAAAATGGGTGTTTAGGAACAAACTAGATGAATCGGGCATAATTGTTAGAAACAAAGCTAGACTAGTAGCTAAGGGTTATAATCAAGAAGAAGGAATAGACTATGATGAAACATATGCACCCGTAGCTAGACTAGAAGCTATTCGCATGCTCCTTGCATTTGCATCAATTATGGATTTTAAACTATATCAAATGGATGTCAAAAGTGCATTTTTGAATGGCTTTATTCAAGAAGAAGTGTATGTTGAACAACCACCTGGCTTTGAAAATTATGAAAAACCAGATCATGTTTTTAAACTCAAAAAGGCTCTTTATGGTCTGAAGCAAGCTCCAAGAGCTTGGTATGAAAGATTGAGCAAATTCCTACTCAATCATGATTTTCAAAGAGGGAAAGTTGACACTACACTATTTATAAAGAAGTCAAAAGATGACATCTTACTTGTACAAATCTATGTAGATGATATTATATTCGGTGCTACTAATAAATTGCTTTGCAAAGAATTTTCTAGTATTATGCAGAATGAGTTTGAAATGTCGATGATGGGAGAACTCAACTTCTTTCTCGGGCTTCAAATAAAGCAAACCAAGAACGGCATCTTCATATCTCAAACAAAATATTGCAAAGAACTTCTCAAGAGATTTGAAATGGACAAGGCAAAAGAAATGACAACTCCGATGAGAACTTCATGCTACTTAGACAAGGATGAAGAAGGTAATCCGGTAGAATTAAGCAAATATCGAGGTATGATTGGCTCACTACTCTATTTAACTGCTAGTAGACCGGATATCATGTGTAGTGTTTGTATGTGTGCTAGATATCAAGCAAATCCAAAAGAGTCACATCTAGTAGCAGTCAAGAGAATCATGAGATATCTCGTAGGAACACAAAACGTTGGTCTGTGGTATCCCAAGGGCGCCACATGTAGTCTTGTTGGATACTCCGACTCTGATTTTGCAGGTTGTAAACTTGATAGGAAAAGCACTAGTGGAACATGTCACATCTTAGGTAGTGCATTAGTTTCATGGCATAGTAAGAAACAAGTCAGTGTCGCACTGTCAACTACTGAAGCGGAATATGTTGCAGCAGGAAGTTGCTGCGCACAAATCCTCTGGATGAAGCAACAACTTCTTGACTATGGTGTAGAATTAGATCACATTCCGATTAAATGCGACAACACAAGCGCAATTAATCTTACAAAGAACCCCGTTCAACACTCTAGGACTAAGCATATAGAGATTAGACACCATTTTCTTAGAGATCATGTTCAGAAAGGCGATTGTGTAATTGAGTTCGTTGAGTCGTCAAAACAGCTAACTGATATTTTCACAAAACCATTGCAAAAAGAAAGTTTCTTTTTTATTCGAAGAGAACTTGGAATCATTGATTCATCATCTATTTAAATAAAAATATGAGTTGATTACATGACCCTGATAGCCTTGGAGACTCGTCTTGGTCATATCCACACTGCCCCATCAGCCATCCAGGACCCTGACTCTGTTGCGAATCATCCAGCTAGAGACTCTCTCTAGTTCACCTTGCGTTCATCTTTCCATCTTTTTTATTTTTATTTTTATTTTTTTTTGGTACTTGGATGCATTATGGTTTCTATATTATGTTATGGCTACATTATGTTTTTTCTTGCAATGGTCACTATTTTTTCTTAGTTGTGTTCTTTCGACTCGCAAACTACGTCTCACGCTTACCCTTTTGATCATGACAAAAAGGGGGAGAAATATAAATATAGGACTGTCACTTTGCATTTAGGCATTTAGATAGGGGGAGCATCAAGTGAGGGGGAGTAATAGTGTATTGTTTTGCTTGATGAACTAACCTCCCACACTTGAGATGAATTAAAATTTTGTCATCATCAAAAAGGGGGAGAATGTGGATATCTTGTGTTGCAGGCAAAGTTTTGATGATGAAATAATCTAAGACAAAGTGACAAATGGAACTCCAAGGCACAACCAACTCAAGAAGTAAGTGTGTCAAGGGTAGTAGTCCCTAGGAAGTTGGGTCGTGTCTTAGGAATGAATTGTAAACCGCTTTTGAGAATCGGCTCAAATCAATCAACACACTAGCACTCACACAAGCAAACCTAACATATATGTTTTCACTTGATAAAAGCATGCTAAATAGGTTAGACACAAATGATTACAAGCATATAATCGATCACTATATGAGAAATGAGAAAAAGGAAGCACATAATGGATTGTCAGCTTGTTGTGGACTCATAAACAAGCACACAATCGATTGTTGCCTTGCTTTTGGAAGCAAGCAATCGATTGTTGACTTGCTTTTGGAAGCAAGAGTGTTAGAAATCGATTCTTGACTTGTTTTTGGAAGCAAGAAATCGATTATGGACTTTGTTTGGAGGCAAGCAATCGATTATATACTTATAGTTTTAAAACAACTTGATTTTGAAGCCAATAATCGATTTTAACTTGGTATTTGAAGCTAACAATCGATTTTGAGCTTGTCCTTTGGAAGCTCCTAATCGATTTATGACTTCCTATTTTTAAGCAAACAATCGATTCCCTTCTTATTTCTTAAAGCACAAAATCGATTCCATCCTTATTTCCTTAAAGCCCACAATCGATTCTCAACCTATTTTTTGGAAGCACAACTTGTTTTTAGAAGCACACAATCGATTAAGATCCTATGTTTTTAAAGAAGATAATCGATTACTCACTTATAAAATAAATTGCTTCAACGGTCATATTTTTACAAACTCTATAAATAGGACATAGGTTTTACGATAAAAAAAAACCTACGATTCTAAAAACGCAGAACGCGAACTCCCTCACTGTCACACTTCTCATTTCACGTTCTTCATCACTTTGAGCTGATCTCTCTCAAGGGTTAGGTTGGGGATCTTCAAGTTGTTCTATTCACCTTCTCAGAGGTATTTGTTATTTCATTGTTACTGTAATTTGTTGTAATACTGTATTGGGTTTTTACTAGAGAGTGGGGTATCTCTCTAGGGTTTCTGATTGTAACAAGGGTGGGGTATCTCTTGTTGTAATTGTTGTTAAGGGCTCTTGCACTAGGTGGGGTATCTTAGGTGAAGAGCGCCTGCGTCTGTAAGGGTTTTAAAGCACCCGATTGAAAGCTTTGTTTTGATAGTGGAAAATCTCACAAAGAGTTGTGAGGACTGGACGTAGGTCACTGGGAGGTGACCGAACCACTATAAATCTCTCGTGTTCATTATTATTTTACGTTCTAATTCCTTTATTTCATAAACTTGCGCGAAAATCAAACTAAGTCGTTAAAAGGGGAACTGTTTTCAAAAATCTCAATTCACCCCCCCTCTTGAGACTGAAGCCACTTGGTAACAGCCCTTTCGCCTATGCAATGCACCTGGGACTTTCCAGCATTGGATGATTGAAGTGATTTCTAGTTTACCTTACCCATCTTGCATTCGTGAGATTCGTTCATTTCTTGGTCATGCAGGTTTTTACAGGCACTTTATCAAGGATTTCAGCAAGATAGCTCTTCCATTGACAAACCTGCTGCAAAAGGATGTTAGCTTTACCTTTGATGATAAATGCAAGCAGGCCTTTGATTGTATCAAGAAGTCCTTAACTTCTACTCCCATCATTAAGCCACTTGATTGGACCCTTCACTTTGAAATTATGTGTAATGCATCTAACTATGCATTGGGGGCGGTTCTAGCACAAAGAGTTGACAAGCCTGCCCATGTTATTTATTATGCTTCTAGAACTTTAGATGCTACACAAATTAATTACACCACCACAGAAAAAGAGCTTTTGGATATTGTATTTGCACTAAATAAGTTTAGATCATATTTGCTTAGTTCCAAGTTGATTGTTTTTACTGACCATGCAGCTTTGAAGTTTCTTTTAAAGGAACTCTGGCGAAGCCAAAATTGATAAGGTGGATGTTGCTCCTCCTAGAATTTGATTTGGAGATTAAAGATAAGAGTGGAGCAGAAAACTTAGTGGCTGACCACTTAAGCAGGATAGAAAAGTCTGAGGAGGCAAAAGCCACTCACACTAATGATTCTAATGTTGTTGCGGATTTTGTCAGATCCCAAATTTTTTGCAGGTTTGGTATTCCAAGAGCCATCATAAGTGACCAAGGCACTCATTTCTGTAACCGCACCATGGAAGCTTCGCTTCAGAAGTATGCGGTTGTGCATAGGGTTTCTACACCTTACCACCCTCAAACTAATGGGCAAACTGAGATTTCAAGCAGAGAAATTAATCAAATTCTAGAAAAGATGGTGCAACCAAGTAGGAATGACTGGAGCCGCAAGGCAGAAGAGGGTCTTTGGGCTCAAAGAACAGCCTACAAAACACCAATAGGGACGTCCCCCTTTAGACTTGTGTTTGGTAAGGCATGCCACCTTCCGGTGGAGATTGAGCACCGTGCTTATTGGGCGGTCAAAGGTTGTAATTTTGAACTTGGAAAGGTAGGTAAAGAGAGAAAGCCTCAATTGCAACAACTTGAGGAACTTAGGCTAGAAGCCTATGAGAATTCCAAAATTTATAAGGAGAAAACTAAGGACTTCCATGATAAGATGATTTCTAGGAAAGATTTCTCCATTGGGCAAAACGTCTTGTTGTTTAACTCCCGGCTAAAACTCATGGCCGGGAAACTTAGATCCAAGTGGATTAGCCCATTTGTTATTACTAATCTTTTTCCTCATGGTGCAACTGAAATTAAAAGTGAGGCAACAAATAAAGTTTTCAAAGTCAATGGACAACGCCTCAAAGTATTCTATGAGAGTTCTGCACTTGAAGATGCACCCATAGAAGAACTCTCATTGGAACATTCCACCTACACTACAAATTGACCAGGGAGTCCCTCCTCCTTACTCTTATTTTATGCTTGTTGTTTTCATTGACGACAATGTATGATTTAAGTGTGGGGGTGTCTTTTAGTAGCTTAGTAGTTTGTCTTTTTCTTTGAATTTTTGGTTTGTTTTTCAGTTTTCCTTATTTAAAAATAATATTAAAATGTTATTTTAGCATGTTTTTCCATGAGTTCTTGGTTTGTACAAGTTGTGAGTGATGTTACTATTCTAGGATCATAGGTGTTTTGACATGACTTGATTGATTTCTTGTTGCTCTTGGTATAATAAGTTGATTATGAGCACTAGATTTTGTATTATTTGTGATAGTCAATGTCCCTGGTGAGAATTGAGTCTTTTATATTGGATGGACTATATTTTGCCATTCTCTCCTTTCTTGTGTGTGACTCACTCATGTTTGTTAGTTACTCTAGAACTTGACTTGATTCTTGTTGAAGCACTTGTTCACATGCATGTTTGAAATGATCTAGATAATTTTGATCTTTTTTAGCTACTAGCCAAATAAGCCTACCCTGAATTTATCCCTTTGTGTAAGCCCCTTTGAGCCTTTTTATCCCATTCTTTGTTTTATAGATCATTACAAGCCTAAAAGTGAAAAACAATGATATTACCTAATCTTAGAGGGTAAAGGAGCTTTGAATTGAAAAATGTCTAATCCATAAGTGTGGGGGTGTCCAAATTGTTGCAATTGTGGTTCTCACTTGGGTTAGTTCTTGGGTTCTCAACAGAAATCTTGGCAAGTACATTTGTATAGAAAAATATTCCCCAAAAAGAAAAAAAAAGAAAAAAATGGAAGGTGTATATATCTTTTAATCTTTGTGTCAAGAAGAGTGAAAGTTGTGTGGAGAGAGTTATGTGGAGAAGTGTGTCAAAATAGATAAATTCGTCATACCTTGTTGAAGTTGGATCCTCTCATGCCTACTTTACAATTGATTTTCATTGCTTCTTTACCCTCTTTGATTCTTTTTAGCCTAGTTCCCCCTTAGGATTATCCCACATTGACCTTGGCCCCATTACAACCCTTATAAAGACCTTTTGATCTTATGTGCATGTGTTCTTAAGTGTGGATGTAAGAAGCTTGTCAAGCATATGGTAGTGTTAACTTTCATTGATGTGCTTATTATATATATGAGAGTAAACACAAGCCTAAACACTTGAGTAGTTGAGAGCATTACTAATACATATCCTGTGAGGACTCATCACTTATGATTCACTCTCTAGTGCTCTATTCTCTTGTTTGCCTTGATTATAATTAAGTGCTATCTATGATTGTCATTCTACTTGAAGCCTAGGAAAAGCACCTCTCTTATGACTTTGCATTCTTTGGGTAGATTGGAAATTCATGTATCGTATTTTGTGTCTTGTTTTGTGTGTTTTGCCCGGAGTGCAAAAGCTTAAGTGTGGGGGAATTTGATCAGTGCATTTTAATGCACTCTTTATAGCTTTGCATTTGGTGTTTTTAATTGTGTTTTGTTCCTAATCTTTAAGTCTTAGCACGTTTCTAGACTTTGGGTCTTATTTGAGCAATATAGTAATTTCTTGATTAATTCTTGTTTTTTATTGCATATTGACCCCTATCTACGCGGCAGGCCATACCTTTGGATGTGGTTATCCGATTGAGGCCTGTGAGCATTAGTTGGACAGCTAAGGAACAAATCTACAAATCTTTAGTTGAGCTCGAAAACCAGTTCGGAAATCTTGAAGGCCAAATCGTTAGGCCCCAAAATTTTCAAAAAGTCAGTTACTTTGGACCAATGGGTCCCCGAAATCTCATTTTCAGAAAATCATCATGGCACCGAGTTAGTGAACTCCATCAGCACAGAGTTAGTAAACTCCCACAGAGTTAGTGAACTCCTTCCACAGATCACAACGTCGCGTACGAGCGCGCGGCAGATCCTACAGACTTCGTTAAGTCCATCGGATTAATTGTGTCAACCTAAGGCATAGCGTAGATCCATTGATCATATCAGTTCCGGACCTGATATTGATCGGCCGCTCGAAAAGGCCACCCCCAGAGCTCGGACTCGACGAGAGTCCGTTAAAAGGTTTTAGGCAACCTCCAAATTCCCCAATTTACGGCACTTCCCATTTACTGCTTTCATTTACTGCTTTACGCAATTTACTGCTTTCTCGTCGACGCGACAAGTGTTGACTCTCTCTCTCTCTCAAAAGAAGAGAGATCAAAGAAAGGAAACAAAAAAAAAAGAAAAAAAAGAAAAGGAAAATTCGGGTTTCTCTAAGTAGACAAAATTAGTATTATTTCTGAATTCTTTATTTCTATTTTGCCTCGGAATATGTTTCGGCCAATTCATATTCCTTGGTAAAATCCAAATAAAGAGGGGCAGCTGTCATACCCTAATTTTGTCCACCTAGGTTTAAAACCCTAATTTTCCGCAAAAATAAATAAATTGAGAAGTGTGGTTTTATTTTGAAGAGTGAAGAGCATTGTGCATGCATTTTTGGGTTTTAAAAGTCATTCTAGGGCTTTTAAATTCATTGTTAGAGTGGAAATGCATTTGTTGTTAAAAAACAAGGTTTTTAGGGCAAAAGGGTATTTTGGTCATTGTCAAAAATAAGATAATTTCTCATCAAGAATCATTGTGCAATTTTAGAGAAATTTATTTGAGGCAAAACATTTTTGGTCATGTATGTATGTATGCGCATGCAAGCATACATTGTGCACAAAATTCAAATTCAAAAAAGGCATCAAAAAGGAATATTCTACAAAAATTTCAAGATGAGGTTTTTATGATATTTTTGGTCATGGTGATCTCATAAAATGGCATATTCCTCAAGATACCTTGTATGTGGCCTAAATTGGGTGTATTTTTGTACAATTATCCTAAGAAGAATAATCAAAAATGAAGGGATAATGGAATTGTCATATAATAGTACAATAGTACAAGATGACAACTAGCAAAACTTGGTGACCAAGGCCACACCCCCAAGGTCGCCTACCCCCTCTCTATTCTCTCATTTTGTGTTTTCTCAATGTCCTCAATCCATGTGAGCATCAATCCTAGCCTTTGATTCAAAATTAAAATCAAATCCTAGAGCACAACTAGTGCACAATGACCTAACTACCCTTAAACCTAATTGCTTTCTATATATACCCTATTAACCTCACCTCACAAAAAAAAAAGGCTTTTGGCCTCATTTTCACTCACACAACCCTAGCACACAACTCCCTCTCCTAATTCCCTCTCTTGGCCGAAATTATACTACCTTCTTCCTCCATCAATTCTTCACTTCTCCTTCACCAAATCACCATTTTCTCACCTCATTTCCATTCCTACTTCATATATCTTCCTTCTCTCCTAATTTAATTCAAGCTTGCATCATCAAAGGGCATTTTTAAGCAAGCATTTCGTAGGTTTCATTGAAGTTTGGTGAAGATTCAAGTTGATTTGTGGTCTTGTTCTTCATATTAGTCATTCCTTAGCTTGGATTTGAGGTAAACTTCTTAAAACCTAGCATCATCTTCAACTTTTTTGCATCAAAATGTAGATATCATGTTTCTAATTTTTCATCCTACCATATTCATGCATTTTAGTGTTGTTATATTGTTGATTTGTTGATTGTTGTTGGTGAGAGGTGTCTCAAACATTTTGACAAGCACTTAGGGAGGCTTGGGTGTTTGAGATTGCTTCTCACCCTTGAATAAATTGTGATTTGTGTTGTTATCATTTTGCTTGTTGCATTTTGTGAAATAAAATTGTGTTAGGAAGCTATGAATGTTTCGCACCTTTAGTATAAAATAGGTTTAATCGAGTTTTGATGCATTTCTTTATGCAATCTTGTTTTGCAAATATTCATTTTTCATGCCTTCTTACTTTCACAAAAATCAAAAAATATGAATAGTTGTTGATTTTGGTGTTTGATCGCTTGGATCTTGTGAATAAATGTTCCTAAGTCTTGCTAGTGTCATTTGCTTGCTTGATTTGGTTGACTTGTTGAAATAAATTGATGATTAATTTGTGATTTGAGAAAATGAATTTGGGTTTTGGTTCATTTATGGTCCACAAATGATCTTGGGTTATGCTAAGTTGGCAAGAGATAGGTTACTTCAACCTTGATGCCGATGCTTGTAAGCATTTAAAAATTCAATTCCCACTTGATGTGCTTGTGAAATGTGAGCAAAAAGGGGTCTATAAACAATTGAATTTGCGCACATGATTGGTCTCCAATGACCTTGATGCATCCTCAAGTTTAATCATGCTTTCTTTGCTCTTTGAGTTTATTGTAAATTGTTGTTTGAAGCTTGTGAAGTTTCGGCAAAAGATAGGTTCATTTAACCTTGATGCACATGCATTTTGCATATTCATGCATTCTTACCTATTCTTGCATCCTTGCCTACTCATGCATTCTTGAATTGAAGCTTGGTACTCCATGCTTGATATACTTGTTTATGTGCTTGTGGTGCATTAAAATGTTGAATTGGTGTTCACAATTTGCTTGTTTTGATTTCCACCAATTGTTACTCGTTAGTAACTCTCCAAAACTTCAAAACCATGTTGCATACAAAGAACAACTTGTTACTCGTTAGTAACGTTCCAACTTCAAAACATTTTTTTTGCATTTACATAATCATTGATAAACAACTTCACTTCTTCTCAAAACAATTTCAAACTATTTTTCACAAATCAAACTTTGTTGAGGATAATGCGAAGCCTTTGCTTGCACGATTGTCAACAATGGGGTGCTAGTGGTGATCACTTGGAGTCTTTGCTCAATTGATTATCATGAACACTCATTTTTCAAAAGAACTCTCATTTCACAAATTAAAAACTTTGTTGAGGGTAATGCGAAGCCTTTGCTTGCACGATCGTCAATAATGGGGTGCTAGTGGTGATCACTTGGAGTCTTTGCTCAATTGATTATCATGAACACTCATTTTTCAAAAGAACTCTCATTTCACAAATTAAAAACTTTGTTGAGGATAATGCGAAGCCTTTGCTTGCACGATCGTCAATAATGGGATGCTAGTGGTGATCACTCGAAACCTTTGTTGTTTGATCATTGCGAACATTCAATTTTCACAATTAAACAACTAAAAAATAAAAACCTTTTCTCGACAACCGAGAACTACGTAAGCTTTGAATTCTCCATCGCACTGGGAGATACGTAGGAGCGGGTCACATTCCCGTCAAGCACGACAAATGAAAACCATTTTCTTTTCAAAAAAAACAAACCCTTTTCCAAAACAAGGCAATTTCTAAAAAAACGAAACAATTTTCGAAAACAAGAACTACGTTGCTTTGATTCCCTCCCCAGGATACGTAGGCACGGTGCCCTCCCGTCAAGGGCAAAAGATTAAATTTTCCTTAATTTTTTCCATAAAGTAAGGAGAGATAAAGAGAGATAAAAACAAAGCATTTCTTAAATCAACCTTTTAAATCACACGTCAAATCGAGGTTCCCTTTCAGTAGAAAGGATGCGTGGGGTGCTCGTACCTTCCCCATGCATAACCGACCCCCGAACTCAAATCTCGTGGTTCCAAGGACCATTGTCTTTCAAGAAAGGTTTTTTTCAATGTTTTACCTCTAAAAAAATATTGGTGGCGACTCCAATTCATGTTGTGCGAAGAGAAATCCCTCCAAAGGATTTTTCGGGGTGCAACAATGGGATGCTGTGGAAAATGGACCCTATGTCCCCATGCACATGGTAAATGGTATTCTCACTGTCAAAGAAAGAGCTGATTGGACTGATGATGATAAGAAAAAGGTAAAACACAATCTCCGGGCCAAAAACATCATTACTTCCGCACTAAGCCCCGATGAGTTCTTTAGGGTGTCAAATTGCAAAACTGCACAAGAAATGTGGGATAATCTTCAAGTCACTCATGAAGGTACTAGTGAGGTAAAAAGGGCAAGAACAAATACTCTTACCCGAGAATATGAATTATTCAGAATGAATCCAGGAGAAACCATACAAGAAATGCAAAAGAGGTTCACTCATATAGTGAATCAATTGGGTTCATTAGGAAAGTCGTTTCCTGCTGAAGACTTAATCGACAAAGTGCTAAGGTGTTTGAATAGAGAATGGCAACCGAAGGTAACTGCTATAGCTGAATCGAGGAATTTAGCTACCATGACACTCGCCACTCTTTTTGGCAAACTACAAGAGCACAAATTAGAGCTCACTCGTTTGGCAGAGCATGAAGAAAAAGATAAGAAAAAGAAAAGCTTGGCTTTAAAGGCTTCTAGTTCAATCGACCTGATGATAGTGATGACTCAGAAAATGAAGAGGATGAAGATGATGAGAACATGGCGCTTATGGTTAGAAAATTCAAAAAATTCATGAGAAAGAAAAATATTCCTAGGAAGAGCTTTCCTCCAAAAAGGTTCTCAAGCAAGGAAAACTCATCTAGTCCTCCAACTTGCTACGAATGTGGAAAACCTGGTCATATTAAGATGGAGTGCCCAAGCTTACTGAAAAAGGGGTCAAAATATGAGAAAAAGGGATTCAAAGAAAACAAAGGTAGAAAAGCCTACATAGCATGGGAAGATAATGACATGGACTCATCAGATGATTCAGAAAGTGAAGAAGCTCAAGTTGCACTCATGGCCAATCATGGAAGTGAAAATGAAAGCGAAAATGAGGTAGATTCTAACTCTGAAACTTCGCATAATGCATATGATGAATTACATGAAGCATTTCTTGAATTGCATAGTGACTCCTTGAAACTAGCTAAAGCATTAACACAATCTAAGAAAGCAGTTAATCATCTTCAAAATCAAGTTATCTCCTTGACTAAGGAAAGATTAGAACTTAGAAATGAAAACTATAGTCTTGGTTGTTTTAAAGCTAATTATGTATGTGATAAGTGCAATGAATATGAAAAGAAGATTCATGAGCTTGAATGGACAATCGGAAAAATGTCTAATACACAACATGTGCATCCTAGGTCTTCTAGAAACAATTTCATGAAAAGGCATGTGCATCATAAACCTAAATTTACTACTAGTCCATATATCAAATGTTATTACTGTGCTAAACCTGGACATACTGCTTCTGTGTGAATGGCTAGAGGTAGACAAGTTGTGAAAAAGGTATGGGTTCCCAAAGGGACCATACCAAGTACTAACCCACAAGGACCCAAAGAGATTTGGGTACCTAAAACCGTGTTTTAAACTCATTGCAGGTATGCTTCAAGGTACGGGGGTCAGATTGGTACCTTGACAGCGGATGCTCAAAGCACATGACTGGAGATATAACAAAGTTCTTAACTCTTACCCCCAGATCAAGCGGTTATGTGACTTATGGTGATAACAATAGAGGAAGAATCCTCGGTGAAGGTAAAGTTGGTAAAGATTTATCTACTGCTATTGATAATGTGCTTTATGTTGAAGGTCTTAAACACAATTTACTAAGTATTAGCCAACTATGTGATAAAGGAAATAGAGTAATATTTGATTCAGGATCATGCATCATTGAAGATAAAAAGAGCAAACAAGTTAGAATGATAGGAAACAGAGTACAAAATATATACATGATTAATCTTGATGAAGTTTCATCTCATAATGCATGTTGTCTCATTAGTAAGGAAGAAAACTCTTGGCTATGGCATCGTAGAGCAGCTCATATTCATATGGATCATCTTAACAAATTAGTCTCTAAGGAACTAGTTAGTGGTCTTCCTAAAATCAAGTTTGAAAAAGATAAAAAGATAAATTATGTGATGCATGTCAAAAAGGTAAACAAGTCAAAGTATCTTTCAAATCAAAAAATATTGTGTCCACTAACAAACCTTTGCAGCTTTTACACATGGATTTATTTGGTCCCTCACGGACGAAAAGCTTTGGTGGAAATTACTATGCACTTGTCATAGTAGATGACTATTCAAGGTACACTTGGACACTATTCATCGCAAATAAAAGCGATGTATTTGGAGCTTTTAAGAAACTTGCTCGTAGCATTCAAAATGAGAAAGAGCTGAAAATTGTCTCCATCCGAACCGATCACGGTGGAGAATTTGAGAATGAAAGGTTTAAAAATTTCTGTGAAGAACTTGGTATTGATCACAACTTCTCAGCACCTAGAACTCCTCAACAAAATGGAGTCGTTGAGAGGAAAAATCGATCCTTGGAAGAGCTTGCCAGAACAATGTTGAATGATCATGACATCCCAAAATATTTTTGGGCTGATGCTGTAAGTACTGCTTGTTATGTTATGAATAGAGTTTTGATTAGGCCTATTTTGAAGAAAACCCCTTATGAACTCTACAAAGGGAGAAAACCAAACATTTCACACTTACAACTTTTGGATGCAAATGTTTTGTCTTGAACAATGGAAAAGATAACCTAGGAAAACTCGATGCTAAAGCTGATGAAGGAATTTTTCTCGGTTACTCGTTATCTAGTAAAGCCTTTAGAATCTTCAATAAAAGAAATAAAGTAATTGAGGAATCTGTACATGTTACATTTGAAGAAACTAACCCCAAAAGGTTGGGAAAGTTTATTGATGATGTTGCAGATGAGTTTGAAGCATTACAACTAGATGAAGAGAAGAAAGATGAAATTAAAGAGAAGGAGACTGAGTCTACTCCTCAACAAAGAAATGAAGAGGAATCAAGCAATGAGTTACCAAAGGAATGGAGAATCCCAAGGCACCACTCAATTGAAAATATTATCGGTGATGTATCAAAAGGGGTAACTACTCGAAACTCTCTTAGAAATGCATGTAATCATATAGCTTTTGTATCTCAAATTGAACCTAAAAATCTAGATGAGGCTATAGAAGATGAACATTGGACCATTGCTATGCAAGAAGAGTTAAATCAGTTTGAAAGAAGTGAAGTATGGGATCTTGTCCCTAGGCCTGACAATCATCAAATAATAGGCACAAAATGGGTGTTTAGGAACAAACTAGATGAATCGGGCATAATTGTTAGAAACAAAGCTAGACTAGTAGCTAAGGGTTATAATCAAGAAGAAGGAATAGACTATGATGAAACATATGCACCCGTAGCTAGACTAGAAGCTATTCGCATGCTCCTTGCATTTGCATCAATTATGGATTTTAAACTATATCAAATGGATGTCAAAAGTGCATTTTTGAATGGCTTTATTCAAGAAGAAGTGTATGTTGAACAACCACCTGGCTTTGAAAATTATGAAAAACCAGATCATGTTTTTAAACTCAAAAAGGCTCTTTATGGTCTGAAGCAAGCTCCAAGAGCTTGGTATGAAAGATTGAGCAAATTCCTACTCAATCATGATTTTCAAAGAGGGAAAGTTGACACTACACTATTTATAAAGAAGTCAAAAGATGACATCTTACTTGTACAAATCTATGTAGATGATATTATATTCGGTGCTACTAATAAATTGCTTTGCAAAGAATTTTCTAGTATTATGCAGAATGAGTTTGAAATGTCGATGATGGGAGAACTCAACTTCTTTCTCGGGCTTCAAATAAAGCAAACCAAGAACGGCATCTTCATATCTCAAACAAAATATTGCAAAGAACTTCTCAAGAGATTTGAAATGGACAAGGCAAAAGAAATGACAACTCCGATGAGAACTTCATGCTACTTAGACAAGGATGAAGAAGGTAATCCGGTAGAATTAAGCAAATATCGAGGTATGATTGGCTCACTACTCTATTTAACTGCTAGTAGACCGGATATCATGTGTAGTGTTTGTATGTGTGCTAGATATCAAGCAAATCCAAAAGAGTCACATCTAGTAGCAGTCAAGAGAATCATGAGATATCTCGTAGGAACACAAAACGTTGGTCTGTGGTATCCCAAGGGCGCCACATGTAGTCTTGTTGGATACTCCGACTCTGATTTTGCAGGTTGTAAACTTGATAGGAAAAGCACTAGTGGAACATGTCACATCTTAGGTAGTGCATTAGTTTCATGGCATAGTAAGAAACAAGTCAGTGTCGCACTGTCAACTACTGAAGCGGAATATGTTGCAGCAGGAAGTTGCTGCGCACAAATCCTCTGGATGAAGCAACAACTTCTTGACTATGGTGTAGAATTAGATCACATTCCGATTAAATGCGACAACACAAGCGCAATTAATCTTACAAAGAACCCCGTTCAACACTCTAGGACTAAGCATATAGAGATTAGACACCATTTTCTTAGAGATCATGTTCAGAAAGGCGATTGTGTAATTGAGTTCGTTGAGTCGTCAAAACAGCTAACTGATATTTTCACAAAACCATTGCAAAAAGAAAGTTTCTTTTTTATTCGAAGAGAACTTGGAATCATTGATTCATCATCTATTTAAATAAAAATATGAGTTGATTACATGACCCTGATAGCCTTGGAGACTCGTCTTGGTCATATCCACACTGCCCCATCAGCCATCCAGGACCCTGACTCTGTTGCGAATCATCCAGCTAGAGACTCTCTCTAGTTCACCTTGCGTTCATCTTTCCATCTTTTTTATTTTTATTTTTATTTTTTTTGGGTACTTGGATGCATTATGGTTTCTATATTATGTTATGGCTACATTATGTTTTTTCTTGCAATGGTCACTATTTTTTCTTAGTTGTGTTCTTTCGACTCGCAAACTACGTCTCACGCTTACCCTTTTGATCATGACAAAAAGGGGGAGAAATATAAATATAGGACTGTAACTTTGCATTTAGGCATTTAGATAGGGGGAGCATCAAGTGAGGGGGAGTAATAGTGTATTGTTTTGCTTGATGAACTAACCTCCCACACTTGAGATGAATTAAAATTTTGTCATCATCAAAAAGGGGGAGAATGTGGATATCTTGTGTTGCAGGTAAAGTTTTGATGATGAAATAATCTAAGACAAAGTGACAAATGGAACTCCAAGGCACAACCAACTCAAGAAGTAAGTGTGTCAAGGGTAGTAGTCCCTAGGAAGTTGGGTCGTGTCTTAGGAATGAATTGTAAACCGCTTTTGAGAATCGGCTCAAATCAATCAACACACTAGCACTCACACAAGCAAACCTAACATATATGTTTTCACTTGATAAAAGCATGCTAAATAGGTTAGACACAAATGATTACAAGCATATAATCGATCACTATATGAGAAATGAGAAAAAGGAAGCACATAATGGATTGTCAGCTTGTTGTGGACTCATAAACAAGCACACAATCGATTGTTGCCTTGCTTTTGGAAGCAAGCAATCGATTGTTGACTTGCTTTTGGAAGCAAGAGTGTTAGCAATCGATTCTTGACTTGTTTTTGGAAGCAAGAAATCGATTATGGACTTTGTTTGGAGGCAAGCAATCGATTATATACTTATAGTTTTAAAACAACTTGATTTTGAAGCCAATAATCGATTTTAACTTGGTATTTGAAGCTAACAATCGATTTTGAGCTTGTCCTTTGGAAGCTCCTAATCGATTTATGACTTTCCTATTTTTAAGCAAACAATCGATTCCCTTCTTATTTCTTAAAGCACAAAATCGATTCCTTCCTTATTTCCTTAAAGCCCACAATCGATTCTCAACCTATTTTTTGGAAGCACAACTTGTTTTTAGAAGCACACAATCGATTAAGATCCTATGTTTTTAAAGAAGATAATCGATTACTCACTTATAAAATAAATTGCTTCAACGGTCATATTTTTACAAACTCTATAAATAGGACCTAGGTTTTACGATAAAAAAAAAACCTACGATTCTAAAAACGCAGAACGCGAACTCCCTCACTGTCACACTTCTCATTTCACGTTCTTCATCACTTTGAGCTGATCTCTCTCAAGGGTTAGGTTGGGGATCTTCAAGTTGTTCTATTCAACTTCTCAGAGGTATTTGTTATTTCATTGTTACTGTAATTTGTTGTAATACTGTATTGGGTTTTTACTAGAGAGTGGGGTATCTTTCTTGGGTTTCTGATTGTAACAAGGGTGGGGTATCTCTTGTTGTAATTGTTGTTAAGGGCTCTTGCACTAGGTGGGGTATCTTAGGTGAAGAGCGCCTGCGTCTGTAAGGGTTTTAAAGCACCCGATTGAAAGCTTTGTTTTGATAGTGGAAAATCTCACAAAGAGTTGTGAGGACTGGACGTAGGTCACTGGGAGGTGACCGAACCAGTATAAATCTCTCGTGTTCATTATTATTTTACGTTCTAATTCCTTTATTTCATAAACCTGCGCGAAAATCAAACTAAGTCGTTAAAAGGGGAACTGTTTTCAAAAATCTCAATTCACCCCCCCTCTTGAGACTGAAGCCACTTGGTAACAGCCCTTTCGCCTATGCAATGCACCTGGGACTTTCCAGCATTGGATGATTGAAGTGATTTCTAGTTTACCTTACCCATCTTGCATTCGTGAGATTCGTTCATTTCTTGGTCATGCAGGTTTTTACAGGCACTTTATCAAGGATTTCAGCAAGATAGCTCTTCCATTGACAAACCTGCTGCAAAAGGATGTTAGCTTTACCTTTGATGATAAATGCAAGCAGGCCTTTGATTGTATCAAGAAGTCCTTAACTTCTACTCCCATCATTAAGCCACTTGATTGGACCCTTCCCTTTGAAATTATGTGTAATGCATCTAACTATGCATTGGGGGCGGTTCTAGCACAAAGAGTTGACAAGCCTGCCCATGTTATTTATTATGCTTCTAGAACTTTAGATGCTACACAAATTAATTACACCACCACAGAAAAAGAGCTTTTGGATATTGTATTTGCACTAAATAAGTTTAGATCATATTTGCTTAGTTCCAAGTTGATTGTTTTTACTGACCATGCAGCTTTGAAGTTTCTTTTAAAGGAACTCTGGCGAAGCCAAAATTGATAAGGTGGATGTTGCTCCTCCTAGAATTTGATTTGGAGATTAAAGATAAGAGTGGAGCAGAAAACTTAGTGGCTGACCACTTAAGCAGGATAGAAAAGTCTGAGGAGGCAAAAGCCACTCACACTAATGATTCTAATGTTGTTGCGGATTTTGTCAGATCCCAAATTTTTTGCAGGTTTGGTATTCCAAGAGCCATCATAAGTGACCAAGGCACTCATTTCTGTAACCGCACCATGGAAGCTTCGCTTCAGAAGTATGCGGTTGTGCATAGGGTTTCTACACCTTACCACCCTCAAACTAATGGGCAAACTGAGATTTCAAGCAGAGAAATTAATCAAATTCTAGAAAAGATGGTGCAACCAAGTAGGAATGACTGGAGCCGCAAGGCAGAAGAGGGTCTTTGGGCTCAAAGAACAGCCTACAAAACACCAATAGGGACGTCCCCCTTTAGACTTGTGTTTGGTAAGGCATGCCACCTTCCGGTGGAGATTGAGCACCGTGCTTATTGGGCGGTCAAAGGTTGTAATTTTGAACTTGGAAAGGTAGGTAAAGAGAGAAAGCCTCAATTGCAACAACTTGAGGAACTTAGGCTAGAAGCCTATGAGAATTCCAAAATTTATAAGGAGAAAACTAAGGACTTCCATGATAAGATGATTTCTAGGAAAGATTTCTCCATTGGGCAAAACGTCTTGTTGTTTAACTCCCGGCTAAAACTCATGGCCGGGAAACTTAGATCCAAGTGGATTAGCCCATTTGTTATTACTAATCTTTTTCCTCATGGTGCAACTGAAATTAAAAGTGAGGCAACAAATAAAGTTTTCAAAGTCAATGGACAACGCCTCAAAGTATTCTATGAGAGTTCTGCACTTGAAGATGCACCCATAGAAGAACTCTCATTGGAACATTCCACCTACACTACAAATTGACCAGGGAGTCCCTCCTCCTTACTCTTATTTTATGCTTGTTGTTTTCATTGACGACAATGTATGATTTAAGTGTGGGGGTGTCTTTTAGTAGCTTAGTAGTTTGTCTTTTTCTTTGAATTTTTGGTTTGTTTTTCAGTTTTCCTTATTTAAAAATAATATTAAAATGTTATTTTAGCATGTTTTTCCATGAGTTCTTGGTTTGTACAAGTTGTGAGTGATGTTACTATTCTAGGATCATAGGTGTTTTGACATGACTTGATTGATTTCTTGTTGCTCTTGGTATAATAAGTTGATTATGAGCACTAGATTTTGTATTATTTGTGATAGTCAATGTCCCTGGTGAGAATTGAGTCTTTTATATTGGATGGACTATATTTTGCCATTCTCTCCTTTCTTGTGTGTGACTCACTCATGTTTGTTAGTTACTCTAGAACTTGACTTGATTCTTGTTGAAGCACTTGTTCACATGCATGTTTGAAATGATCTAGATAATTTTGATCTTTTTTAGCTACTAGCCAAATAAGCCTACCCTGAATTTATCCCTTTGTGTAAGCCCCTTTGAGCCTTTTTATCCCATTCTTTGTTTTATAGATCATTACAAGCCTAAAAGTGAAAAACAATGATATTACCTAATCTTAGAGGGTAAAGGAGCTTTGAATTGAAAAATGTCTAATCCATAAGTGTGGGGGTGTCCAAATTGTTGCAATTGTGGTTCTCACTTGGGTTAGTTCTTGGGTTCTCAACAGAAATCTTGGCAAGTACATTTGTATAGAAAAATATTCCCCAAAAAGAAAAAAAAAGAAAAAAATGGAAGGTGTATATATCTTTTAATCTTTGTGTCAAGAAGAGTGAAAGTTGTGTGGAGAGAGTTATGTGGAGAAGTGTGTCAAAATAGATAAATTCGTCATACCTTGTTGAAGTTGGATCCTCTCATGCCTACTTTACAATTGATTTTCATTGCTTCTTTACCCTCTTTGATTCTTTTTAGCCTAGTTCCCCCTTAGGATTATCCCACATTGACCTTGGCCCCATTACAACCCTTATAAAGACCTTTTGATCTTATGTGCATGTGTTCTTAAGTGTGGATGTAAGAAGCTTGTCAAGCATATGGTAGTGTTAACTTTCATTGATGTGCTTATTATATATATGAGAGTAAACACAAGCCTAAACACTTGAGTAGTTGAGAGCATTACTAATACATATCCTGTGAGGACTCATCACTTATGATTCACTCTCTAGTGCTCTATTCTCTTGTTTGCCTTGATTATAATTAAGTGCTATCTATGATTGTCATTCTACTTGAAGCCTAGGAAAAGCACCTCTCTTATGACTTTGCATTCTTTGGGTAGATTGGAAATTCATGTATTGTTTTTTGTGTCTTGTTTTGTGTGTTTTGCCCGGAGTGCAAAAGCTTAAGTGTGGGGGAATTTGATCAGTGCATTTTAATGCACTCTTTATAGCTTTGCATTTGGTGTTTTTAATTGTGTTTTGTTCCTAATCTTTAAGTCTTAGCACGTGTCTAGACTTTGGGTCTTATTTGAGCAATATAGTAATTTCTTGATTAATTCTTGTTTTTTATTGCATATTGACCCCTATCTACGCTGCAGGCCATACCTTTGGATGTGGTTATCCGATTGAGGCCTGTGAGCATTAGTTGGACAGCTAAGGAACAAATCTACAAATCTTTAGTTGAGCTCGAAAACCAGTTCGGAAATCTTGAAGGCCAAAACTGCAAAATACAGAAGTAGTTTATTGTAAAACGGGTTTTGGGCCGAATATTAGTTTGATATAGACTTGGCTGACCCGCAGCTGTCTTTGTCTCTCTTACGCACTATTCACAATTTTACAAACTTTTGTGCTCTAGCCTCCATGGAAGCCTAAACTCCTAAGTTTGTTCATCGGTGAAAGGCTGCCGATTACGGATTTTGAGGTTCGGTTTCTAATATTTTAATACAATTTTGTTTTAATTTCCTTAATTCCATCTCTATCAATTTCGAATTTAATTTTGAATGTATGCAATCTTCTCAGTTCGTTTTTCCTCTTAGTAATCGTTCTTTGTTTATTGCAAAACACGTTTCAATTGTGTATGACGCTTGATTGTATGCAATTCTATTTCGTTATTTTTAATTATTCGAATTACTTGATTTCTTAGATCAATTGATTCGAGTAGAAATTGATAGAGGGATTGATTAGAATTTTGTTATGATATTGGTTGCGCTTGAAACGGCGCATGTCCGCTCTCGTGACCGATTGAACCCGTTGTTTCGGCATTTGCTCGAAACGACGTGAATTCGTTTAAACTAGTTAGCGTTTGTTTAGTTAGTTTATGTCAATTGTGAATTTAAAATTAAACGAATTGTTGTTTTTAGAACCTGTGATAAATCTGAGACGTGCACCCAGAAACTGGTGAATCAATTGTCCTGTCCCTCTAATTTGATAAAACCCCCAATAGAAATCATTTTCTTCATAAACAAACCCCCTTGTTTTATTGTTAATTTTGTTCTTGATTGTGGTAATCTTAGTATTAGAGATCCTTGTGAGACGACCAAGGTTTCTCACCTTGTACGTACTACATTTTTAATCCTTTTTAATCATTTTGACCCGCGTACGACTGTTGATCAACCACTTGTACTTTTTCTTTCAATCGTGTCTCCAGCATAGTCAGCATCACAGTACCCTATAAGCTCAAAATGTGTTCTCTTCTTGTACGATAAACGTAGATTAGGTGTTCCAAATAGATATCAAAAGATTCTTTTGACAATTGTCAGATGTGATTCTTTTGGAGTAGTTTGAAATCTTGCACATAATCCTACAGATAAGACTATGTCAGGTCTACTTGCTGTGAGGTATAATAGAGATCCTATCATGCCTCTGTACTCTTTTTCTGAAACAGGCTTACCGTTCTCATCTTTCTCAATGTTTGCAGAAGGGTGCATTAGGGTAGCCGTAGCCTTTGCATCACTCATTTTGTATTTCTTAAGGAGATCTTGGATGTATATCTCCTGAGAGATGAAGATTCCTTTCTTTAGTTGTTAGATTTGTAAACCAAGGAAGTACCTTAGTTCACCCATCAAACTCATTTCAAATTCACTCTTCATTAGTTTTCCAAAGTCATTACATAGCTTTTCATTTGTCGCTCTAAAGATGATGTCATCAACATATATTTGAACAATTAATAATTCAACTTGGAGATTTTTTCTAAACAAAGTAACATCAATTTTTCCTCTTTAGAAACCATTTTTCAACAGAAATGTGCTTAGTGTCTCATACCAAGCTCTAGGAGCTTGTGTGAGGCCATAGAGAGATTTAGTTAGTTTAAAAACATGATTTGGATTTTTCTCATCAATAAACCTAGGAGGTTGATGTACATATACTTCCTCATTTGGAAAACCATTTAAAAAAGTACTTTTGACATCCATTTGAAAGAGTTAGAAATCTTTGTGAGCAGCATAAGCAAGTAATATTCTAATGGCTTCTAATCCAGCAACAAGTGCTAAAGTAATGCTAAAGTTTCATCATAGTCAATACCTTCCTGTTTATTGTATCCTTGAGCAACTAATCTAGCTTTGTTTCTGATTACTTTACCATTCTCATCCATTTTTTATAAAAACCCATTTTGTACCAATGACTGATTGATGCTTTAGAGATGGTACTAAGTCCCAAACCTCATTCTTCTCAAAATGAGCAAGTCCTTCTTTCATAGCTTCTACCCATGAATCATCAACAATAGCCTCATTTATATTCTTTGGCTCTATTGCTGAGATTAAGGCACTGTGAGAAGCTTCTCTTCTGAATGAACTTCTTGTTCTTACTGGTTCAGAAGTTTCTCCAATTATTTGCTCTTGAGGATGGTGGGTTACAAATCTCCAAATCCTTGGTAGCTCGGAATCTTGAGTTGGTTGGTTGTTAGAGTTTTCTTGAAGTTGAGAAGGGTTATCTTCAGAGTTGGATTCTTCTTTCTCATGTATTTCATGACCCTTCTCATCTGTCTTATCTGCAGTTATCTCATCATCATCTACATTTCTTTCTGTTGAACCGTTAATTTCAATAAACATAACATGCATGATTTCTTCTACTTCTTTAGTCCTAAGATTGTATACTCTATATGCTTTTGATGTGAGAGAGTATCCTAAAAATAGTGCAGGATCAGACTTAGCATCAAACTTTCCTAGATTATCCTTGTTATTTAAAACATAGTGGTCACAACCAAATACATGGATGTAAGATCTGATAGGTTTCTTTCCTTTCCATAGTTCATAGGGTGTTTTGTTCAAAGTTTTTCTAATGGTTGCCCTATTCCGAATGTAGCAGGCAGTGTTTACTGCTTCTGCCCAAAAATACTTTTCAATCTTTGAATCATCCAGCAATGTTCTAGCAATTTCTTGCAATGTTCAGTTTTCCTTTCAACTACACCATTTTGTTGAGGAGTTCTTGGAGAAGAGAAGTTGTGAGACACACCATTCTCTTCAAGAAAGGCTTTAAATAAAGTGTTTTCAAATTCTCCTCCATGGTCACTTCTGAGTGCAACAATGTTAGAACCCTTCTCATTCTGAACCTTTTTGAAAAATATTTAGAAGCTTTCAAATGCTTCATCTTTGTGTTCCAGAAAAATCACCCATGTGAACCTAGAGTAGTCATCTACTATGACAAAACCATATCTTTTTCCACTTAGGCCAGCATGCTTGGTAGGACCAAATAGATCCATATGCAGAAGTTCCAAAGGCCTATGAGTGGATATCATGTTGATTGGTTTAAAAGATGATTTAACATGCTTTCCTTGAATGCATGCTTCACATGATTTATCATTCTCATACTTGATCTTTGGAATCCCCCTGACTAAATTAAGTTTGGATAATTTTGAAAGAGTTTTCATGCTAATGTGACAAAATCTCCTATGCCACATCCATTTGTCATCTTCTTTTGAAATTAAGCACATTTGGTTTGGTAAATCACCAAGACAGATGCTATATAGATTATTTGTTCTATGACCAGTAAAAATTATTTTTTTAGACTCTAAACTATTTATTTCGCACACATCAGATTGAAAAGACACTTCATGTCCAGAATCACACAACTGACTTACACTAAGCAAGTTGGGTTTCAATCCTTTGTCATTATTGCCAAACAAGACAAGTCTATTGGAATGAAAATCTTTTTCCATGTTTTGATGATAGAAACTTAGTAAGACATTAAGTTTTCTTGCTAATGTTTATCTAACAAGTTTATTTCAAGTGTGAAGAACAAGCCTCAAAGATAGGAAAATGTGAAACTACCTTGAACTAAAAAGAGCATAAAATATAAAGGTAGAAATGAGATGTGAAGGTTGAAAGATGTGAAGGTTAACATATGTGAAGGTTGGCCAAAGTCAAATGAAGGTTGACCAAAAAGTCAACACAAAATGTTGACCAAGTCAACTCAGCATTGACCAGAATTCAAAAGAAGTGTGGCCCCACATTTATTATGAAGATCAAGAAATGTGAAGGTTGAAGATTAAGATGAAGAACATAACATGAAGATCATGATCATCAAGCTTCTCAACGTGACAAACATGTTTGCTCGCATTTATTGAAAATCAGAGAGTTTTTAATGCTGGAATCTTGCAATAAATGAAGGAGGAACTCCTTGATTATTCCTAGGCCAAACAAAATGTGTTTAAGATATAAAGGATGTGAAGCTTCGTGTATAACTGTATATCTGCTTTTGAAGTACAAGCCGTCTAAGGGAAACTCAGAACTCTGAAGATAAAGGACTGTGTCAGCTTGTGAAGGTTGAAAAGTTAGCATAAGGTACAAGTGTCAGCTTGTGTAGCTTCAAAAGCTGTTAACTTTGGAACCGTTTATCTAGACAATCCTATGGAGCATGTTCAGTATGTAGAAGGTTTGAAGCATAATCTTTTAAGCATTAGTCAATTATGTGATAGTGATCATAAAGTATCTTTTAAGTCTGATAAATGTTTTATTAAGGAAATCTCTTCTGGAAAAGTGTTAATTGCTGCATTTAGGAATAAAAATCTATATAGCCTATGTCTTGATGAATTATCTCAAGAAACTTGCTTTATGTCTTCAGAAAATGACAAATGGATTTGGCACAAAAGAGCTGGTCACACAAGCATGCAAATCATTTCAAAACTTTCCAAAAAGGAACTAGTCAGGGGGCTACCTAAAATAAGCTTTGAAAAAGATAGAGTGTGTGAAGCATGTGTTCATGGAAAACATGTGAAGTCAAGTTTCAAATCCAAAAATATGATCACCTCTCAAAAACCACTTGAGTTATTGGCCCTACTAAAACTGTTAGCCTTAGTGGGAAGAAATATGGTTTTGTGATTGTCGATGATTTCTCCAGATTTACTTGGGTTTTATTTTTGAAAAACAAGGATGAAGCTTTTGAAGCCTTCAATGTATTTCTCAAAAAGCTTCAAAATGGAAAAGGAGAAAATGTTATTTCTGTTAGAAGTGATCATGGTGTTGTGGAGAGAAAAAATAGAAGCTTGCAAGAAATGGCAAGAATTATTTTAAATGACGCAAACATTGAAAAATATTTTTCGCTGAAGCTGTGAACACAACATGCTACATTTTAAATAGAGTTTCCATTAGAAAAAATGTTGAGAAAACCCCTTATGAAATCTGGAAAAATAGAAAACCCAACATCTCCTATTTTAGGGTGTTTGGATGCACTTGTTTTATCTTAAATAACAAAGACAATTTGGGAAAATTTGATTCAAAATCTGACAAAGAAATTTTTCTTGGTTATTCAACAACATCTAAGGCTTATAGAGTGTACAACCTTAGGACTCAAACTGTAGAGGAAAGCATGCATGTCATTTTTAGTGAAACCAACAATACAGGTGAAATAGTTGATGTTGATGAACTCAACACTAGCAAAGAAGATGGTCAAGTAACATAAAATGCAGTTGAGAAGGATGAGCAAGACACCTCTTCTCAACCTTCACAAGGGTCAAATAAGGCCACTGAAGCTTCTGACCAAACTTGTCAAATGCCACAAAGTTGGAGATTAGTAGTTCACCCTCGTCAAGACCAAATCATTGGTGACACTTCAGATCCTGTTAGAACCAGAACCTCATTCAGAAACAATGTTGCTGGAATGACACTCCTATCTGACATTGTGCCAAAATCTATCAATGAGGCCATACAAGATGAGTCATGGGTAGAAGCTATGACTGAGGAACTTTCACAATTTGAAAAGAATGAGGTGTGGAATCTAGTATCACCTCCCAAACATCAATCAGTCATAGGAACAAAGTGGGTGTTCAGAAACAAGCTAGATGAAAATGGTAATGTTGTGAGAAACAAGAAAAGACTTGTTGCTCAAGGGTATAATCAATAGGAAGGTATTGACTATGATGACACCTTTGCTCCAGTTGCAAGATTGGAAGCAATTAGAATTTTACTTGCATTTGTTGCTCACAAAAATTTCAAGTTTTTTCAAATGGATGTGAAAAGTGTCTTTTTAAATGGTTTCTTAAATGAGGATGTTTATGTCAATCAACCTCCTCATTTGTTAATCAAAAGAAGCCTAACCACGTTTTTAAACTTACCAAAGCTCTATATGGGCTCAAGCAAGCTCCTAGAGCTTGGTATGAAAGGTTGAGTAGCTTTTTGATCAAAAATGATTTTACAAGAGGAAAAATAGATACTACTTTATTCAAAAAATCTCTTGACAAAGATTTGTTGATTGTTCAAATTTATATAGATGATATCATTTTTGGATCAACAAAAGAGAAATTGTGCAAAGATTTTGGAAATCTTATGAAAAGTGAGTTTGAAATGAGTATGATGGGTGAGTTAAGATTTTTCCTTGGTTTGCAAATTAAACAGCTTGATGAAGGTATCTTTATTTGTGAAGAAAAGTACATCAAAGACTTTCTCAAGAAATACAAAATGAATGAAGCAAAAGCCATGGCAACACCTATGCATCCTTCATCACAAGTTGAGAAGGTTGAATAGGGAAAACCAATATCTGAGAAGGAATACAGGGGTATGATGAGTTCCCTATTTCACTTAACTGCCAGTAGACCAGATATTGTATTTTCAGTTGGCCTATGTGCTAGATTTCATGTTTCACCAAAGGAATCTCATCTCACTGTTGTGAAAAGAATTTTCAAATACTTAGTTGGTTGTGGTACAAGAAACGTACTCATTTTGATCTAACTGCCTTCTGTGATGCTGATGATGCTGGTCATAAGATTGACAGAAAAAGTACTAGTGGATCATGTCAAATATTGGGAGAATCTTTAATTTCTTGGTCCTGTAGAAAGCAGAACACAATTGTCTTATCAACAACTGAAGCAAAGTATGTATCTGTTGTTGGATGTTACTCACAAGTTCTGTGGATCAAAAATCAGTTCGAAGACTACTCATTGAGGTATTCCTGTATCCCCATTTATTGTAATAATACTAGTCCTATCAGTTTATCAAAAAAATCTCATCCAACATTCAAGGTCTAAACATATTGATATCAAGCATCACTTTATTTGTGATCATGTTCAAAAGAAGGATGTGGAATTAATTTTTGTTGATACCAAGCATCAGTTAGTTGATATTTTCAAAAAGCTTTTATTAGAAGAAAATTTTAATTTTATTAAAAAGGCCTTGCGCATTTTAGAATGTCCTTAAGATTAGATGAATTGTCAAAAACTCCAACCTTCACAAGGTTTGTGAAGGTTCACTTGAAGAAAATTTAAAAGGGACGGTTGATGGCTAAAAATAACCGTTACCACACAAGGGGTAACTCCCTAGGATAAAACGCTACAGATATGTCCCATCATAACTGAACATAGTCAAATCACAACGGCTAGTTTGGAACCTCTCTCTTCACCCACTCCCTCTTCACACGACTTCCACCACAAATTCATTTCTTCCTCTCCATTCTTTTCTCCTCGTCTACAAAACCACTTCCATTTTCTTTCAAATGGTCAGAATCAAACTTCCAAGAGTAAGAAAAAATCCAAACCCAGAACCAGAAACTTTGAAGCCCACAACAGAACCAGAAATTGTTCCTCCTCCATCAAATCCACCCTCTCATGGCTCGACGTCATCAAAATCTTCTCAAACTCCCACTCGAAGATCATCTAGGATTAGACAAACTTCATCAACTCCCGTTGAAGGTCCTGGTGCTAAGAGTACGGAACCCATCGTTGTTGCTGAGGAAGACTCAGAGGCTACTATTTCTGACTTCATCACATTTGTCACTAAAACATCCAAACGAAAGTCATCTCCTCCCTCAGAACCCTCTTCATAGAACCCTAAAAAGGATTCCAAAGGGAAAGAAAAGGTGACTGAGGAAGATATCAATGATGATCAGAAACAAAACGATGATGAAACTCTGGATGAAATTCAACCTTCACAAGTGTACAATCCTATGAAATGGACAAAAAGGGATATTTTAACTGGAAGATTCTATCTTTTCGAAGAGTTAAAATTATCTGGTTGGGATTTCGTTCCTTACGTTGCTAGGCAAGGATGGTACAAACTGCTGACAGAAGAAGAACACATCTATCCAAACTTGGTTCGAGAGTTCTATGGTGGCATGGTGGTCAACAAAGAACAAACTTGCTTTACTACCCAAGTAAAAGGAAAAGTGATGATCATCACTACGAAGATGTTGTCTGATGCCTTAGGTATCCCTCTACATGATGTGTCAATCTATCGTGAAGATTGTTTTGATAAAACAAGCTTCACAAGGGAGCATGTCTTAGATAAACTGAAGAAGGATCCTACTGCAAATCTTGTCTCATCATCTCTCAAAGACCATGCAAGGATTTTACACAACATTATCATTCACTGTCTCTATCCCAGAGCAGGAGGATATGAAATAATCAAGTTTGCTGACCTACTCCTTGTGTACCGTGTGTACAAAAGGTATGTTGTAAATCTTCCCCTCACCATCCTTCACTACATGATAGATGTTGTTAAAAATCTTAGACAAACCACCTCTCTACCATATGGGATGTTTCTCACGAAAATCTTTAGGTTCTATGAAATTCCTCTTCAAAAGGAGGAATGTATCAATGATAAGACTGTCTTTTGGTCTAAAAGTGTGAAACAAATGGGAATCAAGTCATCAGAAACTACACCCCCTTCAAAGGTCAAAGCCACTGCCAAACCTGCTTCAAAAGTCAAAGCCACAGCTAAACCCTCCAAAAGCCAAAGCCACTGCCAAGCCTGCTCCAAAGACAATAGCCATTGCCAAACTCAGAACCACCAAACCTTCACAAAAGAAAACAGCTACAAGTTCCACTCCAAATAAACCATCTCCCAAGAAAGATGAAAAAGAGGAAGCAACTCCTCAAGGGGAGCAATTGAACAATGAAGAAGCCATTGATGCTCAACCCTTACATTTTCAGTTCCCTGAGAGTCACAAGTTTCCACAACCAGTTCTACCTTCACAAGAACCCACTATGGAATCTGAACCTACTGAAAGTTGGAAGGAGATATTTGAGCTCAATCAAATTCCTGATGAATAATCTCCAATTATGCCGGAAGAAGAGATTGTTGATAAGCAAGGTAGTGAAAGAATGATTGATGATCTAAATGAAGAACCCCCAATTCAAGATGATGAACTTTTTTGAAGAGGTTATCACTGCTGAAAAAGAACCTTCACAAGAGGTAAAAGATCAACCCTCTGTCATCATTTCTACTTCTGAGGTAATCCACTCACCCTCTCATCCATCTCAAACTGAGGAAATCCCTGTGACTGTTGAACAACCTTCTGTTGTTGTTCAACCCTCTGCTGACTCTGAGCAAATTGCGAATTCGCCTTCTCCAAGAGTTCCCTTGGTTCCCTATGACTCCTCACCAGGTGAGCATGGAATTCAAGAAGATTCAGCCCATGGTCAAGCTTAGGGGGAGTTTGATATGAATCACTCTCCTGCAAGAGATGAAGAAGAAGAAACTCTAAATCAAAACTACAATCAACTTTCACCAATATCCAAAGCTGTTCATGAAGTGTGTCATGACATTGACACTGAGTTTGCACCAGTGAAACCCCCACTCTTTCAAGAAAACAACTCTGAAATCTTAGCTTGCATGGCCCTCACTCCACTCAACCAAACACAAACTCAAGAAAATTCCCCCATTCCCACAAATGACAATAATGATCTGTTCACTCAATGGAGTGATCAACCTACGCAATCACCAGCCAAAACAAGAAACACTCTGGCTTCTGAGAACATAAACAGGTTCATAGCTTCACAAACTCCCATTTATGATTCTTCTGTTCCAAGAGTAAATGAAGCATCTGGTGCACCAAAATTTCCTTCTAACTTGCCCACTCAGTTTGGCTGCCTTAGCTCATTTTGCAAGACCACTTATGCCCCTCTCTCCTCAACTAACAAAGGACCAAATAGCAGCAAACCCTCTGTGGATAAGGATGACTCTCATCCTTCGGTTGACAGTTTGGAGGTCATGGAGAAGTCCATGAAGAGAATGCAGTCACAACATGAGAAGCAAGTGAAGAAAATGAAGCTTATGGAGAACAATCTGATGCTAAGCATTGGTATTCTTCAACAAGAAAACAGAATTGAGGCTCAAAGGAATCTTGCATACCAACAATGGGTTACAGAACATGTCATTCCTGCCATTCTACCATCCATATCACCACCAAAATTTCCACCTCCAAAGCCCTTTCAAGATGATCCAAAACTAGAAACTTCAACCAACTCTTCTGATGATTCCTCCCCTACCAAGTAGCAGCATAATTTCTACTTCTTCCTTTTTGTTGTTGACAAAAGGGGGAGAATGGAGATTAAATTTTAGTTAGCTACTTAGTTAGGTGTTAAGTGATTTTGGGGTTTATGTTGACAATCTAAGAATATTTTTTGGACATTTTGCTATGTGTGACTTGTGATTGTCACATTGTTTAAATTTCTGTTCTTTAAAATTTTTGTCTTGAATATGTATGCTAATTATCAGAACAATGTGTTCATCATGTTTGCCCTTAATGATTAATGATAATTATCTTCTGCTATATGCTTGTTGTGAAGGTTATATTTCTCATAAATAAATTATGTTAGTATGCTTAACTGTTTATCCATGAAAAACAAAAAACATAAAACTTACCCACAAGTTTGTCATCACCAAAAATGGGGAGATTGTTGGAATGAAAATCTCTTTCCATATTTTGATGATACAAACATAGTAAGACATTAAGTTTTCTTGTTAATGTTTATCTAACAAGTTTATTTCAAGTGTGAAGAACAAGCCTCAAAGATAGCAAAATGTGAAACTACCTTGAGCTAAAAAAAGCATAAAAATATAAAGGTAGAAATGAGATGTGAAGTTTGAAAGATGTGAATGTTAACATATGTAAAGGTTGACCCCAACTCAAAAGTCAACTAAAAATGTTGACCAAGTCATAATAAAATGTTGACCAAGTCAACTTAGCATTGACCAGAATTCAAAAGAAGTGTGGCCCCACATTTATTACAAAGATCCAGAAATTTGAAGGTTGACGAACAAGATGAAACAATGTTACTTCTGAGTGCAACAATGTTAGAACCCTTCTCATTCTAAACCTTTTTGAAAAGTATTTAGAAGCTTTCAAATGCTTCATCTTTGTGTTCCAGAAAAATCACCCATGTGAACCTAGAATAGTCATCTACTATGACAAAACCATATCTTTTTCCACTTAGGCTAGCATGCTTGGTAGGACCAAATAGATCCATATGCAGAAGTTCCAAAGGCCTATGAGTGGATATCATGTTGATTGGTTTAAAAGATGATTTAACATGCTTTCCTTGAATGCATGCTTCACATGATTTATCATTCTCATACTTGATCTTTGGAATCCCCCTGACTAAATTAAGTTTGGATAATTTTGAAAGAGTTTTCATGCTAATGTGACAAAATCTCCTATGCCACATCCATTTGTCATCTTCTTTTGAAAATAAGCACATTTGGTTTGGTAAATCACCAAGACAGATGCTATATAGATTATTTGAAAGATGTGAAGGCCAAAGTCAAATGAAGGTTGGCCAAAGTCAAATGAAGGTTGACCAAAAAGTCAACACAAAATGTTGACCAAGTCAACTCAGCATTGACCAGAATTCAAAAGAAGTGTGGCCCCACATTTATTATGAAGATCCAGAAATGTGAAGGTTGAAGATTAAGATGAAGAACATAACATGAAGATCATGATCATCAAGCTTCTCAACGTGACAAACATGTTTGCTCGCATTTATTGAAAATCAGAGAGTTTTTAATGCTGGAATCTTGCAATAAATGAAGGAGGAACTCCTTGATTATTCCTAGGCCAAACAAAATGTGTTTAAGATATAAAGGATGTGAAGCTTCGTGTATAACTGTATATCTGCTTTTGAAGTACAAGCCGTCTAAGGGAAACTCAGAACTCTGAAGATAAAGGACTGTGTCAGCTTGTGAAGGTTGAAAAGTTAGCATAAGGTACAAGTGTCAGCTTGTGTAGCTTCAAAAGCTGTTAACTTTGGAACCGTTTATCTAGACAATCCTATGGACCAATGAATATCTCCAAACGGCTATATTCAATTTTCCAACGGCTATATCCAGATCAAATGACTATATAAATGCTGGAATTCGAAGTTACAAATCATGAGAGTGAATTGGAACCTACACAACTAAAGCTTCACAAAGTTCATCCATCCTACTCATCTAACACTCAAGTTACACAAATCTGGGATTTTCTTATAGAGTGTGTGTTAGCTTGTTATACATTGTTGTAAACACTTAGTGTGTTAAATTCTCAAGCTATTGTATATCCCAAACCCAAACCTTTGATTCTAAAAAGCTATCTAGTGAGTATTCTATCAAACTACCTAGAGAGAGGTGAGTGTTGGTGAGAATCTACTTGATAGATGAATCCTTTAGGAAACTAGGGAGAGTTTTCTAGTAAGAAGAACAGCTTGGTGTAGCTGTGTAAGAGAGCATGTTGCTTTTGTGTGTTGATCAAAAGCAAGTGTTGTTTGAAGTCTTTTGTGGTTGGCCAAAAGCAAGTGTAAGTGCTATTTGAAAGACAGTAGAAATACTCTCTTGGGAAGTGGGGAGAGGACGTAGCCATTGTTCGGTGAACCTTTATAACTCTACTGTGTCATTTACTTGCTTTCCATACTCTATTTGCTCTTTACTTGTGAATGTTTTCAAAACCTAGTGAAGGTTAATTCAGTCAACCTTCACAAGACAGTTTTCCAAACTAATACTTAATCTTTCATCATCAAATTAGTTTGATTCAAACTTGTATCTTAACAATTAAAGTTTTCTTAATCTGTCTTTATTATTCATCATTCATTGGTTGTTTGTTAGTGAAACTAACCTTTACCTTCTCAATCCCAAGTTCATCTTGAGAACCATTTGTTTGAGAAGGTTTCAGGCACAAAGTTTTAAAAGGGTAGACAGTTCAACCCCCCGCCCCCTTCTTGTGTAACTTAGGAGGGAAACTTATTCTTCTCCCCTGTCATGTTCCTTGAGCACCCACTCTCTAGAAACCACTGTGTTTTTCTTGAGGCTATGAGGCATGCATGCATTAGAATTGGACAGAGATTTAGGTACCCATTTGTTCTTGGGTCCTTGAGGGTTAGTTTTCACGTATATGGGGTCTTTTTTCTTGTTGCTACAAACTGAGATGTGATGTCCACTTTGTTTGCATCTTGAACATTTCACTTTGGGTTGTCTGTTTGTCACAGACTTACCCTTCTTACATAATTGACTCTTCTTAAGAGGAGTCAAACTCACTTGAGAAGCTTCAAGATTTTGTGCACAAATCATAAGCTCATTTGTTAAATCACTAACTTGTTTTCTTAAAGATATGTTTTCTTTTTCAAGTTCTAGATTAGATGCAATTGGTTTTTCTGCTACTTTTAAGTTGAGAAGATTGAATTGTTTTGACAGTTTGAAATGAGACTGTTGTAAAATATGAACAGTGCTACCAAGTCTATCTTTATGTATTTTTAGCTCCTCATTTTCCATTTTTAGAACATTTATTTGATCTTTGAAAAACATGCATTTTTGAGAGAGAATGTTTGAGTCATAGAGTAGACTATCAAATGAAGATTCTACTTCTTTACAGAATTTACATTTAGAGAGTTCAAAATTATGTACCTCTTCTTGTCCACTTGATGACTTTTCTAAATCATCCCAAGTGGCCATTAGGGCTTTCTTCGTAGGTGAGAATCTTTTTGAAGGCAGTCTTGTTTCATGTGACCAGGCTTCTTGCACTCATAACAGATAATTTTTTATTTGTTTGCATCTCCCTTGAATGTGTCTTTTCTGAATTGAGGTCTTCCTCTTCTTTTGTTGTTTAGCCATCTATTGATTCTTTTTGAGATCAAGGCTAGTTCCTCTCCTTCTGTATCATCATCACTCTCTTGCTCTTCATCATCCATTTCTTGAGAAGATTTAAGTGCTATTGCTTTTCCTTTGTGAGAAGAAGTGTTATCTTCTTTCTGAGAAGCTTTGGTAGTAACTTCTTTTCTTTTTGGATGTAGTTCTTCCATGAGCTCTTGTTCATCATTTTTTAGTGAGCCCAACAAATGATCAATGTCAAGTTCTGATAGTGTGTTTGCTTCTTCTATAGCAGTCTTCTTTGGTCTCCAAGCTTTTGGGAGACATTTGAAAAGTTTGCTAACCTTCTCAGTGTTTGGATAGGTTTTTCCTAGAGCACTTAGTCCATTGATGATAGCAGTGAACCTGCTGAAAATTTCATCAATGGTCTCTTCTTCAGTCATTTTGAACATTTCAAATTCAAGGATGAGCATGCCTTTCTTTGCTTCTTTGATTTGATCAGTTCCTTCATGAGTACTTTGTAAGGTATCCCATATTTCTTTTGCAATTTCTTTTCGCACTATCTTGTCATATTCTGCTCTTCCCAAAGCACAAGTAAGATAGTACTTTGCTTTTGCATTTTGTAGCACACGATGCTTCTCATCCATAGTCCAGTCAGCCTTAGGCTTAGGAACACGACTATTTGGAACTGGACCTACTATTGTAGGAGCAAATGGTCCATTTTCAACTATGTCCCAAATGTCAGTATCTTGAGATTCAAGAAACAATTTCATTTGACTTTTCCAATAGAAGTAATGTTCACCATTGAACCCAGGTGATCTGTTTGATGAAGCACCTTCTGGTAGGAAGGCAACAGAATTTGGTTTGGCCATGACTTTTTTCAAGATCTTTTCCTCTCACACTGTTGAGTGTGCTCAAATCAGAGGCCGAGCTCTGATGCCAATTGAAGTCAATAAGTTTCACAAGGAATGGGGGTTGGAATTGTGACCCTTTTAAAATTCACTTGAAACAGTACAACTAAATTCACAAGTATGACTATAAGTTAAGATTATGACTCTACATAGTTAAGAAGGGTGAGAACTAACTTCTTAACACTGACAGTAAGATGAGAATGTTTGAATAAATCTGTCTTCTCAACTATGTAACTAAGTTGAGAAGGGTCAGTAGAATCCTTTCTCCAAAACTCACTATTTACTGGTTTTAAGCTCAACACAGATTTGAGGTTTAA
This sequence comes from Astragalus glycyphyllos, assembly GCA_963573325.1. Taxonomy (NCBI): domain Eukaryota; kingdom Viridiplantae; phylum Streptophyta; class Magnoliopsida; order Fabales; family Fabaceae; genus Astragalus; species Astragalus glycyphyllos. The sequence continues at coordinate 24,298,699 of OY754308.1, forward strand.
GACTATGTGTTCTGGTTCACTTATATTGACTGCTATCTTAGAAAAAAACTATTCAGTTATTAAGAAGTGTAAATTGTGAGATGAGAAGGTTGAAAACTCTGTTATTGGTTGAAAAAGTTATAGAAGAGAAGTGTCAAATACTTGACTTCTCAGTTTTTATAAACCAACTCCAAGAGGAGTGTTTTGTTTCATAGTGCAAAAACAACTTTGTAAAGCAGTAAATAACACAATGATGTATAGTGGTTCACCCAAACCCTGGGCTACATCCACTCCTCACTCCCTGTGAGTGTTTCCACTATTTTCCAAATAGTTTACAACAAATCCTAGGCTTAAAGTTGTTACGGTGGTTTTCTTCACACAGCTCTACCTACTGTTCTCACACCTAATACAATCCTTCTGATCTATTAGGAAGCTTCTCTAACAGAAGTAAACTCACTTCTCAAGACCTATAGCAACACATGCTACTTGAGAAGGTTCCCTACAGATGTTCTGTTTGATATATGGGTTGTGGAATTTCTAGAGCTTTATTGATGCAAGGTATTTCAATTTACAATATAATACAAGCAAAGTAACATACTCAGAGATTGAATAAATCCCTTCAGATGTAAGACAGCTGAGTATGGATGAAAGAAAACTTTGATACTTGAGAAGGTTGGAAGATTTGAACTCAATGCACTCTCATACAGATCACCGATGCCCAAATGTGTTTATTTATAGCTGAATATGTGTGTAATATCCTCTTGTTAATAGGAAAGAGTCGTTGGTAAAGTATTGTAGCTATTTATAGCCGTTGGGAGGTTTTTTGTCTTTGTGCAGCGGTATTTCTACTTTTCTGCAGAAGACAGCAATCTACAGTTGTCATGACTTTTCTCAACTCTGACTCTTCTCAACTATTGACAGTTTTCTGGAGATGATGCTTCTAAAGTTGATGCTTCTCAAGTTTTTGCTTCTCAAGATGATGTTTGTAACACCCCATTTTTCGTACATTACGGTTCTTTTAGTACGTACTTGTTTTAGGAACTATTTTGAATTGATAAATTAAATTATTTTAATTTGTTGTATGATTGAGTTATTAAAATTAGTTGAAATCACATTTAAATGTATTTTTATATGCTATTGGTTATATATGATTGTTATTATATATTTATTTATTTTATTTTACAAAATATTAGTGTTTAAAGTATAATTGATTTTTAGAAACGATTTTGGGTTATTGAGATGCTAAAATAGTTGTATACTTGAATTGGGATTTAAATGTGGACAAAATATGATTTTTTTAGGCTTTTTACTCGCGCACACCCTCCATTTTCTTGTTAGACGCACCCCAGCCACTAAACCCAAACCAGCTCTTACCCCATTAACAGAAGTCCAGCGCCCCAAGCCCAAGACCCGATCCGCCTTCCCTTCTTCGTCCTTCAGCTGGAAAAAACACAGAAGCACCAAAAACCCTAATGGCTTCTTCCCCAATTTTGTTCTCCTCCTCTAAGCCACGGCCACGCATGAAAGTTCATATGCCAACTCGAAATCATCCTCTGAGAACGTTTCTAGCCTCCGTTTCTACGATTGAGGCACCATTTTGGGGCTGTTCTCACCCTCATTCTCACGAACCTAGTGCTACTATGTTGAACCATATGCGAATTTTTGTTGCCTCTCATCCTTATTCATCGTTCCCTGCTTCACTGTGAGCCAAATCCCTTCAGTTGAGAACAGAATTTCGCTGCATTAATTGAAAACCATTTTTTGATATGAATTCTTGAATCACCCCTGTCCCACCGAGAAACATCGTTGTCCACTGCTGAATACACAATGTTATGCTCATAGTTGCCATTACAAAATCCATATGCCATCGTCCTAGCCATGAGCTATTGTGCCTAGTGTTTCGGCCTTCAATTTGTTGTGATTAACCCCCCTAGGTTAGCCGGAAAATGAACTCTACCGTCGGTGGTTGGCCTCCTCAGTTCAAACCCCTTCGTAATTTGTGCACTCGGATCTTCAAACTCTTGTGTTCACGGTTTCAAGTGTTGTCATCACCTTGTACCTTTCGATAGGTACCTTTTTCGAGACACAGTTAATTCATTAATCAAAGGATTAATTACGTTTATATATTTAGTGTATGACTTTTGTACTCGTGTTGTTGTTGTTGTTGTCTGGGTTCGAGTCAAACATTGTCCTGATGGAATTAAATCACGCTCGAGAGCTCGCAATTTCTCTTCTTCTATGCGCTACTGGAATAAACATCGATATCAGGTACAGGGAGAAACAGTTTATTTTCTATATGGGGAATAGATGATAGGACTATAATAGTATTGATTATCATGATTCATATTTGTTTGTATTGATTCGATTATTCAGTTGTTCGATTTATTCAATTTGGATGATTATAACTATTTATGGATGACTGTAAATTATTCAATTCGGATTACTGTAAACAATGGGATGATAGTAAATTATTCAGATGACTATAGCTATATGACTTGGATGAATGTAACTATATAGTTCAGATGATTGCAGTTGTTGTACCGAGTTTAGGGAATGAAGCCGATTGTTTGTTAAATGACATAATTTAATTAACAGGTGAGGAACGAAGAGTTGACATATGACCATAGAGCTAAGTTGATATTCGAGGTGAACTTAGAGTTAAAATGGAGTAACTATAAGGATTAGTATCTAAAGTTAATGTGCGATGTACTAATAAATAATTGAGAATAAGAAAATAAATGAGTGAGGTGTCCATAACTAATTAATAAGTTAGTGCTAGTTAGCTGAAGAACACTTTATAGCTTAACGAAGTTAACTAAGTTATAGATGATAGATGATGACGCTGAGACATATATGAGTAGATATAGCATGGATATAGCGTGAGTGTCATTCGTAATTAAGTTTAATAAATTAAGTGAGAAGGAAGAGTTAGTTACGATAGTTAAAAGATGGTTGTTGATGATGTTTAAGGAACCTTGTCGCAGTATGGGCAAGGACTCGTCGCAGTATGGGCGAGTCGTACCTCATGATAGTTGTTGTTGTTGTCATTGTTGTGGTTGTCGATGTTGTTGTTGTTGTTGTTGTTGTTGTTATCATTGTGCGATATCGCGTCTGATTAGGTCGATGTGTGTCCATCTTGTTGTTGTTGTTGTCGTCGTCGTTGTTGTTCGTAGGGCATTATCGGGCAAGGCATCCCGGTCCTAATAGTCCTCTTTTGGGTGTTCTTTAGGGCATTATCGGGCAAGGTATCCCGTTCGAGTGACTCGGTCCTGTTGTTCTTGTAGGGCATTATTGGGCAAGGTTTCCCGGTCCTCTCAGTCCTCTTACTGTTGTTCTTCGTAGGGCGTTATCGGGCAACGTATCCCGTTCGGACAAGGTATCCCGGTCCTATTGATGTTGTTCCCTATAGGGCGTTATCGGGCAAGGTATCTCGTTCAGGCAAGGTATCCGGGTTCTATATCTAAATGATTTCTTTTATTTTTATGGGTGATATTATATATAATGATTTTAAATATTAACTATATTTTTATATTATATATTTTATTTGTTTTGTCCTGCATGGCTAATTGTCCTCGACTTGCAACGTTTATAGCTTTATATCTTTGTGAACTGTTTCATAAATTCTATTTTATATGATTTATGACTGCGAAATCTAATTGTCTACACCTAGTTTTTATGATTTGGTTTTGGTTGTTATTTTCTTATAGCTTGTGCTACGTGGTTTTGAAACTTTAGAGTAAAATTGTGCACAAATACTGCTTGCGCACTTCTATTAAATTAGCTTTTATTGTCATACGTTCCTAAACGTATTTTATTTAAATTTAAATTGGTTAAGTTAAAATTCAGTCATGTATAAAATCAATTGCTATAACGTGTTTTTATTTCTATGTTGATGCTCTTGGCTAAGTGTTTTGTGGAGTTATTTTACTAATTATGTTTAGGTGTTATTCCTTCAATGCTATAAACCTTAAAAATTATAGTATTCTTAATTAATTGATGCAATAATCATCTTCTTTTATTTTCATGATACCTACAATTAGTTGTAATGATTTTGAATTGTGGAAAATATTTATATGTTATTATTATCCTCATTTACTTTATGTTATGGTAATGAATCTAAATGCTATTCACACCTCCAATGGCCCATTGTCTCATTGGGCCAGCCTTTTAGGTGAGCCCATAATTCAACGCTTCAGATACAGCCAACCCATCCAACGGTTCATAATCATTAGGTCAACACTATTCAAAGCCTATAAATACCACATTCAATGCTCATTAATGGTAAGCTATTCTACTGATTAAATACTCTGCTTGACTACCTCACTGACTTGATCGTCGGAGTGTCATTGCAGGACCAACACCCCAACCTCGACCGAAACGTTGAAGATCAAGGATCACATCTACCAACTACCTCGAGCAGACCTCTAAGGTCAGAAGTACGGTACAAAACATTGGCGACCACAGTGGGAGCATCAGTACTCAGACCTCCCCCATTGCCTTTATCGACCATGGCTCCGGTCTTTCGTCCGAAAGCCACCAATCTCGCGGTTGGATCGTTGGCCGATCCTGCCCAAACGATCCCACCAGACGCCGTCCCTCAGGAGACCCCGGAGGTGCATGTGCAGGACATTCAAAATTCGACCCAGGCTCAGGTTCAACCTCCTAGCGCAGACTTGGTGTTAGTACCGGGAAATTCGGGGAGGAGCCGACTTCCACCTCCCCCTCCGTCGTCGATCCGGCCAGCGGACCCGATTCCGGTCGACGCGGTTCAGCAACTCGTGCAACTCCTAGCCCGGCAAGAGTTGGCAAACCAAGCTAAGAGCTTCAGATTAACCGCGCTCGAAGCAGAGGTGGCCGAGCTTCGAGCCCGAGGAGTCGCGGACCAAGGCTCTCCTGAGTCGGATTCCCCCGAACGAAGAAATCCAGCTCGTAGGAGGTACCGATCCCCTCCGAGAAGAAGAAACTTTCAGCGGTCTCCGTCCAGGAATGATCGAAATCGACATGATTCACCTCGACCACACTCGTCTTGGGCCTCGTCTTCACCACGTGGGCGATCGAGGAGTAGGGAGGTCTCGCCAAGAGAGCAGCCGCATTGTTGCACGTTCCCCGACCCTCATCACCGTCACCAAACCCCGCCTCGTGCCCGAATATCCAAACGGAAAGGACCTTTCACTGAGGAAATCGACAACTACCGAGTCCCTCGGTACTTAGAAAAACCCCCAGAAGATCGTATTGATGTCTGTTGTACAGGGGGAAAACGAACCCCTCAGGGAATATATAGAGAGATTCAATAGAGAAGCCTCCCAAGTACGTAACTTAGACGACACCTTCCGGAAGGTACCGATCCCCTCCGAGAAGAAGAAACTTTCAGCGGTCTCCGTCCAGGAATGATCGAAATCGACATGATTCACCTCGACCACACTCGTCTTGGGCCTCGTCTTCACCACGTGGGCGATCGAGGAGTAGGGAGGTCTCGCCAAGAGAGCAGCCGCATTGTTGCACGTTCCCCGACCCTCATCACCGTCACCAAACCCCGCCTCGTGCCCGAATATCCAAACGGAAAGGACCTTTCACTGAGGAAATCGACAACTACCGAGTCCCTCGGTACTTAGAAAAACCCCCAGAAGATCGTATTGATGTCTGTTGTACAGGGGGAAAACGAACCCCTCAGGGAATATATAGAGAGATTCAATAGAGAAGCCTCCCAAGTACGTAACTTAGACGACACCTTAGTAGGAGGTACCGATCCCCTCCGAGAAGAAGAAACTTTCAGCGGTCTCCGTCCAGGAATGATCGAAATCGACATGATTCACCTCGACCACACTCGTCTTGGGCCTCGTCTTCACCACGTGGGCGATCGAGGAGTAGGGAGGTCTCGCCAAGAGAGCAGCCGCATTGTTGCACGTTCCCCGACCCTCATCACCGTCACCAAACCCCGCCTCGTGCCCGAATATCCAAACGGAAAGGACCTTTCACTGAGGAAATCGACAACTACCGAGTCCCTCGGTACTTAGAAAAACCCCCAGAAGATCGTATTGATGTCTGTTGTACAGGGGGAAAACGAACCCCTCAGGGAATATATAGAGAGATTCAATAGAGAAGCCTCCCAAGTACGTAACTTAGACGACACCTTCCGGATCTTCTTCATGACTCAGGGTCTGTTCCCCGGGAGCCCGTTCAAAAAACACACCCTAAGATGGGAACCCAATACCCTACAGGAGTTTCTTCAGCTCTCACAATGCTTCATCAACGACGAAGAAAGTGGCAAGACCGGAAAAGAGTTAGTCCAAGCCGATCCATCAAAAAACCGAAGCAATAAAGATCGCCAGAACGACAACAGAGGCTATGATGGTCAAGTCAATCGGGATCCCCGATCTCGAAATCGCCATAGTGTGTACACCGAACTCAACGTTTCCAATGCCCAGCTTTTGGGTGAATGCTGGAACGTCGAGTTTAAAGACGTGAAGCCTCCCAAACCTCTTCCACACCGCCCCGATCAGCGGTCTAATAAGTATTGTCGTTACCACAGGAGCAATGGCCACGAGACTAACCACTACAACGCCTTGAAAGACGACATCGAGGACCTCATCAAAAGAGGTAAACTATCTAGCTACGTAAAAAAGCCCGGAGAGGCAGTAGGCAATGTCAAGCAAGAAAGGGAAGCCGATCCTAGAAATAAAGGAAAGCGGAAGGACAGCTCGGACGAGGAAGATCTCGGTCCTAGGCGGTCGAAGGGTCATTTAGTGATGATGATGATCTCAGGAGGATTCGAGCATGAGGAATCGACCATGACCATGAAGCGAAAATGGAAGGAGTTGCTGAGCATCGCGTCAACCTCGGCACTTCCGACCCCCTCCAACTGTCCATGTTTGTCTTTTGGAGATGAAGATCTGATAGATGGAAAACCAAACAAACACATACCATTGATAATCTCGGCAGTAATGGCCAACAGAGATGTTAGAAGGATCTTGGTGGATCAAGGAAGTTCGTCAGATATTCTCTTCATCGATCTTCTGGATAGAATGGGGATCGATAAAGAAACCCCCTATTCAGGATCGGCATTATCCGGTTTCAACGGATCCCGTACGAAACCACTAGGTCACCTAGAATTAATGGTTTCTTACGGAGAGGAGCCAATGGTGAGAATCGTCAAAACCATATTCCTGATATTACCTTGCGAGTCCAGTTACAATGGTATCATCGGTAGGCCGACTTTGGGAAGGCTCGGGGCAGTCACCTCCACCACCCACTTAAAAATGAAATTCCACTCTCTTTGCAACAAATTAATCACCTTGAAATCCGATCTTCAATCCGCTGCGAGATGTTTCTTTTTGTGGACTAAGGCAGAACAAAAGGCTCGGGATAAAGAAGGGGTTCCCCCTCCGGAAAATCTAAATTTGACAAAAAGAAACAAAGAGCAAGCTGAAGAGGTCAACATGGCGGATTTGGACGCCAGATACCCGGATAGTTCGGATGAAGATGACGATGATGAGCTTGCAAAAGAGCTAAAAAGGAAAATGAGAAGACCCCAGCCAGACGGGGAGTTCGTCAATGTACAACTCGGAGAAGATCCTACTAAGGTAGTCAAGATAGGTGCCGATTTGGCAGATGAGGTTAAGAAGGACTTGACCCAATGCCTTAAAGACCATGCTGATCTATTCGCTTGGACAGCCGAAGACATGCCTGGAATTCCACCGGAACTTGCGTGTCACCAGCTCGCCGTCAACCCCAAGGCCAAATGGGTCGCCCAGAGGAAGAGAGCTCAAAGCAACGAAAAAGCAGCTGCAGCCACCAAAGCTGTCGACGACCTCATCAATGCAAACTTCATCACCGAGGTTAAGTACACAACGTGGTTGTCCAATCCAATTCTAGTAAAGAAGAGCAATGGAAAGTGGCGCATGTGCATAGACTATACCGATTTGAATAAGGCGTGCCCAAAAGATGCTTTCCCGGTCTCCAGCATAGATCGGTTGGTCGACAATGCATCAGGTTTTCAACTCTTATCTTTCATGGATGCATACTCCGGTTACAACCAAATCGCTATGCATCCCCCTGACCAAGAGAAGACAGCCTTTATGACCGACCTCGGCAACTTCGCTTACCGTGTCATGCCTTTCGGGTTAAAAAATGCCGGAGCGACATACCAAAGGATGATGAACAAAGTTTTCCGAGACCAGATCGGGAAGAACGTGGAGGTCTACCTTGAAGACATGATCGCAAAAAGTACTGAAGAGAGCCTCCACATTTCCGACCTGAGGGAGATCTTCACCGAAGTAAGAAGAAATAGGATGAGGCTAAACCCAGAAAAATGCACCTTCGGAGTCCGAGCTGGAAAATTCCTCGGATTCTATTTAACTGAAAGAGGAATTGAAGCTAACCCTGATAAATGCAAAGTAGTCATAGAAATGCGCACTCCAACTACAAAAAGGGAGTCCAGAAACTTAGCGGCATGATCGCCGCCCTGTCCCGTTTCATTTCAAACGCAGCATTCAAATCGCTTCCCCTCTTCAAGTTACTGAAGAAAGAAGAAAAGGAATTCAACTGGACTGACGAGCAGGACCAAGCACTTAAGCAACTCCAGAAAGTTTTATCCGAGCCTCCAATCTTAACCCGACCCGACGTAGGAGAAGCACTGTATCTGTACCTGTCGATCTCGGAAGAAGCCCTGGGAGCAGTCCTTGTGAGAGAAACCAAGGCCGGCCAAAGCCCGGTTTACTTCGCAAGCAAAGCCCCGCACGGCGCAGAAGCTCGCTACCAAAGAATAGAGAAAATAGCTTTGGCTCTGATCATCGCGGCTCGTCGTCTCCGACCTTATTTTGTGGCACATCAGGTGATTGTGCGAACCAATTACCCAATCAGGCAAATCTTGCACAGGCCTGATCTTGCGGGTCGCATGATAAAGTGGGCAGTAGAACTTTCGAAATTCGGAATCAAGTACGAAAGCAGAGCGGCAACGAAGGCCCAGGTCCTGGCAGACTTCGTCGCCGAGATGACACCTCCCGATCTTGAGAATGAAGTTTGGATTCTACACGTTGATGGTTCCTCCAACCCAAAAGGGCGTGGCGCAGGCATCATGTTGGAAAGCCCGGAGGGTGTCATCATCGAAGTATCTCTTACCTTCAACTTTCAAACTTCAAATAACCAAGCGGAGTATGAGGCTTGTATAGCCGGTCTCCGCTTAGCAATCGATCTCCGAGTCCCTCGGGTAAGCCTCCATACCGATTCCCTCTTAGTAGTTTCCCAAATCGGGGACAAGTACGAAACCAAATATCCGACCTTACAAAAATACCTAGCTAGAGTTCAGGAATTACTATCTAAGTTTCAGAAATCTGAGATCAAACACGTGCCGAGGTTGGAAAATCAAAGAGCAGACATTCTTTCCAAACTCGCAAGCACAAAAGCCCCCAGAAATCAAAGAACCATCATTCAAGAAACACTTCGCCAACCCAGTGTGCATCTCGACCCTGAATCTGCCTTTACCATTTGCGTGCTCGAGGAAAGCCAGAGTTGGATTCGGCCAATCCAAGAATACATCATCTCCGGACTAGAACCGACAAACGAAAAAGAGTCTAAGATCGTCAGAAGGAGGGCCTCAGCGTTCTCAATAATTGACGGAACATTGTATAGGAGGAGCCTTTCCTCCCCTCTGCTGAAGTGTGTGGAAGGAGAAGAAGCTGATTATATCTTAAAGGAAATTCATGAGGGAATCTGCAGCCAACACCTCGGAGCTCGGTCTCTTGCTCAGAAAGCACTTCGGTCCGGCTATTACTGGCCAACCATGGATGCCGATGCTAAGAACTACGTGAAGGCATGCAAAAAATGCCAGATCCATGCCCATATCCACGTCGCTCCTCCTAAAGATCTTACGACCTTGTCCACCGCGTGGCCGTTTGCGTGGTGGGGGATTGATCTCTTAGGGCCGTTCTCAACAGCCCTTGGGCAGGTGAAATACCTTATAGTGGCCGTCGACTACATGAGCAAATGGATAGAAGCAGAGCCCTTGGCCACCATCACAGCTAAAAACTGCATCAAGTTTTTTAAGAAAAACATCATGAGTTGGTTTGGGATCCCTGAAGTTGTGATAACAGTTAATGGAACTCAGTTTACCGATGCTGGTTTCAGAAAGTTAATGGCCGACCTTAAAATCAAGCACCGGCTCACGTCGGTAGAACACCCCCAAACTAACGGCCAAGTCGAAGCAGCAAACAAAGTCCTCCTCAACAGCTTGAAGAAACGCCTTGACGAAGCCCAAGGTAATTGGGTCGAAGAATTACCATACGTCCTCTGGGGTTATAGGACGACCCCTCAAAGCTCAACAGGAGAAACACCTTTCAGGCTCTCTTATGGCAGCGAGGCAGTCATCCCTGTCGAAATTGGGGAACTGAGCTGGAGGACGTCACACCCGAAGCCTCGGGATAAAAACACCCAAGCCCTCCTGGAGGAACTTGATCTAATCGACGAAGTCCGAGGACGGGCCTCTCTTAGGGAGGCCGCTGTCAAGCAAGGAGTGGCAACTCGATATAACACTAAGGTCGTCCCAAGAGATTTTGAGGTCGGGGATTTAGTGCTTCGAAGGGCTGACGTCGGACTAAAGAACGCCGGTAAAGGAAAACTCACGCAGAACTGGGAAGGACCCTACCGGGTCAAATCCAAGACCGGCAACGGAGCTTTCTCACTTGACACCCTCAGTGGAAAGCCGACCGAGCGAACTTGGAATGCGACCAAGCTGAAGAAATACTATGTCTAAGAACTCTGTTGCATCTGTTTAAAAGTCCTTTTTCTCGAAAGGCAATTTTCTCCTTAAGGACGCCACCTCTAGGCGTGCCAACCTGCTGTAATGATTCACTCATCAATTAAAGTGGCACCCATGCCGACGTTCATAACATCTTTATTTTTTCAAATAAGTTAAATCGAACAGGGACCGATCTTACGATCTCCCCGCGACCATGTTAGGTCGCGACTCTTTAAATGGCACCCATGCCGACGTTCGTAACATCTTTATTTCTTCAAATAAGATAAATCGAACAGGGACCGATCTTACGATCTCCCCGCGACCATGTTAGGTCGCGACTCTTTAAATGGCACCCATGCCGACGTTCGTAACATCTTTATATTTTCAAATAAGATAAATCGAACAGGGACCGATCTTACGATCTCCCCGCGACCATGATAGGTCGCGACTCTTTAAAACAAGTTAGATCCGAGCCGAGTCTTGGTAAACCGTTTTAACGAGAGTTGGTTTTCAGGAACCAAGGTTTCTAGAACGACCATTGGCCACAGTTGACAAGATCCCAAAAGGGCGAGATAAATCTGGGCCGAGTCTCGGTAAACTGCCCTTAGGACGACGTACATGACTTGCAACTTTAAATGCATTCATAAACGCAAAACGACGTCGAAATACGATGTTGAATATCAAGCTAGCATACGACGATAAAATAGTATACTCCTATTATCAGACAATATACGAAGTTAAACTTCATTACAGACCATCTCGGATGCGACCGAGTCCTCAAGTTCAAAATAGCATACTCCTATTATTAGAAAAGAAAACTAAGCAAAGTTCTGAGTCTATGCAAGATCGTTTGGCGATGTATAAACTCAGAACTCCTGCAAAAGTTACTACACGAAGTATAGCATCGGAAAGAGGAAAGATCACGGTCTTCGCCTTCGTCTTCATGTCGGTCTTAACGATCCAATCATCTTCCACTTCATGCTCGGCGTTGATGATCTTGTCATCTAACTGCAGGGAAGGATGAACCAAAGCAGCTTGTTTCAAAGCCTCTTTAAAACCATATTCATAAAGACCAACTGCTTCTCGAGCATCCTCTTGAGCTTCCTCCTGACTCCTCTTAAGAGCGGTTTGGGATCTCGCGAGCTGGGCTCGTAAAAAAGCAATCTGAGCTTCAGGATCAGAACTGACCTCCGCTTTACCTTCCTCAGCTGACAGTTTTTTCTGAAGCTCGACTACCTGACCTTCGAGACTTTCCACTTTCTTTTTGGCTTCATCCTCCAACGCCTCCAAAACCTTGATTTGACCCTCCAAATCTTTTTAACCCTAGCTTCGGCATTCTCGGCCCTTGTCAAAGCGGCATTTCGGGTTTCTTCAAGACTTTTCTTACCTTTCCTCAGCATCTCAAGATCGAAATTAGCTTTCTCCAAAGCAGTTTTTTGTGGTCAGCTCTTGCAGGGTTTGAAAATTTTTCTCTTTCTCCGCACTCACCAACTCTGGAAAAAGAACATAAAGGTTATGCGTGGAAATAAAGCTCGACGACTTGAAAGAAGAAACATGCTCGGTTTACGACGTTACCTTTAGCTCGTTTTTCATACTTTTCTTTCTGGATCTTATGCACCTCAGCCAAATTTAGGAAGATTTGCGCAGAAGCCGTGATAGGATCGACCCGCCATTCCTCAAAGTTCTGTTCCAGAAATTCCTCAGACAGAGGAACAGCTTTGACCTTGTGTTTCACCTTTTTGGAGTCTTTGACCTTTTTAACGCTCTGTTCGACCTCATGATCGTCATGTTTCCTTTTTTTCGAGGGACCAACGTCGGTAGATTTTTTCTGGAAGGATGCGGTGCCAAAAGACTGCACTTTCTTGCCCCGATCATCGGCATTCAAGTCACCTTGTTTGACGATGCTAATAGGGACAGCATCGGGAATAGGATCAGCACCCACATTAACTTGCGGAGAATTCTGGGAATCGTCCTCAACGTTGACAGCTTCCTCCACCTGCCTGAAAGCCAACTCCTTCATCCGAGCGAGCCTTTTCGAAGCCATAGTATCTGCAATATAAACAAAGAAAAAATTGTTAGTCAACTTCGTAAGGTAAACGAAAGAGCACGATAACGATCTTAAACAAACCTAAAACTCTTTGCACATCTCACTTTTTAGCGGCCTTAACAATGACGTCGGTAGGAATACCCCTATACTTCGCCTTTTTGTAAGTGATTTGGTCAGAAATGTAGGCCAGGATCTTTTTAGTAAGACGATCTTCCGCACTCAACTTTTTCTCACCAATTGCATAAGAATGCGTAGATCGGTTGTAATGCCCATTGCTCCAGCCAATAGGAAACTTAGTGGATTCCAGCGTCCGACCATCAGCTCCGAACTTCCCCACACAGTCCACAGCCTTGTCGTTCACAGGCTCCACCCAGTAGAAAAATTTCTTCCAATCACCTCGCAAGGAATCGGTGTAAGCTCGGAAGATCTTCGAACCTCGCCTTGAACGAAAACTCACATGCTCACGCCCGAAATTAGCGGCCTTCTTTTTGCCACTATTCCGGTTAAGCTCGAACAGGTGAAAGAACAGCATCGGCGACACCGGCCTTTCCAAATGAATACACAAGAGCTCGAAAGCTCGGTGGAATGCCCATGCATTAGGATGCAGTTGAGAAGGTGCAACGTCCAACCTAGCCAGTACGGTTTGCTGAAGACAAGTAAAAGGAGGTCGGATGTTCATATCCTTGATCGTCACGTGGTACATCGTAAACTTGAAATCCCCTGCCCAAGTAGCCACGTGCTCACCGTCCTTCACCCCTTCGACCCTCCAGATCTTGTCCGAACGACCATTAATCTTCTTCATAACAGGTCCGAGATTGTGGAAAGATCGGTAAACCGACTCTGTCTCCAACACCGAGCTTGAAACCCAATCGTAAGGGCGTGCTTCCCTGGCTTGAATACTTAAAGCACCAGGGCCAGTGCTGGAATATCCATCTGCAGAGGTGGCCGAAGATCGACTACTTCCTTGAGGGTCGCCAGTTTCTTTCTCTTGATCAACAGGCGCGCCGCCGGAATCCTCGCTCGAAGGATCATCCGTCTTAGTTTCAGCCTCGTCCGAGCCATGAGTTTCTGAGCTCCCTCGGTTCTCCCCAGATTGGACTTCTTCCTCGGACATGTTATCCTCCTGTTCTGACCCTTCGTCGTCCCCATCGTCGTTGTCATCATCATCACCGTTGTCGTGGCTACCTTCTTCCTCGCCTCGATCTCTGGATGATTCGTCGTTTGCTTCGGAAACTCTGGTGTCAAGCGTAAGATTTTCAACGTCTAAATCTTCATCGGCCTGCTCGCTTGTCGGAGCTGAATCCAGATGATCTTGTTCATCTGGAGTGGTCGATCCAATCTTATCTTGAACGTCGAGACCGTCGACGCGGTCATCTCTGAGAGCCCCATCAGGAACTCCTTCACCTGAGGCCATTTTAGTTGCTAGCTCGGTGGGTTTGGCGGTGATTTGCCTCGGAGTTTGCTTAGTGACCGCCAGATCGGACCTGCAGAAATGGGGACGAGTTGTTAGGGTCGTACGCCGTAAATGGGTCCGCGAACAAGTCGGAACCTTACCTGACGGCCCCCACTCTGAGGGAATTTACCGGGTTCAAGGAAACTCAACCCTATTCCAAAACAAATAAAGACAAAAGGGAAAGTTTAAAGGAACTAACCTCGTACAAGGCGCAAAAAGGGGTTAGGATCGAGAGGAAATTTGGCTTTACGATCCCGAACGATGGAAATCCACTGAAAAGCTCCGACCCTCGCCACTTTCTGCCTGCTCAAACACAATTGATCACGAAGGTCGTCGGTCAGAGCGATTGTGTTGTGAAACGAGTGAAAACGAAAGACCTAACTCCATATTTATAGTGGGCTGAAGAAATTGGGCCTTAAAACTGAATCGACGGGCCCAATCAGAGGATTTTTGAACTGGGCGCGCAGAACGAGGCGTCACCATCATTAAACAATCATCAAAAGGCGTTCCCTGTCAGACGATGCATTTAATGCAATGCACATAAAAAGGCGCGTTTTCCAACGCGCGTCTTTTGGATTTTTCTCCCAGGAACTGCAAACAACGGAGCTCGGGCAACAATGAAGCTCGGGCGCGTCCACTTCATTAACACCAGGATCGTAAGAGAGTCACATCGGCATACAAAGTCAGGATCGACTATCAGACGACCAGACTTGGGGGGCAACTGTTATGGTAATGAATCTAAATGCTATTGACACCTCCAAGGGCCCATTGTCTCATTGGCCCAGCCTTTTAGGTGAGCCCATAATTCAACGCTTCAGATACAGCCAACCCATCCAACGGTTCATAATCATTAGGTCAACACTTTTCAAAGCCTATAAATACCACATTCAATGCTCATTAATGGTAAACTATTCTACTGATTAAATACTCTGCTTGACTACCTCACTGACTTGATCGTCGGAGTGTCATTGCAGGACCAACACCCCAACCTCGACCGGAACGTTGAAGATCAAGGACCACATCTACCAACTACCTCGAGCCAACCTCTAAGGTTAGAAGTACGGTACATAACACTTTATATATATTGTTGTGTTGAATACCCAATTAAGGATTCAACTTCAAATACCTGAAATAATGAACAACAACTCACAGCACCTAATTCGAAAAGACCAATTTAAAGAATTGTACACAAAACAGATATGGTGCTATAGCACTTATTCGCAGCACTTGAATACACTAATTTGCAATTCACAGATACAGTGCTATAACACTTATTCACAGCACTTGAAGAACATAAAACATAAAACGAAATTTAAGAAGGAAAGAAAGGGATAAAAGGGAAGAGGAGAACACCGGAAATTTGTTAACCCACTTCCGATTTCTCGTACATCTGGGGTCTGAATCTGAGCAAAATTCCACTATGATGATAATAGATTACAACGAAACAGCCTTCTTCTTCTTTTCTCTGTCCCTCACGCACACACTCTGTTTTGATTCATTTCTCTCTTTTCTCTCTGTTACAGAATCACACTCGCAGAAGAAGAAGAAGAAAATACAAGTGAATCAACTGTTAATCTCTGTCACAGCTCACATATATACAAACGGCCATAACCGAATTAACAAACCCGAAACTGCCTCAACAAACTTACTGCGATTCTTGGCTAAGAATGCAGGAAAAAGTTGCGCGAATTTGTGGCTGAAAATCAAGAGGAAGTTTCGCTGAACTTTGTGGCTGAGAATGGAGAAGAGCTTCACGCGGCTGCTACTGGAAAATTGAAGAGGAAATGACCCGGTATATTAGTTTCGCTGCTCCATTAGATTGTGTCATTACCCAAACCAAAAGAGGCCCAAAAAACACATATAAGCTCAATGTCTTATTTCACTATTTGCACCACACCACATATATTTCCGCTCAAAGTTCTTAATTTTTTTCGACGTGTGATGTGTGAGCCCAATTGTATAGGAAACTATATGAATTGCATAGGTAAAAAAAAAAACTCTAAATTTTATTGTATCACATTGACACATATTATAGTAGGTACGTGCTAATGAAACTAGTTTTTGATTAATTGTGTGAAGATTTTTGAAGGTAATAAAGTAAGATTGGTTAGTCGCACCAGTATACTCTCTATGTATGATGCTGTACCTTCAAAAAAAGGTGTTTAATGCATGTATTGATTGTACTTTTTTTGTTATGTAAAACTAATTGAACTTGATATAATTAGATGTTCAGTTGACATTCAAAAACAAATTACTTATTATATTTAATTCTTTTGAAACTTTGCGAACATTGTGTTAGTTACATCTTTAGAATTCAAAAAAAAAATTATTGAGGTTACTTAAATTTTCTTAACTTGTTTTTATTATTTCTATTGACATATTTATGTATTTAATTTAATTAATTTATTGCTAAAAGTCTTGTGTTGTACGACTTAAGTACATCGTAATAGTTGTTCTTGCCTTACTCCTACCTTCTTGTTACTTTTATTTTTGAATTTCGAGTTATTATTATTTGGTTAATGAGTTTGTAGGATCTCCATCTTAATTGATTCTTATATCTTAAGATATGTCACTTGTGTCACTGTTGTTCCGCCTGAATTTTCTTCTATAGTGTTGTCTGTGTTGTAGTGATAACATAACTATGCATTTTCTCTACTATGTTATTCTTAATGAGTTTGTTTAAAATGTCAATGGAATTGACTTCATGCTAGTTACTGAAATGCTTAGTGTTTGATTCTATGATACTTTACATTGTGACATGAGTTCATTAGTTACTCTTATAGCGACTAATGATCCATGATTTTGGGGAGTGAGACCCTAAGGTTTCAAACTCTACTCTCAACTCTTCTTCTATATCTTTTCACTAAAGGGTTGTCAAGACTCGATCATGTAACCCTTCCTTTTGAAATCTCTCAGTTATTTTAGTTGACATTCTAACTTTATTTTCCTTGAAGTTTAAATGTTCACTATCCTCGGTCATAAAGTTTTCACTGTGTCTTATCTTTTGTTGACACTTTCAGTTTCTTCCCTCGAATCTCGTTGACAATTTCTTTTTTAACCTTAAAAGGGTTTCAATTCCTCTTCCATGTTTTAAAATCTTGAAGTACTCATTCTTTTATTTGTCTTTGAGACATGTATAAATTTCAAGGGCGAAATTTTTTATAAGGGGGGTGGAATTGTAACACCCCATTTTTCGTACATTGTAGTTCTTTTAGTACGTACTTGTTTTAGAAATTATTTTTAATTGATAAATAAAACTATTTTAATTTGTTGTATGATTGAGTTATTAAAATTAGTTGAAATCACATTTAAATGTATTTTTATATGCTATTGGTAATATATGATTGTTATTATATATTTATTTATTTTATTTTACAAAATATTAGTGTTTAAAGTATAATTGATTTTTAGAAACGATTTTGGGTTATTGAGGTGCTAAAATAGTTGTATACTTGAATTGGGATTTAAATGTGGACAAAAGCACCTGAATGTGGTTGACAGAGAAGGTGGGACACCTAGAATACGAAGGACAGCACACTCAAAGGAAGTAAAGGGTGGTCGCACCTGCATGGTAGAGAGAACCAAGAAATACATGGTGAACTTTAGTTCTGTCGGGTATGTAGCAACGTGCTCGTCCTTCCCCATGGTCTCGAGTATCCACTCCTGGTCGTCTGCAGCCACACAGTTGACCAACAACTCTAAATCTCCTCGTGTCTCGGTCGCATGTTCCTTCTGAACGACAGTAGAAACCCAAGAATAATCTATGTCAACAGGACACCTAAAAGATGACTTGATCCTCGCAGGTAGTGACGACTCTATGCTCTGTGCAGTAGAACTGGATGACCGATCACCCAAAGAGTGAGAAGGAGACTTAGACTGTCTACAACTTCCCGAGGCTGAAGACTCAGCAGAAGGACAAGACTCGATCTCCCGTGAATTGGGTACCTCTTCGTGTAGAGAATGCACCTCCTCCTCACCATCCGACATCTTGTGAGACAGTCCCTTTCGCAAGGTAGCAGCCCGAGCGATGTGAGGGTTAGATGTCTGAGGTTTGCGTAGAGTTTGGTTGGTCCCTGCCACGATGCAGGCATGCAGGAAGGAGAGACCGCTCGTCAGACGAGTCCTTAGGCTTGCGGGTGAGGGGGTGATTGCCTCACCCCAAGCTTGATCGCCCCTTCTCTCCAAACCAGAACGAACATAAGTAAAGAATAAACAACAAGGAGGAAAGAAAGGAAGAATACCTAAGAATCAAGGTCTGCCGACAAAGAAGACCAAGTCGCCCGCTATGAAGACCAAGGCCGCCCACGATCAGGATCGCCCATTGAAAATCAAAATCAGTGGTCAGGCTCACAGGAGTACAACAGAATGAAGCATTATAACTTAAACCACACATACAATAGTCATGGCAAATCACTAAACAGCGAAAATCAAGGTCGCATACCTTGAGATCTAGATCAAACAGCCTTGAAGATCAAACTACAGAGCCTCAAAAAGACGAAGATAAAGTGTGTACAAAATATCAAAATATTCTAAGTCATTTAGATCCCATCAAGCTATCTACAAAAAAGCAAAAGTGAAATAAAAAACAAGCAGGAGAAAGAGAGAAAGAATACCGTGAAGGTTGGGTTAAAGGGCAAGGTCGTCTTCTCTAGTGAAATAAAGGGCGGTCACTCCCCTTGTTTTTCTTCAAGGTCGCCCAATCCGAACCAGCAGCCGTGCTCGCCCAAAACTACAGATTGCCCACCGTGATACTCGCCTGCGAAGAGAAAGACCGTCGGGAGTAAAACAAGCCGACCACAATCAGACCTGGTCGCCCACGGATCACCCGCGAGTGGTGACAAATAACGATGCGTGAGGGCGCTCAAGAGTGGTACGATCTCCAAAGGTCGCGGTCGCCCGTCCCGCAAATCGTTCCCAGTGGATTAGGACGTAGAGTGGTCGCTCGTGGGTGTGCGTGTCGCCTCCGTGAACGAGATTGTCACCGAAAAAGAATATCACGACCGAGTAGAGTGGTCGCCCGAATCTCGCTGTCCAGTAGAGTGGTCGCTCGGATCTATCGGTCTAAATCACTCGCCCGCGTGTGAGGATGATGTGGTCGCCACTGAAATGGCCCAGCCGATCGCCCAAGAGAGTGTTGGTCCTACTCACCGTAAAGCGTCGGTCGCCCAAGAGGGCTGATCGGCCGAGAAGGGATGCTCGCTGAAGAGAGCTGGTCGCCCAGGAAAGGCAGTCAGCCAAGATTCTTCGTGCTTGACGTAGGGGGTGATCGCCCGAAATTGGATGGTGGTCGCCCGCGTGGTGGTCGCCTGAGAGGTGGTTGTCCTAGAGGGGGTGTGGTCGCTCCACAAAGAATATTTTGGCAAAATGAAGTGTTTGGAAAGCTAGGTGATGAGAATGAAGGGAAAGAAAGACCCCTCCCATCCGTATATATATATAGGCCCAAGGAAATATTAAAAATATTCAAAATTCATAGCGAAGTCGAGACAACACGAAACACACCCATCAATTATCAAACAATCCTTTACGGTCAAGATCGCCAAAAAAAATTCACCTGTATAAACTGGGGGCACGACCATCAGGACTGCATATCAAGCCTAAGCCCGCTCAGGGATCGACCTTATCTTTGGGGGCAACTGTTCTGAACAGGGCCAGTCGTCAGGCCCAATCCAGTAGTGGTCATCCAACCCAACAAGGGGAGGATCAGTTCAACTGTTTATTGGATACAATTGGGCTATCCAGCATCAACGATCCAGATCAGCCCACTCGAAATCCAACGGCTCTCTTGAGCCTACTTATCCCTATAAATAGCACCAGTCACCAGGTGTCAGGTACCCAATTCATTCGAATATTCACTAGATATTACTGTAGCTCGACATAGTTGACATGGGCGTCAGAGTGTTCTTGCAGGTACACCCGCTCGTGCGTTCTGGTCAACCTCGTTCGACAGTATCAAACGACCTGTCCATTGACCAGCTCTACAGACGACCTCAAGGTACAGATCAGAATACAAGAGTTTCAGTTTGTTCAATATCTAAATCATGAATTTTATACTCTGATGTATGCTATTATGTATGTTTTAGTATTTCTAGTGATTGCAAATACTAGGGCTTTACATTAGGACAACATTCATAGCAACTTTTCATTTCAGCTAACCTAAAGGAGTCTCCACAATGATTTTCATGATTTTTATCTACTAAAATACTTATCTAAAATTTACACATAAAGATGATTTTAATTTTTATGAAAGCACACTTTGTTTCAAAATGCAATGAAAGCGCATATTTGCACTGACATTTTAAAGCAGAATACAAGAGTTTTAATTTGTTCAATATCTAAAGCAGGAATTTTATACTCTGATGTATGCTATTATGTATGTTTTAGTATTTCTAGTGATTGCAAATACTAGCGCTTTACATTAGGACAACATTTATAGCAACTTTTCATTTCAGCTAACCTAAAGGAGTCTCCGATTCTCATTATCTTTATCTACTAAAATACTTATTTAAAATTTACACGTAAAGATGATTTTAATTTTAATGAAAGCACACTTTGTTTTAAAAAGCAGTGAAAGCGCATATTTGCACTGACATTTTAAATATTGGTATTTGTAGAATATTGTTATTTAACTATTTTTATTTTCATATTAAAACAAGACATTTCTTATGAAAATATAGAAATTGAAAATAATAATTGACAACATATAATATAAATGTAAATCTTATATAAAACATGTTTCTAAATTTTCCTAAATTATGTGTATATTTCTTTGAATTATATATTATCTATGTTATACTTATGTATATTATATAAAATTATGTGTATGTTTCTTTGAATTATCTATGTTATATTTATGTGTATTAATTATATAAGAGAGATTAATTTATTTACAATAAGTATATAAAAATAGTTAATATTTTATATATAACTGACCTTAAAATTTAACTTTTCAGTTTTTGGTTTTAAATGTCACAATGGTTAAAATTCATCCACCAATATTTAAGGGCATCAATTATAGCAACTTTTCATTTCATCTGATGATTATTATAGTTAATATGAATAAAACGTTCAATCATAATTCCCATTGAATTTGTACCAAATAAATTATTCAATTCCCATTGAATCTACACAAAAAAAATGATTAATTGTATGAGCTAATATGCAGTTGTTAGCCTGTAATTTCGACAGGCTTCATTGAAAATGGTCAACAAGGCCTGACTTATATTTCGACAAAGACCAAATTATTTCGACAGAGAAAATGGTCATGCGCAAGGTAAATTCGACAAGCTTCCGGGGAAGCAAAAGCAAGAGAGAGGAAAATGGACACAAGCTTTCGACAGACAGAAAACAGAGCAGTTATGCGCTGAAGAACTAGCAGTTGGTCGAAGCGTGATGAAGCAGTTCTTGTCGAAAGTAGGAGTAGCAGTTATTAATTTTCAAATTTCTAGGCAGTTACTGAGTTCAGTTTTTCCCCCTCTTTTCCTTTGTATAAATAGGAGTTTCTGAGAAGAAACAGGGGTCACAAATCACAATACACAATCCGATTCCTGAAACTCTAACTTCCAAGCCAGAGCGAAAAACGAGTGGAAGAATCGTTGTACGTGATCGTGTACCACTTTTACAATTCAATGCAATTTATTTGTCTTTTCTTTACAATTCACGCACCATTTACTGCTTCTTTTCTTTTCAATTCTGTTAATCATTGCAAATCGTCCCCTTTTCTACATTTTCTGAAACAAAAACTACGCGCAATTCAAAGGCAATTGCTTTGAGATTTTTCTAGTTTGATCTCACAAACCTTCTAATAAAACTAGTGATTGTTTGCTAAAAACACCAGCAAACAAATTGGCACGCCCAGTGGGACTTTGCCTTTGATTTTGTTCATTTTCGTACTTTCTTATTTGTATTCGCTGTTGTATGCACTTAAGAAGTGGTAAAATGGTTCGTTCTAGTACGAATAATGCGTCTAGTTCCAACCCTGTGGTTTCACAAGGGCAAGGAACAACAATGGATTCTGCGAGCATTAGCGCAGGACCATCATCGTCAACAACGGTTCCTTCATTATCAATGACTAATGTTGGTTCAACGCAGTCAGAAATGGCATCTTTGCCTATGTGTTTGCCGTTAAGTGCAGGGCTTCATAGCCCTTACATGGCAATGGGGAACGGTTTAGACCCACGTTTGAATAACGTGCATCTACCCCCATTTCCTTTGGGAATGTATGGCATGCCTACTGGAATGCCACATATTTCGACCTTTTCCCCTACACATGTCTCTTCTGAGAGTGTATTTGGTCGAAATCCCCCAGCATTAACCAATACGTCTTTGTTGGCCTTAAGACAGCAAGTAGACGAGAGTAATCACGATATGGTTAATATGCTTACCCAACAAATTGGTACAGTTTTCAATCCATTGATTCAAAATACCAATAACAGTTACCAAATGTTGGCAAATCAGATGAGTAGGATTGCAGATTTCTTTGGGGCTCCAACGGTTAATAATAGGCAAGTTCCTATTATTGCGGGTAATGCGTCGCCAGTTAACCCCCAAAGAGCGGTTGCAGTCGAAGCGTCCACAATTGTAGGCGAACTACAAGGGGCAGTAAACCACGTCCCTGAAGTAGTTTTGGTAAATAGACACCAGAACGCTGATGAAGTTGTTCGACAAGTGCAACAACACAATGTTGGCGCTGAAAACAATATAGCTACTTTAGTCGAAACTATTTTGGCACAAAACGGCCTTAACATAGGTTTACAAAGGCCTAACTTCGTATCACCATTATGTGAATACGTATTACAAACTGAGTTACCAAGGGGATGGAAAGTTTCCAAGTTTACTAAGTTTGGTGGTGATACAAATGAGTCCACAGTCGAACACATTGCTCGTTTCCTGACTGAGGCTGGGGACTTAGCACAAAATGAGAATTTGAAGATGAAATACTTTCCAAATTCTCTAACTAAAAATGCTTTCACTTGGTTCACGACCTTACCCCCTGGTTCTATGTTCACATGGGGGCAATTAGAAAAGGCATTCCATGCACAGTTTTACATGGGCCAGTCGAAAATTAGTCTTAAAGAATTGGCTAGTGTTCGGCGCAAAATGCCTGAAACTATTGATGATTACTTAAACAGATTTAGGCTGTTGAAATCTCGTTGCTTCACACAAGTCCCTGAACATGAGCTTGTCGAAATGGCTGCTGGTGGCCTTGATTACTCAATTAGAAAGAAATTAGACACATCTCATTTGAGAGATATGGCTCAATTGGCTGATAGAGTTCGACAAGTTGAAAGGCTTAGAGAAGAAAAATCTAGGTCGAATAGGTATCATAAAAAAGAAAAAGTGGCATATGTCGAAGAAGAATTCGACGTTACATATAGTAATGTCGAAGAAGAGGAGATAGACGTGGCTGAACTTAAGCCTGGTCCTCCTTATACCTGTAAATTATTAAGGCCTGCGAATGGGAATAACCCTGTAGAGCCTAAGAATGATAGATTTATGCCTAAGACTTATACTTTTGATGTTACTAAATGTGATGAAATTTTTGATCTTTTAGTAACTGATGGTCAAATATTAGTGCCTAAAGGCCTTAAAATACCAACTCTTGACCAAAGAAAGAAAAAGGGTTATTGTAAGTTCCATAATTTTTTGGGACATAACACTGACCGTTGTGTGCTTTTCAGGGATATTGTGCAAAAAGCAGTTGACGAAGGAAGACTCAAATTTGCTGATAAGAAAATGAAAGCTCCTATGCAGATTGATGTTGATCCATTGCCTAAGGCTGAAGCTATGTATTCTGAACCTGTCGAAGCTGATGTAGGCATGGTGGATGCTCAAATGGCAGACCCTCCTAAGTGTGTCAAGACTGCCACCGAAAAATTAAAAGGTTTTATGTATGCTGAAGGTAAGAAACAGGAAGTGACCCTAAAAGAATATGATGGGAAGATACATGCTGTGTATCCAAAGGCTGAGGAATAATTGATAGATTTCCTCAATCGGTGTAAGTGGAATAACTCTGAAGTTATGCTTTGCCCAAGGTGCAGCGCTGTCTTCGACAAAGAAGCAGCTAAAGCTGTCGAAGGTTATCAGGATCAACAACAACATAAAAGAAAATGGCTTGATAACAGGCTGAAATTTGACTTTGCAAAAGCAGATCTTCCTGGCTATAAGGCTAATTTGTCAACAAAGCCTTCAACAAGCAAACGACAATTTGCTAAGGAGAAGTCCTCAGCGAAAGGGTATTTGAAGCTGTCAACAAATAAATCCTTTGTCCCAAGTGCTAGTGCTCCTGTCGAAGCGTGGGTGCCCAATAATCAACGTGCTAAAGCTGTCAAGCCAGGTACTGATGCTGCTAAGTTTAATTATAAGAATAACTATAAGGGTAAGAACCCCATGACTAAAACACAGTGGCGTCGTTACCAAAGACAACAGAAGAAGAAGGCACACTTTGACATTAACAAGGTTCCAAGTCATTTGGCTAATAATCAAGTTCCACGCAGCATAATAGTGGCGAAGAGTGAGGTTCACAAAGCTGAAGTTGCCACAAAGAGGAATGCTGATGTTGCTAGTCATGTGTGTGCAGCAAATAAGGCCAAAGGCAAGGCTGTGGTAACAGAAAAGCCAAGAAGGCCTGCTCTTGAAAGAATATTTCCTCCATTGTCAACAGTGAAAGAAAAGAATGCTGATTTCGACATGGATGAAGACATGGAGTCTGATTTTGATGATTCTGAAGATGATTTCGACGTTGTTTGGAATGTGGTATCAATACTGCCTCTTGAGTACGATGTTATCACAGTACCAAATGATGTTGAAGAGGATTTTACAGAGGATATGGCTCATCATAAGCCAATGTGTTACTATGTGATGAACAATGGTTGTGTCGAAGACCAAATGGCTACCTTTGAGAAGCCAGATATGAGTATGCAAAACCACTTGAAACCCCTGTATGTCCAAGCCAAAGTCAATGGTGTTGGAATTAACAAAGTGTTAGTGGATGGTGGAGCTGCAGTGAATTTAATGCCACATGGTCTTTTGAAGAAGAATGGTAAGTTCGACACTGACCTCAGGCCACATAACATTGTCTTAAGCAACTATGAAGGCAAAACTGGCCATTCTTTGGGGGCCATTGAGGTGGACTTAATCGTTGGTTCCATAAAGAGGACTACATTGTTCTTAGTGATAGCCTCTAAAGCGAATTTTAATTTACTCCTTGGTAGAGAGTGGATCCATGGAGTTGGTGCTGTCCCTTCAACTTTGCATCAACGTTTTGTAATGTGGAAGGAAGATGGTTTGGTAGAGTATGTTGAAGCCGATCAGAGCTACTTCCGTGCTGATGTGAACCAAGTTACCAAGGAAAATTTTGAGAAACAAATGGCGAAGATTGCGCCATGTTCATCTTCTAATGAGGCATATGTTCCTGCGGATAATGTTCTTGCCTCAGTTCATCTTGACCCAAATTATGGTTTTGTTTGGGAAAGAGAAATAATGGGAGATGATAGTGTCTATCCTGATGGTGTTCTTCGACCAACGGGGTGGAACACTGGTTCTTGAAAGTGTTCTTATGTCAGTGCCCAACGCATGGGACAAAATTACGGCTTATATGGCCGAAAACAAGTTTAAAGCGGCTATAGAGGCCGAAATTATTCAACAAACAATGGCTGTCGAAGCCAGTGAGTTACATGAAGAAAATGGCATAGTCGTAGATGAAAGACTTGACTGTATTTATGATGACGATCCATTAGGTTTTGAAAAGGATCCTAGAGATTCGACAAAGCATATGCAAGCTCAAGACCCGTTAGAAGAAGTTGATTTGGGAAATGGCTCAATAAAAAGGCCAACTTATATTAGTGCAAATATTGATGCTTCTCTAAAAACCCAAGTCATCACATTGCTAAGGGAGTTCAAAGACTGCTTTGCTTGGGATTATGACGAAATGCCTGGGTTAAGTCGAGAAGTAGTGGAAATGCAATTACCAATTCGACCAGGGAAGAAACCAGTGAAGCAAGTGCCAAGAAGATTTGCTCCTCAAGTGTTGGCTAAGATCAAAGAGGAAATCGAAAGGCTATTCAGAAACAAATTCATCAGAACTGCCAGGTATGTCGAATGGTTAGCCAATATAGTTCCTGTAATAAAGAAAAATGGGACTCTTAGAGTTTGCATAGACTTTAGGAATTTAAATAATGCAACTCCCAAGGATGAATACGCAATGCCTGTGGCAGAAATGCTAATAGATTCAGCAGCAGGATTTGATTATCTTAGTATGCTCGATGGTTATTCTGGGTATAATCAAATCTTCATTGCTGAAGAGGACGTGTCGAAAACTGCTTTTAGATGTCCAGGGGCATTGGGTGTTTATGAATGGGTAGTAATGCCCTTTGGCTTAAAGAATGCTGGTGCTACATATCAGAGGGCAATGAATTCTATGTTTCATGATTTTATTGATGATTTTATGCAAGTATACATAGATGATGTGGTGGTTAAGTCTTCCTCAGAAAGTGGTCATTTAGACCATCTTCACCGTTCTTTTGAAAGAATGAGGAAATATGGATTGAAAATAAATCCATTAAAATGTGCCTTTTGTGTACGTGCAGGTGATTTCTTGGGTTTTATAGTGCACAAAAAAGGCATTGAAATCAATCAAAATAAGACTAAGGCAATTATGGAAACGAAGGCCCCTTCGACCAAAAAGGAGCTTCAGTCGTTGCTGGGAAAAATCAATTTCCTTCGAAGATTTATATCAAATCTAAGTGGCAAAACACAAGTTTTTTCGCCATTGTTAAGACTGAAGAAGGAAGAAGAGTTCAAATGGGAACCAATGCATCAAGCAGCCTTCGACGAAATCAAGTCTTATTTGATGAAACCACCAATTTTGTTGCCTGTTATTAAACACAAAGTGCTCAAATTGTATATAGCAGCTTCTGATAGAACAATAGGTAGCATGTTAGCACAAGAGGATGATAGTGGTGTCGAAAGAGCCATTTATTACCTCAGTAGGGTCTTAATTGATGCCGAAACGAGGTACACTCCTATAGAAAAGTTGTGCCTTTGTTTGTATTTCTCGTGTACAAAGTTGAAGCAATATATAAAACCAGCTGATGTTTCTGTTTATTCGCATTTTGATGTTATTAAGCATATGCTGTCGAAACCAATAATGCATAGCCAAATTGGTAAATGGGCTTTGGCTTTGTCAGAATACAACTTAACTTATCAACCTCTAAAATCAATTAAAGGACAAGTGGTTGCTGATTTTATAGTAGACCATTCTGTTGTCGAAGAAACATTAAGTTTTGTAGACGTATATCCTTGGAGGTTGTACTTTGATGGTTCAAGCCATAAACATGTACTTTGATGGTTCAAGCCATAAACATGGAGGTTGTACTTTGATGGTTCAAGCCATAAACATGTAGACGTATATCCTTGGAGGTTGTACTTTGTTGTTGCCAATGCTTTGTTAAAAAGATTTGAGTCTGTTCACTTAGAACATTTACCACGAATTGATAATCAAGTGGCAAATGAATTGGCACAAGTTGCTTCAGGCTATAAAGTTTCAAAACAAAGCCTGGAAGAGTTAATTGAAATAAAGGATAAGATCATTTCTAATGACTATTCTTCGTCACTATTGTCAACACCAAAAACTGGGGGGGCAACAAACGCAAACGAGGAACTAGTCGTTGTCGAAAAACGTCAATTTTTTGGTGACTTTGACTTAGCAGAAATTTTTGCTCTTGACAATATGACCAATAATGATTGGCGAAGGCCTATTGTGGAATATTTGCAAAATCCCACAAGAAATACCAATAAAAAGGTAAAATACAGAGCTTTGAGCTATGTGATAATTGGAAACGAATTGTTTAAAAAGACTCCTGAAGGAGTACTATTAAAATGTCTTAGTGAAAATGAGGCATATTTAGCAGTTTCTGATACACATAGTGGAGCATGTGGTTCACACCAAGTAGGCCACAAAATGAAGTGGTTATTATTTCGACAAGGAATGTATTGGCCAACTATGTTGAAAGATTGCATAGAATTTGCTAAGGGATGCCAAGAGTGTCAAAAGCATGCTGGGATACAACATGTACCTGCAAATGAATTGCATGCCATAGTCAAACCTTGGCCATTTAGAGGTTGGGCTCTAGATGTGATTGGAGAGATAAAGCCAACTTCGTCGAAGGGCCATAGATATATCCTTGTGGGAATTGATTACTTCACCAAATGGGTTGTAGCTATACCTTTAGCCAATGTTGATCAAGAAGCAGTGATAAGGTTTATTCAAAATCATATCATTTATAGGTTTGGAACTCCAGAAACCATTACTACAGATCAGGGATCAGTTTTCACTGGTAGAAAAATGGTAGAGTTTGCTTCTGAAATTGGTTTTAAGTTATTAACTTCGACACCATATTATGCGCAAGCCAATGGACAAGTAGAAGCTGCCAATAAAGTTATTATTAATTTGATTAAAAAACATGTTTGGCAGAAACCCAAAAATTGGCATAATACCCTTGATCAAGCATTATGGGCTTGTCGAAATTCACCCAAAGAATCTATCAACACTACTCCTTATAGGCTAACATTTGGACACGATGCAGTGTTGCCTGTTGAAATTTGTCTACAATCAACAAGAATTCAAAGACAGTGGGAGATTCCCTCTGATTATTATTGGAATATGATGCTTGATGAATTGGTTGATTTAGACGAAGAAAGGTTATCAGCTTTAGATATGCTTATTCGACAGAAAGAGAGGGTAGCTAAAACTTATAACAAAAAGGTTAAGTTTAAAGCCTTTGATTCAGGTGATCTAGTGTGGAAGGTCCTATTGCCTATGGATAAAAAAGATAGAGTCTTTGGTAAATGGTCCCCAAGTTGGGAAGGACCATTTAAAATTTTACAAGTTTATTCAAACGGCGCATATGAGGTCAAAGAGATTGGCGCTGATGCAAAGGCCGAAATCCCAGGCTGTTAAAGTTCAAGGTTTGAATATGGATTATTGATGGCAACTTATGAGGTAAAAGAAGTGGAAGAATTGGAGAAGCCTTATAGGAAATGGTGAGATAAGGCATTTACTGAGAAGTAAAACGTTGAAGGCCACGTAATACACCAATATAGGAGTAACGTCAACAACACTTAACAGTGGTGACATCAGGTATACAGCTATTATACTCAAGTGCAAAGTCTATTTCGATGGTGAATTCAAAAATGTTCTTTCTCTTCTTCCTCCTCAAGTTCAGTCGAAAAAGACATTTTTGGGGGGCAATTTGTTAGCCTGTAATTTCGACAGGCTTCATTGAAAATGGTCAACAAGGCCTGACTTATATTTCGACAAAGACCAAATTATTTCGACAGAGAAAATGGTCATGCGCAAGGTAAATTCGACAAGCTTCCGGGGAAGCAAAAGCAAGAGAGAGGAAAATGGACACAAGCTTTCGACAGACAGAAAACAGAGCAGTTATGCGCTGAAGAACTAGCAGTTGGTCGAAGCGTGATGAAGCAGTTCTTGTCGAAAGTAGGAGTAGCAGTTATTAATTTTCAAATTTCTAGGCAGTTACTGAGTTCAGTTTTCCCCCCTCTTTTCCTTTGTATAAATAGGAGTTTCTGAGAAGAAACAGGGGTCACAAATCACAATACACAATCCGATTCCTGAAACTCTAACTTCCAAGCCAGAGCGAAAAACGAGTGGAAGAATCGTTGTACGTGATCGTGTACCACTTTTACAATTCAATGCAATTTATTTGTCTTTTCTTTACAATTCACGCACCATTTACTGCTTCTTTTCTTTTCAATTCTGTTAATCATTGCAAATCGTCCCCTTTTCTACATTTTCTGAAACAAAAACTACGCGCAATTCAAAGGCAATTGCTTTGAGATTTTTCTAGTTTGATCTCACAAACCTTCTAATAAAACTAGTGATTGTTTGCTAAAAACACCAGCAAACAGCAGTATATATGCATGATATGGAACCCTCAATACACATGCCCACATGGGTATGGGTACAAATCTCATTTTGAGAGAATAAGCGTATTGTGGAAGAAGAGTAATGATTTCCTCAAATCTTTATAACTTCATTGTGTTTTTTTGTTTGCAGATTTAAGGGGTGAGACTCTAATTAGTAATGATTTTTTCAAACCGTTGTAATCTCATTGTATTGTTTCCATTTGTAGCTTTAAGAAGTGATACTCTAATGATGCATGGTTTGTACTTTTAAATCTGACATATATATATTAAGATCAAGACTTTTGATTTCTGTTTGTTTCTCTTTTCATTGATGTATAAATACTACTCGAGCTTACTCCTCATTGATGTCTTTTATAGTTTTCCATGGCTGGAACTTGCAACCTAGCTCCCACTAATCATTTTTATGATAGGGAAGAGAGCTTTCAAGCATTCCGCTATTTGTTTCACAGTGGCACTTTAGTTAATCCAATATTCATAAACATATTTGAATTTTACCCACCAAAAAAAAAACTGAACTAAACATAGTTATTTTAACAAGATAGTTTAATTCATATGTGTCATACCCTAATTTTGTCCGCCTAGGTTTAAAACCCTAATTTTCCGCAAAAAATAAATAAATTGAGAAGTGTGGTTTTATTTTGAAGAGTGAAGAGCATTGTGCATGCATTTTTGGGTTTTAAAAGTCATTCTAGGGCTTTTAAATTCATTGTTAGAGTGGAAATGCATTTGTTGTTAAAAAACAAGGTTTTTAGGGCAAAAGGGTATTTTGGTCATTGTCAAAAATAAGATAATTTCTCATCAAGAATCATTGTGCAATTTTAGAGAAATTTATTTGAGGCAAAACATTTTTGGTCATGTATGTATGTATGCGCATGCATGCATACATTGTGCACAAAATTCAAATTCAAAAAAGGCATCAAAAAGGAATATTCTACAAAAATTTCAAGATGAGGTTTTTATGATATTTTTGGTCATGGTGATCTCATAAAATGGCATATTCCTCAAGATACCTTGTATGTGGCCTAAATTGGGTGTATTTTTGTACAATTATCCTAAGAAGAATAATCAAAAATGAAGGGATAATGGAATGGTCATATAATAGTACAATAGTACAAGATGACAACTTGCAAAACTTGGTCACCAAGGACCCCTCCCAATGTTTATGCGCCACCCCCTCTCTATTCTCTCATTTTGTGTTTTCTCAATGTCCTCAATCCATGTGAGCCTCAATCCTAGCCTTTGATTCAAAATTAAAATCAAATCCTAGAGCACAACTAGTGCACAATGACCTAACTACCCTTAAACCTAATTGCTTTCTATATATACCCTATTAACCTCACCTCACAAAAGAAAAAAAAAAGCTTTTGGCCTCACCATTCACTCATAAACCCTAGCACACAACTCCCTCCTCACCTTCTCTCCATTTTATGCGCCACCCCCTCTCCCTTCTCTCTAACTCACTTCTTCATTTCTCATCTACCCACACACATTCAATCCATCTTCCAAGCCTAAACACTAATTTTCAACCATCAATCCTTCATAAAATCACACAAAAGTTCAAGATCAAGGGTCATTTTTTTGGAGATTGGAGACCAAGCTTGAAGATAAGTTGATTTGGTTGATTGTTTCTTCATCTATTGTGTTTATTTGGAGCTCATCTTAAGGTATGTGATTCCTAGACCCCTTCTCTTGTAAATCCTTGCATAAAGTCATCATTTCTTGCATATTTGTGAGATTTCCACTTCCAAAAATGCAGATCCTCTCTTTTAACTTCATTTTTATGCTTGTACATATGTTAATCTCATGAATCTTTGTTTTGATGCTTTGATTTTGGGGTTATATGCATGATTTTGTTGTTTTAAGTGAAATAAAATGTTATTTGCTTTGATAATGATTTCGCATGCTTCAAATAAATATGTGTTTTATGATTTTTGTTGGTTATCATGGTTGAATCTTGTGAATAAATGCATCTATGTTTTGGTTATGTCACTCGCTTGCTTGATTTGGTTGACTTGTTAGAATAAATTGATGATTGGCCATTAAACTTGCAAATATTCAAACCTATGTTGTTAATTGTGAAATTTGTGATTTGAGAAAAATGAATTTGGGTTTTTGGTTCATTTATGATCCACAAATGATCTTGGGTTATGCTAAGTTGGCAAGAGATAGGTTACTTCAACCTTGATGCCTATGCTTGTAAGCATTTAAAAATTCAATTCCCATTTGATGTGTTTGTGAAATGTGAGCAAAAAGGGGTCTATAAACAATTGAATTTGCGCACATGATTGGTCTCCAATGACCTTGATGCATCCTCAAGTTTAATCATGCTTTCTTTGCTCTTTGAGTTTATTGTAAATTGTTGTTTGAAGCTTGTGAATTTTCGGCAAAGGATAGGTTCATTTAACCTTGATGCACATGCATTTTGCATATTCATGCATTCTTACCTATTCTTGCATCCTTGCCTACTCATGCATTCTTGAATTGAAGCTTGGTACTCCATGCTTGATATACTTGTTTATGTGCTTGTGGTGCATTAAAATGTTGAATTGGTGTTCACAATTTGCTTGTTTTGATTTCCACCAATTGTTACTCGTTAGTAACTCTCCAAAACTTCAAAACCATGTTGCATACAAAGAACAACTTGTTACTCGTTAGTAACGTTCCAACTTCAAAACATTTTTTGCATTTACATAATCATTGATAAACAACTTCACTTCTTCTCAAAACAATTTCAAACTATTTTTCACAAATCAAACTTTGTTGAGGATAATGCGAAGCCTTTGCTTGCACGATTGTCAACAATGGGGTGCTAGTGGTGATCACTTGGGGTCTTTGCTCAATTGATTATCATGAACACTCATTTTTCAAAAGAACTCTCATTTCACAAATTAAAAACTTTGTTGAGGATAATGCGAAGCCTTTGCTTGCACGATTGTCAACAATGGGGTGCTAGTGGTGATCACTTGGAGTCTTTGCTCAATTGATTATCATGAACACTCATTTTTCAAAAGAACTCTCATTTCACAAATTAAAAACTTTGTTGAGGATAATGCGAAGCCTTTGCTTGCACGATCGTCAATAATGGGATGCTAGTGGTGATCACTCGAAACCTTTGTTGTTTGATCACTGTGAACATTCAATTTTCGCAATTAAACAACTAAAAAATAAAAACCTTTTCTCGACAACCGAGAACTACGTAAGCTTTGAATTCTCCATCGCACTAGGAGATACGACAAATAAAAACCATTTTCTTTTCAAAAAAACAAACCCTTTTCCAAAACAAGGCAATTTCTAAAAACAAAACAATTTTCGAAAACAAGAACTACGTTGCTTTGATTCCCTCCCCGGGATACGTAGGCACGGTGCCCTCCCGTCAAGCGCAAAAGATTAAATTTTCCTTAAGTTTTTCCATAAAGTAAGGAGAGATAAAGAGAGATAAAAACAAAGCATTTCTTAAATCAACCTTTTAAATCACACGTCAAATCGAGGTTCCCTTTCAGTAGAAAGGATGTGTGGGGTGCTCGTACCTTCCCCATGCATAACCGACCCCCGAACTCAAATCTCGTGGTTCCAAGGACCATTGTCTTTTAAGAAAGGTTTTTTTCAATGTTTTACCTCTTAAAAAATATTGGTGGCGACTCCAATTCATGTTGTGCGAAGAGAAATCCCTCCAAAGGATTTTTCGGGGTGCAACAGCTGGCGACTCCACTGGGGACCTTTCTTTAGTGGGTCGAGCCAATCGATTCGACATGTGATTTATTTCGTTAATTTGAATGCTTTGTTATATCTCTCCTCCTTTCCCTTTCTTCTTTCTTTCCTTTGCCTTGAAAAACATGCTTGCATTATTCTTAGAATTGTCGTGTGCATTCTTGTGATGTTGTGCTTGCGTGCATTGTGTGTTAGCCTTCTTCCTCTTCTATATTTGCTTCTTGAGTATAATAAGAGTAGTTTCTTCTTCTTCTCCTCTTACTTTTGTCGTTTATATGCTTTTCTCATACATTTCCCCAATCCTAGCATGTTCCCCTCTTCTTTGCTCCCTTTCTTGAGGTAAGCTCATGCATTTCCGCTAATCCTATTATGTCCCCTCCTCTAGGCTCCCTTTCTTAAGGTAAGCAATGCTTGCGATTGTTGTTGGAACCCTAGGTTAGTATACTTATGTTGAAATGATATTGAACCCTAGGGTAGACGACATGCTGTTGCTTGATATTGTCTGGACTGTTTTGGTTTCCCTTTGCAGGTGGGGTTTGGGTAGATTTTTAGGTGTTGTGCCCTCATCACACACTGCACACCTTATATTTGTGAGCATTGAGTGGGGCCTAAAACCCAAGGTCTGCAAAGAACCCTAGGAGAGTGGAAATGAGTAGTGACTGCCATTCGTAGACCGTTGTCTGTCTGGCTCTCATGAAAGTTTCGCCCAAGAGTGCGCTTTCTTCATGATACCTCACAATCGGTAGCTCTCTACGATTGTGGGTGTATTCATGAGAGAGACTTTAGCTCTTGGTTGCCATTGTGAGGCAGTGACCAGAACCCACATGGGAGGATTACCCTTGTCGTTGACTTTAGAGCCTACGATCCTTACCCATTTGTAGGACACGGGGGCACGCAAATTGTGTGTTGCATTAGCTTAGGCATCCTCTTTCGAAACTCTTTTACCAAAAATGTAGAAAGTAATTTCCTTTTTCCCTCATAAACACCTATATGAGGTGGCATATAGCGGGTATTTTCAAAAATGTTTTGAACCGCCACCAATAAACATCATTTTCTTCTCTCTTTTCTATGTAAATAAAAGGTCATAATCATCACATCTGCGTCATTTTGCATCATCATCATTGCATTCGCATCTAACAAAAATTTTGAAAAAAAAACCTCCATTCTTTGCATCCTCCATGCATTAAAGTTGTTTGCCGGAGATCGCAACGTAACACAAAGTCTTGTCATAGGTGTGTAAGAAACGGAATGGAATCAAAAGGCAAAACCGATTTCAATTCAAGGCTTCCTGTTGTGAAAGAGATTGATATGGCTAGTCTGAAAGAGTATGCATCCCTCCTAGGTCCTATTGAGGTCAGGTCTTTTGACAAAACCTATGGGAACATTCGCAAGCTGCTACAACTAGAAGTGCAAGAGAGTGCCATTGCTGCCCTGTGTCGGTTCTATGACTCGGAGATTCGCTGTTTCATTTTTAAGAATTTCCAAATGGCGCCTACCCTAGAAGAGTATGATAGGATTTTGGGCTTTGATCGATCCAAGTTTAAGCCTTATCAATACCAAGGGGAGTATTATTCTGATGAAAAGCTTGCTGCCTTGTTGCAAATCAGTGCTGAGAAAGTGCGGGCCCATAAGATAGAACGTAATAAGGTATTTGGGTTTCCTCAAGAATACTTTGAGAGTTTGATGACCAGCTATGTAGTGTCTGATGATTGGAATTCTTTCAAGCAAGTGCTAGCTCTGACCATCTTCGGCATTGTGCTCTTCCCTCAGATAGAGAGACATGTGAGTGAAACTGCAATCGGTGTCTTCCTCGCCTTCAAATGTGCAAAAACTCCTATCAACCCGGTTCCCGCAATCCTCGCAGAGACATACCGTGCCTTCACTCGTCACCATGAATTCCAAAAGAATAAGATGTGTTGCTCCTTCCCTGTGTTATATGCTTGGTTGATCAGTCATGTGTGTACCAACAAAAGTGATGTGAAGGATTTGCTTTCCTATGCCTTGGGTTGTAATCCGAAGACTATGAACTCTCAAGAGTGGGTGCATGCTTTCAAGAACCAAGATGCTCTCCAGATTCGTTGGTTCTCACCTAAATGTTGGGTAGACAGGCCTTCAGTGGTATTTCGGTGTGGGAGTTTTCAGAACGTTCCTCTCATGGGAACCCAAGGATGCATAAACTATAACCCCTCTTTGACCTTGCGACAGCTCGGATATCCTATGCGGGATTCACCCTCCGAAGCTATGCTGTTTCGTTTTTACCTCCACACGGGGATCCCTAAAGACGAGAGTCTACTTCGGCGAGTTCTGCAAGCTTGGGAAACCATAGTGCGGAAGGACAGAGAAGAGTTAACCAGGAGGACCACTGCTATCTCTTTTTCTCAATGGCTTGAAGGGAGGATTAGTGAAACTCGGTCATCCAACCAAGGAGTACCATTGCCTGAGGAAAAGATACAAGAACCTCACATTCCTACCATTGAAGAATTGGAAGAGGTTAGGTTGGCCATGTCAAAGGTGGGAGAAGAGAAAAGGGCTCTGCAAGATAGATTGAGAAAGATGATGCAAGACAAGAAAAAACTAGAAAATGAAAATGCTTTCCAAGCTGCAGCTATTGAGGAAGTCAATAGAAAACATGAAATAGAGGGGAAAAGCAAGAGGGAAATGCAAAAGCACTTGAAGGGTGCCAAGGAGGAAGTGAAGAGGTGCACTACCAAGATGAATGAGGCTGTAGCGGAAGCAATTAAATGGAAGAGGCTATATGAGGAGACATGGAAAGAAGAGCAAGCAGTCAGGCACGCACTAGTTAAGTCAAGAAAAGACTCTCGAATAATGAAGCTTGAATTGGAAGATCAATTAAAGAGTGTCAAGCAAGATCAGGAATCTATTGAAGGGATCCTGAGGGATTATCAGCAAGCACTAAGAAGGGAACAAGGGAAGTCGGAAAGCTTGGCCAATCATGTGCAGTACTTGGAAGGGTCTTACCTCCGGCTAAGGGAGAAGAGTGACTATTGGGAGAGTCAATTTGCGGAATTGCTCAGTAAGGTAAAAAGTCAACAAGTCTTTGAAGAATTGAAAAAGGAAGGCTTACATTGGAAAGACAAGTTCTCCAAGTTAGTTTGGTTAGCTAATCAGGCTGTGAGAGACATTCCCAAGAAGCTAAGAAAGGCGGATGCAGAAATGAATCCTTTCAACACCCCTGTCAAGGTGTGTGAGTTTGTTGAGTACTGCAAGATTCTCAAAGAAGAACTCCTGGAGAAAGCCCGGGGGGCAGCTGAGAGCAAGAAGAGGAAAAGGAGCGAGGAGTTGAAAGCCATATGCCTTTAAAGTTCCCTTTAGAGTATTGTAGCGATCCTTAGGAAATTGTAATTTTCTTTAAGAAGTTGTAACTTTCTTTGGAAAATAGTACTTTGTTTAAAATCATTGTATTGCACTCTTAAGGAATATTGTACTTTGATTTGCTTTCCATTTGTGATACTCCTTCGCATTCCATTTAATTGAAGTACGTTTGTTTTGCCTTGTTGCTTCCAACTTTGTTGCAATCCTAAAAACACCTGAACCTTAACACCTATGACAAGACGAGTTGCACCGCGATTCCTGGCAATAAACATAATAACATGCATATTGCATTGCATTTGCATCATTTGTCTTTGTGTTCATAAAAAAAATGTTCCGTCCACAGAAGTAAGACAAGCTGGTTAATTATCGGTATTGGACGCGATCACAGGAAAGAAATATGGCCAACAATCAAGACAACGCGAATCTGGGCAATCATCAACCAATCCAGAATGATGCAGTTCCAGAAGGTTCGAATCCAAATGGTCAAGGTCAGCATGATCAGAATCAAGAGAATCGAGCAATCAGGGCTGAGATGGAAGTTATAAGAGCTCAAATGGCAGAGGTCATAAGAGTGTTAAGTGCCTTAAGGGATGCTCGCATAACTGAAGGTGCTGCTGCCGCAGGAGTGGATCCTCCTAGAGTCTCTCGGGCTCTCCAGAACGTGCAATGGCCTCCTTATGGTCTCCCATTAGGGTACACACCCCCTGCTGCCGGTGCAAACCCAGAAAGTTGTCCTTCGGGAACCACAGGACAGGCCCAGCCTGAATCAGCTGTGAATGAAGTTGGAACGGGGATACCTCAGGTTCAAATTCAGATTCCTACTCCTGCTATTACCCCGGGAACTCCGGTTGGCTTCAATTCTCCAGCAACAATCCATCCACAAGTTCAGGGTTCAATTCCTCAAATTATCGCTCACTCACGTGACCCACACGTGACCCCAGCTGTGGTGTCGATGAATAATCTTCACTACGGTGTGAGTGGTTTTCCGCCGAATTACCCTTATGAAGCTAGAAGTCAGTACCAGATGTTAGAAGAAAGATTGAGAGCTATTGAAGGAACAGGTTCCCAGGCTAGGAACGCCCATGAGTTATGCTTGGTCCCTAATCTAGTCCTGCCACCCAAGTTCAAAGCACCATTTTTCGACAAGTACAAAGGAGCAACCTGCCCGCGCAGCCATGTGACGATGTATTGCCGGAAGATGACTGCCCACGCCCGTGATGATAACCTGATGATACATTGCTTTCAGGAAAGCTTAGCTGGAGCTCCCCTTGAATGGTATATGCAATTGGAGCCAACTAATATCCGTTGTTGGAAGGATCTGGCGGATGCCTTTATCCGTCAATACCAGTACAACAGTGATTTAGCCCCGGATAGGACCCAGCTGCAATGTATGTCTAAGAAGGATAATGAGACATTCAAGGAATACGCCCAGAGGTGGAGGAACCTCGCTGCACAAGTAAAACCCTCCCTGCTTGATAAAGAGATGGTCCATATGTTTATGGAAACTCTTCCCCCAGTGTTCTATGATCGTTTGGTCGGCAGCGTGGCTTCGAATTTCTCTGAGATGGTTGTCATTGGAGAAAGAGTGGAGAACGGCATGCGCAGCGGAAGAATAGCCCATGGCCCAACACCTCCTTCCCATCAGAAAAAGCCTTTTTCTGGTTCCCACAAGAAGAAGGAGGGAGAAACTAATGCAATCAGCGGAGCTAGCGGTCCATCACACAACAATCCCCCACAAGCCATTCCAGTTCCTGCTCAGACGCCGCCTGCTCAGCCATTCCAGTCCAACAATCAGTACAGAAACTACAATGAAAAAAAGCCTGTTGTCTTTGAACCTATCCCCATGTCGTACACGGATTTGTTCAATTATCTCATTGCCAACAAGTTAATCAGCACTCGTCAGATGAAACCATATCAGCCTCCCTATCCCAGAGGGTATAATGCAAATGCTACCTGTGCCTTTCATTCTGGGGCAGTAGGTCATGTGGTGGAGGATTGTAAGGCGTTCAAGTACGTTGTGCAAGACCTGCTTGATGCAAAAAGTATATCATTTCAGCAACCTAATGTAACCACCAACCCGTTGCCAGGGCATGGTGGGCCCACTGCAAATGCCATTAATGATCAGGGTGGTCAGTACTTAATTAGGAAGGTGGAGTGCATTCGTACACCCCTGAGTATCATTCATGCTGCACTATGCCGTTGTGGTATCATCGAAGAAGGGTGTGCCAGAAGAGACATCTGCAATGACCCTTATTGTGTTGGGGCCTGTGAGAGCTTCAAACCCATCATTCAAGAGCTGTTAGACAGACACCTGGTCCAGGTTGGGGTTCAGGAAAAGGAAGAAAGTGTATCTACTCTGCAATCAAACAACAGAGGTTTCAGGAGACCGGTTGAAATCCCTTGCAGTCTGAATTCAAGCTCGGTTGTGGCAAGACCTCTGACTGTTGTTATTTCGGTACCTGCTGCTACCCCTAGTAGAGAGACTAGGGTTATTCCCTGGAGCTGCAACGTGCAAATGCAAGCAGAGGTCCCTCAGGGCGTGTTGGATATAACAAACATTGCTGGGAGTAGTAGAATTACAAGGAGTGGAAGGATGTATGTTCCTGAAAATCTTAGAAAGGAACAATCAAAGGAAGCTGAAGAAAGGGCCCGTAAAGGAAAAGATAAGGAAACTGTGGAAGTTAGAGAAGTATCAGACAAAGAAGCTCAGGAATTTCTGAAAGTAATGAGACAAAGTGAATACCGGGTGGTGGACCAGTTAAATCAAACCCCGGCCAAAATCTCAATGCTTTCGTTGTTGCTTAGTTCCGAGGCACACCGAGCTGCACTGTTGAAAATCCTGAATGAAGCACATGTACCCCATGACTTTACGGTCAACCAGCTTGATGGTATTGTTGGGAACATAGTGGCATCCAACTACTTGACCTTCATAGACGCTGAGCTACCTCCGGCGGGGAAGAATCACAATCAAGCCCTTCACATCTCTGTCAAATGTGGGGACTACATGCTGGCCAGAGTGCTCATCGACAATGGCTCGTCATTGAATGTGTTGCCCAAGTCCACAATGGATAAGTTGGATGTGGATTGCTCATATCTGAAGCCTAGCTCCACCTTGGTTAGAGCATTTGATGGGTCTGTGAAAGAAGTTTTTGGAGAAGTAGAGGTGCCTTTGCAGGTGGGTCCTGAAGTGTTCTATGTCACATTCCAAGTCATGGATATAGCTTCCTCTTATAGCTGCCAGCTAGGACGACCTTGGATACATGCCGCTGGGGCAGTGCCATCTTCGCTCCATCAGAAACTCAAGTTTGTGGCCGAGGGCAAGTTGATAGTAATCTTCGGGGAGGAGGAGATGATGATAAACCGATCACTACCAGAATATTACGTTGAAGCAGCAGAGGAGTCTTTTGAGATTGCCTTCCAGGGATTGGAGATCTCAAATGCTATCTTTGTTGGGAGTGAGCCTCCCCAATTGAAGCCTAGGTGGTTGTTGCACCCCGAAAAATCCTTTGGAGGGATTTCTCTTCGCACAACATGAATTGGAGTCGCCACCAATATTTTTTTAGAGGTAAAACATTGAAAAAAACCTTTCTTGAAAGACAATGGTCCTTGGAACCACGAGATTTGAGTTCGGAGGTCGGTTATGCATGGGGAAGGTACGAGCACCCCACACATCCTTTCTACTGAAAGGGAACCTCGATTTGACGTGTGATTTAAAGGTTGATTTAAGAAATGCTTTGTTTTTATCTCTCTTTATCTCTCCTTACTTTATGGAAAAAACTTAAGGAAAATTTAATCTTTTGCGCTTGACGGGAGGGCACCGTGCCTACGTATCCTGGGGAGGGAATCAAAGCGACGTAGTTCTTGTTTTCGAAAATTGTTTTGTTTTTAGAAATTGCCTTGTTTTGGAAAAGGGTTTGTTTTTTTGAAAAGAAAATGGTTTTCATTTGTCGTGCTTGACGGGAATGTGACCCGCTCCTACGTATCTCCCAGTGCGATGGAGAATTCAAAGCTTACGTAGTTCTCGGTTTTCGAAAATTGTTTCGTTTTTTTAGAAATTGCCTTGTTTTGGAAAAGGGTTTGTTTTTTTGAAAAGAAAATGGTTTTCATTTGTCGTGCTTGACGGGAATGCGACCCGCTCCTACGTATCTCCCAGTGCGATGGAGAATTCAAAGCTTACGTAGTTCTCGGTTGTCGAGAAAAGGTTTTTTATTTTTTAGTTGTTTA
This sequence comes from Astragalus glycyphyllos, assembly GCA_963573325.1. Taxonomy (NCBI): domain Eukaryota; kingdom Viridiplantae; phylum Streptophyta; class Magnoliopsida; order Fabales; family Fabaceae; genus Astragalus; species Astragalus glycyphyllos. The sequence continues at coordinate 24,340,120 of OY754308.1, forward strand.
ATTGTGAAAATTGAATGTTCGCAGTGATCAAACAACAAAGGTTTCGAGTGATCACCACTAGCATCCCATTATTGACGATCGTGCAAGCAAAGGCTTCGCATTATCCTCAACAAAGTTTTTAATTTGTGAAATGAGAGTTCTTTTGAAAAATGAGTGTTCATGATAATCAATTGAGCAAAGACTCCAAGTGATCACCACTAGCACCCCATTATTGACGATCGTGCAAGCAAAGGCTTCGCATTACCCTCAACAAAGTTTTTAATTTGTGAAATGAGAGTTCTTTTGAAAAATGAGTGTTCATGATAATCAATTGAGCAAAGACTCCAAGTGATCACCACTAGCACCCCATTGTTGACAATCGTGCAAGCAAAGGCTTCGCATTATCCTCAACAAAGTTTGATTTGTGAAAAATAGTTTGAAATTGTTTTGAGAAGAAGTGAAGTTGTTTATCAATGATTATGTAAATGCAAAAAAATGTTTTGAAGTTGGAACGTTACTAACGAGTAACAAGTTGTTCTTTGTATGCAACATGGTTTTGAAGTTTTGGAGAGTTACTAACGAGTAACAATTGGTGGAAATCAAAACAAGCAAATTGTGAACAGCAATTCAACATTTTAATGCACCACAACAATTTAATGCATCAAGGCTCTAAGTGGCCTATCCTTTGCCAAAACTTCACAAGCTTCAAACAACAATTTACATTAAACTCAAAGAGCAAAGAAAGCATGATTAAACTTGAGGATGCATCAAGGTCATTGGAGACCAATCATGTGCGCAAATTCAATTGTTTATAGACCCCTTTTTGCTCACATTTCACAAGCACATCAAATGGGAATTGAATTTTTAAATGCTTACAAGCATAGGCATCAAGGTTGAAGTAACCTATCTCTTGCCAACTTAGCATAACCCAAGATCATTTGTGGATCATAAATGAACCAAAACCCAAATTCATTTTCTCAAATCACAAATTAATCATCAATTTATTTCAACAAGTCAACCAAATCAAGCAAGCAAATGACACTAGCAAGACTTAGGAACATTTATTCACAAGATCCAACCATGATAACCAACAAAAATCATAAAACACATATTTATTTAAAACATGCGAAATTATTATCAAAGCCAATAACCTTTTATTTCAACTAAAACAACAAAGTCATGCATATAACCCCAAAATCAAAGCATCAAAACAAAGATTCATGAGATTAAAATATGTACAAGCATAAAAATGAAGTTAAAAGAGAGGATCTACATTTTTGGAAGTGGAAATCTCACAAATATGCAAAAAATGATGACTTTATGCAAGGATTTACAAGAGAAGGGGTCTAAGAATCACATACCTTAAGATGAGCTCTAAATAAACACAATAGATGAAGAAACAATCAACCAAATCAATTTATCTTCAAGCATGGTCTCCAATCTCCAAAAAATGACCCTTGATCTTGAACTTTTGTGTGATTTTATGAAGGATTGATGGTTAAAAATTAGTGTTTTAGGCTTGGAAAATGGATTGAATGTGTGTGGGTAGATGAGAAATGAAGAAGTGAGTTAGAGAGGAGGGAGAGGGGGTGGCGCATAAAATGGAGAGGAGGTGAGGAGGGTTTTGTGTGCTAGGGTTTGTGAGTGAATGATGAGGCCAAAGTCTCTTTTTTTCCTTGTGAGGTGAATAGGGTATATATAGAAAGCAATTAGGTTTAAGGGTGGTTAGGTCATTGTGCACTAGTTGTGCTCTAGGATTTGATTTTAATTTTGAATCAAAGGCTAGGATTGAGGCTCACATGGATTGAGGACATTGAGAAAACACAAAATGAGAGAATAGAGAGGAGAAATTCGAAATAGCAAGGGAGGGGTCCTTGGTGACCAAGTTTTGCTAGTTGTCATCTTGTACTATTGTACTATTATATGACCATTCCATTATCCCTTCATTTTTTATTATTCTTCTTAGGATAATTGTACAAAAATACACCCAATTTAGGCCACATACTAGGAATCTTAGGAATATGCCATTTTATGTGATCACCATGACCAAAAATGTCATAAAAATCACATCTTGGAACTTTTTGTAGAATATTCCCTTTTGATCCTTTTTGAAATTTTGTGCACAATGTATGCATGCATGCGCATACATACATACATGACCAAAAATGTTTTGCCTCAAATAAATTTCTCTAAAATTGCACAATGATTCTTGATAAAAAAATTATCCTCTTTTGACAATGACCAAAATACCCTTTTGCCCTAAAAACCTTGTTTTTCAACAACAAATGCATTTCCACTCTAACAATGAATTTAAAAGCCCTAGAATGACTTTTAAAACCCAAAAATGCATGCACAATGCTCTTCCCTCTTCAAAATAAAACCACACTTCTCAATTTATTTATTTTTGCGGAAAATTAGGGTTTTAAACCTAGGTGGACAAAATTAGGGTATGACAGCTGCCCCTCTTTATTTGGATTTTACCAAGGAATATGAATTGGCCGAAACATATTCCGAGGCAAAATAGAAATAAAGAATTCAGAAATAATACTAATTTTGTCTACTTAGAGAAACCCGAATTTTCCTTTTCTTTTTTCTCTTTTTTTTTGTTTCCTTTCTTTGATCTCTCTTCTTTTGAGAGAGGGAGAGTCAACACTTGTCGCGTCGACGAGAAAGCAGTAAATTGCGTAAAGCAGTAAATGAAAGCAGTAAATTGCGTAAAGCAGTAAATTGCGTAAAGCAGTAAATGAAAGCAGTAAATGGGAAGTGCCGTAAATTGGGGATTCGGAGGTTGCCTAAAACCTTTTGACGGACTCTCGTCGAGTCCGAGCTCTGGGGGTGGCCTTTTCGAGCGGCCGATCAATATCAGGTCCGGAACTGATATGATCAATGGATCTACGCTATGCCTTAGGTTGACACAACTAATCCGATGGACTTAACGAAGTCTGTAGGATCTGCCGCGCGCTCGTACGCGACGTTGTGATCTGTGGAAGGAGTTCACTAACTCTGTGGGAGTTTACTAACTCTGTGCTGATGGAGTTCACTAACTCGGTGCCATGATGATTTTCTGAAAATGAGATTTCGGGGACCCATTGGTCCAAAGTAACTGACTTTTTTGAAAATTTTGGGGACTAACGAGTCCAAAGCAACTGAGTTTCTTTTTGAAAATTGGGAAGCTTTGAATGATGCATGGAATGCAGGCTTTTGATGCTGGGATGCACATGGATGCAATGATATGTTTTTAATTTTCTTTTAGCATAGGGACTTTAGGATTCTTGAGTGATCAATTCAAGCGTCCTATCGTGACGACTATGACTATTTATTAAGAATGCCTCTTTTTGTTTTGAAAACTGATTTGATGTTTGATGTGATGATGATAAATGCTATGGAATGTCTGTGTTTTTTTTCTTTTATTGTGATGAATGTGGATGATGCGAATGTAATGCTTTGAATAACATGAAATGCCTACATGCATGAGGAGGATGAATGATTGGAGTATTTAAACATTTTTGTAAACATTTTTATGATGATGAGACGCGAGACTTTGAATGCAAGGAATTGAGATGGCTATGGACCATTCTTTGGAAAAACTAGATTTGATTCAAACTCTGGTGTTCTCAAGGTTTTTATTAACAAGCTCACTTATTTTCCTTTCCATTTCCATGATGACTGAACTTTAAACACCACATGATCAATTTGTATTGACTAGTAAGTATGCATAAGAGTGCAGATGTGGACGAGTGAGTCAGTTAACTTGGGATTGGTTTAGGACAGTGAGTTGAGAGACTGCCCCGACAGGAATTTATGGATGTGAATGACTTTAGGGAGAACTCTGCTCATTTGAGCGGGAGTGAACAGTTATGGAAATGCCCCACTTTAGAATGACAATTTCAAATGGGTTCTTTGAGTGGGTTTGTGAAAGGGGATGAAGTTATGGTACTGGTTATGAACTGAGGGTGGTATATGAATGGGATGGACAATGAACAAACTTTCCCAAGACCAGGGTGGGTGGGTGGTGAAGAGAATGCCCCAACTTTTGGATCTGAGTGGTGTTCTCAGTGCAAATCTTTGGTTCTCTATGAATGTCTTGACTTTTGGCATGAAAGAAGCCTCACTTGGTGATCACTAAACCTTGTTTTAATCTTTGGTGCAAATCTTTTCCTTTGGGCCTGAGACATGAGGACCATCTAGGGTAATAGCAATGCCAGAGCTGCGCATAAGTTTGCTTGCCATTTGAAGTGATTGTGCCTGCGTTTGTTTTTTTGCCAATTCATTTATTTGAGGGATCCCCTCTTTTCTGTGATTTTCAGAAATTTCACAATAATTGTAATGCTTTTTGACTCATGCACAGGTTTCACAATTCAGTATCATCAATCATAAAAACATTTATTTTAAAACAAAGAGACAGAATAAGTGAAGATAAAAGACACGAAAAGCAAACACATGGAAGAAAAAGTTGAATTCTTATTGTTATGGAAACTGGACGTGCAGAAGGTCACGCCAATTGAAAGTACATTGAAAAATTTTTAAACTGGAAAAATACAAGAAAAAGGGGAAGCAGATCTTGTGTTTTTTTCTTTTGAAGTAACGATGTCAATCGTCCATACTCATGACCTTGATCACCCCTTTATCCAAACTTTTGGGAGTGCTGATTGCCTTTTTCATTTCAAGTCCAAGTTTTCTGACCCTAATTTTTGCCTGGATCGCCCTTTGCAGGTTTTCAATCCACCGGGTCGCTCTGGTTTTGCCTAGGCCGCCCCTTGCGGGTTTTCAACCTAGCGAGCTGATTCTTACTTGGCTTATCTTTCTCTTTTTTCATTTATTTCTTTAGGCATACTCCTTTCTGACTGTATCTGAATTTACTGGAAATTGGGGTTTTCTTTTCTTGCATCCCATTTTGCGAGAATTAAAGGCCCCTCCGGAGAATAAGTTCTTCGTCTTCATGATACTGGGTTCATCTCCATGGGAATCCCTTTGGAGGTTCATGATCTTTTTGAGCATTGAGTCTTCTTTGAAATTGTTGAAGATGAGCTTTCTTCGGTGTGAGCTTTCTCTTAATCTTCTTCTGACATAAGACAAATGTACTTTGGTTTGATAAGGCTCAATGAAAGTATTACTTCCATCATATGGGGTTTGCCCCTGTTAGAGTGTAAAACGAAGCCTGATTTCCATGAAGGTCATCATCGTCCTTGATATCCTTTGTTGATTGTCTCTAACTGCCCCATTTTTAGGGTGGCGTAGGGAGGGATCATGATGCTTGACCTGGAGTCTTCATACTGTCATTTGTGACTACCCTAGCTTGGAAAGCTGCGCAACAGACCAAACTTTGGTAATTACAGACTTTGTTATAATGGCAAGTGTCTTATGTCAGAAGGGTGATTTACACAAACTTGTTGATTCATTGCTCTTTATCATGGCGTCAATCCTCTCCTTTGCTCAAATTGATCATGTCACTTGATTCCTCATGAGGACGGACCACTTTGTTCTCTTATTCTTGCACAACAGCTTGATTGCAAATCTGATGGTGGAGTCTGAGGAATGACTGAGGGTTTGTGGAGGGCGGGATGACAAGGTCGAGGTAGTGTTTGCGGTTTTATGAAAGGAGAGATGTATAGGAATGATGAAGTGTTTGAAGGTTTATGGAAGAAAGGGTGGTCATACACAACAAGGTGTAGGAAGGTTCATTGAGACAAGGATCTCTTACGCTTTATGGCCAAATGTATCAGCTCACAACTTATATTTCTTTCGTCTCTTTTTCCCTTGTTTTTTCATTTTTGGGATTTTCATTTTTTTGAATCTGTTCTTTTTTGTTTCATTTTTTCTGATTTTTTCCTTTTTTGCTTTTGAGTTGAGTGAGCTGATAAAAGTGATACACTATTTTTGGATATTTAAAGTGATCCTTGTCTGGGGTGATTGGAGAGATAATGGCAATGAAACCCTTGCAGCGGTTGGAGGATGCTTGATTGGGTTCTGGTATTAACTGGGGTGACAGGAGGTTCAGAGGGAGGAGCAAATGAGATGGGTTGATTTTGTAGAAGGGCCACTGGTAGTGAGGAAGGTGGCGATGGCAGGCATTTGGTTATGAAATTTTTTTTTGTGATGGGGTACTTGTAATGGGAAATGGGAAAGTTGGTTGATCTGAGGAAGGGAAAGGGTTTGGTCGCGAAAGAGGTTCGCTTGTAACATTTGTTTGGTTTCCTCAGCATTGCTCCACTTCGCTTGAACTTGTGCTTTGACTTCATTGCCCAACCTAGTTGTGGCATCATGAATTTCTACAGCCTTAGCCAATTCTTCACTTATTAACTCCGAAGAAACATCCCAGTTGTCTTCAGCCTCTCTCTCAGTTTGGTTAATCGGGTAATCAAAGTCACAGTATGAGTTATGGGCATTATTACTTTCAATAATTGTATTCGATCTGCATTAAAATGGAGTGGCGAATAAAAATAAAGAAAAGACACGCAAATGAGAGATGAAGAAAGAGAATTTTATTGAAAATTCCAAAATAACATTTTATGATTGATGAAGTTTGACGAAAACATGCATGCCCGAATGAAATATCCCAAGGCCTTGGGCAGAGCCGAGGAATTTTGCATTACAAAGAAAAATTACTTTAAATTGAAAATCACAGGGAAATCTAGGGCCTCCCAATTCTGGAGCTTTTCTTTCGCAGCACAACGGCGCACTAAGCCGACAGCACCGTCACCCGAGCCTGAATCTTCTTCAATCACATTGACCTGGTCAGGGTTCATCATGCCTACACTTCGGAAGTTGTTCCTAAGATCACCGACGACCATCCTTCCCTGGTTGGGGGTCCTTCCTCTGAGCTTTGCCAACCATTTCTCTCTTCTATCAGCTGCTAGCCTCTCTCGGTCTGCAGGGCTTGGGATGTACCCAATATCGAACCTTTCAGTATTCCCTTTCAGCAGGACGGGTGCTACAATTCCTTGAGCAGCTTTTCCCAGGCCTTTTCCAACCTGATACCCATGTCCTAGCATCACCTTTGCAACCATCATGTCCGCCTTGGACCACCTAGGCTTCAATTGGGGAGGCTCACTCCCAACAAAGATAGCATTTGAGATCTCCAATCCCTGGAAGGCAGTCTCAAAAGACTCCTCTACTGCTTCAACGTAATATTCTGGTGGTGATCGGTTTATCATCATTTCCTCCTCCCCGAAGATTACTATCAACTTGCCCTCGGCCACAAACTTGAGTTTCTGATGGAGCGAAGATGGCACTGCCCCAGCGGCATGTATCCAAGGTCGTCCTAGCAGACAGCTATAAGAGGAAGCTATATCCATGACTTGGAATGTGACATAGAACACTTCAGGACCCACCTGCAAAGGCACCTCTACTTCTCCAAAAACTTCTTTCACAGACCCATCAAATGCTCTAACCAAGGTGGAGCTAGGCCTCAGATATGAGCAATCCACATCCAACTTATCCATTGTGGACTTGGGCAACACATTTAATGACGAGCCATTGTCGATGAGCACTCTGGCCAGCATGTAGTCCCAACACTTGATAGAGATGTGAAGGGCTTGATTGTGATTCTTCCCCGCCGGAGGTAGCTCAGCGTCTGTGAAGGTCAAGTAGTTGGATGCCACTATGTTCCCAACAATACCATCAAGCTGGTTGACCGTAATGTCATGGGGTACGTGTGCTTCATTCAGGATTTTCAACAGTGCAGCTCGGTGTGCCTCGGAACTAAGCAACAACGAAAGCATTGAGATTTTGGCCGGGGTTTGATTTAACTGGTCCACCACCTGGTATTCACTTTGTCTCATTACTTTCAGAAATTCCTGAGCTTCTTTGTCTGATACTTCTCTAACTTCCACAGTTTCCTTATCTTTTCCCTTACGGGCCCTTTCTTCAGCTTCCTTTGATTGTTCCTTTCTAAGATTTTCAGGAACATACATCCTTCCACTCCTTGTAATTCCACTACTCCCAGCAATGTTTGTTATATCCAACACGCCCTGAGGGACCTCTGCTTGCATTTGCACGTTGCAGTTCCAGGGAATAACCCTAGTCTCTCTACTAGGGGTAGCAGTAGGTACCGGAATAACAACAGTCAGAGGTCTTGCCACAACCGAGCTTGAATTTAGACTGCAAGGGATTTCAACCGGTCCCCTGAAACCTCTATTGTTTGATTGCAGAGTAGATACACTTTCTTCCTTTTCCTGAACCCCAACCTGGACCAGGTGTCTGTCTAACAGCTCTTGGAGGATGGGTTTGAAGCTCTCACAGGCCCCAACACAATAAGGGTCATTGCAGATGTCTCTTCTGGCACACCCTTCTTCGATGATACCACAACGGCATAGTGCAGCATGAATGATACTCAGGGGTGTACGAATGCACTCCACCTTCCTAATTAAGTACTGACCACCCTGATCATTAATGGAATTTGCGGTGGGCCCACCATGCCCCGGCAACGGGTTGGTGGTTACATTAGGTTGCTGAAATGATATACTCTTTGCATCAAGCAGGTCTTGCACAACGTACTTGAACGCCTTACAATCCTCCACCACATGACCTACTGCCCCAGAATGAAAGGCACAGGTAGCATTTGCATTATACCCTCTGGGATAGGGAGGCCGATATGGTTTCATCTGACGAGTGTTGATTAACTTGTTGGCAATGAGATAATTGAACAAATCTGTGTACGACATGGGGATAGGTTCAAAGACAACAAGCTTTTTTTCATTGTAGTTTCTGTACTGATTGTTGGACTGGAATGGCTGAGCAGGCGGCGTCTGAGCAGGAACTGGAATGGCTTGTGGGGGATTATTGTGCGATGGACCGCTAGCTCCGATGATTGCATTAGTTTCTCCCTCCTTCTTCTTGTGGGAACCAGAAAAAGGCTTTTTCTGATGGGAAGGAGGTGTTGGGCCATGGGCTATTCTTCCGCTGCGCATGCCGTTCTCCACTCTTTCTCCAATGACAACCATCTCCGAGAAATTCGAAGCCACGCTGCCGACCAAACGATCATAGAACACTGGGGGAAGAGTTTCCATGAACATATGGACCATCTCTTTATCAAGCAGGGAGGGTTTTACTTGTGCAGCGAGGTTCCTCCACCTCTGGGCGTATTCCTTGAATGTCTCATTATCCTTCTTAGACATACATTGCAGCTGGGTCCTATCCAATTGCATATACCATTCAAGGGGAGCTCCAGCTAAGCTTTCCTGAAAGCAATGTATCATCAGGTTATCATCACGGGCGTGGGCAGTCATCTTCCGGCAATACATCGTCACATGGCTGCGCGGGCAGGTTGCTCCTTTGTACTTGTCGAAAAATGGTGCTTTGAACTTGGGTGGCAGGACTAGATTAGGGACCAAACATAACTCATGGGCGTTCCTAGCCCGGGAACCTGTTCCTTCAACAGCTCTCAATCTTTCTTCTAACATCTGGTACTGACTTCTAGCTTCATCAGGGTAATTCGGCGGAAAACCACTCACACCGTAGTGAAGATTATTCATCGACACCACAGCTGGGGTCACGTGTGGGTCACGTGAGTGAGCGATAATCTGAGGAATTGGACCCTGAACTTGTGGATGGATTGTTGCTGGAGAATTGAAGCCAAACGGAGTTCCCGGGGTAATAGCAAGAGTAGGAATCTGAATTTGAACCTGAGGTGTCCCCGTTCCAACTTCATTCACAACTGATTCAGGCTGGGCCTGTCCTGTGGTTCCCGAAGGACCACTTTCTGGGTTTGCACCGGCAGCAGGGGGTGTGTACCCTAATGGGAGACCATAAGGAGGCCATTGCACGTTCTGGAGAGCCTGAGAGACTCTAGGTCCAGGAGGAGGATCCACTCCTGCGGCAGCAGCACCTTCAGTTATGCCAGCATCCCTTAAGGCACTTAACACTCTTATGACCTCTGCCATTTGAGCTCTTATAACTTCCATCTCAGCCCTGATTGCTCGATTCTCTTGATTCTGATCATGCTGACCCTGACCATTTGGATTCGGACCTTCTGGAACTGCATCATTCTGGATTGGTTGATGATTGCCCAGATTCGCGTTGTCTTGATTGTTGGCCATATTTCTTGCCTGTGATCGCGTCCAATATCGATGATTAACCAGCTTGTCTTACTTCTGTGGACGGAACATTTTTTATTTTTTTATTTTTTATGAACATAAAGACAAATGATGCAAATGCAATGCAATATGCATGTTATTATGTTTATTGCTGGGGATTGCGGTGCAACTCGTCTTGTCATAGGTGTTAAAGGAGGGATGCATACTCTTTCAGACTAGCCATATCAATCTCTTTCACAACAGGAAGCCTTGAATTGAAAACGGTTTTGCCTTTTGATTCCATTCCGTTTCTTACACACCTATTACAAGACTTTGTGTTACGTTGCGATCTCCGGCAAACAACTTTAATGCATGGAGGATGCAAAGAATGGAGGTTTTTTTTTTCAAAATTTTTGTTAGATGCGAATGCAATGATGATGATGCAAAATGATGCAGATGTGATGATTATGACCTTTTATAGAAAAGAGAGAAGAAAATGATGTTTATTGGTGGCGGTTCAAAACATTTTTGAAAATACCCGCTATATGCCACCTCATATAGGTGTTTATGAGGGAAAAAGGAAATTACTTTCTACATTTTTGGTAAAAGAGTTTCGAAAGAGGATGCCTAAGCTAATGCAACACACAATTTGCGTGCCCCCGTGTCCTACAAATGGGTAAAGATCGTAGGCTCTAAAGTCAACGACAAGGGTAATCCTCCCATGTGGGTTCTGGTCACTGCCTCACAATGGCAACCAAGAGCTAAAGTCTCTCTCATGAATACACCCACAATCGTAGAGAGCTACCGATTGTGAGGTATCATGAAGAAAGCGCACTCTTTGGCGAAACTTTCATGAGAGCCAGACAGACAACGGTCTACGAATGGCAGTCACTACTCATTTCCACTTTCCTAGGGTTCTTTGCAGACCTTGGGTTTTAGGCCCCACTCAATGCTCACAAATATAAGGTGTGCAGTGTGTGATGAGGGCACAACACCTAAAAATCTACCCAAACCCCACCTGCAAAGGGAAACCAGAACAGTCCAGACAATATCAAGCAACAACATGTCGTCTACCCTAGGGTTCAATATCATTTCAACATAAGTATACTAACCTAGGGTTCCAACAACAATCGCAAGCATTGCTTACCTTAAGAAAGGGAGCCTAGAGGAGGGGACATAATAGGATTAGGGGAAATGCATGAGAGAAGCATATAAACGACGAAAGTAAGAGGAGAAGAAGAAGAAACTACTCTTATTTTACTCAAGAAGCAAATATAGAAGAGGAAGAAAGCTAACACACAATGCACGCAAGCACAACATCACAAGAATGCACACGACAATTCTAAGAATAATGCAAGCATGTTTTTAAAGGCAAAGGAAAGAAAGAAGAAAGGGAAAGGAGGAGAGATATAACAAAGCATTCAAATCAACGAAATAAATCACATGTCGAATCGATTGGCTCGACCCACTAAAGAAAGGTCCCCAGCGGAGTCGCCAGCTGTTGCACCCCGAAAAATCCTTTGGAGGGATTTCTCTTCGCACAACATGAATTGGAGTCGCCACCAATATTTTTTTAGAGGTAAAACATTGAAAAAAACCTTTCTTGAAAGACAATGGTCCTTGGAACCACGAGATTTGAGTTCGGAGGTCGGTTATGCATGGGGAAGGTACGAGCACCCCACACATCCTTTCTACTGAAAGGGAACCTCGATTTGACGTGTGATTTAAAGGTTGATTTAAGAAATGCTTTGTTTTTATCTCTCTTTATCTCTCCTTACTTTATGGAAAAAACTTAAGGAAAATTTAATCTTTTGCGCTTGACGGGAGGGCACCGTGCCTACGTATCCTGGGGAGGGAATCAAAGCGACGTAGTTCTTGTTTTCGAAAATTGTTTTGTTTTTAGAAATTGCCTTGTTTTGGAAAAGGGTTTGTTTTTTTGAAAAGAAAATGGTTTTCATTTGTCGTGCTTGACGGGAATGTGACCCGCTCCTACGTATCTCCCAGTGCGATGGAGAATTCAAAGCTTACGTAGTTCTCGGTTTTCGAAAATTGTTTCGTTTTTTTAGAAATTGCCTTGTTTTGGAAAAGGGTTTGTTTTTTTGAAAAGAAAATGGTTTTCATTTGTCGTGCTTGACGGGAATGCGACCCGCTCCTACGTATCTCCCAGTGCGATGGAGAATTCAAAGCTTACGTAGTTCTCGGTTGTCGAGAAAAGGTTTTTTATTTTTTAGTTGTTTAATTGTGAAAATTGAATGTTCGCAGTGATCAAACAACAAAGGTTTCGAGTGATCACCACTAGCATCCCATTATTGACGATCGTGCAAGCAAAGGCTTCGCATTATCCTCAACAAAGTTTTTAATTTGTGAAATGAGAGTTCTTTTGAAAAATGAGTGTTCATGATAATCAATTGAGCAAAGACTCCAAGTGATCACCACTAGCACCCCATTATTGACGATCGTGCAAGCAAAGGCTTCGCATTACCCTCAACAAAGTTTTTAATTTGTGAAATGAGAGTTCTTTTGAAAAATGAGTGTTCATGATAATCAATTGAGCAAAGACTCCAAGTGATCACCACTAGCACCCCATTGTTGACAATCGTGCAAGCAAAGGCTTCGCATTATCCTCAACAAAGTTTGATTTGTGAAAAATAGTTTGAAATTGTTTTGAGAAGAAGTGAAGTTGTTTATCAATGATTATGTAAATGCAAAAAAATGTTTTGAAGTTGGAACGTTACTAACGAGTAACAAGTTGTTCTTTGTATGCAACATGGTTTTGAAGTTTTGGAGAGTTACTAACGAGTAACAATTGGTGGAAATCAAAACAAGCAAATTGTGAACAGCAATTCAACATTTTAATGCACCACAACAATTTAATGCATCAAGGCTCTAAGTGGCCTATCCTTTGCCAAAACTTCACAAGCTTCAAACAACAATTTACATTAAACTCAAAGAGCAAAGAAAGCATGATTAAACTTGAGGATGCATCAAGGTCATTGGAGACCAATCATGTGCGCAAATTCAATTGTTTATAGACCCCTTTTTGCTCACATTTCACAAACACATCAAATGGGAATTGAATTTTTAAATGCTTACAAGCATAGGCATCAAGGTTGAAGTAACCTATCTCTTGCCAACTTAGCATAACCCAAGATCATTTGTGGATCATAAATGAACCAAAACCCAAATTCATTTTCTCAAATCACAAATTAATCATCAATTTATTTCAACAAGTCAACCAAATCAAGCAAGCAAATGACACTAGCAAGACTTAGGAACATTTATTCACAAGATCCAACTATGATAACCAACAAAAATCATAAAACACATATTTATTTAAAACATGCGAAATTATTATCAAAGCCAATAACCTTTTATTTCAACTAAAACAACAAAGTCATGCATATAACCCCAAAATCAAAGCATCAAAACAAAGATTCATGAGATTAAAATATGTACAAGCATAAAAATGAAGTTAAAAGAGAGGATCTACATTTTTGGAAGTGGAAATCTCACAAATATGCAAAAAATGATGACTTTATGCAAGGATTTACAAGAGAAGGGGTCTAAGAATCACATACCTTAAGATGAGCTCTAAATAAACACAATAGATGAAGAAACAATCAACCAAATCAACTTATCTTCAAGCTTGGTCTCCAATCTCCAAAAAATGACCCTTGATCTTGAACTTTTGTGTGATTTTATGAAGGATTGATGGTTAAAAATTAGTGTTTTAGGCTTGGAAAATGGATTGAATGTGTGTGGGTAGATGAGAAATGAAGAAGTGAGTTAGAGAGGAGGGAGAGGGGGTGGCGCATAAAATGGAGAGGAGGTGAGGAGGGTTTTGTGTGCTAGGGTTTGTGAGTGAATGATGAGGCCAAAGTCTCTTTTTTTCCTTGTGAGGTGAATAGGGTATATATAGAAAGCAATTAGGTTTAAGGGTGGTTAGGTCATTGTGCACTAGTTGTGCTCTAGGATTTGATTTTAATTTTGAATCAAAGGCTAGGATTGAGGCTCACATGGATTGAGGACATTGAGAAAACACAAAATGAGAGAATAGAGAGGAGAAATTCGAAATAGCAAGGGAGGGGTCCTTGGTGACCAAGTTTTGCTAGTTGTCATCTTGTACTATTGTACTATTATATGACCATTCCATTATCCCTTCATTTTTTATTATTCTTCTTAGGATAATTGTACAAAAATACACCCAATTTAGGCCACATACTAGGAATCTTAGGAATATGCCATTTTATGTGATCACCATGACCAAAAATGTCATAAAAATCACATCTTGGAACTTTTTGTAGAATATTCCCTTTTGATCCTTTTTGAAATTTTGTGCACAATGTATGCATGCATGCGCATACATACATACATGACCAAAAATGTTTTGCCTCAAATAAATTTCTCTAAAATTGCACAATGATTCTTGATAAAAAAATTATCCTCTTTTGACAATGACCAAAATACCCTTTTGCCCTAAAAACCTTGTTTTTCAACAACAAATGCATTTCCACTCTAACAATGAATTTAAAAGCCCTAGAATGACTTTTAAAACCCAAAAATGCATGCACAATGCTCTTCACTCTTCAAAATAAAACCACACTTCTCAATTTATTTATTTTTGCGGAAAATTAGGGTTTTAAACCTAGGTGGACAAAATTAGGGTATGACAGTGGTCCAAGGCGGACATGATGGTTGCAAAGGTGATGCTAGGATATGGGTATCAGGTTGGAAAAGGCCTGGGAAAAGCTGCTCAAGGAATTGTAGCACCCGTCCTGCTGAAAGGGAATACTGAAAGGTTCGGTATTGGGTACATCCCAAGCCCTGCAGACCGAGAGAGGCTAGCAGCTGATAGAAGAGAGAAATGGTTGGCAAAGCTCAGAGGAAGGACCCCCAACAAGGGAGGGATGGTCGTCGGTGATCTTAGGAACAACTTCCGAAGTGTAGGCATGCTGGACCCTGACCAGGTCAATGTGATTGAAGAAGATTCAGGCTCGGGTGACGGTGCTATCGGCTTAGTGCGCCGTTGTGCTGCGAAAGAAAAGCTCCAGAACTGGGAGGCCCTAGATTTCCCTGTGATTTTCAATTTAAAGTAATTTTTCTTTGTAATGCAAAATTCCTCGGCTCTGCCCAAGGCCGTGGGATATTTCATTCGGGCGTGCATGTTTTCGTCAAACTTCATCAATGAATAAAATGTTATTTTGGAATTTTCAATAAAATTCTCTTTCTTCATCTCTCATTTGCGTGTCTTTTCTTTATTTTTATTCGCCATTCCATTTTAATGCAGATCGAATACAATTCTTGAAAGTAATAATGCCCATAACTCATACTGTGACTTTGATTACCCGGTTAACCAAACCGAGGAAGATGTTGAGGATGGTTGGGATACTCCTCCAGAAATTATGAGAATGGTAGAACAAGAAGAAAAGGTCATCAAGCCCCATGGGGAGCCCACAGAAATGGTTAATTTGGGTATTGAGGAAGATAGAAAAGAGATCAAGGTTGGTACCGCGATGGGGAATTGTGAACGTAAGAAGTTGATTCAGCTCCTGTTTGACTATGTTGACATTTTCGCATGGACTTACCAAGACATGCCGGGATTGAATACAGATATTGTTGAGCACAGATTGCCGGTAAAACCAGAATATCCTCCGGTAAAACAGAAATTGAGGCGAATGAGGCCAGAGATGTCCTTGAAAATCAGGGATGAGGTCAAGAAACAGTTTGACGCAGGGTTCTTAGCAGTGGCAAAATATCCTGAGTGGGTAGCCAACATCGTCCCGGTTCCCAAGAAAGACGGAAGGGTCCGGATGTGTGTCGATTACCGTGATTTGAACCGAGCAAGTCCTAAAGATGATTTCCCTCTACCTCACATCGATGTTCTGGTGGATAGCACAGCGCAACACTCAATGTTCTCCTTCATGGACGGATATTCAGGTTACAACCAGGTCAAGATGGCTCCAGAGGATATGGAGAAAACCACCTTCATAACCCTTTGGGGAACTTTCTGCTATAAGGTCATGCCTTTCGGATTGAAGAATGCCGGGGCAACTTATCAAAGAGCAATGGTGACTCTGTTCAACGACATGATGCATAAAGAGATTGAAGTTTATGTGGACGATATGATCGCCAAATCAAGGACCGATGAAGAGCATGTTGTTAACCTGCAGAAGCTTTTCGAGCGCCTCAGAAAGTACAAACTCAGGCTGAATCCCGCCAAGTGCACATTCGGAGTGAGGTCAGGAAAATTGTTGGGCTTCATTGTTAGCCAGAAGGGAATTGAGGTAGACCCGGACAAAGTGCGTGCTATCCTCGAGATGCCGGCGCCAAAAAACAGAGAAAGAAGTTCGTGGTTTTCTTGGAAGGCTGAATTACATTTCCCGATTCATCTTCCAATTGACCGCTACCTGCGAGCCGATTTTCAAACTGTTGTGCAAAAACCAAGAGTTGAAGTGGAATGATCAATGTCAAGAAGCCTTCGAGAAAATCAAGGTGTATCTTCAGAATCCGCCAGTCCTAATGCCACCTGTGTCCGGCAGGCCTCTTATTCTGTACCTTACAGTGTTGGACGATTCCATGGGTTGTGTACTGGGGCAACACGATGAGTCGGGGAAGAAAGAACATGCAATCTACTACCTGAGCAAGAAATTCACCGATTGCGAGACCAGGTATTCACCATTGGAGAAGACTTGTTGTGCCCTTGCCTGGGCAGCGCATCGATTGAGACAGTACATGTTGAGTCACACTACCTGGTTGGTGTCTAAGATGGATCCAATCAAGTACATATTTGAGAAACCTGCGCTCACAGGTAGAATTGCTCGTTGGCAAATGCTTTTATCAGAGTATGACCTCCAGCATGTCACCCAAAAGGCGGTTAAAGGCAGCACATTGGCAGAGTATCTGGCACATCAACCGGCTGAAGATTACCAGTCCATGCAATGTGAATTCCCAGATGAAGACATCATGGCATTGTTCGACGAAGGAAAATCCCAAGATGATGAAAGGTGGAGAGTACTATTTGATGGTGCCTCTAACATGTGGGGGCACGGGGTCGGAGCAGTGTTGATCTCCCCGGACAATCGTTTCATACCATTCACGGCAAGGCTGAGTTTCTACGTCACAAATAATATTGCAGAGTATGAGGCGTGCATCTTAGGCATACAAGCGGCCCTCGATTGGAAAGTCAAAAGGCTCGACGTGTCCGGGGATTCAGCTCTAGTTGTTCACCAAGTAAAAGGTGATTGGGAAGCAAGAAACCCTGATTTGATCCTTTACCGTGACTACATTCAAGAGCTAATCAAGCCCTTTGAAGAGATCACCTTCCGGCACATACCTCGCAATGAGAATCAACTGGCTGATGCCTTGGCCACTTTGTCTTCCATGTTCAACGTCAACTGTGACAAGAACTTGACGTGTGTCAGAGTCCAACACCGGGGTCTACCTGCTTATTACCATTGCATGGCAGTTGAAGAGGAATCAGGCAGTAAACCTTGGTACCATGACATCAAACAGTATATCACCAGCAGAGAATATCCCCCCGGCGCTTCAGAAAATGATAAGAGAACACTCAGGAGGCTGTCAATGGGTTTCTTCTTGAGTGGAGACGTCCTTTACAAGAGAAACCATGACTTGGTTCTCCTCAGATGTGTAACAAGGGAGGAATCAATAAAGATCATGCAAGATGTTCATGAGGGCTCATTTGGAATTCATTCCAGTGGGCACACAATGGCTAGAAAGATCCTGAGAACAGGTTACTATTGGCTGCAAATGGAATCTGACTGTTATAGCTTTGCAAGAAAGTGCCATAAAAGTCAAATTTATGCAGATCACATCCATGTACCACCAACCTCTCTGAATGTCCTGAGTGCACCTTGGCCTTTCTCAATGTGGGGCATGGACATCATTGGTCCTATTGAACCCAAAGCTTCAAATGGTCATCGTTTCATCCTGGTTGCTATCGACTACTTCACCAAGTGGGTAGAGGCTGCTTCTTATCCCAATGTAACAAGTTCAGTGATTGCTAAGTTCATCAAGAAAGATTTGGTTTGCCGCTACGGCCTTCCGAACAAAATCATCACAGACAACGGCAGTAATTTGAACAGCAAGGTGATGAGGGACTTATGCAAGGACTTCAAAATCCAACATCACAACTCTTCTCCCTACCGTCCGAAGATGAATGGGGCAGTTGAGGCAGCCAATAAGAATATTAAGAGGATAGTACAGAAAATGGTAGTAACTTACAAGGACTGGCATGAGATGCTCCCCTTCGCCTTGCATGGGTACAGAACCTCGGTGCGTACATCTACAAGGGCAACCCCTTACTCGTTGGTTTATGGGTCAGAAGCTGTTCTCCCCATTGAGGTTGAAATACCCTCGCTGCGGGTATTGATGGAGACCAAATTAGAAGAAGCAGAGTGGGTTCAGGCTCGTTTTGACCAATTGAATCTCATTGAAGAGAAGCGAGTAGCCGCCTTGTGCCATGGTCAGCTGTACCAACAGAGGATGATGAGGGCTTTTGACAAGAAAATCCGTCCTCGGGAATTCCAAGAAGGAGACCTCGTGCTCAAACAGATCTTGCCAATCCAGACGGATCCCCGTGGCAAATGGGCTCCCAAATACGAAGGACCTTATGTGGTGAAGAAGGCATCCTCCGGAGGGGCATTAATTCTTGCAAACATGGATGGAGATGAAATCCCAAACCCAGTGAACTCAGATGTGGTAAAGAAGTACTATGCCTAAAGAAATAGACAGAAAAAGAGAAAGATAAGCCAAGTAAGAATTAGCTCGCTAGGTTGAAAACCCGAAAGGGCGGCCTAGGCAAAATCAGAGCGACCCGGTGGATTGAAAACCCGCAAAGGGCGATCCAGGCAAAAATTAGGGTCAGAAAACTTGGGCATGAAAATAAACAAGGGCATACAGCACTCCCGAAGATTTGGATAAGGGGTTGATCAAATTCACAAGTATGAACGGTGGGCACCGTTACTTCAAAGATAGAATCACAGGATTTGTTCCTTTTTCTTGTATTTTATCAATTTAGAATAAAGATTACAATTGTACTTTCAACTGGCGTGACTTTCTGCACGACCAGTTTCCATATCAGCAAAAGTCCAGCTTTTCTTTCATATGTGTGCTTTTCGTGTCTTTACTTTCATTTATTCAGTTTCTTTCAAAATAATGATTTTATGATTGATGAAATTGAATTGCAAAACATGTGCATACATTCAGAGCATTACAGATTATTACGAAATCTTTGAAAATCACAAAAGGAAAAATGGTTTCCCAAAATGGGTAAAGTTGCAAAAAAAACAGTCACATGCACTGCCACCTTAAAAATAACAAGATCATTGCAAACCAGCGCGCAACCCTTGCGTTATCACCATCCTGGAACGGTCTTTGTGTCAAGTGCCACAAGTCCCGCGGATTGATTTAACCAGCAAAAAAAAAACATTTTCATATCATTCATCATTCCTATATCATCCATGTCGTCAAACAGTAGAGCATTATACTTTCATATTCGCATCCCAGAAGGGCGAAAGGATACAGAAGAAAAAGAAACAGAAGAAAAAGAAACAGAAGAAAAGAAAAAGGAAAATCAAACAGAAAAAACATCTCACCAAATCAATCATTGCATCCATCTGCATCCCAGCATCAAAAGCCTGCATTCCATGCATCATTCAAAGCTTCCCAATTTTCAAAAAGAAACTCAGTTACTTTGGACTCGTTAGTCCCCAAAATTTTCAAAAGGTCAGTTACTTTGGACCAATGGGTCCCCGAAATCTCATTTTCAGAAAATCATCATGGCACCGAGTTAGTGAACTCCATCAGCACAGAGTTAGTAAACTCCCACAGAGTTAGTGAACTCCTTCCACAGATCACAACGTCGCGTACGAGCGCGCGGCAGATCCTACAGACTTCGTTAAGTCCATCGGATTAATTGTGTCAACCCTAATTTTGTCCGCCTAGGTTTAAAACCCTAATTTTCCGCAAAAAATAAATAAATTGAGAAGTGTGGTTTTATTTTGAAGAGTGAAGAGCATTGTGCATGCATTTTTGGGTTTTAAAAGTCATTCTAGGGCTTTTAAATTCATTGTTAGAGTGGAAATGCATTTTTTGTTAAAAAACAAGGTTTTTAGGGCAAAAGGGTATTTTGGTCATTGTCAAAAATAAGATAATTTCTCATCAAGAATCATTGTGCAATTTTAGAGAAATTTATTTGAGGCAAAACATTTTTGGTCATGTATGTATGTATGCGCATGCATGCATACATTGTGCACAAAATTCAAATTCAAAAAAGGCATCAAAAAGGAATATTCTACAAAAATTTCAAGATGAGGTTTTTATGATATTTTTGGTCATGGTGATCTCATAAAATGGCATATTCCTCAAGATACCTTGTATGTGGCCTAAATTGGGTGTATTTTTGTACAATTATCCTAAGAAGAATAATCAAAAATGAAGGGATAATGGAATGGTCATATAATAGTACAATAGTATAAGATGACAACTTGCAAAACTTGGTCACCAAGGACCCCTCCCAATGTTTATGCGCCACCCCCTCTCTATTCTCTCATTTTGTGTTTTCTCAATGTCCTCAATCCATGTGAGCCTCAATCCTAGCCTTTGATTCAAAATTAAAATCAAATCCTAGAGCACAACTAGTGCACAATGACCTAACTACCCTTAAACCTAATTGCTTTCTATATATACCCTATTAACCTCACCTCACAAAAGAAAAAAAAAGCTTTTGGCCTCACCATTCACTCATAAACCCTAGCACACAACTCCCTCCTCACCTTCTCTCCATTTTATGCGCCACCCCCTCTCCCTTCTCTCTAACTCACTTCTTCATTTCTCATCTACCCACACACATTCAATCCATCTTCCAAGCCTAAACACTAATTTTCAACCATCAATCCTTCATAAAATCACACAAAAGTTCAAGATCAAGGGTCATTTTTTTGGAGATTGGAGACCAAGCTTGAAGATAAGTTGATTTGGTTGATTGTTTCTTCATCTATTGTGTTTATTTGGAGCTCATCTTAAGGTATGTGATTCCTAGACCCCTTCTCTTGTAAATCCTTGCATAAAGTCATCATTTCTTGCATATTTGTGAGATTTCCACTTCCAAAAATGTAGATCCTCTCTTTTAACTTCATTTTTATGCTTGTACATATGTTAATCTCATGAATCTTTGTTTTGATGCTTTGATTTTGGGGTTATATGCATGATTTTGTTGTTTTAAGTGAAATAAAATGTTATTTGCTTTGATAATGATTTCGCATGCTTCAAATAAATATGTGTTTTATGATTTTTGTTGGTTATCATGGTTGAATCTTGTGAATAAATGCATCTATGTTTTGGTTATGTCACTCGCTTGCTTGATTTGGTTGACTTGTTAGAATAAATTGATGATTGGCCATTAAACTTGCAAATATTCAAACCTATGTTGTTAATTGTGAAATTTGTGATTTGAGAAAAATGAATTTGGGTTTTTGGTTCATTTATGATCCACAAATGATCTTGGGTTATGCTAAGTTGGCAAGAGATAGGTTACTTCAACCTTGATGCCTATGCTTGTAAGCATTTAAAAATTCAATTCCCATTTGATGTGTTTGTGAAATGTGAGCAAAAAGGGGTCTATAAACAATTGAATTTGCGCACATGATTGGTCTCCAATGACCTTGATGCATCCTCAAGTTTAATCATGCTTTCTTTGCTCTTTGAGTTTATTGTAAATTGTTGTTTGAAGCTTGTGAAGTTTCGGCAAAGGATAGGTTCATTTAACCTTGATGCACATGCATTTTGCATATTCATGCATTCTTACCTATTCTTGCATCCTTGCCTACTCATGCATTCTTGAATTGAAGCTTGGTACTCCATGCTTGATATACTTGTTTATGTGCTTGTGGTGCATTAAAATGTTGAATTGGTGTTCACAATTTGCTTGTTTTGATTTCCACCAATTGTTACTCGTTAGTAACTCTCCAAAACTTCAAAACCATGTTGCATACAAATAACAACTTGTTACTCGTTAGTAACGTTCCAACTTCAAAACATTTTTTGCATTTACATAATCATTGATAAACAACTTCACTTCTTCTCAAAACAATTTCAAACTATTTTTCACAAATCAAACTTTGTTGAGGATAATGCGAAGCCTTTGCTTGCACGATTGTCAACAATGGGGTGCTAGTGGTGATCACTTGGAGTCTTTGCTCAATTGATTATCATGAACACTCATTTTTCAAAAGAACTCTCATTTCACAAATTAAAAACTTTGTTGAGGATAATGCGAAGCCTTTGCTTGCACGATTGTCAACAATGGGGTGCTAGTGGTGATCACTTGGAGTCTTTGCTCAATTGATTATCATGAACACTCATTTTTCAAAAGAACTCTCATTTCACAAATTAAAAACTTTGTTGAGGATAATGCGAAGCCTTTGCTTGCACGATCGTCAATAATGGGATGCTAGTGGTGATCACTCGAAACCTTTGTTGTTTGATCACTGTGAACATTCAATTTTCGCAATTAAACAACTAAAAAATAAAAACCTTTTCTCGACAACCGAGAACTACGTAAGCTTTGAATTCTCCATCGCACTGGGAGATACGTAGGAGCGGGTCACATTCCCGTCAAGCACGACAAATAAAAACCATTTTCTTTTCAAAAAAACAAACCCTTTTCCAAAACAAGGCAATTTCTAAAAACAAAACAATTTTCGAAAACAAGAACTACGTTGCTTTGATTCCCTCTCCGGGATACGTAGGCACGGTGCCCTCCCGTCAAGCGCAAAAGATTAAATTTTCCTTAAGTTTTTCCATAAAGTAAGGAGAGATAAAGAGAGATAAAAACAAAGCATTTCTTAAATCAACCTTTTAAATCATACGTCAAATCGAGGTTCCCTTTCAGTAGAAAGGATGTGTGGGGTGCTCGTACCTTCCCCATGCATAACCGACCCCCGAACTCAAATCTCGTGGTTCCAAGGACCATTGTCTTTTAAGAAAGGTTTTTTTCAATGTTTTACCTCTAAAAAAATATTGGTGGCGACTCCAATTCATGTTGTGCGAAGAGAAATCCCTCCAAAGGATTTTTCGGGGTGCAACAATATGCTACAACAATGGTTTAGGAGATACAATTTTATATAAAGTCTTTAGCAATTACAACGACAGTTATATCTTTTTGTCTTTCTTGATTTTTTCCACCTTCTTATATGTATATCATTCGAATCTCGTGATCAAAAAAAGTACATGATAAAAAAATGATCCAAATCTGATCATTAGGTGCTTCAAATATATATATATATATATATATATATATATATATAGACCATCTAATTACGACAGATGTTGCGAGGGATTTGCGAGAGATGTTTGCGACGGAGTTTGCGAGGGATTTTCGACGGAAGCATTTGCGAGGGAAAATTCCGTCGGAAATCGTTTGCGAGGAGCGTTTATGCGACGGATTTTTGTCCGTCAGAAATTCCGTTGGAAATGCCTATTACCGACGGATTTTCTAGCTTTTCCGACGGATATTTCCCTTCTTGTAGTGGAATTATTTTGTTATGATGAACTTAATTTATAATATCAACCATCCAATAAAGTAGTGCGGTAACGAACTTTAACTCAAGGCTTGAAAGATTTCAAAAGCATGGCTCCGCACTTGGGAAGTTGGAGTATTTCATTGTATTTTCTATTGAACATAATAAACTATCAAAGGTTTCAATTTTAGTTTCTTTTAGGTTTTTCCTTAATGTGAACCTCATGTGTTCTCCTGATATGTTGTCGACCTTACTCATTGCCAGCTAAACGATTGATTCATATGAATAATATAAATAAACAATGAATTAGACAAGTATACCAAAGTTATACCCATGTTACTCTAAATTTGATAATATAAGTAGGCTTAAATATCATTTACTCCCCTACAAATATCACCATAATCCATTTACCCCCTGCAAAAAAAAAATCTTAAAACAAACCTTGCAAATATTAAGTCTTTCTAGTTACACCCTGCCGTTAACATTCTGTTAAAAAAACTTACAGCAATGACATCGCTGCCACATGTCACCGTATTATTGGACCATTGAAGTGACTAAAACACACAAGAAAGGGGGGTTTGAGTTGTGTCCCCTTTTTAAATTAATCTTGATCCCTGAAAAACTTCTTCCAAAGTGTTTCTTAAAAAGAACTTTAGTTGAAAAGGTTAGTAATGATAGTTTCTTTATACTGAATTAAACCTTCTCTAATTACCAAAGATGATAAGCAATTATTCTATAAAAGACGTAAGTTGATGTGTTTTGGTTGAAGTTGATATGGTTTCCAGCAACCTTCTTAACATTCATTTAAGCTTCACATCAACCTTCTTCAAGCATAAACTTATGCTTCTACTTTTAACTTCTGGTCAAACCTTCTATTAACTTTTGGTCAACCTTCTGTTGACTTTTTAGTCAACCTTCTGTAGACTTGGTCAAAACTTCTGTTGACTTGGTTTAAGCGTCTCGTGTTTAACCTTCTGAAGGCTTTAACTACCTTTGAATAATACCAATTTGTTGAACCAAGGTAGAGCCTTATTTTACTATGTTAAGAAACCTGTTCTTATTACTTGACAAACATGTTAGATCACACTTCATTATTGACAAAACATGTTAGATCACACTTAATTTGTAGGATGTGAGTGTTGAACCTGTGACCCCTTGGTGGCACAGAACCCTCCTTACCACTGAGCCACGTAATTGGTTGTGAAACTTAAGCCAACAAATGATATATATAACACCTAATTCGATTAAAGAAACAAAAAAACGGATCTTCATCTTCCTCAACACCACCACTATAAACCCACAAAATTCAGGAACTCAAACTGAATCCACAAATCCATTTCGTAAACGAAAATTTGGAAAAACGAAAAAATGAATTAATCCCAACCTTCAATCAACAAAAACGAAAAAGCAAAATTATGCAGATCTGGAAACCCACCATTTTCATTTCTGATCCTTAACCACTAATTCAAGTTGTTAATAGTTATACAAGGTTGGAAAGTGTTCGGTACCTGGAAGTTGGATACCGCTGAGTCCGGGGTATACGTCGATGTGCTTCTTTGGATTTGAAGATGGACTTCGGTTGGATGAAGATCAGCCTCGGACGTTCCGAGGTAGCTTGCCTATGCACGTCGGGGGATGGTACCTGCAAACACTCTAATGCTTAAATCAGCAAGGAGTGAGAACGTACCTGGAAATGGAGGGGTGCACGTTTATTTATAGACGGAAGTACCGTACTTGAGGCATCGGATACGGGCGCATGGATCTTAACCGTTGGATGCAGGCGTTCAATGGAGGAGCGAGTATTGGGCCTTTTCAAGTGCGGAATTGGGCCAGACCAAAATTGTATGAGGCTTTGCCCCAGTCTGGAACAGTGGCCCCCATATCGAGGTCCGCTGAAGGATGAGGTCGGCCTCGGCTTGACTGGACCGTTGTTTTTGAAGAGGAAGTCATGATTGTTGTGCCACGTGTCAGCTTGTGAGTGGGGGAATAGAGATGTGACGTTTGGGGAACCGAGGCAGGACTGCCATAATTGCAATTCAATTCCCCATGTCAGAGTTTTGAAACGACGCATTGATTTGATGTGCCGGTTCAATTTCCGAGTCCCAGGAGTATATAAGCTTCTCAAGGGGTTTCATTTTATACTTTGCCATTTTTAGCGAGCTAGAACGTTTCTCGTCGCTAATAACCCCCACCTCTGTTTACTTCTCCGACCACCGCCTCGAGTTGAATCTTCTTTGCGTTTCTGGGATTTTCTTTAACCCGAGTTCATGCTCACATAATCGACCCATGTTCAAGCTGACATGCATCACATAATGGACCCTTTACATACTTCAGCTTGGGTAGACCTCTAACATGCTCATTCATACACAACTTAGATAAAAGTTCTATACTAGCATGTCCTAAACGTCGTCTATGCCACAAATTCACATCATCGACCAAGGAAGGCATGAATACAATATCATCACTCACATTGTCAAAATCAACATAATACACACTATTTTCTCGAAAGCCAGTATTATAAAGTTTGGAAGTCCTATGAGTAATAACACATTATCAACAGAAAAAAATACACATCAAAATCACTATCACATAATTGACTGACACTTAGCAAGTTAAATTTCACACCATCAACTAGTAAATCATTTTTAATTTTGATTGTGCTTTCCTTACCCACACAACCTTTACCTATTACTTGAGCAGATTTATTGTTGGCAAGCTTCACAGATCCACTGGCCTTGTTGCTTAACTTCAAGAATAGTGAGGCATCACCAGTTATATGCCTCGAGCACCCACTGTCAACCATCCACACATTTTTCTTCTTGGATGACTGACCAACCTGCAAAAGGAACATCAACAACTAGTACGAGGTACCCAAATTTGATTGGGTCCATGGGGGTTTCACAATCCACCTTGGTTTCTTACAAGCAGGTATAAGGGTACCAAGCTCACACAATCTACGAATAGGGCATCTCTGAGAGCTATGATTCCCTTTCTGACAATAAGTGCAAAAGAAAACAGTAGGTGTCTTACTTGAAGTGGCAGCTACAAAAATCATTTTCTTTTTCAAATCAGAGGAGGTGGAATTTCCTTCATACCCAATACCTCTCCTATCAACATATTCATGTTGGGAGTGAAGTAACTTGGTTAAGGTCTTTTCACCAACCTCAAACTTTTTTAAGGATTCTTTCAAATTTTCATTTTCAACCTTCACTTTTTCAAAATTTTGTTTAAGCTCAAGAAGCTCAAGGTTGAAAGGTTTAGTTTTATGTAGCTCATTCTACAACTTTGCTACCTCCTTCTCAAGAGTCTCAATTTGAGTGAGCATGCTTTTGTTTCACTTTGTCAAATCCTTAGCTTTTATCAAAAGAGTTTAATGTTCATTATAAAGAGCATCAAAAGCCTCACTCAAATCTTGACTACTACACGCATCATCAAATAAGTCATCATGTTCAAGTGAATCCGAAAACTATGGTTAGAAGGGATTACCTTAGGGGTGTCATTTTCCATAAGACAAACAACCTTGGCAGCCTTCTCTTCTTCATCTGTTTCACTATCAGTGTCAACATTGTCCTATGTAGCCTTCATGGCTTTCTTCTGGGGGTACTTGGACTTTAGCTTTGGACAATTCGCCTTGAGATGACCCGATTTGTTGCATTCAAAACATTTTGGTTGATCATCTCTTTTCTCATAACTATTTCCTTTTTTGTACCCGGATATCTTTGAATAGTCACTCTTCCCAAGCTTGTTGAATCTCATGAATTTTTTAAATTTCTTTGCAAACATAGCCGTGTCTTCATCATCGAATTCTTCATCAGACTCAACCTCTTCCTTTGCCATCTTAGGAGACTTGGTAGCAGCAAGAGCAAGAGACTTCCGTTCTTTGACCGCTACTTTTTCTTGAGTCTTCTTAGCGACCAACACTGTGACACCCGCAACCCCGTTTGGAAAACGTGACGTAAATACAAGGATTAATAGAAAATACGTCTTTATAAAAACTTTGAGTCAAATGAAATAACAAGTATCACCAATAAATGCGGAAACAGAAATAAACCAAATATCGAAAGTAAAGTAAAATCCCATGGAACCCCTATGTCACATGTCTCAGAGCTTTTACCAATTATTACAACCTTTTAAAAACAATTAACAATACAACTAGCAGCTAATAATCTTCATCAGCACGAACTACTTCTCGGCGTCCACGTCGATAGGCTCATCACCAACTGCTAGCTCATCACCTAAACGTGTACAATGGCACACGAGTAGCCACAAAGAAGAGTGAGGAAATCACACAACATAGGAAACAATCAACGGTAGGGGATACAACATACATAACACGCATATATACAAACAATCATCAACTAATCGTCAGCTAATCCTCCATGTCGCGACGTCACGTACGGTCCTAGGACTACAAGCAACAACAACAACAACAACTATAGGACCAGGATACCTTGCCTGAACGGGATACCTTGCCCGATAACGCCCTATAGGGAACAACATCAATAGGACCGAGATACCTTGCCCGAACGGGGTACCTTGCCCGATAACGCCCTACGAAGAACAATAGCAAGAGGACTGAGAGGACCGGGAAACCTTGCCCGATAATGCCCCACAAGAACAACAGGAACGAGTCACTCGAACGGGATACCTTGCCCGATAATGCCCTGAAGAACACCCAAAAGAGGACTATTAGGACCGAGATACCTTGCCCGATAATGCCCTACTAACAACAACAGCAACGACGACGACAACAACAATGACAACGACGACAGCTATCATCATCACCATTATTCTTTGAGGTACAACTCGCCCATACTGCGACGAGTCCTTGCCGATACTGCGACAAGGTTCCTCCTAGAACTTTTACAAAGGTACGGCTCGCCTATACTGCAGCGAGTCCTTGCCCATGCTGCGACAAGGTTCCTTAAGCATCATCATCATCAACTTCCCTCAGAACTCCTAAGTCCGAGGGTGTCATCATCAACAAAGGATCACATGTTCATTAATCATCATCCCGGGTATCACCATACAACTAGGGGTCAATATAATCATCATCTCTGGTCATATCTATTACCCAAGTCCCCGCTAATTCTTTATAATAATGCCATCCTTATATTCATATGTAGTCGTTTTGATCCAATGCCTCAAATCCTAAATGACTCTTATTGTCTCAATCATCGCTCACGGTCAAGGTTACCTGAACTAAATTAGGAAGGGTCAAACATCTTGCAAAACATCCCCACAATAGTTGTAATCCATTATCAACTTAGTCTTATCCAACTAATAGGCTTCAAATGGTCTCTTAGGTAATACTTCATTATCCTAATTTGTTAACGGTCCTTTCTAATCTATGAACACGCCTCTAAAACAACTCCTTGGTAATATTAACTACTCTAATTGATTAACATCTCACACCTAGTAGATTAGCACAAGTCCAGAACGTCTATTAGGTGATTTCCACGGCTCTAGTCAATAAACAACATCAACGTAATAAATTAACATCTTCATCTTTGTCTAGAAAGCATTCTAAGAAGTTCTTAATTCTAATTAAACCACTAAAATTATTAGGAACTTCAATATTGTCAACCCAATGTTCTATGCTAAAGTTTGACATTGTTACTTAACTTAAAGATGGTCGTAACTATGAGTACATCATCAATCTTCAACTCATGGGCTATATAACCATATCATTTAATCATTAGCTTATTCAAAGGTCCAATAAGGTCTACTACTCTAAATTTCACCAATTATAACTACCCAATTACAACAACACTAACAACCATATCTCCTCTAAAGAGTTTAGCCTTTAAGCCTCAACAACGAGACTCAACCCAATCCAATTGGTCTCTTATCATCATCAACAACAATTATAACAACAATAGCGAAAACAACATCAACAACAACATATAAGCATAATATGCTCAAAACCAGACAAATCATCAACATCAACATATCATAATAGTCCTTGCTCCTACAAGGACATAACCAAATCATGAAATAAAATTCCATTGCTCATATAATGGTTTACACACAAATATAATGCCAGCGTTAGACATAGGGATCATGGGACATCCCAGTTATGTCAATTGCATCCTAAACTACCATGTTCCCTAGTTATCATCCCTCTCTTCTTACCTCTAGTCCAAGCGATCACGAACGATGGTCCAAAGCGAAAACAGAAACTCATGTCCTCCAAACAGAATTATATCACTCTTATGATAGCTCCTTGATGATTCGGGAGGTCAGGAACAACAAAAGACAAGGGTAAAATATTAAATATTAAATATTTGACCGTAGGGACTAAAAGGGCCAAAAAGCTAAGGCTCAGGGAATTACACGAAATTATGATCTGAAAGGCTGAAAAATAATTTTTATAGCATTGAGGACGTCGCTACGAGCGTGTAGCTTCAAACGGCACGTGATTCTGACGTCAGTAGAAAAAGATATGTCAAAAACACGTTCTTACGGTTTATAAAACTAAAAGAAATGACTTGAATATGAAGAACATGTACTTACCCCGAATTTAGACTTAAAAACAGTAAAGGAGAAGATCTTTAAATGATTTGAATGTCCATCGAGATCAAAGGAATGAATGAACTGTGAATCTTTGCGGTGCTCAACTGTAATGAAGAACGGCGAAGATTGACGAGTAACGAGACTCATTTTTGAAACGTCTCAGTTTGGAAATCTGATTAGATAGAATGAAAATATTATTTTTGGTGAGTCCAAAGGTAGTCTCGGTTTTTCAAGATGATATGCGGTGTGACCTGAATTGAGACCGGAAGATGCAATCACGGGTAAAATAGGTGTTTTTTCAAATTCAGCAAAATAATAAAAGAAATACCTTTTCCTCAAGGATTTGATGAGGGGAATCCAACGGCGATGTCCGTTTTTCCAAACGATGATCGTTGTGGCCAGAATCAGCGATATACAGTGTCAAATACGGTACAATTTCTGTCTCTGATGACCAAAATAACGCCATAAACGGATTCAGAACGTGATTTTATATATGAATATGAAGTTTGGTAATTTTTGGTGATCAAACGAGAGAGAACAGGGACCGGACAGAAGATGAACAGTATTTGGAAGGAGCTCCTTAACTGTTGGCTGCGGCTCACAGTAGGGTTCACGGAAGGAACAGTAGCGCGGGACATTAAGAGATGCAAGGGGGTGTTCAAAGTAAAATCGGAGGTGTAATCAGCAACTTCATTAAAAAGGGAATTGAATCACTACAAAAGCCCAACTTGTTTCTAATTATATTCTAAAGCCCAAATTTCTTTATAACATCTACTTTCACACATTTCTTTAACTCAAAATATTTTCACTAAAAAATAATAATAATAATAATAACAATAACAATAATAATAATAGTAATAATAATAATAATAATATAGCATTACTATTATCTAAAAATATTAGTAAATATCAATACAACATACTTTAATATTAAATCACGTAAAATATATTATTACTATGGAAAAAGACACACGATATGTATATATATCACATAAATATTATTATGCTCACACATAAACTAAAATGCACTACTAAGAAATTTGCGGTGTTACAAACACCACCTCAAATGCGAGAAGTGACCCAATCAAGTCTTCTTGAGTTAAAGTGCCAATATCTTTGGTTTTAGTGATAGCACAAGTCTTGGGAAAGAACTCACTAGTCAAGGATGCAAGAATCTTCCCTTTTAAATCCTTTGTTGAATACTTCTTCCCAAGTGCTCTCAAGTTATTCACTATCAGGTTCAATCTTTGGTGCATAGCTGCAACAGATTCACCTTCCTTCATCTTGAAAGCTTCATACTCAGAAGTGAGAACTCTAATCTTTGTGTTCTTCACTTGGCTCGTACCAACATGTGTTGCTTCCAAACAGTCCCAAATTTCTTTGGCGGTCTGACATCCTTTCACCCTTCCATACTCTTCTTCTTCACATAGAGATAGGTGAAGAATATTCATTGCTTTGGCATTGAGAGATATTTTTTCTAGCTCAGGCTTTCTCAGCTCACTCAAGTCAATGGCATAAATATCTTCAATAGGTACTTCCTCAGCTGTACCAGTGGCTTGAGATTTGGTAGTATCTCCCTCAGCAGCAACACTAGGTTTAGTAATCTTGATTCTCATAGGCGTGAGTGGTTGATCAATGCATTTTAATGCACTCTTTAAAGCTTTGCATTTGGTGTTTTTAATTGTGTTTGGTTCCTAATATTTAAGCCTTAGCACGTTTCTAGACTTTGGGTCTTAATTGAGCGTTATAGCAAATTCTTGATTAATTCCTGTTTTTATTGCATATTGACCCCTGTCTACTTTGCAGACCATAACTTTGGCTGTGATTATCCGATTGAGGCGTGCGAGCATGCATTGGAAAGCTAAGGAACAGAGGTACAATTCTTATGTTGAGCTCGAAACCCAGTTCTGAAGTATTGAATATCTAAACTGCGAAATACCGAAGCAATTTAGTCAATTACGGGTTTATGGGCCAATTTACTATTTTTATCGGGCTTTTATCCAAGAACCCAGTTAGTGGAGGTTTTCATTTTGTCCTAGTTAAATACACTATTCAGAGCCTGTTTGGCTCTGTTACGCGTTATTATACAATTTTGAGGATTTGGTAGCGTAACCTCCATGGAAGCTTAAAGCCCTAGATCAATCTATTGGTGAAGGGTGTTGCTGTAAGGATTTTGAGGTTCGGTGCTTAATGTTTATTTCGTTTTTATGGTTTTAATTCTTTCTCTGTCAATTTCATCTCTGTAATTCTTGTTGTAAATTCGGTTTTTGTTTTGCTTAATTACTCAAATTCTGTGATTTGCTTATGTGACTCGTTTTATGATTCAGTTTTGCTTAATAACTTAATCATGATTCTGTTTTGCAACTTTAATTATTCAAACTATTTTATCGCTTTTTTAATCTAGTTTGGATGGGAATTGATAGAGTCTATGACGCTTGTTTATAGGATTGATAGAATTCAGTTATGATGTTAATTGTGTTACTGGCTTGTTCACTATCACGATTGATTGAACACACTGTTTTGACGCTTGCTTTAAAAAGTGTGGATTCGTATAAAATGACTGGCGCTTGTTCACTTAGTTTATGATCAATCAAGAATTATCAAACCTTGCATGAATCTTAATTTTAGAACCGATGAGATATCCAAGAAGCACACTTGAAACCAATGGATTGATTGTTTATCTTTAATTGATTTTCTTCGTTACTCATCAAACTCTTTTCCAAATCAAACCCCCCTTTTATTGTTTATTTAGGTTCTTGATTTTGGTAATTTCATTATTTAGAGGTCCTCGAGAGACGACCAAGGTTACTTACTTTGTACTATATTATCTATCTTTATAAATATTTTGACCCGCGTACGACCGCGTGATCAGTGGTCCATCAACAATGATCCTCCATAAAGTGAAATCTATAGCCTGCACATGACATTTCATTCGACTACTCCAATATTCATAGTTAGTCCCATCGAACAGGGGTGGCCTATTGAAGGACATCCCCTATTTCATAAATGAACCCATAATCAAAAATTGCGAGATGTTAAGCTCTATATGCAATTTCTAGCTCTGATACCAATTGTTGGACTATATGATAACCTTAGAGGGGGGGGGGGGGGGGGGGGGGGGGTGAATAAGGTTATGAATAAGGTTATATGCTAATAATGAAATCTTTTTAGTTTCCGAAAATTAACGATGCTAGTTTAAATCGAATGCGGAAAAAGGGATTCAAACTATATGCAACTACTTATGCAAGCTATAACAATGGCAGAAACAATTATAGTGATAATCAAATCTACGTGCGATAATATCAAATGCAACGACAGTTAATAATTATAAAAGAAAACGCAAAGTAAAGATAAGGGAAAGAAGTACACTGTGATTTTTACGAGATTCGGGATAAAAGCCCTACGTCATCGGCCTCTGGCTTTCCAACCTTCGAACTTGATAATAACCACTATATGAGAAGAAACTTCTTCAAAGTCTTACAAGCAAGCAACTTCGCTATAGCTACCACACCAATCTCAATTTTTCCCAAATTGGGAACCCAAGCTCCCCGCTAAGGATTTCGCTACAATTCAATCTCCCCGATTGAATTACCCATGGAAACTTCCCAGGATTTCACAACAACCAAGTATAGATGATTACAAATGGAAAATAGGATCCAATCACTCAAGAAATATAACAATGATGTAGTTGAGAGAAATGAGAGATTTTGAACCCTAGATGAAGAACGTGAAGAAAATGTGTGACGGTGAGTGTTTGCGATCTTTTCTTTTTGAGTTGCGGGTTGTTTGTTTTCATCGTGAAAACCCTAAGTCCTATTTATAGGGAATGCAAAAATATGACCATTGAAACACTTTTTAACACAATTGTGATAAGTGAAGAATCGATTGATTGCTTGAAATAAATAGGAGAGAAATCGATTTCTTGCTTATAGAAATAAGTGAGGAATCGATTTCTAGCTTTAATGAAATAAGAGAGAAATCGATTGCTAGCTTCAAAAACAAGTTGTGCTTCCAAAAAAAAGTAATAAATTCATTTCTTTCTTTAAAGGGATATGAGAGAAATCGATTTTTGGCTTCCAAAACAAGTCAAAAAATTGATTCCTTGCGTAAGAGAAAGCAAGTCATAAATCGATTGTTTTCTTTCCAAAACAAGTTTTTTTAAAACCAAGTCATGAATCGATTGTTTTCTTTCAACTATAAGGTCATAAATCGATTTCCATACTTTAAAAACAAGCTCAAAATCGATTTCCATTCTTCAAATACACAAAGTCATCAATTGATTGTTTTCTTTCCAAAACAAATTCTTTCAAAACCAATTAAGGGGAAATCGATTTCTTGCTTCAAAGGGAAGAGAGAAATCGATTCTTGGCTTAAAAGGGAAGAGGGAAATCGATTCATTGCTTTAAAAAGCAAAGGGGAAATCGATTTTTGGCATTAGAAACAAGAGGATATCGATTTCTAGCTTAATGTACCAAATCAAGAATCGATTCTTTACTTCAAAAACAAATTCTTTTACTAACTCATGAATCTATTTTCTTTAAAAAACAACAAATCATTATTTGTGCCTAACCTATTTTACCAAGCCTAGCTCAATTCCATTTTAAAAGATCATCTCTCAGCGTGTCCTACGCAAAGCAATATAACACATAAGTCTTGAACGCTTGAGAGGTTTCTCCTTTGAGCTTCTACACTTTAAGATACCATGTCAAGCGCTTTGGTTCATTGCCCTGTGCTTTGGTTCTGCCCTGTGCTTTGGTTCATGACCTGTGTGGTTCAACTATAACCGTTAGTAAACAGATTGTAATTTGTTATCATATAAAACAAAGAGTGTTTGACCTTGGTTCAACACCATGGTCTTCTTTTGCTTTGTAAAATTTCAGTTGTACGAACATTTTATTTTACTTAAGTAAATACAATTTTGTTCATTATACTTATTACGAATGAGTAGATTCTCGTATGGCGAGATGTGAGCGAGAGTTGGCCGAGACCGAGGTAAATGAAATTAAAATGTCTTACCTCGTACCCTTCACGTGTCTTTACTCCAAAGCCACTGTGGGCTTCTTCCTTGGTCTCTGATGGAGCATAGAGCTTGGGGATCAGAGAAGTCTTTCGGTCGAAGTCGTTGTGGAATTCTGTCTTTGGTCTCTAATGGAGCAATTAGCTCGCAGATTAGAGAAGTTTTCGGTCTCTTATGGAGCGTTGAGCTCGGGGATCAGAGAAGTCTTCGGCCTCTGATGGTACCTAGTACCATTGATCATTAACTCCTACGGTTCGTGCAAATAACATGGAGACTCATATTGCACCTGGTACCATTGATCATTAACTCCTACGGTTCCCACCACCGGTTTATTCAGATCGACCTCGACACAGATTCTTGCAAATCGCCCCTTCTCCACACGTAACGTGTGTAGGTCCACCTTGACCGGACAACCAATTGCTGACGCCAGAGCCCATAGAAAACTTTCATCATAATAGACTAGGTTCAGAGAAGGAATCCTAACCCATACATACCATTGTTCAATCAGTGGTGGCCTTTGCCGTATTGAAGTCTGGTGTCCATTCCCTTACCGTCAACTAGTGGTCAAACATCATCCATGGCCCTCCATTAATCACCTTGCTTTTATCCTCTTCAGTATCAAACTTGATCATGTAATAACCATTTCCCACGTCCATCAAATCGAAACCTCCACATAGTTTCCAAGTTGCTTCTAGTTTTGACTTCATCAAATTGAAACAAAGAGTTTTGCCCAAGAGTTTTACAAGAAGCGCTCCCTTCCATGGTGCACTCAAATCCTGTATCACTTTCTTCTCCACTCGAAGCATATGCATCAGTCTATTACCCTTGATCAATTCAATCTTAATCAGTTGAGAAGCTAGAAGATCCACCTTCTCTTTTGCCATTATTGGAGCTTGGGACCCCAAGACCTTATCACGAAAGGAAACCTGATGCACAGTATGTTTCCCTTTATCCATTGGATCTGCAGTACCTCCACGATCAGGATGGCCGGTGTCTCCGGCGGCTGATGCACGGCGCTGAACGTGAATGACATAGAGACCTTAGGGAAGAAACCCTAGTGGCGCTAAAAGTAGAAAAAAATTTAACGAGTTCGTGTGTCTGGTCTTTTTATTGAAGTGTCTTTATTATTGTTTGTAACATGTGAGTGCTATTATTATTGATTAATAGAGGCATAATCTTTGGAAGTTCAATGGTATACTATTCCTTCATATGCCCTGATATTATCTAATTTTTCAATTACTTTACTTCCTTTTCAAAGCAGATTGATTTAAGTCAATTTTATTTCTCTCCCTCTAACTATAAAAGCAGATTGGTTAATGGCTTTATGACTCAAAATGGCCAAACTTGAGCCCCTTAAATGTTAATAGATTGGTTAACGTAGCATCTCATTTGGTTGCATTAACTACAATTCTAGTGGGGCTGGTCTCTATTTATTGCGTATACTTGGCACATCTATTTTTGGCAACAAAAGCTGGCCTAAAAAAGATTCTGAAATTCTCTCTTGAGTTTGGATCCTCACAAGTACTTGTGAGACAATTTCGAAGAGAGAGTGACACAAACAAAAAATATTATTTTATTTATTGCATTATTTATTTTTTTGAGTATGGATTCTTCCTTTTTATTCTTTTCAAAATGCTTTTTAGAATTCAAATATTTTTAAAACCCTTTGTAATTATTTACCAAACGAGAGTAATTTAAAGTTGCTAGATCAAGAGAGTTCTATCTCAAAGGAAATATGTGATGACCTAATTATCCATTCAACCTCACGCAACACTAACCACCTAGCCCACATTGCTAGGATGTTTAACTTACTAAAGATAATTAGTCAGCTAAAAAAGAGGTCAAAGCTATAAACTAGAATAAAAAATTTCTTCAAATCAAAATATGGGTAAATGTTTGATGGTGACTTACAAACTGGAATAAAAGTCTTCAAATCAAAATAGGGATTAATGTTTTATGGTGATCTCGACTCTAAGGTGTAGAACACCATTAATGAAGTAAAGACAATCGTAAGCCATGAATAAAGTCCATGGAATCCTAAACACATTTCTATATCCAACAGCCTTCCCACCCGTGAATGTGTAATTGTCTTTACAGATGCAAATAAACTCCTCGGTTGGTTTTGACCTCGCAGCAAATTCGTAGTCACAGTTTATTGAGGTTTCTACTTGTTGAATTCCCAAAAATAGCCCAAAGCAATGGAAAGAGTTCTCTCTATCCATGTCACAACATGCGTAGAAATAAAACCCATGTCCACCCAATTTGAATGCCTGAGAATAAAGGTTGCCTGATGGGAACAAATTGGCACACTCCTCCCGCTTTATGTCCATGTACACCATACACCGTTGCCTTGGAAGTTCATAGTTTACCACTTTAACTAAGCGGTATTTGTATGCCCTCTTCATGAAAGGACCACTTGAGGAAGCAGACATTTCTGCTGATAGTGACCCCTTGAAAGACAGTGCCTCAAGTACAAGCTTGGATGCAACATCATGGTCAAAATCTTTACAGGTTAAGACCTTTTTAAGCTTACGGAGGCTAAGGTAAGGGAAGCGAATTAATGGAACAAGTCGTGCACCAAGGACTTGCTGCCTTTCTTCTAGATTTTTGTAATGTTTTCTAGCCCACTTCAAAACAAAGTCATATACAACATTTTCTGATTCAACTTGGATTTCATCATTGGCTAGTATTGCCTCTACACCAGCTAGAGGTAAGTTCATAAACTCTTCCTCAAACCTGGTCATATACAAGATTTATTATTTGTAGCATTCAAAAGGAAAAATGACATCGAGATGAAGTAAATGAAGAATGGCAACATAAGAAACAGTTAAGAGAATGGAGAACTAGAATCAATCATGCCAAGGAAGCTAAATGGCCCTCCCCCTTTCCTTCATATTCATTGTAAGGGTCGGGCACCCATTGTGCTCCCTTAAATGAAATTTGCTTATCTAAAAAAAAAATCATGCCAAGGAAGCTAAAAAAGATGTATTCAAGAAATCTTTTGGTAAAGAATCCAACAATAGGAAAAACTATCAAAAACGTTTATAAATATGAAGTTGGTTAATCAAGAGTAACAGACAATGAGACATCAATCAAGAGCATAATATTGTCTACAAGAGTTCCAACCACTAGACACAATACATATACAAACAATCAGTATTGAATGTAAGAGTTTGTATTGGTAGAAGAGAAATATAAAGAACCTCTTACTAGAAGATACAAATGGAAGTACTAAATAACAAATGATAAAAAGCAAACCATTGATTGTTGATATCCTTGTATAGGACAACAATATATTTCTTTGTTGCATCGATCAATGGTTGGTATGCATCAATAGAAGGTAATTTCAGGTAATGCAATGCAGAATCAGGTGTGATCATGGCCATATTCCGCAACAGCTGGCTACAGTATATCATGCAAGAAGCAACTTCAAATTTTTTTGCAGCCATCAACACCTCAAACAAACCAACTTTTGTCTTAACGCTCAAGGTATTACTGTACATAAATTTCAGTAGCTCCATGAAAGAAGTTTCTTCTGTAACATGAAAAAAAAATTAACACTTTTTGGTGACTGTTTGATGGAAAACTAAAATGATAAGGCAAAAACTATATAAATACATGTCCATACCAGCAGCATCAATTTTGAGTGTGACACATCTCAGCTCTGATTCCCCCGTCAAATTCGAGAAAAGCTGCAAAAAAACGTAAATAAAGACTATTTATAAACAAACATAATTTTGTCACTACACAATGTATTCTAGAAAATAAAGACTATGTGTTCATCTACCTTGTCAAAAAATGGACTTTGATGAGCCAAAATACGAGAACAAATATGTAGTGGTTTAACAACAACAACTCCAGCTGCAGAGTAATCCAAGATCAGGTCTAAACAATTGCTATTTACAGCTTAATCGACTACATACATTAACGGTATCAAAAGTATTCATAAACAATAATTGATAACTTGACACCATGGTTTCAAAATGTGGTCTGCAATGTGCATTGCGGCCACAATATTGTTGTTGCGGTGGCTATCGCATCGGCATCGCACTGCAATTGCGGAGTGATTTGTATTCACCTAAAACTACCATTGCAACGACCTACAACAGGTATCACATTGATCACAACCGCAGCAACTGCATCCACAGTCACAACCGCAACGACAACCGCATACGCAGCCACAACCGCAATTTAAAACCCTGCTTAACACTAAGCAAATATTCATCAATAATAGAACACAGTTTCTCACTGTAAATCCGTGACTTTCAATCTTCTAAATATGCAAAACATTTATCAAAAAATTACAGTACATTCCTCAAAGTCGTATTTACAATAGTCATCAATCTAATCCAATGATTGAAAACATAGACAATTTGTATTTCCCCTTTTCCCCTCCAAAGCCACTATTTTTAAGTTAGTTTTTTTTCCTTTCTAAAAACTGGTTACAAAGCAAAATCAACATCACAACCACAATCGAAGAAGCTATAAACCCTAAAATCAAAACAATGAAAGAAAAAACTAGTTCAACTTCTCCACCAAAAATAGAATAAATTAAACAGAGAGAGGGAGGGAAAAATGCCGTTTTCATTGTCGATGTTGGTGGAGCCTTCAGAATGAGCGATGAGTTCTATCTGGAGAAACACGTCTGGGAATTTTCTATCATCGATAGGAAACTCGAAATCGGAATGAGCCAATACGGACTCCATTCTCTTTACAAAATTCAAAAGGTTAGTTAGAAGAAGAATGCTAAATCTTATGAAAGAATTTTTATGTGCCAAATGAATGAACGAAACTACACGTGTACGCATATCCTTGTATAATGACAAAAATACATAAGGTAAAAATAGCCAATTTGACCCTCAATTCTCGCTGTCAATTTGGTCTCTCCTTCGAACAAAAATGTAAAAAGTCTCCCAATATATATTATGTCCTTCACGTTAGTCCTCCACATTAATCGGCATTGTTAATTTCGTCAAATTTGCTGATGTGCCACGTTTAGTGCCACAACGGTTGTCATGTAGTGAATGACCAAATTGATAGTAAAAAACATGTTTCAGATATTTCTTTTTTTAATAAATAACAAAATAAACAAAACAAAGTCTCCTTCCACCTTCCTCTTCCTCTCCTCCTTCACGGTAACTGTCGCACCTTCCACCACATCCCATTCATCTTCCGCCTTCGACCACAACCCATCCACCTTCCGATTACTATCTAGGAACTTATTCTCGGTCTTAACATCTCGATGAACAATCCTCTTCAAATAGAGATAGCTAAGACCGCATATTGGTGAAAACAAACATTCTATAAATTAGTAAAACAAAAATTCCAACTTTTAATTTCGAGGGAATCTTAAGATTTGAAGTACCCATTGAAGCTCCAACAAACTGTTACATAAGTAAATACAAAAATGTTATTTTTGACTATTCTGGTGTATTGCTGCTAATTTCAGATCTCTGCAATACTCCTCTGAGAAGAACAATCATCGGCACAATCAAATCATTTTTTTTTGGGTGAGAATCAAATCGTTATATTCACATACACATCAATAAAAATATCACCTTTCAACAATTTTAACTCTTAATTCTTAGCTGGGTCATCAAAAAATCTCAACTTGGGTATCCATTTCTTAAAGTTGAGCTCTTAATTCATAGCGTGTATATTTTGTGTTTTTTGTTGTTGTTTTTGTTCACCGAGTTGAGTGAAGTTTTTTCGTTTGTTTTTAGCTTTTTGTGTATCTAATGGTGACCGATAGAAAGGTGATTACGGTGAAGATTTGAGGAGACAACAAGAAGTAAGTGAAAGAAAGGGTGTCAATGCCACCTACCGTTGAAAGATCGTTGACGGTGATGGTGGTGGAAATGGTGAAAGGTCACTTTTTTCTGCTGCTGTGAGGAAGAGAGCTAGGTTTTTCATTTTAGTCCCCCCCAATTTAATTCCCCCAAACATTGCCACACGAGCATATCAACGTGTCACTAAACGTGCCACATCAATCATTTGACAGAGTTAACGATACTCATTAACGTGAAAGACAGAGTACACATTGGGGGACTTTTTGCATTTTTGCTTGAATGAGGGACCAAATTGACATCGAGATACATATATAATGACATTTTGGAAGTTTTTATAAAAACATGAAGGCAATTATTTTTGGATAAAGATAAAAATAGTTGACAACATTTTTGAAATTTTGATCAAAACATGAGGCAATTATTCTAGATAAAGACTAATAGCTGATCGAAAATATAGTTTTGTCCCTGTCAGAAAAAGTAAATGAAGACTATTTTCAAAAAAACAGTTTTCAAAAATGGACTTTGATGAGCCAAAATACGAGAACAAACAATGTAGTGGTTTAACAACAGCAACCGTAGCTGCAGAGTAATCCAAACTCAGCAATCTAATAAACCAGGGAATCAATGAGTGCTAGTATAAATGGGGCATAAATGAGTACTAGTAATTCTCCCTCAATTTCTTTTAAGAAATTGAATTTCTTTTAAGAAATCGAGAGACCTGACTAATATGCAAAAAGAAAAGAATACACACATTTAAGATAGGGCTGCTATGGAATCTAGATCCGGTGTAGTTGGACACTAGATATATTGAATGGCATGAATGCACAAAATTGCCTTATGATTATGAAACGGTACCTCTCTACCCCAATACAAGAAAAATCAAAACACTTATTCTTAAATATGCGATTAGTTTTTTGTTTTTTATAAGCAGTAAACTTTGGTAATTCTTTGTATTTACTATAAATTAAATAATTATGTTTTATATTTGTTTCAAATTGTATATTGTAAACAAGCTATTTAATTGAGTAAGGTTCAACCAAAGAAGAATTCGATGATAGGATGAACATGACGCAAGATAATTGGGAGCATCCCTAATATTAAGGAGAGTGGATAATGCACGTAATAGAATGTTGGAAACACTACGTGGACAGAGGTTTATTACTCTTTTGGACTTAAATAATTTTGAGTTCTCTTATAAGAATGAGTTTAAATAAGATTTATTGAATCAATTATGATTAAGAAGGATTAATT
Organism: Astragalus glycyphyllos; assembly: GCA_963573325.1. Lineage (NCBI taxonomy): Eukaryota > Viridiplantae > Streptophyta > Magnoliopsida > Fabales > Fabaceae > Astragalus > Astragalus glycyphyllos. The sequence continues at coordinate 24,382,223 of OY754308.1, forward strand.
CAGAATCAAAGTCATTTAGCACGTTGATACCCCTTTGTGTGCTTTTATGTGTGTGTTCTATTGCTCCAGCAATAGGTACCACAACAATGCATTCCTGCGTCAGATGAGAGAGAAAGCTGAAGGGATATTTGCAGCGCATGACACCTATCAGAATAGGGCGAGCGCAGACCTGTGGGGACCGACGCTTATAAAACAGAATGTTCCACCTTTTAGTTGGACACAAAGTACTTTTGGGCTCACTAATGGACAAAGGGCGCATCTCTTTTAGGATTTTTCTTGCATCATGTACCCTAGCACTATATAAGGCGGCCTTTCCCTCTTCATTTGACATGCTAGTACGCCAAAAATTAGCTATAATAGCGCTTTTTTAGGCTTAAAATAGCGTTATTAATCTTCTTTTTTTTGGTAATTTAGCGCTATTAATCTTACTGCTATTGTAGATATTAGTTTTATATAGCGCTTAAAAAGTGCTATAATATGTGACTTTTTGACACCGCTTTCCTAAGGAAGTGCTATGAAAGAGCAGTTCTGCGCTGTTCAAGTTCAATAGTTCTGCTATTTATAACAGCGCTTTCTAAAACAAGCGCTATAATAGAGGGTATTTTATTGAGAAAAAAAACTTTTTATCCAAATGAGTTAGATCAACCGCTCTTCAAATTTTTCAAAGTATCATTTACTATCCATAAAACTCAATCACATGGGGTAGGTGAAATATAGCAAAACCTTACATAAGTCTTAGAAACTAAGAGACAATGTCTATAAAATTGTTTCTGTAGTGGTGGAACTCAACCGCATAGTCCTTTTGAGGTGGAAAATGCCATGAAATTGTACATAATAAGGCAGAATGTGGTAATAAATGGCTCAGAAGCCTAGAGAGAATCCACTCTCAAACTCAAAGAACACACACTTTGTATTATTTCAAAACTTGATGAGAATACATGAAAGGAGTGGCCTTATTTATACTAATCCTAGAGGCCCAAATGTGGTTGAAATAGTAGGAATAATCAATGCTACAATGGAAACACAATCTAGTAAAAGTGGAGCTTGTCAAACATGGTGGCTTAGGGTCAAAGTTGGGTAGTTGGGTGGATTGGGTAGTTGGGTGGATATGGAGGGTTTGGTGTTCTTATTCTGTATCATTCTCCCCGGGTTGAACAGAACTCGCCCTCGAGTTGTTATCAATTTCATCATCCAGATATGGTGAAAGATCGACAACGTTGAAGATTGCTGAGACACCATAAGCACCTGGTAATTCTACCTTATAAGCATTGTCGTTGATTTTCTGTATTATTTTGAAGGGACCATCAGCTCTTGGGGATAACTTGGCATTTGGTTGATTTGGAAATCGTTCTTTTCGCAAATGTATTCATACCAAATCTCCAACTTGAAATATTTGCTGTCTTCTGTGCTTATCACGATTAGCCTTGTACCTTGAGTTCTGTTTCTTAATCTTCTCGCGAACCTGTTCATGTAACTTCTTGATTTCTTTCGCTCTACCTTCCGCTGCTGCACTAAATTGTTGTTTATCCAATGAGGGGGTTAAGTCTAGAGGGCTATGCGGTTGAGTTCCGTAAACCACCTCAAAAGGACATTTTCCAGTAGCTTGAGTAGTTGAATTATTATAAGTAAATTCAACTTGAGCAAGGATAAGATCCCATTGCTTAAGATTTTTACCGACGAAGCTCCGCAGTAGGTTTCCTAAAATTCGGTTAATAGCTTCGGTTTGTCCATATGTTTGAGAAAGTTTTAATTTATAACTCACGTTTGCGTCTTTTTCCAGGAAAGTTGCGCTCAAGGTGGTATGGACCCTACACTATTACTCAGGTTTTTCCGTATGGAGTTCTTGAGGTATCTCATGAAGATGGTACCACTTTTAAAGTTAATGGTCAGCGTGTGAAGCATTTTGAGGAAGGGTTACTCCAAGTGAGCTATGTCACTGCCCTCAAGGATTGACCCTATTACCGTCAGGCTCGAGACGTTAAACAAGCGCTTCGCAGGAGGCTACCTGTGTTTTATTTCCTCTTATTTTTATTTTGCTTTTGTTTTGTTTTGAATTTAGGAATAAGCTCTAACTACAAGCTCTCTCAGGGAAGTCTCTCTTACTCTCTCTATTTATTTATTTTTGTTTCTATTTGATTATTTTGCATTGAGGACCATGCTCCATGCTAGTGTGGGGGAAGATAGTTTATATTGTCACTATATCTCTATTAAAGCACATACCGACTATATATGTTGATAGCATTTTTCTGGCTTGTTTTTGAATGAATAGTGCTTAAATTTTAAAAAAATAGAGATTATGCCTTTAGGGGATCCCATAATTAATTTACTTGACAGACTTGTGTTTAATTGTAACTATGGGGTTGTCCTTAGGAAGCTGATAATTAGCATTTGTCCCTCTTGAGTACTTTTTGTGAACTAGCTTCTAAATGTGAGATCTGAGCCTTCATAAGGGGATTGATACTAAATCATAAATTTTTACCCTTTTCTTTCTATGAGTGTGTTTCCCAATTTGCTACATTCTAGAATTTGTCTTTTGACCGTTTTCAAGGCGAAAATTGACTTGCATCATGTAAAAAGATTTGGGGATTTAGGATTTTTCTGGCCTCAGAGTTATTTGTTGAAATTATCCATTAGTTGCCCCCTTTGAGCCTATTTGTTATATTTTTTCTTTGGTACCCAGATATAATTTTTTCTTTTTTGTTTGTGGTAACCATTTGAAATTGAATGTGGAGCACCTATTGAAAATTACAATTTCGTCCTATATTTTACTTGTCTATATTATCAGGACTGAAATTTCGTCCTATACTTTAGTTATCTATCTTGTCAGGATGAAGAGAAAAAAAAATGGAGTGAATCATGTGTTTACAAAAATATTTTCACACAAAGGAAACAAAATAGGAGTTTCCATGCACTTACCTTTTCCTCCTACAAAAAAAAATGCAAGAAGGCGGAAAAGGCACGTCAAAAGAATGAAAGAGCCAAAGGGCAATTCCAAAAACAAAAAGAGTCTACTTAAGAAAAAAAAGCAAATCAAAAAGAGTTGACTCAATAGAAAAAGAAGAATGAATAATAAAAGTGAAATTAATTTGGAGTTTGGACAAAAATTGTAAAATAGATAGGAGCTTCATATTTGGTTTCAAAGGTTACTACTTGCTTCTTGTTTTTAGCCCTTTGATTATCCATTTCTTCTTGTTTCCTACCTTGCATGATTTCACCCTTGGCCCCATTACAACCCATGAAACCCCATCTTTTGCATGCATGTGAACTATTTAGTGGAGATTTGGTCAAATTACAAGCTTATGGTAATGAGCATTTTGTGGAAACTTGAGCGTATACATCCCTAGTCCCTAAACACTTCGAGAGACTGTGAGCAAGTGCCCTTGTTCACAGAAATGTATTCTTCAGCGACATGAGCCTCTAATTGGGCAACCTCTTGACACCTCATATGTGCTATATTATCTATTGTCTGTCATTGTACTTCTAATTTTGAGTCCCTTATTTGGCTGTCTCTATTACTTCTTTGAAAATTTTATTGAGCCAGGAAATTTGCTTGAGGACAAGCAAAAGTTAAGTGTGGGGGAGTTGATAAACTCTAATTTAGTGCATTTATTAGAGATATTTTGAGTTGTTTTTAGAGTAATTATTACTGATTAAATAAATAACTGACTTAAATTACTCTATATTTGCAGGAAGGTAGAAAAAGAAAATAATATAAATGTGGGCTGAAATTAGAAGAAATGTTAGAATAAAATAAAGTAAGCGCAAGCCCAAGCCCATTAATGCAAGAAGGCCCACAGTAATAAAAAGAAGATCCTCTTGGAGATTTCAATTAAAAGTGATGCACATGTGACTTGGAGAAAAAGAAAGAGGCATGGAGTGGAGAGCAAGCAACACATATTTAGGAAGGATCTAAATCCTAATATTTAGGGATTGGCATATCTTGCAATTAAAAGTGGAAGCAATCTTGACTTGATCCTTTGCTTGGAGAGAAAGAAAATGAACTAATATAAAGGAGAGCTTCACTTGTGAAAGGGGGCTGGACACCGCATACATACACACACGATCATCAGAGAAAAGAATTACTAAAAAAAGGAGAGTGGGAGGCGGAAATTCCAACACAGTGTTGTGCTGCAACGTGAATTGAGAGAGAAGACTGCGCACGAAAACCGAGGCGGCGGAATTGACTCAAGTTGACGCACACAGACAGTGACGCTGACGCAGAGAGAGAGCTTTGGGTACCTGTTTTTAACACCGTGACAGAGCCTTGGAGCAGAATACAGAGACTGAATATAGGATTAGAATTTACTCAATCTCCGGGTTATTTTTATCTTCTGTAATTCATGACTTTTTATTTTAATCCAATGTTCTTGAACACTATGGATAGCTAAATCCTCTTCTAGAGTCTTAGGTGGATCTTGCTTGATTAGAGACCTTTTTATGTTTTAATTTATATTTTGAATTCCCAATTTTTATTTCAATTAATATTATCCTATTGCTTTATTACATAATTAGGATTGACAACCCTTTGCATGTTTATAATCAATTAGTTGATTAGCGACCGTACTACAACTAGTTGGTGGACCTATAGGATAATTGAGACTATAATTAATGAATGATCAAACTTTAATTTAGTCTTCCAATCATTCAACCTTTTTGTACTTCAGGATTTTCTTAAATTTAAATTCTAGCATGACCAAACTAGGATTAATTCAGGGAAAAGAATATTAATCACGAATGACCAAACGGATTAATAGGTTTAGTAAAGGGATTGGTAATTGAATAAATTAAGGGAATTCAGGTAGAATTAGACATAGAGGAATCGAACCTAGCAAGTGAAACCGAGACCCTAGGCTTCCCTCCGTTGATCGAACTTTTCAATTTTAATTCTTGTTATTTACTTCGTTTTATTTTAATTTCTAATACAACCAAATACTCGTTCGTCTAAATAATAATTAATCTTAAATAGTTTGGTACTTATTAGTTAATCCCTGTGGAGACGATATTTTTTATACTACTTCTGCAAGAGAGTACACTTGCTCTCGAGTGTGTTTTTAACGCAACACCATTGTTGAGTTTTTCACTAAAGAAGGCTATAGGATGACCTTCTTGACTTAGAACAGTACCAATTCCAATATTGGAAGCATCACAACTAACTTCAAACACCTGGTCAAAGTTGGGAAGGGCTAGCACTGGGGTTTTAGTTAAACGTTGCTTCAGCTCATCAAAACTTTTTTGTGCTTGCTCAGTCCATTGGAATTATCTCCTTTTATGCAATCTGTAAGCGGTGCAGCAATGGAGCTAAAGTTCTTAATGGACCTTCTATAAAGTGAAGCTAATCCATGAAAACTTCTCACGTCATGGATTGACTTTGGAATAGGCCAGCTATTAATGGCTTCAACCTTGCTTGGGTCAACTCGAATGCCTTCCGTAGTGATAATGTAACCCAAAAAGATAACTTCATTGGTTAAGAAAGAACAGTTCTTGAGGTTGGCAGAGTTTTTGTTCACGAAGAGTCTGTAGCACTTGCCGAAGGTGCTCTAAGTGTTCCTTTTTGCCCTTGTTGTAGATCAAAATATCGTCAAAGTAGACGACAACAAATTTACCAATGAAAGGTCGAAGTACTTGATTCATCAGGCGCATGAATGTACTTGGAGCATTGGATAACCAAAAGGGCATTACAGTCCATTCATATAGGCCATCTCTTGTTTTAAATGTAGTCTTCCATTCATCTCCTGGCTTGAGTCTGATTTGGTGGTATCCACTTCGAAGATCAATCTTTGAAAAGATAGTGGCACCATGCAGCTGATCTAATAAATCATCAAGTCTAGGTATCGGAAACCGATACTTGATGGTAATCTTGTTGACAGCTCGACTATCAACACACATTCTCCAGCTTCCGTCTTTCTTGGGTACTAAAATCGCAGGAACGACACAAGGGCTGACACTTTCCTGAATTAATCCCTTCTTCAACAACTCCTCAACTTTGCGTTGGATTTCTGCATGCTCTTGTGGACTCATTCTGTAAGCTGGTCTATTGGGAATGACTGTTCCAAGAATGAAGTCGATGGCATGTTGTATATCTCGCATGGGTGGTAGTCCATGTGGAACATCTTCTGGTACAACATCTAGAAAGTCAGTGAGTAGATGTTTAATTTCTACTGGTAGGGTTGTATCTTCACTGGCCTCAAACAATAGAACAAAACACATAGTTCGAGCTTCATCCACAGCTTCTTTCAACTGAGCCTTTGTGACTAACGACACCAATGGCTTGGATTCATTCTGTCTCTGATCAAGTTCGCTTGGTGGCAAAGGAGTTAACTTGACTTTTACTCCATCTTTGATAAAGGAGTAGGTGTTGGCATAACCATCATATAAAGCACGACGATCGTATTGCCAAGGTCTTCCCAGGAGGAGGTGACATGCGTCCATTGGAACGACATCACACCAAACTTGATCTTGATACTTCTGACCAATGGAAAAGGTCACAAGGCAGCGCTTAATAACCTTAACATCACTCCCTTTGTTTAGCCACTTTGTTTAGCCATTGTAATTTGAATGGATGAGGATGATTTTGTGTTGGTAGCTCCAATTTCTCCACCATGTAGTTAGACACTACATTTTCACAACTTCCACTGTCAATGATAACATCACAAACCTTTCCTCCAGTGGTGCATCGAGTGTGGAAAATATTGTGTCTTAACCAAGGCTCCTCCTTTGCTGACATTGTGTGTAGGCTTCACCTAATCACTAATGATTTACCGCGATCAGCAACAATGAGCTCTTCATCATACACTGGCTCTAACTCTTGTTCTTCTCCAGTCTCTTCTTGCGTTTCTTCTTCTTCGAGTGTTTCATATGCTTCTCCTTTGATGATGGTGATGGTTCTTCGAGTTGGACAGTTTGAGGCTATATGTCCAAAACCTTGACATTTGAAGCATTTGATTGCCTTAGGTTGGTTTTCTTTTGTTGGTTTAGGAGAAGGTTTATTTGAGGAACTTGGTGGTTCTGTTGGTGTTTTGCGAGTATAAGGAGAATTTTCTGTAGAGGAAAAGTTTCTATAAGCAGGTCTTTTAGGTAAATTTTTCTCCACTCGAATGGCTAGACGAATCACTTCATCCAATGACCAATATTGTTGGAGCTGAACAGGATGAGCAATCAGTGTTTAATCCCCCTAGGTAACAAGCTATTGTCTGCTCTTCCCTTTTGTGGATGTCACACTTCATCATCAACTTCTCAAATTATCTTGTGTATTCTTCTACCGATAAATTCTTCTGACGAAGATTTTGCAGTAGAATAAAGTTATCTTGAAAATAATGAAAAGGCAAGAATTTCCTGGTCAATTCATGACGCATTTTCTCCCACGTCTTGATCTTGCTTTTTCCTTCACGTGCTCGCTTCTTTTTAAGGTTCTCCCACCAAATGGAAGCATGCTTCTTTAACTTCACAGCAATGATCTTTACCTTTTTCTCCTCTGCAATTTCTTTGTACTCAAATATTCTCTCAACAGTTTGTAGCCAATATTCAAACTCATCAGGTTGAAGTTTTCCTTCGAAATCAGGAATATCTACCATGATATCATCATGTCTGAATTGTTGTCTCTACGGACGGCGACTTCTAAATGAGGATGAATCACCATCAGATTCATCAACGTCTGATTTGATTTGTTGGGCTTCCAAGAATGCTTGTTGGGCATTCACAGTTTCTTGTAGCTGCTGGATTTGTCTTCTCATTTCTTCCATTTGAATATCTCGTAGAGTTTGATCATTCTGTCTTCTTGGAGGCACTTTTTTTAAATGAAATGGTAATGAGTACCGTATTACCAGAATAATTATTGTAGACTGCAAAATTATACACCAGGGAAATTCCCAGGAAAGAGAGGTGGGTCACTAATGGACACACTTAAATACCAAGTCTTTCCTAGCCAGAATTTTTCCTAGATATATGCATTCACAATACCACAATTATTTTCCAGCAACAAGAATAATTCTTTTATGATGTGGAAGATCAGATTACACTGCAACCACAGAGCATACTAAGAATTTTCTATGAAATTGGTACTAGAAAAGAGGTTTTGTGGTAAAATAACAAAAATTGAGATCAGAGGCAATTTTGTAACTTTAGAAATTTTAAAGGACAAAACTGAAATTTTCAGAAACTTTGGGGCTTCTCTGTAATTATAGAAAGTCTTGGGACAGATCTGTAATTTCAGAAACTTGTGGGCTAAATATGTGACTTCAGGAAATATTGAGGCAATTTTGTAATTTTCGGGAAGTAATGGTGACGTGGCTGCTGACGTGGTCGTCTTCAACCTTCAGATTCCGGTGGCGGCGCGTGGCGGGCGAGTGGTTCTCCGACGACTATTCTGGCGAAGCTCGTGGCGGCGCGTGGATGCTCCGTTAGCGACGAAAACCTCCAGTGTAAGGATTTTTGGCGTTCCGAACGCAATGGCGGCGTTAGTTTTGCGAAAAAATGACCGCAAAGTAGAGTTTCTGAAGGTGGCAGATTATAACACATAAAACACCCCAAGAAAACTCACACTTTCCGTTGATTCTGTCACTCAAAGAACACACACTTTGTATTATTTCAAAAATGGATGAGAATACATGAAAGGAGTGGCCTTATTTATACTAATCCTAGAGGCCCAAATGTGGTTGAATTAGTAGGAATAATCAATGCTATAATGAAAACACAATCTAGTAAAAATGGAGCATGTCAAACAGGGTGACTTAGGGTCAAAGTTGGGTAGTTGGGTGGATTGGGTGGTTGGGTGGATATGGAGGGTTTGGTGTCTTATTCTGTATCAATAAAGGCATTTAATTAGCTACATACCAATCAAAAAACAAAACAAACAACAAGCAGGAGAAACTATTATTCATGAAATCAATAGTAGGTGTTGACTAGCCAACTAGTCATTAATTTGCCTGAGTCTTGGTTGTTGACCTTTTGAATCCCCTAATGCAGCAATGAAAGGTATACATAAGTTACTCTTGTTTGCACACACCTGCTAGCAACCACATCGCCTTCTGTAGATATTCAGTGAAGTAATACTCATGGCTTACAAAAAGAAAATATTATTGAATTTGTTATCAGTGATTTTGTAAAATTAGATGAACAAACTATGAAAGGGAAGGGAGATAAATTAATCCACTGAAATGACCGCATATACATGATCCATGGGAACCAAAAGAGCTGACAGACAACATAATCACAATGTAACGAAAACAAAAAGAAAATATCACAACAATGAGCAACAGAGAGCATGCCAAAAAAATGCCATAATAAAGGAATATAGTAAACAAACTCACTAGGTAATATATAAAGTTTAGAATGGGATGGTCCAAGATATCAAGGTCAACTGCCTTATCAAATGAATTAAACAATAGGCAATAGACAATATGTCACGGTGTGAAGCACATTCTTGGAGCACACTCTTGTCCTCAAGAGTGGAAGTTGGGAAAATCCCTAAGGAGATCATAGTACCTTAACCAAGTAGCATTTTCAGGAGCCAAGTTCTGCCACTTGACCAAAACTCTGGTTGCAGCCTTGTTACCTCTTTTAACCATCTTCCTCTCCAATATAGCCTCAGGTGTACCTTTGGCAGTTGCCACAGTAGGGACATTAGGGTGATGTATCACAGCAGCAACAGGATCATGGCACAGTTTCAGCTGTGAAATGTGGAAGACATTGTGGATATTTGTGGATGAAGGGAGCTCCAATTGGTATGCTATCTTGTCATTGATTCTGTAAGGACCATAGAACTTGGGGTCTAGCTTGTGAAAAGAATTTTTCCTCAAGGTGAATTGTCTATATGGCTGTAGTTTGAGGAATACATAATCCCCAATAGCAAAGTGCCTCCCACTTCTGTGTTTGTTTGCTACTTGACTCAATCTATTCTGTGCACGTTGTAGGTGAAACTCGAGTAACTTGATGTCATCTTCTCTGGCAAATAAGGACCTGTCAACAGTGAAATTTCCAGACTCCCCTGGTATGTAGGGCAAATGCATTGGAGGAGACTGTCCATACACTACTTCATAAGGGGTAGTGTTGATAGAGGAGTGGAAATTTGTGTTGTACCAATACTCAGCCAATGACAACCACTGGTACCAATTCTGGGCATTCTCAGAACACATATCCCTGAGTGATTATCCTGCATCAACACAGCACCAATTCCTCTACTAGAGGCGTCAGTTTCAAGAACAAAAACTTTGCTAAAATCAGGTAAAACCAGAACAAGAGCATATACAAGGGCCTGCTTGAGGTATTTAAATGCAGTAGAGGCAGCATTAGACCAATCAAAGGCATCTTTCTTGAGCAAATAAGTCAATGGTTTGGCTATCTTGCCAAAATATTTCACAAAGCGCTTATAATATCTAGCTAGCCCCAGAAATCCTCTGTGATGCTTCAATGGCTTGGGCACTGGCCAATCAACTACAGCCAGGATTTTAGCAGGATCAATGGATACCCATTCATGTGTGATGAAATGTCCCAAGTATCAAGTATTCAACCCTCTTAGTGGCAAAATGGTATTTGGCTCTGTTGAGAAACAACTGATTGGCTGTCAAAGTAGCAAACACTTTAGCTAGGTGTTGAACATGCTCCTGCACAGATGGACTATAGACCAGAATATCATCAAAGAAAATTATAACAAATTTCTTAAGGTATTCCTGGAAATCATGGTTCATGAGTGACTGGAATGAGGCTGGTGCATTGGTGAGGCCAAAGGGCATGACCAGGTACTCATAGTGGCCACTATGAGTCTTGAAGGCATTCTTATACTCCTCTCCTTCACTCATTCTCAGTTGGTGGTGGCCCGCTCTAAGATCCAGTTTAGAGAAGATGTGAGATTCCCCTAACTCACCCATCAAATATTTTATCAAGGGTATAGGGAACCTGTCTTTGATGGTATAGCGGTTTAGCTTGCTATTGTTAACACATAGTCTCCATGAGCCATCCTTAATCCTAACTAGGACTGTGGGAGAAGCAAAATGACTATTACTGTATTAGATTACTCCCTGCTCCAACATCTCACTCACAAGCTTGTCTACTACATTCTTTTGGATTATGGAATATCTGTATGGCTTGATGTTAATAGGGACATCATTATCTTTTAAGGGAATTTTGTGATCAAATCCATGCCTAGGGGGTGGTAGTTGTGAGGGTTCTAGAAAGATATAACTAAATTTCTCAATCAAGGATAATATCTCACTAGGTATCATAGGGTTCAGAGTACCTGAGTTGGCCACTTTGCAGGCAGGTACTATGAACGGTGGAGTAGTGTACTGCAGCTGAAGGCAGCAGACCTCTGCTCCTCTATCCACTGCAGCATTCCGTGTTCTATTGGAATTTAGCTTAACACCAGAAGGCTTTCCACCTCTAAGTTGAACTTTCTTGCCTTGTACAGAGAATTTCATCACCAATTTCTCAAAATCCCACACAATAGGACCTAGGGATTTAAGCCATTGAACCCCAAGAATCAAATCACAGCATACAAGAGGCAGAACTATCACATCAGCAGAGAATTCTTGGTTGTGTATAGACCAAACAAATCCCTTGCATATGTAAGAAGCCTCCAATTTGTGGCCACACCACCTGTAATAGTCATTGGCTTGCGCTCCTCTAATTTACACCCAAGTTTCTTTGCCATAGCAAGATCTAGGAAGTTATGTTTACTTCCCACTATCCAACCAAATTTGCAGGGCCTTCTTATTATAAAGTCCTTTAACACGCATTGTTTGGTAGGTTGATACTCCTGTAAGGGCTTGGAGGGACATTCGTGGTTGTTCAGGCTCAGTTTCAGTGACTTCTTCATGTACAGGTTCTAACTCAGGGGTTTCCTCACTCTGCTCATCATCCCCCTCTAACTCCATCATCATTAATTGGGCTCTACGATGTTTGAGGTGATGTCAAGGGGTAAAGGGCTCGTCATAGAACATACAGAGGACCTTGGCACGGCGCTCTGCAGCTTCTCCAGCAGTGAAGGCCTTGTTCTTGGTGAATAGTGGTTTCTGGTTAAGTGTGGTCTCTTTGGTGGCTGGGTTTGTGTTTGGTTTAGGGTGTTGGAAGGTAGGTTCGTAGGATGCTGGTTTCGGAGGTGGAGGTTTGGTGGATTCGTGCAATGCGCTAGGTTACTGGCTTGGGCAATAGATGTAGGGTTAAACATTGTCACATGTGATTATGTGGTAGGACCTAGGTTAGAGATGAAGATGCTTAATGCGTGTTTTGGAATGATGCTTACTTGAGTGTGTGCCAATTCAAACTCATCAATGTGCGATTGAATAGAACCAGTGTATTTTACCTGCCGCATACTGTGGCCATAACGGATACTCATCAAATCTCCCCCTCAAGTAGTTGAGGTGCCATTGCAGCGCCAATCCTTCAAGGTGAATCAAAGAAAGCCTCACTCGTGATTCAATTGGCGTCTCGTCCAAGAGGAAGAACTGATCACACTTATACAACCAAGCTTTCACCTTCTTATCGTCGAATTTGGGGAAATCAACCTTTGAAATGCGTGTAGCGTAGTTCCTTGCCGGAGTAGCTTCTGTTGTGTTTCTTGGTGGTGGTGTAGGTGGATTGTTGCTATTGTGTGACCGGTTGTGGGAAATTTAATACATCATATACACTTAGGCCTTCTTTGGGAGGGGGAGAGGAGGGGAGGGGAAGGGCAGGCTTGTAAGGAAGACCCCTTGTTTGGGAGTTAAAAGAACAAGAGAAAGAGTTTGGGGAGGGGAGGGGGATTCAGCATAAGATTTAACAGGATTTTTTTAATGTTGCGTCAATACACTTTGCTCATAAGATTATCATTCAAAGATCATCTTTGCTTGTTATGTCTTCTGACACTGTTAACTTAATCTTAGATCATATTCTGTAATTTCTGGACATGCATGTGTGTTTTTTGTTTTAAACCGAAGTTTAAAATGCTAGCCTCCCCTTGAAATAAGTAGAAAGTTGATAATGCCATTCTGAGTTTTCAAGTTAACAATAACAGTAAGATGGGTGGAGCTACATTCTGAGTTTTCAAACCCCCATTTTCCTTCTCTTTGACAAATTGTAACATCCAAACAAGGGGAGGGGTTTACCCTCCCCTCCTCCTCCCCTACCCTCCCCTTTAACTCCCAAACATAGCTTTAGTGAATAATAGTCATCCTGTTTAAAAGTAAATAGTCCCAATACTTCCAAACTGTTTCATGAGAATGTTCTATACACGAAGATGAATAGGAATTATATCACTATCGCCACATTAAGAACTATAATATTAACAGCTACAATCTTCAAAGGCCATATATAAATATGGCTTCAAAAAGATTAAAAAAGTTATGTAGATATTATAAAAATACCTTTCCATCCCTTTATGTTTCTCGCAGTCCTTCTTATGACTCACCATAGCCCCATGTAACCAACCAAAAAAACAAATTCATATATAAACTACAACAGAGATTTATGTAATTGACATTGTAATTCTAAAAAAATCATTTATTGAAGAGGAACACTAGGAATGGAGTATATGAGTATCTCCATAAAGAGTAGGTGAAAGTGACAAAATAAACTTACAAGCAATAGCAAGATAATAAAGAAATGGTCAAAGCATACCTAGCACATCATATGATCAATGAAGAAATCTACCCCTGGGATCCAAAACATTTCGAGCATAGTTCATAAGCAGACCTATTTGTTGTGCTCTTGCAGCAACAATCACAAAAGGTAATAGTGAATAAGTAATCTTGCATACTCTAAATTTGCTAATAAAATTCAGTCAAGTTTTGGACATAAACATCAATGACCAATCATCAAGACTACTTTATAAATTTAGAAATATAAAGCATAAATTGATATGGCAGAAATCAGTCACCTTTCCTTCATTGATAAGCTCGTGAGAAGCTTGCAATCGTTCAACAAATGGCACAGCAGACCTGCATTTTGAAGGATCATAGAAATACTCACCAAACAATGGAACATTTGCAACAAATCAGTATAATCAATGCCGAGACATTTACAGCATCAACCTGCAAAACATTTGCATAGGTATTTACATACTCTTAAAGGCTTTTCTCCATACTTTGATATTTACAGCATCAATCTGCAAAGCATTTGCATAGATATAACCTTTTTTTCTGGTAAGTATTTATTTTATTAATGTTGTCTAGTTTCAATATGATATGTCCAGACTCTACCCAGTTGCTGAGAGCACACTACACTCATTTGGTAGAAAAACTAAAACTAGACTATACAAAAGAGTGTCCTGATTTACAATCACACGTTCCAAATGTGGGTGTTACACCAAAAAAGTAACCTAAGGAATGCTATGACCACAGAATACAATCAGTAGGAGTACACCAATACACATGAACTACATAAGAGTATTGCTCCTTGTCATATTACACCAGTAAAGTCCCTAGTTCTAACTCCTGTTCCCAATAGTCCCAGGCATCTGCCGGCCTGCCTTTACCTGAGCCTTTCAACATTTTCAATAGCAAAATTTCATAGATAACACCTATTTATAATTTGATGAATAGGCTTAATTACATTATTTGTAATTTAATTTGTCATAAGTTGTTAGGCATAAGTGAAGAATTGGAAAAACCAATCAACTGATTAATCACTTTTACATATAATCATAACAAAGAGACATGGGGAGCAATCAAGGTGTCACAAGTGCACATACTTGCACACATGAGGGTATATTCACTATTAGAAATCTCGGTATTATCTGCGGAATTTCCTGCGAAAATTTTCGACGGGTATTTCCTGAGAATTTTTCTGCCAAACTATAGCTGTCTAGAGACTTTGCTGCGAACAGTTTGTTGGCAGGTAAATCCACAGGAAAGTTTTGGCTTTCCTGCGAATTTTCCGAAGAGCTAAACTTTGCAGGAAATTTGAATAATTTGAAATCTTTTTTTTTGGTAATATTTTTTTTGACAGTTAAATATTACTTCTAAAAAAAAAATCTTTGTAAAAAAAAACTTTATTTAGACATTAAATAAATGTTAACTCACAATTACGTTTACATCCTTCTCTCTGATTCTTGGTTCTTCGAACCTCACCTTGAAACCTTAATCTCAATCCTCGAAATTTCATCTCTCTCACTCTGAATCCTCGAATTTCAACGCTCTTACTCTCAATCCTCAAACTCCCATCGAACAACCAACGCTGTTATTGGAATCCCTAAATCAGCAGCATGCTTCATCTCCGGAATTCCTGGAATCATTGAAGTCGCTGGAATGGTAGTTTCGTCTCTCTCTCTCTCTCTCTCTCTCAATGTGGAACTTCATCTCTCTCACCGTCGAATTTCATCTCTCAGTTTTAGCATCTCTCTTTGTCACAGTATTCTGCAGTAACTTAGTAATTGGGAACTTTTTACTCTTTTATCATTTTCCATTTGAATGAAGCACTATGTGCATTGTCCTTTTTTATCGTTATTTTGTCCTATTATGGATGTTTCTAGATTTGTTTGAGCTACCATGATAGCTGTCAGCATCATTGAATATGCCTAGGAATCAATTGTACCAATCATTGGCCTATTGATAGGTCCTCATTTATTGGAAAAGGCATCAATCATCCTCCAATTATTACTCTCTTATGTATGTCTTCATTCTTGCCCTAGATTTTAGCAATTTGCTCTGAATTTCATTCATTCCCTTGCAATTCCAGAACTCTGCTAAGCCTACTACAGGTGTTGTATACCCTAGCAGTGTGTGTCAGTGTTACTGTTTCATTGATTCACAGCTTTTCTGTGACAATTGGTCTCAGCTTCAGGTCGATTCTACAGCTTTTCTGTGACAATTGCTTACTTTATGTCTAATGCAAGAACACCATCATATACCAATACCAATACCAATTTTAAAAAGAACAATAGGCCATAACAAATTAACAAACCCACCAGTTACACAAACAAACACAAATCATGAATAAATCACACAAACACCAGATTCTATAGTATTCCAAATCCCTTAACAATCTTCATCAAATTTAAATAATAGACATTATTACCTTTGGAGAGCCTAATTTCAGCAATCATGTAGGAGAGCCTCCACCAATTCTTCTAGCTTTTTCAACTCAAGCTCTATACCCTATGCATCAATCACGTTTGGAGACTTAATGTCAGCAAAAAAAGGAAGATTTTAAAGCAAATAGAAGAGAGTTAAGGTTTTTGATTAAAGCAAATCAGCAAAGAGGAAATTAGGGTTTTTGATTCAACCAAAAATTGGGGGTTTTCTATCAAATAGAATTAAAGTAGAAGCAAAAAACTTACCTTTAGAAAAGAAATTAGAGGAGAGGTGCTAAGAGAGGGAGAAGATGATTAGATGAAGGAGAAAATGATTTGAGGCACAAGGAACAAGGAGAGGCGCTGGTTAGTGATGGAAGAGGGCGGAGGAAGGCGGTGGAGGGAGGAGGAGGGCAGAGGAGAGTGACAGAGAGAACGAGAGGAGAATGTGTGAGAGAGCGAGAGGAGAGTGAGTGAGTGAGGTTTGGTAAAATGAGAGGGTTCGAGGGAGAGGTTTTGTGTTTTAATTGGGGTTTTCAATTTGCGACGAACATTTAACGTTTTCCGAGGGAAATTTTCGTCAGAAATTTGTGACGACCAAGATGTCGTCGAAAAGCCGTCGAAAATTAAAGATAGAATTTGAGCACATTTTTCCCTTACGTTTTGCGACAACGTTTTGGTCGGAAAGCCATCGGAAATTTGCAACGTCCAAGAGTTCGTCGGAAAGTTTCGTAGGAAACAGAACTTATTCTTGTAGTGATTTTACTGAGAGAACAGCTGAACTGGGAGCTCACATTGATCAGCTCCAGACTCGTATGACAGCAAGTATGGAGGAAATAGTCACTATCTTGCGCACTCTGTAGCAACTTACACTCACTACTCCCCCACCATCTCTACCCCCTCCACCACCACGAACTTTGAATCTTAACCCTCTGCAAAACCCTAATCACTACGCCGCCAGAATCTCTAAGGTGGAGTTCCCACGATTTGATGGAAGAAATGTGCGTGATTGGCTCTACAAATGTGACCAATTCTTCCTCTTGGATGATACCCCAGCTGCTTCTATGCTGAAATTAGCTTCAATCCACCTAGAAGGTCTTGCCTTACAATAGCATCTTAACTACATGCGTCAGAAATTTGATTAATAAGCTCCATGGCAGCAGTATGTATTGGATGTTACAGCACATTTTGGAGATCCTTATGAAGATCCATTGGCTCATGCTGCCCAGCTAGCTAGACTACACGATTCTTCCAAAACCCTCACCCAGAAACCTTACACCATATACCAAAATTGGCCCTCCAAACCCTCACCTTCCACTATCAAACCCACAACCTTACCCTCACCAGAAGACCTCCTATCAACAAACCTATCTATAAGCAAACCTCAAGAACCTATTCACCTACTGATATGGCAGATAGAAGAGCCAAAGGACCGTGTATGTTTTGTGATGAGCCCTTCACCCCTGGCCATCAGTTTAAACACAAGAAACATCAACTCATGGTACTAGAAGTTGATGAGGATGACTCTGCAGAGCCTAACCAGACCCAAACAGAACCCACACCCACCATAGAGACGCCACCACCCCCAGAAACACCTCTCCTCTCACTACATGCTATGACAGGCTCTTCTAGCTACAAACAATGAGGGTTACAAACATGTGTAACAAGACATTACTCCACATCTTACTTGATAGTGGTAGCACTCATAATTTCTTAGACTTGGAACTTGCTAAGAAGCTTGGTTGTAAGCTTGAGGTTGCTGAATTGCTGCCAATCACTGCTGGTGGTGGCCACAAATTACATGCACCATATGTGTGCAAAGGCTTGACATGGCAGCTTCAACAAGCTACCTTTACTGCTGATATGATAGTGCTCCCTCTTAGCAACTATGATATGATATTGGGAATCCAATGGTTGAAAGCTTTAGGGCCTAACCTCTGGGATTTTGAGAAACTTCAAATGGAATTCATTGCACAAGGGCGAAAAATTCACTCTTATAGGAGCCAAAACCCCCTCTTTCAAGCTGGACAACAACAAAAGCTTTGCTCAGGCTTTGCAACAAGGAGCAGAGCTGTGTTTTTTAACTGTGGATGACACTACTACACATCTTTCAATTTCTATTTGTTACTTGCTCAGCACTGATGCAGTACCTGATTTACCTCCAGTAGTAGCAGAGTTACTGGATGCTTATTCTGATGTGTTTCAGGAGCCCTCCTAGTTGCCTCCTCCTAGGCCTGGCTTTGATCATCGTATTCCTCTAAAGGACGGTACTAAACCCTCTAATTTAAGACCTTATAGATACTCTACTATTCAAAAAAATGTTTTTGATAAATTGGTAGGAGAAATGCTTGACCAAGGCATCATACAACATAGTACTAGTCCATTTGCCTCACCTACTGTTTTAGTAAAGAAGAAAGATGGCTCTTGGAGACTTTGTGTTGATTTTATGAGATTAAACACTAGCACTATCAAAGAAAGGTTTCCCATTCCCCTAATTAAAGACCTTATGGATGAACTAGGGGGTGCTACCATTTTTTCTAAACTTGATTTGAAGAGTGGTTATCATCAAGTGAGAATGGATTTGGGTGAAGAATATAAGACAGCCTTTAAAACTCATGGTGGCCATTTTGAATACCTACTCATGCCTTTTGGACTAGCAAATGCTCCTGCCACCTTTCAAGCTCTAATGAATCATGTCTTTACTCCTTTCCTTAGAAAGTCTGTAATCATATTTTTTGATGATATCCTTGTTTATAGTAAGACACTAATAGAGCATATTGAGCACTTCTCCTTGGTTTTTGACACTGTTAGATAGGAACATTTATTTCTCAACAAGGCTAAGTGTGAATTTTCTATTAGCAAAGTTGAATACTTAGGGCATTTTATCACTCCAGAAGGTATCTCTACTGATCCTGCTAACATCCAGGTAGTGAAAGAGTGGCATTTACCTTCAAACTTGAAGCAGCTATGTGGCTTTCTTGGCCTAGCAGGCTATTACAGAAGGTTTGTCAAAGGTTTTGGTGTCATTGCTAGACCATTAACTGACATGCTGAAAAAACATTCCTTCCTTTGGAGTGAAGAGTCCACTGCTGCCTTTGAATGTTTGAAGCAGGCTCTTATCACTTCACCTGTGCTCAAATTGTCTGATTTTTCCAAAAGGTTTACTTTGGAGATAGATGCTTCTAGAAAGGGAATTGGAGCAGTTTTGATGCAAGAAAACCATCCTATTGCTTATATCAGCAAGTCTTTGGGCCATAAGCAGCAAGCTCTTTCAATTTATGAGAGGGAATTATTGGCAATTATATATGCTATTCAAAAGTGGAGCACTTACTTGGCTTATGCACCATTCACTACTAAAACAGACCAGAAGAGCATTAAGCGTATCTTGGAACAAAGACTCAATACACCTTTCCAGCAGGTGTGGATCTCAAAATTAATGGGGTATGAATTTGATATTCGGTATAAAGAAGGCTATACTAATCTGGCAGCACATGCTTTTTCTAGGATACAGGGTGCTTAATTGTTACCTATGTTGCTAGAAATGCTCACCAAGACCTCTTCACCCTCATTCAACAAGGGTGGTGCTCTGATGTTTCTTTACAGAATATTATTTCTGATCTGACTGTAAATCCTGTTAGCCATCCCAAATTCACTTGGCTCAGAAATGAGCTTAGAAGGAAAGGCAAATTGGTGGTTGCTTTTGTTTCTTCCTTGAAGACTCTCATTCTCAAATGGCTACATGACTCACCAGTAGGTGGTCATTCAGGCAGGGATACGACTGCTGCTAGAATCAAGTCTCTATTTTATTGAAAAGGGATTAACAAAGATGTTCAGTCATATATCATAAATTGTGGAATATACCAAACCAGTAACCTGATCAAGCTGCCTCCCTTGGCTTACTTCAACCACTGCCCATTCCTGACAGAATATGGCATGATATAAGCTTAGATTTCATTGAAGGCTTACCTAACTCAAAGGGCAAGCAAGTCATCCTAGTTGTGGTGGATAGATTGAGCAAATATGCTCACTTTATTCTTCTCTCACACCCCTATACTGCCATTGAAGTTTCTCAACTATTCATGGATCATGTTTTCAAGTTACATGGAATGCCCAGAAGCATCACAAGTGATTGTGACCCTGTGTTCCTAAGTAAATTCTGGTCTGAATTTTTCAAAATCCAAGGGGTACAACTGAATAAGTCTACTGCATATCATCCACAAACTGATGGTCAAACTGAGATTGTGAACAAAGCTTTGGCAACCTACTTGAGATGTATGTGTTCTTCTAAACCATCTTCATGGTCTCAATAGCTTAGCTTAGCTGAATGGTGGTACAACACTAACTTCCGTTCTTTTATAAGAGCCGCTCCTTATGAAATTGTCTATGGCCAACCACCTCCTACGCACTTGCCCTATTTGCCTAGAGAATCATCTTCTGTCACTATTGACAGATCCTAAGCAGCAAGAGAGGTAGCCATTGGCTTGCTGAAATTTAACTTGGTGAGAACACAGAATAGGATGAGACAACATGCTGATAACAAAAGGAGTGAGAGACACTTTGCTGTTGGGGACTATGTCTATGTGAAGCTGCAGTCCTACAAACAATCATCTCTGAAGCAACACAAGCAGCACAAATTACTCACCTAAGTTTTATGGGCCATTTGAAATTATTGCTAAGGTGGGCACTGTTGCATATCAGTTGAGCTTACCTCCTGATTCTGCTATCCACAACACATTTCATGTGTCACAGCTCAAATATTGTCCTAATCCTACTGTTGTGTCATGCCAGTCTATGCCTGCTGTTTCTTTGATTTAAAAGGGTTATCCTGAGACCATCTTGGAGAGGAAGATGGTGAAACATGGCAACATTGCTGCCACCAAGGTATGGTGAAATGGAAGAACCTTCCAACAGAGCAAGCTACATGGGAGTTTTATCATCAACTCCTCCATCAGTTCCCTGAGTTTCACCCATGAGGACAAGGGTGTGGTTCAAGCCAGGGGTGTTGTCACAGTATTCTACAGTAACTTAGTAATTGGCAACTTTTTACTGTTTTATCATTTTCCATTTGAATGAAGCACTATGTTCATTGTCGTTTTTTATCGTTATTTTGTCCTATTATGGATGTTTCTAGATTTGTTTGAGCTACCATGATAGCTGTCAGCATTATAGAATATGCCTAGGAATCACTTGTACCATTCATTGGCCTATTTATAGGTCCTCATTTATTGGAAAAGGCATCAATCATTATCCAATATTACTCTCTTATCTATGTCATCATTCTTGCCCTAGGTTTTAGCAATTTACTCCGAATTGCATTCATTCCCTTGCAATCCCAGTACTCTGCTAAGCCTGCTACCGGTGCTGTATACCCTAGCAGTGTGTGTTAGTGTTACTGTTTCATTGATTCACAGCTTTTTTGTGACACTCTCAGAGCTGGAATCGCTAGAATCATCGTTTTCGCATCTGCCAGGTTTGTCTTCTCAGGTACACATATGGTATAATAGTTTAATCTTCTTTGCATTGCCTTCTCTATGTAGTTGAAGTTAATTAGCCCTTGAGTCTCATCGCTTTCTACTCAAATATCAACTCTCATCGCTTGCTACTCCATTTTCTTTGTTATATTTAAATGTAATTTGCCTATGTTCAGATTTGGGGCTTGATACTGGTATTTCTGATTTGAGGTTGTTCAGATTTAGGGTTTCGGTCTCTTTTACTTCCAGCACTGATCAGCATGGCAGTTGATGTATACGAATCGAAGGGAACTTGCAGATACTCCTGTGTGGTCCGATTCGTGTAGCATTATGACCTTAGTATATTTACTACCTCACAAGCATTCTTGACAGGTCGTGATTATTGCAATTTGTTTCGATGTTGAGTGTGGAGTTAAGTGTGTATGACTTTGTTTCTGTTGTTGAATAAGAGTATTCCGATCATTCAAAATTTAGATTTAATATTGTTGTGTGCATATTAACTTCCCACACTCTTGAGGGGATAAATTATTTGTACCGGTTTTGAAAGCACCTTTATTGTTGAGAACATGGTTTTGAGAACTATGTTTTATTTTGTTGAGAAGGGAGGGATTAACCTCTGGTCTGTCCCATACTACTGCTTATGTTGGTATGTATTTAATTAAATACTATTAATTTGGAGACATCTCACGATCACATTGTCCTGTTGGTTTTTTAAGTTCTGTGGTGATCCAACATATGTCAGAGCTTCTTCTGAGGGAAGCTTGATGAGACTTGATATTGATTGGATTGATCTTTATTACTAACATTGTATTGATACTCGTTTGCCAACTGAAATCACGGTAATTTATCTCTACTCTTATCCTGTAGTTGGCATTTGGTCTTGTTTCACAATCATCATTGGCCATGGAGCATTTAGTCCTATTTACAAAGCACATAAGTCCTACTTCTAGCATGGAACTTATGGATCTGTCTCCTATAGGCTCCTCCTTGACCAGGTTTGTGAATGTATATTTTAAATCAGTCCAACTTCAAGCAAGTGTTGTGCATTTCTCAGGGTTTGGCTGATTTGGATGCAGCATTTTGCCTTTGCAATGCTATTAAGGAAATGTGCTTGTATCAACTTTTTATCAAATGAGGATAACGTTTTTGCAATTCAATTTAAATGTACGCTGTCATTTCTCTAATTGTTGGGCTAATACTAGGCTATTATAGTGTTTGTTCTTAGGTCTATCCCTTTCCTTGCATGTTTTTCAACACTTAGACATAGCTCTGAAAGTAGGTATATTTTTTTTTGCATCTATCTAGTCTCAATTAGCATGAAGGGTTCATTAGATCTGCATATGACTTATATAGTCGGATATGCCATATAGTCTGACTATGCACTTTGTAACAGGTTCTTCCAATGGCACTTGGCATCCAATTATGACTAAGGATAAAACCATCCAAAGTTTCTGGCTGAATTGGAGAGTTTTAAATTTGTGCAAATACAATGGTTAGTTCACTTTTGTGATAATCTTTACTCTCTTCATGATGCAGAGTTCTGGAAAAAAGTTCCTCCAAATGAGCCATACCGTGTGGTACTAGGTGAAGTAAGGGATAGGCTTTATCAATGCAACCCGACTGCTAACTTTAGCAGTTCATAGATCATAAATTCCCTCATATTTAGTTCTATGACTTGTTACTTTTCGATTGAATGAACTTATTTTTGCCTTGAATATCTTTTGTTTGAGATAACTAATGTTAATTTGTCCATGATATCTTTTATTTACTGTCGCATTTGGAACTTCTTTTGGTGTAATTTGTTTGTTCTGCCTTATCATAAACTCAACACAATCCATAATGTAAGCTCAATTGAGTTGGAAACAAACTAATTGCTCAGAATTGAGCATAAGAAAAAAGATGAGCAAATGATTGATTGTGATTATTTGAGTGGGTCATTACAATCAGTACAGTAGCTCAATATACAGTAAAATGAGAGGAGCATCATAGAGAACACTACTCCCTCATCAGCAACAGAGAATTGAAATTACAAGGAAAAATCTAAAAAACGAATCTAGGGTAAATCTTGTGCATAACCGTAATGAGAGAGAAGAGAGAGGAGTATCCATAGGAAAATATCTGAGTGTGGTTCATGCTTGAAGCGTGAGTGTCTCTTTATCCTTTTTGACACTTGAGTGAGTTACATTATCCACTTCATCAATATTTGCCATGTCACAGTTTACCAAATCTGACTTGTCCATATTTGTTGACTTGTTTAATATTTCCCTGCTTGCTCTGTAGATGGCTCTTCTAAGTTACTGTCACTGCGGTTTGGTGTGAAATAGTTCCATTGTGAGATAGGTTGGGTCCCTTTGTAAGGTAAGATTTTCTCATGGTAAGTAACATTCCTAGATATAAACAGTTGTTTGTTATTTAAATCTAGAAGTATGGTCCCCTTTACACCTATTTTGTATCCTAGAAAAACACATTTTCTTCCCCTAGGTTCAAGCTTGGTTCTGTGTGACTGAAGTGTAGAGGCATAACATAGCCTACCAAAGACTTTTAGCTTCTCTAGGTCAGGTAACTTTCCATAAATAAGGAAATAAGGTGACTTGTTTTGTATAAGAGGACTAGGCACACAATTTATAATATAAGCAGCATGGAGAACTGCATAAGGCCAAAACTGTTTAGGCAATTTGGATTGGAAGAGGAGAGCTCTCCCAACATTAAGGATATGTTGGTATCTTCTCTGAACCTTTCCATTCTGTTGAGGGGTTTCAACATAGCTGGTTTGGTGGAGTATCCCCTTTGAGGCATAGAATTCTGGTAGTGAGAACTCTGGTCCATTGTCAGTTCTAATGATTTTAGGCTTGGTGTCATATTGATTTTCAATCATATTAACAAAGGCTTTTAGGTAATTGCTAGTTTCTCCTTTGTTTTTGAGAAGGATGACCCATGTATATGTATATCTACTAAAATCATCAAGAACAGTAAGAAAATATCTATGACCATGTATGGAAACAGTAGAAACAGGACCCCATATGTCAAAATGTATTATTTCATAAGGTTTTGTAGCTCTACTAGTACTAAGACTATAAGGAAGCCTTTTGTGCCTAACATAGTGGCATACATAAAAAACAGAGCCTTCATCAGGCATTACAAAGGGAAAATCACTACTCATTAATTTCATTCTACTAGGTGACAAATGTCGTAGCCTAAAATGCCAAAGGGCAGACTCAGGAAGCCTATCTGCACTTCCTTCTTGAATAACAGCTCCATTCACCTTCCTTGCTTCTATCTCTAGGTATATAAGTCCCTCAAACATCACACTCGAACCAATCCTCTTCCTGGTTTTCAAATCCTGTATATAACATTTTAGACCAGAAGTATCAATAGTGAAATCAGCTTTGATATTAGCCATTAATAGTTTAGGAACAGACAACAGATTTATGTTGAAACCAGGGACACACAAGACATTGTGAATACAAAAAGATGGTGTAAATTCAATAGTTCCTGCATATCTAGCTATGACAGTACTCCCATTTGGCAATGTGATGTTTACTGGTTTAATGGCATTATAACTTTTGAAGTGTTTAAGAGAGCAACAAATGTGATCTGTGGCTCTTGAATCAACAATCCAGGAACCAAGGTGAGTGGATGTGACAGAGCAAGCTAAAGGAAATATACCTGTGTATGCATCAGCATAAATACTAGTGTTTGTTACCATGTTGGCTTTGCTTGCACTAGCAGTAGAAGGTTGAGTGAGCTTTCTGTCTTGAATGAGACTCATCAATCTGTCATATTGTTCCTGTGAGATACCAATCTTGCTCTCTTTGGCTTCTTCCTTCCCCTTTGACTCAGCAGATACAGAGTTTGCAGCCTTATTCTTTTGCCAATGTGGAGGGAAACCATGTTTCTTATAGCAGACCTCAACTGTATGACCAGTTTTCCCACAATGGGTGCATACCTTGCCTGAATTCTTACTATTAGAAGAGTATCCCCCACTACCTCTGCCTTGACTAGGTTTTCTTGTCTCAATACATTCATCAACTTGGTTTCATCAGTGCTAGCATATTGCCTTTCATGTTGTATCACCATTGAAAAGATCTTATTAATCTTAGCTAAAGGATCCATTAGCAAGATTTGGGATCGTATCATAAAAAAATTCTCATTAAGGCCTGTGAGGAACCTAATGGTTTTGCTCAAACTATGGTGATTCTAAGCAAGTTCAATCCCAGTGGTACACACACAATTCCTAGGACACCCAGAACACCCACAACATGGTTCTGGCATATAGGCCTCTAATTCCTCCCACAACACTTTTAATTCTGAGAAGAGTTCATTACACTCAAGGATCCCGAAGCATTGTCAGTACAGTAGCTCAATATATAGTAAAATGAAAGGAGCGTCATACACTACTCACTCATCAGCAACAGAGAATCGAAATTACAAGGAAAAATCTAGAAAACGAATCTAGGGTAAATCTTGTGCATAACCGTAATGAGAGAGAAGAGAGAGGAGTATGTATCCATAGGAAAATATCTGAGTGTGGTTCATGCTTGCAGCATGAGTGTCTCTCCATCCTTTTCCACACTTGAGTGAGTCACATTGTCCACATCATCACTATTTGCCATGTCACAGTTGACCAAATCTGACTTGTCCATATTTGTTGACTTGTTTAATACCTTATATTTTTATATCATAATGGATATTTATTCTTAGATAAGACAATTGTTCAGTGGGGTGACACTGCTCAAACACTTGGGGAAAATGGTCAGCCACTAGGAACCTATAGTTCTGCAACATTTGCAATGAATTCACCTTATTTCATTGCCAAGAACATCACATTCAAAGTAAGTAACAAACAATTATTGGATTTGAATTTATTTGTTATTTCATCTTGGAAGTCCTTTATGCCCAGCTGTGAAGTTCAGTTAATCTATTTTGGTATTCTGGAATTTTAGCGACTCTATCTACAGAATTTACTTGTAGTAGAGAAACCTGGTAGTGTACTCTAGTTGAACTATGCAACCTTTCCTTTTGAAAGATTAAATGTTTAGTATGGTACAATCTATGCCTTTTAGGAAAAATCGATGGTTTTTCTTTTCTAACTAATTATGTTTGTCACCATAGGATGATGAGACCTTGAGGAGGTGGAAGGAGCGGCTTCTTGGAAGAAAGAGTGACGAAAGGCATTCCCTTGGTAAGACTAATGTTCTTCATTATCTATTCTCAATCAGCTTTATGCTAATTATTAGATTTATTTGAACAGTTTAAAGGAATAAAAGTTTACATTGATTAATGATTAACAAGAATAAAGCTTGATATTGTCTTTTGTATTGCTTGCAGCATGCACCTGCTACATCGAATTCAAGGTCAAAGGCGCGCCTATGAGAAGGAAATTGCTTTCCAAAGTGTTCTTCTTGTTCGATGTTCTACGATAGGAAATTTGGTTCATAATGTTTTCTTCGTTTCAAGATAGTGATGAGAGATAATACGATTTGTAGGAAATATGGAGATATAAATCAGTATCTATAATGATTAAGAAATTACTACATAGCTATTATCTTTTTTTGTATTTCATCTCATATTAATGTCTATTGTTCCGGACTGGGCCAAACCTCGCAAGATTTGGGTCTGGCTCAATCCCGTGCTTGAAACGACCTAGCATGCACTCCACTGCTAACATCCGCATCCAACGGTCAGGATCAATGCGCCCGCATCTGACGCCTCATGTACGACACTTTTGTCTATAAGTAGAGGTGCTACCCTCCATTCTCAGGTACGATGGAAAACACAATTCACATTTATATTTTAATGCATTCTCTCTCTATTTTCTCTCTTCTTCTCTTACTGACTTGAGCGTCGAAGTGTCTTGCAGGTACCCCCCAACCCGACGTGGACACACAAGCCACCTCGGCCTACCCGAGGTCTACCTTTATCTATTTGAAGTCAACCTTCTAGTATATCTGAACTCCCCCAACTATATTATGAAGCACATCAACCAGTACCCCTGGCTCGGCCATTCCTGAAGCCTAGGTACCGAACAATGGCGACCACAGTGGGAGCATAATCACTTGCTTCCGAACTTTATCAAATCTCTATATTCTGATCTCTCTATTGCTCCATGGATTCTCTTGAACAGAGGCGATCTTAGTCTTCTTCCCGGCCTGGTTCTCCTCCCCAAGGTAAGTCCCGACTTCCACTCACTGATTCACTTGCTATGATATCGTGCTCTTCGCAGGTCTCGCTCGCCTCCGAAGTGGGTTGAGCTCATCTTTGTCACAGGAATGACTGGAACTCTTTTATTATCATGCTACCTTGGATCTCCATGTAATCTTGAATCTTCATATTATCTTGAATCTTCATCTTGGATCTTCATATGATCTTGGATCTTCATCTTATCTCGGACTTCTTGATCTTGATCAAATGGATTTGTCCTCGGATTTTTATGCTTGAGCTCGGACTTCTCTCGCTCAACTGGATTTCTACACAAGTCTCTTCTGTTTAACCTCGGAGTTCTATCTTGCTCATCTGGATTTCTATAAATAGCCCGCAGCGGCTCGAACAACTCTCTGATCTCCGAGCTCACTGCTCCATCAGAGAGCCCGACCTTCCCTCTGATCTCCGAGCTGACGATCTCCATCAGAGGCCAAAGGGATCCCAATTTTGCCTCATGCGAACCAACCTCCCTCTGATCTCTGAGCTGACGAGCTCCATCAGAGGCTGAGGACATCCCAATTTCGCCTTGCGCGAGCATGCAGCACCTCTGATCTCCGAGCTCTGCGCTCTATCATAGGCTGAAGGGCGGGGGTCCACAGCGGCCTTCCCATCTTTGAATACCAGGGCCCACAGCAGTTTTCCCGTACTTGAAGATTAAGAAGAGGGGACCCGCAGCGGCTTTCCCATTTACGGAGCTCGAGGGCCCGCAGTGGCCTTCCCAACTATGACTTCGCATTAATCTCTCTGGAATCTCTTCCAACTCTCAGGAATTTTGTTCAATACTTGTTCTAACTCCATGGATCAACAAGAGTACCTACGTCGGATGTCTAACACTTTATCTCGGCATTCATTTCTAGCGTCGGAATTCTAATATTCTATCTCAGCATTCAATCAAGACATGGCAATTAAAGTGTGTAAAGGAATTCAAGGTATAAAAAAGCAAATCAACAAATTGGAAATTACAGGGTAGTTAGGCCGGAAAAGGACAATGCCCAATGTGCTTACAAACCAAGGTTGCCCCCGGACATGCCCGGGACCAACCACAAATGTTCAAAAAGTAAAAGCAGGTAAAAATTTAATCTACTTTCTCCAGGCCCTTATCTCCTTCAATCTCGGCATTCTGGTCTGTAGCATCAGGGTCAGTCTCGTCCTCAGCAGTAGGAGTATCATTCCTGGCATTAGCTTGATCTTCCATCTCTGCATTCCCCGGAGAAGATTCTGAGGCCGGGTCATAGAGGACTTGGCCTTTGTACACAATCTTGCCATCTACGGCCTTATGCTCGACCTGCAGTAGCTTGGTATCTATTGTAGGCTCGAGAATGACGACCATGCTTAAGCAACGCTGGAAGTCGGACACGACCCCCTAGTAACTTGACTTGTGAGCTTGGCTTTTTCCTCTCTCAACTGCTTGATTTCTTTTTGGTTTTTCAGCCTCTCAGCCTCGGCCTCCTCTCTGGTCTTGTCCAGGTCATCCTGAGCTTTCTTAAGGTTGGCTTTAAGCTTTGGGATCTCCGCAACCTTTTTGGCCTGCGCCCCGGTCTTAGCATGCGCCACATTAAGTTGCTCTTGCACTCCGAACAGCTTCTCCAGCTCGGCTTTCAGGTTCTTGATTTCCTCAGAGTATGCTATCAAATTACGATCTAAAAATCTCATGTTGCGGGAAGTGCGAATCAACTTGCCATCTAAAAATCTATTATGAGCTTCAAAGTCAGAGATCTTACCTCGGAGGCGGGCAGTGGTCTTCTGATGTGACCATAGGACCCATCACAAGGGCAAGACTCAAGACAAGGAAGCAACAAGTTAGAATTCAACTTTCTTGGAACGAACTTCAACAACAAGTCAAGGGAAAATACTTTAATGTGCTTAAACTAATCATTAAGACAAAAGCACATTAAAGTGACCATTTAAATAATAAATTTCTAGTGTTTTCTATATTTTGTTTTCATTTTAATATTTGTAAGACACTTTTAATTTGAGCCACTTTAGGCTTTGTTTAGGGAGACTATGGATATGGGCCTTTGGTTGTGTGCAAATTGGGTTTGTGTTGTGGACTTAGGATCCTTAGAGCCCACAATATAAATACCCTACCTTCATGTGTAATTTTTAGAACTCTTGATGAATTAGTTTCATTTCTTCATTTTTGCAAAGTGAAAGCCTAGAGAGAAACCTAGAGAGAGGTGAGAAATGACAAGTACATGCATATAAGAGAGAGTGAGATTCATCATGAAGATTCTCCTTGGTTCTTGAAGGAGAGGACCTTTCTCACAACAAGGCTAGTTGATCTTATCACCTTCCAAGAAGGTGTGGCAATCATTCATTTCCACATCTATCTCTAGTCTCATGTACATTTGTTCTTTCTTCTACTTTTCATGTGAGATTATTGTGCTTTGTGTTGTATATTTTGTTCATCTTTCTTGATTTGTCAAGAACACTTGTCCTTGATCTTGCTTGCATTTGTTTACTGCTATTATTTCGAGTTTAATGCAAGTGGTTTGATGGATTTTGGCTGAGATTTGAGCATTTTATCATAGCCAAAACCTAAAACACGTTTTACCACTGTATAATCGCTTTTTCAGTAAGTTCATCAACTTATTTTTGCAAATTGACGATGTATTCGTGATCTTTGTCAAATTTTGTTCAAGGTAGGCACAAATTTCGTTTGATTTAGTGCTGTTTTGAGTATTTTACCATTGTTGAGTTTGAATGTTTGATTATTCATCTTCTACTTCGAGTTTCCAGAATTACGTTTCTGAGAAAGTGCTTTTTTGGTCCTAAAAGTGTCATAATCAGATTCATTACGAAATTGTGAGTGAAATGGACACCAAGTTTGTCTCATTTGGTTGAGTATTCGCTGAGATATACACAGTTTTAGAAATCAAACATTCAAAGTGGTCTTGGTCACATTCATATTGTTCTTGAACTTTTGGAATTTCCAGAATTCGTTTGATCCAAATTTTTTGTTTCTAAACTTCAAAATCTGTTAGGGAATTCAGTACAAGTCCAAATCAAGTGATTCAAAAGCCAAGTAACTCAAAATCTACAATTTTTTGAGACATTTTAAAAAATATTCCAGCAAAAACAAAAAAAAAAGAAAATAGCAAAAAAAAAGTATTATATTACTAAAAAAGGCTTCTACTATCACCTGAGCATCAAAATATTCTGAAAAAATTTCTTGAGATTGGAAACTTTTTTTTGGATCACTGAAAAATTTCCTCAAAATATTTTGACCATAGTTGGACCATTTTACCTTTATGGCTTGGTTTGCTCATTAATTGACATTTTCTTCGTTAATTGGTTCCATTCTTTTTGAGTTCTTTTTTGTAGTTTAAATTTGTCTTTAAATACTCTATGTTTGGTTTAGCTTCATATTTTTTTTTTGTTTTTTACTTTATGTCTAAAAAAAATCCTTAGTTTTGTCATAGTAGTCTCCTTTTTCTATTCTTCTTGGTGATCGATCATACATGTCTTGGGTTCTATAGTAACATCAACACCAAGGTTTGGATAGTAGCTTATAGGTTCCTTTTTCAAGTTCTAATGGAGAATTGAGTGGCTTGAGTGACCTACTTACATTGTGTGTGACCAAAAAACCATTGAGTGAGAATGTTTCCTAAAAAGCCTAAACACGAGTGGAGTGATATTTAGTGAGGTAAACACTTGGTGAGGACTTATTGGTTGCTGTTTTTTTATACTAACGTTTGCTTGTAGGTAAACTTGTTCTAGTGAGGATGAGTTCTAATCCTGGCTCACCTAGAACCGCGGCCATCTTAGGCCAAATGGAGGAAATATCAAGAGTATTGGCAACTTTGAATACAAGTCAAAGGAGAATGGAGGATAGAATTGCCAATGATCAACATTTGATAAGAGTGGACCAAAGGAGGATAGTACGAAGAATGGAGACCTTGGAGGGAAGGATTGAAGGAAGGGAGGTTACACCCCCTAGAAGAGACTCACCTCCACGTAGGAAAGGTGATACACCTCCTAGGACAATGGGGAGTTGTATCTTTATTGGGAGTTGAAGGTGGAACAAATTTTTACTTGTCATGAAGCGAAGGAGGAAATGAAGGTCAAATTAGCAACACTTGATTTCCTTGACTATGCTCTACTTTGGTGGGATCAAGAATGCAAGACAAGGGAGAGATGTGGGCCTAGGCAAATAGAAGATTGGGAAGATCTAAAAGCAATAATGAGAAGAAGGTATGTCCCCTCACATTTCCAAAGAGACCTCCTAAACAAGATACAAAGACTCTACCAAGGTTCAAAAACCGTGGAAGAGTACTATAAAGATTTGGAGGTTGTGAAAATAAGAGCCAATGTTGTTGAGGATGAGGAACAAGCAATGGCTAGATTACTCAATGGCTTGAAATGGGACATCAAAGACCAAGTGGAGATGTATCACTATGTAGACATTCAAGAGCTTTTACACCATGCTTCAAAGGTGGAAGCTCAATTGAAGAGGAAGAGCACCTCACGGCTACCTCCACCTTCAAGCAAAGTTCTTCCACATTTAAAAACAAACCAAAGATTGATGAGGCTGAGGTAAAGCTACGGCCCTAGAGGCCAAAGGTAAGCCTAAACTTGCATCACAAATCTCGAGTGAAAAGCCTTCTGGTAGGCCCGCAAGTGCACGGCTCTACCGAGTAGTAAAAAGTATCGATCCCAAAGGGAGTTGACAAATTACCAATCTAATTTTTAGTTTTGATTAGTTGATAGGAATACATTTTTAGGAAAGAGAGTGATTGTTGATTTAAAATTCAGAATATAAAAATATCCCACGATTGTGGTGAATCGCAATAACAAAATCTAAATGTCCCTTAGCTATCCTTTATCTTAATTTGAAATTATTCTAAGGACAATGTATTCTTTTGGTGTAATTCTAGTTTCCTTTTGGAATACTAGAACGTGTCTCGAAATAGTGATCAAGCCTATTCTCATGGTTGATCACCGCAAAGACCCATTAAGTACAGCCTTATTGTCCCAAGATGATCAAAAGCATTTTCATGTTTGATTGTCTTGTCTAACCTTGTGGATCCAATGTCAAGCTTCACCTCTTGGTACTTTGTTGCAATAAAAACACACTTAGAGCAAGTGTACTCTTTCGCAGAAGTAGTATAAAAGATTATCGTATCCACAGGGATTAATTAACAAGTACCAAATTACTTAAGATTTATAATTGTTTAAACAATCGAATAATTGAGATGTTATAGAAACAAAATAAACATAATTAAATAGCAAAAATTAAAATACTAAATTTAATCGATGGAGAGAAGTCTAGGGTCGCGGTTTCACTTGCAAGCTTCGATTCCCCTATGTCTAATTCTACCCGAATTCCCTTATTTTATTTAATTACCAATCCCTTCACTAAAGCTATTAATCTGTTTGGTCATTCGCGATTAATATTCTTTTTCCTAAATTAACCCTAGTTTGGTCATGCTAGAATTTAAATTCAAGAAAAGCATAAAGTACAAAAAGGTTTAATGATTGGAAGACTAAATTAAAGTTTGGTCATGCATTAAGTCTAGCCCCAATTATCCTATAGGTCCACCAACTAATTGCAGTACGGTCGCTGATCAACTAATTGATTATGAACATGAGAAGGGTAGCTAATCCTAATTATGTGATAAAAGCAATAGGATAATATTAATTGAAATAAAAACTAGGAATTCAAAATATAAATTAAAGCATAAAAAGGTCTCTAATCAAGCAAGATTTACCTATGACCCTAGAAGAAGATTTAAGTATCCATAGTGTTCAAGAACAATGAAATAAAATTAAGAGTCATAAATTACAAAGATAAAAATAACCCGGAATAGAGAAATTTCTGATCTTCGGTATTTAGTCTCATTTTTCTACTCCAGAGCTCTCTCACGGTGTCAAGAACTGGTACCCAAAACTCAACCAATCTCGCTTTTTTGTGTCCTGTTGTCGTTTTCTTACTGTGGTAGGTGTGTGTGCCGTCTTTTTGTTACTTGCGTCCAAAAGTTGAATACGGCTCTCTTCCTTTTTATAATGCTAGCTAGGTTACTTTTTTTTGACAATAAGCACTCAGTGCATTTCATTCATAATTAAGTCGGTAATACATGAAGGAATATCATAGTAAAGTTGAGGACTAGCTGTGAATAAGGCCACCCTTTCAAGAGAATGAGCAACCTTATTAGCATTCCTCCTAGTGAACTCTACATGAGAGTTGTTACTAAAAAACGAAAACAAAGTCTTACAAGTCGAAATCAAACAACCAAATTCAGAAATTACAACGTTGCTAGAATTAAAAGCGTCAACCACCAACTTCGCGTCCATCTCAAAAATAACATCCTTAAGGCCTAATTCACGAACCCAACTAATAGCCAGATGGAGTCCCATTGTTTCACCTATAAGAACATCAGTCAATGGAGTGAACCAGTGAGTTTTGGCTTGAATGAACTTCCCCAAGTGATCGCGGATACACAGGCCAATCCCCACCTTGTTATCAGTCAAAGAGAAGGACGCATCAACGTTGCACTTCACCATACTTCTATCAGGCTTGCTCCAAGTAGCTTCACTAGGATCAGGGCAAGAGATGCTACTAGCACCATCAAGGCACCCGAGGCTGCGAGCCTTAGACCAATCGCTAAAGAGAGAAGAACCTGTCCAAATAATAGTATTAGTATCAACCTTCTTATTATTCCAAACGCAATCATTTCTAGCTTGCCACAGACTCCAAAGGGTCATGCACCATCCCACTTTAGAATCCCTATTCAACACTACAAGGACTGAGAAGAAATTGTCAGCAAAAATATTAAAATTAACAGCGGAATTATTAACTAAATTAGCAATTCCTAAGATATTCCAACAAGCAGCAGCTTTAGTACAATAAATAAATAGATGTCTTTCTGTTTCAGCAACCCCAGAACACCAAGGGCAGTCCGCAACAACATTAATGTGGCGATGGATAGAGCTCAGCGACACGAGCAGTAAACATGGTTTGGATAATATCAGTTTTCCACGATTTAGATGTAGTGTCGACCAGATCAGACACACAAAGGAACAGATTGAATTGGGATGAGTCAGCTGCAGTGATTATTTTAAGATCGGTTGTCCACCTCGAATCAAAAACCTGGATTTGAGATCCATCCCCAATCCGCCAATGACACCCCTCATTAAGAACCAACCGTGCCTCATGAATGCTACGCCAGACAAAGCCAGAGTTACTACCTTTTGGTGCATTCATAAAATCATAGTTGGGGTAATATTTGGCCTTATACAGTCTTGCAACAAGAGAATTAGTACAAGCCAAGAGACGCCATCCTTGTTTACCCAAAAGAGCCACATTAAACACATAAAGACTTCGGAACCCCAGTCCACCTTGACCCTTGTCCGTGCAAAGTTTGTCCCAAGACATCCACCGAATATCCTTATTATTAGCTCCCCCTCCTCCCCACCAAAAGCCACTGAGAAGACTCTCAATTTTGTCTTGAAGAGAAGAAGGAAGTAAAAACAAACTCAAAAAATAAGTAGGAATAGATTGCAAAACAGACTTTATCATTACCTCCTTACCAGCCTTAGAGAGAG
This sequence comes from Astragalus glycyphyllos, assembly GCA_963573325.1. Lineage (NCBI taxonomy): Eukaryota > Viridiplantae > Streptophyta > Magnoliopsida > Fabales > Fabaceae > Astragalus > Astragalus glycyphyllos. Next base: position 24,417,419 of record OY754308.1, read on the forward strand.
ATCTGCCCCCCCCCCCCCCCCAAGAATTGATTTTCTTCCAAATTCTGTCTTTGATAAATTTAAAGAGGGATTTCTTACTTCTGCCGATCATCGAGGGAAGGCCCAAGTACTTACCTGTCCCCAAGCAAGCGTTCACCCACAATACAGTTGCTGACCTGAGGCCTGCTCATAAACATCCAGGATGGTTTTCATATTATCTGCTTCTCTCTGATTAGCCCTGAAAAAGAGAAAACAATCGTCCGCGAACAACAAGTGGGAGATAGTGGGCGCTCCACGACAAATGTTAATCCCATGAATATCACCTCTAGCACGAGCTTGATTGATTAGAGCTGTCAAACCTTCAGAGCATAAAATAAACAAATAAGGAGATAAAGGGTCTCCTTGCCTGAGACCTCTACCAGGGAGAATGGGCCCAACAGATTCATGATTTACAAGAACAGAATATGAAACAGAATCAACACACATTTTAATCCACCCAATCCAAGTATTGTCAAAACCAAGCTTCTTAAGCACCAAAAGTAAATAATCCCAATCTACCCTATCATAGGCTTTACTCATATCTATTTTAAGGGCTACCTCCCCTTGTTTACCTTTACGCTTATTTTTTAAATAGTGAATAATCTCAAAAGCAATCATAGCATTATCCAAAATCAATCGATCAGGAACAAAAGCAGATTGTTTAACAGAAATACATTTATGTAAAATAGATTTAAGACGATTAGCAAGTACCTTAGAGACGAGCTTGTAGAACACATTACACAGAGCTATAGGACGCCAATCCCGCATTGAATTAGGGCCATCATTCTTTGGGATCTAGGAAATGTTCATCTCATTCAGAGTGGGAGGGAATTTTCCATTGCTTAACCAAGTCGCACAAGACGAGGCGATCTCATCACCAAACTCGACCCAAAACCTTTTGTAGAAACCTGGATTGAAGCCATCGGGGCCTGGAGCTTTATCAGAATCCATTTGCATAAGAGCGCACTTGAACTCCTCCTTCTCAAAAGGTCTAATAAGAGTCGCATTATCCTCATCATTAATACACGGGTGGAGAGCATCAATAACCTTGTCGTAATTCCCATTCTTTCTTGTGAAAAGTTCCTGGAAGTAACTCACTGCAACAGCTTTAACATGCGGCTGTCCTTCTACAACCACCCCGTCGTCCCTCTTCAACTTAGCAACCCACTTACGCTTAGCCCTACATGTGGCAGTAGCATGGAAGTATTTGGTATTCAAATCCCCATCTTTGAGCCAGAATGACTTAGCACGCTGTTTCCGAAATGCTTCTTCTTGCATGATTAACTTGCTTAGCTACCTCTTGAAGTGATTGTGACGTTGAACCCCCAAGAAGTCACGTCTACATCGAGTTTTCTCAAGACATTTCCGATAGGCATTAATATCATTGCGAAATTTCATGCGAACATTGCGTCCTCAAGGACCTAAAACCGAGGTACAATTAGCCAATTTAGCCACAACAGACGCATTTGTGACCTTACACCAACCTTCACGAACAACATGAGGTAATTCGGGTTCCATCAACCAAACATTCTTGAACTTAAACTTCCTTTCACTGCGTCCTTCATGAATCGGAACGCGGTTAAGAAGAAGAGGAGAATGATCTGACTTCGGGGAGTTTAAGTTAAGAAGTTGAGCATTAGGGAAAAGAGTAAGCCAATCGCTAGAAGCAAGAGCCCTATCAATTCTTTGCTCCACAGCATAAGGTGTACCCATCCCAAACCTCCAAGTGAAAGGATAACCAGTCATAGGAATGTCAGCTAGCTGAGCATCAAGAATAGCATCCCTAAAGCCTCTCATAAGATAAGGAGGGTGATCACAAACACCCCATTTATCATCCGGGGAAAGGAGATCATTGAAGTCTCCCAAAATCACCTAAGGAAGCGAAGACAAGCCAGCCAGATGTCTAATCAAGGCCCAAGACTCCCTACGCTGAGATCTGTCTGCATAACCATATTAACCAGTAAGACGCCATCTACCAAAGCGCTCTTCCTCAATATCCAAATCCAAGTGATGCCGAGAATAACTAGTAACTGAGCAGTTTATAGATTTCATCCATAACACAGCAATACCACCACTACGCCCCACTCTATCAACAGCCAAGCAATTATCAAACCTATCATTCTCCGAACGGATTTCATTGTATGAGAAGTAGCCAACGTTTCATAAAGAAAAACAATCTCCGGCCTATGCGTCCGGATAAGGTCCTGAAGAATAGGAACTGTCGACGAGTGACCCAGGCCTCGACAGTTCCAACTTAAAATACTCATTGGTCCCGGAAGGCCTGATTGCCAGGGCCTACCAATAAAAAATGCATCATTGTGTTGGTACTATTAACAACATGAACCTGAGGCTCCCCCAAGCTAGATCGACCTCGTTTCCGCTGATTTTCCTCCAAGTCATCGTTACCGTTCCCAGTGGATGGCGACCTTTCTTTGATGAGCAAAGAACCCCCCCCCCCCCCCCCCCCCCCCCCCCCCCCGCTACACGTTGTGCACGTGATGCTAAACGGGGAATGCGTGCTACACTTGTGTAAGGGTCAGACTCAGTGTCGCAAACAATAGTGTCTGGCATACTAGTAGCTGAAGACATGACCGGCTGAATAACATTTGTAGCCAAAGGTTGAGCAAGTTTGGATTCGTTTCTATTATTCTCACTAGCATTTATGTGGTTATCAAATGAGTCGCCACCACTGCCACTAGCAAAAGCATTGCTCTCAGTGTTGTTAGCCCAGCACTACTGCTGCTATTCCCTTCCTCTCTAAGCCACCGACAAGTGCTTGCCAAACCTGGACGTTGCCTCTCGACACGAAAGTCGGTGCTCCAACCATGCTGACCATTATCTTCCCCTTGATCAAACAGCGCTTCACAAGTAGCATCAGAATGACCCAAGAGAGCCCACAATAAAAGCAAAAGACAGTGAGTCTTTCGTACTTAAATCGGACCTGAGAAACAGTGCCATCAGCGAGACCAATCTTCTTCCCTCTTCTCAATTGCTTCCTCACATCAATTTTCACTCGAACTCTCATGAAGGATTTCCAAAAATCGAAACTGTTCTTAGGATCATAAGCTACAAACTCACCAATAAAGTTTCCCAAAGCAACACCCACCTCTTGTATCATGTAACCCATTGGAAGATCATGTATTTGACCCAAAAGAAAGCGTAAAACAGCGGCACTGATAAAGGAATCTCACCCACGCTCAGCTTGTGAAGGATAAGCAAGTACCCGTAAAAGTTCCACGGCCCCTCATCAAAAACCTTCGTAAAATCTAGTTTATGAAAAAATTGGAACAAGAACTTGTTTGAACCAATGTCTCTGATCGCAACTCCCTTCACCAGTTACCATACTGACGCCAACCTTTCCTTCATCATAGGAACCCGAATAGCCTTCGTGGTCAAGAATCTACACAAAAAACACACAGCTTCTCATTAATCTGGCCACCAGATGGTGTTGGGCGAGTCAGATTCATCGTCACATCCTCTTCATCGTCAAGGTGTAGACCGCTTAGGTCCGCCATTGGAGGAGAAAACCTGCAAAAAATCAGACAGCAAGATCGCGGGAACCAAAAATCCGAAGAAGCAGAATCCCAAAGAAGCCGAGATCCCAAGAGCACTAGCAGCAAAACCAGAGCAGGAACAGCAGAAAACCACAAACTACCACCTGAATGTTCACAAGCAGCTGTAAACATACCCCCTTACACCCGTAACGCGAACAGAGAACGAGAACACCCCAGATCCAAAACAAATGAGAACCCAGAATCAACTACGCAGAGGCAAGATCCCAGAATCAAATACACGGAGAAGCCACAAACAGACCAAAACGCAGTAGCAGGAGGACGACGGCTCAAAGAACCAGGAAACGTCGCCGGCGAAGAAATCGGAGAAGAAATCGGAGAAGCTAACAGTCTTCTTTTTTTATGGTCATCTCACTGAGAGAGAATACATAGACATCTCACAAGGAGAGAGAAAAAAGGAAGTTTCGTGGGGGCGAGGTGTTGATTGGAGAAGAAATCGGAGAAGCTAACGGTCTTATTTTTTTCGCAAATAGTGACTCAGTGTCTTTGCAAAATCGGAGAAGAAATCGGATCATAGATAAGGCTTAATGGGGATCATGTTTCTGGGATTTTGTTGTTGATCGGCGTGTTGAAGATGACGGGTGCGACTTTTGCTTTCTCATGATCGTTGTAGTTCTAATACAGAGTAATCTATTGCTTTGGTTTTGAAGTTACAAGCTAGGTTACTTGATGCCCACTTAATTCCTCTTACTTCCTTCCCAAGTCATGCGACTTTTCCTACTTTTTGTTGACTTCATGGGCTGCATATAAAAAATGGCAAGCATTGGGTGGAAGGGCCGTAAGGCTCCTGTTTTCCAATTTGATTCAAGCCTTGATTGTCTTTGTAATGCAAACCTATATATGTATATATGTATGGCCCTAAATTGGAATATTAGTCTTTTTCTACCGTTCTGCAAAATATAGAGTAATTTATGTTAGTGATTTATATAATTAGTGTATAATTGCTCTAAAAGTGACCCAAAAATATCTATAAAAATGCACTAAATTGGAGTTTATCAACTCCCCCACACTAAACTTTTGCTTGTCCTCAAGCAAATTTCCTGGCTCGGTAAAATTTCCAAATAAATAATAGAGACAGCCAAATGAGGGACTCAAAATTAGAAGCACAATGACAGACAATAGACAATATAGCACATATGAGGTGTCAAAAGGTTGCCCAATTAGCGGCTCATGTCCCGGAAGAATACATTTCTGTGAACACGGGTACTCGCTCACAATCTCTCTAAGTGTTTAGGGACTAGGGAAAATACACTCAAGTTTCAGCAAAATGCACATTACCATATGTTTGTAATTTGACCAAATCTCCACTAAATAGTTCACATGCATGCAAAAGATGGGGTTTCATGGGTTGTAATGGGGCCAAGGTGAATTCATGCAAGGTAGGAAAAAAGAAGAAAGGGATAATCAAAGGGCTAAAAAAAAAGAAACAAATAGTAACTTTTGAAACAAATATGGAGCTCCTATCTATTTTACAATTTTTGTCCAAACTCCAAATTTATTCAACTTCCATTCATCACTCTTTTTTTTAATTGAGTCGACTCTTTTTGATTTCCTTTTTTTTTGGGATTTGGCCTTTGGCCCTTTCATCCTATTGATTTGCCCTTTGGCTCTTTCATTCTTTTGATTTGCCTTTTCCTCCTTCTTTCATTTTTTTTCGTAGGAGGAAAAGGTAAGTACATGAAAACTCTTATTTTGTTTCCTTTGTATGAAAATATTTTTGTAAGGACATGATTCACTCCATTTTTTCTCTTCATACTGACAATATAGATAACTAAAGTATAGGACGAAATTTCAGTCTTGATAATATAAATAACTAAAATATAGGACAAAATTGTAATTTTCAATAGTTGCTCCACATTCAATTTCAAATGGTTACCAAAAACAAAAAAGAAAAAATTATATGTGGGTACCAAAGAAAAAATATAACAAATAGGCTCAAAGGGGGCAACTAATGGATAAATTCAACAAACAACTCTGAGGCCAGAAAAATACCTAAATTCCCCAAATCTTTTTCTTGATGCAAATCAATTTTCGCCTTGAAACGGTCAAAAGACAAATTCTAAAATGTAGCAAATTGGGAAACACACTCATAGAAAGAAAAGGGGTAAAAAATTATGATTTGGTATCAATCCCCTTTTAAAGGCTCAGATCTCACGTTTAGAAGCTAGTTAACCAAAAGTACTCAAGAGGGACAAATGCTGATTATCAGCTTCCTAGGGACATCCTCACAGTTACAATTAAGCACAAGTCTGTCAAATGAACTAATTATGGGATCCCCTAAAGGCAAAATCTTTATTATTATTTTTTTTCAATTTAAGCATAGTTCATGCAAAACAAGCCAGAAAAAATGCTATCAACATATATGGTGGGTATGTGCATTAATAGAGATCTAGTGACAATAAACTCTCCTCCCCAACACTAGCATGAAGCATGGACCTCAATGCAAAATGATCAAATAAAAATAAAAGGAGATAAATGAGAGAGAGTAAGAGTGACTTCCCTGAGAGAGCTTGCAGACTGAGCTAATTCCTAAAAAAAAAGCAAAACAAAAGCAAAACAAAAATAACTGAAAATAAAACACAGGTTGCCTCCTGCGAAGCGTTTGTTTAACGTCATGAGCCTAACGATAGTTGGTGCTCAATCAGGTGGTTCTCCAAGAGCAAATTTTACATCTAACGCAGTGCACCTTCTTAGTTGTCTAACCATGTGGTTGACATTGTTCTTTCTTTTCCCACGTGGTGGTTGAACTTCAAAGGGTTGTGGAATTTTTAATTTATCTCCATCTACCACTATGCTAGGATCCTGGAAAATAAAGAATTTTTTCCAAAAGATCCTGCATCTTTAAATTACTAAAAATATCAGTTTCAACCACATCATCACAATAAGGAGAAGTTAAAGAGGGGAAAAATTCATTGGAATTTAAAGCTTTAATAACATCATCTTCTTTACCACTCCTTAAAGTTACCTTTCCCTTATAAGCCTCAATCACAGCATCACCAATGGTTAAAACAATTTGCCCAAAAATGGGAGCTTTCTCCTCTTTCTCCAACTCATGAACCAACGGATCTTTCTCATTCTCTTCACAAATGCTCTCATCAATGAAATCTGTTGTTTCAATTTGACTCCCTTCATTAGGAGTTTTAATTTGACTCCCTTTAGTAGGAGTCTCTTCATCTTTCTTGACAGCTTCTTCCTCTAAATTAGCATCTACGAAGAATTCTTCATCATTACTAAGAAAATTATCTTTGTATTGCTCATATTCTTCATTTGGGGTAGACTTAGTTTGTAAATAAAGAGTTTATTCAGTCAACTGAGTTGTTACCATATCAATAACCTTTGACAATTGATTCTTCAAACTATCAAAATTGTTGTTCATGGCTCCAATTTGTCCCTCCAAGCTTACAATTTTCTTCTCAAACGTTTCAAATTTTTTCATTCCTCTGCACTTGTAGTTGGCTCATAATTATCCCAGTTGGAAGAATAAGGAGGTGGCTCATAGTCATCCCAATAGTTTGAATAAGGCTCATAAGGAGGAGGAGAAAATGGGCGTTGACATTGAGGCATATACCAAGATAACTTCTCTAAATTCCTTTTCGCTTCTGTCTCTCTAATATAATCTCCAAGAGTGTTAACCATGATTTAGATTTTTCTCTGCAAAACAAAATGAACTGCAACGAGCTCTAAGAAAAGAATTAGCAACTTTTCTTTCAATAAGATCAATAAAAAAATTTAAAACTAAAGCATAAAAAAATGTCTAAAGCAATAAAATCTTTTTCATTTAATATTGTTAAATTAATCCCCGGCAATGGCGCCAAAAACTTGTTGCGTTAAAAACACACTTAGAGCAAGTGTACTCTTTCGCAGAAGTAGTATAAAAGATTATCGTATCCACATGGATTAATTAACAAGTACCAAATTACTTAAGATTTATAATTGTTTAGAGGATCGAATAATTGAGATGTTATAGAAACAAAATAAACAGAATTAAATAGCAAAAATTAAAATACCAAATTTAATCAATGGAGAGAGGTCTAGGGTCGCGGTTTCACTTGCAAGCTTCGATTCCCCTATGTATAATTCTACCTGAATTCCCTTATTTTATTCAATTACCAATCTCTTTACTAAACCTATTAATCCGTTTGGTCATTCGTATTCTTTTTCCTAAATTAACCCTAGTTTGGTCATGCTAGAATTTAAATTTAAGAAAAGCATGAAGTACAAAAAGATTGAATGATTGGAAGACTAAATTAAAGTTTGGTCATTCATTAATTATAGCCCCAATTATCCTATAAGTCCACCAACTAATTGCAGTACGGTCGCTAATAAACTAATTGATTATGAACATGAGAAGGGTAGTTAACCCTAATTATGTGATAAAAGCAATAGGATAATATTAATTGAAATAAAAACTAGGAATTCAAAATATAAATTAAAGCATAAAAAAGTCTCTGATCAAGCAAGATTCACCTAAGATCCTAGAAGAGGATTTAAGTATCCATAGTGTTCAAGAACAATGAAATAAAATTAAGAGTCATAAATTACAAAGATAAAAACAATCCGAAATAGAGAAATTTCTGATCTTCGGTATTTAGTCTCATTTTTCTGCTCCAGAGCTCTCTCACGGTGTTAAGAATTGGTACCCAAAACTCAACCAATCTCCCTTTTTTGTGTCCTATTGTCGTTTTGTTACTGTGTTAGGTGTGTGTGCCGTCTTTTTGTTACTTGCGTCCAAAAGTTGAATACGGCTCTCTTCCTTTTTATAATGCAAGCTAGGTTACTTGATGCCCACTTAATTCATCTCACTTCCTTCCCAAGTCATGGTATGTGCACTCATTGTTTTTCACCTTCTCCTGATGGTCATGTGCATTCCTCAAACCAAAAGTTTTGGTTTCCTTCTTTTTGTTGACTTCATGGGCTGCATATAAAAAATGGCAAGCATTGGGTTTCCTCCTTCCAATTGGGCAGTAAGGCTTCTGTTTTCCAACTTGCTTCAAGCATTGATTATCTTTGTAATGCAAACCTATATATGTATATATTTATGGCCCTTAATTGGAATATTATTCTTCTTCTACCTTTCTGTAAAATATAGAGCAATTTAAGTTAGTGATTTATATAATTAGTGTATAATTGCTCTAAAAGTGACCCAAAAATATCTATAAAAATGCACTAAATTGAAGTTTATCATACTTCGCTTGGCATTTGATATATGAATTATTACAACGAGGTTAGATTAGGTTTAATTTCTATTAAGATAAAGTCTAGCCTTGAAATTGATTTAGGGATCCATTATCGGATTGTTTCCCACAATCCTAAGACTAGAAAATCTACTCACACATGATCATAGTAGATCAGGGAGAAGAAATAGAAAACATAAAATATAAACTCAAATATAAATAACGAGAATGTAAAGAAAGCAATAGAGAGCGGAATTGTAAAGTGCAAGAAATAAAGAACTGAAAGTAAAGGACAGATTGTAAAGTGCAGGAAAATAAGAATTGAAAGTAAAAGAAAGCAATAGAGCAAGAGCAGAAATTTGGAGAACAAAAGCTTAAAGAAAACTTAGATTAACAAAATATCAAAGTGCAAGTATTACAAGTGAAGTTCTTAACCCTTTTCATCAGAAAGGAGGGCTTTATATAGTCAACAATCTGTGGTTGCTCAGTTAAATTCGTGTAAATGACCATTAAAAACCACTAAGAGAAGAAAATGAAGAGTTTCAAAACTGATTTCTGCATTCTGAAGGTCGCACAGGTCGTGCTAAATCTGCACGGATCGTGCCAAGTGAGAAAACATGAGTTTCTAGAACTTTTAAGGGCTACATGGGTCGTGCTACATCTGCACGGGTTGTGCTACTTTTTCAGGTTGAAATTCCTTGGCTTTTTGGTTGAACACGACCTGTGGCACGGACCGTGCCATATTCTCTGTGTCTTGGCACTATTTTTCTCCTTGTTTTGCACTATTTTTCCTTTCTTTGCACCATTTTTCACTCTCTTTTGATCTTTGGCCTTTTTGCATGCAAAATTCCTTCATTTCTTCATTTTAATCCCTGAAAACACAAACTAACAACTTGTAGTAAAATAGCTCAATAATAGAACTAAATTCCCACAATCTTTATTCAAATTAAAAACTAAAAACACTCCATTTTTGGACTTATCACACTCCCCCATGCTTGAACCTTTGCTTGTGTTCAAGCAAGAACAATCAAAACTAGCAAGCACAAGTTAATAACTGCATTTTCAAAGAATTCAATCAACAAAGTTAGCCAATCGAGGGACCAAAAACAGAAGCATATGATAGACAAAATACAATATCACAAGTGAGATTCCAAATGGTTGCCCAATTAGAGGCTTATGACCTGAAAAGTACAATTGTGCGAACATAGGCATTCGCTCACAATCTCTCTGAGTGTTTTAAGGACTTGGGAAATATTTCACTCAAGTTTCAACAAATGCTCATTGCCATAGGTTTGCAAGTTGACCAACATCTCTACTAAAAAGTTCACAAACACGCGAAAGATGGATTCCATTTGGTTGTAACAGGGCCTTGGGGTATTAGTGTTAGGTAGGGAAAAAGAAAGGGCTAAAAATAAAATCAATGATAGCGACCTTTGAAATGAAAATGGAGCATTCTACCAATTTTGCACTTTTTGTCTAAGACTCCAAGTTTGCTTCCACTTCCATTCATCTTCATTTCTTTCTCTTGAGCCCACTATTTTTGACTTGATTTTTGTCTTTGAGAATTGAGTGGACTCTTTCCTTTTGATTTCCCTTGATTTTGCCATTTTCCTCCTTTTTGCTTTCTTTTTCTTTTTCACTTCTACTTTTTATGATTGATTTTTCTTTTCTTTCTTTGGAGGAAAAAGGGATATACAACCAGCTTATATCCAAGAGATATATGATTTCACATGTAGGACAAAAACCTGCAAATTCAATAGTTGCTTCAATCCGATTCAAAAGTTTACCAAAAACAAAAAAAAAATCATTTCTGGGTGCCAAAGGAATAAAAATATAGGCTCAAAGGGGCAACTAGAGGGAAAAAAATTTAGCAAACACTAACTCGGAGGCGTGAAGAAAAATTCCTAAATCCCCAGATTCTTTCGCATGCAGCAAATCATTTTTCGCTTCAAAACGGTCAACAAACAAATTCTGGAATGATGCAATTTGAGAAACATACACTCAACAAAGAAAAGGGGTATAAAATATATGATTTCAGTAATATACCCTTGTGAAGACTCTATATCTCATATTTTAGTAGATGGTTCACACAGAGTACAATTCAGACATGCTAATTCTCAGCTTCCAATCATGACAACCTCACGTTTACATTCAGCACAAGTCTATCATACAAGTCAGTTTTGTGGTCCCAAACACTACAAGAAAAACAGGATTTTCAGGCGACCAAAATCCGCCGGAAATTTGGACTTTCCGGCGGATTTTGGGCGCCGGAAAAACCCTCGTCGCAAACAGTTTCCGGCGGATACAGGTCCCTCGCAAAATCCGCCGGACATTTCCTAGGGAAAATCCGCCGAAAAATCCCTCGCAAATTTCCGGCGACAAATGCGCCGGAAATTGGTTTTTTTTTTTTAAAAAAAAAATTGAATAAATCCACCGGAAAATACCCAATATCCGCCCGAAATTAAACTATTTTTTAAAAAAAAATTAAAATCCGCCGGAAATTGGGTTTTTTTTTAAAAAATTGAATAAATCCGCCGGAAAATATTTTTTTAGAAAAGAATTTTAATTAAATCCGCCGGAAAATACATAATATCCGTCGGAAATTAAAACTTTTTTTTTAAAAAAAAATTAAAAATCCGCCGGAAATAATTAGTATCCGCCGGAAAAACCTTTTTTTTTAAAAAAAGAAAATTTAATAATAAAAAACTGTTTTAAAACAGAAAAATAAATTTTTATTAAAAAATGTTTTTTTTTTAAATACGAATTAAATATAGTTAATTTTTTTATAGTAAATATTTTTGAATAATACGAATTAAATAATAATAATATTTTTTACTTATAATAATATTTATTATTAAATGATAATACTAAATATTATTAATAAAAATATAATATTTAATAAATTATAAAATAATTTGTTAAATAATATATTATGATTGAAAAAAATTAATAATCAAATTAAATATACGATTAAAAATCAGTACCCGATCGATATAATATCCAAAAAAAGCGCAAACTTAAATATACCAACAAAGTACGCGAATATTCATATTCAACACAAAAATAATATGAACAAAAATGAGTTGTTTCACAGTGCAAGTAAGAAGCACATATTGATCCTTCAACTCTAGCTTTGTTTTTCACTGATCTTTTGGAATCACCCATGAACCTAAAGAAAACAATATGTTAATATATAGTAATAACATAAACTTCTTTCTTTTGGAATCACCCATGATCTTTAATTAATTAACTAACCTTTCAAACGGAAACATCCATCGGTATTGGACAGGTCCGCAAGTTTAGCTTCATATGCGAGATGCACCGGAAGATGCTCCATAGAATCAAAGAAACCAGGCGGGAATCCTCTCTCCAACTTGCATATGATAAATGGGATGTCTTCTTCCATTTTTGTAAGATCATCAACTTTTAGCGTTGCAGAACACAAATTCTTAAAGTATTGACTAATTTCAATGAGCGGATTTAAAACATGTGTCGGCAACGAACTAAAAGCGATAGGAAGTAAACACTCCATGAATACATGACAATCATGGCTCTTCATCCCATGCAACCTCCCATGACCATCTGGCATTTTCAACTCTTTTATCCACCGATAAACTACTTTCGCTTGTTCGGTAGATAAAGTATAATTGGCTTTAGGTTTCAATGTCCTAGTACCTTGCTCAATCAACAACAAATCCTTCCGTCGACAATAATGATCTATGTCCCTCCTAGCTTTCTCATTATCTTTCGTTTTACCTTTAACATTCTTGACAGTGTTAAATATGTTGTCAAAAAAATTCTTCTCTATATGCATCACATCGAGATTGTATCTCAATAGATTATCTTTCCAATAGTGAAGCTCCCAAAAAATACTTTTTTTTGTCCAATTGTGCCATTGTCCATAGCCTTCTGGACGAGACACAACACCCGCTACAACTTCCACAGGAGGAATATCCTTAACACTGTCCCAAACTTCTTCAGGTGTCAAAATACGAGGAGGTCCATCAGTTTCAATATTTCCTTTGATAAATGCATACTTCTGCTTTCGAAATGGGTGATCCATAAGTAAGAACCTACGGTGCGAGTCAAACCACGAAGTCTTTCCTCCGTATTTAAGAGTAAAAGCCTTTGTGTCAACCATGCAAGTCGGACATGCCATTTTACCATGTGTCCCCCAACCAGACAACATTCCATATGCAGGGAAGTCATTAATCATCCACATCAAAGCCACCCTCATCACAAAATTCTGTTTGCGTGCTGCGTCATAAATTAAAACGCCATTCCAAAGTCTTTTTAGATCATCAACCAATGGTTGCAAATATACATCAATTCCAGCTGTTGGATTACTCGGTCCTGGAATAATTGCATTTAAAAACATGTATGGTTTAGACATACATATTTTTGGAGGAAGGTTGTACGGGGTAACAATAACCGGCCAACACGAGTACGGTGTTGCCGAGGCTTGAATATATGGTGTGAATCCATCAGAGCATAAACCAAGTCGAACATTCCGTGAATCACTGGCAAAATCTGGATGAACACGATCAAAATGCTTCCAAGCCTCACCGTCAGATGGGTGACGTAATTCACCAGAGTTACTTCTATTTTAATGGTGCCATGTCCTTTTACCTGCGGTCTCCATTGAAGTAAACATCCTCTGTAGACTTGGTATGAGCGGCAAATAGAACATTGCTTTTCGTGGAACCAATTTGCCTCCACTCATCCCTCTTCTGCTAGCACGATAGCGTGGCGCTCCACAAATCTTGCATTCCGACAACTCTCCATCATTTATGCCAAACTCATTGTTGTAATAGAGCATGCAACCAGAGACACAACAATCAATTCTTTTAGATTTCAAACCAAGTTTCGATCCTAATCTTTTAGCATCATAATAACTCTGCGGCAAAAGTCCTTTAACAGGCATTGCATCCAACATCATTTTGGTCATATACTCCATGCATAACTCAGCAACATTAAACTGCGACTTAAGACCCAACAACCGAACACACATTGATAATTTAGAGTCTTTAGTTCCTTCAAATAATGGACTATTTGTTTCATTCAAGTACATGTAAAATCTTTGAGCTTCCTCATTTGGAACTTCTTCAGCATCATATTCCGGCTCTTCGTAATCCAAGTTTACTCCAACCGCATCAGATATCATTCCTTGATAAACTTCTAAAGGTTGAATAATTTCGCCTCTAGATGTCGTAGCCGCTGGATAAGTATTTGTTGTGGGAGCTACTACATCAACCGGAACATTAACTGCACGAACAACCCCTACTGCTGATTCGCCTTGACGACTCCATATAAAATAATTTGGCCTAAACCCATTATTGTACAAATCCATTCTGATTTCATCATCATTTTTTATAAATTGAAATGAACATTTCAAGCACGGACATCTAATTTCGCCTTGTCGCGCAAATTCTTCGTGCTGCTTAGCACAAAATAGAAACTCTTCTACTCCTTGTACAAAACGCCGCTTTAAACCAGCTCTTCCAGAAAACAACCGATCGTACATCCAACTACGATCCATGTTTTCGAGAACTACGTACTATAGTTCAATAAAAATTAATGTTATATATTAGATTCCTATATATTTATTACATATTACATATACATGCACATATGTATACATATACACATATTTACATACACTAACAATGTTAACATTAAATAAATCACTAGTTACTAGGTTTTAAACATACACTAGCAATTATTCAAATATAGCATTTTTTTATTGATATATCAAATACATTAATATCTAGTTTAACTATATATATATATATATTAAAAAGCAAATTTAATTATAATAATAACATAATAACAACTATAATTAAATTACATGTTGTTTTATTCTTATATATACTATTCTCTATATATTAATATTACTAATTTTAAATTCCTATCTTTTAAACAAAATATCAAACTTTGGGTTAATAACAAATTAAATGTAATTATATATTAGTGAATATATATATATATATATATATATATATATATGTTGATATACAATTTAATAAAGTAAATATAATATTTAATATTTTTATCTAAAAATGAATAAAAAAATAGAAATCAATAATATAATTCGCATTTATATCAATTATAACAATATAATATATCATATTTATCTCAAAATCTCAAAATTAATCCCATTTATTTATATATAAAATTTATTACGAAAATTTAAATTTATTTCTCATTTTATTTCGTATTAAATATAAAATAAATAAATTAAATATACAAACATAAATTAAAATTACAAAATATTACAAATATATTACTTTAATTTCGTATAAACACAAATTAAAAAGTAAATTAATATAAACTTTAGTTATTAATTTTTTTTCGTATTTACTTATTGAAATTTATTAACCAAAGAATAAAATTATATTAAAAAATATTACTTTAATTTCGTAATTATATATTAACTAATTTATATATATTAACTAATTTATATATTAACTAATTATTAAAAAAATTATATTTAACTGTAGAAGAAATTATAATCTAACTAATAATATATCAAATAACTATCTAATAATATATAAAATATTAAATTGGATATCTAACCAGTTGTGAAGAGAAGACTCTCGCTTGATGCTATTCCAAACTCCTTCCAACAAAAATCAAAACGAACCAAAACACGATCCAAACTCAACACCTAAACAAACAATACAACAAATAATAACTATACCGTTATCGAAAACACGAAAATAAAACTCAAACAAACTGAAAAAGAGAGAAATCTATGAAAGAGAGGTAGAAATCATGCCTTAGATGGAAGAAATCTATCAAAGAAAGGAAGAGATTTTGTAAGAAAAGAAGAGAGAAATTTGAGATGTGAAGAAGTGAAGAAGATGTGAAAGTGAAGAGAAAATTCGTGGGAATATATAGAGGGAGGGGAGTGCAACGGTTGGAATTTTGAAATCCCTCAAAAAGGGGATATCCGGCAGATTAGAGCATTACCGGCGGATGGCATTTCCGGCGGATTCGGTGACGTTTGTGGCGGATCCCATTGGGTGGGCATTTCCGGCAGATTCGGTGACGTTTGTGGCGGATTTCAATTTTCGTTTTCCCCCCATTTTTTTAAATCCGCCGGAAACGGTATTTGTGGCGGATTTCAAATTTCGTTTTTCCTCCCCTTTTTTTCAAATCCGCCGGAAACGGTATTAGTGGCGGATTTCAATTTTCGTTTTTCCCCCCACTTTTTTCAAATCCGCCGGAAACTGTATTAGTGGTGGATTTTGAATTTTTTTTAAAAAATCATTTTAAATTTGGACAGATCCGCCGGAAAGTTTTTGGCCAATAAATATCTGCCAGAAATACTTCAAAATCCGCCGGAAATTTTCCGGGGTACCGAATCCGCCGAAAATACCATTAATCCGCCGGAAACTTTCTGACGGATATTAATCCGCCGGAAACTCCTGGACAGTAAAACCAGTGTTTCTTGTAGTGAAAAAAGAATAAACTCTATTTTTTTCTACTTTTTCAAATACAATTATTAACAAATGCTAAAAAGTTTTCACATTCAGCTTGCAAGAAAACAATAACAACAACAACTCAAAACACTGGAGAATTCAAGACTCTCTAAGTTAAAACAGCAAAGCAACAGAAATAGTAGAAAAAGCGAAAAAAGTTAAAGGGAAAAGATATAAAACAAGGTAAATACCCCCCCCCCCCCCCCCCCCCCCCCATGCTTAGACTAAGCATTGTCCTCAATGATTTGCAATAAAAACAACATGAAAGGGGTAGGAAAAGCTCACAAGTATTATGGCTGCCTAGAATTTCTTGAGACATTGTGATGATTATTTTTGCTACAAAACGCTCTTTTAACCTCACTAGCTTGACAGTTAAAAAGATTTATGGTAATTATCCTGGATCCGCATTAGGGATGCTTGTCCCTTTAACTTTCCAAACTTTGAGAATTTTTGACTTCTTCCACTTTGAGAATTTTTGACTTCTTCTTCCTTAACATGTCTTAGTGAAAAAGAATGTGGTTTTTAATTGGGATGAGGAGCAAGAAGCCGCTTTTAACTTGTTGAAAAATAAACTTGCTAATGCTCCCATCCTTGCTTTGTCGGATTTCTCTAAGACTTTTGAACGGGCTGTTTTGACTCAAGATTGTCACCCCTTAGCCTATTTTAGTGAAAAATTAGGTGGAGCACACGTAAACTACTCCACCTATGATAAAGAGTTGTATGCTCTAATTAGGGCACTACACACTTGGCAACATTATCTATTCCGTAAGGAATTTATCATACATAGTGACCATGAGTCACTAAATCTTATTCCCCATTTGAGGTGGCCTATGGGTTCAACCCCCTAACACCTTTAGACTTGGTACCTTTGCCACTTTCTAGCACTTTGTTTCATAAAGATGCCGAAAGTAGGGCAAGATATGTAAAAGAGTTGCATGCCAAGGTGAAAGAATTTAGTGAGAAAAAGGTTGGCCAATATGCTTCAAATGCCAGCAAAAAGAAAAAGAAGTTGATCTTTGACTCGGGAGACTTTGTATGGGTACATATGAGGAAGCAAAGGTTTCCAAATGAGAGGAAATCCAAGCTCTTACAAAGGGGTGATGGTCCCTTCAAAGTTTTGGAGAGGATCAATGACAACTCCTATATCATTGACTTGCCTAGTGAGTATGGTGTTAGCTCTACCTTTAATGTAAGTGATTTGTCCTTTTGGGGACAAGTGAAGTTCAAGAGGAAGGGGATGATGTGACCATAAGACCCATCACAAGGGCAAGACTCAAGACAAGGGAGCAACAAGTTAGAAGTCAACTTTAATGGAATGAACTTCAACAACAAGTCAAGGGAAAATACTTTAATGTGCTTAATCTAATCATTAAGACAAAAGCACATTAAAAGTGACCATTAAAATAATAGAGAATTTCTAGTGCTTTCTATATTTTGTTTTCATTTTAATATTTGTAAGACATTTTTAATTTGAGCCACTTTGGGCTTTGTTTAGGGAGACTATTTCCATGGGCCTTTGGTTGTGTGCAAATTGGGTTTGTATTGTGCACTTAGGATCCAAAAAGCCCACAATATAAATACCCTACCTTCATGTGTAATTTTTAGAACTCTTGATGAAGTAGTTTCATTTCTTCATTTTTGCAAAGTGAAAGCCTAGAGAGAAACCTAGAGAGAGGTGAGAAGTGGCAAGTACATGCATACGAGAGAGTGAGATTCATCATGAAGATTCTCCATGGTTCTTGAATGAGAGGACCTTGCTCACAACCTTGGGGCTAGGAGCACCCAAGGCTAGTTGATCTTATCACCTTCCAAGAAGGTGTGGCGATCATTCATTTCCACATCCATCTCTAGTCTCATCCGCATTTGTTCTTTCTTCTACTTTTCATGTAAGATTCTTGTTCTTTGTGATGTATATTTTCTTCATCTCTTTCTTGATTTGTCAAGAACACTTGTTCTTGATCTTGTGTGAGAATTAGTGAATTGTCAAAATTCTAGATTTTATCTTTCTAGATCTATCCTTGATCATATCGTCTTCCCAGCAATTGTGTCCTCCAGTCCTTTGAAGGCAGCAACACCAAGCTTTCCAACTCGGGCACGAGCCACAAAGTCCTCCAAGATGACCCTGTCCTTTTTCTCCTCCCTCTTTTCCTCCTGTCTTTGTTTTTTCATAATGGTAGTGTTAGTACTGCCTTTGCCGACCTCGGCGTGGCTCCATTTCTGGCTCTCCTTGTTGCCCGACTTCGGAGTTTGCTTTGGCAGCTTGACAAAAGGAGATTTGTACTTATCAGCGGGCTTTCCCCCAGCAGAATGGGACTTGCTCGCAGGGTTTTCGAGACTGGGGCCGGATCCCGACCCCATCCTGGTGCTTTTCTTTTTCTTTTCAGCTACCTTCTCTGGAACCTTTACATGAACAGAAGTATCAACATTTGAATTCTCAAAGATATCATCAAGGTCATCCATTTTACCTGCAAAAAGGAGAAATGTTATCAGAACCGACACCAATGCATTCCCGAAACCGACTCAGATTATAACCAAGCAGTATTAAAAGTAAAGTAAATCTAAAGAAGTATAGGAATCAAAGTATCTTTTTAGCTTGGCCTAGGACTCGCCACGGCATCTAGCATTGACCCGCAGTGAAACTTCAAGCCTTTCCTAGCCATGTCTTTTCCCCACTTGTAAATCATTTTGAACGAAGTCGCATCCTCTCCCTCCAGCGACCTCGACTTCAAAGCGTAGGACTTGTTTTCAACTTCCTCCCAATCTCGAACAAAATGCTCCCTACTCCAAGACAAAGGAAAGTGTAACCTGGTCAAGTCTTTGCCCTCGTAATCCGCAATTGACTACTTCGCTGCATTATTTGAAGCTTTGACAAAGAAGAATGTCAAATTGAAGTCTCTGTTTGAATCATTAGCCGGCGTGAAATAAGAACTTTCAAAATGACCCAGGAGACCAACGTGTCCCTGTCTCCTCCCGCTTGACCCCGGCTCCGGCGAGTGAAACACATTGAAGAGGCAAAAGAAGACCTTAGCCGATGGAATCCTCCAGAGGTGCTCCATGACAAGTTCGAAACCGCGCATGAATCCCAAATTGTTCTGCAACAACTGAGAAGGGGCCACATGCAGGAAATTTAGGCGTCTTGCTGAAATTGGCTAGGTGGGATCCGAGCTCCCAAATTTTCTAATGCCGCCCCGTAGAAGAAGCCCATGTTGTCGTGCTTCGTGCACACCGAAATATCCTCGACCTCCACCAATTTCCATTTTTGATCGGCAGGAGCGGCAACATACCGCTCGAAGTAAGAAACGGGTCTGTCCGACTTCAGCTTCGGGAAGATTTTGCAAATTCTGGTGGAGACCCAATCGTAGACCTCCTCAACCGGTTCCTCTTGTTCTACTATTAAAACTGCGGGATTCCGACTCTAAGAATCAACCTCCGCATTCTCTTCTACTGTACCCTCCGAGGTCTGATTGACAATTTCCATGGCCAAAATGCCCGACATTGCAAGGGAATCAACGAACGTCGAAGAAAGCAGTGACGGAGCCCTCTTGGGGGTCGGCATCAGATCACCATTAGCCGACCTCCTCAAAATCTGTTTCCCAGGCGGGATGAAAGGCTGTGTTTCCTCACTCTTTGATCGGACCATTATCTGCAAGGGGAGGACGACTCTATCACTATCAAAAGTTAAAGCGGTATCGGTCTCGGCCTCAGAAAATTCAAGGGTGGTCCCTCTCCTCCCCCATGAGGCGAGCAACGACTGTCGCCGAAGCGGCGACATCGGCCGCGGTCAAAATAATTACGACTTGAAAGTGTATAAAGTATGCAGGGAAGGAAACTAACCATTTTGCAGGAACTTTCCGATGTCAGTTTGAATTTTGTGGTCGAATGATGAACAATGATCTCATCTCAGCGAAAATTCCAGAAACAAACGGCGTCGAACAGCGGCGATGAACTCAGCACGATGGTCGGAAGATTCTAAATTCTCAGATCACTCAGAGCTCTCACTTTCAGGAAAATGCAAAGTGAAGAAATGAATCCTCAACTCGCTTTATATAGGGTCGAGATGCAAAGCATCACGTCGCTTCAATGCGTCCTTTCAGTGCAGCGTGACAGGGCATCCTCGAGCTCACCAAACGTCACTTCTCTGCTCCCCCACTCAGCAACTGACATGTGGCAAAGCAATCATTACCTCAAAGCAATGGTTGAATCAAGCCGAGGCTGACCTCATTCTTCAGCCGACCTTGACTTGGGGGGCAACTGTTCCGGAGTGGGCCAAACCTTGCAAGATTTGGGTCTGGCCCAATCCCGTGCTTGAAACGACCCAACATGCACTCCACTGCTAATATACGCATCCAACGGTCAGGATCAATGCGCTCGCATTTGACGCCTCAGGTACGACACTTTTTGTCTATAAGTAGAGGTGCTACCCTCCATTCTCAGGTACAACGGAAAACACAATTCACATTTATACTTTATTGCATTCTCACTAGAACAATCTTGGGATGATTATCTATGTATGGAAACCTGGAAGGCTTCACGGAGATTCGGAATCCTAATTAATTTTAGAAATTTGAATTGCTCAATCCAAACACTACCTTAATGTATTTGTATTTTTTTTAGAAAACTTGGATCTCTATGTAATGTATTATGAATATATGGATCTGAATCATTTTTGTTATTTTATTGGATAAACTTATAATTGTATAAAAATCACATCTCAAAAAACCCAAAAAATAATTTTTTAAAAAAATTTAACAAAATATTAATTTAAAAATTGAATTTGTAGTTTTTCTTTATACTTTCCAAAATAGAAGAATTGTCCCTATACTTTTTGAAATTGCAAATTTGTCCACAAAGACATCAACTTAGACATTCCTAATTTTGAATGAAAACGTCAAGTCAACCTGACGAGTTTGAAGATTTGCTACACACCGTGGCAAGAATATTGAGTACAAATTAAGAGATAGCAGATGAGAAGGAGGTGAAGATAATTGCATCAAGTTTTTTAAAAAAACCATGCTTCTATTTGGGGGGAGAACCTTAGAAAGAAACAAGCACGCGGAAAAAACAAAGATCAAGACTTGGATGAAAATGCATCGTGAATTAACTATATAGTTCTTGTCTTCTTATTTTTATCAAGATAATTTCATTGAATTACAAAATCTTTGGTACAAGAACTTGTCTGTAGAAGAACAAACAATAACTCATAACCTTGGGGTTTAAAATTGATATTGCCCATGCTATTCAGCTGCAACAATACTAGTCATTCAACGACGACCGAGATTTCTCCTTATACTCGCAAAGAACAAACAAAACCACCTAGTGCCTCAAATAAACCTTCTTCTAAACCCATAAAAGAAAACAAACATAAGCCACCCAAATGCTTCAAATGTCAAGGTTTTGGACACATTGCCTCAAATTTTGCAACTCGAAGAATCATCACTATCATCAAAGCAGAAACATATGAAGTACTCAAAGAAGAAGAACAATTGTATGAAAATGCCAATCGTGGTGAATCATTGGTGATAAAGATAAGCCTACCACAATATCGACAAAGAAAGAACCTTGGCTAAGATAAAATGTTTCCACACCCCATGCACCACTAAACAAACATTTTATGATGTTATCATTGACAATGGAAGTTGTGAGAATATGTTGTCTAATTATATGGTGGAGAAATTGGAGCTACCAACTCAAAATCATCCATGTCCATACAAATCACAGTGGCTTACAAATGTAGTGAAGTGAATACTACTAAGCACTTCCTTGTCACCTTTTTCTATTGGTTTGAAGTATCAAGATAGAGTGTGGTGTATTTTCATTCTACTTGGAAGACAATGACAATACGATCGTCGATTCTTATATGACGATTATGCCAACACCTACTCCTTTCTCAAATATGGAGTAATAGTTAAGTTAACCCCATTAAACATGAGTGAACTTGATAAAAGAAAGAAGTAATCCAAGCCATTGGTGTCTTTAGTTACAAAGGCTCAATTGAAAGAAGTTGTAATCAAGTCTAGAATATAAGCTTTGTTCTATTGTTTTAGTCCAATGACAAAGTTTCTTAATCGTAGAAATTGAACAACTGCTCATTGACATTTTAGATATTTTACCGTTACATGATAAGTTTTCATGGATTAGCTTCATTTTCTAGTGTCCTAGTGCTCATTTTCTAACACTGTGTCATCTCTGCAAATCTCCTTTCTACTGTTTTTAGGATTAAACAGTCTATAAGCTTTTCTAGGATGGTATCTTACAAGAACTAGTAGCTTTCTCTTGTCATCCAGCTTCTTTCTATTGATGTCAGGTATATAGCTATAGCATAGTGCGCCAAATACCTTTAAATGGCTTACACTGGGTCACTGGGTCTATCCCCAGTCCAAACCTCCTTTGGAACTTTGTTTTCTAGCTTCTTTGTAGGGCATCTGTTGATTAGGTAGATAGAAGTCATCACTGCCTCTCCACATAGCTTGTGTGGTAGCTTCTTCTGCTTTAACATGCTTCTGGTCGTGACAAATAGGCTTATGTTTCTTTTTTTTACAACTCCAATGTGTTGTGGAGTGTCGGGAGAAGTAACTTCATGAATGATTCCCTGGGTTGGGCAATAGGCTTCGAACTCCTTTAAAGTGTATTCACCTCCCCATCAGTCCTTAGCACTTTTAACTTTTTGTTGCTTTGTCTTTCAGCCATCACTTTGATGTCCTTAAATGTCACCAAGGCCTCTCCCTTAGTTTTCATTAGATAGAGCCATATCTTCCTTGAAAACTCATCTACAAAGGTCAAAAAGTGTTTTTTACCTCCAAGTAGAGCTGTCAATTTTGGCATAGGCCAGTGGCTCGATCTTTTGATTGGGCCGAAATCTAAAAATAGAGGCCTAAAAACAACGTTAAGTTTTTCGGCACAGGCAGTATTGGGCCGGGCATAAAAAAATTTGTTTGTTACAACCACCATTTGTAACTAAACTTAGTAATATACTTGTAACGACTCTATTTTGTTGAACTAATTGTTTAGTCTGTTATACAATTTAGGGTTTGTTTTGAATTAGACTTCCAATAGTATGAATGATTTATATGATAGTTAACATTTTTAATGACATGACAATCTGTGATTGATTGATGACGTAATATTGATATAAATCAAATTTAAATATAAATATGTAAATTATTGTTATAGGTGGTGTAGTGGTTTTTTTGGTTACGTATATATTTTTTTGTTCAAAAAGAAAAGTAATTTTTTTGGTTCAGTTGTGCGGTGGTTATGTTTGCTTGTTGCGATTAGTATACAATTTACTTTGCTATTGTGAATATGAAAATACAAAATAGTTTCATTTAGGAATCGAATCTAGTCAGAAAATTTGCAAAACACCACATAACCATCGCACAGTACACATATCTAGAAGGCTAAATTACAGTTTTTGTCCTTTATCTTTGGGGTTCGTGTCACTTTGGTCCTTTATATTTTTTTCCCATTTTGATCCCTCATCTTTTTTTTGTGTGTCATTTTGGTCCTTTTTTGTTGTTTAATGTCCATGACATTAACGGACATCACGCTGGCAGTTAACTGCTGACATGCCGTCTTAAATGTCAGGGCTGACTTGGAATTTTTAAATGATGTGGCATATAAGGGACGAAAATGAAACTTAAAAAAACATGAGGGGCCAAATTGACACAATTAACAAATGTGGAAAAACACATCAATCTTCATCTTCATCTTCTCCAGCGAGCCACTACCACAAACAGTGACATATCATCTCTCCCCCCTCTCTCTCTCCCTCTCTCTCATCAAGAACACCAATAATTTCAAGAGTTCTCAATTCTTCACCAAATCAAGCAAATGAATAGTGCATTTCATGCAAAATTTCACAAGGAACTAGAATCCATCATCAATTGGTAGAAAAAAGTGGAAGGACTTAATCGAAAACATAATTTTCAGAGGCAAACGCGTTTTGGGTTTTACAAATTGGGGAAATGTTCAAAACTCAACCAAAATTCACCAAACCACTTGCAATAGACTCGAAATTGGTGCAGTAACTGATTGTTACCAAAATATTTCAACAAAAATGATAAAGAATTGAGAATAAAATGGAAATGTAGATTCAAGTTTTACAGTTTTTTGGCACTTTCAATGATGAAGAGAGAGAGAGAGAGAGAGAGAGAGAGAGAGAGAGAGAGAGAGAGGCGATGCCACTGTTCGTGGTGGTAGTGGCTCGCCAGAGAAGATGAAGATGAAGATTGGGGTGTTTTTCAAGATTTGTTAATTGTGTCAATTTGATCTCTCATGTTTTTTTAAGTTTCATTTTCGTCCCTTATATGCCTCATCATTTAATAAATTCAAAGACATTTAAGACGTCGGGTCAGCAGTTAACTGACAGTGTGGCGTTCGTTAAGGTCAAGGACAGAAAACTACAAAAAAGGACCAAAATGACACACACAAAAAATATGAGGGACCAAAACGAGAAAAAAAAGAAGATAAAGACCAAAGTGACACCAACCCCAAAGATAAAGGACTAAAACTGCAATTTAGCCTATCTAGAAAGTTAATGGAAAACATAATATAGAAAGATATGTAGTTGGGCCAAAGAATATTTTTTGGAGGCCCTTTATCCTTCTTAGTTTTTAGGCCCAAAGCCCTTGATTTGGTTGTTTGGGCCATTGGCCGGCCCTGAGTGCCTATCTCATAAAAGACTCATTTTTTGGAACAATATGATGTCACAAGCTCGACATTTTGCTGGAGATAAGTGATCAGTGTATTTTAATGCACTCTTAATAGTTTTGCATTTGGTGTTTTTAATTGTGCTCTGTACCAAATATTTAAGTCTTAGCACGTTTCTAAACTTTGGGTCTTAATTGAGCAGTATAACAATTTCTTGATTAATTCTTATTTATTGCATATTGACCCCTGCCTACTCTGCAGACCGTAACTTTGGCTGTGGTAATCCAATTTAGGCGTGAGAGAGCTGCAATTCTTCTGTTGAGCTAAAAACCCAATTCTGAAGTTTTGAAGGTCAAAAGAGTGAATTTACTGAAGGAGTTTAATGTAAAACGGCTTTTAGGTCAAATATTACTTTGTTATCAGGCTTTTATTTTAGAACCTGTTTAGGAATTTAGGTTTTTTGTTTTCTCTAAGACAAAATACACTTTTCAGAGCCATTTTTAACACTTATGCAATATCATACAATTTTGAGAATTGTGTGCCCGAGCCTCCATGGAAGTTTAAAGCTCTTCTAGATCAGTCCATTGGTAAATGGCATACTTTAAGGATTTTGAGGTTTAGTATTTAACGTTATTTTGGTTATTTCATTTATAGTTTTCAGTTCCTTCCTCTCTGTCAATTCCACATCTAAATTCTTTGTTTGCAAATTTCGTTTTTGTGTGATGCTTAATTACCCAGATTTGGTTTATTTTCAATACACGAATTGTTTGTATGTGCTGCTTGTATATATGTGAATCTATTCTCGCAACTCTCAGTTGTTCGGGTTATTTAATCTCTTGTTTTATTTAATTCAAGTAGGAATTGATAGAGGGTTTATTGAATTCAGTTATGATATTGATTGTGTTTTAGTGACGCTTGCTCACCATCACAATTGATTAAACACACTGTTTGACGCTTGCTTTAAAACGACGTGGATTCGTATAAATTGATTGACGCTTGATTGATTAGTTATTATAAATCAAGAAATAAAACCTTGACCGAATCTTGCATGAATCTTTAGAAATCTTGGTAATTTCAGTACTTAGAAATCTTTGTGAGACGACCAAGGTTGCTTACCTTGTTACTATATTTTATCATTTTAATTATTTTGACCTGCATACGACTGCTGATCATGAAGATAAAGATTGAGGTTTATGTGAGGTGCACAAGTTGTATGAAAATCATACTATTATTAGTTAAAATTATTACATAGAGGATAAGTAATGGACATTTTTAATTAAGGCTTAAAAATGATTGTGGAGTTTTGGAGTAGTATGCGGCGAAGAATCTTGAGCCTATATATTTGGGGGTCTGGTTGGGTGCTTTTTTTTTTGTGTTGGTATGGAGTTGACAGGGTTTAGGTGTTCATTTCTGGCTGCTGCTTTTTAGGTGTTGGTGTTTGGGAGTTTTTGGTTCCTTGGTTTTGAGGTGTTGAGCCTTCGCTAATGGTGTTTTAGCAGCTACTATGAGGGTGACGTGTTGCTAAATTTCGAGTTGATTTAGGTTTTAGATATTGTTTGTCACTTTGGCATTTGGGTGTGACCTTCATTGAGGGGAGCACGAATTTTTTGTTGAGATTATCTTGGTGTAAGCTAGGGGTTTCTATGTTTCTTGGTTTTTGGATTGTATGGTAGTGGGTATTGTCCAATGTGGCCAGTGAATCTTGGCTTCGGCCTTTTTGTGTTTTGTAGCTTTATGGGTGTATTCGGTACCTGGACTTCGGACCTGGCTAAGTCCGGGGTACAAATTGTTGTGCTTCTGAAGATTGAAGGTTGACTCTGGATGGATGAAGATTAGCCTCGGATGGACTGAGGTAGTTTGCTTATGCACGTCGAGAGGGTGGTAGCTGCAAACACTCTGATGCTTAGGTCAGCAAGGGAAGAGGAGGTATGCAAGGAATGAGAACGTACCTGGAAATGGAGGTGTGACACCCTTTACCCCGAAAGTAAACGTAATTGAAAAAGTACGAAAATGAGTGAATTTGTTTTTCAAATAAGTTTTCCACTTGATTTTCAAAATCCTTTCGCAAGTAAAAGATATCGTCAACTTCCTAAAACCATATAAAGCAATTCGTAGTAATAACGAAGACTATGTGGCAAAGCTTTTCTTCAATAAAATCATATAAACAAGATTTATAATAATATCAAATACTAAAGCGATAAAACATTTATTTTATTGTAATACAATAAACAAATGACTTGAACGACAATTTTGCAAATACAGCACAAATCCCAATGTCACATGATCAGAGCAATTCACCTTTAATTCAAGTAACAAAAAGAGTGACATCAACACGTAGAACCAAATCTCTCCTGCTGCACGATCGTAGAAGGCTGCTCCAACGGCACCTATAACTCAATCTAAAAAAGTGGTGCACAAGTGAGAAAGGGCGTCCAAACCATATAAGGAGCATAAGACTGAGACTAAAATAGCAAAGACAACCACAATCCATCAAATCAATATCAAACAGTCACTCTCAAAAGAGTAAACGACACAACATGTCGATACAGTAACATGTCACAAAGCGAAGCCACAGAGGCTCGTATATAAAAAGTGATAAGGCCACATCACACAACGAAAAATCACAACAACATATGCGAAGAACATAACCTGCATACTCAGCCAATCATCAACTGAGATCATCATCTTCAAGGAACAGAGAATACCCCACCAGTGAATCCAACGAACATGCCACGCGTGCTCGGTCGTTCATCAACTATTGTCATCATCTTCAATCTGGTGCAACGTCGAGAAGGTCCTATCCACTACTCCGCGATAAATCTGGATCCATCTAACTCTAGGAAAGCGGATGCAAGTGCCCTCACATCCCGGGAAATAGATAAAGTCTAGTCAGGGTACCCCAGTAGTTTGTGGAACGCCCTAGCAGTGCCCCGCTTAGAACCTCCCCCCGCAAGGCCGGTCGTGGCTGTCTCTATTACTACTCCCATAATCGTTTGCTTACCACCCCACCTATTACTACTCCCGATCGTGGCTCGCCCATACTGCAACGAGTCCTTGCCCATACTGCGACAAGGTTCCTCCTATACAATTTCAACTATTGAGGCACGGCTCGCCCATACTGCGACGAGTCCTTGCCCATACTGCGACAAGGTTCCTCTTGCAATCATCAACTTTTAATGTACAGCTCACCCATGCTGCGTCGATTCCTTGCCCATGTTGCAACAAGGTTCCTTCAACAGATCTCGATCACGAAGATACCGCTCGTCCATACTGCAACGATGCTAAGGTATCAGTCTAGATCTTGCACAATTTTAACTTCGTATCAGTTAGACTTATCTATCATTCTTAGCCAAGACCACATTAGACACTAACTAATCCTTTAAATCACACAACTATATCTTCATTCTATCTTGAGTTATTATAATTAATTATGAATAACTCTGTTCCGGACTGGGCCACGAGGCCCATTTAGCAATTGAATATGGGTTGGCCCAATCACTTTGGTCCATATCCACAATCTACAAGCCCAATTATCACTCATATTTGGAGGGCTCAGATCGACTCATTCAATCAAACGGCTCACAATGGGCACGCTTTCCTATAAATACTGGCTCACATTGCCATAATTAGGTACACTCTCATTCCTTGCTAAATCACTCATCTACTCTCAATACTGACTTGAGCGTCGGAGTGGCTTTACAGGTACCTCTCCCAGGCGCACGTTGACATACGGTCGCACAGCAAGAGACTACCAACTGTAGTTCACGTGTCACTGCAAGGTACAGAACATGGGCGACCACAGTGGGAGGTCTCTACCTTTCACATGATTCCTACTTTTAGAAATTTTTCTCTTGCACTTCCATAGCCTCCCAGAGGCAGACCCCGGGTTAAGAGCGTTGCTGTGCCTGCACCCCAGCCTGAAGGCACTCTTGGGGGCGATGTCGCCACCCAGGACTACACCCCCATCCAGGCTGCGCAAGAAGTCTCCCCATCAGGAGGGGTTCATCAAGCCCCCCCATCGAGAGGGGTTCATCCCCCAGATGTGAATCAACTGTTAGATCTTCTGGCCAACCGTACATAGACTATGCTGCTACAAGAAGCACGCCTTAGGCAAATTGAGAGCCGTGTGGCCTCCATGCCCGAACAACCTCCACCTTTTTGGGGAACTCCTCCTCAAACGATTGTGGTATCAAGACCCCTCCGTTCTCCCCCTCGGAGGCGTCACGCTCACCGTTCCGCACCTGGCAAAAGCATGTGCATCGCTCTCCTCCTCGGCGTGGGAAGCATCAGGGATTCAACTCACCACCAAGGGTGTCCCTTTCCTCTCGAGATGGGACTTATCAGCCTGATGACACCCACTCCAAGGTTTCTTCGCGTGACTCCTCTATTTCGCTCGATAGGTCGAGGAGCAGGGCTAAGATTCACAAAAGACGTTGCCGAAGATCGCCATCGAGGAGATCTCCCGATAAGCGTGGATATCAAGACCTTGATTTCCAGGATGTCTCACTTCGTAACTCAAGGAGGTTTGCAGATGAAGGACCTTTCAGTCGGAGGGTGGATGGATGCCCAATTCCAAGGAATTTGGAGAAATTGCCAACTCTCAAGATGTACGATGGGACTGGAGATCCGGATTGGCACTTTGCACATTTCTCACTGATGATGCGCTATAGAGGCGCTCGAGAACCTGTTCATTGCAAGATCTTCCCCCTCACCCTAGAGGACACCGCATTAGAGTGGTTTCAAGAGCTGAAGCCAAATTCCATATCTTCATGCGGGCAACTGGCAAGATTCTTCACGGCTCGTTTCATCGCCTCACGGCTGAAGCCAAAGTCAGAGGAAGTGTTAAGGGCTGTCAGCCAGCGGGACGGTGAGATGCTGAGGGAATACCTTGAGCGTTTCAATAAGGAAGCTTCATGTGTTCGAAATTTGGAAGACAAGCAAAGATTGTTTTGGATGAAAGACGTCCTCAAAAAGGGAAGTCTTTTTGAAATTGATGTGGGGGTCGACAAACCCAGAGATTTGGGTGAGTTCCTCCAAAAGTCACAAAAGTACATGGACTATGAAGAGAATAAGTTGGCTTACCAAGAGGAAGCCAAGGTTGGCAGCAAAGAGGACGAGCAGGCCTATAAGGCCACCGAAGAGTTGTGGCAGAAGCGAGGCCAAGCTGAGAAAGCTCTCGGTGAATCTCGATCCCGACAAGGTTGTTTCTCAGAGTACACCCTACTGAACACATCCTAGGCTGAGATCCATGCTAAATGCGTCGACGCGGAGTTTCGAGATATCAAACTGCACGAACCTCTCGTACAAAGGAAAGGCCGAACCTCTAAGAAGTATTGTCATTATCACAAAAGTTATGGGCACAGTACCAACAAATGCTACATCCTCAGGGATGACATTGAAAAGCTGATCCGCGAAGTGAAGCTTTCCCAGTACGTGAATGAAGAAGAGGATGAGACCCATGATTCTGAATAGGGAACAGAGCATCAGAACCTGAATCTAGAGCTAGGACTAGTTAAGAATTTTGTTGTTGTTTGGGCACAAATGCAGAATGTAAAAGCTCGATATGAATGATTAACAAAAGTTCATTTTGCAAGTACAGTTTTTGCTCTAGCTCACCAGCATTAACACTGGTTCCAAAGAAAATCCATTAATATTAAGAAAGAAAAAGGTCCAACTCTATAGTTGGGGGCGGAACGAAACAAGTTTGAGACCCGACATACCCCGTAGGGAGGGACTGCTTGGCTCACAGGGCAACCTCATCAATAGCTCTAAGCCAAAACCATCTTTCCAAGACGGTGTTTTTAAATACACGGTTTGGAATCCTAGTAATGGAGTCAAGAGTACCATGGCTCGCCGAAACAAATAAAGATTGCCGGTAACAGAGTAGTCAGGAGAGACACCATGCTCATTAGCATTTTCCCTACATACCGAGGCGGGAATCTCGTGATTCTGTCCACTAAGTGGCCTTGGTGGTCACGACCCCTTAGACGAGTTATATCCGGGCAGAGTCCTAGTAAACTGTGCCAAGGGTATACTTCAACTGACCTTGGTGGTCACAACCCCTTGGACGAGTTATATTCGGGTCGAGTTCTGGTAAATTGTGCCACGGATATACTTCAAGTGACCTTGGTGGTCACAACCCCTTGGGCGAGTATACTTGACCACGGGGTGACAAGGTGTTATACACTCATATGTGCAAGCCACAACTTACGGCCGACGCCACTCAAGGTACACCGGTCAAGCCCAAGTTTCGGTCCGCACAAACAAAGATAGAACAATTTACCGTGGCGCCGAGCGAACTCTGAAATATATGAGAAATATAGTTGAAATTGAAACACGCCACGAGGCGCCAAGACAATGAGACAATAAATGAATATTATCGTGGTAACCTGGCAGGCAAGCACACGGGCACACGAACAAGGACTCAAAATCGGCAACATGCCGAGGCATAGTGGGCAAGCCCCGGCACCATGAGGCGCCTATCGTAGGGATTCAGAATCGTAGGGATTCGGAAGCTGCTTCACATATTATGACTCTATAAATGAATACTTCCAACCCTGGAACTATGAGGTGCCATGTGGAAACGAAGAACGGAACCCTGCCGGGTTTGGGGTATCAACCCCTGCGCCATGAGGTGCCATCCCATTAAAAACGAAGGCTGCCACCCTGGAGGGCTGTCTAGTCTGCAGGCCATAACTTCGTCCATGTTTTTCTGAAGAAGGCGTGTAAGCATGCGTTGGAAAGCTAAGAAGCAGAGATACAATTCTTCTTTTAGGCTCAAAATCCAATTTTGACGTCTCCAACCCTGGTACCATGATTTGTATCTCGGCACCTTGTAACCCGGTACCCTGGAGGGCTGTCTAGTTTGCAGGCCATAACTTCGTCCATGTTTATCTGATGGAGGCGTGTGAGCATGCACTAGAAAGCTAAGAAACAGAGCTACAATTCTTCTTTTAATCTAAAAATCCAATTCTAACGTCTCCAACCCCGGCACCATGATTTGAATCCCGGCACCTTTTAACCCGGCACCCTCGAGGGCTATCTAGTCTTCAGGCCATAACTTCGTCCATGTTTATCCGATGGAGGCGTGTGAGCATGCGTTGGAAATCTAAGAAGCAGAGCTACAATTATTCTTTTAAGCTAAAAATCCAATTCTGATGTGATCCTAAGTTCACTAAGCATGTGGAAAGAAACTTATAAAGATACCATTATTTTATTGAGTACAAGACTTAATGGCTTATGCCATTTTGAATCCAAGTAGCAATCTTGAATTATCATTGACTGAAGAATTCCTATCAACTCATGCAACTAAGGTCTACACATAGAAGTCGAAGGAAAATTTCATGAAGAGTAAATTAGTACAATATCAAGAAGAATAAATTAGCGCAATTTATTTCCATTTTTAGTACTTTATTTTAGGATTATATCTTTAATGTCATTTAATTGTCTTCTTTTATTTTAGGATTGAATCAATGGCTTTAATGCCAATTAGTTATTTCCTTAAAGTTAGGATTTGATATTTATTAGTATATTTTATTTTCTAGGGTTTTATTAAGTCAATTGGGCCTGAGGTTCTTTTGGGTCAATAGGGCCTGAGGTTCTCTATATATTGTAATTCATTTGATGAAATGAACAAGGTTGAATTTTGAGTAAAAAAATTTAGAGACGTGTCTCTATGGTTCTCTGAGCCATTCTTAGAGCTTATCGGCTTGCCGTGGCGCTCATCCCGACTTATCAACCGGAACCTCCATAGCCGGTTTTGACGTCTTCATGACTTATCGATTGGTCTTCCATCCCCGATCGTGGTGTCTCCTTCACTCCCACCTTCATGACTACCGAAATAGTCACCGACGGCTCCGAGGTTGCCATCATCTGGTATCAGAGCTTAGGTTCTATCAAGGTGTTATCTATCCTTTTCAATTTTAGTCTCTAAATTTTAGTTCATCTTATTTATATTTTTTATTTTGGAAAAAAATAAAAAAACGAAAAATTCAAAAAAAAAGAAAAAAAGAGGCACTTTTTTTTATCGTTCTTTGTTGTTTGTTTGCAAGTTAGTACTTTTTATGGTTCATGATGGAGGAAAGACAAAAGGATTATGAAAGATACATTAGAGATTTTGTAATGGATCCTGTGTATGTGAAATACCTTTATGAAAATGGGCTAAAAAAAGAGGCACAAAGAGTAGAAAAGTTAGCCTCTAGAGAAAAGAAGAAATTGAGAGAAAAAAGAATAGATGAGAAAATAGAAAAAATGATGGCTCATATTTCAGAAATTTTATGTGAGAATCTCCGTAAAGCACAAGAGGAATTGGAGTGTGCTTCTGAAAAGAAAGAGGCAAGCAACAATAGAGAAGTGGAAAAAGAAATAGGGAAAATAGAAAATGTAGAGAAAGAAATGGAAGAGAAGATGAATATCGAGAAAAAAGAAGAGGCAATGAAAAATAACGGGAGCTTTGTTGAGAAAAATAAGGATTCTACGAGAAAAATGACTGAAATATCCAATTTTCACAAAGAAAGAAGAGAGAAAAAAGAGAGAATTTTTTTCAATAACCTATCAATTTATTTTGCAGATTCAGAATTGAGGACAAATCTTCTTGAAGAAATGGAGAATGATGTGATCCTAAGTTCACTAAGCATGTGGAAAGAAACTTATAAAGATACCACTATTTTATTGAGTACAAGACTTAATGGCTTATGCCATTTTGAATCCAAGTAGCAATCTTGAATTATCATTGACTGGAGAATTCCTATCAACTCATGCAACTAAGGTCTACATGTAGAAGTCGAAGGAAAATTTCATGAAGAGTAAATTAGTACAATATCAAGAAGAATAAATTAGCGCAATTTATTTCCATTTTTAATGTCTTTTAATTGTCTTCTTTTATTTTAGGATTGAATCAATGGCTTTAATTCCAATTAGTTATTTCCTTAAAGTTAGGATTTGATATTTATTAGTATATTTTATTTTCTAGGGTTTTATTAAGTCAATTGGGCCTGAGGTTCTTTTGGGTCAATAGGGCCTGAGGTTCTCTATATATTGTAATTCATTTGATGAAATGAACAAGGTTGAATTTTGAGTAAAAAAATTTAGAGACGTGTCTCTATGGTTCTCTGAGCCGTTCTTAGAGCGTATCGGCTTGCCGTGGCGCTCATCCCGACTTATCAACCGGAACCTCCACAGTCGGTTGTGTCTAGTCTGCAGGCCATAACTTCGTCCATGTTTATCCGATGGAGGCGTGTGAGCATGCGATGGAAAGCTAAGAAGTAGATCTACAATTCTTCTGTTAAGCTCAAGATCCAATTCTTACTTCTCCAACCCTGGCACCTTGCCGGCTTCCGCGGCATCCGAGCTGAATTCCGGCACCATGCCGGCTTCCGCGGCATCCAAGCCGAATTCCGGCACCATGCCGGCTTCCGCGGCATCCGGGAGGGCTGTCTAGTCTTCAGGCCATAACTTCGTCCATGTTTATCTGATGGAGGCATGTGAGCATGCGTTGGAAAGATAAGAAGCAGAGCTACAGTTCTTATTTTATGCTCGAAATCCAATTCTGACGTCTTCAACACCGGCACCATGATTTGTATCCCGGCACCTTGTTAGCCGGCACCCTGGAGGGCTATTTAGTCTGCAGACCATAACTTCGTGCATGTTTATCTGATGGAGGCATGTGAGCATGCGTTGCAAAGGT
Organism: Astragalus glycyphyllos; assembly: GCA_963573325.1. Lineage (NCBI taxonomy): Eukaryota > Viridiplantae > Streptophyta > Magnoliopsida > Fabales > Fabaceae > Astragalus > Astragalus glycyphyllos. Next base: position 24,452,001 of record OY754308.1, read on the forward strand.
AAGAAGCAGATCTACAATTCTTATGTTACGCTCAAAATCCAATTCGGATTTTTCTGCACCTAGAACCATGATTTCGTGATGTGGCACCATGAGGCGTCAAGCAAACTGACGCAAGACCCAGCACACGAACGCGAGAGCCGACACAATGCAAAGCAAACAGACGCGAGAACCGGTGCTGGATGAGGCCAAGTGCCTCTCTAAAGACACCTTGCCTCATCAGGTGGTGGGGTCATCACATTTCATCACGCGGCACAATGGTTTCATGGGCATGATTTTGGGCATTCTTTAAAAGGATTTGAGAACATGGGAGACAATAAATCAAGACATGACACCATGGAGTGGCCAAAGCCTAGACACGACACCAAGGAGGGTGCTTAGTCCCATGGCACCATAGAGGTGCCAAGACATCATCACACGACACCTTGGAGGGCCAAGCTCCCGATAAGTTGGACGAACCGACAAAAATGCTTCAAGCCAAGACCATCCTTCAAAATAATCTCGGCTTGGGGGGGCAACTGTTCTGGACTGGGCCACGAGGCCCTTTAGCAATTGAACATGGATTGGCCCAATCACTTTGGTCCATATCCACAATCTGCAAGCCCAATTGTGACTCATATTTGGAGAGTTTAGATCGACTCATTCAATGCAACGGCTCACAATGGGCACGCTTTTCTAGAAATACTGGCTCACATTGCCATAATTAGGTACACTCTCATTCCATGCTAAATCACTCACCTACTCTCAATACTGACTTGAGCGTCGGAGTGGCTTTGCAGGTACCCCTCCCGGGCGTACGTTGACATACGGCCGCACAGCAAGAGACTACCAACTGCAGTCCATGCATCACTGCAAGGTACAGAACAAACTCTAAGGTGTTATCTACTCATCCTATATTCATTCAATAACCTCGGCATATTATCTACAACCATCCAAATAGTAAAATTACAGGCATCCCAAATTTTCACAGACATTTCAATTATTACAGTCATCCAAAATATTTATATGCATTTAAATTATTATAGTCATTCGAATTGAATAAATAATAAACAATTAAATACAGGAAAATAGAAATAGCGGTAATCGATACTATTATAGTCCTATCCCCGATTCCACATATAGAATAGAAACCCTTTCCCGCTGGATCTATAGCTATTCCATAAACTCAACAAGTTGGAAATATAAGTGTCATACTATATTAATTATTGGAGTAGTAACGGAAATATCATTGTAGTTATAATATAATATTGAAATCCTGATATAAGAGACTTTAATGCTTACAGAATTGAAACGTGAGCTAACATTCTTGAGGTTGGTTGCGCAGGTCCTCGGAGATGGGAGAAGGGAGCCTAGAACGAATGGAAAGAACTCTGATTTGGGTCTATAGCACGAATTCTGTAGCTGTTGTTACTGGTGGAACCGCGCTCCAATGGCTTAAACTGAGGGCAGAATCGTGTCCAGTGACTGATTTCGGATGGGAACGTGGTGTTTGAGGTTCAGCCGTGGCTTGATGAAGGAGAACGAAATTGAAGAAGAAGCTCTCTAGTTCTGTGTTTTTCAGCTAAGGAAGAAGAAGAAACAGAACCGGGTCGGGCGCAGGACTCAGCCGCGTGAATGGTTTAATTGGGCAGGGGTGTAATCAGCGAAACAGGGGGTGTATGCGAGTAATCAAGTCCAAAATCAGTTTTTTGTTCACTTTTAAAGCTCATTTTAAATATAGATATCATTTGAACACCTCCATAACCCAAAATAATTTCTAAAAATCGATTATACTTTAAACACCAATATTTCATAAAATAAAATAAGCAAAGTAAAATAATAGTATTTCAAATACAAGTATTCTGAAAATCAAATAATAACAATATATTACTATAGCATATAAAAATACATTTAAATGTGATTTCAACTAAATTTAATAGCTCAAATACATACTAAATTAAAATGATTTAATCTTATCCGTTAACAATAATTCATAAAACAATCACATAATAAAAGGACCCAATACACAAAGATCGGGGTGTTACAATTCAACCCCCTAAAAAAAATTCATCCTCGAAATTTCATAAGCTCAAGGCCAAAATAATAGAATAATACTTGAAGAGTTGAACATTCGGGGGAAAAATCTAAATAATGTACAAAATATCTCCAATATATTCCAGATCGTAAATAATGTGTCGGCCTAACACATCATTACAACCAAGACTCTATCGAAGTATATTCTTCCACGTAAATATCCATGAGCATCACAACCGAAGAAAAATAGTCATGACATATTCTTAAGCTAGGAATTATTTAAACTAAAAATGAACTATGAACTTTGCTTACTCAAGTGTCTAATACAATTTTGAGTCGGACAAGAGTCAAAGAAAAGAACATTTAATTTGCAAGCAAAAGAAAGCTAGAATATCAACAAAAATAACTTACAGATTTGGGAAAAGAGAGCTACATGATTGAGTCTTGACAACTTTCAGTGAAAAGGCTTAGAAGAAGAACTGAGAGTAGAGTTTGAGACTTTAGGTTCTCACATCCCCAAAAATCATGAATCATCAGTCTCCAAAACTAATCATTTCACCCACAAGCATAAGAATCAATTCCAAGGATGTTAAATAGAGCTCACGAAAAATGAAATAGTACACACAAAGCACATTTACGTTATCACTGCAACACAGAAAACACTATAGTACAAGGTCATGGCAAAACAATTGTCACAATATGCATATTTGAAGACAAAACGACCAATTAATATTAAGATTCCACAAACTCAATAACTGAATAATAACAAAAATAAATAGTTAAATAAATAGCAAGAAAGTAGAAGTCATGCAAGTGCAACAATCACATTACACATAAGTTGTTCACCATAGAGAATATGTTAACACAGGTGATATTATAAAATTAAAAAAAAAAGGTAAAAGTGCAATTCTTTCCATTGGAAAATAGTAAATAGTAGCAATCCAAGAACAATAATAGTAACTCAATGGAGCAAACACACCTTGGATATATGATAAATTTTAATCTTAACGGGCAATCTTAATTCTCAAACACAGTCGAATAGCCTAACCATCAATATCATATCATATGCAATAAAAAGTAGAGTGTAACACAAGGATAAAGAACAACATTTACACAACATAATATTTTTTTGACAAACAAATAGTATAGGATCTTCAACTATGCATTTTTCGAAAACTAAGCATCTTCCAAACCAGCAGAAAAATCAATTTAAATGAAATTAATCACCACGAAAAAATAGTTTAAACAAGGGTTAATGATTTAGACATAACAACCAATATAGTATGATATAGAGAAGAAAATTTAATTAGTAGGCATAGTTTTCAGTTTTTCAAAGTGTTTCAATTTTAAAGAGTAACTAACATGCGTTTCTAATTTACTTACTAACATATTATTCTTCTAAGTTCTGTGGAAAATAAAATGGAACATATAATACTAATAAGACCAATTTTTTTTACATGGTCAATCATAATTAAAACTCAGGCACATACTTTCTAAATTGTTTAATTTAACAAGTTTTACACATAAAGTTAATTTTCAGAAAAACTACGGTAACACCTCTACACTTTTATCGCAAAATATTAAACAATGTAATGCACCAACTCACATTGAAACATCACACAATTAATAAGTCATTCATTACTACATGCTATATTATAGTTAGGGGAGTTCACAACACTGTACACAGAAAGCAATTAAGCAAATAGAATAAGAAGATAAACCAAGTTAACACAATAATAATGACATGAAATATAGTATACTTGTTTAAAAAAATGGTACAAAATTAAACAAATCATTATCCGTGAATGCAATTATAGAATAAGAGAAAGAGGTAGTTATAGCATTTAAAAATGATTAATAGTGGTCAAAAATATTGCAACAAGTTAATAGAGGATTAGTACATTAAATTAACTAGCAAGACCAATCCACAAGACACTTAGTATACAGCATCAAGATGCAATCAAAAACATAATATAGTAAAAACTTTTTACAAGATTAGTATTAATTTATTAAAACAAATTTAATACAGATGTTAGTACCCAACCATAAAATGGTTGAATACAAGATTAGTATTAATTTATTAAAACAAATTTAATACAGATGTTAGTACCTCCGTGTCTCGTTTTGGTTCGTGAGATGTTGTGTTTTTTCTCTTATATTGTTGACCGGAGGTAGTACTTACTTTCTTTTTATACGCAAATATTAGTGGCTATAGTAATTAGTTAGGAGGTGGGGGAGATGTTTGTTTTAGGACTTAAACCCTTTAAATTGTCCTATATTTTTCCTTTCATTTACCTACTCCATTTTTTTCCCACATCTATCAAGTCATTCATTTGCCTGCTCCATTAAATTGTCGAAGACCTCACTGGTATCCTGTTTTTCCTCCTCTTGCCCAAAAGCTTGTAGTTGCTTGTAATTATCCCAATTGGAGGAATAAGAAGGTGGCTCATAGTAATCCCAATAGTCTGGATAAGGCTCATAAGGAGGAGGAGAAAATGGGCGTTGACATTGAGTCATATACCAATATTTCTCTAAATTTCTTTTCGCCTATGCCTCTCTAATATAATCGCCAAGAGTTTTAACCATGATTTAGATTTTTCTCTGCAAAACAAAGCGAACTGCAACGAGCTCTTGGAAAAGTGTTATCAATTTTTTTTATATATTTTTTTAATAAGATAAAATAAAAACAAATTTAAAATAAAAACATAAAAAAATGTCTAAAGCAATAAAAACATTTTTCGTTTAATATTGCTAAATTAATCTCTGGCAATGGCGCCAAAAACTTGTTGTGTTAAAAACACACTTACAGCAAGTGTACTCTTTCACAGAAGTAGTATAAAAGATTATCGTATCCACAGCGATTAATTAACAAGTACAAAACTACCCAAGATTTTGTATATATTGTTTAGACTAAGAAATATTGGAATTATAATGAAAACAAATTAAATGAAATAAATAATAAGGATTAGAATGCAAGATTAAATTAATTGGAGAGAGGTCTAGGGTCGCGGTTTCACTTGCAAGCTTTGATTCCCCTATGTCTAATTCTACCTGAATTCCCTTATTTTATTTAATTATCAATCCCTTTACTAAAACTATTAATCCGTTTGGTCATTGGTGATTAATATTCTTTTTCCTAAATTAACCCTAGTTTGGTCATGCTAGGATTTAAATTCAAGAAAAGCATAAAATACAAAAAGGTTGAATGATTGGAAGGCTAAATTAAAGTTTGGTCATTCATTAATTATAGCATCAATTATCCTATAGGTCCACCAACTAATTGCAGTACGGTTGCCGATCAACTAATTGATTGTGAACATTAAAAGGGTAGTTAATCCTAATTATGTGACAAAAACAATAGGACAATATTAATTGAAATAAAAACAAGGAATTCAAAGTATAAATTAAAACATAAAAATGTTTCTAATCAAGCAAGATCCACCTAAGACCCTAGAATGGATTTAACTATCCATTCAAAAACAACGAAATAAACTAAGGTTACAAAGATTAAAATAACCTGAAATATAGATAAAATTCTGATCTTCGGATTTAGTTTCTGCTTGAGAGCTCTTTTACGTTTTCAAAAATAAGTACCAAAATACTCCTTTTCTCCATTCCTTACCGTGTCTGCTGTTACCGTTGTTGTCAAAAGTGAGTTTTTTTACTGTTGTGCCGCGGTCCTCTCTTGTCAATCACGTACTCCTATTTATAAGCCTGCCTAGGGTTGTGTGTGTGTTTAATCCCACGTGCTCCACTATTCCAAGTCCCTACGTATGCTGCTTTAATTTCCTCTCATATGCCTTGCTTTCAAGTGACTTTGGGCTTTGACAATTGAATCATGGGCTTGTTTTTTTAATTGGGATGGGCTCCTCCACCTTGTGTGCTTGTCCAAGTGGCCCATATTTCGTCCAACCCCCCTCTACTTTGTAGACACCTCATAATGGCGTGAAAAGACTAAAACACCCTTAATGAAAATTGCAATTTGTATTTTTTTTAATATTTAACACGGTTCGACACACGCTTGACCGAACCGATTCGAATCTACAAGCGCCGAGGTTGTTAAATGTTAGGAAGAGACCCCTTTTCAATTATTAGAAGGTTCATCCAAGCGTGGGCCGAACTAGTTCGGTAGTTGATCAGTCGAACCTTGCTGTGTTTGTTTTTTTTTTAATTTTCCTTTAACGAAGTTACATCGAACGATAAATTAGCTATTTCGGAACGATAATTTACTAACTTTTAACCAACATAACGATAAATTGAATACTTAACTATGGACTCTAATAAAGACAACAACAACTAAACATATATACATAAGTAAGTCATACAAACCCAGAAATTCAAACAAACAATCCATGCAAATTAATAATTAAACAATCCGGACAATACAACATTATTACCCCTAAACACAACTACTCCCTCTCCCTCCGCTAGTAGACACAGCCAAACTTCCAAAGCCCCCGTGCCATAGGCCTAGTGAGTTGCTTAAGCCTATCAATAATGGTCCAACCACGGGTCCGACGGGGATGCCCATGATCCCTAAGAACTCCCTCCATGTCATCAAAGAGGCGCATAATCTCTGGCATACTCTATAATACAGAAGAAAAACATCTCATTGACAAAACAAAATAAAATAACAAATGATTTAATAACACTGTAAGACTGAAATAAAGGATCATACCTCTCTAACATCTGAAGTGTCAACGAGGTAGTTGTCGGGGTTAATGTATGGGTGGGATACCCTCCTGTACCATGCACAGTACTCCTGAACAGTGTCTGGCATCCCATCCACCACCGAGACACCACGGGGAATAAGGTGCAAGTGGAAATCTATCTAGGCTTCATCAGCTTGCTCCTTCGTCACTACCGCCCGTCCACTAGGCCTAGGGTCCTCTGGGATGCCGTGAATCCAGCCAAACTGCCTCACCACTCGATCAGGATGATATGCCAACATGCTCCTAGCATGACGCAGATACCCCTTAAAATAGGCTAGCGTCTGAGTATCTCTGTGGTGAGGGTTCGCAAATGGCATCCAAGTGACCTCCTTTGACCTGAGATGATCAAGGGCTGCCATGAACAGCCCTCTTGCAGTCCCACCTCTTAGCTCGTGGCTGGTCTTCACTGTACCCCTCATCCAACCACTTGGTACCAAATATCTGCCCCTAGAAATGTTCAAAAATCCAGGCTTGTGATAAATAAGAAGCGGGTTAGGGATCCAACATATAATAATTTACATAAACTTATACCAACTGAAATATAAAATTAATTAAAGTCAAATACCTAGAGGAGAGTGGCAAATCCAGCAATCTGTGAAGTCGAAGGGGGAGAGGCATCTGTCAGCTGCTGGTATAGGTGAGTCAGTGTCATAGTCCCCCAACAGTAGTGACCAGCCTGCTCTAGCTGTCTGATCATGTACAGGTATGCAACTTTCACCCTGTTGCCAGACTTGTCACAGAATAGGGTACAGCCAAGCAAAATCAAAAGGTAGCAACGAGCTGCATCCTCCCATCTCTCAGCTCCAGTGGCTTCAATATACACTTTCTTCAGCCAAATCAGCTTGACACTTGTACCTTTGGCAGGTATCTCAACAAATACCTGCTCCTGCGAAACCCCCAGGTAGTCAACCAACCACTGCTGCGCCTCCATCTTTGTTGGTTCTACCATGTCATAAAATACCCCGGTGATGGGGATATGGAGCAGTTGTGCCACATCATCCAGGGTGATAGTCATCTGACCAACTGGAAGGTGGAATGTGTTGGTCTCTCCGTTCCATTGCTCCACGAAAGCAGTAGCAAGGAAATGGTTGACTGTACCAAACCCCACATCATGAAGGGGCAATAGACCAGACTGAACGATGTAATCCATAATCATAGAATGAACCTCAGTATCCTTCATAGAATGATTGTGTACTTTCTCCTTATGCCCATCACTAGGACGCTCTGCATTTTCATTATAAAAAAAATTCTCAATAATTAGATAGATGTAACAAATCAGACTTATTAATAACTTGAATTGTTAAGTAATTGTAAACTTAGCAGACTGTCCCATATGTCCTGAGCAATGTGGGACCCATAAGCATATAGGACAGATCGATCGTCTGGCCCTCCAAGATAAGGGAAAGTAGATGATCTGTTAGGAGCAGTAGATGCCTCGGGCATGGCAGCGACAGGCTGGGGAACATCAGCATCGGGAGCATCTGGAGGTGGAAAATCAGCAACAGATGTAGAAGGCTGAGAAGTAGAAGGCCGAGATGTAGAAGGCCGCTGAGACCTGGATGGGCGACCTTGAGATGGCCTTTCCACCGGAGCGGCCACAAAGTCAGGAGCAGCATCAGTGTCTGAATCATGATACTCTAATGGTTCATCAACTGGAGAGTCATAATTAGTCTCTATCGGTTTCCCGCTTCCACCACGGCTTCCACGTACGCGTCTATTCTGCTGCAATTCCCGGTCACGGTGTACAGTCGCAATGGGACAAACCCTCCCGTCATCAGCCTCAGGCTCAGTCTCAGCCCGCCTCCGGCCAAGAGCACCTCCTCTAGTGTTAGCCATACTGAAAATAAGAAATTGAAACATTACAATTCAGTTACAATCAAAAAACTTAGCATTCAACAACAATCAGGGTGGTTCGGCGCACCCATGACCGAACAGGTTCGGCACACGTGTGACCGACCTGGTTCGGCGCACGCTTGACCGAACCACCCAAAAATAGTTACAAATTTAGGGGGTTCAACGCACGCCTGAACGAACCAGTTCGGCCTCTACTACGCCGAACCACCCTTAAACCCAAAAAAAAAAACAGCTTTCACGAAGAAGAAGAAAGATGAACGTACCTATACTCAAATGGAAGGAAATGTAGTTGATTGTTGATGGAAAACGAACGAAATTGATGGATTGAAGTTGAGGGGGTATGGGTTCGGCGCTAGGGTAGGTTTTTGAGAGAATGAGAAAGTGAGGGGGGGGGGGGGGGGGGGGGGGGGTATGTGAGGGTGAGAGGGAATAGAAGAGAAAAAAAATTATTTTAAAATCAGGGGTATTTTGGGAATAAAGATGGTTACGGGGTATCCATCGAGTAGGGGGGTTGTACGAAGTATGAGCCGTCCAAGCTTTTGCTTCTTTTCTTTTTGTTGGCCCCACAACTCTATATATATTTGATTGTGTTGAGTGCCTTTAAATTAGACTTTCATTCTTTTTAGCTATTTTATTCTTTCTGCAAAATAAAGATCAAATTAAGTTATTGATTGAAAAAGGTCACATATATTTTGCTCTGCTAGGGTTTAGCTAAATAAGGAAAGTTTGCGCATGACGGCAACAGACCGAGGTGCGGCTGCACGCACCACGTCACCGGAGGAGGCAGATCTCCTTGCTTGCAGCACAAAGAAGGTTAAAGGGGGAACATGAGTTCACGAATACGTCAACGGTGCCACTGAGTTATGCAGATATAGGTGATGGTCCAAGGGAAGAAAGTGGGGCGCCACGCTCCTACAAAGATTCTGTGCTAGGGGTTACTAATGAGATTGATGTGAATGGTGACCCCAATGGAAGGATTGTCATACCCTAATTTTGTCCGGCTTGGAACAAAACCTTAATTTTCCACAAAAAAGCAATAAATTATGAAGTGAAGCATCATTCTGAAGGATGTGAAGAACTATGAGCATGCATTTTTGGGTTCTAAAAGTCATTTCAGCGCTTTTAAAATCATTTTTAGGATTGGAATGCCTTTTGGAGCAAAATTAGGGTTTTTTGGGCAAAAGGGGTATTTTGGTCATTTCCAAAATTAAGCAATTTCTCACCAAAAATCATTGTTCAATCTCAGAGGAATTTATTTGGATCTAGATGATTTGGGTTATGAATTTTTGTGCGCATGCATGCATGATTTTTGGCATAAAATTCAAATTTTAAGCAAAAGGGCAAAATGGGAATTTCCATCAAGGTGAGGTCTCAAATCAATTTTGGGAAGGGTGATATCATGGAATTTTGGGCCCAATCATTGATTCCTAGGATATGGCCCAAAGTGGCATGATTTTTAGGGAATTATCTAGAAAAGAATAATCAAAAATGGTGAAAATAAGGAAGTGTCCCCAATAAGACAAAATGTACTATTTTTCTTGACAAGCTTGCAAAACTTGGGCACCAAGGCCTCATTTGCTCCGAATTTTCCAGCTCATTTTCACCTCATTTTGTGTTTCCTCATGCCCTTGATCCATGTGAGTTGTATTCCTAGCCATTGATTAAAATTCTAGATCAAATCCTAGGCTACAACTTTGTGTAGAATGACCTAGATGCCCTCAACAATTTTTGTGCAACAAAAACTCATAATTTTTGTGTATGACCAGCTATTCCTCACTCATTTGTGTTTTCTCCTTGTCCCTAATCCATGTGCATTGCAATCTTGGCCTTTGATTCAAATTCTAGCTCAAATCTCAATGGTTTGCAAAAGCACGATGTCCTATATACCCTTAATTTTGCACCTCATATAAAACCCAAAATAGGAGACCATGAGGGGGAGACTCATTTTTTTTTACCCTAGCACCCAAATCTCTCCTCTCTTTCTCTCATTCCTTCGAAGCAACCAGCCACCATACCCATATTCTTTTCTTCAAAAATTCTTCCAAAAAAATCAACCATCAAACTTTGTTTATTCTTCATCCTTTCAATAAATCTACTTCTAAACTTGCATAATCATCAAAGTTTCATCAAAAACCATCAAGAATCAAGCATTTGCGAAAGGTTCAAGAGGTTCTTGTGGTGTTCTTCAAGTGTTCTTGCTTCTATTCTCTTTCCCTTCTTCATTTTCTAGCTAGATCTAGAGGTAAGCTCACTAACCCTTGCATTTTCTTTAATTTTCATCATGTAATCTCTCTTCTATTCCTCTTTCCTTCTTGAAAGAAGCTTTGAGGACTCATTTCAAACATTATTGGACAAGGACATTGGGAGCCTTGGGTGTTTGAGATGAGTCCTTGGCCTTGAAGGAAAGATTCTCGTGTTTTCTCATCATTCATTGCATTTCTACCTCATTTGCATGATTTTGGTGAAATAAAACCTTGTTTTCCTACCTATTTTGCTTCGGCCATAGCATGGATTTTAGGGTTCTTGTGTTCATTTTGTTCATTTCATGATTTTAAGTTGAATTTTGGCTTGATTTTGGTGTTGGGTGCCTCGGGTTGTTGCTTCAAAACCTAGGGTTTTTGTTGCCTTTTTACTTCTTTGATTTTGTGAAGAATAAAATACATGATATGCTTGATGCTTACTTTAGAACATGGCATGATGATCTAGGGTTTAGTCTTGTGAATTGTTTCATCTATTAATTGTGAATTTTAGCATGAAATTTGATGGTGATTTGTGCTTAGCATTGCTTCGGCCTTAGGCCACTTTTGTGCATATTTTGTGCTTGAAAACGTGTTGTTTTGATCTTGTGTGAATAAATGCAATTGTGCAATTGTGTTTTTACCCTTTTACCTTTTTACTTTACCATCTCATTAAATAATTACCATTTACCTCATGCATTTTTACTCTACCATTTCATTAACTTCTCACTCAACATTTTTACCACTTCTTACTCAAAACATTTTCAAACTTTGCATTTCACTTATTTGCATCATTTATGCGACACCTTGCATCCTTGCACACACATTCACTCATACTTGTATACCATGCATAATAAATGCTCATGCATTCTTGTATGCTCATGCATTCTCTTGTATACTTATTCATGCATTCTCTTGTATGCTCATGCATTCACATGCTTGCTTAATCATGTATCATCGCTCACATGTTCATTCATTAAACCTAGAATACTCTATGCCTATGATCAATTGTGTTCACTTGTTCTTGATGCCATTTGAATGACTTGATTTAATTGTGTGCCCTTCCTTCCACTAGTATGTATTCTTAATGAAGACGTAAGCCTACTTTTCCGGTTGTAGCATAGAGTCATTAAGGTATATGCACCCCTTTGAGATTGTTGCCCGTCCCGTAGCAATTCTCACACACACACACAATTGTCTTGAGAACTTTGTCTTGCATCCTTAATAATTGGATCTCTTGATTATATTGGCATGTTTAATCTTGGTTAATAATCAACATGTTTATGATTGCTTGATTGGTGAGTATGTTTGAATCTTGTTCACTCATGGTTGCATTTGGTTATGGACTTGGAATTGATTGAATAATGTTCTACTTGTTTTCCAAAACCCATTTTCTAAACTCATTTTCAAACGCTCCTTGCTTTGCGAAAACATTTTCTTCCTCCATTAAATAAAACAAATTGTCATTGATGATCACTCGCGCTGTTGCCGTTTAGATCGTTAATGATGATTTTATTTTCAAAAAAGAGTTAGTAGTGAGGCCATTCTAACCGTTGTTGTTCGGTCTTCACAAACGCTCACCCAATTGCGAAAAACTCTTAAGCCGTTTTCAGACGCAAAAGCCGAGAACTACGTAGCTTTGATCCCTCAACCCAGTGAGGGTACGTAGGAGCGGGTCCGTCCCGTCAAGCACCCTTTTAAAAAAAATCTTTGTTTTGTTTCCACTTTTCAAAGATAACAAAAATATTCCTGTCTTCCGTTCTCAATAAAACAATTTTTCAAATAAAAAGAAAAGAAAAGAAAAGAAAAGAAGTAGAACAAATCGCTTTCAACTCAAACCTTTGTCAAACCACACATCGAGTTAATGGTTCCCTTTCAGTAGAAAGGACGTATGGGATGCTAATACCTTCCCCATGCGTAACCGACCCCCGAACCTACATCTCTGATTTCGAAAGACCACTCGCTTTTCCAAAAAAAAAAAGGGTTTTTCCGATGTTTTCCCAAATAAATATTGGTGGCGGCTCTACTATTTTTCACGTTGCAAAACGAGAAGTCCCAAACCGGATTTTTCGGGCGCAACAGCTGGCGACTCTGTAACACCCCCCTTTTACTATTACAACTAAATAGACAATTATCAGAGTCACCTCGAAGGGCGCTACATTTTTCACCATTTTAAAAAAAACACCATTTATTCCAAAAAAAAATCTCCAAAATTATTTATATAAAAGAAATCACCAAGCAGCGGAAATATTAACCAGTTTAAACATCTCCAGAATTAACAATTAAAGACATCTCCAAAATTAATTAAAACAATTTCCAATAACTAAAATAATAGTTCAAAACGATAACTAACGACTCCCCGGTGCTACATATCAGAGCTGACACAGACCCAAACGAGAGAGGAGGCAAAACCTAGCAATTCCTCCACAAGCACTAGCGATCACCTGCAGCGTTGCCGCATGAGAGCAACATTCCAAGCAGAAGGGGTGAGTCTAACAGAGGTAATAAGCAGATGATAAAAATATGCTAGCATCAGGTAACTACAGCAACACAATACAATTACACCATATCACAGCACCAGATACCAAAGGAAAAATCCATTTGACAGTGAACCACCAAAATTATAACATTCATAGACAATGGGATGATATGCAACCCCTCCAGTGGGCATATGCATGCGGTACCGATCACCAAAATGAGCCACGACGGGCATATCACCAACGAACACCAGAGGCAGAGCCTATATCACCAAAACATGCATATGACAATGCGACACCATGATTATGCACCAACTCACCATAACAAGTATTTAAAATAAATACTATATCACCAGAATCAAAACAAATGATTTCACCAAAAATAGCACCAAGTTGTAGCATCACAGCTACCACTAAACTCTCCTGAGCATACCAGCACCGCACCTGAAATATTAACACCAGACGGCTCCACAACGCGGACATAACGCACGCACACCACGCACAAGACTGGTGCACAGCGCCTAGGCACATCGCACCTACTTCAGCGAATTAATTAAAATAGCAAACGACATCGGATTTCAACAAATAAATACTTGTTGGAAAGCCCTATGGGTCTGGTTATCATCCCTAAGTTCAGTTTTTGAAGGAGAGTGTCCAATAGGTACAGTTTTCGAAAAGCACACAGGCTAGTTGCAAAAGAGGACAGTTTCTGTCCTTCAAATTCAAGCAATTCCAAAGTGACCAAAACTCAATCAAATTGCATGAAACTTGTGCATAAACTGGGGAAAATTTTGTCTAGTTTTCAAAGAAATTGGATTCGTTCGAAAAGGAGTTCTTTTGAAAACGTGGTAACCAAAACACTGACCCTGTGTCCAGATTGTTTCCAGAATCTTACTCTAACTTGTGGAATTCATATCTCGAGCTACACAACTCTAAACGCACCCAAACCAGTGCCAAATTAACAAGCATTAAGTCTATTTTCCAGAAAAATAAACCACATAATTTTTCGGCCAAAACAACTTTCCCAGTCACCGAAATACCGAATCTATACCCAAATCGTTTCCAGAATTTTAACCTAACTTGTATCGCCTATAACTCGAGCTATACAACTCCGAATTTAACGAAACCAGTGCCAAAACGACCGGCATTAAGTCTATTTTCAAAAACAATCAACCTCATAATTTTTGGATCAACCAAACAGCGCCAGTTTTAGAAAAACCGAACCTGTGTCCAGAATCGCTAAATTGCCAAACACCAAACCCTAAAGGCAACGACACCGCAACCACCACAACAAAAACGACAATTCGACAACGCGACAACAACAATCAACCACGCACAGCAACAACAAAAACACGAACAATAACAACACCATCATCGTGATACAACAATCACGCAACAACAAATAACGAAACAAATCACAATAACGTGCAATAATCATCAAAGCACCAATCTCAACGAAAACACGATATGCAACAACACGAACAATTCAACAAAACCCTAGACTACCCACACATAATTATCATCAACCCATTATCAAGGTTAAGCCCACCCTTACTTCGAATAACGTAAGCTCCGAAACACGACGAACGAGACACGAACAAAACCACAGCAACACGAACGATCTCCTTTTGAAATTCTTCGCGAAACCCTCCTCTTCTCTCCCTCTTTGCGCCGCGTGCTCTCTCTCTCACTCTCACTTTCGTTTTTCTTTTGCTTGCTGCGAATGAGGGTTTGGCTTAAACCCCCAGGGTTTAAGTTGAGGGCTCAGTAAACACTGGGCTCTCTACGTCACCACCTCCTTTACTCGTTTCACCTCCTACGCATATAAAATATTAACCTTTTAATTTATCTATATCCCGCCTCCAAATTATTTTAATAATTCAATCAACTATTTTAATTAAATTATTTCCGGGGTGTTACAACCCTCCCCCACTTAGAATCTTTCGTCCTCGAAAACATACCTGATTCAAACAGCTCCGGATAGGACTCTCGCATCTTGCTCTCCAACTCCCATGTCATGCTTTCACCAGCAGCTCCTAACCAGACCACTTTCACCAGGTTTATCTCTTTGCCACGTAAAGTCTTCACTTCACGATCTTCAATTCGCACAGGCATTGTCTCCACAGTGAGATTATCCCGCACATGCACATCATCCATCGGAATCACATGGGACGGATCCGAAATATACTTCCGAAGTTGCGACACATGAAATACATCGTGCAAATTCGAAAGATTAGGCGGCAAGGCCACCCTATAAGCAGCATCACCAATTCTCTCAGTGATCTGATACGGTCCAATGAAACGAGGAGTCAACTTCTTTGTCTTCAATGCACGCCCAACACCAGCCATAGGCGTGACTCTCAAAAACACATGATCACCAGCTTGGAATTCTAAATCCTTCCTTCTCTTATCATGATAGCTCTTCTGTCTACTCTGCGACGCTTTCATTTTCTCACGGATCAATTTCACCTTTTCAGTAGTCTCTCGAACAACCTCGGGTCCAAGAACAATACTCTCCCCAGATTCATGCCAACACAACGGAGTCCTACATCTCCGACCATACAATGCCTCGAACGGTGCCATCCCGATGCTAGAATGGTAACTATTGTTGTAAGTAAACTCGATCAACGGAAGGTGAGTATCCCACGCACCTCCCTGCTCAAGAACACAAGATCTCAACAAGTCTTCCAACGACTGAATGGTCCTCTCTGTCTGCCCATCAGTTTGAGGATGATAAGCTGAACTCAACCTCAATTTAGAACCCAACGCTTCTTGCAAACTCTTCCAGAAATCAGAAGTGAACCTAGGATCTCTGTCAGACACAATGCACAAAGGAACACCATGCAACTTCACAATCACCTGAATATAAATCTCTGCCAATCTCGACACCGGATACGTGATATTGATAGGAATAAAATGAGCAGACTTCGTCAATCTATCCACAATCACCCAAATCGAATCGTGCCCCCTCACAGTATTAGGTAACCCTATCACGAAATCCATAGAAATACTATCCCACTTCCATTCCGGAATCTCCAACGGTTGCATCAACCCAGCAGGCTTCTGATGCTCAACCTTCGATTTCTGACAAGTCAAGCAGGAATACACAAACTGCGCCACATCACGCTTCATACCAGGCCACCAAAACATCTTCAGATCCTGATACATCTTTGTAGCTCCCGGATGGATACTCAACTTACTCCTATGACCTTCTTCTAAAATTGCTCTTTTCATCTCCTCATCATCAGGAATGCAGATTCTTCCACGGTACTTCAATACATTCTGCGCATCCAACTCAAAGTCTTTATTCTCGGATTGATCAATCCCAACCATCAGGTCAACTAATTTAACATCTAACTTCTGAGCTTCTCGAATGCTAGCCATGAATTCATTATCAATCTTCAACATCCCCAATCTGACACTCTGAGGCGTCATTTCACAAACCAAACTCATATCCCTGAACTGCTCAATTAATTCGAGTTCTCTAACCATCATTGCTGACATATGCAACGTCTTTCGACTTAAAGCGTCAGCTACCACATTAGCCTTTCCCGGATGATAGTTCAAGCTAAAGTCATAGTCTTTCAGCAACTCCAACCATCTGCGCTGTCTCATATTCAACTCTTTCTGATCAAACAGATACTGCAAACCCTTATGATCACTGAACACCTCAAACCTCGAACCATACAGATAATGTCTCCAAATTTTCAACGCGAACACAACTGCAGCAAGTTCTAAATCATGGGTAGGGTAGTTCTTCTCATGAGTCCTCAACTGTCTCGACGCATAGGCAACTACCTTACCATTCTACATAAGCACACCTCCCAACCCCATCTTGGAAGCATCACAATACACCACAAACGACTCTTCCGGATTAGGCAACGTCAGAACAGGAGACGTCGTCAACCTTTTCTTCAATTCTTTGAAGCTCTCTTCACAACAGTCATCCCAGATGAAAGCTTTACCCTTGTAAGTCAACTGAGTCAACGGAAGTGCCAACTTCGAAAATCCTTCTATAAACCTCCTATAGTAACCTGCCAGACCCAGAAAACTTCTAATCTCAGTAACTGACTTCGGAGACTCCCATTGTAACACGGCATCAACCTTAGACGGATCCACGGCAATTCCATTCCCCGAAATAACATGACCCAGAAAGCTAACCTCTTTCAACCAAAACTCACACTTAGACAGCTTCGCATATAATTTCCTGTCCCTCAGAATTTCCAATACCAATCTCAGATGTTCTGCATGCTCCTCTTCTGACATAGAATAAATTAGGATGTCGTCAATGAATACCACCACAAACCGATCCAGATACTCACGAAAGATACGATTCATGTACTCCATGAACACTCCCGGCGCATTAGTCACACCGAAAGGCATCACGGAATACTCATAATGCCCATAACGGGTTCTGAAAGCTGTCTTCTGAATGTCTTCGTCTTTCACCTTGATCTGATGATAACCCGATCTCAAATCTATTTTACTGAACACCTGAGCACCCACCAACTGATCCATTAAGTCATCAATCCTCGGAAGCGGATACTTGTTCTTAATAGTCACCTTATTCAGCTGCCGATAGTCTACGCACAACCTCATACTACCATCTTTCTTTTTCACCAACAACACTGGAGCTCCCCACGGCGACACACTTGGCCTCACAAATTTCTTTTCAAGCAGATCCTCGAGTTGCTTCTTCAGTTCTGACAATTCAGATGCAGACATTCTATATGGTGCCATAGACACAGGTTTAGTATCAGGTACCAGATCAATAGCAAACTCAACCTCTCTCTCTGGTGGTACATCCGGAATCTCGTCGGGAAAAACCTCAGAAAACTCTCGCACCACCTGCAACTCATCAACGTTCGCTTGGCTCTCAGCAGACAACGACGCCATTAATGAAAACAACTGGACGTCTTCCCTCATTACCCTATGCAACTGACCAGCAGACAACAAACCAGACTCTTCCTCTTCAGGAGAAAAGAAACTCACAGACCTTTCATGACAGTTGATATGAACATGGTTATCAACTAACCAGTCCATACCTAGAATAACATCCATTCCGCTCAGCGGCAAACAAATCAAGTCAACGAGAAAATCATTACCGAATATCGATAAAGGGCATTTAGCACAAACAACCGAGGTAGTCACCGAACCCTTAGCCGGAGTATCGATAACCATCTCCCTCAACATAGAAGATAAAACAAGATCTAATTTCTCAACACATGCAGTAGCAATAAAACAATGGGTAGCACCAGTATCAATAATAGCAATAAGAGGAGAATTATTAATATAGCATGTACCTCTGATCTCATTCACTGCATCTGACCCCGCCAGAGCGAACACCTTCCCAACGGACCTTTCTTTCTTCGGTTTAGGACACTGAGTGCTGATATGACCACCCTCACCACAGTTGTAGCATAACACATCCTTTCGATCACAGCTAGACGCCATATGACCCTCTTTACCACACTTGTAGCACTTCTTCACATCACCTGGACAGTCAGGACGCTTATGACCGGGTTTACCACACTTGTAACATACCACACTAGCAGCAGCATCTCCCCCACTAGGTCTCTTACCCACAGCAGTTCTCTGATTGCCCCTACCAGCTGGAACCTCATACGGCTTCCCACGACTCGAGAAATTCTTCTGCCTATCCCTCATGACTCTAGAATGAGCATTGCTGTCTTCCTCAAAGATTCTGCAGCTGTCAATCAACTCCGAGAACACCCGAATTTTCTGATACCCTATCGCCTTCTTGATATCAGCCCGCAACCCATTTTCAAACTTGATGCATTTGGAGAATTCAGCACCAGCCTCACCATAATGTGGACAGAACTTCGCCAATTCAATGAACTTGGCAGCATACTCAGTCACCGACATATTACCCTGCTTCAGCTCCAGAAACTCAATCTCTTTCTTCCCACGGACATCTTCAGGATAATACTTTCTCAGAAATTCTCTGCTGAACACAGCCCAAGTGACCTCTTCATTCACAGTCGCCGACCTCTGCCTCACCTCCAACCACCAGTCATCAGCCTCCTCTGCCAGCATATGAGTACCATACCTGACTTTCTGCGCCTCAGAGCAATCCATAACACGAAAGATTCTCTCCATCTCTTTCAGCCACACCAAAGCACCATCAGGGTTATACTTGCCCTTAAAGGTAGGAGGATTCTCCCTCTGAAACGTAGCCAAACTGCGCGACCCAGCATCACCAGCAGCACCTGGGTTATTCTCCACAGCTTGAGCCACAGCCTGCAAAGCAGCAGCGAGTGCAGCATCGTTCCGTCCTGCCATCTCAACCTAACACTGCAACAGAAACTATAATCGGAAACGAGTAAAAATTACTCAAGTGTTACTCGACTCGACGACTCGACAACTTGGCCGGACAGACCGAACTGCTCTGATACCACTAATGTAACACCCCCCCTTTTACTATTACAACTAAATAGACAATTATCAGAGTCACCTCGAAGGGCGCTACATTTTTCACCATTTTAAAAAAAAACACCATTTATTCCAAAAAAAAATCTCCAAAATAATTTATATAAAAGAAATCACCAAGCAGCGGAAATATTAACCAGTTTAAACATCTCCAGAATTAACAATTAAAGACATCTCCAAAATTAATTAAAACAATTTCCAATAACTAAAATAATAGTTCAAAACGATAACTAACGACTCCCCGGTGCTACATATCAGAGCTGACACAGACCCAAACTAGAGAGGAGGCAAAACCTAGCAATTCCTCCACAAGCACTAGCGATCACCTGCAGCGTTGCCGCATGAGAGCAACATTCCAAGCAGAAGGGGTGAGTCTAACAGAGGTAATAAGCAGACGATAAAAATATGCTAGCATCAGGTAACTACAGCAACACAATACAATTACACCATATCACAGCACCAGATACCAAAGGAAAAATCCATTTGACAGTGAACCACCAAAATTATAACATTCATAGACAATGGGATGATATGCAACCCCTCCAGTGGGCATATGCATGCGGTACCGATCACCAAAATGAGCCACGACGGGCATATCACCAACGAACACCAGAGGCAGAGCCTATATCACCAAAACATGCATATGACAATGCGACACCATGATTATGCACCAACTCACCATAACAAGTATTTAAAATAAATACTATATCACCAGAATCAAAACAAATGATTTCACCAAAAATAGCACCAAGTTGTAGCATCACAGCTACCACTAAACTCTCCTGAGCATACCAGCACCGCACCTGAAATATTAACACCAGACGACTCCACAACGCGGACATAACGCACGCACACCACGCACAAGACTGGTGCACAGCGCCTAGGCACATCGCACCTACTTCAGCGAATTAATTAAAATAGCAAACGACATCGGATTTCAACAAATAAATACTTGTTGGAAAGCCCTATGGGTCTGGTTATCATCCCTAAGTTCAGTTTTTGAAGGAGAGTGTCCAATAGGTACAGTTTTCGAAAAGCACACAGGCTAGTTGCAAAAGAGGACAGTTTCTGTCCTTCAAATTCAAGCAATTCCAAAGTGACCAAAACTCAATCAAATTGCATGAAACTTGTGCATAAACTGGGGAAAATTTTGTCTAGTTTTCAAAGAAATTGGATTCGTTCGAAAAGGAGTTCTTTTGAAAACGTGGTAACCAAAACACTGACCCTGTGTCCAGATTGTTTCCAGAATCTTACTCTAACTTGTGGAATTCATATCTCGAGCTACACAACTCTAAACGCACCCAAACCAGTGCCAAATTAACAAGCATTAAGTCTATTTTCCAGAAAAATAAACCACATAATTTTTCGGCCAAAACAACGTTCCCAGTCACCGAAATACCGAATCTATACCCAAATCGTTTCCAGAATTTTAACCTAACTTGTATCGCCTATAACTCGAGCTATACAACTCCGAATTTAACGAAACCAGTGCCAAAACGACCGGCATTAAGTCTATTTTCAAAAACAATCAACCTCATAATTTTTGGATCAACCAAACAGCGCCAGTTTTAGAAAAACCGAACCTGTGTCCAGAATCGCTAAATTGCCAAACACCAAACCCTAAAGGCAACGACACCGCAACCACCACAACAAAAACGACAATTCGACAACGCGACAACAACAATCAACCACGCACAGCAACAACAAAAACACGAACAATAACAACACCATCATCGTGATACAACAATCACGCAACAACAAATAACGAAACAAATCACAATAACGTGCAATAATCATCAAAGCACCAATCTCAACGAAAACACGATATGCAACAACACGAACAATTCAACAAAACCCTAGACTACCCACACATAATTATCATCAACCCATTATCAAGGTTAAGCCCACCCTTACTTCGAATAACGTAAGCTCCGAAACACGACGAACGAGACACGAACAAAACCACAGCAACACGAACGATCTCCTTTTGAAATTCTTCGCGAAACCCTCCTCTTCTCTCCCTCTTTGCGCCGCGTGCTCTCTCTCTCACTCTCACTTTCGTTTTTCTTTTGCTTGCTGCGAATGAGGGTTTGGCTTAAACCCCCAGGGTTTAAGTTGAGGGCTCAGTAAACACTGGGCTCTCTACGTCACCACCTCCTTTACTCGTTTCACCTCCTACGCATATAAAATATTAACCTTTTAATTTATCTATATCCCGCCTCCAAATTATTTTAATAATTCAATCAACTATTTTAATTAAATTATTTCCGGGGTGTTACAGACTCCGCCGGGGAATTTTTATAAAAGGCGAGGGTCAAGCCTAGTTAACTCGATGTGTGGTTTAAATCGTTTGAATTGAAAGCTTTGTTCTACTTCTTTCTTTTCTCCCTTTTCTTTTCCTTTTCCCTTCTTTCTTTGTCTGTGATGCTTGATTGTTTCTCTAGCATTATCATGATGTTATGTTGTATTCATATGCATTTGTTTTCCTTCTATGTGTGCTCCTTGCGCATTTTCTCTTTGTTCACATACCATGTTCATGCATTCCTCAATTCCCACGTCCCCTCTTCTTTGCTCCCTCTCTAAAGGTAAGTTCATGCATTTCTCCCCCACCTTATCATGATCCCTTCCTCTTGGCTCCCTTTCTTAAGGTAAACAATGTTTGCGATTGTTTATTGACTTCCTGTGTTAATTCTTGAATTGGAATGCTATATGATATGCAACATGCTATTGTATGCTTTTGTCTGGACTGTTCTGGGTTTTCATTTGCAGGTGGGGGTTTATGATGGGTAGTTTTAGTCGGTATGTCCTTGCTACACACACTCACACCTTATGCTTATTGTGCTTTGAGAGGGGCCTAAAACCCAAGGTCTGACAAAACTTAGGGGAGTGGAAATGAGTAGTGACTGGCAATTGGACCATTGTCCTTCTGACTCTCACGAAAGTTTCAGCCGGAGTATGCTCTTTCACGATGCCTCACACCAGATGGCGTTCATTGTGGGTGCTATTGTGAGAGAGAATTAGCTCTGGTAGCCTAGTGAGGAAGTGATTAAAGCCAACATGGGAAGAACATCTGAGTTTCCCTAGAACCTAGGTTCCCGCCTCGTAGGACACAAGGACATACAAATTGTGTGTTGCATTGTAATCTAGGCATGTTTTCCAAAAGGAGTAGAAGGAGATTTTTCCAAAAAATGAAAGCAGAGAAAGAACTGCCGTTGTAGCCTTTCTTTTGTCGGTCCGTACGAGATAACATATGGCCCACCCTTTTCAAAAAAGGGAACGAGCTGCCGCTGTAGCCTTTCTCTTATAAAGTAACATATGGTCCACATTTTTTCAAAAAAAAAGGGAGAACGAGTTACCGTTGTAACCTTTCTCTTATGAAGTAGCATGTGGCCCGCATTCTTCAAAAAAAGGGAGAACGAGTTGCCGTTGTAGCCTTTCTCTCACTGGTCCATATGAAACAACGTACGGCCCGTATTTTCAAAAAAAAAGCTTAAATCAATGCCAATAAAGATTTTGCCCTAATCTGCATATGCATAAAACATCATCAGCATTTGCATACATCCTCGCATTACATAAAACCCATGCATGCATCATTGCATCTTACTCAAGTTTGTTTGCCGAGAATCACAAAGTGACAAAGAATCTTGCCAGAGGAACTTAATGGAATCAAGAAGTGAGACAGTGCATGCTCCAAGGTACCCGGGTGTAAGAAAGATAGACGTCACCAGCTTGAAAGGATATGTTGACCTAATGGGACCTATTGAAAGGGGATCGTTTGACAGCTCTTATGGGAACCTTCGGAAGTTGTTGTTGCTAGAGGTACAGACTGAGGCTATCGTGGCTCTAAGCAGATTCTATGACTCTGAAATCAGATGCTTCCTTTTCAAAAATTTCCAAATGGCTCCCACTTTGGAAGAATATCATCAGATCTTGGGTTTCCCTCAAACCAAAGCTGCTCCCTGCCAGTATCAAGAGCAGTATTACACGGATGAGAAGTTTGCTGCATTATTGCAAGTAAAGGTAGAGGACCTGAAGCTCCAGAGGCAGAGGAAGAACCTTGTGGTAGGTTTCCCGCAGAGTTATCTCGAGGGTATGATGGATACTCATGCCAGAAACAAAAATTGGGTTGTCTTCAAGCAAATCTTGGCCTTAACAATCTTCGGGATTGTTCTCTTTCCGCAGATTGAAAGACTTGTGGATGTGACTGTCATTGGCATTTTCTTAGCTTTCCAGAATGAGAAGAATCCTATCAATCCGATCCCTGCAATGCTTGCTGACACTTATTCCGCTCTTACTCACCACTGTGAACTCAAAAGGAAGAAAATCTCTTGCTCTTCCCATCTGTTATATGCCTGGCTTCTTATCCATGTTTTCACCAATCCAAAGAAAGTGGAAAAGTTGATTGACTATGCTGTATCTTGTGAGGTGAAAACCATGAGTATTCAAGAGTGGATCCAGTTTCTAGGGAGTCTAGACGAGCACTCGGTTCGTTGGTATCTTTCATCTTGCTGGGAAGCTAGACCTGAGGTAGTCTTCCGCTGTGGTGGTTTTCAAAATGTTCCACTGATGGTCACTAAAGGGTGCATTAACTACAATCCCTCCCTGACGCTGAGACAATTAGGATATCCTATGAGGAACTCGCCTACTGAAGAGATGGCATTCCCGTTTTACATCTATGAGGGAGGTCCAAAGGATGACAGTTTGACTAGGAAGATTTTGCAAGCTTGGAGTATGGTGACTCGTTATGGAAAAGTAGAGATCTCTCAGAGAACTAGTGGTGTTACCTTTGCTCAATGGCTTGAGAAAAGGATTCAGAGCGTCCGATTGCCTTATCAGAAATTATTGCAAGTTGAGAGGGAGGTAATAGACTCTGGTACTCCCGTTGTTGAAGAGTTAGGTGAGGTCAAGTCGGCTCTAATGAAAGCAGAGGAAGAGAAAAAATCCTTGCAAGCTGAGATAGAGAAGTTGACTCTGAACAACCAAAGATTAAAAGAAGATAATGCTCTCAAATCTGCTGCCATTGAGGAGTTTGACAAGAAACTCAAAGTAGAAGAGAAGGAAAAGCTAGAAGCTCAAAAGTATCTGCAAGTAGCCAAAGAGGAAATCAAGAGGCAAAAGGCTAAACAAAAGAGAGCCATTGAAGAGACCAGTCAGTGGAGAGATCTCTATGAAAAGACAAAGATGGATGAGAGGACTGTGAAGAGCTTGCTTACAAAGTCAAAAAGAGAGTCCCGCTTGCTACAGGCTGAGTGGGAAAGCAAACTGAGCAGTGTCGCGCAAGAAAGAAATTCAGTTGAGAGCATTCTCAAAGAATACAAGCAGGCTCTAGGATTTGAGCGAGAGATTTCTGATGAACTGAAAAGAAACCTTCGACACATCAGTGATGCATACAGGCAGGTGAAGGTTGAGAGTCAGCATTGGGAACACTGCTTTGTTGAACTGCTTGGCAGGATTGAAGAACAGGCAGTTATCATTGAGTTGAAAGATGAAATTCAACAGTGGAAGGCTAGATTCTCTGAGCTTGCAGAGTTGGCCAACCAAGCTCTTGCAGGTGTACCTAAAAAGCTAAGAAAGGCTGAGGTTGAGATGTTTCCCTTTAACACTCCACTGGCAGTTTACAAATTCGTGGAGTTTTGCAGGGCCTTGGTTGAAGAAGTCAGAGAGAAGACCGGAAGGGTTCCCACAGGCAACAAGAGAAAGAGAACTGAAGATTTCAAAGCTCTATGTAGTTGAGCTCTTGTTTGTAATTTTCATTGTACTCTCTCTTTCTGGATGACCGTATTTCCATTTGAGTATTCTACCTTTTGAAATGTAAGGCTTGAAGTACTTGCTTGAATTTGAATGTATGGAGTATGTTTTGTTTCACTTATTGATTCCAATCTTGTCGTGTTTCAAACAAAAATAATCAAAGTCCACTGTTAGGCCTATGGCAAGACATGGCACACTGTGGTTCACGGCATAAGACAAACTAAAACTAACACCCATTTGCATTGCATTCATTAATACCCCTGCTCATAAAAATAAATAAAAAATGTTTCGTCAGAGCAAGTCAGGCAAGCTGGTTCTCCGTCACCGATACTTCACCCGACTGCAAGCAAAGTTGATGGCCAATCTGCAAGATTACCCAGAGATTGAGACCGAGAGTAATCCAGAGCACGAAGATCTGGGTGTGCAGATTATTAATCCTGAGCAGCTGGCTCAGGAGAACCAGGTTCTAAAGGATAAGGTTGGGGCCATGGAGACCCAAATGCATGAGATGATGGCTTTGCTACAAAGCCTAAAGAGTGGAACTGCTGCTGAAGGTACCGCTGTGGTGGGTCCCGATGGTGTCATTTCTTTTATACCTCCTCCAGTGTCAGTTAATGCTGCAGCCACAGTTCCTCCGGGGTCTGGAATCAGTCATCCCGTCTTTGCTTCAGGGATGAATAGGCAGAATCAGTCACAAAGATATCCTTGGGGGATGCCCGCCGAGTACATGCCGCAAATTGTTAGACCCATTCCTGCTGACGCTGTTGGGCCACATCAGGCTACTGCTGCCGTGTCTGGGGGAGCTGCTGGAAGACCGCAGGTCCAGACTCCTAGTCCTCATGCTGTGCTCAGCCCTACTCCGGGGCTTGTTGCACACCCTCACAATGTTCCTCAGCCTGGAGGATATTACCATAGCATGGGTAGTCAACCCCAAGGCCACATGTTTGAGGGATCGCAGCCAAATGACCCGATTCGTGCACTAGAAGAGAGGGTAAGAGCCGTGGAAGGTGCTGGCGTCAGGGCTAGAGAAGCTCGTGAGCTATGCTTAGTCCCAGATTTGGTATTACCACCGAAGTTCAAAGCTCCTGAGGTGGACAAGTACCGAGGCACCGGCTGTCCTGAGAGTCATGTTACAATGTTTGTCCGGAAGATGGGTCCTTATGCCAATGATGACAAACTGCTGATTTACTGCTTCCAAAACAGTTTGGCCGGAGCTCCTCTAGATTGGTACATGAAACTGCAAGCCTCAGAAATCCGTTGCTGGAAGGATCTGTCCGAAGCATTCATGAAACAATATAAATATAACATGGACATGGCTCCGGACAGGTCACAATTGCAACACATGAGTAAGGGCGAAAAGGAGACTTTCAAGGAATATGCCCAGAAATGGAGAAGCTTGGCTGCCCAGGTTCAACCTCCTCTGACCGAAAAAGAAATGGTGTACATGTTCCTGGAAACCTTGCCAGCAATTTATTATGACCGACTGATTACGAGTGTCTCATCTAATTTTTCCGATATGATAGTCTTCGGGGAAAGACTTGAGCACGGTCTCCGAAGTGGGAAGATTTCAAATCATTTCAGCAATTCAGGAAGCTCCGGTATCTCCCACAGCTAGAAGAAGCACTTCTCCCATTTCCCAAAAAGGAAAGAAGGGGAAACAAATGTAGTCTCAGGAGGAAACTCATCCTTTGATACCCCTCCACCACAAACTGTTCCATTCTCTGCCCCTGCATCACCTCAGCAAAGCAGTGACAATCACAAAGCTCAGGGTTATCAGTATAAGAAACGGACCAGTTTCGATCCTATACCAATGACATACACTGAGTTGTTTAATCACCTGACTTCAAAGAACTTGATCAACACTCGGTCAATGAAGGCCCTTCAACCGCCATTCCCAAGAAGCTACAACGCTAATGCTACCTGCAGTTTCCACGAAAACGGGGTCGGTCATACTGTGGAGGAGTGTAAGCCATTTAAGCATGTGGTGCAAGACCTGATAGATGCTGGTTGGATCTCGTTTAAGCAAAGCAGCCCGAACACAACAACCAATCCATTGCCAGGCCATCAGAGGCCAGCAACCAATGCTATAGAAAGTTCTGTTGGGAAATTGGTGAAGGATGTGCAGAAGAGCAAGACTCCGTTGGGTGTTGTCTACTCGGAGTTATGCCATGCTGGAGTGGTCAAGAAGGGGTGTTGCCATGAAGAAGGATGTGCTGATAAAGGTAGAGGAATCAGAAGACCTATTGAAATCCCTTACAATTACAATCCCAGATTGGTGCAAGCAAATGCTCAACCAATAGTGATTGAAGTTCCGGCTCCTTTCCCCTATGAGTCGGACAGGGCAGTCCCATGGAAATACACTGCGCTATCTACAGTAGAATGCTCTCCAAATACTACTACTGTAACAAACATAGTGGGATCGAGCGGGATCACCAGAAGCGGGAGAGTGTTTGCTCCAGAGACCCTTCGTACAGAAACTTCCAAGGAAGGTGAACAGAGAGTTCGGAAGGAGAAGGGAAAGGAGCCAGAAGTTTCCCAGGAAAAGGTAACGGAAAGGGAAGCAAATGAATTCTTGAAGATAGTCCGGCAGAGTGACTACCAGGTTGTCGATCAGTTAAAGCATACCCCGTCGAAGATATCCATGCTATCATTGTTGCTCAGCTCGGAAGCACACAGAAATGCTCTTATGAAGGTGCTTAGCGAGGCACATGTTGCAGAGGGTATTTCAGTGAACCAATTTGATGGGATTGTGGGGAATATAGTGGCTGCAAACCACCTAACTTTTGCTGATGATGAGTTGCCCGCTGGAGGAAAAAAGCATAATCGGGCTCTCCACATCTCAATTAAGTGTGGGGACTATGTGTTGGCGAGAGTGCTGATAGATAACGGATCTTCATTGAATGTAATGCCCAAATCCACTATGGATAAGCTGGACGTGGATTGTTCCTACATGAAGCCAAGCTCGACTCTGGTGCGAGCTTTTGATGGATCCAAAAAGGAAGTATTGGGAGAGATGGAGTTTCCCATCCAAATTGGCCCAGAAGTTTTCTATATCAACTTTCAGATCATGGACATCACATCCTCGTACAGCTGCTTGCTTGGCCGGCCCTGGATCCACATGGCAGGGGCAATTCCGTCATCTCTGCACCAGCAAGTCAAGTTCGTGGTGGATGATAAGGTTGTTGTAGTGTTTGGCGAAGAAGAGACTCTGGTGAACAGGCCATCAGAATTCAAGTATGTGGAAGCGGCGGAAGAATCTCTTGAAACGGCCTTTCAGTCTTGGGAGATCGCAAATGCAGTGCTTGAGAGGACCAAGGAGGAAAAAATGGTTGCTAAAATCATGTTAGCCCAAGGATATAAGGTTGGTTCTGGCCTAGGAAAATCTGGACAGGGAATCCTGGCGCCCATCTAGCTGAAGGAGAGCAAAGATCGTTGAGGACTGGGATACACTCCAAGTGAAGATGAACGGAAGAAGATAGCAGAGTAACGAAAGAGCAAATGGTTGGCCAAGTCCAAAGGCCAAGATCCATGGCCCCAGAGGATCCCAATTTGTGACATTAGCCAGAGCTTCGTGAGTGCTGGTCTGCTGGATCCCAACCAAGTTGCTGTCATCAAGGATGGCTCTGAAGATGAAGAGGGTAGTGCAAGTCTGGTTCGCCGCTGCTGTGACGGTGAAGAGTTGAAGAACTGGGAAGCTGCCGACTTTCCTGTGACCTTTGGTTCAATGTAATCATCTGTAATGCAATCCTGTGGCTCTGCCCAAGGCCATAAGACCAGTTGCTAGGGGCACACATGTTTTTATTTTCTGAATCATCATCATCAATAAAAACGTTTGTTTTGAATTTCTCAATCAATAAAAATCATTTTCTCTTCATTGCATGAGTCTTTTTTCTGCTTTATTATTGCTTGCTTGCTTGTTTCGCCTTTCATTCTGCTTTTTCGCTACGGTAAAATGCAGATCCACAGTAATGGTCTCTGAAAACAGTAGTGTCAACAGTCCGCATTCTGACTTTGATCATCCTATCAACCAAGCCGAGGGGGATGTTGAGGAAGATTGGGAAGCTCCTCCGGAACTCATGAGACTAATGAAGCAAGAGGAAAGGGTAATCCAGCCTCACGGGGAATCTACCGAAGTGATTAACTTGGGTACAGCTGAGAACAAGAAAGAGGTCAAAGTGGGAACGGCCATGAATGACGAAGATCGCATGAAGTTGGTACAGCTGTTGCATGACTACGTTGATGTGTTTGCGTGGTCCTACCAAGATATGCCTGGGTTGGACACTGATATTGTGGTACACAAGCTGCCGGTCAAACCTGAATGCCCGCCCGTAAAGCAAAAATTGAGGAGGATGAAGCCTGAGATGTCCCTCAAAATCAGAGACGAAGTAAAGAAGCAATTTGATGCAGGATTCCTAGCAGTGGCCAAATACCCACAGTGGGTTGCCAATATTGTCCCAGTTCCCAAGAAGGACGGGAAGGTTAGAATGTGTGTTGACTACCGAGATCTGAATCGTGCTAGTCCCAAAGACGACTTCCCACTGCCACATATTGATGTCTTGGTGGATAGCACTGCACAACACTCGTTATTCTCCTTCATGGATGGATATTCGGGATATAACCAGATCAAGATGGACCCCGAAGACATGGAAAAGACAACTTTCATCACTCTCTGGGGTACTTTCTGTTATAAAGTCATGCCATTCGGGTTGAAGAATGCTGGCGCAACCTACCAGAGGGCCATGGTCACCTTGTTCCACGATATGATGCATAAGGAGATTGAGGTCTATGTTGATGACATGATCGCAAAATCCAAAACTGACAAAGAGCACATTGTCAACTTGCAAAAACTCTTCGATCGGTTGAGGAAGTACAAGCTCAAGTTGAACCCTGCCAAGTGCACATTCGGGGTGAGATCAGGGAAGTTGCTAGGCTTCATTGTTAGTCAGAAGGGGATTGAGGTGGATCCAGACAAAGTGAAAGCCATCCTTGAAATACCGGTGCCCAAAACAGAAAAAGAAGTCCGTGGCTTTCTGGGAAGGTTGAATTACATCTCCCGATTCATCTTCCAGCTGACGGCCACCTGCGAGCCAATCTTCAAGCTGCTCTGCAAGAATCAAGAACTGAAGTGGAATGATCAGTGCCAAGCTGCCTTTGAGAAGATCAAAGTCTACCTCCAGAATCCGCCAGTTTTGATGCCACCTGTGTCGGGCAGGCCCCTCATCCTGTATCTCACGGTGCTAGATAATTCCATGGGCTGCGTGCTGGGGCAGCATGACGAATTTGGAAAGAAGGAACATGCCATCTATTTCTAAGTAAGAAGTTCACAGATTGCGAGACACGGTATCCTGCTCTTGAAAAGACATGTTGTGCTCTGGTATGGGCTGCTCACCGCCTGAGGCAATATATGTTGAGCCATACAACTTGGTTGGTATCTAAAGTAGACCCAATCAAGTACATATTTGAGAAGCCAGCTCTCACAGCACGGATTGCCCGTTGGCAGATGCAGTTGTCTGAATATGATATCCTGTATGTCACGCAGAAGGCAGTTAAGGGTAGTGCACTCGCAGAGTACCTGGCTTGTCAGCCCATTCCAGACTACCAGCCGATGCAGCATGATTTCCCTGATGAAGACATCATGGCATTGTTCGATGAGGGGAAGTCCCAAGAAAACGAAAGGTGGAGGATGATCTTTGACGGTGCATCCAATATTTGGGGGCATGGGGCAGGCGCCATGCTGATATCTCCTGATAACCGCTTCATTCCTGTCACTGCGAGGCTGAGCTTCTATGTCACAAACAATATAGCAGAGTATGAAGCATGCATCTTGGGCATTCAGGCAGCCTTAGAATGGAAAGTCAAAAGGCTAGATGTGTATGGCGATTCCGCCCTGGTAATTCATCAAGTAAGAGGCGATTGGGAGACTCGAGATCCCAAACTGATCCCATATTATGAATATGTTCAAGAGTTGGTGGAGTCTTTCGACGAAATCACCTTCAAACACATCCCTCGAGGTGAAAATCAGCTGGCCGATGCCTTAGCAACACTGTCATCAATGTTTAACATCAACTGTGATAAGACATTGACTCACATCAGAATCCAGCATCGGGATTTGCCTGCACATCATTACTGCACCGCAATAGACGAAGAGCCTGACGACAAGCCTTGGTATCATGACATCAAGCAATACATCATTAACAGAGAGTATCCACCAGGGGCATCAGAAAATGACAAAAGAACGCTCAGAAGACTGTCAAGAAATTTCTTCCTGAGCGGTGAGGTCCTCTATAAAAGAAATTATGACATGGTTCTCCTGAGGTGTGTTGCCAAGGAGGAGGCTGAAAAGATCATGAAGGAGGTACATGAAGGCTCCTTTGGAACCCATTCCGGCGGGCATACCATGGCTAGACAGATTTTAAGGGCGGGCTATTACTGGTTGCAGATGGAGGGTGACTGCTATAGTTTTGTCAGAAGATGCCACAAGTGTCAAATCTACGCTGATCACATTCACGTACCGCCTGCCAAACTTAATGTTCTGACTGCATCATGGCCGTTCTCGATGTGGGGAATGGATGTCATAGGTCCAATTGAGCCGAAAGCATCAAATGGGCATCGCTTCATCTTGGTTGCGATCGACTACTTCACAAAATGGGTTGAGGTTGCCTCATATTCAAGTATAACCAGCGCAGTGGTTGCAAAATTCATCAAGAGGGATCTGATTTGTCGCTATGGTCTTCCCAACAAGATCATCACTGATAACGGCAGTAACCTGAACAGCAGAATGATGAAGGACATGTGCAAGGAATTCAGGATCCAACATCATAATTCTTCCCCCTACCGTCCTAAGATGAATGGGGCAGTTGAGGCGGCTAACAAGAACATCAAGCGGATAGTGCAGAAGATGGTGGTAACATACAAGGACTGGCATGAGATGCTTCCCTTTGCTCTGCATGGCTACCGTACTTCAGTGCGTACATCAACTGGGGGCAACCCCTTTTTCCTTGGTATATGGGTCAGAAGCAGTCCTGCCCATTGAAGTTGAAATACCCTCCCTGCGGGTACTGATGGAAACAAAACTAGAAGAAGCTGAGTGGGTACAGGCCCGGTCGGATCAGCTAAATCTGATTGAGGAGAAAAGGATTGCAGGCTTATGCCACGGTCAGTTATACCAGCAGAGGATGAGAACAGCTTTTGATAAGAAAGTCAGACCTCGTGAATTCAAGAAAGGCGATCTGGTGCTGAAGAAGATCCTGCCTATTCAGACTGATCCCCGAGGAAAGTGGACACCCAGCTATGATGGTCCCTATGTTGTCAAGAAAGCCTTTTCTGGAAGGGCGCTGTTACTCACAAACATGGATGGCGAGGATCTCCGGAATCCGGTCAATTCTGATCAAGTGAAGAAGTATTATGCCTGAAAGAAATAGACGAAAAAGAGAAAGATAAGCCAAGTAAGAACCAGCTCGCTAGGTTGAAAACCCGAAAGGGCGGCCTAGGCAAAATCAGAGCGACCCGGTGGATTGAAAACCCGAAAGGGCGATCCAGGCAAAAATTAGGGTCAGAAAACTTGGGCGTGGAAAGTTAAACAAAGGCATACAACCTTCCCCGAGGCTTGAATGAGGGAATGATCAAGGTCAAGGACACAGATGTTAGCACTGCTCCACAGAGACGGACAGTCAGAAATTAGCTTTTCTCTTTTTTTCGTGTCTTTTTGTAGTTTAAACTTTCAAATGTATTGAACAGTCGTCATAACATTCTGTGCGATTGGCTTCTACATCAATAAAGCTCAACTTTTTCCTACCGGTTTGTTATTTTCCGCTTCTCTGCTCAAGATAAACGTTTTATGATGATGGTAATACTGAGTTGCAAAACATGTGCATACATCATAGAGCATTACAAATCATTGCGAAATCCTTAAAGGTCACGGGAAATAAGCAATCTCCCAAAGAAAGTTAATCTTGCAAGGAAAGTTGCACTCATAAGTCATTCCAGAAGGCAAACCATAAAGCAAACTTGCACTCGGCTCATGGGTCCCGTAAATCAGTTCCTCAGTCTTGTGCCAGGAGTGTCGGGGGTCGGTTGAACCAGCAAAAGAATGAGCCTTTTATTAAAAAAAGAAGAGCACAAAAAAGCAAATGATCAAAAAAAAGCTGATCAGGCAAAAAGAAGAAAAAACAAATGATCAGAAAACAGAAAGCTGATCAAAAGAAGAATTAAAAGATGAAAGAAAAAAAAACAATCAAAGCTGAAAGAAAAGCATTCCCCAGCATTCATCATTCACCCAAAATCATCGCATCGCATGCATTCGCATAACAGGCCTTTGCATAACATGCATTCATTCCATGCACCATGCATTGCATCTGCTGACATGTGCAGGTACCGCCAACCTGAGAAACCTGAAGAAAAGTCCTGCGACCAGAGCAGGCACCCCTGGATCGGTGTGAAAGCATTGGCCCTGAAGAAGATGAATTGGATTTCCGAATCCCCCCTTTGGACCCACGTGTCCCCCAGAAAGACTGACTTCAACTTGTATTCGAGCCGCAGGTAAGTCCCTCTGATCTCAATAGGTCCAGTCGAAAAGGATGGCCGTGTTGGTCTAAAACATGGCGCAGTCCTAGGGAAATATCGAGATCTAGACCTGATATAGTACCCTCCCCCTGGTCGCTCGAAAGACCACCTCTTTTGAGCCCGCGCGCTCCCAGGCCCAAGTGCAAACTCGGATCGTTCGCGATTCGTTAAAAGGCTTTAGGCAGCCTCCTTCGCCGGCTCAATGTGAGTCGGTACCCCTTTTATTGCTTTCTTTATTTTCTGCTTTCTGTCAGCTTATTGAGGGTTGGCGCTCATAGGAAAAACAAAAAATATCATGTCATCGCATCTGCATCAGAAAAAACAAAAAAAAATAGAAATGGAAAAAGGAAAATTCGGGTTTCTTTAGGTAGACAAAATTGGTATAATTTCTGAATTCTTTATCTTTATTTTGCCTCGAAATATGTTTCGGCCAATTCATATTCCTTGTTAAAATCCAGATAAAGATGGGCAGCTGTCATACCCTAATTTTGTCCGGCTTGGAACAAAACCTTAATTTTCCACAAAAAAGCAATAAATTATGAAGTGAAGCATCATTCTGAAGGATTTGAAGAACTATGAGCATATATTTTTGGTTTCTAAAAGTCATTTCAGCGCTTTTAAAATCATTTTTAGGATTGGAATGCCTCTTGGAGCAAAATTAGGGTTTTTTGGGCAAAAGGGGTATTTTGGTCATTTCCAAAATTAAGCAATTTCTCACCAAAAATCATTGTTCAATCTCAGAGGAATTTATTTGGATCTAGATGATTTGGGTTATGAATTTTTGTGCGCATGCATGCATGATTTTTGGCATAAAATTCAAATTTTAAGCAAAAGGGCAAAATGGGAATTTCCATCAAGGTGAGGTCTCAAATCAATTTTGGGAAGGGTGATATCATGGAATTTTGGGCCCAATCATTGATTCCTAGGATATGGCCCAAAGTGGCATGATTTTTAGGGAATTATCTAGAAAAGAATAATCAAAAATGGTGAAAATAAGGAAGTGTCCCCAATAAGACAAAATGTACTATTTTTCTTGACAAGCTTGCAAAACTTGGGCACCAATGCCTCATTTGCTCCGAATTTTCCAGCTCATTTTCACCTCATTTTGTGTTTCCTCATGCCCTTGATCCATGTGAGTTGTATTCCTAGCCATTGATTAAAATTCTAGATCAAATCCTAGGCTACAACTTTGTGTAGAATGACCTAGATGCCCTCAACAATTTTTGTGCAACAAAAACTCATAATTTTTGTGTATGACCAGCTATTCCTCACTCATTTGTGTTTTCTCCTTGTCCCTAATCCATGTGCATTGCAATCTTGGCCTTTGATTCAAATTCTAGCTCAAATCTCAATGGTTTGCAAAAGCACGATGTCCTATATACCCTTAATTTTGCACCTCATATAAAACCCAAAATAGGAGACCATGAGGGGGAGACTCATTTTTTTTTACCCTAGCACCCAAATCTCTCCTCTCTTTCTCTCATTCCTTCGAAGCAACCAGCCACCATACCCATATTCTTTTCTTCAAAAATTCTTCCAAAAAAATCAACCATCAAACTTTGTTTATTCTTCATCCTTTCAATAAATCTACTTCTAAACTTGCATAATCATCAAAGTTTCATCAAAAACCATCAAGAATCAAGCATTTGCGAAAGGTTCAAGAGGTTCTTGTGGTGTTCTTCAAGTGTTCTTGCTTCTATTCTCTTTCCCTTCTTCATTTTCTAGCTAGATCTAGAGGTAAGCTCACTAACCCTTGCATTTTCTTTAATTTTCATCATGTAATCTCTCTTCTATTCCTCTTTCCTTCTTGAAAGAAGCTTTGAGGACTCATTTCAAACATTATTGGACAAGGACATTGGGAGCCTTGGGTGTTTGAGATGAGTCCTTGGCCTTGAAGGAAAGATTCTCGTGTTTTCTCATCATTCATTGCATTTCTACCTCATTTGCATGATTTTGGTGAAATAAAACCTTGTTTTCCTACCTATTTTGCTTCGGCCATAGCATGGATTTTAGGGTTCTTGTGTTCATTTTGTTCATTTCATGATTTTAAGTTGAATTTTGGCTTGATTTTGGTGTTGGGTGCCTCGGGTTGTTGCTTCAAAACCTAGGGTTTTTGTTGCCTTTTTACTTCTTTGATTTTGTGAAGAATAAAATACATGATATGCTTGATGCTTACTTTAGAACATGGCATGATGATCTAGGGTTTAGTCTTGTGAATTGTTTCATCTATTAATTGTGAATTTTAGCATGAAATTTGATGGTGATTTGTGCTTAGCATTGCTTCGGCCTTAGGCCACTTTTGTGCATATTTTGTGCTTGAAAACGTGTTGTTTTGATCTTGTGTGAATAAATGCAATTGTGCAATTGTGTTTTTACCCTTTTACCTTTTTACTTTACCATCTCATTAAATAATTACCATTTACCTCATGCATTTTTACTCTACCATTTCATTAACTTCTCACTCAAACTTTTTACCACTTGTAAATTTGCATAAAAAAATCCCAAAACATTTCAATCATTTGCATTTTAAACTTTTACTACTTCTCATTTAAAACCCTAAAACATTTTTACCACTTCTTACTCAAAACATTTTCAAACTTTGCATTTCACTTATTTGCATCATCTATGCGACACCTTGCATGCTTGCACACACATTCACTCATACTTGTATACCATGCATAATAAATGCTCATGCATTCTTGTATGCTCATGCATTCTCTTGTATACTTATTCATGCATTCTCTTGTATGCTCATGCATTCACATGCTTGCTTAATCATGTATCATCGCTCACATGTTCATTCATTAAACCTAGAATACTCTATGCCTATGATCAATTGTGTTCACTTGTTCTTGATGCCATTTGAATGACTTGATTTAATTGTGTGCCCTTCCTTCCACTAGTATGTATTCTTAATGAAGACGTAAGCCTACTTTTCCGGTTGTAGCATAGAGTCATTAAGGTATATGCACCCCTTTGAGATTGTTGCCCGTCCCGTAGCAATTCTCACACACACACACAATTGTCTTGAGAACTTTGTCTTGCATCCTTAATAATTGGATCTCTTGATTATATTGGCATGTTTAATCTTGGTTAATAATCAACATGTTTATGATTGCTTGATTGGTGAGTATGTTTGAATCTTGTTCACTCATGGTTGCATTTGGTTATGGACTTGGAATTGATTGAATAATGTTCTACTTGTTTTCCAAAACCCATTTTCTAAACTCATTTTCAAACGCTCCTTGCTTTGCGAAAACATTTTCTTCCTCCATTAAATAAAACAAATTGTCATTGATGATCACTCGCGTTGTTGCCGTTTAGATCGTTAATGATGATTTTATTTTCAAAAAAGAGTTAGTAGTGAGGCCATTCTAACCGTTGTTGTTCGGTCTTCACAAACGCTCACCCAATTGCGAAAAACTCTTAAGCCGTTTTCAGACGCAAAAGCCGAGAACTACGTAGCTTTGATCCCTCAACCCAGTGAGGGTACGTAGGAGCGGGTCCGTCCCGTCAAGCACCCTTTTAAAAAAAATCTTTGTTTTGTTTCCACTTTTCAAAGATAACAAAAATATTCCTGTCTTCCGTTCTCAATAAAACAATTTTTCAAATAAAAAGAAAAGAAAAGAAAAGAAAAGAAGTAGAACAAATCGCTTTCAACTCAAACCTTTGTCAAACCACACATCGAGTTAATGGTTCCCTTTCAGTAGAAAGGACGTATGGGATGCTAATACCTTCCCCATGCGTAACCGACCCCCGAACCTACATCTCTGATTTCGAAAGACCACTCGCTTTTCCAAAAAAAAAAAGGGTTTTTCCGATGTTTTCCCAAATAAATATTGGTGGCGGCTCTACTATTTTTCACGTTGCAAAACGAGAAGTCCCAAACCGGATTTTTCGGGCGCAACAAGTATCAACCTTGAACAAAGGACAGAGGAAAACTAGGAGGGATGGAAGATGGTTTGAAGGTGATTGAAAAGATGCAAGGCAAGTATGAGTGTCTAGAGATTGTGCTATCACCAAATGCGAAGGAATACATCCGTCGTCCATGGAGGCAAGGGCTGATAGTCAAGTTACTTGGCAGGGGGATAGGTTTTAAAGCACTAGAGAATCGAATAAACCATTTGTGGACTAAAACGGGTGTGCTATCCTTGATTGACATTGGGAACGATTTCTTTCTTGTGTATCTTTCAGCTGCAAAGGATTATGAAAAGGCATTGGAGGATGGTCCGTGGCTCATCTACGATCATTACTTGACGGTTCAAGAGTGGAAACCAAATTTCAGGCTAGACAAAAAGAATATTGATAAGGTTACAGTGTGAGTGCGCTTGTCGGAGCTCCCGTTTGAGTATTATGACCCTGATTTCCTTTTCTTCCTCAGAAATAGAATTGGCCGCACCGTTAAAGCGAATAAGAATACCGAGATGATGGAGTGTGGTAAATATGCGCGTTTTTGCGTTGAAATAGATCTCAACAAATAGTTACTTGCAATGTTTGAGATCAAGAACCGTGTATAGAATCGAGTATGAGGGTCTACACTTAATGTGTCTTCATTGTAGCACATATGGTCATTATCGTGATGGGTGTGCGGTTTACAAGAGTGATAAAGAGATTGAAAAGGCAAATGGTCCCAGAATGCATTCTGCTGGTCAAGGGGTGGTTCCTAGCGGCCAAGAGGTGGATGTTCCCTGGAAAATTGTTCAGAAGCCACGGTGGACGAGGAAGAAGGCGGCGCCAGTGCCGGTGAATGGAGGTAGGGTTTTACTAGCAACCATAAATTAGGGGGGGGCGACAAACAAGGGATCTCGTTTTAATGTTTTGGTGGAAGACGCACAAAATCAGAAAACAATGATCAGGTTGAACTCGAAATTCATGCACTCAATCATAAAGTTCCTGAACTGAATCCGAGGCAAACTGTGCGACACAAAACTAGTACTAACAATACAAGTGGGGTCCAAAATATGCAAGTGGAACACGTGGTCCAACAACCTCAAGCAACACGTGTGGTACATGCAGAGAAGGCATCAGGTGGGAGGAAAATAATGAGTAGTCACGTGGAGGCTGCAAGTGTTGTTCCAAAGCCAACAAGCATGAATGTGATGGATGCTAATGGGCCCAAGCAAGTTGTTGTTTGTGATAGTCAAGTTGAAAATGAATCCAGCCATCAACATGTGACAAGGCCACTTCTTGGGCCTCAGCACACAACACGCCCACCAGAGATTATTGGGCCCGTGTTAATTACAACCCCTTATATTACTAATGCTCCTCCTAGTCATGAGTTACACGAGAATGATGAGTTTATGGATGCCAACGACCAAGGAACTTCAGCCAGTGACGATGCTGATGTTGATATGGTTTTGGAGACCCCAAATCTCTGAGTTATTCGTGCTGATTATCTCTACCATAATCCGTTTTATGGATTTAAACAAAATTGTGGTATGGAATTGTCGTGGTGCAGCTAGTACGGATCTCTTCCAGAATTGTAAGCAATTTGTTGATTTGCAACATTGTGAGAGTTTTTCTATTATTGAAACTCGCTCAAACCCAGCTCGGTTAAGGAATTCCTTCCGCATGCTTGGGTTTAACGGTTTTACTTACGCCGAAAATAAAGGTTTTGCAGGTGGAATAGTAACAGGTTGGAAGACTGATAGTGTGGATCTTATTGAGACTCAAAATGATTTCCAGTTTATTCATTTCAAAGTAGCTATGCAAGACAATAGAGCTTGGTTCTTGACAATTATCTACGCCAGTCCTCTTGATGAGTTGAGAGTTGAGTTATGGGACAAGCTGACCAATATGGCGGGAAGTATGTAAGCACGGTGGCTTCTAGCAGAAGATTTTAATGATATTGCTGATAGCAAAGATAAGAAGGGAGGGGCCCGCTTGATGTACGCAAATGTTCTCTCTTTAAGTCAAGAATTCATCGGTGTAATCTCATTGATATGGTTCTAAATTCACGTGGAGAGGGGCTGTTTATGGTTATTGTGATCGTTTGTGGAGGCTTTTGGTTGTGTGAATAAGAAGAAACGTACTATCCTTGCTTGGCTCGGCGGAATTCAAAAGAAACAACACGAAGGGGATATGAACTGTTTTTTGTATGATCTCGAGAAGAAGCTCGAGCACGAGCTTCATGAGATTCTCTACCAGGAGGAACTCATGTGGTTCCAACGGAGTAGAACAAAGTGGATGCAAGATGGTGACCGCAACACCCGTTATTATCAAGTGAAGGCCGCAAATTGTAAGAAGAAGAATCGCATCCATATGCTTCGTGATGATGATGGTCATTGGATGGTTGATGATGAAGCTATTAAGCTCCATGCAACAAATTTCTATCGCAACCTCTTCACCGAGCCTAATGGAGAAGGGTGCAATTTTGTTTTGAAATATAAGTTCGACACTTTGAGTGAGGACACTATTATGGAGTTAAATAGACTAGTGACCCAAGAAGAAGTAATCATGCTCTATTTGCCATGCAAGCGTGGAAAGTGCCTGGCCCAGATGGTTTTCAAGCCGGGTTCTACCATGCCAATTGGGAGTTGATCCAAACAGATTTTTATCTCTTTGTGCAGCACATGTGGACTCATCCTGTGGCCATTGCTTCTATTAATTCAACGGACATCTGTCTAATTCCCAAGGTATCTAAACCAGAATTTATTTCTCAATTTCGACCCATCTCCTTGTGCAATGTGAACTACAAAGTAATTACAAAAATCGTGGTGAATCTGCTCAAGCCTCTCATGCCTTCTATCATATCTCCTTATCAAACTGGTTTTATTCCCACTAGGAATATTCATGAGAATGTTGTTGTTGCTCAAGAGTTACTTCATACCATGCACAAGATGCGAGGTAAAAATGGCTTTTTTGCAGTGAAAGTTGATCTTGTCAAAGCCTATGACCGTATTAGGTGGGAGTTTATTGCCTCAGTTCTTGAGGAGCTTGGTTTGCCTGCCACTCTCAGGGAGCTTATCATGTCTTGTAGTGTAACCACAAATGTTCTTTGGAATGGTAAGCGTTCTACTCACTTTGAGCCCCAACGGGGAATCCGTCAAGGAGACCCCATCTCTCCTTATATTTTTGTCTTATGCATGGATAAATTAACTTATCTCATTGAGGAAGTTGTGGATATTGGGCATTGGGTTCCAATTCGGGCTGGCAGGCATGGACCTCTAATCTCGCATCTTATGTTCGCTGATGATGTTTTACTTTTTGCCAAAGCGACTGAATCAAATATGAATTGTGTGTTGGAAACTCTAAATAAGTTTTGTTGCCTCTCGGGCCAAATGGTTAGTGCCGAAAAGACTAACCTTTCCTTTTCCAAGAATGTGGACCCTCATATTAGAAGAAGTATCAGCCGTGCCTCCGGTTTCCGTGTGACCAGTTCGATGGGCAAGTATCTGGGCATTCCGTCGTTGGGTAAATCTCCTAGGAAGCAAGATTTTAATCATCTTATTGAGAAGGTCCAAAACAAACTCTCGGGTTGGAAGGCGCAACATTTGTCTTTTGCGGGTAGGGTCACTCTGCAAAGTCGGTTATGCAAGCTATTCCTATTTATACTATGATGACAACACCAATTCCTAAGAGTTGTCTCAATGATTTAGAGAAGCTTCAACGAAGTTTCATTTGGGGAGATGGTGATGAGACTAGACGACTCCACCTCATTAAAGGGGATGTTTTAACACTTCCCAAATCTCATGGTGGATTGGGTTTGTGAAGTCTGAATGAAATGAATAGAGCTTGTCTCATGAAGCTTGCCTGGAATCTTAACAACAAGGTGTCTAGTCATTGGAGCCAAGTTCTCCTAGGAAAGTATGGGCGTGAAAATTTTGAGAATGGTAATGTCCAAGTAAAGGTGGCTGATTCTTATATCTAGAAGGCTTTTTCTCTTTGTTTTAATGAGCTGAAGGGTGGGGAGGCTTGGTCGCTAGGTGATGGTGGAACTATTAATTTCTAGGATGATAGATGGCTTGACATGGCCCAACCTTTGTGTGAGGTAGTGGCCAATATCTCTAGTAGTTTGCGTGATTTGAAAGTTCGGGACTTTGTGGGAAGCACAGACAAGTGGAGACTTGATATCCTTCAACATATTCTCCCTCCAGCTTATGTTAACAAGCTTTTGGCTTGTCCTATTCCATCGACTGACTTGGGGCCTGATGTTGTATTTTGGGTTGGGGATCGCACCGGTAAGTTCACTATTTCCAGCGCTTATCATTAGCTGAAGCATATCACCACCACTAGAACTGTTGTGCCTTGGGCGACTATTTGGAAGTTAAATGTGCCAGAAAGTACGTAATTTTGCTTGGCAGATCATGCATGGTAAACTTCCAACCAAGGCTTATTGCGCAAAATGGACTCATGGGGATCTTAGTTGCCATCATTGCGATGGGGTTACCGAAACTATAGGCCATGTGCTTCGGACTTGCCCTCTAGCTTTGCGTCTTTGGAATCATATGGTTCCTGAGCATCTGAAATCGAATTTCTTTATGGATTGGGCTGTGCTAAATATTAATAGACCCCACTATCCCTCTCATATAATTGAAAATTATGTGTCTCAATACTCACAGGGGAAAGAATTGTTATATCCTTCTAAGGGGGCTACTAAGGTGCATAGGGATATTAGATGGCAGCCACCGCCTACTTCCTGGGTATGGATCAACACAGATGGGGCTTCAAAAGAAGGGGGCTTGGTGGCTGCTGGTGGTGGTGTTATAAGGGACATGCGCATGGTCGATGGCTTGGTGGTTTCTGCAGGTATATTGGGGCAGCCAATGCCTATGTGGCTAAGCTTTGGGGAGCTTTCCAAGGACTTCAACTAGCTATTTCCAAAGGGTATTCTCGGATGGAGTTACATCTTGACTCTCAGGTGGTCGCCAATTGTTTAAAGGGCAACTTGAATGGTAGCATGGAGGGGAGGACAATTTTGCTACATATGAGGAAATTATTGAGGTCAAACGTCCAAGTCACTATCAGTCATACTTACAGGGAAGCTAACATGGTAGCTGATGGTTTAGCTGCTTTAGCCTGCTCTAGGCATGAGGGCCTAATTATGTTTGATCAACCGCCTCCTAGTGTGGTGCATTTGGTGCACACTGATCTTGTTGGAGTTAGTACTCTTCGTCTAGTAGTGATGTAATTGTTTCTTTGTTTGGGTCTTTGACCTCGTTTAATCTAAAAAAAAAAGTTATTGATTTATATAATTAGTAATAATTGCTCTAAAATTGACTTGAAGATGACTCTAAAAATGCACTAAATTGGAGTTTATCAGAAACAGACTTCCTGAACGGAGGTTGTCTTGCATGTAACATTAGTGTATCTTGTCCTCTAGGTCGTATATGTTTAGAGCTTCAACTTTGAATCTTGTCCTCTGTGATCAAGAGAAGGCATATGTTAGGTTGAATATGTTAGTGCTAGTGTGTTGAGTGATTTGAGTCGATACTCACAAGCGGTTTACATTTCATTCCTAAGACACGATCTGACTTCCTAAGGAATACCCTTGACACAGACTTACTTCTTGGGTTGTTTGTTCCTTGGAATTCCGTTTCTCACTTTGTCTTAGATTACTTCATCATCAAAACTTAACCCGCAACACAAGGTATCCACAGACTCCAACATCGATTTGAAACAGGCTTCTTGAACGGAGGTCGTCTTGCATGTAACACTAGTGTATCTTGTCCTCTAGGCCGTATATGTTTAGAGCTTCAACTTTGAATCTTTGTATGTATTCCCTTATGATCTCGCCCTCACGTTGGAGGATAGCTCTTAGCGTCTTTTCTGACTTTGGCTTGACTCCCGAGGCGGTAATGTTAGCTGTGAAGAGCTAAATAAATTGAGACCAACTGGTGATTAAGTGTGATTTGAATGTTCTGTACCATACCGGTTCTGCCTTGGGGAACGTTAGGGGGAAGATTTTGCACTTGACCTTGTCATCGACATTGCTAT
Organism: Astragalus glycyphyllos; assembly: GCA_963573325.1. Taxonomy (NCBI): domain Eukaryota; kingdom Viridiplantae; phylum Streptophyta; class Magnoliopsida; order Fabales; family Fabaceae; genus Astragalus; species Astragalus glycyphyllos. The sequence goes on from OY754308.1 coordinate 24,495,987, forward strand.
ATCGAAGCATTATCTTGAAGTAGTCGTGCGGTCTTCCAGATCTCTGGACCCGTGATAAAGATTCATAACATGTGGCTTTTCTGGTGATGAACACCCTAGAGAGGAGGTGTGATAAGAGGATTCCCTTCGGTACCGCGAAGATTCAGGTGTTGTAGGGGGAGCTCAGGGGAGACCTTGAGTGTCTCGCTCAATAATGATGTCGACGAGATCGGTGTCGTGGACGAGGAAAACGAGGGCGCCTTGAGGTGTGCTCCTACTATGGTCGCCAATTAACTGTAGTGGCTACAAGTCTCTGTCAAGCCAAGGTCTTAGATGCTTACCAAGCTGAGAAGCTAGCTCGCTCCAAGTTGCTCGTGAGATGTTCCTGCTCGTGCTGATCCGGCGAGGTGGGGGTGGTACCTGCACGCACTTTGATGCTTAAGTTAATTAGCATAGGGAATATGTGACATGAGGTAATAAATGCGTACCTGTGATAATGATGAGACAATGCTTTTATAGGGAAAAGTGTCCCTTACGTGGCGTGAAGTAATAGGAGCCCTTATGAGTGCGCCTAAACGATTTGATGATGAGGGCGCATCTGTAGCGCTGGTTTGAAGGGAGAAAATAATATTTGTCTGAAGGGACAGAAGGACTAACGAGAGAAGGGACAGAAGGACTAACGTGTCTCGTTTTGAAAATATCAAGCACTAATGTGTTCCGAAAAAATAGTCAGAGACAAATGTGTCATGTGAGGTAATTTTCAAGGACAAATTTGGGTCTTTTATTCATTATATTAAAATAGAAAGAAATTGTAAAAATTATAAAATAAAAAAAAAAGAAAAAAAATTATTTTGCTAAAACCTAAGCCATGAGGGCAAAAACGTAAAAAGCGTGATATAACGATGGTTGAGAGCATGCATTTTTTGATTCTTTCACACTTGCTTTCTTCTCCGATTCTTCAGGTAGAACCATTTTCTTTTCGCTTTCGTTTCCTTCTCATTTATTTATTGTGTTGCTTATATGTTCATTTCTATTTACTTGGGTTGCAGAGCACCCTTCTTTCTGCTGCGATTTCTGTTGAGGTAAGCAAACCTTCTTGCTTGCTTTCTTTCTTTCTTTCTTTCTTTCTTTCATTCTTTAAATAGACGTTTCGGATAAAGGTTCCACCTTTTTCGCTGATATGTGTTTTTTCCTCTGTACTTTTCAACAAATCGCAAACATTTCACTACAAATCAGCTAGTAAAATGCAAAAGAGTTTTACTGTGTTGTGTTAATTTTTTTATTTCATGAAAGTGATCAAATAAATAAATAAATAATTTCTTTACAAGTAAAGTGTGATCACCGGGATTGCTGCTTACGTTATTTGTGACAATTTTTTCTGTGTCTGTGGCTTGGCTGTTATATTTATTGAAAAGAAAGGGTCCCATTAAACAATACTTAGCAGGAATATAACTGCTTTTTTATATTATGCCCAAATGGACCTACACAATGATTCTCCTTTGATTTTTTTTTATATTATACTCATTTCTGTAGTTTTTCATTTTTGTATTAAAATTGAATTTTGATGGTTTTTAATTAGTAGACTTTATTTTTGTGTCAAAAAACATAATTAGTATACTTTATTTATTTGTTGTTGTTTACTAATGACTAATTCGCACTGTTTTTGTATCGCTTAAAGTTTGATGCCTATTTTTTAATTGAAATTGAACTTTGAGATGCCTTTTGTCAATTCAGTTACTAAAATAGATTTAGTGTTGCTTTAGAGTTGAAATTAAGTAATTTATATTGTGATTGTTGATGTATGCTCGTTGGTTGAGTAGTGAACTCAAATGTAAGAACATATTAAGATGCTCTCAAATGTAGAAATTCGGTTGATAATGTTGCTGGTAATGTTGAGATGGATAAGTTAAAATCAAGTCATTCATATTGTGATTGTTGATGTATGCTCACTGGAATTGCTTTAATATGTCATGAACATGTTAATTTATTGAAGTACTATAGAAATTTGATTTTTTACATGGTTAAAATGTATTAATGAAATTGATGAATTATAATGTTGTGGTTGATACTTTGGACATGTTCTTGATTGATTATTACTGTGGTAAGATGGTATTTTTGATTGGTTAAGGAATTGGGGTGATTTTGGGTACCAAAGGATAGCTCAAAACTTTGTTTATTGCTTCTGATACAGTAGCTTGTGCCATAATGAGTTGCCTCTTAACATGAAAAGTTTTCTTTGAAATTCCTTATTAAAATGTTCTTTGTTCCTTTAACCACTAAACTTGTTTTATATCTGTATGAGTACAAACTAGTGTTATTATTGATTATTGACTTCTTTTGATGGATTTGTACAATACTTTGTGATTAAACCAGGGAAGTGTGGGGTTGATTATTATCTTTCAAATTGTTTATCGGTATACCATATTCAGCTGTATTATATTGCGAATATGATTATAAAAATATTGATCTATTTTTTGTTGTTATTCTAAATTGATTTATGGTTGACAAGTCTCCGGCAATATATGAAGTTTGTGTATGCTTAATTGTTTTTCAAGCATATTCTCCTTTGATTTTTTATCTGTTATCATTGTTGATCATAAGTTATCATGGCAGCGTTTTGTAGGAGCATGGCAATCAAAGACACTTTTGACATTTGTTGCTCAACTTTTGTCAAAACATGATCTAGTAAGTAATTTGTTACTTTGTTATGTATTATTTATTTATTACTTCAAAACTAATTAAATATTTATACTAATGCAGGCAACTCTACTCGGAATATTGGGAGGTATACACGCAATATATTCGATCTCTAGAGGGCTAAGGAGAATAGCCATCGATGTTCCACAAGCTGTACAAGGTGCTGCTGGTGTTGCACCTGTTGCACCTGCTGGTGCTGCTGGTGTTGCACCTGCTGGTGCTGGTGGTGTGATAGCAGACCCTTAGTTAAAAGGGTATACCATAGGAAGAATATTAATGAGTAAGGGGTAATATTGTAAATAAAGGGGTAGAGAATACATATAAATAGTAAATGAAAAGCTGTTAAAGGGATATTATTGATGTAAACAGAAAAACAGAATTGAGTCTTTCACATTGAGAGCTCAAGAACAGTTTGTTGGAACTCAAAACCAGAGCATTGTAAGCAACATTATTCTGAATCAATAGAATTTCACCCCTTTCTGTATCAGTTGAACTATCAACTGGTATCAAAGCGAGTCGTTTCTGAAAAGAAAAAAAAACCTTTCATGGTGCGCAAGAAAGTTGCCACAAATCAGATGGATCCAAGAATTGACGAGGTGGAACGAAGGATGAATGAATTTGAGGCACGCAGTCAAATTCGCTTCGACGAGCACGCGGCGCGCATCTAGCAGATCATCACAGCAGCATTACAGAAGCAAGCAACAGTTTCGGGTGAATCTGACCCGAAAACGAAACCCGGTAGCATTGTCACTCACAACGACGGTGAGCGAAGGTTGCGAAAGATTGACTTACCCGTTTTTAACGGCGAAGATGCAACCGGTTGGCTAACCAAGATTGAACGATTCTTCAAGGTGCGAAGAATCGATGAAGATGAGAAATTGGACGCCATTTATTCGATCTCTAGAGGGCTAAGGAGAATAGCCATCGCTGTTCCACAAGCTGTACAAGGTGTTGCTGGTGTTGCACCTGCTGGTCCGCAGACTGTTGCACCTGCTGGTGCTGCTGGTGTTGCACCTGCTGGTGCTGCTGGTGTTGGTGCTGGTGGTGTTACACCTGCTGGTGCTGCTAGTGTTGCACCTACTGGTGTTGCTGGTGTTGCACCTGCTGGTGTTGCACCTGCATGGCCAACGAGCTGTCTGAAAAAGTGAACGGGTTGAGGTCGAGCTGAAAAAGTTAAAGGGCCCTCGAGGAGTCAACGCTGGAGATTGCAAGAGAATGTTTTGAGGAAGTAGTCGCCCAAATCCAGTATTGTTTTCCCGACCTTAATCGCAACATTGTAAACAATGACCATTTTCTGAATGACGACCAGATCATTCAGCCCGAGCAAGAAGACGAGGATGGGAAGGTGGTGTCGAAGCAAGCGGTCGTTTATAGGCGTCCTGAGTGAGCCTTTGCCTTTGTAATTTTTCTTCTTTTATGTACTTTTGCTGTGTGGGCGGCTATAAGGTGCCCTTTTTCTTGTAACCCGTACTTTAATGGAGTCCGACCTTATCTGGGCGACTATCAATGCTTTAAGTTCTTACTTTTCTTTGGTTATGGCTCTTGCTTCGGATGTTTTATTTTTGGTCGTGCCAAGGATCACTTATTTACTTTTCTTTATTTAACAAGTTATTTTGTTAACTCGCGTGGTCGTGTACTTTCTTTGGTCGTGTTGTATCGACCAAATTCGTATCACCGCCCACAAGCAGCTTACTGAGTTTCTACTCAGATTTAGCTCACACCATGGGTGTGCAACCGTCGTTTTTGGTCGATTCGTTGTTAAACTTAAAAATCGTTTTGAGTGTTTTTGCCCCCACTCAGCCGTTTATCAAACTCAGTTTGAATTTAACTAGCTCAGGGGGTAATTCGTTTCAGGATCGATCAATCATAAAGAGTAAATTAACACAAGAGTATATAAAATAAATGCCTCACCATTTATTGACGGACGGGTGGGCCTCGATTAAAAACCCTGCGGGGAAGAAGAGTGCCGCCCGTTTCTTCTTTTCATTAATCAAGGTCATGTGATACATTCCATTGTTTACAGAACGACCAATTTAGATGAAATATCTCCTCAAGTTCATAACATTCCAAGTCCTGGAGATCGCCCACCATTCATGGTCTGAAGTCTGTATGCACCCTTGCCCGTCTTGGAAATTACACGATATGGGCCTTTCCAATTCAGGGCGAGCCTCCCCTAACCAGTATTCTTCTGACCGATGTCTGCTCTTCTTAACACGAGCTAACCCACTTCAAAGTTTCTAGGGACGATCTTTGCGTTATGTCTGGTCGCCACACTCTGCTTGATTAATGCTTCTTTTAGCGCAACCTTGCCACGAAATTCTTCCACAAGGTCCCACTCTTCCCTTACAGCCTCGTCATTCCCTACTAGTGGCTTAGGATTGCTTGTTCTCCAGCTAAGTTCCCCTATTTCCACTGGGATTAGAGCTTCTGTCCCATAGACCATCCTAAAAGGTGATTCCCTGTGCTGGAATGAAGGGTCGTCCTATACGTCCACAAGACGTATGGAAGTTCTTCTGCCCATTTTCCCTTTGCTTCGTCTAATCTTCTCTTTAGGCCGCGCAAAATCACTCGATTTGCGGCTTCCGCCTGACCGTTCGCTTGGGGTGCTCTACCGAAGTGAAGCGCTGCTTCACCCCCAACTTGACTAATGTCTCTTGAAAGTTTTTATCAGTGAACTGCGTGCCGTTGTCTGACACGACCGTCTCAGGGATCCCGAAACGCACTAAAATATTCCTTTTGAAGAATTTAAGATAATTTCTTGATGTGATCGTTGCTAAGGGCTCGGCCTCAATCCATTTTGTGAAATAATCGACTGCGACGATTAAAAATTTCAACTGACCATGTGCGACTTGGAATGGTCCCAATAGATCGATCCCCCACCACGAAAATGGCCAGGGTGAAGTCATTGAGTTCAGCTCGACTGGTGGTGCAAGATGGACATCTGAATATCTGTGACACTTGTCACATTTCTTTACCAACATCTTCGCATCCTCCCCTATGGTAGGCCAATAGTAACCCGCTCTCAGGGCTTTTTTGGCAATAGCTCACCCTCCAAGATGATTGCCACAGATTCCTTCATGTATTTCTCTTAGCACATAGTCTGCCTCATTTGGGGGGAGGCATTTGAGCAATGGCATAGTGAAACCTCTTCTGTAAAGTTGTCTGCTAATGATCGAGTATGATGATGCTCACCTTCGGATGAGCACTGCCTCTTTTGAATCTTTTGGTTCTTTTCTGTCCTTGATGTATTTCAGGATGGGGTCGATCCAGCACTTCATTGAGTCAATTGCACATATGTCTAGTTCAAGGACAACTTCAAGCCTAACGTTGGGTTGTGAGAGAACCTTCTGAATTACACTCCTATGGTTACCCAAGCTCTTAGTGCTCGCGAGTTTAGACGGTATGTCCGCTGTTGTGCAGAAAAGTGTGCAAGTATACACAGTCTAAAAACAAGTAATATAATGATAAGAAGAAATCGTACCCACAGGGATTGTATTAATTTTTGAGAGTTTAAGGTGGTAGCAATACTAGTGATAATGAAAATCAAAAATAAAATAAACTTAGGATGATTGTGTGTGTAGACAAAATTTAATTTAAAGCAAGAATAAAAATGTGTTGTGAATCAATTGAGAGAGATGGTTGAAATGCTCTTTCCTAAGTAATTTCACTTTGAAAGCATTATGTTATATAAGATGCTTCTGCAATCATTGCTCCTACAATGATTGCACCTGCAATGGATGCAGTGATAAAATGATTTTGTGCTTTTCAAGAACTGTCTTCAGGGTTTCATTACAAGTCTTATGTCTAAGCCCTAAATAAGTTCACTATTGTCTTTTTAAGCCCTTACAGAATCACCCTATGGACTATGCTATCCTATGTCTAGGTTTTAGCATGGTTTTAACAAAGTTTCCTATTATTAAAACACTTATCCATATTAGTTCTTGAGTTCAAATCATAAACCATTTCTGTATTTATGACCCTACTTATTCTAAGTGATCAATCTCAAAATAAGTTTGAAAGAATTATAGCATAAGAACTAAATTGAAAAACCATCAATATAACATAATAACTTAATCAAAGCTTCATTACATAGTTAAGGCATCCCAACCAAAGAGTATTTAGCTCATGCTTAACATAACTAGACACATATAAACAGAATGAGACATGTTTATAAGAATGAAAATACAAAGGAAATAAGATGAGATAAGAATTACACAAATGATGATCCTTTGCATATTCTACCTAGTAAATGTTGAGGCAATCACCTCTCAACAATGAAAACATCAACAAGAACTCCACGAGAAGATAAGGGAGAAGTTGTCACTTTCGTTCCTTTCTTCAAGCTTTGTTGAGTACCTCTAACTCTAAAATGAAAATAAAACAATCTAATGAACTTGGGAGATGGAGAGAATATGATATCCTTTGAATGAGGAAGAGGGGATGTATTTATAGGCTCCAAAAAGTGCTGAAGTCTTGAGCTCCAAGGTGGTTTTTAGGGTTTCTCCAAAAAGCTTGATTTGATGCCCACCAACTATGAAGAGAGGTCCAATGATGTGTGGATAAGAGGGCTGAACTTGTTGTCTAAGAGGGCTGAACTTGGCGCTGTATCCTTCCACTTGTGCAACTTGCACTTGCAACTTGACATGCTGACAACATCATAAGAGTGCAGGGGCATTCTGTGTTGTGACCATTGCTGGAGCAATGGTTGCTGATGCAATGCTTTTGTCTTCTGCTAAAATCCTTATTGCTGGAGCAATGACTTCTGAACTTATTGCAGGTGCAATGGTTACTGGCTCTATTGCTGGTACAATGGGTGCTGGCTCTATTGCAGGTGCAATGATTGCTGCGGCAACTGAACAAACACATAAAATACCACAAATCATGATGATCAATGATGATGAGTTCCTCTTTTAAAGATGCTGATTTTCTTTTGTGTTTCTTTATTTGACTCTATATGATTACTGAGTTTGTTACAATAATTTAGATTTGAAAGCGTATATAACTCTATATAAAATAGAGTTATCATCCGCCCTCGTGTTTTCTGCCCTGGGTACATGCTTGACTTCCGCATATTCAAATCGCTCAAGTAATTCCCTTGTTAGTCATTTTTTCATTTTTGGTTACAAAAAACCCAAGTTGGCAATAATAGAGCTGACGTGGCCATGACAGAGTCTACGTGTTTTCTATCTGGCGACAATTTGGTCATTTAAGACAACTGTCAAATAATAGTTTGGTCCTTTTAACTTAAATGAAACAAATTTAGGTTGAAACTACCAAATTGTTACATGACAGTAGTCTTATATGACCAAATTGTCACTAGATAGATGACACGTAGACTCTGTCATGTCCACGTCAGCTCTATTAGTGGCAACATGGGTTTTTTGTAACCAAAAATGATAAAAGGACCAACGGTGTACATGATCAGCGGTCGTACGCGGGTCAAAATAATTAAAGATATAAAATATAGTACAAGGTAAGTAACCTTGGTCGTCTCTCAAGGACCTCTGAATTAAGGACTACCAGAATCAAGAACGAAAGTAACAATATAAAAGGGGGGGTTTTTTTTGTAGAAGAGTTTGATGTTTAATGAAGAAAAATCAATTAAAGATAAACAATCAATCCATTGGTTTCAGGTGCGTTTCTTGGATTTATCATCGGTTCTAAAATAAAGATTCATGGAATGTTTGATAATTCTTGATTGATCATAAACTAAGTGAACAAGGGCCAGTTAGTTTATACTTCTCAAGTTGATGCTTCTCAAGTTGATGCTTCTCAACTTGACTCTTCTCATCATGACCCTTCTGATCTTGACCCTTCTTGTCATGATGCTTCTCAACTTGATTGTGAATCTTCTCATGTTGACTCTTCTCATGACTCTTCTCATGTTGACTCTTTTCATGATGACTCTTCTCATGATGATTCTTCTTATGATGACTTTTCTCAAGATGAATGTTCTCATCACGACTCTTCTCATGTTGAGTCTTCATATCCATATTGACTCTTCTCATGATGAGTCTTTCTCATGTTAACCCTTCTTAGCTAATGACCTTTTTCTTCTCTTCCAAGGGTGTTTTTCTTTGTTATTTCTATCAACATTCTTATGTCTTCTTTATCTTGTCATTGCTCCAAGTGTTTTCACACTTATGCTTCTTTAAAGCAGATTATCTTCTTGAGAGTAGCTAACATATCCCATTCTTAAATTTCACTCAAGAAGAAACATTAGTAGCATATTAAATCAGATAACTTAAGCTTCTCACATTTGAAGTTTGTTAACCATCAAAACTCAATTGGGATTTTTCCCCAACAATCTCCCCCTTTTTGATGTCTGACAAACTCTAGAGAGATGGATTAAGTTTTCTGATTGTTTTAAAATTTTCTAAGGCATTAACAATTAACTCCCCCTGAGAATGTGCATATATGATTGATATTTAATTGGAACACATTTCAGATACCAAATAAGAACATGTATTTCGTTAAGCTCATAAAAAAATATTGACATGATTACCAGCATTATGTTTTTAGTATAAGCCTAGAAAATTAAAACAAAAGAGAAGCATATCCTTCTCAACAAAGTAGTGTCTATGAACAGAGATTTTCTAAGCATATAGCACACACAAACCTGTAGCGAGTGTGGTCATACCTTGTTGCAGAGGAAAGGGGCCAAATTCTAGAGTTTGAAAGAGTTGTAGCGAGTGTGGTCATACCTTGTTGCAGAATCCAGTTCTGATATTGCTCATTTCAAACAGCTTGGGCTCTTTAACCTTGTTGAAGAATTGCTTGTCATTCTAGCACATTCTTCAACAATGCTTTCATCCTTCTCATCATCTTTTCCATTCTAGACATGCGAGATAAAAGAGTCTTCAGGTTTAGTTGGGCTCTTATCATTTGGTTCCTCAATAACCTTCTCATGAGTCGTACCAGAAGGTTGACCCATATTATAGTAGGAGGAATCAAGAGACCCAAACATAGATGGCATGTGAGATGGTGAGATTGGTTGTTATGGAAAGACTTTTATGGATGAGATGAATCATTCATATAGGACTGGTTCAGGTTAAGATACTGGTTTATATTGGAAGAGGTGATGGTGTTGCCAGTTTTGAGTGGTGAGGGGATTTCATGCTCTAGGTTGTTTGCACCTAAGAGATGTTCTAAGTTATAGGAAGTGGTGCTAGACATAGTTAGGATAGGTGATAGATCTTGTGCAGGTGTTGTAGCTAATGGGAGCATCTGTGGTGAGAAGGGTGGAGCTGAAAAGGGTTGTTTTATGATTGGAGAGAACGGTAGAAGAGTTGGGATTTGTTCATTGAACAGATATGGAAGTGGGGTTTGAACAAGTGGTGAGGAATTAGTTTCTTGGTAAAACTCCCCCTAAGGTAATGTTGGGATGATTTGGGTTATTGATTTAGATATGACATCATCATCACCATGCTCTTCTTCAGCAGAATCATCCTTCTATGCAACTGCTTGAACCTTCTTTGGTTCTTCTTCATTCTTCTCTTCTTCAGCTTCTTGAATGGGTTCTTCTATGGCTTCATTACCAATTCCTTCACAAGGAATGTCCAATGGTGTAATTTTTGGAACCACCTTAGTCTTATCAGAACCATTTTCATCCGAAGAATTGAGGTGGAGTTCCTCAATCTTCTCTCCTATTCCTTCTTCACCAGAAACCTTCTCTGATGTTTTGATCCCTTCTTCCTTAGCAATTGCATCAGGAGTTCTTTCAACCATTAGAACTAGATTGCTAGTGTCTTCTTGATCATTCATTTTCCAGGTTGATGAACTTTGAAGAAGTTGAAGATTATAGACAATGTCATTCCATATGACAATGAAGTTGAAGCTCTACCAACCGCAATAGCATTGATTATATGATGATTCATGAGGAATGGAAGGCTAATGAGAATGTTTTAGAAGAGATGGTAACAGATTAGAATCACCTATTGTGATTTTCTCAAATGACCCTACTCTAGGTAAAAGGTTATGAGTACAGATGTGGTGCAGAATTCTAGTGGGTTCACAGGAAGATAGGGTCCTTGAGAAGGGTGGTCTTATATTCTTCTACTGTGGTACCAACCTTCTCATGCCATGAGTTTTCATAATCTTCAGTCCTTCTTCTTGTAGATTGAGAGTCTTCCCAAGAGTTTCTGAGGAGACCTCAATGTCAACATTGTTGATAGAGGTTGCTATCCTTAAAGGCTCATGCTTGATGGTGGAACTTTCAAAAAACTCTCTTACTCGTTCTTTGTAGACCAAGTCTTCAAGAGTGATGAAATCAACCCATTTCTGTTGAGTAAGATAGGATGTGACATTCCATCCACATTTCTCAATGTCATGAAGATAGTAGATGGTTTCAGAAACAATGGGTATTGACACCCATTTTGATCTTTGTAGTTCCTTACACTTTCTACTAGCTTGACCCTTCTTAATGTCCTTTCTATGAAAAATGTCAACCTTCTTGCTCTTTTCATCAACCACTTTCTTCTTTTTCGTTTCACGTTTGAGCTCTGCTTTTGGCCGTGGAGATTAGAACTCCTTTTCTAAGTCAATTGTACTTTCTTTGCATTGAAGATTCAATGGTGGTGGTCTTAAATGAAGTACCATACTTCACTCTCATTGAAAATCTAGGATTACCACTGGGAGCATGCTTAATATTTGCAGGTCATGACTTCAAAGGCAAAACAGAGGTGGGAACTCGTGCAGGAGATGGTGAAGAGATTATAGAGTTTGAGGAAGCCATTTCTGGTTCCAAAGGTTGTGAATGAGATTTTTGGTTCAGTAGGAGGAGGATCAAGATTCTTTGTTCTTGCTATTGAATGTTTGGAGATATCGAAGTGAGATTTGAGAGGGAATGAGAGAATGGTGTTTTAATCACTTTGAATGGTTATTGACCAAAAGTTGGAAGTGTTATACTCTATGTTGTAACCGTTGGTTGAAGTGATTGATTTGGATGAGAGAGGGGACGAAAGAAGAGAGCCGTTAGGCAACGACTAGGTGCCTATTTTTTTTTTTATTTAAAAAAGAAACTAACAACAAAAGCAATAAACAAACAATAAAACACATGAAAAATAAACTAAGACATGTTTTTGATTTTTATGGTCATATGCATCTGATGATCCCTCTCAAGAGTTAAGAAGGTTGAGGGTTATGACCCTTCTCAGTACTCAGAAGGTTACTGGTCATGACCCTTCTCATCTGAGGAAGTTTCTATGATATGAAGCATCCTTTTAATGTAACTAAAACCTTCCTCTAAAAGGGGTTTAGTAAAAATATCTCCTAGTTGATGTTTAATATCCACAAAAACAAGTTCAATGTCCTTCTTTTGCACATGATCTCTAATGAAATGATGCTTAATATCAATGTGTTTCGATCTAGAATGATGTATAGGATTTTTAGACAGATTTACAGCACTTGTATTATCACAAAATATTGGAATACCTGAGTAACTTAAAGAGAAGTCTTAAATTTAGTTCTTGATCCATAAACTTTGAGAACAACAACCAGCAGCAGAGATATACTTAGCTTCTGTTGTTGAGAGGGAAATTGTGCTTTGCTTTCTGCATGACTATGAGATGAGTGATTCCCCAAGTGGTTGACATGAATAACTTGTGCTTTTACTTTCCAATTTGTCTCCAGCATAGTCAGCATCACAATACCTATAAGCTCAAAATGTATTTTCTTTTTGTACCAAAGACCATGGTTAGGTGTTCCAATAAGATATCTGAAAATCCTTTTGACAACTGTAAGGTGAGACTCTTTAGGAGCAGTTTGGAATCTAGCACATAGTCCTACAGAGAAGACTATGTCTGGTCTACTTGCAGTGAGGTATAATAGGGAGCCTATCATGCCTCTATACTCCTTTTCAGAAATAGACTTACCGTTCTCATCTTTTTCAATGCTTGTAGAAGGGTGCATTGGAGTGGCTATAAATTTGGCATCACTTATCTTATACTTCTTAAGAAGGTCTCTGATATACTTCTCTTGAGAGATGAAGATACCCTTCTTAAGTTGCTTAATTTGCAAACCAAGGAAATACCTTAGTTCACCCATGAGACTCATTTCAACCCATTTTTCATTAATTTTCCAAAGTCATTGCAAAGTTTTTTATTGCTTGCATCAAAGATGATGTCATCAACATAAATTTGAACATTTAATAATGGTTTAAATATGTATTTAGTCCCTGCAAATGTCCGTGTTTTTCGATTTTGTAGGGATGTATTTAAAAAAAAAGTTATTTTGCAGGGACGTATTTAAAAAAAAATATTTGCAGGGACTAAATCGAAAAACAGGATCATTTGCAGGGACTAAATACATATTTAAACCTTTAATAATTCATCTTTGAGGGTTTTTCTAAAAATTGTAACATCTATAGTTCCTCATGAAAAACCATTTTTTATCAAAAAAGTACTAAGCCTCTCATACCATGTTCAAGGAGCTTGTTTAAGACCATAAAGAGCTTTAGTCAATTTGAGAACGTGATTAGGATATTTTTGATCAATAAAACTAGGAGGTTGGTATACATACACCACCTCATGTAGAAATCCATTCAGAAAAGAACTTTTGACATTCATTTGAAAGAGTTTGAAATCTTTGTGAGTAGCATAAGCAAGAAGTTCTATGCCTCCGGACTCCTTTTATTGTCTTTATTTAGTTTTCATCATGTAATGCCTACAGGCTTCATTTTGTAATGCATCCGGGCTCTTTTAATGAAATGAAATTCGGTGCTCTTTTGTTATCATTTTGCCTTTAATATTGTCTTTCGTTTCGTTTCTGTCTTGTCGGCCTCCGGGCTCTATTTTGTTTTCTGATGCCTTCGGATTCCTTGGACGAAACGAAATTCTTTGCTCAGTTTTTTCAACGCTGAGTTTGTTTACTCTTATAATTGGAAAACTGTGCTATGAAAATCTCAGGTTTACAAACCGACTTGATGCAAGTTTTCCCTTGTGACTTTGTCTTGTTTATATGAACTCGGTTTCATTTTGTTAACCGATTTGATTTTGTTTTTCTTTAGAGGTTCATGCGTGACCTCGTTGCCCTAAGGTTTTAGGATTTTGTTTTTATGAATAAACATCCTGTTGACCTATAATTGGGTGAGGAACCACTGACCTTTGTTGGTCTTGAACCGTCTCAGGGAGACCCCAGTTCTTATTCTGATCGAGTGGTTAATTTTTAGTAACTTCAATTGCGGTAGAAGTGAGTGCGAGTAACCTTCAAAATAGAAGTGAACCCTTGTCTCGTGGAAACTGTGTAAGTCTTTGATTGCTTTTGTTTGTACAAGTCTTTGCTTGCTTTTGTTTGTAGGGGTGAAGTCGTAGCCTAACTTTTTGAAAAAAAAAACATTAAGAGACAATATAATCAATTGGCAAGCCTCGCTAAAAACTTCCGGTGGGAGAAAAGAGTACTTGCCAAGTTATTTCATTGATATTCATAGTTTGTACAACTGGAAAGGAATTACGTAACAGAATACAGTTGAAAGGAAATTACATGAAACCAAGCATTACTGAAAAAATACACGAACATAAAGATGAAAATGTCCTACCTTATTGATGGAGTATGCTTCAACTGAAGTAGAAACAGAGGTTGGCCGAGTTCCATGATCTTGGAATGGGTGTGCCAGTCAATGTTTCCAATTTGTAGGCTTCTAGGGAGAGCTCGGTCATTATTCTGTAAGGTCCTTCCCAGTAGGGGGATAACTTTCCAGCACCATCTGATTTAGATGCTCTCATTAGAACTAGGTCTCCTTGCTTCATCTCTTTGGGAAGTACCTTCGAATTGTATCGCCGAACTGCGCATTGCTTGACTGCAAATTCGCGCAGGTACGCAATCTCTCTGATTTCGTCTTGAAGATCGAGACTAGAGCTGAGCTTAGCCGTGTTGGATGATTATTTTGTATTCTCTCTTCTGAAACTTGGCTCGCCAAGTTCAACAGAGATCATGGCATCATATCCAAAAGCAAGTTTAAAGGGCGTCTCACCAATTGTAGAGTGTGGAGTGGTGTGATACGACCATATGACTTGACATAATTGTTCTGCCCAATTACCTATCACTTCATCCAATTTCTTCTTCAGGCCAGACAAGATGACTTTGTTGGCGGCTTTGGCTTGGCTGTTTGCTTGTGGGTGCTTAACAAATGTGATCTTGTTTTGAATGCTGAGCTCTTTGCAGAAATTCGCAACAACCGAGCTAGCAAATTGAGTTCCATTGTCAGAGATTATCTCCGCTGGTAGACCAAATCAACATATTATGTTTCTCCAATAAATTTTTTTGACTTTGGATGCGGTTATCTTGGCCACAGGTTCTGCTTCCACCCATTTGGTGAAGTACTCCACTGCTACGATCAAATATCTGACTTGTCCTGGACCCACAGGGAATAGTCCTAGGATATCAACCCCCCATTTGTAGAAAGGCCATGGTGCTGAGATACATTGAAGTGTTGTAGCTGGAGCATGGTGAATGTTGGCATGCCTTTGGCATTTGTCACATGCTTCGGAGAAATTTGTGTAGTCTTTGTTGAGATGAGGCCAAAAGTAGCCAGCTCGGAGAACTTTATTGGCTAAGGCTCTTCATCCGATATGACTTCCACAAACTCCCTGATGAATTTCTCTCATTACATAGTCTGCTTCTTAAGGGAGCAGGCAGCATAATAGAGGAGTAAAGAATCCCCTTTTGTAGAGCTTACATGTTATCAAGGTATATTTGGCAACTTCCCTGCAGAGCTGTTTTGCTTCGTTCTCGTCCGAAGGCAGGATGTCGTTCTCTAAATAAGATAAAATTGGAGAGGTCCAATTAGCAGATTGTTCCACGGTGTTTACTTCATTTGCATCAACACTGGGTGCGAGTAAGGTTTCTTGAATGACAATGTGGTTGTTTCCTGGCTTTTTAGTGCTTGCCAATTTTGAAAGGATGTTAGCTCGGATGTTCTGCTCTCTAGGAATTTACAGCAATTCGAAGGTTGAAAAGCCATTTGCTAATCCTTTGACCTTTTGGAGGTATTTTCTAAGTTGAGTATCTCTGGTTTGGAATTCCCAGATACTTGGCTGGTGACTAATTGAGAGTCACTTTTGATCTTGAGATTTTGTACGCCGACCTTTTTGGCTAATTTCATCCCAGCAATCAGGGCTTCATATTTCACTTGATTATTGCTAGCTTGAAAGTTAAAGTAGAGTGATTGTTCAATTAGAAGTTTGTCTGGGCTTTCCAGAGTTATCACAATACCACTACCTTTCAAATTAGATGCGCCATTAACTGTCCATGACTCAACTTTTGATTCTGGATCGTCTGGTGAGTTCAACCATGAAATCGAACAAAATTTGTTCTTTTATTCCTCCTCGTGGGAGGAAGGCGACGTCATATTCAGACAAATCTATTGACCAAGCCACCATTCTGCCTGCGAGATCTAGTTTTCTCAGAACTTGCTTAATTGGGTGATCCCTTTTGACAATGATTTTGTGACTTTGAAAATAAGGACGAAGTCGTCGGGCTGTTGCGATGAGAGCCAGACATAATTTCTCTATCTTTTGATATTGAACCTCTGCGCCTTTTAGTACTTTACTGCAGAAGTAGACTGGGAGTGGTTCTCCCAACTTTCGCTTAACTAGGATTGGAGGAGATGATAAGAACTGCTTGATGTTTTCGAAGGCTACTTGGCATTCGTTGGTCCATTCGAACTGGCCTCTTTTCTTTAGGGACGAGGGGAAATGGCAAGCTTTGTCACCTGCACATGATAGTAAGCGGGAAAGTGCTGTTACCCGTCCAGTGAGTTGTTGAACTTCTTTTGGGCTGGATGGGCTTTCTTCTTTTTTGTTTTGAGAATATCTAGATAGCATTTCCGGGCTGCTTCCAGATCAGCTTTCAATATTCCCACACCACTGTTTTCTAGTGGATACTTGAGGGTCAGGTAACGAGTAGAGAGGGCAGCACCTAAGATGTTCAAGGCATGTCTGTCTGTGATTATGTTGTACGATGATTGAGCGTCTATCACCAAGTAATGCACTTTGATTGTTCTGGCGTGCTTACTAGTGCCAAAAGTAGTCTTAAAGGTGATGTGCCCTTTGACTTGGACCGGTTCACCAGAAAAATCGACTAACGTAGCATGATAAGGTTGTAAGTGTTCACGAGAGAGTTGGATACCTTGAAATGCCTCCCAATATATGATATCTGACGAGCTCCCAAGGTCGATCAGTACACGCCGAATGTTGAAATTGAGTAGTTGCACAATGATCACCAAGGAGTCATCCTCGTGTGGCGCAATTCCTTCCAGGTCTTTTGTAGAAAACTTTAGATCCGGCTCTCCTTTTGCTGAGGAAGGGTTGGGGTTGAAGTCGGCAACATGCATAACCTGGCGAGCATATCTTTTACGGGCAGAACTTATTTCGCCACCACACGCAAATCCTCCGGAAATAGTGTTAAGAGTGTGTTGCACTAGTGGTATCTCCTCTTCAGTGTCATCCAGTTTTACTACTTGGAATTGCAGCTTTGGTTCAGTTTCTTCTAAACGACTTATTGTAGCCTCAGACTCGATTTTGACATAGTTCTTCAGTAATCCTTTCCGGATAAGCTTTTCAATTTCGTTTATCAATGCAAAACATTTCTTTGTGTCATGCCCCCTTCCTCTTTGGTATTCACACAATAGATGGGTGTCTTTGCCTAGAGATCTCCTTGTCGGGTTCAACTCTGGGATAAGTTTGGTATGTAGAATATCATTTAGGATGACCTCCCTTTTCTGATTCAATGGTGTCAAACCACCTCTTTGAGGGTTGGCTCTATGTGAAGGATCTCGTCGTTGGGAAGTGTTGTGATGGAATTCTTCAGGTTGTTGTTTGCGATCCTGTCCCCTTTCTCTGGCATCTCGGTTGCACTTTTGTCCATTGTTTTCCCCTCCCTTCATATATGCTTCTGCTTTGGCCAATACTTCTTGCATGTTTGACGTCGACCTGTAAACCAAGGATTCATTAAACTGACCACCTCGGAGACCATTAGCGAAGGCGTCAGCGAATTGCCTCTAGTCTGGGTATTCCACATCCATGGTTATGTCACTGAAACGACCCAGGTATTCACAGAGGGATTCCTTGGGCCCTTGCCTGGTGTCGAAGAGGGTGGCCATTGAAGCTTTTCGATGGCTTCTATCTGAAAAGTGACTGATGAATTTTTTAGTGAAGTCGGCATAACTGGAGATGAACTTCCAGGGGAGACTCATGTACCAACGCAATGTCACTCCCTTCATGGTGTCCGAGAAGAGCTTACATTTCAAGGTTTCATGGGCACCAATGATAGCCATTTGAGTGTCAAAGGCTGTCAGATGCTCTTGAGGATCCCTTTTTCCATCGTAGTTCTCCAATGGTGGAGGTTTGAAATTCTGGGGGAGTCGGTTAATGGTTGAGGTTTTTCAATTGAAATGATACGACGCTGCAAAGACTAATTCTGTTTGCGAAGGTCATCGATAACGGCGTGTACTCCAACCAAGAGGGGATGCACTTTCAGGATTAGTTGAAGAAGAATGGATGGATGTTGATTGGAGTTTCAGTGACAACAGGTATTACAGTGGTTGGTATCGCTGTTGTCATTGGAATGGCGGCGGTTCCCTGAACTGGAGAGTTTGTTGGAATGGACGGACGCTGAGTCCGTGGACGGCTTGGACAATGGGGTTCATTCTTGGCAGGATTGCTACGAGAAGAAGACGTTGCACTCCGCCGGTAGTCGCGGCGGGTTGTTACCATGATTATAAATGAAACAGAGTGTGGTCGGGAATAATTATATCAGGTCCCACGGTGGGCGCCAAATGTACTTGAATAATAGTTTATTGACAAGTTGGAATGATTACAAGAGGTCGGATAGCAATTTGTCTATCACGGTTACAATATATTCTAAGAGTTATCGGATGCCTTTCTCTTTTCCTATGATCTCTACTTATAGCCGATCTCTGGCATAACTGCCGAGGTGGTTGCCTGTCCCTTCTGTGTTGCCGGTTACGTGGTGATCTTATCCGATCTGTGAGTCACCAGTCCAGGTATACGTGGATCATCCTTTGAGCGCCACCTCATAGTGTGTTTATGAGTCATCATGTCGGGCTCTATAGGACCAAGTCGGCTTGGACGGTTCACCAATCATTTATATTCTGTCATTTACAATGCATGTGCTTCAATTTCAAGTAATTGTCTACTATGATCATGAGTGAGTAGACTCATTTTAGTCTTAGGATTGTGGAAATAATCCTGTGATAGACCCCTAAACAATTCCGAGTCTAAACTCTATTTTGTTAAAGTTTTTATTCGGATGCAAACCCATCATTCATAAAGCTTTATTTCAAATATCAAATGAAGTACTGAAAACAGCTTTGGGACTCTTGGGACAAAAAAAAGGTTTGTACTTATGAGGTATGGCAATAATCAACCATGAAAATATGTTTGATTTTTAGTTCAAGACACACTCTTGTATTCTGAAAGAAAATATGAGTTACCATTGAATACCTTGTCCTTAGAATATGGATCTTATATAAAACAGGGAAAGGATGAGGGGTTGTGAATTCATTCTATTATTGTGATGAAACCACAATCCTAAGATGTTTTTGATTTTGAATTTAAAATCAAACAAACTTCTATTTCAATCATTCCTTTTAGCTAATCAAAACCGAAAATAACATTGGTGATCATATAAGTCCCTGTGGATTGATACTTTTATTACGCGATAGAACTGTGCACTTGCGGTCTTATCACTTACCAGACCAGATGATAGACACCGTCAAACCACAAGCATATTCTCTTTAACTTGGTCTTCTGCTACTGTTCAACGTTGTTTTCCTAACACTATATGTATCTTCTACATACTAGAAAAGTACGTTAGAACAAAAATTTTATCTTCAAAATCAATTAAGAGCCTGTTTAGGAGTTTGGGGGGATGGGAGGGGAGGTGAGCGCTTAAAAAAAGGAAGGAATGATAGACCATCGAATTCAATAGAGAGCTTATTTTTATTCATAAAACCAAATCCCCCCAATTTGGAGGAACACAAAAAATGTATTAGAGGAGGGTATTGGAGGACATAGGCAAATTCTTCAAATCAATTACCTTCTTTTATACTAGTCTTAAAATAAAAAATATAATAACCACGAGCATTCTCTTGTCATTATCTATAAAATTACTCTCTAAATTGCGGTGAAAGATTTCTATATCTTTCTTTTTATTTTTCTCCTCCCCTCTAAACTCTCAAATGGACCCTAAGAGTCATTGTTCCTTGACCCACTTGGTTCCAACAATTAATTGGTGGTTGACACAATTCACAATGAGTCATGTGTACATATGAAATGTTTCTCTTCATTAAATGGTATGCGTTGGTCTATATATTGAATAACTTCACATGCAAAAAAATAACACAATTCATGTCTATACCAAAACACTGCCAAATTTATCACTTCAAATCATTTATTTTCTTCTCTTACACACAAATTGACGTTAAGGAACTATTATGCTTTAAAAGACCATTAACAATAAGCTTTATGAAGGTATGGAAACCGTATCAAGGGAACTCCATTGTATCTTGAAAGGGAATCACTATTCAACCATTTTCATCCAACCTAAGGATTTGTGGAGGAGATTCAAACTTAAACTTTGTTGTTTTCACATTCCTCGGAGTCTTGCACAATCATTTTCTTCTACATTCCTGCAGAATCTTCATCTCCACATTTGAACTTATGTTTTCTAGTTTATTTCTATTAGTTGCAGCATTCTCACCAACAAAATCATCATTATTGGGCAAATTTACGGAAACTACTGAGATATTTAATGATAGTAGGAACATGGAGGATAAAGTGGCATTGAGATTGCTAGGAGATTTGAATTTAGAGCCAAGAACAATAGTTTTTTGGACCTTGCTCATTTTTTGTAAAGAAATGGTCAAGACCTACAAAGCCAAAGTATTGGTAGCAAGGCTGGCTAGGAGAAGGTGTTGAGTTGGCTACCTAGGTCTAAGGGTGGTATGGTTTTACGAATATGAGGTGGAAAGAGGTATAAATATTGAGGAGGAAAGGTAAGATAAATACTGACTTATAAGGAGACTCAAAAGAAGGAGAAAGAGTGTGTGTGAACTAGACTTGCCATGTTGTTATGGGAGCAGAGAATGCAAAGTTGGTTGTTGGATTGGGTTGTGAAGGACAAGGAAAGTGATAGGTACCGAGTCATATATTGAACGAATTAGGACTATTACATGAATGTTTGCTGGATATTCAAGAGATCCAACCCTCTCCTAAGCCAAATGGCTCTCTAGTGTATACAATTGACAAGATGATTATTTCTATCCCACTCCCTTCTTATTTATAGGCAACATGCCTTATTGTTATTTGACTAACTAACCCTTCAACTGCCCAACTAACTATTAACTAATATAACAAACATTAACCAACTATCACTACTATATAACAGACCTATCAGAAAGGGATTGATCGTAGAAGAATATAATCAAGTATTGGTTGGGAAAGAAAGACCTAAAGTGAACTATGTGTATGTGTTTACCTTGAACCACATAATGGTAAGTGAGACAGCAAATTAAATGATGGATAATGTTTAAATCATTTAGGAACTACGTGAAGAGAATGCGCCCCTTCTTTGGCATTGCGTTGTAATTCTGTCTAGATTTAAATTGTTGAGAAATAGTGGATGGATCCAAATGGAAATCAAAAGATAGATCCAAGTGAAACAGGAATGCGATCAATAAAAATGTAGTATGGGGAGTTATTTTTGTATGGTATGCGTGTTGCTCTTAGGATTGCTAACAAATCAATTCTTATAAGTCTTTCTTCAACCGTATAGTCTCATGCCGGTCTCTTTAATTCTAATGTGAATTATAGTCATTCATGTGTTCATTTGCCTAAAAGCATGCCATGAAGTGCTATGTGTCATAGCCTTAGCCGGCCTCCTGAGTCAGATGGAGAGGAGATCAATGAACTGCTGATAAGGAAGATGAGGGAAACTTACTTGACTTGCCAATAGAAGTTGAACAACAATCTTAGACAACTTTATTTGAAACTGTATATTACAAAATTGTAGTACGAGTTTCATAGAGTGCGAAGAATTAATGGAAGCTTCAGCATAAACAGTATGTACAATAAGCCACCACTGCCAACATTGCAAACATGGATTTGTAAACATATATAGTAACATGTGATACAATTCATTAATTGATTTGAAGGCTTTCTAGTTTCAGATGAGCCAGCATTTTAGCTGAAATGAACCCTCTGCAGCCTTCTCTATAGTGTTGCTTCTGTGCACAGCATATATACGTGCAGCAACAGTAGGCATAACTCAACTCACTTATATTGTAGCCTTCTACACCATAATCCAAATATACAATAGCCTATTCTAAGGCAAAGAGACATGCAAGGAGAAAATTTTCCAAAGGAATACAATATATACTTATATGGTATAATATGGTATAAATAATTATATTATGATGATGCCTCCCAAATCTTATAGTCTCTTCCTTCCAAAGCTGTTGTCCATCTTTGGGAATCACTAGGTGGCTCAAAATGACCAGGTCCAATCTTCATAGCAACTTTTTCATCTATGATAGCAGCATAAACATCCCTTTCTGCCTTATGAATTTTAACCTTCAACATGAAGAGAAAAAAGTGAGTGTTCCAATAAAATCCTTGTCTATACATTATACATCAATTGAACAAATAATTTCCATCTAAAATACATCTTTGATAGTTTGATTATGACCATCATAAAAAACTAAAGCACATATCAGAGACTAAGTTAGGCATTTAGGACTAACGCGACCTGAAAAGCTAGTTCAATGGGAAGAGGATTGTCCCCCATGCCCCCACCTATAACAACTATTCATATCCAATGTGATAGACCATTATAGACTTACTCTAGGAGAAATAAACCTAGGAATGAACATGAGGAGAATAGGAATGAAATTGTCAGTTAACTAGTTACTGTTTAGGTTAGTTATTAATCAGAATAGTTGCTGTCATAGGTTTGTTATGACAATTAGGAGATAGTTAATAGTTGCTGTCATAGGTTTGTTATGACAGTTAGGAGGTAGTTAGTTAATTACCACTCCAGCTCTAACCCTCTAGGATGATTATAAAAGAGGGGGTTATGACTTAGGTGGTTAGGTATTGAATAATTGATCGAGTAGAGTGCTGGGTGAGGCCAGCAGTGGTGCTAGTGCATCAGTGTATCCTTGTTTACCAAAATTCAATAAAATAACACTCAAGAGATCAGCTGGCCACCGTCTTATCCCTCTTGAGTTTCTGTACTGAGATCTTTGTTAGCAAGGGCTAACAATTTGGTCCGACCTGCCGGATCTTGAAGATGACGAAGCCTACAACGCGTGGAGATGCAGAACTAACTGCGTTGGAGAAGAGAGTGGATGAAAAACTCCACGGGGTGACCAGTGATATCGAGATACTCAAGAACCAGGTGACTGAGATGTCCAAGAAGACTGATGATCGTTATGATGAGATGAGGAAGATTCTGCAGAACCTTCAAAATGGACTAGAAACCAGCAAGAACTCCAAGAAAGGCACAACTGAGAAACCTGAGGTGGTTTCCATACCAGAAGACGTTAGAGTTGAACCCAAGCACGGTTGGATGAAGAGGGTGGAACTCCCCACCTTCGAAGGAGAAGACCCACTTGGGTGGATCTCCAAGGGAGAAACTTTCTTTGAATTACATCAAATTGAGGATGAAACGGACACAATGCGCCTAACTCTCATCTGTATGGAGGGAGAGGTGAGCAACTGGTTCAAATACTGGCGTGATGATACTGACGAGGTGAACTGGTGCAAGTTAACAGAGGCCTTGTTTGAAAGATTTGGGGATTGTTCGCAAGGGACTGTATATGAAAGATTAACAACCATCAAGCAGCGCAGCACCGTGGGGGAGTTTATTGGTGATTTTGAGCTTCTTCTTGCTCAAGCTAAAGGAACGCCAGAACGCATCACATTAGGGTACTTTCTGGGAGGTTTGCGTAAATCCATACGCGACCAGGTGCGAATTCAGGACCCAAAGAGGCTCGTTAAGGCTATGGCAATGGCGCGAAGGGTGGAAGAGGTGCAACGCGAGCCCAGGAACACCGGAAACGCGTCGAATGGCTTAAATGGATTGCGTTACAGAGGAAACGAGGTCGTGGCAAGAAACGGGTCGCGTGACGACCCGGTAGCGAGTAAACGACCCGATAGCGCTAATACGAGGGCAACGACCAATTCTTCATCGACCACAGGTAGCGAGGGTAAGTCTACAGCGTCCAAGAATCAATTCCGACCACCAGGGACACGTTTTCTTTCAAATGCAGAACACGCTCGACGCCGTCGTGAGAATCTTCGTTTTGCGTGTGGAGGACCATATGCACCTGGGCATAAATGTGCTGAGAGTAGTTTACAATGAAGCTCATCGCCATCATCAATAGGGTGATGATCCTGGTGTTAATTGACAGTGGGGCTACCCACAACTTCATTTCTAAGGAGCTGGTGGGAAAATTGGGTCTCTGTGTGGAAAAGAAAGGTGTGTACAGTGTAAGATTGGATGATGGCAATAGGAAGAAGACAATGGGCAAATCTAAAGGGGTGAAGGTACAAATAGGAGACTACAGCTGCACAATTGACACCTTGATATTTGAATTGGGTGGCGTTGACTTAATCCTAGGAATTTCCTAGCTAGCCACTCTAGGGGATGTTCAAACCAATTGGAAAGACTTAACAATGCAATTCCAATCACCTCAGGGACCTGTGACAATCAAGGGGGATCCTAGTCTAGGCAAGTTTCCGGTTTCCCCACAGCAACTAGCCAAGTTAAGTGAGATTGATGGTGTAGCAGCAATTTGGAATGCTCTTCACAGCTATGAGAAGGTCACCTGCAGCTTGGACAGCACAGAGGGTGAAGAAAGACAACAAGACATCACTCAGTTGCTGGACAAGTTTCAGCAAGTGTTTCATGAACCTAAGGGTTTGCCTCCAACACCAGAAGTGGACCACAAGATACCCATTAAGGAGGGAACAGAGCCTGTAAATGTTAGACCCTACAGGTACCCCCATTTACCAAAACTGAGATTGAGAAACAGGTCAGTGAGATGTTAAAGACAGGGATAATCAGGCAAGTAATAGTCCTTACTCTAGTCCTGTTATTTTAGTAAGAAAAAAGGATAAGAGCTGGAGATTCTGTGTAGACTACAAGGCACTCAACAAAGCAACAATTCCTGACAAATTCACCATCCCTGTGATAGAAGAACTACTTGATGAATTACACGGGTCATGCTTCTTTTCTAAGATAGATCTTAGAGCAGGTTACCACCAGATTCGCATGAATGAAGCTAATGTGCACCAGACTGCATTTAGGACTCATCAGGGACACTATGAGTCCTTGGTGATGCCATTTGGGCTCACCAATGCCCCAGCAACCTTTCAAAGCCTCATGAATTCCACACTACAGCCCTATCTAAGAAGGTTTGTACTAGTTTTCTTTGACGACATTTTAATCTACAGCAAGACCTGGGAGGAACATCTGGCTCATTTAGATCAAGTGCTGCACACATTGTCACAGCACCAATTGTATGCCAACTTGAAGAAGTATGAATTTGGCAAGGAAGAAGTGAAATACCTAGGGCATGTCATTAGCAAACTAGGAGTATCCATGGATCCCCAGAAGGTTGAAGCAATCATGAGTTGGCCTATCCCTAAGTCCATTAAGGCTCTAAGAGGATTCCTAGGGCTCATGGGTTACTACAGAAGGTTTATACATAATTATGGTCATATAGCTAGACCCCTCACCCAATTGTTAAAAAAGGGGAAATTTGAATGGACCAAAACCAGTACTCAAGCCTTCTAGCAACTTCAACAAGCAGTAACCACAGCTCCTGTGTTGACTATGCCTAACTTTGATCAAGCTTTTAGCATTGAGTGTGATGCATCAGGTCTAGGCATTGGAGCAATCCTAACTCAAAATAAGAAGCCAATAGCCTACTATAGCAAGGCCCTGTCTGACCAAAACCTCACTAAGTCTACTTATGAGAAAGAGTTAATGGCATTGGTGCTTGCCATCCAACATTGGAGGCCTTATCTAGTAGGGAGGAAGTTCCTAGTTTACACAGACCATAAAAGTTTGAAATTTCTGCTAGAACAGAGAATTGTATCTCAGAACCAACAGAATTGGGTGGCCAAACTCCTTGGGTATAATTTCGAAATTGTGTACAAGAAGGGATCCACCAACAAAGCTATCGATGCCCTCTCAAGGAAGTTTGAAGATACTGAGTTACAGGTCATCAGCAGACCCTTTTGGCAAGACACTGCCACTATAGATGATGAGGTTCAGCAGGATGAGGTGCTGATGAAGATCATGACAGAGCTGGAAGAAAATCCTGATTCCCATGGCCAATACACCTTGGAACAAGGCAGATTGTATTACAAGGGAAAACTAGTCATCTCTGCCAAGTCCAAATGGATTCCTGTCCTATTAGCTGAATATCATTCCACACCTACGGGAGGCCACTCAGGGGTCTTTAGAACATATAGGAGGATAGCACAATCCCTCTACTGGATTGGAATGAAGGGTGTTGTCACTAACCATGTGGCTTCAAGTCAGGTGTGCCAAAGGAGCAAGTATCAAGCTTGCTCCCCAGCTGACCTTCTACAACCTCTACCCATACCTAATGCCATTTGGGAAGAGATAAGCATGGACTTCATCACCCATTTACCTAAGATTAAGGGGTATGATGTCATACTTGTGGTGGTAGATAGACTGAGCAAGTATGGTCATTTTATTCCAATTAAACACCCATTCATTGCTAAATCTCTTGCTGGAATTTTTGTTAAGGAGGTGGTGAAGCACCATGGCATCCCTCTATCTATTGTCAGTGATAGGGACCCAACATTTCTCAGTTTCTTCTGGCAAGAATTGTTTAAAATGCAAGGCACAAAGCTCAAGGTGAGTACTGCGTACCATCCACAGTCTGATGGGCAAATGGAAGTGTTAAACAGGATCCTAGAAACATATTTGAGATGTCTTTGTGCAGAACAACCAAAGGGGTGGTTGGAATTTTTACCATGGGCTGAGTATTGGTACAACGCTAGCTATCAAAAATCTGCTAAGACTACTCCTTTTGAAGTGGTGTACGGTCGTCCTCCTCCCTCTATTGCTAGGTATATACCAGGTGAACCTCTAGTAGAGTCAGTGGCTCAAGATCTAATTTCCAGGGATGAAGCACTGAAACAGCTAAAAACTCACTTACAGCATGCTCAAGAACAAATGAGCAGGTATGCAAATGCTCATAGAAGATCTTCAAGCATTAAGGTTAGTGATAAGGTGTTCCTAAAGATTAGACCTCATAGACAACATTCTATGTCCACTCAGCTGCATCCTAAACTAGCAGCACGCTACTATGGGCCATTCACAGTCATTAAACAAATAGGAACAGTAGCTTTTCAGCTCCAGTTACCTCCCACAGCTCGTATACATCCGGTGTTTCATGTATCACAACTAAAGCTGGCAGTGGGGGATCATCCAGTTGAGGAACAGCTACCTGAGGGACTCCAGCTACCTGCAACCACCTACACGCCTGATCAAATTCTGGATAGAAGAACAACAATGGTACAATGGCAACCTACAGACCAGATCTTGGTCAAATGGAAGGAACAGCCAAGGGAAGAAGCAACTTGGGAAGAAGTGGAGACTATGAGAAAGCAATTTCCAGACCTCAACCTTGGGGACAAGGTTGTTCCTAAGGGGGATAGAGTTGATAGACCATTAAAGACTTACTCTAGGAGAAATAAACCTAGGAATGAACATGGGGAGAATAGGAATGAAATTGTCAGTTAACTAGTTACTGTTTAGGTTAGTTATTAATCAGAATAGTTGCTGTCATAGGTTTGTTATGACAGTTAGGAGATAGTTAATAGTTGCTGTCATAGGTTTGTTATGACAGTTAGGAGGTAGTTAGTTAATTACCACTCCAGCTCTAACCCTCTAGGATGATTATAAAAGAGAGGGTTATGACTTAGGTGGTTAGGTATTGAATAATTGATTGAGTAGAGTGCTGGGTGAAGCCAGCAGTACGTGGTGTTAGTGCATCAGTGGATCCTTGTTTACCAAAATTCAAAAAAATAACACTCAAGAGATCAGCTGGCCACCGTCCCAGCCCTCTTGAGTTTCTGTACTGAGATCTTTGTTACCAAGGGCAAACACAATGTGAGACTCTCAACATATTATCCACACACCAAATTCAATAGTGTTTGTCGTCAGGGGGTGTATTGGAAAAATCCAAGTCCCCCAAGGTCAAGAGATTTAGTTGGCTAATAAGAGCTTATAAAACTTGGACACTCCTAACCTTATGAGCCGACTTTACAGGGTTGAGTTAGGTGTAAGTCTAAGTTCAAAGACAGTTAAAACAAAACATATCACGCTATTCATGTTTTATCTCCCGGGCTCCTAGCACCAATGCTATATAGCTGCAGCCAAAACATACATTGATTTTCATTTAAGCACTGTTGCAAGCAGAGATTTTCATTTACTTGTCCAAACATCATCATGCTCCCATTTATATTATGATGAGTAGTTAGTTTCATTCTTCCAACCTAACCTGATAACTGAAATTTGCTTTACGGAACACTCAATCTGTTAGGACCCCAAATGGGGGTGTGGACCCAAGAGTGCTTAAAACACCAACTGCCAAATATGATGTTGATAAGGCAGTATTCTCTTAGGGGGAAACGGGTAGAATGAGTACAGGAGAGGGGGCTGAAGGGCATTGGGAAGCTTGTTAGAAAGTTGGTTAGGAGAGAATATCTCTCTAGTAGGAGTCTAGGACTCTGGTTCAGTTTCTATTTTCACCATTGTAGATCATCATTTCCATTGAATAATGATAGGATCCTAAAATAAATAAGAGGTGGTGGAGGGAATAATAATGGTTTGTTTAATAAGTAATAATTAAGTAGTAGTGGGGAATATGAATATTCAAAGTGGAAGAGTAGTAGAGAGGTAAAGGTTGAGAATAAATAGAGTTGGAGTGTAGGAGAGAGGGCAGGCTGATTTTGGGATTGGATTGGGACTTGGAACTTGGCAATTCTAGGTTGCCATTTTACTGTTTTCTTCATCTTTGTAATCTGATCTTATGCAATTCTGAGAGATCCTCAGAATTGCTGATTTAATACAAGGAGATTGTTCATTTTGTTCTTATATTTTCATGGGTTCTCATCAAATAATATACAGTTTCTTTTTCTTGTATTCACGGATTTTATCACCATCCCTAACATATATAATAGGAAGGGATTTAGGAGAAGCTAGTCTAAAGGAAATAGAAACGCTAGGCAGCAAGAAAGTGAGAAAGAGGCAGAATGCTGCAACAACCTATCTTAGGTGGAAATCAAGGTTTTGGAAATATCCTAGACTACACTCTACAGATCCATTGTCATTCTATCATATTGACATGCACAGAAGAAGATTATCATCATGCTTTCTACAAGGTCGTACACTATATACTAAGTAGTATAGAAGAGAAAATTATGATACTCACTGTGCTCCTGCAGCTGATAGCGTTCCGTTTCCTTATAGAGATAAGAGAAGCTAGTTCAGTTTTATAGTGAGAGAAAATGTGGTCAAAGAACACTGATGGAGTTCCTGGGTGAGTAAGAATATAAGCATATCCTTGTATTTCTTTATCGTTGGGAAATCTCCAATGACCCTTCAAGACAAAATATAAAAGAGATTTTATGATAGTTAGTACATCAAAACGGTATAACCAAATGAACTTCTGCAAGAGAAAGGGGAGCCATTATATCATATAGCTCTGTCTGTTGTATCTGGCCATTCTAGTATTTAGATGGTTGTAATTCTAATGTTTTCTTTATCATATTATGATTATCAAATGAATGATTATGGTTATTATGACAGTGAAAGAATCTGAATCCTTTCAACTATTAACTATTAATTTTATATACATAAATCTCTTGGAAACGTGTAATGTAGATATATAAATGAACACAAACGATCTAAGAAATTTAAAGGAATTTGCTGAATCAGAGTCAATCATGATAATAGGTGAATCATTAAAAATAATCGGTGAATCACAGTCAATCATGATAAACTATTTCAATCAACTTTTTTTACCAAGCTATTTTTTAAAAGGGGAAGTCCAACCTGTGTAGAACCAGTGTCGTGATTTTCTATAAAAGTAACAGCACGAGATGGCCACCATCCAAGAACACCAGGGGGTTTTCCCTTCTGATCTGACAACCGCCAATATTCACATCTGTCCAATGCCTGAAAGAGGAAAAAAATTACACAAAATGTCATCCAGGTTACAGAATAAACAGACTGTATGATGAAACGCAAAAATACTAACAACATCCACTTTTTTCTGCAGTTGTGTTATTTGAATACCAATTTGTGACACATAAATTCGACTTTTTAAATGATTAAAGTGGTTCACAAACGTAGTTAATGACGTGTCGTGTTGGATTTGGATAAGAGATATATATATCGTGTTGCAACTCATTAACCATCAATGGAACTCTATTAACCAAAAATTTAATCATGACTAACCACAACTTTCATGTGTTCAAATCAACATGTAGTTGAACACATGATAATTGTGGTTAGTAACAGATAAAATTGTGGTTAATGAAGTTCATCTGATTGGTTAATGATTTGCGAACATGATATAATCATAAGCCAAACTCAACACATCATTAACCAAGTGTGTGAAGTGCGTAAACCACTTAAAAATTTGTCAATTTCAGGTGTTCCAAATTGGCGGACAAATAACATTTTTCGTTGTCTGTTCCAAAATATGGAGATATCTGATGTAAAGCATGCATAGATTTATCAAAAAGAGAGCCTAATGACTTAATGTCAATTCTTTATATTAGTAATATAAGTAAATTACATAATACAATTAGTTAAGTCATAACATGATTCTCTCCCACATGAACAAACCATATAAAAGTCAGGTATTGCGGCAAGCAACTTATCAGAAATGAGTCTAACATTCTCACCCTAGAACCATTATCACTGTAACAGTAAAATTGATGGGGATATCTTGACACGAAAAGATTGTAAACAAATTCCAACAAACAGATTAAACTAGTAATATTGCAAAACACATGATTTTGTCGAATTTTCATGCCATGTAAGTGATGGTATACACTATGTATGTGCCAAGAATATATCTATGCACAATGTGTAAATTCGAATAGAAGTTAGTGAAACAATAAAGCTGAGTGCATACAGAGTGAAGAATCCCCTTTGTTGTCACATCAAATGCGCCAGAAGTACCACCGGTAGCATTAATCCAGTCAATGATCCTCTGCCTGTGGGCATCTTGATTATGATCCATTTCTCCATATGTGTAACTGAGGGAATCCCAATACTCTCCCACGCAAAAGTAAGGTTCACTTGCATCAAGGTAGTCCTTTACATAACCACCCCAAAATCCTCTTATAAAATCAAGTCTCCACCCATCATACCCAATTTCGTCCCTGGAAATTACACAGGATTAGAAAAAAGATGCAACTCTTTAAATACTCCAATGTAACAGATACAATAACAAGATGCTACCAATAGAAAAGTTTGAAACAATTGAGATGATGATTCTAACATCATTTTGAATGACAGCTTGTCTTTGTTCTCCAGCATAGCCAATTCGGCAATGAAATCATGACAAATAATGTAATATCATTATAACGTATGTACTACTAATAAGTTGAATGGATATAATTTCCTTTGATGACATTTTGGGCTAATAGTAAATAGATGAAAATTAGGATTTGGAATATAAACCTTAACCAGCATAACCATTCTTTAATATCCTTTCTCACAAAATCCTGTGAATGATCAATGTTTGGAGCAGCATGGAAATTATCTCCACTACTCTTGTTTCCTCTTCCCTGTGTGGAAAAAAGAATATTAATTATCTATATCAGATTCACCCAGAAAGACAACGATACCATAGTAAGTCATGCGAGAAACAAAAGGCACTCTCGATTCCATCATTGTTATCTAAAGCACATAATATATCTTCTTCCCTTAAAACACGTCATGGGTTATGACAAATTATCAATGGTTCTCAACCGAAAGGCAACGATCGTCAACCACATTAAGGAACTAGACATGCTGAGAATATTGAAAAACCAAAAAAATAAAAAATAAAAATCTATCTGATTCCTTTTATGATGATTATTAATGGGTGTAAAGAACAAAGAGCAGAGTACATATCCTAAACCATCGATAACAGACCTGAAAATGTGGATCATCAGCTACAACAGCACGATCGTCCCAGTTGAGACGACCTCCAAATATGTTCCAAATACCATTCTGATTCTGAAATTGGGCACAGCGGTGATTCAAAACAGCATCTCCCAGCACTTTCATTCCAACTTTATGGAACACTTTCACCACATCCTTCAGTTCATCAATGGTTCCATATCTGATATTTTGTTTATAAGCCACAAATTTATTGATAAAAAAGGAAAAATAAACAATAGCATAGGGACCAAAACCAAGCAAAAAATAAATATGAATAATTAGAGCTTTAAGGGATTTTATCGAGTACCTCGAATTTAAATTATATAAATCCCTTGGCATGTATCCCTCGGGTGAAACAGAATCTGTAGGTGGTGGTAACCAAATAATGGTGAAGCCAAAAGACGATAGCTCTTTGGCTCTCTCTTTAAGCTCCATGTACCATTTTCCAGATTTATGAGATTCCCAGTTAAACCCTTGGCATAATATTTCAAATCCTGTGCCTATTCCTGAGGTTATTTTCAGAGGCGCATCAACAGTTTCCGCAGCAAGCTCGGGTTCCATGATAGTTTCCTCTGAGAAAGTTGGAACAGAGCTTCTGAAGATACCATAGGCTTCAGCAGCCAGTCTTTCAATTTCTTGAAGAATGGTTTCTTGTGCTTCTTTGGATTTTGTAATTCTACTCTTGTCAGCTGAAATGTCTGCAACCAAATGCCTTATTTCGGTGATTATGCCATCGGTAAATGTAGAGGTAGATTCCTCTTGGCTTGCCTCTTCAGTCACTTCACTCTGTAAGCTACTAGAAGTTGGGAGAGGGATGTAAAAGTCATTTCCCTTGTAATTTAACCAAGTATTTTCATTTAGCTTAAGAACAAAAAGAAATCCTGAAAATTCTTCTCCCAAAGAGATTTGTACTGAACTTCCCTCTCCACTGTCTCTTGACTGCAGAATATACATGCAAATATGTCATATAGAACATGAAGACGTGTAACTACAATCTTACATTTTAACTGACCTAACAAAATTTTCAAAGAGAGAGAGAGAAAGGAGAAGAGAAAGTAAAAATCAAACATCTACAATAGAAAGTTGCTCGAATATCATGCATTCAATATTACAATCATAACGAGAGCAACCACCACCAAAGTCTTTTCCCAGTAGGTCGGACCAGCTACATGGATCAAACAGCGCCAAAATGCTCTGTCATAGCCCATTTAATTCTAGTTCTCTCTGGATGTTTTGGCATTTTTTATAGACAAATGGTAGTGGTAATATGTTAGGGAGATGGAGAAATGTCAGTTTCCGGTGCTTGAACCTTAGACCTCCTTTTCGATCCACCCTAATTATCCTCCATTTTGTGCTAAAATATAGAAAACAAAAAATAGTCAACTCATTAGATCCCTACCTTTAAATGTGTTCTCAAAGCCCTGTCTTTAAATGCTACTGTTTCTTGTGGATGAGGAGTAGGTGGAACTTCCCACTTTCTTAAATCATCTCTACAAACTCCCCAATGAAGGAGAGTTTCTCCCGGTATATCCGTTTCTAAAGATAAAAGATTTTTGGATGTCTCGGCGCATTTGCTAATAGAGACACTGATAGAGTTATTGAGAGTAATTTCCTTGGTCAAAGGTAGTTCAACATAGAAACCTTGTACTTGACCATTTTCCTGTGTTGGATTTTTAGATTCACTGCTGTTATCCTGAACTTTGTCATCTGTTGCTTCCGACTTAAGGAGAATGTTAGGTATTTGTCCTGAAGCCCCTATGAGTGAGGGAAAATCGTGAAATGTAAGTCAGTTCAAGCTCACTGAGAAAATGGTGTGAGGACACAGCTGATAGAATTAAAACTAAAGAAATAAATAAATGAAAAAAGAACATCTCAATACATATATTATAAATAAATGAAAAAAGAACACCTCAAGCACATATTATAAGCTTGTCTAATGATCTTTTCAAATTTGATAAGACAACCGGTTCACTACTCCAAAATTTTATCGGCATAAGTATTAAGTTTCGTTGAAGTCAGGATCATGTTTGATAAAATCTCTAGTTAACTCTTAAACTCTTAAAAGTTTACGATTCTAGATTATAAAAACGAGTCAACTAGCAGATAGACTCTCTTTTTCATAAACTCAGACGAGTTAAACTCGTAAGATTCCAGTTCAAGTTGCAAGTCTGCTATTTTGCATTTTATTTGACCTTAAAATGTAAATTATTGGTCAATGTTGTTAGCTACTTAGGTTGAATTAGCTATTTGCTGCAGTATATATGACAAAATAGAGATAAATCATATTGTTATTTTTCGCTACAATAAAACTGAAGTACTACAAAACTCAGATACATATCAAATGGCATACAATTTCTTCCTTTTTTTTCCTTTTTCCTTTCTTCAATACCTATAAGCATCTTCAAGAATGTTTCTCATTTACCGAATTTGGAAGCAATATACACAAACAGGAACCAATTGGAAATATGAGCTATAATGCATCATAGGATTGTGACTTATTGGACACTCTTAAAGAAAACCATGACATAGTACAAATTCAAGAGAGATAAGATAGAATTATTGAAGAAGCAAAAAAATCATAGAGCTTGATGATTTCAAAAAACCTGGCAACAAACTGAATCCCTTTTCAGGTCCAATTAAATTAGCATCCTCCTTAAGGTATTTGACCAGAGGAACCTTGAAATCTCTCCCTTTGTGTTGATACCAAGCACCAGTTTCCTCATCCTGCATCAACAGGAATACCAAAATTAGAAAGGAAGAGAAAAAAACTAATGAATTAACATCTCCAAGTGCTAACTTAAATACACGAGCGAACCTTAAGAACGAAATTAATTGCTGAAATTTGATCACTAGGTTTAAGACTAATCCTGACTTCTTGAAAAGTATCTCCTTCAGATGACGACGATGATTTCTTCAAAGGCGTCTCTATTGCATAGTCCTGAAATTTTCACTTCAAACTCAAACTTTCTATGTGCCAATAATCAACAAGTGACATATGCAAAATCATAAGAAATCATGAAGTTACTGTCTACCTTTATAGGAATAGATCCAGAAGGTATCATATCTTGGGGAGGTTGATCCCATTCACTGCAGAATCAAACTTACATCACAATCATCTTCATTTGATCATTAAGATTTGGTTCTTCATATGATATCAATATCAAAATTAAATACAATCACAAGATATCTCACAATTAGAAGTAAATTCAAACACCTAGTTTAACATGCCTTACCTTCCAAGATCATCCACATGGGAAACTCCCCAATGAAGAATCCATTTCCCTGGTAGATTGCAACCAACTGTAAACTCCCAATTCTCCAAATCCTTCCCTTGATTTAATCTTATAAAGATCTTTCCCTCCACCTGCATATTCAATTTTAATTAAGACAACAATTCATTCAATGCGAAACACCAAATTATAACTAACTAGTTGCAAAACAAAGAGGGAAAAAATTAAGGAATAAAGTTTTTGCCTTTTATGCTAACTCGTGACTTCCTTTTATGGAACTTGAAAGTACAAGCATGAAATTTTTAATATTTACAGTCACATGAAAAACAAAAGAAAACGTGATGACCCACAAAGTAAACAATACTAAGAACAACATCTATAAAGCTGATCCAAACTTTTACCACTTTTATCATCAAGGGAAATAATGTACAAACAAAATTTTCACACACCCTTCATCCATTTCACTATTTATAACTGGAAATAATTATAATTTTTCATCTGGGTATTTTCAGAACTTTCTCTAGAAACCAAACAATGTAGGAAGGCAAAAAGGAGATACCAGTTGAACTCTGCTGATCGGGAAAGTCTGGTTGAAGATGACATCAGAGGATTGAACTGCTTCAAGGGTATCTGTATTTGTAGCAAAAGCTTCGAACTTTGGAGAGAGAAACTTATGGGGTGGCCTGAATGTCGAAGACCAAGAATCATAGTAATTGGAGAAAAGGGTAAGGTTAGAACAAGAGGAAGAAGAAGAAGAAGAAGATAAAGAAAGTGGCTTTGGTTTTAAACGGTTAATGGAAGCTACTCTTCGGTAATGGCAAAGATTGAAGTTGAAGAATGTCTCTGAGAAAACAGTGGCAGAGATGCTCATTGTAATAGTAATGGTATGGTGGTTTCAACCTGTAACAGAATAGCCACCTCTTTCCTTAGCTTGCGGCAAACTGCAACTGTGGACACACAAAAAAGAAACATTAAAAATTTTAAGATTTTATATTAAAATAATAGTATATATTGTTTTCAATCATTTCCTTTTCTTATTGGGATAGATGAGATTTCTTTTTTCTATTATTACAAGTTTTTCTTTTTTATTATAATAATTGTTATTAGGACCCAAAGCACTTGGATGATATCATAGGTGTCTCTTCTAGTTTAACAAATGTATTGTGTTCGAATCCAATATTGAGAATGCAAAAGAGTTAAATCTCTTGAGGGACAGTTTTACCGTCTATTGTGGTCTTAACCAACTCGAGGAATTAGTCTCTGTAGTTTCGCGCAGAAGATATTCAATTTATACCAAAATAATTGTTGTTATTAGAAGTTTTTCTTTTTTTGTTACAAAAATTTAGGTGACTTGGGCTTAGTTTGTTTATATAAAAAAATATCAAAAGATATTAATTTTTTATATAAAATATGAATAAATGGACATTTTTTTATGTTAAAGTTTTTTTCTATTACAAGTAAAGTACAGTTGACAGTTTGTCTAGAAAAAAAAAGAGATATTAACTTTTTTGTATAATAGTGTATTATAAAATATAAATAAATGGGTACTTTCTGTGGTTGTGTTAGCTAGATAGGAAATGATTGGTAATGTAATTTCTTCTTTTATGCCATATATATAATAATAGAATATTTAAAGAATCTCGATGTCGACTTTTATTGTAGTACATCGATGTCGGCTTAAATAGCCAGGCTTTTCATTTTATAAACGAGTACATGTCTTAATTAATTTATTTTGTTTTTATACGTAACTTTTTTTAAGAATACAAATTCAAGTCATTTCATTAATTAAAGTTAAAATACCATCAAGGTCCCTTAACTTATTTTTCGTTTTCATTTAGGTCCCTTAAGTTTGAAAGTTAACGTTCAGGTCCCTTAAGTTGTTAAAACGTTGCACCGTTTTCCCATTTAACGTTTTTAAACTAACACCGTTAAACTTTGCATTACATGGCTTTTTTTGCTGAAGGGACATGCCAAGTCAGATTAATTTAAATTAAAAATTCAAAAAAAACTCTGGTTCATCTCCAATCCAATTCATCTTCAATCCAATCCAATTCAACCAAAATGAAAACCAGATCTGGAGTAGAAACGAAAATGAAATCCAGATCTGGAGCAGAAACGAAAACGTAATCGGACAGAGAAGAGGAGAAAATAAGTTAAGAGAAATCTGCTCTCGAAATCTGCTCCAAAACGAAATCCAGATGGGAAGAACAACTTCTTTGTTTATGTTTTCATTTTAGAGATTCAGATCTGATTTTCGATAATTATTGTTCACATTCTTTAATTATTGGTCAGATTCAAAAAGAAGGAACATGAAGTGAAAAAACAGATTGACAAAAAGTGCCCCATCACAAAAGAAATTGATCTGAAAAAACAAATCTGAAACAAAAATGAAGATGAAGATGAAGTTGAAAAAAAGAACAGATCCGAAAAAAGAAAATGAAACCGAAAAAAATCTAAAAATAATCGGATCTGAAACATCATAAAGACGAAGCAATAAGATGTGGGTTCAAACGAAGGCTTCAATGACCAGGCTTTAATGATTTAGGAAGATGAACAAGCTTCGATGAAGATTAACATGGAGAAGAGGAGAGGTAGAGTTTAGCAAGAAGAAAATTGGGGAAGATGATAGGTGTTTTTCAGTTTTTTAATTTTTAATTAAAATAATTAAAAAATAATGAGTCACCAACGCCACATAAGCATCTGTAAGAGACACATCATATCAATAGCAGCCACATAATCGATCAGTTAACGGTGTTAGTTTAAAAACTTTAAATGGGAAAACGGTGCAACGTTTTAACAACTTAAGGGACCTGAACGTTAACTTTCAAACTTAAGAGACCTAAGTGAAAACGGAAAATAAGTTAAGGGACCCCGGGTGGTATTTTGCCTTAATTAAAATAGTTGTAATACAATGCGGAATAACTTTAGTAATTGAAAAAAATTAGTTTTGTATTTAATATAAGACAGGCTTAACTTGTGTCAAAAAATTAATAAATAAGACAGGCTTAGCTTCATTTTTGTACTCCTATTAATCTAAATATACGATGTGTTTTATTTTTAATTTATTTGACTACCATACTTTTTATTTTTTACGAATTTAACTAATACACTAAAAGTCTTAAAACTTGTGATTTAATACTGGTGTAAGTTAAAGTTGGTATTAAATATATACGTGTTCCTAATCTTTGGTACTTTTGGCTTGTTACACACATATTAAGGTACCATTAATTTGTGTTGTTTAAGTACTAAAATGCCCCACTTGTAGTTGTATTGGGATAATTGAAGTTAAAGTAAAATAGTCTTGGGACAATTAATTCATGCGTTGGAACTCTAAAAGGATAAATAAATATAGAGGGTATATTAGGAAAAATTAGGTGAATTGTATATTGGGTTTTTAAAAGTACCATTGTTTTGGAACAAAAATAAAAGGCCAAAAGTACTAAAGATCAGGAACGGAGGGAGTATTTTGCTTTAGTGCGTAAGGCGCATTGCATGTGCAGTTGGTTGGTAGCAAACTACCGGCATGGTATCTTCGAGGTAAATAAATTTAACACGCTTAAGATGTCACGTTGACTTTTTCTAAATGTCCAGAGTGACTTCTTAAAAAGAAATTAAACATATAACACGCTTAACATTTCGTGCCCGTTATTTCTAAAAGCCCAACGCGGCTTTTCAAAAAGAATTTAGACGGTTAACACGTTTAACATTCCATGTCGGTTGTTTATAAGTGTCTAGCGTAGATTCTTTGAAAAAGAATTTAAAACGTTTAACACGCTAAAATTCCATGTCGAATGTTTTAAAATGTCTGGCTTGGTAACTTCTTTACATAGTATTTATGCCACCTTTTATATTTATTTATTCTCTCTTTTATACTCTCTAAAGTGACTAAATTACACAAGAAGATGGGTTAAATTGTGTGCCCTTTTAAAATTTAAGACTTGAAACCTTCTTAACAGAATGTTCTCAAGATAGCCTTGGATATGAGAAGGTTAGTAATAATAAATAATTCACACAGAATACTAACTTCACTAAAGATGAATGATAGATATGATTAAGAGTAAGCTAAGCTTATAAAGATATGTTAGTTTTAACCTGATTTTAGATAAGTAGTTATCAACACTTGGTTAAAACTGTTTTGAAAAGGTTGGATAAACTAATCTTCTCTTCTCTTTTTGATCAAAAAAAACTAACTTCTCTTAGTTTGAAAAGCAGCAAGTAAGTTATAGCAAGCAAATAGTATAGAAAGCAAGTAAATAACGCAGTAGAGTTATAAACGTTCACCCAAACTTGGCTACGTCCTCTCCCCATTTCCTTCTGAGTATTTCCCCTATTTCCCAAATAGCTATTACACTTGCTTTTGATCAAACACAAAAGACTTTCACAACACTACCTTTTGATCACACAAAAAAGCCTAATATACTCTTACTCGGCTACACCTAGTTGTATTCCACCTTTTAGAAACTCTCTACAAGTTTCCTAAAAGTCTCTCTATCAAGTAGAATCACCATCAACACTCACCTATCTCTAGGAAGCTTGATGAGATGTTTACAAGATAGTGTTTACACTAAGAGGTTTGGGTTTTGGGATGTTTAAGAGCTTGAATATAGAATAGATATAGTGTATACAATGATACTTATCAGGCAAGCACACACTCAATAAAAGTATCCCAGAGAATAAATTTTAGAAGCTTTGAGTGTGGGGATGAGAAGGTTGGAAACTTTGCATGTGAAGCTTGAACTTGAGAAGGTTCCAATTAAATCTCATACTTTGTAAATTCGAAATGAAGTCTTTAAATAGCCCATGGAAGTTGAATATAGTCATTGGAAGTTTAAAAGAGCCGTTGGAGGTTGGAGTCTTGCCCTCAGATTCTTGGGTCGAGGTGACTGCCTCTCAGGGTTGAGTTTGCACAAATGCGATTCCCTGAGATCGTGGACAAGTTTGCCCGACATTAGAAATCTCCTCTGAGGTTCTCTGCACTGGCACGGCCCTCCTACCTGCAGTTTTTCTTGCAAGAGAGCCATATGCTCAACCACCGTAGATCCCTCGGTAGGGGATCACAACTGGTCAAAGACCGATACTTTTCTTTTTGGGAGAACCTCCTCTTTGGGGACCCACATATACTTCTTCTTTCCTTTCCCCCGAGAAGGAGACCATATTGATGTTCATGCTAGGGAAAGGTTCAGTGTCAACAGTCATCTCTAGCGCCCTCTTGTCAGTCATCTTAAACCTCCCCTTCCTTATAGCTTCCTGAATAGCTCAGCGGAAGATGATGCAATTGGAGGTGGCATGATTAAACGAAATGTGCCATTTGCAATACTTCTTCCCCTTTATCTCTTCGGGCGAAGGTATTTTGTGGTCGTCGAGGAGCTTGATCTGCTTATCTTTTAGCAAGTAGTCAAAGATCTAGTCAGCTTTAAATATATCAAAAGAGTATTCAGTCTTGTTTTCCACCTCATCCTTCTCCTTCCCCTTAGCAGGTTTAAGATAAGGACATAAGTAGGCATTCCCTTTAACTATCTCGTCTACCAAGATGTCTGTCGTATAATCGGCTGACTCATCATAGTCAAAATCCTCGGCAACGCCAACCACTAATACCAACTGAGGTCCTCGACCCCTAGCAGCCCTCTCCCTTTCTCTCTCCTGTATGTATTGTTCATTTGGGATAGCCCTGGATGCCAGACCACTGAGGTCGTTACAAGCTTGTCCCACGAGCTTTTCCTTCAACTGAGGGTGCATTCCAGAGATAGTAATGGAAGTAAGTTGAGATTCTAGAAAAGGCACTGCGCATTTTCCGACCATCTTTCTTAATCTTTCAATGAAGTTTGTCACAGCCTCGTCCACCTTCTGCCGCAAATTCATGAGATTGGCTGCGGTGACTTCGGGTTGTGGGCAACAGAATCTGTCATGGAAGCACCTTTCTATGTCTGCCCAGGTCTGTATAGAATTAATTGGGAGTGAAGAGTACCATGAGAAAGAAGTCCCAGTCAATGACAAGGGAAACAACTGCAACTTGTGATATTCATTCAGGTTCCCTTCTCCACATTGGGTAGTGAATCGACCGATGTGCTCCATTGTAGACTTGTTATCATCCCTGGAAAAACGTAGCAAAGTCAGGTGCTTTGAATCCTCTAGGCAGAGGCACCAATCTATCCACCCACTCAAGGTAAGGCTTCCTGTACACCGGGATATCGAGGGGTTTCAACTGCACACCGAAGAACTTCTTGATGGTGTCAGCTATAATATTCGGGTCCAAGAATTGGGGCTCGATGATCTTTCAGGTGGAGGCGTTGGTCGTCACATTATATCTAGGGGACCCTACGCCCCTAGCTGCGGTGATGCCTGAGGTGGAACATCTGTCCATGGCTGCCCAGACACTACTTGGGCAAGGTTAGCAAAGCCAGTTCCCGGTACAAGTGCTTGGTTGCCTCGGTGAGGTGGAAGCCGGTTCCATGGTTGCTCGACCTGTGCAACATTCATCTGTGTCTATAAATAAGAACCCGCTGGGTAGGTACCGAGTGCTCCGGAGTACGGTTGGCTGGGAGGTAGGCTTGTCGAGCCAGGTGGGCTCTGGACTAATGGCTGCTGACTCAGGCAATACTCGCCTGTCCTGCCAATCCCAGATTTCGGGGCGAAGGCTTGCCCCCTGCGTAAGCCAGAAAGTTAGCCGCGGCAGAACATCAATAGGATGATCCTTGCGGTAGACCCATCAACCCTGCTGCCTCGGGCGGTCTTTTGGCCAATTGCATTTGTCCTTGCTGAAGAGATGTCGTGTTAGTGACATTCGCCATAAACTGGACCCCAGTGTTGACAGTGGCAAAAGTACCAGGCTGAGGAATTACAGAGATAGGATTTACCTGATGAGAGAACGCATGTTGAGGCCCGACCATGCCCCCACTCAGTGGACACTGTTGCATGCTTTCCATTGGGCTATAGGAAGATGCCTGCTGAGGTCCAACTAGATTGGTGTACGGTAGGGTCTGATGCGTGCCTCCTAGAGAGTTAGGCTTTCCTCCCTGTGATTGGTCGGGGAAACCAGGGTTCATTGTGCTACTAGCTTGCGTAGCACGCCTCTGTTCCATCTCCTTGGCTTGTTGCACCTCATTGTGCACCATAGGTTTCACTATGTCAGCCAGTTATAACTGGGACACTTGCTACATTATATCATGTATCCCCATATCAATTTGCTACTGAATGAATGATGTGGTCATAACCACGGGATCCTCATAATCTTGAGGGGGTTGTTCACTCAAATCGGCATTAACCGTTAGGGTGGTAGTCCCCGAAGCACTTACTGGCTCCGTGATCTTAGTCTTGGGGTAATTCCCTTTTTGACGCCGAAGGTGGCTCCAAACTTAGGTTTCTGCCAGAGCGCAGGTGCATACGCCAACAATAATCCAACCCAGGCGAATCAAACATGATTGTTTGTTTATCCGTGTCTGTCCCACTGGGCGTGCCAAATTTTGTTGTCGCCAAACTCTTATATCCTAGCTGTGGGATCGACACGAGGTTTGGACAGTTTTTGATTCCTCTGTTCTTCAACCAATTGTGTTGAGGAGTGAACTTTGCTCCTCAATTGTGGGTTTCCTAACTCCTCCAAAGAAAGTCGGGTTGGGTAGAAGGGACGCGGGGCTTGGATTATCTGCTGGCCTAATGCATGAAAGTAAAATCAAGTAAGATAAAACTAAGAAAAATAGATTTGTGTATTGATTGATGTGTGTTTTTTTACAAGTATTCTTCTCTTTATATATACATAGGCACTCGTCGGCCACTATGCGAGCCAACATTTACCTACAGTTGGATCAATCGTAGATCAACGTCTAATCTCGCTCCTAAGCCCTAGGAAATGGGAGTCATAACCCACGATTTCACTAGCACAGTTAGTGGGACAAAACTTCCTCGCTCCACTCCTCAAGGCTTCATCTTTTCGCTTGATCTTCAACCGCTCCCACTTTCTGTACGTGTGATAACAATCAAATATGATTGTTATTACCTCCTATTTCAAGCTTAAATCATTGTTAATTCTCAAGCAATTTAGTGATTAATGTTGTAAATATGTTAGTTTAGAATAATTAAAGGTGCAAGCTCAATTATGTTATTAATGGGCACTTTGGTGCCCAATTGTGGTTTAATGTGTTTGTTTAATTGCCGCAGCACCTATTGTGGCAGCAATGCCTAAATGCGCGACATGAGAGAGAAAGCTGAAGGAAACACGGAAATTCATGAAAGGACACCTGTCAGCTGTCACCTGTCATCAGTGTGCGTGCCAATCATTGAAGATTCCTTGGTGACCTAGGGAATTGGGTAGAAATGACATTTTGCCCTCAAAAAGGACAAAATGCGCCTCCACAATTAGGGTTATTCTCTGCCCAAGGGATCTCCTATAAATAGACACACTTTCCCAGAATTAGGTTAAGCCAAATTCCTGAGGTATAGACATAGCCTCAAGTTTTCGTGCCTCCATTGTTATTTAGAGTCAATTGCTGGGATATTGATTGCTGCAGCAACGTTAGATCTACTTCAACTTCGAAGGAGCTACATTTTGAGAGCTGGAATTGCTTGGTGGATCACCATTGAAGCTGTCTCAGTATCAAGACTTGTAGTTGAACTTCTCTTCTCGGGTTTTAGTATGAAATTCTTACTTCCCTTGATGTTTAGTTTAGTTGTAATGTTGTGTAAGCTCAATATGAGCTAAACCTCTGTAGTTGGGATGCTATTATGAATTTAATGAAGTTAAATTGTTCTTAATGCTTGTGTTATTGTGTTGAGCGCTTTATCTTGTGTGTTTTTACTATTTCCATCTTAGATTAGGATTGGCCGTCTAATCTAAGTAGATATACATTCACAGACATGGTTTGTATATATATCTCACAAGATAACATGGTATGTTGCACTATAGACATATAGTTGTTCCTTGCTTGAGTCCTAGACATAGGA
Source organism: Astragalus glycyphyllos (assembly GCA_963573325.1). Taxonomy (NCBI): domain Eukaryota; kingdom Viridiplantae; phylum Streptophyta; class Magnoliopsida; order Fabales; family Fabaceae; genus Astragalus; species Astragalus glycyphyllos. Next base: position 24,540,053 of record OY754308.1, read on the forward strand.
GAGGCATAAGCCATGAGGTAAAACACTTAGGTGTAATGCTGCTTGTTCTCCAGTAGCCTAGGGAAATAATCTCTTCCGAATTAGACATAATTTGGGGCGACTAAAGCCTAGTGTTAAGCATTAGACATAATGCACAATTGCGGCAGCACCTAGTGCTGCAGCACTTAACATAGCATTTTGAGCATTTTAATGGATTTATTGAAGTATTGCATCTCAACTTGTCCCAAATCTGATTTCCACTACCCTAATACTTTTTTAGTTGTTTGTTACTTGTTACCCAACCAATTGTGTGTCATTTACTTTTGTTACTAAAATCACTAATTGTTACTTTGATTAAACTCTTGTTTGGCAAATTAATCCTCGTGGGAACGATCTCTACTTTCATTATATTACTTGTTACGATTGTGTACACTTGCACAAAAGAACGTTCACGTTTTCAAGCAACAACGTGTGCTTCTTTTCCTTGCCTTCCAAGCAAGTGTTCCTTACTTCAGCCATATAATTCCTCGGTTGAACCTTGTCCTTGACCTGCAGCCATTATACCTAGGCAATCGAGCCATCGTAGCCGTGGTACTCTATAGGTTAAGACTTGCTCTACCTCGACCTCATCCATTATCCCTTGAGCTCAACCCCCCTCCTTTGAAGTTGTTCCTTCAGCAAATATCTTTTGGGAATTGTCAAGTGGCTTGCCTCGACGCCCTAGTCTTCTCTCAACTCTCTCTTTCAGCCCACGACTTAATTTATTTTTGGGTGTTAACACACTTTTTTATTACTTCTTATCAAATATAATATTTGGAAAAAAATTGTTGTTTTTTAAAAAATATGCCGGTAATGTGCGTTTCTGACGGTTTTTTGAATGTTTTTTTAAAAAATCCGCCGGAAACGGCCATTATCGACGGATTTTTTTTTTGATTTTTTTTAAAAAATTCGCCGGTAAAGTGCGTTTCTGACAGATTTTTCCTTTTTTAAAAAAGAATCCACTAGAAGCGCACATTACCAGCGGAAAAATCCGTCGGTAATGTGCGTTTCTGGAAGATTTTTCAAAAAGAAATTTAAAAAAATCCGCCGACAATGCCCACTATCGTCGGAAATTCCGCCGGAAAATATTTCTTAAGAGCGTTTAATTTTTCCGCCGAAACTTAACTTTTTCGGCAGATTATATGCATTTCCGACAGATATTTCGCTGAAAAAATGTGTATTTCTTGTAGTGATTTGTGAAACATGTTGGTCGTGACCCTCGTCTTTGTGGAGGTTTGTGTCAGAAATGATCTTTTCATGGTCATTGGTTCGTTTGCTCGAGAGTGTCTGAGAGGCCTAATTGCTCTTACCTCAGTCTTGGACTGTGTAAGTGGATACCGAGAAAATGCTTGTGGGTGCATGCTATTCATGGAAGAATGTTTGATTTGGGATTTCTGTTAGCCAAATATTAAGTTTTTGTCAATTTTACTAAGCCAGAGGTTGAAGTTTGTGGGGGTTTTGTTAACACAATCATTGGACCAAAGATGTAGGATTAATGTCACTCAATAAACCAAAGATGTAGGACTAGTGTGGTTGCTCGACACCACTTAGTTCATCCTTCATCATCTTTCTTCCAAAGCAATCCCAAGAAGTAAGACCAAATTTGAAGAAGTTTTAAGGCATGAATTTGTATAATATTATATTTTGGCATGGTTTTATTTTCCATTGAGAGATGGAGGAAGATTAGGAATTGAACATATTCCCACACGGATATTATAATGATGTTTAGCGATTTGGGTGCTCAATTAGTAATCTCTCCTCCATCTGTCAATGGATAATAAAATTCATGCCGAATATAACAATATAAAAATAAAAAAAAAATCATGCCTTAGAACTTCTTCAACACCAATCCTACTTTTAGGGAGTGTCGTAGAAGAAATACGATGAAGGATCAACTTGGTCGTATCGAGCAACCAAACTAATCCCGGTGCACCGTGTTATCCTTTAGAGTCATAACAGGAAGTTTATCATGTTAGGGTAGAGTTTCAGAAGGCGTGTATCGTTGGGAAAAAGGGGAAATAAGGACAAGAAACTTGTGAAATACTGAAATGTTTCTTTACTCGTTTTCCCCTTCTCCCAAAGATTCTCTCTTTCTTAAATTCTATCTCAGCATGATAAATGCCTAGTTCTGATTTTGAAGGAATATATATATATATATAGGATTGTAGAATTGATGTACAATTGTGGTGCATCTAATATGGACCCTAAAAAATGGTCCACCGGTGGACCTTTACCACTTTCGGTAAGTTTTAATAAAATATTAATTTTATTTTCCATTTTTTATTATTGTAAAATTCATTTTTTTACTACAAATAGTAAACGTCCACCGGTGAACCTTTTTTGAGAGGTTCATATTAGATGCACCCATAGAACTGGGAAATTGGAAAGAAGTAAAGTTTATAAAAAGAACATTTAATGCCGAGTTTTGCTAATAACCGACTTTAAAACCCCTCAATTGGTGAGATGATTGAAGCATTAAAAGGATCCTTTAACGCCGATTGCAGAACAATCCGCGTTAAAAGTCCAATTTACTAAATCTATGGAAACTACACCGCTTCAAAATCGGTGTACAAAAGTCTAATCCCTCTCCCCTATGTGGCTTATCAATGCATTGGCGCCAATTTCGTTTTTTGTTTTGTTTTTATTTGCCGCATTGCAAAAGCCACTTCGCATCGCATCTCTTTGTATTCGTAATGCACGTGTAACCGTTGTGTTCGTCTTCTTAATATACGTGTAAGCGTGATGTGTATTCGGCTTCATCTGAATTGCAGTTAGTTTGGGAGACACGTGTTTCCACATAAAGAATAAGTGGGTTTTAGTAGCATTTGAGTGAAAAAAATGTTAGGCTAGAATTTCAGAGAATTGAATTGTATTATTGCAAAAGTCAAAGTGACTTATATCTAGTTACAATTCAAGGTCAAATGGTTGTTAGCCTCAGCAACTAACTGCTAACAGAAATCTAACAGTACTTAGGTCATTACAATTACCATAAAGCCCTTTTACAGAATTACTAGAATGCCTTTTTCCTATCATACCCTCCCTTAAACTAATTACCTTTACACTTAGGTAACTAGTTATTTACATGAAAAAGGTAACTAGTTTATCACAGGAATTCTGCAGATACCCAGTTGCTCTCTTAACTTGATGAAACTGTCAGCATTGAGGGGCTTGGTGAGCAGATCAGCTAACTGTTCCTTGGTGCCACAGTAGTTCATTTCAACAGTTCCTTTATTAACCAGCTCCCTTATGTAATGAAATCTCACTTCAATATGTTTGCTGCGCCCGTGTAGGATTGGATTTTTAGATAGCTTTATTGCAGAGCTATTGTCGCACATTATCTGCACACAGTCTTCAGGTGTCTGGCCAATTTCCTTTAATACTTTCTTCATCCATACTGCTTGACATGCAACAGCACCTGCAACAACAAATTCAGCCTCTGTGCTGCTCAATGTTACAATTGGTTGCTTTTTGCTAGCCCAAGCAACAGCTCCACTGCTCATGATAAAAACAAAGCCTATGGTGCTTTTTCTGTCGTCAATATCACCTGCATAATCAGAGTCACAATATCCAATCAAGTCAGCATTCCCTCCCTTCTTTTACTTAATTCCATCGTCCTTTGTTCCTTGAAGGTAACGAAGGATCCGTTTGCAAGCAAGCCAGTGAGTATGAGTAGGGGCACTCATGTATCTACTCACAAGACAGACAGAATGAGTGATTTCAGGTCTGGTTGGAGTTATATACATTAGACCGCCAACCAATTGCTTGTACAAAATGCTGTCTACCTTCTCTCCATCTGAGCCTTTACTGAGTTTTGTTCCTGGAGTCATGGGAACTCTCACCGAGTTGCAGTTGGCCATTTCAAACCTTTTCAAAACATCACCAATGTATTTCTTCTGACTGATGCAGATCCCCTCATCTGTTTGAGTGACCTCAACACCCAAAAAGTATTTCATTTTTCCTAAGTCTGTCATAGCAAACTCCTTCTTCATGTTACTCTTGAATTCACTCATCAAATCATCACTGTTCCCAGTGTATACTAGGTCGTCCACATACAAGCTGACAATCAATATTTCTTCATTCTTGCCATGTTTCAAGAAAAATGTTTGTTCACTTTTGCTGGAGGTGAAACCTTGCTGCAAGAAATATGCTTCAATGCGACTAAACCAAGCTCTAGGAGCTTGTTTTAATCCATATAAGGCCTTGTCCAGCTTATAGACCTTATTCTCTTCTCCTTTCTTTATGTAACCCTTTGGTTGTTCAACAAAAACCTCCTCAGTCAATGTTCCATAAAGGAATGCAGATTTAACATCAAGTTGGTAAAGATTCCAACCCTTTTGAGCAGCAATAGCTATTACTGTCCTTATAGTATCCATTCTACTGACAGGGGCCTATACCTCTGTATAGTCTATTCCCTGTTGTTGAGAGTATCCTTTTGCCACCAATCTTGCTTTGAACTTGTCAATTTGACCAAGTTCATTGTGTTTAGTTTTATACACCCATTCGACACCAATTTTCTTAGATCCCTCAGGTAAGTCAACCAAATTCCATGTTTTATTTCTCTCAATTGATGCTATCTCATCATCCATAGCTTGCCTCCATTTGTCACTTTTTACTGCTTCTTCAAAGCATTCTGGGTCATTATCTACTAGTACCATGTAAACTCCTTGTTCATCATCAGATAATCCCTCCCGAGTGTCAAAGTCATTCAACCACACTGATGGTCTTCTAGTTCTGATTCTTCCTACATCTGTACCAGTGGATTCTAGTTCATGTGGCAGTATCTGTGTTAACATTCTCTGTTGCAGTAGCTTCTTGAGCAACAGTGGCTTGTACTCTGTCAGTATCTTGTGATTCATCAATATCTTCATTGCTGGTTTCACTCCTTACTTCTTCTTCTTCTTCAGTTTCAGAGACAATCTCTCCCTAATCAAGGTCAGCTGCCACTTCATCTTTGTGACTTTCACTCCAATCCCACTGCTTGTCTTCTTCAAAGACTATGTCCCTGCTTACAACAATTTTCTTAGCAGTTGGATTATATAATCTATAACCTTTTGACTCATTAGACATTGCAAGTAAAACACACACACAACATTTATCATCCAATTTAGTTCTCCTTGCATCAGGAATGTGAACATGACCCAGACAACCAAACACTCTTAAGTGTTAAACAGATGGTTTTTCCCCACTCCAAACTTCTTCAGGGGTTCTATTATTTACAGCTACAGTGGGTGATATATTGAGCACATACACTGCCCAATTCACTGCCTCAGGTCAAAACGTTTTTGGCATGCCTTTTTCTCTTAAAGAGGACCTCACCATATTCATAATAGTTCTATTTTTTCTCTCTACAACCCCATTCTGTTGGGGTGTATATGGTGTGGTCAAATGCCTCTTAATTCCATTTTCTTGACAGAATTCATTGAACTCAGAGGATATGAATTCTCCTCCTCTATCACTTCTAAGGCATTTAATTTTCATACTAGATTCCTTTTCTACCATGTTCTTAAAGGACTTAAAGTGATGAAGTGCTTTAGACTTTTCAACTAATAAGTATACCCATGCTTTTCTAGAATAATCATCAATTAAGCATAAGAAATACCTTTTGTTGCTGTTGGATGTTGGTGAAATTGGTCCACATATGTCAACATGAATGAGCTCCAATTTCTCAGTTGCTCTCCATTGGCTCTTCTTGGGAATTGGTTCTCTGTGTTGCTTCCCTTTCAAACAGTCTGTGCATACCTTTCCTTCATCTTTCAGATCAGGCAGGCCCTTTACCATGTCCTTACTTTTCAACAACTTCAATCCTTTCATGCCCAAGTGACCATATCTACAGTGCCACAAATGAGAGGCACCTTCATCAGTGGTGTAGAGGCAATCATTATCACCATTTGATGACTCACTTGTTGATGGAGACATTAACTTGAACATTCTATTAGTAGTCATTCTGCTTTCAAACAATAACCCTATTTCTAGATGATATATTCTGCAACTATTTGACTGAAACAAAATTGTGAGCCCTCTTTCATAAAACTGCCCTAGGCTTAATAAGTTGTTTTTCAATTCTGGAATGTAGAAGACATCAGATACAATGAAATCTATGCCTTCCCCTTCCTCTTCCTCTGCCTCTGCCTCTGGAGGAGTTTCCTCTGCCTTTGGTTCTTGACCATGATTCAGTCCTTTCTTGAGTGGCGACTTTCAAGGCTTGTTCTTCTCCATGATTCTTGCTCAACTTCAGGATCTTCTATTCGTGAACCACCAGGGAACTTTGCAATTCATCGATTGACATCTTATCAGTGTCTCTGGACTCTTCAATCGAACACACTACATGAAGAAATTTCTCAGTTAGGGATCTAAGAATCTTTCCACGATTATCACATCTTCCCTCCCTTCGCCGTTTAGTTTCATCTTGTTCGCCACCGTCATAACCCTAGCCACATACTCCGTAATCGTTTCGCTAGATTTCATTTCAAGCGATTCGAAGTCTTTCCTTAGTGCATTTAGGGTTGATCGCCTAACCCTAGCATTCCCTTGGTATTTCTTCTTTAAGGATTCCCAGATATCCTTCGCGGTTCCTTTGTTCAGAATCGTCTCAAGCGTTGCACGATCAATGACCTGAAACAAATAATTTTTTGCTTTCAGATCCTTGAGTTTCGATTCATCCAGTTTCTTCTGTTGTGCTTCAGTTAGCACTACTCCTTCTGCGTATTGTTCAATTCCCTTTTCGATGAGATACCAGTATTCCTTAGATCTAAGGAAATTCTCCATGAGCATGCTCCAGTGCTCATAATGCCCGTCAAGTTTGGGTATCGAGGGTTGAACGAAAGGTGCATCTCCACCGTTCGTCGTCGCGTTCGTCATCTCTGTTTCTCAAGAATTGCGATTCCGATCGAAAAGTCAGGCCCCAAGTGGTGGAGCTCTGATGCCAAATGTTAGGCTAGAATTTCAGAGAATTAAATTGTATTATTGCAAAAGTCAAAGTGACTTATATCTAGTCTAGTTACAATTCAAGGTCAAATGGTTGTTAGCCTCAGCAACTAACTACTAACAGAAATCTAACAGTACTTAGGTCATTACAATTACCATAAAGCCCTTATACAGAATTACTAGAATGCCCTTTTCCTATCAAAAAATGGAAAGCCAGTGAAAATTGCTCATTCGTTTCCATGACGCCATTATATTATATTATAAATCTAGGGTCCCCTTATATCTCCAATTCTCCCACGCTTTCATTTTCATTGTTCTTACATCAGTGTTGATTGGTGGCGACAATAAAATAAAAGGTCTCCTTTCTCCTCTTAATTTCGATAGGTTCATCGCATGCATGTTTTATAAATAGATGTTTTATAAATTGATAGCCCTTGTTTTTGCTAATCTTGTGTACTCCTTTGTAGAGATGGCGCTCTCTCCTGTTAACAGAGCTGAGAGGTCTTACCATTATGCATTGGGTCTAAAATTTGAACACTTTGAGGTTGAGTGCATCCCTGATGCGGTGAGTTTCTGTTCAACATGTTTAGTATTCGATGGTCCTTTGTTTTGGGTTAGTTATCCCATGTTGTTTCTCTGATGGTGCAGTTGGAAATGAATTTGCCATTTCTCTTTTCGGCCCAGCACCGTCACCAGGTCCCCGAAAGCGTTGAGGTATCTTGTGTTAAGCGTGGATGTGATGTTTTTCTAGCACAGGGTTGGCGTCAGGTTGGAAGGTGTTTGGGTCTCAACGGTGGAGGGTGGCTGAAGATGATCTATGTTACTTTTGATAGGTTCTTCATTGAGCCCCATGATAGATTGAACAACACTCCTTTCTGTCCTGCTCCTCCTAGAATCCTTCGACTGCATGCAGAGCCCAAGTTGGTTACAGCTGCTGATGGTATGAACAACTTTGTGGATCCTTCAATTTATGTTGGCCGGAAGCCAACGGTGGTCATGACATTCTACGGCAGCCTGCAAGTATCTGATATTACCACTTCTTTTTTAGTAAGATTTAATGGGCTTTGCCTGTCTTGAGCCACATTGTGTTAATTTATTTTTTTACGTAATTTTTATCCTACTTAACTGAAAAATGTTTTTTTTCCTTTGAAGCACATTCCATCCGAATTTTGTGATGTTGTGTATCCTAGAGCTGACTGTGAGGTGACATTGGTTGACCAGAATGGTAAGGCATGGCCCTGTGCTCTTGTGTTCCCAAGTAACTGTTCTCATTCTGACGTAATCCTTCGTGGGTGGGGTGCGGTGGTAGATGCAAACGACATTGTGGAGGGATTTGCTTACAAACTCGAAATTCCCGTTGACACAACGAACCTCATCTTCTTCAGTGGTCATTAGGGTTTATTGCAGCTGGGTCAATATGGAATGAATCTATGTTTCGTTATTAACCTAAGTAGGGTTTAGTTAACCTAGTAATTACGCTAAACCTATCTGTACCAGTTTGTATTTTCTCCAGTTTAGTAGTGCTTCTATGTAATCGTCTTGTATCCCCGTATAATGTTAATGTAATGTAATGGTGAATTGATGTTTATTTTGTTATGCGTGTAGCTAAGCGTCCTTTCAGTTTTCATCCAAATTGTGGCAATCATCATTGGCAGTCGTTCCTCTTATGGCTTCGTAGTTATCAAGTATATTAGGTAACAGGGTTATAGCCAGTTTGGTGTGCCGAATAGGTATTGTTAGGGGAAATGTCGATAGATATTTCCCTGATTATTGCTGGTGAGATCAGGATATTTCCAATCAAAAAAACGCTTGAGATTAGTTATCCCATGATCTAAAGGTCACAAAAAGACCGTACAATAGGGACAGGCGCCTATAAAGTCTCCACCAAGTAAAACGCTTACCGCTTAAAGGCACATCAATCAACCCCTCAACTATAAAATTATTAAATTCCATGATATCTTGTTTGCGGAACTGAAAGCTAATTCACTCTCTTTTCTCCTAAGAAGAAACAGAATTAAAATCTCCAACAAGGCACCATTCACCCACACAACCCAGAGTCTGAAGGGTTTGTAGCTCGTCCCCCACCTGTCTTTTCCTATCAGCATAAAATGGAACATACACATTCATAATATAAATAGATTTAAGTTGTCATTAAACACAAATCCCCATAAAACCTTCTCCATTGAAACTATATTTTTTAACCAAAGAATCATGTTTCCACATTAATAAAATAGCCTTGGGCAACCCTACAGATGACTTAGCTAATCAGTCAAAATTCTATTTACCCCACAAACTATGTAACAACAAATTGTTTAAAGACTCTCTATCTTATCCTAGCCCCTCAGTTTTTACTGCTGCTCTTCATTGTAATGATACTATTATTCTTAATGAAATGATATGAGACATTTTCTATAAAAAAAGAACTTTTACCGCGTGCGTTAGTTAATAAATAAATTATCTTTGATATACAAATAATTAACCATATATTTAAACTACATTAATCATCCAAATTACTGTGCTATTTTGTGTGAAAATGACATAACTAATAACTAATATAAATAAGACAACTATCTGTTTATTGATGATATTCTAGTTTACACGTACGCAAATAATTCATCAGCTACTCTAATAGAAAGAGAAGAGAATCCAAATCGAAGGGCGAATATTCCACCAACTCAGCGATTGTCCCTATTCTAAAGGCATCACTCGCTCGTCTTATGAATTAACGGCCACGATTCCATCTTCCCATCTAACGACTACAGTTCATCCCCTCTCTCCCAACTTGTTCTTTAGAGTCCCAAGTACTAGGGCTTGTTCTTTTTCCACTATTCTTTCTTACACGGCTTACACATTTTTCTCTTGTTCATTTCTCGCATTTTCCGCTTCAGTTTTTTCAAGAAAATCATGGTGAAGGGTCCAGGTCTCTACACCGATATCGGAAAGCGAGCTCGAGGTTACCGATTTATTCTTTGTTTTATCATTTAGTTTATTCATTTTTTTAAATATTTTTTGATGTATTAATCTTCATGAATATTGCATCGATAATCGCAATTCAGATCTTCTGTTCAAAGATTATCAGAATGACCACAAGTTCACCATCACCACTCAAACTACTACTGGAGTTGTAAGTTCTTTTATATCTTTCTTGAATCATCTTTTAATTTTAATTTTTTTTAGAATTCAATCATTTTTTTTTGTGATTTTTGTTGCATTGCATGTTTTAGATTTTTTTTTATGAAACCTAGATGATGAGAACTTCAAATTATTTTTTGCAATAATTGATATGAATTTGGAAATGATTAACGCTACTTAGTAGTAGTTGAGGATTATGGTTTCACTGTAATTGAGGTTGAACTCTAGATTCATTGGTTTATTGTAAGAGTTTCAGTGTTGTCGTGATAGTTTCAATGCGTTTCTGTATTCAGGAAATCACTTCAACTGGAATCAGGAAAGGTGAGATTTATTTGGCTGATGTCAGCACTAAGCTGAGGAACAAGAACATCACAACAGATATCAAAGTGGACACTCACTCAAATGTGAGTCTAAATTTCTTGCTTAGCTAGTTTTACTTACAACACTTATTGAGAGACATTTTGCAATTGTATAATGAATTGCACCTATTCTGACGTAATTCTTAGGGTCTGTTTGTATTGCCTTACTGTTTTGATATTGTATAATGGAATGTACTTATTTCTGATGTAATTCTTAGGGCCTGAATGTATTGGCTTACTTATTTGAGTTTATCTATGGGTATAAACACGTGTGATATTGTTTGGAAGATCTTATGGAAATAGCTTATGACATGTCCATAAGCTGTTTTCATAAGCTGTTTTCATAAACGCTTATGCTATAAGCGCTTTTAAGTTGTTTATATAATTAGGGCCTTGGTCTTTGAATTTAAGATGGCAACTATGTTTTTGCTTGGGATCTTTTCCCGTTATTGTTTTCTTTCCTTTTGGTCTGCAATTTTATTATGTTGAGAGCTTATTTGAGTACCATTTGTATTCAAGTTGGCTATTGTATTCATAAGCCGTACTTAAGGTATTAGACGATTAGGGCTCATGCTATATTTCTTATACCTGACTGAATACTCTTCAGCTTCACACAACCATTACTGTGGATGAACCTGCACCTGGACTAAAGACAATTTTTAGCTTCATTTATCCTGATCAGAAATCTGGCAAGGTAACAAGCATTTCCCTTCATCTCTTCTTGTAAAATATTGCATTTATTTTAAGTTTTCTTGTATGCACTTGATGTCAATATTGAACTACTGATATTATCTTGAATTATGATGACATTCTTTCTTTCTCTACCTGTTGCTCTCTACCTCTCTGGTGTTTAATAGGTGGAACTCCAGTACCAGCATGAGTATGCTGGGATCACCACTAGCATTGGATTGACAGCAAGTCCCATTATTAACTTCTCTAGTGTGTTGGGAAATAATTTGGTCGCTGTTGGGTCAGATGTTTCTTTTGATACTGCCTCTGGCAACTTTGTCAAGTACAATGCAGCGCTGAATGTTACTCATGCTGACCTTATTGCATCTCTAGCTGTGTAAGTAGTGAGGTTTATTTTTATGTTTATTCATACAACTGGAATTGATATCCTGATTTATTTGTTCTGTTTTTTTTGGGTCGATTAATGTAGAAATGACAAAGGTGATACCCTCAATGCCTCGTATTACCACATTGTGAGCCCACTGACTAACACTGCTGTTGGTGCGGAGCTTTCACATAAATTTTCCAGCAACGAAAATGTACTCACCATCGGCACACAGCATGCTCTTGATCCGATAACCTTGTTGAAAGCTCGAGTGAACAATTATGGCAGGGCAAGTGCTCTGATCCAGCATGACTTGAATCCAAGAACACGTTTCTCTCTTGTTGGGGAGGTTGATACTGGAGCCATTGAAAAGAGTGCAAGGGTTGGTCTTGCTGTGGCGTTAAAGCCTTAGACTTGATATTGTGATTTGTGAATGTTAGGCTGAGCTTCATGTGGTGGCGGCAATAAGTTTAGTGGTAGGCTTTTATTTTCCCAATGAACCTTTATGGTCCTGCAATTGGAGCTATTAATTTCTTCGTGTATTGATGGGTTTAGGGTGTAAAATTAATAAGCACCGAACAATTTTCAAATTTGTGGAGTACTTATTTGACAAATCCACCCGAACCTCATTGATTTAGATGCACCTTTGAGTATGTTTTTGAGCATGGAAGGTGATGGTAATGCAATTACGCAATATGGTTGTTTGAGTGTATATTGATGCTTTGATTTACGCTTACTAAATCGTTTTTCCTTTTCTCGGTTAATAATAACTTTTTGTTTTGTTGTTAGTTTCTACTTTTTTTGGGGTGAAATTAGTAATTGAAGTTCTGCTTTGTGAAAAGATGAGCATAGGCTTAGTTACGATAGAAAAGAAGAGACTACCAGAGCCAAGGGCTCCTTCTAGAGAGTATCTCTCCTGAACAATTACTCACAAAAGCATGCATGAATCCCTCTCACCTCCTACCCGCCCCTAATATCGCACTCATAACAAAAGCAGATGGGCCCTTATTCCACCTCACGAGCTAGTTCTTATTCTCTCTTCCTGGCCCTCTTTTCTCTTCCAAAGTCCTATCAAATTTAATAATTTGTTTAAAAATAAAATAAAAATTTGAAATTGATGAAAATAGAAAGTGAACAGCTATAAGTTTTACTTGAATTAAATTGTTTCCAAAAGGTGAGAATAGGCCATAGATATCTATTGATGTGACGTCTAACTGACTCATTATCTTCTCAGTTTGTTAGTTACAAGGCGTAATCTATTGTTGGTGGTGCATGGTAGGAGGTACTAGTCCTATAATAGTACATAACATTTGTGCAACCAACAATACGTCAAAACATAAGTGAAGCACTTCTCCTCCCCCATTATTTCTATTTCCAAAGATCCCCCCTCTCCTATGTGGTGGTCAAAATGGTTTTTTTTTGGGGCGACATATAACTTAAGCTAGGATTCGATCTCTGGACCTCAAGTAGAAAAACCAATGACTTGCCGCTAAGCAACTTGTAGGATATAAGTTATGCTGCCAAAGTCTAGCAATATAAGATATCTTTACTGTATATACAAATAAAGAAAAACTCTAACCCTGTCCCTTCTATTCAATACTTCATATATTTATATTAAACTTATTTATTTGAGAAATTACACCAAGATATAAGAAGAGAATCACTATAGAATAATCATGGCCCAAAATTTTATGAAGAATAGACCAACTCTACACATAGTATGGTTCGATAATTCAGTAAAAAATGTTAAGAACAACTGTGAAATAAAAAACATAAATATAGTAAATAGGGAAAAACATAGTATATTAAAGAAATATAGAGACTTTAATGGGGAAATTAATGACGAATAAAGGATAAGACTTGTATTGAATATGCTCATGGTAGGGACATGTAGTGTTTTGTGTATAGCGACACATCACAATATATTCATCATAAAAGTTTCATACTAGTTCAAGCTTGAAGGTCATAGGCAAAATTTATATATATAATGGTGTTTAGGAAATAAAGTTTAAAAGCTTTGATGATGGAAATTTAAGACTTCAAGATTGAGCCATATTTCCTTGGAGAAGACCATCTCTGAATTGTGAAGCAATATCTCTTACAGCACCTGGTCCATGTGGGACAAAAATAGAATTGGATTTTGAGGATGCACCAATCTCCTTCAAAGTGTCAAAGTATTGAGTGACCAAAACCATGTCCATGACATCCTTTGATGATGTCCCAGGAACATTCTCAGAGAATGCTAGCACACTGTCTCTCAGCCCATCCACTATGGCTTGACGCTGCCTCGCTATTCCAAGCCCTGCTAGATACTTTGATTCTGCATCTCCTTCTGCTCTTTTGATCTGTAGAATTTTCTCAGCTTCAGCTTTCTCATTTGCAGCCACCCTCATTCTTGCAGCTATTGGCAATGATCGAAAGTAAAGAAAAAGAGAAGGAAAAAATGTCAACCATTACACATTTTCATTCAAAACAAGACCTTAACTAATGATACTTCTCTACAATATTTTATTTCCTCAAGTTAATCATATTAATGATACATGGTTTCCAGTAAATTGATATCAGAAAAGAGTCAGCCAAAAATATGGGTATATCTTTAGAATGCAGAAAGCGTACCAGCATTAATCTCATTCATGGCTCTCTTCACATGCTCGTCGGGTTCAATATCCACAATAAGAGTCTGAACTATTTCGTACCCGTAAGCAGACATCGCCTTCATATGGAAGCGAGAGTGAAAAACCATAAATTATGGATGAATTCCACTTAGTTCTTAACACAGGGAAAAGATAAAAGGAACTACCTTTTCAAGTTCATCCTCAACAGCTTTTGCAATTTCATTCTTCTGTTCGAAAGAGGAATCTAGATCCATTTTTGGAACAGTTGCCCGAATTACTGAAATAAGAAACAGAAACTTATCAGTTTCATCCAGGAGAGGTGTCAAAAAAACCCAATATGAGTTTGGATTATAAATCAACACCATCAAAGACATAGGCTTGGATCTGCTCTCTGGTATTAGTAAGTCTGTAAAAAGCATCCACTGCATTTTCTGCCATTGCTCGATATTGGACAGATGCCACCACAGTGACAAAAACATTGTCCTGATGCGATGTGACATATCGATATCAGATAAGTAAAGTGAATCAGGTAAAAACATAGGTGCGACAACTAATGGTAAATATTAACAAATGCTAAGGTTAATAGTAATAATCATATTGTTAGAGAGATGTTTGTCCTGGTTAATTGGTTATGCTTTTTAGTTATTAAAAACAAACCTTTGTTTTGGTTTCACAGCGAACATCTAGTTGCTTCACACGCAAAGAAAGGTAACCAGCTATTTGATTTCCTAAGCACCATGGCACACAATGGATACCAGGTTCAAGAATAGCATCATACTTCCCGAAAACTTCGCTAATAGCTACTGTTGACTGTTCCACTTGAAGACAACCCAGAGCTAGTCCCATCTTAAGAACCCTGAACAAAAATAGTGAGAAAATTTAACAGTGTTTCAAAAGTGCTTTAAAGTTTTGAATACGTACTATTTACTACGTATTAAGTAACACCACCCCTTGAATTCTCAAAAGGATAGGAAAAGTATGAATTCGTAATAGACTATGATGCACGAATACGGTATCAGTATCATATATGATACGATTCTGATACGGCGATACAAACTTCCTTGAAAAACGTAGGATCAGTTTCATAGATCAAACCTGACTATAATATCCTATCATGAATCTTGTCTAAATACCCACTACTTAAATTTAGACCATTCTTAATGGCTTGACCTATAGTTTCCATTCTTAACCCTAATTTGTCAATGGGATCACTCATCCTCCATTGTAATAATTTCCATTTCTAAAACACTGAACTCTCTTTCTTGTTTATTACGGTTCTGTCTCATATACAACACTAGGTCGTGTGAAATTTTTCTATCACAAGACTAAACAAGAACCATACCTCCCTACCTATATTTTATAGCTAATGTATCCCTCTATTTCCTTCTTTCCTAGTTAATTTGTATGATGAATTCAAGATACCAAGCTAAGTAACAAATCCATTTACAGGATTTACCCAAATTGCAGTAACTGTAACCACAATCAATAGAAGCAAGTATTTGAATAGGACAATGAATGAATAATACGCAAAATACATATAAAAAGAAAAAAATAATTAGAGCAAGGAAGAATCAAAACCATAATGAAGTGAATTGCATGAAATTTGCCAGAACCACATACATGTAAGAAACTAGTTCGGTTTGATCAAATACAAAGGCTAATAAAAAGTGGAAACATGATCTGATAATGAAAGAGAGAACAAGTAGTATACCATCCAAATCTAAATAGGGAATTCAAAAAGAGAATTGAAATAGAAATGTATGAAAAACAATGCCGCGGAGAAAAGAAAGAGAAAGTTATTCATTCACCTCAAAGCCGGAGAGAGAAAGAGAGGGAATGGGTGGGTGCCACAAAACACAGTTTTTGTGCAAGAATGAAAGCAATTCGGTTTGTCACCGTTGCACTCTAATTCGGTGATTCGCTTTGCTCCTTCCCTTTTGTCGTGTTTTCTTTTACTACAATTTTGTTATAAATAAGAGTAGCACAAATTAGTGTTAATGTTAATTTAGAATAAATTAAGAGTTTATTTTTTAGTAAATCAAGATTAGTCTCACGTTCGTGGTGGACGATTACATTGATTTATCAAAAAATAAACTCTTAATTTATTCTATATTAACATTAGTTGTCCTAGTCTTACGTAGTTATCCTAGTTTTATGCTAGGACATTCAAAACGATAGTACTGCGCAATTTTTAGCTTATTGTCCTAGTTTTATGTTCCAGCTTGCTACGAGTATTACAAGCATTCAGTTTATATCTGGTTAAGCTTCCTAAGAGTCTGTTTAATTTGCAAACTGAACAGTACTAAATTGGATTGAACAGGATAATACTGAACAAGTTTTTATTCGGTACATAGTTTGTTGGACAATGGACAAGACAAACAAAAAAAATGTAAATTTTACTATAATTTTATTTCTAATGTTTATTCTGATTTTAAGTAATATATATTATAATAATTAAAAAAATTTAAGGGGAGAGAGAGAGGGGTCATAAGGTGAAAAGATATAATAGAGATGAGATGAGAGAGGTATGCATGTGGGAGAGAGAATATGTCATGAGATGAGAAGATATAAGAGATGTGAAAGGAGAGAGGTAGAGAGGGAGAGAGAAGACTGAGATAGGACAGAGAGAGAGAGAGAGAATAGAGGAGAGAGAGAGAGAGAAAATTATTGAAATAAAAATAAATTTTTGATATTTTTTGGGTAATCAGAAAGTTGTACTGGACAGAAAGTTGTACTGCAGTTTTGTGAGGTATAGGAATTTGGGGGTTTGTCCAGTCCCTTGCCCCCACTTTTGTCCAGTACCATGAACAGTTTCCAAATCAAACAGGGTGCAACAAGGATTGTCCGGTCCAATCCCTTACTCTTTAGCAAATCAAACTCACCTTAAGAATAAAACTAGCGTTTAGTTTATATCTGTTTAACCTTCCAAAGAGTATTACTAGTTACTAGCATTTAGTTTACATCCGTCGGAAGCTAACAATTATTATTTAAACCCTTGTACATTGTTAATTATTTTCATACAATTCAAATCCTTTATGGTATTAGAGCTCTTTTCTTAACAACCATTTTTTTTCATCATAAAATTATACCATGAGCTCCTCCATCAAAACCTTTCCTTCACCACTTTCCCATATCAAAATGACAAGTTGATTGTTCTTGACACAAGCTCCCAACTCTATATCAAACTTGATGGAGAAAATTATCCTGCTTGGAAATTTCAATTCTCTGCCTTATTAACAAGCTATGATCTTATGGGCTATGGTGATGGAAGTATTGCTTGCTCTTTCAAACATTTACTAGCTGAACCATTTTGTTGTAAAAGGACTTGAAATCGGGTCGAGTACTACAACAAGGACCTCATGCATTAGTCTCTAGCATTCAATCATCATCCCTTTGACATCATAAATTAGGACATCCTGCATTCAAAAAATGATTTAGGCTATGTTTCATAAAAAGTAGGGGATAAGCCAGCAGATAGTGCATAATCTAGTGGATAGCAAGTCATATATTTGTTAAAATTAGTGGTTAAACTAACTAATAAATATTAAATGACATGAAAAATAAGGATTTAAAATTATTTAGTTTAATTTAAAGAGGATAGAGAAGAAATTTAAGAATTATAATGAGGGTAAAAATGACAAAAAGTGAAATGTTATATGCTATAAATAGCATTTCAAAAAAAACTACTTGAAGTAGCGCATCAAAAAATGCTAAACACTAGTGCTTACCAAACATGTGTATTCCTCATCCGCTAGTCAAATCCGCTGCTAGTGATTGAGACATGCCAAATAGAGCCTCAGTGTAAATTTGTTCCCATAAACAAGATTCATTACACTATTAGTAAAATAAGTTAGCCAATGTTCTTAAGCTGGACATTTTATATGGTTACTTGAGTTCGAACTCGAGATCTCTACTTTACACGTATGAATTTTCAGATTGTGTTTGTCACTCCATTCACAAACAAATCAAATAGGTTTGGAGAAATAAAGAGAAGATCTTCTGATTTTTTTGTTTAATAAACTTAACGTCAAGTGAAAAATACTAGTATTGCATCTTTTCTTACCACTCTTAGTGGCCCACCAAATATTTATACTCCGGAACAACATAATGACTTATTTGCTGTGATAATTAAACCCATGTCTAAGATTCGTACCCAAAATTGGTAATCATATATCCATGCCAATGATACATAAATTGTTAAAGCATTATTACACGTCAACTCGATGATGACAACTTAACGAAGTCTTTATTTTCTGGTCCACGTCAAAAGAATCATTTAATCAAAGAGCTTCAATTATTAAATGAAACATAAAGAATATTATCCATCCTCATAGACCCTTTTATCTTACACTTAGTAAGAGTTAATGGGATCAAGTACCAGTGTTTAATATACACACCCATACACATAGTATGAAATAAATTAATTAATGCAATAAAGCTTCTTTCTCATCTTTCCATAAACAAAGGGCATTGATTAATTTAAGTAGCCGCATTGTTTGTTAGAACAAACAAAGCCTACAAAAATCAAAAGATAGGGAAACTTAAAATAAAATAAAACTGAGTTAAGAATCTTGAATATTTCCAAACACCCTGAAAGAAACATATTGGTTGACAATTTGAAAAAGACATAAGGTCCGTTTGGATAGAGCTTATTTTAAGCTTATGAAAAACAACTTATGCAAATAAATAAGCTTTTATGTATTATTCATAAGTTTGTCAACGTAGTTTATGAAAAAACAACTTATGGAGATATAACTTTTGTTATTGAGAACTTATGGGTTAACATAAAAACTTATTTATCTCCATAAGTTGTTTTCCATAAGCTCAAAAATAAGCTCATCCAAACGGGCCCATAGTTGCTCAATAAATAAGCTTCATCCTGCTCTTACATTCACAACATACATCATAAAACAGCATGCTTCTTTTGCCCTTCAAGTTGCCAAGTTGTTACATCTATACTGAGAAAATAAGAAATTATGGAAAAAGAGAAGAAAACTCATCAACATAGTGACTTGCCATTTGGTTTTGGTGAATGTTGAGGATACTGATGATGATATGGAGAAGCATGAGTACCATGTGGTATTGAAAGGCTCCTTTGTTGCTGTCCGTTCCGAGTGAACAACGCTCCTTGTGTTCTTCCATTTCTTGTGTTTGGACTCGCGCTGAAACGGTCTGCTTGCATTGTCTGGAAATAATATGATGAACTAGCCATGTCTTTAAGGTTTGGTAGAGGCTTTAGGGCTTCTACGACTTCACTCATAAGTGGTCTTGCTTTTGGATCTCGGCTAAGGCAGTGAGCGGCCAGATGGGCAGCTTTTTGAGCTCCTTTTATGGAGAAGTGGCCTTCCAAGCGAGGGTCTATTAACCTGTAGAACCTTCTTCTTTCGCCTAAATGCGGTCTAGCCCATTCAACGAGGTTGTGTTCGCCATTGGGTCGGTTTTTGTCCATTGACCTTCGGCCGGTTAACATCTCGAGTAGTACTACTCCAAAACTATACACATCACTCCTTGATGTGAGATGTCCTATACCCAACAAAATATAAATTTGAGGATATAAAGATTAGAAGATATGCAAGTGAAATTTATCAGCAGAATAAGATAGAACACCTAGTTTTGCAAGTTATAAAGATCTCAGAATGCAAAAACTGCAATAACAACAAAAGCCCAACAACACAAATGGTGATCTCCTACGAAACAGCGACACAAACACCTGACACAATATTGACACAGACACATATAATTTGAAAAAATGGAAGCGTCAGTGTCAGATACCAGACACGACTTCAATCTAAAGTATCAATGCTACCTAGGTTATCACATGGGGAAGCAATAGGTAACTCCCATGTAATTTCGGATCTTAATCCTAAATCTTCGTTACAAGGAAACAACTACAATCACCAAATAAAGGTCAAGAATGTTGTATCAAAAGAAGAAACTGTCCCGTGCAGTAAAAATTAGAAATTATCTTCGTTCAGAACATATGAATTCAGATAAAAAATATGTTAATGCACAACTAAAGTTGTGGATATGGACTTTGACATCAAAATGAACTAACCCGTCATGACATATTCTGGTGCCGCATAACCATAAGTTCCCATCACTCTAGTAGACACATGGGTTTTATCACCCTCTGGACCATCTTTTGCAAGTCCAAAATCTGAGAGCTTGGCATTGTACTCCTGAATTGTTACATTATTCAAAAGATTAAATTAAAGAAAACAATGAAATTTAACTAACTATATTGTAGCATTGGCACTTACTGCATCCAATAGTATATTGGAAGTCTTGAAATCCCTATATATTACTGGTCGTTCAGCTTCCTCGTGAAGAAAAGCAAGACCCTTCGCAGCTCCTAGGGCAATTTTCATCCTAATGGACCACGGTAGAGGCAGAGATCCTAAAGAAGATATAATTTTGTATCTGAGAACATTAAAAATAGATATAATTCAATTAGAGAGAACACAATTCATCAGAAAATAGTAACTTACTCCTAAACAAATGGTTTTCGAGGCTTCCGCGAGGCATAAATTCATACACTAGCAACCTTTGATCATCTTCGATGCAGTAACCTATAAGCTTGACAAGGTTTGGATGAACTAGATCACCAAGATAATTCACTTCAGCCTGTCACATCAACCAAAATGAAATTAAAATCCTAAAGAAAACGGTAGATAATATTCAAAGAAAAACCAAACTAGAAAAAGTTACAAACCAGCCATTCTTTGTGACCCTGAAGCCCATCGTGGTTGAGGGTTTTCACAGCAACAGTAAGTCCTGTGCCAGGTTTCACTGGAGCAGTTCCATTTTCTTCAATCCATCCCTTAAACACACAACCAAACCCACCTTCACCTAGAAGACTCTCGGGCCGAAAATTCCTAGTTGCTAACTTAAGATCGTTAAAAGAGAATTTTCGCAGCCTGGAAGCAACTTTAAGCTCCTCTTCAAGTTTGGAAGTGGATGAATTGCTTTCAGCATTACTAGTGGTTGTCGAAGAGACTGCTTGAACTGTTGGTTGGTCTCTACTTGTGTCAATGGTTGATTTACTTTCAGCTAATAAGAATCCAGAACAGACCAAAGTGAGGAAAAAACAAATAGAACAAGCAATAAGATATCATCACTTAGTATCAGGCTAAGACAAGAAAGAGAAATAGCTACACCTAAGAAAAGGAAATGCATCAAACAAAGAAGTTATCTTTTGTCCTGCATGACACACCCTTGTGGCACCGACACCTCACCTCACCTCAGGTTTGCCCGGTGTCCGACACTGACACCTATACTGACAATTCAATTACTTCTATTTTCTAAATTAAAAAGGGCGTCTATGTTTGAGTCCGTGTCGGTGCTTCATAGTGACACACATACACACATGGATACAGGGTGGCAGATCTTGAGTGTCACAAAGTTTACAAGTCACAGCTTCAGTTGTCTAATTTTAGAACTCAACCCTAACTCAATGAGGTTAAGGAACTCCCAGAAAATGATACTCTAGAGAAGGTGAAGGCTCAAAAAATGGACCATAATTAACTTTCAAACTTCTCACAAGATCCTAAATAAAGCATTGTATGTTCTTTAACAGCATCCTATGTTTGTAATAAATTAGCACATAGAGTTTTCAACAATGAGCTAGAGAAACTCAATTTTTTTACATTTTAACAAGTAAATTACTACATGTTCAACTTTGTTCTGATACCACCCTCACTCTGACAAACACAAATGTACAATAAAAGTAACATACAACAAAAGTAAAACATGTTTAAAAATGGAACTTCTAAACACATAAGAACAGTAATTCTTCAAGAGAAATGGAAGATTACCATAATTAGTGCTGGTGCCACTAACAGAGCTATCAACCTTGGATCTTGAAGAAATGCAGCTTCCAATAAACCTAAAACTAAGCCAACAACCAGTCTCTTCCTCTTCCACTACACTATCCTCTTTACTCTTCTTTTTCTTCCTTCCCTTTGATTTACACACATCTAATGACTCCACCACCTTACCATTCTCAGCACCTAAACCCATTTCTATCAAGCCCTAAAGAATCAAACCCATTTTTATCATAAAAAAATAATAAACAGCCCCCACAATGCCCAACCACCAAATTACCCAGAACAAGCTCAAACCCAGATGACCAATTCCCAAACAAAACCTAAAAATCACAACTTTACCACTCAAAACGGTTTAAAACCAGAAAACCCAGAAATTTAAAATGACAAAAAACAAGTGCGGATCGCATGAAGCGGATCAAAACTCCCCCAACCCCAAAACAAAAACAAAATTAATTACCTTGAACCCTAGATTGATGAGTTAGTGAGGAACGTAGAGAGAGTAATGCCAACCCTTTAACCAGAAAAAAACACAATAACTTAGTTCAAATTAGAAAGCTATGGTCCAAGAGAGAGACATAGACATGAATCTCAGAGATGGGTTTTGTGTTGTGTTGTGTTGTGTTGTGTGTGTGACTCAGTATAACTCCTCCAAACACAATGCTGAAATGGAAACAATGTTAAAAAAAAAGTGGGAAATTAAAAATCGGATAATTGATGTGTAATCTATAATCTATAACTATTATCTATAACTATTAATAAAGGGGATTCTAAAAAAAACTGACATTTTTGTGTTAGATTTTTATGACCAAAATGCCTTTATTAACTATTAATAAAGGAGATTTTAAAAAAAACGAACATTTTGGTGTCAGATTTTTCTGACCAAAATACCCTTATTAACTAGGCAAAAATATACTAGAGGTCCTTTAAGTTATTTTTTTTAACAAGTTGGTCCTTTAAGTTTTTTTCGTACCAACTTAGTCCTTTAAGTTAGCTAACGTTTACACCGCTAGTCTTTTTTTAATTTTCCATCTAACTCTTTTAAAAAAAAGTTTATGTGTCGGTTAAGTGCTTATGTGTCTATTATTAATGCTTATGTGGTTACATAAAATATTATCCAAGTCATTTTTATTTATTTTTTATTAAAAAACAAAAACCCAAAATCCATCTTCACCTTCATCTTCTTCATCTCCCAACACTATCTCAGCATTGTTACAATTCAAATTAGAACCAGAATTCCATTTATTTTTAATTCGTGTGATCCATTCACTGTTCCCATTTTCTCTCTTTCATTTTTTGGATTAATTGAACCCCAAACTGTGCATCTCGATGAAACAATGAAAATGAGATAATTAAATTGAAATATCAAGTAACTAAAATCACAACCCATTTTACATCTAGTGAATCGTTTTCGTTTTGAATCAGTTTGTATCATCTTTGTTTTAAGTTTTAAACATCAGATCTGAATCGTCTAAAGTTTTAGGATCTTCGTTTTTGTTTGTGAGTTGTTTATGCAGATTCCATTTTCGTTTTCTTTTCTGAATCATTTTCGTTTATGCATATTTTCTGGGTTTCACATTCATCTTCATCCTCAGATTTTCTGGGAATTTAACCCATGTTGAAATTTAAATTGAGATACTTATGCAAGTTCTTCCCTTCTGAATCAGGTAGATTCATATCTGAAAGAGGTTGACAATCAATTCTTTCAAAATGGACTTTTTACATTCATCTTCATCCTCATTATAGTTGGGCTAAAACATAACTTTAGAGTGTAAAACTCACAAATTGTAAAATCACAAGAATAAATTATTTTAAATATCAGAAGGAGAAGAACGAAAATGGGGTACCAATGACTTGGATCAAATTTGGGAATTGGTGGGTTCCTGATGGTTGAGGTTGAAGATAAAGAGGTGAGTTTGTTTTTTTTTCATCTGCGAATGAGTTTTTGGGTAAAATTTTAATTATTTTATTTTCAATAAAATGTTAAATAAGAAATTACGAGTCAGTTTTAAAATTTACATGTTGGACTTGCTAAATCAGCATTTAACTGCCACATAGGTTTTTTTAACGGAGTTGGATGGAAAAATAAAAAAAGTCTAACAGTGTAAACGTTAGCTAACTTAAAGGACTAAGTTGATACAAAATAAACTTAAAGGACCAACTTGTTACAATAAAATAACTTAAAGGATCTGTAGTGTATTTTTGCCTATTAACTATTAATAAAGGAGATTTAAAAAAAACGGACATTTTGGTGTCAGATTTTTCTGACCAAAATGCCTTTATTATAATGATAACTATCCACTAACACCCAACACATTTCTATTTTTAATTCTAATAATAATACTAACCACCCACTAACATATTAATACACCAACACATGAAAGACGGACTCGGAGGGCCGTCTTTCCCCTTAGTATAAAATAAAAAATGTGGACTCAGTATGTGAAAATGAAAGGGGAAATATTTTAACGGAATACGGAAGACCAGAAAAGGGGTAGTGTGAGTGTGTGTAGGGTAGGTGCCCGAAGAAGAGGATGGGGGTGACCGTGGTGCCCAAAGTGTGGTATAGAGCCATACAGAGAAGTGGAAAGTTAGGGCAGGAGAGAGAAAGGAAGAGGAAGAGGAGGGACCCACATGATGGTGACGTGTCTAGCTTCGGCGGGCGTAGCGTAGGGGAAGCCAACTCGCGCGTCAGCTTGATCTCATTCTTGGCAATGGCATGTTGTCTCTGCCTCTGCTGCAATATCATATAATTTTTTATTTTTATTTATAGATTGAGAGATCATCACAGCCATTTTTCTCGCTAAAGAAAAAGATCATCACTGCCATATCGTGTATGATATCATCATGGTTGATAACACCTAATTTTAATCGGTATTTGTTTTAATTTTGTTTTAGAAAAAAAAAAGACTATGAAAAAAAAAGGGAAGTTGTCTCGCTGCCCGCATGCCACCTCTAACTGTGCGCGTGCGTTATTTTTAAGCATGTACCGTTTTATTCACATTGTGTGTCTCACCTCTCCAATCTGAGTGCGTGTATAATTTCTAATGGTGTACGTGTTTTTTATTTATCGAGGACATACTTTCGCGGGGCGTGCGAGTGTTCGCGACACCACATGTTTGCGTCTTATCGTGTATAAGTGTTTATTTTGAGTGCTTATTATTTTTATTGTTATAGCTGTTGTTATAGTAGTTGTTAGTTTAGTATTATTGTTATAAAAAATATATATAAATAATAATGAAAAAATCAGGTTTTTGGATATATGTTCTTATTAATATAATCAGTTTATTTACAAGAAAAGGGTACCCAAACAAAATTGATTTTTGTTACACATAGGGACAAAAGATTAAAAGCAGAATAGTACACAAAATTAAAACAAAAACTAATGAAAACAGTGAGCATGCGTTTGCTGCCCTTGTTGTTGCTGTGGCTGAAAACTATTTTGAGCTCCTCCCATTTTCAGCACCAACAAATACTGCTTTTTTGCTGCAGCAGCACCATCTCTGGGCTATTTTGTCTTGGCTCTTCAGAATTTGTCCCAAGAGTTTTGATACACAGCTCAACACCCACACGGCCACACCTACACCTCAGTTTTAGCCTATAAATACACACACGGTAACAAATACACGGGGGAACAAATACCATTGTCAAAGCAATATATGAGTTCTAGTTTACTTGAGTAGAGACATAGGGAAGAAAAACAGAGGTCAGCATGCAGTAGCAACAACAGCAAGCAGTAACAACAACATATTCATTTCCTAGAGCAGTAACAACAAATAGAAGTCAAGTTGGTACTCTACACCCTCTATTTATTTTCCTAGACTCTAAAAATGTGAACATTGATTATATGCTAGGTTTACATTCCTCTCAAAAATGTTGTTTCTTTTTATCTTAATACTGTTGTTGTTTATCTAAAAAATATTGTTGACATTTTTATATATGTACATACTCAATATGTGAATACAGATTAGATGTTTTTCTATATATACGCTTAAAATGTTGCTTTTACGCTTACTCTGAAAATGTTTTCTTAAAATTTAGAGAGATACAAGTGACTATTTTGGAAGGAAACATAAAAAAGGAAAAGTTTAGGGGAAGAGAGAAAAGGAAAATAGATTTGATAAAAAAAAACGAGAGAGAAAGAGAGTAGAACCAAACCTTGACTCCGACCACCGTATGTGGTGCTCGCCGCCGTGTCACCGCCGTGTCACCGCCGTGGACCACCGTGAGCCCCCATAAAAACCTGCACCTCTCCGTCACCACCTTAAACCACAGTCGTCGTCGCCTAGCATGTCGCGCGAATCACCCGATCTATGAGCTCTGTCCGTCGCCGTCACCTCCCTGTGAGCGCCACCGGAGCAGCTGCATCATCGTCGCCGGAAACGGCGCATCATCTTCCTCTTCCCTCTCTCTCCACCGTTTCTTTCTCTCTCTCTCTCTCCCATTTTTCTCTTTCTCTCTCCTCACAAACAAAAACTCTCTCCCTCTCTTCTAATTGTGCGGCGCTGGAGAAGATAAGGGAATGAAATTAGGGTTGTTTGCTTTTGTAGATACCATATATAGTCTCACGGTTTCCCTTTTGATTTTTGTTAGTATTATTATTTTTAATTACTAATCGCACCCCTCAAATTTCATTATACGCCTTTCAAAATAAAAACCCATGATTCGTGGACTAATTAAAATGGAACATGCAGGGCCGCTGCTTCCCACACCCCCTGATTAATAATACAACACCCGTTTTAATTACACCCCAATTTCTACTGATGAACCCCCTTTTCGTTTTTTTCCTTTTTATGATTATTTCTTTCTTCAAAAATATAACTTCTTCAAAAAAACCCATAAACAATAAAAATGGTTTTGATCAAGGTGTACACCTTGTCAATTCCGGTTTAAGGGACTTTAGCTGTACGGCTTTGACCTTAAACCTCTTCATTAAAATTAAAATCAATAAACAAATAAATATTTTCTTGAAAGAACTACGTAGCCTTTGATTCTCCGCCACGCGGAGATACGTAGGAGCGGGGCCTCACCGTCAAGCGAAAATTAATCTTTTTTCCTTTAACACCTATTTTTCATAAAAAAATCCTAAAAAATGGTTTTTGATTGAGGTGTACACCTTGTCAAATTCCGGTTTAAGAGACTTTAGCTGTACAGCTTTGATCTTAAACCCCTTCAAAAATAAAATCAACCAACCAACAAAATTTTCAGGAAGAACTACGTGACTTTTGAGTTCCTCATTGCTCCAGAGGATAAGTAGGAGCGGGGCTTCCCCGTCAAGTCAAAATTGAATTTTTCTAAATTAGTCTTTATTATCTTCTACTATTAAATATTACTTTTGGGTAAACAAATGATTAAATAATTTATAATTGCACAATCAAATTTAGGGTAACCGTCTTAAGACGGATGTACTAGGGGTGTAGTGAAATTTAGTTTTCGCCCTTCCCTTTGCATAATCGACTCCCGGATCCGACCTAGTTTTCGTAGACCAATGATCTAAAGGCAGTTTTTTCTCAATTTCCCTTAATAAATAAATTGGGTGGCGACTCCATTAAATAAACGATTTTTGAGCCGTCCACGTCGGGACCCAGGTCACGACAATGGTCATAGTAATCATACATGTAAGCCTATTTAGGTCCCTTTGTTTTATATTATTTTTTACAATCTATGAATTTTATTTTTGAAGAATGAATGTTACAAGAATTGATTTTAAAAGTTTTAGTTTAGTTAATTAAGGTTTAAATATCGTTTTAGTCTAAGCAAATATAATGATTTTTTGTTTTATTTTTAATCTCTGCAAGTTTCAAAACCATCACTTTTAAGGGTC
Source organism: Astragalus glycyphyllos (assembly GCA_963573325.1). Classification (NCBI taxonomy): domain Eukaryota; kingdom Viridiplantae; phylum Streptophyta; class Magnoliopsida; order Fabales; family Fabaceae; genus Astragalus; species Astragalus glycyphyllos. The sequence goes on from OY754308.1 coordinate 24,567,802, forward strand.
GTTCGGGGTGGTTGTGAGTTTTTTGGTTTTTGGTTTTGAAAGTCAATTTCAAAACTAAAACATGTTCGTGTAAAATAGGGTTGAGTTGGTTTTTTCTTACCACCATTTCGGCCACCGTCAACTACCACTTTGACCACCAACAACCACACTCCGACCACCGTCAATTCCTACTCCGGCCACCGTTAACCACCACTTTGACCACCATTAACCACCACTCTAACCACCATCAACCACCGTCAACCACCACTTTCACTACTACCACTCTGACCACTGTCGACAACCACTCTGGCCACCGACAACCACCACTTTGACCACCACCAACTACCACTCCGACCACCGTGAACCACCACTCTGACCACTGTCAACCCCCACTTTTACCACCACTATGACCATCACCACCAATCTATCGATTATCACTTTGACGGGCATATGTCGATAACTACTACTCTCAACCTTTTTTATTAGAATTATTACTAAGCAAATAAATTATATAGTGTAATATTTTAATTTTTTTCAAACCTAATGTTATATATTGTTTTGATTAAGATAAGTTTATGATGAATATTTATTCTTATGTTTATGTTTGAAAGTGATTTTGATTTTTGAAAATTTCTTAACTGAAAAAAGAATTTGGTTTTGGTGTTTGATATTTTTAAAACTCAAAACAGAAACTAGTTTTGGTTTTTGAAAAATTTGAAGCAGAAAACCACCGCGAACGGGGCCTTAGTCTCTCAAGTGTTTCTTGTGTTTAAAAATTAGGGATGTCAACGGGGCGGAGCGGGCACGGTAGTAACTACCCGCTACCCGCCCCGTTTAGTATAAATGGGACCCGTACCCGCTCCAGACCCGTGCGGGTACCCGCGTAGCCGGTCTTAAATGGGTATTGTTTCTTAACGGGTACCGACGTATATTTGTAAATTAATAAAAATATTTTTTTAAAAAAAATAAATTTGAAATACCATGTAAAATTAATCTTTTGAACACTATTTTTTCGGTTCATTTATATAAGAAAATTATGCATTTCGATACCCATTTATCATATCAACTTTTTATTAATATATAATCGTTAATGAATGGAGATATAGAACACTAAAATTATAATAATTTCCAACTTTGAAAATAACAAGTCACTAAACATCATCCAAAATAGTAGAATAAAACATACGACCACAAATTATTGAAAATGACAACAAGGTACGAGTGTGAGGGAAAATTTAGGATTTCTTAATTAGGTATATATATGAGGGGTATTTAATTATATTTTGTAACGGATACCCGTAGGCACGGGTACCTCGCTACTCGGCCCCGCCCCGTTTATTAATGGGTAGTTTGACTATCCGTTTATTCAACCCGCGGGTACCCATTTGACTACCCGCCCCGTACCCGTCACGGGTTTTACCCGCGGGTACCCGTGAGTCGGGGTTTTTTTGCCATCCCTATTAAAAATGCTGATGTGGCTTTTTTTTTAAGTGGCTAGGGACGACTAAAATAAAAAATTAGCTATATTGGCATAGACCGAAACAAAAATTGTTATATTTGCAATGACTAAAAAAGAAGTCACACGTCAACTTTTTAAACACAAAAAAACACTTTTAGGACTAAAATAGATAGTTTTATAAATTGTAGGGACTAAAACGGAAAAATACTTTTTACAGAGTGCCTTGTGGTGACGAGGTGGCACACGTGGTACCTGCATTGACTTCCAATTGTCTGTCATCTTGTGTAGAGAGAAGCGGCCTGCTCAAGATCAGCTCTTGAGTTCTTATGATTCTGAGAGGTCGGTGCCTAGGTTGGTGGTCAAGAGTTCGTCTATTGTTTTGTGAGTGGAACCCTAGATCTGCTCTTTCTGGTTATACTTGGGGCATAGTGGGAACGAAGCTGCTTTTGGCTAGAGCAAACTAACCGAAAAAGGCCCAAACCGACTTCTCAACGTGATTTTAAGAAAAATTTGATTTTTCAGTTGAGAAGTCGTCACCCCCCAAACCGACTTCTCAACGTGTTTTTTTTAAAACAATTAAATATTAATAATAATACCAATTATAATTTATAATTTGTTTTAATAATAATACCAATTTATATAAAATGAAAATTAATTAAAAATTTAGTATTTATTTTAATAATTTGCAACATATTTATTTATTAAAAAAATAAATATGTAACACTAAATATAGTTGAAACATTTATTTTAATTGATCAAATAAATTCATTTATTAAATTATATATTACAAATGATTACAAGAGTTGTACAATTAAATTGAAAGACAAAGTTTTATTGTCCTAGATGGTGCCCAGTCCCACAACGTGGCGGTCGACGGTTACGATGTGGACGTCGTGCTGGTATTTATTGTTCACTGGGGGCAGGTGCAGGGGCAGGTGGTTGTTCATATTGGTACCCTGTAGATGAACTAGGTCCTGCCTGGTCGGGGTTCCATGTTGGTCCAGATTCCAAAATAGATTGATAATATCTATATGGTTCCGGCGTATTATAATCTGGACTAAGCAAAGGACCTAAAAAATCCTGGTCGTAAGAAGCCGTAGAATACCTATGATGATCTTGGACTGGCGTGTATTCTACTGACTGGTTGGCCGCCTCATAATGTTGATATGTTGGTGGGAAGGAGACGGAGTGGCGGTGAGGCATAGGCTCTTCGCTCTGTTCAAAGGTTGGCCGAGTAGGTGTTGCATGTCGACTACGGCTGCGATGTTGAGATTGACTTGTTTGCCTAGTTGGTGCTTCTTCTCGATCATTCACTGCACCACTACCACGTGGGTCCATTAGTTGTTGGTTGATAGAAAGATATAACCTAAAATTTGTTGTTAGCCACATCATATATTCTTGTGTGTTGATGGGCTTTCCCTGTAATGACTGGCCAATAAGAACTCCTTGTTCTTTATCATTCCAGGACTGAATAAATCGACCATGCCTTACTAGCCAGTTTTCATCCGCATTTCCTCGCATGTCGAGGTCATGCAATTTGTCCAAATTCTCGGGTCGAATGGGTATATCTTGCACGAGGCCAAACTGCATTTTCACTCTATCTGTTTGGTGCCACTCTACAATTTGGAAACAGACCAACGCCGTTTTTGCACTCCATATTGTACTGTCTTGGAATGCGGTTGATGGCAGATTGACTTGAATTTCCTGATACGGCAACCACTTAAACTGGAAAAAATTAAGTGAGTAACGAGCTATTATGCATCGTTTACAAAATTTGACATAACGAAAATTAATTATACGTATCGATCTGGTCTATCCTTGACCTGATGTCAACAACGGTACAAGGAGTATTGGTGAAGTTTAGACCCCTTTGAACCCATCTATACAAACACTAAAACGTTATTCACTTAATTTTACGGTAAAAATACTAAACACGTGTCAAAAAAATTTAAACTACGGTAAAAATACTAAACACGTGTCAAAAAAATTTAAACTACCTTAAAAATACTAAACACGTGTCAAAAAAATTTAAACTACGGTAAAAATACTAAACACGTGTCAAAAATTAAAATAGTTAGTATTCATAAAATTACCAGAACACTTTGTTTTACCATTTTGCTAGTGGATACTCAACAACACGACTTACTTGTGGGGCTAGAAACGGCATGTGATACCAAACCCATGATTGTAAAAGCAAAGTACATCCACCCATGGAATTTGAGGATGGTGCAGAAGCTCTACACATTTCTCTGTACAAGTTCGCTAGACAGGCCGAACCCCAACTGTATTGTGAAACTTCTTCAATGTTTTCCAATAGGGGTAGGTACTTCAAGTGAACTCGATTTGATGATTTATCTGGGAGTATATACCCCCCCCCCCCCCCCCCCCCCATCAACCGCAGCATGTACGCTCTGCAATGGGCTTCCACTACTTCTTTGTGAGCATGTTCGGCAATATCGGTAAATTCCTCCTCGAGCCACTTAAGCTTGACTTCGTTCACCTTCCTTTGATCATTTGTCGGTGTTTTACCCAAGAGTTTCTCGCATAGCTCATCATATTCACGTTGTGTCCTTCCTAATCCCGAAACAGCGTATCCGTGTACGGTTAGACCCAATTGTAACGCTACATCCTGGAGAGTTATTGTGCACTCTCCTACTGGAAGATGAAACGTGTGTGTTTCTGGTCTCCAGCGCTCGACCATTGCCGTCACCAAGGAAGGATCTATTTTGAATTTTCCAAGAGTTGCAACTTTTAGAAACCCAGCTTGAATTAAGTAGTCCCTAATCTGCGGATGTGGAGTTTCAATGGTAAATTTTTTGTGTGTTTTAATTGTATTATTAATGGGTTCGGAAGACCTGTGAATATGTTGTTTTCTCAACAAAGGCATAAGGAATTTGTAAGAAAAATGATTTTTGTGAGAAGAAATATTGTTGAAGTGAAGTATATGAAATTGATGAAGTGAAGTGAAATTGATGAAGTGAAGCGTTGTTGAAGAAGGCAGAGAAGTGTTGATGAAGAGTAGAGAAGGAATAAGGAATTAGTATTAGAATTATTATTATATTATTATTAGTGTGTGCGTGTGTAACGAGTGTTACTTGTTTATTATTATTAGTGTGTGCGTGTGTCACGAGTGTTACTTGTTTAGAATTATTATTATTATTAGTGTGTGCGTGTGTCACGAGGGTTGTTTAGTATTAGAATTATTATTGTTTTATAATAATATGCAGCATGTCCATCACTTACTACGGTTTCATGTGTTGAATTAGTACTTACGACCTTAAATTACACGTGTACAAGAAACGAAACAATGACTAAAAACAGTTTTTTCTAAGTCTAATAAATGACTTTTTTAGCATGTTGAGATCAATATTTACCATGTTTATTAAATTAAAAAAATTAAAAAATTATGTGACATTATAGTAGAGTTATAGAACTACGGTTTCATGTGTTGAATTAGTACTTACGACCTTAAATTACACGTGTACAAGAAACGAAACAATGACTAAAAACAGTTTTTTCTAAGTCTAATAAATGACTTTTTTAGCATGTTGAGAACAATTTTTGAGGATAAAAATACAATATATTCAATTCTACTACTCTCTATAAAACTGTCGGGGTAATTTGGGCCTTTAAAATTGTCGGTGCAATCTTGGCCTTTAAATTTGTCGGTGCAATCTGGGCCTTTAAAACTGTCGGTGCAATCTTGGCCTTTAAAATTGTCAGTGCAATCTGGCCCTTTAACATGTGTATAAAAATGCATGGTACACCCTAGTAACTCACCAGTCTACCTTCTTCAAACACCTGTTCTACTCTTCCTTCTTCAAACACCTCTTGTCACGGCTCCTGTTTTTATCACAGTCTATTACAATGGACATGTTGATAAAACAACCACTGAAGGTGTTGTCTTTAGATGTGATAACTCGTGCTTAGTCAAACTTCGGTCAAAATTCAAACTAGAGGAGCTAAAACAAACAATCGAAAAAAAAATTCTCTTCAGGTCATCCAAAGAAGGTGGTTAGACTTATATACTGTTACCCTACAACTCTTGCAGCTGGACATAAATTCTACGAGGAGTTGCATCTATGTTCCGATGATGTGGATATGATGTTAGGTGTGTTCAAGGAATGTAAACACCTAGGTCTCTCCACACCTGAAGTGTATGCAGATTTGATGGATGCTCCTTCTTATGAAACCCAAACACAAAATCGATTTTCAGAAAACAACATTTCTTACGAAACCCAAACACCAGCTTCATACCCTCAATTCATTCCATCATCTTTCCAAACCCACTTACCTTATGATCAAGAAACGCCATATGTAAACACTCATTCCATTCCATCATCTTTAGTAAACCCCATGGACCTAAACATAAGTAACCCTCTAGACACCCAAACTGATACCCCACCTATTAGTATTATTGCAGGTGTTCATAATGAAGAGGTTGGGGAATTTAGTAAGGATGAAGATGATATTCTTGAGCGTCATGACGAGGAGGAACCTATTGTAGGAAACCCACATACGACCGTCTCTTTCCATGACCCTCCACCACACTTTCGCAACATCACACATGACAACATCCAACATCATGATGATGAGTTTGGCCATTCTATGGATAGGAACCGGGAGTGTACCATTGAAGACCCTATCAACCTCCGGAAGAAAATGAGATTCCCAACTAAAGAAATGGCACAACATTTTATCCAAACATACCACCTAAACCAGTGTCTAGACTTCAAAGTCGATTATTCGAATACAGAAAGATTGATGGTTAGTTGTGTGCACGTAAGCTGTCCATGGAAGTGTACAGTGAGGCTCGGCAAAATATCTCAAGTATGGGAGATTACACAATTACAAGGGCCACACACATGCATATCAGGGACTCTTTCACAAGATCACCGTCAACTCACCGCGAATTTGATGTGTGACAGTATCATTCAACTCGTAAGATCTGATCCGACAATCTCAGTCTCAGTTTTGATTGCACACATAAGGGAAAAGTACACGTACACAGGTACTTACAGGAAGGCGTGGATTGCAAAACAGAAGGCCATCGAGAGGATTTACGATAATTGGGAAGGGTCATACAACCAAGTAACAAAGTGGCTCCTAGCTTTAAGTTACTACATTCCAGATACTAAGATCGACTTTGAATGGTTACCTTTTACTGAGGCTGGCCAACAAGTTGCTGGTAAGGGTGTCTTTCACCGCATCTTTTGGAGTTTTGGGCCGTGCATCAAGGGATTTCATTATTGCAAGCCTGTTGTGTCTGTTGATGGAACATGGTTGTACGGTAGGTACAAAGGAACCCTACTAATGGCAATCGCTCAAGATGGAAGAAGCAACTGCTTCCCAATAGCATATGCCGTTGTCGAGGGTGAGACAACTGATGCATGGTATTTCTTCCTATCTCGTTTAAGAGAGTGGGTCACACCCCAAGATGGTCTCTGTTTGATATCAGATAGACACGAGTCTATCAAAAGTGCGATTAGAAGTCTAAACAGCAATTGGAAGCATGTGTTCTGTATTCGACACATAGCTCAAAACTTCATGAGACATTTCAAAAATGAGGGGCATAACCGAAACAATTGCCCTAACCGGAATGTAGATCAATGGGATAATTAAGTATTATATCCATACTGAGTTGTTGTAATGTTGTAATCTGGTCTTCAATCAATGTAAACAGTTTTTTAATCAATGAAAATAAATGTGTTTATTTTTTCTATATATATTTATGTTACAAATTTTAAAAATAAATAGCAATTCTTCAATTATTTTACAATTTACATAAATTAGTATTGTTATTAAAATAGAATATGCTGAAGAAAAAAAGAACATGTTGTTAGGTATGGAATGGAAATTTGAGACTAATTAATTAAAAAAAAAAGTTAAAGTGTGCATTGTGCAGAGTGCATAGTGCAGAGTGCACTATTACAGTGTGCATTGTGCAGAGTGCACTGTTAAAGTGTGGATTGTGCAGAGTGCATAGGTCTCAATTTCTTTAAGGGCCTGGATTTTGCCGACACTATTTAACGGCCTAGATTTTGCCGACACTATTTAACGACCTAGATTTTGCCGACACTCTTTAACGGCCTAGATTTTATCGACACTCTTTAACGGCCTAGATTTTGCCGACACTAAACCCTAAAATCAATGGTTAAGATCATCCAAAATCAACGGCTTACATACAATCACCCCCTATTATAAATACATTCTCACATTACACTCAAATTCTCACCAACAGTTTACGAATATTTCTGATTAATCTTCTCTTCTCTGGTTCTTCCCAAACCGCTGAAATGGAATGACAGTTGTGCCCAACCCAGTACTCAAATGACAAATTCCTAACAGCACTTCATCACAGTGGAACCGTAACCACCGATGAACATGGTGTTGTCTTTCGTTGTCCTAATCATATCTTCTGTAGGATGAATAAGGACATCACATTCGCCCAACTCAAGGAGAAGGCTGAGAGGAAGATACGGCCAGAGGGAGGGTGGCGTAAAGACGTGGAGCGTATCCGTTACAGAAAGTACAATTGTGGAGATGACGGGACTTTCCGTTATTTTGTCATGGAGATCCAAAGCGACGACGACATTCGCGCAATGATGGAAGCTCATGCTAACATTCCAATGGGACGTAGTGTCTTGGAGCTGTATGTGGACACAATACGCACTCCGGAAGAAATCATTCATCTTCTGAGACCACCCCCACCACAACAAGTCATACCGGAAAGAGTCATCAACCACTGCTGTACACTTCACTGTCAGGCCACTGTTATGTACAGGGAAGAAGATGGTGTGTATTTTAGTGGTCCAAACACTATTTATTCCAGGCTTAAGAACAACATCACCTTCGCCGAACTGAATGAAAAACTAACGGAAAAGGCGCAGCTGGAGGGTGAGGAGCAAACGATCACTCGTATCGTTTATCGCTGCCCCCGGATCGGCGAAGGTAATTGTATTCGATGGTGCATAATGACTATCAAGACTGATAAACACGTTCGACAGATGTTTGAGCAGCATGAGATGTTTCAACCTCATACTCGGAGTCCTATCGAGTTGTGCGTCCAAACCACTATTTCCACCGATGAGATCATCCGTCGGGTTATCCCTCCAGGGGTCCAATGGCCACTACCAGAAAATGTTTGGTGGAAGTAGTTTCGATCATGTTTTCCTCTCGTTTCGTTTTTTATTTTCTATTCTTGTATTTCTGAAAATTTTGTTGTTTATTTCAGTCTTTTTTCTATATTATTTTATGTTCCAATTTTTATTCTATTAATTTTTTTCGTAAATATTAACGTAATTAAATTAAAAATAGGTACAATCATTTGTATAAATTTATTTTTAATTTATTTAGGTATTTATATATTAATTTAGGTATTAATTTATTTAGGTATTTATATATAAATTAATTTTTAAATTATTTAGGTAATTAGTATATAATTGGTATTATTATTAATATTTAATTGTTTAAAAAAAATCACGTTGAGAAGTCGGTTTGGGGGGTGACGACTTCTCAACTGAAAAAATCAAATTTTTCTTAAAATCACGTTGAGAAGTCGGTTTGGGGGGTGACGACTTCTCAACTGAAAAAATCAAATTTTTTTAAAAATCACGTTGAGAAGTCGGTTTGGGGGGTGACGACTTCTCAACTGAAAAAATCAAATTTTTTTATAAACAACGTTGAGAAGTCGGTTTGGGGGTGACGACTTCTCAACTAAAAAAAATGTGTGCTAGATTGGTAAATAATAAAAAAAGTGTGTTATTTTGGGATTTTTTTTATTTTTTTGGTCTGGGACCGTTTTTTTGCCCAAACTCTAATGTAAAAAAAAAAGGTAGAATAAACTATCAGATTTTGCTTTAATCTAGTAAGCGTGAAGTTAAAAACCAATAAGATAACGTAAGATATGTTTTTATGAAGACAATAATTTAAAACATGAAAAAGAGTTGAATAGAGAGAGTGTGTGGCCATTCTAATACCATATAGTAACCCCACCATTTGGCTAATGAAGTATTTAAGCAACTAACCAACAACATTATTTTGAAATAACCTTTTGAAGGCTTATTGTGACACTTGGGGATGACGGGAAGAGAGGGATCTTTGATGCATGAACTCGTACATTAACCGACTTCACATTAGAATGAGAGGAATCATGAGGTTATACAAGCATAGGACTATGCAAATGAAACATGGATTAATTGAAAGAATTGATTGGCATTACCCATAACAATAAGATGCAAAAAATTTTCAAAGTCCAAAATATGAGAATTTCATAAATAAGTTAGCTTGACTTAGAGCACAAGTTGGATGGATGACCTTCTTAGAAGTTTCTCGAAAAGCTTGAGCAATGACTCTTATAAAAGTTACTCTTGGAGTAACTTGATCCCCACTATATATATCACTTTTGGGCACAATTAGCATAGATATAGATACTAAGACATAATATCATAATGTAAAAATATTGATTCAACAATAGAAGCACAAAAGCAGTTACATATGATTCTCTTTTTCTAACTCCCTATAACTCTCTTTTCTTAGCCTACCTTTTTCTTTCTTTCTCTCCTTAGACACTACAGCACTATCTCCCTTAATCTTCCTCAAACTACTTTCTCCCTTTTTTCATTTACTCAATAAGAGGGAGGCCTAACAAACTTAGATGATTAGGAACTAGACATAGACTCAGAAGATGAACCTAGAGAACGTATCCAATTTTTGTAAGTTTTTCAGTTTGGCATCTTGTAGAGTTTGCCTATTGAAAATTTCATTCTAATTAAAGATGATTTGGTGAAGGAAAATTTTGGTCTTTTTCACTTGTTTTTCAAGTTTGGAGATCCTAGAGTGATTGGATGGATTGACAGGTTTTGTGGCTAATTGCTTGGTCTTGGCATGTCTTGGTGGTGACGATCCAAACAGTTTGAAGTATTTGGAGTCTTCATAAGCTATGTTTGGTAGATCAGGAGAGGATTTGAAGAGGTAGTTGATGAATTTTAATCTTTTTGGGCAGAGAGGAGGGGAACTGGGTTCCATTGAAGATGTTCTTCCTCTTCCTCAGATGACCTTGTGTCTTTTGTGCTGCTCAGATACTTTTTGCTTTCTTCATAGACTTTTCTTTTTCCTTTGTAGTCTTTGCTCATTTTGACATGTCTAGGGTTTCTAGCTTTGGGGGATATATGCAGGAGGTTTTGTTTTGAAGACTTCATAGATCTTTTGGGTTAGGTTCTTTGCTTAGAAGCTGCTCCTAAGAACATATGTTCTATTGTTCTTCCCTGGGTTGATTCTTTTTCTAAATTATGGTGGGAGAATCCTTTTGTATGTTAAAACTCGTTGTAATTGGTTTTATGCATTGCTCTTTCTAGGGTACTTTTTTTTCCTCCTTGGGTCTTTTTCCATGGGATTTTGGCTCAGGGGGTTTAATGAGGCCCATTGTATTTGTGAAGGTTGGAGTACCCCTTGTACTCCCATTAATATAAAATTTTCTTATTAAAAAAATGGTCCATGTCTACACTAATGATCACTCCCCTCTTTCGTCAGCCTCAAGCATAACACGCCCACCAACTTCTGCCTCGTCTGTCCTCAAACCACACCGTACTGGGAGATGTTCGACTTTGATACCATTTGTAACATCTTGGACTGCTTTCGGAATTGCTGACTTTCTCCACAAACCAACATAGATTTTTTTTATGTGTTTTGTTGTTGCTGACACGCTTTCCACAAAACATCCCAGAAGGTCACCCACACGTGTGTTTCCCCATGTAAGTTTTCATCCTATATGTGTGTGTGTCAGACACTCTACTGACAAGGGAACTAAAGCCACATTCTCCTTCACTCTTGCATACAACGCTAGCCCTAATTTTGCATTTTTTCACAAGCTTTATCTCCCATCTATTACTGAATGTTCCAAAATAGTCTCCTTACACTCAATAGTTAACTTAAACTCCATACCTACCTTGAATTTAAATTTCTTGTCTAACCTAGCCTTCTTAATCATAGGTACCTAATCTTCTTACCAACACTACATTCTGAGTCAATGTCACTGCTAACCAACTCTTCTCAGGGGTATTCTTCTTCTAAATCATGGTGGGATGCTTCGTAATCACCATCAAATGAGTCATCATCACTTAACTCACACGGAGCAGCATTGTGATGCCAACCTTTTTCCTCCTTTTATCTCATTGACAGCAATAAGTGTACTCTCTTGTGTCCCACCTCCACCATCACCTGTATCTCCACAAAACCATCATCCATCCCCAAGACCCTTTCCTCCCCACTGTCACTAAAGTGGACATTTTACACATCATTTTAATATTCAAGATACTCCTCAAAGTCTCTCTCCTCACATTGATCACCTTCAACAACCTCCTAAATGAAACACTCAACATATAAGTGAATATCACTATTGCTATTTCCGGTAGTACCACCCTTATCTATCCTAAACCCCTTATTACCACCCACATAAGCTGGCCATCAAACATCCACTGCAACACAAATTCTTGTTTGTAACCTATGTTTTTAAAAAACCTAAAAGCCTAAAAAAAGCTCCATATGCCAACAACATTTATTGTGACCAAGTGCACATCCCCACTATTGTAGTGCCCCGACTCAAAATGACCCCATGGTAAATAAATATTTCCAAACTCATCGATGGAAAAGCAAAACAATGTAAACTTTACGTGGGTCCCCATAAAACACCATTTTTTATTCTAACTAGTCCCCCAATTAATCAAACCCTAGTGTTGTATGTATTTTAAACAGAAAAAGCATAAAAATGGTCCCTATTACACACTGACCAACACAATGGTCCCCAATCTAAGAGCAAAGTATGACATTTCATAACTATAAACTATAGATAGACAGAATATGAAAAGCTTTCATAACAAACGCTTTAAAAAACAACAAACATACGAACTCCAACACAGAGAAATACACAGAACCCTTAAATAGAGAGGTACACAAAACCCTTACATAGAGAGAAACATACAAAATCATACAATTGGTCCTTTTTCATGAACCCAAAGAGTTGGTATCATTCTTCATTCATCCTTCACGTTTTATTCCTCTTCTTCAATCGTCACCCTTTCTTAAATTGGAAACCCTAACTTCTCTGAGTTTCTCTAGTTTCTTTTTTCAGATTATTGCCCTAACTCGTATCCTTTTTTCCATATCCATTCAACATGTCTTCCACGTAGGTGTTTTAAAATTAAAGGAGAATCATTATTATAATTACCTGACAATCTGTTAGTCACATCAACAAATGTCTAACGTAGGGATTAATAGAAGGACCATAATGTAAAAGTTTGTATTTGCAGGATTTTTTTAAAAAAACTTGCAGGAACTAAGATCAAATGTTCCGATATTTGCAAGGACTAAAATCGAATGTCTCTATATTTATTGAGACCAAAAATATATTTACTCCCAAATTTAATTATTACCAATTTGACTGCAGTTCAACCATAGCTGAAGCATAGAACCTTGACCTAGTGTCAATACCGATTAAATGAGTCTGATTTTTAAAACATTTACTATGGTGTGTTTGGATGGAGTATTTTTTGGGGGTAATGTGAATTTTGAGAGGAATTGAAATATTTTAGTAAATATTTCACTTCCCCTAAAAAATTACATTACCCCCAAAAGGTAATTATTTTTTGGCATTGTCATGATTTTAGAGATTTTTAACAAAATAAGAAATTGTTTTGTGTTTGTGTAAGATACTGAAAGTCACTTATTTTAAAAAGGCTTAAATATGTTTGAGGCCCCTGCAAATATAGGGTGTTTTGGTTTAAGCCCGTGCAAAAATTTTATTTTAGTAAAAAGCCTTTGATATAAACCCTTCTGTTAGTTCTCTGTTACAAAAACTGTCTATGTGGCAAACAAAGTGGTGAGTTGTAATTTATTTTTATTTTATAACCTCAGATGCCACATAGATAGTTCATTTTTGTTTATTTTAAAAACTGATGTTGGATTAACACATCTATGTTGTCTTCAACCTCAATCATCACTCCTCTCAAATATTCACCTCCTCTATAAAAAAATTGGACCTTTAAAGCAAAAAACAAAAAAACCCAGAAATCTTCCTCTCATACATCAGCATAAATATTTTTCTCATCCCTAATTTAATTTCAAAACTCATTTTGTGTCCTCCCTAATCTGGGGCTCTTATTTTGGCATTGTTTGCAGGGACTTTGTTTTGGAAATTGGGTTCTGGAATTGCAATGAAGCAGATGGGGTGGGGTTAGGGTTTGTTGCAATCCCCAGATTCAGATCTACTTCTTCATCGCATTCTACTTCGTCTCACACTCTTCTCTGTAACCATAATAATCAAGACGTTAACTATGTTTTCTGGAAAATAATCAAGAAGAACAAGCATATGAGAAAGTGAGATGAAAGAGATACAAGAACGTGGGATGAAGGAGGATGGGACTAAAATGTGAAATTGTAATGGAGGTTGAAGGTTGGAGAAGATCGAGAGAGATGGAGAATAAAAATTAATTAAAATTAAAAATAATGACTTGGCATTACAAGTCGGTATTAAAAATAAATTAGAAAAAATAAATAAATGACAACTCAGACTTATGTTAGTCAATTCAGGGTTTTTGTAACGTTAAATTAACAGAATGGCTTATATCAAAAAGTGTATTTTGTAAGGGTTTTTTATTAAAAAAAATTTTCCGGGGGACCTAAAACATATTTAAGCCTTTTAAAAATCATTCTTAAAAAATGATTTTTATGAGAAACTACTTAAAATAGTTTATCCTACGAAGTAGTTTTTAGGTTATTTTCAGTTTTTCACTTTTTTAGGAATCTGCAACAAATAGACAACATATCATTATAAGTGACTATTTTTTAATTTTTCTTTAAAAAGTAATGTTTTTAAAAGGATCCGTAACATACGGGCTCTTAATTTCAGATTAATCTCTAATTACTAGCTAATATATCTCTCATAATATTTATTTTAAAAAATTACTGTTCTAGTCTACTTGTTTGCAGCCAATTCCGGGTAGGAAAAAAAGGACATCCCAGGATGGCTTAAACCCCTCCTGCTGATGCTGTTGGGAATATTGGTTGTGCTGAACAATGCAACTTTTTTCTAAATGAAATTGTCACGAATTCACCCCTACACTAATTTGAAAACAAGTTAAAAAAAAGTGGGAAGTTAATAGTGGGAAGTTTTACCTTTGAAACTTGAAAAATAAAACAGAAAATAAAGAGGAAAAAAAAGGAAGATTATTACTTTTGAGTAGCCAAAAGGGAGGAAAATTCCATACTCCTTTTTCTTACTTTCCTCCATTCACCAACCAATTTAGAGTGTTTTTTGACGCCAACCAATTTAGAGTTGGAAATAGAACATATTAAACAAATTGAATTTATGTTTTACCTCATTCCCCATGGTACTTTAGAAAATGAACTAGAGCAGTAAGTACACAGCTATAGACATCGCTTTCACATCTAAGGATCTAATAATCTAAATACCTAAAGCTTGTTTGAAAGTTAGGTACTCGCAAGCACATATGGTAACAGGAATAAGAGTAAATCTCTTTTTCTAGCAAATGTTTCTGATTGATTTTTTAAAAAAAAAATCAATTATTAATATAATCTAAAATTTACTATTTAATATAATCTTAAACTATTAAAATCAATCAATTTAACCACTAAGAATTGTAAAAAAAACTTTAACCACTATCAAAAACTACAAAATAATTTTTTATTAATGAAATGAATATGACCAAAATAATGGGAGTGGCAACGGGAGTGCCAACAGGCTAATGAGTGCGCCAACGGGGGTGCATATTTTACCTAAAATCTCATTTTCCTTTTTAAACTTTTTCAAACACAACTATTTTAATAAATTTGAAAATATAGTCATTTATCAAGTTTTTCCTTTTTCTTTTATTATATTATGCAACTTTCAACGTATTTATAATTTCATAGCAAATTATAACAAATACAGTATCACCCGTGCGTATGCACGGGTAAAATACTAGTGAGTAATAAAAAAAGCAATAGGAGTAAATGAGATATATACTATTATGTGACAGCTGATAAACCAAGATTTATTAATGAAAGGGCTTGCTCAAACAAGAGATTATCCTTGACTTTAAGGATCATCATAGATAGCATTATAACTCATTTTAACCAAGACGATTGATTCAAAAAATAAAATTGACTCATTAAGTAAGCTGAAATTGTTGTCCACACTCAATGGAGGCAGTCTTAAACAATCCCAAAATAGGTCAGAAACATATGTCAGAAACATAGAAAACAATCCCAAAATTTCATTTTCTCAAACCCACAGGTCCATCGTTGCCTCACCCCTCGTTGAAGTTGTGTGAATAACTTCCCCCCTCTAGAAGATAATGAAAGTGGTGGAGTGGAAATGGGGATTTGATTGTGGAGTTTCCCCAAATGAAGATTTTTTGAATTCAAAGATTTGAGGTTTTTCCAGAAGAATGTGACAAGAACATTGACCCTAATTTAATTTCAAAAATCATTTTGTGTCCTCCAAGTGGGGTTGTTACTGCTGGGGCTCTTATTTTGGCATTGTTTGCAGGGACTTTGTTTTGGAAATTGGGTTCTGGAATTGCAATGAAGCAGATGGGATGGGGTTAGGGTTTGTTGTGTTGGAATTAATAATACAAGCATGAATACACTATTGCGGAAGACAAAAAACATAGGAGCATGCTTCTATATAATCAAGAACAAAACCATGATCTTGACGACCTTAGGATCTACGACATGTTGGTATATCAAGGATTAGATAAATACCTGGATCCTTAGCAAAGAAGTGGAGAACGGATCCTGAGAAGAAAGAGTGAGTGATAAACGAGCAACAGCTACTCGTCGGCTTTATGGTTCTTCCTCAACCGGGACTCCTAATGCCTTAGACTCTCTTCAGATGGGGAGAGGAGAGTAAACGTGTGTGTTGCGGTTAGTCCGGTATATTGGGGACCATAGCCTACTTATAGTGTGACAGTCTATTAGGGTTCCCATTATCCCTCTAATGGGCTATCACTGACATCCACTCATATTTGGCCCATATCAATAATAATTAATTATTAATTATGTAATTAGAAATCCAATATAGCCTTTTACTTATTTTGATCACATATCAATCAAGGCTCCTAATTGATAAATAGCTAATATAATTAATAAAGAATATATGCCCATTATTTATGATATTGGAATAAAATATTCCAACAATCTCCCACTTGGGCAATATATTACACTAATTATATCATAATTCTTTAGGCCGGCATCCGAATGCTATTTATTTTTAGATTTCCCTATACAATCTGGTCCACCTCATATATCAACAATGAGACCAACGCGGCGGTCGTCACTAACGTCTTTTGTGACTGTACCCCGATGA
The DNA here is from genome assembly GCA_963573325.1 of Astragalus glycyphyllos. Taxonomy (NCBI): domain Eukaryota; kingdom Viridiplantae; phylum Streptophyta; class Magnoliopsida; order Fabales; family Fabaceae; genus Astragalus; species Astragalus glycyphyllos. The sequence continues at coordinate 24,584,604 of OY754308.1, forward strand.
CCATTATATTAACATACTCGATGACATAGATCGATATGGATGAGTGGCGTGGAAATTTCATGCAATGTGATCTCATGTCATGCCTATTTCCAACTGGTCCAACGTCTTTAGTGAGATCAAACTGAAGTTGCTGAAAATGCAAAATTTGTTTTGCATATAATATGATACAAACATATTTAATAATAACTCAACTTAATTTCTGCAGAAAGCCAAAATAACATAAAGTCTGTATCAATACCAAAATTCTAGAACACAAGGGAAAACAAGAAAAGACTCCCACTAATCTAAGGCAATCTCAAAACCAACACCCATATGAACAATGTGCTCATGGTAAACTTTAGGTGTCAAGCCTTTGGTTAGTGGGTCCGCTAGCATAAAGTTGGTCCCTATATATTCTATCAAAATTTGTTTCTCTTGAACTCTTTCCTTCACAACAAGATACTTGATGTCGATGAATTTCGACTTTGTGGAACTCATGTTGTTGTTAGAGTATAGGACGGCTGCACTATTGTCACAATAAATCTTCAATGGCCTCTTAATGCTTCCAATGATGCTTAGGCCTGAGACAAAATTTCGCAGCCACAAAGCATGATTTGATGCCTCAAAACAGGCCACAAACTCTGCTGCCATGGTTGAAGGAGCCACTAAAGTCTGCTTGGCAGACTTCCAGGAAATAGCCCCTCCAGCCAAAAGAAAAATGTAACCAGATGTGGAACGTCTGCTATCCGAGCATCCCACAAAATCAGAGTCAGAATACCCAATGACCTCTAAGTTATCTGACTTCCGATAGGTAAGCATGTAGTTTCTTGTTCTCTTCAAGTAGCGCATCACGCGCTTCACCGCTGTCCAATGTTACATACTAGGATTACTCAAATATCTACCAAGAACTCCCACTATAAATGCTATGTCAGGATGAGTACAAACTTGAGCGTACATAAGACTTCCCACAACCGAAGCATAAGGAACCTTTTGCATCTCTACCTTTTCAAGATCTATAGCGGGGCACTGATTGAGACTGAACTTGTCTCCTTTAGCCACGGGTGTATCTCCCGGTTTACTATCTTTCATGAAGAATCTATCCAAAACTGTATCGATATAGCTCCTTTGTGACAATCCCAAGATACCCCGAGAGCGATCTCTAAGTATTTGGATACCCAAGACAAAGGAGGCGTCCCCAAGATCTTTCATCTCGAAATTCTTCATGAGAAATCTCTTAGTTTCGTGCAATAAGCCTATATCATTACTTGCTAATAGGATATCATCGACATATAACACCAAAAAGATAAATTTACTCCCACTGAACTTTTGGTATACACAATCATCAACCGCATTAGTCTGAAAACCATAAGAGGTAATAACTTGATGAACTTTGTAATACCACTGACGGGAAGCCTGTTTAAGGCCATAAATGGATTTCTTTAGTTTGCATACCATAGACTTTGGATCACCTGAAACAAAGTTTTCTGGTTGCACCATATAAATTGTTTCGTCAATGTTTCCATTTAGAAACGCAGTCTTCACATCCATCTGATGCAGCTCTAAGTCAAAATGAGCCACTAGTGCCATAATAATCCTGAGAGAGTCTTTCGAAGAAACTGGAGAGAAAGTCTCTTTGTAATTAATGCCTTCCTTTTGAGTGAAGCCTTTGGCGACAAGACGAGCCTTATATCTTTCAATGTTACCCTTGGAATCCCTCTTGGTTTTAAATATCCATTTGCAACCAATGGGTTTCTTACCTTCAGGTAACTTGACAAGATCCCAAACGCCATTGTCAGCCATTGACTTCATCTCATCCTTCATGGCATCAATCCACTTAAGAGAGTTAGAACTATTCATGGCCTGACTTGTTGACTGGATCTTCCTCAGTCAAGCCAATACCTTCCTCATGTTCTTGGAGAAATACAACATAATCATCCGAAATTGCACTTCTCCTCTCTCTAGCGGATCTTCTTACTGGCACCTCTGAGGTTGTTGAGTTTGAACTTCTGGTGGTGCTTGAGGAGGAAACTCGGTGTTGACTTCTTCTTGAGCAATGCTAGGAATAACATTCTCATTCATTTCTGGATCTGTTGCTTGAACAATGACAGGTACTAAGACTTGACCACTGTCAGCAACAGATTCTTCATCAAAAGCAACACTCCTTATGTTTCCTTCCCCTCCAAACTCAACATCCTCAAGAAATCTTGCATTTCCCGTTTCAAAAAATGTTCTTGTAGTGGGGTTGTAAAACTTATACCCACGAGAGTGTTCTGCGTACCCAACAAAATAACAACTAACTGTCTTAGGGTCCAACTTACCTTCATGCGGCCTGTAAGGCTTGGCTTCAGCTGGACACCCCCAAATGTGTATGTGCCTAATGCTGGGCTTTTTTTTTTTCTTCTTGTGTTGAGAATTTGAAGCCAAATGAGCAATTTCAGTCCTTCCCCTCCGCAGTCTCTCTTCCTCTTGCACATAGTGAGACATAAGCTCATTGAGGGAACATTTGTCCTTCTGAGTGTTATATGTCACCACAAATTGTCCAAATTGTGCAGGAAGAGAGATTAAAACCAAATGCACAATCACATCATCAGGGATGTGCATCTTTAGTGCCTTGAGTTTTGATGCAAGGTTGGACATCTCCATAATGTACTCCCTTACGTTCCCTTTACCATTATACTTTATAGAGGTAAGTTTGGCCAAATGGCTACTTATCTCAGCCTTATCACTTTTTTCAAATGATTTCTCTATTGATTCCAGGAACTTCTTAGCATTCTCATTCTCAGTAATTGAGCCCCGGAAAACTTCCGGAATTGATTTCTTGATGATCATGAGGCACATTCGGTTGGACCGTTCCCATTTCTTAATTTTGAGCTCATAAGAGTTCTCCGGAGTGGGAATGGGTCGTTCCTCCCTCAGTGCTTGGTCTAAGTCCATACATCCGAGAACGATTTCAACGGATTCCTTCCAAGACTTGAAATTCATCCCATTCAGCATAGGGATTTGGTTAATTTGAGTAACAAAATTTGGAGAGCTAGCAATAGCAACTAAAAAAGAACATACAATCAACATTAGTAGCACATCAAATTATAAATAATTATTAGATGTGCAAAAATAACTTTAATTGTGAATTAAAATACCCAAACAAGATATTAAGCGCACCATTAGTCCCCAATCTTTGAATTGCAAAGACTAACTGCAAGCAGTACTCTCAACGCAATGATCAAATATTGGTAATAAGTCCTGTCAAACAATGGTTGCCTTTGGGCACCCCAATTGCTCACATGGATAAATAACTTTATAATCACCACACATTTACCATCACATGCATGTTATTATTCGGCCAAGTTGCGCCTTCCTTTGGGCCGACAACAACTCGCATGAATAATTTCACGCTACATCTTTTGTAAATTTAATCAAATTGACCTACGTAACAGAGGTTACTTTGGCAACGTGTTGTTTCAATCAACTCAATTAAAATATACTAGACAATTTTATTAATAATAATATGGGAAAGGGTCTTAATTCACATGTTTCCTACACACAAGTGTAAGAAAAAAAAAACTGAACGTACGGTTATGGCCTCCTAAACGCAAAAGAATGAAATTACAAAAAAAAAATTACAATTCTTCGGCACAAAATTAGCTTCTCTGAGCCGTGTCCTCATATGGTGTTGTCCTCTTTTGTCTTTCTCGATCAATTACAATATTAGAAATAAAATAAAATAAACAAAGGGAAAGTCACGGTGCGCAGACCGTATTTAAGTTAAAATCACGACACGTAGGTCGGCCCGAAATAATTAAACGCATAAACAACACCGAAATACTAAGGCCATAACCATACACCACAATACAAATTATTCAATGATAAGATTACTAAAATATTATTGAAAAAAAAAATATTTACATGTAAATATTATAACGTAAATGGACAAATATTTACGTTTACAATCAAGTAAAATATCGTGATTCAAGAGCGAGATAGAATCTCTATTACCATATATAAAAGATATGATCATGATATTATAATTTATGGTCATTAAAAAAAAACGATATCCGAATCCATAATAACCATCATGTATAACAATAAATATTATATATATACATGTAATCAGTAAAACAAGAAAGAATCAATTGAAACCAAATATCACATTATATAGATTATGAACTTCAACGCTATTGATCCTTGCAATATATTTTCTCAGTAACCTTAAAAAAAATTGAACAATCATTCTATGTAATGTTCACATGACACAAGTATATATATAAAAGAAAATATCTTTTCACCTATTCACAACACATGATACTGAAGTTGGAAAAATTTGTGAAGCAAAAAAAATATTAATTCACAAACACGATATTGATATTGGAAAATTTGTGAAACCAAAAAGAAACACACCAAAAGAAAAATACATGATAAAGGTTCTCATCACCAAAATAAATCCCAATAAATCAACATAGAAGAAAGCTCTGATACCACTTGTTGGAATTAATAATACAAGCATGAATACACTATTGCGGAAGACAAAAAACATAGGAGCATGCTTCTATATAATCAAGAACAAAACCATGATCTTGACGACCTTAGGATCTACGACATGTTGATATATCAAAGATTAGATAAATACCTGGATCCTTAGCAAAGAAGTGGAGAACGGATCCTGAGAAGAAAGAGTGAGTGATAAACGAGCAACAGCTACTCGTCGGCTTTATGGTTCTTCCTCAACCGGGACTCCTAATGCCTTAGACTCTCTTCAGATGGGGAGAGGAGAGTAAACGTGTGTGTTGCGGTTAGTCCGGTATATTGGGGACCATAGCCTACTTATAGTGTGACAGTCTATTAGGGTTCCCATTATCCCTCTAATGGGCTATCACTGACATCCACTCATATTGGGCCCATATCAATAATAATTAATTATTAATTATGTAATTAGAAATCCAATATAGCCTTTTACTTATTTTGATCACATATCAATCAAGTCTCCTAATTGATAAATAGCTAATATAATTAATAAAGAATATATGCCCATTATTTATGATATTGGAATAAAATATTCCAACATGTTGCAATCCCCAGATTCAGATCTACTTCTTCATCGCATTCTACTTCGTCTCACACTCTTCTCAGTAACCATAATAATCAAGACGTTAACTATGTTTTCTGGAAAATAATCAAGAAGAACAAGCATATGAGAAAGTGAGATGAAAGAGATACAAGAACGTGGGATGAAGGAGGATGGGACTAAAATGTGAAATTGTAATGGAGGTTGAAGGTTGGAGAAGCTCGAGAGAGATGGAGAATAAAAATTAATTAAAATTAAAAATAATGACTTGGCATTACAAGTCGGTATTAAAAATAAATTAGAAAAAATAAATAAATGACAACTCAGACTTATGTTAGTCAACTCAGGGTTTTTGTAACGTTGGGTTAACAAAAGGGCTTATATCAAAAAGTGTATTTTGCAAGGGTTTTTTATTAAAAAAAAAATTCAAGGGGCTTAAACCAAAATACGCTATATTTGCAGGGACCTAAAACATATTTAAGCCTTTTAAAAATCATTCTTAAAAAATGATTTTTATGAGAAACTACTTAAAATAGTTTATCCTACGAAGTAGTTTTTAGGTTATTTTCAGTTTTTCACTTTTTTAGGAATCTGCAACAAACAGACAACATATCATTATAAGTGACTATTTTTTAATTTTTTTTTTAAAAGTAATTTTTTTAAAAGGATCTGTAACATACGGGCTCTTAATTTCAGATTAATCTCTAATTACTAGCTAATATATCTCTCATAATATTTATTTTAAAAAATTACTGGTCTATTCTACTTGTTTGCAGCCAATTCCGGGTAGGAAAAAAAGGACATCCCAGGATGGCTTAAACCCCTCCTGCTGATGCTGTTGGGAATATTGGTTGTGCTGAACAATGCAACTTTTTTCTAAATGAAATTGTCACGAATTCACCCCTACACTAATTTGAAAACAAGTTAAAAAAAAGTGGGAAGTTAATAGTGGGAAGTTTTACCTTTGAAACTTGAAAAATAAAACAGAAAATAAAGAGGAAAAAAAAGGAAGATTATTACTTTTGAGTAGCCAAAAGGGAGGAAAATTCCATACTCCTTTTTCTTACTTTCCTCCATTCACCAACCAATTTAGAGTGTTTTTTGACGCCAACCAATTTAGAGTTGGAAATAGAACATATTAAACAAATTGAATTTATGTTTTACCTCATTCCCCATGGTACTTTAGAAAATGAACTAGAGCAGTAAGTACACAGCTATAGACATCGCTTTCACATCTAAGGATCTAATAATCTAAATACCTAAAGCTTGTTTGAAAGTTAGGTACTCGCAAGCACATATGGTAACAGGAATAAGAGTAAATCTCTTTTTCTAGCAAATGTTTCTGATTGATTTTTTAAAAAAAAAATAAATTATTAATATAATCTAAAATTTACTATTTAATATAATCTTAAACTATTAAAATCAATCAATTTAACCACTAAGAATTGTAAAAAAAACTTTAACCACTATCAAAAACTACAAAATAATTTTTTATTAATGAAATGAATATGACCAAAATAATGGGAGTGGCAACGGGAGTGCCAACAGGCTAATGAGTGCGCCAACGGGGGTGCATATTTTACCTAAAATCTCATTTTCCTTTTTAAACTTTTTCAAACACAACTATTTTAATAAATTTGAAAATATAGTCATTTATCAAGTTTTTCCTTTTTCTTTTATTATATTATGCAACTTTCAACGTATTTATAATTTCATAGCAAATTATAACAAATACAGTATCACCCGTGCGTATGCACGGGTAAAATACTAGTGAGTAATAAAAAAAGCAATAGGAGTAAATGAGATATATACTATTATGTGACAGCTGATAAACCAAGATTTATTAATGAAAGGGCTTGCTCAAACAAGAGATTATCCTTGACTTTAAGGATCATCATAGATAGCATTATAACTCATTTTAACCAAGACGATTGATTCAAAAAATAAAATTGACTCATTAAGTAAGCTGAAATTGTTGTCCACACTCAATGGAGGCAGTCTTCCGCATCTTTTATGATTTAACATCTAGAGTGTCTTAATCTGGATTTGGTGCAGTCGGAATGCTAGGCAGTCATGCATTCAGTGCATAGGATCTGAATGAATCCTTGACGCTCACGGGTGGGGCATCTAGAGTAACAAAGGCATTTTTATGTTTTGAGTATAGTTATTAACCAAATGGACTGAGCCAACTTTGTTGGAGTTTTGTTAGTTTTTTGTGTCTAAGAGTTTGCAATAGGGGTTGTGTATGTTTCGAGGGTGCCATATAATATGTGTTTGGGATAGCGGTCTAGTCTTGTTTTATCATGAATATTTAGAAAGCTAGAATTATAGGCTTCTACATTACCGTGGATTTTTTCCGCAATTCTCACAACTTTACCACCACACCAAACATGCTAAATAGTGTTTGCAGACAATATGGAGCTTGGTCTGGTGGAACTCTCCGATGTTATGTTTTAAATGCACTGATTTAATTGAAGATTCATAGGATCAACACTATCTCAATAAAAATCAACTACTCTCCTCTCCTTGGTACACAAAGATGCTTTGGTACCAATAGATCCAACTGGAGCAAATTGTCAAAGGCACCCCCAAAGTGGAACAAACGAACATGAAGGAAGTGGTAAACCACTTCACGAGGACTATTATTATCCAATGTTTTTTGTGACCAAAGTTTCAATCACTCCACCCGCCTGCCAAACAACAGATCATGGTATTGATATGTTGTCATTGTTATGTAAATAAGAGCATGGTTTGTTAGTGCCATGGATACTTGAAAACGAGTGATCTAGATCCAAATTAGGTGCAAGAATAACTGAACTGCATAATATCTCATATGTTTTGTCTGTTTTCTGCAACGATTTCAATTGGAGGCGGTTCACCGAACAAGTTAATCGGTTGGGTTTATACTAGTACTAGTTAAAGAAATAATCATGGATGACTGGTAAAGTTCAAAAGATGGTAGAGACAGTGATCGTCATATATGAAAGTTGACCAATGGAAGAGGAAGATCTAAAATAACTTAACTCACACCACTCTTAGTATTCATTTGTCAAAAAGAAAATCATGAATGCAATGCTTTGCTTCCGCTGATGTCAAATGAAACACACTAAATTGCAGCTTCCCACTGCCATGGATCCAGAGATCAATCATTGCTTTAAATCTGAAGTGTGAGATACGTACATCTTCACAAAAAAATAGGTTTATCTATCTATAAAGATTACATTCTTCCCCTTAACGGGGTATGTAACAATCATCTATTTCGAAGCTTTTCGTTTACAATACAAAAGTGAAGCTCCATTTCTAAATAAATTGACACGCCAACTCCATCACAATGGTGTGTACATCAAGGGAAAATATCTTCGTGCCACTGGGAGTGAGTCTCGAGCAAATCCAATATCGTAAACTGACAATCCATATTTGCTTCTTCAGCGCCAGATAACAAGTCCAATGAAATGCAACCAAGCCTGTCCATCAACTAAATAATCGCCTTGGAAATGCTAGAAGTTGCATTTATTTTTAGTGAGTGCTCAGGGACGTATGTAACACCTGTGAAAACAAGAATGTAAACACATGAGCCTTTTGCATAATGATTGCTACTATATTCAGAGCAAGAAAGCTATTAGGATTAGGAATGAAACAGAATGCAAAAAGAAACTAAAATTAGTAACGTAACATTGTTTGAGTGATATATTAATGTGTGTGTGTGTGTAAGAACATATATACTTTGCACATGTAAATACCTAAAGGTATCGTTGTGGAAAACTTGAAATAAATAACTAGTCACGCCAAAATGCTGATACAAAATGGATTATGAATGACGAGCCAAAGAAATGTCACAGCAAGTGGAAGCCAATACAAGACCCAATCATATAATATGCATGACTAAAAATTGCTGTGTTTAACCTGCAACTTTTTTTGTTTACACCTAAGGGCGACCCTTCAAAATAGTCATGATAATCATAGAGTTAACAGATCTTCAGGCAGCAGTTCATCTACGCCCCAACTTAGGAGGGTGCGGAGAATTGAGTATTATTAGGCATATGATTAATATACAAATTTTTAGAATTTGAGTTGGACCTAACACAACCCTACAAAACCGACTTGTAGAGTGAATGATGCCTCCCACTTATAAACTCATTTTCAAGCCATATCACATTTGATGTGGGACTCTTAACACCCCAATCACGCCCAGAAGTGGACAATTAGAGTGTGACCCGAGTTGCCGGTAGCGGGTGGTGGCCCAAGGGATCTTTAATAGGCTCTGATACCATCTTAGAAATTGGGTTGGTCCAAACTCAGCCCTACAAAATCTAGAGCGAGAAATGTCTCACTTATAAACTCATTTTCAAGCTATATCACATTTGATGTGGGACTCCTAACACCCCTGTCACGCCCAGAAGTGGACAATTAGAGCGTGGCTCGATAGTGGGTGGTGGCCCAAGGGATCTTTAATAGGCTCTGACACCATCTTAGAATTTGTGTTGGTCCTAACTCAGCCCTACAAAATCGGCTTGTAGAGTGAGAAATGTCTCCCACTTATAAACTCATTTTCAAGCTATATCACATCTGATGTAGAACTCTTAATACAGGGTAAGTGTCCTCTACAATATACTGTTCTACACTGTATTACTGGCCTAATGCACTTAGTATAAACATCAAATACAGAGACCTACACCACACTGGGTGCAGTTTCGCAGACACCTATTTTCCTTGCAAGATAAAAAAAGGCATATTGTAGTGATCCATACCTTTTTCTTTGACATCTATTTGCAAAGAGTCAAGTGTGATTATGCCATCAGTCAATGGGAGTAGCTCAAGCTTAATGATCGCTGTGGACTGAGATGGGATACATCTGATGGGGACAAATACATGGATTTAGCTTTACCAGTGCTAGTTTAATCAAAATCACAGAAATAAGAATAAGACCTAAGACATTACCCTAGTGGAACTCTGCTCTGAAGCCACAGATGAGTACAACTCAGGCCAGAACTGGGAATGACATCGTCATTCGTAGAAACTGTCTGAGGTCTGACATCATCACTTTGTTTATCATTTTCTTTTAAAAGAGAATTGAAGTTCCGCCCTTGGGCAGTCCCAATATGCCTTTCACCATTTATCCTTCCCAAAAACTCTCTGAAACCGAGAAAAGGACTCATTGGAGTGGTGGGTGAATTTAGAGAGACCACTGAAGGGGGTGAAGTAAATGAGGCTGGAGCAAGCACTGTCAAAGTTAGATCTTCAGATGTCAAATTTGAAGCTTGAAGAGTCAAAACCTGACAAAATAGAAGTTATGTTAATATAATTGAAATATTAGTATGAAAAATAATCAAAGCAAGGAAAATAGGAGCTCTTTTGCAAGATCCCGACTCGATATAGTCAATAGTAAAACATATATTGACCTGTACAGGAAGTTGGGAATTTCTTTCGTGAGGTCCAGGAGACTCTCCTGACATATCAGATGCAACAGAGATCATAATATCCCTCGAAGCACGTGGACGCCAACTGGTTGGTTGCTTAAAGAATAATTTTGATGCTTTATTAAGCACAAAACCAAGGGAAAAACTAATTAGCACCTTAGTATTCGTAAGTATAACAGAACAAAATCACTGGACTGAAAAGCTTACCGGTATAGTTGCATCGACATGACACCATAACTGCATACTGATCATCAATAGAAGAAATCTTACTTCTGTCAAGACTCTTGGACGAAAAACTCAATTTTGATTCTGAGCTTCCAGATTCCAACTTTGGAAAGTGAGAACTTTCATCTAGAACCTTTAGATTACTCCACATAGAAGTTGAAGGTTTAAGGATAAAAGAATGTTCCTCACCTCTCCTGTAATTAGAAACTTTTAATAAGATGAAGAATATTGGAGCTAATCAGCTAACTACATAAACCAAATTATGAAATTCACCAATAGTATTTACTATTTAGTCTCTTCCTAACAGCTAACTATGAAGTCTAGATACTTAATGGAACATGTGTACAATATGATAGAAATACGTGGATACGTAAAAACTAAAGATGTGATGCGGCCTAGATACATCAACACGAATTTAAAACAAAATATACATATTTTACAAAATGCATAATTGTTGTAACGAGACATTGATATTTCTTAATAATAAATATAATTGCAGAAAAGGATCACAAGTTATTAAAAAAATACTTCTGATCATAACAAAAACACATACATTTGTCCCATCCATATCAAAAATATATCTTTTTCCTTGTAAATATGTCAAATATGTATTTTTTCCTAATAAATGTCTAAGCAGCACAAAATACCATCAGTCCTAATTTAAATACGTCTTGATCCTATTCAGTTGCTTGCAAGTCTAAATAATTCAAGAAGTCAGTCACCACCATCCTTTCTAGTCAAAGTGGTTGTCGCAGATGCTATTCGCCATATAGTGACCGGCCGCTATGGAGAAGCTCCTGCAAAAACCCGAATATGCCCTCAACTTATACTCATTCCCTCTGTTTTTTGAACATAATTTGGTACATACTCCTTTAAGAAAATTTTTGGAGTTGATCCTAATGTGTGGAAGAGGAATCCCAGACGTACTATTGGTCAATAACTAAAAATTTGGAGGATAGTCCATAGATATACAGGAGTATCATATCATACTTGTATTGGTACCACTTACGATGAAATCGTGAAATCGAATATCTATTTTTTGAATCACGAATTAAACCTTTTTTCAAATCATAAAATACATGATCAATAAAAATATGGTATTTTATGTAAAAACAAGTGACATAAACAAAATATATATAAGCTGATATATCATATATGAACTTCAAAATAGTTCAAGATTCAAGTCACAATCAACGAGAGAGCAGCAACAGCAGAACAATAGAACAAAGCAGCAAGTAGAAAGAGAGAGCAAGCGGCAACCAAAGAGAGTAAGGGAGAGCATTTTCTTTGGACAAGACAAGGTGGAGAAAAAAACAGCAAGTGAAGGACGAGACTACAAGCAAGAGCAAGTGTACTTTGATTGTCTCATAAAATACGAGGTTTAGTGAATGGACAAGACAAGGTGGAGAAAAAAACAGCAAGTGAAGGATGAGACTACAAGCAAGAGCAAAGTGTACTTTGATTATCTCATAAAATACGAGGTTTTGTGAATGGAGCACCTTATTCAGTCAGTTGCAGCTTGTTCCATGCTATGACGATATTCGGCCTCTGTACTAGATCTTAAGATTTCTGTAGTTAATGGCGGCGGTAGCAGCCGCATTCACGGCGGAGCGTGGCGTCGCGGTGGTCCGGCGCTACACTAATACACTGTTGCGGAAGGAGCGTTGGTTTCGCGGAGCTTTTGCGTGTCGATTGCCGGTTTCATAGCGGGTCAGTTGCGAAGAAGAAGGGCGAACAGGAATTTTAACGGGAAATTTCCAATTTGCCCTTATTTTAAAACTCGAAAAGACAGAACCCCCAAAAATTTAACCTTTTACATTTTTTTTAAAGGTTTTCAGTCTTTTAACAGTGAGTGAAATTATTTTAATCTAGCTCTTCTTCTTCCCCCCTTCTCAGTCTGTTGCAACGCAAAACAGAGGACGTTCCCTCTTCTCCCTCTTTTCTTCATGGTTCATCTTCCCCATCTTCTTATCCTTGTTAGCGTTCAGCACTCCAGCCATATAAAAAGCATCCCTCTCAAGCCTCAACAACTTGTTAGCGTTCTCTTTTTTCAACAACTTGCTTCCTCTGTTTTTATTATGTCTTTGTTCCCCTGTTTTTAGTATTTTACAGAACCTATTATCTCTTTTTTTCAACATCTTCTTTTCTTTCATTCCTTTTAGCATGGCATCATCTCAATCTCAACGCACCTTCTATGAACAACACATTCCTCTGTTTTAATATTGATGATTACTTATGAATATCTGTTTAATTTTGAGTGTTTCATATTTTTTAGCCTTTACATGTGCATGGTATAAGTTTGCTATATTATTTCCCTAGACTTCGGCGTAGCGGTCATAACCGCTACCCGCTACACCACAATAGCGTTTTGGGGTCGGCCTCTACGCAACGCTATTTGCTATTAAGTATTAACTACATAGCTTGAGATAATTGCTTGCTTCTTGGTGGGCCAAGATGCCAGAGTGTTACGAATGAAAACACAGGCACCAGAGGTTGAGCGTTTGTCATTAGGGTCGGAGCCCCAATCTGCATCACCGAATGGGGTAAGGGACAGAGGTGTTGTAGGAGCTGGTTGACTGAATAGACCACGTGACAGGGTGCCTTTAAGATATTTGAGAATCCTTTTAGCAGCTACCCAATGACTCTCCAAAGGATTAGACATGAACTGGCAGACCTTGTTTGCTGAGAAGGTGATGTCAGGATGAGTAATTGTTGCATATTGAGGAGCACCAACTACTAATCTGTAGTGTGGTCCTGAAACTCGTCAGTTACTTGCCTTGTAAGCTTTCCGCCTGCAAGCATAGGTGAGGAAGCTGACTTTGCTTTAAGCAGATTTGTTTTAATCAAGCGACTCTGGTGGCTCTGATACCATGTTAGAATTTTATGAATTTCTCTAAGCATATATATATATATATATATATATATATATATATAGAGAGAGAGAGAGAGAGAGAGAGAGAGAGAGAGAGAGATGTGCACAGAATGTAAAACTGATATTTTAATTCTTTGATTGAATTGTGCGAAGGTGTTGCCTTATATACAATAGCAAACTTAATGTAATCAGTTTGAGTTAACTAACTGTTGCCAACAGAATTCTGACTAATGGGTAGAGTGAACCTTAGGTTAACAGTACTCACAGCTAACTAAAAGTTAACTATGCTGAGTCAGCTTAACAGCTTGCTGACTCAGCTTAACAAACTAATTTTAGAAGGTATATTCTAATAAATACCAACTGGTATCATTCAAAAACAACCACTCAATTCTTAATTCATACCTACGTTCTTCCTCTTTTATTTATTTTTAAAAAATATACCTTTTTTTTTAGTTTTCCAAAACATTTTGCTCCCAAAACGCTAACTGACCCTCAAAGCCAGATAATTGCTAGTTTACATGGCCTCAATTTCATTACCTGATGTTCCTTAACCATATGATATTAATCGTTTCAAAATTCAAACCACAGTTGATCTTAATGTATTGTGTATATTCCTCTTGCAACCATAAGCCCTGAACCTACATATTCAACCCAAAACCCTGCCATGTTAACAATAGATCGAAGTTGCCTAATCATTCTTAGTTAGCTAACGTTTGGATTGAGGGAGTAGAAGAAGAAGCTACAGAAACGAACAAATTTCATTTAAAGAAGTGGGGAAACGGTTCAAATGAACTAGAAGAATAGGATCCCCACCCTTACTTGGCTAGAAGTTATTTCAAACAAATATTCTAAGTAGGTTACAATAAATTTTAACACTCGTACTTTTCCTTTCCCCTTACTGTCAAAAGCAAGATATACCCCACTTCCAATATTTATAAGGTACTAAAGAAATTTAAGGCCTTTCCGACGTGGATATTTTAGTGTTCTGAACTGTGCGCATTGAGCCCAGTCAGCCCACACATAGGGATGGATTACACGGTATCATGAAACAATTTCCTGCCTGTTTTGCAAGGTTTGGGCTCACTCAATAAAAGCATGTATAGCAGAATAATAACCTAGGGTATGCAGCGTGATATTAGATAAGCAACAATACAAACACCATTAAGTACAAGAATAACAACCTGAGGGTCAGATTTGGTAAGGAATGGTCATTTCCAGCTTCAATACACGCAATTGGTAACGATGATGGTGGTCCACTCTTTGTAGCCTCTTCAAATATAATTGTTATGGCATCTATAAATATGACAATATCTGGAGTATGTGCAGGAGCAACATTCTGGAGAGCAACATATAAAATATTAATAAAAAATAAGCTGGTAACAATTAACAGTCTAAATGACCCCCCACCCCCCACCCCAAAACAAAAGAAGTTAAGGGTGGCTCATTGAATAAGGCTCCCACCAGGTGGAGTCTAGGGAGCCTCTTTCTAAGATTTGAACCAGTGACGTCCGAGTCACAAGGAAGCAACCTTTCTATTGCATGAAGGCTCACCCTTAAAAACTATTGTAATATACTATTCAACAAAAAAAAAGGGCCAAATACTGTGATTCAATCATCATAGTCCAAAGCTGCAAACCTTTATTTGAACACACAAAAGATCCTCTGAATTGCAATCAGCAGCAAATGAATGAATCTCTACAGGTTGTATTATTTCAAGCTTCCTTCTCCACCTTCTTCCAGGTGTATAGATACCTTGTAGTCCACAACAAACAGAAAATCGTTCTCGCTCCAATGAGACGCCTCGAAAAGATAAAAGATCTTCACCCCCATTTTTTTTCCTTAATAACTTCTGAGTTGAGATTTGGTCCCAATCATCAAGGTCAAAACTTGGCTTTGAACTAGCGGCTTTTAAGGGAACAGTCGGTGCACTTGTATTTTGGGGTAATGATGACATGGAATAACTTCTAAAATGGCTGCCAAAAGAGAACATCTGAGAGCCAGTTGATGCTGAAAAATTAGACCTTTGAGAGGTGCTACCAACGCCAGAGTTTGCAGACAAAAGAGGAGATAACGGGCGAGAAGCAGGGGGGAGATTGTTATCTAATGGAAGTATCCATTTCAAAAGTTCTCCGCATGGATCCTGGTTGGTATAAACTGAATTATCCTGGTTTTCAGAAGGCAATATTTTCTCTTGATATTTTTCATATTGGAGAATTTCTATACAAGGGTCTCTAAGAAAATTAACACCAACATTCACCTGTAAAAGAACCTGGATCCTTCCAAACAGGAAAATAGAATCAGATCAGTAATCTGAGTATTAGAGATTATCCAGGCATAATTTGGAGGATTTTGTGTATTGAAGACAAAAATGCCCCAAAATCAAATTTGTACACAAAGCAGTTAAGTTTTGCAGGAATATTTCGCAAAGATCTTATGAGGTATTGAAGAGGCAAGGCAAAAAGGCCCCTAATATATATATTAAAATTTAACAAATGCTCAACTTCAATGAAGAGAAGGAGAAGAGAACTTGTAAGAATTAAGAATCAGTCCCAAATTTAGCCAAAAAAATATTGCACCATGGGATGGTGGAACTTGAAGAATTACAAAAAACTTGAGACCTAGAAAATGCATGACTGTAGTACCAACATTTTAAGGCACGTACCACTATGTCTCCATTGGGTAGGGCACAACACTTCAAAGAATTTCTTGCCACTCCACCAGAAACAGTTGCATCAAAATTTGCTGTATCAATAACTACACTAATAGAAGACTCATTTTTTTCTGTTTCTTTCACTTCAATTGTTGAGATATTTTGGCCATTTGTTTCTGAGGAGTTGGACTTTTCTGAAGAGCCTCTTTTAGACCAAAGTGGCTCATCAGACTCACAAATCCGCACAAAGAAGTGAGAATTCTCAAATTTTTGCAACAAGGATGCAGTTTGTCTTCTGTGAACCTCCATCCTAAGAAGGGATTCACCATCAGAAACATCTGTTGGGTGTTCGGTCTTTGCTTTTTGCAAGTCTTCCTTGCCCTGATCTTGACCACTAGGACTCAGTTTCCCTTCCCCGGGTACTGAATTATTTCTGTTCTCAATGTTCCCATTTTCTTTGTTAGGGCTATGACCTATGCTGTTCCTACTCATCACGGCAGCAACTTTAAATGGAGTGATAAATTCTGTATCCTTCTTACATGCAGACAAGCATGCCACGATATGTACTTGTTCACCTGAATTACATGAATAAATTAAGGGCACTTAACTTTCCATCAAGCTAGCAGACTAAACGAAATCACGCAGTTCAACACCAAGATTCATGCACCAATGAAGGAAAGTAATCTTACCAGGAAAGAGAAAGGAACGATCTAGAGAGCGTAGGGACTGCATGTCTGACACATGATTCCAGTCTTCAGGAAGCTCTTCTATAAAAAAATTTAATTTTTTTTTTTGAGAAACCAGATATATCACATTTAGTAGGCAGAACAATCTCACTCACTGCATCACATATAAAAAGAAAGACAAAAAATAGACTATTCTCTCAATTCTAAACCAAATGCTTTGAGGGCATAACTTTTTTCATATTCAAAACTCAATTGCCACTTAAGTAGCATTTGGCACATTGACAGAAATGAATCAAATCAAACAGTTCTACTCAGTCCTCCTTGGTTCCACCCTCATTGGAATCAAAATGTACCACTTTTTAATCTCATGGTCCGATCATGAACTATTTCTAAAAGACAAATATAGAACAGACCTTATAACCCCAATGCGACATGTTACCTGGGTACTTTTTGGTGGAAAAACAGTACCGAACAGTAACAACCATCCTGTACTCTTTGGTTCCACCTTCCTATCATTCTTTTTCACCTCATTTCATACTGTGTTCTATTTTCAGAATGTAGCCCAAAAATTCTTAGAATTTAATCGATATGCACTGTCAGCGCACCGGTTTTTTACACCATTAACTTAATTAGAAATTGACACATGATAAAGAATGTTGACTTCTATCCTAACTACCTTAAAAGTCATACATACCATACCATGATTCTTGACTGGTTGATACTTCAAAAAAGTTTTACAACGACGGTGCATACATATTAAATTAAATTCAAATACATATTAAAATTTAATTAGTAAGTGCTATCGGTGTAAAACTAATATTATACAACACGCTTATATATATATATATATTAATGAATATGAAAGGAGTTCAACTGATGAGGAAGAAAATTAGGCAAAAGGTGAATCAAGAATGGGGAAACTGTATAGCTGTTGCATAATCTGGTTCATACGTTATAGTTCTAGAGAACTTTACAGAAGCTAATCCGAGAGTGCTTCACTTCTCTCCACAATGAACCAGTTTCTAACTAACTATCAACTACTTTTCCCCCTTATTTATAGGCTACAGGCTCAGTACCTGTTAGTTTACATTCTGTTATTCAGTTACAACCTTCCCTTCTCTTATTTTTGCTATAATAGGCTTTCCTCACAGCTGGCCTGCTATCAATGATCTATGAAGCAGATACAGACGCTGAGACACCATTAATGTCCAAAATATAGGACAATGGGACACCGCATATATATACATAATTTCAAATATAACTAATTAAATAAACACACACATATATGATCAACACGACAAAAATCTAAATTGAGAATCAGGACTTATCTAGTCACCCTTTAAAAACAAAGTGGATAAGCTTTACAAAGTATTTTGAAGATAAAAAGCTTTATATCCTAAGAATAAGTATAATAATTTACAAATTTCAAGCTGAATTTAAAATATATATATATATATATATATATATATATATATATGAAAAGAGTGTCCTGAGGTGCCTAGGAAGTGTCCAAGTCAAAAAAGATATCTTTTTAAGAACGACACCGTAAAGCGATTTCTGACGCATGTTGTGTCAGTGTCCAACACTCAGACATGGCATTCGGAAGACATGTCAATGTTTTAGAGTCAACAAGTAATGTGTTTTCAAACTCATTAATTGAGGTAGCAACAAGTAAGTGAATGACTATGTAAAATGATTTTACACCAACAGTACCTAAAAATTAAACTCTACACATTATGTGTTCTATTTCTAACCTATCTACCATACACTACTTAAGTAACAAAGAACTAAAATGAATAAGCAAGTTGGATTAGTGAGTGTATAACACATACTATATGGAATGGAAATCCATCCTTCTTCTTCAGACACATCCAAATGCTTAGCCAAAACAGCTGCATCATTTTTCGAATCCTGAGAACTGCCATTTTCACCGTCAATCTCTCCTTCAAACTGTTCAACTGTTGAATACTGCGCATAAGGATCATCAGAGATAAGACTCTCAAAAGAATGAGAGCCTTGAACCGGATGAGGAATAGGAAGAGGAAGAGGAGGAGCATCGGCACGAGGTTCTTGAATCGTCGAAGGTTTTTCTCTATCTGAATAAACGTGTGTTGTAGACCGCATCAAGAAATTCATTCTGTAAATTTCAAATTGCAATTCTCATAAATCAGTGAAACTACTGAGTTTTGAATTTTGATGAAGTGAAAGTTGAGAAATTAGTGTATGTAATTTGATCGGAAATTCAGCGAATCGAAGTGGTGAAGAAAGCAATGAAGGATCTACCTGATGTGATGTAACGCGATGATCCAGTAGAGTAAAGGAGGATTTGATGAACTGTGTAGTTAGTTGCTACTACCCACCACTTCAATCTCGATCTGAATCTGCTCAACTCTTCACTCTTTTTCTTACACTGTGTAACCCAATTTCTTAACTTGCTAACAAAAACGCACCGTTTCAATCGTAGCGTTTGTTGCCTCATTTGGTTCCATTTGGGGGTGATTGCACTTGGGCTATTTTATTATTTATTACTATTACTATTATTACTAGTGTATATTTTTTTAAGGGGTTGATCAATCCCACCAGCTATTTTTTCATAGGTCAGTATTTATTACATGATTGTTAGCGCATGATTGTAAGTATTTATTACATGCAATGACAATAATATGAATGTGAGATTTCTTTTTCTCCGCAATACGATCAACACAATTTAGAATGAACTCTATGTCCCGTGTGACATCTTACTTTCGTTATATTAATGAATTAGTGTATTGAACATTCAATTAAGAGTTTGCGCTTTGAAATTTAATGATTGTAAGTATTTTTGATGTTCTTTGTTCTGTTTGTGTTGTCTGCCACCGATTGCTCTTGCTCAGCAACATTGTAAAATTTAGAACTAGGGTTAATGGGATTTGGGGATTTAGTTTATGAGAAAATTGAGTGATTGTAATGCAGTCTTTAACACTACATATATGCATGTTTGTGTCTTCATATTTTGGCTTCAAGGTGTTTCTATTATGTCCAGTTGTTTGGGTTATGTGTTTTGTCAATTGTTTAGAGTGGTATCTGTACTTTTTTAACCAGATGTAATATGTGTATTTCTTAGAAATAAAAAGGCTAAATTGCACTTTTGGCCCTTTATCTTTGGGGTTGGTGTCACTTTGGCCCTTTATCTTTTTTTTTCTCGTTTTAGCACCTCATATTTTTTTGCGTGTCATTTTGGCACCTGTCGTTAGTTTTTTCTAACAGACGCCACGCTGGCAGTTAACTGCTGACGTGGCGTCCTAATTGTCCAATCTAACGTGTCTTCATTAAATGACATGGTCAATGAGGGATCAAATTGAAATAAGTAAAAAATATAGGGGACCAAATTGACACAAACACAAAACATAATCAATCACTCTCCATCTTCTTCCTCCATCTTCATCTTCTTCTTTTCCGGCTAGCCGCCACCACCACCACCACCACAAATCAATCACTTTTCAACCCCTCTTTTCATGAAGCAAACTTAATCATTTCTTCAAAACCCAAAACCCCAATTTCTCTTATCCTCGTACGTGTTTCCTCTGTTCTGTTCGTCTCCACCAACTTAATCATTTCTTCAAAACCCAAAACCCCAATCAAAATGGCACCTTTCTTTCTTCTGCTACTCTTGATTTTGTGAAAGACTTATTGGTGAACAAAGCAATTTCCTCAATAATCTCACTCCAATTACCGAATATTGAAAATAGTAGGAAAATTCCAGTTGTGGGTAATGTCTATATGTTGCTTTCGAACATCACAATATATCAAGGGCCCGTTTGGATTAGCTTATTTTTGAGCTTATGAGAAACAACTTATGGAGATAAATAAGTTTTTATGTTGATTCACAAGTTCTCACTAACAAAAATTATATCTCCATAAATTGTTTTTCCATAAACTACCTTAACAAACTTATGAATAATACATAAAAGCTTATTTATTTGCATAAGTTGTTTCACATAAGTTCAAAATAAGCCCTATCCAAACGGGCCCCAAATCGATGTTCCTTCCTCGGTTGTCAAGCATGGAGATACTGGAATTTCAATTATAGCTTCTGGGGTTTCTTGTAATTTGAGTACGATTAGAGTTTCAGTTGGAATTCCAAAGGTACAGCAGGAAGCATGATTATACTCGCCTGATTTGTATACAAGTAGCATGATTATAATTCCAAAGAGTTGTTTCTGCTATAAGCCATCTTCATTTTTGACAAAAGTGGATGTTGAAGAAATTGGGGATTTGAAACCAAATTTAGGGATTTGAGAAATTGGGGGGTTTTGGGTTTTGAAGAGATGATTAGGTTAATGGAAATAAGAGTTGAAAAGTGATTGATTTGTGGTGGTGGCGGCTCGCCAGAGAAGAAGATGAAGATGGAGAAAGAAGATGAAGAGTGATTGATTATGTTTTGTGTTTGTGTCAATTTGGTCCCCTATGTTTTTTATTTGTTTCAATTTGATCCCTCATTGATCATGTCATTTAATGAAGACACGTCAGATTGGACAATTAGGACACCACGTCAGCAATTAACTGCCAGCGTGGCGTCCGTTAGAAAAAACTAACGGTAGAGGCCAAAATGACACACAAAAAAACATGAGGGGCTAAAACGAGAAAAAAAAAATATAAAGGGCCAAAGTGACACCAACCCCAAAGATAAAAGATCAAAAGTGCAATTTAGCCAAATAAAAATTATGCATGTCAAAAATTGTTCATATTAATATTCAAAACGTGTAATAACCATAATAGTTCTCCCTTTGCTAATATTGTATTTTTGTTCTTAATCTATCATTGTTTTCTTCCTCAATCAAACGCAGAGGTAGGTTCTTTTCTCTCATTTAACTTGATTAATCTTTGTTCTACTTCTGATTTTTCGCATTTATTGGTAATACCTCTTTAGGGAAATGTTTTCGTCGAACTTTACATTATTAGTTAGGGTTACGATTAACTTCAAATAGATTTTTTTGCTAATGCTAAGACATCGGTGTTACTTGTCCTTCAACTATTACATTGATTTTGATGATTCATTTTGATTGCATTTGATTTTGTCTTTAGCCAAATTTGGTAATTGCAGCCCTTAACTCGCAGTAAGACATTTGAGTCCAAAATTTGTCCTTCTAGTATAATTTTTATCCTTATACGCAGATTTAAAGACAGTATTCTCTATTCTACAATGTATCTATCATCACTAATCAATTTTGTTTATTTATATGTTGAATGAGCACAGCTTTGAGAATTTAATCCTAGCTATAATCCGTAATGAGTCTTCCCACTCTTCTAGTCAAGATCTTAGAACAGAACCTGAATAGGATCCCTGAGAAATACCTCATGCAACTCAAGTGTGTCAGCAAGTATTGGTTATCCCTGATCTCTTCCAACAAAAATTTTCCAAGAAGCACCTTGAGATGTCAATTCAGCGCCATCACCTTATCACTCCTACCCTCATGGATTACCCCCTCTCCTCCGTGTTGACAATGGGGACGATTAGCTACCGGGTGCAGCTTCATCACCCTCTCAACAATCCTAAACCCTACCATCGCCTTGTTGGGTCTTGTGATGGCATCATTTAGATTGGCATTGATAACAGTTTTGCTTGTTTATGGAACCCTTTAATAAGGAAATTCAACCTACTGCCAGATTTAGAAATTCCACATCCAGCGGCAGTAGGCTTCACAGTATATGGCTTTGGATACAATTATTTCACTGATACATACAACGTCGTTGCTGTCAATATTTATAACTATTTTCGTGACCGTATGCTGTTTTATGGAATAGAAGTTAAGGTTTATACTTTGGGTACAAATATTTGGAAAAGAATTGATGAGACGTTCTCGTATCTAGGACATCTAGAGCCCTTTCATTTATCTGGAATGTTCGTCAATGGAACTGTTAATTGGATGTCGTTTGATACTGCGAATCGTCGTCAAAAGGTCATTGTTGCTCTTGATTTGCAGACTAAGAATTACGAACAGGTATTGCAGCCGGACTATGGGAATGACCATGATCTCCGAAAATCATGGAGTGTGTTGAGAAATTGCTTGCATGTTAAGTAAACCCCAAGGAGATGATCTTGAAGCTTCTCAATTGGGTGACGGTCGATCTCTAAATGCTAGGGCACTTTATGTTTCTGAGGACTCAGACGGAAAGGTGTTATTAGAGCTTTTCTCAATATTGTTTGTTTACAATTCTATTGATGGTGGTACTTTAATGGCTCGAGAAGTTGAACAAATTGAAGACATGACTATGTTTGAGAGATTTGATGCTTATTTGGTCCCTACTGTCTATGTTGAGAGTTTGATATCACCTTGTGATTAGTTCTGGGATTTATCTATTTATATTGTTGTTTGTTGTTGTTTTATTTAGTTGGATTTATGTTGTTGATAGTTAATTCCCTTATTGAAGAATATGTATTATATTTTGAGTAGTTGAAACGAACAACTTAGCAGCTAAATGTACAGACTAATGTTAGTAGTTATATATTAGTTTAATGAAAATATGATGCTATATTTGATACACGATCATTGCGTAAGTAATGCAAGTTTAAATCCTTTGAATGTGAATCAAACTATGCATGATTAATTATGTGTGACTTAACAGCTCTTATCGCTATGAATATAAATTGACTTAACTTCCGATTGATTGACTGGCAGAAGGTATGAATGAAAGGAAGAAGAGTAGACACTTGAAAAAAAAATAAGAACCAGGAAATTCAAAGGAGATGAATTTACTATTCCCCTTTAGTGCGTAGCAGTGACTATTCCTCTTGCTGGATTGGAGGTACCTCGAAGATCTAGAAACTTCCCATTGTGATGTAGCTCATTTCTCAATTCTCATATACTTTCCATCCTATCGTCTGTCATTTCAAACAAACTCTCTCTACACTCACTCATGGCTTTTTTAATATCATTGGCCTGCCAAACTTGTTTCTCCCTACAGCCCTCCCTCTACAAATTTATTATGTAGTTTACTACTATTATTATGTTTTTTTTATTGCATACTTATATTAATAATATTATGTTAATATATGTATTAATAAATTTATTATATTATTTTTCAGCCTGTTATATTATTTTGAAAGTCTTCACATATGGAAACTCTAATTTTTGAGTTGAAAAGGAAGTTTTTTTCTTCTTTATAGTTGTAATGGATTTTTGTGATTTTTTGTTTTTATTAATTTGTAAACATCAAATTTTTTTTACCTATTGTGAGATTTTGATCTTACCTATTGTGAGATTGTTGGTAAGTTATCTAAACAATATGCCTAAACTATTCCCACACTAATACAATATGTTAGTCAAAAATTTCCGTTTGATGGGGGGAAGGATGTAAATACACTATGCTAATAATTGTTACTAAGAATTTAAGTATAATTAGGAAGTCAAATAAACTATTATAAAATGGACGAAAACATTCATAAAAGTAAGATGTTTCACATCTATACATATGGCTCCTTTCACATCTATACATATATAACTTAAGACATCTAATCAAGATCCTCATCAACTCCTAGCTCCTTCCGCATCTATGACCTCTAGCACATGAATATAAGTGAACCCACATGTAAAGTTTTGTTTGTATAGAAATCGAACAACAATAAGAACATGCATTATCCTTTGCTAATGCCTGATACCTAGCTGAAGCTTCCCCATTGTTGAAGGTAAGAGTAGGAGTTTCCCTTTGGAAGCAGTAAGGAAGTTACAAACCAAATCTTTAATGGGATGGAGTTCAGTGTACTTTGCCTATCAACAAATCGCTAAACAATCTCCATGGTATCAATTCTATGTATGCATATTCTTCATTAATGTTGTGCTTTCTTGAGAAGGTTTCAGCAAGTCCTTTTAGACCTTCAGGTCAGATTATTTATAATGTATGTATATATATATATATATAGCATTCTATATTCTCTTCTATGCTTAGTATTGTGTACCAAGTCCACCTAAGAGAAAACCAAGTTCTAGGACATGATTACATTTATCTTTCACCTATATCACCACAATTTGAGCTATCTGCAAATGGAAAACCAAATTAAATTTCTAATCATGCACAGATTATAGGTATTAAATTACATGACATAATTTGAAATCAATGATTTTCTATGTCCAACCACTATTATGACAGAAAGAAATGCTTGTCATCATGATAAATGGGAACCGATAGTAATGAACATTAGAAATGCACACTACTGAAAATGATTTCATCCCCCAACAAAAATTGAAGCTAAAAAGTGGTTTAAGTATCACCTCATGTATTCAATTTCAACAATGTGATGCTTCAAAAATGTGTCCCATTTCAGGTTGAGTCATTACCATTTACCACAAATTCTCTATTGTTGAGAAAACCTCAACAGCAACATCTTAATTTGAGTAAACATTGGCACTGCAGTCACCAAAAATGTAGTTTTTCAACTTATAAAAGACACATGTTAATAATGCTTGAGTTGTCATACACATTCCAAAGGCCTGACAGACTGAGAGAAAGAGCAGCACTACCAATCAATATATCAAGCAAAAAGAAAAAGAATCGTGTAGTGACAGCCTAATTGAAAACTAATGTCTATTAATTGTTTTTCCAAGAGAAGCGCGCACACAGTCGATCTTTAAGTCCAAATGCATATATATATCAACTAAACCAAATGTGATCACAGACAAAAGAAGGTATTGAATTTAGCAAAACTATCTCTTGCTTGAAATCCTCTTTACTTGCTTTGCTATTATAACACCTATATTAGTTAAATAACAAACAAAAAAACTTTAGGTCAACTACTAACTAAGCCCATGTGTAAATGAGGAAACAAATAAGCAATGCACTAACACAAAAATATAGTATTAGATAACCAAGGATTGTTGAAGGAAGCAAAGTGTCTCACTATTTTCTCATTTGCACTGAAATTCAAAAACGTGTATTACATCATGGAGATAATTTTTGTAATACCTGGACTCCAGGAGGAACAACAAAGAAACCATGAACAATAAAGAAGTCATGAACAGAATTTCAAAAGCAAAAACCATTGAACTAAAGTTAGTGGCAACAATTTATTCTTGATAAGAAATCAGTTAGATACCGAATACTTAACTACCATAGTTCACATATCCCTCTTCTTAAATAAAAAGCAATTATGATTGCTCCAGTGTTTCCAAGCCCCACAGACCACAAAAGTAATTCATTCAATATAGTCAATAAACAATTTTTAGCACTTGAAAGCAGGAATAATAAGTAAAGATCAAGGCCAGGGAGAAACAAATCCACATTCTTCTTCCAGTCAAACAAGTTCACAAAGGCATGGACAGTGTGAAGGAAAAAAAACCCCGATTTGAGAACAGGGCTAAGGGAAAGCAACATCAAACATGCAGCCAACATCTCTAATATATTCATTCAAATCTAAACTCAAGTCAAAAAGGTTGTATCTGAAACCAAATGAAGAAACTAATATGCTACACAAAAATTAAGCTTACCATTGGTATCAACACTTTTTCAAAAGCTGACAGTATAAGCATAAACTCTAGATTTCTGCCAAATGTACTCCGGTAGAAGGTCCTTATGACATATGGCCACTTCCCAATTCGATTATGTGATAGGGATGATTGGACAATACAGCTGGATGTAATCACTCCAAATAAAAATCCATTAAACATGGTAAAGCAAACCAAAACAATTTCCACAAAAGAATATTAATTTACACAACAATTTACTCAATAATATTCATAGTTAACATGAATAAGTCAACAACATCAACTACAACAAAAGTATCGAAGATATTCAGAAATTTTTAATGTTACATGAGATGTAATTCCAATATTAAGATATTGCAAGGAAAATTGAGCAATTATGATATGCACACAGTTAAATATTGCCAAATTTAAAATTCATATACATCAGTATTTCATCTAAGGGATGGTAAAAGGGAGTTGAAAAAATCTGACCATATCCACATCGATGAAAATGAATTAGAAAAGAGGTGCAGTAGATAACTTTTTAAGAATTTCTTAACAAAACTCCATGACATAAATTGTAATCATCATATATATTTGAAAATAACAAAAAGAATCATGTGTTGAGAGCGTAATTCAAAACTAATGTCTATTAATTGTATTGCCAAGAGAAACACACACAGTCAAGTCCAAATGCATATGCATCCAGGTTAACCAACCTAAATACGTAGCAACCAGGTGAACCAACCTAAATACTTTCACAATCTACATAGTTGAACAATCAAAATAGGAGGAGTAGTTGATTGAGGTTGTTCAAGTTCTCAACATACACTCCCCAAAAGGTGCAAGAAATTTTGTTGGACCTTAAGAAAAAGGAAAAATTGTTAGAAAACATAAGTTAAATAAAGACCTGTGCAAAATCAATGACTTTAAAAATAGAAATTACTCTAAATCTTCCAAAAAACTGAACTTCTTTGATTTAATTTTCACCCTAATCAGACCTTTGTTCATTAATAAACACATCAGTTATTAAAGGCAATGTGGAGTAATAGTAAAATCAGAGATTCAAAATGAGAAACAGTAGACTATGATAAATGGAAGAATGAAAACAATACCTGAGCATTATCTCTATATCTTGTGAGGGCCTCTCTTGCTTTCTTGCAACAAATTCTTGTCCATTAGCTTCAGAATTTGTAAGAATCATTCCTACCCCTCGTGCACCTTTTACCACATTACTCTTCTGCACTCTTGGATTAAGGCCCAGCTGCAGAAATGTAATTAGGAATAACAAAAAGTATCAAAAATCAATAAGGTCTACCACCTGCAAATCAAGGGAAAAAAAGCATGTTAGCCATAATAGAAAATAGAAACATTAATAAAGACTAACATTTTGAAGGATTGAAACTGGAAATTAGAACACGATAAAACTGTAAATGATTTTTTGTAGCAATATATCAAGTTCGAATTCGTAAGACTAATCTACAGAATAACATAGTGGTTGTAAATGATGGATTAAGTATGCATTGAGCTAATGCATTCAACATATAATCATGCTCACTGAGCTAATGCTCATTAGCAGCCCACTCTATGGTTTTATTTCAAAGGATAAATCATACAATTTTAGTTCGTATTGGTAAATCATATAGTCATATTTTTTTGGGTACAAATCAAATAGTCATATAGTATGAATTGAAGTTAAACTAAAATTGAGGCTTCAACTTATAGCGTGGACATACATAGCTAAATCGTATACAACTTCACAAATATGAACTAAAATTGGTTGATGATTACCAAATGCTTTCTTTGTTAAATTATGGTTTCTCTTTGTTCACCCCGTTCACAACCACCTTCCTTTTGATCTCTATCCAGCCCTTTGCTTGTAAGCTGAATTTTCTTCAATAAGGGATCTGATCAAATAAAGGAAGGAATCTGTTAAATTCTTGAGATCCTGTTCAAAAGACATTCAAACTCAGTTTAATAAGTCTGAAAAATAATGACATTCAAACTTAGGTTTCTTGATCTTCAATTGTGTCGGAAAAACAAATCACTGAATCAAATTCTTGCTTCACCAAAAAGGACAACCATGAGTTCGTAACTAAAAATATAGTCAATGGAATTAAGAGAAAAAAATGCCAGTTTTTCAAACATGAAACCATCAAGTATAACTCCAATTAAAATTTGCTGAAACGTGTATTTGCTTTATCATCTACATACAAACCAACGAACATCAGAAGCAAGGAAGGGAAGAAAACATGGAGGGATCGATTGGGTCATAAACAAAACATGAAGAAAAAGAAATTTTGAAAAAATGTGAAGGAAAGATTAGAAGCAAATGGAAAGGTGTTACCTTTGGGTGCCACTCCAACGTCAGCCCCACCGCACCGTTGCTCCGTCGCGTCCACCACTCCCGCCGCTGCTGCTGTGTACAGCACTTCACTCTCGCCCTTTCTCTCTCCACCACACCATCTTTCTCCTCACCACATGTCTCTCACATCCCATGGAAGAGGTTTTTTTTAATAAAGTTAGAATGAGAGAAAAGAAATTGAAAGTCCCCCCTCTCTTTCTCGACTCTCCAACTTCTTCTGTTCTCTCTAGGACGTGTCTGTTGCTAACATAGAGTAGAATTTGTGTTGGTGCAGGAGAAGGACAACACATAACACAGGTGTCAAATAACAATAGTAATGTTGATAAAAAAACTGAGTTTCATTAGCAAAAAAACTCTTTTGTAAAAAAAAAGCAAAAAATTTAGATGGCACATGTGGAAGTTGACACACATATGGGGGAGTGGCACACTTCTTTCCTGTTTACTGTTTAAAAATGGAGCTATATTTCAGTTTTGTTGGGCACCAAATTCTTTTGCTCAGCAATATTGCTAAATTTTACTTCTTTCCCCCATTTTCCAATATTGATTACTTGCTTTGGTTGCATTTAATTTTTTAATACCTTTATTCATTTTTCCTCTTTTGTCTTATTAATTTCTTTTCCCCCTTTTTCCATTTTTAAAAATATGTTGGTAGGATCATATGCCACAAATATAATATTTAAGCATTGGCAAAACTTCAATAACATATCATGGTGTTGCTAACTAAAAGAAATCTCATGTTTGTATTAAATCATGCACGAGTAGCATTTAGCAAAATTAGAATAGGGTAGCAACATTTAATAAATTGTGAGTTATTTAAAAAAATATATATTATTGGAATGTCATTAGGGGCTATAATTTTATATTAGTTGACATATTTAAAAGATGACAGCAAATTAAAACATATGTGACACCAAAGATGAGACCAAATTAAAACATACGTGACACGAAATTAAAATTACTATTGGCATAAAAGAAGACTGCAAGTAGAATAGGTGTTTAAGGTCCATAATTTTATATTAGATGTCATGTTTAGTAGATGAAACCAAATTAAAACATATATGACACCAATGACCACACCAAATTAAAACATATGTGACAATAAATTAAAATGACTATTGACATGCTAAATATGCCACCAAATTAAAACATATGGGACACCAAAGATGAGACCAAATTAAAACATGAGACCAAATTAAAATTACCATTGGCATGCAAGAAGACACAAAGTAGAATTGGTGTTTAAGGTCCATAATTTTATAATAGGTGTCATATTTAGAAGATGACACCAAATTAAAACATATATGACACCAAATTAAAACACATGTGATACTAAATTAAAATTACTTTTGGCATGCAAGAAGACACCAAGTAGAATAGGTGTTGAATCAATGTAATGACAATAAATAGAGATGTCATTATTACACATACAAAAGGGGATACGTTAATAAAAAAGTGAGGTAGGCGCATGTGGAAGTTGGCACACATGTGGGATGTGGGAAGTGACACACGTTTTTTCCTGTTTTCTTTTTAAAAATGGAGCTATATTTCAGTCTTGCTGGACACCAAATTCTTTTGCTCAGCAACATTGCTAAATTTTACTTCTTTCCCCCATTTTCTAATATTGATTACTTGCTTTGGTTGCATTAAATTTTTTAGGCTTAAATATGTTTTAGGCCCCTGCAAATATGGGGTGTTTTGGTTTAAGCCCCTGTAATTTTTTTTTTTTATAAACCCTTGCAAAATAACACGTTTTGTTTTAAGTCCTTCTGTTAGCAAACTGTTAGTGAGACGTTAAAAATCTCTTCTACGTGTATATTTGTAGGGGCTTAAACCCAAAAAAATATATTTTGCAAGGGTCTAATAAATAAAATATATTTTTGCATGGACTTAAAATAAAAATAAAAACACACGTGGAAGAGATTTTTAACGTCTCACTAACAGTTTGCTAACAGAAGGGCTTAAAACAAAACGTGTCATTTTGCAAGGGCTTATAAATAAATTTTTTTTTTGCTAGGGCTTAAACCAAAACACCCCATATTTGCAGGGGCCTAAAACATATTTAAGCCAATTTTTTAATACCTTTATTCATTTTTCCTCTTTTGTCTTATTAATTTCTTTTTCCCCTTTTTCCATTTTTAAAAATATATTGGTAGGATCCTATGCCGCAAATATATGATTTAAGCCTTGGCAAAACTTCAGTGACATATGAATTGATGGTGCTGCTGACCAAAAGAAATCTCACGTTTGTATTAAATCATGCACGAATAGCATTTAGCAAAATTAGAATGGGGTAGCAACTACAAAAAGTGGATCTAGATCTCTGCATTTATAGATGATTTTACTTGTTATTGTTGGGTTTTTCTTATGAAAATTGTTCTGGATTCTATGACATTTATTATATGTTTCGTGCTATGGTTAAAACCCAACATAATGCTGTTATAAAGTGCTTCTGTTTTGATCTTGGTGGCGAATATACCTCAAATAAATTCTGAGTTACTTGCATATGATGATACTATTCACCAACTTCTTGTACCGATACTCCTCAACAGAATGGTGTTGCTGAAAGAAAACATCGTCATATTGTTGAAACAACTCGTTCACTTTTGTTGTATGCTTCAGTTCCAAGTGAGTTTTAAGGTGAAGCAGTCCTTACTGCTGCTGTCCATGCTATAAATCGCATTCCATCTTCTATTACCTCAGGTTTGCCTCGTTTTGAAGCTTTGTATGGTTCTGCTCCTGATTACTCATCTCTGAAGATCTTTGGTTCTACTTGTTTTGTTCTTCGTCCACAAGTAGAACATAGTAAATTGTCTCCTCGTTCTACAATATGTGTTTTTCTTGGTTATGGGGATGGTCAAAAGGGTTATCTGTGTTATGATACTTCATCTAGAAAGCTTTATGTTTCTCGTCATGTTGTATTTCTGGAGCACATACCACTTTACTCTCTATCTTCTAATTCTCAGTCTCCTACTAAGTCTGAACTCATAAATATTGATCCTTTTGCTCTTGTTGATGATATTCCTAGTGATTGTAAGTTTGATGCTCTTGCAAACCAATTTTATCCTAGTCCCCCATGTCTTTAGTACTTTTCCGTTTTTTATCAATAAATTGCAGGGGGAGTACTCTTTCCTTCTTGATGTTTTTTTCCCTAAGAAGGGATTTTCATCAGAAGGTTTTAATGAGGCTCCATAACCCTTTCTTTGGCTAAAAAAAAAAAGAATTGCAGGGTTGACAATAGTGCTACTCCAGATACAGATGTCCCTCTTGTTCTCATGGATGTTTGGCATCCTCCCATGATTGTTGATCCTCCTCCCTCTCCTACTCGTCCCACTTGTGTTTGTAAGTCTACTCAATTTCCTGATTTTGTTTATTCCACATATTCTGCTTCTTTTACTTCTTTTCTAACCTCTATTCATAGTTTGTGTGATCCCTCTTCCTATAAAGAGGTTATTCTTGATCCTCTTTGGCAGCAAGCTATGGTAGAAGAACTTTCGGCTTTACACAAGACAGATACTTGGGACTTAGTACCTCTTCCATCAGGGAAACGTGTTATTGGTTCTTGTTGGGTATATAAGATCAAAACCAAGTCTGACGGGTCAATTGAGCGTTATAAAGCTCGATTTGTTGCTAAGGTCTTTTCTCAACAATATGATATGGATTATGAAGAAACTTTTGCTCCGGTGGCCAAGAGGACCACTATTTGTACTCTCATTGATGTTGCATCTTCACATCAACGGTATATTTCTCAAATGGATGTCAAAAATTCCTTTCTGAATGGTGATCTTAAAGAGGAAGTTTATATGGTACCTCCACCAGGTGTTTCTCATAATCAGGGGAAGTGTGTATGTTGAAAAAGGCTCTATATAGTCTCAAACAAGCTCCACGAGCTTGGTTTGAGAAATTTTCTACGGTGATTGCATCTCTTAGTTTCTGCTCCAGTAATCATGATTTTGCATTGTTTATCGGGATCACTTCTCATGGTTGAATATTACTCTCCATATATGTTAATGATATGATTATTACAGGTGACGACGTTGATGGGATTGCTGAATTAAAATTAGAATTGGCTAAACAATTTGAAATGAAGGATTTAGGCACTCTTCGTTACTTCTTGGGAATTGAAGTTGCATACTCTCCTAGAGGTTACCTTCTTTCTCAATCTGAGTACATTACCAACATCCCTGATCAGACTCGTCTCTCCGATTCTCGAGTAGCAGATAGTCCCCTTGAGCTTAATGTGAAGTATAGTCACTCTGATAGTGTCCCTCTAGACCTGATATTGCCTATGAAGGGCATGTTGTCAGTCAGTTTGTTGTTTCTCCCACCACAGTGCATTGGGAAGTTATCCTTCGCATTCTTCGATTGCTTCGAGGCACCCAATTTCAGAGTATTCTTTTTCCTTCATCATTTTCTTTGAAGCTGTGTGCTTACTATGATGCTAATTGGGCTGGTGATCCCACTGATCGCAAGTCTACTATAGGTTTTTGCATTTTTCTTGGTGATTCCCTCATCTCTTGGAAAAGTAAAATGCATGACATTGTCTCCCGCTCTTCTACAGAAGCTGTGTATCGTGCTATGGCGACCACTACTTCAGAAATTGTTTGGTTACGTTGGCTTCTGGCTGATATGGGGGTTCCTCTCTCTAGACCCACTCCAATGTATTGTGATAATAAGAGTGCCATTCAAATTGCTCACAATGCAGTCCTTCATGAACACACCAAGCATATTGAGATTGATTGTCATCTCACACGTCATCATCTTCAACATGCTACCATTACTCTACCTTTTGTTTCTTCTTCCTTGCAGATTGCTGACTTGTTCACAAAATCGCATTCTATTAAGCGTTTTCGCTTCTTGACTAACAAACTCTCGATGCTCCCTGTTAATGCATTGTGAGTTTGAGGGGAGATATTAGATAATATAATATATGTGAATTAAAGGTAGTTTAGTCTATTAGCTATTTAGTATTTATACTCTATCTTGTTTTGTATTGGTGTTAACTTTGATATTCTATTATATTGGAACCCCAGCCCCCTTTTGTTCTTCTCCTCTTCTCTTCTTCTTTATGGGTACCTATTGTTACCATTAGCCATATCAACACTTGAGATAAAGAGGGAGAGATAGATGAAGGACTACGATTGTGAGGGTTGTTGACCGTGATGATTTACAGTGACCGCAGTGGTGGTGGTTCGAGGTGGTGTTCAATTGGTGAGGGGGTATCGTGAGGTAGTCACTACAAAAAAACAGGTAAAAAGTGGCGTTTTTTTTTCTTGGGAATAATGGGGGTACAACTGCCATAATATACATTAGTGGCGGCCTTCAAAACCGCCATAATTTTGATTGCCACAAGGTTAAAATGGCGGTTAATAGGAAATTGCCATAATCTGCCATGAATAAAATGACGGTTTGTTTTTCACAAAAAGTGGCGGTTAAAACCGCCATAATTTACTCATTTAGATAAAAAAAAACACAAAATATGGCAGTTTTAACTGCCGTAAATTTTTAAGTTTTTTTTTGTAAAAAATAAAATTCAATGAGAAGGCAATTCAAATATTGCAAATGCAATTCATAGAGTAAACAAAACGAAACCTCTAAGCAACCTGCACACTTTTCCACCAGAAGATTAATATCGTACATGAAGTATGAAGCAAGAGAAAAAAGGTACTATCATTGTCCAAAATCAACTTATACATATTAAACTAGCTTATAGTTACTTAAACAATATTAATATGAGAAAATAAACTGAGAAATAAATGCTCAATTAAACAATATGTTAATTGTCAATCAAACATAGATTTCAATTAAACTGAAATCATATATACATTTAAATGTCGGAGGAGATCTTTGGCCTGAATAGTGAGAGCATCCTCAGCCACTTCAGTGTATAAACAGAACATAAAATTGATTAAGAAGACATTATCAGTAAATGGCCTGTATTTGGAGTTGCCTTGTCATGATTTCCCTACACGATTTCGACAAGTCAAATTAATAGAGTTACCAAAATAGAGACAATAACAAAATTTAGTAAATATAATGCATTAACAATATATATGTTTTCAAGCAGCTCATGGAAGCTTGACGCTTCTTGTATGTTTGTACTCAATCAAACAATAGTTTTACTCGCAAAAGTACTTCTTAATAACATTAAGATAAATATGAAAAAGGAAGTTGCATGTACTTACATCTCCTATTAGAAAGGTCCAGAGAGGCATAACCCAACTCCATCAATGCATACCTGAAATCCAATGTAGATTATTGTGGAAGTTCAAATAAGACTCATGCATTGTAGTTTTAATTATTGTACTTACTTATAGACCTAGCCAGCCACGGACGACCAGAGACAAGATCATAAGCTTCCAAAGGTTGCGGATCTCACTTTTCAATGTTGACAGTTAACTAAGTCTCCCTGACCACAAGGATGATGATCCTTTCCCTATAAAACAAGTTGATAGTTGCTTAGGAATTTAAAAGCCCGAAGTGTTCATAAATGCATTCTATTTAGGTGATTATGTTCCTTTTATTGTCATCCTAATTAGCTTGTTCATACACAAAATTATTACAATTTTCAGAACATGGAGAGAAACAAAACATATATAACTAGAGATCACACGACAAATATTGTTGTTGCCTTTACTGCACTCTCACATGGCTTTTGCAAGTTTCACATTATGCCACAATTTCCTTCTTCACTCCAGAGATTAAATATTCCTTTTGTGATGCATTTGCAAATATTTCCTTCTCATCAAATGTTTCTAAATTTGAACCAACTGTTTCTACTTAAAGACTATTCAAAGCATTTTATTAGATTATCCTTAAGAAGGTTATGAATCAGTGATTAGTTTTTTAAAAGATAGTGTGACTTGACATGTAAACACAATTCTTGTTGATATGTTTTGAAGAAGTAAATAACAGAAAGCTTCTAAGTGTGGTCTTAATGTGAATAGAAGCTTCTAAGTATATTCTCATTGTGAACAGAAGCCCCACTCGTAATGCTTCTGAAATATTTTGAAGGCTTCATAAGTTCATAAGCATATAAAGTGAGAAAGATGAACGGGACAAAGAGGGACAGGGTGGTTGTCCGGTGGCGAACATAGGTCTGTCACAGAAGGTTCACGAACATGATGGTAGTCCGGTGGCGTCCGTGTGAGGAAGAGGAAGACACAACAGATGTTGCGTCGCTGTCGCTAGTGTCGTAAACTGAGGAAGACGAAGAGGGACATGGAGGCATGGCGTCGTGGTTTCTTGGTGGCGTGAGGAAGACGAACGGAGAAAGCTCTTTTGCGGCAGACGGCAGTCACGAGCCTCGCTACGGAGGGTGGGCTGGGCGCTGCTCACCGCTCTCTTTGTGTTGTGCGAGGGAGAAGAGAACACGAGAAACGGGAGGAAGAAATACTAGCGGAAAAATCAATTGATTGTCGCACTACAAGAAAAACTGGTTTTTCCGGCGACCAAAATCCGCTGGAAATTTGGACTTTCCGGCGGATAAAATCCGCCGATAAAACCGTGGTAGCAAACGGTTTCCAGCGGATTTTAGTCCCTCGAAAAATCCGCCGGAAATGCCAAAGTTTAAAAAAACGAAATTCGAAAAAATCCGCCGGAAATTTCTCAAATCTGCCGGAAATTATTATTTTTTTTAAAAAATAAAAAAAACTGCCGGAAATTAAACTTTTTTTTAAAAATAAATAAAGAAATCCGCCGGAAATTAACTTTTTAAAAAAAAATAAAAAATCTGCCGGAAATACATTTAAATCCGCTGGAAATATTTCAATTTTTTTTAAAAACCGGAAATCTATTTAATAAAAAAATATTAGTGATTTAATATAATATATTTTTAAAAAAATTATTAATAAAAATATTAAATATACGAATTTATTAATAAATTAAATATAATAAATTTAGTAATATATATTTTAAAAAATTAATAATAAAAATATTATTGATTTGATAATTGATAATATATTTTAAAAAAAATTATTAATAAGAATATTAAATATACGAATTTATTAATAAATTAAATATTAAATATACGAATTAAATATAATAATTTAATACTATATTTTTTATTAGTTAAATTAATTAATAAAAATATTAAATATATTTAGTAAAAATATTAATAACATTATTTATTACATTAAATTAAAAATATTATAAAACTTTATTTTGATTGTAAAATAAAAATTAATAATTAAATTAAAATAATAAATTAAAAATACAATTCAAAATCAATACCCGGTCTTAAAACGATATATTATCCAAACAAGTGAAACTAAAAGATCCAAACAAAGTACGCAAATTAATATTCATGACCAATACAAATTAAAACTTAAATATCCAAACAACAAAATAATACATGTGAAAGCTACTGGGGTGGGGGCTGGGGTGGGAGCTGGTCTGAATCATCGCTACGATTATAATAGCTGCCACCTGTGGCGTCATCAGATGCAAGATAAGCACTAATTTGATCGATATTATTCAAATCGATACTTGAGTTGAATTGCTGCTGGGAGTGCTGAACCTGCTGGGGTGGATAAAGCTGCTATGGCTGCTGCTGGGGTTGACACTGAGGCCATGGCTGAAAGGCATCGCCAAAATGCTGTTGCGGTGGCTGGTAGGATGACATATGTGAAGATGATGGTCTGGACTGCTGCTGAGACAACTGACTCAACAACTGATTATAGCGCTCCTCGTTTAGCCATGCTTGCTCCACATTTGACTTTTCCTGCTCCTCCAACTGCCTAGCTTGCTCTGCATTTATCCTAGTTTGCTTCTCCATGCGCTCCTCAGCTCACCTAGTCAGCTCTCGAAGCTCCTACACTTCCAGTGCACTTTGCTCCTGGCGCTCTACAAACTCACGGCTCAACTGTTGGGTCAATTTAGTCACAGCATTCAACGTACTAGGAGCATGTGAGCGGGCAGTACTCCCAGCTGATCCAAAACTTGACAGACTCAGAATAACACTTGCTCTGAAAGCAGAAGGTCCAATGCCACCAGACCCTACGAGGCGATTACTCTTTCATGGACCAACTGCTTTCTCCCAGATTTCACGAGCCGCTCTAGCCTCCTCCACAGGATCAACTTCTGTACCATCACTACTCTGCTGCTGAGTCTCATGGTACTCAGCAATCCCCGCCTCAAAGTTCTCCTGAAAAAATAACAACCAAGAAATGAATAACTATTAATAAAATAATGATAATTTAAAGATAAACATATATATATATATATATATATATATATATAATTGTAAAATTAGTTTACCTGAATCTCCCTCGTCTGATCAGTAATAAACTCACCAGTGTCCTCCCGTACATGAAGGTAGCAATACAACACATGCAAAGTAACTGGCCTTTGATGCATCGCCTCCTATAGATAATGTTATTAATTAATATTACACATGAAAATTAATGACTTTTTAAATAGTATTTAATTAATTAAGTAAGAAATTTACCAAACGCCTATGATGGGTTGCAGCATTAACACTTCCACCTGTGTGTGTGCAGCGACCTTTATCAGAAGCCCTGCTTTTTTTGGCTTTTTCACAATATTCTTGAAATTTTGGTGTCGCCCAATAGTCTTGCAGCTGATCCCATGCTGAATCTGGCATATAAGACGGCTTGTCATTATTTAATCGTGCCGTCCTTAGTAATTCAGAATAGCGATGAGAATACCGCTTATGGAACACTTTCACCATTTCTTCCTGCTCTTTCGGCAACCATGTGCATTTTTCCTATTTTAAAAATATGCAATTATGTTTGTTATTATTATATATAAACAAATAAATAATAAAATAATTAAAAATGGTTTTGTAGAATTAAAACTTACTAAAAATGAATTTAACATCGACACAATTGCCTGTTCATCTTTCCTCACAGCTGTCCAATTCTTCCATCCTTTATTTAAATTCTCCTTAATTGTTTGTGCGACTGCAGTTGCACTTTTCTTTGAAGGAAGAAACCTGTACAATATTAAAAGAGATGAATTTTGTTACACCAAAGTTAAATATAATTAAAAGACAAAGAGAATAATAAATTACTAATAAATGTTATACCTACGAGTCACCAACGGCCTCCAAAATGTTATACCTAGAGAAAACGATATGTTAATTAATATAATAAACATAAACTTCTTTCTTTGCTAGATCGATTATGATAATTAATAAACCGACCTTTCAAACGGATACATCCATCGGTATTGGATAGGTCCGCCAAGTTTAGCTTCATATGCGAGATGCATCGGTAGATGCTCCATAGAATCAAAGAAATCAGGTGGAAATACTCTCTCCAACTTGCATAAGATAAGTGGGATGTCTTGTTCCATTTTTGAAAGATCATCAACTTTTAGCGTTGCAGAACACAAATTCTTAAAGTATTGACTAATTTCAATAAGCGGATTCAAAACGTGTGTCGGCAACGAACTAAAAGCGATGGGAAGTAAACACTCCATGAATACATGACAATCATGACTCTTCATCCCATGCAACCTCCCATTATCGACATCCGCACATCTAGATAAATTGGAATAATAACCATCTGACATTTTCAACTCTTTTATCCATCGATAAACTGCTTTCGCTTGTTCGATAGATAAAGTATAATTGGCTTTAGGTTTCAATGTCCTAGTACCTTGCTCAACCAAAAACAAATCCTTCCGTCTACAATAATGATCTATGTCCCTTCTAGCTTTCTCATTATCTTTCGTTTTACCTTTCAAGTTCATGACAGTGTTAAATATGTTGTCAAAAAACTTCTTCTATATATGCACCACATCGAGATTGTGTCTTGATAAACTCCAATTTAGTGCATTTTTATAGATTATTTTGACACATTTTTAGAGCAATAATTATTAATTAAATAAATGCTAACACAATTTGCTCTATTTTTGCAGAAAAGCGGAAAAAAGGAAATATGAATAAAATATGTGATATATATATATATATATATATATATATATATATATATATATATATATAACATCACATAGGTTTGATCAAGTTAAAGAAAAACAGGGCTTAAAGCCCATTAAAACAACAAAAGACCATACGGCCAACTTTGAGAAGAAAATGGCCCATTGGCCAATTGAAAGTGATGAGGAAAGGAAAAGAAGATTAAGGCCCACACTCACCTTAATTGAAGAAAGAAAGAATTGTTGGTTAAGAAAAGAAAGTAAGGCACGTGATGCAACACATGATTGGAGTGTGGGACACGGAACCCTATGCTTCAATTATAAAAAGGCTTAAACCACAAACACAAGAGCAGGCGGATACATACGCATGAATTAACAAAAGGGAGAAACACGCTAACCTAGGCAAAAAAGGTTCAAAAAGGAGAGTGCATCATTGTCGGCGCACATCAGCAACCAGAGAGAAGAGCTTCGTCTACGACGGACAGACAGTGTCAAAAACTGGTACCAATTTGACACCGTGAGAGAGCTTTGGAGCAGAATACAGAGACTGAATACAGGATCAGAATTTACTCAATCTCCGAGTTATTTTTATATTCTGTAATTCATGACTTTTTATTTTAATCCAATGTTCTTGAACACTATGAATAGCTAAATCCTCTTCTAGGGTCTTAGGTGGATCTTGCTTGATTAGAGACCTTTTTATGTTTTAATTTATATTTTGAATTCCCAATTTTTATTTCAATTAATATTATCCTATTGCTTTATTACATAATTAGGACTGACAACCCTTTGCATGTTTATAATCAATTAGTTGATTAGCGACCGTACTACAACTAGTTGGTGGACCTATAGGATAATTGAGATTATAATTAATGAATGACCAAACTTTAATTTAGTCTTCCAATCATTCAACCTTTTTGTACTTCATGCTTTTCTTAAATTTAAATTCTAGCATGACCAAACTAGGATTAATTTAGGGAAAAGAATATTAATCACGAATGACCAAACGGATTAATAGGTTTAGTAAAGGGATTGGTAATTGAATAAAATAAGGGAATTCAGGTAGAATTAGACATAGAGGAATCGAAACTAGCAATGAAACCGAGACCTTAGGCTTCTCTCCATTGATTGAACTTTACAATTTTAATTCTTGCTATTTACTTCGTCTTATTT
Source organism: Astragalus glycyphyllos (assembly GCA_963573325.1). Taxonomy (NCBI): domain Eukaryota; kingdom Viridiplantae; phylum Streptophyta; class Magnoliopsida; order Fabales; family Fabaceae; genus Astragalus; species Astragalus glycyphyllos. The sequence goes on from OY754308.1 coordinate 24,625,366, forward strand.
TAGTTTCTACAATCACCAACATTCGCTAGTCTAAATAATAATTAATCTTAAGTAGTTTGGTGCTTATTAATTAATCCCTATGGAGACAATATTTTTTATACTACTTCTGCAAGAGAGTACACTTGCTCTCAAGTGTGTTTTTAACACAACAAGTTTTTGGCGCCGTTGCCGAGGATTAACTTAATAATATTAAACGAAAAAGATTTTATATTGCTTTAGACATTTATTTTCTTTCTTGTTTTAAATTATTAAAAACAAAAAAAAATTAATTACATTTAGTTTAATTTTATTTGTTAGTTTTATTTTTATTATTATTACTCGTGCATGCTCACCCGCTCCCAAGAGCCTATTTTGATTTTTGATCCAGAAATTGAAAGAACTGCTCGAAGGATAAGAAAAGAGACAAAAGTGATGGCTGCCATTCCGAGAAGAACTCTTCGGGACTACTTCACTCCAACAGCAAATATCACTACAAGCATAGTCAATCCACCTATGCAAGCTACTAATTTTGAGCTCAAACCAAGTCTGATTCAAATGGTTCAGAATTCGACTATGTTCAGAGGCCTTTGGATGGTCAATTCATGATAGAAAAGGCATTAGCCCCTCAATTTGCACTCACAAGATTTATATGGAGGATGATTATCAACCTCGGGCACTACCTCAACGCCGCCTCAATCCTAACATGAAAGAGGTGGTCAAAAAGGAAGTGATTAAGCTTCTTGATGCAGGTATCATCTATCCTATCTCTGATAGTAAGTGGGTAAGTCCTGTTCAATGTGTTCCTAAAAAGGGAGGTACTACTGTAATGGAAAATGATAAAAATGAATTAATTGCAGTTAGGAAAACTACCGGGTGGCGTATGTGCATTGATTATAGAAAATTAAATGATGCCACCCGAAAGGATCACTTCCCCCTTGATCAAATGCTTGAGAGAGTGGCAGGTCATGATTATTATTATTGTTTGGATGGATATTTCGGTTATTTGCAAATACCAGTTGCTTCCGAAGATCAAGAAAAAACTACTTTTACTTGCCCATATGGAACATTTGCATATAAAAGGATGCCATTCGGTTTATGTAATGCCCCTGCCACTTTCCAAAGATGCATGATGGCTATTTTCTCTGACTTGGTTGAAAAATGCATTGAGATATTCATGGATGATTTTACTGTTTTTGGATCATCGTATGAGGATTGTTTACATAACTTGAATTTAGTGTTGCAGAGATGCAGGGATACTAATTTAGTGCTCAACTGGGAGAAATGTCAGTTTATGGTGCAAGATTGCATTATTTTGGGACACAAGGTGTCCACCAGAGGCATTGAAGTTGATCCTGCAAAGGTTGAGGTAATTGCAAAGTTGCCCCCACCCAATTTTGTTAAGGGGGTCCGTAGTTTTCTAGGCCATGCTGGTTTCTATAGGCGGTTTATTAAAGACTTCTCAAAAATTGCAAAGCCTATGACTGACCTCTTGGTTAAGAAGGCCACTTTTGATTTTTCTGACACTTGCTTGAAGGCTTTTAATTGTTTAAAGGAAAAATTAATTAGTGCCCCTATTGTTGCTGCCCCCGATTGGTTGCTTCCCTTTGAAATTATTTGTGATGCCAGCGATACTGCTGTGGGGGCTGTTTTGGGGCAAAGAAAGAATAAGGTATTCTATACCATTTACTATGCTAGTCGCACTCTTGATGATGCTCAAAGAAATTATACTACCACAGAGAAAGAGTTGCTAGCTGTAGTATTTGCATTTGACAAGTTTCGTCATTACCTTGTTCTTTCTAGAGTTATTGTTTATACTGATCATGCTGCTATTAGATATTTGCTTGGAAAACAGGATGCAAAACCCAGGTTAATCAGGTGGATTTTGTTGCTACAAGAGTTTGACTTGGAGATTAGAGACAAGAAAGGCTCAGAGAACTTTGTAGCTGATCACCTCTCAAGGCTCGATCATAGTGTGATGCGGGCCTCAAATGATGGGGAGATCAAAGAGGTTTTCCCTGATGAGAGACTTCTAGCTATTTCTACTATTCCTTGGTTCGCAGACATCGTCAACTACTTGGTGGGTAAGGTTGTTCCCCTTGATTTTTCCTTTCAGCAAAAGAAGAAATTAATTTCTGATGCTAGACACTACTTGTGGGATGACCCTTACCTATTTAAAGTTTGTGGAGATAAGGTAATTAGGCGTTGTGTGCCTATGGATGAGGTAACTTCTATCCTTGAGCATTGTCATTCTAAAGAGGTAGGTGGCCACTTTGGCCCAAATAGAACTGCATATAAAGTTTTACAATGTGGTTTTTATTGGCCTACAGTATTTAAAGATGCTCATGATTTTGTGAAAGTTTGTGATAGTTGTCAAAGGAGTGGCAATATTTCTAGGCGTCAAGAGATGCCATTAAATAATATTTTGGTTTGTGAGATATTTGATGTATGGGGTATTGACTTTATGGGGCCCTTCCCTAAATCTTTTTCAAATCAATATATTCTTGTTGCTGTAGATTATGTGTCTAAGTGGGTGGAAGCTGTAGCCTTACCCACTAATGATACTCGCGTGGTGGTGAAATTTTTAAAGAAAAAAGAGGAACAACAACAACAACACATACGGACGGCAACAGTTACAACAACAACACGCACACGGACGCAGAGGAGAGGAAAAAGGAGATTTTGGTACCCGTTCTTGACACCGTGAGAGAGCTTTGGAGCAGAATGCAGAGACTGAATACAGGATCAGAATTTACTCAATCTCCGGGTTATTTTTATATTCTGTAATTCATGACTTTTTATTTTAATCCAATGTTCTTGAACACTATGAATAGCTAAATCCTCTTCTAGGGTCTTAGGTGGATCTTGCTTGATTAGAGACCTTTTTATGTTTTAATTTATATTTTGAATTCCCAATTTTTATTTCAATTAATATTATCCTATTGCTTTATTACATAATTAGGACTGACAACCCTTTGCATGTTTATAATCAATTAGTTGATTAGCGACCGTACTACAACTAGTTGGTGGACCTATAGGATAATTGAGATTATAATTAATGAATGACCAAACTTTAATTTAGTCTTCCAATCATTCAACCTTTTTGTACTTCATGCTTTTCTTAAATTTAAATTCTAGCATGACCAAACTAGAATTAATTTAGGGAAAAGAATATTAATCACGAATGACCAAACGGATTAATAGGTTTAGTAAAGGGATTGGTAACTGAATAAAATAAGGGAATTCAGGTAGAATTAGACATAGAGGAATCGAAACTAGCAAGTGAAACCGAGACTCTAGGCTTCTCTCCATTGATCGAACTTTACAATTTTAATTCTTGCTATTTACTTCGTCATATTTTAGTTTCTACAATCACCAACATTCGTTAGTCTAAATAATAATTAATCTTAAGTAGTTTGGTGCTTATTAATTAATCCCTGTGGAGACGATATTTTTTATACTACTTCTGCAAGAGAGTACACTTGCTCTCAAGTGTGTTTTTGGCACAACATGTCTCAATAGGTTATCTTTCCACTAGGGAAGTTCCCAAAAAATACTTTTTTTTGTCCAATTGTGCCATTGCCCATAGCCTTCTGGACGAGAAACAACACCCGCTTTAACTTCCACAGGAGGAATATCCTTAACACTCTCCCAAACTTCCTCCGGTGTCAAAATACAAGGAGGTCCATCTGTTTCAACATTTCCCTTGATAAATGCATACTTCTGCTTTCGGAAAGGGTGATCCATAGGTAAGAACCTACGGTGCGGGTCAAACCACGAAGTCTTTCCTCCGTATTTAAGAGTAAAAGCCTTTGTGTCAACCATGCAAATCGGACATGCCATCTTACCATGTGTCCCCCAACCAGACAACATTCCATATGTAGGGAAGTCATTAATCGTCCACATCAAAGCCGCCCTCATCACAAAATTCTGTTTGCGTGCTGCATCATAAGTTAAAACACCATTCCACAGTCTTTTTAGATCATCAACCAACGGTTGCAAATATACATCAATACCATCTGTTGGATTACTTGGCCCTGGAATAATTGCATTTAAAAACATGTATGGTTTAGACGTACACATTTCTGGAGGAAGGTTGTACGGGGTAACAATAATCGGCCAACAAGAGATGGTGTTGCCGAGGCTTGAATATATGGTGTGAATCCATCAGAGCATAAACCAAGCTGAACATTCCGTGGATCACTTACAAAATCTGGATGAACAGATCAAAATGCTTCCAAGCCTCACCGTCAGATGGGTGATGTAATTCACCAGAATTGTTTCTATTTTGATGGTGCCACATCATTTTACCCGCGGTCTCCATTGAAGTAAACATCCTCTGTAGCCTTGGTATGAGCGGAAAATAGAACATTGCTTTTCGTCGAACCAATTTGCCTCTACTCAACCCTCTCCTACTGGCCCGGTAGCGTGGCTCTCCACAAATCTTGCATTCCGACAACTCTCCATCATTTATGCCAAACTCATTGTTATAAAAGAGCATGCAACCGGAGACACAACAATCAATTCTTTTAGATTTCAAGCCAAGCTTCGATACCAATCTTTTAGCATCATAATAACTCTGCGGCAAAAGTCCTCTAACGGGAGTTGCATCCAACATCATTTTGGTCATATATTCCATACACAACTCAGCATTGATAATTTAGAGTCTTTAGATCCTTCAAATAATGGATTATTTGTTTTACTCAAGTACATGTAAAATCTTTGAGCTTCCTCATTTGGAACTTCCTCAGCATCATATTCTGGCTCTTCAAAATCCAAATTTACTCCAACCGCATCAGATATCATTCCCTGATAAACTTCTAACGGTTGAATAATTTCGCCTCCTCCAGATGTCATAGCTGCTGGATAATTATTTGTCGTGGGAGCTACTACATCAACCGAAACATTAACTGGAAGAACAACTACCCCTGCTGCTACTTCGCCGTGACGACTCCATATAAAATAATTTGGCCTACACCCATTATTGTACAAATCCATTCTGACTTCATCATCATTTTTTATAAATTGAAATGAACATTTTAAGCACGGACATCTAATTCCGCCTTGTTGTGCAATTTCTTCGTGCTGCTTAGCTCAAAAAATAAACTCTTCTACTCCTTGTACAAAATGCCGCTTTAAACCAGCTCTTCTAGGAAACAACCGATCATACATGTTATTATCTACGTACATGTTATTATAACAAATTAAATACATGTTAATTTATTTTATTATATATTATTAATAACTCTATTAGTAAATAATAGATATATATTTTAATTACTCTATTAGTAAATATTAGATATATTAATAACTCTATTGTATTGATGTTGTATTGATATATTAAGTTAATAATACATTAATAAAAAACTGAAAATAGTAATAATACGCATTTATTTATACAAAAAATATTAACAGTATCTAAAAATTAATTTTATTTTTATTTCATTTTTATTTTTATTTCGCATTTATATAAAATAAAATATTCAAATAAATTAAAAATATAAACACAAACTAAAAATTAAATTAAAAAATACATTAACTTTAATTTTTTTTCGTATTTATTTATTCTTTATTAACTATTTATTTAAAATATTTTAGAATGATAACATAAATTAAAAATATAAACACAAACTAAAAATTAAATTAAAAAATACATTAACTTTAATTTTTTTTCGTATTTATTTGTTTTTTATTATCTATTTATTTATTTATTTATTATTTAAAATATTTTAAAATAATAACATAAAGTAAAAATATAAACAGAAAGTAAAAACTAAATTAAAAAATACATTAACTTTATTTTTTTTCGTATTTATTTATTCTTTATTATCTATTTATTTAAAATATTTTAAAATAATAACATAAATTAAAAATATAAACAGAAAGTAAAAACGAAATTGTTTGTTTTTGTATTTATTTATTCTTTATTATTTATTTAAATTTTTCTAATATAATAACATAAATTAAAAACATAAACAGAAACTAAAAACTAAAAACAAAATTAAAAAATACATTAACTAACATATTATTTCGTATTTGCTAACTAATATTAACAAATAACATCAAATATAATGACTAATAATTTCGATAACTAACCTGGCGTGAAGAGAAGACTCTGGCTTGACGCTAATCCCACACTCCTTCGTACAAAATAGACAACGAACCAAAACCCAAACAACTCTGAAACAAACAATTGTGCCATTGTTAGTAACTAAACAATACAAAAACTAAAACTATTAAACCATCATCAGGTTATAAACATACCTTAGAAGAAATGTGTCAAAGAAAGCAAGAGATTCTGTAGAGACAAATTTCGGATTTGAAGAAGTAAAGAAGTTGTGAAGTGAAGATGGGTGTGTCTATATAGAAATGACGGGTCCAACGGCCATAAATTTGAAATCCGCCTCAATTATGAATTACCGGCGGATTTTCGGGTTTCCGGCGGATGTTAGGGATTACCGGCGGATTTAATTGGTTAACGGATTTCCGGCGGATTTTGTGGTATTTTCGGCGGATAAGGATCCCTCAAAAAGTGGGATTTCCGGCGGATTATATTGGTGGAAGGATTTCCGGCGAATTCGTGCTATTTCCGGCGGATTCGTGGTATTTTCCGGCCGATTGCGTAGTTTGAACAGTCAACATAATAGATCCGCCGCAAAGAGCAATTACCGGCGGATTTGTCATTTCCGGCGGATTTTCCATCCCTCGGAAAGGGGATTTCCGGCGGATTTTTTGGCTAAACCTTTTCCGGCGGATATGGAGACATTTCCGGCGGATTTTAAAATTCAAATTTCCCGCCCACTGCAAACAGTCCGCCGGAAAGTGGATTTGAGAGGGATTTTTTTTTTCTTTCAAAAAACCCAAATTTAATCGAATAAATCCGCCGAAAATACGTAAAAATCCGCCGGAAAGTTACTGTCCAATAATAATCCGCCGGAAAGTCCCCAAAATTCGCCGGAAACTTTGCGAGGGATTGTATCTGCCGGAAAGTACAAAATCCGCCGGAAAGTTTTCGACGGATTTAAATCTGCTGGAAAGTCTTGGCCAATAACTCCAACTATTCTTGTAGTGTCGGACTCTTTTTAGGTGGTAAAAAAGCAAATTATGGGGGGTAAAACTAACGTATTATAATTGTAGATTAATGGCAGTTTACAATAACTGCTGTATTAAAACTGCCATATTTTACCTTTTTTTTTATGTGAGTAGTCTATTATATATATATATATATATATATATATATATATATATATATATATATATATGAAGTGTATTGAGGAACACAAAAATCTGTATACAGTAAGATACCGACACTTGGAAGGATTAATTTAGGGTTGAGAGAGAGAGAATTTCGGATTAGAGGTCCCAAATAATTTAGCCCATTATGTTTCTCACTTATTATAAGTGGAGAGGATTAATTTAGGGTTGAGAGAGAGAATTTCGGATTAGAGCAGCCACCAAAGAGAGAGAAAAGAAGAGAGAAAACAATTCCTGTTTTTCTCAAACCTGTCACCGTAAAATTACGATTTCGGTTTCGTTAACCGTGGATCGTCTTCGTTTTTGGACAGCAGGTTCGTGAGATATAGTTATACACTTTCACCGTTCAGATCTTCCAACCGAGTTCTGAGGAGAGAGATATTGGCTTCGTACTGAAGCTGCAGTTTGGGTATTTTCATCTTCATCTTCTCAAATTTGTAAGCGTTTGTGCTTTATTGTTTTTGGTTGCTTGTTGGCACGGTTTGTGATTATTGTTTGAGACTCTCTTGTAACCATATTTGATCATAGTGGAGCTATTTCTTTGGTCTGGACGACCTGTGGTTTTTACCCTTTCTTTGAGGGGTTTTCCACGTTAAAAATATCGGTGTTCATTGTGCGTTTTTATTCTCGTTATATTTTCCGCCACGTATTCGGTGGTGCTCCTCATAGATTCTTGCAAGTTTGGGGAATTTATTTCCGCTGCATATTTCTCTGTTATTACGTTTATGTGTTGATTCCCCATCAGAGTGGTATCAAAGCTCTTGGTTAGGAGTTAGTTTACTTGCTTGAATGATGGAGGCAAATATGAATATAAAGATGGTTTCTTTGAATGGTACTAATTATCATTTGTGGAAGGGCAAGATGAAAGATTTATTGTTTGTGAAGAAAATGCATCTTCCTATTTTTGGTAAGATAAAGCCGGATTCTATATCAACCGAAGAATGGGATTTTGAACATCAACAGGTATGTGGTTTCATTCGCCAATATGTAGAAGATAATGTTTATAATCATATTGCTAATGAGACTAATGCAAAAACCTTGTGGGAGAAGATAGAGTCCTTGTATGCCTCTAAATCAGGGAATATTAAATTGTTCTTGTTGAATAGCTTCATAAGTTTGAAGTATAAGGACGGGACTTCTATTTCAGATCACTTGAGTGATTTTCAAGGGCTTCTTGATCAAATGTCATGAATGGGTATCAAGTTTGATGATGAGCTTTTGGGACTATTTCTATTATTATCTTTACCAGATTCTTGGGAGACATTTCGGGTTTCTATAACAAGTTCTACTCCTAATGGTATTGTTTCTTTGGAAACGGCTAAGGGTGGTGTCCTTAATGAGGAGATGAGAAGGAAGGCACAGGGTTCTTCACATCTTATACTCCAGGCGACTTTGGAGTGTTGAGGATGGGTAATGATGGTGTATCTAAGGTATTGATAAGGTGGAGAAGACTACACCCAAGAAAGATGTCAACTTGTCAGATGTTGATCCAGTTTGGTTGCCTATTCAAAGTTTGGATAGCGTTGATGGTAATGTTCAAAATGGTGAGCATCATGATTATGTCGATGATCAACAACTTGAATGAGTTAAATATTCCAGCTAATAATGATGATGAGGAACATGAGATGTCAGAAGATGAGAATTTTGGTGATGCTTCTGAATCATCTCATGTTCAACTTAGAAGGTCTAGCAGGGAAAGACAACCATCTACAAAGTATAATTCTGATGAGTATGTGACACTGACTGATGAAGGGGAACCTGAGTATTTTCAAGAGGCCATGGAGAGTGAAGAAAGTCACAAGTGGCTGGATGCAATGCATGATGAGATGAAATCATTGCATGATAATCACACTTATGATTTGGTGAAGTTGCCAAAAGGTAAAAGGGCTTTGGAAAATAGGTGGATTTATAGAGTGAAACATGAGAGTAACTCTAACTCTCCAAGGTATAAAGCCAGATTAGTAGCGAAGGGTTTCCGTCAAAGAAAGGATGTTGATTTTAATGAAATTTTCTCACCTGTGGTAAAGATGTCATCTATTAGAACCGTGTTGAGTTTAGCGGCTACTCTAGATTTAGAGGTAGAGCAAATGGATGTAAAAACAGCTTTCCTTCATGGTGATTTGGACGAAGAAATTTACATGAAACAACTTGATGGTTTTCTTGTTGAAGGTAAGGAAGACTATGTGTGTAGACTAAGAAAGAGTCTATATGGTTTGAAGCAGGCTCCAAGGCAGTGGTACAAGAAGTTTGAGTTAGTTATGTGTGACCAAGGATATAAAAAGACTACTTCTGATCATTGTGTCTTTGTTAGAAATTTTTCTAATGATGAATTCATTATCCTGTTGTTATATGTTGATGACATGCTTATTGTAGGGAAAAATATTTTCGAGATTGACAGGTTAAAGAAGCAGTTGGGCGAATCTTTTGCCATGAAAGACATGGGAGCAGCTAAATAGATTCTTGGTATAAGAATCATGCGTGACAGAAAAGAGAAGAAACTTTGGCTATCACAAGAGCACTATATTGAAAGAGTGTTGCAGAGATTTCAGATGGAAAACTCTAAGGCGGTAAGCACTCCTCTTGGTACTCATTTTAAATTGAGTTCTAAACAAAGTCCTTCCAATGAAGATGATAAAATTAATATGAAACGAGTTCCTTATGCGTCTGCTGTGGGTAGTTTGATGTATGCAATGGTGTGTACAAGACCAGATATTGCGCATGCTGTTGGTACGGTCAGTAGATTTTTGTCAAATCCTGGTAGAGAGCATTGGAATGCTGTGAAATGGATTTTGAGGTATCTTCGTGGTACTACTTGTATGAGGTTTTGTTTTGGACGTGACAAACCCACATTAGTGGGGTACTCCGACTCAGACATGGCTGGAGATATTGATTCCAGGAAGTCCACTTCGGGGTATATGATTAAGTTTGCAGGGGGAGCTGTGGCTTGGCAGTCTAGGTTGCAAAAGTGTGTAGCATTGTCTACTACTGAGGCAGAGTTCATAGCCATTACCGAAGCATGCAAAGAGTTGATATGGTTGAAGAAATTCTTGCAGGAGCTTGGTTATGTTCAGGACAAATATTTCTTATTTGTTGATAGTCAAAGTGCTATTCATCTTGGTAAAAATCCGACTTTTCATAATAGGTCCAAACACATTGATGTGAGGTATCATTGGATACGTGATGTTTTGGATGCTAAGTTGTTGGAGTTAGCTAAAGTTCATACTGATGATAATGGTTCAGATATGATGACTAAGGCTTTGCCGAGAGGAAAGTTCCAAATCTGTTGTGATATCGCCGATTTGGCGATCACCTCCACATAGTTGTGAGGGGGAGATATGTTGGGTATTGGGCTCCCTTCCTATGTGGATAAAGTCCCAAATAATTTAGCCCATTATGTTTCTCACTTATTATAAGTGGAGAGGATTAATTTAGGGTTGAGAGAGAGAGAATTTCGGATTAGAGCAGCCACCAAAGAGAGAGAAAAGAAGAGAGAAAACAATTCCCGTTTTTCTCAAACCTGTCACCGTAAAATTGCGATTTCTATTTCGTTAACCGTTGGATCGTCTTCATTTTTGGACAGCAGGTTTGTGAGATATAGTTATACACTTTCACCGTTCGGATCTTTGAAACGAGTTCTGAGGTGAGAGATATTGGCTTCGCACTAAAGCTGCAGTTTGGGTATTTTCATCTTGATCATCTTCTTAAATTTGTAAGCGTTTGTGCTTTATTGTTTTTGGTTGCTTGTTGGCACGGTTTGTGCTTATTGTTTGAGACTCTCTTGTAACCATATTTGATCATAGTGGAGCTATTTCTTTGGTCTGGCCGACCCGTGGTTTTTACCCTTTCTTTGAGGGGTTTTCCACGTTAAAAATATCGGTGTTCATTGTGCGTTTTTATTTTCGCTATATTTGCCGCCACGTATTCGGTGTTGCTCCTCATAGATTCTTGCAAGTTTGGAGAATTTATTTCCGCTGCATATTTCTCTGTTATTACGTTTATGTGTTGATTCCCCATCAGTCAAAAGTCTAATTAGAAAAAATCGCTTCATTCCTACTTTCTCAAATCACCAAGAGACTAGAATGCCAACTCATCAAAAGATCACCCCCTTCTACCCTTTCTAAGACCGACCCTAGAATAAAGAACATAGTGGGGAGATCTGGCAGAAACACCACCACCCAACCAAGCCATTTAAAGACCAAGTATCAAACCTTTTTTGAAAACTCACACGGCAAAAACAAGCGCGGCTCCTATCCAATAAGACCCCATGATGGACGCACCTAGTAGCACCCAAATCCGAGGAAACCTGTAATGATTTCTTACACTCTTTTCTTTCTCCCTCCTTCTAGCCTCTTTATTTGTTCATGATTTATGATTTATTTCTATGAAATGAGAAGATGGTAGTTGATACTTGTTCTGGTGGTGAGGGAAGAGAAAAACATAATGGGAGGAGAAGAGGACTGGTGTTGTTTGATTGTCATGGGAAAAGGGCTTCAGCAATTTTTCCTACCTTTCGATTCTCCCCCATGTTGCTCACATTTTTTTTATTTTATTTTCCACTTGAATTTTCTTCTGTCTGATGTTTCCTTGTCTCTATTCATATCCTTGTTATTGTTGTTAAACAGTTTTGCTGCTTGTAAACTCACTAAGCCAACTTTTAAGAAAGAAAGCCATGGACCTTAGGTAACTCAAAATAGAAGATGCTAAAGCATCTGCAATATTTTATTTTGTTGTACTTTAAATTGTAATCTTGATTGTCTTTTTCTCTTGTGATTTTTTACCTTATTTTTTTAATTTTCGTTTCTTGTATTTTTTGAGTTTTAGTTTTTGTAATTTGTTTTTGGTAAATTGAACAGCCTAAATTTATAACTTGTAAGCTTGACTATTTCTACTACTAAATACTAATAGTAAAAATAACGTAAAAGTTGCCAATTAGCATAAAATGACATGCGAAAAAAATTAGAATCTCAAAATACACAACAAACAATATTTTTAGAACAATTTTGGAAAAAAATGGGAAAATACTGATTAAAATTAGGTGTTAACACCATTCTTCACTTTTTGGAAAAAAGCACGACCAAACTTCACTATTTCCATTCTATTGAATTTCTAAATATTGCTAGGCATGCAATTGAGAGTAGGTGTGACAAAATGGATGGTTTGAAATTTGCAAGTATGTACGATTACAACCTAAGAATATAGCATGAGTAGATTTTGGCTTTGTTGTAAACTCAAGCACTTACACTAAAGTACTCATATGAAAATTTCCAGTTTTATTTCTTCACTCAGTTGAAGCTCCTCTCCCCCTATACTTATATCTAATAGCCCAAAAGAGGTAATGTAGGAAATTCAAACCACTCAACACACACATAAGCCAGTAAAACCTCTCTAAGTGATAATGGTTAAGGTTTGCACCAGCTAACCATGGTTTATGAGAGGAGTAACCAGTAACTCTATTTACTATAGTTACCATCACTGAACTCAAATAGTAGCCTATAGCCAAAGAGGTCCAGTTAAGTGATGTAGCCCAAGATCTCATTTTAATTGGTGCTTCAGTGAAGAAAAACTCCAATAAACCAGCCATAGTGAAAAGATCAGCTGAACCAAGGAACAAGAATTGAAAAGCAATCCAAAAGAATGTTATAGGTAATGGTTTTGTTGGATCATCTAATAGCCCTTCATTTGTAGCTACCCTTTTTCTCTTCACTTCAACTAGAGCTGCAATTGTCATTGATATTATTGAGAGCACTAATCCAATTCCAATTCTTTGAAGATGAGTGATTCCCATCTCTGTCTTTGTTACTTTCCTTGCAAATGGGATTATTATGTGGTCATAAATTGGTGCTAGGATCATGATGAAGAGTATTGGGAAAATTGGTAATGAAGCTGGTGGAACTTTAAAGGAACCTAACTTTGTGTTCATGGTTGCTGCTTGTTCAACTGAGAAAGTGGAAAGCTGAGCTAAGCAACAGTTTAGCACAATGGTGCATGCAAATATAGGTAGTATTTTTAACATTATCTTCACATCTTCTACTTCCCCAACACTGCATTTCAATGATGCATAAAATGGTTTGTTTTCAACAGCACTGTTGAGAAATTTGAGTGTACTTGTTGGGGCTTCAGTTTCATTTTTTTCTTTTGAAGTTTCTTCTTCTCCAACTTTTCTTCCCAAGTTTAGATTTGAAGGGCTTGATGTCAAGTTCACAATAGCATTGCTAGAATTTTTGTAGGTGCAACTATTGAGTAAAGCAGCAAACAAAACCTATACATTCATAAACAAAAAAATGAGACTATAATAGTCTATGAGTGAAGATATTTAATTACATGTTTGGATTCTCTACCATAGTTGCACGGTGCAGTCGCTGTAGAGCCGTTGGATCATGAATTTTTAATTTTAAATCCAACGGTTCTATAGGTCTATGCAGTTGGCACACACATGTGGTAAAAAATTGCAGTCCACAACTACATTTGCACTTGCAACATAACAGTTTTTCAGGCTTCTGCAACTGCAGTTGCAATCGCATTCGTTTGCAATTGCCCACAACGTAATGGGTTTTTTTAGGTCTCTGAAATCAGGACCACAACCGCAATTTAAAACCTGCCACGTCTCCATTAATTATGGAGCACGTGGTGGGGAAAAGGAAAAGGTTTACCTTCAAAATGGTTGTGAGTGGACTTCCAGTGGGAACTTTGTTCCTATAAGTAAAAGAGCCAGCCAAGAAAACTGGGATAGATAGAAATATGCTTATAGTAGAGATAGCAAAACCCCATTTCCATCCTATGTTGTCTTCAATCCACACAACGAAAGTAACAGCAATAAGGCCACCACATGATAAGCAAAAGACAAAATAGTTGAAAAAAGTTGATCTTTGCTTCCTTCCTAATGGAGTGTTCTCATCAAATTGCTCAGCACCATGTGGTGGCAATGAACCCTTAATTCCTCCAACTCCAAGAGCCACAAGGTAGAGTCCAACATACAACATTACTGCTTTCCCACCATTAACTTCTTGGCATGAGGTTGCTAGGTCACAAGCTGGAGGCTTCAATGAAGATACACTAGCTTGAATAAAGAGTACAATTAGTCCCTGCACAAGTTCAAAGTCTATTAGCTATGTACTCTCTCCGAACTCAATTATATGCAAAAAAGTGCAATGATCGAGGTAAATATGAGAAGGAAAAATTAAGTGTTGTGAGTTTGAATCCACCCTCACATATACTCATTTTCATCTAATTAAATAAGGTGTACGACTTACGAGGAAGTTATGATATTATTTAAAATATTATATTTAACTAAGTTATATATCATGCCTACCCCACATATAATAATATGGAGACGCTACTCTGGTCGTCCCCCCCCCCAAAAAGTCAAAACGTTCTACCCTTTAAAAAAATAGGGTCCCTTAAATTAAAAAAAAAGATTATGAAATAAAAACTCCATTAAATTAGTCATCTATTAAAAGAAAATTGGGAAGAAACGTAGAGAGAGACGGGAGTAGAAGGATTAATAAAACTAAGAAAAGACAACAGATGTTGCTTTTGAATTTCAAAGTTTGACAGAAGGAAGTTTCTGTTAGTCTACCTGTGACAGTGGCACGGAAACAAAGGGAGGGTCCTACGTATTCTTGACCAAACTTTTAACTAGTAACGTGTGCATGCATATAAATAGGTGGGGTCCTCCTCTATCTTTTAATTTCTTTTCACTCCTCTTTGACACATATACATTTGGTATTTAAATATGTCTTTTATTAATTAGTTTGATCTTGAAATTAATGAGTTTTTTGTTAGCCAAATTAGTCCAATAAATAACCAACAAAAGAGCTATGTAGGACGTGTTTGTAATTTTGGTACATATGTTATAATAATACTGTCTCACACACTAAGAAGTAAAATGATTATTTACCCTATAGATATTTTTGTTATTGAGATTTACCCTATTGATATTGTATACAACATTGTATATATGTTAGTGTATGTTTAATAATGATATGGTTAATGATATGAAAATATACTGTCCAAAAAAATAAAAACTCATTAACCATGCACCAAACTTAACCATGTGTACTAGAAAAAGAAAAAGAAAAGACATCAAGAATAATAAGTGTATTACTATAGAAAGAAAAAAGAAAACTACCCCACCTAAATTATTGTTATTTTGTCTCATATACTATTTATATCGCACACCCTTAAGGCCACTTTTTTATCTTGTCATTGGTAGTCCATCCACTTCTAGTAATAGTTCTCATGCACATTTTGGAGTTCATCATTGTCTAATTTTAAGTAGAGATAAAGCCACCGATATGCTTTTCTTTTTCTTTTCTCCTCTTTCACTTTTTCATTTGTTGCCTAAGAAAAATATATTGATTTTTTTGACTTATTAGGCTTTGGTATATATATCTTAGTGGGTGGGCGTTAAGATCATGCAATGCATGAGGATTTGGAAGACCAAGTGGGAGAACTAATGCAGCAAAAAGAAAGAGATTCAAAGGGATAGATAAGACAGTTTTATTTCTTTTCTTTAAATAAATCATCATTGACATCTTTTCAGTTCTATTACAAGTATTTGGTTGTACCATTTGATGCAACCCCACCTTGCAACTTGTTTTTGCAACTTGGAATTGACCTTGATTCTAGTTAAGACGTTATGGGTTTGAAAGACACCCTTTTTTTTTCTTTGAAAAACTCAATTCTAAATTAAATTGAAGCTTCTTTTTTTCCACACACAAACACAAACGATCATCACCACAAGACCCATACCCTTGGAATTAAGTAATCATACAACAATAACAATTGAATATTTGGGTAATCATTTTCGTTACTGAATGTATGAAGCACTGTTATTATAGTCTCTGAATATGTCAAAACTACAAAGATGTCCCTAGGTGTCCCTTTTTAGTAATTTTAGGGACTTAATTAACAAACAAAAAACACATTTGAAGACCAAAGTGACTAACAAAAAACACAATTGATGACTAAAATGACTTGCTAAAGTGACACTTGAGAATGTGTTTGTAATTTTGATACATTCTAGGACTATAGTAACAACGTTTCACACATTTAGAGACCAAATAATTGTTTACACTTTGAATGTTCCCTCCATAAGGATCAAACTACTACTAGTAGTAATTCATTATTCATTAACACTCAGAAGTTCTGAAATATTTTAGACACCAAAATATGTTGATTTTATTTAATGACACCTCACACGTTTAGAGACCCAAATATGTTGATTTTATTTAATATTTTTAAATTTTTAATTTTTTATAGTACGATTTTTAGTATGGATCTGTCAAAAAAGGTCCACAAGTGGACTTTTACTATTTTCAATAAAAAATAAATTTTATAATGATAAAAAATAAAAATAGTATTTTATTAAAACTTATCAAAAATGGTAAAGGTCCACCGTAGAGTGTATAAATACTATTGACCAAATTAACTATTTTCTAATATTCTCACTCACAATAAAAAAGAGTGTATAAATAAAATTTAGCATTTTTTTTAAAAGGAATTTAGCATTAATTAATTTGGTCAATATATAATTTAGCCTCGTAAAAATACATCCAAAAGTGCTGGGATGAGATGTTATAAGTCTCTTATAGATTAATCAAGGTCATGTGCTCAAATCACGCCTTGGGAATATTGCAGCGTCGATTGTGGTCCTACCCACAAAGGTTACCCAGTTCACACAAAAAAAAAGACTAGGAAAAAAACTTTTTTTTTTTTGTTTTCCAAAAAAAATCGATTTGGCAAACATGGTCCCCAACTATTTTTAGTGGATTTTTTCTAAAATCAAATGTTACAAATTAGGTCTCCATATTTTCTAATAGCACTTTTTCTCTCTCAAAGTTTTTCATGCACTTTTAGTTCTCAAAAATAATTAAATTTTTTTGAAAAGCGAAGGACAAAAATGTAATTGAAAAGATATAGAGATGAAATATCTAGATTTTAGAAGCAATAAAATTACCCAAAAAAAAGTTGAAAGACTATTTTCACAAAACTGAAAACCTTTGGGAAATGAAAAGTGTAATTCAACCTTTTATAAATTTTTTTGACTCATTCAAATAATAATAATAATAATAATAATTACAATTATTATTATCATCAATATTATTATTATTATTATTATTATTATTATTATTATTATTTACATTCGTTTACCAAAAAAATTATTATTTTTTATTTTTTTGTTAACTTTAGCGACATGACGAAATAAGAGAGAAGGTGTAAGTTACAAAATGGCTAGGCTAGCATTAAGGTATAGGAAAAAAAACAATCCGTGAGACCACCGTGAATAAAATCTGGGTGACACGCCTCATGATTTTTAATGTTATAACCTTATTGCAACTGTTACCTACCACGATTAAAAACTCAAACAAGCAAGTATCTTGCTTCAAAAAAAAAAAAAAAATCAAATTGTGAAACGATGAGCGTCAAAGTCTCCTCTTTCACATGTAATCACATGGAGATGAAGAAAGAGAAAAAGAGAAAGCAAGAAAATGAGGAAGAAGTTGTTTACATACCAGAAACTCAATAACTGCACTTATCAGGTAGATATGATAAGTTGTGAAAAAAGCATCAGATAAGAAACCTCCAAGAAGAGCAAGAAGAAATGCAGTTCCCATGAAATTTGTTACATTCGTAGCTGATTTTGATGGAGATAAATGCATGTATTTGCTTAGATACAATACCAAGTTGCTTGCATTTGCCAGAAATGCCAAATTCTCCAATACCTCCACCACTGCAAAATTAATGCCAAACATTTTCTTTAGCGATATGAAGTCTAGTTAAAACCTTCTGATTCAAAACTCTAAAAAAAAGAACATCAAGAAAGAAAAAGAGTATTCTATCATCACTTACAGAAATTAACTTAATTAAATTATAAAGAACACCCAAATAGAAGAAATTTATAGTATTGATCAAATAATGAGAAATTGGAGATAGATTATTACCCAAAACAAAAGAGGCTGCAAGCATGCCACCATGGCGACCTTTGAGAGCAGGTCTGTTTTTCCAGTCTACATAGCCTACCCACCTGGTACCATCTTGTTGTTCCAATTCCTACAAGAAAATAAGTAATTAGAATTTAGAAAAGTGTAAAATTAAATGTTTATATGATCAAGTTTAAATTAATAATATATAGTGAGAAGAATAAAGATAGAGAAGAAGGGTGTGTGAAAAGAGAAGAAGGAAGGAGAAAGAAGGAAAAACAAATAACTCACCATGACTCTCTATGTGTGAGGATTTGGATCTGGAAAAAGGAAGAGTTAGGAGGAAAAGAAGGTTGATGACTTGGGGGAGATTTAAAGGAGTGTGAAGAAGAAGAGACAAAAGATTCAACATGGACAGAATCGTCTTTTTACATTAACCAATATACCAAATTGACGGTTTTTTTAATCATTTTTTTTGTTCTTTTTAGTAGTTTTCCGTACATTAAAGGATAGTGTACAAAAATAGTGTAAAGAAATCTTGTGCAAATATTATTTTTCCGTTCTTTGCTCTCTTGCTATTTATCAAAGAAGGAAATAATTTAATACAAAAAAAAGAAGGAAATAATTTTGTTAATTTTTTGACAAAAGGAAATATTTTTGTTTTTGAAAAAATAAATAATTTTACAGACGCACCAGTGTGATTCATTTGGGTGTGTCGAGTTCGAATACTGGATGTGGCAAAAACTTTGTTAGAAGCAGAGAACACAAAGACCGGCAAAATCGAGTATACACATGGTCTATTAGTCACCAACAAAGTCAATGGATACCATGCACAAATAACACGATAACCAAAAAAGTATGATTCATTAATTTGTGATTTTTTTAACGTGAATTGAAAATTTCAACACTAGACGATTTTAAATTTTTAATATAATATTAATTATTCTTTCCATTTTATGCTTAAATTAATAATGTCCGATCACTTTCAATATTAACTTTATTAAGAAAAAAACTTTTGTATGGTTTCATAGGTGTGACTGATATTGGCAATGAACTAACATAATTAGGGTGCGTTTGATTTGCTAAAAAACAGGGGATTGGATTGGACAACTCCAGTTGTACACTGTTTGATTTGAAAAACTGTTCATGGTACTGGACAGCAGTGAGGGCAAGGGTCTGGACAAAACCCCAAATTCATGTCTCGCACAAAACCACAGTACAACTTTCTGTCCCACAGTACAACTTTATGTCCACCCTAAAAATTACAAAAATACTATTTTTATTTCATACTCAACAATTTTTTCTCTCCTATCTCTCTTCGCTATCTTCTCTCCCCTCTATTCTCTCTCCTCTTTCATCCTTTCTCTCTCCTCTATCCTCTCTCTTCCTCTCCCTCTCTCATATCTTCTCTCTTCCTCTCCCTCTCTCATATCTCACTCTCCTCTATCCTCTCTACTCTCTCTCTCTCTCTCTCTCTCTCTCTCTCTCTCTCTCTCTCTCTCTCTCTCTCTCTCTCTCTCCCAATCATGACTTCTTTCTCCCTCTCCTTCCCTCTCTTTCTCGGTCTCTCTCTCATCTATCATCTCTCCCTCTCCGGCCTCTTTCCTATCTCATTCTTCTTTCTCCTTTCTCTCTCCCTCCATCTACCTTTCATCTCTCTAATATATATCTTCACATATGATGACCTCTCTTTCCCTCTCTCTCTCTCTCTCTCTCTCTCTCTCTCTCTCTCTCTTCATCTCTCTTATCCCCTCTGTCCTATCCTCTCTCTCATATTATTTTTACTATAACTTTGGAATTATATTACAATATATGTTATATAAAATTATTATAAATCGCATAAAGAGAATTATAGTAAATTTTACTTTTTCTTTTCCTTATGCTGTCTAGTGTTCACCAAACTGTGTACTACACAATATGTTGTCCAGTAGTGTACTGTCCAGTCCAGTACTAACCTGTTTACGAATCAAACAGACCCTTAATGTCCAACACACAAGCTTCCATGACTATTTTTGTAATTGCCGGGACAGTATTGTGAACACCCAGTTTTAACCGGTATTTTTCACTTTTTTAGTAAAAAATCATAAAAAATATGTTTTTTGTGTTTATTGGATTCTTAATCCCTCAAAAAGGTTGTTTTGCGCTAATTTACTAATTTTGCATTATTATTACTTTTTTTAGAGGTTAAACATAAAATAATTAAAATATGCTATTTGAAACAAAAAGAGAATGTCCATGTACATGACTTGGCCCTAGAATGCCAAAGTTACAAAAAATATAAAAATAGACCAAATGCCTAAAACTGCAGCTACCCGCGAAGGAAATTTCTCTATCCTCAGGTCTCATTTCTACGATCCGAACGGTGAAAGTGAAGATATATGTCTCGTGAATCTTCTGTCAAAAAATGAAGACGATCCAACGGTTAACGCATCAGGAATCTCACTTTTACGGTGACAGGTTTGAGAAAAATACCAAAAACTACAGCTTTTTGCGAACGCAATTTCTCTCTCCTCAGACCATGTCTCGAGGATCCGAACGGTGAAAGAGAAGACACGTGCCTCGTGAACCTTATGTCAAAAAAGAAAGACGATCCAAAGGTTAACGAATCTGGAATCACACTTTTACGGTGGCTGGTTTGAGCAAAACGGGAATTGCTTTCTCTAAATGAAAATTGTGTTTGCTATCTTGTTTTTGTCCCACATCGCTTGAGAGAAGCAAGAGCCATCTAGCAATGGGCTATATAAGAGGTTGAGAGGCGAAGACTAGGGGGGCAGGATCATTGACGGACTAAGTGATCTTTTGAGCTAGCCTTTGCGGGTCCTTTACACTAAAAGTGTGTCTTTGATTAGTTAATATTTTTTTTTGAGTCGGCGTTTCGGTTCTCAAAGCGGTTTTCGCGCGAGGCGGTTATGGGCTCAAAATGGACCAGATAGGATTCCGGTTCACAGTTGACCTTGTTAGGCTGCTTGGTCTGGTTCGGCATTCTTCGTGTTCATCAACTTAAGGTTAGTTTTGTATTTATTTAATTATTCATTTATGTACATATTTATTTATTTGTTATTTATTTTATTGTTTATTTATTTATGTATATATTTATTTATTATTTATTCCTTTTTTTTATGTGTATTTATTTATTTATTATCATTCCCTTTTTTTTACTTAATCTTTTATTTACTAATTCCTAAAAATAAGGTATTTTCCTATCTTCTCCTTTTTTTTATCGATTCCTAAAAAATAATAAAAGTGGCTTTTGTCGAGGTGTTCAAACCCGCAACCTAGTTAGGACGCCTGAGTTGTACAACTTGGTGATCCTAACCCCTTTCTCCAAAAACTTAATCATTCAACAAACAAATATTTTCTCATGAAGAACTACGTAGCCTTTGATTCTCTACCACGCGGAGATACGTAGGAGCGGGGCCTCCCCGTCAAGCAAAATTAATCGTTTTTTTAAATAATCAATCTTTTTTTTCTTTAACACCTATTTTCTATAAAAAAAATAATAAAAATGGTTTTGATCACACCTTGTCAATTCCGGTTTAAGAGACTTTAGCTGTACAGCTTCGATCTTAAGCCCCTTCAGAAATAAAATCAACCAACCAACAAAATTTTCAAGAAGAACTACGTGACTTTTGAGTTCCTCATTGCACTAGAGAATACGTAGGAGCGGGGCTTCCCCGTCAAGTCAAAACTAAATTTTTCCAAATTAGTTTTATTATTTTTTACTATCAAATATTATTTTGGGGTAAATAAATAATAATTAGATAATTTATTTGCACAATCAAACTAAGGTAACCGTCATAGGACGGATGTACTAGGGGTGTAGTGAAATTAGGTTTTGGCCCTTCCCTTTGCATAATCGACTCCCGAATCCAACCTAGTTTTCGTAGACCAATGATCTAAAGGCAGGTTTTTCTCAATTTCCCTTAATAAATAAATTGGGTGGCGACTCCATTAAATAAATGTTTTTTGAGCCGTCTACGTCGGGGCCCCGGTCACGACAAGTATGATACCGTCAAGTAGGAAAATTTTCGCTAATGTGATTTGGGCAATGTGGAAGCGAAGGAATACCAGGGTGTGGGAAGGTGTGACCAAGCTAAGCATGACCTCGATGCAGTTAGCCTTGGACCACATTCATGAATGGGAACTTGCGAGAAGGAAATAAGCACTGGCAGCAAACCGAAATTGGGAGACTGACCGAACAACAGCAATGGCAGAAACTACCTGCAAACTCTCAAGTGCAATATCGATGCAGCCCCTCTTTGATCAAGATAACAAATATTGGTTCAGGCTATGCATAAGAGATGAGAATGGTAGCTTCATGGAAGATAAAACAATGTGGTTTGAAGGAGTACCTGAACCTCAAGAGGCTGAAACAATGAGACTATCAGCAAGCAATGTAATGGTTGAAGGACTTAGGCTTAAAGGCTGTGGTGATTGAGATGGATAGTATCTCAATTGTCAATGCGATGAACAAAGCAACGCGCCTTAACAATGAATTTGGTGTCATTATTTCCTATTGTAAGGATTTACTCTAACATAGTCCAAACTATAGAATTAGCTATGTTCGTAGGCAATCAAATCTTTTTTCTCACACCCTTGCAAGGGCATTAAGACATTATGCTAGCTCCCACATTTATTATTTCATTCCATTATGTATTACAAACATTATTGTTGGTAAAATGATGAGTTTGTTCGAGTAAAAAATTATCATTTAGAGTCGATTATATAAACAATCGATTTTGAATGTGGAGGACGATGTGGTGACAATTTTGCAATTAAGGTGAAAATTGCAAGTTTACACGATATTTGGAGTCATTTATATATATATATATATATATATATATATAACAGACTCTAAATGTATGTGAAATATACATTTAGGCTCTTTTTGGCAAAAATAGCGGATATCGCATAAACTAGCTTATAGCTGATGAACTGATTGTTGATAAGCTAACAGATTGAATTTAAAGCGTCTAGTAAACTTAGCGGTTGAACTAGCTTATTAATATAAAATGACATAAATAAACATTTGCAATTAATGTTTAAATATGAGTGAGACTATTCATTTAATGATTGATAAATGAGATATTTAACTAAAGTAACAAAAGTGCAAATGAGAGAAAACTGAAACGCTATAAGCTATAAGTTTAAACGCTACTTCAAGTAGCGTTTCAAAAAATGCTATAAGCTACTAAAAAAAATATTAGAAGCTAATTATGCAAAACACTAACAAAAAGCTTATCAGCTATAAGTTATTCGCTGTAAGGTAGTAGATTGGCATTGCCAAATAGAGCCTTAGAGTCGGTTTTTTAAACAACTGACTCCAAATGTTTTTGAAAGTAACGTATGGTGTTGGTTGTTTAATTAACCGACTTCAAATGTGTATTTTGCATACATTTAGAATCAGTAGTTTAAACAATAGACTCCAAATGTTCTTTTATTCAACAAATTTTGCAGTAACCTCTTCACAACACGCTTGCAACCATTCTCTCTTTCTTTTCATCCCTACCCTTGTGTGCTCTCCTTCCCAGTTATTGTCGTCGTTGCTTCGTCGCCGTGCTCCGTTGCTGCCCTTGGGTTCCTGTTACGTCAATGTCATGGTTGGTTATGTGCTTCATGTGTCCGTCGCCTCCTCACGTCCACACTCTTCTGCTTCCTATTCGCGTGTCTGTGGTATTTTTCAGTCACTCCTAATACATGTTGTAATATTTGTGATGTTAAGATTTAGTACATTATGGTTCTCTAGACAAGAACCAAATGTATTTTGATCTGTACATTGAGGTCGTCTCTAGAGATGGTCAAGGGACAAGTCGTCCGATGCTGTTGAATAAGGATGAAGCCGCCACCAAATTTTAGTTTAAGGGCAAATATTGGAAAATCCCTTTTGGAATGGATAAGGGTCCTTGAGACCAGATTAGGGTTCAGGAGTCGATTATGCATGGGGAAGGTATTAGCACCCCACGACATCCTTCCTAAGGAAGGCTACCTGCTAATTAGTTGTAGGAAAAATGTTAATTTTCAAAAAGTTTATTTACCCCTTTTATTTTGAAAAAAGAAATTTATAGAGATAGACATATTTTAGGATTAAGGATTTATTTAGAAAAAAGACTAAAAAGATGTTTTTTATTAGTGCAATTGACAGAGGTCGGCCGCCCTCTGCTCCTACGTATCTCATGGTAGAGAATCAAATCACACGTAGTTCTTGGTAGAAAATATTTGTTTGTTTGATATTTTTTATTTAGGGATTCTTTGTTTTTAAATAGGGATTTCAGGACCTGATCCGTAACGGTTCATTTGTGGCCCCAAAAAGTTGACTAACCCGACTGTACAGTCGACTTAATCCCCTATTCTGAAAACTGGTTTTATTTATTTGAAAGAGAGGGATGTGTTTGTATTTTTTTAGTTTGTTTGTTTCAAATAGGGATTTCAAGACCTGATCCGTAACGGTTCATTTGTGGTCCTAAAAAGTTGACTAACCCGACCGTACAGTCGACTTAATCCCCTATTCGGTTTTTTTGGAAATTTGACAAAGAAAATAATTCGTACATTAAAATGACAAAACTAAAAATTAATAAAGAGTAGACTAAAAATTAAATAACCAACTATATACATACATACATACATACATAAATAAATAGATATATACACATGTAAATAAATAAATAAATAAATAAACAATAAATAAATTATAAATAAATAAATATGTACATTAAAAAAATAAATACAAAACTAACCTTAACACGACGAATGTCAAAATGGATCGAGAAGTCTGTTCAGGTCAACTGCGATCCAGGCTCCTGACTGATTTATTTTGATCCTCTAAAGCTGTCTTTTGCAATAAAACCGCTTTGAGAACCGTAAAGCTGGATCACTCAAAGCGTGCAATATAATCAAAGACAGACTCTTAGTGAATGGACAACAAAGGCTTAGTCCAAAAGAGCACTTAGTTCACCAAATCCCCCTCTCTAGTCTTTGCACCCCAACCTCTTTTATAGCCAAATGTTAGATGACTCTTGCTTCTCCCAAGCAATGTGGGGCAAAAACAAGACAGAGAACACAAATCCCATTTAGAGAAAACAATTCCCGTTTTTCTCAAGCAGGCCACCGTAAAAGTGTGAATTCGGATCCGTTAACCGTTGGATCGCCTTAATTTTTGGACACCAAGTTCGTGAGACATATATCTTCACTTTCACCATTCGGATCGTCGAAAGAAAGTCTGAGAAGAGAGATATTGCCTACGTAAAGTAGCTGGAATTTTGGGTATTTTTATTTTCTTGTTCTCAATTTGTAAATTTTGAGGAGGCACTTTGAACTTCAACATGAAGCCTATCACTAGTGGGGGTTCTTCCAACATGAATTGAAACCTTTAACCCCATCTTGGATTTCTATTTTCCTTTACATGCTTAGTTTTTCTTTCCTTTAAATATGAGGTGTGCGTATGGATTAGTGTGGTGTTTTCCTTCAACATGTTCAACTTTGTGGATGATACAAACCATCACTAGCATGTCTTTTCTATTGCATTGGACTCTTCTACGTTTGTTGGTAACTCATCCCCCTTAAAATGTATGTACAAGACTTTCAAAGTGATTTTTGTCGCATAGAGATTGTGATATGATTCTAGCTCTTTTATTTAAAAAGGAATTAAAAGAAATAAAATATCGGACAAAATTGGGGTGCAACAGCTGCCCCTCTTTATTTATGTTTTGCTAGAAAAACTGAAGAGTCTTCAGTTTTTTTTGTAGTATAAATAGAAATAAAGATAAGTCAAACGCTAATTTTGTCCGATTAATAGGAAAATTGGGAGTTTTTGAGAATAGACGAGGCGTGGTTAACACTTGGCGTGTTGACAGGAAAAGTAAAGAAGGAGCACTGGGGCTCTGAAGGACCACTAAGGATCTGAAGGAGCGCTAGGGCTCTAAAGGACCACTAGGGATCTGAAGGAGCGCTAGGGCTCTGAAGGACTATTTAGTCTGAAGGGCTGCCTGGGCCTAATGGACCAAAAATGGTCTGATGGACTGCTACTAGACACGGTATTAGTAAAATAGTCTGAGGGTGACCTATGTCGTTGCGGTCGTGGATGTCAAGATCAGATCCGGAACTGATATGTTGATCACGAAGGATTTACGCCATGTCTAAGGCAGACACAACTAATCTGAAGGACCACTTGGGGTCTAAAGGATCTGCCGCGCTCAGTGGCGACGTTATGATCTGAAGGTAGAGTCCGAAACCGTCCTTTTGACGTATTAAATTGAACTGAACTGAAGGACCGATTTGGTCTGAAGGATCTATGCTAGACCCTGCGCTAACACTTCGATCTAGTATATGATACGGGATGCAACACTCGTAGTGTTGACATAGGAAAAAAATATATAAAGATCGACACTTGAAGTCGATTGAAAGAGTAATTGATGTTATGACGTGCATATAATGTATGCACATGCAAATGATTTGATTTCTTTTCGGTGAAAAGATGAATGGAATGTGATGAGGGATTTTTTCTCCTCTCTTTTTGGTGATTTTGCTTTTTTCTTTCTTTGTCGCCTTTTTTTTGGCTTTTTGCATGAAATGAAGACGTGAGTATGATGCAAATGTAATGCTTGGATGCAAACACTATGGTGCATAAATGCGTGGTGCGATGATATGATATGAATGATTGAGAGGTGGAAACATTTTTTTTGGTAATGATGAGATGCGAGACTTTGGATGCGAGAATCAGAGGTGAATATTGATCATTCCTTGGAAAAATTAGATTTGATCCAAACTTCAGCAATCTCAAGGTTGTTATTTACAGACACTGATGTGCAAAAATGCATGACTGTATTTGCAGACTCGCTTATTTTCTCTTCCATTACCCATGATGACCGAATTTTAGGTCCACAAAGTTAACTACGTGGATTTTCAGTATCACATTATTAGCTTGTGTGCTCTCTCTTTGAAGCATTGTTTAGTAAACGTGTATAGTAGTGCAAATATTGATGAATATGTCAGTTAACTGGAGGCTCTAGGGATTTAGGGTAAGGACAAATGTGGCGCATGAAGGGATGAATGACAAGACTATTGCTGAAGCCATGAAAGGTAGGTTCTCCCCCAACTCAAGAAATGTGGGACTGCCCCAATTTAGGCTTTATGACGATGAGCGAATAACTTGCCCCTGTGTAGTGGTGACAATAACTAGGGGTGTAGAGGAAATGATGAATTGGGAATTCAATGACTTTGGAATGAAGGGTGGAAGGCAAGAGGTTTTGTTCTCAACCCATGGAATTTGGCGTTGCCCCAATTATCACAAGGACAAGGGTACCCCGATTGGAGTGACATCGTAAAAGGCTTTGTTTAGGATAATGAGTTGAGAAATTGCCCTGGTGTGGTTTTATGGATGTGAATACAGTAAGAGAATGAGATGGATGTATGGAAAATTTCCTCATTTTAGATGGAGTGAAGGGTGACAGAACTGCCCCACCTTGGATGGTATTTCAAATGGTTGCTCTGAGTGAGGTCGTGAAATCTGGCAGAGCTAGGGTAATGGCTATATATACTGGGTGTGTTGTATGAATGGGATGAACAATGGACAAATTTTCCAAAGCTTACGTGGAAGGAGCACTGAAAAGAATGCCCCCACTTTGAATCTAGGTGATGGTCCTAGTACAAACTTTTGGTTTCTTTAAGAGGAATTCCAAAGACTATGACAGTCTTGACTTTTTGGTATGATGAAAACTTCACTTGGTGATCACTAAACCTTGTCTTAATATCGGTGCAACTTGGATGAATCTTGGAGTGCAAGCTTTTTGATTTTTTTTTGCTTTCTTCTTTTTTTGATTTTTTTTAGCTTTCTTCTTTTTTTGATTTTTTTTTGAGTAAACATATTGTAAACAAATAAACTTAATTGTCTTAAAATTAAAACTTTGAGAAAATGAAAGCAATCGGTCATTAATCGGAATGGACTTTCTAAGGTTATAATGCGGCCAATGGTTAGGGGTTTATGAAAGACAGGTTTTGTAGTATGGCTGATGGTTTAGGTGTTTATGAAAGAAAGAGGTTGTAATGTGGTAGATGGTTATGAATTTGTGGAGGATAGGATAATTAGGTGCAAATGGGTGTTTGAGGGTTTATGTAAGTAGGGATAATTGGGCCCAATGAAGTGTTTGAGGGTTTATGAAAGGAAGGATAATTAAGCCCAATGATGTGTTTGAGGGTTTACTGAGACAATGATCTCTTATGGTAAGATGTATCAGCTCACAATTTCTACTTCTTTTTTCTTTTATCAGGATTTTTTCAATCTTTTTTTTTTTGAATTTTCTTTCTTTTTTTGTGATTTTTCTTTCTCTTTTTTTTGAGCTGAGTGAGCAGATAAAAGTGATACAACATTTTTAGATGTGGAATTGAACCTTGTCTAGGGTGATTGAGAGATTTTTGGTTTTTCGGCGCAAAGTGGGTAGCAAATGATTTTTTTGATATGGAAAGATGGTCCAAACTTCATTTCAAATCATGACTGCTTATTTTCTCAAAATTTAACTCAAGGACAATTTTTATTTTATTTTATATATTTGCTCTTTTTCTTTATTTCTTTTCATGCCCTAATTTTTGCTTAGGTTGCTCTTGCGAGTTTTCAACCTAACCGGCTTTTTTGATTTTTTTGTAAATGACTTGCACTTGGACCAAGTGAATATAATGTTGATAAGGTTTTTTAGTGATCACAAATTTGCCCTAGTATGGAGGACCGAAAGTGTTATTTCATTGGTGGGAATAAACCAAATAGTCAACTAGGTACTGACGTGGGGAGTATGTAATTTATGGGCGGTCGGGGTGGGATTACACATGTATGGTGGGTGATGATAAGATGCAAAGGTGGAGACACTAATTGACTCAGACAAGAGTAAAGACACAGGTCACACAAGTTCACTATACAAATGATTCATAGAGAGTTAACATTAGTTAAAACATGATAGAAATTTTTGATGAGATGCAACGCTTTGTGGAAGAAAATGTGAACGAGCTGCTAATAGTGATAAGTTGGAAAACTAAACGCCTTGAAACACCTTGAGTTTGCAATTGAGTAAGGCTAAATTTTTCCAAAGAAGAATAATTATTTCGCAAAAACATCTCATCTCATCACAACTTTTTTCTAAAAGTAGGCTCATGTTTTGTTTTTGGAATGTAATGCATGAATGAACAAATTATAATATATAGGCATGATGAAAATGCAAATGTATGGAGGAATGATCACTTAAAAAGACTAACTATTCTAAATGATTTTGTTTTTTGTTTTTTTAGAGGCAATGCAATATGCAAAATACTAACTAAAATATATATTTTGGATGATGGATGATGTAACAATGATGACACTATTTTTGTTTATATATTTATTATTTCTAAATTATGCATGACTGGAGTAATGATGTATAAATGAAACATGTTTTTTTTGTTTATTTTTTAGTTAGGATGACTACATGAGTGAAATGATGCACGAACGCCACTATGTGATGTTGTAAATGTGTGAAAGAATAATAATGATGTTGTAAATGATGCGATGCTTACACTATTTGATGATGGTATTTGATGAATGATTATGAATGAATGAGATGCTTATGTTATATGGATAATAATTGCTTTTTTTTAGATGCGATGAATTGAAAATGCATGGCACTTGTAGTGATTTTTAAATGTGCGGAAAGAATGCATGAAACTTGAAATGATTTTGAATGTTTTTGTTTTTTGGGAGAAGGGAAACCAGATGCATTAGTACATGAATGGATGAGTGTGCTTGAAATGCGAATGTATGGTTTAATTCACCGCGTCGGGGAATTGTAAACTTTTTATTCGAAGAGTAAAGTATGATTTTGGTGGTTGACTTTCAAATGCACGTTTTTTTATACTGGTATCCAACTCTCTTATAAAAAACCTTTTATAATTCCCTGGCGATCATTGAATGCATGCGAAATGAGATTTTTTTTATGATATGCAAAGAAAAAGGAAAATAAGAATGCATGAGATAAGATTGCAAAAATAAAATGTGATTTTTAGAATTTTTAATGAAATTGGGAAGAAAATGTATCAGAGTTTGTTTGAATGCAACAGTATTAAGCTCCTTTGTGTCCTAGAAGGGTTCCTTTAGGAATGGGTCTAAGGTTTTTCTACTGAGTGAACCTTTCCAGGGTAGCTCTACAGAGTCCTAAATAAGGTTCCTAGAGCCAACGACCCCAGTTAAGAATGCTAATCGCAACAATAGGCAAGCTATCAGAAGCGACAGCACCCTCAAAAGGGACCAAACTCTAGGTGAGACCTTCGTCACCACTGAGCTGGATGAACATCCAGAAGGCCATTACTACGCGGTCTCGTTCTAACTTAGGTTATGCTCCAGTCCGGGTATAGGACTATTTCTCATGTGTGTGCTGTGTGAAAGTGGAGTGTGTGTAGGAGCAAAATATAGATATAGCCCCCAAGCTGCAAAACAAACAAACACAAATACAAAAATATTGTCTTCTACCCTAGGGTTTACTCATCATATAAAATATCACAATTAATAAGAAATAAAAGACAAAAAGGAAGGGTAAAAATAGACATTAAATTAACAACTAATCCTACAACTAATTAGACTAGGCTTGACTCTCTAAATTGTCCCCAGTAAAGTCGCCAGCTGTAGCGACCGAAAAATCCGGGAGAGGATTCGTCGAAGTTCGAAAGATGAAGCCGCCACCAAATTTTAGTTTAAGGGCAAATATTGGAAAATCCCTTTTAGAATGGATAAGGGTCCTTGAGACCAGATTAGGGTTCGGGAGTCGATTATGCATGGGGAAGGTATTAGCACCCCACGACATCCTTCCTAAGGAAGGTTACTTGCTAATTAGTTGTAGGAAAAATGTTAATTATCAAAAAGTTTATTTTACCCCTTTTATTTTGAAAAAAGAAATTTATAGAGATAGACATATTTTTGGATTAAGGATTTATTTAGAAAAAAAGATTAAAAAAATGTTTTTTATTAGTGCAATTGACAGAGGTCGGCCGCCCTCTGCTCCTACGTATCTCCTGGTAGAGAATCAAATCACACGTAGTTCTTGGTAGAAAATATTTGTTTGTCAGATATTTTTTAGGCAAAATTACACCAGGGGACCTTTAAGTTATTTATTTGTAACGGTTCATTTGTGGCCCCAAAAAGTTAAAGGGCCAACTTGTTACATACATACATACATACATACATACATACATACATACATACATACATACATACATACATACATACATACATACATAGATATATACACATGTAAATAAATAAATAAATAAACAATCAATAAATTATAAATAAATAAATATGTACATTAAAAAAATAAATACAAAACTAACCTTAACACGACGAATGTCGAAGTGGACCGAGAAGTCTGTTCAGGTCAACTGCGAACCGGGCTCCCGACTTGTTTATTTTGACCCTTTAAAGCCGTCTTTTGCAAAAAAACCGCTTTGAGAACCGAAAAGCGGACTCACTCAAAGCGTGCAATATAATCAAAGACAGGCTCTTAGTGAAATGGACAGCAAAGGCTTAGTCCAAAAGAGCACTTAGTTCACCAAATCCCCCCTCTGGTCTTTGCACCTCAACCTCTTTTATAGCCAAATGTTAGATGACTCTTGCTTCTCCCAAGCAATGTGGGGGCAAAAACAAGATAGAGAACACAAATCCCATTTAGACAAAGCAGTTCCCGTTTTTCTCAAACAGGCCACCGTAAAAATGTAAATTTGGATTCGTTAACCGTTGGATCACCTTCATTTTTGGACAGAAAGTTCATGAGACATATATCTTCACTTTCACCGTTTGGATTGTCGAAACAAAGTCTGAGGAGAGAGATATTGCCTTCGCAAATAGCTGCAGTTTTGGGTATTTTTCTCATATCTGTCCCTTTAAAAGTGCGATTTCGGATTTGGTAACCGTTGGATCGCCTTCATTTTTGGATAGCAAGTTCGTGAGACATATATCTTGACTTTCACCGTTCAGATCGTCGAAACAAAGTATGAGGAGAGAGATATTGCCTACGTAAAGTAGCTGGAGTTTTGGGTATTTTTATTTTTTTTTCTTAATTTGTAAACTTTGAGGAGGCACTTTGAACTTCAACATGAAACCTATCACTAGTGGGGGTTCTTCCAACATGAATTGAAACCTTTAACCCCATCTTGGATTTCTATTTTCCTTTACATGCTTAGTTTTTCTCTCCTTTAAATATGAGGTGTGCGTATGGATTAGTGTGGTGTTTTCCTTCAACATCTTCAACTTCATGGATGATGATTACAAACAAACCATCACTAGCATGTCTTTTCTATTGCATTGGACTCTTCTACGTTTGTTGGTAACTCATCCCCCTTAAAATGTATGTACAAGACTTTCAAAGTGATTTTTGTCGCATAGAGATTGTGATATGATTCTAGCTCTTTTAGTTAAAAAGGAATTAAAAGAAATAAAATGTCGGACAAAATTGGGGTGCAACATCTTGTTTTTATCTTCAGTGGGTTATCTAGATCGCGGATGTTGGATAGTACAGCGGTACTAAGGGCCCAAAAAACAGTTGGACTGAACATCCCCCTGTTGGGATGGACGACCACTAATGGATTGGGCCTAGACTGGCCCAGTCCGGAACAGTTGCCCCCCAAGCCAAGGTCGATCGTTGATACCCAAGAGACGCATTTAACATGCTATGAGCCATTACGTCGTTTCGGCTTCGGCGTACATTCCGAATATTTTTAATATTATTTGTGTCATTACTTCTCAAAAATTCCCCCTAGAGCGATCATGTTTCCCTTTGGAGCGACCACTAAAGACGACCACGCGTGGGACGATCACTTCGTGAGCGTCCTGCTCTCTTCGTGAGCCATAGGGGTGAGCCAGATCTGCTCCCTTCGTGACGGACGACCACTTCGTGAGCCATAGGGGACGATCACTTCATGTCTGGGACGATCACTTCCTTTCTTTCTCTGGATGATCACTTCCCCTCTTGGGCGATCGACCACTTCCTTTCTTTCTCTGGACGATCACTTCCTCTCTTGGGCGATCACTTCCTTCCTTTCTCTAGACGATCGCTTCCTGTCTAGGACGATCACTTCCTTTCTTTCTCTGGATGATCACTTCATGTCTGGGACGACCACTACTAGGGCCTCATCTTGGGTGACCAGCCTTCTTTGGACGAGCTACCCTTCTTGGGCGACCACCCTCTTTGGGCGACCACCCTCATCTTGACCTTATTTTCTTTGCTCAGGCGATTACCGGTATACTCTTCCCTAATCCTTTGATCTTTTTCTGGTCGTGGGCGTTGACTCATGCCCGCCTCAGCGGCTTTTATGGCGGTCGTTCTTTCCTCGTAATTCATGAACCTTTGAGATCGCCTGAGAAACGTCTCTAGGTCTCTGGGAACGTGGAGTCCCACTTCTACTTCAAAACGAGTTCCTCTTAAGAGTCCTGTCCTTGGAAATAACAACCTCTGGTTGTCGTCTAAGTTCCTGACTTGGTCGGCTTCTCGGTTGAACCTTTCCACATAACTCCTCAAAGACTCCTCCGGACCCTGTCTGATGGCGATCAGAACATCTTGGGATTTTGGCTTGATTCTAGAAGTCGTGAACCGAGCGGTGAACACCCTTGCCATCTGTTCCCAGGATGAAATGGTATTGGGTTTTAGTTCCGTGAACCAATCCAACGTTGACCCCTCTAAAGTAAGGGGAAAGATCCTGCATTTGATCGGCCCAGGCGCTCCACGATACTTCATCATAATATCAAAGTGCTTTAAATGGGCGTCCGGATCTTTCATGTCGTTGTACATCTTAAGGTCGGTTGGCGTAAGCTTTTGATCGATACGAGTATCGTTCGGTAGATCGGCTTCGAGAACGGGCGGGCGAACCGGTCGAACCGTGGGAGGAACCTTCGTGCGATGATTCTTCGAGCCAGTAAGTATAATCAGTCGTGGAAGGGGTCTTTCTTGGTGGGGTGGTCGCTCCTCCTCGTCCCCTCCTCGGGGGTGGAGATCGATGGACCAGCTGCCTTCGCGGAGGCTATCGATGGGCCCTTGAAGGGCGTGCTCGCACGGTTGAAGTGCCCTCATGGTGAGGTCGCTGCTCTGGTGTTGTGTGCACTCTCCTCGAGGCGATCTGATCTTCTAGGTGTGTGAGGCGGTCATCATTGCGATTCAGAGCCTGATTACGGTCGCGCAGTAGTTCTCGCAGCTCTTGGACCAGGTCGGCAGGGAGTTCCACCGTAACCTGTTGTGCGGGGGTGGCGATGGTGCCTTCAACACCTGCTGGAGGTAGTCGAGCGGGGATTTCAGCCACACTTTGTAGACGAGCGGTGGCCCTTGGTCGGCCTCGAGCTGCCTTTGGTGGCATCTGTACGAATGGTGGAAAGCGCGCAGGCTCCCACTGTGGTTGCCAATTGATATGTACCTTTGATGTCCTTGACTGCTATTTCCAGGTCTTAGATCTCTGTATGCCTTGGTCGTTCTGCTAGCTCTGCTCCGGAGGACGGGTGTACCTGCGATAACACTCTGATGCCCAAGTCAGGAACGGACGAGCAAAATATACGTATTGGTGAACAGTGTGTACCTGACAACTGACCCAATGAATGCTTATATAGTGAGCGTGAGTCGCGCTCGGCCGTCTGATGATCTTACGGATAGATCAGAGCCGTTGATGTGGTTTCTTGCTTTCGTGCCCCTCATTGTTGGGCCGATGTAGCGCTAGAGTATTGGATTTGGGCTTCGGCCCACTCCAGAACACGAAGAAATCATACATCACTACAACAGATTTGGGGATTGGGAGCGCTTTTTTTAGGCCATCAGTAGCGCTTTCGGGCGCTCCTAAAGCCTGCGCTCCTGTTGCCAAATCCCCTACAGGAGCGCTCAAAAAGCGCTCCTAATAGTTAGGAAAAAGTAGCGCTTTTTACTTCAAGCGCTCCTTATTCCCAGATGCGCTACGACAATAAGGAGCGCTTGCAGCAAAAAGCGCTACTTATTGTCTTAAGTATAGGTAGCGCTTTCTATTATAAGCGCTTCTTATTCCCTATTTTTTTTTTTTGTATATTCTCTATTTTACATTACAGCAATACTGCATTTAAATGCGATATTTACACCATTACTACCAAAATAAATTTTAAAAAAATACATATATTAAAAAAATTAAATAGGACTTTTATTAACGAATTTAAGTAAAGGCTTAAGACAAGCCAAGACCATGAAAATTACAACTTTGTCTATGAGTAAAGTTGAAGTAAATGGGCCACAATGACCTTATAAATAACAAAAAGGACTCGAACCAGATATAACAATACGAGGTACTACAAGATGTGAACTCGGGGAAGCAACAACAGGATGTGAACTCGAACCAGAATGAACGCGAAGCTCCGGCAAAAAGGACTCGAACCAGATATAACAATCAGCGAGAACAATCTGTATCAATTTAATGATTCATAACATTTTAAAATAAGTTTTCTCAAAAAGATAAAATATGTGAAGCATATTCTAAATATATAAAACAACATGACTCTCTAAGTACACCACAAAGATCTAATCAACAGTAAGCAAGAAAAGACCCACCAATACATAAATAATTAAGGAATATTAGTAAGAAAAGATCCAACAATACATAATTAATCAAGAGACTGGCTAGTTTGTGAGCTTGATCCTTATATTAGTATTAGTCAAATTTCTTTACCCGATTAAAAAATTAAATACTTAGACATATAAGTATACAAGGAATCAAGCTTATGCTAAACAGAGAAATAACCTACTATAATTTTACTAAAACGGACCGGCCTATCTTCACATAACAATATGCTCATAAGATAAAGGACAATTTCAATGCAGCAAGTATTAGTTAAAGCATCATGTTTCAACTGTTAGATAGTATGATATATTAGTATCAAGGATAGTTTGTCTTTTGCGCCTTTAGCATTTATAATTCTTTATTGTCTTGTATTGTTAAAACTTTGCATTCTAAATCTCACTCACATTTAGCACATGCCATTTTAATCTCACACAGCAGGATCTATAAAGAGAGCTCTTAGAATGGACAATGGAGTTATAGTCAGAGTCAGACATATAGAACTCTAGAAGAACAAAGAAAAACAAATTATTAGAATAGTTTGGGGTACAAGGAGAAACTCTCATACCTTCAGCAAGTGGGGGATGTCCTTCACGTATAGAAGCAGCAATTTCTTCTGAGCATAATAAAGATATCTATTTCCATCAAAGAAAATCAGAACTTGTTACTAAATTGCTAGTTCAATTACAAATGGACAATAAAGTAAATATTTCTTCCAATCTGAAATTTGTGATTCTGCAGATTAGTAAAGCATAATTGTACCATATGTAATAAACAATAAATGGATACAGAGTTTAAACGGTAGTTTAGAACAATGAGAACCGTAAACTAGTATTATACAATTCCACATTCAACAACATGGCTAGTGGAGAAATTGAATAAAATATTCTCCAATAACAGCAAAGAGTTATCATCATTAACTAATAAAGTATTGTACCCAATATGGTCACTAACACATTCACATTATATCAATCATTCATTTAAACAAAATCTATAAAACAGAAAAACTGGAAACCAAATTTCATAATATGAAAATATGAACAGGCATTTCACTGAGTAATTTCGACAAACACTTTACCTACGCTTCGCAATATCCTACCTTTTACAATAGAAGAAACAACGTATTAGGGATTTAGGTTTGGTGATGTTCGCAGTTGCACTTAGGGTTTGCAGAATCACAAAAGAAGGAGATGAACAGTAGAGAGGGAAGTGAAAAACGAAGGAGGAAAGAAAACAATGAACGAACCTGTCAATCGATGAGGTAGTTGAGATCGATAACGGCGTGGTTAAGACCTTCAACGGCGTTCAAAACGAGATGGTGGTCCTTCAGCGGCGTTCACGGACCTTCAGCGGCGTTAAAAAGGATGAGTTGAGATAACGGCGTGGTTGAGATCAGATTCTGGAACGTTGAGAGGGTACTGAGAGTGTTTCTGCGTGAGGGTTTTTGCAGTTTGAGTAGTGAGTGTTTCAACGTACGGGAAGAATTAAGAGTACGTGCGAGGAAATTAATTTTAGAAATTTTGATCAAAGGGAGCGCTCGCGTAAAAAAGCGCTCCACATTGGAGAACGCATTTTGATCAAAGGGAGCGCTCACTAATGAAGCGCTACTTTTTCAACCTCCGTGTTTAATCATAGGGAGCGCTCGCATACCAAGCGCTACTTATTGAACCTCCGTGTTTAGCTATAGGGAGCGCTCTTGTACAAAATGCTACTTATTCAACCTCCGTGTTTAGCTATAGGGAGCGCTCGTGTACAAAGCGCTACTTATTGTATGTGCGTGTTGGGAATAAGGAGCGCTCACCTATAAAGCGCTACTAATGTTGCGCTCTTTTTAAACAATTCTGTTGTAGTGCATTTTGGTATTTTTGATAAAATTGTTATTCTTTTCTTATCATATCATATAACTTTTGATTTTTGTATAAAAAAATATAACTTTTTATTTACCAATTACACTTATTTCTCTCTACAATAAATAATTAAAAGTCTAATTGAATAACAAATAATTTATATAACATTAAACTATCAAAGATAACACATAAAAAGGGGCAATTCTTTTTTCTTAAATATCGAAAAATATCACGGAAATATAAAAAGAGGCACTTTTCTAGCATCATTCCTTATGTCTTTTCGGACGAGGAAAAAAATGTACGTGCTGATATTTTATTTTTTAAGAACAAGTAAAAAGTATGTGTCATTATTTAAAAATAATAAACTAATACATATCACAATAAAATGACATAGAAATCTTTCTTTCAATTATATTGCTATATTGTTAATTCTTTCTTTCGCTTATTCCTTTAAAAAAAAAATGAACATTATGCCTTTTCGTTTGAGTAAATTACACTGTTTCTCATAGTAAAGAATACAATTGTTTTATAAAGTAATAAAGAATGCCATAAAATTAAAAGGCCATATTGTAGATTTATTTTCTTCCTGTTGTATGTCAAAAAGAAAATTCTTCCTGTCGTCAGGATGCAGATTTGTTGTCATAAGTAATAAAAAGAAGTCCGATGCTGATTAGTCGCAGCAGCAGAAATGTTATTTATGGACACTCGGTTGTCGGGTTTAATCCTCATCGAGTGTCGAACCTTGATTTTCTCATTTGTGTGTGTATTAACTTCTGACACTTGTCAGTTCAACCATAAAAAAAAATTAACAAAAATAAACAGAAGTTTTTTTTTTTCCAAAAACAACAGAGCTTTATTTGAAAAAAACAAAACAGAAGTATACTTCCAAGAAAACAGAAGTTTCACTATTAAGAATATTTATTGTCCTAGAAAGTTCGCGTGTTCCAATGTAAGGATTCATGAATCTTGTATTAAATGGATTCATGGACCAAAATAAACATTTTTTCTACTCTTTTCGAGAATGGTGGATGCAAGACCCTACGTCGTCGAGGGGTGTAAAAATTTTCAAACACACACATCGTTAATAATAAAAATAAGAATTTATCAGGTTTACAATTTATGTTGCATTAGACCAACACAAATTAAATAGAATTAACAAGTTCTTAAATACAAATTAAATAGCACTAAAACAATCACCATATTCAACAATTACAAAACAAATTAAAATTAAATATACTAACATAACCAAAATAAATTAAATAGCACTAATACAAAATTAAAATTAATTAAATAGTACAAACATTAATTATCAATTAAATAGCATTAACAGAATCAAAATTAAGATAATAAGAACAACTACTGAGTGTAGTGCATTAAAGTGGTGCAAAACTAGTGACTTTGCTACAAAAGATATTTTTCAGGGCGTGCAACAATATTTTTTCCTAGATACCGGTGCTAATTTCATTTTTCCAGGGGGCTTAGCTTGACCCCTGAAAAACATGTAGGTCTACCACTATCGAGAATTTTTGGAGAATCTTTCGTATAATTTATAAAAAAAAGTTATAATGTTTAAGTTGTATTATTGTTTAGATTTCTTTTTTATCCTTATTTAAAATGTTTGTCTTTTTTAATTCTTCCTTTCTTCCTTATTTTTGGTATTTCGAGTTTTTTATTATTTTTGTCCCTAAACAATGATTCTTCTAAAAACTCAATGTGTAATTGATTGAATTTTTCCATGTATGTCTTTTTATATTTATTGGGTGTTTTAAAGGAGTCTGATTTGTGGTACTAAACATATGTTTAGTAATAGTTACTAAATGACCGAAAAGGTCATTTTCCTATTAATTACTAAAACAGCTAAAATCCGTGCATTTCATTTTTACGGGAAAATATGGCTAAGAAGTGCGATAATTGAACCACTGCCACCGTGATCTGGTCAGGTATCTACCACTGCCGTTGTGACTTGTTCTACTGATGCCCTAGTCCCTTGTTCTTGCCTGTGATTTGATTCTGTTTCCTTTCATTTTTCTTCAGTTTCTTCCCTACAATCGAATTTGTCTAGTGCTTCTTTCCTACTCGCAATTTGGCTGGTTTTGCTACACTCCAAAACGTCAACCAGTGGCTTTATGGTTATTTCCCATTGTTATGAAAATCTATGATTAGTGGCATCTAACCACAATTATGCATATCTGTAGTTAGTTGCGTCTAATCATTGTTATGCATATCTGTGGTTAGTTGCATCTAACCATCGTTATGCATATCTGTGGTTAGTGGCATCTAACTATTGTGATGAAAATCTTTGCTTATTTCAGTTACTTATAAATTTGCTTAATGAAACTTAAGTTTTATTATCTGGAACGATCTTATAACTGTGGACAACAACTGAATTGTGGCAAGCAATGTCGACCATTTTCACAATTTCATCACCTTTTACACATCTTTTGTTTATCTGCTTCCTATATTGTTTATGGTCCATAGGAAAATTGGTCAATGTGGAATGATGTGGATGCACGTGCAAATGATTTGGCCAAAATCACAGAAACCTGTGTGCAATATCTTAAAGTGAGCTTGCTGATGTTTGATTGCTATGGTAAGGGGTAAGGAAGGGAAAGAGATGTAAGAATAAGAAGACAAGGCTATGGAACATGAAATTGTGTTTATGTTGGAACATGGAAGTTTGACTTTCAGTTATGAGACATGAGAGATGTAAGAGTAAGAAGACAAGGCTATGGAACATAAGCTAGCCACTTTGATGATGCCAAATTTGTGGTTAGTCACATCTAACCATTGTTATACACATCAGTGGTTAGTGACATCTAACCATTGTTATACAAATCTGTGGTTAGTTGCATCTAACCGTTGTTATCCAAATATGTGGTTAGTGGCATACCATTGTTAATTGTGTGCAAATCTGTGGTTAGTGGCATACCATTGTTGTCGTGACCGTGATCCCGACGTAGACGGCTCGAAAGTTGATTATTTCAAGAGTCGCCACCCAATTTATTAAGTAGGGAAAATTGAGAAAAACCTAACTAAAAGTTATTGGTATGCGTGAACTAGGTTGGATTCAGGAGTCGGTTATGCATAGGGAAGAGCGAAAACTAAATTCCACTACACCCCTAGTACATTTGTTCTAAGACAGTTACCCTAAATTTGATTGTGAAAATATTAAATTATTTAATTCTTTGTTTACGCCCAAAATAATATTTAATAGTATTTAGCAGAAAAAAATAATTATTTACAAAGAAATAAGATAAGGACTAATTTAGAAGATTTAATTTTGCCTTACGGTGAAGCCCCG
Organism: Astragalus glycyphyllos; assembly: GCA_963573325.1. Classification (NCBI taxonomy): domain Eukaryota; kingdom Viridiplantae; phylum Streptophyta; class Magnoliopsida; order Fabales; family Fabaceae; genus Astragalus; species Astragalus glycyphyllos. Next base: position 24,666,228 of record OY754308.1, read on the forward strand.
CTCCTACGTATCTTCTAGTGCAATGAGGAACTCAAAAGTCACGTAGTTCTTTCTAGAAATTTAAGATCAAAGTTGTACAGCTAAAGTCTCTTAAATCGGGATTGACAAGGTGTACACCTCAATCAAACCCATTTTTATGATTTTTTATTATTGATGAAAATATGTGTTAAAAGAAAGAACGACTGATTATTTATTAGAAAAAGATTAATTTGTCTTGACGGGGAGGCCTCGCTCCTATGTATCTCCGCGTGCGGAGAATCAAAGGCTACGTAGTTCTTCTTGAGAAAAGGTTTGTTTTTTGTTGATTTTAATTTTTAAAGGGGTTTGAGATCAAGTTGTACATCTCAGGTGTCTTAAACCAGAATCGACAAGATGTCACATCTCAGCCAATCCCATATTTTTGGTATTTTTATGAGAAAAAGGAAAAGAGAGAAAAATATTTTTTTACGTGAACTAACATTTATTTTCATTTTCAGAAATAGATACCAATAATAATAATAATAATGTAAAAAGGAAAGATAAAAAATAAATAAATAACTATACACATAAAACAAATAAATAAATAAATGAATAAATAAATATATACATAAAAATAAATAAATAAATAAATAAATAAATAAATAAATAAATATGTACATAAATAAATAAATAAATACAAAACTAACCTTAAGTTGATAAGCCCGACGAATGTCGGACCGAGCAGTATGACCAGGTCAACCGCGAATCAGACTCCTATCTGGTCCTTTTTGACCCCAAAATCATCTTATGCAAAAATCGCGTTGGGAACCGGAAAACCGACTCAAAAATGTACAAAATAATCAAAGACAGACTTTTAGTGTAATGGACCGCAAAGGCTAGCCCAAAAGATCACTTAATCTGCCAATGACCCCCCTCTAGTCTTCGCATCTCAACCTCTTTTATTGCCAATTGTTAGATAGTTCTTGTTTCTCCCAAGCGATGTGGGACAAAAACAAAATGGAGAAAACAATTCCCGTTTTTCTCAAACCTGCCACCGTAAAAGTGCGATTCCGGTTAACCGTTGGATCGTGTTCGTTTTTTGACAGAAGATTCCTGAGACATATATCTTCACTTTCACCGTTTGGAACTTCGAAGCGAGGTCTGAGGAGAGAGAAATTACCTTCGCACAGTAGCTGCAGTTTTGGGTATTTTGGTCTATTTTTATATTTTTTGTAACTTTGGCATTCTTTGGCTAAGTCATGTACATGGACATTCTATTTTTTGTAATAATCTAAATTATCAGTTTTTTTAATTTTTGTTTAGCCACTAAAAAAATGTAATAATAACGCAAAATTGGTAAATGAGCGCAAAACGATCTATTCGAGGGATTAGGAATCGTATATATTTTTGTGATTTTTTCTAAAAAAATGGAAAAATACCGGTTAAAATTGGGTGTTCACAATTGTATATTGTGGCAAACATGTACTAACCAGTGTTTTCATTTACCCTCTCATTTCTCCTCTCTTTCTCTTGTCTCTTCGAAATTGAATCGGGGGTTTTTCCCACTGTGACAGAGCTTACAAAATTTACACTTGATATGAGCCTCACGCTTTTCATTTGTTTTGCACTAAATGCGGTTTTTTGTTCTGGGGTTTTATTTTTGTTTTGCACTAATTTACACTTGAAACAAAATTTACACTTGAAATTGGGGGTTTTATTTTTGTTTTGTTTTGCACTAATTGCGTTTTTATGGGAAAACCAGTTATTTGTTTTCTCGTTGAAGCTTTCGGTGCTTACATTGAAAGCCTGATTATAGCTTCTTTCGCTTATTTCTAATTAACATATTTTGTTTCTTTCTCCCTCTATTTCTCTTTCGATTCGATCTATAATATGAAGAGAAAAATTAATAAAAGGTGTAAGCAGAGAAAGGTAATAGATCGTGAGAGAAAGAGGCAACCGTAAAGCAGAGAAAAAATGCAGAAGGATAGAAGAAGAAAGAAAAACACAAAGGGACGTTCAGTGAAAGAGAGGCTGTGACTGAAAGGGAAAGAGTGGTTTACGATGGTGATGCAATGAATGTTGAAGGCCGACTGGCAACGAGTCGGACTCTGCGTGAACGATTGTGCATGACTAAGTAATCGAATGTGCATGTGCATTTCATAGGTGTTAAAAGGCAACAACACCCTTATTCAAAATTATTCGTTAGATCGAATTTTATTAATAAATTAGGAATCCAGTGGGTGATATTATTTGAGTAACAATAACTAAGGAAAATCCTTAGTATTGTAAACTGCTGCCGTTTGAAAGATCCATATTTGGTATATATAGAAACCTGCAAATACTACTTAATACTTGAAATGAGGGTATTTTGGAATTTAACTTCACAAATTAATGAGACCTTAAGTTGTGATTAGATTGCTAAAAGTACCAAAGGTAAGGAATAAGGGAGTATTAGTACATGTATTTAATATCTCACATTTTTTGATAAAAGTATATATGGAAAGATATTCAAAAAGTTAAAGATATTCAAAAAGTTAAAACAATAAATGAGTTGATTGATTTTGATTTTATTTTAATTTTTCTCTTATAATTAGGACCGAACTTAATACTTTTTAGTAAAAATAGTTTTATTTCATTTTACTTGTCATTTTCGAAGTTCAATGCAACATTAACTAATATTTTCTCAACAGTACTCTTAACTATGAATTGCAGAGAGAAAAAGGTAGAACGAAATACTCCATCAGTCCCTAAATATAGGATCGAATCATGAGAATTAAGAAAATTGGTAGTAATATCAAGTTAGTTGACTATTACTATTATTTTACAACTTTACCCTTTGAGAGAGAAAATTGGTTGATATTTCTATTACAATATTGTTAGCCTGTAATTTCGACAGGCTTCATTGGAAATGGTCAATTAGGCCTGACTTATATTTCGACGAAGACCAAATTATTTCGACAGAGAAAATGGTCATGCGCAAGGTAAACTCGACAAGCTTCCGGGGAAGCAAAAGCAAGAGAGAGGAAAATGGACACAAGCTTTCGACAGACAGAAAACAGAGCAGTTATGCGCTGAAGACTAGCAGTTGGTCGAAGCGTGATAGAGCGGTTCTGGTCGAAAGTAGGAGTAGCAGTTATTAATTTTCAAATTTCTAGGCAGTTACTTAGTTCAATTTTTCCCCCTATTTTCCTTTGTATAAATAACTGTTTCTGAGAAGAAACAGGGGTCGCAAATCACAATACACAATCCGATTCCCGAAACTCTAACTTCCAAGCCAGAGCGAAAAACGAGTGGAAGAATCATTGTATGTGATCGTGCACCACTTTTACGATTCAATGCAATTTATTTGTCTTTCCTTTACAATTCATGCACCATTTACTGCTTCTTTTCTTTTCAATTCTGTTAATCATTGCAAATCGTCCCCTTTTCTACATTTTCTGAAACAAAAACTTTTGCAATTCAAAGGCAATTGCTTTGAGATTTTTCTAGTTTGATCTCACAAACCTTCTAATAAAACTAGTGATTGTTTGCTAAAAACACCAGCAAACAAATTGGCACGCCCAGATTTTGTTCATTTTCGTACTCTCTTATTTGTATTCGCTGTTGTATGCACTTAAGAAGTCGTAAAATGGTTTGTTCTAGTACGAATAATGCGTCTAGTTCCAACCCTGTGGTTTCACAAGGGCAAGGAACAACAATGGATTCTGCGAGCATTAGCGCAGGACCATCATCGTCGACAACCGTTTCTTCATTATCAATGACTAATGTTGGTTCAGAAATGGCATCTTTGCCTATGTCTTTGCCGTTAAGTGCAGGGTTTCATAGCCCTTACATGGCAATGGGAAACGGTTTAGACCCACGTTTGAATAACGTGCATCTACCCCCATTTCCTTTGGGAATGTATGGCATGCCTACTGGAATGCCACATATTTCGACCTTTTCCCCTACACATGTCTCTTCTGAGAGTGTATTTGGTCGGAATCCCCCAGCATTAACCAATACGTCTTTGTTGGCCTTAAGACAGCAAGTAGACGAGAGTAATCACGATATGGTTAACATGCTTACCCAACAAATTGGTACAGTTTTCAATCCATTGATTCAAAATACCAATAACAGTTACCAAAGGTTGGCAAATCAGATGAGTATGATTGCAGATTTCTTTGGGGCTCCAGCGGTTAATAATAGGCAAGTTCCTATTATTGCGGGTAATGCGTCGCCAGTTAACCCCCAAGAAGCAGTTGCAGTCGAAGCGTCCACAATTGTAGGCGAACTACAAGGGGCAGTAAACCACGTCCCTGAAGTAGTTTTGGTAAATAGACACCAGAACGCTGATGAAGTTGTTCGACAAGTGCAACAACACAATGTTGGCGCAGAAAACAATATAGCTACTTTAGTCGAAACTATTTTGGCGCAAAATGGCCTTAACATAGGTTTACAAAGGCCTAACTTCGTATCACCATTATGTGAATACGTATTACAAACTGAGTTACGAAGGGGATGGAAAGTTCCCAAGTTTACTAAGTTTGGTGGTGATACAAATGAGTCCACAGTCGAACACATTGCTCGTTTCTTGACTGAGGCTGGGGACTTAGCACAAAATGAGAATTTGAAGATGAAATACTTTCCAAATTCTCTAACTAAAAATGCTTTCACTTGGTTCACGACCTTACCCCCTGGTTCTATGTTCACATGGGGGCAATTAGAAAAGGCATTCCATGCACAGTTTTACATGGGCCAGTCGAAAATTAGTCTTAAAGAATTGGCTAGTGTCCAGCGCAAAATGCCTGAAACTATTGATGATTACTTAAACAGATTTAGGCTGTTGAAATCTCGTTGCTTCACACAAGTCCCTGAACATGAGCTTGTCGAAATGGCTGCGGGTGGCCTTGATTACTCAATTAGAAAGAAATTAGACACATCTCATTTGCGAGATATGGCGCATTTGGCTGATAGAGTTCGACAAGTTGAAAGGCTTAGAGAGGAAAAATCTAGGTCGAATAGGTATCATAAAAAAGAAAAAGTGGCATATGTCGAAGAAGAATTCGACGTTACATATAGTAATGTCGAAGAAGAGGAGATAGACGTGGCTGAACTTAAGCCTGGTCCTCCTTATACCTGTAAATTATTAAGGCCTGCGAATGGGAATAACCCTGTAGAGCCTAAGAATGATAGATTTATGCCTAAGACTTATACTTTTGATGTTACTAAATGTGATGAAATTTTTGATCTTTTAGTAACTGATGGTCAAATATTAGTGCCTAAAGGCCTTAAAACACCAACTCTTGACCAAAGAAAGAAAAAGGGTTACTGTAAGTTCCATAATTTTTTGGGACATAACACTGACCGTTGTGTGCTCTTCAGGGATATTGTGCAAAAAGCAGTTGACGAAGGAAGACTCAAATTTGCTGATAAGAAAATGAAAGCTCCTATGCAGATTGATGTTGATCCATTGCCTAAGGCTGAAGCTATGTATTCTGAACCTGTCGAAGCTGATGTAGGCATGGTGGATGCTCAAATGGCAGACCCTCCTAAGTGTGTCAAGACTGCCACCGAAAAATTAAAAGGTTTTATGTATGCTGAAGGTAAGAAACAGGAAGTGACCCTAAAAGAATATGATGGGGAGATACATGCTGTGTATCCGAAGGCTGAGGAAGAATTGTTAGATTTCCTCAATCGGTGTAAGTGGAATAACTCTGAAGTTATGCTTTGCCCAAGGTGCAGCGCTGTCTTCGACAAAGAAGCAGCTAAAGCTGTCGAAGGTTATCAGGGTCAACAACAACGTAAAAGAAAATGGCTTGACAACAGGCCAAAATTTGACTTTGCAAAAGGAGATATTCCTGGCTATAAGGCTAATGTGTCAACAAAGCCTTCAACAAGCAAACGACAATTTGCTAAGGAGAAGTCTTCAGCGAAAGGGTATTTGAAGCTGTCAACAAATAAATCCTTTGTCCCAAGTGCTAGTGCTCCTGTCGAAGCGTGGGTGCCCAATAATCAACGTGCTAAAGCTGTCAAGCCAGGTACTGATGCTGCTAAGCTTAATTATAAGAATAATTATAAGGGTAAGAACCCCATGACTAGAACACAGTGGCGTCGTTACCAAAGACAACAGAAGAAGAAGGCACACTTTGACATTAACAAGGTTCCAAGTCATTTGGCTAATAATCATGTTCCACGCAGTACGATTGACATTAATCAAGTTCCACGCAGCATAATAGTGGCGAAGAGTGAGGTTCACAAAGCTGAAGTTGCCACAAAGAGGAATGCTGATGTTGCTAGTCATGTGTGTGTAGCGAATAAGGCCAAAGGCAAGGCTGTAGTAACAGAAAAGCCAAGAAGGCCTGCTCTTGAAAGAATATTTCCTCCATTGTCAACAGTGAAAGAAGAGAATGCTGATTTCGACATGGATGAAGACATGGAGTCTGATTTTGATGATTCTGAAGATGATTTCGATGTTGTTTGCAATGTGGTATCAATACTGCCTCTTGAGTACGATGTTATCACAGTACCAAATGATGTTGAAGAGGATTTTACAGAGGATATGGCTCGTCATAAGCCAATGTGTTACTATGTGATGAACAATGGTTGTGTCGAAGACCAAATGGCTACCTTCGAGAAGCCAGATATGAGTATGCAAAACCACTTGAAACCCCTGTATGTCCAAGCCAAAGTCAATGGTGTTGGAATTAACAAAGTGTTAGTGGATGGTGGAGCTGCAGTGAATTTAATGCCACATGGTCTTTTGAAGAAGATTGGTAAGTTCGACACTGACCTCAGGCCACATAACATTGTCTTAAGCAACTATGAAGGCAAAACTGGCCATTCTTTGGGGGCCATTGAGGTGGACTTAATCGTTGGTTCCATAAAGAGGACTACATTGTTCTTAGTGATAGCCTCTAAAGCGAATTTTAATTTACTCCTTTTTAGAGAGTGGATCCATGGAGTTGGTGCTGTCCCTTCAACTTTGCATCAACGTTTAGTAATGTGGAAGGAAGATGGTTTGGTAGAGTATGTTGAAGCCGATCAGAGCTACTTCCGTGCTGATGTGAACCAAGTTACCAAGGAAAATTTTGAGAAACAAATGGCGAAGATTGCGCCATGTTCATCTTCTAATGAGGCATATGTTCCTGCAGATAATGTTTTTGCCTCAGTTCATCTTGACCCAAATTATGGTTTTGTTTGGGAAAGAGAAATAATGGGAGATGATAGTGTTTATCCTGATGGTGTTCTTCGACCAACGGGGTGGAACACTGGTTCTTGAAAATGTTCTTATGTCAGTGCCCAACGCATGGGACAAAATTACGGCTTATATGGCCGAAAACAAGTTTAACGCGGCTATAGAGGCCGAAATTATTCAACAAACAATGGCTGTCGAAGCCAGTGAGTTACATGAAGGAAATGGCATAGTCATAGATGAAAGACTTGACTGCATTTATGATGATGATCCATTAGGTTTTGAAAAGGATCCTAGAGATTCGGCAAAGCATATGCAAGCTCAAGACCCGTTAGAAGAAGTTGATTTGGGAAATGGCTCAATAAAACGGCCAACTTATATTAGTGCAAATATTGATGCTTCTCTAAAAATCCAAGTCATCACATTGCTAAGGGAGTTCAAAGACTGCTTTGCTTGGGATTACGACGAAATGCCTGGGTTAAGTCAAGAAGTAGTGGAAATGCAATTACCAATTCGACCAGGGAAGAAACCAGTGAAGCAAGTGCCAAGAAGATTTGCTCCTCAAGTGTTGGCTAAGATCAAAGAAGAAATAGAAAGGCTATTCAGAAACAAATTCATCAGAACTGCCAGGTATGTCGAATGGTTAGCCAATATAGTTCCTGTAATAAAGAAAAATGGGACTCTTAGAGTTTGCATAGACTTTAGGGATTTAAATAATGCAACTCCCAAGGATGAATACGCAATGCCTGTGGCAGAAATGCTAATAGATTCAGCAGCAGGATTTGATTATCTTAGTATGCTCGATGGTTATTCTGGGTATAATCAAATCTTCATTGCTGAAGAGGATGTGTCGAAAACTGCTTTTAGATGTCCGGGGGCATTGGGTGTTTATGAATGGGTAGTAATGCCCTTTGGATTAAAGAATGCTGGTGCTACATATCAGAGGGCCATGAATTCTATGTTTCATGATTTTATTGATGATTTTATGCAAGTATACATAGATGATGTGGTGGTTAAATCTTCCTCAGAAAGTGGTCATTTAGACCATCTTCGCCGTTCTTTTGAAAGAATGAGGAAATATGGATTGAAATTAAATCCATTAAAATGTGCCTTTTGTGTACGTGCAGGTGATTTCTTGGGTTTTATAGTGCACAAAAAAGGCATTGAAATCAATCAAAATAAGACTAAGGCAATTATGGAAACGAAGGCCCCTTCGACCAAAAAGGAGCTTCAGTCGTTGCTGGGGAAATTCAATTTCCTTCGAAGATTTATATCAAATCTAAGTGGCAAAACACAAGTTTTTTCGCCATTGTTAAGACTGAAGAAGGAAGAAGATTTCAAATGGGAACCAATGCATCAAGCAGCCTTCGACGAAATCAAGTCTTATTTGATGAAACCACCAATTTTGTTGCCTGTTATTAAACACAAAGTTCTCAAATTGTATATAGCAGCTTCTGATAGAACAATAGGTAGCATGTTAGCACAAGAGGATGATAGTGGTGTCGAAAGAGCCATTTATTACCTCAGTAGGGTCTTAAATGATGCCGAAACGAGGTACACTCCTATAGAAAAGTTGTGCCTTTGTTTGTATTTCTCGTGTACAAAGTTAAAGCAATATATAAAACCAGCTGATGTTTCTGTTTATTCGCATTTTGATGTTATCAAGCATATGCTGTCGAAACCAATAATGCATAGCCGAATTGGTAAATGGGCTTTGGCTTTGTTAGAATACAACTTAACTTATCAACCTCTAAAATCAATTAAAGGACAAGTGGTTGCTGATTTTATAGTAGACCATTCTGTTGTCGAAGAAACATTAAGTTTTGTAGACGTATATCCTTGGAGGTTGTACTTTGATTGTTCAAGCCATAAACATGGAGTTGGGATTGGTATTTTAATAATATCTCCTACTAACACTCCAACGAAGTATAAGTTTAAAATTCGAGATGTTTGTTCCAATAATGAAGCTGAGTATGAGGCTTTAATAGTAGGCCTTGAAATTTTACTTGAGTTGGGGGCAAGTCATGTCGAAATAAAAGGTGACTCTGAGTTGGTTGTCAAACAATTGACGAGGGAGTACAAATGCATTAAAGAGCACCTTATCAGATACTTTGTTGTTGCCAATGCTTTGTTAAAAAGATTTGAGTCTGTTCACTTAGAACATTTACCACGAATTGATAATCAAGTGGCAAATGAATTGGCACAAATTGCTTCGGGCTATAAAGTTTCAAAACAAAGCCTGGAAGAGTTAATTGAAATAAAGGATAAAATCATTTCTAATGACTATTCTTCGTCACTATTGTCAACACCAAAAACTGGGGGGGCAACAAACGCAAACGAGGAACTAGTCGTTGTCGAAAAACGTCAATTTTTTGGTGACTTTGACTTAGCAGAAATTTTTGCTCTTGACAATATGACCAATAATGATTGGCGAAGGCCTATTCCGGAATATTTGCAAAATCCCACAAGAAATACCAATAAAAAGGTAAAATACAGAGCTTTGAGCTATGTGATAATTGGAAACGAATTGTTTAAAAAGACTCCTGAAGGAGTACTATTAAAATGTCTTAGTGAAAATGAGGCATATTTAGCAGTTTCTGATACACATAGTGGAGCATGTGGTTCACACCAAGTAGGCCACAAAATGAAGTGGTTATTATTTCGACAAGGGATGTATTGGCCAACTATGCTGAAAGATTGCATAGAATTTGCTAAGGGATGCCAAGAGTGTCAAAAGCATGCTGGGATACAACATGTACCTGCAAATGAATTGCATGCCATAGTCAAACCTTGGCCATTTAGAGGTTGGGCTCTAGATGTGATTGGAGAGATAAAGCCAACTTCGTCGAAGGGCCATAGATATATCCTTGTGGGAATTGATTACTTCACCAAATGGGTTGAAGCTATACCTTTAGCCAATGTTGATCAAGAAGCAGTGATAAGGTTTATTCAAAATCATATCATTTATAGGTTTGGAATTCCAGAAACCATTACTACAGATCAGGGATCAGTTTTCACTGGTAGAAAAATGGTAGAGTTTGCTTCTGAAATTGGTTTTAAGTTATTAACCTCGACACCATATTATGCGCAAGCCAATGGACAAGTAGAAGCTGCCAATAAAGTTATTGTTAATTTGATTAAAAAGTATGTTGGGCAGAAACCCAAAAATTGGCATAATACCCTTGATCAAGCATTATGGGCTTGTCGAAATTCACCCAAAGAATCTATCAACACTACTCCTTATAGGCTAACATTTGGACACGATGCAGTGTTGCCTGTTGAAATTTGTCTACAATCAACAAGAATTCAAAGACAGTGGGAGATTCCCTCTGATTATTATTGGAATATGATGCTTGATGAATTGGTTGATTTAGACGAAGAAAGGTTATTAGCTTTAGATATGCTTATTCGACAGAAAGAGAGGGTAGCTAAAACTTATAACAAAAAGGTTAAGTTTAAAGCCTTTGATTCAGGTGATCTAGTATGGAAGGTCCTATTGCCTGTGGATAAAAAAGATAGAGTCTTTGGTAAATGGTCCCCAAGTTGGGAAGGACCATTTAAAATTTTGCAAGTTTATTCAAACGGCGCATATGAGGTCAAAGAGATTGGCGCTGATGAAAGAATTTTGCGTATAAATGACAAATACTTGAAAAAGTATAAGCCAACGTTGCAAGAAGTTAAAATAACGCTGGAATAAATATAAAGAAAGCGTAAAAACATGGCATTTAAGTTGCCAAAACATTGTCGAAAGCACAGAATAAAAATTGCTCAAGAATAAAATGGAAGAAATTTCATTATAATGTTGCCAAGTTGCATGTGCCAAAGGAGGCATTTGTGAATTATATAGTGCCGAAAGGGTAAATAAACTAGGCATAAATAAAACGCTGAATTGCAGTTGGTCTTTTTCGACCAAGTAACTTCTCTTTTGGGTGGTCTTCTTCGACCACGTTGACGCTTCCCGTCGTTCGGGGGGTCATTCTTTCGTCTGCGCGTTAGGCTTGTAAGCCTTTCAACTGGGCGTTTCCTTGTTTGGTAAACCTCAGGAAGCCCTTCAGAGAGGAGATATTGATGAATCTTCCTGCTCCCACTTTGAGTCTCCCGCATAAACTCAGAAAGTTGCAAGATCGAGTGACACGAAGAAAAAAGGAGCAAAGCCATAATTCGCAGAGATCAAAAACCATCACTTTGAACCTCCAGGCAACCTCACTGCAATTATGAGAGATGAGGTTACGCGGAAGACTCAAAGCAAAGGGAATGATCCTGGAACGGGAAAGGAAAAGAGGAAAAATCATGGAGTGGTGAAGATGAGAAACAAAACTCTTCTATTTATAAGGAGAAGTATGAAAGAGCGTCAGTTGGTTACGAGTTTGGCGTTCCGAGAAGTGAGGCATCACTTTAATTACGGCGTTAGTAACGTAACGGAAGACGGTGGAACCATTCAAAGTTAAAACAGAGAATCAGTAAACATAGTCAAAGGCCGAAATTACAGGCTGTTCAAGATCAAGGTGTGAATATGGATTATTGATGGCAATTTATGAGGTAAAAGAAGTGGAAGAATTGGAGAAGCCTTATAGGAAATGGTGAGATAAGGCATTTACTGAGAAGTAAAACGTTGAAGGCCACGTAATACACCAATATAGGAGTAACGTCAACAACACTTAACAGTGGTGACATCAGGTATACAGCTATTTTACTCAAGTGCAAAGTTATTTCGATGGTGAATTCAAAAATGTCTTTCTCTTCTTCCTCCTCAAGTTCAGTCGAAAAAGACATTTTTGGGGGGCAATTTGTTAGCCTGTAATTTCGACAGGCTTCATTGGAAATGGTCAATAAGGCCTTTTCGACAGATAAAATGGTCATGCGCAAGGTAAACTCGACAAGCTTCCGGGGAAGCAAAAGCAAGAGAGAGGAAAATGGACACAAGCTTTCGACAGACAGAAAACAGAGCAGTTATGCGCTGAAGACTAGCAGTTGGTCGAAGCGTGATAGAGCGGTTCTGGTCGAAAGTAGGAGTAGCAGTTATTAATTTTCAAATTTCTAGGCAGTTACTTAGTTCAATTTCCCCCCCTCTTTTCCTTTGTATAAATAACTGTTTCTGAGAAGAAACAGGGGTCGCAAATCACAATACACAATCCGATTCCTGAAACTCTAACTTCCAAGCCAGAGTGAAAAACGAGTGGAAGAATCATTGTATGTGATCGTGCACCACTTTTACGATTCAATGCAATTTATTTGTCTTTCCTTTACAATTCATGCACCATTTACTGCTTCTTTTCTTTTCAATTCTGTTAATCATTGCAAATCGTCCCCTTTTCTACATTTTCTGAAACAAAAACTTTTGCAATTCAAAGGCAATTGCTTTGAGATTTTTCTAGTTTGATCTCACAAACCTTCTAATAAAACTAGTGATTGTTTGCTAAAAACACCAGCAAACAAATATTTATTGTAGGTTGAAGATGTAACATATTTAGGGGTAATTTAATAAAGAAATAATTAATGCAGTTGAAAACTTGAAAGGCATCTTATAAAAAGCGACTAGCTAGGAAAAATCTCAAGAGTGTTTTGTGTTTCAGAACGAATGGAGTAGTAAATAATTAAGACTATGTTTGGTAAAAAGTAGCGGGTAACGGATAAGCTAGCGGATGAGAGAATAGCGGATAGCGGATGAACTTGCGGATAACAGAAAAGCTAGCTGATAACAAATTATGTGTTTGGTAAAGCTAGCGGCTAAAATAGCTGATACATGTAAAATGACATAAAACAATATTTAATTAATGTTTAATTTATTTAATGATGAAAAAAATGTTTAATGAGGAAAGAGAAGTAAGAAAATGTCAAAAAAGTGAGACGCTATACGTTCTAGAAGTAGCATTTAAAAAACGCTAAAAGCTACTCGAAGAACGCTAAACGCTAGTACTTACCAAACACCTGTACTCATGACACGCTAGTCAAATATGTTAGTCTCACCCGCTATCCTACCAGATGGGACGTGTCAAACAGAGCCTAAGAGTATCATATGAAAAAGAAAAACAATTCCTTCAGAAGCAACAAAATTTATTAGTTCCAATGATATGTGTAAATAACTCTAAGACAACATGCATTGTTAAATAGATGGAGTACAATTAAGAATATCTTCAAAAAAAAATTGCAAATGTCATCACCACAACAAATTCTTACATTCACAATCATACGTGGAAGCTTGCATGAAACCTGAGTTTCAATAATATGGACTTGGATCTTAAGTTAAATGAACATAGATGCAACAAATTTACAATCACAACCATTAAATAGAGAAGAATTATTTACAAGCCTATCCACAATAGAAAAAGCTAAAATATATAGATGAAATTTCTCGAATCAGTTTGAGTGAATTGTTTTGAACGAACATGGAAAAGAAATGTGTGAACACAAAATGAAAACTGTGTACAAATTCCTAAATATGAAAATGTTTGGACAATGATGCTTGATTATTTAGCAAAAAAAGATGTCAACAAAACACGATAAAGTAGTTCGTCACTTGATTGCAGAATGGTAGAGTGTGTTTAACGTTAAACTTGCTGGAATTTTTGCACTATTTGTGGTTATATGGCTTTAACTTTTCATTTTATTGACGAGGTGTGGAAGTTAATTAGTAATTTTTGTCAATTGGAACCCTCACATATCGGTCATGAGCTATCAAGAGAGAAGTTTGAGTTATTGAAGAAAGCTTGTGGGAATTGGAAAAAAAAACTCAATTACTTTTGTTAAAACTTCCAGTGATGATAGCATGCAAAATATTTAAAAGTCCACTTTCTTTGTCAGAAAGTTTTTTGTGTAGTGGAGACTTCTTTCATATTAGATTTGTGCACATATCCTAAATCTCGTAGTTCAAGACGGATTAAAGGTAGTAAGTGATGCATTGCACAAAATTAGGAAAAGTGACATTGATTGGAGTGTTGGTTTGCATTTGGATTAATCCCACTAGATGGAGTTTGACTTACTTAATGCTTGCACTACAAGAATTCAGCTACGGACGACCTATTACCAACAGACCACAACCTCGTCAGTAATAAGCTAGTTACCGACGGATCTGGCCGCAGGTAATGAGCGCGGGAACTTGAAAATAAGAGAGGGAATTTAAATTCAGTACCGAGGGTGTTTTCGACGGATATGGCCACTCGACCACTACCTTCTTCTTCTTTTGATCTTAAAGGTTAGTTCTCTAAAAAATTTTGGTTATTTTTTTTTTGAGTTTATGATACATAGATTTTATTTTAGATTCTGGTTTTTAGATGATGAATTAGGTTGATGATTTCATTTTAGGTTTAGGTTTAGATTTAGGTTGATGTTTTGATGAACCCTAGGATTAGAAATGACTATTTTGATATTTGTTGAAACTGAAATAGGATTAATGAATTGCTATGTTGAAATTGTTAATTTGTGAAATTTGAAATTAGTAATGTTGTATATTTGATGTTGTTATCGTGTGTTGTTGATGAAAAATGGTGAGGTGCCGTCCCTCACCCCCATATTTTGTTCGAAATAGTCTTCATTAAGATAATTGTGAGACGATACTAACAACGATACAGTTGGGAATTAGAAATAATTTGTTTCATTACTTGGATGGAAAAGGGTTTTGTGTTGTCTAAGAGCCTCATATTTGGCTTGAAATCATCTCCGCTAAGATCATATCGATGCCAATAACTTGATAGGTTATTGGGAATCATATGGCAATATAACGTGTTTTTAAACGTGTGTAGATGAAGTTGAAGCTATTGAATCAAAGTTGGGTGTAAGATATGTTATATCCATAAAGAGCAGGTTTGAAGAAATATTTTGCAGTTGGTAAGAGTTTAATATGGTAGTAATTCAACATGAGTTGAGTAATATTGAAGGGGGGGGGGGGGGGGGGGGATTAGACATCCCTGCTTTGTTTGCAATGGTGTACCTATTAGCACCGAAGGTGAAGTCAAGTATCACTTGTATAATTGGGGTTTAAGCCTAATTTTTGGATTTGGGTTGAGCATGGGAAACAACTTCCAAGATTTGACCTAGGATTGCCAAGCAGTTTTGGTGTTGGTGTTGAATCTAATAAAGAATTTGAGTCCATGGAAAGCCTCATTTGTTATGCTCTCGAGGTGAAAGTGCCATTTGATGAGCCTGCTTACGAGCTTTCAAATGAAGAAGCATAGAGATTTTATAATTTGTTAAAAGAGACAAACAAACCTTGTTTGAAGGCTCGCTACAGTCAAAATTATCGATGTGTGTGAAGCTTTTAGCTCTAAAGTCTATGAGTAAAATTTCTGAGACAAGTTTTGATTATGTGACTGAGTAGATGTTGGAAGTGACACCTATAAAGGATAATTTTCCAAAAAGTTATTATCAGGCTAAGATGTTAGTCTAGAAGCTGGAATTGGAAGCCAAGAAGATTGATTGTTGTGTGGATAGGAACATGTATTATCACAACGAATTTGGTAAAAACGATAGATGCTACTTGAATGCGCGCAAATTCTGTGGAAAGCCAAGTTATCACATTCTTAAAGCGGGAAAACATAATTATAATCCATCCCTATAAAGTCAATGTTTTATTTGCCAATAGTTTCAAGGTTGAAGAGGATGTTTATATCGACTAAAACTACAGGGAAAATGATGTGTCATTATGAGAACAGAAGTACCTCAGACATTTTATGCCACACATCTGACGGTGAAGCATGGAAATACTTTAATCGAAGGCATTTTGATTTTGCCTCAAACCCACAAAATGTTCGACTTGGGTTATGCTCTAATGGATTTACTCCACATATCCAAACATCAACGACGCCCTATTCTTGTCGGCCAGTTATTGCTATCCCTTCTAATTTTCCTCCTGAGATGTGAATGAATAAACCATATATGTTTTTTTACTTGTTTGATACATGGCCCATCCAATCCAAAAGCTAACATCGATGTCTATTTGGAACCTCTGATTGATGATCTCAAAAGATTGTGTGAAGTTGTTTTGACATACGATGCAGCACAAAAGCAGAATTTTATGACGAGAGTAGCATTGATGTGCATAATTAACGGCTTCCCTGCTTATGATATGTTGTACGGTTAGGCGGCTCATGGTAAGTTGGCATGTACCCACTGCATGGAACACCCAAAGGTGTTTATGATGAAATACAGGGAAAGAGTTCTTGGTTTAACTCGCACCATAGATTCTTACCGCCAGATCATGTAGTTAGAAAGAACAAGAAAGCCTTCCAAAAAGGGATAGTGGAAATAGATGTACCCCTGCCTTGGTTGAGATTAGGTGAAATATGGAGTAGAGTTATGGATATGCCACAAGCCCTATATGTAGGTACGCTTCTCTAATTGGAAGGTTATGGTAGTTGGCATAACTGGACAAAAAGAAGTATACTTTTGAATCCACTATATTGGAAAGATAATTTATTGAGACACAATTTCGATGTAATGCACATTGAGAATAATTTCTTTGGCAACATATATAACACTGTGATGAAAATGTGAAAGATAGAATGTAACACCCCGATTTTCGGAGCGTTATTACGTTAACTCAACTCTTAATATGAAATGATTTTGGAAAAGTACTCTTCATTCTCTGAAAACATGAGTATATTTTTTTTTTTTACTTTTAAAACACCTTTTTAAAACAATCAGAGTATTACAGCATTTTCGAAACATGATGTCCCTCTTAACATGAGATAAGAATTAGAACTAAAATACAACATGTATAAGTTTATTTGCCCGCACCGATGTGATACATGTTTCAAAAGAATGTGTACAATGCAAAGACAAAATGTGATTGGAATAAAAACACGCCCAATCTGGGACTAATTATCTCTATTATACATATCCGGAAATTGCCCATACCAAGACTCGCTCAAGAATGATACACTTGAGAAATTTCCTAAAACTACGACAAAAGAAGACGCTTACGCTGATCAAGCACTCTATACTCAACTATCGGTTTGAAACCACGATGAGTCCACCAGTACTCCACTAAGAAAGGACACCGTCCTTTGCAACTTTATCTTTGAAAAACTAAACTATGGTCCTCCAATAACTGGGTTGACATCCATTGCATTGGAGAACCACAGGAAAGTGTCATCTTCCAAAAATTACACATATACTGATATAAACCAACTCACATATATATAACCAATTCACACATGCATAATCCTAACAAGTTTAAAACAACTTTCTAACAACTCAGCACCCACAACACATCACACCACTCCATATATCCTAATGCAATGCCTATATGTCAATGCACATGATTCCGGAATATCACCTCCCCCTTAGGGGTTTGTGAGGTCCAATAAAGAACAACACCACCATAGTCCCGCAAGACTTGTGAGATCCAATGAAGGAAAACACCACCATTTGTGAGGTCCAGTAAAGAACAACACCACCATTGTGAGGTCCAATGAAGAACAACACCGCCTATGTATGCATGACTATACATCAACACCTCATGCATAATTTTACCACACCAAGCATTATTCAACCAACCATCACATGGATTAAGAATAATGATTTAACACCAGCACCAAAACAACACATTAGCAATGGATATATCAATCAGTACACACCACCACAACATTTGAAAATTTAAGTAGTACATATAAAGAAAGGAAAGAGACCTTACCGACTTTTTCTTCCGATTCAACAACGTACAACTCTGTATGTATCTCTCGCCCCACACTAATCATTCCAATATATTCCTCAAGTCACCACCAACAAATTTCCTTTTAAAGTCTCTCTCAACGTCTCATTCTAACCTCCCTAACTTATTTTCCTTTCTCACTTTTCGAAATATATCTCTATTAGATTGAAAAGTCATAATTTTCTAAAATATTCTTTCATCATAATGTTAGTCTCTCAACATACTCCTATCATTTTGCAAGGATTTTTCTTTTTGTTTTTCTTTCCTTAGGTCACACTCTAACCCTTTTCCAAAATCTAGTTCAAGTGTCACGCTCACTTTTATAAAGAAGAAAGACTTCAAATTTATTTTTCGAAAACGCTTTTCTTAGTCACAAAAACGATCACGCCTACATATATCTTTTCTCTCCCTCACTTCGACGTCGCCCTTGTTTCCTACCAAACATCTCAAACAAAAATCATCCACATCATATGTACACATCCACGACAAAGAACAAGCACACAAATAAGCCTACGAAGGTCACAACACACAATGTCCTCATAAGGACCAAACCACTTAGGCTCACAACAACAACAACAACAACAAAACCAACAAACAATTACCGACCACAACTACAACATACAAAAGTAATTAGAAGAAGCCCTTACCTTAGGCGCCTTCCTTCCAAGCATAGATGTCATCTGGTCGTAACCACCCCACAACTCGATCTTTACCCTTTACGTGCCCACGTTCCATTTTGGGCCTCGCTTAGACTTATAGCTGATCATTCCGAGAATGACAAGGTCACAATATGACAGATAATTTCCACTTATCTATTACAATATATTTATATGACAACTATAATACAATAGATCTAAATATCTTTCACTAAATAAAAACTCGTTTTTAAAACATGGAAATATGTGTCTCTAACCAAGCTGGGAGTTGTTGAAATAAAATACCTTTTCTAACACTTTAAATAAATATAATCAAAACAATTGTACTCCAAAAATATCCCACCTTTTAGACATTGAGTTTGTTTCAAAATAATTTTCCACACACACTTATATCTTTGAAATATAAAATTAATTTGGCTTATTAGCGACTATGGTTCTCATTCTACCTAACTCATTCCATTTAGATTTCAAACACCGTTTGCTATTACTCTACTAAAGTCATGCCTACGAAATCCATAACTTCTAGGATCCATAAATGTCATCACTTAATCCAATTTGCCAAGTAAACATTACATAAAACAATAGCACATTTTGTCCATTAAGATGCTACACTATTACGAACACATTTGCTTAACTCCTTCTCTGAACTCTCCTAAACTTCAACAAAACTTCCAAATAGATCTTGGAGCACAGCTCACACCTCAGAAACTCTATATTAGTCCTTTGTTCATACACAAACAGAAACTCTATATTATTGAATCAAATCTTAATTCCATTTAGTCAACTTCAAACTCAACTTAAATCTTAGTTCAATTAAAATCCACTTAGACTTCACTTTTCATCTATAAGGTTTCATTTCCTAATAACTCAAAATATCTTCAAATCCTTAAAATATAATCCCTCCTAACTGTCTGCTTCCCTTTTTTTGTCTTACAAACAATGGGTTCTCGTCAAATCAAGTAACAATTATATTCAATTGTCTCAAACCCACTAGCATTCCTAAAACTAGCTTAGCCTCTCTTGACAACAATCAAGGCCTTAATACAACAAGTTCTGGACATATCCTTTTCATAAGTCATACATACTAATAATCACTCCACCAAAGAAATGAAATGCACCTAAACTCAAAATTGCATTAAAAGGACATAGGACCTCAAAATTAAGTAATTTTTAAAAAAGGAAAGCTGACATGCTTTTGCTCAAATAAGTGGATACATAAATCTCTGACCCCCATCTTAGAGTAGTTTTCAGAGTTCAGCCTTGACCTCTAGTAAGTAGCTTTCTTTTACCCAAAGTTTGTACCTTTCCTTTCTCTCATGCTCTCAAGGCCATACATTAACAAAAACACACAAACGGAGTGAAGGAGAACATGTCATGGAAACTAGGTTGAGTTCTTTCTCAACACATGAGCAAAAGTGAAAGGAGTAAAATGAGAGTGGGGCTAAAAGGGAATGCCACGGTCTGATGGGTAAAAGGGAGGAGATAAAAATAATAATTTAATTACAACAATTTTACTTGGTTAGGAATGATTTAGGATAAATATCACATAATTAGCCATGTAGAAAAAGACACCTAGCACCCCCAAAATTCAACTAATAAATTTTAATCATCAGATTTAACCATCTAATCTATCTACATCTCTCACTAATCCATCAATATCTCATAAACACCTTATATAAAACAAATTAGTCATATCACTACACTCTTTGAAAAACATCTACCCCGATATATTTACGTAATTGATAATTTCTAAGTTCAGCAGATACATTTTTCGGTGACAATATATTTTCACTATAACGTGACTATTTATTATTCGACAAGAAAAATTAATTTTTCTCCTTAAAATAATATTTTCACCACCTTGAGTCACATCCCACTCAGGGAAACCCCAGATAAATTTTCATTGAATTCAGACTTCAATTGAAATCAAACGGTGGGTAAAATTTACCCAGTTATGCATAACGTGGTAGAATTCATTTTCTAAATTTTTCAACAAAAATTTCACTGACACTGAACAACATTATTTGAACTACAAACACACCCTCACACCGATTTCTTTTCATGGCTAATCAAAAACCAGGTCCATTATAGGAACTGCCAAAAAAAAACAAAGTAGAAACGTCTAAATTTATTGTATTACTCGGGCCTTACATAGAACCAAAGACAAACAACAAAGCCAGAATGGATTCTGCTCTTTACTATAGCAAAAGTCGATCAAATTTGAATTTGAAGCTAGTGGTTAATTGCAAGATGTCTAAACCCAAAGCCAATTACTCTCTAACACCGTAAGAAGTGAAGGATATTTGTCGATGGTTGAAAGGATTGAGGATGCCAGAAGGTTATTCTTCTAAGTTTGCAAAATGTGCGAATGTGAACACCGAAAAAATTAATGGGATGAAAAGTCATGATTTCCATGTGTTTTACTTCCAATTGCTTTTAGTTCATCACCAAAGTGTGTTTTGGAATCACTTACTGAAGGGAGCCAATTTTTTAAGAATCTGTGCTCTTCAAAAAAAAATATCGAGAAAGGATGACCTTATTAAGATGGAGCAGAATGTCTCATTCATTATCTATTAGTTGGAGAGAATACTTCCTCCCAGTTTATTTGATTCCATGGAACATCTCTCTGTTCACCTTGCGTATGAAGCAAGGCTTGGTGGATCCGTTCATTATAGGTGGATGTATTCATTTGAGAGGTAATTATCGATTTCAAAATTTTATTTAGTGTGTATCTTTAGTATCACTATTTGTCTATTCAAAATTTCTTCCTTCATATCTAATTTATAGATTCATGGGTAATTGATTCTAAATAGTTGATGAAGAATAAAGCTAGAGTCGACAGATCGATCTGCGCATCTTACTTACACTGTGAAATAATTTGTTTATGTTTCCATTATTTCAACAACTTTATGTTGTCAAGAAATAATAGAAACGATATGGAAGTTGAAGAAGAAAGACATCCGGTTACTTTATCTGTGTTTAATAAACCTGGTCGCCACTTTATCAGATAAAGAGTAAGATTTAGCACATGTTCATGTCTTGATCAATTACATTGATCAGTTAAACCATATATTGAGTAAGTATTTTTCAAATCAGTTTTTAATTATAATTTATTTTCAGAGCATTCTTATTATTTGAGGGTATACGCCCTGAAGAACCTTTTGCTTGTATACATGAAAGTTTTCCATCTTGGTTTAAGGGTAGAGTAAGTAAATGAAATTAATGTTTTAATCTCAAATGTTTAAAGTAAATATCAGACATGACTTATTTTCAATATCAACTTACTTAGGTTTATGAAGCGACACCAACTTCCCTAATCCTACATTTGAGGAATGTAGCCAATGGTCTTTTTTCCTGGAGTGCGGGAAGACAAACAATTAACAACGGGATATATGTAAAAGGGCTCACGGAAGGAGGTTGAGATGACTTCTACAGTGTGATCCCACACATATATGAACTTGAATACGCACCTTTAGACTATAAAATGAGAGTATTTTTTTTTTACTTATTTCCTTTGATCCATCAGATAGAGGAACGAAGTTGAATCCAAAATGTAATATCGTGGACATTCAAATGGATCGAAGGTATCAAGCCTTTGATCAGTTTACCATGCTAGAAAATGTGACACATGTGTATTATGTTCCATATCCATCAACTTGAGGAGGATGGTGTGTTACAATTAAGATAAAATCACAGGGTCGCATTGAAGCCACTTATCCAAGGGAACAGGTTCCTTATCAAGTGTATGAAATGTCGGGCGTAAATGAGGTAATTGAAGTTGAACCAATTGAAACCTTACGTGACAACCGACTCTTGTTGAAGAAGTTGAACCAGTTTTATAAATGGATGAACCCCAATCAAATGAAGAGGATGAAGACGAAGATTCTTTAGAAGAGATTGAAGAAGAAGAAGAAGAAGAAGAAGAAGATGAAGACGGAGATTCTTTAGACTAATTGCTTATGCTTGTATTTTAACTTATAGATAATCTTATTAGTAACTTATCATATTATTGTTCTTGTTGTCTTAAAATTTAACTAAAATATGTCACATTTCATTTTTCATAGATATGGATCAGCGAGGTTCTAACCCACCGCCCCCAGACCACCGAGAGGTGATAAGAAAAAGTGCATAGCTATCGACCCATCTCGCTAGAGGAGGCGTCACTGTCAAGATATGGTTACTATATCGAGTGAGTTTGTGGGGATACCCGAGTCCGCAACCACTGCTACTCCACTTGGGGAGACATCGCGTTCTACTCCACCTAGGGAGACATCGTGTTCTACTCCAGGTCGGGAGACATTGTGTTCTCCTCCAAATTGGGATTCCACCACTCTGTATCTGACTAACATGCACTTTTATGTCTCCCACTCCCACACCTCAGTTCATTATGATGCCCACACTCGAGTTACACTCCCCCCATGATGATCATCTGCATCCGCTCCACGACGAACGAGTAAATCTGGAGTTGTTAACAAATGGGGATGATGAGGTGGAGGAGGTGGTTGTCATTGATGATGGTCGCCCAACCATCAATCCATGTGGTTCTGCTTAAGTATTCTTTGACTTTTTTACTTTAAAATTGTTTGATATATCTTTTACTATGCAGGTTGCTTCCTTCGAAGACTGCTTCGAAGGCAATCACTGATGTGCTAAAGAAAAAGTATCAAAAATTCTTGCCAAACTGGTCGGATGTAGAGGACGATGCACTAGTGTAAAATTGACTTTCGAAAGCACCATTTAGCATCGGTTGTTTGAACAGCCGATGCTAAATGTAGACACGGTGGCAATTTTGAAATTAAATGGAAGTTTTCAATTTTCACGCCTACATTTAGCATCGGTTGTTTATACAAACGATGTTAAATGTGTACCTCAAACACATTTAGCATCTCTGTTTTTAATACACCCGATGCTAAAGGCCCTGTTTTGTTTTCTTCCAACTTTTTTCATCGCATACACTCCTTCGCGTTCTCAACTCTCGCTCTCGTTTCAACTCTTGTTCTGTGAACTCTCGCTCTCGTTCTCTGAACTCTCTCCGTCTTCCTCACATCGTTGCCCTAAGCTCCTATCCCTCTTCCTCTGCCTCAAAACATCATCACAACTTGTGCTCACAGAAAAAGAAGAGATGGAAAAACACGGAAGAAGAGGAAAAGGTAGTGGTAAAGCGAAGGAAATACATGGAAAGAGAAAAAGGATCTCAGCAGCCACAGGGATAATGGTAAAATTCTTTCCCTTTCCCTTTCATCACTCTTCTCTCTCTCTCTCTCTCTCTCTCTCTCTCTTTCTCTCTCTCTCTCTCTCTCTTAAAACCCTAATTTCGCTTTTAGTTTATTTTTCACAGATCTGGTCCGTTTCTCTGAAACCCTAGTTACCGATACGGTATTGGACATGACTCGAAATGCATCCTGGTATGCTAAACTCACTTATTGATGTTGATTTTTGCTGGTGTTAGCTGATCGAAGATGATGGTGGAGACCTCTTGTGTAGTGATAGCGCACATGTATTGAGGAAGAAGAAGAAAACTGTAGTTGTTTGGGCTTTATTCTAATGGGTGAGTATGAATTTGATATAAATAATTGCTTGTCTAGTAGCTTTGGGACGTCACCTCTGTGAGTCATACAAATAACTGCTCTTTGTTTGTTCGTTTGTTAGCAAGTTTTTAATGGGAAATAATCTATGTTATGTTGCTGATATGGTGTTTGTTTGTGGGACTAAGAAACTTATTTGTTTAATTATATTGTTTTGGTGAATTTCATTTTATTTCCAGTAAATATATTTTTCTCAAATTGCCGATGCATTTTATGGTCTGATGGCAAATTCGCAGCACTCTTTTGGCTGCATCAATCAACTCCTAATGATGAACATATTGTTCATTTTCATTTCTTGTTTTATTGCTGAGTTAGCTTGTGTTCCTCAGAAATTGAACCTCAGCTCAATTACCCACACCATACCAAAAATGGAGAAGCTAAATGAAGAGTCAGTTTTACCAATATCTATGTATTTGTGTAGGAAACGGAACGCTTTACCTCCTTACAAACGCAACTATCACCTCGTTACTTCCAAGGTCCCATCTCCCTCTCCGTCCCCATAATTTTTCCCCAATTTCATTTTCTTTTATTTCTGCAAAACCCTAACTATTTATCCCCGTGTTTTGATTCTAAATCAGATAGCGAAAGAAATTGAGCAAGACCTTTCTGGATTTAAGTGCGGTCTCGCTTATCTCTTTTGACAGTGCAGCACACGAGTGCTTCTCTTACTATTAATGAGAATATTTATTTATTTTTCTTTCATGGGAGATTTCTACTGGCGTTGGAAGAGGTGGAATTTAGTATACCAGGATGCATCTCAATTCCTTCCTAGTGTCGGTCTTATTAATACTTCTCTGATTTTTAAAATTTAATATTTTATATTTGTTGATGTCCAGATACTAGAGAATAGAGATGCATATGGTCTTCATTGATATTATTGAATTCTTGTTATTGCAAAGGATTGAAATCTTAGTTTTGAGATGCATATCCTTTTTCTCTTATACTGTTGATAATAACCTTTTCTTAATGAATTTTTCCTTGCTGTTTGGTATAGTTTATTAGGATTTTCTTTTAGTTGATTCTGTGGCTGTCACTTTTGAAGGATTTGCCTATTTTCTATTGATGAAGTTGACTTTTGACTTGTCTATGTATGCGATCTGCAGTTGGAAGTTGCTGGAAGAACTGATATACCAGTGGCTGAAGGATCTCATGTGACATTAAATGTAAGTTACTTAGAAGAAGAATTCATATCTCTACTTTTATTATATCATTAATTGACTGACATTCAATGGTTTTCTACAATAGCTACTATTACATAGACAATAGGTGTAGTTCCTTGTGTGCAGTTTTTAGTGTTCTCCAATCACAATTCAACATGTGAGTTAACTATTCAATGTTATATGGGCATTTAGGATCAATGAGTATATATGCTTTGATTCTTTAGCTTAAAGTCTTCTATTTAAGCTGCTTAGCATTTCCTTCTCCCCACTACCTCCTCAAGCTTTGTTTCCTTGCCTATCTTAGATTCATCAAGTATGTATTGTGTTTTCAGATCAACACACTCTTCATTTTTTCCTTAAAATTCCAATACACTTATTTGTTTATATCATTGACCATCTACAGTGATTTTCAACTCAGGTTGGTCTTCTCCCATAACCTGGCTTTTCAAGTTAATTTATGGAAATACTATAATTCTATATATGTTGATATAAATTATTGATTTGGAGTACTAATATGGTGGTCTGACAGACTGACACTAATCTGATACGATAAATGTGTGCGCCATTTTAAATCCCTTAATTTTCAGTTAGATGAAATAGACAATATGGTGGCCTAATTTTGTCGCTTGTCTGATACGATTGTTCTTTTTTGTCGTTTGTTTCATGTGATTTTTCATTTTTGCTTTCATGTTCAAGATCTCTTGGTTTTGCTAATTCTGTCAAAAAAAGATGAAAAAGACACTTGTTTGTTCCATTATGTTCTTGGATTTGGTCAAACCTGTTTTCCATTTTGGGGGAAGGACTGTTATATCTGATTTTGCTGTTTTCATTTTTGAATGCTTTCTATTTGTTTCTATTATTTCACAGTTGTCCTGATTTTGAAGTGTTGGAGTGGCTGGAACAGGCAAATACCATTTATAATAAGTAGATACTGGAACTGTGTCCAATTGAACAGGTAGTGTAACAAAGTGTAAGAATCATTCACGGAGTTCAACAAAGTGTATCCTCCATGTGTTTTATCTTGGCCAAATTCTCAGATTTCAGCTCAAGAAATGATATATCAAAAGTTGTTTGAGAAACTTGTTTTTAGCAACTTTATGATTAGTTTTCCAATATTAAACTATATATGTTCTAACATAATCAGTAATTTGATATTTTGATGCAAGTTAGTTGACAGGTTTGTATATGCAGTTTCTTGATTTGGATTGAGACTAAAAAAGCAACATTATCTAAACAAAGGATTAACAAGTATAACACACCAAAACTTGTATTCTCATCCTGATAATCAACATTGATTGAAACTGAATAAACTTGCAGGATTGCAGTAAACAATGTCATTATACATTTGCAGATAGTACAAAATGCAAAAGACTTATCTTAAGTATATTTGCAGGTGAGAAAATCTTAAACCATTATTATCCTTCTATGATGGTGGTTTATTATATTGCTTCTACTGTCAGGCTTTTTCTTATGGCACCGGCATTCTTCTATTTCAGGTTGCTGAATTACTATTGATATATTATGCTGAATTAACTAGGCATTTTTGTCTATTTTATAACTGCGCAATCTGGTTAGCACGCCAAAGCTTCATTGCTATCAACGGCAGACAACGATTAAAAATGAATGGACATGTTATATCTGTGATGGAAGTCTTCTGTGTGGACATTATGACAGACTGATCCAATTTTAGTTCTCTGTAGTTCTCAAGAAATCAACCAACTGTCATCCTTGCCAAGAAATTTCTGATGAGAGTGGTGGTTAGGGCGATAGATTGATGCAGGTGCGTTGGTATCTGCTTATTAGTATATGGTGCATATACTCTGGAGATGCCAGTTTACATAGAAATATTTTATCTCAGTTAGCAAATTGTGTAGGAATGACACCACAAGATCTAAAATCTGAGATGCAATTAAAACAGTTGGAACTTCCTGCTTATGAGCAAATCATTAGAACTTTAAAGTAGTCTTTCATTATGTCTTATATGCATTTGAAATAGATAGTATAAGCACCCATGAAGTCATGCTTAAAGCAATATTTCCATTTGGTAATTTTTTGTAAGAATCCCCTTTTTTTCTTGCATCTTCCTCTGGCAGTCATACAGCCTCTATTGCAGCTGGAAATAATGGAATTCCTGTGAGGATGCATGCCCATGAATTTGGGAGAGCAAGTGGAATGACTCCTCGTGCCAGGTGAGGAATGATACCCTTAAATTTTAATTGATTAAAAATGGCAGCTTTTGTTGGTTAGAAAGCACAATATTGGAAGATTACATAAATGATTTTTTTTTCATGTATGATTTGCTTGACACCACCTTCACCTAATTAAGAACCAAGTGGCATTGTCCTAGATATGCTTTTCTCTTTTATTGTTTCTGATTCTCTGTTAATCTTCTAGGGTCTTTAGATGATTCATAGACCCTTGTTGAATGTAATTTAAAATTCAGTTTTATTTCTTTCTTTGTTTGGTAATACATTTTTCTTTCTTTGTTTGTCTCTTTTATTGTTGTTCTAGTCTTATACAACAGGAGATCATCGAAAGATGTGTGCGGCAAGCTCATCTAAACCATTTTATTGCTCTTGGAGTGGTTCTTGTGTTCTGGATTTATGGCTTTATGCAGTCTTGGTGCATATGGCAGCTTTGGTGGCTTTATACAATAGGAGATTCGTCAGCTTCGGGCGGAATTCTTTGTCAAGATACGTACAGAGCAAAAGGATACACTATTTCCAACCAATTAAGTTATTTTGAGCAAAAGGATACCACATTTTGAACAATTGTTATTTTGTAAGAGATTATGTTTAATGGAATTTAAAGTATGTTAGGAAAGGGATCCTTTGAACAATTGTTATTTTGTAAGAGATTATGTTTAATGGAATTTAAAGTATGTTAGGAAAGAGATCCTTTGAACAATTGTTATTTTGTAAGATATATTTATTATATGTTGATGACTGGAATTATCGCTGTATATAACAGGTTAATAATAAGTCGGTATGGATAAAAACAAAAAAAATATTAAAAAATATTAATACATTTAGTATCGGTTATACAGAAAAAACGATACTAAATGTACTTACTTAGGTACATTTAGTATCAGTGTTTCTGTATAACCGATACTAAATGTACCTTAGTAATACATATAGTATCGGTTATACAGAAACACCGATACTAAATGTACCTAAGTAGGTACATTTAGTATCGGTGTTTCTGTATAACCGATACTAAATGTATTACTAAATACATTTAGTATCGGTTATACAGAAACACCGATACTAAATGTACCTTAGTAATACATTTGGTATCGGTTATACAGAAACACCGATACTAAATGTACCTAAGTAGGTACATTTAGTATCGGTGTTTCTGTATAACCGATACTAAATGTATTACTAAGGTACATTTAGTATCGGTTATACAGAAACACCGATGCTAAATGTAACTTAGTAATACATATAGTATCGGGTGTTTATGTACAACCGATACTAAATGTACCCTAATAGTACCTTAGTAGTACATTAGTATCGGGTAAAAAACCGATACTAAATGATCGGACATTTAGTATCGGTCGATTTAGTATCGGTTCCACAACCGATACTAAATGTGCAAAACAACCGATACTAAATGTCAAATCTGCACTAGTGATGATAGAAACATTGTTTGATTCTCACGTGAAAGTGGAGCGTTGCATGTTTAAACCGCAGTCTCGATATAAAAAATCCTTTCCAACTTTACTTGTGTTTACCATTAAACTATTTTTGGAATCATTGTTTGACAATTGACACCATCCAATAAGCTTACATTGAGTTTCCTCTAATATAAAAGCCTAAAAATTAAATACTGCGTATGACTTTTGATAATTATTTTGCAAGTGGCTCAAACGTACACTTACGCTTTGAGTGGCTCTTACCACCTTTTAAAGTGGTTTTTGATAGTATATTACTCAAAAACATGCCAATAATTCAAATAAAGATAAAGTAATAATCCATCAAATGAAATGTGGCGTGAAGAGATGCCAAATCAGATGTTCAAAGAGATAATAATGTTAAATAAACATCTCATTATACTAACAATTTTTAAGATATATAATATAATATAAAAATCATATATATGTGCCTTTATTTTATAATAATCTAATTTTGAAATAATTAATTTATGACAGAGATAAAAGATAAAGAGTGAGCACGAGCACACTACACTACTGTAAAGATAGACGTACAGACAAGAAAACTCAATCAGGAATATATCATCATGTATTCTCACTGTGTGGCCAATAAATATTAACCAATACAAAACCAACCAAACATGTGAGTGAAAATATACGTGACATATGGTAAGTGTATTAACCGAAAATATTGCATCTGCAAGCAACACACATTCATATTCTGTAGCAAACCAAGAAAATAGCATCTAATTTGAAGACCAGAATTTAATGATATCTTTAGCCGCCTAGCTTATCCGTATCTATGATATTCCTGGCTTCCTTTCCTATCTGGTCCTTATTCTCCATTGAATTGGAACAGTACAGAAAGTTCAGCTAGATTCATTTATTTTCCATTTAGTTACATTGGTTTGTAACCATTATTGACGCCTGCAAGATCTATGATGAGATTGTGATTAGAATGATCAATTGATTCATGAACATCAAAAGAATATAGTGGTTTTATAAAACTAGTGTTGTTTGGAATTTTGAATCGGTTAAACAGATTTTTTAAATCAGCTGTACATAGATAAAGTAAAAAAAAGAAAGGATAGGATTAATCTTGCTGTTCTTCCCTTTCTAAGCTAGATATTCCTTTGTTTGCTTTTTATTCCTTTTGATTATTATTGTGTTTTACTATTTTTATTGCAAATCTCATTGAAATTTCTAATACCATGAATTCTTTTTAGGCGAAATTGCGCTTATAGTCCTTTAAGTTTATTGAAAATTACGGACTCGCCCTTTTAGTTTTTTCTCATTCAAGTCCTTTATGTTTTCATCTTAAATTGGTTTCTCATGTTTCAAATTTGTCCTCTATGTTTCCATTTATGTTTCAATTGGGCTTGTTATGTTTCTGTTACTGTTTTAAATTAAATAAATTGTTTCTTTTAAACAAAACACAGGAACGACCAATTTGAAACATGAAATTAAGACCAATTTCACTTGAATTCTCAATTCAAAACATAAAGAACTTAAATGAGAAAAAAGAACTAAAAAGACGAATTTGAAATTTTAAAATAAACTTAAAGAATCTCAAAAATACAATTTTACCTTTTAGTTTTATGATCAACTATGATTTGAAGTTAAACTGCATTTTTAGTCATTGACCATTGATCAAAATTTTAGTTTGGTCCTTTATCTTTTTTTCCCACTTTGATCCTTTATTTTTCAAATATGTGTCAAAGTGGTCATTTCTTAAGATTTTCCTCCATTGTGCTGATATGACGTCTTAGGTGGCATAGCTGACTGAGATTTCATTAAATTACGTGGCATCTCATTTTTTAAAAAACAAAAACAAAGAAAAATGAAGAACACTATGAATGTCTTCAAGAATACCAAAAAAATTCGCAAGACTCTAACTTGAATAAAATTTCGCAAGAAATTCAATGAAACCAATATTAAATTTAGAAAAGTGCTTATGCACAAAACTAGTTATTAAACCAAAATCACATTTCTATTTTGCACGTCGTTTTTGTTTTACATTGCATTTTCGTGTAATTCTTGCTTGAGTCTTGTTTCTGCACTCATTTCGGATCTATTGCAACAATTTTGATGAAATTTGGTAGATTGAAGCACTATAGAGCGAAAACATGATTCCGTGATCTACTTCTAAGAGTTGTGTTGTGTTGAAGTTGTAAGTAGTTTTTGACAAATCTATTGCCATATCCCGATTCCTTGTTAAGTTTCGTTAAACTTAGACCCCAATCTCGTTCAGTTTGGTTCTGTTTTGGCTAAGCCGCCATTGTAGGCCCTTCAATGTTGAAGAATCTTCATCTTCAACCTCTAGCTCAATTCTGTCCCGAAACTCATTTGCGAATAAACACTTTTCTAAGCTTGGTATTGGTTCCATTGAATTCCTTGCAAAATTTATGCAATTTAGAGTCTAGTTTCATTCAATTAATTGGTCACGTATTGCCTGAGTTTTTCAAGAAATAAGAAATTGAAGTGCTCTTGGTGTTCTTGAAGTTCATAGTGTTCTTCATTTTATTGTGTTGTTGTTTTAAAAAAAATAAAATGCCACATAATTTAATGAAATTCTAGTCAGATGAATCACTTATGACACCATATCAGTACACTGAAGGAAAAATCTTAGAAAAAGACCACTTTGATACAAATTTAAAAATAAATGACCAGTGGCGGAGCTAGACAAAATTTTGTGAGGGGGCCAAAATAGTAAAGATAAATTCTCCAAATTCAAAATTACCTACAATTGTAAAAACTAATAATTCACTTTGATCACCGATGAAACTATATTTATTATCATGAGACTTCTTCATAATTTAGTTACATTTAAAAAGTATATTTAGATATTAATCAAGATAGTATCAATGGTTTACTAGTGTGTTATTATTTTTGTGTGCACTAGTTTTCCATGACTTTTTTGTTATGGTCTTTGGTGGTAAATAGCATTTTTTGATTGGACCCATATTATTGGTAACAAAATTTTGGCAACAATGTATCTATCACTCTATGATATATTACCTACCAATCTATATTTCGTGAATACTACAAATCACTCTGCCTCTGATAAACCAATGTGGGAAAAAAAGATAAAAGACCAAACTAAAATTTTGGTCAAAGATGATATACAAAAATGCAGTTTAGCGATAGTTTGATTAGAAATTACATTAAGTGAAACAACAAAGTTTCAAGCAAATAAAACTCCAACATCCCATTACAAGATCAAACAAACCCCTCAATTTTAAGGAACCAAGCACATGAGTGGCAGTGGAAGTTGCTGTATATGACAATTCCAAGTATCCACTTCCTAATTGTTGAACATGCTAGGTTCATGATAAGGTTTTAACCTATTCACATGACAACACACTTAGGAAAGCCATCAAAGCCATACCCTAAAGCATATGTAGCAGTCATTTCATCTTGCACGATTCAAAGTGAAGACACTATTACTACATGAAGCAGCATATCAGCATATGCAGCAACACTATTCTCAATAACATGATAAATTAGCATCTGCAATTTCCACTTATAGAAGTAATTGAAAGTAACGGACGCCTCCTTTCTCTCAGTTTTCCTAAACATACACCAGAAAATATACCGGAAAATTATTGGGACTGAAATCATATTTCTAACATGAGACAAATTTGGTAAAATTGTGCTTGCTGTCCTTTAAATTTATTTAAAGTATTTGAAATCATATTTCTAACTAATGTGTTATCAAAAATTTGTTCTCTCATATTTCTAACTAATGTTAAATCTCTATGAAGCATTCGTATAGTGGACTTGTGTGACATGTGTCATACTTTTGCTTGAGTCAGTTAGTGTCCCCACCTTTGCATCTTATCATCATCCACCATACATGTCTAACCCCACCCCCAACCACCCATAGAGTACATATTCCTCACATCAGTACATAGTTGACTTTTGGTTTGTTCCCACTAACGAAATAACACTTTAGATCCTCCATACTGGGACAGATGTGTGATCACTAAAATACCTTGTCAACTTTGTATTCCCTTGGTGCAAGTCCTTTACAAAACAATAATAAACAAAAAAAATCAAAAAAGCATGTTAGGTTGAAAACTCGCAAGAGCCGCCTAAGCAAAAATTAAATCATAGAAAGAAATGAAGAGAAAAAAAAGCAAGTATATAAAAAATAAATAAATTTTTGTCTTTGAGTTAAATTTTGAAAAAACAAGCAATCATGATTTGAAATGAAGTTTGAACCATCTTTCCATATCCTAAAAAGAAATCCTTTGCTACCCACTTTGAGCCAAAAAGTCAAAAAAGTTCTTTCAATCACCCTAGACAAGGATCAATTCCATATTTAAAGATGATGTGTCGCCTTTATCAGCTTACTCACCAAAAAAGTGAAGTTCATGGGACAGAAAAAAAAGTATTGAAAAATCCAGAATAGAAAAAAAACAAAAGTAGAAATTAGGAGCTGATACATCTTACCATGAAGCGCATAAGAGATCCTTGTCTCAACAAACCCTCAAACACCTCATTGGGTATGATTATCCCTTTTTTCATAAACCCTCAAACACTTCATTTTGTCTAATCACTACAACAGAATTGTTAAAAAAGGGCGCACCCATTAGGGGCGCTTTGTAAGAAGCGCCCCTGAAGCCCAAAACACGGAGGTCCTTTAGGGGCGCTTTTTGAAAAGCGCCCCTGATGCTCAAAACACGGAGGCCCTTTAGGGGCGCTTTTTACGCTTTTTAAAAAGCGCCCCTGATCCTCAAAACACGGAGGCCATTAGGGGCGCTATTAAAAAGCGCTCCTGAAGGTGTATGTGTTTACACTTAATTAGGTTACGTTTCATTTCATCAGTTCTCTGGTTTCTTTGCTTGCATTTCATCTTCCTCTCACCTTCACGAACAACTCAAGAACCCTACAATAATTTTTGTCCCTCTCATAATCTTGTTCGTTGCTTGCATCTTCATCTTGCTTGTTTCTCTCTCAAACCCTCACGAACAGCCACTGTCACGCTAGCTCTCAAACCCTCTCGCCCTTTGGTCACTCTCACACAACATTGGTGTGTTGAAATCTTGTTGGAGAAGAAGGGAACTGACCAAAATCACATTCTCTCTCTTTATCAACCAGGTAAATAAACTCGTTTCCCTCTTTATGATTTTTGAATCGTTTTGAATCGTGATCTTTGTGTTAGTTATTGTTTCATTCTTGGTGCTGGTTTCTTCTATTATCTCTATTGGTGTTGAGAAAATAAGCCTAGGATGCATAGTTTTGCTGAGATATTCGGTTGCATGCTACCTGTTTGATAAAAAGTCAATATAACATTCATGCTCATAGGTTTTTTGTCTTCTGATTTTGCTATTGTAGGTTTTAGATTTGTGCTCATTTGTGTTCATTGTTGTTACAAGCTCATAGGAGTTTGAAGTCCAACTCAAAGGTATGAAATTTAATTGGTTTCCAGTTTTTCTTTTTATGCATTTGATTTTCTATAAGTTTTGTTATTCTGTTGACTGACTATGATAATAAAAATTGCATTAGTTGGTATTGGTTAAATCAATTGGTGTGTTGATTTAAAATTTGGTGTGTTGATTTAAAATTTGGTTCATATTGGTTGTTGAGTTGATATTGGTTGTTGTTGGTTGATGAAAATGAGAGTAGGAATGTGCTGCAAACTATAGGATACACCAGAAACAGGAAAAAATGTTTTTTTTTTTAAAAAAAAAGCAATCAGGGGCGCTTTTTAGAAGCGTCCCTGTTGGTCTGAGGCGCTAAGACCAACAGGGGCGCTTTTTGCGACGCTCTTGATTGTGGGGTTGGCATCAGGAGCGCCAGATTCAGGGGCGCCCGAAAGCGCCCCCAATGGGTAAAAAAAGCGCCCCTGTTGGCCTTGTTCTGTTGTAGTGAATTATCCCTTCTTTCATAAACCCTCAAATACCTCATTGGGCCTAATTATCCCTCCTTTCATAAACACCGTCAAACACTTCATTGGGTCTAATTATCCATTATTTCATAAACCCTCAAATACCTCATTGAGCCTAATTATCCCTCCTTTCATAAACCCTCAAACACTTTACTGGGCCTAATTATCCTTTCTTTTATGAACCCCTAATCATCAACCACATTACAAATGACTGATTGCTTTTGTTTTCTCAAAGTTTTAATTTTTAGGACAAATAAGTTTATTTTGTTTACAATATGTTTGCTCAAAAAAATATATATCTAAAAAAAACTCAATAAAATAAGAGAAAAAGAAAAAGATCAAAAGGCTTGCACTCCAAGATTTCTTCAAGTTGCATTGATATAAAGACAAAGTTTAGTGCTCACCAAGCGAAGTTTCAAAAATTCAAGATTGTCATAATCTGTGGGAGTCATCTTAAAGACAACCAAATGTTTGTACTAGAATCATCACCTAGATCCCAAAATGGGGCATTCCCTTTACCTTTCATTACACTCAAACTCGGACGAAATTTGTCCAGCGTCCTTCCCATTCATATGTTACACCCAACTCATATAGCCATATTGGACCAACTCCAAAAGCCACTACCCTAGCTCCGTCACCTTTCACAATCTCACTAAAAGCAACCATTTGAAGTCCCATTACCAACTGGGGCAATCCCATCACCCTTCACTCTACCTAAAGTTAGGGAAATTGGCTCTACACCCATCTCATTCCCTTATCATAGTCACATCCATAAAACCATACCGGGGCAATTTCTCTACCCGTTATCCTAAATACACCCTTTCACAATGCCACTCCAGTCGGGGCAAGCATGTCCTTGTCATGATAGGGCAACACCATACTTCATGGGATGAAACAAATTCTCTTCCTTTCCACCCTTCATTCCAAAGTCAAGGCATTCATCATTTTCTCTATACCTCTAGCTATTCTCATCACTAGATAGGGGCAAACTGTTCCCACATTGTCATCAGAAATCTAAATTGGGACAGTCCCACATTTCTTGGATGGGGCAAACCTACTGTTGGAATGAAAATCTCTTTCCATGTTTGGATGATACAAACTTAGTAAGACATTAAGTTTTCTTGTTAATGTTTATCTAACAAGTTTATTTTAAGTGTGAAGAACAAGCCTCAAAGATAGCAAAATGTGAAACTACCTTGAAATAAAAAGAGCATAAAAATATGACGGTAGAAATGAGATGTGAAGGTTGACCAAAGTCAAATGAAGGTTGACCAAAAAGTCAACACAAAATGTTAACCAAGTCAACTCAGCATTGACCAGAATTCAAAAAGAGTGTGGCCCCACATTTATAAGTAAGATCCAGAATTGTGAAGGTTGAAGATAAAGTTGAAGAACTAATTCAAGAACATAATATGAAGATCATATTCATCAAGCTTCTCAATATGATAAACATGTTGGCTCGCATTTATTGAATATCAAAGAGTTTTTAATGTTGGAATCTTGCAATAAATGAAGGAGGAACTCATTGATTATTCCTAAGCCAAACAAAAGGTGTTTAAGGTATAAAGGACGTGAAGCTTCGTGTATAGCTGTAATATTTGCTTTGAAGTACAAGCCAGCTAAGAGAAAGGACAGTGTCAGCTTGTGAAGGTTGAAAATTAGCAGAAAGTACAACTGTCAGCTTGTGAAGGTTCAAAAGCTGTTAACTTTGGAACCGTTTATCAAGTGAAAGAATTTGGAATTTTTGTCTCCCCAATGTAGCCATTGCACTCTAGATCTTTGTCCCCAATAGGATTCCTCTTGCTTCAACAATTGGTCAATAGATGCTCTTAGTACTTTAACTTCTTCCCAATCCACCTCATCTGAAGGAAGGTTTAGTAAGGGTTGGAGCTTATTTTTAAGATAGGATATCTTCTTAGCAGCATTCTTGAAAGTACGTTGACTCCAACTAGAAAGCCTTCTTTGATAATTTCTTAGCTTAGAACAAATTTTCTCCCATTGGTTGCCCCCCTCTCTAGCAGTATTCCATCCAGATCCTACAATTTCCCTGCACTGCTCATTTTCCTCCCAGAATGCTTCATATTTAAAGTGTCTGCCATTGTTTAGAGGGGGTTTTCGTTTAAGAAGAATAGGGGAATGATCAGAGTTGACTATGGGTAGTGCCACCCGTAGAACATGAGGGAACATTGTAAGCCAGGCCCAAATCACCACCACTCTGTCAATCTTCTGCTTGGTAATGAAACGATCTCTAGGATTACTTTCCCATGTGTACTTACACCCTTTCAATTCTAGATCAATTAGCTAGTTTGCATCCAAGAACTGCCTGAACAAGTTTATCCGAATTTGTTCCACTGGCCTCAGACCATCTCTCTCATTAGAAGATAACATTTCATTAAAGTCCCCAATGTAGCACCAAGGCCTAGAAGGAGAGGATTCAAGTCTAGCAATTCTGTTCCATAGGTGCCTTCTTTGCTGAAATACATGATTCCCATGTATGAAAGTGATATCAAAAGCCATTCGAGATCTTCTTTCCACCACACTCGTGTGAATATAGATCTGACAGGAATTTATTATCTGAATATCATCATGATCATTCCAATACAAAGCAAGACCACCTGAGGTACTCCTAGCCTCCACACAAAAGACATGTTGGAATCTAAGTTTCCTCTTTATTCTTTCAACTTTAGGTTTTTGAGCTCTAGTCTCCATTAAGAAGACAATGTCAGGCTTATGAACATTCAATAGGTCTTTCAGCTCCCTATTGGTCGTGGCATCCGCCAAACTACGACAGTTCCAATTAATGCAAGTCATTGCGGGGGGGGGGGGGGGCATTTTCTGGCCCGCCTCCTCAGCCTTGTCTTTAGTGATCTTGAGAGTAACAGACTCAATAACACCTGTAGGAATTTCAGTATTTGCTTGATAATATGGAACAATTCTAGCTTTATTCTTTGCATGTTCAGTAATCTCCTTATTTGTATGATTAGTATCAGAAATATCATCTGTAAGGTGGGTTTCCACAGGCATTGTGTATTCTTCTGCAGGGGGTTCTAAGTCATCAGCAATTAGGGGACTCATGTGTTGAAGAGAATTTGCAGGGGTAGTGTTGGTATAGTTGTTATTATCAGAATCTAGATACACCCCAATAGCTACATTAGTATTTTTAGAGGTGGGGTTTTCGCTAGCAGTTTCTTTTCTTTTAGAATCTTCTAAGGCCTTTCTAAAAGAATCCTCAGATAGATCAGAAATATCTGCTCCACCTAGCTCTGTACCGATCCTGCCCCCAGGCACGAGCGTAGAGGCCACTTCTTCTACAGGTCTTTGCTTTGGTTTTTTACCCCATACCTTAGACACACTGATATTGGAGCAATTGGCAATCAGTTCCTGCCAATAGGTAGGATCCTTCCGTGCAACCTCTTGGTCACTACTATAACTTTTTTGAGTATTCAAATCATTTTCTCCTTTCTGTCTAGGGCCTTGTCTATTGTAGTTACCCTGGTTCATAGCTCTATCATACGTTTGCCTCTGATGCTCTTTAATCAAAGTACTTATTGACTTAGCTGCTTGGCAAGAAATACCAAGGTCATATTTTGGAACCCTAGGGTCGTAAGGAGCCAAAGCTTTAGCATTACAGCATTGATTTTGTTCATGTCCCATGATCCCACAATTTAGGCATAAACCCTACATCCACTCATATGTCTTCTAGTTCTCACCATCATTTCAGAAAGATCAGTAATCCCATTTAACTTTGAAAATTGATCATCTGACCAAACATCTATGATAAAATTTTCAAGTTGACTATCAAGCCTATGGGGCTCAATAGAAGCAAATTCTGATGGATAAAACTTAGCCAAACGAGTCAACTTCTCCTTATCAAATGAAAAAAATGAATCTCTTGGATTTAAACTTGCTACACAAAGAAGCAACTCAGTATTCACCTCATTAAATCTATTACTAAGCTTTTGAAGTTGTCTATCAATCACTTGATAAAATAACTCAACTTGATAGTGATGGAAATTTGATATCTTTTGAACTCTACGCTTTGATCTTCCTTGTGTATCAAGTGGGTCATCCATCTTTGGTATACTAATATCTTTCTTTTCACAAAACAGTGATACTTCATTTAATAATGCATGCCAACCATCATCTCTCATGCTTTGCAATCTTTTCTTGCAAACTCTAACTAATGCTATAGCATTTACAATATATTGATGACGTCTTTGTAATGCTTGAGACAATTCATTAGTAATTCCTAATATATTCCTCATCATGTGCAAGCTAAAAATAAATTCAAAACATTGCATAGATTTCAATAAACGACATGCTTCAATTTGTTGATCTGAGTTTATGCCATGTTCCTCAATATTTTCAAAGACTTCAATCACACAAGTAAACAAAGAGATCAAGCTAAGATTATAGAATTAACATTGTTAGAAAAAATCAACTTGTTACATTACACATCAGATATAGAAAACAAATAACACTAACAATAATAGAATCATATTAACATCAGATTATAGAATCTCTATTTTTCACTAGGCACATTAACAATAATAACAAATAACAAACTTAAAATAAAAAACACTAAATTACAAATTGCAATAAAAAACCTAAACTAGAATAATAAACAAAGTAGTCAAAGCACTAAGTGACAAACCATGAAATGAAAATGGAAATAAACAATTGCTATAAAATAAGAATAGAATATGGAAGGAATTGGAAACATACCTTTTGAGTGGGAAGTCTGAGACAAAATAGAGAGAGAGCGAGACCGAGACAGCAGAGAAATTAAGACCTAGTGGGACCAAAACGATGGAAGCCTAAGGAACGAGAGAGTCATAGTCTTAGAGAGAGGAATACTAATGGCCGTAATGTGTGGAGTGTGGACTATATTAAAATAGATTTGGACTTGACTGTTTCTTTTAGGCAGCAGAATACTAACGGGGTCAAACCTATCTTTTTATTGGGGGTAAGTAACTTTTATTGGGTGTATCAAAAGTCATTTTTTTTCCTGGTGGGGTCAAGTGCCCCCAGTACTTACTAGCTGTATCCGCCACTGTGAGGCACTATAACCAAAACCCTAGGAGAGGACCAACGGCTCCTTCTTAATCTGTTAGTCTTACTAGGGTGTCTTTTTAGTTATTTTCTTTTAAAAACAAAACAAAAATCTGATAGTTCTTTTTGGCTATTTACACCCCTCCTGTTTTCTAATAATGCAACCCCTTTGATAATAAGATCAGATTTATAACTGCACCACCAGTTATACTTCATTCGCACGACCCTTATTATTTTAGGCTTTTATGGTACTGTATTGAGTTTATGTTACAAATAATTATTCTTTGCACCTCCTGTATTGAGGGCCCACATCTGTCAAATGCAATAATAAAAAACCTTTTTATTCTTTTCTAAAATGTTGTAGTTTGCTCTCAATAAAAATGCAAAAACAAGTAATTTTATTTTAGTCTTTTTCAAATCATTTTTTATTCATAACAAAAGGGAAATAAATATTCTCAAAGTTAATTTTTTTTTGCACAACTAATCATAGATAACCTTTTTCGCAAGGATATCGTGGGGTGTTTGTACCTTTTCCACGCATAAACGACTCCCGAACTCAAAATCTAGTTTTCAAGACCATTTTCGTTTTAAAGGGATTTTTCAATGTTTTCCCCTATAATTAAACATTGGTGGCGACTTCATTGAATGCGAGAGATCCTCCGGATTTTTCGGTCGCTACACAATACTACAAAGAAACACATACTCTTTAATCAACTCATCGCCTGTTTTGTTTTTTGCTTTTTACAATCATCCATCCTTTTTTCTTTAACATGATCTATCCTTTTTTCTTATTTACTTACATTTACGTACTTATATGTAAGTTATTTTAAACATTCAACGCATGTAGTTTTTTTAGTTAAATAAAAAGTCAATGTCAAGTTATAAAATTACATATACATAGTTTTGTTTTTATTATTTATCCTTTTGACTAACATTTAGTCCTATGAAATCGATATAATAATTATTTTATCTTAGCTTATAATTTAGGTATATCTAACATTTATCACTTAATATATCATATAATCAGTTTCTTCACCGATTCACTGCCCGGTTCGGTTCAAGCACAGTTGACCCATTGAACCTTGAACCAGTGCCTTCACCGGTTCAATGACCGGTCCGATTTTCTAGTCATTCGGTTTATGCTTTATATATCCAATTTAACTTTAGGTCTTCATGTGATAAAACCAAAGCTTAAGTAAATTCATAAGTTACCAAAGGGATGACGATCCCAAGCCAAAAGCATACTATGTGAGGGGAAATAATTAGCCCTAAGCCTAGGCCCAGAATAAGTTGACTCAGTAATAGCTATTATCGGGTGGGTTCACCTAGGGAATCGCGTAGTGATTTTCCGGTATTGTTCTAAAGAAAAGAGAAAAGATAAGAAAAACACTGAGAGATTAAGTGTGAGGGATCCCGAAATAACTCACTGAGATTGTAAATCTCATTGTATATGTTGTTGTGTTTTTACAGATGAGCATGACACGACCAAGCAAATAGAGAAATAATAGCTGTTGAACTGGGCTACATGAGTTTGAAGTTTCCTAAGGGATCGAATTGCATTTGTTTAGTCTTCCCTAGTTTTTGCAAAATGTAATATTACAAGATTTTCATGTTGATTGTATACTCAAAATTATTGTATTAAGCAAATCGTACTTTCAGGGTTGAACAAGTTTTTGATTAATGACTCGTGTTTAACTGTTTTCAGTTATGTCATTAAGTGCCCATTCTGGTATTTTATACCTCTGGGAGTAAGTTTATAATGGTTTCTTCCATTAAGTAATGTTATGTTATATTCCTTAAGTAGGTTCGCAACTCTGAATTATATTGAAATGGTTAACATTCTAAGTTTATTACATCTAAATTTAAGGATGTTACACAAAACGCTCCCACTAAAGAGAAATTGGAGGCAATGGACACTCAGAAGTAAATTTAACTTGTATTTAAAAAAATTGAGTCAAAATATTAATTGTAAGTATAATATTCAAAACAGAAGTTTTCTTAATTACCTGCACCTAGTGATTCTCCTTCATGAATCAAATATTGATCATGGTAACCCTAATGGTGCACCCACAATGAGTTTTGTCGTACGCTAAACCCTACTTAGTTCAATCAAGCTCACAAGCAATATGTTTCAGCGCATTTATGGAGACTATTCCACGTAATTTCTTGTTGAATGGAGTGTTGAGCTGGACCTCCATGCAATTGATACTTCCTTGGAACGTCTCCACAATCTTAGCAATCTATAACTCCAGGTTACCATTCATTGCCACCCAAACTTGCACAAGTCTCCTCCACTAAACCCCAACGTTCTCTTCAATGCCCAATGGGCCGACTCAACCCTAAAATGAAACAAAACCAAAATTAAACCCTGTAAGCATATAATAGTCAAACAAATCAAAATATATTCATTGAAAGATAGTTGCAATAAAAAAAAGACATTCCTATTTGTAGTGGTGATCCCGTAATGTGTCCCCCGGACAGCCCATGCAAAAATGGATCTATGCTTATGAGGAATCATCCATGTCTCATTCAATTAATTCACAAAGAAGGGTAAATCAACACATGACTACTCAATTACATGCAACCACTATGAGTACTCAACCTCTTTAGGTGACTCAACAATATTGTACCAAAGATCCATGACCGACAGTTGTCTATCCTTTTTCACATACTCCTTACACTTTCAATTCACGTTCTTGCTTATGTGAAACTCACAAAGCACATTCACAGATGGCAAAAATACAACATCAATGGCACTCATCAGTGCAAGATCTCTGTCGGTCAAGAACACCTGAGGTAGTAGACAATCTACCTCGAACAAATCTCTCAGCATCTGCAATGCCCATATGAAATTTTCATAACGCTCATGTGATAAGTATGCAAATGCAACTGAGAATGTCAGTCTCGGAAGCTCTTGTATCTTTGTTATAGGACCTCATAGTTTTGACTGGTACATGCAATGTTGTTTATACAACTGAAACATAGAAGTCACAGTTCCAATAAATCTTTCCTTCAATGTTGCCATTTTCTCTTGGTGCAACCTTCAATTTGATGTGTTCATCCACCGTAGTGCGCTCCTCCTTCGTTAACCGCCCAAAGAATGAGGTGTCAATTAACATAAGCAGCTCATGATTGTGGACTCCACACCTAACCTTCAGTCTCCAACCACCAACATCAATTGAAGGGGTAGCTCTCAGCTTGAAAGGACAACAATGGTTCTTTGAGGACTTCACCCTACAATAACCCACATCCACGCCTTTGATTTCCCACTCTTTTCGCAACCAAAAACAATTTTATCTTTCCTTATCTTTTTACAGATTGTTGTATCTTATCTAAGAATGATTATGACCACTCTGTTGGCTTTCCCAACATCTATAACCCAACATACAACATCGTTACGTGTACGAAATATCTACAAAATAAACAAATTTTTGTTATTATGACAAATAATATATTAAAAATCGTAAAATAAATTATTAAATATACGTTGTTCGTCGTGGATGCCGCTGATGTATCTACCGAGAATAAGTGCCAAAAGATCTACCAAATATGTACCCATGGCTGTTTAATTTTAAAAAAAATAAAATTAATTATAATATTCTTATAAATTTATATAATTACACTTTTATCAATTTAAACAGATAGTTCGTAATCTAAATATACATAACGGATTTATGAATTCAGTAGAAAAATCTGTAATATATTATTTGTAACTTATAGATTTATCTATTTAAATTGATAAATCCATAATTAAATAATGCATTACGGATTTATCAATTTAAATAGATAAATACATACTTAATTTTTCAAGTACGAATTTATATTTTTATTTGATAATTCCTTAAGTCCCAAAAAAAGTTAACTACGGGTTTATAAAAAAATACATAAATCCGTATATAACAGCAAACAGTAAAAAAGTGAACTACGGATTTACCTTTAATTTTGGTAAAACCGAAAAGTAAAGATTGTTCTCCACTTCGGTGAGGGTATACTGCCCTATAGTGGGGGGGTATAAAAATCAAAATCCTTGGGAAGAATGGGGTTTATTGGGGGAACAGAGATTTTTTTTTTGTTCCAAAGTGTGTGATTAGCACTATTTGGGCCCATACTTCGTCCAACCCCCTCTACTCAGTGGACACCTCCTAAACGCGTGAAAAGGCACAAAAACCCTTAATGACTTTGGTGCGAGCATTTTTTTTGGAAATTTTTAGGGTTCGGACTATTGTCGTCCGAACCAGTTCGATCTTTCAGCCACCGAACCAATGTGGACACCCCTTTTTGCCTTACAGTGAATTTCGAATAGGTTCGGCCAAGCTTGGTCCGATCCGATTCGTTCTTTCAGCGTTCGAACCTAACTGTTACTGGTTCTTTTATTTTTCCAGTTTATCTTTGATTGGTTCTTTTATTTTTGCTTGTAAATTAGTAACTTTTAACGACAAATTGAAAGCAGTATTATCGACAAATAGTACGTATAAATAAAACATAACATATATAGAAAAAATAAATATGCCTCACAAACGAAAATAAGTCATAAAATTCAATCCATAAAATACAATAAAAAACATAAAACACTACTGTGTCCGCCTCTCTCTCCGCTGGTAGACACAGCCAAACTTCCTCAGCCCCTGTGCGAATGGCTTAGCATTTGCCCTTCGCCTCTCAACTATGGCCAAGACAGGCCTGCCGTAAAATCCCAGCATCCGTAAACACGTGCTCCAACTCATCATACAGGGCCATCACCTCTGGCATACTCTATAAGACAGAAAAAAAACTACTTCAATAAAAAAACTAATTAAAATAATAAATACTTTAATAAAACTGTAAGACTAAAATAATATCTCATACCTCTCTCATCGTTGCAGCATCGAAGGGGTAGTTATTAGGGTTTATGTATGGGTGGGATACCCTCCTAAACCAAGCAATGTACCCCTCAACAGTGGCTGGCATCCCATCCACTAGCCTGACCACCCTCAATAACATGGTTGCTGAAATTGGCCCACAGCTCATCAGC
This sequence comes from Astragalus glycyphyllos, assembly GCA_963573325.1. Classification (NCBI taxonomy): domain Eukaryota; kingdom Viridiplantae; phylum Streptophyta; class Magnoliopsida; order Fabales; family Fabaceae; genus Astragalus; species Astragalus glycyphyllos. Next base: position 24,711,017 of record OY754308.1, read on the forward strand.
CTCTTCCTTGGTAACTACCGCCCGTCTAGGAGGCTTAGGGTCAACTAGGATCCCATGTACCCAGCCAAACTGTCTGACCACACGATCAAGCATATAGGACACCATGCCCACAGCAAGAGGCAAAAAACCCCCTAAAGAAGGTGGTCATCCTATGCATGGGTCTGTGCTCTGTGAATGGCATCCATGTCACCTCCTCTAGCGTGAGATGATCAAGAGCTGTCCTAAAATGACTCAGACCCATCAGCCCGCTGGAACTCCCACTTCTTAGCCTGTGGTTGATCTTTAGTGTAATCTTCACACAACCACTTTGCACCAAAAAATATTCCCCTGAAAATGTTCGAATATCCAGCCCTGTGATAAATGAGAAGCGGGTTAAGGATCCATCATAAAATAATTTAAATAAAGCGAAATAATAATTTAAATAAACTAAAATACATGAAGATGGGTGGCATATCCAGCAATCTGTGCAGTCTTTGGTGATGAGGCATCTATCAATTGGGAATATAGGTGAGCTTGAGCCATAGCCCCCCAACTGTAGTTCTGGAGCTGGTCTAGCTCTCGAAGCATATAAAGGTAGGCAACCTTCACCTTCTTACCAGACTTATCAGCAAACAGTGTATTGCCCAGTAACAGAAACAAGTAGCAACAGGCAGCATCCGCCCACCTCTCCTCAGCGGTGGCCCTAGGGTAGACGGTCTCCCTCAACCATTTCAGTGTTACAATTGTTCCTTTCTCAGGTGTCTGAGCAAATGCCTCCTCATGGGATACTCTCAAGTAGTCCACCAGCCAATCTTGAGTGTCCAGCTTGGATGGCTCTACCATGTCATAAAACTTCCCCGCGATGGGGATATGGTGTAGTTGTGAGACGTCATCCATTGTGATCGTCATCTCACCCACTAGTAGGTGAAAGCTGGATGTCTCTCCATGCCATCTCTCTACAAAAGCAGTGACCAACTCATGATTAATGGCAGAGAACCCCAAGTCATGAAGGGAATACAAACCAGACTAAAATCTGTAATGCTCAATATCAGCATGAATCTGAACATCCTTCATGTTATGATTATGAACTTTCTGCTTCTTGGAACGCTCCTACATTTATAAACATATAATAAATCTAAGTAATTATAAACATATAATAAATCTAATTAATTAAAACATACCAAACCGTGCCAAATATTCCGAGCAATGTGTGACCCGTATGCAGACAGGACATATCTATCATCTGGTCCTCCAGGGTAAGCGAAGGTGGAAGATCTGTCATCAGCAGCAGCAGCAGATGGGCGAGATGTGGATGGGCCTGAAGAAGAAGGGCGAGGAGCATCAGATGGCCCATCCAACTGAGCTGCTACAAAGTTGGCCGCATCATGATCAATATCGTTATACTGCAATGGAGCGTCCAATGTAGCGTCATACTGAGTTGGGATGGTTTTCCCGCGTCCACGTCCGCGTGGATTATTTTCAGCATTTCTATTATGGATTGACCACGTAGGACGAACCCTCTCGTCCTCAACCTACCTCTAATCTGAAGTACTAGCACATCGAGTTTTAGCCATCCTAAAAATAAGCAAGAAAACCATTATTAGTCAGAAAAATTAAACAACTTAGAAAACAGCCAAAAACAGGCTGATTCAGACGTTTAGCAAACGAACTGGTTCGTTCACGGTGCAACCGAATCGGTGCACGGTCGAACGAACCCTTAAAAAAAGCAAATTTTTATCAGTTCGGTGAACGGGCCAACGAACTGGTTTGTTCTCTGAACGTCCGAACTGTGCGAACAATGAAAAAAAAAGAAAAAAAGCGTAAAGAAAGAGAGAGGAAGTTACCTGGATTATAATCGAAGCAATGTTAGGAGGTGTTTACCGAGTGGGGGGGGGGGGCGTTGGAGTTGTACGAAGTCCAATAGTCGCATGGGCCAATTGAGACATTTGAGCGCACCGAACAAAAGAGTCTGCACGGCACAGTTGATGAACAAAAATGAACAGTTCCATGACCAAAAAAAAGTCCCAAGCTTTTTTTCTGGTTGACCAACGAAGGACTCCAAGCTAGATGATTATTTAAGTGGGAAGTAGTCCTGACTTGTTTCTTCCTTTTATTCGCGACTTGTTGAATTGCTAAGATAGTTTCATAATATTCCATATGCTAGTTAGATATTTTAATGCTTTGAAATTAAAAAAGTGACCTAGTTACATTGCTGTAAGGACAAAGAAATTTATAGCTCGTTTATCTTGTTTTCAATACTTAATGTTCTACTTTTTATATTATACACATACTAGTAGGTATATATTCAGGAATTGTCAAGAAGTAACATATTTGGAAATGGTGAAAATGGTACAAAATTGTTTTCACCCTTTCCATTGTTGCTCTCCTACTTAACCACTACGTTGCTTAGTCTATTTTCCTCTAAAACTTAGGTACTTGGTTGCTGCTTGTAGTCTTGCACCATCTACGTACTTGAGCATTTGGCATACTTAATACATATTAACTATTTTATATTTATGGACCCAAAACTTAGGTACTTGAATGCTTGAAGTCTTTTGAGAAATAGAGAGGATCTGAATTCGTTGATCCGATATTTTTGCTTCTCATTATCTTCAGCTGCAACTAACTTCTTCTAAAATCAACTTGGAGATAATTAATGGGTTTTTTTGTACACCCACAGTTTGAAGTTATACCCCCACCAAGAATTTTATTCCGAAAATAACCTTGGTAAATCTTGACTAAAATGGATTTAGCTAACTGATATGTAAATCCGCTTTATCAAAAACACAAATGGATCTAGGTAGATCCGATTATCACAAAAATTGCTCAACGGATGTAGGTAGCATTAGGTACATCCGTTTTTAAAAAAATCAAAGACGAATGTATCTATCTGCAAAGGTAAATCCACTTTGATAAAATTGCTAAATTTACCTATTAGGGGGGGGGGGGGGGGGGGGGGGTGTAAATCCTCTTTGTTAATTACCAAAGCGGATTTACCCCCCTAATAGGTAAATATGTTTTGTACTAAATTCAAACGGTAGGATTCTACTGCCAATGTTGATCAATGGTCAGATTTAGTTCGCCTGGATAACTGTGCCCCAACGACTATATTTTCAACGGTGTAGATTGCACCGACAATATCAACGGTGGATAATTATTGAGGAATTCTATAAATACCCACTCCCACCCTCATTCTTTTCACACAAAAATTTCACTCTCACTTACTTATTTCACACATCCACACCCATCCAAAATGCAGATCTGCCTCACTCAACGCTTAGACGACAATAGGTTCTGCGGTATACATCATCGGGGCAAAATCACCGAGAGAAGATGGTGTCCACTTCTGGAGTCCGAAATCGGTGTTACGCAGAATCCACCGCGGCATGGGGTTCGAAGGTTTGAAGGATAAAGTGTGATCCAAAGTTCAAGTGACTGGTGATCCATGACGTCACTAGAATCACTTATCGCAAACCAGATCTAGTACGTGGCGAACATGTTGAACCTCCATGACATGTGTCAGGGGTATAAGCCGTTGGAGCTGTACGTGGAAACTCAACGGAGCGTCAATGAGATTTTACGTTGTCTGTGTTCTGGAGGACCGGAATTTTAGGAAAATGTATTTGTCTATTGATGTTGTAGTTGGTTATGTTTTACCTTTTATGTTACTTTATATTATCGAATCAATGAAATCAAAATTTTAATGAAACTAGTTTAATGTAATAACGAAAGAAATACATAATAAAGTGCTACAAAATAGTTCAAACATACAACAGTACAATCATACGACAAACAAATCACTCACACTCATGTCTCTCTACCAACTCCAGCAACCTCGTGAACCGACTGTACACCCAACCGTCGTGAGGAATCTCTCGGACTCAAGCCCCCACCACAACTTTTGCTCCACAATGTCTAATAACTCTGCATGTCCGCTCACAGCTGGTGCTACTGGTGGTGGTGGTGCAACAGGTAAGAGCCTAGGAAGTGATACTCTCACGTACCACTCTAAGTAACCGGGATGAACCTGACCCAAATCTGCAGAAGGATAAGTAGTCCTCAACACCTCCTGGACACTGATTATAATTGGCAATCGCCATGATGCAGTCCCTCGGGCTAGGATGACCTATAAGAGGGTCACGTGGGATGACCTGAACGTACCCAAAGTGCTGGAGGCACCTATCTGGCATGTAAGGAACAGTCACGTCCCCTCAGGTGAGGAAACCCCTATACAATGAAATATCCTCAAATGGTCTCTGCTCACGGTGGTCCTCAAATGGTCGCCACACGACATCATCCAGTGTGAGTGCATCGATCCTCTGCCTGTAGGTCGTGAGCTTCACTGTATCTGTCTTCAACCTCTTCCAATGTCCACACCGTGCCCCGACATCACTCCCACTAACCTGCCGCACAACTAGCTGAGGAAAATACTCTAAAGTCCATTACTGAAATGCAGAAATAAACAAGATGGTTAATTAAAAAGTATTTAACATTAATTTAAACAAACTCGGAAAAAGGGAAAAATTAACTTACCTGTGAAAGGGTCGCATACCCTCCTAACTGAGTGGCTGAGTCTAAGGAGGAAAAGTTCATCTGGTCATACAAGTGGACAAGTGCTGCTAGTCCCCATGCCCATGTACCAGCACCATCTGCGGTGATGTCCTCCAGTAAAAGCATCCACTTTACCTCAGACCTGTCTCCAGTCTTAACTATGAAAATACTCATCCCCAGAATCAACAGGATCATCGCCCTAACAGCAATGGTCTGGTCATCCAGCTGCGTGTCTAGTCTAACTCTCTCCAGCAGCCATGAAAATTGGTAATATGGCCCATTCGCAGCTCGACACTCCGCAGTAGCCTCAGCTGGATCCACCCCGAGATACGTCACAACTAGCTGGATGGCCTGATCAGTGGTAACTGAATGCAGTGGAGATCTGTAGTATCTGCTAGACAGTGGAAAATGCTGCAAACATGACACATCATCCAAAGTAATCGTCATTTCACCAAACGGTAGGTGAAGTGATGATGTCTCTGGGTGTCATCTCTCAATGAACGCAGACATCATCCACTGTGCTATGAGCTGGCTGGACGAGGGGGGCTAATTTGGAATCCCTACTATGCTACCAAAATCGTTGGTTTTGTGAATAACCAAGCAACCTCTTACCCATCTTGTTCCCATGTGATGCAACTTTCAACTTACGCTTATAGTACTGAATTTAAAATAAATAAATAAAAATAAGGCTATGTCAATCTATAAATTGAACTAACAAGACTATGTAAGTAAATATATTAAATTATTTTTACCTTGTCTCTAAGTACGCAAAAAACTACATGAGCCTCAAGGCCAGTGAAGAAAGAACCCTGCTCTTGCTGGGGCTGCACGTGCTGCTCTGCATGAGTCTGGTGCTGCTCATGCTGCTCTGCATGAGTCTGGTGCTGCTCATGCTGAGGCTGGTACTCCTGCTCCTCATAGTATTGGTGGTGGTGGTGGTGCTGCTCATAGTACTGCTCGACCCCCTCCATCTCATGCTCCTCCTCCTCCTCCTCCTCCTCCTCCTCCTCCTCCTCCTCCACGGGCTGCTCCACATGTTGCTGTCGTCCCTAGGCGCGCCTACGCCGGTTAGTCGCATGTCCTAAAGTCCTCACGCAGGTGCGTGTATTAGGAGTTGTATTGGTTGACGAGGAAGAGGAGACCTGCAAACTCAGTCTAGACAATGACTCCCCTCGCCTAACCAACCCTGGTGAATCACGGGGAATCTGGCCACCGATCCTTGTATGTTGCACTGAAAAAAAACAAAAAAAAAGAAGACGGATCTAGGTAGATCGTATGCGAAAACGGATCTAGGTAGATCTTGTGGGAAAACGGATGTAGGTAAGTTCGACTTACTATCTGGGAATTTCTGGAAAATTCTACGGAAATCGGATCTAGGTAATTTGATGGGTTAAAACCTGGGAAAATCGGATGTAGCTAAATTCGATGGGTGTATCTCTGAGAATATCGAATCTAGGTAAATCCAATTTACTCGAAAAATTTTCACTCTTTCACTGTAAAACGGATGTAAGTGAAAAATGATAAATATTTTGTAAATTTGTTTATCAAGGGTATTTTCGTCCTTTTGCTAGGTCTGTGGGGGTATGGCTTCAAACAGTCGGGGTAAAAAAAACCCTAATTAATTGAATTTTCCCTTGTTGATCATTTTCCCTTTTTCCCTAATTAATTGTTGATCAGCTGACACATTCTCTTCTCGAAAAGAAAAATGACAAATACTCTTTACCAGCAAATTCTCTGTTAAGTTGACCTTAATAAATGAGATATCAAATCAACTGTTTTTTCGTATTCGACTAGAAGTTAATTATTCTTAGATACATTAACTATATGTATGCTTATCTAAAAGAAAATAAAAAAATTAACTATATGTATAGTTATTCTTCTGTTTAGATTGGTTACGAGTGAATATGAAAGGATCACAAGATTTAATGGGACCGCATTCATTTAAATTTTGTCATGAAGAAGATGCATATGAGGAAATCGTACTATAAATTTCCTGTATCTTTAGGACAAATCTGTTTGCAATGGGGTCATCTACATGAGGTAAGATTATCTCCATTACAGTTCCCCTTATACCTTAATTATTACTTGATCATTCCAGCTTGGATTTTTATTGTCAAAGATTAAAATCAATATTAATGTCCTCAACCATCTCTCTCTTCTATCTTCTACGTCACACATTTTTCTTTATAATTTTTTTTTATATTATAATATATGTTATATATTCTCCTCCTTTGGCTAACTCACGAGATAAGAAGATATAAGGGGTATTAGAGGAGAGAGGGAGAGAAAAAGAAGGAGAAGAATGAGATAGGAGATAGAAAGAATAGAGGTGAGGGAGAGACAAAATTGAGTAGGAATCAAAAATAATATTCTAGTTTTGTTGTTGGGAGAACAGAAATTTTTATTGTGGGATAAAAAGTTGTGCAGTGGTTTTGTGAGTGACAAAAATTTGGGTTTTTGTCTAATTCCTTGCCCCACTTTTGTCTTGTACTATGAACGATTTCCAAATCAAATAGGTACAACTGAAGTTTTCCAATCGAATCCCTTGCTTTTTAGCAAATCAAACGACTCTTAGAAAGTGTCTAGTGTAGAAGGTTGAACTACTAAACTAAGAATACACGAAAATAAAGGATAAAGCGACAAAGGAAAAGTAAATAAGTAAAGACTTCTATTTGATTGAATGATTGTGTCAAGAGTAATATGTACACGAGATATTTATAGGTAAAGGGTCTGTTTGATTTGCAAACAGGTAAGTACTAGACAGTACATCACTCGACAACTTTCCCATACACTATTTGGTGAACAATGGACATCACAAGCAAAAAAATGTAAAATTCACTATAATTTCCTTTCTAATATTTGTAATGATTTTATACAACATAATTATAATATAAATAAAAAATTATAAAAAATGTGTGATAGAGAAGATAGGAGAGAGAGTAAAGAGAGGGAGAGATGGACATAGATGAGGGAGAGAAATAAAAATTATTGAATAGGAAACAAAAATAATATTTTGGTATTATTGTGGGGGTAATCAAGAAGTTGAACTGTGGAACAGAATGTTGTACTCTGGTTTTGTGAGCGACAAGAATTTGAGTTTTTGTCCAGTCCGTTGCCCGAGTTTTGTCAAGTACCATACAACTGGAGTTGATAGTCTGGCCACTTTTTAGCAAATCAAACGCACCCAAAGACTACATAAGCAACCTATACTAACCCTATTTGCCACGTTCTTAACCCACTACCTAACATATTACATCGTATAAGATCATGACTAACAACAAAAGTATAGGTAACCGCCCATTTGGCTAAGTCATAGCCCAAAAACGCCTAGTTGGCTAACTTTTTGGTTGCCATATCAGCTACCCACGTCTTTTGTGGTCCCATTTCTAAGGAAACAAACCACTTTGCACGTCATTGACTTGGTAAGTAAATATAACTTGCATATCTCCTCAAACGGCTAAGTTACACGCCAAACGACTAAGTTACAGGTCAACCGGCTAGCCATTCATCAGCTGACCATGTTCTCCACCATCCTATTTTTAAGGAAATAGACCTATATGCACGTGCATGACTTGGTCTAGTGATATAAGTTACATATCTTATCAATCGGCTATGATATAGACCAGAACCCACTAAAACGATTAATTAACACCCATTTTACCTTTTTGTCAAAAAAATTCCACCATTTTACCCACATTTTCCATATTCCAATTTTCTAGGGAGTGGGTGCACGTTTTTTTCCTTGATTCCGTTTGGTTAACTCCTTATGTCCATTTCCCATTAATGTAGGAAGATGGTTAGCTTCTTAAGTCCATTTTCCATAAATGTAGGGGGTGGTTACCATAGTATAACTTGGTCTTTTTCATGATATTTCTTTTTATATATAATATGATAATAATAATTCGAGCCTTTAATAAACAACTATACGAGGCCATTAACACCAAATAACAGCCTCCAAGCCCATACAAACTAAGCAGACACGTTCAGCATAGAGAAAGATGAGGAGGATGATTAAAGAACAATGGAAGATTCTAAAGGCATTACGACACTGAGGGGAGTGGGTTTAGACAATCTGACTCCTGTGGCAGCTGGTTCAACGAAATGCAACTCGGACTATTTCTTTAGACTAGCAATCCTCAGCGAATTAGAAGTCTATGGGGCTTGTGTTATGGTCCCGACTAGTGCTAACATAGTCTGGCATCGAGCTTTCTGGGAAATTCGTAGCAACATCGCAACCACCACTGCCATGGGTGATCCGTAGACGAGTTCTCATTGGTAAGCCGACCTCAAAAGAATGACAAGATAAAAAGTAGTGGATAACGAGTCCTTGGGTGATTTCTGCATGTTACTTCGAGTAGATCTTCCTTGGAATTGAGCTCACACTTGCACCTAGGGTCGGAACTAAACCCGAATTCTTTTCCTTTTCTATCAAATGTGCCAAGGAAGTAACGGCGCCATAATGGCTGAATATCTCACCGTGATTGCATTAACTCCTCATGGAGTAACTTCTACCTACATAAGCAATACCACCAATAGCTAGGGTTTTCCTTCGAGGCTCTTGGGCTTCCTGGGCGGTATTCTATAAATAACGGTCTCAACCCTTCTGGTTTGGGATGCTTTTCAGCTGAACTAAAATCTGAAACTTCTCCCCTCGTATATTAATCCCTAATATTAACTTAGGCATCAGAGTTTCTTTAAGAGGAAACCTCCCGACACGAAGACCTGAAGCTAGCAACCACTATATGCAGAGGAGAGGGCACTGTTGTACATATTTCAACATCAATGTGTGCATGTCTTGGTGGTGTTTGTGATATATGCTATTGTGATTGATGTATTTGTTAGTGTCTTTTCATAATTCAATTGATGTACTTGTAAGTGCATGTAAAAATAGCCAGTTCATATCTTTCATGAATTGATTGATTTTCTTAAAGATATGCGATTCTCAGTGGTGACTGTGAGAGGTTCTAGGCGAGCTTAGTTACCCACTGTGGTCCTTACGGGAGATAGTTACGTCTAGAGATGATGGTTATAAGACAAGTAACCCCCTAGCCATATGCTGATACTATTGGACATAAGTATCCTTATGGACCTTGATGATGTTGTTGTTGCTGCTGATGATGAACAAGATTTATGTTTGAGGAACCTTATCGTAGTATGGACAAGGACTCATTGCAGTATGGGCGAGCCGTACCTCAAAAGTTTAAATTGGTAGGAGGAATTTTGTCGCAATATAAGTAATGACTTGTCGTAAGGCGGGGCGTACCTCAACGGTTTCTTATGATGATAGATTGGCGGTAAACAAACATATTTGAGTAGTAATAGAGATGATAATGACACACTCTTGCGGGTAACGCTAGTAGGGAGGTCGCACGTAAAGGCGGGAACTGCTACGACATCTCGAAAAACACTGGAATACCCTGACTAGACTCTGTCTATTGCTCGGGATGTTGAGGTAACTTGTATCCATCTTACCGAGAGTTAGAAGTATCTAGTACATCGACAGAGTAGGTGATGGTTTTAGTATGACATAGGATTGTTGAGGAATTAGTATAGCAAGTCGAGTTTGACGAGAGTGATATAGCCATCCCCTGATTTTTAAGTACGCGTCGTTGAGTTGAGTTTGATGGGCTTGCGTAATCATCTCTTGATTCAGGTATGCATAATCAATTAGAATAAGAAATCCCTTCCTATGTTTAAATTATACAAACTATGTAAGATTTATTTTTTCTAATGTAGTGTGATCTAACATGTTTATCAAGTGTTCAGAACAGATTCCCTATATAGCAAAATATGGCTCTACCTTGGGTTTACAAGAATGGTAAAATGCAAATGTTGAAAAGCCTTGAGAAGGTTAAATTATAAGAAGCTTAAAAATAAGTCAGAAGAAGGTTTGACCAAATTAACAAAAGGTTGAGCAAAAGTCAACGGAAGGTTTGACCAAAAGTCAACAGAAGGTGTGACCAAAAGTCAAACAAATGTTGACCTCTCAAACATCTTAAAAGTATAAGTTCATACTTGAGAAGGTTAAAGAGTAAGAAGAATGAAGCTTGAGAAGGTTACTGCAAAATGCAACAAACTCAAGACAGACTCATTATCTCCTCTTGAATGTTCTTCTGTTACATTAAATGAAGAATCCAAGCAATAAAAATGTTGGAATATTTTGAACATTGAAGAGGGAATGCATGATTATTCCTTTGTTTCACAAAAGGTGTTTGTTTCATACCAGGAAGCTTGAGAAGCTTCGTGCAAGCCGGGACAACCTAGCCAAAGGTACAATATCAAGTCATAGTAGGTTAGTATGATCAGAAGAGAGTACAATGCCAACTCAAGAAGGTTCAGATGTTCAGATAAAGTAAAAAGCTAAGCTTGAGAAGCTTCAAAAGCTGTCAACTTTTCTAAAGCTTCAAAAGCTAAGATGATGATGATAACACTGATGAAGAAGATGAAATGGCTCTAATCTCCAAAGATTGAGAAGATGGGCTCTCAGAAAAAAAATAGTAGGAGACCCTTCTTCAAGAAATAACAATCTAAAGGAGAAGGCACAAGTAAAACACCTCATGTATGTGTTAGCCTGCATTTTCGACGGGCTAAATTAAATGCAGTCAACGAGGTTTGATTTGCTAGTTTCAGAGGGAAGTGTTAATTTCGACACTGAAGAATTGTGTCAGAAAGTAACTTTGACGAGGCTCTGAACTTAACGAATATAAAAGATTGAAGAAGAGTCAGTTCGATAGGAAGGAAGCTAGAGTTTGGTGAAAGATCAGGAATTAAGTGCTCGTTGTCTAAATAGCCCAGCAGTTACCTTAGTCGAAAAGGCACAGCAGTTACCATTTTTTAAGTTCTCTGCAGTTAGTTGGTTATGTTTTTTCCCTCCTTGTATAAATAGTAGTTTTTCATAGGAAAAACGGGTCACAATCTCATTACAGAATTCTCACGCTCTAACTTGCAACACATTACAGAGAAAACGAGCCAAGAGAAGAATGTATGATCTGTGCACCAACTCTCTTTACAATTAATGCAATTTTAATTTGTTTTCATCTTTGCTTTTCTGCAATTTTTTCTTTGTTTTATTCTCCTTCATTGAGGAAATTCGACGGTTTCGCGCGAGATCGACGGTTATTTTCTTCTTTTTACTTTTAAACTGCAAGAAAACATATAATTCTGGGAAAAACTTTAACACAAATGGTCTTAGAATTTACTAGTTGATCCTGCAAACAGAAGCAATTTCAAACTAGCGGTGTTTACCAAAATCCAAGGTAAACAGTATGCTATGAATGCAACAGGCCTGAGCATTTCAAAAATGTAAGTCAAAAACCAAAAGGAGGCAATAGAAAATTTCCACCAAGGAAGAAGGCACTACTTGCTACATGGGATGGAGGCTATGTTGTCTTTGGCAATGATGACAAATTTTGCATCAAAGGTATAGGTAATTCTTCTTCTCACAAAATAAAAAATATTCAGTATGTAGAAGGTTTGAAACACAATTTACTTATCATTAGTCAACTATGTGATTGTGGTCATAAAGTGTCTTTTAAATCTGATAAATGTTTTATTAAGGAAATCTCTTCTAGGAATAAGAATCTATATAGACTATGTCTTGATGAACTATCCCAAGAAACCTGCCTTATGTCTTTAGAAAATGACAAATAAATTTGGCACAGAAGAGTTGGTCACACAAGCATGCAAACCATCTCAAAGCTTTCCAATAAGGAACTAGTTAGATGGCTACCTAAAATTAATTTTGAGAAAGATAAAGTGTGTGAAGCATGTGTTCATGGAAAACATGCTAAATCCAGTTTTAAACCTAAAAATATGATCACCTCTCAAAAACCACTAGAGTTATTACATATTGATTTATTTGCCCTACTAAAACTGCTGGCCTTAGAGGAAAGAGATATGGTTTTGTGATTGTTGATGTTTTCTCTAGATTTACTTGGGTACTGTTTTTGAAAATTAAAAATGAAGCTTTTGAATCATTTAAAGTATTTCTAAAGAAAGTTCAAAATGAATCATTGAAAAGTTTTTTGGGCAGAAGCTATAAACACAACATGTTATATCTTGAATAGAAAACCAAATATTGCCTATTTTTGTGTATTTGGTTGCATTTGCTTCATTTTGAACAATAAATACAATTTGGGAAAGTTTGATTCAAAGTCTGACAAAAGAATTTTTCTGGGATATTCAACAACATCTAAGGCTTATAGAGTATATAACTTTAGGACTCAAACTGTAGAAGAAAGTATGCATGTAAATTTTAGCGAAACTAACAGCTCCAATGAAGTAACTGATGTTGATGAAGTCAACAATAGAAAAGAAGATGGTCACGAAAATGAAAACAGGCTTGAGAAGGATGAACACGGAACACCCTCACAACCTTCTCAACATGCAAACAAAGATACTAACCAACCTTCTCAAATGCCAAGAAGTTGGAGAATGGTAGTCCACCATCCACAAGATCAAATCATTGGAAGCACTTCAGATCCTGTTAGAACCAGAACTTCATTCAGAGACAATGCTGCTGGAATGATTATCATCTCTCAAATTGAACCTAAGTCCATAAATGAAGCTATACAAGATCAATCATGGATAGAAGCTATGACTGAGGAACTTTCTCAATTCGAAAAGAATGAGGTGTGGAACTTAGTTCCACCTCCAAAGCATTAGTCAGTCATAAGAACCAAATGGGTGTTCAGAAACAAGATAGATGAAAATGGTAAGGTGGTGAGAAACAAGGCATGACTTGTTGCTCAAGGGTACAATCAACAAGAAGGTATTGACTATGATGAAACCTTTGCTCCCGTAGCAAGGTTAGAAGCTATTAGAATTCTACATGCATTTGCTGCTCAAAAAAATTTCAAACTATTTAAAATGGATATGAAAAGTTCTTTTCTAAATGGCCTTTTAAATGAAGAAGTGTATGTCAATCAACCTCCTTGTTTTGTTGATCAAAAGAAACTCAACCATGTTTTCAAACTTACTAAAGCTTTATATGGGCTCAAGCAAGCTCCTAGAGCTTGGTATGAAAGATTGAGTAGCTTCTTGATCAAAAATAACTTTACATGAGGAAAAATTGATACTGCATTGTTCAAAAAATCTCTTGATAAAACTATGCAAAGATATTGGATCAACAAATGAAAAACTATGCAAAGATTTTGGAAATCTCATGAAAAGTGAGTTTGAAATGAGTATGATGGGTAAGTTAAGATTCTTTCTTGGATTGCAAATAAAACAACTTGATGAAGGGATTTTTATTTCTCAAGAAAAATATATTAAAGACCTTCTCAAGAAATATAAAATGAATTAGGCAAAAGCCATGGCAACACCTATGCATCCCTCCATTCAAGTTGAGAAGGATGAAGAGGTGAAACAAGTATCTGAGAAGGAATACAGAGGTATGATAGGGTCACTATTGTACTTAACTGCCAGTAGACCAAATATTGTGTTTTCAGATACTTGGTTGGAACAACCAGTACTGGATTATGGTACAAGAAAAATACTCATTTTGATCTAATTGGTTATTGTGATGCTGATTATGCTGGTGTTAAGATTGACAAAAAAAGCACTAGTGGCTCTTGTCAAATTTTGGGAGAATCCTAAATAATTTAGTCTTGTAGAAAACAAAATTCAATTCCTCTTTGAACAACTGAAGCAGAATTCAACAGAAAACGCATGATCAGTTTTAATTTTAAAATTAAAACTGCCACTGTAGGTATGTCACTTCATAACTGAAAACCGTCCACTCCTAACGGCTAGAACTAGCCTTTATCCCCACCCACTCTATGTTCGCACACTCTACCATCTAATCAACATCTTTCTTCATCATCTCCAATACTTCCTTTTACCAGACACTCAGTTCCATTCCTACTCCCTCATTTCTCTATTTTCCCTGCACTCAAAACTCAGAAATGGTGAGAACTAAAATCCCAAACGTTCCTTTGTACACAAATCCTCAATCTAACAAAATGCAACCAGAATCAAAAGAGGAACCTTCACTTCCTCCTCTCGTTCCTTCGTCTAAACCAACACTTTCGTAATCCAAATCATCTAGAACGTCTCTCACACCGTCACGAAGATCAACAAGAATTAAATCAAGTTCTTTAAATACGATAAAGGGGTCTAGTTCTAAGGAAGACGAATCCATCGTTGTTAATGAAACTGATTTTGAAACAACCATCTCTGAGTTGATGGAAACTTCCAAATTTGCTTCTGCTCGCAAACGAAGCACTGGTGCTCTTGCACAACCCTCCTCAAAGAAACCCAAAATAAAAGTCAAATATAGTACAAGCAAGGAAAAAGGAAAGATGGTTGATGAAGAAGCAAGCCAGAAGAAGAAAATGTTAAAATAGAAATTGATGAGAATCTTGAAGGAATTCAACTTGCTCAAGTACATGACCATGAGAAGTGGCAAAAACGAGGCATTCTCACAGAGAGAATCTATCTTTTGGAGGAAATGAAAAACTCTGGCTGGGATTTATCTCCTCACATTGTTAGACAAGGATGGGGAAAACTCTTGTCTCAAGAGGAATTCATCTACACTGATCTTGTGAGGGAATTCTATGGAAGCATCAACGTAAGAAAGGACAAAACAAGCTTCACCACTTAAGTGAAAGGAACTACCTTGGTGGTCACCCCCAAGGTGGTGGCTAGTGCTCTAAACATTGCTCTTTCTAGTGTATCTGTCTATGGTAATAAGTAGTATGATTTGATAAACATCAACAAGGAAGAAGTCTTGAATGAATTAATGAAGGATCCAAAGGACAATCTGGCGTCATCAGCCATAAAGGATCAAGCAAGGATCATGCACAACATGGTGACTCACGCCCTTGCCCTACATCATTTTCCACTATATGATTGACATAGTCAAAACCTTTAGGCAAACCACATCCCTACCCTATGGAATGTTTCTGACCAAACTCTTTAAAACAAAGAAAATCTCCTTTGTTAATGAAAGTTGCATGAGAGAGAAAACTGTTTTCTAGTCAAAGAGTGCTAAACAAATGATGATCAAACCTTTTAGTGAAGAGATAGAACTCTTTTTTGAACCTTCTCAAACACAAACCAAATCCTCTACCAGTTGTGGATCTTCACCAAAAAGCTTGGGGTGGTCGCAAAAAAAAAAAGACATGGAAGAATGACGAGGTACAGACCAGCGACAATGAGGAATAGGGAGCGTGAGAGAGACTGAGAGGGAGAAGAAGGGTTACGGTGCGTAAGAATAGTGGTGAAACTTAAGAAGAGTATAATAAAATAGATAAATATAAATTAATAATTATTTTTAAACAAATTTAAATGACTAAAAAATTAATTTTAATTTCACATAGAGACTCAATTGAAGTTGTTTGTAAAAAGATAATTTTAAATTAAGTTGATTTTAATTTTAGAATGGTGAAAATATTTTTAAAAAAAATTATCAACCATTGATTTATAATTTTTAAATTTAATAAAAGAGGTGTGAAAAATTTATTAACTTTATTATTATTTAGTTAATTCAAGATTGTAGCCTATTTGGTATGTAGAAGGATTCAAAAATTTCAATTCATGTTACAGCCATCTTTGTGCTTTAAATTTATGAAAAAACAAATAAAAATAATGCAGCCAGGGATCGAACTGGGGATTTATCGGTGGAAGCATAGGCCGTTTACCACTGCACCGCACGATCATTCCGTTTATAGTTGCGCAAACGTCGTTTATATTTAGTATCTGTATTTTGCTTTTAAACATAGGGGTACTGTCGTAATTTTACTTGTATTTTTAGGGCTGGCCGTGGCCCTCCCCAGCCCATGAAAAGATCCGCCCCTGTCCTCTACTAAAGAAACTCCTCAAGAAAAAGAACCAGAAATCAACCAAGACCTCAATCTATCACCCATTAAAGAAGCCTCTCCTGAACCTTCTCGAAAACCTTCTCTAGAACCTACTCAAGAACCTTCTCCAAATGTCTCAAAAGAACCTTCTGTAGAACCAAACCTAGAATCATTCCCAGAAAATGAGCCAATCATAGATTCTCCACCAACACCAACTGACCAAGAACCAAAATAAGTTCCTTCTCAGGGTGAGCCAATCATAAATGAAGAAAACTCTGTTGAACAACCCCTCAACATCGCATTGTATCCAAATAAAGAATCTGTCCAACCATCTCAAGACATGCATGTTGATACTGAACCATCTCAAAGCTGGAAAGAGATCTTTGAACACCTGTCTGCTCATGAATAACACACTATTAAGCCCATGGATGACGAATCCTGTGAAAACATTGGAAACAGTGTGGTTCAAGAGCAACCATCTCAAGACAATGTTCAAAATCCATGCACTGACCTAATCCTCTTTATTGCAAAAGAACCCATAGTTGAAAAGGAATCTGAGAATCAACCATCTAGAGACTCCTGCACCAGAAGAATAACCCTCTCAAGAGATTCCTGCAAATAAGGTACCTTCTGTTGCTGCAAACATGCAACCTTCTGATGATGATATTGCACCTCAACTCTCTCCCAATGGACCATTAGTTCCATATGGTTCCTCATCGAAAAAGAAGAAGAAGAAGAAGAAGAAGAACAACCATTTGAACACCTCTCTCCCATCTCACAAGTTGCGGCTGAAGTTGTTCAAGACATCGATGATCTCCAAACATCAGTGAATCCCTTTTCCACCCCAGAAAACCAATCTTGAAATCCTTGCCTCTCTTGCTTCAACAGAAATGCTCAACAATCCTGCTCCTTCCACTACTCCAGTTCATCATGATGTTCAAGGATCAACTGGGCACTTTGTGAATCCCTTCTCACAGTGGCAAGGAAACCCTAAGGTATCTCTTGGAAACACTCTGGCCTTTGAGAACATCAACAAGTTTTTGTTCTCTCAAACTTCAATCTATGACTCATCAGTTCCCAGAATGCCTGAAGCTTTTGGTCCCTCCAAACTCCCTTCTGATATGCCTACCAAATTTGGATCACTTGAATCCTATTGTCGAAACTTAAATGCTCCACTCTCATCTTCTGAATAGGCACCCCAGAGTAGAAATCCCTCATTACACAAAGATGATTCAATTGCTCATGAGAAAAATGAGAGCTCAACATGAGAAGCGAATGAAAAAGATGAGAGCTCAGCAGAACAATCTCCTCACAAGCATTGGGATCTTGCAGCATGAGAACAACAGTGAAGCACAGAGGAACTATGCCTATCAGCAATGGATGCTTCAAAATGTCGTTCCCTCTATTATCCCACATGTGGCAGTACGTGACTTTCCTCAACCACAACCTTTTGAAGACATCCCTCTGCCTGCAGCCTCTTCAAACTCCTCAGATGACTCTTCTCTTACAAAGTAGCAACCTAGTCTCCTTTCATCCTCCTTTTTTTGTTGTTGACAAAAGGGGGAGAATAGAGATCAAGTTTTTAGTATTAACCTACTTAGTTAGTGTTGTCGTAAAACTCATAGGTCCTAGTTGTGGGGTCGGCAAGAGGTTTGGACAGTCTTTGATTCCTCTTTTCTTCAAGAAATTGAGTTGAGGAGGGAACTCTTCTCCTAAACCGTGGGTATCCTGACTCCTCTAGAAAGGGTCAGATTGAGTGAGAGGGACGCGAGTAAAGAAAGATAAATTGAAATAAACTTAGCGTTTGATTGATTTAGATGATGTCCTTTTTTACATTTACTCTGTTGCCATATATATACACAGGCTCTCATCGGCCACTACACGAGCCAACATTTGCCTGCCGTCGGATCAGTCTAAGATCAAAGATTCTCATTGCTTCCTAGGCTCTAAAAGAGGCGGAGTAACTACGCACGATCGCACTAGCACGGTTAGTGGGGTAAATGCTCATCGCTTCGTATTTTCTGGCCTCGCTCCTTCGCTTGATCATCAACCGCTCCCACGTCCTATCTTCATGCCGTGTCTATCTTTCCCTCCAAGCAACGTTTGCCTTTCCTCGGCCACATTGTCACTCGACTGCTCTTTACCCTTAGGCAATAACTTAGGCACCCGAACCACCTTGGCCGTGGCACTCTATAGGCTGAGGTTCTCATTATTTTAGACGTTCTACTTCCTCTCTCAGGATTCTGGTCTTCTGACTTTGTTGCCTTCATTTTTCCTAGGGTATGGTGACTCCCACTGTTCTAGACGTCTCTGCCATCACTGGCTTGCCGACGTGTGGCCAGAGCATTCACCCTGCTAAACTACCCAAGAAGGTGAATATTGGTCATATTCACGTAGGAGGTGTGTATTCTAAATTCTTGGCTGAGAACTTTCGGCCTTCCGGAGAGATCACTGATGGCAATAGGATACAAGTGTGGGGAGTAAAACACAGCCTCAAACATCTTTACCTCGGCAGGAAAAGCATTAGGGTCAGCCTCCACTATCCCCACCTTGTCTTCTATCCATATTATTAGCTTTTGGTGCAAGGTAGAAGGGACACATTCACTGGTTTGAATCCAGTCTCTTCCTAAGATTACTGCATATAAAGGCTTCCCTTCTATGATAAAAAAGACCGAGCGTGTAACCTTAGATCCAACCATCACATCGGCCACCAACACTCCCAATGCATGAGATGGGTGGCCCATGAAACTGGTCACGGTCATGGTGGTTGGAATGGGGTCCTCGGCGTGCTTCCCAAGCTTCTTCATTGTGGCCAGCGGCAGAATATTTATCACGACACCACCATCCATGAAGACCCGATTGAACAACTTCCCATTCAGATGAGCTTTAATGTACAATGGCTTCAGGTATCTAGTCATATCTGTTGTTGGCCTTTCAAACAACATACCTTCTGTAATGAGTCCCTCGGCTTCTGTCAAGGCAGCCCATTCGGTTTCCTCAGCGAAGACATCTCATTCGAGGGTCTTTGGTTGGTCCTTAGTTCCCCAGAATTCAGGTGGGAGGAGACCCACCATTTCTATATCAGCACAGAACTCCCCATCTGTTCCATCCTTTAAGTCATCTATTGTTGACTCGGTCATGGAATTTCCATCAAAATCTAGTGGACCGAAGGGATTTTCTTCTTCCTCTCCCAGGAGGTCATCTTCCTCAAGCTGTTGCTCTGTCATTGTCCCTTCGACCTGGGGTTCGTCAACTGGCTGGGGTTGCTTAGGACAATGAGGTCCATAAAGACATTCTATCACAACTTCAATGAGTGGGCTATGAGGGGAGTCTACCATCCTTATCATGCTGTTGGGTTCTCCCTTTTGGTCAACGGATGCAACAGGGACAGCTGGTTCGGGGGCCTGTCGCTATGGAGCTGTGTCCTCGGCTGGTTTTGGGAAAGCTTGTTCCAATGCCGTAGCATCAGATGCTGCGGGGATGGTCTGGGTATTCCCGTCTCTAGCCGAGGTGAGCATCTGGAGAGTTTCCCTCATTCTATTAAAAGCTCTAGCCCTCTGTAGCCTCCTCTTCTGTGAACGAAATTTAGGGGTTCATTCTTGGGACTAGCACTTCCACGGTCGTTTGTGTCATCCATTGATCTTCTGGCACCTCTAAAGGTGGCTTCACAGTCCTAGTGGCCCTCAACTCGCGGTCATTTAGAACCGTAATATCCACCGAGACCTGTGCCACCCTTTTTTCTTCTCTAAGGCGAGTCCCTTCCCTTGGGATTGGCATGGTGGCCTGTCCAATGTGATCGTCGACAGGCCTACCATGCCCCCATGTGGGACGTGTTGGAGTCTTTCCCTCAAGTCCCTAGGTTTAGGCATGTGTCCCTCCGGGTTGAGTTTGGACAAATGTAGCTCCCTGAGTTTATGGACAAGCCTCCTTGGCTTGGGAAGCTTCTTTTGAGGCTGACTCAGTGCCCCTATCTGCAATTTTTCTTGTAAAAGGGCCATACGTTTTGCTATTGTGGATCCTTTTGGAGGTGAGCCCAAACGGCCAAGCACAGATGTCTACCTTTCTGGGGAGGTGAGCCCTCGGTCATTCCCTGAAAAGGAGACCATGTTGATATTCATGTTGGGGAAAGAGTCGGTGTCGACAATCATCTCTGATGCCCCTGTTTAGGCCATTTTGAACCTTCTTTTTTGATGCCTTCTTGAATAGCTCGGCGGAAGATGACGCAATTGGAAGTGGCATGATTGAATAAATTATGCCACGGTGTTAACACCTAAAAATAAATAGGTCGTAGGCCGAGGATCGAAAAAGGAAAAGGGGAGTATGGTATGAAGGTGGCGTGAGACAAGGGGCAGAAAAGGTATTTCGCTGAAGAAGAGTGAACCTAAGAAGGTCCTCGGGGTATGTTAAACGAAAGGAACCCCCGAGGGAGGATTATACTCGAGGACCAATGAGCTAAGCTGAGGGAAAGTGACCACCCCATTCTATTGAGTGCCAAAACCTCGGTGGCTCAGACACTCGGACCATTACCTAAGGTTGGGCCAGGATAACCGAGTCACCATACGACTAAAGCAGCATGGTGTTACATGGAAGGTAGAACACGGCACGAAGTTCAAACGGAAGAGCATGGCCGGAAAACCAGGAGCAACAAGCACTCACCCCACTAACCTTGCCGGTGGGGATCGTGGGTAGTTACTTCGTCGTGTGGAAGGTCTATGAAGCAATGAGAACCGTTGATCTTTGATCGATCCAACGGTAGGCAAATGTTGGCTAGCTTAGTGACGAGGGCCTGTGTATATATATAGCATTAAAGTGAATTGTAAAGGAGACACATCAATCAAATCAAACTCTACGTTTATTTCATTTATCTTCTTTATCGAATTTCCTGCTTTTACTTTATTTTTATGCATTAGCCGTAGTAATCCAACACTCGCGTCCCTTCTCACCTTGCCTGACCCTTTCTTGTGGAGTCAGGAAACCCATAGTCGAGGAGCAGAGTTCCATCCTCGGCGCAATTGCTTGAATAAAAACGAATCAAAGACTATCCAAACCTCTGGCCGACACCACAGCTAGGACCTAAGAGTTTGACGACAACAAAAATTGGCACGCCCGGTGGGACAGGAAAAGATGAGCAAACGCTTCCGTTTGATTCGCCTCGACTGGATTACAGTTGGCATATGCACTTGCGCTCCGGCAGAAACCTAAGTATGGAGCCAGCATCGGCATCGAAGAAGGTAACTGCCACGAAAACGAGAAACACCAAGCCAACGAGTGTTTCAGGGGCAACTCCCCTCACGGTTAACGCTGAGTCTAACGATAGTTCCCCACAGCATTGTGAGGAGCCTGTGGTCATGACCACGTCGTTTATCCGGCAGCCGATCGACATGGGGATTCAGGACATCATGTATCAATTGTCCCACCAATTGGCTGACATAATGAAACCTATGGTGCACAATGAGGTGCAACAGGCCAAAGAAGTGGAACAGAGACGTGCTGCGCAAGCCAGTAGCACCATGAACTATGTTGTCTCCGACAAATCACAGGGACGACAACCTTCTTCTCTGGGAGGACCGCATTAGGCCCCGCCATACACCATCCTTGCTGGACCTCAGCAGGCATCTTCCTATAATCCTATCGGAAGCATGCATCAGTGTCCACCGAGTGGGATCATGACTGGGACTCAGCAGGCATACTCTCATCAGGTAAATCCTAACCCTTCGATTCCTCAGCCGAGTACTTTTGCCACTACCAACATTGGGGGGCAGTTTTTGGCGAATGGCACTAACACAGCTTCTCTTCAGCAAGGACAGGTGCAACTGCCCAGTGGCTGCCTGAGGCAGCATGCCTGGTGGGTCTGCCGCAAGGATTATCCTATGCATGTTCTACCGCGGCTAACTATCCGACTTACGCAGGGGGCAAGCCTTCACTCCAGGATCAGGGATTGGCAGGAATGGCGGCTTTTGCCTAAGACAACAGCCATGGGTCCAGAACCCACCTGGCTCAGCAAGTCTACCTCCTAGTCAGCCGTACCCCGGTGCACCCAGTACCTACCCAACGGCTTCCTATATACAGAAACAGATGAATGTCGCCCCACTGGAGCAGCCATGGAATCAAGTTCCACCTCTCCAAGGCACGCAGGCACGTGTACCAAGAACTGGCCCTGCTAACTTGGCCCAAGTAGTACCTGGGAAGAGATGGACAGATGCTCCACCTCAAGTACCACCGCAGCCAGGGGCGCAGGGTCCCCCAGACACACTATGGCGCCCAACGCCTCCACCCGTATCATCAGGGCCCCAACTCCTGGACCCTAATCTCATTGCCGACAACATCAAGAAATTCTTTAGTGTGCAGTTGAAGGCGCTCGATCGTCTAGTGTACAGAAAGCCTTACCTCGAATGGGTGGACCCCTTGGTACCTCTGCCCAGAGGAATCAAAACCCCTGATTTCGCCACGTTTTCCGGGGACGGTGGCAAGTCTACTATGGAGCACATCGACCGATTCACGGCCTAATGTGGGGAAGGAAACCAGAATGAGTATCACAAGTTGCAGTTGTTCCCTCTGTCCTTGACAGGGACAGCCTTCTCGTGGTATTCTTCTCCTCCCCCACCTGATTCTATAACCTAGGCAGACATGGAAAGGTGCTTCCATGACAGATTTTACTGGCCACAACCTGAAGTTACCACAGCCGATCAAGCAAATCAAGCTCCTTGACGGCCACAAGATCCCCCCGCCTGAGGAAATAAAGGGGAAGAAATACTGCAAGTGGCATAACTCCTTTAATCATGCCACTTCGAATTTTATTATCTTTCGCCGAGCCATTCAGGAAGCCATCGGGAAGGGGATGTTTAAAATGGCTGACAAAGGGGCCTCAGAGATGATTGTCGACACCGACCATTTCCTCAACATGAACGTCAACATGACTGAGGGAAAGGGAAGAAGAAGTACATGTGGGTCCCGAAGGGAGAGGTTTCCCCAGACAAATAATCATCCGTGGTCATCCGTTTAAGCTCACCCCCACGGGGATCCACAGTTGCAGAACGAAAGGCCTTTCTACAAGAAAAATTACAGATATGGGCGCCGAGTTAGCCTCAGAAACCACAGAAGAAACCTCCTAAGCCAGGGAGGCTTGTCCACGAGCTTAGGGAGTTGCATTTATCCAAGCTCAATGTTGTGAGAAAAAGATGTGCAAGTGTACACAGTCGCAACAAGTAATATAGTAGAAGTAGAGTGTCGAACCCACACATATAGGATTAATTTCTAAAGTTTAAAATGGTAGTTAAACTAGTGAGAAACAAAGTAACAAAATACAATAAAATATGATCAATGGTGTGAGAAAACAGAATTTAAAATAAGCTAAGTAAAGATAGTGTATAACCAAGTAAGAAAGATAGTTGGAATGCTCTTCTTCACTAAGTAAATCACATTTGATAGCATTATTTATATGTGATGCTCCTGCAATGACTGCACCTGCAATGGATGCTGATGCAATAGATACGTGCTTTTCAGCAACTAACTTCAGGGTTTCATTACAAGTCTTATGTCTAAGCCCTAAATAAGTTCACCCTTGTATATTTAAGCTCCCTCAGTATCACCCTATGGACTATGCTATCCTATGTCTAGGTTTTAGCATGGAATTAACAAAGTTTCCTTTTATTAAAACACTTATCCATATTAGTTCTTGAGTTCCAATTATAAACCATGTCTGAATTTATAATTTGCGTTCACTTTTAATTGGCCAATTCTAAAGATCAATATGAAAGAGTTATCATGCAAGAACTAAAATGCAAACATCAATATATACCATAATAGCTTAATCAAAAGTTCATTACAAAGTTAAAGCATCCCAACTAGAGAAGTTAGCTCATACTAGACATCACTGAGCACATACAAACAGAGATAACCATGTTCATATGTTTGATAATACAAAGGGAAGAAAATAAAGAAAGAATTACACGGTTGAAGTTCCCTTGCAAAATCTGCATAGTAATGCTCCCAGCAATGCCTCACGAATGCTTGATGCGCCAGCAACCAAACAGCAACACGAAATGGTGTAGAAGTAGAGAGAGAAGTTGTCAATTTCTCTCCCTCCTTCAAACCTATGAAGTGTAAGTGAAACTAACTCTCTAACTTGGTATATCACTTGGTATATTTTGGTATTTCTTTAAATGAGGAGAACGAGAGGTATTTATAGGCCTCTTCGATGAGCTTTCCTTCATGGTGGGGTTTCCTTGGAGTTGAAGTTGGTCACTTGCATCCCAAAAAAAGGTGATTTGATGTTTACTTTACCTAAGAGAAGAGGTCCAATGGTGTATGGACAAGTGTCCCTATAAAGTAAAAGTTACAAGCTAAAAAGTAAATGGGATGTGCTACACCAGCAACTTGGACCACTTGCATAGCAACTTGGACCACTTGCATAGCAACTTGATTATGATGTCATCAATGACATCAACAGATTGCTAGTGCATTTTAGTTTGTCACGAATGTTGGAGTAATTGACTGTCAGTAATGCAGGTGCAATGGTTGCTGGTGCAATGCCTCTGCTGCTGCTGGAATGACTATTGTAGGAGTAGTCATTGCTGGGGCAATGACTGTTGTGCCTATTGCAAGGGCATTGATTGCTGTAACATTGAACACACAAATTAAAATACAAAATGGGGCACCAAAAGTGCCAAATAATTACAAATCAGTTCCTAACCCTCTTTTACTGTAAACAACACATATTAACTACTTTAACAATAATATTACTTAGAAACTCACATTGATTTAAGTCATAGAACATATAAATAACTCTATATAAAATAGAGTTATCACTCAACCCCGACAGGCATGTGCCTAAAATAAGGGACCTGAGGGAAAGACTCCAAGCTATCCTGCATGGGGGGCAAGGTAGGCCCGCTGATTGTTTCATCGAGCAGGCCACCCTGCCAGCCCCGGACCGGGAAACTCGCCCCAGAGAAGAAAGAACGGTAGCCCAAGTCACGAGGACTCAGAACTCAACTTCGGTCGACATCACGGTCCTCAATGACCGGGAGTTGAGATCCATCTGGACGGTCAATCCTCCGGCAGAGGTACCACGGGATCAATGGATGGCTCAGGCGGCCGTTGAGATGCCAGCCCCTAAAGTGGCCTCCCAATCCCGTTCGCAGAAAAGGAGGCTACAGAAGGCTAGGGCGTTCAACAGGATGAAAGAGACCCTCCAAATGCTCACCTCCACTAGAGATGGGAATACCCAGACCATCCCCACAACATCCGTTGCGGCAGCGTTGGAACAGGCTTTCCCAAAGCCAGTGGAGGACACAGTCTCCGAGGAGTCTCCCCAAGTAGTTGCCCCAAAGCCACCTATTGATCACGAAGGGGGGACCAAGCGATGGTAGACAAGGTGGCGGCGCCCCACAGTCCCCTCACGAAGGCAGTGATAGAGTGCCTTTACGGTCCTCATAGTCCAAAGCGATCCTAACCAGCCAATGAGCCCCAGGCGGGCGATGCAATGACCGAACAGGAATTACAAGAAGACAACCTCCTGGGGGAAGAAGAGGAACATCCTTCCAGTCCTAGAGACTCCAACGGAAATTCCATCACCGAATCAATTCTAGATGACTTGATGGATGAGGCCGATGGAGAATTCTATGCAGACATCGAGATGGTGGGTCTCCTTCCACGGAGTTCTGGGGGACTAGGAACTAGCCAAGGGCCCTCGAGGGAGATGTCTTCGCCGAGGAAGCCGAATGGTCCGCCTTGACGGAAGCTGAGGGACCCATTATAGAAGGCATGTTGTTTGAGAAGCCAACGACAGATATGACCATACACTTGAAGCCATTGTACATCAAAGCCCACCTCAACGGGAAGTTGTTCAATAGGGTCTTCGTGAATGGCAGGGTTGGGCTGAATATCATGCCACTATCGACTATGAAAAGACTAGGAAAGAACGCCGAAGATCTCATTCCCACTACCATGACCATGACCAGTTTCATGGGCCACCCCTCTCACGCATTAGGAGTGCTGGTGCCCGATGTGACAGTTGGGTCGAAGAAAACTCGGTCGGCATTCTTCGTCATTGAGGGAAGGCACTCATACACGGTAATCCTGGGGAGGGATTGGATCCACAGCAGTGAGTGTGTCCCTTCTACCTTGCACCAGAAGCTTATGATATGGGTGGAGGATAAGGTGGAAATAGTGGAAGCAGATCCCAATCCTTTTCCAGTGGAGATAAAGATGTTTGAAGCCGTATTCTACTCACCCTACCTATGCCCGATCTCCATACCAGGAGACTACGAAGAAGGTGGTATTGGGTCATGCGACTGGACTAAAAAGGGTTTTGAATTCAAAATGGTGGCCCACCCACGGCGTGACAACGAGAATGATGATTAGCCCTCCTCCGAAAGTACAGAGCCTGCTGGATCGATTGCACCTATTTCAGATAGAATCCAGCATTGAAGAGGCCACGTTTGGGGCTATACATGGAGAAGACGAGGACTCGGAGGGGGCTCCAGATGACCTTGGTGACAAGCTGTCGGCCGAGCCCCCCTACCTAGAGCCTATACAGAGAAAGATGTCTACCTTCGAGGCTCAGGACCCACTAGTCGAAGTAAACTTGGGAACGGAGAGTGAGCCCAAAATGACAAAAATTAGCAGCAAACTACAGCCGCAGCAACGCGACCAAATGGTATCCTTGATTCAGGATTATCGTGACTGCTTTGTGTGAGACTACCATGAGATGCCAGGCCTTGATAGAGCCTTGGTGGAGCATAGTTTACCCATCAAGGAGGGTTGCAGACCCCACAGGCAACCACCGTGGAGGTTCAACCCACAACCAATGCCGCAGATCAAAGCCGAAGTGGAAGTGCTCCTAAAGGCAGGATTCATCAGGACTATAGGTACGTAGAATGGCTGTCTAATATAGTCCCTGTGATCAAAAAGAATGGCAAGGTCAGGATCTGTATTGACTATAGAGACCTGAACTTGGCCACTCCAAAAGATGAGTACGGTATGCCAGTGGCCGATATGCTTGTCAATGCCGCGGCAAACAATGCCATCTTGACTTTTATGGACGGCTATTCTGGTTACAACCAGATTTATGTGGCCGAGGCTGACACTCATAAGACTGCCGTCAGGTGTCCAGGCGCCCTAGGCATCTATGAGTGACTCGTAATGCCTTTTGGAGTCAAAAATACTAGGGTGACGTCCCAAAGGGCAATGAACGCCATCTTCCATGAAATTATTGGGAAAAACATGCAAGTATACATTGATGATGTGGTGGTCAAGTCCAAGAGTTTCGAAGCCCACCTGGGTGACCTCGAACAAGCTCTAAAGCGGTCACCGCTGCCGAGGAAGAGGTGGCCACCTCTAGGTCACCCAAACCAGTGAAAAAGCGCTGCAGCTACACGTCATCCACGTCCGGGGAAATCGGCCCCTCAATGGAAGTATCCCTGGCCGGGCTAATCACCCCGAGAGAGTCCGGGTTAGCCGCCACGGCATCCTGAACCGTTCCCTGCATATAAAAACAGTGTAAGAAGAGGAAGAAAGCAGTGAAGGGCGAAGGAACAAGAGACACAAGGGGCACACCGAGATCGGAAGGATGGAGTCGGATTGCTGCAACGAAGGAGGCGGAGAAGTAGAGCCTACATGGAGCCGTTGCACCATAAATGATGACTAAAGATTAAGACATGCTCAAAAGAACCTCCGGGTTGGAGGTAATGCGGGAATTGGAGCTTACCCGAAGACGCTTTCCAGACGGAGGAGACGGGACCAAATGTGACGCTGCAGGCTGAGAGGAACTAGGAGCTGACAAATCCCTGTACCTTTTGCGCCATGTCAGAGGGACATCATCTTCATCATCTTCATCACCACTGCCGTCTAGAGTTATGACTGGAGTTTGAGCTGGGGAAGGGAGAGAGAAGTTAAGTAAAACTTACCATCAGGAGGAGGAGGTTGACCGAAAAACTTCAATCGAGTCGACGACCTAGGAGTAGGGGCAGAGACTGGCGGCTACTTTTATTTCTTGTCCAATGGCATGGCAGTATAGTGTCCCGCCGAAAGAGGTGGTGGACTCACCCCGGCGGCCACCGACTTGGGCCGAACAACCAACCCCTCGCCAGAGCCCAGGTACTGCTGGAGATACTCCGCGGTAGGTCGAGGGAAGACATATTCCCGGACCTTCGACCACCAGGCGGCGTATGGAGGAATTTCCCTAGCAATACCATGATAAGTCCCCCAAGGGTAGGGGAACGGCGGCAAGAGCAGTACCCAGAACACGATGAGTCTTGGTATCCAGGCTAGGAGAAAGAGTAGGGAAGTAAAGTTGCGCCCACAGTTGAAGAAACCAAATCGGGCAGTCAACCCGAGAGTACTGGCCACCGTCTTTGATTTGAGCTACACAGTTGTCCATACTCCGGTAAAGGAGAGCGAGGAAGAAGGGACCCCAAGCGTACTCGACGCCCGACAACAGCAAGTGGATAAAAACGGAGAGCTCCTTGACAACACCAAAAGACTTGGTGGCCAAGCACAGATGTCTACCTTTCTGGGGAGGTGAGCCCTCGGTCATTCCCCGAAAAGGAGACCATGTTGATATTCATGTTGGGGAAAGAGTCGGTGTCGAGAATCATCTCTGACGCCCCTGTTTCGGCCATTTTGAACCTTCTTTTTTGATGCCTTCTTGAATAACTCGGCGGAAGATGACGCAATTGGAAGTGGCATGATTGAAAGAATTATGCCACTGTGTTAACACCCAAAAATAAATAGGTCGTAGGCCGAGGATCAAAAAAGGAAAAGGGGAGTATGGTATGAAGGCAAGCCGTGAGACAAGGGGCAGAAAAAGTATTTCGACGAAGAAGAGTGAACCTAAGAAGGTCCTCGGGGTATGTTAAACGGAAGGAACCCCCGAGGGAGGATTATGCCCGAGGACCAATGAGCTAAGCCGAGGGAAAGTGACCACCCCATTCTATAGAGTACCAAATCCTCGGTGGCTCGGACGCTCGGACCATTACCTAAGGTAGGGACAGGATAACCGAGTCACCATACGGCTAAGGCAAGATGTGTGTTACATGGAAGGCAGGGCAGGGCACGAAGAAATAACGTGGGAACGGTTGATGTTCAAACGGAAGAGCGAGGCTGGAAAACCTGGAGCAACAAGCACTCACCCCACTCACAGTGTCAGTGGGGATCGTGGGCAGTTACTTCGTCGCGTGGAAGGCCTATGAAGCAATGAGAACCATTGATCTTTGATCGATCCAACGGCAGGCAAATGTTGGCTAGCTTAGTGGCCGACGAGGGCCTATGTATATATATAGCATTAGAGTGAATTGTAAAGGAGACACATCAATCAAATCAAACTCTACGTTTATTTCATTTATCTTCTTTATCGCATTTCCTGCTTTTACTTTAGTTTTATGCATTAGCCGTAGTAATCCAACACTCGCGTCCATTCTCACCTTGCCTGACCCTTTCTTAAGGAGTCAGGAAACCCATAGTCGAGGAGCAGAGTTCCCTCCTTGGCGCAATTGCTTGAATAAAAAGGCAACAAAGACTGTCCAAACCTCTGGCCGACACCACGGCTAGGACCTAAGAGTTTGACGACAACACACTGATAGTACTTCTTCCCCTTTATCTCTTCAGGAGGAGGTATCTTGTGGACGTCGAGGAGTTTGATCTGTTTGTCTTTGAAGAGGTAGTCAAAGATTTGGTCGGCCTTAGAGATGTCAAAGGAATACCAAACCATTCCCATAACTATCTCGCCCACTAAGATGTCTGCCGTGTAATCTGCTGATTCGTCATAGTCCGAATCCTCGTCTGCATCCACCACTGACACTAGTTGTGGTCCTCGACCCCTTGTAGCTCTCTTCCTTTCTGTTTCTTGTATGAATTGTTCAATCTAAACTACCCTAGAAGCTAAGCCACTGAGGTAACTGAAGCTTTCCCAACAATCTTCTCCTTCAATTGAGGGTGCATTCTAGAGATGGCCATGGAAGTAAGTTGGGATTCTGGGAACAGTATTGAGCACTT
Organism: Astragalus glycyphyllos; assembly: GCA_963573325.1. Lineage (NCBI taxonomy): Eukaryota > Viridiplantae > Streptophyta > Magnoliopsida > Fabales > Fabaceae > Astragalus > Astragalus glycyphyllos. The sequence goes on from OY754308.1 coordinate 24,741,343, forward strand.
TCCAACCATCTTTCTAAATCTCTGAATAAAGTCTGTCACAGCCTAATCCACCTTCTGCGGTAAATTCATGAGGTCGGTTGTGGTAACTTCAAGTTGTGGCCAAAAACATCTGTCATGGAAGCGCCTTTCCATGTCTGCTCAAGTATGTATAGAATCATGTGGGAGAGACGAGTACCATGAGAAGGCAGTCGTTGTCATGGACATAGGGAACAACTGCAACTTGTGGTACTCATTCTGGTTTCCATCCCCACATTGGGCCGTGAATCGGCTGATGTGCTCCATAGTAGACTTGCCATCATCCCCAAAAAATGTGGCAAAATCAGGGGTTTTAAATTCTATGGGCAGATGCACCAATAAATCCACCCACTTGGGGTAAGGATTCCTGTACACTGGACAGTCGAGCGGTTTCAACTGATCACCAAAGAACTTCTTGATGGTGTCAGCTGTCACATTAGGGTTCAGGAGTTGGGGCCCCGATGATCTCTCACGTGGAGGCATTGGTCGCCACAGTGTATGTGGGGGACCCTACGCCCCTGGCTGTGGTAGTACCTGAGGTGGAGCATCTGTCCATGGCTGCCCAGGCACTACTTAGGCCAGGTTGACAAGGCCAGTTCCTGGAATAGATGCATGCGTGCCTCGGTGAGATGGAAGTTGATTCCATGGCTGCTCGACCGGAGCAACATTCATCTGTGTCTGTATATAGGAACCCGCCGGGTAAGTACTGAGTGCTCCGGGGTACGACTGACTAGGAGGTAGGCATGTTGAGCCAAGTGGGCTCTAGGCCCATGGTTGCTGACTCAAGCAATACCCACCTATCCTGCCATTCCCTGATTCCGAGGCAAAGGCTTGCCCACTGATAACAATCATATATGATGGTTATTACCTCTTATTTCGAGCTTAAATCATTGTTAATTCTCAAGCAATATTGTGATTATTGTTGTAAATAAGGTAGTTTAGAGTTAGTCTAAGGTGCATGCTTTAATTTGTTATATTTGGCACTTTGGGGCCCAATTGTTGGTTTGATGTGTTTGCCTAATTGCTGTAGCACCTAATGTGGCAGCAATGCAAAATTGCGCAACATGTGAGAGAATGCCGAAGGAAACACGGAAAACGAGGGAAGGACAGGTGTCAGTCATCACTAGGCATCGGTGTGCGTGCTATCAAGGGAATATTCGCTGATGACCTAAATGTTTGGGTAAAAAGGACTTTTTGGGCTCATTAAAGGACAAAAGACACCTCCCAAATTAGGGTTACCTAGGATCGTGAGCCTCATCTATAAATAGGACCCTTCTCCCTCATTTAGGGTAAGCCGAAAAGGTTGGTATAGAGATAGCCACCATTTCGTGCATTTTCAAGCTCACTTAAAGATCAATTGCTTGAATTGTTATTGCTGCAGCAACACTGGAACTTCATTTCTTGGAGGAATCTAGGTTGAAGAGCTGGAGTGTGCTTCATTGATCATCTTTGGAGGTACCCTCTTGGTTCAACAATTAGTAGTGTAAACTCTCTCCTTGAGATTGTAGTATGACTTCTTCTTTTATGTTTAAGTTGTTTTCTTTGTTGTTTAAGCTCAACATGAGATAATTCCTTATAGTTGGGATGATGAACTTAATGTAATGAATTTATTGTGTGATTAATGTAGTATGTTAGTGTTGAGCATTTTATCTCGTGTGTTATAATATTTCCATCTTAGATTAGGATTGGCCGTCAAATCTAAGTAGCATTTATGAATTCAGAGATGGTTTGTAAATTTACCTCACAAGATAATATGGTTTGTTACATTAAAAGAGATTTTAGTGTTTCTTGCTTAAACCCTTGAGATAGGAGGGCATAAGCCATAAGGTGAATACTGCGGGTGCCTAAGCAGCCTAGGGCGTAATCCTTTATGGTCTAGAGATAAACTTTTGGGACGAAACCCTAGTGAGAAGTATTTGAGAAAATATATCCATTGCTGCAGCACTTAGCATACCATTAATTTCATTTTAATGAAGTTACTGAAAGTGAATGCATCTCAACTTGTTCCAATCATCTGATCTTTATTACCCTGATACCTTTTTATTATTTTGCATGTTACCAAATATTTGTGTCTTTTTCTTTATTTTTACCATCACTAATTTGTTGATTAAATTAAGCATTGTTTAAGTGCTAATCCTCGTGGGAACGAACTTTACTTATTCTATATTACTTGTTGACAGTGTACACTTGCACTATCATTGTTTTTACGCAACAAGTTTTTGGCGCCGTTGCCGGGGATTAAATAGCTTAAAACACTGTTTAATTAATTGGCAAACTAGTGATGGTGTATGGTAGGGTCCGATGCGTGCTTCCCATAGAAAAAGGTTGTCCTCCCTGGGATTGGCCGGGACAACATAGTTCATTGTGCTACTGGCTTGCGTAGCACGCCTTTGTTCGACTTCCTTGGCCTGTTGCACTTCATTGTGCACCATAGGTTAAACTATGTCAGCCAATTGGTGAGACACTTGGTACATGATGTCGTGTATCCCCATATGGATTTGCTGTCGGATAAACGACGTGGACATGACCACAGGTTCCTCATAGTCTTTAGGAGAACCGTCGTTAGACTCAGCATTAACCGCAAGAGAGGTTGTCCCCGAAAAACTTATTGACTCAGTGTTTTTCGTTTTAGGAGCAGTTCCCTTTTTTGATGTCGATGGTGGCTCCATACTAAGGTTCCTGCCAGAGCGTAGGTGCGTACGCCAACTATAATCCAGTCCAGGCGAATCAAACGGAATCGTTTGCTCACCTGTTGCTGTCCCACCGGGCGTGCCAATTTTTTGTTGTCGTCAAACTCTTAGGTCCTAGCCGTGGGGTGGGCCAGAGGTTTGGATCTCTTTTCCTCAAGAAATTCCGCCGAGGAGGCAACTCTACTCCTCAACTGTGGGTATCTTGACTCCTCTAGAAAGGGTCAGGTTGAGTGAGAGGGACGCGAGGATTGGATTATACTACTGACCTAATGCATAAAGTAAAAGATAAAGTGCGGCAAAGAAAGATAAATTGAAATAAACGTAGAGTTTGATTGACTTGGATGATGTCCCTATTTATATTTACTCTAATACTAAATATATACACAGGCCCTCATCGGCCACTACACGAGCCAACACTTGTCTGCCGTTGGATCAATATGAGATCAACGGTTCTCATTGCTTCCTAGGCCCAAAAAGAGGCGGAGTAACTACCCCACTAGCACGGTTAGTGGTGTAAATGTCTGTCGCTCTGTATTTTCTGGCCTCGCTCCTTCGCTTGATCTTCGTGCCATGTCTTTCTTGCCTTTCAAGCAACGCCTGCCTTGCCTCAGCCACTTGGTCACTCGGCTGCTCTTTACCCTTAGGCAATAACTTAGGCACTCGAGCCACCTTTGCCGTGGCACTCTATAGGCTGAGGCTCTTACTCTCCCTCGGCTTAGCCCATTGGTCCCCGGGCGTAACCCTCCCTCGAGGAGTTTTTTGTCCTTTAGTGTGGCCCGAGGACCTCTTCTGATTTCACACTGTCAGCAAGTACCCCTTTGGATTCTGGTCATGTGGCCTGCCTTTACACTCTAATTCTTTTCCCCTTTTTATTAGCCTCGTCCTACGACTTAATTATTTCTAGGTGTTAACAGTTAGTTAGTGTATTTACGGTTTGTAATGACAATTTAAGTACTCTTTTGGATACTTTGCTATGTGACTTGTGACACATGCTTTGTCACAGTACATGTTATGGTTTAAATTCTGTTCTGAAGTATTTATGATAATTATCAAACTCCTGTATTCACCATGTTTCACATGATATATGACAATTATCCTTTTGCTATGTTTCATTAATTTGATTGTTTAAAACGCCTTGGAAAAATCTGTTCAACTTACTAGCAAAATTCTGTAAACATGTTTAAATGCATATGATTGAAAATAGAAAACTCAAAACTTACTACAAGTTTGTCATCACCAAAAAAGAGGAGATTGTTGGAATAAGAAATTTCTTCCTATGTTTTGATGATACAAACTAAGTAAAATTTTGGTTTTCTAATGTAGTGTGATCTAACATGTTTGCAAAGTGTTAAGAACAGATTCCCTACATAGCAAAATATAGCTCTACCTTGGGTTAACAAGAATGGTAAAATACAAAGGTAGAAAAGCCTTGAGAAGGTTAAATTATGAGAAGCTTAAAAACAAGTCAAAAGAAGGTTTGACCAAATTAGCAGAAGGTTGACCAAAAGTCAAATAAATGTTGACTTCTCCAACATCTTAAAAGTATAAGTTCATACTTAAGAAGGTTAAAGAGTAAGAAGAATGAAGCTTGAGAAGGTTACTGCGAAATGCAGCCAACTGAAGACAAACTCATTAACTCCTCTTGAATGTTCTTCTGTTGCATTAAATGAAGAATCCAAACAATAAATTTGTTGGAATATTTTGAAAATTAAAGAGGGAATGCATGATTATTCCTTTGTTTCACAAAAGGTGTTTGTTTCTTACTAGGATGCTTGAGAAGCTTCGTGCTAGTTGAAACATCCTGGCCAAACGTACAATGTCAAGTCTTAGTAGGTTAGTATGATTAGAGGAGAGTACAATGCCAACTCAAGAAGGTTTAGATGTTTAGATAAAGTAAAAAGCTAAGCTTGAGAAGCTTCAAAAGCTGTCAACTTTTCTATCTTCCATCATGTCACTCCTAAGGACTGTTGGGCTCTTTCAAACAGCTCTCTTCAACTTTCTAACGACTATATTAAATCTCCGGGTGTAACATCATAACCTTTAGACGTCACAAAGATTAGAATATTAACCATTTATGCAAATCAAAGTTATAAACCTACTTGAGTTTTTGGACTACGTAACATAAATTGACGGGAAAAATTATTGTCACTCTGTGTTCCTTAAGGGAAGACACCGATATTTGAACTATATAAACATAACTGACAATAAATAATTTAGTCGTGCTACTAAATATATCCAAAATCCACGAAGTAAAGTTTATATACATCATAACTTGACTATAATCAAGGATCATCCTAAAGGGGTACATCATAAATATCGTTAATCAAGGATCATTAGCGATCCTTCTATACTCGTAGCCCAAAACAGCAGCTACAACTTCTCAGTTTACTCTCCCTGCACATCTGTAAACACAACATAAATAAACAGTGAGATAATAATCTCAGTGAGTTATTTCGAGACCCCTCACGACTCCACTCTCGGTGTTTTATATATCTTTTACCTTTAGCCCAGTCTAGCAGCTACGATGTTCTCGTGTAACTGAGTCTAGCAGTTCCACATTTATCTTTTCTTAGCACAACACCGGACAATCATTGCACGGTTCCCCCGATGAACTCACCCACTAATATCTGATAAACGAGTTGTTTGTTAGGCCTAGTTTTTGGGCTCATGATTTCCCTCCCCTAGTATGCTATAACTCGGGATCGTCATCCCCATGGTATTTTATGTTTAACTCGGACACTAAGTCCATTACTTGACACGAACTCATGTTCTCACCCGATAATAAGCTATACGGTTTTTAAGCCAACAACCATACAAATTGGGTTCTCAATAGTCATCACAAACATCGGTTTGGGAGTGCCATTTGGGAGTGTTGAGGAAAGAATTAGGATAGGTTTGAAATCAAGTGGAATGCCATTTGAAGGCTGAAAGAACAGCGGGACAGAAGGTTTGGCATGGTCTAGGCTCTAGCGCGAACGGACCGGGCTCATTTTGAAGCAAAATCAGTGTTGACAACAGAATTGGGTGCCTGGTCCATGCCTAGAGGCGCACACACCGGGCTCCCTTGACCGCTTTGCAAAAACTCATTTTTTTCCTACAAGTTGGCATTTCTTTCGGTTCCGAAACTTATCGTACTCGATTCCAATCTCAATAACATTTTAATACAACACTTAGGTATACTTAAATAACAAATTTAGGTAATCAAACATATCATCAATCATCAAATAGCATCTCATACCAAATATATCAACAACACCGCATAACTTTATCAATGAAAACCTAAAACGGAGTAAGAACTCACCTCAACCGTTGAACATCAACAATTAACAAGTGCGTTAAACTTTGAGCACAAAGCAAGCTCCTAAGCACACCATGAGCTTCTATTCTACCACCTCAGATGTTCCTGTCTCACAAGCCACTCCCCAACGTTGATTCTAGACTTTTCTTCCATGTGCAATACGAAAAGGGGTGATGGAGAGGAGTCTTCGTATTCTGTTTTGGACAGCATCTGTGACTGATATTGCAATACACATAGCTAACTCCATACTCAACCAAAGTTACTAAAAAAAGTTCTATAGTAAATATAATTTTATCTAGTTTCTGTGGGTTCAAGTCTCACACTGATACAGTAAGTGTTAAGGGAGTTATGGCCAAAACAACGTCACTTTGTGAAAACTGTAACAGATTCAAAAGCCGAACTTGTGACTAAAATTTATCCCTCAATAATTAATGAAATCAGATGGTTCTTGTGCCAATTTAATGGGTTTGGAGTCTAGTTTCTAAAGCAATAGAAATGAATTTCAAAAGAGGTATGTGTAGTGATTTACGAAGAAAATACCAGAGACACTCGAAACCATGTTTATGCAGAAATTGTGGTGTGAAACCTCGACTTCCACAACCAATGACTATGAATTTGAGCTTCAATCCACAATGTGAGCTCCCAAAACCCTCACATCAAATTGTTGAATCCACATGCAATATGGAATTCGACTCCTACAGCTCCATTTGCTCCTATGAACACCACAAGCTTTCCCTAACACCCAAACTCGAATTCAAGCTGTAGGTTCATTCCTGGGTGCCTTCAATTATCAATGTAGGTTTTAAAGTGGCGTAATCAAGCCCCAAAATCAACATTCAAACCAGAACTTAGCTCAATTTGCTCACTCTCCTCATTCTCTAAAGTTGGGTGAGATGGTGGAGCAAGGAATAAACTAGTTAAGTGTTGGTGCTTTCAATCTTTCTAATGAGGTGAGAGAGATGAATGTGGAGAAGAAATGGTGAAGAATGGTTGCTGAAGAAGGGAAAGCAATGGTTGAGCTTTGGGTTTCCTCCGCTTTTCCTTCTCCCCCTCAAACTCTTTTTCTTTCCCTCTAACTCTTTCTTTTCTTCCTTTTCTTGTGTTGCGTGTGTGTGTTTTGTGTGAGTGAGTGAAATGTTGGAATGTAGGTGTGTGTGTTATGATTTTATTTCAGCTGAAACTAAAATGAGAGTAAAGGGGTGTTTGAATTGTGAAATCTCTTTTCTGCCCTCATGATATGCGCACCCCACTACCTAATCCTCTTATACACTACCACTTCAATATACTTAAGCAAGTAAACAAGCATACAAATAGTTCACTTGACCACATATTCAAGCAATTTAATTTATCAACCATGGACTCGAACAAAACAATCAACCCCTCAATTAGCAACAATTACTTAAAATTAGTCACTAATCAACACAACTACAATAATCACTTTGGGGGATGTTACAATAGACCCCAACTTGAAAAAAGTTTGTCCTCAAAAATTTGTTCCAGTCTTACCGATTTGCTAATCGGGACTAAACACTCTCCCGAAGGATCTTGACTAAGGAAAACATAATCGCTAACTTGAAATCCTTTCACAATATTAACAATTTCAAAACTTATTATCAATGGAGCTATGTATAGTGAAATAATTCTCTTTCCAAAATCAATAAAAGGAGAAAACTTAATCAACTTGAAGTGGATTAAGTCTTAGCTTAAAAAGGATGTGAAACATAAGGATTCTCTTGCAACTTTACTAAGTTAAAACTTTAAATTTATAGTAAAATACCCATTTCACTATATTTGACTTACAGAAAATCAGTTTAAAGATTAAACCGAAAAAGAAGATTTTAAAAAACAACACATTCAGTGCAAAACAAGAACCATTGAATAACTTTCAATCCGTGAAGCATGAAGGAAAACAAGGGGAAAATAAAACTAGATGTACATATAACATATACACCTAACATTCACTAGAATTTAGTAAAATATGGGATGGGAGGCTCATTCTATTTTGTAGAAAGTTTCTCGCAACCTTTTCAAACAAATGATATTTTAAAACACTATTCCCATGGACGTTAACTCACCCCAACTTAAAGCAATCCTATTCATCCCAATTCCTTTAATAAAACAGTGAAGATACATGAAGGGTTCTGAAATGCAATTTCAAAAAGAAGACTGAGAAAAACAAGTTTTGTGAAAATCAATCATTTGCAATAAGGCTTATACTAGTCAAAGTGGATGAACAAAATTATTCAGAAGTGAAATGTTCTGAAAAGCTTATTTCAACCTTTAATCCAATCCGAAAACCAATTGAAACATCTTGGATTTAGGTTAAGAATAGGGGTGGGCAAGCATTGGTACCAAAAAGAAATGAGTTTTAGGTAAACTGAAAGAGGATGGAGTAAATAGCAGAGAAAACCGAATGGTGACAATTTTAAAAAGTGTTTCTTATCCCTAGTGCATTCCAATACTCTTCAATACTTTTAAAAGCATTTCTTATCTCTAGTGCATTAGCAAACATTTCCTATTGACTCAACACATTTTTGTCGGTTTCAAAACAACTCTAGAACACATGCATTGTCACAATTTCAGCACAAAGCATCAATCAAAAGCAACGTGAGCGAAAAACTTACCAACACATATTAGAGTTGTTAAACATTAAATACAAGTCAGTGAATTTTTGGCAATTCAATCAACCATCCAAATGTAATTTTTGCATACCACTCAAACGTGCACATACTCGTTCTATTGACACGCAACCAACAGAACACTGCAAAACAAGGACCTCGCTTTGACATGTCAAACTGACCTGAGTCAAAACAAACTACTGTTAACCTTCACATACGAAGCATTAACTATTAAAAATTTACCGCCGTAGTGGAGACTTGGGTAGACATAGTGGCTTATGAACTTTCGCCCAAACACCGCTCAATACTTCTACTTTTCCTTACTAGTCAATGTACTAGTATACTCATCCCAAATTCTACCCTTACGGATAGCAAAATTTGGAACATCACCTTTGGGTTCTCTTGGGAATACCTCTAGTGTTTTGGGTTATGCTCAAGAACAAGTTCGTTTCTGGGCTAACTCACGAAAGGATAGGGTTTTTATAAAACTTCGTTTAAAACATTTAAATCATAAAACAATATTCCACGTACCTATCGCAGTCGACTTTATCAACTAACCCAAAATTTTAGCAAGGTTGTGTCTCCATACCTCATAAGTTGATCTTAAAACTCAACCATGAAAAAAACATCGCAGTCTTACACTAGTGCAAAGACTTTTCGGGAAACTATTAACCAGAGGACTCCTACAAGACCGACTATTCTCCTTGACTGAACTTTTCTGAACTCTATCACTTATATCCTTTCGGACCAATAATCCTCTTGGGGTCTCAACTATTCATACACTAAGGTATGAGAAGCTTTAGACAATAGGGATGTTACGGGTGAGGCATAACGACTCCCCTAGAAAAGTAGGGCTCACTAGAAAATATTTACATTTGGATTATATGTGGAATTGTAGTAATTGTATCACCAAAGAAATGGGAAAATAAAAGGATTCTTTTAAGGAATCAAACGGGCGCACGCTTAGTGCTTCCTGTACTGATTCAGAAAACAAGTTCTAAACTATTTTGGGCATTCTCTTGGTCCTCCATCTTTGCAAATTTCCTAAACCTTCCAAACAAAAGTATTACAGCTATCGTAATCAATCAAATTCTGAACACGTCATACCTATAGAACATCAAGACATTAACAGTTAGGTAAATTGACATTTTCCCCTTTTTCAACATACAAGGTGGGTACCTAATTGTCCAGGACTTTTACTACATCTAAAAAAATCTCTTAAGGGGAGTTATAACTATTAATAGCCATTTCCGAGAAATATCCCTTCCTAAGACTCCTAAAGGTATTGCCCTAATCGGGTCTGAAAACTTAGTCTTAAAAGTTGGAATCTACGAGTACTTGGAGTTTAAGAGCTTGGGTAGAGTAGGAGTACTACTTGGAATCAGAATAAAAACACAGTTCAAGATCTATTCATATGTGTAGACATCTTTGCTAGCTTTCCAACGCATCTCGAAACATATAAATCAGAGTTCCGGATCAAAAGTTATGAATTAAATAGGTTGGAAGACTAGCGAAAATTCCTCACATACCGAATTTATCATACTCCTAGTCGGAGGGTCGTAATATGTTTACTCCCATTGACATAAAATACTAGTCCCTTTTCAAAAGGAACCTAACTCGGTAATTTTGACCAGGAAACTAGTCTAATAAATGCTGGGGGTACTACTTATCAGAACTGCAAGAGCGATTATAATTTACTACTTCTGACCAAGAGGATAGATTTGGCATTTCTTTCTATTCCGAAACTTATCGTAGTCGATTCCAATCTCAACAATAGTTTAATACAACACTTAAGCATACTTAGACAACCAACTTAGGAAATCAAACATATCATCAATCATCAAATAGCATCTCATACCAAATATATCAACAACACCGCATAACTTTATCAATGAAAACCTAAAACAGAGTAAGAGCTCACCTCAATCGTTGAACATCAACAATCAACAAGCGAGTTAAACTTTGAGCACAAACCAAGCTCCTAAGCACACCATGAGCTTCTAATCTACCACCTCAGATGATCCTATCTCACATGCCATTCCCCAATGTTGATTCTCAACTTTCCTTCCATGTGCAATACGAAAAGGGTTGATGGAGAGGAGTCTCCATATTCTGTTTTGGACAGCATCTGTAAACCGATATTGCAATATACATAACTAACTACATACTCAACCAAAACTCCGCATACTCAAGTTCCATAATGATATAGTAAGTATTTAAGGAGTTATGGCCGAAACAATGTGACTAAGTGATAACTGTCATTAATTCAAGAGCCAAACTTGTGACTAAATGTCTCCCTCAATAATTAATGAAATCAGATTGTTCTTGTGTCTATTTTAAAGAGTTTTGAGTCTAGTTTCTAAAGAAACAGAAGTGAACTTCAAAGGAGGTCTGTATAGTGATTTACGAAGAAAATACTAGAAGTACTCGAAACAGTGTTTATGCAGAAATTATGATGAACTTTAAAACTTTGACTTCCACAACCAATGACAACGAATTTGAGCTTCAATCCACAATGTGAGCTCCCAAAACCCTCACTTCTACTTGTTGAATCCACGTGCAATATGGAATTCGACTCCTAAAGCTCCATTTCCTCTTATGAACACCACAAGCTTTCCCTAACACCCAAACTCGAATTCAAGCTCTAGGTTCATTCCTTGTTGCCTTCAATCATCAATGTAGGTTCTAAAGTGGCCTAATCAACCCCCAAAATCAACATGTAAACCATAACTTAGCTCAATCTACTCACTCTCCTCCTTCTCAAAAGTTGGGTGAAATAGTGGAGCAAGGAATAAACTACTTAAGTGATGGTGCTTTCAATCTTTCTAATGAGGTGAGAAAGATGAATGTGGAGAGAAAATGGTGAAGAATTCTGGCTGAAGAAGGGAAAGCAATGGTTGAGCTTTAGGTTTCCTCCTTTTTTCCTTCTCCCCCTCGAACTCTTTTTCTTTCTCTGTAACTCTTTCTTTTCTTTCTTTTCTTGTGTTGTGTGTGTTGGTGGTGATACTACTTGATTAAGGAGAATTTAGGAAACTAGAAGAGAGTTTCTAAGAAGTGGAAAACAACTAGGTGTAGCTGTGTAAGAGTACACTAGGCTTTTGTGCGTGATTAGAAGCTAGTATTGTGAACGTATTTTGTGTTTGATCAAAAGCAAGTGTAATAGCTATTTGGAAAATAGTGGAAATACTCATAAGGAAGTGGGGAGAGGACGTAGCCAAGTTTGGGTCAACCTCTATAACTCTACTGTGTTGTTTACTTGTTTTTCATTCTATTTGATCACTTGCTATAAATCACTTGTTGTTTTTCAAACTAAGAGAAGGTTAGTTCATTCAACCTTCTCAACACAGTTTTAACAAAGCATAATTTCAAACCTAAAACCAAGATAAAACTATCATATCTCTTGCTAGTGCTTATTATCGTTTTTCTTTCATCATTAGAGAAGTTTGGATTCTGTGTGAGTTAGTATCACTAACCTTCTCATATCTAAGTTCATCTTGAGAAACATTCTGTTAAGAAGGTTTCAGGTATTAAATTTCTAAAGGGCACACAATTCAACCCCCCTTCTTGTGTAACTTAGTCACTTCGTAATCGAGTTTGGCTTGGTCACGTATTGGTATGAATTTGATTTGAATTGTCTTATGTTGTAGAACACAATGTGGTTGCTTGGTGTGACACTGCTTAGGTTGTTATATCTTTTGATTGCACAAGCTGCATGAATATTGCCTTTTGTATAACAACATGTTAAGTGTCAAGTGCATGTGTGTTGGGAACACTTGCTGAGATTTTATCTCATTCCTTCAATTTCATTTTTTTTACAGTTATCCACCGGGACTGTGACCACCTCCTCTTGATCTGAGAAGAATTTCATCTTGAGATGAACGGTGGAGGCAACGACCCCGGGCTTTCCCGACGTCGGTCGGCCGACGATGCAGTGGTATGGGGAGGGGCAATACTCTTGTAATTTCAAACTCCTTTATGGTTCAATGCAATTTTCCTTTGACAATCAAGTGTCTCACCCTTGTCCTTTTCTTTTAATGTTTTTCGAACTTTACTTACTTTTTCGACTACTGCACTTAAGGAACTTGTGATGTTCTTTCTTTCTTAAGATTGATTTCCGTGAATTGCTAAAGTTTTATTCTTTCTTTATTTACACTTCGAAACCCATTAGTACAAAGTATTCAAATAACTCATGATGTTCCATGTTAGGATTTCGGCAACTGTACCGAATCGTTGCAAGTAATAGTAAAACGGTAAGACCAAGTGTCGAACTCAGAGATTGCGATTAATTATCAATATAATATATTAGTTACTAAAATGTTCAAATTAAATAAGGAGTGATTGATAGCAACCAAAAAAGATTAAATGTAAATAAAATTCGGGAGTAAAAGTGGCTAGTAATCGAGTCCTCTCCCCTACACTAATATGGACTATACTATTGATCAATTCTAATTTAATTACCCAATTAAAAGATTCAAGTCACTTATTAAAGATTTAGAACAATCTCTTGCCTCAAAACTCCTTTTAACAAATGATAAACCTTAATTCCTTAAGTGTATCGCCACTAAACAAAACACTAAACATGGGGAATCAACGGAATTAATGATAGTAATGTCATATTCCTATAATCATCACACTCATGACCTTAAACCCCAATATCCAGAAAACATAACTCATCTCCCGATTGTGAAAGTAAACCCTAATTCATCACAACAACAATAATTATTGTAAAGCAATAAGAACGGAGGTAAAGGCTAATTTAAAAGGATAACTAAATTGTATTGATCATAACATTGGAGTCACATGATAGTTTTGGAGAGGTTCATCTCCTCGTCACCATAAGAAATTTAACTACTCGTGTTCAAAGGATTGAAAGAAATGGTAAAAGAGAAGTTACGCAAAGATGAGTACATTGGATCCTTCAATTTCTTGTTCCCAAGTGCAGAGAAGCTCCAAAGCTTCCTCTTTTTTGTAGCTCCAAACCCCCCTTCCGCAAAAGTACCCTAATTTTTTGATTTTTGGGCTTAAATGTTGTCAAATTTGCAGACCAATGCGACACGATGGAAGAATTTTTGCCTTGGTTGTGTCGCGATATCAAATGTTTGGGACGCGAAACTGGCTATTTGTTGTGTCATCATGTTTACCATATCATGGTTACTTTCATCCATTTGTTGCCTGAATGAGTGGATGGTCATGTTTGTTATTGCGGAATTGAGTACATTCTTCAATGGCACATTATGGGGATTTAAATGGCTAAGTATCGAACTGCCAATTCCTCCATTATTTATTCCCTGAAATCATGGAGGAACACTTGAACTTGCCACTGTTACCCTTGGGGGAGGAAAAAAACCATAAGGCAACCCATAAGGTGGGTAATCACGTTAAGAGTTCTTCTCTCAGGGTAAATGGGTGGTTCTGGTTCTACCTAAGTTCTATTTGAACTTCTTGGTTTGAAACGTTATTTCTATTTTGACTAGGAGAACTTGCAGATGTCCTATTACAGTTTTTGGTGTTAGCCATATTACCACTTCGAAGGAGCATATAAAATAAAACTCAGCACACCTATCTCTAACTGAGTTCTACTAGGTGTGCCAATTTGCTTTCCAATAATTTTGTTAACCTCGCAGTCAAACAAATGTATTCGAAAGAGATAAAATAAGAGGACTCGAAATAGATCTAGGGTTCACCAGTTTACAAGTTTACCTACCAGTCCCAATTTAATGTGCTTTCAAAGAGTAAAAATGGTTACAAACAGAATTTAATCATGTCATCAATTGAATCTGAGACTCAAGACCAATAGCATGAGAAAATTCGAAGTGAATATCAGTATAAAGTCAGTTGAACCAAATACGGGAATCAAGCCTAGGAGGGTCTAAACATCATGAATCTTTCAAGTTTCTTACACAAAAGAGGGGCTCAAAGTCTTATTAAAATGAAAGAGAACTTGTACAAATCATGGAAATCAATCATGTGAAAGTAAATAGAGTTAGATGAATTGCAGATTTGGATATAAACGAAAAGAGTAGATTGCTAGATAGTCAAAGTAACATTGATTTGATAAAAGTAAAGTTTTGAATACAAAGAATATTGGCTCAGACATACATTGTTTACCACAATGGCAAGAGATCCTGTGTGAGTGGATGTGTTAGGTGTGTATGGGTTACCGATTGTTATGAAATGCGCCTTAGAACTAGTTACAAACCACTATTAGAGAATTTAAAAGCAAAAACTAACTTAATTGCATGATGGACACATGTTCATTTGAAGATAACCTAATTTTGAAAACTATCTGATGATTGTCGATGATTGATGCCACATGTCTTCTTGCCTCTAGATGTTTTACACTTGTCCTCGAATTTGAAAGCCTTATGAAAAAACAACCAAAACCGCTCCTAACTTTTGCACGCCTTGCATAATCCTTCGAACCTTGCCTTGGAAACTTCCTTCAGAACCGCGTGTGCAATTTGATGTCTTAACCTCTCGAATTTTCATTCCCTTGCTGACGTATCCGTATAGCTAATTTTGAATTCAAAATTCAGCGGTATCGCATCCCCATATCAGCTTCAAATTCTCCATAGAGAAAACGCGTGATAATTAACTCCCAACTCACCATATCGATATCGATGTATGTATCGAATGCTTGCGACGGGATCACTCTCACCAAGTGTCCGAGAGGTTTATTCCTTTAGCTTTATCTCCCTTAGTTAGGGTTCCGTAATTGTGTCGCCTTTCTTAAGTGATAAAAATTCATGTTAGTTGCAATTCCCTTTTACTAAATCAAAAGTAGTTTAAACACTACTATAAGCCCTATCGTGATTTGAAGAATGATCATCTATATTAGTTAAAACAGGATTTTATGACAGCAAAACAAACAATAACATTGATTTCTCACAATTGGTTCAACTAAAACGCATGATATTTCAGTACAGATTTTGTATAACATAAATGAACTAAACCTCTAAACAAATTTACAAAAATTTTGTTGATTATAGAGGGGTTCGAGATGTGTGGACTCGTCTTGATCATAGGTTCATCGAAGTCAGAGTAAATGAAAGAGTGAGAGGGGTATCGTCCTCTGTCTAATTAATGATGGTTACTACAAGGAACAAGATTAGACTAACTGAATAGGGAGTCGGTCAGAGTAGGGACCTCTCAACGGGCTAACTAAAAGAACGACCCAACCCATCATGGGTCATCCACAAATTATAGCACTAATAGAATATTTATTTATATTAAAGTGCATTATGTTAATAAGTTAATATATATAGTAGATGTGATAGTTATTAATTATATTTTACTTAATTGATAAAAGCAAATCCATCTATGGCCTATATAAAATTTGTGAATTTTGTTTTTAGTCTCTATTTTTCTAAAATTTTTACTATAATATATCAAATAAAATAATAAACAAAGTATAACATGGTACTCATTATTTTACGATATCAAGTTGAAACTTCACTTGAAATGTTATAAGTCAACATTTAGTATACAAAATAACATTTTCTTAGAAGATGACATCAAACTTTTTCAACTTTTTTATAAGGACCTTTATATGATTTCTTTTTAAGTAAGAAAGTAATATTTAATTTAATTTAAAAAAGTCTCAAGCTAAAAGCTATAATCCGCAGGATTTAAATCAATTTTTCTTTGATCCAAACAGGATACATGAAAAGTAGAATAGATTAACGGAGAGTCTACACACCATCCAAGAATCCACCAATAAAGCTAAGCCTTTACGAACTTCTATTCTTCTAATATACATCACCATGAACCTACAATCCAAGAATCCACCAATTGAATTATATTCTGCTTAACAAAAACCAGCAAGCTGTGAACTGTTTGATTCTAAATACAGTTTATAAAGTCAGAATCAATCATGTTAATCATTAGAAAATATTAAAGTGGAAACGTACCTGAACTCATGATGTTGATTCGGCATGTGGTTTGGCCTTCTAGGTCAACATGTACTCAATCCGAGAGAACCCTTTAGCTTTCTCTCTGTATCTTCCTGATAATGGGATGTCAGGTAAGAACAGCTCTGTAAAGTGTTGTTTGTTGTAGTGTGACCTGAGGACCATAACCTCCTTATTTATAGAACCCTAATTAGGGTTATCTATTACTATTTCTAATTTAGCCCATCACAAAATTAGAATTACCCTTTAGTCTCTACACATTAAAGGCCCACATCCTATTAGATACTAAAAAGCCCATATTAACCTAACCTTATTAGATCACTTTAATTGAGCTTAATCTTAGGCTGATACTTCGTACAACGGGCCCCTCTACTCAATAGACACCGCCCACCGTCCAATATACCAAAAATGTCGCTACTGTCCAAATTAATTTTTTATTTAAAAACTCTCCTCTCCTCTCCTCTCACACACCCCCTCTCTCCTCTACTTCGTCCACTCTCCTCGTCCCCACCGTCGACTCTCCTCAGGCGCATGTATCACTATCATCTCCCTCCTCTGTTCTTCGTTTTTTCAAAAAAAAATTATGTTTTCGCATGGTTCGGACATGTAGAGGCCGAACCAGTTCGGAACACCGTGCGCCGAATCAGTTTGGCAAGACAGTTTCTGAACTTCACTGATTCTCTATGTCTTGTTTTGCAGGTATGATCCGATTTGTTACCCTGATTGGTCGAGATGATGGGAAGATTACCATTCCAAATGAGATTTGGAGACTAGATATGCTTGGCGACATTTGCTTTTGCTTCGATATTGGCCTGGATATTATTGGTGTCATCAACTTTCGCTATGGCAATGTCCTTATTGATATGCATGCCATATGCCAAGTTATGGGGGAGTTGAGACTATGCATGTATTGGTGACATTTATTCGGACTGGGTTGTTCAATGTCACCAGGATTCTGCCCGAGGTTGCCTCTGATGGGAGTGATTTGACTAATTCCGATTAGCGGGAATTCTTGGTTGGCTATGATGGGAGTGGTGGGAGTGACAGTGATACTGCAAGTGATGCTGGATCCGGCTCTATTGTTACCGAGTTGTAATAAATATTTTGTAATAAATAAATCAAAATGATAAATATTTAGTAATAAATAAATATTTTGTTATTTATATTTCAGTTTACAGTACAGTTTAAATTAAACAACAATTTTAATATTATAAAGCGTAACCGTACGTGAAACACGAAATACATCAAAATGATAAAAAAAAACAGCATAAAGAAAGGACAACGAAACAACTAAAAAACAACTAAGAAACTAGCGATTCTTGGCGAGTCCTTGCTCCATAATATAAATGACCTCTTCCGGAGTGCGCATTGTTTCGACGAACAGCTCAATGATTTGACGTCCCAATGGAACATTACGATGATGTTCCAACATTATGCGAACATCATTGTCGCTCCGGATCTCCATAGCTTGATAGCGGAGAGTCCAGTCATCTCAACAACAACACTTGCGGTAACGTGGACGAAATATGTCTTTACGCCACTCTCCCTCTTGGCGAACCTTCCTCTCCGCCTTTTCCTTCAACTGGTTGAATGTTATATCTTTATCCAACCTACAGAAGATTGGATTTCGGGACTTAAAAAACACACCATCAGCCCTGTCGATAACCATTCCAGGGCGATGCAGGACGGTTAGGAACTTGTTGCTTGATCTCTGTGTTGGGCATAACTGCCATTCCGGTAGGTCTTCCATTACAGCGGGTGGGGGTTGGGTTAGCGTGTTTGTGAATAAGCAAAGAAGATAAATCTGAAATGGGTTGTGTGAATATTAGTGAAGAGTGAAAGCCTATTTATAATCAGTGTGATCGAACGTGAGTCGTTGATTTAAAACGATCGGAACCGTTAAAATTGTAACCGTTGGGGCTCAATTTCCAATGTCAATTTCCAATTTTCAATGTTTGACTGACTGTTTGACCATTTTTTTGACTAATTTTAAGCCGTTGATTATAATGGACGGTGGAATCTGAGCCGTTGATGTGGACAGTGGAGCCAGTTCGGTTGGCCGTGCGCCGAACTGGTTCGGTTGTTCAAGAGCCGAACATATTAAAAAATGTATTACGAGGTGTCTATGTGAAATTAGCATACTCGATGCTGGCTAATCCGAACTGGTTTGGCCAAGCGTGCGCCGAATCGTAGATAATTTTTAAAAAAAAAAATAGAAAACCCAACTTTCATTAAGGGTATTTTTGTCTTTTCACGCGTTTATGGTGATGTCTACTAAGTAGAGGGGGGTTGGATGAAGTATGGGCCTAATCTTAAGTGACAGTCCACAAAAGATAATTATTCACATATAAGTCCGATCTTGGATCAAAGATCCAACATGAACAGCATATAAAATGATCCTTGTACTCTTGTCAGTAAAGTTCATTGTGCTTTAGTTTCACTTATGTTGGGTGCTCCAACATGGATGTTTCTATTGATGAAGAAACATCAAATTAATATCTGTCTTTTCTTCAAATGTTGAAACCAATGGAACAGAACATTTGCAACTACTTGTTTATTATAAAGTATGCCAACTCCAATACCACCTAATCTTACCACAAACTAGAAACTTTTTTGGGGTCGTACACTACAAATAACCCAACATTGATTATTCCCCCAGAAGGAGAAAGCATTAAAGAAAATATCATCAAGCTTTTGTTGTACATTTTATTCTTGATGTTTCTCTTTGGCCGCTAATTCAATTCTCTTGGTAAAGTAGGAAAAGACGATTGATACTTCAAGTAAAGCAACTAATGGTACATAGCTTTTGTTGACTAATTTTGTATTTTTGCATATTTTCAATGGTGGATTCAGAACCTAGGCTTAGAGGTGCAAATTTTTTTTAAACACATACATCTCTAAAAATCTAATAAATATTAGACTTTAATAGGTTCAAAACTTGTATTGCAATTGAACAACACAAATTAAATATCAATAACAAGTTCCTAAATACAAATTAAATAGTAGTAAAAGAATCAACATATTCACAAAATATATAACAGATTAAAATTAAATAGACTAACATAATCAAAATAAATTAAATGGTCTTCTTGTATATAAAATGGGGCTGGTGCAGCCTTTATGAATATAGCCTTACTAAAGGAGACTTTCCAAAAATACATGAACAAAGAGTCTCTAATACAATAGTTGAATGAGCTATTTATAATACAAAGAGAGTCCTACGGTGTTCTATGCTACAGGGAATCAGTTTCTCCTTTCTGCCATGCGCCTGCTACCACAGTGGTGGTCTGGCCACTACTTCGGTAAGAATCAATACCCAATTGCCTTGTCCTCCTTGTTTGTCTTATACGAGGACACGTATGTGCATCATCCGTACGACGGTTCATGCAGTGCGGGCCTTCATCAGTACTACTCATGCTTCCTCGATCGACAATTGTGCTACTCGATTTCCAATTTCCTGCTGGGCAACTTCTTGGTCTTATGGAGCCCTTCTCGGTCTTCTAGAGCCTATGTCGGCAGTTTCCGGACACCCCCGATACAAATAGCACTAACACAAAATACAAATTAATTAAATAAAACTATAACGAATTACCAATTTAACTTAATAGCATTAACAGAATCAAAACTAAAATAATAAGAACAAGAAATTTGAAATAGACCTAAATCTCCCTCCCAAACATACCCTAAGGTCTTTGTTCTGTACCTTGCTATATTTCCGGATTGATCCGGGACTGCAAGTGGTAGGGCTCCTGTCCGGGTCGAATCTTCGAGTGTTTTGATCGAGAGAGGGGTACCAGCAAAGACACTCCGACGCTCAAGTCAATAGAGAATCGTTGAGTATGAAGGCTAAAGGGTATGCGTACCTTATGTGGCTATGTGAGCCTGTATTTATAGAGATTCATGCTAGGTGAGCCCAATGTGGAATGCAGGGTCATGGATGTGGATCCTAATTATTGGGCTGGTTCGGATCCAACTTGCTTAGGGGGCCTAGTGGCCCAGTCTAGAACAGTCTTTTCATGGTTTCTTTTATACCCCCAACCCATACCCATCTACCCCCACAATTTTTGTAAACCTGAAAATACACCTCTCATTTATTACACAAATTTGACTTTGGACCAGATTCTCTAATGGGACCCACTCTATCGGTAAACGGATTTACTTGCAGTAGAGGTAAATCCATTAATCATTAAAAGTGCATTTAATACGACACCAAACGGAAGTAAATGGATCAACGTACATCCGTTAATTCAAATTTTTCTCAAAACGGAAGTATCTCTAAACGTTTACTTCTGTTTGGCATTTATGTCAACCACAGATTTACCTTTTAAAAATTAAATCAGCTTTTATATTTTCTCGAAAACGGATTTATCTGTTACCTCATAAATCCGCTTTGGAAAGTCATTAAAATCTGCTTTCGGGAATACAACCACCAACAGGTATTTCAACACTTGTTTAACATTTTTACACGTGTTTAATATTTTTTGACACGCGTTTACTTATTTTATATCTACCAAATATAATGTCGCTACAGTTGAATTATCTTTGGGACAGACATTTACTTATTTGCCTTTGAGAGGTACTTATTCTGCTTCTACTAAGAGTCGCAACATCATCTCTATTCTTCACATGAACCACTGCCACTAGGTGCATGCTGCACTCTTGCTTGACTGTCTGTTGCCTCCAGTTTGTCTTCAATGGGAGCACTTTACATCTATTGAATCTACTTCATGGTTGGATCAGTATACCAGCCGTTTTCAGCTATGGGTTGCTCAGGCTCCAATCATGCCACCACCAGCTCATCCGCCCATCCTTGTAGACTTAGCAGCTGATTCACGTGATTTAGGTTGACGTTTCAGTTACTTTTTTTGTAATAGTTTTTTGTAATTATTTTTCTATATTTATTATTTATATAGGTGTTATATGTTTATTTGTTGTTTTATTATAAGAACGGATTTATCTTGTTAACAGATAAATTCGTATGTACAAAAATACAAAGAGGATTTATCGTGTTAATAGATAAATCTGTTACATTAATTTGCTAAACACGGAAGTAACTGATCTAAACATAAATCCGCTTTGTAAATTTAATAAAATGGATGTAAGTTTCTTCTGGTACTTCTGTTTCCTATTTTTCGTTACAAACGAAAGTATCTGAAGAAAACATACATTCGTCATTATATTTTTTTACAAACGCAGGAAAATTCGTTAAACTAAATTTTTTCGGGGTATTTTTGGATTATCAAATTTTGTGAGGGTAGATCTTGAAAAAGTGGGGTAAAAAAACCCTCTTTTCATTAGTAACGTCTATTTTTCTCCTATAGTCATGCAATTGCAGCCTGTACGTCTTGCATATGGGGCGAGAATTTTGCTTAATATTTTTGTTAAGCCATTCATAAATAGACTGGTTACCCCTCAACAGAGTGCCTTTGTTGGGGGAAGATTAATTCAAGATAACCTGGTGGTGGCCCATAAGGCTTTTTCACTATCTAAAACTGACAAAAGCTAATGGGGCAAAGGTTTGGCTCTCAAACTTGATATGAATAAGGCCTATGATAGAATAGAATGGAAATTTCTTGAAGAAGTCCTAAGAAAGCTAGGGTTCAATCCACAGTGGGTGGACAGAGTCATGGCCTTAATCTCTTCAGTTACATACACCTATCAGGTTAATGGCTTCAAAATAGATAAGCTCACTCCTCAAAGAGGGATTAGGCAGGGGGATCCTCAATCCCCTTACCTTTTTATTCTTGCTTTTTATGTACTATCTAGAATGATATCTAAAGCTCACTCCACAGGGGAATATAGTGGGATAAAACTAGCAAAGAAGGCCCCAACTCTAACTCATATTTTCTTTGCAGATGATGCCTTGATTTTCTCTCAAGACTCTCCTACAAGTGTTGTTAAGCTTCTGGAAATACTAAACCAATTCACCTCTGCCTCTGGACAGAAGATTAACAACTCAAAGTCAGGTATAATTTTTGGAACTAGAACCTCTGAGAATATAAAAAGAGATATCACAAACATGATGAATATTCCAATGTGGGACTCTCCAGGACTCTATCTAGGCATTCCTGCAGTGTAGGGTATATCTAAAGTTCAGAATCTCTAATGGTTATATGAGAAAGTGCTCAATAGAATGGAGGGTTGGAAAGGTAACCTTTTAAATCCTGTAGGAAAGGAAGTCTTGATCAAGGCTGTTATCCAATCTATCCCTACTTACATCATGTCTATAGTCAAATTACCTAAAACTATTTGTGATAAACTGGCTAATGCAGCTATTAAATTCTGGTGGAGCAAACCAGGCAACCAGAGGGGAATCCACTGCAAAAACAAAGAGCTCATGTGCTCTCCAAAAAGGGGAGGAGGTATGGGATTTAAAGACTTTGAGCTAATGAATACTTCTTTCCTTACAAAGCAGGCATGGAGAATAATTCAAGACCCCTCATCCTACTGGACTAACACCCTTAAGGGTATCTATTTCCCTTCTATAGGTTTTTGGAAGGCAAAACACAAGTAGGGTAGTTCTTGGGTCTGGAAGAGCATTCTTAGAGGAAGGGACCTTCTAAAACAGGCTGGTAGGTGGATTATTGGGAAAGGAGAGCAGATATCTATAGTTGATGATAACTGGCTTGCATCAGGGGATAAAGCTAAGCTTCTACCGGGGGTTTCACCCCCTCACCTTGGTGAACTGGTAAGCAATGATATTTCTTGGAATATTCAAGCTTTAAAAAACGCGCTTCAGCCTGAATCAGCAATTAAAGCCATTCAAACTGCTATCTCATGGTCTAACCCCAATGATACCCTATATTGGCCAAAAAAATCCTGATGGCAGCTACTTTGTCAAGTCTGGGTATAAGACTCTCTAGGAAAATAGACCTACCAGATCCCTAAATGCCTATACCTCTCAGAACATTCCCCAAGAATGCTGGGAGTTAATTTGGGGAGCCAAAGTCCCACCAAAATTTAAGCGCTTCACTTGGAAAGCCTGCCACAATGCCCTACCTACCAAAGAGAACCTCTCAAAAGAAAACATGCTAGAGAGCCCTTTGTCCCATTTGTAAACATCACCCAGAAACCATAGAACACCTACTCCTTCTATGCAATTGGACTGTGCCTGTATGGTTTGAATCTACAATGTTCCCTAAGCCAAATCCCCACAATGTCACTAGCCTACCTAATTAGCTGCTTTCCTTACAAGCAAACTGGAAATAGTATGATTTAGATGTTGATAGGCTAACAGCTCTGTGTTTGCAGATTTTGTCGTCAATATGGAAGATGAGGAATGAAGTGATCTTCAATGAGAAAACTCCTAATCCAATTAAAACTCTAATTGTGGCAACAACTCAAGACATTGAGCTTTACCTTGCAACAATAAAGGCGAACAGACCAAGTCAAGGACCAACCGCAACAATTCGTGCTCAAAAGTGGAAACCTTCAATAAAAGGCTATGTGAAAATGAACTCAGACGCTGCTTTCTAAGCAGACACTGGTAAAGGGGCTTATGCAAACATTTGTAGAGATCACAGAGGTAGGGTTCTTACCTTGAATGTTCCAGAAGGTCATCTTCAAAGTGGAAAACCTCCGACTCAAGAAAGCGTGCAAAAAAGAAACAAAAATCCGTGAGATTAGAGGAATTCTAGACGACATCCATAAATTACAAGCTAGATTCGAAGAGTGTGAATTTACCTGGGTCAAAAGGGAAGCAAATGCGGCCTCTCATGAGATTCCAGCACTGAGCTTCAATGGTAGATAGGGGAACAATTGGAGCGTGCATATTCCGGAAACCCTTCGCCAAATCCTCATGCGCGAAGCTTTGCCATCATCGTTCAACCCAAACGCAGCTCCCTTTGTCATGCCGAGACGATAAATGAAGCGAAGGAGCAGCTAATTGTAGGTAAGCAATGACGTGGGTTAGGTTTCATACCTAAAGGGTGAAAGTTGGTTTACTATGGAGCTGTAATTTGACCGGGCATTTGGACTTCATTGCTGGGTCGTTATTTTGTTTATGGGTTGACCGCCCTTGCTTTTTTTTGTAATTAACTGGCTACGTGGGCCTGTAGTGTAGTACTAGTTACTATTTGGACCCCTATGTGGTATCGTTCTCACTCTATGTGTGTATAATGTTGTGGTCTATGCCCTCTATCAATAAAATGTTACACATTTGCTAAAAAAAATCTCTAAAGTGTGGTAAGAATTTTACTAAAATTTCAAATAGCCTGATTCCTTCTAACCCTCCGTTGTCCACCAAACAAATCCTAACCACCTCCACACGTTCTAGAAGTCACCCCAAGAATCCCTAATTACGTTAGGTTTCTTCGATTTCGTTATTTGCTAGTTCGCGGCGAAATATTACGTATACTCCTCTCTTATTTTATTCGTGTAGAAAATACAAAATTATATTTTCTTCCTCTAAAAAATGCCCAACCCATTTAAATAAAAAAGAATAATATAAAACATCAAAATGTTAAATATTTTCTTATTAATGCAGGTCATGTTAGCATTTAGGTAAAATTTGAACCAAGGGGTCAAAAACGAGTGGCTCAATCACTCGATTATACCAAAAACATGCATAACTTTTACTTAGGTTTGTAGATGAAGTAGCAAATGGCACTAGAAACTCACAACTGTGATGTCCTGGGCTCAAACCCGAGACATAATATTCAGCCTAACATTTCGACATTTGCCAATTGAGCTAGGTCTTAGAGATAAAGCATGCATTACTTTGTCATACGGTAAAGTTCAATAGAATTGAGAGTAAGAAATTAATACAAGAGTTATATATTATGAATCAACCATCGCGCTTGCATAAAAAATATGTGCATCATCAATATAAAATTCACTTTATTTTTGGTAAATAAAATTCACTTTAAATTTTTTTTAGATAAGCAATACTTCATGGAAAAAAGCGCTAGGGGTGCTCAAACCCAAACAACAAAAGTTACATATTGTTTAGGCAATGAAGTGGATCAAGCCACCAAGCAGAAATATCAAAATTTAAATTACAATGAGATCTATAGACCAACCAACTCCAAGTTAACTGCTTGATGCGTGACATGATAGATTCAATGTTGGGATCCTCGTTCATGAAGATAAGAGCATTCCTAGCCAACCAAATACTCCAACAGGTAGTCAACCAAATTAAGTGCTTTGTTTTCTTGGCTTTTTTATCTTTGGATAGCTTCCCCCACCAAAGACAATGTTCGAGCAAGCTGTTGGATCCCACATGGTCGATCCTACACCAAACGCACACCCGCTACCAAATATCCGATGCAAAGGTGCAGCTCAAAAACAGGTGAAACTGCGATTCAACTTCATTCCAACACAATGGACAGAGAGCGTCATCGTCCGGTGCGATAACAAGTCGGTGTCGTAAATTTCCGCGAGTTGGAATAGCATCCCTAAGTAAGCGCCATCCAAAAACAATAACCTTGGAGGGGGCGACACATCTCCAAAACATCTCCAGCATCTTATGTAATTCATTTTGATCGCTCCCCATTACCTCCCGAAGCATCTCTTTGTAACAAGAACGGACGGTAAAACTTTTCGAAGTCTCAAGCTTCCATATGCAAGTATCCTCAATCCCTTGAGCAAGAGTCACTAGGGCCAAGATTTGTTGAAGATATGCAGCCTCCAAATGATTAACACGCGATTGAGATTCTAGCTAAGATTCATTCCACCGCCAAACTCCATCCCTCCACCCTCCAAAGTCCCGCACCACCACACGGTTTGATTCACGGCCCGTCCATAGAGAATGAAAAAGCCGAGAAAAAGAAGAAGTTCCCAGCCAAACATCATTCCAAAAATCCACCGAAGCGCCATTCCCCATCCTACGAGAAACCTGCTGGCCGAAAGAAGATAGAGAAGAAAACGTGAGATACAGCATCATCAAATCACACCACCAAATAGACTCAACAGCACCTCTTCTTAATGCACCCTCCGACCGTTGTATAAAGGCATCCTTGAAGCTTCCATATATTTGAAATAATAAGCCTTTCCAAGAAGCGAAATCATCAACAAGTGCCCGCCACTTCCACTTACTTAAAAGAGCCACATTAAATAAATCTAAATTTTTGATACCGAGTCCTCCGTCATTCTTCGGTTTGCAAATTTTGTCCCAAGCAACCCAATACATACCCCTATCTCCATCATTGATTTGCCACAGAAAATCCCTTTGTATTTTAATCATTGCTTTAATAACCGACTTCGGTGCTTTATAGAAAGAAAAGAAATACAAAGGGATACTATTTAACACCGAATTAATAAGAGTGACTCTACCTCCAATTGAAAGATGACGCCCCTTCCATGATGCTAGCCTTTTTCTAAGCATATCAAGTATCGGCTTCCACGTTGTCGCCCTTCTCGGATTGGCCCCAACCGGAATCCCCAAGAACTTAAACGGGAAGGACTCCGTTTTACAATGAAGGAAAGTAGAAGCAGGATCAAGAAACTCCTCTGAAGTGTTAATACCAATGATCTTGATCTTATGAAAATTTACACGAAACCCAGAAACCAATCCAAAGCTTCTTAAAATTGTCTTGATGGCCCACAGATTATCCCAAGAAGGTTTCCCCATTAACACCGCATCATCCGCAAATTGCATAATAGAAAACCGGAGAGAAGAATTAATATCATAACCCGCAAAATAGTCAATCTCCACTGCTTTAGTTACTAAAGCCGACAAGCCTTCCGCGACAATGAGGAGCAAAAAAGGGGAAAGAGGATCCCCTTGTCTCAAACCTCTAAACGCCTTAAAATCATTAGTGGGACTCCCATTAACCAACACCGAAAAAGTAGTATTGCAAACACAAGACCTCATCCAAAGAATCCATTTTTGAGGAAAGCCCATCCGATCTAACATATAAAATAAGAACTTCCACGAGATGGAGTCATATGCCTTCTCGAAATCAACTTTAAAAATCAAACATTCATCCTTCGATCTCTTAGCATAATCAACTACCTCATTAACGACCAACACCCCGTCCAAAATTTGCCTACCCCCCAAAAAAGCCGATTGGCTATTCGATATAACACTAGGGAGCACCTTCTTAAGCCGATTTGCCAACACTTTTGCCAAAATTTTGTAGAGAGACCCTATCAACGAAATCGGTATATACTCCCCCAAACCTTGAGGATTATCATTTTTGGGAATCAATGCAATAAAAGTTGCGCTAATGGCCTTAGGGAGAAATGCTTTATCATGAAACTCATTAATAAAATCAACAACATCCTTTTTCAACAAATCCCAACATAATTTGATGAAGCTCATGTTAAAACCATCCAGCCCAGGGCTCTTATCGCCATCACACCTCCACACTTCCTCCCTAATTTCTTCCTCCGAAAAAGGTTCGATCAAGAAATCCATATCAACCCGAGAAAGCTGATTAAAAGCAAGACCATCAAGAGTGGGGCGAAATTGACAAGACTCCACAAAACAATTCTCAAAATGATGTTTAACCGAATTCTTAACTTCCTCCACCTCCTCCATCATCTCACCATTACTCCTTAATAGCAACAAACTACAACGGCGCCTTTTAAATTTTCAAAGGGAATGGAAATACATTGAGTTCATGTCACCTTCCTTGGTCCACCGTGCTCGAGACTTTGGCGCCAAAATTGACTCCTTTGCTTGAATTTGATTCCAAAAAGAAGTTGAGACCTCCTTTCGGTTCATAACCAAAGCGCTATCCCACCCCTCACATAAAGCATGGTCAAGCGAATTCAAATCCCGAACCAACGACTCTATGTTCAAGTCAAGCTTACCGAACACCTCTCTATTCCAACCCCGCAATTTCTCCTTTAAAAGCTTGAATTTTTCCTTTACCGCATGAGCCTTATGACCCCTATTATTGAACCCATTCCAGCACTCCTTCACAAAGGGTAAGAAATCAGCATGATCATACCAAGCCTTAAATATCCGGAAAGGCTTTGGCCCCCAGTCTTTTTCAAGACGAAGGAGCCAAATAGGATTGTGATTGGATAGGTCACGCTTACCAATCCATTGTCCAGATATGCCCCACAAATCAATTAAACCCTCAGAAACAAGGAATTGTTCACTTAATTCATTAGAATTGATGTATATGTATGGTTTTTTATAAACGAACAATGTTTGTTTTAATAAGGAAAAAAACTCTTTTGTCCTTTATGTTTGTTTCAAGAACTTCCATCTCCATATTTTTCCGCTGGAGAAAATGAAGATGGAGATGGTGTTTGGAGGAAGAAGATGAAGATGGAAGTTCATTTGTTTTTGTCAATTTGGTCCTTTATGGTTATTTTTAGTTTCAATTTGGTGTCTCATTTGCCACATCACTTAATGAATTCCAAGTCAACCCTAGCCCTAACACTTAAGACACCACGTCAGCAGTTAACAGCCAACGTGGCGTCTGTTAAGTTAATGGATGAAAATACCAAAAAAAGGACCAAAATGACACTAAAATGGAATATGAGGGACCAAAACGAGAGAAAAAAGATAAAGGACCAAAAGTGCAATTTAGCCATTGAAACTCGACTCTCATGTCATTTTGTGATTTAAGCTATCCTTTTTTTTAAATGCAATGAACTCACTGTTACTATTAGCTGCGTTTTCGACTCACCAACTAAGTTTGGCATTAACCCTTTTGATCATGACAAAAAGGGGGAGAAATATTAGTGTATTGTATTGTCACTTTGCATTTAGATAGGGGGAGCATCGAGTAAGGGGGAGTCTAGATACATATCTTTAATATTAGCGTATTGTTTTGCTTGATGAACTAACCTCCCACTTGAGATGAATTAAAATTTTGTCATCATCAAAAAGGGGGAGAATGTGGATATCTTGTGTTGCAGGTTAAGTTTTGATGATGAAGTAATTTAAGAGAAAGTGACCAATGGAACTCCAAGGCACAACCAACCCAAGAAGTAAGTTCGTGTTAAGGGTAGTTGCTAGGAAGTCGGGTCGTGTCTTAGGAATGAATTGTAAACCGCTTTTAAGGATCGGCTCAAATCACTCGACACACTAGCACTCACACAAACAAAACTAACATATGTCTTCAATTGATACGTTAAATAGGTTAGGCACTTGTTGTTTTATAGAAATAGATTCATGGCTTAGTGTTTTAAAAGAAATTATTTTTGAAGTAAAGAATCGATTCTTGATTTGGCACTTTAAAGCCAGAAATTGATTTCCTTCTTATTTTAAAGCTAGAAATCGATTTCCTCCTTCTTATTAAAGAAAGAAATCGATTTCCCTCCTTATGGTTAAAGCCACAAATTGATTTACATATTGATTGTTTTGAAATAACTTGTTTTGGAAAGAAAACAATCGATTGATGACTTGGTTTTAAAAAGAAAAGAATCGATTCATTGCTCTCTATTGTAAAGAGAAGAAAATCGATTAGTAGCATGTAGGTTTAAAGAGGCAAATTGATTTCCTTCCTTATTTATATGATCTTGTTTTTATAAAGCTAACAATCGATTGTCAACTTGTTTCCTTAAGTACAAAATCGATTGCCTTCCTATTTTACTCAAGCTCAAAACCGATTTGTCAACTACTTGTCTTTAAGCACATAATCGATTTCTTACTTGTATTTTTGAAGCATAAAATCGATTTCTATATTATGTTTTTCAAGCAAGTAATCGATTTGTCACTTATTACTTTAACGTTCAAAATTATTTCAACGGTCATATTTTCACAAACTCTATAAATAGGGCTTATGGTTTCACGATCAATTGACAACCTACAATTCTAAAGAGAAGAACGCAAACTCTCTCACTGTCACACTCATTCTTCACGTTCTTCATCACTTTGAGCTAATCTCTCTCAAGGGTTAGGTTGGGAATCTTCAAGTTGTTGTATTCGCCTTCTTAGAGGTATTTCTGTTTAGTGTAATTTGTTCAATTACTTTTATTTGGTTTTACTAGAGAGTGGGGAATCTCTCTAGGGTTTTGACTGTAACAAGGGTGGGTATCTCTTGTATGTCAATTGGTTGTACTAGAGAGTGGGGTATCTCTCTAGGGTTTTTGATTGTAACAAGGGTGGGGTATCTCTTGTTGTAATTGTTGTTTAGGGCTCTTGCACACTGTGGGGTATCCTAGGTGAAGAGTGCCTGTGTCTGTAAGGGTTTTAAAGCACTCGGTTGAAAGCTTTGTTTTGATAGTGAAAATCTCACAAAGGGTTGTGAGGACTGGACGTAGGTCACTGGGAGGTGACCGAACCAGTCTAAATCTTGTGCGTGCTTTTCTGTTCTATATTCTAATTCGTTCATTTCATAAACCTGCGCGAAAATTAATCTAAGTCGTTAAAGAGGGGAAAAGTTTTTAAAGTCTCAGTTCACCCCCCCCACCCCCCCCCCCCCCCCCCCCCCCTCTTGAGACTGAAGCCACTTGGTTACAAGTGGTATCAGAGCTAGACTCTTGATTAAAGGGCCTAGCAGCTTCAAGAGAAATGGCTTCAGGTTGGTCTACGCAAGAGGGTGCATCTCTTACCCGTCCTCTGGGATTCAATGGGAAAGATTATGCATATTGGAAAGAAAGAATGAGAATATTCATAGAAGGGGTAGATATAGATGTATGGGATGCTGTGGAAAATGGACCTTTTGTTCCCACTCACATGGTTAATGGCGCACTCACTGTCAAGGAAAGAAATGAATGGACGGATAATGATAAAAGAAAAGTTCAACATAATTTCCGTGCCAAGAACATCATCACTTCCGCGCTCAGTCCTGATGAGTTCTTTAGAGTGTCAAATTGTAAAACTGCTCAAGAAATGTGGGATAATCTTCAAGTAACTCATGAAGGTACGAGCAAGATAAAAAGAGCAAGGACAAACACTCTCATCCGGGAATATGAACTATTCAGAATGAATAAAGGAGAAACTATACAAGAAATGCAAAAGAGGTTCACTCACATCGTAAATCAACTAGGCTCATTAGGAAAATCGCTTCCTGTCGAAGATTTGATCAACAAAATGCTGAGATGCCTAAACAGAGAATGGCAACCGAAAGTAACTACTATAGCTGAATCAAGAAATTTAGCTACTATGACACTCGCCACTCTTTTTTGGGAAACTACAAGAGCACGAATTAGAGCTCGCTCGTCTAGCAGAACATGAAGAAAAATACAATAAAAAGAAAAGCTTAGTTCTCAAAGTTTCTAGTTCAAATCCATCTGATGATAGTGATGATTCGGAAAATGAAGATAATGAAGACGAGGAGAATATGGAGCTAATGGTCAGAAGAATCAAAAAATTCATGAGAAGGAAAAGCTTCCCCAGGAAGAATTCTTCACCCAAAAGAGTCTCAAGCAAGGAAAACTTCTCAAGTCCACCAACTTGCTACGAATGTGGCAAATCCGGACACATGAAGATGGAGTGCCCGAACTTACAAAGAAAGCCGTCAAAGATAAAGAAAAAGGAATCCAAAGGAAAAAAGGGTAGAAAAGCCTACATAGCATGGGAAGACAATAACATGGACTCATCAGATGATTTAGATAATGAAGAAGCTCAAGTTGCTCTCATGGCCGACCACGACAGCGAAAATGAAACTGAGGTAGATTCTAACTCTGAAACTTCACAAAATGCATATGATGAATTACATGAAGCATTTCTTGAATTGCATAAAGATTCTTTGAAACTAGCTAAAGCATTAACCCAATCTAAGAAAGCAGTTGCTCATCTTCAAAACGAAGTTATTGCTTTAACTAAGGAAAAATTAGAACTTAGAAATGAAAATCATAGTCTTGGTTGCTTTAAAGCAAATTATGTATGTGATAAGTGTGCTGAATATGACAAGAAAATTCATGAGCTTGAATGGACAATAGGAAAAATGTCCAACATACAACATATGCATCCTAGGTCTCCAAGAAATAATTTCATAAAAAGACATGTGCTTTATAGACCTAAGTTCACTACTAGTCCATATATTAGATGTTATTACTGTGCCAAATTAGGACATACTGCATCTGTTTGTATGGCTAGAAGCAGACAAGTTGCGAAAAAGGTGTGGGTTCCCAAAGGAACTCTACCAAGTACTAACCCACAAGGACCCAAAGAAATTTGGGTACCAAAACTTTCAACTTGATCTTATTGCAGGTATGCTTCAAGGTATGGGGGAAAAATTAATACCTTGATAGCAAGTACACAAAGCACATGACTGGAGATATGACAAAGCTCTTAAAACTCACCCCCAGAAAAAGCCGTCATGTGACTTGTGATAACAACAATAGAGGAAGAATCCTCGGTGACAATAAGATTGGTAAAAGTCTATCCACCTCTATTGATAATGTGCTTTATGTAGAATATCTTAAGCATAAGTTACTTAGCATTAGACAAATACGTGATTATCATTGTTTGATTTTGATTTATGCACCATTGAGGACAAAATCAGTAAGCAAGTTAGAACAATAGGAAATAGAGTAAACAATAACATATAGTGTCAATATAAATCACATTAATCTATAGATGGACCCCGTTCAACATTCTAGAACTAAGCATATAGAGATTAGACATTATTTTCTTAGAGATCGTGTTCAAAAAGGTGATTATGTGATTGTTTAGTTGAGCAGTCAAAACCGCTAGCTGATATTTTTTTTACAAAACCATTGCAAAAAGAAAATCTCTTTTTCATAAGAATAAAACTTGGAGTTATTAATTTATCACTTATCTGAATGAATTATGAACTACTGATTGAATTTTGGTTAGGCTATCTTGTGTTGAAACTCGACTCTCATGTCATTTTGTGATTTAAGCTATCCTTTTTTTTAAATGCAATGAACTCACTGTTACTATTAGCTGCGTTTTCGACTCACCAACTAAGTTTGGCATTAACCCTTTTGATCATGACAAAAAGGGGGAGAAATATTAGTGTATTGTATTGTCACTTTGCATTTAGATAGGGGGAGCATCGAGTAAGGGGGAGTCTAGATACATATCTTTAATATTAGCGTATTGTTTTGCTTGATGAACTAACCTCCCACTTGAGATGAATTAAAATTTTGTCATCATCAAAAAGGGGGAGAATGTGGATATCTTGTGTTGCAGGTTAAGTTTTGATGATGAAGTAATCTAAGAGAAAGTGACAAATGGAACTCCAAGGCACAACCAACCCAAGAAGTAAGTTCGTGTTAAGGGTAGTTGCTAGGAAGTCGGGTCGTGTCTTAGGAATGAATTGTAAACCGCTTTTGAGGATCGGCTCAAATCACTCGACACATTAGCACTCACACAAACAAAACTAACATATGTCTTCAATTGATATGTTAAATAGGTTAGGCACTTGTTGTTTTATAGAAATAGATTCATGGCTTAGTATTTTAAAAGAAATTATTTTTGAACTAAAGAATCGATTCTTGATTTGGCACTTTAAAGCCAGAAATCAATTTCCTTCTTATTTTAAAGCTAGAAATCGATTTCCTCCTTATTATTAAAGAAAGAAATCGATTTCCCTCCTTATGGTTAAAGCCACAAATCGATTTACATATTGATTGTTTTGAAATAACTTGTTTTGGAAAGAAAACAATCGATTGATGACTTGGTTTTAAAAGAAAAGAATCGATTCATTGCTCTCTATTGTAAAGAGAAGAAGATCGATTAGTAGCTTGTAGGTTTAAAGAGGCAAATCGATTTCCTTTCTTATTTATATGATCTTGTTTTTATAAAGCTAACAATCGATTGTCAACTTGTTTCCTTAAGCACAAAATCGATTGCCTTCCTATTTTACTCAAGCTCAAAACCGATTTGTCAACTACTTGTCTTTAAGCACATAATCGATTTCTTACTTGTATTTTTGAAGCATAAAATCGATTTCTATATTATGTTTTTCAAGCAAGTAATCGATTTGTCACTTATTACTTTAACGTTAAAAATTATTTCAACGGTCATATTTTCACAAACTCTATAAATAGGGCTTATGATTTCACGATCAATTGACAACCTACAATTCTAAAGAGAAGAACGCAAACTCTCTCACTGTCACACTCATTCTTCACGTTCTTCATCACTTTGAGCTAATCTCTCTCAAGGGTTAGGTTGGGAATCTTCAAGTTGTTGTATTCGCCTTCTTAGAGGTATTTCTGTTTAGTGTAATTTGTTCAATTACTTTTATTTGGTTTTACTAGAGAGTGGGGAATCTCTCTAGGGTTTTGACTGTAACAAAGGTGGGGTATCTCTTGTATGTCAATTGGTTGTACTAGAGAGTGGGGTATCTCTCTAGGGTTTTTGATTGTAACAACGGTGGGGTATCTCTTGTTGTAATTGTTGTTTAGGGCTCTTGCACACGGTGGGGTATTCTAGGTGAAGAGTGCCTGTGTCTGTAAGGGTTTTAAAGCACCCGGTTGAAAGCTTGTTTTGATAGTGAAAATCTCACCAAGGGTTGTGAGGACTGGACGTAGGTCACTGGGAGGTGACCGAACTAGTATAAATCTTGTGCTTGCTTTTCTGTTCTATATTTTAATTCGTTCATTTCATAAACCTGCGCGAAAATCAATCTAAGTCGTTAAAAAGGGGAAAAGTTTTTAAAGTCTCAATTCACCCCCCCCCCCCCCCCCCCCCCCCCCCCCCCCTTCTTGAGACTGAAGCCACTTGGTAACATGAACCACCACTTTGACCACTTCAACCACCACCAACCACCATTTAACCACCACCACTCTGACCACCGCTGACCACCATTCCAGCCACCATCAACCACCACTTTGACCACAATCAACAACCACTCTACCCATCGTCCACCGCTGTTAACCACCACTTTGACCACCGACCACCACTCCAACCACCACCTACCACCACTCCAGCGACTGCCAACCACCACATTGACCACCATCAACCACCACTCTGACCATCATCCACCAACGTCAACCACCATTTTGACCTTCACCAACCACGACTTCGACCACTGCCGATCACCAATCCGACGACCATCAACCACCACTTGGGCCACCACCACTTTGACCACTGCCAACCACCACCTTATGTTTAAGTTTGAAATTGATTTTGATTTTTGAAAATTTCTTAACTGAACACTGAAGTTTGTTTTGATTTTTGAAAATTTTAAAAGAAACAACAGAAAACCACTTCAAACGAGGCCTAAGTTTTTTTTTCCGTGAAAGATAGGGCCAAAGGCCCAAGCGAAACTTAAATTACTGAAGGGCAAGCAAGCCCAAAATTGTCAGCATTACATAAGTTGACTAAAAAGTCAGGAACAATTTCATAAATGACACACATATCCCTAGCATCATAACTACACTTGGCCAGCTTATCTGCCACCAAATTGGAATCACGAGAAATCCATAGCCACTTGATCTTCAATTCTCCATTCCCAATTTCGTAAATGCTTCTAGTTATAGGGTTTCCTGTAGCACCACCAGCTTGAAGGTTTCTCAATTCTTCAACTGCTTGCGTCGAATCAGATTCTACCAATATATCTTTGAAGCCTCTGTTCCAAGCAATGCTAAGACCATGGTAAATCGCCCACAATTCTGCATCCAGAGAAGAGCAATCATCAAGTTTATGCATAAACGCAAACTCCAAATTTCCATAGCTGTTTCGAAGAATTCCACCACACGAAGTTGAGCGACCATTGTTGGAGACAGAGCCGTCACAGTTAAGCTTCCATTCACCCGAAGGAGGAGGAAGCCAATTGTTCACCACTTCATTCACCTGAAGGTTAGCTTTAATTGAGTTATTAAATTTGTTCATTCTGCTTTCCATAAGCCATTCAACCTGTTTCCTAACTGTTATTGTGCTTGATTGAACTGAGATGGCTTTC
Organism: Astragalus glycyphyllos; assembly: GCA_963573325.1. Lineage (NCBI taxonomy): Eukaryota > Viridiplantae > Streptophyta > Magnoliopsida > Fabales > Fabaceae > Astragalus > Astragalus glycyphyllos. The sequence goes on from OY754308.1 coordinate 24,777,601, forward strand.
TTGGAGAAAACCCATTCATTTCTAGCTCTCCAAATCGCGTCAAGAATAAGACCAAACATCAGATTCCAGTTCTTCTCTTCTTTCGAATTCCCAGTCAAACACAAGTTAGAATCAATGCAATTCCTCAAATCTTGATTGCTGTAAAATTTGTTTGGATTTCTAACTTTGAAACTCAGCCATAAACTTAAACTCTTCCTGCTGTCTCTAAAACAATGGAAAAGGGATTCATCAGCTTCATTGCAATTAGAACAGCTGCTATCAGTAGTCATTTTCCTGCGCTTCCTCTCCATATTGGTCATTAAGGTTCCATGTCCAAGCTTCTACAGTAAGATTTTGATTCTTTCAGGTCCCTGCCACCTCCAAATTAATTTAAAAATAGTTTGAGCAGAGACATTAGTATGGCCTGCTATTGATGCATAAGCAGATTTGGTAGTGAACACTCCATCAGGAGTTTCACTCCATTTGAAATCATCATCCTGATGTAAACCAGAAGGAGGGTTGGTAATTAAAATACTCTGGATAATATTATCAGGCAAATAGTCTCTAAGAGCATTCAAATCCCAATCCCCATTATAGGTTATATAATGACTAATAAGAAGTTGCATCATCTCTTCACTGATGTTGTCACTGCAATAAAAAGAGAGATTATTCTGGTTATCAAGCCAATTATCCTTCCAGAACCTCACATGAGCCCCATCACCAACCTGCCAATTCAGATGATTCCTGAAATCATCCCAAGTATTCTTCAAACCAATCCAGAAATTAGAGCCAGATTCCTTACAATTAATTGTAGGGAAATTTCTCCAACCACAGTTGTATTTACTCCTAATTACCTTAGTCCAAAGACCACCAGAGTCAGAGAAAAAATTCCAAAGAGCTTTCATCAGGAACGCTTTGTTGGCTACCCTAGTTGATCTCAAACCAAGACCTCCACTCTTTTTAGGAAGACACAGTTTATCCCACCTAAGAAGATGAGTCTTCTTATGTTCCTCATCATCACCCCAAATAAAACTCCTACAAAGTTTGTCCACCTCATCACAAGTGCTTTTAGGTAACACAGTAGATTGGATCACATAGTTAGGCATAGCTTGAATCACTGACTTAGCTAAAGTAACCCTTCCAGCATAGGAAAGAGTTCTAGCTTTCCAAGAACTCAGTCTCTGCTTGACTTTATCCACAATAAACTTGAAAGTGTTGCTTCCAACAACTTTATGAAGTATAGGAATACCCAAGTATTTTCCAAGATCCTCAGTAAAGTTAAACCCAAGAATGTGACAAATATCATTTCTAATGGCCCAGTTGACATTTTGAGAGAAAAACACTCTGGTTTTCTCTTGGCTGACCTTTTGACTAGAACTAAGACTAAAGTTTAGCAAAGATTGATGGATATGCTCAGCTTGGTCAGAGGAAGCTTCAGCAAAAAGGAGGAGGTCATCAGCAAAAGCTAGGTGGGAGATTTTAGGGCCTCCTCTGGACAATTGGATAGGTTTCCAACTATTATTAGCCACTTGAAGCTCAATAACTTGGAATAACCTCTCAATACAAAGCACAAATAGATAAGGAGAAATAGGGTCTCCTTGTCTAATGCCTCTATTAGGATTGAAAACCTCAAGAGCTTCACCATTCCAAAGTACCTGCATTGTAGGAGTAGACACACAATACCAGATAATTTGAGCCAACTTGTTAGGGATGCCAATATCTTCCAGGGTATCCATCACAAACTCCCATCTAAGTCTGTCATAAGCCTTTTCTAAATCAATTTTAATAGCCATCCAGCCTTTCTTACCACTCCTACTTCTCATGGAGTGAAAAATCTCCTGAGCAATGATAATGTTGTCATGAATTTGTCTTTTAGGAATAAAGGAGGATTGAGCAGGACCAATGAGTTTCTGCAAGGAATCTCTAAGTCTTCCAGTGATAAGCTTAGTGATTGTCTTGTGGGCAACATTACACAATCCAATAGGTCTGAACTGCTTCATAGTTGTAACATGATCCACTTTAGGAATGAGGGCCAATAAGGTAGAGTTTATCTCTCTAATCTTCCAAGGATTTTCCCAGTAATCTTTGATCATAGTGCAAAAAGAGTCTCTAATAGTCTCCCACTGAGAATGAAAGAAAATGGCTTGATACCCATCAGGACTAGGGGCTTTATAAGCACCAATGTTTTTAATGACATTGTAAATTTCCTCATTGGTGACATCTCTCACCAGATTGTTAGCCACATGTTCTTCAATTACAGGAAAGTGGCCTTCAAGCACATATGGAGCAAGTGGCTCATTGGAGGAAAAAAGATCTTTAAAGTACTCAGTAGCCACCATCTCCAACTCAATAGGATCAGTGATCCAAGAACCACTACTGTTGAGAAGATATTTCACCTGATTCCTCTTTCTCCTCACAGTGGTGACACCATGGAAATACCTAGTGTTTTTATCACCAAACTCCAACCATTTAGCACGAGATTTTTGGTACCAAAGTATTTCCTCTTTGGCTAGAATATCCTCATAGGCATGCCAAGTAACTTGCTGTTGTTGAAGTAAATAAGCTGACCAATGACCTTGAAGCTTCTTATTTATGTTTGAGTTTTTTTAGAAGCTCTTTCTTTTGGGCAAAAATGTTCCCAAACACCTCCTGATTCCAATTTTTAAGCACACATTGGAATTCTTTCAACTGGTGAGGGAAGTTGCTAATCTCAGTTCTCCAATTGTCTTCATCAAGTTGATTAAAAGAGGGATGAGATAACCATATAGCTTCAAACCTGAAGGGACGCCTTCTTCTATTAATAGGTCTATCCACATCAAAAGACATTAGAAGAGGAGTGTGGTCAGATTTGAGTTTAGGAAGGTGAGAAATTCCAACTTCAGTGAATCTCAGTCTCCAATCAAGGTTACAAATAACCCTGTCAAGTCTCTTTCTAGTAGCACCTCTAGCCCAAGTAAATGGGTCTCCACTGAAACCAACCTCTAAAAACTCACACCTGTCCATAGTCACCTGAAATCTAGGATCTGTAATACGAGATTGAGAGAGAACGGGTCCAATTCTTTCAGAATCTTAAAGAGTAGTATTAAAGTCTCCTATAAGCTCCCAAGGGCCATCCACTTCAGTATGGAGGTTCTGAATAGCATCCCAAAGAGCATGTCTTGGAGCATAATGAGGACTACCATAAATGATTGTAAGATACCAACATCTAGCATTGGAGCCACCAACCTGAACATGAATAAATTGGTCTGCTTCTTCCAAAACAGTGATTTCCCAATGATTAGAGTCCCACAAAAGCCAAATGCCACCAGCTTAGCCCCTAGAATCCCTAATAACTTGTTTTTTAAAACCAGTTCTTTTTGCAATTCTCTTAGCAAGAGCACCACTAGTATGAGTCTCCATTAAGGCAATAAAGGAGGCAGAATAGTCTCTCTTCGTGTCCTTGATAAGTCCTGCAAAACCCTTAGAGGATGTACCACGACAGTTCCAGCAAATTAAATTCATAAGGATTGTTGGTCTTGGTGAGGAACCACTTCCTCAAGATCTTCCATGGGAGCAGAATCTCCTTTAGCACCTTTGTTCTCAACTTGGTCATTGCTTTTTAGGGATTCAATATTCATAGGATCCATATCCCTTTGCATGGATATTCTCTCCAAATCATTTGCCCTTCTTTTGTCATTATCATCAATCTTCCCCAGAGCAGTTCTAATAGGATCCTTACTCCTAAACTTGTTTAGGAGAATCTGACCCTTTGTCATATAAATAGTCTTCATGTATGCCAAAGTAGCCTCCTCATCTGCCTTTTTCATAGGGTCATCAGAATTGCTTGAAGATGGGATATTTTCTTTCCCAGTTTTCTGAGCAATCTTACCTCCTTTCTCTTTAGCAATTTCTATTTTGTTAGAGCCTTTATCTCTGCGCAAATTATTCTTACCTGACTTAGCAAGCTTTTTATCTTTAACAGCTAATTGTGGATTTCTTCCACTAGCAGGGTTCTTGACTTTCCTTATGATGGTGTTGATTACAGGTGCATGAACCTGCTGTTGCACATGGCAAGCTTTTGTTGGTGTTGTTTCAGTACTCATAATAGTGGTCTCTTGCTCCTTCTGAACATTGGCTTGGTTTTTAACTTTAGCATTTCGTTGCTCTTCCTTGGTAACTACCTTAATCTGTTTACTCTCCACCTTATTTGAGTTGTCCCTACTAACAGTATTCTTCTTCTTCTTTGCAATGTACTTAGGAATATTCCAAGTGCCCATTTCAGTATCCTCCTGAGTCTTGGACAATTGATTCTCATTCACCTCTTCAACAGCTTGCTTTCCAGGTATATCCTCACTAACCTCTTCTGTTTGCTTTTTTCCTTCATTTTTTGGCACTTCAGTAGCCTGTTTTGTCTCTGCATCTACTCCTAGAAACTCTCTGCAATTGTCTTTTTTGTGTCCATATTTCCCACACCTGAAACATATGGAGTGGAGACCCTCATACTCCAAGAACAACTTCATTCCACGTATGTAGAAATGGGAAACCAGAGGTTGATCAAGGTCTAGTTCCACACAAATCCTAGCAAACTTACCTCTAGAGTGTAAAGAAGTAAGCTGATCCACTTTGAGCATATTACCTATTGAAGAACCAATCCTAGCTAGAATCTTCTCATTATAAAATTCCAGAGGTAACTTAGGTATCCTTACCCACACTGCCACCTTCTTAGCTAGAGATTCACTTGGAGAGAACAAAGGTCTCCATCTTTGAACTATCAAATAATGGTCAGCCACCTTCCAAGGTCCCTCAAAAAGGGCATGTTTGTAATCTTCATAGTCAGTTAGTTCAACTAGGAAGAAGTCTTCATCCATATCTGTGATTCTGATTGAGCCATTCTGAATCTAGTCCCTTCGCAACTTGTTTTCTAGCATTCTGATATTCACTTTCTTTCCTAGCACCTTGACTATCAAGGTGTTCCTCCAAGGTTTAACTAAATCATTCATCTCCTCATCTGAGACAACAATCGTTGGACCTTGAGTTAGGGTTTTAACCGTTTCAGTACCAGGAGGATGATTCTCTTTAGCCTCTTCATTATTAGACGAATCCATGTTGATCAGATCACTCCAGACAGTGTCTTGAACCTTCTTATCAATGTTTTCTTGTAATAAAGCATCCTCGGAGGAAGGAGGAGATTGAACACTCTGCGCTTCTTTCATTTCTTCTTCATTCTGCTTCTTATTACTTCTTTGCAGGAGATCTGCTTCTTCCGCTGAAGCCATGGTGGCTCTCGGAGGGTTTCTGGTAGTCGTCATGGACTGAGAGCACGCGCCCAAAGTTACCATTGAGTTGCCCTAGCAGAGCGTTTTGTATATGATGCTAATATACTTTTAGTGCCAGGGCCTAAGTTTGTTATTCTATTACGGTGTAGCCTTAATAGAAAGAATAGTAATATTTCTAAAATAATATTCTTTTAATTGTTGAACTTTTCTCTCTAAAAAAAATGATAACCGATAGAATTCAAATTCATATTTTAGACAATTAAACATAGTTAGGGGGTGTCAAAATGGATAAATATGGATTTGGATTGTAATGGATGGATTGGAGAAATCCATTTAAAAATTTATATCCATTAGGATTGTACCAAACAAATCCAATCACATCCATCCATTGAGAAAAAAAAGTCTAACCAATCTATCCATTAACAACCTTTTTATGGATGCATATCCAATCCATTCATTAATAATGATTTAATAAAAAAGCTTTGTATTAGTCAAAAAATAAAATAAAATATGTCATAATTTTATATAAATAAAAAAATTTATATTATATTTACAAATATATATATATATATGGATATTATAATTTTTTTTTGACAACTTTTTTTTGACACATATAGATATTATAATTATATATATATTATATATTATATAAATAAAGTGTATTTATATAATATTTATATAATGTGGTGGTGGCAGCAGCTGCCAACGGTGGAGCTCTGGCGGCCGATACAGTGGCCGACGGCGGAGCTCCGGCGGCCGGTGCAGTGGCCGATGGTGGAGCTCCAACGGCCGACGCGGTGGCCGACAGTGGTGCTTCGACGCCGGCGCAGTGAGAATATTTTATATATATATATAATATATATATATATATATATATAATATTATAATTTTTAAGTTTCTTTAAGTTTTTTTTTTGCTATAAAAAAAATGTTTTTTTTAACTTTTTTGAAAAAAAAACTGAGAAGTATTACTCATAATATTTTTTATAATAATCCATTGGATTTTCGTTTTATAGATATTGTAATTTATTGAATTTAAAAAAATTTAGTGGATAGATCACATCCATCCACAAAACAAGTGACTGAATCGAATCCAATCCATTAAATTTTATTTTTTTGTATTGAATGGATTTGATGGATTTTACTATTGATTGATTGGATATCCAATTGACAAATAAATTCTTTTGACGCCCCTAAACATAGCTGTTTTTTCTTGTTATAAAAAACATTGCTTATATTAAAAAATGGAGAGAGTGTAATTACTTTGTTAGAAATCCTTAAATTTTATGTCGTGTCCTCTCTAAATGGAATTCCCAACCCCTAGTTTTATGTATACTTCCCTATTGCACACTCCATAAATATAACCCTGTCAAAGTTCCCCACCACCAACGACAGTCTCTCTCTCTCTATAAACAGAATTTCCAACTCCTCTTTTCTCTAGTTGATCCCCACAAAGAAAAAAACTCTGACCATACCTTCTGTCTCATTCCAAACATAGAAGAAAGCACCAACCTCTACCCTGCACTAATTTATTAAAATCTGACACATTTTTAATTCCTCTGTAACTAATACTTATCAGTATCATCCCTCACTCTCACAATTCCTACATTACATTATTCCTCACCACCCCTTCTTCTCTACTCATAAATTCTAAGTTAAATCACATACCCTCATCTCTCTGCTACTTCTCATGGGTTTGAAAATGACCCTTTAGTTTAAAAATTCTCTCTTCACATAGATAACACTACCCACAACAAAGTTTTCACTAAGCTATGGATGATAGAAAGCTTTATGAGGATTCAAACATCACTTTTGTACTCCAAAACCAAAATCTCACTTGCTCTTCTCAGCTTGTTTACCAACCTTCTTTACAAGGTGATGTAGCTTTTTTATTCTTGTCTCACTTTGAAATTTATTTCACTTTTTGAAGAAAATATGATCTGTTTTGAGCTAAATAGAAAGTAGGTTTTTTATGGTTCATTCTGATAATGATGCTTTTCCAAGAAAAATCAAGACTTTATTTTAGTACTAAATAAAAATTGGGTTTTTATGGCTCATTCTGATAATGATGCTTTCCCAAGAAAAATCAAGACTTCATTTTTGAACTAAATAAAAAGTGGTTTTTTTGTGGTTCATTCTAATAATGAAGTTTTCCTAAGAAAAATCAAGACTTTATTTTTGAACTAAATAAAAAGTGGGTTTTTTGTGGTTCATTCTGATGATGAATAACATTTTTGCGTCAAAAAAAATATTCTGATGATGAAGTTTTCTCAACAAAAATCGAGACTTTTTCTTTTCTGTTTTACTGCATTAAAAGTCATATATGGTTGAATTATAACATAAAGTTTGCATTTTTATTTGTTGGGGTGGTTGGATTTTCAGGTTCAAAGTCACTTGGTAGTGTTGTGAATGTTAGTGGCATAGGATTATTTGATAGGCCAATTTTCCAAGCTTTTGAGAAAGAAGAGAAGGATGGTGATGATGGTGATGAGGATTATGAAGTGTGTTTGAATCAAACTGGTAAGAAAAGGAGGCTCACAAACGAACAAGTTAAGTCCCTTGAAAGTAATTTTGAGGTTGAAAATAAGCTTGGACCAAAAAGGAAAGTACAACTTGCTAAGGAGCTTGGCTTGGAGCCAAGACAAGTTGCCATATGGTTCCAAAATAGGAGAGCAAGGTTCAAGACTAAACAGCTTGAAAAAGACTACACCACTTTGAAAGGTTGCTATGATGTCCTCAAAGTTGACTATGACCATCTTTTTCAAGAGAATGACAAGTTAAAAGAAGAGGTAACAATTCTTACTTACATAAAAATATCTTCTAACAAGGCAAGTGGTTGGTGTCTTATGTTACTAATGTTAGACATAAAATTATTTATGAGAATAGAGCTAATGGATTAACAACATAAATCCACACTCACAAAAAACCAATTTTTTAAAAATCGAACCGGAGATTTCTACGTATTATGATTCAATTGCTTTAAACTGCTCGAACTGGCATAAACATGAAATTGATCTGCCTAAATAAATAAACCGTAAACATGGCATGTTTTTAGTTCGGATCGGTTTTTGAAACATTGCACACACATCTGTATTTGTTTAGATTTTCTTCTTTGTACTACTATGAGAATTTTAGTCAAGTTATAGTTTCTATTCCACTAATGAGTTAGTGTTTGAATGAATACAATTTTTTCACGACAGGTTAATTCTCTAAAGAACAGAATGGTTCCTAGAGAGAGAGAGGAACAAAATTTAGTTGATAAGGCCAATGATGATGTTTATTCACAGCACAAAATACATATGGATTTAATCTTAAATGCAGTTGCTGAAAATGGTTCCAAAGTGCAACTTCCTGTTATGGTCATTAGCAAACAGGAAGATGCAAATTCAGCTAAAAGTGATGTTGTTGATTCAGAAAGCCCCCATAACACTGATGGAAACCAATCCTCATTTCTAGACCATTCAGATTTCTCACAAGATGAAGAAGATATCCTTAGTCAAAACCTCTTGACTGTGCCATTCTTACCAAAAGTTGAACATGGTTGTTATGATGAACCACCTGAATGTTCTTACAACTTTCAGTTCCCTTTTGAAGATCAATCCTTTGGTTTTTGGTCTTACTGAGTTATTACTATAATAATGGAATGTTAAAGTTGGCAGTTGTAAGTCTGTACCAGTTACCAAATGCAATAAATGTTATTATTTCTAGTAAAGAATAAAATCAAAATTTTACATTGTACTATCAGGAATTGGAGGCAAAAAGGGAAAGGGAGGAAGAAAATGCTTGGAAGGTTAGAGAAGGTCTTGTAATGTTTCATTATGAAAAGATGATTAATGTGACACATAGAGAGGGTATTTGTAACAATTATTCTTCTAACTATTAGTTAAAGTAATAAGCTTACTAACAAGGCAACCAACTAATAATAAACTAATCAATTCTAACTGAATCCAATCCTGTAATAGTCCTGCTTAAGTGGTGATTATATACATTCCACCACATCAACTTGTTATATATTTTTAAACTTTTATTACTTTTGTTGTTTTTATTTCTCAAATAAAAGGAAGTTTGTCCCGAAAACATTACTTAGTGGTAAAACATGAGTAAATGTTATGCAGAATTCTGAAGCGTTGACTAAAGGACCAAAGGAAAATAAAAGTGTTATGGTTTGGGCCCTTGTTTCCTACAACAAACAAGCCCATATCAAAAGCAAATCCATTCATCAATGGCCAGGATCACAGCGCATGATCGGACGATCCAGATCCGTTAGGTCAAACACCACCAAACTCTATAAATACTCATTTAATGCTTCATTAATGATAAGCAATTTCACCCTAAGACTTATATGTACCACACCCCACCTCGGATCGGACTAACGTCAATCAAGGACTTCACCTACCAACTATCTCGGATCACCCTCTAAGATCGAAGATACGGTACAGAACAAAAAGAAAGTTCAATCTTTATTCTAATGAGGGGAGCCTAATGATAACAATCAAATATGATTGTTATTACCTCTTATTTCAAGCTTAAATCATTGTTAATTCTCAAGCAATATAGTAATTAATGTTGTAAATATGTTAGTTTAGAGTAGCTTAAGGTGTAAGCTTGAATTTGTTATAATTGGCACTTTGGTGCCCAATTGTGGTTTAATGTGTTTGTTTAGTTGCTGCAGCATCTAATGTGGCAGCAGTGCAAAAATGCGCAACATGAGAGAGAAAGCAATAGGAAACACGAAAATTGAGGAAAGGACAGCTGTCAGTGATCATCAGGCGTAGGTGTGCGTACCAATCATGGAATATTCGCTGATGACCTAGGGATTTGGGCAAAAAGGACCTTTTGCCCTCATTAAAGGACAAAAGGCGCCTCCCAAATTAGGGTTGCCTCTCATCCCTAGCCTCCTCTATATAAAGGACCACATTCCCAGAATTAGGTTAAGCCGAATTTGAGGTATAGAGATAGCCTCAAGCTTCGTGCCTTCTCCAAGTCACCAAAAAGATCAATTGCTGGATTTTGATTGCTGCAGCAACACTGAAGCTTCATCTCTTGGAAGAAGCTACGTTGGAGAGCTGGAGTTTGTTCCTTTGATCTTCATTGGAGCTATTCTAACGTTCAAAGATTGTAGTGTAAATTCCCTCCTTGGGATTTAGTATGATTTCTTCATTTATGTTAATGTTTAAGTTATTTTCTTTGTTGTCAAAGCTCAACATGAGCTAAACTCTTGTAATTGGGATGCAAAACTGAATGTAATGAATTTATTGTGTTATTGATGTTTATGTTTAAGTGTTGAGTACTTTATCTTGTGTGCTTTTAATATTTCCATCTTAGATTAGGATTGGCCGTCTAATCTAAGTAGCATTTATATTCACAGAGATGGTTTGTAAATTTACCCCACAAGATAACATGGTATGTTGCATAATAGAGATATTGTTGTTCCTTGTCTTAACCCTAGAGATAGGGGAGGCATAAGCCATGAGGTGAACACTGCGGGTGCTTCAGCAGCCTAGGACAATACTCCTTTCTGGTCTAGAGATAAACTAGTAGGAAAAAAACCTAGTGTCTAGTATTTGAGAAAATACGCAATTGCGGCAGCACCTAGTGCTGCAACACTTAACATAGCATTTTTGTACACTTTAATGAAATTACCGAAAGTGAATGCATCTCAACTTGTTCCAAATATCTGATCTTATTTGCCCTGATACTTTTTATTATTTTGCATATTACCAAACATTTGTGTCGTTTACTTTATTTTTACCATCACTAATTTGTTGATTAAATTAAGCTTTGTTTAAGTGCTAATACTCGTGGGAACGAACTTTACTTTCACTTTATTACTTGTTGACAGTGTATACTTGCACTATCACGTTGTTGCGCAACACCTAATAAGGCCAAATAGACACATGTTCAAAAATTTCAACAAGAATTGTCGACGTCGTTTCTCCATCTCTACTTTTAACTCTTTGATGATGAAGTTTTGGGAGGTGAGGACAACAGGAGTGCTTGGAGAGGCCAAAACGATTTGTGAACTGACTATAATATCATGTATAGTATGTACTATGAATGAGCATGATGTTAACAACTAACAACTCACATTACATTTGAGTAAAAGCGGACAATACCTCGAAAAACTAATGTCGGGACTTGAGGTCGGAACATAACTTATTCTAATTGAGACAATCAATAAAATCAGCAAACAATCTAATTGTTTACATACAAATATGGATAACCAATCGTGTATATGTTGGGCAAAACCAGAGATAATTATAATCTCTACTAATCATATATTTTTCTCCGTCTCTGAAAATAAATATGCACACCCACAAGAGAATATCAATGTAGAAAATAAATAATAGCGAGATAAACTTTTAATCAGAGTAATCAAGAAGAAAGTTAAGAGGTGATTACATATTGTTATGGAGAGCAGTTATGCCATATACACCCCCATATAGGCGTATACTTACACCCCACAAAGGCCGATCAAAGCCTGGTTTACTTTATGAGCAAAGCTCTCCAAGGACCAGAAAGCAGGTATTTAAAAGTCGAAAAGATAGCCTTCGCCTTAATCATCGCCGCTCGAAGACTCCGACCCTATTTTGTGGCTCATCAGATAGTGGTCTGAACCAACTACCCAATAAGGCAGATCCTGCATCGGCCCGACCTTGCCGGAAGAATGATTAAGTGGGCGGTTGAGTTATCCGAGTTCGGAATCAAATATGAATGTCGGACGTCAATGAAAGCTCAAGTTTTGGCAGATTTCGTAAGAAATGATTCCCGTCGAGCCTGTCAACGACGTGTGGATCCTACACGTAGATGGATCTTCCAACCCAAAAGGAAGTGGCGCAGGCTTGATGTTAGAAAGCCCGGATGGCGTAGTCATTGAGGTGTCCCTGACCTTTGGTTTCCAAACAACTAATAGTCAGGCAGAATACGAGGCCTGCATCGCAGGCCTAAGGTTAGCAATCGACCTCCGAGCCACTCAGGTCAATTTGTATACTGATTCACTTTTGGTCGTCTCGCAAATCAAAAATCAGTTAGAGACCAAAGAACCAACCCTGCAGAAGTACCAAGTTCGGATACGTGAGTTACTCTCACAATTTAAAACAGCTGAAGTGAAACACGTCCCCAGGACGGAAAATCAAAGGGCGGACATCTTATCAAAGCTCGCTAGCACCAAGGTCCCCGGGAATCACCGGACAGTCATCCAAGAAATGCTTCGCAAACCTAGTGTTTCCCTCAATCTTGATTTCATTTCAACAATATGCGTTATTGAGGAAATCCAGAGTTGGATATCTCCGATCTTAGAGTATATTGAATCAGGTACCGAGCCTGCAGACTCGGCAAAACCTAAGATCATCCGAAGAAAAGCCTCAGCTTTCTCCGTGATAGATGGAACACTATACAGAAGGGGCCTCTCTTCGCCTTTGTTAAAATGCATCGAAGGAGAGGAAGCAGATTACGTGCTAGCCGAAATTCACGAAGGAATTTTCGGACAGCATCTAGGTGCCCGATCTCTGGCTAGGAAGGCTCTGCGGGCAGGTTACTATTGGCCGTCCACGGAAGGCGATGCTAAGACGTATGTGAAAAGATGCAAGAAATGTCAGATCCATGCCAACGTACACATAGCCCCGCCAACCGAGCTCAACAGCCTATCCTCAACTTGGCCATTTTCTTGGTGGGGAATCGATCTTTTGGGACCATTCGCAACTGCACCGGGCCAAAACAAATTCCACATTTTAGCCATTGATTATTTCACCAAGTGGATCGAGGCAGAACCTTTGGCCACTATCACCGCAAAGAACTGCATAAAGTTTTTCAAAAAGAGCATCATGAGCAGGTTCGGGATCCCCGAAGTGGTAATAACTGATAATGGAACTCAGTTTGCTGACAAAGGTTTCAGAAAGATGATGTCCGACTTTAAAATCAAGCATCACTTCACATCGGTAGAACACCCACAAACCAATGGTCAGGTTGAGGCAGCTAACAAAATACTCCTTAACAGTTTGAGAAGGAGACTTGACGACGCTAAAGGCAACTGGGTAGAAGAGCTACCATATGTCCTTTGGGATTACAGGACCACTCCTCAAAGCTCCACAGGAGAAACGCCGTTCCGGATTTCTTACGGCAGCGAGGCAGTAATCCCTGTCGAGGTCGGTGAATTGAGTTGGAGGACCGCAAATCCTAAAAGTCCTGCTGAAAACTGTCTAGCGTTGAAGGAAGAGCTCGATCTCATCGACGAGGTCCGAGGACGAGCCTCTCTCCGAGAAGCCATCATCAAGCAAGGAGTGGCAACCCGGTACAACGCTAAAGTAGTCCCCAGGGATTTCGAGCCCAGCGACTTAGTACTACGGAGAGCCGATGTGGGTCTGAAAAACACATCTCAGGGGAAACTAGCACCCAATTGGGAAGGACCTTACCGTGTTATATCTAAAACCGGGAAAGGCGCTTTCATATTGGAAACTTTGGATGGTAAAGAAATACTCCGAACTTGGAACGCCACGAAGTTGAAGAATTATTACAGTTAGTCTAGCAAGGATTTTATTTACGGCCACCTTTAGGCGTACCCATTTTGTGTAAAATGAATTACAATCTGTTAATCAAAGAAAGGCAATCAAAAGAATTACAATCTATCAAAGTAACAATGTAGGAACTAAGTTTCCTTCTTCCAAAGAGACTCACTGGGACCGATCTTATAAGATCTCTCAACGCAACCAAGGTTGTTGCAACCCTTAGGGGAGAGTTCAATCTGGGCCGAGTCCTGGTAAACTACCCCAAAGGTAAGAAAGGTCCTTTAAGGATTCTTCCTTAAACCGACCATTGGCCTGAGTAGCCAAGAACCCTATTGGACGAGTTAGATCAGGGCTGAGACCCGGTAAACTGTCCATAGGACCGATCTTACGAGATCCCCTAACGCAACCAAGTTGTTGCAACCCTTACGGGCGAGTTCAATCCGGACCGAGTCATGGTAAACAGCCCCAAGGGTTCGAAAGGTCTTTTTAGATTTTATCTTTAAACCGATCTATTGGATCAAACAATAATAAACTGATTAGGTAAGTTAAAATCAGGCCAAACAGAGGCAAATCGATCTATTGGACTAATCAACGATACAAAAAGTATTCAGAATAACGAGCTTATAAACTTGAAAATGTTAATTCATTACAACCATCTCGGATACGGCTGAGCCCTTGAGTTTGAGTCAAAAAAGTCTAATCTATTACAACTTGTCAAAGTTTCGAGTTTATGCAGGACTCCACATGTATAAACCCGGAACTCTTGCAAAAAAGAGGAGCACTGGGAACAAATCAAGTGGATTTTGGGAAAACCACAGTCTTCACATTAGTCTTCAGGCCAACCTTAAGAATTCGACCTTCCTCAATCTCGTGATCGACGTTCAAAACGGACTTGTCAAGCTTGAGGGAAGGATGAATAAGGGCGATCTGATTCAGTGCAAGATCAAAACCATCCCCGGCCATTGCCAGAGCCAGATCGGATGCCGTCTTCGCCTCCTTTTTGGATTTTGCCAGTTCAGCACGGGTTTGGGCAAGCTCTTTCTCTAGCGCAGTATTTTGGTCTTCCGGAGTAGAATTGGTCTCAGTTCTGTTTTCCTCAAGCTTCTGCAACGACGCTGTCAGCTCGTTAACCTGACCTTCCAGCTCCTGAATTTTCTCTTCGGCTCCTTTCTTCTCATTCTCAAGCTCCGCAATCTGACCATCAAGTTGTTGGATACGAGCAGCATTTTCCTCAGCTTGCTTTTTGGAAGACTTGGAGGCTTTCTCAAGGTCGTCTATGTACGTCTTCTGAGTTTTCAGATCTTTCGCACTCTATTTGAGAAGCTTGTCTTTTTCGACCAGGTCATTCAGAGCATTGAACAGTTTCTTCTTCTCAGCACCAACCAACTCTGAAACGAAAAATATTTCAAGACAGAAAGGTAGGCAATGAGTTGACGTACGGACTTAAGGAAGGAGACCTTACCTTCGAGATGACGTTGCATCTCCTGTTTCTGCAGCTTGTTGACATCAGCAAGGTGAACAAACAACTCCGCCGCAGCACTTATAGGGTCAACTTGGTATTCCTCCAGGTTCCTCTCTATGAAGCTCGCATCCACGGGGACAGGTGTTGCCTTCTTCGAGGACCTGTGTTTTTTAGAAATCTTGGAATCGTCTTGTTGCACTCCTTTCTTTTTCTTATCTTCAGTTTGCCGAGCTACCTTGGGCTGCTTGTTGGAAGTTCCCTCATCCGCTGGTTTTCTTTTTCGAGGTTGAAGATCGCCATCCGGGATCTCCAGCTCCTCTTCACGAACAGCCTTGATAGGGGAAATGTAACACCCCACTTTTTATAAATAATTATTAAGAGGTGTTTTAGAAATTACTTTATTTCTAATTGTGTGCTTTAGGACTTAAAGAGAAATTATAGTTATTACTATTACTATTTTTGAAAATATAGTGATTAGTAATATTGTATATATTTGTTTGTGTATTAATATTTAACGTGCATACCTGTTTAAGATTATTATATAATGATATAAGATTCAACTTATATGTATTATGATCATAATATAGTAACTTGCCATAAACTTAGAATAAAATCTACCTTCTTCTTTCATGACCAAGTTTCCTTCATTGTTAAGTAATTGTACAAGATAATAACACCTCCTCCTTCCACAAATTATGTGTTGGTTTAACAAGAATAGGCCATGTAGATGGTTGCTTTGATGAGTCACTCCTTTGAAGCCATAGAATCATGCCACCTTAAAAATAACTTTACACCTCATGCTTTATGATAAAAGTGAGTCATCATTTTTAAACCCATGAGATTTTGACACCAAAAAGGAATTGAACACCTCATGCTTCTTCTAGACTTTGTGTTGGATGTATTAGAATAAGACACATCATGCTAGCTTAAGATGAATCATAATTTTAACCCATGAGAACATGCCACCTAAAAGACAATACACCTCATCCTTCTACATGATTCATGAGAGTCTTCCACTAGGTTCTTGTTTAAGATTACTCATCACTTAAGCTTATAGGATCATGCCACCCAAAAAGTGAGTTTTACACCTCATGCTTAACATGACGTAAGCAAGGTCCATAGAACTACTATAAATAGCAAGCCAAGTTCCTTGATTCATTCATCATTCCGTAACCAAAATAGTTCCTTCTCATATTCCTCTAAAAACCTTCAACCACCAAGACAACCAACATCTTGTGTTCGTAGTCTCGTAGCTTTGTTCGAGTATGTGTCGGTTTTGCCGGAGCAAGTGTACGTTCGTGCTATAACTCAGGTGGGGGCAAGATACCGTATTCGTCGTGACGGTTAGCGTAAAGTTTTATTTTAAATATGTGTAGAGTGACCCAAGCTCTACTAGAGTTAAAGAGTCAGCGATACCTAAAGATCATTTGACTACTCTTCGGAGTTAAAGTTAAGTGAAGTTTAGGCTGTTGATGACCGGTTAACGCATAGGAAAATTCTATATTATTAGTTGATTGATTGAGTGATTGATTGATTCCTTGAATGCTTTGATTGTTTGGAATGTTATGAAATGCTTATGTGCTATTTGTGATTATTTGTTGAATTGTTAAAATGTCTTATGGATATAGTTAAGTTTGAGAAGCATGATTTTATTTAATAATAATAATAATGAAGTTAAGATTTCATAATGAACCTAGATATGATAAACAAGTATAATGAAAAGATTAAGATAAGATTGTATAATCAACCGGTACTAGAACTGATTGACGATAGTTCGGAAAGGGCTACCTACGAAGGGGCTGACCGTAAGACCGAGTTAAGCGTCGTAGAGTGCAGCCGCCGAAGATTGTCGATGGATCGGAAAGGGCTACATACGGAGGGGCTGACCGTAAGACCGAGTTAAGCACCGTAGCGTGCAGCCGCCGAAATGTCGACTCTTAGAGAATCATAAGATATTAATAAAAGAATAGAAGATAAGATATAATATGATTTAATGCACCTGTAACATGTTTAAATTTAGCTTTACCTTATCCTCCCATTTTTTTTCTGACTTATACACGTATCTTAGCCCTATGTGTTTTCTTTTGTATATTTGTTTGTATCGCTTAGATCCAGTCGAGGAGCCACTTGTAGCAAAAGGAGGTACTCTTCCTTCCACAATGGACGTTGAAGGCACCGAGGATGCCGGTGCGATATGATGGAGCGGACAAGTGTCTCATTGAAAAGACCTGAGTTTTGTTTAGCCAGTGTGTCAGTCTTTTGAGTCTCGTTTACGTCATTTGGCTGACCTTATTTTATGTTCTTACTTTCTGTTGTTTGTAATACTCTGATATATGTGTGAGTGGCTTTAGTATTGCCACACGTTTTGTAAAACTCTTAATACTATGTTTTTATATATATGTAATACGTGTTTAGTTATATATGTTAAGTTTTAAATTTATTCGTTTTTGAGATTAAGAGATTAAGTGTCAATGATTACTATAATGAGGACGAGGGTCGTCTTAGGAAACATGGACAGCTGTGCTAAGGTCGAGAGCATCTTGAGGCACCCATTGGTTTGAAGGGTCATCTTATGCAGCCCCGAGGTCCAGCAATGCCATCCTCTTCACCATCGCGATCCGACTTCCAGCCAACGTATCTAAAGATAAAAGAAAGAAAGACCGAGTTAGAATACTTCAAAAATAAAATGGAGCAAGACTAATCAAAGCTAGATATTGAGGACGACCCTACCTAGAACTCTCATAACTTTTCTTTTGGTAGCACACTTAACCATCCGATCAGCAGAAATGCCTCGGTATTTGAACTTGGTGTAAGGTACTTCGGTAGATATGAACAAAAGCATATCTTTGGTCATAATGTCGGCACGACACAAATGAGACTCACCGACATGATAAGATCCCGGAGTACGGTTGTAATGACCAAGACCCCATCCTATGGGAAACTTGGTAGACTCCAATGTCTGCCCATCCGGACCGAACCTACCCACATGGTCAATGGCTTCACTGTTCATTGGCTCCACGAAGTAGAAGAACTCTTTCCATCTCCCTTTTAGCGAGTCGGAGTAAGCCCGAAAAATCTTTGCACCTCTCTTGGACCGAAGGCTCACATGCTCCCGAGCCTCCTCTTCAACACCTTTCTCATTGTTCCTATTTACCTCGAACAAATGAAAGAACAAGTCGACTGACACCGGACGATCAAGCGCAAGGCACATCAGTTCAAATGCTCGGAGAAATGCCCAAGCATTGGGATGAAGTTGTGAAGGTGCTAAATCCAACCTCGCCAAAATGATTTGTTGAAGGTTGGTAAAGGGAGGACGGATATGCATATCTGACACCACAACGTTGTACATGACTAACTTTAAAGACCCTGGCCAAGTAGCAGCATGCTCAGTAGATTTCATACCTTCAACATTCCAAAGTCGACCCCGGATGGATAACTTATTCACAATGGCACTCATGTCTTCGCCAGCTTCATATAGAGATCGGGTTTCAGTAATGGATGGCGTAACCCAGCTGAGAATACGAGGAACGTCTACAGCATACGGCATCGGAAGGTCGATCCTCCCCGGGCCAGTGCTGGAATAACCATCGGTTAAAGCAGTAGATTGGTCATCATTCTCGGCAGATTTGCTCTCGTCAACCTCATCAGTTCCAAGGGCAGGATCTACTTGCCGGTCTTCAATTTCCTCAACAGGTCTTTTGCCCTTATCAACCTCGGACTAAGTATGACTGTTTTCCCCTGTTTCAGTAGTAGATTCAGAATCCGACTCCGAACCCTCCACTTCCTGGGTATGAGATGACCATTGCTTATCGTCGGATTGAGTCTTTTCAGAAGAATCAGACTCCACAATAACAACATCGGCCTGATCATTCTTCTCATCCTCTCCGCCATCGGGTTCGTTAGTAGCATCTTTCGGAGAATGGCGTTCAACTTCAAGGTCGTCCTCCAGTTGTTCGCTAGTGGGGGCAGAATCAGGATGATCTTGAACTTCGGGAGCAGTAGGAGCACCATTGGAGCTACGAGCTTCAATATTTTCTCCACCGGAAGCCATCACTTTCGCTAGTTGCGGGGGCTGCTGGGAAATTTGCCTACGGGTTTGTTTGGTGACCGCCAGTTTAAAAACCTGCAGGAATGGGGGCATAGGGAAGTCAGGACTAACGATCTCACGGGTCCACGCCGAGTTTTGAAACCCAACCTGACGACCCCCACCCTGAGACAACTAAAGAAATGGGGACAAGTCCGATATTCTTTTGCGGAAATCGAGTACTTGAACCCACTGGAACGGGGAAACTCTCGCCACTATTTTCCTGGTCGACGAACTTGAGCTCGGAATTAAAGATCGGTAGGCAGAGAAAACTGAAAATCAGGAGTAAATGAGGGGACCTGAACCCTATTTATAGTGGGCCTCAACGAACGGATTGGGCCTAAGTCGAATCGACGCGTCCCATCATTAGCATTAAATGCACGCACGTGTACCGAAGGGTCACCATCATTATCCACCTTTGGGAAACGTGCCCTGACAACTGCAATTGCTGGTTGCAAAAAACGAAACAACATTTTTACAACGGTCAGATTGCAGTCAGATTTTAGAGCTCAGCGTTAAAAGCATAGAGCGTCGTCGCCAACGATTGCCACCGATGAGTCACTCATCGGTAAAACTTCCATCAACCACTGTTTCTTCAAACATCGAATCTTTCAAGATCGTCATCTATTCTTCATAACCATAAATACAGAAGCTCGGTTAGAAAGTCAAGATCGCCCTTCAGACGACCAGACTTGGGGGGCAACTGTTATGGAGAGGAGTTATGCCATATACACCCCCATATAGGCGTATACTTACACCCCACAAAGGCCCAACATCACAAGGCCCAATCCAAAAACAGATCCATACATTAAGGGCTCAGATCTATTCATAGCATCGGACGGCTCAGATCCTTTGAGTCAAACCTAACCACACTCTATAAATATAGCATTCAATGCCTCATTAATGGTAAGCAATCTCACATAAATTACTCTGCTTGACTACCTCCCTGACTTGAGCGTCGGAGTGGCTTTGCAGGTACAACCCCAGCTCGGATCGGAGAAGCTCATTTGTCAAGGACATCAACCACTAACTACTTCGGATCAACCTTCAAGGTCGGAAGTACTGTGCAGAACACATATGTTTATCCTAGTTCACAACAGTTGTTGCTACCTCTAAGCCACCTGTTAAGAGATGGATTTGCCTTCTTCACTTAAAGAACTTAATCAGCTATAAAAGAGTATTAGTCATAGTCTCTCCAGACTCCAGATGTATTGTTTCTTCAAGCCTCATCAGGCTCGACGGTTGCATTATTACTTCAAGCCTCATTAGGCTCTACGGATGTATTATTTCCTCAAACCTCACCAAGATCTAGTGTATTCTTTCTTCGAGCTTCACCAAGATCTAGTGTATTTTTTTCCGAGCTTCAGCAAGCTCTAGAGTATTATTGTCTCTCTAGGCACCCGAGTGTTTACCTGTCTTTCCAGACTGTTTCATAAAAGTAAATGCCACTACTAAGCAGATTACAAAAGCAATGTATCGGTGTGACACAAAATCATTTTCATCTTGATAAAGTGTCAATGTCTTAATGACCTTGAATCATTTCTTTAGGATTTCTTAGCTGCTCAAGCAGTATAGTAGATCAAAGCTTTTTCCATTGTTATAGCTTGAAGTTTAAAAGGGCTTTGTCTGATTTAAATAGAAGTTCTAATTCTCTAATTCTCTCTTAAACTAATCTCTAGTTAACAATTAATCCTAAATTCATATAACTCAAACAACAAGGCATATAAATCACATAATTTAGCAACTAAAATTGCGCTATCATATATTCAAGCATGTTAAATGTCTTAAATTAACAATCAATTCGACAACAACGCTAGTTAATTTCTAATATCGAAATTAACCGAACTAGGGATGTTACAATGTACCTCTGTGCATTCTGAGATTGAAAGTTTAGCTTCAATGGCGTCGCAAAAGAGATTTGGTGAGATTTTGATTCTGGGTCTATCGCGATAAAGAATGAGGAAAAGAGAAGGGGAATTATGGTTTGTCGCGATAGAGAACAGTTATGGGTTTTTGTTTTTTTAATTTTAGTTTTGATTTTGTTTTTTAACTTTCCAGTATGTAACTTATGTGGCAGACAACTAATGACATGGAATCTGGCAAGGCGTGCCAGCGCATAAAAAATTGCCTTATAACCAACACCACGTGTTCATCGTTAGTGGGAACTAACAGGGACTAGAAGGGAAAAACGACAAATAATGTAGGGAAAAAAAGATCAAAAAATTTTAGAGGGACTAAAAACAAAATTCTTTATATTTATAGGGACAAAATATATTAATTTAACCCAGCTTTTATTAATCTTCCACAATGAAAAGGGGATTCTGGTTCTGATTTGAGTTGTAACAATGCCAAAATTTTCGTGGGTTGTGGGGAGAGGGTGGGGCGGTGTTGAGAGAGAAGGTTGGGAGATGAAGATGAATTTTGGGTTTTGTTTTTTAATAAAAATTAAATAAAAATGATTCAAATTAAATAAATTGATCTGAATAATATTTTATGTAGCCACATAAGCATTAATAATAGGCACATAAGCACTTAACTGTCACATAGGCTTTTTTTAACGGAGTTGGATGAAAAGTTAAAAAAAGACTAACGGTGTAAACATTAGCTAACTTAAAGGACTAAGTTGCTACGAAAAAACATAAACGACCAAGTTGTTAAAAAAAATAACTTAAAGAACCTCTAGAGTAATTTTGCCAAAAGAATATAAGCAATCCAAAAAAATCTTCTCATAATAATCTAACTTTTATCAATATTATGAGAAAATCTTCCA
Organism: Astragalus glycyphyllos; assembly: GCA_963573325.1. Classification (NCBI taxonomy): domain Eukaryota; kingdom Viridiplantae; phylum Streptophyta; class Magnoliopsida; order Fabales; family Fabaceae; genus Astragalus; species Astragalus glycyphyllos. Next base: position 24,799,654 of record OY754308.1, read on the forward strand.
TAATAATAACAAAATTGAAACAAAATCTTCTCATAATAAAATATTTTGTTTTGATTTAATATTAGGAAACAAAATGTTATAATATTAAAATGAAACAAAATATTTCACAATAAATATCTAATTGAATAATATAAAGATCCTATTTGGTAAGCAACTTAAGGGGAATTAAATTTATTTGGTCTAGAAGGGGAATCAAATTTGTTACTACTTGGACCAAAATAAATGAATATTATCCCTAAAGAAAAAAAAATCCATATAAAAAACTCAAATTTCATGTAAAAAATCATATAAACATATTTTTTTGGTCGAGTCCAAGATATCCACCGCCGAACGCAATGATTAATCCCCTAGCTGGATTGGAGGCACCTTGAAGGACCAAATGAGGCACCTCAAAATCATATAAACATATGATTTAATGTACTATCTTCTTTGAAAAAAATTACTTAAAATATTTAAATATCAATATTCTGATTTTTAACATGACAAATATTTAAAATAAATTTAAGTATTTTGAAACAAACAATATATATTAGGAACCATATCAGGTGAGAATTGTTGTTTACCGTGAGAAAATGAGAACTCTTAATTATAACCGTTAGATTAAAGTTATTGCTTCAGATTATCTCATTAATTACAAAATCTTTTATAATATTTAATTAATAAGGGAAAAATCATATGAGATATTGTAATTAATGACATAATCTGAACAGTTAATTTTTATCTAACGGTTATATATATATATATTATCCACTCCTTTTGCCAAATAGATCCTTAAACCAAATTTATTAGAGAAAATGGATTCTAGCTAGTAGATAGTTAACTTAATTAATAAGTGTAAATCATATTATCTGTTACGGATAACTTAATTTAATAAATATCTAGTATATTAATTGAAGTCGAATTATCAAATACAAGTTTACCATAATATAATGTAGCTTATCCAAAAAAGTAAATGTACCCAAGTAAATTTTGAGCAGAAAATCTCGTAGAAGATACTGTTTCCTAATCAAATTCATGTGGAAATCTCACCTAATCTCTATCTATCCCAAGGTTAAATCATGACACTTATAACTTTTTGGGTCATACATTGCTTGCCTATATATATAAGACCCACCATTTTTCACATTTCCCCATAAGCATTACAAAAGCTTTGCGAAGCAAGTTACAAATATTTTGTGAAAAAAAAATCAAGTTACAAAAAAAGGAAAAAATGGGTAGGGAATCAGAGCCATCACTACAGAAGAAATTGTTAGATGAAGAAAGTCTTGTTGAATCAGAGCCAGAGACAATCTCAAGAAAACCTGGATGGAAGGCCATGCCTTATATTTTAGGTACGTCTTAAAAATTATTATAATATTTTAATTTTAAGATTTTTCTTTGATAGTTATATTTATTAAGCTTAGGGAAAATTATTGTAATTAATATATAAAAAAAATTAATTGTGCAGGAAACGACACCGTTGAGAGGTTGGCAACGTTTGGAATGCAAACAAATTTTGTGGTGTATTTGATGAAAGTGTATAACATGGATCAAGTGGATGCTGCAAATATCATGAACACATGGATGGCTTTCTCCAATGTTGTTCCTCTCGTTGGTGCCTTTGTTGCTGATTCTTGCTTTGGGAAATTTCGTACAATTGCTGCTGCATCCTTTGCTAGTCTCATGGTATTTTCTATTTTCATTTATTTTGATTTATTAGCTATATGTTTAATGGATGTCAAAAAAAAAACTATATGTTTAATTACTCTATAATTTGAGAAATTTTAAATAGGACTTCTTTAAACATAAAAAAAGTAGGACTTTTTTTGACTCAAAATTTTAAGTAGGACTATGAACCAAAAAAAAAATTGTAGTTAAGGGTCTTCTAGATTTGGTTTTTAAAACATGTTTTCTATTTTATTTTATTTTATTTTTTCACTAAATTTTTTCTATTTTATAAAAAGTACCAAATTTGTTCTATTAAATTTTTTTAAATTCAAAAACTCATTACAAAAAATGGATCAAACTAACTAAACTTTGAAATAATTTGTAATTTGTTTTTGAAATATAAAATGAGATTCAAAACTTTTAAATAATTTGTAATTAGATACTTAAACTTTTATTTAATTAATTTGTAAACTGTCACTAAACTATGAGATCTAAATAAAACTTTTTAAAAAAAATTAGGGACTCAATTCCAAATTTTTACAAGTAATTTTCAAATAGTGCAAGTCTTATAAACGAAATAATTAAACTTTTCATCCTATGTTTGCTGAGTATTAAAAAAATTGGATTTATAATTATTATTATTTTTTAAAATTAATTAGGGATTGGTGATACTAATGCTAACAGCATGGGTACCAGAACTTCATCCCGCACCTTGTGAACTTAAGCTACAACAACTTGGTGAATGTGAAGGCCATACAAATTTCCAACTATGGTTCTTAATTATGGGTCTATTTTGGTTATCAATTGGAAGTGGTGGAATTAGACCTTGTAGCATTCCCTTTGCAGTTGACCAATTTGATTTGACCACTGTTGAAGGAAGACATGGAAGCAGCAGATTCTATAGTTTGTACTACACAACACAAACATTGGTTCTATTGATTAACCAAACTTTGTTGGTTTATATTGAAGATTCTGTTAGTTGGACTATTGGTTATGGTTTGTTCACTTTTTTTATGGTTCTTGCAATTGTTCTATTCTTTGCTGGAACTAGGGTTTATGATTATGTTCAGCCTGAAGGAAGTATATTTGTTAGAATTTTTCAAGTGATAGTTGCAGCTAGACACAAGAGATATCTTCAGTTGCCTGCCGATGATGAGGATATACATGGAGAATTTTATGATCCTCCATTTCATAGTGATTCTGATGGAAAGCTTCCTCTTACCAAAGAGTTTAGGTAAAGTTGTTATCTCTTTTGAATAATAAATATATAGATTGATAAATAAATATTAAATATGTAAATGTAAAAAGTAAAAAAGTAATATTGGTCAATAACAAACTAGAAAGCACTGACATCATATGGTATAGTATCTTAAATATGGTATTATAGTCTTTAATGCAATACATTGACTTAGAAAAGATGATAATAAAAATATAAATCTTAAATAAAAGATTGGTATTTCAAGAGTTTTTTTTTTGACAGATTATATTTTAAACTTTATAAGGTAACCTTATGGATTTGGATTCATTGTTCTCTAAACGCAATCCTTGAGATTGATGTTGTTGGATGAAAATCAGACGACTCATAATGGGTTCATGTTTTAAAGTTCAATATGTCGAAATTGAAATGAGTCGTCTCATCTTCATCCAATAACTTTGAATTGTTACTTGTTCAATTCCATGACGATAGTGAATCCAAATCCATCAGGGGAAGGACCCAGGTGTTGCTGAGGGAGTTCACTTGAACTGCACTTATGGAACCGCGTCTAAGTTTTTTCTTTTTCTAAAAAGGATTGGGATCCCCTCCCACGACCGAAGAGACGGTGAGATCTCGTGGGAGAGAATAATTTTTTTTCTAAACATTTAGAAATGTCATGTCTCAAACACATTAAAGTGTCCATGTTTCCTTAACTTTATAACTAATCATATTAATGATTTGATTTTTATTTATTAGGTGCTTAAACAAAGCTTCTCTTGTGGTGGAGAATGATTTGAACACCGAGGGATCAATCAAAGATCCATGGAGTCTTTGCAGTGTCCAACAAGTTGAAGAGCTAAAATGCATGCTTAAGATCATGCCAATATGGGTAACAAGTATCATAGTCTTCATTCCAATAGGACAACTAACAATATTTTCAATATCACAAGCCATGAAAATGGACAGAAACATGGGACTCAATTTTGAGATTCATGCTGGCTCAATAAATGTAATATCACTCATAGGAGTAGGAATATTCCTTCCATTCTATGATCAAGTAATTGTCCCTAAACTAAAGAAAATCACCATGCAGGAAGAAGGGCTCACAACCCTACAAAGAATTGGAATTGGACATGCTTCAGGAATTCTAGCGGTAATAGTTGCCGGGTTAGTGGAGCGCAGAAGAAGAAATTTGGCGATTTCACTGGGGACATTAAACGGGGTTGCGCCAATGTCGGTAATGTGGTTAGCTCCACAATTCTTGCTTATATCATGTTGTCATGTGTTTGGAACTGTTGGACACACTGAGTTTTTCAACAGAGAGGCACCTAATGGAATGAGAAGTATAAGCAATTCTTTGATATGCCTTAATGTTTCATTTGGTAGTAACCTCAGCACTTTCTTAGTGAACATTGTCCATTCTTATACTGGAAAGGAAGGTCAACCAGATTGGCTTGAGAGTGATATTAATAAGGGAAGATTGGAGTACTTTTATTTCATCATTGCGGCATTGGCAGTGTTGAATATGTGGTATTTCATATTCTGTGCTCGTCGCTATAATTATAAGGCGACTGTGAATGTTCAAAAGTAAAGGAGGGAAAAACATTATATGTTCTATGTTTTTGTATATGATAAAATGCACTTTTAGTTCTTTAAGTTATTTATTTGTTCCGCTTTGATTATTTTTAAGTCCTTTTTCTCAGTTTGGTCTCTCAAGTTTCAAATCCGTTATTTTTTGGACATTCTATCTAGTAAGGGTATAGACATGATATTGTTTTAGAGGATTTGATTATGTGTGTGTGTGTGTGTGTGTGAGACGACTCGGGTGAGAATAGGAATGTGAGAACATTAAATGATAAATGGTAGATTAAAATTATCGTTTCTGATTACGTTATTAATTATAAAATCACGTACGATTGTTTCCTTTTAAATTAAAGATCACAGAAGATATTGTAGTTAATGACATAATCTAAACCGTTAATTTTAATCTCACAGTTATTATTTAATGTTCTCATGTTCTCACAATAACAAAGAACTAGTGCATATGAGAACTTTTAATCATAATCGTTATATTAAAATCTATGATTCGGAATTTGTCATTAATTACAAGATCTTGTGTAATCTTTAATTAATATGGAAACAACCATACAAGATCTTTTAATTAATGACGTAATATGAACTGTTGATTTTGATCTAAGAGTTCTCATTTTCACGGTAAGCACTAGTTCTCACTTGATAGGCTCCATATATATATATATATATATAATCAGTTTTTGTAATAAAACTATGTCCTTAGCTTAATATAAAAAAATTGAAAACCGAACTGGATGTTGAACCAATGAGATTTGTAGATCATGGTTCAACTGCTCGAACCGGATCAGACATGCATCACCTTACCTGACCCCCACCATTGAAAACCATTTTCTTCCTCTTAAAAAACGTGGCCTTTTACTACCAAAAAAAAGGCAATTAGCAACAGAAACTAGCAGCGTAGGTAAAAATCTAATAGCGGCAGAAAGTAGCGATGGAGTTGAGGAGAGGGATTTTAAATTGAGTACCGAGGGAATTAGCGACGAATCTGGTCGTCGCTATAAAAGTAAATGTAAATGTCCGGCTTTGCGACGAACCATGTCATCGCTAATAAAGCCGATCTGAAAATTCGTGGCTAAAGGCTTAAAATTTGTCGCCAACTTTAATTTAAGTTCTCAAACCTGAAACACACCCTCCCCATTTCTCTTTTCTTATTTCTCTCTAACTATTCTATCTCTCTCCCTCTCTAACCGAATCTCTTCTCCCACACTCTTCACCACCACCACCATCTCTACCACCACCATCACCATACACCTCTCTCTCTTTCTCTCTATACCCTCTTCCCCATTTCTCCTCCACCACCACGAAAGCAGCTTCCACCCTCACTCCTCTCTCTCTCTCTCTCCCTAAAGGTTAGCATTTTTTTTAGTATGATTTTAGTTTTGTTGTTTTTATGGTTTATTATTGAAATGTGAAATGTGAGTTTGAAATGTGTATATTGTAGAATAAATTTGTTGTTGTTAGAAAGGTTGTTTTTAGAAATGTTGTTGTTAGTGTTTAGGATTGTGAAATAAAAGTGATAGAAATTTGAAATGTGGAATAGAAATGCTATTGTTAGTGTTTAGGATTGTGAATTTGAAATTGTGTTGGATTGATGTTGTTGTTAATAGGAATTCTGTTAAATTTTTGTTAGGGATGTTAATTGAAATTGTGTTAAATTGTTATTTTGATATTTGATGAACCCTAGGTTAGATGACTATATCGGATGTTGTTATTGTGGGTTGTTGATGGAAAAGGGTGAGGTGTTGTTCCTCACCCCCATATTTTGCTCGAAACAATCACAATTGAGATAATCTCGAGACGATATTAACAACGGTAGGGTTGGGAGTTAGGAATAACTTCCTTCATTACTTTGGATGGACAAGCATTTTGTGTTTCCCTTGACCCCCATATTAGGCTCGAAATTATCTCCCCTGAGATCATATCGATTACACAAACTTGGTAGGTTATTGGGAATATTATGGGAATCTAACGCGTTTTTAAAATGCGTGTAGATGAAAAGGAATAAGTTGAATCGTGGTTGGGTGTATGATCGATTATATCCAGGAAGAGCAGGTTTGAAGCAACATTTTGTAGTTGGGGTTGAAGAGTTTATTATGGTAGCGAACCTACATGAAATGACTAGATTTGAAGGGGGGAGTATATGTCCATGCATTCATTGCGGCAGTGTACCTATTAGGACCGATGATGAAATCAGTGATCACTTGTACCGTTTCGGGTTTAGGCCTAATTATTGGATTTGGGTGGGCCATGGAGAATGACTTTCAAATTTTGACGTAGTAGCTTCAAGAAGTTCTAGTGTTGGTGTTCCATCTAATGAACAATTTAAGTCGATGGAAATCATGATTTGTCATGCTCTCAGGGTGAATGTGCCATTTGATGAGCCTCAGTATGACAATCATGATGACTTCAAAATGAAGAAGCACGGAGATTTTATAATTTGTCAAGAGAGTCAAACAAACCATTGTTTGAAGGCTTGCCACATTCAAGATTATCTATGTGTGTGAAGCTTTTAGATCTCAAGTCCATGAGTAATATTTCTGAGTGTGGTTTAGATTATATGACTGAAATGATGTTGGAAGCGACACCTATAAAGGATAATTTGCCAAAAAGTAAATATGAGGCTTAGATGTTAGTTTCGAAGCTGGGATTGTAATATAAGAAGATTGATTGTTATGTGGATGGGCATATGTTGTTTTATGACAACGAATTTGATAAAAACGATGGTGCGCTATAGGAATGAAGATTCTGTGGAAAGATGAGGTATCATGTTCGTAAAGAGGGAAAACGTAATTATAAATCCATCCTTGTAAAGTCGATGTTCTATTTGCCAATAATTCCAAGGTTGCAGAGAATGTTTGCATCAACTAAAATTGCGTAGAAAATGATGTGGCATTATGAGAATATGTGTACCTCAGACATTTTACGCCACTCATCTGATGATGAAGTGTGGAAACACTTTGATCGAGTGCATTCAGATTTTGTCTGAAACCCACGAAATGTTCAGCTTGACTTGGTCTCTGATGAATTTACTCCATACTTTCAAGCATCAGCGACGCCCTATTCCTGTTGGCCAGTTATTTTTACCCCTTTCAATCTTTCTCCTGAGATGTGCATGACTAAACCTTTTATGTTTTTACTTGCTTGATACCAGGGCCATTCAATCTAAAAGCTAACATTGATATCTATTTGGATTCTCTTATTCATGATCTCAAGAGATTGTGGGGGGTGGGGGTGGGGGGGGGGGGGGGGGGGGGGGGGGGGGGTAGTATTTTGACCTATGATGCAGCACGGAAGAAGAATTTTATGATGAGAGCGGCATTGATGTGGACAATTTAATGACTTCCCTGCTTATGATATGTTGTCTGCATGGGGGACTCACAGTAAAATGGCATGTCACAACTGCATGAAACACACAAAAGCGTTTACGCTAAAATACGAGCGAATGAGTTCTTAGTTTAACTCGCATCGTAGAATCTTACTGTCAGGTCATGAATTAAGAACAAACAAGGCCTTCTAGAAAAGGGTAGTTGAAACAAATGGACCACCGCCCTTGTTGATTTCAGGTGAAATTTGGAGCAGAGTTATGGATTTGCCACAAGCCACGGAGGTAGGTACGCTCCCTCGATTGGATGGTTATGGATGGGCGCATAACTGAACAAAAAAATTATATTTTGGAATCTCCCATATTGGAAAGATAATCTATTGGGACTTCGCATTCTGCTCCAGTTGCCCCACCACCCTATATCCCACCGGTACCCGATTCTATGCCTCCCACCGGCCCCGATTTGTATCTTATGGGAACACATGGGTATCTTATGAGCACACCTGAGTATCTTTTGAGGACAAAGCAATCCTATGGGCACACCTGAATTATCTATGCCTACACCCGAGTTACATGTTGCGCTCGAAGACGATCATCCACAGCCGGTTCATGATTAGCTAGTTGATTCACATACATCGACCAATGAGTATGAGGAGTAGGAGGAGGTGGAGGTCTTGGAGGATGGTCGCCTAGTCATGTATTCATGTGATACAGCATAAGTATTCTTTCAATTTTTTAATTAATTGACTTATATATGTGTTAAATTTTTTAATATACCTTCAAAGGCGATCATCCATGTCCTTAAGAAAAAATTATTTTTAGCAATTCTATCCAAAGTGGTCAAAAGTGAGTGTCAACGAAAAGAAAGGATTTTTGGACTTGTTTAGGGTAAGTATCAATTACGTCATTAGCTATATTGTTAACTTCAATTTATTGTTTAATATAATTACTATTACATATTTTGATTTTTTGCTTAATACAGACGATTGTGGCATGAAGACCAGAGGATGATGAGAAGGTTAAGAATACTTTTCTCTATAGAATGGGTCGCAGTTTTTTGGATATACTCTTTAAATTGAGGACTAAAGATCAGAGGCCGAAGTGGATAGGTGAGTCTGTTTGGAATCAACTCAAGGCACATTGAGCTTCAGATGATGATTACAAAAGGACCTATGCAAAAGCCAAGAAAAATCGAGCTTCCGAAAAGGGTGGCTCGCTTCACTATTGCGGCTTCATCAACCAGGGTCAACATGCTGCAAAATTGGTAAATTGTTTTAAAAATTTATGTACTATTTTAGTTTAGTTAGGGCGATTAGTTAGCAATCGTTGAAAAAGTGTGTCTTATTTTTGAATTTGGGATGGCTTATGTCATAATTCCAAAAAGAGTTAAACTCGCCAGTAGAGCCTATGAATGTGTATTCATTGGGTAAGCAGTAAATAGCAAAACGTATAGGTTTTATGACCTTAATGCAAAAGTGATCATAGAGTCAAATGACGTTGACTTCTATGAAGAAATCTATATGGAGCAACCTGAAACGTTTGTAGTTCACGGGCAAGAACACAAGGTCTGTAAGTTGGATAAATCTTTGTAGGTCTCAAACAAGCTCCTAAACAATGGCATGAGAAGTTTGATAATTTGATTATATCAAATGGGTTTAAAGTGAATGAAAGTGACAAATGCATTTATTACAAAACTGAGAATGACATTTGAACTGTCATATGTCTCTATGTAGACGACTTACTCATATTTGGATCAAACAATCATACTGTAAATAAAGTGTAATACTTGGTATTAAGATCACTAGGTCCGAGAAAGGAAATTCTTTGGATCAATCTAATTATATTGAGAAGATCTTAAAGAAATACAATTATTTGGATTGTAAACCTGCTTGTTCACCATATGATCTGAGTGTCAAGAATACTACATGCAGTGCTAGACAAACAGAATACGCCAGCATCATTGGCAGTCTAAGGTATGCCACTAATTGTACTAGACCTGACATTGCCTATGTTAAGGGATTGTTATGCAGGTTTACTAATCGACCTAGTAGAGGCATTGGCACGCTATCGAGAGAGTCATGAGATACCTTAAAAGGACCATGAATCTCGGACTACATTAGATTTCCAACTGTACTTGAAGGATATAGTGATGCAGATTGGAATACTCTATCAGGTGATTCCAAAGCAACTAGTGGCAATATATTTAGTATAGCTAGTGGTGTTGTCTCCTGGAAATCTATTAAACAGACCATATTGGCTTAGCCCACTATGGAGTCTGAAATGGTAGCATTGGCGATGGCTAGTGAAAAAGCTAGCTGTTTGAGATGCTTACTAGTAGAGATCCCTTTATGGGAAAAACTTATGCCAACTGTGTTGATCCATTGCGATAGTACTGCGGCTATTGCAAAAATATAGAACCGTTATTTCAACGGTAAAAGACGACAAATATGTCGTAAGCACGGAACTGTGAAAGAATGTCTCTAAAAAGGAGCTGTGAGAGTGGGTCATGTTCGCACTGATCAAAGGATGGGATTACTGCCAATAGAATCATGAGTCACTCACGATGGTAACTCGACCTAAAAGACTGGAGATCCCAAAAATTAGGTTCAATGGGTAATAACAAGTTGTGAAGTGATACGAGATGAACATGCTATTATAAGTAAACAAGCGTGATTCTTGAAGCGACATAAAGTTGAGGTAATAGAAACTCTTAATGAGATCTATACTCTATGTTGAGTGGAGTACCTAGCTACAGGAATACTTATGATAGACTCACCTTTGTGAATGTGGAAGCGGGGCCGCTTCCTATGGAATCGTTGGCAGGATTCCTAAAGCGTTCACTAAACTGGGATAGACAAGCAAGGCCATAAAAGTGCAGGCTTATAAGAATACACCCATGGAAAATGTTGTGTGTGGTTTTGATGTTAGAGATAGAGTTCAAGACTACGAGTCACTCTTGTTGAATCTAAATCCTAACCGCTATGCAAAGATTCTAGTCGTAAGACACCTCTATTTATGCACAATCTTATCGAAGTGTTTGAGGCTACTTCTAAAACTCCTTTTTAAATTCAAGAGGGGATTGTTGGAACTTTGATGCTATGTGTGAATTGAAAAAGTCCCACGTTGGATAGAATAGACACTTTGAAAATGTTTATAAGTGGGAAACTCATACATGGGTTTGGGCTTCTAGGAGTACCCAATTTTGTGAATGGGAGAGGACGCACACAAAATGACCACCACACGCGTGCACCGCTGCCGTCTGTCTGAACGGCCGGTCGGGTCGGGCTTGGGCTTGGGCTTGGGTTTTTTGGTGTATATTTAATTTCTGGAATTTTTTATTTATTTTTTGCGTCTCCCAACGGTCGTATTGATTGAGTCAAAGGTTCCAACGGTCATGTTGACTGGGTCAAAGTTTCAAACCGTAACGTTTTTTGTCAAAAGAGTCGTTGGCTCTTAAATTCCTTCCAACGGCTATCTCTTCTTATGCCTATAAAAGGAAGACCCCTCCTCACTTCTTCCTCGCACCAAACGTTGATGCACTTCCAACTTTTCTCTCACACCTCCGAACTTTCTTTTTCTTCTTCTCCAGAAAGCTTGAAGCATTTCCAAGCTTATTTTCTTAAGAATGGTTTTCATAACCGTATTGAGGGTGTATTTCTAAGAGAGAATTTTCACAGTGCAGTGAAATTCCGTAGCAGTTTCGACTGTGCTATTTTATCTTGGGGACGTCGTGGTTGATAGCCTGCTTGCACAATTTTCAGCATTGACACGAAACGTCTTAAAGAGAGCGACCTAGTCCGCAACTCATCCCAATAATCTCTTCGGCTTGATTTTTGAAAAACAGTGTTTGGAAAAAGTTCAAGGTAGGAAAGACTTGGTATTTAAACATGTCCATTGTAACTCACCTCTCTTTCCTAGTAACCTACTCAAACTAACAGTGACTAACGTGGGGCCGCCTGTAACTGAAAAATATGCGCCAATTGAAAAGTTATTGTGATACACAATATACTATAGTAAAAAATTAAATTCAAGTAATTAATTTTTTCTGAAAGGAATTCTAATATTGAAATGACCAACTTCTTTTCATTTCCGAATGATGACAGGTGAAAGGGACAAAAGGGAAGTGATGTTCAATGTCGTGGGTATGATTGCATTTGCTACACAATATTGCAATATTTTGTCACAATATATTGAGAGCAAATATCAACAACTAAATAACTCCGAGATTGATTACAAGTGGCTAACGTAATTCATTTAAAGAGACGGATTTAGATAGTATGCGAGTTCGATTCCCGACAACGAAATAAATTAGAACAAGATTTTACTTACCTCCTGATCGAATTTCGAATTATTTAAGACTCATTTTCCTAAACACCGGAGCGAGTCAAAGACCCTGGGCCAAAAAAAAACAATGAAATAACTAAATAATTTTTTTTACAACAACAAAATAGTTTATTAGTTATTACTGCATTTCAAATATGTAATTAATTACATTCACTATATCGTTAATAGAAATAACAAGTGTTCAACATGATTAAATATGATGTTTAGGTATTCAAATCAACATGTAATTGAACCCTTGGAATTTGTAGTTGATCACGTTCAGATTCATAGATAATAATTATTTTTTTTTGATAAGTCAAATTGAATTAATTGGGGTACAAGGGGTACCTCTCCCATTACAATTGTTTTGCTTCATACAATTACATCAAGAGCTGGTGAATTAAGAGGGCCATTACACCACTCCTCCCAAGAAACTTGTGGCTTAGGTGCTGTCTTGCACATTAACCATTCCCATGACAGCATTTTAGCATGCTGAACTATCCTCGTTACATTTGGTGTCCCCCTATTACATTGTTCCTACAAATCCACAAAGTCCATAAACCAGCCAACAAAATTATGTGTCTTAATTTTCTGCTGCACTTGTGGTGCAGCTGAGCTGAATTAAGCAGAAAATGGTCCCAGCTGTCGCAATTTTACCGCAAACCAGCACCACTCCATACGCCAATCTCCAGCCATACTTGAACCGAAATGCAGCAGTTGAAGAATAGATGTTCTATATCCTCATCTTCTCTGAGGCAGAATACGCATGACAGACTTTGATTCGCCGTCAGGACACCTCTGTGACGTAGCGCAGATCTTGTAGGTAAACCGTTCCGAAACATCCTCCACACTAGCACTTGAATTTTGGAGGGCACCGACGCCTTCCACACCCTTTTCAGCACCTTTCTCTTTTTAATTTCAGTAATTAATTTACCACTTCCTCCCACCAGAAACTTATACGCTGATTTGACAACGTATTTCAGCGATTTGTCTTCCAACCAAACCCAATTGTCTTCTTGTAATCTGTTCGGGTATAATGGCCGCAATACATCAGCCAACAGCATCGCTTCTGCTTCTTCATCTGCGCATAACTGTACGTTCCAATTCAGCTTCCAATTCCAGTTGTTTCCGACCCATTCACCTGCTCCTTGAACCGTCCCTTCCTGATTGGTTGATGCCAAGAAAAGCCTAGGAAATAATTCCATTAGTTTCCAAGGTCCACACCAATTACTTCCAGAATCTCACACTCTTCCCATCGCCTAGCTTCAGTTTTGCAGCTTCTGAGAACCAATTCGGACGCACAGAGTTTTCTTCATCGATCCCTCTAATATCTTTCCACCACACAGACCTTTGCCTACTGTTTAGTACCCCATTTGAACCATATAATCTGCCCAGCAATTCATTCCATTCACTTTCCTTCTCGACTAACATCCTCCACCTCCACTTACCGAGTAATGATAAATTAAAGATCTCCATATTCTTTATTCCCAATCCACCAAACTCCTTTGGGACACATATCTTATTCCAACTCACCCAAGCCATTTTTCTTACTTCGCTTGTGCCACTCCACAAAAAGTTCCGTTGAATTTGAATCAACTCCTTGATGACTTTCTTTGGGGCTTTGAAGAAAGAGAAATAATATAATAGGAGGCTTACCAACACCGAGTTTATCAAAGTTATTCTTCCACCCATTGATAATTGTCGACTCCTCCAAATAGACAATCTATCCCTTAACTTTTTTATGACCGGATTCCAAGTGACGCTTAATCTTGGATTTGCGCCTATTGGGATACCGAGAAAAATGAATGGAGTTTCACCCCTCCTACAATACAAGAATCGTGTAGCTCTCTCTATATCTTCGTCATCAACATTCACCACCACTAGGCAACTTTTAGAGAAATTCACTTTTAGTCCCGATACCATCTCAAAGACTCTTAGTATCGCCTTCAAACACCAAAGGTTTCCTCTCGTATTTTTACACATTATGAGTGTATCATCCGCATATTGTAACATCGGGTATGGTACCACCGGGTTTACTACCTCCAAATATTCTTTCTCAACACAAGAGCTTACTAGCCCCGCAAGCCCTTCGGCTACCATTAAGAAAAGGAAAGGGGCTAGTGGATCACCTTGCCTTATCCCCCTCTCCATTTGAAATTCCATCGTCGGACTCCCATTCACTAACACGGACACCGACCCATTAAAAATACATGCTCTCATCCACATTCTCCACTTGTCATTGAATCCCATCCTCGCCATCATCTATTCTAGAAAGCACCAACTTACCAAATCATACGCCTTTTCGAAATCTACTTTGAATATATACATAGGCCACCTCTTTTTTTTCACCAAGTTAATAATTTCATTTGCTATCACCACCCCATCAAGAATTTGCCTATTTTTAAGAAAATCGGATTGTGACTTGGAAATTATTCCTTCTAATACCCCTTTGAGTCTTGAAGCCAACACCTTAGCTATGATTTTATATATACACCTGATTAAAGAAATTGGCCTAAAATCATTTAGACCTTGTGGATTCTTCCTTTTCACGATCAAGGCAACAAATGATGAAGTGAATGCTCTCGGTAATTTTCCGTTAGCATGGAATTGTACCATAACCTCAAAAATATCTTCCTTTATAGTCTCCCAACAAGACTTGATGAAGGTGAAATTAAATCCATCCGGCCCCGGACTCTTATCCCTTTCACAACTCCACACCGCTTCTTTAACCTCTTCCAAAGAAAAAGGTTCCGTCATCATTTCCGCAACATCCCCCGATATACTCTTGAATTGAATCCCATCCAATGTTGGCCTTATGAATCTCTCCACTTTAAATTGCGTGCTAAAGTGTCTCCTCACTTCTTCTTTAATTTCCTCCACCCCATTTATCCATCTCTCTCCCACCTTGATCATTTCTATTTGATTCTTTCTTTGTCGCAACTTAATGGAATTGTGAAAGAATTTTGTATTCCCATCCCCTTGTTGGACCCATCTCTCTCTTGACTTTTGTGCCAATAGACTCTCTTTCCGATGTAATTCTTCCCAAAACTCCTTATTTAACCCCTTCCATCTTTCTTCATCCCATTCGGATTTGCTACACCCCTCCTCCTCCATCGAATTTATCTCTTTCACAATATTTTGAATATTTAGGTCCACCACTCCATATACCTCCTTATTCAACTTCTTTAAGCTCTCTTTCACATACTTCAAATTTTCTTTAACCACATGCGCCATCCACCCATCCACCTTTAGTTCCTTCCACTTTTCTTTTATAAAGGCTTTCCCTCCGTCGTGCTCCAACCATCCATTAATGAACTTAAACGGCTTTGGCCCCCAATTTTTATTGGAGGACACTAATTAACCATACCGGACAATGATCTGACACTTCCCTTTCCCCAATCCACTGTGCATTAATCTTCCAAGAGTCTATGAGTTCCTGCGCCATTAGTATCTTATAAATTCTACTAGCAACCACTCCATTTGGTTGATACCAAGAGAATTTTTTCCCAAACAAAGCGGCTCCACTATCCCCATTTCACTCATAAAAAATATAAAGTCTTGTGCTTCCACATTGCTGAACCTCACGCTTCTTTCCCTCCTATCCCTCCTACTGGTCACCAAGTTGAAGTCTCCACCTACTACCCACAATCCAGGACTTAATCTATTTTTTTCTTCAATTAATTTAGACCACAGCTCTCTCTTCCTTCGGATTGCACATCCCGAATAAATTTTCACCAAGTAAATTATTTTGTCGTCCATTTGTGCAGCCAAACCAATGAAATTAGAGTTAGAGAAAGAAAAGAGAAAATCAAAAATACCTTTGCGCCAAATTGTCAAGAGTCCGCCGGAGAGGCCGTTAGAATAGATAATAATCTGCTTAACATTGGTAACCACATATTTGATGTGAATAGTTGTATTCAAAGAACATAATTGTATTGAATTCTGCACTTGGGTAAGTAAGTGTAAGTCAATCCACATGTAGAGACACATGTGGATCTCATTAATAACTTTATCTCATTACATCTCTTCTTCTTTTTAAAAAAAACATCAACAAGAGAGACGCATGTGTACACTATTGTCTTTTTAAGGACTACAATACTACTCTGGACTCGTTTATAAGCAATAAACACTTTTTTAGATTCATTGAAAAAGTGATGTATCTGGATTATAATATACTCTAGATACGTCACTTTTTCAATAATCTAAAAAGGTGTTTGTTACTTATAATCGAATCCGGAGGGAGTACCTTCATTATTAAAGGTTGATACTTTTAGTTTATTGATTTTCTTCTAAAACAATGGTACTTTTCAAAACTCAATGGATCATTCATTAAAATTTTCGAATATACCCTTTTATATTAATGAGTGTCTTAGAGATTCAAGATATGGAGAACAAAAATTCGAAATAATTAACTAACGCTACAATAAAGGGTATTTTAGAACTTAACTTCCACTAATGATACATTACTTGTGTGTAATAGCTAAAAGTACCAAAGTTTTAGAACGGAGTGAGTACCATCCTCAATGTGGAGGAGACAATTCTATCCAAAGTGGTCAAAAGTGAGTGTCAACGAAAAGAAAGGATTTTTGGACTTGTTTAGGGTAAGTATCAATTACGTCATTAGCTATATTGTTAACTTCAATTTATTGTTTAATATAATTACTATTACATATTTTGATTTTTTGCTTAATACAGACGATTGTGGCATGAAGACCAGAGGATGATGAGAAGGTTAAGAATACTTTTCTCTATAGAATGGGTCGCAGTTTTTTGGATATACTCTTTAAATTGAGGACTAAAGATCAGAGGCCGAAGTGGATAGGTGAGTCTGTTTGGAATCAACTCAAGGCACATTGAGCTTCAGATGATGATTACAAAAGGACCTATGCAAAAGCCAAGAAAAATCGAGCTTCCGAAAAGGGTGGCTCGCTTCACTATTGCGGCTTCATCAACCAGGGTCAACATGCTGCAAAATTGGTAAATTGTTTTAAAAATTTATGTACTATTTTAGTTTAGTTAGGGCGATTAGTTAGCAATCGTTGAAAAAGTGTGTCTTATTTTTGAATTTGGGATGGCTTATGTCATAATTCCAAAAAGAGTTAAACTCGCCAGTAGAGCCTATGAATGTGTATTCATTGGGTAAGCAGTAAATAGCAAAACGTATAGGTTTTATGACCTTAATGCAAAAGTGATCATAGAGTCAAATGACGTTGACTTCTATGAAGAAATCTATATGGAGCAACCTGAAGCGTTTGTAGTTCACGGGCAAGAACACAAGGTCTGTAAGTTGGATAAATCTTTGTAGGTCTCAAACAAGCTCCTAAACAATGGCATGAGAAGTTTGATAATTTGATTATATCAAATGGGTTTAAAGTGAATGAAAGTGACAAATGCATTTATTACAAAACTGAGAATGACATTTGAACTGTCATATGTCTCTATGTAGACGACTTACTCATATTTGGATCAAACATTCATACTGTAAATAAAGTGTAATACTTGGTATTAAGATCACTAGGTCCGAGAAAGGAAATTCTTTGGATCAATCTAATTATATTGAGAAGATCTTAAAGAAATACAATTATTTGGATTGTAAACCTGCTTGTTCACCATATGATCTGAGTGTCAAGAATACTACATGCAGTGCTAGACAAACAGAATACGCCAGCATCATTGGCAGTCTAAGGTATGCCACTAATTGTACTAGACCTGACATTGCCTATGTTAAGGGATTGTTATGCAGGTTTACTAATCGACCTAGTAGAGGCATTGGCACGCTATCGAGAGAGTCATGAGATACCTTAAAAGGACCATGAATCTCGGACTACATTAGATTTCCAACTGTACTTGAAGGATATAGTGATGCAGATTGGAATACTCTATCAGGTGATTCCAAAGCAACTAGTGGCAATATATTTAGTATAGCTAGTGGTGTTGTCTCCTGGAAATCTATTAAACAGACCATATTGGCTTAGCCCACTATGGAGTCTGAAATGGTAGCATTGGCGATGGCTAGTGAAAAAGCTAGCTGTTTGAGATGCTTACTAGTAGAGATCCCTTTATGGGAAAAACTTATGCCAACTGTGTTGATCCAATGCGATAGTACTGCGGCTATTGCAAAAATATAGAACCGTTATTTCAACGGTAAAAGACGACAAATATGTCGTAAGCACGGAACTGTGAAAGAATGTCTCTAAAAAGGAGCTGTGAGAGTGGGTCATGTTCGCACTGATCAAAGGATGGGATTACTGCCAATAGAATCATGAGTCACTCACGATGGTAACCCGACCTAAAAGACTGGAGATCCCAAAAATTAGGTTCAATGGGTAATAACAAGTTGTGAAGTGATACGAGATGAACATGCTATTATAAGTAAACAAGCGTGATTCTTGAAGCGACATAAAGTTGAGGTAATAGAAACTCTTAATGAGATCTATACTCTATGTGGAGTGGAGTACCTAGCTACAGGAATACTCTTGATAGACTCACCTTTGTGAATGTGGAAGCGGGGCCGCTTCCTATGGAATCGTTGGCAGGATTCCTAAAGCGTTCACTAAACTGGGATAGACAAGCAAGGCCATAAAAGTGCAGGCTTATAAGAATACACCCATGGAAAATGTTGTGTGTGGTTTTGATGTTAGAGATAGAGTTCAAGACTACGAGTCACTCTTGTTGAATCTAAATCCTAACCGCTATGCAAAGGTTCTAGTCGTAAGACACCTCTATTTATGCACAATCTTATCGAAGTGTTTGAGGCTACTTCTAAAACTCCTTTTTAAATTCAAGAGGGGATTGTTGGAACTTTGATGCTATGTGTGAATTGAAAAAGTCCCACGTTGGATAGAATAGACACTTTGAAAATGTTTATAAGTGGGAAACTCATACATGGGTTTGGGCTTCTAGGAGTACCCAATTTTGTGAATGGGAGAGGACGCACACAAAATGACCACCACACGCGTGCACCGCTGCCGTCTGTCTGAACGGCCGGTCGGGTCGGGCTTGGGCTTGGGCTTGGGTTTTTTGGTGTATATTTAATTTCTGGAATTTTTTATTTATTTTTTGCGTCTCCCAACGGTCGTATTGATTGAGTCAAAGGTTCCAACGGTCATGTTGACTGGGTCAAAGTTTCAAACCGTAACGTTTTTTGTCAAAAGAGTCGTTGGCTCTTAAATTCCTTCCAACGGCTATCTCTTCTTATGCCTATAAAAGGAAGACCCCTCCTCACTTCTTCCTCGCACCAAACATTGATGCACTTCCAACTTTTCTCTCACACCTCCGAACTTTCTTTTTCTTCTTCTCCAGAAAGCTTGAAGCATTTCCAAGCTTATTTTCTTAAGAATGGTTTTCATAACCGTATTGAGGGTGTATTTCTAAGAGAGAATTTTCACAGTGCAGTGAAATTCCGTAGCAGTTTCGACTGTGCTATTTTATCTTGGGGACGTCGTGGTTGATAGCCTGCTTGCACAATTTTCAGCATTGACACGAAACGTCTTAAAGAGAGCGACCTAGTCCGCAACTCATCCCAATAATCTCTTCGGCTTGATTTTTGAAAAACAGTGTTTGGAAAAAGTTCAAGGTAGGAAAGACTTGGTATTTAAACATGTCCATTGTAACTCACCTCTCTTTCCTAGTAACCTACTCAAACTAACAGTGACTAACGTGGGGCCGCCTGTAACTGAAAAATATGCGCCAATTGAAAAGTTATTGTGATACACAATATACTATAGTAAAAAATTAAATTCAAGTAATTAATTTTTTCTGAAAGGAATTCTAATATTGAAATGACCAACTTCTTTTCATTTCCGAATGATGACAGGTGAAAGGGACAAAAGGGAAGTGATGTTCAATGTCGTGGGTATGATTGCATTTGCTACACAATATTGCAATATTTTGTCACAATATATTGAGAGCAAATATCAACAACTAAATAACTCCGAGATTGATTACAAGTGGCTAACGTAATTCATTTAAAGAGACGGATTTAGATAGTATGCGAGTTCGATTCCCGACAACGAAATAAATTAGAACAAGATTTTACTTACCTCCTGATCGAATTTCGAATTATTTAAGACTCATTTTCCTAAACACCGGAGCGAGTCAAAGACCCTGGGCCAAAAAAAAACAATGAAATAACTAAATAATTTTTTTTACAACAACAAAATAGTTTATTAGTTATTACTGCATTTCAAATATGTAATTAATTACATTCACTATATCGTTAATAGAAATAACAAGTGTTCAACATGATTAAATATGATGTTTAGGTATTCAAATCAACATGTAATTGAACCCTTGGAATTTGTAGTTGATCACGTTCAGATTCATAGATAATAATTATTTTTTTTTGATAAGTCAAATTGAATTAATTGGGGTACAAGGGGTACCTCTCCCATTACAATTGTTTTGCTTCATACAATTACATCAAGAGCTGGTGAATTAAGAGGGCCATTACACCACTCCTCCCAAGAAACTTGTGGCTTAGGTGCTGTCTTGCACATTAACCATTCCCATGACAGCATTTTAGCATGCTGAACTATCCTCGTTACATTTGGTGTCCCCCTATTACATTGTTCCTACAAATCCACAAAGTCCATAAACCAGCCAACAAAATTATGTGTCTTAATTTTCTGCTGCACTTGTGGTGCAGCTGAGCTGAATTAAGCAGAAAATGGTCCCAGCTGTCGCAATTTTACCGCAAACCAGCACCACTCCATACGCCAATCTCCAGCCATACTTGAACCGAAATGCAGTAGTTGAAGAATAGATGTTCTATATCCTCATCTTCTCTGAGGCAGAATACGCATGACAGACTTTGATTCGCCGTCAGGACACCTCTGTGACGTAGCGCAGATCTTGTAGGTAAACCGTTCCGAAACATCCTCCACACTAGCACTTGAATTTTGGAGGGCACCGACGCCTTCCACACCCTTTTCAGCACCTTTCTCTTTTTAATTTCAGTAATTAATTTACCACTTCCTCCCACCAGAAACTTATACGCTGATTTGACAACGTATTTCAGCGATTTGTCTTCCAACCAAACCCAATTGTCTTCTTGTAATCTGTTCGGGTATAATGGCCGCAATACATCAGCCAACAGCATCGCTTCTGCTTCTTCATCTGCGCATAACTGTACGTTCCAATTCAGCTTCCAATTCCAGTTGTTTCCGACCCATTCACCTGCTCCTTGAACCGTCCCTTCCTGATTGGTTGATGCCAAGAAAAGCCTAGGAAATAATTCCATTAGTTTCCAAGGTCCACACCAATTACTTCCAGAATCTCACACTCTTCCCATCGCCTAGCTTCAGTTTTGCAGCTTCTGAGAACCAATTCGGACGCACAGAGTTTTCTTCATCGATCCCTCTAATATCTTTCCACCACACAGACCTTTGCCTACTGTTTAGTACCCCATTTGAACCATATAATCTGCCCAGCAATTCATTCCATTCACTTTCCTTCTCGACTAACATCCTCCACCTCCACTTACCGAGTAATGATAAATTAAAGATCTCCATATTCTTTATTCCCAATCCACCAAACTCCTTTGGGACACATATCTTATTCCAACTCACCCAAGCCATTTTTCTTACTTCGCTTGTGCCACTCCACAAAAAGTTCCGTTGAATTTGAATCAACTCCTTGATGACTTTCTTTGGGGCTTTGAAGAAAGAGAAATAATATAATAGGAGGCTTACCAACACCGAGTTTATCAAAGTTATTCTTCCACCCATTGATAATTGTCGACTCCTCCAAATAGACAATCTATCCCTTAACTTTTTTATGACCGGATTCCAAGTGACGCTTAATCTTGGATTTGCGCCTATTGGGATACCGAGAAAAATGAATGGAGTTTCACCCCTCCTACAATACAAGAATCGTGTAGCTCTCTCTATATCTTCGTCATCAACATTCACCACCACTAGGCAACTTTTAGAGAAATTCACTTTTAGTCCCGATACCATCTCAAAGACTCTTAGTATCGCCTTCAAACACCAAAGGTTTCCTCTCGTATTTTTACACATTATGAGTGTATCATCCGCATATTGTAACATCGGGTATGGTACCACCGGGTTTACTACCTCCAAATATTCTTTCTCAACACAAGAGCTTACTAGCCCCGCAAGCCCTTCGGCTACCATTAAGAAAAGGAAAGGGGCTAGTGGATCACCTTGCCTTATCCCCCTCTCCATTTGAAATTCCATCGTCGGACTCCCATTCACTAACACGGACACCGACCCATTAAAAATACATGCTCTCATCCACATTCTCCACTTGTCATTGAATCCCATCCTCGCCATCATCTATTCTAGAAAGCACCAACTTACCAAATCATACGCCTTTTCGAAATCTACTTTGAATATATACATAGGCCACCTCTTTTTTTTCACCAAGTTAATAATTTCATTTGCTATCACCACCCCATCAAGAATTTGCCTATTTTTAAGAAAATCGGATTGTGACTTGGAAATTATTCCTTCTAATACCCCTTTGAGTCTTGAAGCCAACACCTTAGCTATGATTTTATATATACACCTGATTAAAGAAATTGGCCTAAAATCATTTAGACCTTGTGGATTCTTCCTTTTCACGATCAAGGCAACAAATGATGAAGTGAATGCTCTCGGTAATTTTCCGTTAGCATGGAATTGTACCATAACCTCAAAAATATCTTCCTTTATAGTCTCCCAACAAGACTTGATGAAGGTGAAATTAAATCCATCCGGCCCCGGACTCTTATCCCTTTCACAACTCCACACCGCTTCTTTAACCTCTTCCAAAGAAAAAGGTTCCGTCATCATTTCCGCAACATCCCCCGATATACTCTTGAATTGAATCCCATCCAATGTTGGCCTTATGAATCTCTCCACTTTAAATTGCGTGCTAAAGTGTCTCCTCACTTCTTCTTTAATTTCCTCCACCCCATTTATCCATCTCTCTCCCACCTTGATCATTTCTATTTGATTCTTTCTTTGTCGCAACTTAATGGAATTGTGAAAGAATTTTGTATTCCCATCCCCTTGTTGGACCCATCTCTCTCTTGACTTTTGTGCCAATAGACTCTCTTTCCGATGTAATTCTTCCCAAAACTCCTTATTTAACCCCTTCCATCTTTCTTCATCCCATTCGGATTTGCTACACCCCTCCTCCTCCATCGAATTTATCTCTTTCACAATATTTTGAATATTTAGGTCCACCACTCCATATACCTCCTTATTCAACTTCTTTAAGCTCTCTTTCACATACTTCAAATTTTCTTTAACCACATGCGCCATCCACCCATCCACCTTTAGTTCCTTCCACTTTTCTTTTATAAAGGCTTTCCCTCCGTCGTGCTCCAACCATCCATTAATGAACTTAAACGGCTTTGGCCCCCAATTTTTATTGGAGGACACTAATTAACCATACCGGACAATGATCTGACACTTCCCTTTCCCCAATCCACTGTGCATTAATCTTCCAAGAGTCTATGAGTTCCTGCGCCATTAGTATCTTATAAATTCTACTAGCAACCACTCCATTTGGTTGATACCAAGAGAATTTTTTCCCAAACAAAGCGGCTCCACTATCCCCATTTCACTCATAAAAAATATAAAGTCTTGTGCTTCCACATTGCTGAACCTCACGCTTCTTTCCCTCCTATCCCTCCTACTGGTCACCAAGTTGAAGTCTCCACCTACTACCCACAATCCAGGACTTAATCTATTTTTTTCTTCAATTAATTTAGACCACAGCTCTCTCTTCCTTCGGATTGCACATCCCGAATAAATTTTCACCAAGTAAATTATTTTGTCGTCCATTTGTGCAGCCAAACCAATGAAATTAGAGTTAGAGAAAGAAAAGAGAAAATCAAAAATACCTTTGCGCCAAATTGTCAAGAGTCCGCCGGAGAGGCCGTTAGAATAGATAATAATCTGCTTAACATTGGTAACCACATATTTGATGTGAATAGTTGTATTCAAAGAACATAATTGTATTGAATTCTGCACTTGGGTAAGTAAGTGTAAGTCAATCCACATGTAGAGACACATGTGGATCTCATTAATAACTTTATCTCATTACATCTCTTCTTCTTTTTAAAAAAAACATCAACAAGAGAGACGCATGTGTACACTATTGTCTTTTTAAGGACTACAATACTACTCTGGACTCGTTTATAAGCAATAAACACTTTTTTAGATTCATTGAAAAAGTGATGTATCTGGATTATAATATACTCTAGATACGTCACTTTTTCAATAATCTAAAAAGGTGTTTGTTACTTATAATCGAATCCGGAGGGAGTACCTTCATTATTAAAGGTTGATACTTTTAGTTTATTGATTTTCTTCTAAAACAATGGTACTTTTCAAAACTCAATGGATCATTCATTAAAATTTTCGAATATACCCTTTTATATTAATGAGTGTCTTAGAGATTCAAGATATGGAGAACAAAAATTCGAAATAATTAACTAACGCTACAATAAAGGGTATTTTAGAACTTAACTTCCACTAATGATACATTACTTGTGTGTAATAGCTAAAAGTACCAAGTTTTAGAACGGAGTGAGTACCATCCTCAATGTGGAGGAGACAATGCTTCTTCAAGTCACTCTTCCTAATATGTACTTCATCTGTTTCACAATAATATCGATTTTTAAAAACAAATTTGTTTCATCTTTCTTGTCGTTTTCAAAGTTCAATACGACACTAACTATTATTTTGTCAATTCTTAATTAACTAACTACTAGTTTGTATGACCCGTGCACTGCATGGGTCTACATTTCCTTTTAACATAAAATCTAAATTCGTTCTTAGGGACTTAAAAAGATGCAGTTGTACGTTTTTGTGTATTATGTGATATGTCGATCTCTTTGTACACAGTCTTTTATAAATTCATTATGTTATCACATATATATATATATATATATATATATATATATATATATATATAATGATATATTTAAATAAATTATTTTAGGCTACTATATAAATTTAAATTTGGATTAAAATATTTATATTCCATAAGGTCAAAATACCCTTATGGTATTTAGTATGTTCTGGTAAAGTCTATAAACGGGAAACATCAAAATAACATTTTAGGAAATAGGACTATTAAAAATCTGGTCTTAATTGTTATGAATTTAAGATTCCTTCATATTTTATAAAGATTATTATCAAGAAACCTTTGATAGTCCTACTAAATAGCCAAATTTATGTGGATATTGGATTCTATAATATAAATACATAGATAATTTCCTCTTTTACAGAAGTCCAAAATTGTAGGTGAATTTAGGGTCATAGTAACTATTATAAAACCAGCTCTATAAACATTGAATCCTCTGAAAACAAAAGGGTTTCTTAACCTCCATTATCATCTCTACGAAACTATCATCAAGAATCTTAAACTTGATATCGCGTAAAAATCTGATCGTAAAAACACTTGTAATGCGTCGATCGTATCATCATCTGTTGATACTGAAACCAAAAAAATTTACATTATACCCCCTATCATTAGTCAAATTCGTATCCCTTCAAAAAAAATTAATTCAATACAATATCTAAGCTTGTATTACCATTAGTATTCCTACTCTTCAAGATCTTAGTTTGTTTGGTAGGTCGTCTTCCATGGCTTGGTTATCTACTTTTTGATGCCTAAAGAAGCGTGTTGGTAGTCTTCTTTAGGTTATTTTATGCCACACCAAACGTACCTTTTTATCCCATACCAAAACTATAGTTAGAACTATAGTTGCTTACTTTTCAATTACATAATAAAAAATGAACTTCAGTTTGCCATATATTTTATGGTATGTGTATGTTATGCAATATTTGGTATGTTTAATATAATAATAAAGCAAATAGAATTGTATAGTAGAACATGTAAAAAATTAATTTTTATTTAATTCCACATTTATTGTGATTTTGTACGGCTTTCAACCATCCACCCAGTTCTTTAGTATAATTTATTATTGCACTCATTTATACCAATATATTTGCATGGTGTTCAATTTAAAATCGAGTATCTAATTAAATCTATATAGTGCAGGTATTTTTTCGAGTTTGGGCAATGGGAATATTTGTTGATGGAGATTACTTTGTTGTTCACTATCGCGATGATGGAAAAAAGACTATTGTGAGTTTTTATAATATTTTTTTGGTAGAAAATCGTTGATTAGGATTTTGTTCGCTAAATACAAACGCTGATTAAGAATATCTTTCTAAATAATGTTTGATATTATACAACTATATTAACTAATATAGTCGAAGTATTTATTATTTTTCATTTGACTGTGTAGCAACTTCCGCCTGCTTTTGCCTCCAAGTTTGGGAAAATATTGCGAATTCCATTGATGACTAATATTGGTGGCAACATTGAGCAACCAATCAAATTTGTAGCATCTAGTGGGTTAATTCAATTCACTGAAGGATGGAGTAGAATTGAAGATGTTCTGGATTCAGGCCCAACCCATTAGTGGTCATCCAACCCGGCAAGGGGAGGATCAGTCCAACTGGGCCCAATCTAGTAGTGATCAATTAACTCAGCAAGAGGAGGATAAGATCAGCTGCTTATTTGGGATAAGATCGTCCGTATATTGGGCCCCCAGTACAATTGGGCTATCTAGATCAGCCCACTCGCGAACTAATCACTATAAATAACATTAGTCACCAGATGTCAGGTACGCAATTCATTCGAATATTCACTAGATTGTACTGTAGCTCGATATAGCTGACTTAGGCGTCGGAGTGTCCTTGTAGGTACACCCCCCCGCGCGTTCAGGTCATCCTCAGCCAACAGTAGCAGACAATCCGTCCCTCGATCATCCAAGCGGAAGACCCGAAGGTACGGTTCATTGGCGACCACAGTGGGAGCAAGCTATCCCACCAACATTTCAAATGCCTCCAAAGGCAACTCGAGGCAGACCGCGGTCGACCGTGGCCGAGATACCAGTCCCTCCACCCCCAGCACTGGAAGGAACGATGACCAACGCTGAGGTCGTCGCCCCCGGTGCCCAGCCAGGCACGACCAAGCAGGTCGACATCACCCTTCCGGGCAACTTGGTTCAAGAGCTCCGGGAACAACTTCGAAATCGAGACCTGCAGATCGCCCGGCAGAACGACCTGCTCACCCAGATGGAGGATCAGGCGACGTCCAGGCGAGCAAACATTGCACCCGAACTACGCCGTCCCAGGTCGTCCGGTCCACGGGCTGACCTGTCTAGGAGACATCGTTCGCCTCCCAGAAGACAACTCGTCCACAGATCTCCACCCCGCAGAATAGGACGAGGAGGAGGACCAACTTCGCCCAAGATCACTCCCTCCACTTCAGATTACACCTACTGGCCGGAGGAGTCTTCGCAGCAGCAATCTTCCTATGATTCGTCTGGCTCACCCGGCTCGCACACTCGATCGCGCAGCCGGTCTTACGAAAGGCGCCTACACAACCATCGATCACGCAGCCGGTCTTACGAAAGACGCCCACGCAACAATTCAAGAGACAATTCTGATGAAGAACGACGTGGTCGTCGAGGTCGACGCTACGAGGACCGACCACCTCGTAGAGGTAGAGTTGACATGAGTCTGGGACCATTCATAAGAGAAATAGACGAGTTTCGCGTTCCACACTCATTACAGAAACCCCCGTCCGGTCTTAAAATGTACAATGGCGTGCAGGATCCCGACGCCCATCTGAAGCAGTTCGACATTATGATGAAATATAGGGGAGCGCCCGGTCTTGTCAAGTGCAAGATCTTTCCCTTGACCTTAGAAGGATCAGCCTTGGAATGGTTTACTGAGTTATGGCCTAACACCATTTCTTCATGGGAACAGATGGCCAGAGTCTTCTCTGCCCGTTTCACAACTTCAACGGTAAAGCCTAAGTCTCAGGATGTCTTGATCGCGATCAGACAAGGACCCAGTGAGTCCCTCCGAAGCTATGTGGAACGATTCAACCGGGAAGCCGACCAGGTGAGGAATCTGGACGACATCCAAAAATTGTGGTTCTTGAGGACCAGACTCCTCCGAGGGAGTAGATTTGAAGTGGAAGTAGGCTTACACTTGCCAAGAGATTTGGAAACCTTCCTTCGCAGATCTCAGAGGTTCATGAATTATGAAGAGAGCACGATGGCTATTGAAGCCACTGAAAGAGGGATCAATCGACAACCCCGCGAAGATCGCGACCAAAGGCCTAAAAGGGATCAGGGAGGACCACCAAGAGATTCCATGATTAGGAAGTTCACGGACTGAGCGAAACTAAATACCTCGTACGCACAGATCCTGTCAGAATGTGCAAACGCAGAGTTCAGAGAGATGAGAAGACCAGACCCTCTCGTCCTCAAGGAAGGGCAACGCCCATCCAAGAAGTACTATCGTTACCATAAGAGCAACGGGCACGATACCAACAACTGCATGGCCCTCAAAGACGACATCAAAGAGCTGATAAGAAAAGGGAAACTAGCTCAATATGTAAAGAAGGACCAGGCCGACTGGAGGGATGACAGGAAGGAGGTGCGATCACCTAGAAAGGGAAAGGCACCGATCAATGAAGTGGCCAAAGTCAGAGAAGAAGAGGAGGACGAGGACGATGATGTCCCGGATACCAGAAGATCAAGGGGAAGACAAGTTGCCTTGTAAGAACTTATTGTATGTCATGAATGACAAGACGAGCGGAACACTCTTTTTCCCACGGTTTTTTATCGAGGTCCGCCCGATCGTTAAATAAGACAATTTCTTTTATATATGTGTTCATATGTCTCTTTAATTACGAACGGCCAATCGAGAACGAAGCTCAAAGGTTCGACCTACCGTGCTAGTTAAGTTCGAACCGCGTTCGATAAACTGCGCGGTCAGGATACAACACTTAAACGAATTTAAGTACAAACGAAGCGGCCTAAGATTGGTCGTACCCCTGAGGACGAGTTAAATTCGGGTAGAAGCTCGATAAACTGTCCAAATGCACTAAAACGAATTTAAGTACAGAGGAAGTGGCCTAAGATTGGACGCACCCCCAAAGGCGAGTTAAATCTGGGTAGAAACCTGGTAAATTGTCCATGGGCGTTCATGATCCTACTCGAACAAAACAGGTGGAAAGAATAAGATAACACGCGAAAATACCGAGCCAAGCGAATAAGGCAACAAGATAACGAGCGATCCTCCTTTGGGGAGGATCGAGACCTCCTCCTTTGGGAGGATCGAGTGCTCCTCCTTTGAGGAGGATCTAGACCTCCTCCTTTGGGGATGAACGAGTGCTCCTCCTTTGGGGAAGATCGAGTGGGGGAGGAGATCCTCCTTTGGGGAGGATCGAGTGCTCCTCCTTTGAGAGGATCAAGACCTCCTCCTTTGGGGATGATCGAGGGCTCCTCCTTTGGGGAGGATCTAGACCTCCTCCTTTGGGGAGGATCGAGTGCTCCTCTTTTGGGGATGAACGAGTGCTCCTCCTTTGGGGAAGATCGAGTGGGGGAGGATCAGTGCTCCTCCTTTGGGAGGACCAACTCAAGTGGAGCGACCATGTGACGTCAACAAAGCAAACGAACTATTTGTTTAGACCCGAGCATCCCTACCTTGGTAGGAACAACTCAAAAGAAGCAACCATGTCTGTCAAGAGAGACTTGGACCCCTACTGGAAATCCAATTCGAACGTCTCCGACCCCTGCTGGTCCCCCAAGATTGGGGCGACCACTTCTTGGTCGTCCGCGCGCAACCTTGGAGGGCTCTCGTCTGGAGACCATAACTTTGTCCATCTTAATCCGATGGGGGCGTGTGAGCATGAGTTGGAAAGCTAAGAAGCATGCATACAACTTTCATGTTGGAGTCAAAATCTAATTTGGACGTGTTCGACCCTTTCTGGTCGCCCAAGATTGGGGCGACCACTTCTTGGTCGCCCGCGCTCAACCTTGGAGGACGGTCTGGTCTGGAGACCATAACTTCGTCCATGTTTATCCGATTGAGGCGTGTGAGCATGAATTGCAAAGCTAAGAAGCATGCCTACAACTTACATGTTGGATGTAAAATCTAATTTAAACGTGTTCGACCCCTTTTGGTCACCCAAGATTGGGGCGACCACTTCTTAGTCGCCGGCGCGCAACCTTGGAGGACGGTCTGGTCTGAAGAGCATAACTTCGTCCATGTTCATCCTATAGGGTAGTGTGAGCATGTGTTGGAAAGATGAGAAGCATAGCTACAATTCTTATGTTGGGCTCAAAATCCAATTCGGACGTACTCGACCCCTGCTGGTCGCTCAAGATTGGGGGTACCACTCCTTGGTCGCCCGCGTGCAACCTTGGAGGTCTGTCTAGTATGGAGACCATAACTTCGTCCATGTTTATCCGATAGGGGCGTGTGAGCATGCGTTGGAAAGATGAGAAGCATAGCTACAATTCTTATGTTGGGTTCAAAATCCAATTCGGACGTCCTCGACCCCTTCTGGTCGCTCAAGATTGGGGGTACCACTCCTTGGTCGCCCGTGTGCAAGCTTGGAGGGCTGTCTAGTATGGAGACCATAACTTCGTCCATGTTTATCCGATGGGGGCGTGCGAGCATGCGTTGGAAAGGAGGATAGACCATGCAAGAGGAGGATAAGATCGACCGTGTATTGGGCCCCCAGTACAATTGGGCTATCTAGATCAGCCCACTCGCGAACTAATCACTATAAATAACATCAGTCAGCAGGTGTCAGGTACGCAATTCATTCGAATATTCACTAGATTGTACTGTAGCTCGATATAGATGACTTGGGCGTCGGAGTGTCCTTGCAAGTACCCCCCCCCCCCCCCCCCCCCCCCCCCCCCCCGCGCTCGCGTTTAGGTCATCCTCAGCCTACAGTAGCAGACGATTCGTCCCTCGATCATCCAAGCGGAAGACCCGAAGGTACGATTCAGAAGATGAGTCAAAGCTTGGGCTGCATGATGTCCTCCTCTTTCGATATGACGACTCTTCATCATTCAACCTGAAATGTTTCAATTTAGGAACTAATGGGAAAACACTTCATTCAAACCCAATTGGTGGGTTTCCATTGAACATCATGACAATGCTTAACTATCATCAATATAAAGAAAAACTGGTATGGTTGAAAAATGTTTATACTGGTGAATCAAAATTATAGTGAATATAGTGAACATGCATCTAACATTTATTATCTTGTCGTATAGATATTGCCTTAGTGGTTTTGGATTCACCATTGGGGTCTCATGAGAAACTCAATTACAATGTTCCTTGAGGACGGAACTAATTGGCTAATGAGTTTGATTGATGTGGATGAAGAATCTGCTTGGAAAATGGATGGCAGGAATTGGAAACATACTGTGATTTCAAATATGGGGACTGTTTATTTATGTTTCTAAGGAATGACTCAGAGATGGACCTAGTGATTGTTAGGAAAGCAGCTAATTGTTGTATCATTGCACAACATCGGATAACTGGTGTTTCTGATGAAGAGTTTTGGACCACAGAGATAACGGAATCGAGAAGGAAACAGGGCCAACCATTGGTATGATCTAAAATACATTTACATTTTGTTTAGAAACATATTATCCTAAAATGTTTAGTTAAAGTAAGTATTAGTATAACTTCAATGTTGATTAAGTTATCCTCAATACTTTTTTTGTAGTATATTCTGGTGCACGTCGTAAAGCGTTTCTTTGCTACCAAACCATCAAACATTCAAGTTATGCTACCGAGTGGTGAGATCAAAACTTGGTCTCTTATATGGACAATGTCAGCAAAGAACCTGAAAAAAGGTCAAATTAGACATTCTTTGGATCTGGGTGGTATGATTTTGTTTCCAAATCTGAACATTCAGTTCATACAAAAGGAGGGTGAGAAGAACGTCAGAGTAGAAATCAAAACCTAATTAGATTTATTTGTAATACTATAATTTTATGTTGGATGTTATTGAATCTTTTTCCGTATTCTTAATTAGATTAGCACGTGTATAATATTTTATCCAATATTGCCTTAACGCATTCGTGATTGCAATCACTATTGATTACTAATAGTAATAACAGTAATACTAATTAAATAAGGATTCATATTAGACTATAAAAATTATCATATTTCTGATAGTGCTTCTTTTTCTCACACAGTAAAATATAGCAAACGGGAAGAAAATATATAGCTTTTTGAAAAGTTATTTAGTAAATAGTTACTATGATTATTGATTTGTAAATACTAAATATAATATTATGGATGATCCGCGACAATTTAAGAAAATAACATTTGTTGGACTATTTCCAGTCACTTCCATAAATATATTATGGAAGTGGTATAATTATCTATTCCACGGTATATTGTTCCCCAAATATAATCACAATAACATTAATTAACATTTATTGCTAAAATTGATTTAGCAATATATACTTGATTATTCTTTCCTAGGTGATTTGACTACACACTTTTAATTTTAATTTTAAAATATTTGCTTTAGTTTTTAACTATGTGCGTGTTTGTCGATCTGTGATGTTCCATTCCATCACTTCCGTATTTTGTTGTTCAATAAGGCTTATAACACTTGAGTCAAAGAAAAGGCCTTGTAACAACTCTTCGGGAGTCAATTGTGATTTGTGAATGTGAGGGCAAACTAAATCAATTAAATTAGTTTTTCAAATTGTTTACCCAATTAGCCTATAAGTAGGAGTGGGAATAGGTCAGATCGATCAACCGTAGCCTACTCCCGTAATATATGACTTAATTATAATGGCGACCACAAAATTTCTTGCCAAGATCTGCCACTGTTTGCCAATATTATTAAACTCGAATCGATCATCGATCCAGTTAAGGTCTTGAGTCTGTGAGTCATTGGTCAAACCGGTAAGTCACTAATTGAAGTGCATAAATCTATGAATAAAATTTATACTAAAATAATATGACAATTTGAAAAATATATGATATTATAAATCAATATTTTCATATTTGAATTAATTGAATATTAAATATAATTTAAAAATAATATTTAAATACAATTTGAATGTAATTTAGGTACTATAGAGGGTGCAAATGCATTGAATGGATGTATTTTTAGGTACTCCGGAGAGTTGCAAATGTACACCCGTTTGCGAGCTCCCTCACGCGAACTCTTGAAATCCCTCACACACACGACATACTTCAATTTTCTCTTCTACATTTTTCTTTTCATGCAAAAGATTGAAGCTCTATGTCAATTTTCACCATTGATTTAATGTTTTTACATTTTAATATTTTGTTGTTTGTTTTTGTGGTTTAGGGTTTTTTTTTCATCAGCCATTGCTCACGCGAATTGCTGCTCAGGACGAAGCAAGCCAAGCCACAAAGCTCAACAATTTGCAAGGTAATCAATCTAAAATTTCATTGATTAGGAATATTTTCTATTTTAAAATCATTTGTTAGGGTTTTTGATACATTTAAAATTGGGGATTTTGTGTTTATTCTTCAAAATTGAGGGTTTTGTGATTGCTATTTTTGTTGTTGTTATTATTATTACTATCCGCCCCACAGTAGATACTTGTTCTGCACTGTACTTCCGACCTTTAAAGGATGGTCCGAGGTAGTTAGTGGTTGATATCCTTAGTTAAATGACTGTATCCGATCCTAGCTGGTGTGGTACCTGCAAAGTCACTCCGATGCTGAAGTCAGAGGAATGGTGTTAAGTGAGTAATAAATATGAGAATGCTTACCTTTAATGAGGCGATGAATGTTGTATTTATAGAGTGGGGTGGGGTTGATTTCAATGAATCAGGTCTGTCCGATCTGGGGGTTTGATCTGAGCCCTTGATGTTTGGGTTGGGCCCTATTAGGGGGTGTGAATAGATGCCAAAAAGGGGGTGTATATGGCAAAAAGTCATTCCATAACAATACTTATTATGTAATAGTGGTTTATTGTGAATTTCGAACTGGGTTAGTCCAGTCCAAATCAGCTTCGCTCCAAGGGCCCAATAAACACATTGCTGCAAGTCGATGTGCATACCCTCTTGATAGAATTGCCAAGATCGCCTAAGCGAGGTCGAAAGGTCACATCACACCTCAACTCTTGACGCGCTCTTCCAACAGCCTTTCGACCTCGCCGAGCCGATGTTGGCCTTTAGATCAAGAGGGTATGCAGTAACTACCAAATCTGAGATACTTATTATTTAAATATACATAATCAATTATATTGGGATGATTATAAGCCACTATATATCTATTATAGCTAAGGGATATTTAGATTCTGTTATTGCGATTCACCACAATCCTGGGACGTTTTTATATTCTGAATTTTAAATCAACAATTACTCTCTTTCCTAAAAAATATTCCTTTCAGCTAATCAAAACTAAAAATTAGATTGGTAATTGCTTAACTCCCTGTGGAATCGGTACTTTTTACTACTCGATAGAACCGTGCGCTTGCGGGTCTATCACCAATTATCATGCATCTATTGAGCTACACATATATGTCATAAATTAAATATCAATCATATCACAAATGCACCATTTCAATAAGAAGCAAAAGAAGACAAATTAATGTGCTTATTGTGCCTTTGGGAAGTAGTGGTGATAGTCTCAATAACATTAATTTAATGACGAGATTACATGAAAGTCTATAATTTCCGTTAAAATATTATTATCCCTATCTATCTACGGAAAAGTATATCTATATATACTTTAATGTACTTGACTACGGTAGAGCAATGTCTACATAATATATGTAAACACATTATAGATAATAAGTATCTACATATAAGTATCTATTTAAGTATCAATTGATATGTAGATATAATATGTAGATACTAAATGGATATTATATCTACATATAAGTATCTATTATATCTACCACTATTACAGTAGATACTAAATGGATATTATTATCCCTATCTCTATGCAGGTCCTATTTGTTATCAAAAAAAACTTAAAAGACCAACTTGTTACGAATAAATAACTTAAAGGTCCTCTGGTGTAATTTTGACTATAAAAAAATAGCGTGCACGTGAATTCCAATGACTGTGTAAGTAGTTAAAAAAACATTAAAGATGTACAACATTAAAAATTGATTTAAAGTTGTATTAACATAGAACTCTCACAAAAGTAAATTAATCCTATTGATCATATCCTTCTCCTTTATTTTACATATAACAAATAAACAAATGATCAGTAACTGCATTTTATCCCTAATGTTTTTCATAATCATCCAACATGTGACAGTGATTGTCCCTGACTCTTGTTGATGGTCATCGCAAAACATACCGTAACAGGAAACTGTCTGCGCCTGAATTTAAAGGGTAGTCTAGCATCACTTGGTATAAGATTCATTCTGGGAATAAAATTTTTATCCCCAATGTTTTTGCCTGTTAGAAATGTAGCCGTAATTATATTCTTCCCCAGATGGTTTACCATCAACCTTGTACTGTTTCATAGACCTGCAGATTGGTCAATGTCCCGCATCAGCATAATGGGTACACCTACTTTAAGTATCAACTTATGGTTAGGAATACCCAAACACTTAACATCATTCAAAAATTTAGGAGTGAACCATTCACTTTGGCAGTCGCTATCCTCATCTGATTGACAAACAGTATCAGGGTTGAGGTACTCAACAGTTTCACCAGGAATTTGGGACAGCATATAATCATTAACCTGCTCAACTGACTTTAGAGTGGGAGCTAAAATAGCCCTCTCCTCAAAAAAATGATCAGTGTTAATGTTATCTGTGGATAAGCAAAGTTGATCAGAGACTGTAGTGGGTTGGTAGCATCCAAAATTAATAAATCCTCAAGGATGTAAACATCAATCTCTCCATAATTGTTTGTCAGACAATTCCCGTCACCAATTTTTAGTAACCAATCAACAAGTTTTTTGATTTCATCCCTCTTAGAATCTATATTCGAACTACCAAATCTCATATTGACAGTGAGATTAAGGACTTTGCAGCTTGACCATATACTCGATGAATTGATTGAAGCAGAAAGTACATCTTGTCTAGAGCCTTTCCTTACGACTGGTAGTATTTTCCTGAAATCACCACCGAGTACCACAGTCTTTCCACAAAACTTCAGACCGTATTATTTGTTGGTTGTTGCGAATGTATTTCAACCTTGTAGTCTTAATCATAGTATAACAATCAACAACAAATTACTGGAACAATCGATGTGAATTAAATATCTGACCAAATTCCACTTTCCTTTCCAGAATCCTGAAAGCAATGAACTCTCTCAAAGGGACCTTTTGCCTGCTGTCAGATCTCTCAACCCCCATTCATAGGCCTGAATGGAATGTTTTTTTGGAACTCATCCTCACAGCGAACAAAGATTAGTGGATACTGTAAGGGGAGAAGAGCAGTGACATGTGCTTCACAAATATGTCCCTACTGTGCTCAATGTGGGAATCATCCCCAATTATTAAAGCTGCAACTTCATCGCAGGTAGGAGTATTATGGGTCTTGGGATCGGTTGATTGGTCTCTAATCAATCTCCGGCTGATTTTTTGAGTTGGGTTCTCTTCATGTAGGTCACAAACTTCCCTGTATTTCTACGCAATAACATTGTATTGATCAATCATTTATTTCAAGTCTCTGACTAACGATTCATCAAGTTGACGTGAGTTGTTGTTTGACCTGAAATATATATATAAGATTTAATGTGAATACTATAAATATATTGTGACGTAAAAATAATGTACAGTATAAATAAATAACATTTGTCGCTAATGACTGATTTCAAAACACAACGACAAAGTGTTTTTTGCTAAGCAATCTTTATTGTGCAGGAATGTAGTCGATAAACCCTGTTAGAATATGAATAGGACTTTAGTGCAACATAGGGAAATTGTCATTAAAAAAATGCCATATACCTGAAAGGACTCATTCGATGTGAAACCTCATTTCTGGTGTCCCATATATATATATATACTTGCATATTTCAGGGTACCGCCCTCAGTCGGCAACAGGCTGCCTATACGATGGTAGTTTTGACCTTGCAAAATGAAATTTGGTGGACCGTTGCCATCATTGTGTGATGCAACAACTGTACCGCTCATTGATGTGAAAGCAAACATATTGTTATACATCCTTATGTTGTCACGGAAGTGTTTGCTTCTCTGATCAAGACCTCGAATACGAATCAGCAACAACTGTGGTGGCTCTTGAAGCAATGGGAGATCTACCTGTCCTTTCATGCAACACATAGAAAACTCAGGGGTACTTGAACGGTCCCTCTTGACCGCCCTTTCTCGGAACCAAAATAACACATGACACTCATGACATTCATGTGTTGGAAGACCAAAATCAAGAGCCACTGTCAAACACAATTAAAAATCTTTATAATTATAAAATACTGTTAGGAAACAATACATGTATTTCACTATCAAGCAAACATTTCAATATTGTCGATATACATATAAATATAAATATCATACAACATCAAAGAACTTACGCCGCATTTCATTTGTGTGGTACAGAACTGACTGATTATTGGATGGTTGTTGATCACCAACTAGGGCTAGACATTCAAGTTCAATGAAGGTCATCCTTTAAACCCATATTCTAGCTGTAATTAAAGAATACCTAATCTTTATATCATGTTATGTGATTAAATAATACCTGGTGTTGGGTGTACTGTTTCGTTAGTGGTTGTTTGATCCTCAACGTCAAAATCAAGTCTCATTATCGGCAAGCTGTCTGGTAGTGTGGGATTGTCATCCATTCGACCTGCCCGCGGTGGACTTGATTCATCATTTGTTTCTACAGTCGCTGTTGTTTCAAAAGGATACTTAGTCAGGTCAATAATATTTCTTGATAATTGGTTGTTATAGTAAAATATTGTCAACAAAATGATGTAATTCTGTTTTATAATTCGTAACATACCATTAGTTTCCATTGTGCGTGCTTGAGCGTCGGTTGTAACACAGGAAAGTAAATGTTGTTGCTGTGTGTTGTGAGAAATATTTGAACAGCTTCTTGAATCATTCTTTGTCAACGAATCCTTTGCTAAATTATTTAACTGTGTAACTGCATAATAGAAAATAGAAAATAATATACATATATATATATATATATATATTAATGTTATTACTAAGCAAGATACCAATTTAAAGGTTTATGACTTTCAAGACCAGTAAGTTCCGGATACAAATTGGAATAACTATATGAAGGAATACTTTGCCGACGCTATATCTATATTTCGAGTAGTGTTTATTATTGAGATCCACAAAACCATCTTAGCAATAATAGTGTGGAATACATGCAGACATAGGTGTCGGTTCTATCGTATCCGATAAGTATACATCATCATTAACCTTAGGCTGTCCTTGTGATGGAGTATTAAATTTAGACTGGTCTGAACTATCTGGTTTTACAACATAACTTGGCAATATAAGTTTAGTTGCGATAGCGTAGGAACTTATCAACTACATAATCAGAATAGATATAGAATGCAAAAAACTTACTGGACTCTGAGTCATGATCATTTATTTTGTGATATTTAGACTGAATGAATCGTTGTGTAACTTCAGGTGTTACCGGTTCACTACGCCCAGTGTCTCCAAACTCTCTTTTGAAGTTGGAATGTGTTGCAGACAAACCTGCCTCTAGACAATCATACTGTTTGGAATCTGGTTCAACTCTTATGTAAGTTTTATTCGCTTAAAAACGGCGCCAAACGACATATTTCGTGTAATGCTGATATGCATGCAGTATGTTTTTCGCATGAATGAAGCAGCGGAAAAACAAAATATTAATTATAGCGTGCGTGTACCAAAAGTAATATATGATGTTTAAAACTATGTACAATGAAGTAATATCCCTAATGAATATCTACCGTTTTCCAAGAAACCATTAACATTTTATAAACTTAGAAAGTACCTTCAGGCTTGTTGGTCATAGTTTTGTATTCAGTCACTGGTGTCTTCCTTGGCCTGCCAAGTCCTCTACAGGTGCTTATTGGTAATAAAACCAATTGGAATGTGTAACATTGGAGTATTTCATTGTTAGTATATTCAAAGCCAACTATGGTAAATAACATAAAAATTACCATTTTGAGTGTCAGCAAGAGGGACACGTTGAGATATATCAGCAGCCGTTCCAATGCTAATATTTAAGTGATTAATTTGCTTTGTTTGTCCTGTGCCCAAACCATTTATATTAGCCAATTATAACATGGTGGTAAAAAACCCTTTAATTAAGACACAGACATTTCTATGCGCAAAAAACACTCATATAGCTGACTATTTATCTAAAGTCATGTGAATTATGCATTTTGAACCCCTTACCCGCAGTTGTTACGTCTGATTCTACGATGGGCTGAAAATTTTGATTACTTGAGTTGTATTGAATTTGATTTACACTTTTTCCGATGTCACTCTCTATTGTCGAGGGCTGAGTGCTACCAACATCTCCCAACAGTCTTCTAATTTTTGATCGTGAGCCCGACAGCCGTCCCTCTGTACAATGTTTCTTCCTCATATCTGAGTAAAGATCAAGTTAGTGACTATAGACTGTACTACACAATAGTGTGGCAGCGTATGTAACACCCCACTTTTTCTAAATAATTATTAGAATATGTTTTTGAAATTATCTTATTTTAATTGTGTATTTTTGGGGCTTAGAGAGAGATCTAAGTGTAACACCCTATATTTTCTTAAACAAAATTATGTGTATATTAATTTAACTTACAGTAAATCAAATATGATAATTATGTATAAATATATTATTATTTGACTAATTATATTGTTGTTTTTAATTAAAATAAATAAAAAACAGATTAGAATGAAGGATGCATAGATGCGTCTTTGTTTTTATCATTTCATATAATTTCCTTCAATATGAAGTAATTGAGTGTAGCTTAAACACCTCATGCTCTTCACTTTTTATGTTGGAGTAATATGAGATTCACGCCTCATGTTTAAGAATAGTGTTATTATAATGAGTCATCCAAACCCTTCTATAATTTTGCCAACACAAAACTGAAAAAGAAATACACCTCATGCTTATTTTGAGTATAAATAGATGGACATTTTTAGTTCTTCCATCATCACTCATTACTCATAACATTCGACCATGTACATTCCCATTTGCACTATTTTTATTTTAAAGCTTTATCACCACAAAAACACTTAAATCAAGTCTTGCCGATCATACCGTTGAGTTCGTAGTTTCGTAGCGGTATTGGTATCCAAGTACGTGTCGATGTTGCGGAGCAAGTGCTACGTTCGTGCTTTATTCAGGTGGGGGAAAGATAGTGTATTCGTCGGGATGGTTAGCGTAAAGTTTTAATTTAAATATGTGTAGAGTGATCCAAGCTCTACTAGAGTTAAATAGTCAGCGATACCTAAAGATCATTTGACTATTCTTCGAAGTTAAGGTTAAGTGAAGTTTAGGTCGTCGATGACCGGTTAACGCATAGGAGAGTTCCATATTATTATTTGATTTATTGAGTGATTGATTGATTTTTTGATTGCTTTGATTGTTTATATGTTATGGAAAGCTTATGTGCTCTTCTTGATTATTTGTTGAATTTCTTAAATGTTTTATTTTATAACTATGTTGAGAAGCATGAGTTTACTTCATTATAAGAATATGATAAACAAATATAATGAAAAAACTAAGATAAGGTTGTATAATCAACTGGTTTAAGAACTGATTATCGATAGATTAGAAAGGGCTACCTACGGAGGGGCTGACCGTAAGACCAAGTTAAGCGTCGTAGAGTGCAGCTGCCGAAGTGTCGAGTCTCAGGTGGATCGGAAAGGGCTACATACGGAGGGGTTGATCGTAAGACCGAGTTAAGCGTTGTAGAGTGCAGCCGCCGAAGATTGTTGGTGGATCGGAAATGGCTACATACGGAGGGGCTGACCGTAAGACCGAGTTAAGCACCGTAGCGTGCAGCCGCCGAAATGTCGACTCTTAGAGAATCATAAGATATTAATAAAGGATAGAAGATAAGAATTAATTTAATTGATGTGCTTGTGATCATCCCATTTTTCAGACTTATACATGTATCTTAGCCCTACGTATTTTCTTTTGTATATTTGTTGTATCGCTTCGATCCAGTTGAGGAGCCAGTTGGAGCAGATGGTGATGGTTTCTCTTTCACGATGAGCATGGAAGGCGTCAAAGATGCCGGTGCAATATGACGAACGAGTCAGGTGTCTCACTGAGAGAACCTGTGTTTTGTTTAGCCAGTGTGTCAGTCTTTCGAGTCTCACTTAAGTCATTTGGCTGACCTTGTTTTATGTTCTTACTTTTTGTTGTTTTGTAAAATTCGGATATATGTTTGAATGGTTTTAGGATAACCACGTCTTTTTGTAAAACTATTAAAATTATGTATTTATCTATGTGATGTATATTCAGTTATATAAGTATTTTAAGTTTTAAATTTACCTGCTTTTGGGAATAAGAGTTTAAGTGTCAAGGGTTACTATTATGAGGACGAGGGTCGTCTCATTTAATGGTATCAGAGCAGTTCGATTCATATCAGACTGTGAGTTAAGGTAGGGGTGGTAATTTCTACCCGCAAGTGGGGATACCCGTGGGGATTGCCCCGTTTGGGGCTCCGTGGGCGGGGAATTTTCCCCCGTGGGGATGGGATGGAGGAGAAAATCCCCCCGCAGTCAATTCGGGGATGGGGATGGGTCTATATCCCCCGCCCTGCGGAGACCCTGCCCTCGAATACATTACATAAATGTTTGTATTAAAGATATATATTATATTCTAAGCAATAGATTTTTTAGTCTTTTATTGTGTTTTTAAATAAAAATACTAATAAAATATTAAATTGTGGTAAGTTTTATATTTTTATTCTTACCTTTATACTTTTTAAATATTAAAATATCAAGGTAAGACTAAATTTTATACATTTTTTCAGTTTTATTATATTTTAATTTTAATTTTTGCTAACTTTGAATAAATTTTGGGGTCCCCGCGGGGACCGTGGGGATCCGCGGGGATGGGGATGGGGGAGGAAAACTCCCCGAAGCGGGGAATGGGGATGGAGATGGGTGACAATATGGGAGGCGGGGACGGGGAGCGGTCGAGTACTCCCCGCCCCCGCCCCGCCCCACCCCATTGCCATCCCTAAGTTAGGGTCATATTGGCTGAGTTGGGTTAAGGTCCACATCGGATACTAACCATCTATAGAATTGGGTAATCTCTTGCATTCAAGTATGTTAAATTTCGAGGACGAAACTTCTTTGAAGGGGATGGTAATGTAACACCCCACTTTTTCTAAATAGTTATTAGAATATGTTTTAGAAATTATCTTATTTTAATTGTGTATTTTTGGGCTTAGAGAGAGATGTAAGTGTAACACCCTATGTTTTCTTAAACAAAATTATGTGTATATTAATTTAACTTATAGTAAATCAAATATGATAATTATGTATAAATATATTATTATGATATGAATATTTGACGAACTATATTGTTGTTTTTAATTAAAATTAAAAAAAATAGATTAGATTGAAGGATGCATCGATGCCTCTTTGTTTTTATCATTTCATATAATTTCCTTCAATATGAAGTAATTGAGTGTAGCTTAAACACCTCATGCTCTTCACTTTTCATGTTGGAGTAATATGAGATTCACGCCTCATGTTTAAGAATAGTGTTATTATAATAAGTCATCCAAACCCTTCTATAATTTTGCCAACACAAAAGTGAAAAAGAAATACACCTCGTTGTTTATTTTGAGTATAAATAGATTGACATTTTTAGTTCGTCCATCATCACTCATCACTCATAACATTCGACCATCTACATTCACATTTGCTCTATTTTTATTTTAAAGCTTTATCACCACAAAAACACATAAATCAAGTCTCGCCGATCATAACGTTGAGTTCGTAGTTTCGTAGCGGTATTGGTATCCAAGTACGTGTCGATGTTGCGGAGCAAGTGCAACGTTCGTGCTATATTCAGGTGGGGGAAAGATAGTGTATTCGTCGGGACGGTTAGCATAAAGTATTAATTTAAATATGTGTAGAGTGACCCAAGCTCTACTAGAGTTAAATAGTCAGCGATACCTAAAATCATTTAACTACTCTTCGGAGTTAAGGTTAAGTGAAGTTAAGGTCGTCGAATGACCGGTTAACGCATAGGACAATTCTATATTATTATTTGATTTATTGAGTGATTGATTGATTTCTTGATTGCTTTGATTGTTTATATGTTATGGAAAGCTTATGTGCTCTTCTTGATTATTTGTTGAATTTCTTAAATGTTTTATTTTATAACTATGTTGAGAAGCATGAGTTTACATCATTATAAGAATATGATAAACAAGTATAATGAAAAAACTAAGATAAGGTTGTATAATCAACTGGTATAAGAACTGATTATCGATAGATTGGAAAGGGCTACCTACGGAGGGGCTGACCGTAAGACCAAGTTAAGCGTCGTAGAGTGCAGCTGCCGAAGTGTCGAGTCTCAGGTGGATCGGAAA
Organism: Astragalus glycyphyllos; assembly: GCA_963573325.1. NCBI lineage: Eukaryota > Viridiplantae > Streptophyta > Magnoliopsida > Fabales > Fabaceae > Astragalus > Astragalus glycyphyllos. The sequence goes on from OY754308.1 coordinate 24,843,082, forward strand.
GGGCTACATACGGAGGGGTTGATCGTAAGACCGAGTTAAGCGTTGTAGAGTGCAGCCGCCGAAGATTGTTGGTGGATCGGAAATGGCTACATACGGAGGGGCTGACCGTAAGACCGAGTTAAGCACCGTAGCGTGCAGCCGCCGAAATGTCGACTCTTAGAGAATCATAAGATATTAATAAAGGATAGAAGATAAGAATTAATTTAATTGATGTGCTTGTGATCATCCCATTTTTCAGACTTATACATGTATCTTAGCCCTACGTATTTTCTTTTGTATATTTGTTGTATCGCTTCGATCCAGTTGAGGAGCCAGTTGGAGCAGATGGTGATGGTTTCTCTTTCACGATGAGCATGGAAGGCGTCAAAGATGCCGGTGCAATATGACGAACGAGTCAGGTGTCTCACTGAGAGAACCTGTGTTTTGTTTAGCCAGTGTGTCAGTCTTTCGAGTCTCACTTAAGTCATTTGGCTGACCTTGTTTTATGTTCTTACTTTTTGTTGTTTTGTAAAATTCGGATATATGTTTGAATGGTTTTAGGATAACCACGTCTTTTTGTAAAACTATTAAAATTATGTATTTATCTATGTGATGTATATTCAGTTATATAAGTATTTTAAGTTTTAAATTTACCTGCTTTTGGGAATAAGAGTTTAAGTGTCAAGGGTTACTATTATGAGGACGAGGGTCGTCTCATTTAATGGTATCAGAGCAGTTCGATTCATATCAGACTGTGAGTTAAGGTAGGGGTGGTAATTTCTACCCGCAAGTGGGGATACCCGTGGGGATTGCCCCGTTTGGGGCTCCGTGGGCGGGGAATTTTCCCCCGTGGGGATGGGATGGAGGAGAAAATCCCCCCGCAGTCAATTCGGGGATGGGGATGGGTCTATATCCCCCGCCCTGCGGAGACCCTGCCCTCGAATACATTACATAAATGTTTGTATTAAAGATATATATTATATTCTAAGCAATAGATTTTTTAGTCTTTTATTGTGTTTTTAAATAAAAATACTAATAAAATATTAAATTGTGGTAAGTTTTATATTTTTATTCTTACCTTTATACTTTTTAAATATTAAAATATCAAGGTAAGACTAAATTTTATACATTTTTTCAGTTTTATTATATTTTAATTTTAATTTTTGCTAACTTTGAATAAATTTTGGGGTCCCCGCGGGGACCGTGGGGATCCGCGGGGATGGGGATGGGGGAGGAAAACTCCCCGAAGCGGGGAATGGGGATGGAGATGGGTGACAATATGGGAGGCGGGGACGGGGAGCGGTCGAGTACTCCCCGCCCCCGCCCCGCCCCACCCCATTGCCATCCCTAAGTTAGGGTCATATTGGCTGAGTTGGGTTAAGGTCCACATCGGATACTAACCATCTATAGAATTGGGTAATCTCTTGCATTCAAGTATGTTAAATTTCGAGGACGAAACTTCTTTGAAGGGGATGGTAATGTAACACCCCACTTTTTCTAAATAGTTATTAGAATATGTTTTAGAAATTATCTTATTTTAATTGTGTATTTTTGGGCTTAGAGAGAGATGTAAGTGTAACACCCTATGTTTTCTTAAACAAAATTATGTGTATATTAATTTAACTTATAGTAAATCAAATATGATAATTATGTATAAATATATTATTATGATATGAATATTTGACGAACTATATTGTTGTTTTTAATTAAAATTAAAAAAAATAGATTAGATTGAAGGATGCATCGATGCCTCTTTGTTTTTATCATTTCATATAATTTCCTTCAATATGAAGTAATTGAGTGTAGCTTAAACACCTCATGCTCTTCACTTTTCATGTTGGAGTAATATGAGATTCACGCCTCATGTTTAAGAATAGTGTTATTATAATAAGTCATCCAAACCCTTCTATAATTTTGCCAACACAAAAGTGAAAAAGAAATACACCTCGTTGTTTATTTTGAGTATAAATAGATTGACATTTTTAGTTCGTCCATCATCACTCATCACTCATAACATTCGACCATCTACATTCACATTTGCTCTATTTTTATTTTAAAGCTTTATCACCACAAAAACACATAAATCAAGTCTCGCCGATCATAACGTTGAGTTCGTAGTTTCGTAGCGGTATTGGTATCCAAGTACGTGTCGATGTTGCGGAGCAAGTGCAACGTTCGTGCTATATTCAGGTGGGGGAAAGATAGTGTATTCGTCGGGACGGTTAGCATAAAGTATTAATTTAAATATGTGTAGAGTGACCCAAGCTCTACTAGAGTTAAATAGTCAGCGATACCTAAAGATCATTTAACTACTCTTCGGAGTTAAGGTTAAGTGAAGTTAAGGTCGTCGATGACCGGTTAACGCATAGGACAATTCTATATTATTATTTGATTTATTGAGTGATTGATTGATTTCTTGATTGCTTTGATTGTTTATATGTTATGGAAAGCTTATGTGCTCTTCTTGATTATTTGTTGAATTTCTTAAATGTTTTATTTTATAACTATGTTGAGAAGCATGAGTTTACATCATTATAAGAATATGATAAACAAGTATAATGAAAAAACTAAGATAAGGTTGTATAATCAACTGGTATAAGAACTGATTATCGATAGATTGGAAAGGGCTACCTACGGAGGGGCTGACCGTAAGACCAAGTTAAGCGTCGTAGAGTGCAGCTGCCGAAGTGTCGAGTCTCAGGTGGATCGGAAAGGGCTACATACGGAGGGGTTGATCGTAAGACCGAGTTAAGCGTTGTAGAGTGCAGCCGCCGAAGATTGTTGGTGGATCGGAAATGGCTACATACGGAGGGGCTGACCGTAAGACCGAGTTAAGCACCGTAGCGTGCAGCCGCCGAAATGTCGACTCTTAGAGAATCATAAGATATTAATAAAGGATAGAAGATAAGAATTAATTTAATTGATGTGCTTGTGATCATCCCATTTTTCAGACTTATACATGTATCTTAGCCCTACGTATTTTCTTTTGTATATTTGTTGTATCGCTTCGATCCAGTTGAGGAGCCAGTTGGAGCAGATGGTGATGGTTTCTCTTTCACGATGAGCATGGAAGGCGTCAAAGATGCCGGTGCAATATGACGAACGAGTCAGGTGTCTCACTGAGAGAACCTGTGTTTTGTTTAGCCAGTGTGTCAGTCTTTCGAGTCTCACTTAAGTCATTTGGCTGACCTTGTTTTATGTTCTTACTTTTTGTTGTTTTGTAAAATTCGGATATATGTTTGAATGGTTTTAGGATAACCACGTCTTTTTGTAAAACTATTAAAATTATGTATTTATCTATGTGATGTATATTCAGTTATATAAGTATTTTAAGTTTTAAATTTACCTGCTTTTGGGAATAAGAGTTTAAGTGTCAAGGGTTACTATTATGAGGACGAGGGTCGTCTCATTTAATGGTATCAGAGCAGTTCGATTCATATCAGACTGTGAGTTAAGGTAGGGGTGGTAATTTCTACCCGCAAGTGGGGATACCCGTGGGGATTGCCCCGTTTGGGGCTCCGTGGGCGGGGAATTTTCCCCCGTGGGGATGGGATGGAGGAGAAAATCCCCCCGCAGTCAATTCGGGGATGGGGATGGGTCTATATCCCCCGCCCTGCGGAGACCCTGCCCTCGAATACATTACATAAATGTTTGTATTAAAGATATATATTATATTCTAAGCAATAGATTTTTTAGTCTTTTATTGTGTTTTTAAATAAAAATACTAATAAAATATTAAATTGTGGTAAGTTTTATATTTTTATTCTTACCTTTATACTTTTTAAATATTAAAATATCAAGGTAAGACTAAATTTTATACATTTTTTCAGTTTTATTATATTTTAATTTTAATTTTTGCTAACTTTGAATAAATTTTGGGGTCCCCGCGGGGACCGTGGGGATCCGCGGGGATGGGGATGGGGGAGGAAAACTCCCCGAAGCGGGGAATGGGGATGGAGATGGGTGACAATATGGGAGGCGGGGACGGGGAGCGGTCGAGTACTCCCCGCCCCCGCCCCGCCCCACCCCATTGCCATCCCTAAGTTAGGGTCATATTGGCTGAGTTGGGTTAAGGTCCACATCGGATACTAACCATCTATAGAATTGGGTAATCTCTTGCATTCAAGTATGTTAAATTTCGAGGACGAAACTTCTTTGAAGGGGATGGTAATGTAACACCCCACTTTTTCTAAATAGTTATTAGAATATGTTTTAGAAATTATCTTATTTTAATTGTGTATTTTTGGGCTTAGAGAGAGATGTAAGTGTAACACCCTATGTTTTCTTAAACAAAATTATGTGTATATTAATTTAACTTATAGTAAATCAAATATGATAATTATGTATAAATATATTATTATGATATGAATATTTGACGAACTATATTGTTGTTTTTAATTAAAATTAAAAAAAATAGATTAGATTGAAGGATGCATCGATGCCTCTTTGTTTTTATCATTTCATATAATTTCCTTCAATATGAAGTAATTGAGTGTAGCTTAAACACCTCATGCTCTTCACTTTTCATGTTGGAGTAATATGAGATTCACGCCTCATGTTTAAGAATAGTGTTATTATAATAAGTCATCCAAACCCTTCTATAATTTTGCCAACACAAAAGTGAAAAAGAAATACACCTCGTTGTTTATTTTGAGTATAAATAGATTGACATTTTTAGTTCGTCCATCATCACTCATCACTCATAACATTCGACCATCTACATTCACATTTGCTCTATTTTTATTTTAAAGCTTTATCACCACAAAAACACATAAATCAAGTCTCGCCGATCATAACGTTGAGTTCGTAGTTTCGTAGCGGTATTGGTATCCAAGTACGTGTCGATGTTGCGGAGCAAGTGCAACGTTCGTGCTATATTCAGGTGGGGGAAAGATAGTGTATTCGTCGGGACGGTTAGCATAAAGTATTAATTTAAATATGTGTAGAGTGACCCAAGCTCTACTAGAGTTAAATAGTCAGCGATACCTAAAGATCATTTAACTACTCTTCGGAGTTAAGGTTAAGTGAAGTTAAGGTCGTCGATGACCGGTTAACGCATAGGACAATTCTATATTATTATTTGATTTATTGAGTGATTGATTGATTTCTTGATTGCTTTGATTGTTTATATGTTATGGAAAGCTTATGTGCTCTTCTTGATTATTTGTTGAATTTCTTAAATGTTTTATTTTATAACTATGTTGAGAAGCATGAGTTTACATCATTATAAGAATATGATAAACAAGTATAATGAAAAAACTAAGATAAGGTTGTATAATCAACTGGTATAAGAACTGATTATCGATAGATTGGAAAGGGCTACCTACGGAGGGGCTGACCGTAAGACCAAGTTAAGCGTCGTAGAGTGCAGCTGCCGAAGTGTCGAGTCTCAGGTGGATCGGAAAGGGCTACATACGGAGGGGTTGATCGTAAGACCGAGTTAAGCGTTGTAGAGTGCAGCCGCCGAAGATTGTTGGTGGATCGGAAATGGCTACATACGGAGGGGCTGACCGTAAGACCGAGTTAAGCACCGTAGCGTGCAGCCGCCGAAATGTCGACTCTTAGAGAATCATAAGATATTAATAAAGGATAGAAGATAAGAATTAATTTAATTGATGTGCTTGTGATCATCCCATTTTTCAGACTTATACATGTATCTTAGCCCTACGTATTTTCTTTTGTATATTTGTTGTATCGCTTCGATCCAGTTGAGGAGCCAGTTGGAGCAGATGGTGATGGTTTCTCTTTCACGATGAGCATGGAAGGCGTCAAAGATGCCGGTGCAATATGACGAACGAGTCAGGTGTCTCACTGAGAGAACCTGTGTTTTGTTTAGCCAGTGTGTCAGTCTTTCGAGTCTCACTTAAGTCATTTGGCTGACCTTGTTTTATGTTCTTACTTTTTGTTGTTTTGTAAAATTCGGATATATGTTTGAATGGTTTTAGGATAACCACGTCTTTTTGTAAAACTATTAAAATTATGTATTTATCTATGTGATGTATATTCAGTTATATAAGTATTTTAAGTTTTAAATTTACCTGCTTTTGGGAATAAGAGTTTAAGTGTCAAGGGTTACTATTATGAGGACGAGGGTCGTCTCATTTAATGGTATCAGAGCAGTTCGATTCATATCAGACTGTGAGTTAAGGTAGGGGTGGTAATTTCTACCCGCAAGTGGGGATACCCGTGGGGATTGCCCCGTTTGGGGCTCCGTGGGCGGGGAATTTTCCCCCGTGGGGATGGGATGGAGGAGAAAATCCCCCCGCAGTCAATTCGGGGATGGGGATGGGTCTATATCCCCCGCCCTGCGGAGACCCTGCCCTCGAATACATTACATAAATGTTTGTATTAAAGATATATATTATATTCTAAGCAATAGATTTTTTAGTCTTTTATTGTGTTTTTAAATAAAAATACTAATAAAATATTAAATTGTGGTAAGTTTTATATTTTTATTCTTACCTTTATACTTTTTAAATATTAAAATATCTAGGTAAGACTAAATTTTATACATTTTTTCAGTTTTATTATATTTTAATTTTAATTTTTGCTAACTTTGAATAAATTTTGGGGTCCCCGCGGGGACCGTGGGGATCCGCGGGGATGGGGATGGGGGAGGAAAACTCCCCGAAGCGGGGAATGGGGATGGAGATGGGTGACAATATGGGAGGCGGGGACGGGGAGCGGTCGAGTACTCCCCGCCCCCGCCCCGCCCCACCCCATTGCCATCCCTAAGTTAGGGTCATATTGGCTGAGTTGGGTTAAGGTCCACATCGGATACTAACCATCTATAGAATTGGGTAATCTCTTGCATTCAAGTATGTTAAATTTCGAGGACGAAACTTCTTTGAAGGGGATGGTAATGTAACACCCCACTTTTTCTAAATAGTTATTAGAATATGTTTTAGAAATTATCTTATTTTAATTGTGTATTTTTGGGCTTAGAGAGAGATGTAAGTGTAACACCCTATGTTTTCTTAAACAAAATTATGTGTATATTAATTTAACTTATAGTAAATCAAATATGATAATTATGTATAAATATATTATTATGATATGAATATTTGACGAACTATATTGTTGTTTTTAATTAAAATTAAAAAAAATAGATTAGATTGAAGGATGCATCGATGCCTCTTTGTTTTTATCATTTCATATAATTTCCTTCAATATGAAGTAATTGAGTGTAGCTTAAACACCTCATGCTCTTCACTTTTCATGTTGGAGTAATATGAGATTCACGCCTCATGTTTAAGAATAGTGTTATTATAATAAGTCATCCAAACCCTTCTATAATTTTGCCAACACAAAAGTGAAAAAGAAATACACCTCGTTGTTTATTTTGAGTATAAATAGATTGACATTTTTAGTTCGTCCATCATCACTCATCACTCATAACATTCGACCATCTACATTCACATTTGCTCTATTTTTATTTTAAAGCTTTATCACCACAAAAACACATAAATCAAGTCTCGCCGATCATAACGTTGAGTTCGTAGTTTCGTAGCGGTATTGGTATCCAAGTACGTGTCGATGTTGCGGAGCAAGTGCAACGTTCGTGCTATATTCAGGTGGGGGAAAGATAGTGTATTCGTCGGGACGGTTAGCATAAAGTATTAATTTAAATATGTGTAGAGTGACCCAAGCTCTACTAGAGTTAAATAGTCAGCGATACCTAAAGATCATTTAACTACTCTTCGGAGTTAAGGTTAAGTGAAGTTAAGGTCGTCGATGACCGGTTAACGCATAGGACAATTCTATATTATTATTTGATTTATTGAGTGATTGATTGATTTCTTGATTGCTTTGATTGTTTATATGTTATGGAAAGCTTATGTGCTCTTCTTGATTATTTGTTGAATTTCTTAAATGTTTTATTTTATAACTATGTTGAGAAGCATGAGTTTACATCATTATAAGAATATGATAAACAAGTATAATGAAAAAACTAAGATAAGGTTGTATAATCAACTGGTATAAGAACTGATTATCGATAGATTGGAAAGGGCTACCTACGGAGGGGCTGACCGTAAGACCAAGTTAAGCGTCGTAGAGTGCAGCTGCCGAAATGTCGAGTCTCAGGTGGATCAGAAAGGGCTACATACGGAGGGGTTGACCGTAAGACCGAGTTAAGCGTTGTAGAGTGCAGCCGTCGAAGATTGTTGGTGGATCGAAAATGGCTACATACGGAGGGGCTGACCGTAAGACCGAGTTAAGCACCGTAGCGTGCAGCCGCCGAAATGTCGACTCTTAGAGAATCATAAGATATTAATAAAGGATAGAAGATAAGAATTAATTTAATTGATGTGCTTGTGATCATCCCATTTTTCAGACTTATACATGTATCTTAGCCCTACGTATTTTCTTTTGTATATTTGTTGTATCGCTTCGATCCAGTTGAGGAGCCAGTTGGAGCAGATGGTGATGGTTTCTCTTTCACGACGAGCATGGAAGGCGTCAAAGATGCCGATGCAATATGACGAACGAGTCAGGTGTATCACTGAGAGAACCTGTGTTTTGTTTAGCCAGTGTGTCAGTCTTTCGAGTCTCACTTAAGTCATTTGGCTGACCTTGTTTTATGTTCTTACTTTTTGTTGTTTTGTAAAATTCGGATATATGTTTGAATGGTTTTAGGATAACCACGTCTTTTTGTAAAACTATTAACATTATGTATTTATCTATGTAATGTATATTCAGTTATATAAGTATTTTAAGTTTTAAATTTATCCGCTTTTGGGAATAAGAGTTTAAGTGTCAAGGGTTACTATTATGAGGACGAGGGTCGTATCATTTAATGGTATGAGAGCAGTTCGATTCATATCTGACTGTGAGTTAGGGTAGGGGTAGCAATTTCTACCCGCAAGTGGGGATCCCCGTGGGGATTGCCCCGTTTTGGGGCCTCGTGGGCGGGGAATTTTCCCCCGTGGGGATGGGGATGGAGGAGAAAATCCCCCCGCAGTCAATTCGGGGATGAGGATGGGTCTATATCCCCCGCCCCGCGGAGACCTCGCCCCCGAATACGTTACATAAATGTTTGTATTATAGATATATATTATATTCTAAGCAATAGATTTTTTAGTCTTTTATTGTGTTTTTAAATAAAAATACTAATAAAATATTAAATTGTGCTAAATTTTATATTTTTATTCTTACTTTTATACTTTTTAAATATTAAAATATCAAGGTAAGACTAAATTTTATACATTTTTTCAGTTTTATTATATTTTAATTTTAATTTTTGCTAACTTTGAATAAATTTTTGGGTCCCCGCGGGGATGGGGATGGGGGAGGAAAACTCCCCGAAGCGGGGAATGAGGATGGGGATGGGGGACAATATGGGAGGCGGGGACGGGTAGAGTACTCCCCGCCCCGCCCCATTGCCATCCCTAAGTTAGGGTCATACTGGCTGAGTCGGGTTAAGGTCCACATCGGATACTAACCATGTATAGAATTGGGTAATCTCTTGCATTCAGGTATGTTATATTTCGAGGACGAAACTTCTTTAAGGGGGCAACACCCCACTTTTTCTAAATAGTTATTAGAATATATTTTAGAAATTATCTTATTTTAATTGTGTATTTTTGGGCTTAGAGAGAGATGTAAGTGTAACACCCTATATTTTCTTAAACAAAATTATGTGTATATTAATTTAACTTATAGTAAATCAAATATGATAATTATGTATAAATATATTATTATGATATGAATATTTGACGAACTATATTGTTGTTTTTAATTAAAATTAAAAAAAATAGATTAGAATGAAGGATGCATCGATGCCTCTTTGTTTTTATCATTTCATATAATTTCCTTCAATATGAAGTAATTGAGTGTAGCTTAAACACCTCATGCTCTTCACTTTTCATGTTGGAGTAATATGAGATTCACACCTCATGTTTAAGAACAGTGTTATTATAATAAGTCATCCAAACCCTTCTATAATTTTGCCAACACAAAAGTGAAAAAGAAATACACCTCGTTGCTTATTTTGAGTATAAATTAATAGATTGACATTTTTAGTTCGTCCATCATCACTCATCACTCATAACATTCGACCATCTACATTCACATTTGCTCTATTTTTATTTTAAAGCTTTATCACCTCAAAAACACATAAATCAAAGTTTTGCCGATGATACCGTTGAGTTCGTAGTTTTGTAGCGGTATTGGTATCCAAGTACGTGTCGATGTTGCGGAGCAAGTGCTACGTTCGTGCTATATTCAGGCGGGAGAAAGATAGTGTACTCGTCGGGACGGTTAGCGTAAAATATTAATTTAAATATGTGTAGAGTGACCCAAACTCTACTAGAGTTAAATAGTCAGTGATACCTAAAGATCATTTGACTACTCTTCGGAGTTAAGGTTAAGTGAAGTTAAGGTCGTCAATGACCGATTAACGCATAGGAGAGTTCTATATTATTATTTGATTTATTGAGTGATTGATTGATTTCTTGATTGCTTTGATTGTTTATATGTTATGGAAAGCTTATGTGCTCTTCTTGATTATTTGTTGAATTTCTTAAATGTTTTATTTTATAACTATGTTGAGAAGCATGAGTTTACTTCATTATAAGAATATGATAAACAAGTTTAATGAAAAAACTAAGATAAGGTTGTATAATCAACTGGTATAAGAACTGATTGTCGATATATTGGAAAGGGCTACCTACGGAGGGGCTAACCGTAAGACCGAGTTAAGCGTCATAGAGTGCAGCCGCCGAAATGTCGACTGTCAGGTGGATCGGAAAGGGCTACATACGGAGGGGCTGACCGTAAGACCGAGTTAAGCGTCGTAAAGTGCAGCCGCCGAAGATTGTCGGTGGATTGGAAAGGGCTACATACGGAGGGGCTGACCGTAAGACCGAGTTAAGCACCGTAGCATGCAGCCGCCGAAATGTCGACTATTAGAGAATCATAAGATATTAGTAATGGATAGAAGATAAGAATTAATTTAATTGATGTGCTTGTGACATGTTTAAATTGAGCTTTACCTTATCATCCCATTTTTCAGACTTATAAATGTATCTTAGCCCTACGTGTTTTCTTTTGTATATTTGTTGTATCGCTTCGATCCAGTTGAGGAGCCAATTGGAGCAGATGGTGATGGTTTCTCTTTCACGACGAGCATGGAAGGCGTTAAGGATGCCGATGCAATATGACGAAACAGTCAGGTGTCTCACTGAGAGAACCAATGTTTTGTTTAGCCAGTGTGTCAGTCTTTCGAGTCTCGCTTAAGTCATTTGGCTGACCTTGTTTTATGTTCTTACTTTTCGTTGTTTTGTAAAACTCTGATATATGTTTGAATGGTTTTAGTATAACCACGTCTTTTTGAAAAACTATTAAAATTATATATTTATCTATGTGATATATATTCAGTTATATAAGTATTTTAAGTTTTAAATTTACTCGTTTTTGGAAATAAGAGTTTAAGTGTCAAGGATTACTATGATGAGGACGAGGGACGTCTCAGCATATGTTGAAACCATTTCAATATAAACTTATAAGGTAAATTTACCACCGATCAAAGGCATTTTGGGTCGACCACTTGGTCTAATGACATTGTCTGAACATAGAAAAAAAGATAATAACACATTAAAGCTATGTTGTACGATATAACCTTAAATATGAATCTATCGCTTGAAACATAAGTATACAACATTACCTTCCTTAAATTCAGATAGGGGGGAGTGTGGTGTAGTTCCTACGCTACCTGTTTGTGGAACTCGCGTGTATCATCTTCGTATGCGCGCACAAAAGTTAGAGATTCAATGGATATAATATGATGTTTAACTCTTAATTACTTTGACTAAATTCGTATTATAGGTTACTGATTTTGTTGACATCAATATTATTTTCTAATGGTGAATTAATGCATGCCCGTGGATTCTTGTGCTAGTAACTCCTGAACTGCTTTTTGAGGCACATTGTAATGGTGAATGCACTCCCGTGGATTTTTACTGATATTATTAAGAAAGGATCATTAACACCCAAAAGCCTTAAGATCGAAAGTATTTTATTTCTGATTACTATTTGTTATTTGATATCCATTAGTTGCAATTAACGTGCTTCAATGACCATAGAATTATACCAATAATGATATTTACAGATACTTTTATTCATACACCATGCAATGTAGTATTCACTTCATAGTTCATACTAATATCTATTTAGTGGTTCATTGAATATAGGTTAAAGGAAATGAGTGTTAATTCTATGATTGGACCGACAATCAGCATTGGCACGAGTCATATGTGATTTGTGACACTGTTAGCCTGTAATTTCGACAGGCTTCATTTAAAATAGTCAACAGGGTTTGACTTATACTTTGACATAGATCAGAGGATTTCGACAAAGATCATGTTCAGGGCAGATTCGACAAGCTTCCAGAAAAACAAAAACAAGAAAGAGGAAAATGGACACAAGCTTCGACAGACAGAAGACTAAGTAGTTATGCGCTGAAAAGCTAGCAGTTGGTCGAAAAGAGGAGCAGTTACCAACATTTTTATAACTGTTTTTTAGTCCCCTACAAAATTTATTGAAGGGCATTCCTCATTATCATTCCACTTAAGCTGATAGCGGTCTATCATATCACGTTCATCTTAAATGTTTCTCACACGATATTGTCGTGGGTACCGACCTCAATGGGTACCGTCGCATTGAATCTTCATCAACACCTCCTTTCCTTTCAGTCCTAGTAGTCCAGTCGGGATGTAATCTCTTTCTGGATCCAGCAGTCATGCAAAACATACCCAATAATATGTTATAAATATAAAAGAGCAGTTTATCCATAATGTACATTTTATTAAATCCACATTTTTAAAAAAAAGATGAACAGATATAATTAAAAGTCACATTTTTAATCAACCTGAATCCATGAGTCATAAACATCATCGCAAGACCTTCCTATCAACACATGTGCCGAATGGTCAAATAATGTAACAGTCACGGAGTCAGTCTCGTCAATGACCCAAGGTTTCAGAAAGTACCTGCGGGATGAGTAATCTTTAATATTAAACAACACAGATAGCAAACAGTTTAAACATAAATCATGAAGTTATTACGAATGTAAAACTCATTATCAATATTCCCGCCTAACATATTATTCTAAAATCTTACTTTTTTGTAACATTTGTAACATGTGTGTTACACTTTGAACAGTAGTACATCTCGGAGTCTTCAACAACCTTCTTGTGGCAACAGCAAGCCCAATACCACCATTCATCATCATTGACAATGTTGTTAACGGAAGCCAAAATGACAAAATTGTGTACCTGAAAAACAACAGCCATAAACGTATCACGATGATAATTCCGATAAACTAAGTTTATTGGTATAGTGTTGAAAAACAAAGGTTACTACTTAGTAATAAGAACATCGGGCAAATTATTAGTACCTCAACCATCTCTTTGACATATGATCAGCAGTCGTACGCGGGTCAAAATAATTAAAAAGGATTTAAAAGGTAGTACAAGGTGAGAAACCTTGGTCATCTCACAAGGATCTCTAATACTAAGATTACCACAATCAGGAACTAAATTAACAATAAAACAGGGGGTTTGTTTATGAAGAAAGCGATTTCTATTGGGGGGTTTATCAAATTAGAGAGACAATCGATTCACTGGTTTCTGGGTGCGCGTCTTGGATTTATCATCGGTTCCAAATAATCGTGCAAGACTTATTCAAAGTTTCAGTTCTTGATTGATAATAAACTAATCAAGCAAGCGTCAATTAGTTTATGCGAATTCACGCTGTTTTCAAGCAAGCGTCAAAACAATGTGTTCAAACAATCGTGATCGTGAACAAGCGCCACTAAACACAACTGATATCATAACTGAATTCAATCGTCTATCAATTCCTACGTGAATTAAATAAAACAAGCGATTAAATAACTCGAATAGTTAAGAGTTGCGAAAACAGATTCACATATAAACAAGCGTCATACATAAACGATTCGCATATTGCAAGTAAACCGAATCTGAGTAATTAAGCATCACACAAAGACGAAAATTACAAAAAAATAATTCAAATGTGGAATTGATAAGAAGAAAGAACTAAAAACAAAATAGACGAAATATCATTAAACACCGAACCTCATAATCCGTAAAACGCCCGTCTTTCACCGATGAATCGACTTAGGAGTTTAAGCTTCCATGGAGCCTAGAGCACAAAAGTTTTGTAAAGTGTGAATAATGCGTGAGAGAGAGAGAGAGAGAGAGAGAGAGAGAGAGAGAGAGAGAGAGAGAGAGAGAGAGAGAGAGAGAGAGAGAGAGAGAGAGAGAGAGAAACGGTTGTTGGTCAGCCAAGTCTATAAGACAAATGAAAAACCTAATCCCTTACAGGTTCTTGGATAAAAGCCCGTTAACAAACTAATATTCGGCCCAAAACCGTTTTACAAAAAAAATGCTTCTGTATTTCGAAGTTTTGACCTTCAAGACTTCCGAATTGGGTTTCAAATTCAACTGAAGATTTGTAGCTTTTTTCCTTATCTTTCCAACGCATGCTCTCACACCTCAATCGGATAACCACAGCCAAAGTTATGGCCTTCAGAGTAGACATGGGTCAATATGCAATAAAAACAAGAATTAATCAAGAAATTATTATATTGCTCAAATAAGACCCAAAGTCTAGAAACATGCTAAGACTGAAAGATTAGGAACAAAACACAATTAAAAACACCAAATGCAAAGCTATAAAGAGTGCATTAAAATGCACTGATCAAATTCTCCCAAACTTAAGCTTTTGCACTCCGGACAAAACACAAAAAACAAAACACAAAAAACAATACATGAATTTCCAATGAACCCAAAGAATGCAAAGTCATAAGAGAGGTGCTTTTCCTAGGCTTCAAGGAGTATGACAATCAGAGATAGCACTTAATTACAATCAAGGCAAACAAGAGAATAGAGCACTAGAGAGTGAATCACAAGTGATACCTCACAGGATATGTATTAGTAATGCTCTCAATCACTCAAGTGTTTAGGCTTGTGTTTACTCTCATATATATAATAAGCACATCAATGAAAGTTAGCACTACCATATGCTTGACAAGGTTCTAACATCCATACTTAAGAATACATGCACATAAGATCAAAAGGTCTTTATAAGGGTAGTAATGGGGCCAAGGTCAAGGTGGGATAACCCCAAGGGGGAACTAGGCTAAAAAGAATCAAAGAGGGTAAAGAAGCAATGAAAATCAATTGTAAAATGAGCATGAGAGGATCCAACTTCAATAAGGTATGACGAATTTATCTATTTTGACACACTTCTCCACATAACTCTCTCCACACAACTTTCACTCTTCTTGACACAAAGATTCAAAGATATATACACTTTCCATTTTTTTTTCTTTTTTGACTTTTTTTTCTGTTTTTTTCGTTCTTTCTTTTTTTTTTCTTTTTGGGGAATATTTTTCTATACAAATGTACTTGCCAAAATTTCTATTGAGAACCCAAGAACTAACCCAAGTGAGAACTACAATTGCAACAATTGGGACACCCCCACACTTATGGATTTGACAATTTTCAATTCAAATCTCCTTCACCCTCTAAGATTGGGTAATCTCATTGTTTTTCACTTTTAGGCTTGTAATGAGCTATAAAACAAAGAATGGGATAAAAGGCTCAAAGGGGCTTACACAAAGGGATGAATTCAGGGTACGCTTATTTGGCTAGTAGCTAAAAAAACATAATTGCCTAGATCATTTCAAACATGCATGTGAACAGGTGTTTCAACAAGAATCAAGTCAAGTTCTAGAGTAACTAACAAACATGAGTGAGTCACACACAAGAAAGGAGAGAATGGCAAAATGTAGTCCATCCAATAAAAGGCTCAATTCTCACCAGGGACATTGACTATCATAAATGATGCAAAATCTAGTGCTCATAATCAACTTATTATACCAAGAGCAACAAGAAATCAATCAAGTCATGTCAAAACATCTATGGTCCTAGAATAGTAACATCACTCACAACTTGTACAAACCAAGAACTCATGGAAAAACATGCTAAAATAACATTATTATTATTTTTTTTAAATAAGGAAAACTGAAAATCAAACCAAAAATTAAAAGAAAAAGTCAAACTACTAAGCTCTAAAAGACACCCCCCACACTTAAATCATACATTGTCCTCAATGAAAACAACAAGCATAAAGTAAGAGTAAGGAGGAGGGACTCCCTGGTCAAACTTCATTGTAGGTGGGATGTTCCAATGAGAGTTCTCTTATGGTTTCATCTTCAATTACGGAACTCTCATGGAATAACTTGAGACGCCTTCCATCGACTTTGAAAACTTTGTTTGTCGCCTCACTTTTTATTTCCACTACACCATGAGGAAAAATGTTAGTAATAACAAAAGGACCAATCCACTTGGATCGATGTTTCCCAGCCATAATTTTCAGGCGGGGTCTGAACCATAAAACTCTATGCCCAATGGAGAACTCCTTTCTGGAAATCATCTTATCATGCTTAGCTTTCCACACTTTCTTGGCAGGAATGCCCATCAAGGTTAAATCAATGTCGCTCCTATGTTTCCTTAGGATTGGCTGCTTCTCTTCCTGTTCAGATTTAAGCCCTGCTATATTTGTCTCATGAAGCTTCCCACTCGCCTCTGAATATGCAAAATTAAAATTTTTAAGGGGTGGTTCAAGCTCTAAAACAAGGGGCTACTCAATGGCAGCAGCTGCATCTACAATATCAGCTATAAGAGGTGTGTCAACCTGCAAAGTATCAACCAAACCATCAAGCAATTCAATTTTACAAAGGGAAAGCTCTTCCATGGGGTGTTTCTTAACATTAAAAATGCTGAATTTTTCAATGGTATCACCAAATTCCATGGAAAGAGTCCCTGCATGTACATCAATTTTGGTTTTGGCAGTCCTCAAGAATGGTCTGCCTAAAATGATAGGCGACCTGCTGGACTTAGTTTCTTCCTCCATGTCTAGAATGTAAAAATCTGCAGGAAAGATCAAATTATTAACTTTAACAAGAACATCCTCAACCAGTCCAGCATGTCGAGAATTGCTTCTATTTTCCAGCTGGATGGTAACACTTGTTTCCTGCAAAGGTCCAAGAGCAAGAGTGTTAAAAATAGATGTGGGAATTACATTGATTGAAGCTCCTAGATCTAGCATGGCATCAACAAACTGACTGTTGCCTATGGTGCATGGAATGGAGAAAGTTCCTGGATCCTTGCACTTCTAAGGCATGGGCAACATGAGGGCAGAAACATTATACCCCACGTTGACTTTTTCAATTCCTTTCAGTCTTCTCTTTCTCTTGTATGTGCACAACTCTTTCAACAATCTGACATATTTTGGAATCTGCAAAATTGCCTCAAGAAGGGGAATGTTGACTTCCACCTTCCTAAAAGTATCTAAGATCTCATTATCCCTATCTGCCTCATCTTGTTTTTTAGTCGATGATGCTCTTTGAGGGAATGGGAGTGATGGTATGTATTCCTCATGATCAACAGGTTCAGGTGCTTTTCTATTTTTAAAAACAACAATTTCAGGCACCTTTGGAGTGTCAACAGCTTTCCCATATCTCAATGTGATAGCACTAACATTGGGGTTTGGTTCATTCAGATTAACTACTGCTTGAGCAGGTAGCTGGTTTGACCCTCGGGCTTGCATCTGATTAATTGTGGTAGCCAGCTGTCCCATTTATGTCTGTAAATTCTGAATTGAGGAATCCTTTCTCTGTTGGAACTGGAGATTTTGGACAGCCATCTGCTTCACTAGATCCTCTAGTGAAGGTTCAGGCCTGGCAACAGCTTGTGGTGGATTAGCTTGCTGCCTGGGCTATTGTTGTTGTGCAGCTGGATTTCCCCATCTAAGGTTTGGATGATTCCTCCAGCTTGGGTGGTACCTGTTAGAAGACAAATCAACATTGGCTTGAGGGTTAAATATATTAGCTGCATATGCTTGAGGGGTATCAACATTAGAATCCTCTTGCAGCGTAGGACAAGAATCTGTGGGGTGCTCTGTAGATGTGCAAATACCACAAACCCTTACTGTCTGACCTGTTGCCAATATTTTTACTAAAATTGTGAGTTCATCCAACCTGTTTTCTAAGATCTTATGATCAGTAGCCTGTATCTCATTTAATTACTCCCCTTGTTAGAACTGCAGAATTGCTACTAGTTGTGAATTGTTGGGAGTTAATGGACATATTTTCTATTAAAGCTCTTGCATCTGTTGGGGTTTTGTCTACAAGTGCACCTCCACTAGCAGCATCCATAATATTTCTGTCCATGGGCAATAAACCCTCGGAGAAATATTGGATGAGCAGTTGCCCAGAGATTTGATGATGAGGGCAGCTTGCACACAATTTCTTGAATCTCTCTCAATATTCATGTAAAGACTTAGTGGAGTTTTGCCCGATACCACATATCTCTTTTCTTATTGAAGCAGCTCTGGATGCAGGAAAGAACTTCTCTAGGAACAACTTTTTCAAGTCATTCCAATTTTCAACAGAACCTGGCTGGAGGTAATACAACCAATCATTGGCTGCATCTTGGAGTGAGAAGGGGAAGGCCCTAAGCTTAATGTGCTCCTCTGGAATTCCTTGGGGTTTCATGGTTGAGCACACAATGTGGAACTCCTTGAGATGTTTGTGAGGATCTTCACCTGCAAGACCATTAAACTTTGGCAACAAGTGTATTAAACCAGATTTCAATTCAAAAGGAACATCAACATCAGGATAATTAATACATAGAGCATTGTAAGTAACATCAGGTGTAGCAAGTTCCCTAAGGGTTCTACCATCCATGTTAACAGAATCAAGATCAGAATCAAGTTCAAAGAGATTATGGCTAAAGATGCTATCATTATCACTAGCACTATCTTCTATATGCTCCCTAAGTCTACAATGTAATGTTCTCTCAATTTTAGGGTCAATGGGATGCAAATTAACAGTAGCAGACCTGGTATGCACCGTATGCAACAAGAAGTAAGAAAATGCAACAATTCTAGAAATACCAACTACGTCCTAGAGTTAAAATAGATGCAGAAAATAGAAAACGAATCAAATCTACTCTAAAAAAATTAAAATCACCACGAAAAATCTAATTAAATCAAAAGAGAGATATGCAAAAAAATTTGGATTTTTTCAGAGATATGAAAAATTAAACAAAATAATTAAAAATAGAAAACGAACGAATTTGCGATTTTGAGCCCATTTTCCCCCAGTAGTCCCTACTTAGGGAGTACTGATCCTTGATTTTTTTTTCCGAATTTTCAGCTGTGGTTTCGGAAAATTCTGACAAGATCGCCCAAAAACGGTTTTTTTCGCCTACAATTCCAACAAATCGGCAGTCTTAGCACCTACTACCTAAAATAAGACCTGGAACACAGCAAGAACAGAAACTAAAACATTAGTATTGTTATTGGAATCCTGAGGCTGGAAATCCTTATTAGAGATTCCCCGGCAACGGCGCCAATTTGATCAGCTGTCGTACGTGGGTCAAAATAATTAAAAAGGATTTAAAATGTAGTACAAGGTGAGAAACCTTGGTCGTCTCACAAGGATCTCTAATACTAAGATTACCACAATCAGGAACTAAATTAACAATAAAACAGGGGGTTTGTTTATGAAGAAAACGATTTCAATTAGGGGTTTTATCAAATTAGAGAGACAATCGATTCACCAGTTTCTGGGTGCGCGTCTTTGATTTACCACCGGTTCCAAATAATCGTGCAAGACTTATTCAAAGTTTCAGTTCTTGATTGATAATAAACTAATCAAGCAAGCGTCAATAAGTTTATGCGAATTCACACCGTTTTCAAGCAAGCGTCAAAACAATGTGTTCAATCAATCGTGATCGTGAACAAGCGCCACTAAACACAACTGATATCATAACTGAATTCAATCAATCCTCTATCAATTCCTACGCGAATTAAATAAAACAAGCGATTAAATAACTCGAATAGTTAAGAGTTGCGAAAACAGATTCACATATAAACAAGCGTCATACATAAACGATTCACATATTGCAAGTAAACCGAATCTGAGTAATTAAGCATCACACAAAGACGAAAATTGCAAAAAAAGGATTCAAATGGGGAATTGATAGAGAAGAAAGAACTGAAAACTAAAAACAAAATAGACGAAATATCATTAAACACCGAACCTCATAATGCGTAAAACGGCAGTCTTTCACCGATGAATCGACTTAGGAGTTTAAGCTTCACATGTAGGCTAGAGCACAAAAGTTTTGTAAAGTGTGAATAATGCGTGAGAGAGAGAGAGAGAGAGAGAGAGAGAGAGAGAGAGAGAGAGAGAGAGAGAGAGAGAGAGAGAGAGAGAGAGAGAGAGAGAGAGAGAGAGAGAGAGAGAGAGAGAGGACTGCTGGTTAGCCAAGTCTATAAGACAAACGAAAAACCTAATCCCTTACGGGTTCTTGGATAAAAGCCCGTTAACAAACTAATATACGGCCCAAAACCCGTTTTACAATAAACTGCTTCTGTATTTTGCAGTTTTGGCCTACAAGACTTTCGAATTGGGTTTCGAGCTCATCTGAAGATTTGTAGCTTTGTTCCTTAGCTTTCCAACGCATGCTCACACGCCTCAATCGGATAACCACAGCCAAAGTTATGGCCTGCAGAGTAGACAGGAGTTAATATGCAATAAAAACAAGAATTAATCAAGAAATTACTATATTGCTCAAATAAGACCCAAAGTCTAGAAACATGCTAAGACTTAAAGATTAGGAACAAAACACAATTAAAAACACCAAATACAAAGCTATAAAGAGTGCATTAAAATGCACTGATCAACATACGATATAGTATGTTTTGCATCAACAGTTTGGAAATCATCTTTAGGTCCCCCACTCTTGCTATGGGTGCTAATGGTCAGATTGGGCGAAGCAATGGCCTGAGACATACTGTACCACAAAAATATATATTAAGATATTTATATAATATGTTGATCAGATACCCTTGCAAATGGATTGCAAAATCAGTATTAATTTTACCAGCTTATTCTATAAACACACGCATAATATAGATATTGTTAAATTTGCCTATAAATGTATAAGGAAATATTGAAACAATGTCAAACATATCATGATTGATAAAAATAAATTATGTATTATTGACGTACGTCTCTCGCAAAACAGAGGCTTCGGGTATGGATGGGTTGATTAAGAGCTTTATCGTGTGCATGGTTGTCTGGATGGAATTACCACCTGTATAAAGATGAAAGTCACATTCTGGATGGGATTACCATCATTTAATGGTCCAAAAAAAGCTATAATAATTTTTAGATGTACAAAAATTGGAAGACATAGGAATTTAAATATACCCTGCCAATTGTCCACTTTACAGTTCAAAAGTGCCAGGACGTCGTTGTTCAGGACCAACATCAATCAAAATTCCAACAACATCTAGTAAGTAAAACAAACAATGAGAACGTAAATGGTGGTATAATATGTACAAAAATAAATTAAAAAAATCAATAGAATAAAAATACCATACCGACTAAATAGTCGCAATTAAACTCTTTTTCGAAACACTCCGCTGGAGGAGTGAATATAAATTCAGGCTCAAGAATTTAGTGCAACAACAAACTTGGATAGGGGATACACATGACCCTCATGTAGGTGTCTATCATGCTTATAAATGTGCATTCTATCAATGTGTCCCTGTATCTTGGTTCCCTGAATGAAAATATTTACAACAATTCGAACAAAACAACCTTCGTAGTACATACATGAATGCATAAATAATGTAAACTATACATTAGACAATTTACAATGCGCGAAGCCATTTTATCCGCCTAATTTAAATAATTAGGCGCACTATTCTTATTACATTTAGCAATCAACACATGACTGTAATTAAACTTTCAAATATGCATGTAGAAAAATATGTGTTTTATTCATATCAGAGCTGCCATCCTTTCAGTAATAACTGATTGATCCACAATTTGCAAACATGCCCATACCCAAATTTCACCACATGAATTTTCCAAAATTTGAAGTTACTAGTATGATTAACCCGTGCCAGCACGGGTCGGCATTCACATGTAACTTAAAAATTGACAATTTTTTTACGAACTAAAAAAACAAAATTTGTATATTTAAACGCATTGTGTGAGATGTTAAATACTTTGGACACTATCTAAAATTAAGCTATTATGTTCTATAATAATTTTAGCTAATG
Organism: Astragalus glycyphyllos; assembly: GCA_963573325.1. Taxonomy (NCBI): domain Eukaryota; kingdom Viridiplantae; phylum Streptophyta; class Magnoliopsida; order Fabales; family Fabaceae; genus Astragalus; species Astragalus glycyphyllos. The sequence continues at coordinate 24,865,228 of OY754308.1, forward strand.
GGAAAGCAGCACAAAATAAATACGTACGCAAAACCAAAATGGGTTTTCTAGGATGAGTTTGTACAGCCTATAGATTGGATACTTGGTCTACTTTGTAAATGAAAGAAAGTATAGGTTCTCTTCCTTGCAGCTGGTTAGTCATTGTCATCTCATCAAGACTTGAAATGATCACTTAGCATTTGTGACCCATTGATCTGCTCTGTGATCTAATATCATAATCTAATCAATCATTATTTTTAACAACGAAACATTCACCTTGCTGAATAAATGGTTAAAAAAATTGATATGAACACTTCATTTTGAATCACAATACAAATTACAAAAGGATAATTAAAGAACAATTTTAGAATCACAATAATGGAACCATTTTAGAGTCAATTTAAGGACGAATTTAGTATCACCACTGGACCAATTCAGTATCAATTCATTAATATGAATTCAGTAGCAGGACAAACTGAATTACAACCTTGTAATTCAAAGACCATGAGCATTTACTTGGACCACTAAGTGCATACTTGAAAATTCATAACAATGATACAAATGATAATTATAAACAGTAAAAATTGTTAGTAAAGTCTTAACCAAATTAAGAATGCGCCTTCAAATGAAGAGCAGTGACTAAATGAGCATATCTGGATATGCTTTATGACCAACTTGGACATTAAAAGTTTGCAGAAGTTGTTCCTGTCATATGCAAAAGTAATTCTAGTTTTGTAAACGGCATTTTACATATAAAAATCAATAAGATAAAGTGTAGATTTTATATTTTGGAAAAAGTATTCCCCCAGTGGGGTTCTGACTTTTGTGGAGTGACATGTTCATGAAGATAATTTTTTAGTCTTTACAAAATTTCACTATTTTGTTTTTAGTTCCTATAAAATTTTTCATCGACTTTTAGTCCCTATAAAATTTCAAAATTTCGTTTTTAGTCCCTATAAATGCCAACTAGTGTATATCCATTGAATTTTTGAGTGATGTTTTGCATACATGTTGAGGACATTATAAACATCTCTTCCAGAAAAACTTTGAATTTTTTAACAACACATAAATTAAATCTAAATTTTTTAAGTGCAAAAGATTCGATAAACAAATTAAAGGAAATACTAACCTAGAAATCAAATTTTGAGTTTATTTTTTGTGAGGGAGATATTTTTAATATCTTTAACGTGTATGTAAAATGTCATTCAAAAATTCTGAAGGTATACATGAGTTTACATTTTATAGGGACTTAAAACAAAATTGTGAAATTTTATAGGGACTAAAAGTTGACGAAATTTTTTATAAGGACTAAAAACAAAATGGCAAAATTTTGTAGGGACTAAAAACATATTTAACCCAAAAATTAACATCTAAACATAAATAACAAACAAAATATAAGTTTTTTTAAACAATTTTCAACCACTTAGGAATATGGGAGTAAATGTATTAAATTTGCATTAAACTCTATATAATGCATTAATCTCGTTGTTTGAAGCATGAGAGATGAGCTGACAAAATTAACCGTAAGGAAGGTCAGCTAACGAACATTTAAGTTTTAAATATTTAAGACTTGAATGGTGATTTGAATTTGACTATGAAGAATTGGAATTGGTAGGTTTTGATTTCATTTAATTAATTGTTTTTTGTTGCTGACCAACGGTTTTAAATGTCGTTTTTATTAATTTTGATTTCGAATTAAAGTCGTATTTATTGGTAAATGAATTAATTTCGGATCAGTTATATGTTTGAATTGTGATATCAGCCGTAATTTTAATGAACGTCAAGCGTTGATCTTGGAAACGTGGAACAGTGGACAAACGGCAACCGTTGGATACGTGTATAATGCTGACTTGAAACACATGAACTGTTTGGATGCTGACATGGAGTTTGTATAAATCTGACGTAATTTCTGATGTATTTCTGACGTGGACGATTACATGGACTTTTCCATGGTTTAGTATAATAAAGATAAAGATAAAGATTACTCATCAATTTCTAAACATGGTATATTCCAAAATATGCAGTTATAATCATAGACTTATCAATGTCACCGTTTTCTGTATGTAACATCCCTAACTTCGTTAATTTCGATTTATAGAATTAACGAGTGATTTCTAAATATGCAGTTGGGCATCTCTACAGCTACGTGTGAGTCAGACTGCATTGACACTATTGAGCTTATCCTATATCGGGATCTTCATACGACTCATGCTTACGTCTCCCTTTTGTTGAAGATTACGACCCTAATGGATATGCTTCCAGGTTTGGAGATTCATCATGTTTTCCGTGAAGCCAGCACTTGTGCGGACTACCTTGCTAGATATGCTAATAGGCATCTGAGGGGGTATTAGCTTTTGGAGCTCTCCTCCCTCTGGAGTTGAGAGTTTGCTCACAGTTGATGCTAGGTTTTCCTAGTCTTCTGCTCTCTTTTTTACTTTTTTTCCTATGACGTGTTCCAAAAAAAAATCAAGAATACATGAGAGAACATGAGAGTAATCATAAGGACTAGCTGTCACCAAAGCCACCCCCTCACAAGGGAATGAGCAACCTTGGGATTCCTCCTAGCAAACTCAATATGAGAGTTACAAACGAAAAAGAAAATCCCTAATAAATTGGAATGCATAAGTATTAAGAGGCAGCCCCAGTTAAGATGCTCTGATGGTTTTTGAAGCAAATTAGTTCATCAGATTTGGATGTTGTTCTGGACTGGGCCAGTCGTCAGGCCCAACCCATTAATGGATCAGCCCAACAGATCAATGGGCCTCCAGAATCAACGATCCGGATCACTCCACTCAAATCCGACGGCTTTCTTGAACCTCTCAGCCACTATAAATAGCACTAAGCACCAAGATGCCAAGTACACAATCTATTATAATTCTCACTCGATATTATAGTAGCTCGACCTAGCTGAATTGGGCGTCGGAGTGTCCTTGTAGGTACACCCCCCGCACGTCCAGACCAACCTCAACAGCAACAGGTCGACCACTTTCTACAGCATTAGACAACCAGTCCCTTGACCAGCTCTATAGTCAATCTCAACGTACTGATCAATGGCAACCACAGTGGGAGCAGACTATCCCACCAACATTCCCAATGCCTCCAAAAGCACCTCAAGGCAGACCGCGGTCGACCCGCCTGCAAAGTCTAGCTGACCCATCCAGGAGGCATCGTTCACCTCCCTGAAGACATCTCGTCCATAAATCTCCACCCCGTCGAAGGGGACGAGGAGGAGGATTAACCCCGCTTAGGGAACAGATATTGGATTAACCCCAACGAGCAATGCTTTGCCGGGAACGATCTCATTGTTCAGGCGTGAGCACCCCCCCACATGGGGAGGAGCGGCTCAAAGAAATGGGACGACCATGCTTGTTGAGCGACCCAAGATGTTGGACGGCCTAAAGAGCATAAGCGATCCAAAGATATTACACGATCAGAGCATCAAACGTGTAAGATGAAAGGGCAAATGAACTCAGAGAAATCAAGCGTGAAGTAGAATACCAAAGCGCGAATGATCAAAGTTTAGATTACAATAAAGACAGCCCGATCATGACCAGGGGCGACCATGACCACCCTGACCAGGGGTGACCTGACCCTCATGGTCCCTGGAAGATGACCTGACCCTCACTCTCCTCTGCAGCATTCTTTGCCAAGTTCAAGTCTTCAATCGCCCTCGAGCTTTGAGACCGACCCCTCAAGCTCTTCAATCTTGTGATCAGCAACCTCCTTGGCCAATTAGACCTCTTCAATCGGTCAGACTCACCTTCAGGAAGATCGACCTCTTCCCACAATAGGACGACACCCTCCACTTCTAACTACACCTTCTGGCCGGAAGAGTCATCACACCAGGAATCCTCGTATGATTCATCCGGCTCGCCCGGACGGTCTCGTAGCAGATCTCACGAGAGATACCCACTCAACCATTAAGAAGACTATTCCAAAACAGAATGACGTGGTCATCGAAGTCGATACTTCGAGGACCGACCACCTCGTAAAGGCAGAGTCGGCATGAGCTTGGGACCATTTACCAGAGAGGTAGACGAGTACCGCATTCTGCGCTTGTTAGAAAAACCCCCCTATGATCTGAAGATGTACAATGGCACAAAAGATTTCGTCGCCCACCTAAAACACTTCGACTTAACGATGAGACACTAGGGGGCAGCCGGACATGTGAAATGCAAGATTCTCCCAATATCAGAAATCTGTGATCAGGAAGTTTTTAGACCGAACAAAGTTGAACACCTCGTATGGACAAATCCAACAATGGGCGCCTACCGTATGGGGCGACCTAGGAAGCATGGGCAACCCAAAGAATGTGGGCAACCATACAAGAGAAATTATAAGGTAAATAAGACGACAAACCTAAAGCATCAACTAGCTCATCATGAGATCGAGCCAGAATGATTGGTTACACGAAAACCTCTTGTCTTTAGAAGAAGGATGAGAGACCAACTTCTCCAATAGACTCAGTGTCTCTCTGTCGACAACCATGACAAATTACTAAACAGCGAAAATCAAGGTCGCATACCTTGAGCTTGAGGTCTAGATTAAACAACCAAAACCCTGAAGACTTGGGTTGCCTTCGAAGATGCCTTGCTCACCTAAAGCCTAGATCAATCGTGGACCACCGTCACCATGTAAAAACACTCTCCCAAGAGAGGCGCGAAGAGGGGCGGTCACCACGAAGATCTGGTCGCCCGCAAAGAGAGGAAGTGATCACCCCAAAGAAATGCTCGCCCAGAGGAGGATTCTTCATATAAGTGATCGCCCGAGACCAAAGGGAGTGACCGCCCCAGAGAGTGGACGCCCCAGAGGAGGACTTTTCAGAGAAAACCCAAATGAAGTGTTTGCGAAGTCGAAACAATGCAATACCTTAGTGGAGCACATTACGATCTGTTATGATCTCGATCGCCTAGGAAAGGAAAGACACCAGCCGACAAAGTGGCCAAGGTGATAGCAGAAGATGAAGACAAAGCTGATGATGCCCCAGATACTAGAAAATCAAGGGGGAAGCCAGTTGTCATGGTAATCACAAGAGGCATTCCCACTGATGCTTCAACAAACAAGTCGATAGAAAGAAGGTGGTATGCAATCATGAGCGTCGGATCAACGTCCGCCCCAGGCCCTCTCGAAGAGGCCTCCCATTTCCTTCGGGGACGAGGACCTTATTGACGGGACGCCCAACAACGGTGTACCACTCGTGGTGGTTGCTGTCATGACCAACGTGGAAGTCAGAGGAATACTGATCGACCAATGGAGCTCTGCAGATATTGTTTTTGAAGATCTCCTAGACATTCTGAAGATATCAAAAGGAGATTTGAGACCTTACAGAGGAACAGTCCTGACCGGATTTAATGGTGCCCTCACGCAGAATCGAACTACGGACCTTCAGTTTACAATCCTTATGTTTAGCAAAGAAGCAGAACTACAATTCTTATGTTGAGCTCGAAGCCCATTACGAAATTCTTGAAGTTCTAAACTGCGATGCATCTTACCCTCCTTGGGGAGTACAAGTCGCCCTCCTTGCCTGCTAAGGGGTACAAGTCGTCCTCCTTGCCTGCTGAGGGGTACAAGTCACCCTCCTTGCCTAGTACAAGTCGCCCTCCTTTCCTGCTGAGGGGTGCAAGTCGCCCTCCCTACCTAATGGGGAATGCATCTCGCCCTCACCTATCCCACTGGCCATAACGTTGGCTATGGTAACCCGATTGAAGTATATGAATATGCTTTGGAAAGCTAAGAAGCATACCTACAACTTTCATGTTGAACTCAAAGTCAAATGATGGTGTCTAGAAAGCCCAAAACTAGGATCAAACTTCATCCAAAATATTTCGAGGGAAGATCTCGCCCACGAGGAGCCAGATCTCGTACACGCTCTCATTTATGAAGGAGATCTCTCCCTCTACTCCTTGAGGGAGCAAGATCCCACCTTCCTTTCAGCCATGAAGGATATTTCACTCATGAAGAGAAAGATCTCACTTTAACACTCATTGAAAGAGGGAATCTCACTTTCTCTCTCTGTGAAACTTGAGTTTTCTCTAAAGTCGTAACTTGCGCTATGATGGTCCGATTAAGACATGTGAATATGAGTTGGAAAGATAAAAAGAAGAGATATAACTCTCGTGCTGAGCTTAACAGCCAGTTCCGACGCCTAGAGGGTCTAAAGCTTGGATGTCTCGTCTCGACATTCATTGATGGAGGAAATCTCACCCAGGAGGGGTACTTAAACGAATTTAAGTACAGACGAAGCAGCCTAAGATTGGTCGCACCTCTGAGGGCGAGTTAAATCCGAGTAGAAGCTTGGTAAACTGTCCCAAGGCACTTAAACAAATTTAAGTACAAACGAAGCGGCCTAAGATTGGTCGCACCCCTGAGGGCGAGTTAAATTCGAGTAGAAGCTTGGTAAACTGTCCAAAGGCACTTAAACGAATTTAAGTACAAACGAAACGGCATAAGATTGGTCGCACCCCCTAACGAGAGCTAAATCCAAGTAGAAACTTGATAAGCTGTCTAAGGGGTAGGGCCTTGACCCGACCAGTTAAAAATAATTCACTATAACAGAGCAGCGCTAGGTGAATGAGCAGCGCTTCTCCCTGCAAGCGCTATCCATTGTATACTTTTTTTTGTTTTTTTTGTTTTTTTGTATTTTCCTTTTTACATTTGATATTTTCCTCGTCATATACAGCCATACAATCCAATCCATTATATCCTAACAACACACACACACACACACATATATATATATATATATATATATATGCATTTGAGTCCATTGAGCCTTGTGATGAGCTAGTCTTCATAGAAACATCTTCCTTTTTAACTTGGAAAGTTTTAAAGAATTGATTTTTCATATGGTCGAGAGTTCTGACCATGATTTGTTCTTCAATTTCATTAGGGTGGATTTTTTGGAAACAATTTTTTAAGTTGGCTATTGAGAGCTCTTGAGAACTTTGTTCTTTCGTTTTGCATTGGTCATCAGCTATTGCTGTTTCTATCTTGGCCTCCATGTACTGAAGGTCTTCAGTAGCCATCCTGCTCCACCATTTGTAGAAGAAATTTCTCCTAATAACAGGGAAAGGGCTACTGTTACATTAGGTAGCCGATAAATAAGGTGACAAAAAGTACTATTAATGCCGGGTACACTGTGGGCCCCATAGGCGCATTAATGAATACAAACGACGAAAATATAAAAAGCATTATTTTGCTTTTGACTCAATTGTCTCCACGGGGTTCTTGATCATGCCTTGGCAGAAATTATTGGTTTGTTGATGTCATGGCTTGCATCATAATTATTGTCCTTTTCCTTTCTTGGTCTGCTGAGTCATTGACTGGATCATTGCATCCCAAAAATCTTCGGGAGTTGGGTCTTCTTCTTCCTGAGATTCTCCGGCTAGGCAATCAAATGCATTTGAGTCCATTGAGCCTTGTGATGAGCTAGTCTTCATAGAAACATCTTCCTTTTTAACTTGGAAAGTTTTAAAGAATTGATTTTTCATATGGTCGAGAGTTCTGACCATGATTTGTTCTTCAGTTTCATTAGGGTGGATTTTTTGGAAATAATTTTTTAAGTTGGCTATTGAGAGCTCTTGAGAACTTTGTTCTTTCGTTTTGCATTGGTCATCAGCTATTGCTGTTTCTATCTTGGCCTCCATGTACTGAAGGTCTTCATGAGCCATCCTGCTCCACCATTTGTAGAAGAAATTTCTCCTAATAACAGGGAAAGGGCTACTGTTACATTAGGTAGCCGATAAATAAGGTGACAAAAAGTACTATTAATGCCGGGTACACTGTGGGCCCCATAGGCGCATTAATGAATACAAACGACGAAAATATAAAAAGCATTATTTTGCTTTTGACTCAATTGTCTCCACGGGGTTCTTGATCATGCCTTGGCAGAAATTATTGGTTTGTTGATGTCATGGCTTGCATCATAATTATTGTCCTTTTCCTTTCTTGGTCTGCTGAGTCATTGACTGGATCATTGCATCCCAAAAATCTTCGGGAGTTGGGTCTTCTTCTTCCTGAGATTCTCCGGCTAGGCAATCAAATGCATTTGAGTCCATTGAGCCTTGTGATGAGCTAGTCTTCATAGAAACATCTTCCTTTTTAACTTGGAAAGTTTTAAAGAATTGATTTTTCATATGGTCGAGAGTTCTGACCATGATTTGTTCTTCAGTTTCATTAGGGTGGATTTTTTGGAAATAATTTTTTAAGTTGGCTATTGAGAGCTCTTGAGAACTTTGTTCTTTCGTTTTGCATTGGTCATCAGCTATTGCTGTTTCTATCTTGGCCTCCATGTACTGAAGGTCTTCATGAGCCATCCTGCTCCACCATTTGTAGAAGAAATTTCTCCTAATAACAGGGATGCTGTGATTATCCTGGGCTATAGTAATAGTCCATCTCCATATCCATGGGATCTGTAATTTAATAAAATACAAACACGGACCTTGTCTTGTGATCATTTTAGAAGCATTCTTCAAAATTAAGGGGCTATGATTGCACCAATTATCATATAAGTGTAGTATATCTTCTGGCAAGATTTCGAGAGAAGGGCCAAAATTTACCCACCAATTATAAAACCAATTTGGTATAGGTTTCTCAACCACTTCTGGGTTGATACTAAAGAACCAAGAATGCTTCTTCTTTGGATTTTGATAATAAAAAGCTAATGAAAAAGCTTGGATATAATCCCAATAGTTAAAATATACATATTTTCCTTCGGCATTTTTTTTGCCTTTTCTCCATTAGGATTTAATCCCCATTCTCTGGGTGACAGTACCTTATTAATATGGCATTTGCTGAAGTTTATAAAACTTTCTGGGTTATTGTTTTGGTGGTGATGGGTAATTGTCACTGATTCAGTGGCTAATAATAATATTTCCAAATGGGGTCTAGACTTACCATAGAGTCCAGGATATCCTCTTGATTCGAGGTACCTTGTTTTGATTGATCATCCATCATTAGGGGCCAAATTTATATCTTCTTCTTCGACATACATAATGTCTTCTGTAACAGGGTTTTCAAAATACTCTGTTACTTCATGGGGTTCATTAACCGCTGCCTCTTTGTAAGATGGCGTTTTACCTGTTGAGGAAGAAGGAATATCTTCTTTCCTTGGGGGCGCAGGCAATTGCTGCAAATTTCTTGTCCTGTGGACTGTAGTCCAATCCCCTATTAGAGGAATATTTGTCTCTTGGTAGGGCAGCATATTGCTGCTCCCACGACCACGGCCACGGCCATAGCCACGACCTCTTCCCCTATTGGGGGTAGTCATTCACCCTGCAAGAATTCACGGGTTAAATAGTCAGCAAGAGAATTATTTTCTCCTTTAATATATTGAATATCAAATTCAAAGGCTGATAATTGGGCTTGCCAGTTTGCAAAAATTTGTTTTGCTACAAGATTCTTAACATCTTTTTCAATAATTGATTTAGCTGAACTGCAATCAATTCTTAGCAGAAACTTTTGATTTAATAAGTCATCCTGAAATTTAGAAATACATTTAATAATGGAAAGCATTTCTTTCTTAATAGTCGAATATTTCGACTGTGTTGGATTCCACTTTCCAGACGAAAACCTTACTAGAATTTCTTTATTGTTGTCTGGGATAACCTGTTTTAAGATACCTCCATATCCTATATTTGAGGCATCAGTTTCTACTATTTTGAAAAACTTTGAATTTGCTAAATTCAAACAAGGTAGGCATTTAACCTTATTTTTAATTCTCTGGACAGCTAGGGAATGTTCTTCTGTCCAAAGCCCTGGATTTTTTCTAAGTCTACTGTAAAGGATAGCTGTATCCTGTGATAGATTTTCATAGTAATCAGAAATATAATTTAGGCTTCCTAAAAATCTTTGAAGCTGCTTCTTATCAGTAATAATATTGGGGATTTTTGAAGCAAACTCTATGCTTCTGCTGATTGGAACTACTGTTCCTTGATCTATTTCATGGCCCAAAAACCTTGTCCTTGTTTGGAACAATTTCATTTTAGGGGCATATAAAACTAGACCATTGTGTCTAACAAAATTTTTGAAAATTTTCAAATGTTTCATGTGTTGGTCTATGGATTTTGAGAAGACTAACACGTCATCAATATAAACAATCATGAAATTGGAATAAGGATTAAAAATATCATTCATGATATTCTGGAATTCAGAAGGAGCATTTTTAAGTCCAAAAGGAAGGACGTTCCATTCAAAGTGTCCAAAAGGGACTGTAAAAGCTGTTTTGTATTTGTCAGATTCATTGATCTGTATTTGCCAATATCCTGATTTCATATCAAATTTTGAAAAGATCAAAGCATCATTAAGCCTATCTAATAAATCCTTTTTATTAGGAATCAGATATCTTATCCATTTCAAAACCTTATTAAGAGGTTTATAATTAATAACTAATCTGGGAACACCTCGTTCCTGCTCAGCATTCTTATTAACGTAAAAAGCTGTGCAACTCCAAGGTGATTTGGATTTTCTAATTAATCCTTTTTCTAAAAGGGAATTAATTTCCGTTTTACAAAGATCAAGATATTCTTGATTCATTTGGCTGGTCTAGCCTTAGTAGGAATTTGACTTTCATTAAAGTCATCTATATAGGGTAAGGAGATGATGCGTTGTTTTCTATTCCAGAAAGCATTAGGTAAATCATTACATACATCTGTCTTGAACTGTTGTTCAACGTTCCTAATTTGTCTCTTAGTCTCATCTTTATTAAGATGATCATTAATATTGAGGATATTTACTTCACTTTTAAGAAAACATAATTGTTTTTCTTTATTAAGGAGAATATCTTTAACCTCATTTAACATCCTAGTTTGAGGATCGGTAATAAATTCAAAAATAATTTTCTTATTATTAATAATGGTGGTAATACCACTTTGATCAATATTAGTCATAGGCATGATTTTATGCAAAAAGGGAGTTCCTAGAATAATCCTATGTGTCAAATTTTTGACTAAAATAAATGATGTTGGTAAACATATACCTTGATTGCAAATATATGCGTTTGATAACTTATAGTTAACTTGTAATTTATCTCCACCAGTCTGAGTTAGGGCTTGCGTGGTTTTCGAAAAATACTTAGTAGGGATAATTCCCTCTTGTATGCAGTTAAGGTCAGCTCCACTGTCTATTAGAGCTACCTCGTTTTCCAAAATAAAATTTCTGCTAATAACTAGAGTTACTTTGACAAACCATTTTTGAGAAGTTACTCTATCTAAAAGAGATAAATAGTTGTTGCTAGTGGAAGTGATTTCTTCCACGTTGGAAGGGATTTCCTCGTCTTGTTTTGGAATTTCTAATAAAGAAATTCTCTGGGACAAGATATTATTATCCCTTTTAATCTAAGATATATCAAACTTTAAGAGATTTATTTCTCTTTTTAAATCTATAGTAGAGACAGGTGTTTCTTTGATGTTGGATTTTCTAAATCTTGATAACACCTCACTTATTTGGTAAGGTGCCTCTATAATTAGAGGAGATTCCTTCTTAGCATTTTCCTTTATTAGGAAATTGATCATTTTTCTTTTCCGATTATTATCTGAAATAGTTTCTAAAGCCTTTAAGGCTTCATCTTGTTCTGCTGTAAGAACATTTAGTCCATTCATATCAACAATGGATTTCCAATAATTTAATTCATTACATTGGCAATCATTATTGTCAGTAGAAGAAGACTCCGAAGAGGTATCATTGATAACCTCTATATCTTCATTTGAAGATTCTTGTTCTGATTCAGAACTAATTAATAAGACTTTTTCCAATTGGGTCCTTAATTGGTCGTCCTCAATGTCATTCAGGGTTTTTTTGGTCCAACATTGATTGGCATAATGTCCCATCTGTTGCACCCCGAAAAATCCTTTGGAGGGATTTCTCTTCGCACAACATGAATTGGAGTCGCCACCAATATTTTTTTAGAGGTAAAACATTGAAAAAAACCTTTCTTGAAAGACAATGGTCCTTGGAACCACGAGATTTGAGTTCGGGGGTCGGTTATGCATGGGGAAGGTACGAGCACCCCACACATCCTTTCTACTGAAAGGGAACCTCGATTTGACGTGTGATTTAAAAGGTTGATTTAAGAAATGTTTTGTTTTTATCTCTTTTTATCTCTCCTTACTTTATGGAAAAACTTAAGGAAAATTTAATCTTTTGCGCTTGACGGGAGGGCACCGTGCCTACGTATCCTGGGGAGGGAATCAAAGCAACGTAGTTCTTGTTTTCGAAAATTGTTTTGTTTTTAGAAATTGCCTTGTTTCGGAAAAGGGTTTGTTTTTTTTTTTGAAAAGAAAATGGTTTTCATTTGTCGTGCTTGACGGGAATGTGACCCGCTCCTACGTATCTCCCAGTGCGATGGAGAATTCAAAGCTTACGTAGTTCTCGGTTGTCGAGAAAAGGATTTTATTTTTTAGTTGTTTAATTGTGAAAATTGAATGTTCGCAGTGATCAAACAACAAAGGTTTCGAGTGATCACCACTAGCATCCCATTATTGACGATTGTGCAAGCAAAGGCTTCGCATTATCCTCAACAAAGTTTTTAATTTGTGAAATGAGAGTTCTTTTGAAAAATGAGTGTTCATGATAATCAATTGAGCAAAGACTCCAAGTGATCACCACTAGCACCCCATTATTGACGATCGTGCAAGCAAAGGCTTCGCATTACCCTCAACAAGGTTTTAAATTTGTGAAATGAGAGTTCTTTTGAAAAATGAGTGTTCATGATAATCAATTGAGCAAAGACTCCAAGTGATCACCACTAGCACCCCATTGTTGACAATCGTGCAAGCAAAGGCTTCGCATTATCCTCAACAAAGTTTGATTTGTGAAAAATAGTTTGAAATTGTTTTGAGAAGAAGTGAAGTTGTTTATCAATGATTATGTAAATGCAAAAAAAATGTTTTGAAGTTGGAACGTTACTAACGAGTAACAAGTTGTTCTTTGTATGCAACATGGTTTTGAAGTTTTGGAGAGTTACTAACGAGTAACAATTGGTGGAAATCAAAACAAGCAAATTGTGAACACCAATTCAACATTTTAATGCACCACAAGCACATAAACAAGTATATCAAGCAAGGAGTACCAAGCTTCAATTCAAGAATGCATGAGTAGGCAAGGATGCAAGAATAGGTAAGAATGCATGAATATGCAAAATGCATGTGCATCAAGGTTAAGTGAGCCTATCCTTTGCCGAAACTTCACAAGCTTCAAACAAAAATTTACAATAAACTCAAAGAGCAAAGAAAGCATGATTAAACTTGAGGATGCATCAAGGTCATTGGAGACCAATCATGTGCGCAAATTCAATTGTTTATAGACCCCTTTTTGCTCCCATTTCACAAACACATCAAATGGGAATTGAATTTTTAAATGCTTACAAGCATAGGCATCAAGGTTGAAGTAACCTATCTCTTGCCAACTTAGCATAACCCAAGATCATTTGTGGATCATAAATGAACCAAAAACCCAAATTCATTTTTCTCAAATCACAAATTTCACAATTAACAACATAGGTTTGAATATTTGCAAGTTTAATGGCCAATCATCAATTTATTCTAACAAGTCAACCAAATCAAGCAAGCGAGTGACATAACCAAAACATAGATGCATTTATTCACAAGATTCAACCATGATAACCAACAAAAATCATAAAACACATATTTATTTGAAGCATGCGAAATCATTATCAAAGCAAATAACATTTTATTTCACTTAAAACAACAAAATCATGCATATAACCCCAAAATCAAAGCATCAAAACAAAGATTCATGAGATTAACATATGTACAAGCATAAAAATGAAGTTAAAAGAGAGGATCTACATTTTTGGAAGTGGAAATCTCACAAATATGCAAGAAATGATGACTTTATGCAAGGATTTACAAGAGAAGGGGTCTAGGAATCACATACCTTAAGATGAGCTCCAAATAAACACAATAGATGAAGAAATAATCAACCAAATCAACTTATCTTCAAGCTTGGTCTCCAATCTCAAAAAAATGACCCTTGATCTTGAACTTTTGTGTGATTTTATGAAGGATTGATGGTTGAAAATTAGTGTTTAGGCTTGGAAGATGGATTGAATGTGTGTGGGTAGATGAGAAATGAAGAAGTGAGTTAGAGAGAAGGGAGAGGGGGTGGCGCATAAAATGGAGAGAAGGTGAGGAGGGAGTTGTGTGCTAGGGTTTATGAGTGAATGGTGAGGCCAAAAGCTTTTTTTTTTTAGGTGAGGTTAATAGGGTATATATAGAAAGCAATTAGGTTTAAGGGTAGTTAGGTCATTGTGCACTAGTTGTGCTCTAGGATTTGATTTTAATTTTGAATCAAAGGCTAGGATTGAGGCTCACATGGATTGAGGACATTGAGAAAACACAAAATGAGAGAATAGAGAGGGGGTGGCGCATAAACATTGGGAGGGGTCCTTGGTGACCAAGTTTTGCTAGTTGTCATCTTGTACTATTGTACTATTATATGACCATTCCATTATCCCTTCATTTTTTATTATTCTTCTTAGGATAATTGTACAAAAATACACCCAATTTAGGCCACATACAAGGTATCTTGAGGAATATGCCATTTTATGAGATCACCATGACCAAAAATATCATAAAAACCTCATCTTGAAATTTTTGTAGAATATTCCTTTTTGATGCCTTTTTTGAATTTGAATTTTGTGCACAATGTATGCATGCATGCGCATACATACATACATGACCAAAAATGTTTTGCCTCAAATAAATTTCTCTAAAATTGCACAATGATTCTTGATGAGAAATTATCTTATTTTTGACAATGACCAAAATACCCTTTTGCCCTAAAAACCTTGTTTTTTAACAACAAATGCATTTCCACTCTAACAATGAATTTAAAAGCCCTAGAATGACTTTTAAAACCCAAAAATGCATGCACAATGCTCTTCACTCTTCAAAATAAAACCACACTTCTCAATTTATTTATTTTCTGCGGAAAATTAGGGTTTTAAACCTAAGCGGACAAAATTAGGGTATGACAGCTGCCCCTCTTTATTTGGATTTTACCAAGGAATATGAATTGGCCGAAACATATTCCGAGGCAAAATAGAAATAAAGAATTCAGAAATAATACTAATTTTGTCTACTTAGAGAAACCCGAATTTTCCTTTTCTTTTTCTTTTTTTTTGTTTCCTTTCTTTGATCTCTCTTCTTTTGAGAGAGAGAGAGAGTCAACACTTGTCGCGTCGACGAGAAAGCAGTAAATTGCGTAAAGCAGTAAATGAAAGCAGTAAATGGGAAGTGTCGTAAATTGGGGATTCGGAGGTTGCCTAAAACCTTTTGACGGACTCTCGTCGAGTCCGAGCTCTGGGGGTGGCCTTTTCGAGCGGCCGATCAATATCAGGTCCGGAACTGATATGATCAATGGATCTACGCTATGCCTTAGGTTGACACAATTAATCCGATGGACTTAACGAAGTCTGTAGGATCTGCCGCGCGCTCGTACGCGACGTTGTGATCTGTGGAAGGAGTTCACTAACTCTGTGGGAGTTTACTAACTCTGTGCTGATGGAGTTCACTAACTCGGTGTCATGATGATTTTCTGAAAATGAGATTTCAGGGACCCATTGGTCCAAAGTAACTGACCTTTTGAAAATTTTGGGGACTAACGAGTCCAAAGTAACTGAGTTTCTTTTTGAAAATTGGGAAGCTTTGAATGATGCATGGAATGCAGGCTTTTGATGCTGGGATGCACATGGATGCAATGATTGATTTGGTGAGAGGTTTTTTCTGTTTGATTTTCCTTTTTCTTTTTCTTTTCTTCTGTTTCTTTTTCTTCTGTTTCTTTTCGCCCTTCTGGGATGCGAATATGAAAGTATAATGCTCTACTGTTTGACGACATGGATGATATAGGAATGATGAATGATATGAAAATGTGTGTGTTTTTTTTTTTTGCTGGTTAAATCAATCCGCGGGACTTGTGGCACTTGACACGAAGACCGTTCCAGGATGGTGATAACGCAAGGGTTGCGCGTTGGTTTGCAATGATCTTGTTATTTTTAAGGTGACAGTGCATGTGACTTTTTTTTTTTTTGCAGCTTTACCCTTTTTAGGAAACCATTTTTTCCTTTTGTGATTTTCAAAGATTTCGTAATAACCTGTAATGCTCTGAATGTATGCACATGTTTTGCAATTCAATTTCATCAATCATAAAATCATTATTTTGAAAGAAACTGAATAAATGAAAGTAAAGACACGAAAAGCACACATATGAAAGAAAAGTTGGACTTTTGCTGATATGGAAACTGGTCGTGCAGAAAGTCACGCCAGTTGAAAGTACAATTGCAATCTTTATTCTAAACTGATATAATACAAGAAAAAGGAACAGATTCTATGATTCTATCCTTGAAGTAACGGTGCCCACCGTTCATACTTGTGACCTTGATCAACCCCTTATCCTAAATCTTCGGGAGTGCTGTATGCCCTTGTTTATTTTCATGCCCAAGTTTTCTGACCCTAATTTTTGCCTGGATCGCCCTTTTGCGGGTTTTCAATCCACCGGGTCGCTCTGATTTTGCCTAGGCCGCCCTTTCGGGTTTTCAACCTAGCGAGCTAATTCTTACTTGGCTTATCTTTCTCTTTTTCTGTCTATTTCTTTAGGCATAGTACTTCTTTACCACATCTGAGTTTACTGGGTTTGGGATTTCATCTCCATCCATGTTTGCAAGAATTAATGCCCCTCCGGAGAATGCCTTCTTCACCACATAAGGTCCTTCGTATTTGGGAGCCCATTTGCCACGGGGATCCGTCTGGATTGGCAAGATCTGTTTGAGCACGAGGTCTCCTTCTTGGAATTCCCGAGGACGGATTTTCTTGTCAAAAGCCCTCATCATCCTCTGTTGGTACAGCTGACCATGGCACAAGGCGGCTACTCGCTTCTCTTCAATGAGATTCAATTGGTCAAAACGAGCCTGAACCCACTCTGCTTCTTCTAATTTGGTCTCCATCAATACCCGCAGCGAGGGTATTTCAACCTCAATGGGGAGAACAGCTTCTGACCCATAAACCAACGAGTAAGGGGTTGCCCCTGTAGATGTACGCACCGAGGTTCTGTACCCATGCAAGGCGAAGGGGAGCATCTCATGCCAGTCCTTGTAAGTTACTACCATTTTCTGTACTATCCTCTTAATATTCTTATTGGCTGCCTCAACTGCCCCATTCATCTTCGGACGGTAGGGAGAAGAGTTGTGATGTTGGATTTTGAAGACCTTGCATAAGTCCCTCATCACCTTGCTGTTCAAATTACTGCCGTTGTCTGTGATGATTTTGTTCGGAAGGCCGTAGCGGCAAACCAAATCTTTCTTGATGAACTTAGCAATCACTGAACTTGTTACATTGGAATAAGAAGCAGCCTCTACCCACTTGGTGAAGTAGTCGATAGCAACCGGGATGAAACGATGACCATTTGAAGCTTTTGGTTCAATAGGACCAATGATGTCCATGCCCCACATTGAGAAAGGCCAAGGTGCACCCAGGACATTCAGAGAGGTTGGTGGTACATGGATGTGATCTGCATAAATTTGACATTTATGGCACTTTCTTGCAAAGCTATAACAGTCAGATTCCATTTGCAGCCAATAGTAACCTGTTCTCAGGATCTTTCTAGCCATTGTGTGCCCACTGGAATGAATTCCAAATGAGCCCTCATGAACATCTTGCATGATCTTTATTGATTCCTCCCTTGTTACACATCTGAGGAGAACCAAGTCATGGTTTCTCTTGTAAAGGACGTCTCCACTCAAGAAGAAACCCATTGACAGCCTCCTGAGTGTTCTCTTATCATTTTCTGAAGCGCCGAGGGGATATTCTCTGCTGGTGATATACTGTTTGATGTCGTGGTACCAAGGTTTACTGCCTGATTCCTATTCAGCTGCCATGCAATGGTAATAAGCAGGTAGACCCCGGTGTTGGACTCTGACACACGTCAAGTTCCTGTCACAGTTGACGTTGAACATGGAAGACAAAGTGGCCAAGGCATCAGCCAGTTGATTCTCATTGCGAGGTATGTGCAGGAAGGTGATCTCTTCAAAGGGTTTGATTAGCTCTTGAATGTAGTCACGGTAAAGGATCAAATCAGGGTTTCTTGCTTCCCAATCACCTTTTACTTGGTGAACAACTAGAGCTGAATCCCCGGACACGTCGAGCCTTTTGACTTTCCAATCGAGGGCCGCTTGTATGCCTAAGATGCACGCCTCATACTCTGCAATATTATTTGTGACGTAGAAACTCAGCCTTGCCGTGAATGGTATGAAACGATTGTCCGGGGAGATCAACACTGCTCCGACCCCGTGCCCCCACATGTTAGAGGCACCATCAAACAGTACTCTCCACCTTTCATCATCTTGGGATTTTCCTTCGTCGAACAATGCCATGATGTCTTCATCTGGGAATTCACATTGCATGGACTGGTAACCCTCAGCCGGTTGATGTGCCAGATACTCTGCCAATGTGCTGTCTTTAACCGCCTTTTGGGTGACATACTGGAGGTCATACTCTGATAAAAGCATTTGCCAACGAGCAATTCTACCTGTGAGCGCAGGTTTCTCAAATATGTACTTGATTGGATCCATCTTGGACACCAACCAGGTAGTGTGACTCAACATGTACTGTCTCAATCGATGCGCTGCCCAGGCAAGGGCACAACAAGTCTTCTCCAATGGTGAATACCTGGTCTCGCAATCGGTGAATTTCTTGCTCAGGTAGTAGATTGCATGTTCTTTCTTCCCCGACTCATCGTGTTGCCCCAGTACGCAACCCATGGAATCGTCCAACACTGTAAGGTACAGAATAAGAGGCCTGCCGGACACAGGTGGCATTAGGACTGGCGGATTCTGAAGATACACCTTGATTTTCTCGAAGGCTTCTTGACATTGATCATTCCACTTCAACTCTTGGTTTTTGCACAACAGTTTGAAAATCGGCTCGCAGGTAGCGGTCAACTGGAAGATGAATCGGGAAATGTAATTCAGCCTTCCAAGAAAACCAAGAACTTCTTTCTCTGTTTTTGGCGCTGGCATCTCGAGGATAGCACGCACTTTGTCCGGGTCTACCTCAATTCCCTTCTGGCTAACAATGAAGCCCAACAATTTTCCTGACCTCACTCCGAATGTGCACTTGGCGGGATTCGGCCTGAGTTTGTACTTTCTGAGGCGCTCGAAAAGCTTCTGCAGGTTAACAACATGCTCTTCATCGGTCCTTGATTTGGCGATCATATCGTCCACATAAACTTCAATCTCTTTATGCATCATGTCGTGGAACAGAGTCACCATTGCTCTTTGATAAGTTGCCCCGGCATTCTTCAATCCGAAAGGCATGACCTTATAGCAGAAAGTTCCCCAAAGGGTTATGAAGGTGGTTTTCTCCATATCCTCTGGAGCCATCTTGATCTGGTTGTAACCTGAATACCCGTCCATGAAGGAGAACATTGAGTGTTGCGCTGTGCTATCCACCAGAACATCGATGTGAGGTAGAGGGAAATCATCTTTAGGACTTGCTCGGTTTAAATCACGGTAATCGACACACATCCGGACTCTTCCGTCTTTCTTGGGAACCGGGACGATGTTGGCTACCCACTCAGGATATTTTGCCACTGCTAAGAACCCTGCGTAAAACTGTTTCTTGACCTCATCCCTGATTTTCAAGGACATCTCTGGCCTCATTCGCCTCAATTTCTGTTTTACCGGAGGATATTCTGGTTTTACCGGCAATCTGTGCTCAACAATATCTGTATTCAATCCCGGCATCTCTTGGTAAGTCTATGCGAAAATGTCAACATAGTCAAACAGGAGCTGAATCAACTTCTTACGTTCACAATTCCCCATCGCGGTACCAACCTTGATCTCTTTTCTATCTTCCTCAGTACCCAAATTAACCATTTCTGTGGGCTCCCCATGGGGCTTGATGACCTTTTCTTCTTGTTCTACCATTCTCATAATTTCTGGAGGAGTATCCCAACCATCCTCAACATCTTCCTCGGTTTGGTTAACGGGGTAATCAAAGTCACAGTATGAGTTATGGGCATTATTACTTTCAAGAATTGTATTCGATCTGCATTAAAATGGAGTGGCGAATAAAAATAAAGAAAAGACACGCAAATGAGAGATGAAGAAAGAGAATTTTATTGAAAATTCCAAAATAACGTTTTATTCATTGATGAAGTTTGACGAAAACATGCATGCCCGAATGAAACATCCCAAGGCCTTGGGCAGAGCCGAGGAATTTTGCATTACGAAGAAAAATTACTTTAAATTGAAAATCACAGGGAAATCTAGGGCCTCCCAGTTCTGGAGCTTTTCTTTCGCAGCACAACGGCGCACTAAGCCGACAGCACCGTCACCCGAGCCTGAATCTTCTTCAATCACATTGACCTGGTCAGGGTCCAGCATGCCTACACTTCGGAAGTTGTTCCTAAGATCACCGACGACCATCCCTCCCTGGTTGGGGGTCCTTCCTCTGAGCTTTGCCAACCATTTCTCTCTTCTATCAGCTGCTAGCCTCTCTCGGTCTGCAGGGCTTGGGATGTACCCAATACCGAACCTTTCAGTATTCCCTTTCAGCAGGACGGGTGCTACAATTCCTTGAGCAGCTTTTCCCAGGCCTTTTCCAACCTGATACCCATATCCTAGCATCACCTTTGCAACCATCATGTCCGCCTTGGACCACCTAGGCTTCAATTGGGGAGGCTCACTCCCAACAAAGATAGCATTTGAGATCTCCAATCCCTGGAAGGCAGTCTCAAAAGACTCCTCTGCTGCTTCAACGTAATATTCTGGTGGTGATCGGTTTATCATCATTTCCTCCTCCCCGAAGATTACTATCAACTTGCCCTCGGCCACAAACTTGAGTTTCTGATGGAGCGAAGATGGCACTGCCCCAGCGGCATGTATCCAAGGTCGTCCTAGCAGACAGCTATAAGAGGAAGCTATATCCATGACTTGGAATGTGACATAGAACACTTCAGGACCCACCTGCAAAGGCACCTCTACTTTTCCAAAAACTTCTTTCACAAACCCATCAAATGCTCTAACCAAGGTGGAGCTAGGCTTCAGATATGAGCAATCCACATCCAACTTATCCATTGTGGACTTGGGCAACACATTTAATAACGAGCCATTGTCGATGAGCACTCTGGCCAGCATGTAGTCCCCACACTTGACAGAGATGTGAAGGGCTTGATTGTGATTCTTCCCCGCCGGAGGTAACTCAGCGTCTGTGAAGGTCAAGTAGTTGGATGCCACTATGTTCCCAACAATACAATCAAGCTGGTTGACCGTAATGTCATGGGGTACGTGTGCTTCATTCAGGATTTTCAACAGTGCAACTCGGTGTGCCTCGGAACTAAGCAACAACGAAAGCATTGAGATTTTGGCCGGGGTTTGATTTAACTGGTCCACCACCTGGTATTCACTTTGTCTCATTACTTTCAGAAATTCCTGAGCTTCTTTGTCTGATACTTCTCTAACTTCCACAGTTTCCTTATCTTTTCCCTTACGGGCCCTTTCTTCAGCTTCCTTTGATTGTTCCTTTCTAAGATTTTCAGGAACATACATCCTTCCACTCCTTGTAATTCCACTACTCCCAGCAATGTTTGTTATATCCAACACGCCCTGAGGGACCTCTGCTTATATTTGCACGTTGCAGCTCCAGGGAATAACCCTAGTCTCTCTACTAGGGGTAGCAGTAGGTACCGGAATAACAACAGTCAGAGGTCTTGCCACAACCGAGCTTGAATTTAGACTGCAAGGGATTTCAACCGGTCTCCTGAAACCTCTGTTGTTTGATTGCAGAGTAGATACACTTTCTTCCTTTTCCTGAACCCCAACCTGGACCAGGTGTCTGTCTAACAGCTCTTGGAGGATGGGTTTGAAGCTCTCACAGGCCCCAACACAATAAGGGTCATTGCAGATGTCTCTTCTGGCACACCCTTCTTCGATGATACCACAACGGCATAGTGCAGCATGAATGATACTCAGGGGTGTACGAATGCACTCCACCTTCCTAATTAAGTACTGACCACCCTGATCATTAATGGCATTTGCAGTGGGCCCACCATGCCCCGGCAACGGGTTGGTGGTTGCATTAGGTTGCTGAAATGATATACTCTTTGCATCAAGCAGGTCTTGCACAACGTACTTGAACGCCTTACAATCCTCCACCACATGACCTACTGCCCCAGAATGAAAGGCACAGGTAGCATTTGCATTATACCCTCTGGGATAGGGAGGCTGATATGGTTTCATCTGACGAGTGTTGATTAACTTGTTGGCAATGAGATAATTGAACAAATCTGTGTACGACATGGGGATAGGTTCAACGACAACAGGCTTTTTTTCATTGTAGTTTCTGTACTGATTGTTGGACTGGAATGGCTGAGCAGGCGGCGTCTGAGCAGGAACTGGAATGGCTTGTGGGGGATTGTTGTGTGATGGACCGCTAGCTCCGATGATTGCATTAGTTTCTCCCTCCTTCTTCTTGTGGGTATCAGAAAAAGGCTTTTTCTGATGGGAAGGAGGTGTTGGGCCATGGGCTATTCTTCCGCTGCGCATGCCGTTCTCCACTCTTTCTCCAATGACAACCATCTCCGAGAAATTCGAAGCCACGCTGCCGACCAAACGATCATAGAACACTGGGGGAAGAGTTTCCATGAACATATGGACCATCTCTTTATCAAGCAGGGAGGGTTTTACTTGTGCAGCGAGGTTCCTCCACCTCTGGGCGTATTCCTTGAATGTCTCATTATCCTTCTTAGACATACATTGCAGCTGGGTCCTATCCGGGGCTAAATCACTGTTGTGCTGGTATTGAAGGATAAAGGCATCCGCCAGATCCTTCCAACAACGGATATTAGTTGGCTCCAATTGCATATACCATTCAAGGGGAGCTTCAGCTAAGCTTTCCTGAAAGCAATGTATCATCAGGTTATCATCACGGGCGTGGGCAGTCATCTTCCGGCAATACATCGTCACATGGCTGCGCGGGCAGGTTGCTCCTTTGTACTTGTCGAAAAATGGTGCTTTGAACTTGGGTGGCAGGACTAGATTAGGGACCAAGCATAACTCATGGGCGTTCCTAGCCCGGGAACCTGTTCCTTCAACAGCTCTCAATCTTTCTTCTAACATCTGGTACTGACTTCTAGCTTCATCAGGGTAATTCGGCGGAAAACCACTCACACCGTAGTGAAGATTATTCATCGACACCACAGCTGGGGTCACGTGTGGGTCACGTGAGTGAGCGATAATCTGAGGAATTGGACCCTGAACTTGTGGATGGATTGTTGCTGGAGAATTGAAGCCAAACGGAGTTCCCGGGGTAATAGCAGGAGTAGGAATCTGAATTTGAACCTGAGGTGTCCCCGTTCCAACTTCATTCACAGCTGATTCAGGCTGGGCCTGACCTGTGGTTCCCGAAGGACCACTTTCTGGGTTTGCACTGGCAGCAGGGGGTGTGTACCCTAATGGGAGACCATAAGGAGGCCATTGCACGTTCTGGAGAGCCCGAGAGACTCTAGGAGGATCCACTCCTGTGGCAGCAGCACCTTCAGTTATGCCAGCATCCCTTAAGGCACTTAACACTCTTATGACCTCTGCCATTTTAGCTCTTATAACTTCCATCTCAGCCCTGATTGCTCGATTCTCTTGATTCTGATCATGCTGACCCTGACCATTTGGATTCGGACCTTCTGGAACTACATCATTCTGGATTGGTTGATGATTGCCCAGATTCGCGTCGTCTTGATTGTTGGCCATATTTCTTGCTTGTGATCGCGTCCAATACCGATGATTAACCAGCTTGTCTTACTTCTGTGGACGGAACATTTTTTTTATGAATACAAAGACAAATGATGCAAATGCAATGCAATATGCATGTTATTATGTTTATTGCCGGGAATCGCGGTGCAACTCGTCTTGTCATAGGTGTTAAGGTTCAGGTGTTTTTAGGATTTGCAACAAAGTTGGAAGCAACAAGGCAAAACAAACGTACTTCAATTAAATGGAATGCGAAGGAGTATCATAAATGGAAAGCAAATCAAAGTACAATATTCCTTAAGAGTGCAATACAATGATTTTAAACAAAGTACTATTTTCCAAAGAAAGTTACAACTTCTTAAAGAAAATTACAATTTCCTAAGGATCGCTACAATACTCTAAAGGGAACTTTAAAGGCATATGGCTTTCAACTCCTCGCTCCTTTTCCTCTTCTTGCTCTCAGCTGCCCCCCGGGCTTTCTCCAGGAGTTCTTCTGTGAGAATCTTGCAGTACTCAACAAACTCACACACCTTGACAGGGGTGTTGAAAGGATTCATTTCTGCATCCGCCTTTCTTAGCTTCTTGGGAATGTCTCTCACAGCCTGATTAGCTAACCAAACTAACTTGGAGAACTTGTCTTTCCAATGTAAGCCTTCCTTTTTCAATTCCTCAAAGACTTGTTGACTTTTTACCTTACTGAGCAATTCCGCAAATTGACTCTCCCAATAGTCACTCTTCTCCCTTCCAAGTACTGCACATGATTGGCCAAGCTTTCCGACTTCCCTTGTTCCCTTCTTAGTGCTTGCTGATAATCCCTCAGGATCCCTTCAATAGATTCCCGATCTTGCTTGACACTCTTTAATTGATCTTCCAATTCAAGCTTCATCATTCGAGAGTCTTTTCTTGACTTAATTAGTGCGTGCCTGACTGCTTGCTCTTCTTTCCATGTGTCCTCATATAGCCTCTTCCATTTAATTGCTTCCGCTACAGCCTCATTCATCTTGGTAGTGCACTTCTTCACTTCCTCTTTGGCACCCTTCAAGTGCTTTTGCATTTCCCTCTTGCTTTTCCCCTCTATTTCAAGTTTTCTATTGACTTCCTCAATAGCTGCAGCTTGGAAAGCATTTTCATTTTCTAGCTTTTTCTTGTCTTGCATCATCTTTCTCAATCCATCTTGCAGAGCCCTTTTCTCTTCTCCTACCTTTGACATGGCCAACCTAACCTCTTCCAATTCTTCAATGGTAGGAATGTGAGGTTCTTGTGTCTTTTCCTCAGGCAGTGGTACTCCTTGGTTGGATGACCGAGTTTCACTAATCCTCCCTTCAAGCCATTGAGAAAAAGAAATAGCAGTGGTCCTCCTGGTTAACTCTTCTCTGTCCTTCCGCACTACGGTTTCCCAAGCTTGCAGGACTCGCCGAAGTAGACTCTCGTCTTTAGGGATCCCCGCGTGGAGGTAAAAATGAAACAGCATAGCTTCGGAGGGTGAATCCCGCATAGGGTATCCGAGCTGTCGCAAGGTCAAAGAGGGGTTATAGTTTATGCATCCTTGGGTTCCCATGAGAGGAACGTTCTGAAAACTCCCACACCGAAATACCACTGAAGGCCTGTCTACCCAACATTTAGGTGAGTACCAACGAATCTGGAGAGCATCTTGGTTCTTGAAAGCATGCACCCACTCTTGAGAGTTCATAGTCTTCGGATTACAACCCAAGGCATAGGAAAGCAAATCCTTCACATCACTTTTGTTGGTACACACATGACTGATCAACCAAGCATATAACACAGGGAAGGAGCAACACATCTTATTCTTTTGGAATTCATGGTGACGAGTGAAGGCACGGTATGTCTCTGCGAGGATTGCGGGAACCGGGTTGATAGGACTTTTTGCACATTTGAAGGCGAGGAAGACACTGATTGCAGTTTCACTCACATGCCTCTCTATCTGAGGGAAGAGCACAATGCCGAAGATGGTCAGAGCTAGCACTTGCTTGAAAGAATTCCAATCATCAGACACTACATAGCTGGTCATCAAACTCTCAAAGTATTCATGAGGAAACCCAAATACCTTATTACGTTCTATCTTATGGGCCCGCACTTTCTCAGCACTGATTTGCAACAAGGCAGCAAGCTTTTCATCAGAATAATACTCCCCTTGGTATTGATAAGGCTTAAACTTGGATCGATCAAAGCCCAAAATCCTATCATACTCTTCTAGGGTAGGCGCCATTTGGAAATTCTTAAAAATGAAACAGCGAATCTCCGAGTCATAGAACCGACACAGGGCAGCAATGGCACTCTCTTGCACTTCTAGTTGTAGCAGTTTGCGAATGTTCCCATAGGTTTTGTCAAAAGACCTGACCTCAATAGGACCTAGGAGGGATGCATACTCTTTCAGACTAGCCATATCAATCTCTTTCACAACAGGAAGCCTTGAATTGAAAACGGTTTGGCCTTTTGATTCCATTCCGTTTCTTACACACCTATGACAAGACTTTGTGTTACGTTGCGATCTCCGGCAAACAACTTTAATGCATGGAGGATGCAAAGAATGGAGGTTTTTTTTTTTTCAAAATTTTTGTTAGATGCGAATGCAATGATGATGATGCAAAATGATGCAGATGTGATGATTATGACTTTTTATTTACATAGAAAAGAGAGAAGAAAATGATGTTTATTGGTGGCGGTTCAAAACATTTTTGAAAATACCCGCTATATGCCACCTCATATAGGTGTTTATGAGGGAAAAAGGAAATTACTTTCTACATTTTGGTAAAAGAGTTTCGAAAGAGGATGCCTAAGCTAATGCAACACACAATTTGCGTGCCCCCGTGTCCTACAAATGGGTAAGGATCGTAGGCTCTAAAGTCAACGACAAGGGTAATCCTCCCATGTGGGTTCTGGTCACTGCCTCACAATGGCAACCAAGAGCTAAAGTCTCTCTCATGAATACACCCACAATCGTAGAGAGCTACCGATTGTGAGGTATCATGAAGAAAGCGCACTCTTGGGCGAAACTTTCATGAGAGCCAGACAGACAACGGTCTACGAATGGCAGTCACTACTCATTTCCACTCTCCTAGGGTTCTTTGCAGACCTTGGGTTTTAGGCCCCACTCAATGCTCACAAATATAAGGTGTGCAGTGTGTGATGAGGGCACAACACCTAAAAATCTACCCAAACCCCACCTGCAAAGGGAAACCAAAACAGTCCAGACAATATCAAGCAACAGCGTGTCGTCTACCCTAGGGTTCAATATCATTTCAACATAAGTATACTAACCTAGGGTTCCAACAACAATCGCAAGCATTGCTTACCTTAAGAAAGGGAGCCTAGAGGAGGGGACATAATAGGATTAGGGGAAATGCATGAGCTTACCTCAAGAAAGGGAGCAACGAAGAGGGGAACATGCTAGGATTGGGGGAAATGTATGAGAAAAGCATATAAACGACGAAAGTAAGAGGAGAAGAAGAAGAAACTACTCTTATTTTACTCAAGAAGCAAATATAGAAGAGGAAGAAGGCTAACACACAATGCACGCAAGCACAACATCACAAGATTGCACACGACAATTCTAAGAATAATGCAAGCATGTTTTTAAAGGCAAAGGAAAGAAAGAAGAAAGGGAAAGGAGGAGAGATATAACAAAGCATTCAAATCAACGAAATAAATCACATGCCGAATCGATTGGCTCGACCCACTAAAGAAAGGTCCCCAGCGGAGTCGCCAGCTGTTGCACCCCGAAAAATCCTTTGGAGGGATTTCTCTTTGCACAACATGAATTGGAGTCGCCACCAATATTTTTTTAGAGGTAAAACATTGAAAAAAACCTTTCTTGAAAGACAATGGTCCTTGGAACCACGAGATTTGAGTTCGGGGGTCGGTTATGCATGGGGAAGGTACGAGCACCCCACACATCCTTTCTACTGAAAGGGAACCTCGATTTGACGTGTGATTTAAAAGGTTGATTTAAGAAATGCTTTGTTTTTATCTCTTTTTATCTCTCCTTACTTTATGGAAAAACTTAAGGAAAATTTAATCTTTTGCGCTTGACGGGAGGGCACCGTGCCTACGTATCCTGGGGAGGGAATCAAAGCAACGTAGTTCTTATTTTCGAAAATTGTTTTGTTTTTAGAAATTGCCTTGTTTCGGAAAAGGGTTTTTTTTTTTTTGAAAAGAAAATGGTTTTCATTTGTCGTGCTTGACGGGAATGTGACCCGCTCCTACGTATCTCCCAGTGCGATGGAGAATTCAAAGCTTACGTAGTTCTCGGTTGTCGAGAAAAGGTTTTTATTTTTTAGTTGTTTAATTGTGAAAATTGAATGTTCGCAGTGATCAAACAACAAAGGTTTCGAGTGATCACCACTAGCATCCCATTATTGACGATCGTGCAAGCAAAGGCTTCGCATTATCCTCAACAAAGTTTTTAATTTGTGAAATGAGAGTTCTTTTGAAAAATGAGTGTTCATGATAATCAATTGAGCAAAGACTCCAAGTGATCACCACTAGCACCCCATTATTGACGATCGTGCAAGCAAAGGCTTCGCATTACCTTCAACAAAGTTTTAAATTTGTGAAATGAGAGTTCTTTTGAAAAATGAGTGTTCATGATAATCAATTGAGCAAAGACTCCAAGTGATCACCACTAGCACCCCATTGTTGACAATCGTGCAAGCAAAGGCTTCGCATTATCCTCAACAAAGTTTGATTTGTGAAAAATAGTTTGAAATTGTTTTGAGAAGAAGTGAAGTTGTTTATCAATGATTATGTAAATGCAAAAAAAAATGTTTTGAAGTTGGAACGTTACTAACGAGTAACAAGTTGTTCTTTGTATGCAACATGGTTTTGAAGTTTTGGAGAGTTACTAACGAGTAACAATTGGTGGAAATCAAAACAAGCAAATTGTGAACACCAATTCAACATTTTAATGCACCACAAGCACATAAACAAGTATATCAAGCAAGGGGTACCAAGCTTCAATTCAAGAATGCATGAGTAGGCAAGGATGCAAGAATAGGTAAGAATGCATGAATATGCAAAATGCATGTGCATCAAGGTTAAGTGAGCCTATCCTTTGCCGAAACTTCACAAGCTTCAAACAAAAATTTACAATAAACTCAAAGAGCAAAGAAAGCATGATTAAACTTGAGGATGCATCAAGGTCATTGGAGACCAATCATGTGCGCAAATTCAATTGTTTATAGACCCCTTTTTGCTCACATTTCACAAACACATCAAATGGGAATTGAATTTTTAAATGCTTACAAGCATAGGCATCAAGGTTGAAGTAACCTATCTCTTGCCAACTTAGCATAACCCAAGATCATTTGTGGATCATAAATGAACCAAAAACCCAAATTCATTTTTCTCAAATCACAAATTTCACAATTAACAACATAGGTTTGAATATTTGCAAGTTTAATGGCCAATCATCAATTTATTCTAACAAGTCAACCAAATCAAGCAAGCGAGTGACATAACCAAAACATAGATGCATTTATTCACAAGATTCAACCATGATAACCAACAAAAATCATAAAACACATATTTATTTGAAGCATGCGAAATCATTATCAAAGCAAATAACATTTTATTTCACTTAAAACAACAAAATCATGCATATAACCCCAAAATCAAAGCATCAAAACAAAGATTCATGAGATTAACATATGTACAAGCATAAAAATGAAGTTAAAAGAGAGGATCTACATTTTTGGAAGTGGAAATCTCACAAATATGCAAGAAATGATGACTTTATGCAAGGATTTACAAGAGAAGGGGTCTAGGAATCACATACCTTAAGATGAGCTCCAAATAAACACAATAGATGAAGAAATAATCAACCAAATCAACTTATCTTCAAGCTTGGTCTCCAATCTCAAAAAAATGACCCTTGATCTTGAACTTTTGTGTGATGTTATGAAGGATTGATGGTTGAAAATTAGTGTTTAGGCTTGGAAGATGGATTGAATGTGTGTGGGTAGATGAGAAATGAAGAAGTGAGTTAGAGAGAAGGGAGAGGGGGTGGCGCATAAAATGGAGAGAAGGTGAGGAGGGAGTTGTGTGCTAGGGTTTATGAGTGAATGGTGAGGCCAAAAGCTTTTTTTTTTAGGTGAGGTTAATAGGGTATATATAGAAAGCAATTAGGTTTAAGGGTAGTTAGGTCATTGTGCACTAGTTGTGCTCTAGGATTTGATTTTAATTTTGAATCAAAAGCTAGGATTGAGGCTCACATGGATTGAGGACATTGAGAAAACACAAAATGAGAGAATAGAGAGGGGGTGGCGCATAAACATTGGGAGGGGTCCTTGGTGACCAAGTTTTGCTAGTTGTCATCTTGTACTATTGTACTATTATATGACCATTCCATTATCCCTTCATTTTTGATTATTCTTCTTAGGATAATTGTACAAAAATACACCCAATTTAGGCCACATACAAGGTATCTTGAGGAATATGCCATTTTATGAGATCACCATGACCAAAAATATCATAAAAACCTCATCTTGAAATTTTTGTAGAATATTCCTTTTTGATGCCTTTTTTGAATTTGAATTTTGTGCACAATGTATGCATGCATGCGCATACATACATACATGACCAAAAATGTTTTGCCTCAAATAAATTTCTCTAAAATTGCACAATGATTCTTGATGAGAAATTATCTTATTTTTGACAATGACCAAAATACCCTTTTGCCCTAAAAACCTTGTTTTTTAACAACAAATGCATTTCCACTCTAACAATGAATTTAAAAGCCCTAGAATGACTTTTAAAACCCAAAAATGCATGCACAATGCTCTTCACTCTTCAAAATAAAACCACACTTCTCAATTTATTTATTTTTTGCGGAAAATTAGGGTTTTAAACCTAGGCGGACAAAATTAGGGTATGACACCATCTTGCCGCATTTATGGCAAGTAATGTCCAAATTTTTGGCTTTTCTTTTGCCTTTGCTTTGGTAGGGCTTGTCTTTGGGCCTATTTTTATAATAATTTCTTTTATATCTCTTCTTTTGAGGGGATTTATAAAATCCATTTGTCTTGTCTTTATTCTTTTTATAAAACCTATTATTAATAGTCTTTTGTTTTTTATCCTTTAATCCTGGAGGCTTATCTATATCAAAGCAAATTGTTCACAAAACTCACCCAATTGGTGTTTTTCAGATAACTTTTGCTTCTTTAATTGATTTTTTAGTTTTATGTCATTGCATAAAGCTAATCCTTCGTTGATACAAGTACTAATAATTTGACCATAGGTTAAATCAGCATAATTAATATTAATGCCGTCATTCTTCATCCTCAAAGATTGTCTGATTTTTTCAGCAAAAAGATGAGGTAGACCATCTACAAATTTAGACTTCCAGTGGGTAGAGTGCTAGAGTCGGGGTTATTTAATTGAAAAACCCTTGACAAGAAAGTATCTTTATACCATCTAAAATGGGTTAAAGAGGGACATCTTAAATTCTGAAGGAGAGTTTGTAATTTTTCTCCTATAGGAATATTGGTTCCTACAAAATGTTGTAAGATGGAAAGACATAAGGTATAAACAGCATCTTCCTCACCAGTGGTGGAAGTAATATTGCTAGTATTTTCATCAATCTTAATTTCTTTCTTATGAGAAAGAATTTCTTTCTTTTGGGTATCCGTGAGATAATGATCCCACCAGCCTCTTAATTGGCCAACAAAACCAGTAGCTATAAAGGATGCTATGGAACTGTCAAAGTTTCCATGCTGTTTACAAATAGTGGAATACATAATCATTCTATGTATAGTGTCTATTATTTGTTTGTCATTTAGGCCATCAATATTCCATTCATAAATGGCTTTACCAGAATAGGAATTCTGATATGGTTCATTCTCTTCAAAAAGAAGGTCTTGAGGAGAAGGCCTTTTATAGTAATACTTCTCTATGGATTTAGAAGTATATACCGGGTTAATATTATCATTTTTATTAATATATTGATTACTAAACATTCTAGTTAACTCATCAATATTTTTGATACTTTCACTTTCTTCTGAACTATTTTCAGAAGTATTTAAATTATCCTTTTGGGATAAAACATTCAATTTTAAATCCTTTAATTTTTGCTCTAAAATACGAGTAAACTCGGTATTATTATCCTCCATCTTAAAACCTTCTACTGATAGAGGAGGTTGAATTATGGGAGTTTCAGTAATTATAGGGGCTTTTGACTCACCTATCTGCTCCAAAATTAATTTTTGTTGGGAAATTTGTTTTTCAACCATGTCCTTTAGAGATAATAAATCCCTTTCAAGAGAAACAAATTGCTCCCCTAGACAGATAAGAAAAGCATTTGTATAATTCTGGGATCTAACTACGGAGTTCAATTCTTTGATAGTAACATGGTTACTTTCTATTTTCTGCAAAGTGAGAAAAGCATTGGCCTCAGCATTCTGGCCTAAAATAATAGTTTGTTTAAGAGGAAAAAGGGAACTGATTTTTTCTCCTTTAGTGGTCTCCCATGTTTTTGATTGAAGAACTAAAATTTCATTTTTAATCTTATTATAAAAATAATTTACAAACCATTTAACAAAAGGAATATAGTTCTGAGTTATAGTTAACTCTTCATAATAATCTTCTTTGAACCTATTAAGTTCAGGGGATGGGAACTTTTTAAAATACCATTGTCTAAACTGGGTATTTCTATCATGTTGGAACTCATTATTAATGAGTTCTCTCATCTTGCTCCCTAGGGAGAAGTCTATGAGTTCTGTCATCAAAAATGAAAACTCATTTCTGATTTAGTAGGTGATTCCCTGCTCTGAGGTTGATTTCTCTGGTAAATTCCATGGGGAATTTTATTCTCACTAATTCTTATATTTTCTACTGTCTCTATTTCTTATATTGGGTGAGAACTAGAGGCTCTATTCAATTCAGTAGGAGTTGTATAAAACTCGCTGACTGAATGTCTTTCTGAAAGACTCCTAGGAATCTTAATAGTTCTTTTGGGGTTAAATTTTATTTCTATGTCCCCTTCATTAGTCTGAATTATCTGATCTATATCCCTATTTAGGATAGGTTCAGGTTCTACAGCTTGGGGTAGGGACCATGTTTCTGGGAAATTTATTTCATTCCATTTTATTAGTCTATTTGTGACTATGTTTGAAGTTAGCAAATTGGTTTGGACAAGAGTAGTTGTTCCTGGGAAAGATATTTTCTTAACCTTTGGATTAAGTGTATTTAACACTTTATAATAGACTCTATAACATATTGCTATAACCTCACTGCCTGGTTTAAAATTATAACCATTAGTATGTATAGTGAGCTGTATAGCATCAAGTAAATTCTTGTCAGATAAAGACAGACTCAAATTGGGAGAAACATCAAAATAAACAGGACCATGGCATAAGCTGGTTTCAATTAAAGCAGCTAAGGATGACTTGAAGTCTTTACTTCTACCATCTCTAACATATCCCATAATACTAGAATTTAAACCCAATAAAGTTAAAAGTTTAAAAGCAATTTGAATAAGTCCAATATGGATAAAATTATAGTCCTTAAAGGGAAGTAAATCCTTTTTACTTAATAATTTTATGGTCTGAGTATTATCAGAAACTTGTATTGTTTGTTCTATGGTTTTGACAGCATAGCGAGATATAATATCAAACATACCAAATTTGTATATTTGTTTTGAAGGAACAGATGGAATTGTCCATTTATTTAATTGATCCAAATTTTTTGGATATTCAACTAATTCTTCATTTTTTATTGAATTCTCTTGATGATTATAATCATCTATTTCCATGATAAAAGCTAAGATAGTTGTGGTTAGTCGGAAAACAGAACCAGACCTTAATAAACTGGTTGAACTTATGAACTTATTATTATCTCAACATCTCATCTGCCATCTTTGCAAACAGTAAAACTGTTTAACTATCAACCCTTAGGGATAAAAGGATTTCTCCTAAATCAAAGATGTCAAATGTTTTTTAGCAAAAATTTTCTTTTATGGAAAATCATCTTTACTATCCCAACCTCTGGGAAAAACGATGATATAAAGAAGAAAACACTAAAAAACATTTTTTGTTTTAGAAAACACAAAAAGATGTTGCTAACATATTAGGTTCATAGGAAGGACCAGCTTGCATGGCTCTGATACCATGTAACGACTCACCACAACTAGTTATTTAGCTAGTAATTGACATTAAATGATATTACCTTAAAGAAAGGGGATGAAGAGAGTGCACTCCAACGGAAGACTTGGAAAAATTAATGGAAAGAGAGGATATGTATGAAAAGAGAAAATTTTATTGTTGTTCCGAACTTGTTTTACAAGTGAGGCAAGTATGCCTTATATAGGGAAATTAAGGCTTACTATTTAAGCCGGTAAAGGGCTACTGTTACATTAGGTAGCCGGTAAACAAGGTGACAAAAAGTACTATTAATGCCGGGTACGCTGTGGGCCCCATAGGCGCAGTAATGAATACAAACGACGAAAATATAAAAAGCAAATAGTAAAAGCATTATTTTGCTTTTGACTCAATTGTCTCCACGGGGTTCTTGATCATGCCTTGGCAAAAATTATTGGTTTGTTGATGTCATGGCTTGCATCATAATATCAAACATACCAAATTTGTATATTTGTTTTGAAGGAACAGATGGAATTGTCCATTTATTTAATTGATCCAAATTTTTTGGATATTCAACTAATTCTTCATTTTTTATTGAATTCTCTTGATGATTATAATCATCTATTTCCATGATAAAAGCTAAGATAGTTGTGGTGAGTCTTCCGTTGGAGTGCACTCTCTTCATCCCCTTTCTTTAAGGTAATATCATTTAATGTCAATTACTAGCTAAATAACTAGTTGCGGTGAGTCGTTACATGGTATCAGAGCCATGTAAGCTGGTCCTTCCTATGAACCTAATATGTTAGCAATATCTTTTTGTGTTTTCTAAAACAAAAAATGTTTTTTAGTGTTTTCTTCTTTATATCATCGTTTTTCCCAGAGATTGGGATAGTAAAGATTATTTTCCATAAAAGAAAATTTTTGCTAAAAAACATTTGACTATATCTCTATACATATATATCTATATATATATAAACTAGTTATATATCCAAATGCACCAATATGCATGACAAACCAAAACAAACAAGCTAACAAGTTATGTATTCAAAACTTAGCAAGTTACAATAGTAACCAATTCATATGTATCCAAATCAAACTCTGTAACAATATGTATCCAAAACTAGCTAGCTATTACAATATGTATCCAAATTAAAACAAGCTAGCAATTTACAATATGCATGAACCAATTCATATGCATGTATCCAAATCCAAAATCAAAAAAATTGCGAGACAAAATGGCACCACTCTCCCCTAAGCTCATCAAGCTAGGCAGTAGAGTATGTCTTCCACCGACAATCGGGAAAATCCTGAAATTATATAAATAAATAAATAAAATTAGAATTGAAATGGTTAAATCAAATTAACTATTATTATATCAAAACAAAAAAGAGTTATAAAAAGATACCTGTCTGGGGATAACCATTTGGTTATGGGTAATAATTTCCTTCATTAATCTCATTACATAATACCCACAATCATCATTATTGAGTTGTTTCGGACACTACAAAACAAAAGACTACGTAGGAAAGAAAGTTAATTTTCAAAATGTGGGGAAGGTATTAGCACCCCGCGGCATCCTTCCTAAAGAAAGTTACCTACTAATTAGTTGTAGGAAAGAATGTTAATTTTCAAAATGTTTATTTTACCCCTTTTATTTTGAGTTTAAAAAAAATTAAAAGAAATAAAAGACTTGATAATTTCTGAATTTAGAATTTATTTAGAAGAGACTAAAAAAAAGTTTTTTATTAGTGCACTTGACAGAGGTGGGCCCCCCTCTACTCCTACGTATCTCCGAGTAGAGAATCAAAGGCTACGTAGTTCATGGTAGAAAAAATTTGTTTGTTTGGTATTTTTTAATTTTTAATTAGGGATTTTAGGACTCTTGAGTGATTAGTTCATTTGTCCTCTAAAAAAGCTGACTAACCCGACTGTACAGTCGACTTAATCCCCTATTTTTTGAAAAATTGTTTTTGTTTGAAAGAAAAGAGATGTATTCGTGTTTGTGTTTTTTTATTTACTTGGAAATTGTTTACTTTGAATAGGGGTTTTAGGACCTGATCCGTAACGATTCATTAGTGATCTTAAAAAGCTGACTAACCCGACCGTGCGGTCGACTGAATCTCCTATTTATATTTTTGAGGAGAAATATATCTATTTATTTATTTTATAGGTTAAATGTAAATTTGTGAAAGAGAATTGTTTTTTATAGAGAAATATGAAAAAAGGAACGAAAGGGGGTGTATCAGTACAAAAGGGTGTAATTAGCTTCAGGGGTGCTGTATTACAAAAACTGGGGGTGCGTTTAGCAGCAGACCAATTTAAGTTTGGACTTACTAGCCCACGAATTTGGGCTTTTCAGGGGGGTACTGAGGTAATGAAAGGCAGGTGGTGTGAAGAGTAATTTGATTATTTTGATTTTTAAAAGCAAAAATAAATGAGTAAGTGTGGGTATAAAAGGGAATGTGTAAGCTTCAAATCGCGTTTTGTTTCTCTAACAGCGCCGTTCAACCCAAAAAGGAGAGAGATGGATGGCTTGCAAAAATCATGGCAATTGAGAGAGAGAGAGAGAGAGAGAGAGAGAGAGAGAGAGTCGTGTGAGAGAGAAAGGGAGAGGAGCAAAAATGGTGGAGATGATTACGCTGTTGGAGAGAGATGATGGTGATGTTCGTGGCGGTGGTGGGTGTCGCTCGCGCCGGAGATCCGTGAGTGACCGGAGAAGATGACGGCGAGAGAGAGATGACAGTGGCTTGCGGTGGTTTTCGGCGAGGCCACGACGGTGACAGCGAGTACGACATGACAGCGACGGCTTGGGGAGAAAAGACTGGCGGAGTCACGGCCACCGACCACCGTCTACGGTGGTCGGAATCTAAGGAAGTGAGTTCTACCACATTTTATTTTTTTTACGGCTCCACTACTTTTTCTCTCTACTCTCTTTTGATTTTTGACTTCTTTTCTACCCTATTTTATTTCTGATTTGATTTTGTTTATTGAGAGGAAAAAAAAACTATGGTCCTAATTTCTATTTGCTGAGCCTAATTTTACAACTGAACCTAATTTTTACAACATGAATCTAATGTGCTCCTAATTTAATCCTTATTCATACGTTTTTTTCTTGAAACTTCCATTTATCTTTATACATAATGGCCGGATTACATGTTCAATTAGGGACCCTAATTTTAACAATCTCAGGCATATTAGTATGTTCAGAAACTAACAAACTAAAAAATAATAATACTAGGAGGACCAACCTTTACTCTAGCATCTGTTTAGTCTCCTCTTGCTGTTGTTGCTTACTGCTACTGTCGATTCCCGCTGTTGTCCTTCTTCGTTTCAGAACTTTTGGTGTTTCGCAATTAGGATTTTAGCGAGAAACCCTAATCCTTTTTTGCTCTGAAATCTGAATCCCCGTCTAATTTTTCCTCCTATTTAATTGTGTAATACAATCTGCTTTTATAGAGTTTTTTAGGTTGTCTGCATTTAAAACTCTGATTCTATTCTGATCTTTGTTTCCTATTTTGCAGGTTTTGGGCCTGTTGAGAAACCTGCAGATCAAGAGGAGGCCCAGCGGGGAGCAGATGCTGCTGAAGCTATTTATTATTTTTTGTATATTTTTTTAATTTCTGTTTTCCCATTTTTATTGTATTTTTGATTATTTGATTTGTATTATTTTGGACATTTTGAACACTATTATAATATTTTTGTAATGTTTTTGTGTTTTTTGATTAAATCGGCCTAATCCAAACACAGAGATTAAACAGGTTCAATTAAAACAAAATATTAATAACAGGCCCAATTACAACAAGATGTTAAAATCAGGCCCATTTAGAACAAGTTTCAAGGATAGGCTCAATCACGAAGATTGGCCCAATTATGCAAGCATAGGTTTTAATTAAAATGAGATAGCATCGGATGAGCCCAAAGAACCTTTCTCGTAGCGATATGACCTAGGACACGACACGCGAATAAAACGACTGTAGTGAAAAGAGAGTGGACAAAATTAGGGTATGACAGATATAACTATATTATTAAAAATACATACGTATATAATTAAAACAAAGAAATATGCTAAGGGATTGAAATACACACACCTATTAAATATAGCGACCAACTCGGGATGGGTGTTGAAATGACCATGCACAGAATCAATATAGTACACTGTATCTGTCTTAGGATTTACTGCAAGCAAAATCCAATGTTCCCTACAAAATAAAATTTTGAATAAGTAATTGACTAGTATTTAAAAAATGCATGTTATATAATAATAGATTAAATCTCTCACCCTACGAGACACAGTGTCAAAAACATGGTATCGACACCTGTATGTTGAGCTTCCCATAAGCGTCGAGTGATATAACTTGTAACCTCCTTCCTGTTTTGTTCCACAAGCTCGTTATAATTACACAGTTCGCCCGACACATTACAGAGGCGTGTATTATCGGGACACAAGAACACAAATCTCTGTGTCTGTTCCGAATGGACCAAAATGTTATCGTACAAGCACCTACAATTAGAGATATATATACAAAGATTACTAACGATATAATAAAATAAATTCAATAATGTCAAATAATAAATTACATACGTACCTGGCATATGCTCTAATACAAGTATTGGTTGCTCAATTCAGTTTACATAAATCATTGATATCCTGTTTTGAGATTATCAATACTTGATCGGGAATCCCAAAATGTTGTCATCCACCTGTATTACAAGCGGGGTTGCATCATCCATCTTGAATTCCGCATGCATTTCGGTATAAACAATAATCATAGAATCATCAATGGAAGAGGCGGAGGGCTGAGACACTTTTCGAGGAGGGGCGGGCTGGGCCACTTTTATAGGAGGGGCGGGCTAAGTCACTTTCCGAGGACGGGAGGGCCGAGTCAGTTTTCGAGGAGGGGCGGGCTGAGTCACTGTTAGAGGAGCCAAGTATACATCAATATCATTTCCCGGTTGCTTGGGCCCAAAAATTAACAAAGACAACATCATATATTTGCGTTTCATGCAAAGCCATGGAGGTAAGTTATAGATCGCCAAAATCACGGGCCATGTACTGTCACTACAAGAATTTCGGTAATTTCCGGCTGATTTGTAATGGCCAAAATCCGCCGGTAATTTTTACAGCGGATTTTTGAAATTACCGGCGGATTTTGTTAAAAAAAAGATTTAAATTCCGCCGATAATTTCAAAAATCCGCCGAAAATGTACCGACGGAAGAAATCTGCCGGTAAAAATCCGCCGGAAATTCTTGTTTTTCTTGTAGTGTGTGGGAGCTACTCTGAATGTCGTGCGGGTTAAATCCATCAGCAGACAATGCAAGTCGTAGGTTTCTTGGATCCAACCCGAAATCAGAATAATCAATATCAATTTTCTTCCATTGCGGAGAATCCGCCGGGTGTCGTAGCATGCCATCTTTAATCCTTTCATCATCATGCCATGTCAAGTGTTTTGCATCTTCTGAACTATGGTACATGCGCCTAAATCGAGGAATTATGGGAAAATACCACAACACCTTTTCTGGAGCAGATTCTTTCTTTTTATACCGCGATGCATTACATTTAGGACACGACTTTAACGATGCATGTTCATTCCGAAATAAAATGCAATCATTCGGACAAGCATGCATCTTCTCATAGTTCAACCCAAAGGACACTAACATTTATTTTGCATCATACGTCCGATAAGGGAGCACATTATCCTTCTGCAACATTTCTTTCAATAGTGCCAGTAATTCCATAAAGCTCTTATCTGTCCATCCGTGGCAAGTTTTCAAGTTATACAACTTTATCACAGCCAATAGTTTTCTGAATTCAGTACAACCTTTGAGGACAGTCATTAAGATCGTCTTCAACAGCCTTTGCCATCTCTTCAAATTCGCCCCCATCAAATGTAGGTCTTTTGGTGTCAACCGGTGCACATCTCTCAGTACTATTACGCATATTTGAAGATTCACCTCTTTCCTCACCATGCATTGTCCAACAAGTGTAACTTTGATCTATTCCGTAACCCTTTAAATGTCCTGCCAACTCCTCTACATTAACTGATTTTACATAACAACATAAACAAGGACACTTCATGTTACTAGAAGTCCCTAAACGTTCAACAGCACACTTCACAAAATAATCCACTCCAGCAACATATTCCTTGGACAGACAATTGGCAGACATCCACTTTCTATCCATAATTTCCCAATATTAATTTATAATAAAATCTTGATAAAAGAACATGAATTATCCACTTGTTAAGTAAAACTCTACCATGAAGTTGGTAAGTGCTTGATAGTTTGTCTTGGTTCATATTGGAAAACAAATTTTAACAACTTAGTTAAACGAGAAATCAACCTTCCATCCATATAGGGTTAGTGAAGCATTTGAAGGATAGGCCCATACGCTTGTATTGTAATTTGGTAGCCTAGGAAGTAATTCCTAAGTTACCTACTCGTGGTAACT
The DNA here is from genome assembly GCA_963573325.1 of Astragalus glycyphyllos. Taxonomy (NCBI): domain Eukaryota; kingdom Viridiplantae; phylum Streptophyta; class Magnoliopsida; order Fabales; family Fabaceae; genus Astragalus; species Astragalus glycyphyllos. The sequence goes on from OY754308.1 coordinate 24,905,505, forward strand.
ATAGAACTTGAGGCTTGTAAAGCTCTACTGATGAAGTAAACGAGGTGTTTTCCATTTGAAGTTTCCTATGTTAGTATATAACTAGTATGATTCACCCGTGCCAGCACGGGTCGACATTCATTTGTAACTTAAAAATTGACAATTTTTTTTGGAATTAAAAAACAGAAACTGTATATTTAAATGCGTTTTGTGTTATAATAAAAAAAAATTATCTAAAATTAAGCTATTATTTTCTATAATAGCTTTAGCAAAATACATTATTAACAGATACTTATCAAGATGTCATACAAATTAGTCTATCTAATTATTTTTTTTAAAAAAAATATATGTATATATATATATATATACATTTTGTAATATCGTCTTCTCGAATTGTGTTAATTGATTTTTGAACGAAAGGCCGACGTGGAAAACAAAAATAATAAAGTAGGAGATAGAAATTGAATTTTTGGGATATAATATGAGGTTTATATTAACTAATTCCTTAATGTTTTTTCAACAAACATAATTGTATAAAAAAGGAATTTTGTAGTTGTAAGAATTAATTAAAGAAAATATAACTATAACATGGAGAGTGGTGTTTTTGGTTTTTCAGGAAAGGGTAGGGGTAATTTCGTAACTTGACTATGAGTTAAACTCTTCTTTCCTTTCACAAAGCCCTTGCTATTCAACTTTCCCCAAATCTGTTTCTTCTTCCCCCTTCTACCGGCAACGAAACGATAATTGCTCCAATAATGGCTACCCAGCATGCATCTTCTTCTTCACGCCGTGGAAAAAACGAAGTGGGACTTCTGGTAATGGAAATCCATCGTCTGAAAATACTGAGGTATGTTTTTTTTCAAAACGAATATTACTGTTTTTAAAGATAAGGTTAACGAATTGTGTTTGTTAATTTCATGAATAAGTCGAATCTTATTGTTTTTAAGCACTGAAGTATGTAAAACTGTTATGTTAATTTCATGTTTGTTACTTTAGATTTACCAATTGATTTTCGAGTTAACTTTTGATGTTGTCGACATTTGCTCAATCTTAGAACAATGGAATATGAATTCATTACTTAATCCACCATAAAAGCATCAAATAAGCCTCGTGCGTTGCCTGGATTAAATGTTTTAATAACTTAAGTGTAACAACGCAGAACATTTATAAAATAGTTGTCTAATGATCATTGAGAAATACTCAGAAATAAGTCTAACAAATTAACATGATATCAGAAACATTGAAAAATCTAAAGCCAAAAACCAGAGGAAAAAAATATGACAAACAATGAGGAAGAAAACCAATAGGAAGTCATAATAAGAATAAGAATTTCAACGCAGACAAATATTTTATGCTTATGTACTTTCTGGTCAACGAAGTAAAATATGTAATAATATTTTGTACCAAAAACTTCCATACTTCCTTACGAAGACAAATATGTAATCATACTTGCGTCAGATATCAGGCTCATTGAGCATGGTACAAATGTCCCTGTGGACATACAGACCCTTCGTGTTGCTGACTTGGTGAATCAAGCCGGTGAGTGGAATATGCCTGTGCTTCAACAGTTTCTGCCTGAGGAAATTCTGGATAGAATGGCTGCCATTCTTCCACCCTTAGGCACTGATTTATTAAATTTCTGGATCTAATATTTATCTTTCTCACATGCAGGGTGTATGATAGCAATATAGGAGGTTCACAGAAAAATAAAGAGGCCCAGAATACTTGAGGCCCAGGTCCAACTCAACCCGGTTCACTTAAACACAAAATTCCCAATTAGGGTTTCATTTTCTGATTTCTTTCTCTCTCTTCTTCTTGAACGTTCTTGTTTCTCTCTTCTTCTCTCTCTCTCTGAATATGCTGCTGGGTTTGGAAAATTCACCACCAAGCAGTGTTTGAAGCTCAAATGTTGCTTCAATCACAAAGGTATGGTGATAATATCAACACACAAGCAAAACCCCTCTGGTTTTGCTCACACTTATTCGCGATTTCGTCTTCTCACTTACGAACAGTGAGCTCTATCCTTAGTTGATGATGATAGGTCAGAACTCGTCTTGAATCCGTCAAGCCTTCAACACAAGACTGGACACAGGTAATGCAATCTTTCTTACTTTGTTTTTCTTTGCTTAGATTCACAAATCAAAACCCTAATCTGTAACCTCTTTGCTTCGCAGGTACCAAAGCTTCTTGTTATACTCACAATACACTTGATAAGGTAGAATCACAACCGCTGTATGATTTTGCCTTTTGGATTCACTGTATTGGTGTAAACCTAACTTGTACCTTCTGTTTATGATTGAATTTGTTTCTGTGATTGTTTTAAGATGAACAATCACACACCAGAGTGCTCACAAGCTTCTGATTCAGGCTTGTAATTAGGTATATTCCTCCCTCTCTTCTTATTCTTCCTTTTCCCAGTTCAGTCACTGAAATGGTTTTCTAAATTCCTTTCCTTTCTATGTTTTGCAAGGCTCACAACACTCTTGTGAAGATCACACAACAATGACTCAAAGGAACTCAAAGAATCTTGAAGAAGAAGAAGACTTAGAGAAAAATGCAAAAACAAAAATGTAATAGATGTGTAAAACCTTATTTTTTGAATACAATATTTCACTGTACAATAGTACTATATATATACATGAAAAAATTCTGTTGGGTTAGTTAGGAGTTTGTTACATAGTTGTAACAGCTTTTAACTCCCATAACTGAATTTGTTATGGCTTAGAAAACCGGCTGGGCAACGGTTATGTTGGTTGAGTAACCGTAGCCACACTTCAGAGGTTGTGTTTAGGATTTTTCATTAAATCCAACATCCTCCCTTAATGAAAAACATAAAACACAACAAAAACATTTAGGAGAGACCTAAAACCTCAGGACAGGCCCCTGGACTAGCCATAGATTATAAGAGATCCAGAACAAGCCTCTGGATGATGACTTTGAGTTGCCATCTAAATTTTAGAAGGCAATCAATCCTAATTCTCTCCTAAAATGTGTAAAAAGTTCACCTTTTATTGCTTTGGTGAATATATCAGCCTGCTGCTCCTTTGTGTTGCAGTAGTCTACAATCAATCTTCCTTTGTTAACCTGGTCCCTTAGATAATGAAATCTAGTTTCAATGTGCTTGGTTCTGCCATGGCTCATTGGGTTTTTTGCTAGACAGAGAGTAGACTTATTATCAATTAGGATTTTAGGAATCTGAGTGAGATTGATCCCTAGTTCCTTTAGGAGTTCTTCCAACCAGGCTGCTTGGGTGGCAGCACTACAAGCAGCCACATACTCTGCTTCACAGGAACTTAAGGCAACAATTTGTTGTTTTTTTGAGCTCCATGAAATAGGCACACCTTGAAATTTAAACAGGAAACCAGAGGTGCTTCTTCTGTCTATGTGGTCACCACACCAATCACTGTCTGAGTAACCTTGTAGCTCATAATTCCCTGCATTTGTACCTTTAGGAAAGAACAGCCCATAGTTTAGAGTACCTTTAATATACCTCAGAATTCTTTTGGCAGCATTGAGGTGTATTTCCATAGGCTCATTCATAAATCTACTGATCATCCCAGTGGCAAATAAAATATCTGGCCTACTGTGGCATAGATATCTGAGAGAACCTACAATCTGTCTGAAATAGGTAGGGTCAACTTTGGTCCCTTTTTCCCCTTCCTTTTTGCACAAATATCCCTCAGCTGGATTTGAGGCAGAATTGCACTCACTCATCCCAAACCTTGTAAGAAGCTCTTTAGAATACTTTAGTTGGTGTAGAATAAGACCTTCTGGAATTTGGAGAAATTCTAATCCAAGGAAGTAGGACAGCCTACCTAGGTCAGTCATTTCAAACTCCTTCATCATAGCCTCCTTGAACTTCAGTATTTCCCTAGGGCTTGAACCTGTTACCAATAAGTCATCAACATATAAACATATTAGTAATAGGTTAGTTTGTAAAGATCCTTTCACATAAACACCAAACTCATTGGTGCATTTAGTGAACCCATTTTCAACAAAGAAGGTATCAATCCTTTTGTTCCAGGCCCTTGGGGCCTGTTTCAAGCCATATAGGGCTTTATGTAAATGGCAAACAAGCTTTTCTTTGCCTTTTATCTCAAAACCAGGGGGTTGTGAGATAAATACAGTTTCTTCCAATGGTCCATTAAGGAAAGCAGATTTGACATCCATATGATGCAAATCCCAATTTTCACTACAAGCTAGAGCAGTAACCAACCTAATGGTTTCATGCCTAGCTACAGGTGAAAATACTTCCTCATAATCAATCCCTTGTTTCTGTTGAAAGCCCCTAGCAACAAGCCTGGCCTTGTACTTAGCCACCTTGCCATTAGGATCCAATTTTAGTTTAAAAACCCACTTTACACTAATTGCCTTTTTGTCCTTAGGTAAAGCAGTAAGAGTCCAAGTCCCATTTTTGTCAATGGACTGCAACTCCTCTACCATAGCCTGCTTCCATTCTTTAATCTTTAGGGCTTCTAAATAGTTCACTGGTTCTGAATCTGCCATCATGGCAAAGTGAACCAGATTACCATCATTAGTAACCTCATTATCAGTAGTCAATTCATAGTCTGCAAGCCTTCTAGGGGTTGCCTTAACCTTTGTGCCCTAGGTATAGCCTGTACAGCAGGTTCTGTTTCTGATTCAGAACTACTTTCAGCTTCATCAGAATTCTGATCATTAGCTGAAACAGGATCCTCATTGGGTTGAGGGTGATTTTCTTCATCAGAAATTTCATCAATGGGATGAAGTTCAGTGCTCAACATTTCTTCTGGAACTGCAGAATCCACTGAACTTACTAGTTCAGTCCTTTCCCAGTTCCACTGCTTATCTTCAAGCACTACAACATCCCTTGACACCTCAGTTTTATAATTTGTAGGATCCAGTAGCCTATAAGCACCTGTAGGGTGATACCCCACAAGAATTAAAGGCCTACTCTTATCCTCTAGTTTCTTTCTCTTACCATCAGGTATATGACTATACACAAGAGAGCCAAATACCCTTAGGTGAGAAACATTTGGCTTATCACCACACCAGACTTCTTCTGGTACTTTGTCTTCCAAACCTCTTGTTGGACACCTATTCAGAATGTAGACAGCTGTATGAACAGCTTCTGCCCACAGCTTCTTAGGTAACCCTTTTGACTTGATCATGCTCCTTGCCATGTCAAGTATTGTCCTATTCCTCCTTTCAGCCATACCATTGTGCTGAGGAGTATAGGGTGACGTAATTTCATGTATTATACCTTGATTGGTGCAGTATTCCTCAAATTCTTTTGAGGTATACTCACCACCACCATCAGTTCTTAAAACCTTTAAGGTCTTACCACTTTGATTCTCTACCAGTGCTTTAAACTTTCTGAACACACCATAGGCCTCCCCTTTGGTCTTTAACAAGTACAGCCATATCTTCCTGGAGAACTCATCAACAAAAGTCATAAAATATTTGTTTCCCCTTATTGAGGGTGTATCAAGTGGTCCACACAAATCAGAGTATATAACATGTAATAAATCTTTGGAATAATGTTTCATTTCCTTTTTAAACATCTTTCTAGGTTGCTTACCCATTAGACAAGTAGTGCATGTTTCCTTAGTCAAATCAATCTTAGGTAACCCTTATACTAAGCCTTTGGTACTCAAATTACACAACCCTTTAAAATGTAGATGGCCATATCTTTGGTGCCATAACATGCCTTCACATTCAGTGGTAGCACTAAGACATTTGGCCTCTGCCATGCTTATGCTTGTCTTGAAAGTCCTATTGGTAGCTAAGGTGGTGGTCAGGACTAGGTTATCATTAATATCAAACAGCTTGAGTTTTAAGTGCTTCATAAGCACTGAGAATCCTTTCTCAACAAGCTGCCCTAGGCTAATAAGATTGCAACTAAGACCTGGTACATATAGAACATCCTTAATTATAATAGTTTGACCATCCTCCCTAGTGAATTCTATATTCCCCTTACCCTTGGAAATAATAGTCCTGCCATTTGCACACCTAATAGCAGTTTTCACAGTAGGGTCATAGTCCACCAACCACTGCTTGTTGCCAGTCATGTGATTGGAGCAAGCACAGTCTAAGTACCACATCTCAGTGATGGTTTCACCATCACTGGTGGTTACAACCAGAACTACATAGTCAGTGCCTAGTTTTGATTCTATATTAGTCACAGTTTTATCCTTCCTAGGTTCAGTTTTGTCTGAATCATCAAAAATCATACTGAAAGCAACATTGTCAGACTCATCAGATTCTGAACCAGAATCTTCCTTAGCCATATTGGCTTCTGAGACTGGTTCACTAGGCTTTGAGCCTTTTCTGGTGGGACATTCAGTGGCATAATGCCCCATTTTGTCACACCTATAGCATTGCACCTTAGACTTGTCTTTCTTTTTTGGTGCATTATTATTTCTTTTAAAAGAATCAGTTTTAGAGTTAGGATTACCTGCCTTACCCTTAGACCAATTTGTCTTGTTGTTGTTGCCTCCTTTGCTGCCCTTTTTCCCTTTGGTTTTGGCAGCAAATAGTGCCTGATCCTCTTCATCACCATCTTCATCAAGAAGATCTATTCTTACCTCCTTAGCCTCAAGTTTGGCTTGAAGTTCCTCAATCTTCAAATCATCAGCCCTGGTTGTCTCTTCAATGGTGTTGGTCACAATAAAAAACTTTTTTGTCATGGATCTAAGAATTTTCTTGCACACCACATTTTCTTCAAGTGTCTCACCTTGAAGAGCCATATTATTAATGATTTTCTTCACTCTGTTGAAGAAATCTGTCACATTTTCACCTTGTTTCATTTTAAGGCTCTCATACTGTGCCCTTAGGGCTTGCGACTTTTCTTCCTTAATAGGAGCTGCTCCACAGTAGTATTTGTTTAAGGCATCCCATGCCTCCTTGGAAGTTTCACACTTCCTTATTCTTTCAAAGTCTGCCTCATCACAAGCTCTGTGAATGAGAGTCAGACCCTTGAAATCTTTTTGTTCATTTTCCATGAACTCTTTTCTTTGTGCAGTAGTAGCATTTTCAGTTATTTGGTCGAACCCAGTCTTGACAATGTGTAGAACCCCATGAGAACCCAGCACAGCCCTCATTTGTATTGCCCAGACATCATAGTTTTTCCCAGTTAGCTTAGGAACATGATGATCCATGCCACTGTTGGTAGACATTTTACTGATACTGTAAAACACTGAAAACACAGAGAGAATTAGTAAACAGCAAGCTGCACAATTTAATTGTGCAGTGTTAAAGAAAATTAAAGAACTTTAAAGAACTGAAGTAGAGTAAGAATTTGCCCAGAATAGTCACCAGCTCTTATGATACCATATTAAATTTCTGGATCTAATATTTATCTTTCTCACATGCAGGGTGTATGATAGCAATATAGGAGGTTCACAGAAAAATAAAGAGGCCCAGAATACTTGAGGCCCAGGTCCAACTCAACCCGGTTCACTTAAACATCCCAATTAGGGTTTCATTTTCTGATTTCTTTCTCGCTCTTCTTCTTGAACGTTCTTGTTTCTCTCTTCTTCTTCTCTCTCTCTGAATATGCTGCTGGGTTTGGAAAATTCACCACCAAGCAGTGTTTGAAGCTCAAATGTTGCTTCAATCACAAAGGTATGGTGATAATATCAACACACAAGCAAAACCCCTCTGGTTTTGCTCACACTTATTCGCGATTTCGTCTTCTCACTTACGAACAGTGAGCTCTATCCTTGGTTGATGATGATAGGTCAGAACTCGTCTTGAATCCGTCAAGCCTTCAACACAAGACTGGACACAGGTAATGCAATCTTTCTTACTTTGTTTTTCTTTGCTTAGATTCACAGATCAAAACCCTAATCTGTAACCTCTTTGCTTCGCAGGTACCAAAGCTTCTTGTTATACTCACAATACACTTGATAAGGTAGAATCACAACCGCTGTATGATTTTGCCTTTTGGATTCACTGTATTGGTGTAAACCTAACTTGTACCTTCTGTTTATGATTGAATTTGTTTCTGTGATTGTTTTAAGATGAACAATCACACACCAGAGTGCTCACAAGCTTCTGATTCAGGCTTGTAATTAGGTATATTCCTCCCTCTCTTCTTATTCTTCCTTTTCCCAGTTCAGTCACTGAAATGGTTTTCTAAATTCCTTTCCTTTCTATGTTTTGCAAGGCTCACAACACTCTTGTGAAGATCACACAACAATGACTCAAAGGAACTCAAAGAATCTTGAAGAAGAAGAAGACTTAGAGAAAAATGCAAAAACAAAAATGTAATAGATGTGTAAAACCTTATTTTTTGAATACAATATTTCACTGTACAATAGTACTATATATATACATGAAAAAATTCTGTTGGGTTAGTTAGGAGTTTGTTACATAGTTGTAACAGCTTTTAACTCCCATAACTGAATTTGTTATGGCTTAGAAAACCGGCTGGGCAACGGTTATGTTGGTTGAGTAACCGTAGCCACACTTCAGAGGTTGTGTTTAGGATTTTTCATTAAATTCAACATGATTCAGCTGATCAGTATATGTGGCCTGGTAATGTTGATGGCAAGTTCACTGTGGCTGCCACTTATCATCTCCTCTGCAACTATAGTTTCAATGTGGAGGACAATTCTATGTGGCACAGGATTTGGAAGCTGAAGGTTAAAGAAAGAGTCAAGCATTTTATTTGGCTCCTGATGCATGATAGATTGCTAACAAATAGCAGAAAATCTCGTATGCATTTGGGTTCTAATACTTGCTACCACTGTGGGAATGTGGAGGAATCTACTCTTCATGTAATGAGGGATTGTCCTCTTGCTCTCAATTAATTGAATTTATGATAGACAGTTTTTAAATATCTGATTAATCGTGACCGTATAATAAGCAGCCCCAATTTTATAAAATCGTAGCTGTTGAAGTAAATTACAGGGCTTGTGTGTTAATTTTATGAAATCAAAGCCGTTAGATCGCATTTGTTTGCTGACGTGTAAGGGATCTGTGTTAAAATCGCTGACACGGACTTTTAGTGAATCTGACGTATTTTCCTTGTAATATCCACATGGACGCCTACATGTAGCATCCACGGTTTAGTATAATTAAGATTAAGATAGCTTTGCATAATAATACTTTAATAAGCATATTATGCCTAAACCTGATTTATCTGTTTAAAAATCTTTATTAGAAACTAAATAAAAATCTCAACACCAGTTGTATTTCAATAAAAATCTAAATTATTTTTTCGTATAAGCGTTATAAACTAATGGATGATTATAATAATGTAAAACTAATTTTTTTCTTTCCCTAAAGATCCATTTTCAAGGTTTTCCTATTCTGACACGGATACTAATCAACTAATACCTCATTCACGATAGCTTTTTGATACATTTGTCAAATAGATAATATAGGGGATTCATGGTAGAGATTGATTAAAAAACAATTGATATAACGCAGATTCATAACACCAGCACGCACATTTTGTACAACGCAAATTGATCAATGGTAACTTTTTCCATGCAAATATCGTATACAACGAAAGCTTTCTGATCAAGCACTGAAACCTCTTGTGCTGTGTTAATTATAAATAGATATATTTTATTCCATTTATCATCCAATGCATAGGCATCCTCAATCTACATGGTGAATTAGAAATATTTGTTAGTCAACAAAATTATTTTTTGTTGATGAAATATACAGTAATGCAAATATTCTTAACTGGTTCATTCACACTGTAGGTACGTTTATGCTCAGCAAAAAAGTCGACTTCTCTTTGATCCTCTGAGGCTGAAGATTGCTTTCATTGTGTGGTCAGTAACAGCAACGTCAACCCCAAACCTGAGAAAGAAAAAACGTGAGTAAATTATGCAGCTTATAGATGTAGACACGAAAAAGCTTGACATGATATGAAATTAACGCATGTTTACGGTGTAGATGAAATAATTCCATAGATATATGCCATAACAACTTAAGAACACTCCTGAAAAAAGCAATTATAAGTGGTTATTCGATTATACACTTTTATTGATTGCAAAAACCTTAACAACAAATTTCATATTTGGACTGACCTGAAGATGCTGGACGCTATCTAAGAAGGCGATATTAGGATTACTGTTTTGCAAAAGGAACTTGTTTAACATATGAAATGGCAACTCCATCTGGTTGGAAACCACTGATATCTTGTTTGCTGTTCTGATATTTTTGCAGGTGCAAAGCAGGTGTATTTCGTTTGCAGTAAAATTTGGTTATGGGTTCTTATTGGCAATATGTTTTTCTATTTACGAATTTAATTCTATGAGTAACAATATGGAGTTGTATTCCTTGATTATTGGTGGTATTTTTTTTTGACAAATTGATTTTTGGTGGTATTAATTGCCTCTAATCAAGCCATTTTATTATTGCTTAGTCAACGATTAATGCAATGAATATTCATATTATTATTTCCTAAAATCAAGCGTACAATTTATTAGATGATTCCTTTTTGTAGTGAGCTATGAACTAACGTATGCAGCACACTAAGACTTGTTATGGAGAGTAACGTGATTCGCGTTAGGTGCTGATGTGGTTATTTTGCGGACTTAAATGTGGACGTGGATTTGACATGGATCTGAGGTGTTTTATAATGAATATGTGATGTGGACATTAGCTTGTAAAACCTATGGTTTAGTATAATAGAGATTGATTGCCAATACAATGATGGAGAGGTAAATATGTAGAGTTTCTCCATGTTCTGACCTTGTTACAACAAATTGGTTTGACAACACATTTTTCATAATTATTTGCTACCTAGTAGAAATATACATCATTATTGTCACTAAAGATTATTAATTAATGCCATAGAGGAAGTCTTCTTTATTCTTTAGATAAGAAACCAGTTCCTTAAACCCCAAAAAAAATCCCTCTCCAAAAATAAACACAAACATGAAAATCATGTTCAAACACAACATAAACATGAATAACTGATTTTCGCATCAAATAACTAAGTCAATTATTTACAACATTTACATGCATCCAAATTTCTAGAACACACAACACACAACACAACAACCACATGTACACAATATCACAAACCAAGTAAGATAATTGAAATTCGTCTTCTTTGAGTCCAAAACACAAACACTTTAAATGCAAACCAAGAAAGACAACAAACAACAAAACAATCACCTATACACAATATCACAATATCATAAACAAAGTAATATAATAGAAATTGGGATTCTTTGAGTCAAAAACACAAACACTTTAAATGCAAACCAAGAAATGGGTTTATGAGTTACCTTCAAAGATTCTTGGCTTGAAGATGCTTGAACACTAACCAAAACGAAATGGGTGTGTAAACCAAAACCAAAACGCGTGAAATGGTTGAGAGAGAGAGAGAGAAACGAAATGGTTGAGAGAGAGAGAGAGAGAGAAACGAAATGGTGAGAGAGAGAGAGTACGTGAGTGAGAGAGCTAGGTGATGGAGAAGACCCAAAAAATATAAACGTTAAATCCACTATAGGTTATGCGAGGCAAGGAAAATGTAAAAAAACCAATACGCAGCGTTTATAAGTGAAGAGTGCTGCCAATCTCCTTAGTAATAGGCAACGTTTGGCAAGAGAGCGCTGCCCATTGCGCAGATGCGTTCACCAATACGCAGCGTTTGGCAAGGGAGCGGTGCCCATTGCTCGCGTGTTATAGCCAAAAGCAACGCTTCCAGCAGAAGCGCTGCCCATTTTAGCGCCTTTTTTTCAAGATCTGTTGTAGTGATTAAACGAATAAAGACGACCACTCCATGTGGAACGATCAGCAAGGCGAGCACCCTCCCCTGTTTGTGAGCCCTCAGGGGCGACTAAACCTTGAGCCATGGGGGAAGGCCAGTTAATTGCTATACGGGACGGCCAGTTCATGGCCAAAGCGAAAGCCCCCGGCTTAGAGAAAAAACGACCCCACACAAGCACAAAGCGCAGAAGATACAATAAAGCGAGCAGCAAGTATAAAGTGAAAACGACTAAAAGAAAGCTCAATTAAAACAAGTCACCCCGGAGAAGGCCGGGCCCCATCAGCATACGACGTTCAAAGAGAGAGACGACCTGGAGGTCGCCCCGTTAAACATTACATAGACAAAAACAAAAGAAATAAAGTGCGAAGAAGCAATTAAAAACGAGATCATGTTGGAGGAGCCCAAACGATCGCCTTCTCACCAACGACTTTTCCCTCCTCATCCAATTGCTCGGGCATGACGAAGCGGCCGCCCTCCACGAAATGGGAGTAGTTGATGACTTTTCGATCGAACTTGATCTCAAGCTGTATATAACCTGTCTAAGAGCCTCCTCAAAGCGTTCCGCGCAATAACCCACGATCTGGTCCCTTAAGGCTGTGTGGTCTTCGACCGCTTTGTCACGTTCCCCTTCGACATCAACAAGCTTCTTGTTCATGTTCTCGACCCCGGGCCTGATACCCCCTCCTCGCTCTAATCAATCAGAAAACAAAGACACAAATTGAAAGATAAGACAGAAAGTGAGATAGAAAACTTACGTTTGTTCAGGGAGGGGCGCCCTCTTTAATGAATAACACCACGCGAGCAGTGGTTGATCTCAGAAGAGTTCTGTTCGACCTCAAAGCAGAAAGACCAAGTGATCGATCACACCTATTCAAAGAAGAAATCAAAAGTCATAAAAATCACAACAGGTCAGAAACCAACCGACATATTACGAATTAATCGAGGTCGCATACCTTGAAATACAGATCAAGTAGTTGTGAAGATCAAACCACCAAAGCCTCAAAAAGACAAAGAGCACCACCTAGAAGACCAAAACGTCAAGAAATATTCTAAGTCACCACTACATCAAGATAGAATAACGCAAAAGGAAAAAGAGAGACGGGGTCGCCCTAGGTGGGGCGCCCACACGTGTGAAGAACACGCTCAAAACCCTAGTGGGCCGCCCAGGGTGGGTCGCCCACGTGTGTGAGAAACGCGCACAAAACCCTAGTGGGTCGCCCAAGGTGGGGCACCCACACGCGTGAAGAACACGCAGGAAACCCTAGCAGCTCGCCCCAACACGTGATGAGGCCGCCCAAGCTGGGGCGCCTACACGCGTGACAGTCGCCTAAGACGGGAAGATGCTCACCTTCGATGTATGCAGTTCGCCCGTGGAGATCAATGGCCGCCCAAGATGTGGCCGCCCAACAAACCCTAGGCCGCCCGCGAGTGGTCGCCCAAGATTCAGGTCGCCCGCGTGCGAGAAAGGGAAGAGGACGCTCTAAGCACTAGTGGGTCGCCCAAGATGAGGCGCCCACCACGCGTGAAACAACGCACAAGCCAAACCCTAGTCGGTCGCCCAAAGGTGGGGCGCCCACCACGCGCGAAGAGCTCGCCCAAGTGGGGGGCGCTCACGGCGCATGCCGGTCGCCCAAGGTGGGGCGCTCACAGCAAGTTGGTCGCCCATGTGGAGGGCGCCCACAGTGCGTGCCGGTCGCCCAAAGAAGGGCGTTCACGGCGTGCTGGTCGCCCAAGTGGGGGGCGCCCATGGTGCGTGCCAGTCGCCCAAGGTGGGGCGCACACGGCGTACTGGTTGCCCAAGGTGGGGCGCTCACGGCATGAAAGTACTCACCTTCAACGTATGCAGGTCGCCCGTGGGAGAGAGAAGCGGTCGTCCACGAATCCTTATCGCCCGCGCGTGTGAGAGAGAGAGAGAGGAGTAGATGCTCCAAAAATTCTGACTACCCGTGCGCGAGAGATCTCAGAGAGATTTTGGAAGAAATAATGTATTTGACAAGAGAATTTGAAAGACGTCTCTTATACATATACATACAAGCCCAAAGTGTTAGAAATATCCGAAGCAATACGATGGCCTGATGGAACGCACTAAACACACACCCCTGCTCTGTTATCCCGAACGCCGAAAATTTACTAAGTGACAACTGGGGGGCGTGACTATCAAGACGGCACATCAAGCCTATGCCCACTCGGTGATCGACCTTGGCTTGGGGGGCAACTATTCTGGACTGGGCCAGTCGCCAGGCCCAACCCATTAGTGGATCAGCCCAACAGATCAATGGGCCTCCAGAATCAACGATCCGGATCACTCCACTCAAATCTGACGGCTCTCTCGAACCTCTCAGCCACTATAAATAGCACTAAGCACCAAGATGCCAGGTACACAATCTATTCTAATTCTCACTCGATATTATAATAGCTCGACCTAGCTGACTTGGGCGTCAGAGTGTCCTTCCATGTACAGCCCCCGCGCGTCCAGACCAACCTCAACAGCAACAGGTCGACCACTTTCTACAGCATCAGACGACCAGTCCCTTGACCAGTTCTACAGTCAATCTCAAGGTACTGATCAGATGTCAACTGATCTTAGAAATCAAATTATAATTACTTAACCAAACATGACAAGACACAAGTTCTAGATATTTGGGTCCCTTACTATTTAGTCCTGAGTTCGATCATTGATTGATGCGTATCAAATATCTGTTTAGAGAGGTCAACCCCTTAAATGGATTTCTATTACTTCTCGAAGGATAAGTGTGAATCACATGCTCTGTTCGCAACTGTATAGGCTAATCCCTCAAGTCTAGAAATGACCACAATGGGCAGCAAAACTCCCTCAAGAGATTTAACGCTGTTGTAGCATTTCCAAGGCTAGATTTGAATTCGAACCCAAGACCTTGGTTAAGCTCAAAGAGACTCAAACCATCTTATCCAATGGCTTAAGTTTTTCTCGTCTCTTTTTTGACATTTAATTAATAGTCTAATATTAGTTGTAACCAAAAAAATAGTACAATATTTGTAATAAATATGATAAAATGTTTCGTAGCTACAAAAGTTACTAACGAGTCATATAAATGAAAAGTTGGCCATTCATTTCATTGTCTTTGTGCATATAAATAAAAAGTTGAAATTATTTATTATTTTCAGATCCCTTTCGCTTTCTTCAATAATTTCTTTTATTTCAATATTTTTATTGTAAAGTAAAAAGAGCGATATTTCAATACCCATAAGTAAAGGCTCGTTGGCAACCGTCTTTGTTTAGCTCACAAATGTCATCAAATGTATAACTCATATAGCCTTTAAGCCTTGGGTAGAGTCAACATAGACATTAATAACAAAACTAAATACATATAGTAACTCAAGAGCACCATATAGTTTGGCAAGAGAGAAAAACAGGTAAATAGTGTAAAAATATATCAATAGTGAAGGATAAGAAAACAAAGCAATCTGGTTTTTCATCAACAACTTTATCCTATGAAGCAGCCTGGGGGATGGAAGGCCATGCCTTATATTTTAGGTATATTTTTTATATTTTTATCTTCTAATTATTATTATTATTATTATTATTATTATTATTTATCTTCTCAAAACCATGCAATTTATTTTTCTTGTGTATATTTGATTAAAATTGCAGGGAATGAAACATTTGAGAGGTTGGCAGTATTTGGGTTGTTTGCAAATTTTATGGTGTATTTAACAAAAGAGCTTCATTTGGAACAAGTTTTTGCTGCTAACCTTTTAAACATATGGTTTGGAATCACAAGCTTTGGTCCTTTAATTGGTGCCTTCATTTCTGACGCTTATGTAGGACGATTTCGGACTATAGCTTTTGGTTCCTTTTTTACTCTTCTGGTAAGAAGCAATCCATCTCTCTCCCAGCATTAGATCTTCCAAAGTTTACCACCAAAAAATAATATTCATCAACAAAAAAAGATCTTCCAAAGTTTTATCATTTTTAGTGTGAAACAATACGTGAGAACGAGTTGATTATTACGTCAAACTTATTATTTAGTCAGTGTTGAATATTAATTGATATTACTCTCTGGTCTTGAATATAACTAAAAAACATTTTTAATTTTATAGATTATGAGTAAATTATAACTAATTTTATTTTATTTACAATTTAAAATATAATTTTTTAACAAAAAACATTAATGGTTAAGAATTTATAAAATTGTTTAGTAAATTAACTCTAACTATTAAAATAATAAATATATTAATATTTGATTTTGAAAATTATAAATAATTTGGGGAATAGAATTGCGTTATCTTTTTCTATATTGGTGAATTTGAATAAGTTAGCTAATATTCCTAACTAGCATGAGTTAAATATTTTTCTTATATTCAAGACTAAAGAGAGGATAAAGGAAGGAGAATTATCCATGCTCATGGGCCAAGTTGACTAATTTAATTAATAAATAAATAAAACTTATCATTTAGTGTACCCAATTGTTTTTATTTTTTAAAAACTAATGAAATTAATTTTTTAAACAATTATGGTAATCAAACCATTTATTTTACAAACTATAAAAAAAGATTATGATTTTCTACAAATAATTATGATTTTCTACAACTTATTCACCATTATACAATAACTCTAATTCCTTTTTACAGTGTCTTTAAGATAGTTTTACACTAACCCAAAAAAAATCAATATATTTTTGTTGTTTTAGATACTACTATTAGTTTGTTACTATAGTATCTTCGACTTTGTCCTCACTGCTGGTTGCATTGGTAATTTCAGAGGCATGGGAATGCCGACTCATGGGTTTGAACTCGGGTGTGTCTATTGAATAGTGTGCTTTGTTTATTTGTCATTTTATCTAAACTGACAAAAAATAGTGATTTTTGACTTTCATTACTCTATTACACATTTTCCCTATCTATTACACATTTTCTCTATGTAGTATAGATTAAGATTATATTAAGTTTATAATTGACAAAGAAGTAGTTAACGTGATCTTAAACTCATAATATGACAAATAGATAATTAGAAAATTTTGATAATAAACGAACAACTAAAAAGCAATATTTATGACTAGTAAATATAATTTACCTTCTTTGGCAAAAATGGTTTCCCTATGCTTTTCTTTTGGCGAATTTAGTTCTCCTAAAATTTAAATATTATAAATTTGACCCTCATAATTTATGAGTTTCTACACATTTGGTCCTACATTTCTTATAAGTCCATATGAATTTTAGGAGCCTAAAGTGCAAAAAGCCCACGACTTTGAGGACCAAACAGTTAGAAAAAATATGGGGACCGAATTCAAAAATTGGAAGTTTAGGATGACTAAATTCGCTAAAAAAGTTAGAAGACAATTTTTTTAACTAAAAATCTAGTGGGTTTTTTTGACCAGAAAAATCTAGTGGGTTAAAAAGCGCAATTCAGCAAATAATTTCTTTCTTTATGGCATGAGATTGTAATTTGGCATTGGCAATTTTGTAAATATATTTCTAAGTATTTTACTAATTATTGTTAAATAAACAGGGTATGATAGTGGTGACTTTAACATCATGGATATCAAAGTTACACCCTCCACCTTGCAATCCTCAACAAATAATAACAGGCCAATGTATTAAAGCAAGCAATTCTCAATTGGGTGTGTTATATTTAGGACTTGGTTTACTAAGCATAGGTTCAGCTGGGGTAAGACCATGTAGTATACCCTTTAGTATTGACCAATTTGATTCAACAACAGATGAAGGAAAGAAAGGTATCAACAGTTTCTTTAATTGGTATTACACAACATTTACATTGGTATTGTTGATTACTCAAACATTTATGGTTTATGTACAAGATTCAGTGAGCTGGAAATTAGGGTTTGGAATACCAACTGTGTGTATGTTTTGTTCCATATTAATGTTTTTTGTTGGAAAAAGGGTTTATGTTCATGTTAAGGCAGAAGGTAGCATTTTTTCTGGAATTGCTCAGGTTTTAGTGGCTGCTTATAAAAAGAGAAAAGTTAAGCTTCCTAGTTTGGAGAAGTCAGATTCAGATGAAATTTTTTATGATCCTCCTTTGTTTGGAACTGCTGTTTTGTCTAAGCTCCCTTTAACTCAACAATTCAGGTTAGATATCCATATCATACCATTGATGTGTGTTAGAGATACTTTTCTTTCATGAACTTTCCATTCTTTATCAATGATTTTAAAACCGGACCAGAAATCGAACCAACAAGACCTCTTAGTCAATTGGCGACTCAATCTGGTCCAACCGGTTCTAGACAGTTCAATCTCACTGCATTTCAGTTGGGGTTGAACCTCCCGGCCCAGTTCTTACAACACTGCTTTTTATGGATTGGAATTCTCTCCTTGTACGCATCATGTAGCCAACAACTCAAAGTCGTTGAATCAAATTCCATGGCTCTGATTTCGAGTTTGCTTTTAACAACATCGTAGAAAGTTAATATCAGAGTCATCTGATCTTGATCTAACGACTTTCAGTTGTTGTTATGCAAATGCGCGGAATCTCTTACAATGCATATAGAATCAAAGTTTCTTTTCTACTATATCATTGACAATTTTATGATTAAATAAATACTAATAACAATATTTATGATTACATAAGCTGAAATTTCAATTTTTTGAATATAGGGCATTGAACAAAGCTGCTATGATAATGGAGGGTGAGTTAAACACAGATGGGAGCAGAGTAAACCAATGGAAACTAGTGAGCATTCAACAAGTAGAAGAAGTTAAATGCTTATTAAGAATTTTCCCAATATGGGCAGCAGGAATCCTTGGTCTAACATCAATGACACAACAAGGAACATTTACAATATCACAAGCCTTAAAAATGGACAGACACTTAGGACACAAATTCCAAATCCCAGCTGGTTCAATAGGAGTCATATCATTAATAACAATAGCTATATGGCTTCCATTCTATGACAGATTCTTAGTACCAAAACTAAGAAAAATGACTAAACATGAAGGTGGCATAACTCTCCTTGTAAGAATAGGAATTGGCATGGTTTTCTCTATTCTCTCTATGCTTGTTGCTGGCTTGATTGAAAAGGTTAGAAGAGATTCAGCAAATTCTAATCCAAATCCAAACCCATTAGGAATTGCTCCAATGTCAGTAATGTGGTTAGCTCCTCAGTTAATCTTAATGGGATTTTGTGAGGCTTTCAATGTTCTTGGACAAATTGAATTCTTTAATAGGCAATTTCCTGAGCATATGAGAAGTATTGGTAATTCCTTGTTCTCTTGTTCTTTTGGTGTGGCTAATTATGTCAGCAGCATAATAGTTAATTCAGTTCATCATGGTACCAAGACACATGATCATCCAGATTGGTTGACAAATGATATTAATGATGGAAGGATTGATTACTTTTATTACCTTATAGCTGGGATAGGGACTTTGAATTTTATTTATTTTATTTATGTTGCTAGAAAATATCAATATAGGGGAAGTGTGGTCCTTCAAGATAAACCTCCTGATGTTGTGCTAGGATCACACTCAGCATAAAAGAACATGAAATGTTGCCATATATGGTTGTATGAATTGACTTTACTTAATCAATTGTATGGAGTCTCTTAATTATGAAATTTTGTGGCAAATTTAAGCCAAGTGTAGCACCTCAAGTTTTAGGATGATAATTTGAGTGTTCAGTAAATTTTGATTGATTTATGTAGTTGTGATGGTTGTCTTTATTTATGAGTTTGATTGGTATTTTTCACGTATTAATGAAGATGATAGGATATAATTGAGGGGATATAATGAAGATGATAGGATGATATATAGTAGTTCCTTTTGAAGCCTATTACAGGTCGCCCATACTATTTGATTGTGCCCTACGAGTCTACTGCGTTTCTACTGTGAATGCTCACACTGGTTGGTTATTGTAACCTAAGGAGATTTAAGGTCTCTAGAGTCAAGTACTCTTCTGGAATTCATTGAAGTCATTGAAGTCACACAGGATATACATCCAAAATGTGGATATCCAAAATGTGGAAGTCCAGAAGAGTACTTGACTCTAGAGACCTTAAATCTCCTTAGGTTACAATAACCAACCAGTGTGAGCATTCACAGTAGAAATGCAGTAGACTCGTAGGGCCCAATCAAATAGTATGGGCGACCTGTCATAGGCTTCAAAAGGAACTACTATATATGTCTCTTACATTACTCCTCAACAAAAAAATTCAAAAAAAAATTATGCATTTTCTTCTCAAAATAACTTTTTTTTTTCATTCTTTACAAAAACACTGAATACCTCTTATGTCACTTACATTTTTTTCATAAAAAAAAAAACTTTACATAGCATTGTTTTTCTCTTTTATTTTCCAAAAAGAATATTTTTTTACACGTGTTATCCATTGGTGTCAATTGCATTAAAGTAAAAGGAAACAAAACAAATTCTCTCTTTGTTAAGCAAGAACTTGGTAACCATTGCGCGTGTTAAGAAAAAGACCAATCAAACTAGAGTATACTTCACTAGATCCATAACAAGAATGGCGGATGAAGAGGAAATGCCCGGAAGGAATCTGAGCCAAGAAGTGGACGAAGTAAAAGGGAAAATGGAAGAGATGGTTGCAACCCAGGCACGAATGGAAGATGCATTGCTAAAACACTTAAATTATAGTATACTTCCCCTCAAGTTTTAGGACGATAATTTGAGTGTTTGGTAAATTTTGAATGATTGCAACCCAGACACGAATGGAAGATGCATTACCAAACACTCAAACTAGAGTATACTTCCCCTCAAGTTTTAAGACGATTATTTGAGTGTTTGGTAAATTTTGAATGATTTATGTAGTTGTGGTGCTCGTCTTTATTTATGAGTTTGATTGGTATTTTTCATGTATTAATTGAGGGGAAGAAATAGTTAAATGATGAATGATAGAAGGACTACTTCACAGTTCGACCCCTACCTCTCTCTCATATGTGTCCACTTAAAGTTTCAAAATCAACAAATCACAATTCATGCAAGTGTGCTTCTGTTGTTGAAGTTTCTTCCTAAAACAGTTTTCTTGCATCTCCAAATTCAATTTCTTCTTATCAATCTAAGGTGAGTTCATTCACTTTAGGGGTCTAGAAATGGGCACCAATAAAATTCACAATAGGTGTATTATTCATTAATTTCCTAATATGTTGATATGCTCAAAGTTTTTCCATGAAATCCATAAATTCTGTATGCTAATTGATTTTAGTTGTTTGAGTTGTGTGTTGAAATAAATTGAGAAATTGAGCTTACCATTGTGTAATAATGAACTTGCTCTTAGCTGATTTCATGTTTGTAAACCTCAATTTGATGATCCACGATGCTCCTCGTGTATAAGATGTGCATTTGCATGTTCTGTATGCTCTACACCGTGTAAAATTGCTTAGTTATTGCATAATTGTTTAGTTATTAGTAGCACCCTACCCCAACAAGATGCAATTCTATAAACTCGCTAGCTATTCCAAGTCGCTTAGCAATTGGCAATTTTTTTTGGATAAATCGGGGGCAAAAGCCCCAAGAAACGAGAAACTAGCTATTTCAGAGTTGCTTAGCGACTGGAAATTTAAAGGCAAAGAAAGCTGAGCGAAATCCTGAAGCTTAGTGAGTTGGGCAGGTTCTTAGGTGACCTTTAAGCCCTAAAATGTTTCATCAATGTTAGAAAATTCAAACATGTTATGTATCATATTTTACTAGCCCTAATACTCGTATGATGTATGAGTATGGCTAAATCTAGTTTATGTAAAAATATAATTTAATAACGGTGAATAAAAATTAAATTATAACTACAAATTAAATAAGAAAAATATAAAATTAAAAGGGAACATTAACAAAGACATTGAAATTCAACATTCATAGATAATAAGAAAAAAATCTAAAGAATTTTAATAATAGAATCCATATTCATAAAGTTGTAAATATAAAAATTTAACACTGGTCAAAAAAAATTAACACATAATATGATCAAAACCATACTCGTTCAACATCTATGACTCTCAACTCTTCATCATTAATGGGAACTTCGCCCTGATCATTGAAGTTAACAACAGTTGGTGAAATTAGTAAAAGTCTATGTTGCATGCTATTACAGCTGATTTTCGAATTCGAAATTAGTTGTAATGACACATCAGCAAAACATTTAAAGATAAGCTCGAGAATCACTAGAAGAAATCTCGAAGAGAAAGTGGCTCAAAAGTCCACATTAACGATTAGAGGGACTTCGAAAGCCCTTCTCAAGCACCGAAACGAATACTTACTCGAAGTCTACAACTCGAAGGCTATCATTCGGAAAGTACATGGGTGAATCTCGAAGGTTAGTCTCGAAGACTCAAGTACTACACGCAAAAGCAAGAGAGCGGTTGAGGCACTCGCTTCGAAAGGAAGTTTAGAGTGCGAGGACAGATGGAAGCATCCAAGACGCCAGAGGACAAGTGGCATCAGTCATTAGTTAGTTTAGTTTTTCATTCGCTTTCAATAAGGACAACTGTCCAAAAATGCAACGTAGCAGTTAGCAGTTGTAGCTCTATTATTAGTAGTTCAAACGATAAACTCAGGGCGATTTCATAACATCTAGTAACCCATTACACCTAACACATCTAATCACACAAGATCTCTGGCTACAACAGTGAACAATGTATGTTTGAGCCAAACCATTTTCAATTCAATGCAATTACTTTAACTTTCTGACGATCGAGTGTAATGCTCTTGTCTCTTTTAATCTCTTTTAATGATTTTAAACCCCCTTT
Source organism: Astragalus glycyphyllos (assembly GCA_963573325.1). Lineage (NCBI taxonomy): Eukaryota > Viridiplantae > Streptophyta > Magnoliopsida > Fabales > Fabaceae > Astragalus > Astragalus glycyphyllos. The sequence continues at coordinate 24,927,893 of OY754308.1, forward strand.
TTTAGCCTCTGCACTTGGGGAATTCGTGATGTTTTGTCCCTCCTTGGGTTGATTTCCATGGATTCCCCCGAATTTGTCTTTTATTTTTACTTTCTCTTATTTTACGAATATGCATGGTTTGGATTGATTGAAGGACTCACGATGTTCTCCCCTCTCTAAACGTTATTTCTGTGTTTTGTTCAATCTTTTCGTGCCTCGAATTTGATCGGACACCATTACTCGCCTTCAAAAGAGCACACAGATTGGGGCTTGCAGTATAAACCTATCAACTGATGAACTCAGTATCTAAATTCGAGTCCTTTTTCTCTCACACTTCTCAAATCTATTCGAGACCTAACCAAAAACACTGGAAAACAAGTTGGAACGCCTAGTGAGACTCAGTTTAGAGATAGTTGTGCCAAGTTTTAATTGTGTGCTCGCTTGAATCGGTATCATGGTGAATACCATAAATCGTAATCGAGTTAATGTTGGTTCTCCCGACAACAACGTTCTTGACTAAGAAGTTCAGCAGGAACTCAGTTCGTTGGAACAACAATACCATGTTGATCTTATTCCTCAAGAAGAACCGAGATCAAACCTTGTGGTGAGTCAAATAATTCCTGACACGCCAATAGATTTTGAGAGAAGAACTCTCAATGTGGTTCAACTACCATATGGACTACCTTATGGTTTTGTTCCGCCTCCGAGGGCGACCGTGGTGAGTTTGAGTATTCTTCTAGGATTTCAAAGATCAAATAATGCGGAAGTTGGAACATCGAGATATCACGTTGTAGACTCCCAAGACATGGCCCCAGAAAACATACTTAGTTCTCCGATGACTACTACAACCATGCATTCCCTCAGACAACAGATGGATGAGAGTAGCCATGACATGGTAAATATGATGACTCAGTAAATAGCCACGGTGTTTAACCCTATAATCGAAAACACTAACAATACTTATCAAGAGTTGACTGCCCAGACGGGGAGAATTACTGATGTCTTTGGTGCACTCTAAGCGAAAGATGAAAACGAGAATCACAATAATAATGATCAGAATCCTGAACAAGTCGTTGTTCAACCGCCTAGAAACGTGGTGGTTCCTCGAAATGTTGGACTTTATAGGATCCATTAAGACACAACCTCAATAAAAAGTTCAAAACTTGGGGTGATTAAAGATTTTAATGGGAAAAGTTCAAAGCCTAAAGGGACCATTACTTTGAACATTCAGGTAGAATCTATTTCTCGGCACACGATGTTTGTGGTGGTTCCCTCAATTGCCAATTTCAATTTATTATTGGGAAGGAAACAGATCCATGTTGTGGGAGTAGTGACATCTACACTTCATCAGAAATATGAGCCTTTAACTCTACTGATGCAAAGGTGTTTAATGATGATAAAATTTGGGTTGATGTTGGCCCATTCAAGATCGAGGAAGGCACCGATCTCAAGAGGCAAGTCAATGAGAAATATGAGCCTTTGACTATGGTTCTCAAGCCACATGTTGGTTTTGAATTGAGCCATTAAGATATTGATCAAGGTCGTAACTCGGTCGAATGGGATTTAGTAAGATGGGGTCGAGCTTCATTGCTCGAATTACGACCAACATGGCCAAAAATAAAGTAAGAGTGGGCCTCGAGGCCGAATGTGGTACCTCCAATTTCAAAAATGAAATATTCGAGGAAGCCAATGGAGTTACTTAGACGAAAGGTGATACAAAGGAAACTGCTAATACATGATCAGACGGAGAATACCATGTATATATTGAAACCTCTAGGTCAATAAGTGATAACAGTTTGTTGGAAATTATGACCAATGTAGAGAAAAGAGAAATTCCAAAAGATGAAACACTCGAGGAATACTCCGAACAGGGAGATGTTTTTGATGCCCCTCTAGACTGAACTGTAAGGGCTCAATTTGTAGGGGTGTTTAAAATTGAACCATCCCAATAGAAAACCAAAAACCTAACCAACCCAAATCGAAAACCACAAACAACCGATATTTATCGGTTCTATTCAGTTTTTTAGTCAACCGCGCGGTTTGATTCGCCCTGTGATTTTTGTTCCACCAACCAGACCAAATCAACTTGAACTGCAAGTATGTTAGATATTTTATAAGCTTAAATACACTTTTGGTCCCCCTATTTTACTCAATGTACAATTTTGATCCCCGTATTTTTTATGGGCAATTTTGGTCCCCTATTTTACAAAATTGCACAACGTTGACCAAATTGGTATTTAAAACTCCAAGATGCTGAGGTGGCAATATTTTAATATACATGGCAAATGAATAAGATTTATTGGCATGCCACTTCATTTCTTTTATAAAAACATTTACGATAAGTTTATATTATATAAGATGTTTATTTAAAATAATTAATTTTTTTATATGGTTTAACTCAATTTTATATTTTACAAAGTCATGACTTTTCTTTCTTACTTCACAGAAATTCAATTTTTTCACAGTTAATCCATTGTGTATTTAAATTGGAATCATCCCATAATAAATGCAAAGTTCATTATTTTAAATAAATATTTTATAAAATTAAAGTAAATATTTTTTATTAAAATAAATTAAGTGGCATGCCTATAAGACTTAGTCAATTGCCGTGTCAATTAAAATATAAAATACTGACACATCAGCAACATCTTAGAGTTTGAGATTCTAATTTGATCAAAATAGCACGATTTTTTAAAATAGGGGGACTAAAATTGCCCAAAAAAAATAGGGAGATCAAAATTGCACGATGAGTAAAATAGGGGGACCAAAAGTACATTTAAGCCCAATTTATACTATATTTCAACTGTTTTAAATAAAATAAAACTGATGTAGTATAACTTATTTTAAAAATTATCTTATTCTAATTTATTATTGAATTTATTGTTATAGTTGAATATGTTACGTTTTAGTTTAAAGTAACTCATCTCATAAAGTTCTTTTTAAAAGTTTTAATTCAGTTTTATTGATTTATTGTCAAAAAAAATATGTTACGTTAGTAGTTTAAAATAACTCATGTCATAAAGTTCTTTTCCAATTTTTAATTCAGTTTTATTGATTTATGACTTTTATTAAATTGGAATATTAGCGAGTTTCATATCCATTAACTGAGATCTTTTTGAACATTAAACTTTCGGTGTTATTACTTAATGATAATTATAATAACCGGACTGTTTTAATTTGTGTACTGTTCTGCACTGGGTCAAGAGGCCCATTCAGCAATTGGATATAGATTGACTCAATTACTTTGATTCATATCCACAATATGCAAGTCCAATCATGACTTTCATACTTGGATGACTCAGATCAACTCCATCAAATCCGACGGCTCACAACGGACACAATTCCCTATAAATACTGGCTCACATTGCCATAAAGAAGGACATTCTCATTCCTAGTTAAATCACTTACCTATTCTCAATACTAACTTGAGTGTCGGAGTGGCTTTGCAGGTACCCCTCCTGCGCTCACACTGACCTCCGGCCAGACAACAAGAGATTACCAACTGCAGTCCCCCAACACTGCAAGTTACAGAACATGTACTAATTCTTTACTTATCATATGAACACATGGGATGTGAACTCTCGGGCCTAATGACCTTTAGTTGGTTTAATAAAAAGAAGTTTTGCTTCGATAAAATGTTGTAATATTTAGATTTAGATTTAGGATTAAAATAGGTCTATTTTAAATTGTGTTTTGTCTCGAAAAAATCGAACCAATCCAAACTACATTGGTTTTGTTTGAATTTTTTTAAAAAACCAACTAAACTAAATCAAACCACATGTATTTCTACCTTTGTGGTTTGGATGATTTTGAGTTTCAAAACTGAATCAAACCGCATTGCAATTCTACTATTTTGGGTTTTTTTTTTACAACAAACACAAATGTAGTCTACAACTGTTCCTAATTTCGATTCTTTTGGTCTTCTATTTTTTCCTATAATAACGATGATAGTTTTGAAAACTCAATGCACAATTAACCAAAATTTTCTAAATATGCTTTTTATATTTATTAAGTCTTTTAGAGACCCAAGACAACTATTAAATCGTTTATTTTGATTTCAATTATCTTAAGACAACTAAAAAGAGGTATTTTCTTACTCCCTCTGCACTTAATTATAAGCAAAAATAACTACTTTCACAAGATAATAGTTTTGTGTATTTAATTTTCTTTAATTCATGGAAAGAATAAATAGATTTACTAAATTATCCCCAATTAATAGTCATCTTCTCACAATATTAATGAGCTAATTTAAGGGTAGTTGTGGAAAAATAACATTAAATATGGGTGGATTGATTAGTTGAGATTTAATTATATTTGAATCTATCAAAACTAAACACTTTTCACTTATAATTAAGTCCAGACGCTAGAGTAGTACTACTTAGCTGATACAAATTAATTACACTTTAATATATGCATAAGCACATCATCTGCTTGCTCCTGAGTTAATTGTCTTAAGACTTTTTAATTTTGCTTTCAATTATCCCAAAACAACTATAAATGAGATATTTTAGTATTTTTTTTTGACGGAACGATATTTTAGTATTTAATTAATACAAATTAATGATACTTTAATTTGTGTGTAACTGACCAAATATACCAAATATTAAAAACGGAGGGAGTATATATATGCCATTGTGCCCGTCCATTGAAAAAAAGAATTAGGAAATGAATGAGTATAATTTTTTTTTCCTTTCGTTCATAAAAAAACTTTGTTCCTTTTGTTAAAAAGGCAACAACTTTGACACGCGTCCTACATCACGGGTCCCATTTTACGCATTTCATTAGGTCGAACTTGCGCGAAACATAAACTTTTCCTCTTTCTTTCATCTCCACCTCTTCCGTCACTCTTCACTTCACTGATTTACGAGTGAGTTAGTGATTCTCTCACTAACAAACTTCCACTTGAATATTCAAAATCCCACGAGAAGAATTATCAACCGTCATCCTCTTTCCGTTTCTCCGATGGATCCCTCTTCTTCCACGTCGCTTCCACCATCTCTTCACCTCGCCATGGCCGCGTTACTCGGAGCCTCTTTCATGGCACTCTCCGCCTTCTACATCCACCGCCGCACAGTCGATCACGTTCTCCACCGCCTTGTCGAAATCCGCCGATCACCTCCCGCCGCCGCCGACGGCGAAGACGGCATCGATTACGAAGATGATGATATGAGCGAGTTCGACCCTGACGGCCGAGAATCGGAAGCGGATGCGGATGTAAGAAACTATCCTGGAACGTTGTCGAGGTCTGTGGATGATAACACGAACTTGCTTCGAAACTATAGGATTTCGTCTTCAATGCCCAACGTGGTTTCTGCAACTGAATGGTTTCCTAATAAGAGCCGTGCGTCGTCTCACGATAATCTCAAATCTGTTCCGTTAGGGCTTCCGTCTCTTCGAATGCGTTCAACGAATGGTATGACTTCAAAAATGAAGCATGTTCTGGTTTTATTTTGTATATTTTATTTTCCGTTTGATATGGTACTTTTTTTGGCTGAAATTTTGGTTTATGTGCTTTGGTTTGTGTAGGAGAGAGTGTTCAGATTTCGAGTTCCTATAAGAGAATAGCATCTGTTGGGAGAATCAAGACACCGAGATCGCCGGGACGTAATACGTATGAAAATGCTGAGGATTCTGATGACGATGGAACCCAGCTTGGTGATGACAATTGCATTCCTTTCTATCCTGGGACTAGAGATTCTTCAAATTCTTATGTGAGGATATTGCTTTTTCGTTTGAATTCAGAAATTACTTTCATCTCCTCTCAGTTTCTATAAATGACATCTATTTATTTTTTTCTTATTTATTGTTGGAAAAGTTTCAATCTCCTCCCCTGTTTTGTTTAAATGTTACATATTGAATGGGAGTTGTTGGTTTTCCAAGGGAGGTTAGTTTAGTTTACAACAATAGAGGTATGTGTTACTTAATCAGAAGTGGGGATGTAAGTGTAAAATCCTGTTAGAATTTTGTCAACTAAATTTGGCTTTTTTTATTATTTTCTTTCTGATGTAATCAGAGGATAAGTTATGGAACATGCTTATAGGATCTCATTACATAGCTAATTACTGATTAAAAAAATTGAGTCTTTTAGTATAAAGTTTTTTTTATCCCATTACAAAATAACATAATAACTATTTATATCACATAAAGTATTCTTGGTACAAAGCAAAAATCAAATTTTATTAGGCTTTTAATGCAATTATGTGTAATCTGATTTGTAACCAAAAAAATTATGTGTAACCTGAATTTGTAATACATATGACGATGGAATGCAGCTTGGTGATGACAATTGCATTCCTTTCTATCCCGGAACCAGAGATTCTTCAAATACTTATATGAGGATAATGATTTTTTGTTCGTATGTAGATTTTTAAAGAGAAGCAAACACTCACAAGTGTCACAACTGTTACTTGTTGAGAAAATTTTAATCACCTCTCCTGAGTTTTGTTTGAGTTTTGTTTAAAATGTTACATACCAGAGGATATGTGTTTGTTAACTACGGGAGTTGTCTATTTTACAAAATAGAGGAAGTGTATATGTTATTTAATCAAACCTCGAGAATTAAGTGTAATTTCCAGTTAAAAACTTGTCAACTAAACTTTGGCTTGTTTTTTATCATTTTATTTCTTTTGTTATCAGGGGATAAGTTGGGAACATGCTTTCGTGTGTTTTTAGTATGTTTTGATAGGTCTGGTTTTTTGCCAAAATGTTATTTTAGTTTTTTATTTTAAATTCTCCTTTAGTTTTACTTAATTTTTTGGTTTTAAAGTTTAAAATAGCAATTAGTGAAAACAATAACAAAATTTTATGAAATAGGAAACACAGTGAAAATAAGGTGATATTTTTTTAAACAAAAGTGAAAATAGGAAATGAAATAAAAAAAGATATTTCTCAAAGCAAAGAGGTTCTATATAACTTAAGATCCAGAGTCATTGCATTTTATTTGTCTATCCAATTAGTTGGCTATAATATTCTTGACTCTATGATTTTGATAATTTAGGAAGCGATACTATTACTATGGTTTAGTGCATGATAATCAATCTTTTGTGTTCCTTATCCTGTCTTGTTCTTGGTGTACCATTATTAATCGTACATTGTTGCAGGGACTTAATCCAACTGTTCCATTCAGAGTTGATGATGTAAACCGTACAAAAAATCAGATGCACGTGGAGGTTTCAAAAGAAGCAGGAGCTGGGGCAGATGTGAACGGTGGTGGGATGGCAGATTCTACAAATGTAGCTGGGAGTGACCTTGTGTTTGTCAACAATGTCTTGCCTACAAGAAGTGCCCCATATGGTACTTTAAAGTCCTATATCCATATCTGTACTATTCTTCTTGCTTCTAAATTCTTTCATACGAAATAATTTTGGATTTTTTCCTGCACGCATCCTCTTTTCGTGACTGCTACCTCGCGTTTGACCTTGTTTGCTACGTTTATCTTTATGTTAATTATTTCTATCCATAGCAAAGAAAGTGATTATCTTTTACTATCTCTGTTTTACTTGTATAGTATAATATGTGGAGAAATTGAAAGAACCAGTATCTAATGCATCATTGTTTTCTCTAAAAATATGTTCAGAGCCAATGAGTATAGAAGAGGAGGAAGTGTGCATAATGATTCGAGAATGCTTAGATTTGCGTAAGAAATATGTTTACAAGGAAAATGTCGTTCCATGGAAGGCTGAACCCGTGGAAACTAACTCTGATCCATTTCACTTTGAACCAGTTGAAGCAACAGGAGTAAGTTAGTTGGTTGTCCGTTATTCTTCTGTCATCTGCCGCTCGGATATTTTTCTGATACGCTTGGAATCTGCTTTAGTTATTAATTAACAGTCAATTTTGTTCTGAAGTGTCTTATTGATAATGTTATTGCTTACTGATTTATTGTTATTGCAAAATGCAAACAGCATTACTTTAGGATGGAAGACGGAGTCATACATGTTTATGCTAGTAAAACTGGTAAGGCTAGAGTGTTAGCAATATGGCAATGTGCTGGTTATCTCTCAGCTATCTAATTATTCACTATGTAGTTTTTTGTGAATCAAAGAACTGAGCTTTGTATGAAACTGTCTACAGACACTGAAGAGCTCTTCCCTGTTGCAAGCTCAACGGAATTTTTTACGGATTTGCATTACATTCTTAAAGTTATGTCTATTGGGAATGCACGCTCGGCATGCTACCACAGGCTCCGACTTCTTGAGGAAGTATGTTTTCACAAACTTCTTTATACATGATTTATTTGTTGTTTGACTGTGGCATTGTTTATAACATGCATCTGATCATTATACAGAAATTCCGCCTTCATCTGTTACTGAATGCAGATAGGGAGTTTCTAGCTCAGAAGAGTGCACCACACCGAGATTTTTACAATATCCGAAAAGTTGATACTCATATTCATCATTCTGCTTGCATGAATCAGAAGCATCTCCTGCGCTTCATAAAGTCAAAATTAAGAAAAGAACCCGATGAGGTGAAAATCTACTTTCAGGGTTATAATTATTGTGTGACACCATAATGTTGGAGGCGGTTTCCCTTTCCTTTTTGCTCTTGTATTTTATAGATCAGTAGCTGTTAAGTTTTCTATTAGTATTAACCTATGATTACAGGTTGTTATATTTAGAGATGGAAAGTATATGACACTTAAGGAGGTGTTTGAGAGTTTGGATTTGACCGGGTATGCATAGTCCTCTGATTTTTTCATCAAGCTTCTTCAAAAATGAGGTCAGCATATATGGATGTGCTTGCGTGCTTGCATGTTTTCTAATTAGTGTAAATTATGATGCAGATATGATCTGAATGTTGATTTATTGGACGTCCATGCAGATAAGAGCACATTCCATAGATTTGACAAATTCAATCTTAAGTATAATCCTTGTGGACAGAGCAGACTGAGAGAGATATTTTTAAAGCAGGATAATCTTATCCAAGGTTAGTTTGAAATGAGAATGATACCTCTTATTTGCTTGTATAAAATTATGCAACTTTTAATAAATATCATAAGTGGTAGTTGATGCTTCTGATTTCAAAATAGCTTTAAATTACTAATATTACAGGACGGTTTCTGGCTGAAGTAACAAAGCAAGTTTTGTCAGATCTTGAAGCAAGCAAATATCAGGTTACGTATCCAGTGATATAATTTTATTTTCTGTTGATATTTGGCATCTTAATGCATTTCTGTGTATAAATAAATTTTTCAGATGGCTGAGTACAGGATTTCCGTTTATGGAAGAAAAGAGAGCGAATGGGATCAGCTAGCAAGTTGGTTTGTCAACAATGCTCTTTATAGTAAGAATGCCGTATGGCTAATCCAGGTAATGTGTTATTCATGCTTTTATTCTCATCACATTAATCTGATAGGATCCAACTGATAAGACAAAGGAAAATAGAGGAAAACGGGATCGAAGACGTAGAAGGATCAAGATCGGTGTAGTATTTATAATATTCCCGGTTACAAACACCATATGTTAGGGAGCCACCACCAAACACCATATGCATCAACAATCCCCCCTTTCCAGACAAACTCCAACTTCATAGCAATCCCAATAGGATTGTTCTCAGTATACCCCCTTACCAATATATCTCTGTCAGTGAAATACCTCACATGTATTGTACTCCCTCCGTCTCAATTTAACTGTCGTTTAAGGTTATGCGCGGGTATTAAGAAAATAATTGGAGATGCTATTTTTTATGTTTAAGAAGTATGGAAGGACTAAAGTACCCCTATGTTATTATGAGGAGAGAGGAATGGAAAAGTTGGAAATACAAATAAAAGTAAGGGTATTGTTAGAAAAAAGTAATAAATGTTGCATTGGGATTCTAAAGTGACAAATAATTTGAGACAAGAAAAAGTAGCAAATAGGACACTTAAATTGAGACGGAGGGAGTAACAAATAGTAACTGTGCAGCTCTAATGTCCATAAGAACATTCTTCACGAATTCATTTAACATTTTTCCTCTTTTCCAAGGAACAACAAGTGAATCTTGACTCGCACTCTCAGATGGATCTCCATCTGAGAATAGAAGATAAGTGCAAATAACCATGCATAGAATCACACCCATACCTTGCATTTTCCATAAGCGCTTGAGGCATTCCATGTACACCCTCTTTTGTGAACCCCCATTGATTAAGGGATTTGAAGTTGCTGCAACCAGTAGCATCCCTTCACTCAACAATCCTCTATATAGTTGGTGCTTCACCTTAAGTTCCACATCCCTCTCGTAGAGCATTTTAAGAAAAGTGATGGGAATATGTCTCAAATTACCACAATACGCAGTGATGAAAATACCCAGGTCAAACATCACCCCAATTAAAACGTTTCCCCTATTTGGAAACCTGTGCTTTGGCTCACTTGGCCCCAACTGTCGCACCTTGTGATAGGCAGTTGTAATTGTGAAACCTTGGCTGTGAACAGATCCTGATGAACTTGCGACTACCGCTTGGCTAAGGGAAAGGCTAAAGGGTCTTGCAAACAAAACCAAGCACGTACCTGAGGTAGCCAAAATCTGAAATACCACCTGAACCAAGCAAGGAGTGCGACTCAGTAACGGAAATAATGGCGACGATGCGCACACCAAGGACGAAGATGAAGACGAAGACAATGTAGCGTTTATTCTTTGCGCAATCGGGTTGGGTCCTTGCTGACTTCGGGTCATGTTCGGAAATAGCGCTTCCGGACTTCTCATTTTTATTTAAACCATAGTATTCCGGACCTTGCCCATTAGGATTGGAGAAAGGCCCAACTCACACTTGAGTGTGAGACCCCACTCGTATGGTGACCACGAAGGCCTTCTTGCTCTCTCTCCCCTGCCTTCGCATCTACCATCTCGCACCAGCGGCAACGATTGCCAGTTTGGCCACTCCCTGGTGGTCGCGATGGCGTCCGATGGCTTGGGCGTGGACGGTGGCTCTACCCCGGCAGCTTTCATCTTCCATCTCTTCTTTCTTTCCGCATCACTGTTCCCTTTGCTGCTCATACTTGGCTCCGGTCGCATTACTGGTCTCGTACATAACCAGCGCTGAACCTGCTGTGACCTTTTCTTGTTACGATTAGCCTCCTTAGGTGGCAACACTATTGCCTGATTGGAATCCCCCTTACACGGTTAACTTGAAAATCTTGTTTGGCCATGATTCTTGGATCAGTTCTTGCTCGGTTTCTCTTCCATTTCACCGTGATGCCTCTCATCTTAAATGCTAACCCAACATTATGTTTAGACCATATTTGGGGCCTGCAAAGTTGAGTTTTTACCTCAGATTTGTTGCTTTCTACTGTAGATGCCACTGCTAGTTGTTTCTCGTTCGTTGCACCCTCCCTTTTTCTTTCTTGCACCGAGGGAACTTGCTCTTTTTCAAGAACAGGCTCCTCCTCTTTCAATTGTTGTTTATGGGTCGTTCTTGATTCTAGTTCCATAACTGTTTCTGTTGGTGCCATGGTTTCTTCCTCAACATCTTGGAAATACCTACCAAATTCTGGTTTGAATTTGATAAGCAGGTATTTCTCAAACTGCAAGACTTCAACATTCTGATTAATTTTTCTCCAAGAAACAAACCAATCACGAGCTTCACCACCAAGTCCCAAATCAACGAAAAACAATAAACTTTTCTCTAGTAACCTCGTAGATTCAAGGTATTCACAGACTTGGAGCAGCCACCAATACGCATCGCCGCTACCATCGAATCTTGGCATCCCTATGGTTGTTCCCGGAATCGACTTGCTTTGATACACCAGTTGGTAGGATCCAACTGATAATACAAAGGAAAATAGAGGGAAGCAGGATCAAAGACGTAGAAGGATCAAGATCGTTGTAGTATTGATAATATTCCCGGTTACAAGTTCCGGCAAACCCCAGGACCATTCGAGAGTGCCCTGGACCTCTCCTATTACAATGGAGTACTTTCTACCTAATTGGCTAATTGCCCTTTACTCACTATATATGGGCAACATGCCTTAACAACTGCTTAGGGCCTAATAACCAACTCACTAACTAATTGTAACAACCAACTATAACTAACTATAACAACTAACCATAAGAGACCTATCATAATCTCTCTCTCTCTCTGATACTTGGTTTATTGGTCAGCCATTGGGCCTCAGATGTGATCCATCATGGCCTCGAGAGTAAGGTCTGTCTACTTTTGTTTTTGTCTTAAGTGTTTGATCTGACTCTCCAAATTGGCTTGGTAATTTTACTGAGATTGGAAAAGGTCATTTCAATTGTGACACTAACCTCCATTTTCCTGGTGAAGTTTTAGAGAATTTTACTACTTTTTACTGAGTTTGTGTCTTAATGGGTCCTATAAAGTCCATATTTTCTCAACTACCAATTTCCTCCAACTTATTGGCCTAACTCGTGAGTGTTATTACCTCCTCAAGAAATGCTGAGTTATTGTTACACAACTACCAGAATGAATGGTGTTTAATTGCATCAGCCACACCATATCATTATTGTAGACAATACTGTCTTTGCTATTCACTTATCTCCTTCGCTAATCGGTCCTTGTTTGCCATATAAATTTTTCTATCCTTTTTCGATGGGTATTCCACTTGAAATGTTTTTCTGTGTCTTTTATTTGTTGAGTAGTGATTGTTGGTGCTAACTTGAATTTTCACATATCTTTTTGCTTCGTGGCTTGAAGGGGGTTAATACTAACACAACATCCCCATCCCCCCAAAAGTTGACCCAAAAGAGGAATGTAAAATCAAAAAAGTGACTCAACAATATTTGTGACTTCAAAAATACAAAGAAGATGGGAGAGTAATGTCGCATGTAGATGTTACAAACCCAGAGATAAAGTTGATAGGAACAAATGAAAAGAAAGAAGAAAAAATTACTCTGTTGGTCTTTTATCTTAATTTTGAGTTTCAAGTTAATCCTTTATCTATCAGTTTAGCGTTGCATATTCTAAAATGATAACAATGTTGGCCTAATTGGCCTGTTGGCTTATTGTAACATCTTTTTGGGTTCTGTTTCGTGGCACAATAGATGTAGTAGATTATTCCCTACTTGCATCTCTCCTGGTTGGTTGTCCAACAGTTTTCCTCAGCAATTAAGGTTTTAGAAGATGGAATGAAGTGAAAAACAAAAAAGATGCAGCACTAATTTGAAACTGAAAATTAAGATAAAGTATCAATGTAGTAATTTTGTCAAGAACAATTTTATTGAATGAACGAGTAGTAATAGGAGAGGTCTCTTCCCTCCAAGGGTTTTCCCATCCCAAATCACTATTCCTTTAATGCACAACTATCCAATGTAGAATTACCTGATTACTAACCAATCCTCTCTACTAAATATCCTAGTACCCTAATGAATTTTCCATTATCTTCTATCCCAACAGCATAGGATACAAAATCTAACTTTGATAATGGAACACACCATGTATCTTATTCTACAAGAAAGTAAAGCGTAGATTTTGGTTAGGAACATGATAATCACAGGTCATAGCAATTTTAATAATGCTCCATAAGTTTTGATATAATGTTACTTGGTATTTTGCTTAGAATTCTGTGTGTTGCTGCTTTCTCTTGTGTCTTGTAGTTGAGTAATTTTTTTGTTCACTGACTATTTTGGTTTTTTGCGGACTTTCTTGGCACAGTTACCACGGCTATATAATGTGTACAAGAGCATGGGAATTGTTACCTCCTTTCAGAATATTCTGGATAATGTGTTTATTCCTCTATTTGAAGCCACAATAGATCCAAATTCTCACCCTCAATTGCATTTGTTTCTGATGCAGGTTAGTTAATCTGCATTTTTTGTGCTAGTGCACACCTCTATTTTGTATGCTTGAATGTGCAGTTATTTGATTTTCAGTATGTAACATGCTAGCAACAGTGACTATATCCTGGTGTGACCATGTATGTTGTGCAATAATATAGGACAGGAGACCACTATTGAGTGATACTTTCTGTGCCACTGCATGTCACTGTAACCCTGGAAGTCTTGACTGTTTTGAATTTGATTTGATTAAGCCCATGCTGCTTGTTGAATGATATACTCTATAACCCTGAATATGAAGTTTTCTGTTGCACTTCGTTTGGTTATTATATATAGACTTCTTGCTGAAGTTTTTAAGAGGAAAAAGGAGAGTTGAGTGTTTGGCCGATAACGATTGGACTAGGGTCAAGTGGAGGGAGGATACAGTGGGAGTAACAGAGTAGATGGCTGGTGTGAAACTAATGATATTGTAGCCTGGGGGTATGAATAAGGTTAATACTTACAGGTGAGTGGAGAGAGGGAAATTGGACAATATTTGGGTGAGTGGAGCAGAAGACTTGGGTATGGGAAAGATTTTGCTGGACTATGGCCTGCAAATCACAGTCATCTCTGGTTACCTTGTCTAGGTTTTTCTAATTTCATTGTTTTCAGAGTATTTATCCTGTCTGAGAGCTGAATTCTGTTTTCCAGTTCCATCAGTGTATGCACAACTGCACTTTTGCTCATGTTACAAATTCCTGATATTCATTTTAAATCATCATTGAACCACCCCTATAAATTTTAAATCAAGCCGTTTTCTGCCTTTGTTGCAAGCACTTTTTAAAATGACTATGGACTGGTGCACTTATAGTTACAAAGGAGTACATCTAACAGATTTTTGTATCACAATTCATTAAAGATTTATGGGTTTGAGATCTGAGACGTCTTCGCACTCAAGATTGGTTCCAATCTCAACAATTTACTTGATTATTTAAACTGATGTGCGAAGGATCCATTTCGATTTCGCCATGCTATTTTTGTTATGGGTTGTTGAGATCATAACAAAGGTAGCAGTGACGTTTACTCTGGAGTTTCTTTTCCTTTCTTAATGTGCTAATATGTTCAGCTTCTATGCATACAGGTGGTAGGGTTTGATCTTGTAGATGATGAAAGCAAACCAGAAAGGCGTCCAACTAAGCACATGCCTACTCCTGAAGAATGGACAAATGATTTCAATCCAGCATACTCTTATTACCTCTATTACTGCTATGCGAACTTGTACACGCTCAACAAGGTATCTATTATTCATCTTCTTATAGAGCTCTAGGCCATTAACAACTAACCATTGCCTTTGTTTCTCTTTTTATTTTCAATTTTATTTTTATGCCTCACTTTTTTAGTTTTGTTTGGGTTGAATGAGTTTTTTTAATCTTTTTGGGGGTCATGGCTTTCAAGCACTTAAGTGTAAATTTAAAAAAAAGGAAAAGATGGGGATGAGACCGGGTTCACAAAAGGAATTCCTTGTTTCCAACTCAGAACATTAATATCTTACTTTATGTTGGTTTCAGCTTCGCGAGTCAAAAGGAATGACAACAATAAAGTTGCGGCCTCATTGTGGAGAGGTTATTTTCCTTATGCTAACTGCATGGTTTAATTACTTTTGTTTCTCCATTTGTAATAACTAATTTATTTTCCTAATGTTAACTGCATATTTTAATTAATTGTTTATTGAGAATGAGATGTAATAATTAATTTACTCATGCAGGCAGGCGATAGTGATCATTTGGCTGCGGCTTTCTTCCTATGCCATAACATTTCCCATGGGATTAATCTACGGAAGACTCCTGTTTTGCAATATCTATATTACCTTGCGCAGGTTAGCTTTCAGGCATATCCGCATGATCAACTTAGTTCTTCTTTTAAAGTTTAAGCCATCCTAATATTACAGTCTTGTTGCTATTCCAAGTTTGGGTCTATTGTAGTGGGCAATTAAAGTAGAAATCTTATTATTTTCCAATACTTTAGATTATATCATTATGTGTTTTGATGTTTGATAATATATTAATACTGTTATGTTCCTTTAGGTTGGATTAGCGATGTCGCCCCTTAGCAATAATTCCCTTTTCTTGGACTATCACCGCAATCCATTACCCATGTTTTTCCAGCGGGGTCTGAATGTCTCTCTCTCTACTGATGATCCTTTGCAAATTCATTTGACAAAAGAGCCATTGCTAGAAGAATATAGTGTTGCCGCGAAGGTTGCTTTCTTCAAAACCCTTAGCCTAATTTTTAAATTGTTTTGTCTTTCCCAGGGATCATATATTTTAGGCTTAAATATCATTTACCCCCTTGCAAATATTACCATAATCCATTTACCCCCCTGCAAAAAAAAAACTCTTAAAACAAACCTTGCAAATATGAAGTGTTTCTAGTTAGCCCCCTCGGTTAATTTTCCGTTAAAAAAAGCTGATGTCACTGCCACGTGGCAGCTCACATGGCAAAGTGGAAAAATGCTTACTTAAAAAATAGAGATTTTGGTCACCAATGGGGTTTGAACCCATGACCCCATAATGGCTCACACCAATCCTTACCATTGAGCCACTTGCATATTTGTGAATCTAATTCGAGCAACAGATATATATTACATAGTTAGTGTTTATTTTCAACAAATGTTCATCACCTTCATCTATCAGATCTGCAACTTCTATCAAAACCCAATAAATTACTTAATTCGTTTTTAACTTCTATCAGATCTGCAACTTCTACCAGATAATCGTTCTTGTTGAGATGAAATGAGTCTGAAATTATTACGAATCTGAGATGAAACGAGTCTGAAATTAAAGGTGTTTTTGTTGATTAAAAACGAATCTAAGATGAAGAAAAACGAAATCGAATCGGAAAGTGAAAAACAAATTATTGGGTTTCGTTCATGGGTTTCGAATCAGAAAGTGAAAAACGAAATCAAATCAAAAAGGGAAAGACGAAATCAAATCAGAAAGTGAAAAACGAATGTGAAAAACGAAATCGTTCCTGGGTTTCATTCCTGGGTTTCACATCTGTTCTTCATGCTTTAAGAGTAGTTCATATATAATATATTACCCTTCAGTTACAATAAAAAGCGTTGCTTAGATGGTTAGTAGTTAGGCGCTGGACTGTTGGGTCACGGGTTCAAACCCCATATTCTCCACAAATCTTTATTTTTTTAAGTAACAATGTGCCCCACTTTGCCATGTGAGCGCCACGTGGCAGACACCAAATGGTTGCTGACGTGGCACTGGTGACAGGTGATGATGACGTGGCGTGGCAGTGCCACGTGTCACAGAGGCCCAATAATATGGTGACATGTGGTAGCGACGTCATTGCTGACGTCATCTCCGTTTGCCACGTCAGTTTTTTTCACAGAAAGTTAACGGTAGGAGGCTAACTAGAAACACTTAATATTTGCAAGGGGGGTAAATGGATTATGGTGATATTTGCAGGGGGGTAAATGATATTTAAGCCTATATTTTACTATAATGCCTTCACTGCAGGTGTGGAAACTTTCTGCCTGTGACCTGTGTGAGATAGCGAGAAATTCTGTCTATCAATCTGGATTTTCACATCAAGCCAAGGTAATTGAGAAGAAAGTAGGAATTTCATGCTTTCGCATATCTATATTCAGACTGAATGCGAATTATGATTGTCAATTGATGTGTCTTTTTTGTTTTCCTTTGAAATGCATTAATTTTTTATGGTACTGGGAGGGAAGTTGGGTGGTGTTAGAAAATTTTAAATTTGAGAGCTTTATCTTTTATGCTTGTTACATTTTTAATAACGGTATCCGACCCATACTCAAGCTATTAAAAGGTATGCAGACAATTAAACTTGTGGGTCTTTTCTGTATTTTAGGATGGTTCTCATTTTCAGATAGTTATGTCCAAAATCTTGTATAGTATAATCTGTTAGACCCCCTTACAAAAAATGTGCACAAGAGGAGAGGGTGAAATTTGGGCTGTTGGGTGTCAGTTAGTATGTGTTAGTGTGTGGTTTGTGGTAGTTAGTGTGTAAATATTGGTAATATTGTGTAATAACAATTAAGAAGTTAGTTGTCGGAAAATAAATAGGAAAACTGCATCTTTGGGAAGTTAGTTATCAGAAAGCAAAGTTTGGTTTGGGTTTGTGGAGAGACAAAGACTCGAGTTCCTTTGGTTAGGGTCTTGCTATGTACAAATTCTGTTTGTGTGTGCAGATTGTAAGACTCGTGATTCTGTTTGTGTGAATAAACCAGAAAATTGCCCCAAAAATATACCCTTTTTGATATTTGTTGTATCAGCTGGTATCAAATCAGTTACTTTCCTGGTTAATTCATGGTTTCCACAACGGGTGAAATGGAAACACACATTGAAGTGTTGGAGACTTATCTAAGATATTTGATAGGTTAACCCAAGTAGTGGCCAAAGTGGTTAGGATGGGCGGAGTTTTTGTTTAATAGCAATTATAATAGCACTCTGAAATTAACTCCTTTCAAAGCCCTTTATGATTGAGACTTTCCTCATTTATTTGAGGAGCCACTATTCCATCTTCAGTGGAAGAAGTCAATGAAGTCAATGTTCTCACACAAGAACAACCGAACATGATCAAATGCTCCATAACTTGAAATAAAATTTGGTGAAGGCTCAAGTCCAAATGAAGACATGTAGATAAATCTAGAAGGCTAGTCAACTTTACTACAGGCGATTCGGTCTATTTGAAGCTTCAACCCTACAAACTAAAATCTCCTGCCAAGAAGAAAAATGAGAAGTTAAGTCCTCAGTTTTATGGTCCCTGTCAAATCATCAAGCAGATAGGCCTAGTTGCTTTTGAATTGGAGTTACCTTTGGAGAGTAAGATTCATCAAGTGTTCCATGAATCTCCGTTGAAAAAAGCTTTATCTCCTACTGTCAATGTTAATCCACAATGCTATCTGAAGATCTGGAATTACAGGTCGTTCTAGATGCGGTTAAAGCTGTCCGCAACATGTCTATTGGTGAAGCTGAAGTTCTCATTCAGTGGCAAGGACTTCCAGACTTTGAAGCCACTTGGGAATCCATAAAAGTTATAAGGGACCAATTTCCTTCATTTCACCTTGAGGACAAGATGGCTCTTGGGGGGAGTATTGTTAGATGCAAGGGGAGGAGGCGAAATTAGGGCTGTTGGCTGTCAGTTAGTATGTATTAGTGTGTGGTAGTTAGTGTAATTATTGTGCAACAGCTGTTAAGAATAGTTGTGTAGGAAGTTAATAGGAAAACTGTCTTTTGGCAGTTATCTGAAAGTAAAATTTGGTTTGGGTTTGTGAAGAGACAGGCTCTGGAATCCCTATGGTTATTGTAAGGCTTGTGATTCTGTGAATAAACCAGTAAAGGGCTCCAAAAATGTGTCGAATGTCGATTTCTAATTAGTAATTGGTTGACATTGTAAAATATTTCTACACTATCAATGCGCGTACTAATTAAATTCCAAAAATATATCCTATTTGATATTAGTTCAATCATATTCTTTCCGTATTTATGGATGTCTTCATTTTCTGTTTGCATTATCATAATTTTTTCTTTCAGTTACACTGGCTAGGGGATAAATATTTCTTGAGAGGTTCCGAAGGAAA
This sequence comes from Astragalus glycyphyllos, assembly GCA_963573325.1. Classification (NCBI taxonomy): domain Eukaryota; kingdom Viridiplantae; phylum Streptophyta; class Magnoliopsida; order Fabales; family Fabaceae; genus Astragalus; species Astragalus glycyphyllos. Next base: position 24,947,181 of record OY754308.1, read on the forward strand.
TGATATTCACAAGACAAATGTTCCCAGTTTGAGGATCTCTTTCCGACATGAAGTAAGAAAATTTGAAAAACAAAACATTTTATACGTCCAATTTGTTTTAGTTACTCTTTCATGATCGCCATTCTTATATTCTTAATGATTACGACTCTTGATGCTTATGCAGACATGGAAGGATGAAATGCAGTATATTTACGCTGGTCAAGCCACCTTTCCTGAAGATGTTGTCCCATAAAGCCAGCCAAATGAAATTCCTCCTTGACCCCGCAATCAATGGTGGTGCTAACGTCAGTGCTTTGATTCTTGGTGCCTCATCATTGTTCTTTTGATGAGCAGCAGCCTTGGCAGTGGGAAGCTATTTCATACGCAACGCCACAATTATGTTTTCACATACAGCTTCTGTTCTTGTATTCAAGAGAAAAATGCAGTTTTAGGTTTATTGAATAACAGATGTATCTGATCTAGATACATTAGTTATTTAATGAACCTAAAACTACATTTTTATCTTGTATATGGACAAGAGGGAGTAATTGTTGATGTTGCCCCCCAATAACACTAATAATAAACAAATTGATGTTGGTAAGTACTGGAATCTGCACGCGTGGTGGGAACACTTTTGTAAGTTATTTATCGGGAGTTATCGGTTGTTAATTAATAATATTATCATAGAATTTTTTTTGATTAAAATCATCATAGATCTTTGTATCAAAAACGCATTAAAATGAAAGATCCTCTTGTTCATTTGCGTGTTTTAGTCTTTCGTAGAAGGTTTTTTTTTTAAAAATAGTTAGAATAGAAATTGATTTGTCAATGACATTTGAAAACTAGTTTAGAATTTAATTATTAGCACGTAAAGTGAAATTGTCTAAAGAAATGTAAATTTCAAGTGAATTGCTGAAGTTCTTCGAAGAAAAATATAATTGTTTTCCTAAAATCTGCCCCAAGTAGAGTCGCACAAAGTTGGGGTCAATGGGTTTTGCCGTTAATTCCACCCAACCAATGCGAGATTATAATGTAATTAAAATTTTACATAATAAACAATGTATTAGCTACAATCTTTCTCTAATCCTGAATACAAAATTGTTATCCTCAATACAATCATTCTCTAGCTTTCGTTTTGTCGTTCAACATTCTTTGTGAACGTATACCTTGCTTTCCGCTTGGTTGGGTGATAGGGTGCTTTTTCCTGGAGGCAATCTACAATAGCCAAGAAGTCAAACAATCACCCTAAACTAATTTACAATTTTTTTATAGACTTTTATTACAACCACCACCAATCAAAATACATGGAGTGGTTGGTTACTAATTGACTAATTGGTGGTTACTAATTGACAAATTTCCTTTTGATGACGTGTCAGCCTCTAATTCGCAGATAGTGTAAAAATATTTATACCCCTATTATGTATATAAATTAAATCAAATATACTTTGTGAAACATAGAGTTGTTATAATTAAGCGTAAAGGGGTGATTCTAGTGTAATATTTTGACTTGTATTCGAATTTTGCTACTCTCTTTAGGTGAGAGAAATGTAATTTTCTCTATAAATACTTAAAAAGCTTGAAGTTTTCTTAGCTGTCATTCTGCCTACCATAAAATTTTAGTAACAAAAAAAAATTAACATCACTATCGAATGAAATATACTAAAAAAACTATTTTCAAGGTTAACACAATTGACAAAGTTGATGTTATTAGGTTGGATATTTTTCGTAGTTACACGTTTGAAATTTGAATGTCCACTTTGCGTGTGTGAGTTTATGGGTAGTATTTGCCACTTTGGTTGCAGACCAAAAAAAAAATACTAAAACATACTAAAATTATCGAAACCCTAACATGACCTATCAAAACAGGTGATCAAACTAAGTTAAAAGAAAATACTGGCTCAAACTTCGATCAAATTAAATCTTTAAATCAAGGAGTCTCACGTGATGATACAATGAACAATCCACAATGAATCGCTCCCTTTCCTCTTCCTCTTCCCCTTTCCGTCCCTCTCACACCCACCACGGCGACGACGAGCTACAAAAGGACAAGTGGGAGGAAAATTTGGGTCTTGCCGGTTCTGCTTTTGGTGATGAGTTCAGTTTTGAAACAGACAGGCCAATGAAAAAGTTTAATTGATTTGAAAAGAGCAAGTTAAGGAAGCAGAGGGGTTTGATGGCGTTGAGGATTGGTAAAGAGAAGCTTGGTGCCAACTAGGGGTGGGAATAGGCTGGGCCGAGCTGGGCTTGACCTACGTTGATAATATTAGGTATGAGCCTGGCTCGTAGTCTGTCGTAGCCCATTTTTGCGGCCTGGCGTGTCCTTTCTGAAAGCTTGGCAAGGCTTGAAAGCCTCTTCAATTAGACTAACAAGCTAATAGGTCAATGAGATTAGGTACTAATTGAGACCTAACAAAACCTTTTTACATCCTATTTAAATTCTATTTTATAATAATAACTTCAACTATGTGTCAAAAATTGATGTCGGTTAATATGTTTAAACTAACAAAAAATGTTGGCGAAGTTATGACTTAATACAAAGTACCAAATTCAATATAAAATAATATTAGTAATTAAAAATATTAAATAGGCCAGCCAGATAGGCCTAAAAGACTTTCTCGATGGCCTATGGTCTGACCTATTTAGCTAAATAGGCTTTTAAAAAAGCCTTGATCTTATCTATTTCAAAAAAGCTTGACGTGGCGTGAGCCTGTTGGATACTAGCTAAATAGATTTATTTTTTCTTGGATACTAGCATTATGATTACGGGTATCAATTGCCATCGTTATTGATACGCAGGCCATCAGCCAGGCATATAGAGGTGCTCAGCGTGTGAGAGCCGAAGTGACATACATTGGAGACGGGCGCTTCAATGTTGCCAGCTGACTCCAGTGACTTTAGTGATTCCACTGATCTTGATTACCAGGCTTTTTTGGCCGGCTACAATGGGAGTGACGACGATAGTGATACGGCGAGTACAGCTTGATCCTCCTCTATTGTGACTCAATCGTAGTTTTTTAATTATGTTTAACATCTAATTGTAATGGTATTAATGAATAAAAATTGAGTACTATTTAAATTTCTCGACAATTTTATTATTCAAAATGCGTAACCGTACATAAAACTAGAAATACTTGAAAAAAATACTCGAAATACATGATAAAAAACAACATAAGTGAAATAAACGACACTACTACTGATTTTTGGGGAGCGTGCTCTCCATAATATAAATGATCTCTTCCGGAGTGCGCATAGTTTCGACAAACAGCTCAATGATTTGACATCCCAAAGGAACATTACGATGATGCTCCAACATTGCGCGAACATCGTCGTCGCTCCGGATATCCATAGCTTCACAGCGGAGAGTGCCGTTTTGTAGACATACGCACTTGCGGTAACGTATACGAGAGATGTCTTTACGCCACTCTCCCTCTTGGCGAACCTTTCGCTCCGCCTTTTCCTTCAACTCGATGAATGTGATATTTTTGTCCAGCCTACAAAAGTAGTTGTTGCGAGACTTAAAGAAAACACCATCAGTCATGTTCTCGACCGTTCCAAGGCGATGGAGGGCAGTTAGAAATTTGTCTGAGGATCTCTAGGTTGGGCACAACTGCCATTCCATTAGATCTTCCATTTAACAGGCAGGGTTAGGGTGTTTGTGAAGAAGCAAAGAAGATGAATCAGAAATGGGTTGTGTGAATATCAGTGAAGAGTGAGAGCCTATTTATAATAGGTGTGATCAAGCGTGAGCCGTTGATTTAAAACGATCGGAACCGTTAAAATTATAACCGTTGGGCACAATTTCCAATTTTAATATCAGCCGTTGATTTCCAATGGGGCACTATTTCCAATTTTAATATTATCCGTAGATTTCCAATGGGTGCACAATTTCCAATTTCTGACAGTCAAAGAGTCAGTTCGGCGCACGGCTGGCCTAACTGTTTCGGATCACCTAGCGCCGAACCATGTAAAAATTTGATAGGGGGTGTCTGATGAAAATTTATTATACTCGGTCCTGCTAAGTCTGAACCGGTTTGGCCAAGCGTGTGCCGAACCATAATAAATGTTAAAAAAAATAGAATTCACAGATTTCATTAAGGGCAAATTGGTCTTTTCACCCCTTTATAGGGGTGTCTGCTGAGTAGCTCCGGAGTTTTACGAAGTATGGGGCAAACAAATTGGAATTTGATGCCGAGGTACAGTTCATTCACATTAACATCGCACTACTAGAATAATAACGGGACAATAGATTTTTGACACTGACAATTACATATTCTTTCAAATGTGTCTGATTAACATTAGCATTAGCATTAGCATTGAGGCTCTATTTTACAGCTTGCCACTTACAAGAATCTGATACGTTTTCAAAAGAAATCAAATCATATACTAGTAGTTTCCCTTCCCACTACTTTGTTAGTTCTATATATATGCTAAGCGTTCCCTTCATTTTTCGATCAACAAAACTAGTTAAAACCTCTTTTCTTTTCAACTTGTTTCTTCACCACAAATCACTTTTGTCTCATTATTATACCTAGAAGAAGAAATCAACATGAGGTACAATTTCTTTGCTGATGAATCATCAAAGCCATCCCGCGTCCTTACTTTCTATTCCACTACTAAATGGAAAGCTCATTTTGATGCTATGAAAGAAACTAACAAGCTGGTATGTTTGATATATAGCTAATTACCTTTAATCAATGTTTTAAATCACGGTTGCTGTCACGACCGGCAGTCGCGTATCAATTCTCAATACTATTGATAATCGCATCCAATTACAACTAGCAGTGCCCTAATTGTGGTCGCAGAGACATTGAAAACTGTTCTGCACTGTACTTCCGACCTTGAAGGATGGTCCGAGGCAGTTAGTGGTTGATATCCTTAGTCAATGACCGTATCCGATTCTAGCTGGTGTTGTACCTGCAAAGTCACTCCGATGCTAAAGTCAGTGGAGTAGTTTTAGCAAAGTAATAAATGTGAGAATGCTTACCATTAATGAGGCAATGAATGTTGTATTTATAGAGTGGGGTGGGGTTGATTCCAATGAATCAGGACCGTCCGATCTGGTGGTTTGATCTGAGCCCTTGATGTTCGGACTGGGCCGTTTTGATATTGGGCCTATAAGGGGTGCGAATAGATGTCAAAAAAGGGGGTGTATATGGCAAAAAGCCATTCCTTAACAAAAACCATGATATTGAGGCTACAGTTGCGGTCGCGGATATTTTTTAGACCCTTAATTAAGCAGTATCATAATTTATAACCAAGTTGCAAATTTTTGGTTTTAATGAGATAATCTTTCTTTGCTATAGATGGTGATTGATTTTACAGCTACATGGTGTGGACCTTGCAAACTCATGGACCCTTTTATTCAAGCCTTATCAGCAAAATTCACAGATGTTGAGTTTGTTAAGATTGATGTGGATCAGTTAATGGTACATCATTCATACTCTTTCATTTTAGCTTGTTTGTTACTAACACTAGAAGTAAAAGGCACAAGACGCTTGATATTGTATAGAATGTCTAATAAAAGCGATCTCAATTGCGATCACGATCACAAAGAGATATCAAAATCTTTATGAACATTTAAGGAATCCTTGATATTGCAGAGAATCTCTATCAAAAACGTGTCTATCGCCATCGCGTTATGGTCACAGACAAAAAAACCATGATGTTGTGGCCTAATCTATCGTCACAGACTTTTTCTAAAACCTTGCACATTATATAAATTTTTGAACTGATTTGGATTCTGTATAAATCAAAACAGGAGGTATCTCAAGAATTTCAAGTGCAGACAATGCCAACTTTCATACTAGTTAAGAAAGGCAGAGTTGCTGATAAAGTGGTTGGAGTAAGAAAGGAAGAGTTACAAAGGTTGATTGAGAAACGCATAAAATAATTATGTGTGCTCAGGTCATGTGCTATATTAAAATCAGCATTGCAAGTGAACTAGGAAAAAAACAGCAACTCAGAAGAAGTTAAATATAAAATTGGAGCCATTATTTTAAAATTGAACAAAAAACAAAAGTGTCATTGTTTACCATCAAAGTGTAATATGTAGTATGTAGAATTATTTTGTTTTGTGTCGGTGCTCAATTTGAACAATGAAAAACGACATAAAATGTCACTGATGCATCTGATCCTTGTATTTATAATATTTGTAATATCCATTGGATTATTTAGTGTTATTTGACACTAACATCAACAACCAGAAATATTATTAGCCATAAAAGAAAAAGAAAATAGTTTTCAAAATAGAAAAATAGAAAGAAAGCATGGGACCAAACAAATGGACATGATATAATATTGGGAAATATCTCTTGACAACTACCTTTCATACCAAGCATATATATCTCCCTTTCAATGTACGGATCACCATATTTTCCTCTTATTTTCTCCCTCTTCTTCTAGAGGTGCAGAATCAATTAGGGCCTATGGGCCCGCCATTTCAAATTATCTCCACGACTTCGACCCTTTTGACACGCTATGAAAATAATCAAAGATTTAAGGTTTAGTCGCACTTAAAGTTAATCGCTATTTTCAAAGCCTGTGTTTTCTACCGTGGAAAAGAGAACTTCCAAACATACTCTTAAGGCTTAGCTTATGTTTGGAAAGCTGTTTCTCCGCAGTGAATATCCGCATCCAACCAAAAGCTATTCTATGTAGCTTCAAGTGTGTCGCACGTTTGGACGGTTCATGCTACAGTTCCAAACACTTTCTTAGTCATAGCTAAAGTTTCTCGCTATTTTCAAAGAGTGTGTTTTGTGGGACTCTCATCGCGTCTAGCCAGTTCAAGCTCAACGTATTTTGCCAATTGACCGACACCAATTGGTTTAGAACGCGGAATGTAAAAGCTATAAAGTTAACAATATATTAGAGCATCTAGAAAATAAAATTTAAACCATTTTTGTAGCTGAAACTACTTAATTCAAAAGTATTGAACACATGGTACTTGGTAGCAAGTAGCAACATGCTTGGTTTATTTGTATTATGCACACTATGAAAATCTAAAAAAAAGTGAAATTAAATATATTTACATTGTAATCTGACCTTTCAGGTCAATCTGTCAAACTGAAACCCAGCAATTAAACTATAAAAAAAAAAACTGAATTCATACTTTTGATAAAGTGTTAGTTACTTATTATCACTACTTTTCATCATAATCCTTTTAAACTCCTGCTTCTGTTGAGTACTAAGCCTTGAAGGAAACACAACATCAAACTTAATTCTCAAGTTTCCATTCTTCCCAGGCTCTTTAGAAATTGGCATTCCTTCATTTGGGATTACGAAAACATAACCTGGTTTAACAACATTTGTTACTTCAATTTTAAGGTCTCTTCCATCTAAGGTTGTTAAGTTGAGTGACTTTCCTGTGAGAGCTTCTACGAGCAAGATTTTTTGTGTCACCACTAAGTCATTTCCATCCCTTTTGAAAATTGCATGTGGTTTTTCTTCCACTACAAAGATTAAATCAGCTGGTTTTGTTCCTTTTACTTGTTGGTTTCCTTTCTCTGGAAATGTTATCTTTGTTCCTTTTTTCCATCCTGGTTTTATGTCTATCTTCAAGATTTCATCCACATTCTTCTTCTTGCTGTAAAAACCATAACAATTTCGAAATCGTAAGAGTTAAGGATACAAAATAGTTGATGACAGATTTTTTGTCTTGTCGATAGACAAAGTGGCAAGTGCGCCATGAAACTCACAAACATGATGTCATCCGGTCTAAAATTTTCAACATTTATTAGTTGAGCTAGGACTTACAGATTTTATTAACATTACAAAAACCGTGCAACCATGATTAAGGCCATATCAAACAAATTTGACCACAATTTTTAAGATGAATTTAAAACCTTACTTTTAAACAACCGAAACATGAGAATTGTCGAGCAATTTTAGATTTTCTATGAATCAAAGTATAACCAAACAACTATATTTTATACAATTTCCAGCTAATAGTTTTAATTTTATATGTATATAACTGGAATAATATAAGGAGGACCAATGCAAATCCCAAAAAAAACAAATAAGAAACGATCTTCCATTTCTACACACGTGGGTACACGTGTATGCATATACACATGCGTGCCTGCACAAGTGTGCGTGATTCAGGCCCAATGATCATTGAAACGCCAAAAGATAAAACAGCCAAAACAGCACAGCATAACAGCCAAATCAGAAGAAAATAATTCTAACAAATGTAATAATAATAAGGTTTATATATTTGATCCCCGCAAATATCTCATTTTTTCATTTACCCCTGTAAAAAAAAAGTTTACGATTATCTCCTGCAAATATAATCAGTTTTCGGTCACCCCTCTGTTAGATTATGTTATGTAGTGTATAATTGGTATAAACCATGTATAGTTACCCCCTTGCAAAATATAAAAAGTTTACGGTTACCCCCTGCAGGGGTAACTAGAAACACTTATTATTTACAAGATTGATTTTAAAACTTTTTTTTTATAAGGGGGTAAATGGAAAAATGAGATATTTGTGGGGATCAAATATTTAAGCCTAATAATAATGAAAATGTAAACTATCCAATAATTTACCATTTAATACACGCTCAAATTTCTTGGTAATTCAACCACTGATTCTCTTCTATAAGGAAAAAGATTCAATAGCCAACAATTGGAGTAAGGATTATGCCATTGATTCCATTCAACTCTATCTTTAACTTTATCGGTTGCTCATCAAAAAAAACTCTATCTTTAATTCAAATTAATTGCAGAAGATTTTGTTTTAATTATACCTTTGACTAATGAGAAATTAACTGTGATGATGAAAATTGATTTATTGATTTTGTAGAATTTATTTTTTATTAAGAATTAGTAGGATTTCAATTAGGAAAACAAACAAATTTCTAAGGCAAAATGAAAGCAAATAAACAAGAAAAAATTCACACATATCAAGAATAAGAACAAAAACAAAAAAATCAAACCATAATTATACAAACTGCATGATTGCATGTTAATTTTTTTAAAAAAAAAAATTAAAAAGAAAGAAAGTGATTACCCGAATTGATCATAAACAATTCTTGAGATCTTCATCTTCTTTCTACAACCTTTATAAAGTTCTTCAAGAGTACACCCCAATTTACTTTCAACACTTCCCATTTTCTCATCCTTATTATTAATCCCAACATCAACATCAACATCAACATCATCACAACCATTTTCCTTATCAACTTTGATAGAATTAAGAGGATAATGACCATAAAAATCATAGATCTGACGTTTCTTAGGGTCACTAAGAACATCATAAGCTTCAGAAATTTGCTTAAATTTTGCTTCGGATTCTTCCTTCTTCACATGTTGATTCTTATCTGGATGCCACTTCATAGCTAATTTCTTGTATGCTCTTTTGAGTTCTTCATCTGTTGCATTTTGATTCACTTTCAGAATCTTGTAGTAGTTTCCTGCACCCATTTTTTTTGTTGTTGATTTAATAAAAAGTGCTTTTTTTGTTGATTTTGGTTGTAAAAGGGTTATATTGCTAGCTGTGAAGTGAGAGAAGGAGTAGTAATTCGCACGCGCACAAGAAGCACAAAATCACGTTCAATTAGACTAGAGATACAATCAAATTGTGAAAATAATAGAGTTAGTGCAGAGAGAGAGAGAGAGAGGGCTGAGAATTAAGGTTGGACACTTGGAGGATGATTGTAGAGAGAGAAATGTTTGGATTTTGGAATATTTGAAAGAGGAGAGTGGGGGTTTTGAATTTTGATACCACCTTGTGGACAAAAATGTTCATACAAGATCCAATAGATAATGGCCATATATTCCCATTCATTCAATACATTTTCAATTTCAGATTTCCTATTCAAGATACTTAAAATCCGGATGCATTTTCTTTTTTTGAAATTATGGATTCAATTAATATAAATTCAAAGTATAATATATTTTCTTTAGATTATCAATATCAATCAATCGTAACAAACACTTAACCAACACCATTACCCCAGTGGGTTAATATATCCTAGAATACGGAGAGTCGATCCGGTGTTTTCGGGTTCGATTTTTGGGTGGAAAAACTTAGTGTTGGTCAGTACGAAATTTGATTTTAAGCACGAGTGGAGATTACTCTTTTATTAAAAGCATTGAGGCACTTGATGGGTAGCCAACAATGGTTCTGAAAAAAATAATCATAACCAACACCGTTGCCGAGTGGCATAAGTTATTATGGGACACAGGAGTCGACTTGTTGATTCCGGTTTCAATTTCTCAAATAGACAAACTCGGTGTTGACCAATGTAAAATTTACTTTTAAACATGCATGGTCCAAAAAAAAAATACCAATCAATCGTATATTGTGATTTCATTAAGTATGTAAACTCTTTTCCTAATTATCCAAAGAGTCGTCATTCATAGTGTGAGTTGTGATCAATTGTGAGTGTAAAAACTTTACGACAACCATGGTCAATAACCAAACTTGATTTCTATTCTTATATTAAGCTGAATTTTTTTTGTAAAAACACTTTTCTTATAGGTAAATGTTAGTAGTTAGTATGGCGCTAGTTATATTTGTAGTTAGTGTTTTTTTTTTGTTACTATGTCATTGGTGCGTAGTTTTTACTGATTTTGCTGGGGACTAATCTACGCCGGGCTGGCCACAGGTTTCCGGCTTTGCCGGCCCGTGTGGTTCTCCCCTCCCAACAGAGTTTTTGCCACACTCAATATTCGAACCCGAGACCTTAGGGTGGGATCCAAGTCCAATTACCACTTGGATCAACCCATGTTGATATTTGTAGCTAGTGTTTGAATATTACACTTCTTTCTCATATTTGATTTAAGGTACACCTTCATTGACAACTGTTGACTTAAAATATATGTATGTAGCAAACATATATATGGAAATGATAGCAACTAGTTTTTGGGAAGTGTATAATTTTTTTATACCGTCAATCAATATCAATTAATCGTATGTTGCCATTTCATTAAATATGTAAACTTTTTTTAATTATATGAAACATCATTTATACCATAATTTTTTCTTGACGGGTTTTTATACTGTAAATTTTGATTAAATGCCAATTAAAAAAATTTACGACCGCAGCAGACAATCACCGAATTCAATTTCTATTTGTAGATTAAGACATATTTTTCCTAACATATCAATTTCAGCAGACAATCACCGAATTTTCAAATTAATTTCTATTTTTAGATTAAGACATATTTTTCCTAACATATTTATGAAAAAATTTCAAAAGTTTTAAATAATTGAAATTAATAATTAACAATCAAATTAATTCATGTCTGAAACTTATTTTTTTTCACAAGAATTTTTTTTATTGATTATCAGGATAGATTTAGAAGGCATATATATTCCAACCCAATACAAAATAGCTAGAAGGTGCAGAATCCAAAAGCACTAATTTTTTTTTACTTAGATGAAATGACAAATAAATAATGATTTGAAAAATTAGGAAGATACCTTTATTAATTATTGCAAAAATAATCAATCGTATAAGTTTTTTTTCGTCAATAGCCAAAAGTAAAGTTATCATTTATAAAAAATAAAGACATATGTAAAAATAAGATGTAAAATATTTGTATTTCAACAACATATAATATTGTGCTGTGGCACAAAATAGCAATGGATAAAATAGGGATTTTAGTAGTGAGAGTTAGATTATTAAATAGATAATAGAAGTAGATTAGTTAGATTTCAAAGCAATCAAGAATCAAAAGCAAGAAAATTTAACATCTAACGTTTTCCCGTTGGAAGTCAAAAGCAAGATAAAAAACAATTAATTTGACAACGCCTAATGTTTTTTTGGTATAGACTCCAAAGCAAAATTTTCATTTTAAAAAATAAAAATATTCATGAAAGAAAAATATAAAATATGATTATAGCCATAGCATGTTATGTTTTCCCGTAAAACAACAAAAGTTATAATACAAAACAATTATAGCAATAACGCGTAATTGTTAACTGTTGAGACTCCAAAGCAAAAAGTATAAACATGTAATTGTAGGAGTCCCTTTCTTAGAATTTTTGTGTGGAGTCTTGACAAAAATTAACATTTTCTTGTCAAGGCTCCTAAGAGGTTATTAAAAATAAGAGTGTTCAAGAAAGCAAAATATTAAAAGTGATTATTAGTAGTCATAAAACAAAAGATTAAAAGTCATAAATCAAAAATACTATAGCAATAATACGTAATTGTTAACCGTCAATACGCAAAAACAAAAACAAAAAGTAGATATTAGTAAATTAGAGATTTTAATATTGAGTGTTTTGATAAAATGAGAAAAAATTATTTCCTTAGAAGAAAATATAGACGGAGAAAAATAAAGATAAATAGTGAGAGGAATAAGAAGGAAATAAAAAATGAAAGAATGAGAGAGAAGAAAGAAAGGAGTAAATAGAGAGAGAAGATAAAAGAAATAAAGGAAAATAAAGAGGAGAGATAAGATATTAGGAGAGGGAGAGAGAGAGAGAAAAGAACAAAATAAAGAAAAAGTAAAAAGGAGAGATAGAGGAAAAAGCAAAAAACAAAAAAGCAAAAACAAAAAGTTATCATAGTTTTTTTTTTGTCTTTTAGTAGTTAAGTTACAATTTTACCGTCAATTATGTAAAGTGTCATTTTTCTCAAATGTCCTAATTGATAATATTATATGTGATGTATTTGTATAAATCTATATTAAATTAGATTAAATTAGATTAGATATTAGATTAGATTAGATACGTATAATATCTCTACGATTTTTTGGGTCGTTTTCCATTCTTATTATTAACACATATTTCCGGGACCACTAGCTGACTTAAAATATATGTATCTCTCAAAATATGGAAATTTACTAATTGGAATTTGAATTTGAAATTTCTCCTATAGTTTAAATGACTTATTATTTTGAACATTTTCTCCCCAGTAAATAGGACTGGGTCCCTAAAATTGAGACTTGGATTAGGTGCTACTTTATTTTGTCCGGAAAATTCAAAAAAGAATGCAAGTAGAGAAAGATTGAAATAAAGTACTGCACTTAATTCAAATCACTAAAATTATAGGGTTTGGATAATTTAGTTTCTTTTTTTTGACTGAAGGTTAATTTAGTTTCTAGAAAAAACGAAATTGTAAAATAATTTTTGAAATTGTAAAATATCACTGTTGTAATTTAATCGATTAAAAAGACTTTGTTATTTTTTTGTCAAAAAAAAGACTTTGTTAATTCTATTAAAAAAGGACTCTTCTAATCGTATTTTCAATTAAACCGAAATTTCAAAATAATAATATTTTTATCAAAGAAGTTTACAACTTGAAAGTCGATTTTGCTACTCACCAAAATTTTGCTTACTCTAGAACCTTCTTCTTTTGAGTATACTCAACTCAACAACAATTTTGGGTACAGAATACTTTTAACGTGAAAGCTAATTAAGTTCAAAATTGATTATGTACGTAATTTGGGTCCATATTAAAAGCTGAAATTGAGGGATATATTTACAGCGAAGAAATATCTGGCCATGGAAATGTTACTAATTAAAATGATGAAACTAATTAATTAATATTAAAAAGAACGTGCAATTAAGTCGGTGGTTTCTAATAGCTGGAGTGATAAGAGAGAGAGGTATCAATCACATTCACAATTCACAATCACCACCAACCAAACCGTGAATGAATGATGTTTCTCACAATGACTCAAGAAGAATGATTGGAATTAATTAACTAATAATATAGTACTAGTTTGCATTTTAAAATCATTTTTATAAGCTTTTTTTGTCAACTAATCAGGCAGTCACTTTTATAAGCTAACTAACTAACCTTCTTCTAGACTTGGATCCAGGCAGGCCTTTTGGGCTTCGGTTACATTCCATATTGTGCCGGAGCCCATTTGTTATACACATCCCCACACTTATTGTTACTTAAATCCTAATTACTTAAGTCCTAATTATATTCCATAATTATTTTAAATCCTAATTACTTAAGTCATAATTATTTTGGGGTAATTTTCTGTATTTTGTTTTTAATTTTTTTAAAAACTAAAGCCAGTTACTGTTTTTGAGTTAAGAAATTTTCAAAAATCAAATCAGTTTCAAACATAAACATAAGAGTAAATATTCATCATAAACTTATCTTAATCAAAATAATATATAAACTTAAGTTAGAAAAAGAATTAAAATATTACATATATATATATATTTGTGTGAGTGTGTGTGTAATGTATTTATTGAGTAATAATTTTAATAGTAGTTGTTGAAAGTAGTACTTGTCGCTAGACACACATCAAGGTGGTAATCGGTGGTGGTCGCAGTGGTGGTGGTCGTAGTCGTAGTGTCAGTAACTGTATGAACAATGATTGTCATATTGGTGATCGATGGTAGTGACTAGTTGTGGTCAAAGTAGTGTTTCTTAGTAGTCGGAGTAGTGGTTAGAGAAGTAGTCGTGGTGGTGATCGATATTGTTTATCGTGGTTTTCGGTGGTAGGAGTGGTGGTCGGCGGTGGTCGGAGTAGTGAGCAACGGTGGTCAGAGCCGTAGTCGGCTGTGGTCAGATTGGTTATTATAGGTCGATGGAGTAGTGATTGACGGTGGTCAAAGTGGTGATCAATAATGGTCAAAGTAGTGGTTGGCAGTGGTTAGATTGAAGATCACACTTTTTATAGTTTGATACAATAAATTCGTGACGAGATACAGATTGCGACCAAGCGAGCTCACACGTCTTTCTAAGCCTTGTGTGCAACAAAACACATATATGACGAATCTTGATAATCGCGTGATGATATTGACACTATAATGGTCGGGTCGGGACCATACATGTTATGATGAAACACTTAGTTATGATGAAAACAATGAGACATTGAATTTGTGAATATGGTTAAAGTCCATGACCCAATTTTGCTTCTCGATCTAAATCTTTTCCAGAGTCCTTATTGTGCAAAGAAATATTAATTTTTAAAAGTATTTAATTACCCTTTTATTATGAATTAACAAAACCCAGATTAAAAAAGATTTAATAAAAGTTGTTTTGTGTTTGACATGTAAGGGTAGGCCTCCCTTTCCTGCATATCTCTGAGCAGATAATTATAATCAACATAGTTCTTGTAATATTTTGGTTATAATTAAATAATTTAAAAGAACTCTGGTGTAATTTAGCCTATTTATTATTATTATTATTATTTGATGATAAAAATGCTTGAATTCAAAAGGATTACGTGGCTCATGTATAATTTTTTAGAAAAATGAAATGGGTAATGAAAATGAAAATTACGAGGTGTAGTTAGTTGACTCAATTACAAATCAAGAGAGGAATAAATGTTAACCCAAAGCCAAGAGAAATGGAGGCCCACGAAAACGGTTGCAGATGATAAACTTTACACAGTATTTATGGATGGGGGTGCGATTAGTACTGGCCAAATAATTAGAAAGAAAAATAATAAGCTCATGGCTTAAATTAAAGAGAACCTATGTTTGATTTTTGTATTTTAGTTTTTAAATACTATTTTATAAATCATTTTTTAATAACTATTTTTTAAGAGAAGAAAAACCTATTCGGTAATTTATTTTTAAAAATTATTTTAAAGATGAGAAAATAAAATACTTGTTTGGTATAATAGTTTTCAAAATATGTTTTAGAAACTGAAAAACATAAAACATGTTTGATATATCGATTTAAGTTGTTTCATAATTATTCTTTTTAACTACTTCTTTAATTTGAATACAATTAAAAACATTCTTAATATAATATTTACTAGTGGAGAAATGACATTTATTATCGGTTGTTTTGCACATTTAGTATCGGTTGTGGAATCGATACTAAATCGACCGATACTAAATGTACCATCATTTAGTATCGGTTCTTTACCCGATACGAAATGTACTATTAAGGTACTGTTAGGGTACATTTAGTATTGGTTGTACATAAACACCGAATACTATATGTATACTAAGGTACATTTAGTATCGGTGTTTCTGTATAACCGATACTAAATGTAATACAATTAGTATCGATGTTTCTGTATAAATGATACTAAATGTATTACTAAGTAAATACATTTAGTATCGTTTTTTCTGTATAACCGATACTAAATGTATTAATATTTTTTAATATTTTTTTTTGTTTTTATCCATACCGATATATTATTAACCTGTTATATACAGCGATGATTCCAATCATCAACACATAATAAATATATCTTACAAAATAACAATTGTTCAAAGGATCTTTTTCCTAACATACTTTAAATTCCATTAAACATAATCTCTTACAAAATAACAATTGTTCAAAGGATCCCTTTCCTAACATACTTTAAATTCCATTAAACATAATATCTTACAAAATAACAATTGTTCAAAATGTGGTATCCTTTTGCTCAAAATAACTTAATTGGTTGGAAATAGTGTATCCTTTTGCTCTGTACGTATCTTGAAAAAGAATTCCGCCCAAAGCTGACGAATCTCTTTAATTTCCTCTTCGATATATGCCTGGGTGTTATCAAATACCTACAAGTTTAAAAGTGACTCAAAATTCAGAACATTCTGTGGATGAAAAATCATTACCTTAATCATAAACAAACACATATCCATGTCAATAATAACACAGAACATTAACAACTCAAGCAACTCAATAATAATTTGTGACTATAGTAACTTATAAGCATTACATTACTTTATACTATAATGACACTATTAGTACCAAATTACCAAAAAACTAACATAAACTTTATCAAACTACTTGGGACACATTGCAAAGAAGTCAAGACAAAGCAAAATTTTATCTTTATTTTTCATACAAATATATGAGTTAATTTCTGAGAATATTCAAAGAACATATTCAGAAACAACATTAGATTCGAACAGACAAACACTCATGAATAAATTGGCAAAATCAAATAGTGAAACAAATCATGACTTGTGACTACATATTAAGATTCTTCAAACCAATTTAAACCCTATTGAAAGAACATAATTCATAACAAGATGCTTGCTTACCTAAAACTTCATTACTCTTGCAGCAAATATTTAGGCAGAGACCATGCCAATTTACTAGGAACCTAGGAATTAATCTAAACAATAACTTGTAACAATGATATCGTTTGGTTACTTTGGTAAGGGCAAAAATACTGCAGGTATCAAAACAAAAACATAGTTTAATGTACTAACCTTCCATCCCAAATTGGTTCCATTAAACTACATGTGTAACAAAACTCAGGTCGAGACCCAATGTAGCACTTTATCCATCAAAAGTGCCATACAACTTGGATCATGATGGAACATGAATAATGACTTCTGTAAATGAGAAAAGAAAATTAACAGAAGATCAGAAACCATAAGTAAATTAAAACTTTTAGAGACAACAAATAAAATAATGAGAACTCCAACATTATACCTTGTTGCTAAGATGCATTGGGCTATACATTCCAGTATATTTGATACCATTAATTGCCAATCAGGATCCCAATTATCCTGATCATTCAACAAACAACATTGCAAGCTTATGACCATAAAAACTTTAACAAACAAAACAAAAACAAAACAAAATAGATGCAACTGAATTGTCAACTGATTTCTTGATTTAAAACTCATGCCTGCTTATATGAAGGCTGTAGCTCAATAAGATCTTCGGGTAAAGGCTGATGAGAAATCAACCAAAAGTAATGGAGACATATATGCTGGACATCCCATAAACCATCACTAGCTAAAATAAGGCACTCATCGTTTTTCTCTCTATGCCCAATTTTAACTCACGGTTCTGGAATTATCCATGGTTTCAAGTATCTATCACCTGTTGAGTAAGAAAGTAGAGAAAATTAGTCTCAGTTACTAATATAGAGTGACCTTATAATAGTTTTTAACTCAGTCAAGTACTAAATTTATGTAGCAAATAATTTATGACCTATCCAAAGGCAAAAATCAAATTAAAGCAAGTGTGTTTCTGCTCCAAAACCTTGGGTTCTTGGCTAACAATCATCATCATCATAAGGAAGAAAAAGGAAGAAAATATTATAATTTCTCTAGTATCATTCAACCAGCAAGAGTGCATTAAAAATATTAGACAAGGAACAGCCCAAGTGCTTTAATGACAGACACAACCACACACACACAAAGGTAATTACACAAAAGAAGGAACCTTGCTTTGCTTGAAGAATGATATGGTTCTAGTCTCTTCTCTTACAATAGGAAAAACCCACCAAAGCCTTGCAAAGAGTGAAAGAAGAGGCTTAGAATCTGAACAAGTCCAATTTGTTTACCGCTCTCCACTGATTTAGCCAATTGTTAATTAGACATTAACTATGACAAACATTGCATGAGTATAGCCTTGTACCAATTAGACTCAGAGCCCAAAAAATTAGAGCATTCTTAATCAAATTAAAACCCCAATCGTTTGGAAACCCATTATTTTTTCTCAGTACTGACAAATCATTGCCCCCAGCTAATTTTTCACTTTGTAACAACAATGAGGCTCATCCCTAAAATTTGAGATCAGTAAATAGATATTGCGTCAAGATAACATTATCATGATAACCAAACTCAAAGCCCAAAAACAATGTAAGAAATTCTTCACCCGCTTATTCCAGAATTACAGTGAGAAGTGTTATTTGATTAGTTGATTGCATTAATAAAGGAAGAGAAAATGGCCACAGTTTACAGAGATCTAATCAATTTTGTTCGCTTTGTTCACCAAACAAAAAGTCAGGGTTTAGGGATTTTGGGATAAATCAGTTCAATATAGCAAACCAGTTCTGAAGCTTACCGTAAATGGAGAAAGACGAGCAAAGAACGAGAGTTGAGAGTTGAGAGCTGAGAACGAGAACCAGAGTTGAAGGTTCAAAGTTCAGATGACGAATGACGAGAGACGAGAGCTGAGAACGGCGATGGCGAGGATGGCGGTGGCGACGACGGCGGTGATTGTTGACTGAGTGACGGTGGAGAGAACGGCGGTGGAGAGAACCAGAGTGAGAGAACGTCGGTGATGCTAAGTGAGAGAACGAGAGTCAGAGAAGAGAAGAGAGAAGAAGAGAACGAGCGGGAGAAGAGAAGTGACTGAGGAAAAGAACGCGTGTTTTAGAAAAAAAAAGGGTCCTTTAGTATTGGTTGTTTATAAAAAACCGATGCTAAATGTGTTAGACACACACACATTTAACACCTGTTGTTCATGACAACCGATGCTAAATGTAGGCGTGAAAATTGAAAACTTTCACTTAATTGCAAAATTGCCACCGCCTCTACATTTAGCACCGGCTGTTCATGAAGTCACCAATGTCACAAGGAAGGGGGAGTTGGAATTGTGACCCTTTTAAAATTCTCCTGAAATAAAAGAACTTTGCTTCACAAGTATTACTCAGCCTCAAGAAAGTAAGTAATACGTGTTAGAGATTAGAAGTAATAAAACAATCTTCTTCCTAAGAAAGGTAAAAAGAGAAGCGTGATGAAACAGTCTTCTCAACTATAGTGAAGTTGAGAAGGGTCTGTTAGTTCTTCCTTCGATGCTTCTCACAGTTTATATCAATGATTGTTTTAAGTAGCATTAAGCTGTGAGTCCCAAATATGTTTTCAAATCGTTTTACCAAGAGTTTATGTTCAAGTTGTGAAGGTGAGAAGGTTTAATAAATAATGACTCTGTGTGGACCAGAGAAGGGTCATATAGGACTCTTCTTAGTTTTCATAAACCTTCTCCCTAAGGAGAGTTTTTCTACAATAAGTAATCTATAAAGACAGTAAATGACACAGTGATTTATAGTGGTTCACCCCAATCCAGGGCTACATCCACTCCTCACATCCAGTGAGAATTTCCACTATTTTTCCAAAATAGATTACACAGTTTACATCTCTCCAAAGATGAACTCTCTTGGTAGTTTTCTTTCACAGCTCTACCTACTGTATACTTCACTAATAAACCTGATCAGATCTATTAGACTGCTTTCAACACTGAAGCACTCACTTCTCAAGTCCTACAGCAGCTCATGCTACTTGAGAAGGTTCCCTTATTCAAGATTCTGTTTGGTTTATAGGGTTTTTGGGATTTCTAGAGCTTGGTTGATACATATGGAGTATTACAATAATAACTTCAACACAAGACTTAGTACATACTCAGAGAATGGATGAATCCCTTCTGTTTTAGGTTCAGCTGAGTATGGAAGAGAAAGAACTGGAATAGGTGAGAAGGTTGATAGCTCTGAATTTTGATTCAATCTCTTGAGGAGTAATGGCGTCCAAGGCTGTTGTTTTATAGAGTTAATATTGTGTATTAACTGTTGGATCAAGAATTGTAGCCGTTGGTTGAGAAACTATCCCTTTATAGCCGTTGGAAATACGCTCCTCTGCAACATACAGCTGTATGTACTTTTCTGCAGAAACCAGGTTGTTCTTTGCTGTCATGACCCTTCTCACAGTGACTCTTCTCACTGTGATCCTTCTCACATGATCTCTTTGTTGAAGATGATAAATCTTAAGTTGATTCTTTCTCATGTTGATGCTTCTTAGGATGATGATTCTTCTTACCATGACCCTTCTCAGGATCATGACTCTTTTCAACATGAATCTTCTCATCATGACCCTTCTGAGGACCATGACTCTTCTCAATTTAACTTTTTCTCAAGTGATGCTTCTCATCTTTACTGTCATGACTCTTCTTGCCTTGATCCTTCTTATTCAACCTTCTTATATTGCCACAATGCATGATGAAACTTCACAAACAGATTCTTCTCAAGATTACACTCTGGTTCTTGATTTTAATCTATGTTTTGGGAAGTCTCCTTTCTCCATAACTGTGTGGGCAATAGTCTTCCTAGCTTTTTCTTTGATTGATGCTTCTCATAAGCAAATATCTTGTTGAGATTAGTTTGAAATATCTGTCCTTATGAAACACTCAACAAGAAGCATTAGTAATATATGAAATCAGAAATCTTAAGCTTCTCACTTTTGAGGTTTGTTGAACATCAAAACTTAATTAGGGATTTTGCCTCAAAAATCTCCCCCTTTTTGATGTTTGACAAACTCAATTGAGATGGATTAAGTTTTCTGATATTTGTTTTAAACTTTCTAAGGCATTTTTTTCTTTTGACTTCCCCTGAATGTATGCTGACAGTTTAGTTTCTAAGTTATATTCAAGTTAGACATAATTCAGTAATTCACACAAGAAAACATAAGCAAGAACATTCATCTTCATTTATATCATCAAAAAATCATTGGAATGATTATATTGTAGTCATGTTCTTGGTGGCTAAACTTGCCCAGAAAATAAAACAAACAGTGAGAAGATTACTTCTCAAACAAATAGTGCCTAATTGCACAGATACTAGCTAATGACAGAGCACACAAAATAGCCTAAGACCTAATAACTTAATCTAACTCTTCTCCTCCTTTTGTCACACATCAGAAAGGTGGAGGAGGAAGGAAATAGATTAGGTTGCTACTTGGATGGGGAAGACCCATCAGATGAGGATGAAGTAGCAGGCCTAGGAATATCTGGAAACTGGAGTATAGGACCAAATTCTGGGGGTAAGACATTAGGAGCAGGGTTGGTGTTTCCTTGTTGCATAATCCAATTTTTTAATTGCTCATCACGAGCAGCTTGAGCCCTTTGGGCTTCTTGCAGAATGGCTTGTCCTTGCAGCATATTCTTCAGCAATCCTTTCATTCTCTTCATCACCTTTTCCATCTTTGTCATCCTCTTTTCAACACTAGGAGAGGGACCAGCAGAAATTTCATTAGAGATATCATCACCTTTCTCAGGTGCAGTGCCAGAAGGTTCTCCAAGTGCAACTTTGAGAAAAGTGGAATCAAGAGAGCCAAAGTGTGATGGTATATCAGATGGTAAGGTTTGGGGAATGAAAGGAGGGTATATTGGTTGAGGGTAGTCTTTTTGAGGAGTCTAGTTAATGTTCAGAAACTGGTTTAGGTTTGAAGAGGTGATGGTGTTGGAGGTTTTGAGGGGTGAGATGTTGTATTCAAGATTTATGGCTGCAATGAGGGATTCTAGGTTATGAGAGGTGACCCTAGACATGGTAGGAATTGGTTAGGGTTCAGTTGGTGGAGCAGTGGTAACAGGGTGAAGGCTAGCTTGAGTATTTGGTAAGTTCAGGGATGGAGAGAAGGGTGGTAAGGTTGGCATTTGATCTGGAAACATGGTTGGAAGAGGTGTATGAATGTTTGGAGAGGGGGTGTTTCTGATAAACTCCCCTGAGGTGATGGAGGGTTAGGTTGAGTGAGGGTTATACCATCATGAGAAGGTTGCTCTTGATTTGTTTCCACTTCTGCACTCTTATCAGCACCCTGCTCAGCACTCTTCTCAGCCTCTAAACATTCTTCTTTTTCAGCCTCTTCTTCTTTTTCTTTACTTACAACTTTCTCAACAAGTTTCTCTTCTTCAATTGCTATTCTTTCAGCAATTGGCCCTTGTTGTGGTGGCTCAATGGTGATTCCCTCATTTAGATTGAATGGAATGGTATCTTCTAAAACCATGGTTGTATCAGAACCCTTGCCTCCAGATGAGTCAAGGTGGAGTACTTCAGTTCCTCCCTCTGATTTTTCACCACCAGCATCCTTCTCTGGTGTGATCATTCCAATTTCAACAGCAGCTTTGTTGAAGCTTCCTACAAGAGCACTTGTTTTTCCTTTGGTTGGGACTTTCCATACTGTTCTTGGACCCCTTGAATAGACTTTGGATAAGGGAGCCATCTTCCCAACTGATGTAGAATGACCAGAATCACTTTGATGATCAGAGACAGTTCTCTCTTCATCAGAAGTGCTTCTAGCAGTCTTCTCAGACTCTATGGCTTTCTTTTTCTCATGAAAATGATCCTTCTCAGTCTCTTTAACCTTCTCCTGAACCTTCTCAGGGATATTTTCACCCTTCTCAAGACTGAGAGAAGGGTCATTTCTTCTCTTTGTCTTAGTTTCTCTTCTTAGAGTTTCAGCCATTTCTTCTTCTACAGATGTTGTATGAGAAACCTTCTGTTTCTTTTTCTTTCCATCATTCTGCTCTTCCTTAGCAGCAACATCTAGACCCATGAGTTTTAGATTCTTAGAGGTGAAGGGCTTTGATTCGATGGTTCCTTCTTTGACAGATATCTTGATTAAAAAGTGATAAAACACTTTTGTGAGGGCTTTTCCATAGGGGAGAGAGGTTTGGAGTTTGTCTGCCTTAATAGCATTTATCATATGATGCATGATAAGGTAAGGGAGACTAAGAGGCTTGTTTTCTACCAGATGGTATAGAATAATGCAATCTCCAGTGGTTACCTTCTCAAAGGAACCAGCTTTAGGAAGGAGAGTATGGGAACTGATGTGGTGAAGGATTCTCACTAAGGGTTTGAAGTTTGGTGCTGTGATGGGAAGAGAAGGGTCTTTTAGTAGAATAGTTTTGAGTTCTTGTGCAGAAATACCTAAGGAGTTATACCATTTCTCTTCATAAATTTGCACACCTTTATGAGGGATATTGAAGACCTTTCCTAGAGAGATTGGAGAGATGTTGAACTCCCTGCCACCAATCCAAGAAGTGATTTGAAGGGGCTCAAGTTGGTATTGAGCATTTGCATAGAACTCTCTGACTTTCTCTCTATAAACCAAATCATCTAGAGAGACAAACCTTTCCCATTTTTGTTGAGTAAGGAGAGGAGTGACATTCCATCCACTCTTCTCAATTTCTTCCAGGTTGTACACTGTTCCAGAATCGATTGCCCTCTTGTTCCAGTTGGACATGTCAGGCTGTTTTCTCTTCTTTGTTCCCTTAGATTGTTTGCTTGCAGTGGCTAGAGTCTCCATGACTTTCTTCCTAATTTCAGCATCTTCCCTTTCTATTTTCTTGTCTTTAGGAGCCTTCTTTGGAGGAGATTTTGGAGAAGAAGCACTCTTCTCAGGAGCTTGTGGTTGCTCTGTTCCCTGTTCAGAAGCAACATTCTCCTCTTCCAGATTTATTGGTGCATCTGGATCAGTTCCAGTGGTGTTTTTAGCAGCGGTTCTCCATATTACTCTGGTTGATCTTCTTGGGTTTCCGCTTGGAGCATGTTTCATTTTGGCTGGTCTGGATTTTAGGGGTTTCGCGTCGCAAATAGATTGTGGAGGTCCAACAAGAACAAAGTTTAGGATTCTAAGAGAGGAATCGCGTGAGGAATCAGAGTAAGATGATATGGGTTATGGATTCTTTGTTCTCACCATGAGAGAAAGAAGGAAGAATGAAGAGGGAGAGGTTACAATGGTTATGCGAATGAATGAAGAGAGAGAGATGGCGTGATTTTAATAACTTGTAATCAGTTATTACCTAACGGTTACAACATCATTGACTGATGTGTGTAACTGTTGAAGGGACTTAAGTGACAAGATTGATCGGGAGAGAG
Source organism: Astragalus glycyphyllos (assembly GCA_963573325.1). Taxonomy (NCBI): domain Eukaryota; kingdom Viridiplantae; phylum Streptophyta; class Magnoliopsida; order Fabales; family Fabaceae; genus Astragalus; species Astragalus glycyphyllos. The sequence goes on from OY754308.1 coordinate 24,971,423, forward strand.
ATGAGAAGAGCCGTTGAACGGCTAGGGACCTATTTTTGGTATTTTTAACAAAAAAAAAACCTAAGACATAAACCATAAAAGGAAAAACAACAATTAAAGCATTACCAACATTGAAACAAACACTAAAACAGACAGAAAAGAAACAAACATAAAATCTTTTTGATGTTTCTAAAGGCCATATGATACTGATGACCCTTCTCAGGTTTGAGAAGGTTGGGTAATGACCCTTCTCAGTCTTGAGAAGGTTGGTGGTCATAACCCTTCTCATCAGAGGGGGTTTCAATGATATGCAACATGCTTTTAATATAACTAAAGTTCTCTTCTAACAGAGGTTTAGTGAAGATATCAGCTAATTGATGCTTAGTATCCACAAAAACAAGTTCAATATCTTTCTTTTGCACATGATCTCTAACAAAATGATGTTTAATATCAATGTGCTTTGATCTAGAATGTTGAATGGGATTTTTAGACAAATTAATGGCACTGGTATTATCACAGAAGATAGGAATACCTGAGAAGCTTAGACAGCAGTCCTCAAGTTGGTTTTTGATCCAAATAATTTGAGAACAACATCTTGCTGCAGAGACATATTCTGCTTCTGTGGTAGACAAGGCAATTGTGTTTTGCTTTCTGCATGACCATGAGATGAGTGATTCTCCAAGTAGTTGGCAAGAACCACTTGTGCTTTTTCTTTCAATTTTGTCTCCAGCATAGTCAGCATCACAGTACCCAATTAGGTCAAAATGGGTTCTTTTCTTGTACCACAAGCCAAGGTTAGGTGTACCAACAAGATATCTAAAAATTCTTTTAACAGCACAAAGATGAGATTCTTTTGGAGCAGATTGAAATCTAGCACACAACCCTACTGAGAAGACTATATCTGGTCTACTTGCAGTGAGATACAATAGGGACCCTATCATACCTCTATATTCCTTCTCAGATGCAGATTTACCTTTCTCATCCTTCTCAATGTTTGCAGAAGGGTGCATGGGAGTTGCCATTGCTTTTGCATCACTCATTTTGTATTTCTTAAGAAGATCTTTTATATATTTTCTTGAGAGATGAAAATATCCTTCTTAAGTTGTTTGATTTTCAAACCAAGAAAGTATCTTAGTTCACCCATTAGGCTCATTTCAAGCTCACTCATCATAAGTTTTCCAAAGTCACTGCATAGCTTTTCATTTGTTGCTCCAAAGATGATGTCATCAACATAAATTTGAACTATTAATAATTCATCTTTAATTGATTTTCTAAAGAGAGTGACATCAATTTTTCCTCTTGAAAAACCATTTTTGAGAAGAAAGGTACTCAGTCTTTCATACCAAGCTCTAGGAGCTTGTTTGAGACCATAGAGTGCCTTGGTTAGTTTGAAAACATGGTTTGGATGCTTCTCATCAATAAAACCAGGAGGTTGGTGTACATACACTTTCTCATTTAGAAAGCCATTTAGAAAAGCACTTTTAACATCCATTTGGAAGAGTTTGAAATCTTTGTGAGCAGCATAAGCAAGAAGGATTCCAATAGCTTCTAGTCTAGCAACAGGAGCAAAAGTTTCATCATAATCAATACCTTCCTGTTGATTGTAACCTTGAGCAACTAACCTTGCTTTGTTTCTGATCACCTTACCATCTTCATCCATTTTGTTTCTGAACACCCACTTAGTACCAATAACAGATTGATGTGAAGGAGAGGGTACTAGGTTCCATACCCCATTCTTCTCAAATTGTGCAAGCTCTTCTTGCATTGCTTCTCCCCAAGATTCATCTATAATTGCTTCATTTATATTCTTGGGCTCTATTTGGGATATGAGAGCACTCTGAGAAGCTTCTCTTCTGAAAGAACTTCTAGTTCTGACTGGTTCAGAGGTTTCTCCAATTATTTGCTTTTGAGGATGGTGAGTAACAAGTCTCCAACTTCTAGGGAGATCAGAAGCTTGAGTAGGTTGTACATTTTGATTATTCAATGGTTGAGAAGGGTCAATTGTTGGATCTGTTTCAGCTTTCTCATTTATTTCAGCATCCTTCTCACCTGTCTTATCTGCATCAGTCTCATCTTCTTCATTTATATTATTAGAATTGTTAGTTTCCATAAACATCACATGCATGCTTTCTTCAACATCTTTTGTTCTAAGATTGAATACCCTATATGCTTTTGATGTGAGAGAATATCCTAAGAATAATGCATGATCAGATTTTGCATCAAATTTTCCTAAATTATCCTTATTGTTCAACACATAGCAATCACAACCAAACACATGGAAATAAGAGATAATTGGCTTCTTTCCTTTCCAAAGTTCATATGGGGTTTTATTCAAAACTTTTCTAACTGTAGCTCTGTTCAAAATATAGCAAGCAGTGTTAACTGCTTCTGCCCAAAAGTAGTTTTCAATTTTTGAATCATTGAGCAATATTCTAGCCATCTTTTGCAATGTTCTATTTTTTCTTTCAACTACACCATTTTGTTGAGGAGTTCTTGGGCAAGAGAATTTGTGTGACACACCATTCTCTTCAAGAAAGGTTTTAAATAAAGCATTTTCAAATTCTCCTCCATGGTCACTCCTGATTGCAATGATGTTAGACCTTTTCTCATTTTGAACTTTCTTAAAAAATGTTTTAAAACTTTCAAAAGCCTCATCTTTGTTTTTGAGAAAGATCACCCATGTGAACCTAGAATAGTCATCAACAATAACAAAGCCATATCTTTTTCCACTTAAACTAGCATGTTTGGTTGGACCAAAAAGATCCATATGCAGAAGTTCCAAAGGTTTTTGAGTAGAAATCATGTTGATAGGTTTAAAGGATGATTTAACATGCTTTCCTTGGATGCATGCTTCACATGATTTATCCTTCTCATATTTGATCTTTGGAAGACCTCTGACTAAATCAAGTTTGGATAATTTTGAAAGAGTTTTCATGCTAATATGACCAAATCTCCTATGCCACATCCACTTGTCATCTTCCTTAGAAATTAGACACATATGATCAGGAAGATCATCAAGACATAAGCTATACAGATTATTTGTTCTATGACCAGTGAAAATAATTTTTCCAGACTCTAAACTTTTTATTTTGCATACATCAGACTTGAATGTCACTTCATGTCCAGAATCGCATAACTGACTTATGCTAAGTAAGTTATGTTTGAGTCCTTTCACAAATTGAACATTTTGAATCTGAGCAGAGTTTATTTTACCTACTGTACCTATTCCTTTGATGTAGCCTTTGTCATTATTTCCAAACATGACAAGTCCTCCATCAAAGCTCTCCATGGAGAGAAATTTATCCTTCTCCCCTGTCATGTGCCTTGAGCACCCACTGTCTAGGAACCACAGCTTTCTTCTTGATGCTATGAGGCATGCCTGCATTTGTTTTTGACAAAGATTTAGGTACCCATTTTTCTTTGGGTCCTTGAGGGTCAGTGTTTTCAAATATAGGTTCTTTATGTTTAGTGCTACAGACAGAAGCATTATGTCCAAACTGTTTACATTTGGTGCATGAAGTTCTAGTTCTTCTCCTACCTTTCTTAGCTATCATATCTTCCTCAATAGGAGTTAAAATCACTTGAGAAGCTTCAAGACTCTTTGCACATATCACAAGTTCATTTGTCAAATTACTTACTTGTTTCCTAAGCATTGTATTCTCATTTTCAAGTTTTATGCTAGTAACAGTTTGTTTTTAAGACATTTTGACTGTAAGAAGCTTGAATTGTTCAGACAATTTGAAGTGAGATATTTGTAAGGTATGAATGGTTGTTCCCATTCTTTCATTTTGTATTCTTAATTCCTCATTTTCACTTTTAACCTTACTCAACTGTTCTTTGAAAAACATGCATTTTCTAGATAGAATATCAGAGTCATGCAACAAACTATCAAAGGAAGATTCAATTTCTTTGCATGTTTCACATTTAAGGAGTTTAGAAGTTTGTACCTCATCTTGTTCTATTCCAGCCATGAGACAAAGATTTGCTGATTCTTCTTCATGCTCACTTGATGACCCTTCTGAGTCATCCCAAGTAGCCATTAGTGCCTTTTTCTGAGATGTGAACCTTCTTGGACTCTTCTTGAGTAAAGGGCAATCTTGTTTCATGTGGCCAGGCGTCTTGCATTCAAAGCAGGTGAATTTTGACTTGTCTCCTTTGAATGGTTCTCTTCTAAATTGATTCTTTCCTCTTCTTTTGTTGTTCAGCCATCTGTTGATTCTTTTTGATATTAATGCAAGCTCTTCTCCTTCAGTATCCTCCTCACTTTCTTGCTCATCATCATCTTGGGAAGATTTGAGTGCAGCTGCTTTTCCTTTGTGAGAAGGGTTGCATTCTTCTTTGTGAGATGCTTTGAGAGCCACTATCTTTCTCTTTGGGTGCAGTTTTTCCATAAGCTCTTGTTCATGGATTTTGAGAGAGCCCAGTAGGTGATCAATGTCTAGTTCAGACAGAGTTTTGGCTTCTTCTGTAGCAGTCTTCTTTGGTCTCCACGCCTTTGGAAGGCATTTCAACAGTTTGCTAACCTTCTCAGCATTTGGGTAAGTTTTCCCAAGTGCACTCAATCCATTGATGATAGCAGTGAATCTACCAAACATTTCATCAATTGTTTCTTCTTCTGTCATTTTGAACATTTCAAATTCATGAACAAGCATCCCTTTCTTAGCTTCCTTTATTTGATCTGTTCCTTCATGAGCAGTTTGTAAAGTATCCCATATTTCTTTAGCAGTTTCTTTTCCCACAATCTTGTCATATTCTGCTCTTCCCAAAGCACAAGTTAGGTAGTACTTAGCTTTGGAATTTTGCAGCACTTTATGCTTTTCTTCTGGAGTCCACTCAGTTTTGGGCTTTGGAAAATGTGTATCTCCCACTGTAGGAATGTATGGACCATTTTCAAATATATCCCAAATATCAGTGTCTTGAGATTCAAGAAACAACTTCATTTGGTTTTTCCAATAGTAATAGTGTTCTCCATTAAACCCAGGTGGTCTGTTAGATGAAGCACCTTCTAGTAAGAAGGTTACAGAATTTGGTTTGGCCATGACTTCCTCCAAGATCTTTTCCTCTCACACTGTTAAGTGTGCTAAACCCCAGAGGCTTAGCTCTGATGCCAATTGAAGTCACCAATGTCACAAGGAAGGGGGAGTTGGAATTGTGACCCTTTTAAAATTCTCCTGAAATAAAAGAACTTTGCTTCACAAGTATTACTCAGACTCAAGAAAGTAAGTAATACGTGTTAGAGATTAGAAGTAATAAAACAATCTTCTTCCTAAGAAAGGTAAAAAGAGAAGCGTGATGAAACAGTCTTCTCAACTATAGTGAAGTTGAGAAGGGTCTGTTAGTTCTTCCTTCGATGCTTCTCACAGTTTATATCAATGATTGTTTTAAGTAGCATTAAGCTGTGAGTCCCAAATATGTTTTAAAATTGTTTTACCAAGAGTTTATGTTCAAGTTGTGAAGGTGAGAAGGTTTAATAAATAATGACTCTGTGTGGACCAGAGAAGGGTCATATAGGACTCTTCTCAGTTTTCATAAACCTTCTCCCTAAGGAGAGTTTTTCTACAATAAGTAATCTATAAAGACAGTAAATGACACAGTGATTTATAGTGGTTCACCCCAATCCAGGACTACATCCACTCCTCACATCCAGTGAGAATTTCCACTATTTTTCCAAAATAGATTACACAGTTTACATCTCTCCAAAGATGAACTCTCTTGGTAGTTTTCTTTCACAGCTCTACCTACTGTATACTTCACTAATAAACCTGATCAGATCTATTAGACTGCTTTCAACACTGAAGCACTCATTTCTCAAGTTCTACAGCAGCTCATGCTACTTGAGAATGTTCCCTTATTCAAGATTCTGTTTGGTTTATAGGGTTTTTGGGATTTCTAGAGCTTGGTTGATACATATGGAGTATTACAATAATCACTTCAACACAAGACTTAGTACATACTCAGAGAATGGATGAATCCCTTCTGTTTTAGGTTTAGCTGAGTATGGAAGAGAAAGAACTGGAATAGGTGAGAAGGTTGATAGCTCTGAATTTTGATTCAATTTCTTGAGGAGTAATGGCGTCCAAGGCTGTTGTTTTATAGAGTTAATATTGTGTATTAACTGTTGGATCAAGAATTGTAGCCGTTGGTTGAGAAACTAGCCGTTTATAGCCGTTGGAAATACGCTCCTCTGCAACATATAGCTGTATGTACTTTTCTGCAGAAACCAGGCTGTTCTTTGCTGTCATGACCCTTCTCACAGTGACTCTTCTCACTGTGATCCTTCTCACATGATCTCTTTGTTGAAGATGATAAATCTTAAGTTGATTCTTTCTCATGTTGTTGCTTCTTAGGATGATGATTCTTCTTACCATGACCCTTCTCAAGATCATGACTCTTTTCAACATGAATCTTGTCATCATGACCCTTCTCAGGATCATGACTCTTCTCAACTTAACTTTTTCTCAAGTGATGCTTCTCATCTTTACTGTCATGACTCTTCTTGCCTTGATCCTTCTTATTCAACCTTCTTATATTGCCACAATGCATGATGAAACTTCACAAACAGATTCTTCTCAAGATTACACTTTGGTTCTTGATTTTAATCTATGTTTTGGGAAGTCTCCTTTCTCCACAACTGTGTGGGCAATAGTCTTCCTAGTTTTCTCTTTGATTGATGCTTCTCATAAGCAAATATCTTGTTGAGATTAGTTTGAAATATCTGTCTTTATGAAACACTCAACAAGAAGCATTAGTAATATATGAAATCAGAAATCTTAAGCTTCTCACTTTTGAGGTTTGTTGAACATCAAAACTTAATTAGGGATTTTGCCTCAACAGTTCAAACAACCGATGCTAAATGATGCTTCCTAAAGTCAATTTTGCACTAGTGATTATAATACTAAATAATAACAAATTAAGAAATTTACAATACACTTTTGGCCGGCTTAGTTTCACTTTTGGTCCCCCACTATCACATAAGTTTTATTTTGGTTCCCCATATCTTGAGTGATCTAATTTGTTTGAGTATCATAATCATGTGGTTTTAGTCCTCAAATTCTAATTCAATGAATTGAGTCCTCTAAATATCACAACTGCGTGATTTTGGTTCCTCTATTCAATTTTCATTCAATATGTAGCCAAAAATGTTGTAAAGATTTTTATTACTCATAACAAATATATTTATTATGATAGTAAAACACAAAAAAAAAATTGTATACAAAGAACTCATTAGCTATCAATATCCATAACTGAAACATAAAACTAACATAGATATCTTGGAAATGTCCACAAAGATTCTATGGTTGCATATAAGAAAATAGGAGAAGTACGATTCGTTCTATTCGTTATTATGGGATGTGAAAACCCAATTTTAACCGGTATTTTTTTACTTTTTAAGGAAAAAATCACAAAAATATGTTATTCGCGTATATTCGATTCTCAATCCCTCGAATAGGTCGTTTTGCGCTCATTTACCAATTTTGCGTTATTATTCCTTTTTTAAGTGGTTAAACAAAAATAAAAATATGCTAATTCAAAAATTACAAAAAATGGAATTAAATAAATTGTCTAATCTTGTTACTTTTTTTATAAAAAATAAAAAATATATAAATATAAGGAAAACGAAAACTAATAAATAAAAGGGGGACGTGCAAGAAAAGTTTTTTACAAAAAAGGAGTGTACATTTACATGCACATGACTTGGTCCAAGTTACAAAAAATTAAAAAATAGACCTCTTTTTAATTACACAAAAAAAGAGACCTAAAAAGGCCTAAAATGTAAAATTACACAAAAAAAGGAGAAGGCCCAAAATAGCAACAGCAGCCACACGTTTCTTCTTTCTTTGTTGAGGTTTGCTTAACCCTAACCCTAATTCTTGCTGAGAAAGTCTTCCTAGCTGGTTTTTACCTGAAAATGGAAAAAAGATCAACCCACATACTTTCTGATTTTGATTTCTACCTATAAATAGAGAACAAATTAGACAACAAAAAAGACTGAAAATTCTCACAAAAAAAAGACTCAGCGCTAAAAGAATCTCTTGAAGCTAAAAAAAATTCTGGGAAACAGTATCTGAAGCGATAGAGTAGGGAGCAAGGGTCGATTTTCTCTCAGTAACAAGACGGAAGATATCTTTTTTTCCTGGAAAACAGGTTGGTCTAGTTCTTTTTTTTATGTGTTATGTTTTCTAGTTGATTACCAGAACCATACGAAATCTGAAATAGAAGAACTAAAAAAGGGTATTTCGGCTTTTTTGTGTGTGTTGTTCTCACTAATGGTAATCACTCAAAAGAATTTAGAAGGGTAAAAAAAGAGAAGCAAATCAGAGGCAAGTGAATATAAGAAATAAGAAGAGTAGGGAAGTGTAGGAATTCAGAAAAATGCAAAAACAAAATAAAATCGACAGACGGTGGTCATCCACCTTAGCACTGTTGTCGGTCCGCCCATCACCGTCGTCGTCCCCACCCCCTCCATCTCTCTCTCTCTCTCTCTCTCTCTCTCTCTCTCTCCCCCCCTCTCTCTCCAGCGAAATCTGCTCTCTCTCTCTCTCTCTCTCTCTCTCTCTCACACACACACACACACACACACTTTCTAGGAGTGAAACGACGCTTAAGAGGTAGAGGTAAGAATTAGGGTTTTAAAGTTGTGCTTTTTCCTTATATAGCTTTACTAACTCTACTTATTTTCTTTAAAAAATAAAAAATAAAAACAAATTGTTCGGATCCATAATTGCACCCCCTCTTTTAATGACACAACGCCTCAGTATAGGCCTTGGTTTTGTGGGCCAGCAAGATAAAAAATACCAAAAAAATGAAACTCGACTTAAGCTAATCGAACCCCCAATTTTAAAACAACACAACCCCCTATACAGACCTGGACTTCGCTGGCCAAGCCGAGGAATGGAAACTGGGCTGAACTATTCACACCCCCTTTATTTTCGTTCTGCACCCTTCCCCCTTTATTAGTTTTTTTATTGTTATTTACTATCTTTTTTCTAAAAATGTAAATATAAATGTTAATTCACTTCAAAGTGTTTGTTTCTTTTCTCATGAAAATAATAAAAATGAGTTTGATTGAGATGTACATCTTGTGGATCCCGATTTAAGAGACTTTAGCTGTACAACTTTGAGCTTAAACCCCATCAAAAATAAAATCAACTAACCGCCAAAATTTTTTAGGAAGAACTATGCGACTTTTGAGTTCCACATTACACCAGAGGATACGTAGGAGTGGGGCTTCCCCGTTTAGTCAAAATTAAATCTTCTTAAAATAGTCATATTCTATTTCTTTAGTTATTTTTCTACTAAATATTATTCTATTCTATTTTTAGGTAAAACAAATAATTCATAATTTATTAATAATTGCACAATCAAACCCAGGGGGTGTGGTTGAACGGTTGGGGCTCATCCTCCCTTAATTAAGTGTCGAGGGTTCGATCCTCGCCTTGGGTGTGGAGCAGCTTTAAATCCCTAGGCTAGTTGTCCCACCCTTCGAGGTGCCTCCAACCAGCGAGGGGATTAGTCATTGTGTTCGGCGGTGGATACCCTGGTCTCGACCAAAAAATAATTGCACAATCAAATTTAAGATAACTGTCTTAGGGCATATGTATTAGGGGGTGTAGTGTAGTTTAGTTTTCACCCTTCTCTATCCATAATTGACTCTCGAATCCAACCTAGTTTACGTAGACCAATAGTCTTAAGTTAGGTTTTTCTCAATTTTCCTTAATAAATAAATTGGGTGGCGTCTCCTAAAATAATCAATTTTAAGCCATCTACGTCGAGATTATGGTCACGACAAATGGCGATTCCACTGGGGATTGTGAGAGTCAAGCCTATTTAATTTGTTTATTCAAAATATTTATGAGTTATGCTATTATTTATAGCTAATCTATTGTATTTGTTTGTTTATATAAACCCTAAGGTAGAGAACATTGAAATTACTATCTGGTTGTATTTTCTGGTTATTTTGCTGGTACAATTAGAAGTTTTGTCATTTTTTTCTTAGGCTTTGAGGTTTGTATGCTCCCTTCACACATTACACATACACAGTGAGCACACCTTGAGAGTTGGGCATACACTTGAGCCTAAAAAAATACATTAGTTAGAACGAGGATGGGTAGTGTAAGTCATTTTGGATGCACATCCTAGTGGCTACCATGAAATTATGATTTTTCTATGCGGGTACCCACATTTTGAATGTACATCCTAGTGTGGTCAACCTTCTAGAAGAGTACTTGACTCTTGAGACCTGAAATTTCCATAGGTTAGAATAGCCCATCTTGTGAGTATTTACAATAAAAGACATTTGAACTATAGGGCTCAAACCCCATTAGCATGGGCTGATCAAATTAGGTCACAACGGGAAGGGCAACTGTGAACACCCAATATTAACTGGTATTTTTCATCTTTTTAGAAAAAAATCACAAAAAATATGTTACTCGCGTATATTCGATTCTCAATCCCTCGAATAGGTCGTTTTGTGCTCATTTACCAATTTTGCGTTATTATTACTTTTTTAAGTGGTTAAACAAAAATAAAAATATGCTAATTCAAAAATTACAAAAAATGGAATTAAATAAATTGTCTAATCTTGTTACTTTTTTTTTTATAAAAAAATATAAATATAAGAAAACCTAAAATAATAAATAAAAGAGGGAGGTGCAAGAAAAAATTATTACGAAAAAGGAGTGTCCATCCTTTACATGCATCTACATGACTTGGTCCACGTTACAAAAAAATACAAAATATACTTAAAAAGGGTTTTTTTTGTACCCCACCATCTTCCCATATACCCTCACAAGACTTTTTTTGACGAAAATACCTCTGGCCAACTAAAACTTGCTCGGATTTACCTGCAAATAAGGTAAATCCGATTTGTTATTTTGTAAAGGATGTATCTACCCATATACCCCCAATAGGTAAATCCGACTTTAAAAATAACAAATCGGATTTACCTTAGGGGGTAAATCCGATTTGTTATTTTTAAAGTCGGATTTACCTAGTGGGTATATAAATCCGAATTCCTCAAAAAAAGAAAATCAGATTTAAAATTTTTCTTTTATTTAAATTTTTTAAAAATGTTATAAAAACGCTACTAAAAATCCGTTATAGAGTCAAAATTAATCAAAAAATTATAAAAACACCACTAAAAATCTAATAAAACCAAAATAAAGCTATGCAAATTTTTTTAGATTTTTTGGAGACTATTAAAAATTTAAAAAAATTAATAAAAAATAATAAATGAATGGAATTTGGGAATTTGAGCCCCCCGTCCCAATAGAAATCCCTCCTAAGGGATTCTTAATCCTTGATTTATTTCGGATTTAATGGTTGTGGTTTCATTACAATGACCCTCTATGCGACCTACATATTGTTTGACATACCTGTTGAGTACCCGTTGAATGCTGAACTGTCGCTACAAGCAGATTTTCTTGGCTCTCGTTGATACACAAATTATTTTATTGAGGTAAGCGGGTAGTTGGACTCTTTAGTAGTGAGTATTTGAGATATTGATGAGCAATAGGGATGTCCCATGATCCCTAAGCTTCACACGGCTTTAAGTGACGGAGTATACCATTGACATTGTGATGGGAAAAGTTACTTCTAGTGATATTTAGAAACCTATATGATTGTTGAAAAATGAATGATAGTGTTGTTGTGTTGCATTGAATGGAGATTGCGAATTTATTATCGGCTAATGTTTCAAATGTTATGTCTTGAACTCTTTTGTTATATGGGGTTTAGTTAGACTAATTGAATCAATAATTGATTCTCGTTTATTCCTATTGTGATTTTACAGTTACTTTAATAAGGTACTTGTTCGGTACCGGAGTACAAGTAGTTACCTCGGATGAATGTGTGCTCCGAGGACGGAAGGATGACTTCGGATGGTTGAAACTGGACCTCGGATTGGACGAGGTGTGCTTCTCCCGCGCCTCGGGTGGGGTACCTGCAAGCACTCCGATGCCTAAGTCAGCAAGGGAAGTGAAGAGGTAATAGAGACGGGAATGGAAAGCGTACCTGAAAATGGTGAGCGAGTCCCATATTTATAGGGCAGGGTGTCGTGCCCACACCGTTGGATCAAATGAGCGGGTTTGGTCCGTTGGATGCGGGTCCGGGCGCGGCGAAAGGCAGCAATGGGTTGGGCCCAAATGCCAAAAGTTTGGCCCAGTCCGGAACAGTGGCCCCCAAGTTGAGGTCGGAGAGCGACGGGATTCGGCCTCGGCTTGAACATTTTTTTGCAAGGCCTTGTTTGTGCTTCCACGTGTCCTGTGTTGAATGGCTGACATTTCCTGTCACGGAGATGGAGGTCATCATTATGGTGCTGATTCCTATGTTAGGAGTTGATCAGGCGCATTGATTAGATGCGATGGTTCATCTTCCGAGGCCCCATGGTATTTAAACTTGTTTCGAGCCCTCCATTCTCACTTGTTGTTTACGAGTTCTTTGTCGAGCGAGGTCAATTTAGGATTTTTCCGGCAACCGTACCGAGGTCGGATTCTGTGTTTCGAGATCAAGTTCTTTGTTTGCAGATCCAGTTTGCGAGGATGTCGAGCTCAGCCACGGAAGATCAGAGGGTTCCTCAGTCGGAGAGTTCCCCAAGAGGGGTTTCCATCGAGGTCCTGGGCTCTAATACCGTGACGCCCGAGGCCGCTGGGTATCAGTTCGAACCGAGTCAGTACAATTGGGTTTCCTTGAAGGTGGTGGATGCCCGGTCCAAATTGAATGGTGGCGAAGTGGCCGAGCTGGAGAAGTACGTAGTCGCTCCGCTGGAACAGAAGTGGAGGTTGGAGCATCATGGGCAACTTCCTGCTTTCACCGTGTTGCCGCCGAAGGAGATCTGGTACTTCTTCTACAAGAGGTGCTTAGAGTTGATTGGGATCAAGATCCCGCTGTCGGAGTTCCTGCAGAGCGTTCTGGATCACTTGTTGGTGGCTCCCTCCTAATTGGCCCCCAATGCTTGGGGATATGTCAGAGCCTTCGAGGATGTCATGGGCTACCTCGGGAGGACTCCGTCTGCCAGGGTCTTTTTCTCTGTATTTGAAGTTTTCCATCAGCCGGATAAGGAAGACGCTACTCGTCACGGCCACGTTTGTCTACGTGGGAGACGGGATCAGGCATACTTCTTCCCGGTGAATGATTCAAACAAGGGCTTTAAGAAGTCCTTCCTTTTCATTCGAGCTGCAAACAAGAAAGCCAAGAGGGCAATTGTTGATTTGGAGGGGTCGGGGTCGGCCAGATCCCACTTCTCGCTGTCCTGGGACGGTCACCACTACGATCATACGAACAAAGCTTTTTCTGTGAATCCGGAATCTCTTTGGGGTGAGGACTCAACGAGCTTCAAGGTCCTCAAAGAGTGGGGTGATAAACTTCTAAGAGCCGGCCACAAGTTCCGTTGTGGTGATATTATCGGAGCTAAGTCGGCTGGTGAACTGAAGTCACTGCTAGGTACCTTTGGAATTTGCTCAAAGTGCTTTTCTTTATTTTGCTTACAGTGCCTTTCTGATTTTCTAATTTTTGTGGTTCAACTGAAGAAGTGTTCCTCCACAGGAAAGAGGGGAAAAGGCTCTTCGAGGAGTCGACGAGTTGCTGCGAATACAGATATTGCTGTTCTGCCTGCGAAGAGAAACAAGGTTGCTGCTAATCAAGAGGTGGCCTTTTCCTCCACCACCTGCAACCGCCACATATATATTTATATTATAATATATATATATATATATATATATATATATATAAAATTAATAAATAAAAATGTTTTTTTATTAATGGATGGTTGGGATGTGTAAAATTACATTGGTACCCTCATAAAATTGACAGTCTTTGGATCAGATTTAATTAAGAAAATACAGATCTAATGGCTGATACTAATTTAGTATAAAAAAGGCTAAATACCTGTTTTGGTCCTTTATGTTTGGGCGAAGTTTCACTTTCGTCCTTTATCTTTTTTTTGTTCCGTTTTAGTCCTTTATGTTTCATTGTGCAAGAAAGTGAGGGACCAAAACGAAACAAATTAAAAACTGAGAGGGACCAAAATTAAACCAAACAAAAAAGCAGAGGACGAAAATGAAACAAATAGTGCTAACAGTAGGGACGAAACCGACACAAAAATGAAACATAAAAGACTAAAACGGAACAAGAAAAAGATAAAGGACGAAAGTGAAACTTCGCCCAAATATAAAGGACCAAAACAGGTATTTAGCCTATAAAAAACTAAAGAAATCCTTAATATCCTAATCCAAAGCACCTTGAATGCATGGACGGAAATTCTAAAACAGTTGAGTAACATGTTAAATAGGCCACAAATGGTGTGCATTAGCTTGACAATTGAAATAATCAATATCAAACATTTTATTAGTTATAACATTTTGCAGATAAAACACAATCATAATTATTATAGTAAACCCCAAAATTTAGTCCCCAATTTACATCCTGATGCACCATTTTACAAGACAAATCAAAAAAACCAGTTCCACAGTAGGGAACTTACACACAATTAACTTTACTGCCATATCCCACAGCACCAAATATCAGCAGCAGTAGAATTTATCACAAAACAGCACTCAAAGAACTAAATTGAAGCCCAAAATGTATCAGCAAAGTGCACAGATATTCCAATCATGTACGGAATCTTATGTAAGTACAATTGAAAACCAGATGACAAATTAGAAATTTGAACAAAATGCAGTAAAAAAAACCCATGAAACTAGTAGCAAAAATCATTGAATCAGTAGCCATAACCTTGTAATTTGGCAGTATCAAAAACTATGAAGCCAGTAACAATAGAATTGGTCTAAAAAACAGAAATCAATAAACATGTGTTTATCTCCCTTTTTAACTATGCAATCCCAGCTAAGTATAATTTTACCATCATAACCAAAATAAGTTATGAAACAACCCACTGTGAAAATAAGTTCTTGCAGAGAACTGTCAGCACCTTCGGATCCAGAACCAATAGCTTTTGCATTGCATTGCATTGCCAAAATGTGCCAGAAGGATCAGTGTAATATCTGAAAATCAAATCATTGTCAATTCAGTGAGAAGAATAAGTAGAAAATGAAAACGGGTATGGAAAATTAGAAGAAATAAACAAAATTGAACTCATTATCTAGTGACTGAAGTAATACAGCATAGGCCTAAAAAAAGTCCATACTGTGGCATTTATTGTCCATTTAAACAATTGTCTACTGGTTTGCTAATTTGCTATAATGAACTGGTTCCAATGAAGAAACTAAAAATCAATATATATTGTGCTCTGAGAGTTGAACAGACAGATGAACCACACAATTAAAAAATGAAGGAGGTGCATTGTTGAACCTAAAAAGCCATTCTCTTTAAACCATAAGAGGTGTGATAAGAAAAGTGAAGTACTAAATGACTATGAAATAATTGCATTATTGCAATTTGCAAGGAACATGAGTCTCTTTGACAAAGGAAAAAGAAATATAATAGAAAGAAGGGAATATGTGACAAGCAAAAACAACATGTCATCCTCCAAGGAACCGGGTGAAACAAAAAGGAGAAAAAATACTGAGAAGGAATTTTTAGCAAAATGTTCCAGGTTTTAAAATGATCAAATACCCCAAGCAACTAATCAAATCGATAAGTCGTTACTCATTAACCACTCATTAACCTATGTGGTCATCGATTTCCATCATTTTTTCCACTCTGCTAGGCTCCTGAAAGAATATTTTTCACACATCAATATAAGTGATGTTTCATTCAAGCAAATGATCAGTGCAAAGCAAATGATCAGTGCAAAGCAAAAGTGATCGAAACAAAACAATCATGTTTTCTTAAGTCAAATAAAATACAGATAAACTATAAATAAATTAGGTTATAATAAAGTCAGCATATAAAACTTTATTGCAATGGGGCAGTATTAGAAAAAAAGGCTCAGGGTGAATGTTAGCAATATCTCCTTTGTCATGGCATCAACACACTGCCATTAAAAATAATTAAAAATAATAAGTTATTGGTATTAAATTCAAAATAGCATATCGGCATTGAAGACTTTGCTCCTTCCAAAGTTTTAGTCAATTATCTAGTTTGTTTCTTGTATTAGTAATTTGTTCAACTGATACAGACAATTATTCTGAGATATACATGCATCTATGGTATCAAATCAATTATCTAGTTTATGCTCTATTTTCTTTTGTAGACTAAGAGGATTCAGTTCCATATACTCTTCAAGAAAGTTTATAACAACTGAAACAACAATGGAATAATTTCTATTTCTAATACATATAAAGATCCTGTTTTACAATGTTACAAAACAGAAACTTCTACACCCTATGTTTCCCGAGTTCATCTTTGACAAAATAATTGTCTCTAATTTTAAGATCCTGTTTTTACAATTTTAGAAAACAGAAACTTCTAATCCAAATAATACCCCAGCATGTTTTCTGGGTACATCTTTGACAAAATAAGTGTCTCTAATTTTCTGGAATGCTTGGCAGATGAGTAAACTGTCAGAACCAGCTTGATGTGATTTTCCTGCAGCACGTTCCACATTGAGGGTTTTGGCAACCCTTTCTAGACCTCCATACAGCGAATCACAGAAACGCATGATGTGTTTGATATCGTAAATCTCATTACCAAACGTAAGCTTCAAAACTCTTAGAAAATCTTCCAACCTATTAGGCAGCTTTTTGTGCCATAGAATCTTCAGCAAGTATCCAAAATCATATGCGCTATGGAAAGTTACCCAGGTCACAGTGTGATTAAAAAGTAGCCCCGATGATAACATCATCTGTGCAAACCTCCACGATGGGATGCCGTCGACAGAATTGCGGTGGAAATCAATACCTTGGCGACAGAGGAGATGGATAGAATCTGGTGCATGGGAGTCACGTTTGACGTTAAAGTCAGAGAAATTGAATTCCCAGATAAAGCGACCAAGAGTTCCAAGACTTGGAAGGTTCCCATATGCGTCTGAGAAGGTGAGACCAACTTGGATCAAGTTGAGTCGATCAACGTTTGACTTCAAGTATTTGTAACTTACAGAGGGTTTAATCTGGGTGTGGGGTTCAGGTGGACGAAAAATAACTCCGGGGAATTCTGTATCCATAGAAATAAAAGGAAATTGATATAGAATACTGCGGATAATCGCAAATTCCGACTCTAAATTAGAATTCCAAACTTTACGAATTAATATGGGAGGTTTTTTTTCTCTTGAAATTTCCATTCTGAAATATGAGAAGCAAAGATAACGATGGTGTGTTTCTAGGGGAAAGAGAGGTTTTTATTTATAGAAATTATTATCATCTGAAATTATTATCATCTGTTAGAGAAGATAAGGGGGATGTACGTGGGGTTTGAAACTTGGAAGGAGTTAGTTGGAGCACAGTTTAGGGCTTCAGGTTTAAATTTGGCTGTTAGAGAAGATAAGTGGGAAAGGATATTATCAATTATGAACTTCCCTAGAATTAAGGAGATACGTTAATATTTCTTTACCGTTAATTAAAAATCAATTTTTAAATTTTTTTATTGTAAAATTTAAATTTTAATGTATTATCACATCATTTGATAATTTTTTTGTTAATATCATTTAATAAATTTTAATGCTAATTTTTTATAGGCAGCAGCATTATTTGATAATTTTTTAATTTAGACTCTATTGCATTCTACCATCTTGTTTATTTTATGAGTAGTATATTGACCCTATTAATTGTATTTGTAAACAATAAATATCGGCTCTAAATTTTGCTATTTAGTGGTTTTATTATTCTCTATTGTATTTGAGTTGAACATCCCTTATGCAGTTATGTTAGTGTTCTCATATTGTTAAGTCGTTGTTGTTGATGATGATGTTAAGTGGTTAAGTTGTGGTTGTTGTTGCTGCTGATGGTAAGTTGTTAAGTTGTTATTTTTGATGTTAAGTTGTTGTTGTTGTTGCTACTGAAGTTAAATTGTTAAGTTGTTGTTGTTGTTGATTATGTAAAATTGTTAAGTTGTTGTTGTTGTTGATGTTTCTTGTTAAATAGTAATCCACTAGATATTTATTTGTTAAGTTGTTGTTGTTGTTATTGTTGTTGTTGTTGAATAGCACTCCACCAGATACCAAAGTTGTTAGTATTGTTGTTGTTGTTGTGGTTGTTAGACACCTCATTTGATTAGGTTCATGCATCATGGTGTCCATCTTGTGGTTGTCGTTGTTTCTATTGTAGTAGTTGTTGTTGTTGTTGTTGTTATGTCAGTAGGGAATTATCAGGCAAGATATCCTGTTCGGGCATGGTATCCCAGTCCTCATACTCTTGTTGTTGTTGGTAGTAGGGCATTATCGGGCAAGGAATCCCGTTCGAGCATGGTATCTCAGTCCTGTAGTTGTTGTTGATAGTAGGGCATTATCAGGCAAGGTATCCCGTTCGGGCATGGTATCCCGTTCCTATCGTTGTTGTTATTGTTGTTGTTGTTAGTAGGGCAATATCGGGCAAGGTAACCCGTTTTGGCATGGTATCTCGGTCCTATTGTTGTCGTTGTTAGTCGGGAATGGTATCTCAGTCGTGTTGTCATTGAGGTATTACGGGCAAGGTAACTCAGCCTCAATGTAAGATAGGTTCACATGCATACAGTTACGGTCTCAGTGATACATTATTAGACATAATATTATGCTTAGTTGTTGTTAATAATATATGTTTTCAAGAACATTGTAGTGTGTGATACTTAGTTGTCTTTATTCAAATTGTTGTTATAAGGTGCATTGCTCGTTTGTCTCCATTACTGTAAGTGCTAGTTGGGTGTATGATGACCAGGGCCCAGGACCAGGAGTGTGACCGCCTAGGGCCCACGTTTGTAAGGGGCCCAAAAAAATTTATAGCAAGCCTAAATTATATTAGTGTTATAACAAATGCACCTAATGATGTTCCTAGTGAACAAGAAAATCATTATTTTGATATTTTTGATCCAAAAAATTGGGAGAATCTTGATAACAATTCGAAGGATATTCTAGTCGAAAAGGGGCCTACTAGATAAATGAATCTAAACTTTACTTTAGACAAATATTTTAGGCATTTGTCATATGAGTATTATTCAAGAATATTAAGCAATGGTGAGATTAGTGATTGGTAATGGTTAGTTTATTGCAAATATGCTAACAAAGTATATTGTTTTGTTGTAACTTGTTTAAATCTATAGTAACTTGAGTTTGCTAATAAGGGCTTAAGTGGTTGTAAGCATATTAGCCAAAGACTCAAACAACATAAAATAGTGTCGAACATATGACTAATATGAATACTTGGAATGAATTGAGAATCAGATTGGGTAAAAATCGGACAATTGATAAACACTTGCAAGAAGAAATTATGAAAGAGAAATAGCGTTGGAGACAAGTTTTACCTAGAATATTTTCAGTTGTGAAATGTCTTGCTAAAATAATCTTACCTTTCGAGGATCCAATGAAAAATCATATCAAGATAGTAATGACAATTTTCTTGGATTGATTGAAATGATTGCGATAAAATACAAAATGAAATTATTTTTCTTTTGTCACAAAATGATAGAAGGATATGTTGGAGGACATTGATTTTGATGAGATTATAAATAATTTTACATCTCAAAATGCTTGAAGAAACCGTTTTTTATGACTTTTCGAGAAAAGAGAAGTTTTTTTTTTTTATATTTTCTAAAACTATTATTATGTATTTTTTTGTCTTTTATTGAAACATTTTTAAATTAAAAAGCAGTTATGTAAAGGGGCCATTTTCTCACAATATGCCTAGGGCCCATAAAATGTCAACAACGGGACTGATGATGACTAACCCCTTTGTTGTGGCTATGCATACACCATTGTGTATGTATAGATTATATGCTTGTAGATGTTGATGTTGATGGACCCGATGAGTGATTATGCTCTCAGAGTTACCGTAGTTAGAATTAGCTAGTTTTTGCTATTGACTAAAAGTTTATTTTTCCAATGTATTTTTGTAAGGGTCAACTTTGGACTATTGTGACATCGAGAATTTGGGTTATTTGCTTTCCTTATAAGTTGGTATTTTTTTATATTTCCGCAACTTTGTAAATGTGATGTCTTCATCCCGTTAAATTAAAGTTTTATTTTGGACAAGACTTCGTTTATGGTTGTTTTATTTCTTACTTATGCTATATTTAAGTCATGACGGGGTAGAGGGTGTCACAATTAGTTGTATCAGAGCAGTTCGATCCTAACCGAACTGTGATTATGGTCTATTGTGTTTTTGTGTGAATTCT
Organism: Astragalus glycyphyllos; assembly: GCA_963573325.1. Classification (NCBI taxonomy): domain Eukaryota; kingdom Viridiplantae; phylum Streptophyta; class Magnoliopsida; order Fabales; family Fabaceae; genus Astragalus; species Astragalus glycyphyllos. Next base: position 24,991,598 of record OY754308.1, read on the forward strand.
GTGTTTTGTCAATTGTTCTAAGCCTCCTATTTGTAAACTCTGAAATGCCTACAATCTGAATTTCTATGTTACAATTTTGTAGTTGTTTGTATTATTTGCGTTATATGGTTTTATGAATTAAGAATAGAATGCATGCTGGGATTGTTTGTGAATTTTGTTGAACTGATTTTATTATTGGATGTTCACATAGGTACTTAATTTAATTTGATTAAGTTAATTAACTTAATATCAAGTCTGGTATAGATTGCATGTTTAGTGGAATTCTTTTGCTAATAGTCTTAATGTGTTACTCATTACTAGTGTGTTGCAATGCTTATATGCTACAATTGTTTTTTTTAGATAAGCAATACTTTCATTGAAGGGAGCACAAGGGGTGCCCAGCCCTTACAATGGGAATAAAGGAAAGGGGGAGGGCCTCCTCAAAACCTCCCTAAGCCAAAACCCAATGGGAAAAAGACTCGGAGTAAAAAGAGTACCTCGTACCACCTGCACTACAGTGAGGATAAGCAACCTAACTCACTGTTTCTCCCCCTAAAGACTACAAATTGTTTAAGCATTGTAGTGGATTAGACCACCACATTGAAATGGAAAAGGAGGAATTACAATTCAATCTATAAATACACCAACACCAAGAAAAACTTTTAATACGATTCACCACCATCTCGATATTAGGCTCCTCATTATTGAAAATAGCTCCATTCCTCGCCAGCCATATGCTCCAACAAGTAGTTAACCAAACCACGTGCTTCGTGCATTTTGCTTTCTTTCCCTTACACAAGCAGCAACACTGGTGGACAAGACCAACAACATCCAAAGACAAATCAAGAGCAACACCAATCCAAGATGTAACACACTTCCAAACTGAATTCGCGAACCCGCAATGGAGGAACAGATGATTCACGGACTTACGCTGAACGTGACAGAATGAGCAACGAGCATCGTCTTCCAAGTGGAGAACATTCCTGCGCAATAGTTGCTCGCGCACCGGCAACGCATCCAACAGCAACCGCCAGCCAAAAACCAACACTTTCGAAGGCACTGTTGATTTCCATAAACCTGCAAAAGAATTCTGCTGCACCGAGACATTAGAGGATAAATCACCACTGACCAGCTGAATATAAAAGGTTTTAACCGAATAGTTCTTCGATTTATCGAGCGGCCAAATCCAAGAATCCATCTTCATTCTCGTTGGAGCCACGGGCTGGAGAATATCTCGCAGAATATCTACCTCAGCTGTTCGGACAGCATCATTACCGAGATGCCAAGGTTCCAACCAACGCCAAGAATCATTATGCCAGACACCGGATTCAGCCACCGTTAAATTCTGCTGTCCAACACCATTATACAGGAGAGGAAAGACCTTATACAAAGGGTCAATCCCAAGCCATTGGTCTTTCCAGAAATTAATTGAAGCACCATCACCCAAACCTCTTCTAACACACCAAGCAAACCTTCTTTGTTCCTCTACATTAACATCCAAGTTCACCAAGTCCCTCCACCAAATGGATCCCGAGTCCCTACGACGATTACCATCCACTAAATCCTGAACTAATGAAGAGGCCAAATCTCTGTACCTACAAGATAAGATACGACTCCAACTCACACAGGGATCCGATAAAGCTCTCCATTTTCACTTAGACAACAAAGCTATATTAAATAATTCCAGGTTTTTGATCCCGAGACCTCCCTCTTCCTTTGGTTTACAAATACTATCCCAAGCCACCCAACACATTCCCCTCTCCCCCTCTTTGATACCCCAAAGAAAATCCCTTTGGATTTTAACCATCTTCTTGATTACTACCTTCAGAGCTTTATAGAAAGAAAACATATATAGCGACATGCTATTAAGAACGGAGTTTATAAGAATTACCCGACCTCCAATGGATAGAAACCGACCCTTCCACAAAGACAACCGCTTTCTAACTGCTCCTAAAACATAGCTCCAAGTTGCTTCCCTCTTCGGATTAGCGCCAATTGGGATTCGCAGAAACTTGAAGGGGATAGATTCCGTTCTACAAAATAGGAAAGTGCTAGCTCTCTCCAAAAACCCATCCGGAGTGTGGATACCTATAAGCTTGCTCTTGTGAAAATTTACCTTCAAATCGGAAACAAGCTCACAGGATCTCAAAATAGACTTGATACTCCAAAGATTTGCCCAAGAAGCTTTGCCCACAAACATTGTGTCATCCGCAATTGAAGAATAGAAAAGTTCAAATCCTCATTGAAAGAAAAACCTTGATAATCACCAATATCCACCGCCTTCATCATCATCACCGACAAGGCCTCTGCCACTATAAGAAAGAGGAAAGGCGACAAAGGGTCCCCTTGTCGCAGACCACACTGAACTTTGAAATCTTGAGTTGGGCTACCATTCACTAGAACCGACATGGAGCTAGTACACACACAAGACTTAATCCAAGCAATCCAACGCTGGGGGAAACCCATTCTAGTCAACATGTAAAACAAGAAATTCCAAGAGATGGAATCATAAGCTTTTTCAAAGTCCACCTTGAACAACATACATTCTTCTTTGCTTCTTTTGGCATAATCAACCAACTCGTTCGCCACCACAACACCGTCAAGAATTTGTCGCCCCCCTATAAATGCTGATTGATGATAAGAAATAATACTTGGCTTCGGCCGATTGGGTGGCAAAGCATCTTCCTGACTGAAAGTATCGACCTTACTGGGTGCAGAGTCCTCCACCAGCTATTCTTGCTATTTTAAGAGAAGATCAACATTGTCTGACTTAGGCCTTGGCATAACTTTCTTGAGCCGAGAAGCTAAGACCTTGGCCAGTATTTTGTATATGCACCCAATCAAGCATATAGGCCTAAACTCCCCCAAACCATGCGGATTATCGTTCTTAGGAACCAAGGCAATGAATGAAGCCGAGATAGCTTTGGGGAGGAAAGCATTCGCGAAAAACTCATTGAAAAAACCTACCACATCCTCTTTCATGAAACTCCAACCAGACTTAATGAAGTTGAAATTGAACCCATCCGGACCCGGACTTTTATCCCCATCACACTCCCAGACACCCATCCTTATTTCTTCCTCAGTAAAAGGTTGAATCAAAGATTCCGCTTGAGATGAAGTCAAACGCTTGAATTGAAGACCGCCTAAAAGTGGCCTATTATGATTTGCCTCAGAGAAGCACTTCTCAAAATGTTGTTTTACAAAAGATTTCACCGCATCCACCTCCTCCACTTGCTCCCCGTTATATCAAAGACTAACCACACTACACCGTCTTCTTCTATACCTCATTAGAGAGTGGAAGTATTTTGAATTCATATCCCCCTCCTTTATCCACCTTGCTCTAGACTTTTGAGCCAAGAAAGATTCCTTCGCACGAATTTCCTTCCGAAGCGAGGCAGAAACTTCTCTTCTGTTTGCGACGACATCACTATCCCACCCTTCACACAACATATCGTCCAATGAATTCAGATCCCGAACTAGACTATCAATGTTCAAGTCGACTTTACCAAAAACCTCTTTATTCCAACTCTGAATGCTTCTTTTGAGAGACTTCAAGTTTTCTTTTAAAACAAAAGCCTTATGACCTGTATTGCTAAAACCATTCCAACAAGATTGAACAAAAGGTAAAAAGTCATCATGACTCAGCCATGCGTTGAAGAAACGAAACGGCTTCGGGCCCCAATCATTCGATGACCGAAGAAGCCAAATAGGTGAATGATCGGAGATGTCCCGATTGCCAATCCACTGACCTGTGATCCCCCAATCAACCATAAGACCCTCTGAAATCAAAAACCTGTCCAACCTGCTCATAGAGATTCCATCTGAGCAAAACCAAGAGAATTTCTTCCCCGACACCGAAACATCAACAAGATCCATGTCTACAATGAAGCTGTTAAAATCATCTAACTCAACTTGAGAGGTACTCCCACTTCTGCCCCTTCTTTCAGAACTGCTAGAAACAACATTAAAATCCCCTACAATACACCACTCTCCAGCCCCTAGACTTTGTTTAACCGCTACCAACTCAGCCCACACCCTTCGTCTCGCACCCGCAAAGCACGGTGCATAGATGTTTACCACATGAACAACTTTATTACGAACAACCGCACTAATGCCAAGAAAACCAAGACCAGAAAAATGAGGCGTCACCAAACAGGCCCCTTCAAGCCAAGAACATAGAATCCCTCCTGAAGAACCACTTGAGGGTTGATGAAGCCATTGGAAGGATCGGTTCCCCCATAACATTCCAACCTCTCCCTCTACCATCACCTCCCTTTTCGTCTCCTGAATGCAAACAAAATCGAAAGAACCTGAATTTATAACAGAAACCAATTGGGGACGCTTCCCGCGGTCACCCCACCCTCTAATATTTAAAGATAAGATATTCATGGATTCCGGTTGTTATGCACCCTCCTACTACTCTCTGCTTTGTCTCTTCTTTCCCCGTTTTCAATTAGCTCAATATAATGATCATCCGGTAAGTTACCTTCAACCCCTAAGCGCTTGGCATTTTCCCAGACTTTTCTTGCTACCCCCTTACTCTGGAGGGCCCAGAACTTGTTGTTGCACAAACCAATGTCTCCACTCGAAATTGAACCCCCACATAAAACTGTGCCAGCTGAAAACAAAGATGAATCATGCTTACTTACTTGATGGGACGGTTGCGGTTCAACAGCTGCCTGGTTAGACTCACCCGAGACTTCGGCAAGCTCTCGGGTAGCTTTCTTCAGTTTACCGGACGACGGTTTCCTTTTGACTCCTACTCGTAACAATTTTCTCTGGTTTCTTTTCGGTAAGGCATGACCTGGATTTGGAGAAATAAGCACATTTGGAATTGAAGGAAGATCTAGAGATTGACAACTTGTGAGATGTTTCGATGGGCAAGATTGGGGAACCACTTCTTGAGACTTAACAACACGTGATCCTCCCACGGCAGTACCGACCAGCTTGTCAGTGACAGATGGATTTGTTTCCTGCACAAAACTACCAATAGAAAGAATAGGGGAGCATTCGTTGGACGGACTAACTCCATTGGACATTCTTAGAACTTCGTCGTTGGAGATTCTTAACGCTTCAGTCAAAACGTTAACCATTATGTTCGAGTCAACCTTCCCGGAATTTTGCACGGCATTAAGCAACGCATTCAACTCCAATTCCCCTAGCTCTTCCTCACCATGAACGTCTCCGGTGCCTGCGTACATATGATCTGAATAATCATCATCTGAACTTGAGTCAACGTCATCCCCCTCGTCATAATTTTGTGCCTTTTTATGCCATTCAACCGGACCTCCCCAATCCTCCACAACTTTGATAGAGAAAGGAACATTGTTAATAACCACGTGAATCTCCATATTCACCGTTCCCGGCACCTGAGTACGAACCATAGTTCGTGCGACATCATAGGATCTCTTCTTCTCAGTGTTAAGGTCAGCACAAACAAACTCACCAACATGTGCAGCCAACTTGGAAAAAAATAGCGAGTTCCAAGCGTGCACCGGAATGCCATAACACCTTAGCCAAGCAGTCCTCTCTGGGTCAACTAGGGGTGGCAATTTCTACCCGCAAGTGGGGATCCCCGTGGGGATTGCCCCGTTTGGGGCCCCGTGGGCGGGGAATTTTCCCCCGTGGGGATGGGGATGGAGGAGAAAATCCCCCCGCAGTCAATTCGGGGATGGGGATGGGTCTATATCCCTCGCCCCCCGGAGACCCCGCCCCCGAATACATTACATAAATGTTTGTATTATAGATATATATTATATTCTAAGCAATAGATTTTTTAGTCTTTTATTGTGTTTTTAAATAAAAATACTAATAAAATATTAAATTGTGCTAAGTTTTATATTTTTATTCTTACCTTTATACTTTTTAAATATTAAAATATCAAGGTAAGACTAAATTTTATACATTTTTTCAGTTTTATTATATTTTAATTTTAATTTTTACTAATTTTGAATAAATTTTGGGGTCCCCGCGGGGATGGGGATGGGGGAGGAAAACTCCCCGAAGCGGGGAATGGGGATGGGGGACAATATGGGAGGCGGGGACGGGGAGCGGTAGAGTACTCCCCGCCCCCGCCCCGCCCCATTGCCATCTCTAGGGTCAACATCCGTTGGCTTCCATGGCCGAATCCATTTGAACCATTGATAAAGCCATTCACGAGCATCATCAATGTACTCAAAAAAATTACCATCTTCTATGTCTCCTTCCAATAGAACCAAGTTGGAACCCATAGGAGTAGCTTTGATTGCAAACACACCCTGCTGAGATAATTCATCCTGTATGAAATAAGATTTCCCCGGAGTAATGACTTCTCCTACCATCGCTAAAGCTAGAAGAGGGTCTGATTCCATGTTGCATATCCATGCTCCATCCTTATTTCTCCCCTTGGCATCGGATGCCCCAACGTCGTTTGGCGGTGACTTCTTCACCCAAACTTGCTTGATGGGCTTCGGGTGCCTAGCTGCCGGCTGATGATTAAAACGATCCTTCGGCACCTCCCTTTTGAATCTAGGAAGGTTTACATGAATCTTCTCCCCCTCTATGAATATGTTTTCAAGTAAGGTAGCAAGACGGTCCGGGTCTTTAACATCGAGAAAGCGAACAAAACCAAATCTCCTACCTTGCGCATTCCTTCGAGCCGGGATAACCACCTCATGGACTCTTCCTTGCCTATCAAATAGATGAAGCAAATCCCTAGCACGCCAACTCTCCGGAAAAGAGGAAACATAGAGCGATATGACCTCCCCCCGGTATTCTTCCTAGAGCCAAGAGCAACATCAATAGATCTAAAACCTCCACGACCCCCTCCCTTCCTCTCTTGAATGCTTCTAACCCGATGCCACCCATCCTTGTCCGCCGGGGCGAATCTGCCACCCCCCTGTCATACTGAAACTTCAGCACGCACACAATCACTAGATTGTAGATGCTGAGCTAAGAGTTCGATCACCGATACAGTCGAAGAAACCTTGCCTTTTCTCGGATTCAACAGGGAGTTTGAGAGGTGTTCAACAACCCCAATAGAGCCGGCTTCCCGCTGGGACCGGAATACTGTAGGTAATCAAACAGCCCACACGCACCACGCCTGAAGAGAGAGAACAGAGCAAGAATTTTGGTTTTGAGAATTTTTACAAACAGTTGGTGTGCAAACTGAAATTCAGTTTAGGCAAAATTACAAACACTTGGTGTGCTTCCAACACAGAGAAAGACCAAGGAAGAATGTGTAAGATTGAGTATAGGATTGCAAATCACTCTCCTCAAATCGTGATTCTCCTTTCAGATGCAAAGGCTCAAAACAATTCCTGAAATCGCCAACATGAAACCCGTAATTGCGATATCCATCTCCGGTTGTAGTATTGATGATTAGATGTTGCAATTTTTGAGTTCAATACGTTGCGACGATTTTTTTTTTTCCATCGTGGTTAATTAGTTCACCCAGTTGTAGCAATTGATTGCCTTCGGCAATTTCCTTATATGATACAATTGTTGATTTTGTTTATTTTTATGAGTGCAACTAGATATAATGGTTGTAAATGTTGACCATGTTTTTACGTTATTTTATTTTGTTCCTTGTGCTAAATTGTCCTGGACGCACAACAATTTCAACTCTATATCTTTTGAATTGTTTTCCATGTTATATAGTCTTTGACTATGAACTTTGAATTTGTACCATTAGAGTTTATGATCTTATTTGGTAGTTATTTTTCTTTTTACATTTGTGTTATGTACGTGGTTTTGTTGATGAAGAATAAATGTGTACTTAAACTATTTGTGAACTTTTGTTGAATTAGTTTTATAGTTGGATGCTCACATATGTATTTAATATGTAGTTAATTTAATTTTATTAATTTGACTTAATTAATTAACACCAAGTATAGTATAAAGTCTTTTGCTGTAACATGTTTTTGATTGTGTATTGATTGATGCTTTCGGTTGAGTATATAATAGAGAACATCAAAACACATAATGCCAGCTCAGCTAATTGACCTGCAACCTGCTCAACCAGTTGCTGAACTTGCACTTTTCCATTCTTCAGAAATCAGTTAGTTTACATTCTGTTAGTATTGTTGCAATTTGTTATGCAACTGTATTCTGTTGAATCTCAGTGTATATATACTCTTGTGTAAATCACAATTGATCAATCAATGGAATATTCATTGTTACAAATCTAATATGGTATCACTCGCCAACTACGATCACTAACATCACCGCTTCCGTTTACCCTATCAAGCTTCGTCAATGGCAGAATCCTCGCCCAGACAAGCAATCACCACCGCTGAAGCACCCAACAATCTCTTTGCAGTCACAACCTATCGACTCATGGATTCGCATCTGCTCCGAAACTTTCAATCAAGTTGGAAGACAAGAACTTCCTTCTTTGGAATCAGCAAATTGAAGGTGTAATCACATCCTTCAAGCTTCATCGATTCTTGGTGAATCCTGAAATTCCTCAACAGTTCGCCTCTGAAACAGATCGAATTTCCAACAAATTCACAGATGCTTAGGAAAAACGGTTGGTTCAGGATCAAAAGCTGTTCACATGGCTACTTTCAAACCTATCAGAATCTGTTCTTCCTCACGTTCTCACATGCAAGCATTCAAACCAAGTTTGGGATAAAATCCACAAACACTATTATGCTCATCTTAAAGCCAAGATTCGCCAGCTCCGATCCGAATAGAAGAACACCAAGAAAGGGGAGTGATCCATCTCTGAATACCTAATTCGTATTCACACCTTGGCTGATTCTCTTCTCGCCACAGGCGAAACTATCTCCGATCAAGTTAAGATCGATGTAATTCTCGATGGATTGCCAGAAGAATACAATCCATTCGTGATGATGATTTACGGAAGATCTGATACTTTATCCATCTCTGACATTGAGGCATTACTTCTAGTTCAAGAAGCTCAATTTGTGAAACATCGCCAAGAACTCACCAATGCTGCGGTTAGTGCAAACATTGCACATGCCTATTATGGATCCCGTGGTAATTACAACAATTTTCGTGGTCGTGGTCGCAGCAACAGAGGCTGTGGCCGTGGACGCAATGCAGGTAACGCTCCACCTCCTTCAACCGGCATCGGTTCAAGACCAACTTGCCAACTCTGTGGCAAATATGGACATGTTGCAGTGGATTGCTGGCATAGGTATGATGAGTCATTTGCTCCTTCTAATGAAGCAAGCTCTTCTCAACAGTAGCAGGGCAAAAGTGACGGGAATCATAAAGAGCAACGCACCTCTCAAAATGCATCTTCACAGGCTCATGTCAACTATGCAGCAGCTGGTGAGGAACTTCCTTCAACCAACCTAGAGGAGGATTGGTTCAAGGACACAGGTGCGTCCCATCATGTAACACCTCACATTCACAATCTTGACACAAGCACACCCTATAGAGGCTCAACTCAAGTCTCTATGGGCAATGGTCACAAAGTACCAATCAAAGCTATTGGTACAGCTAACTCTACATCACCTTTTAATCCATCAATAGTTTTTAAACTCAACAAACTGCTTCATGTTCCATCAATTTCAAAGAATTTACTCTCCGTGTCTAGATTTTCCAAGGATAACAAAGTCTACTTTGAATTTCACTCAAAGTATTGCCTTGTTAAATCACTGGAAACTGAACAAGTTTTGCTCAGAGGAGTAAAAGTCGAGATGGACTCTACTCTTTCAAAAATTTCCATTTCATGTTGCTATTAGACCCAGAGTTAAGATTAGGTCATTAAACAAAAATCAGTATAAATCACCTGCTGTTGTTAACACTGTTTCTACTTCTAATTCAAAAACTGATGTCACTACTAGTGCTCTTAGGAAATATAATCTTTGGCACTCTAGGCTAGGGCATGCCAATATGAATACTGTGAGTTCTATTCTGAAATTGTATCAAATTCCACTACCTAATAAAGTTGATATTTCCCTTTGTAAATCATGTTGCATTGGCAAATCACATAGACTTCATGCTCCTGCATCTCATACTGAATATTCTGAACCATTTGAACTAATTCATTCTGATTTATGGGGACCTTCCCCTTCACCATCTAAATCTGGCTATAGGTATTATATTGCATTTGTTGATGCATTCACTAAGTTCACATGGATCTATTTTCTCAAAAACAAGTCTGATGCACTGCTAGCTTTCAACAAATTTTATGCTATGATTCACACATAGCAAAACACCACACTAAAATCTGTACAAACTGATTTTGGAGGGGAATTTAGACCCTTCACTGAACTGCTCACCTCAAAGGGCATCCTTCACAGACTCACTTGTCCCCACACCTCCCATCAAAATGGTACAGTTGAAAGAAAGCATAGACAAATAGTTGAGATGGGCTTAACATTGCTATCACATGGGCCTACCTCCTTTTGGGACCATGCTTTTACCACATCCACTCACCTCATCAACAGACTACGTACATCCAATCACTCAAACTTTATCTCACCATATGAGTCTCTCTTCCACAAACAACCTGATTACACCTTCTTAAAGGTTTTTGGCTGCACTTGCTACCCACTCTTGAAACCCTACAATAAACACAAACTAGAAAATAGAAGCACTAAGTGTGTCAACTTAGGATTGTCACCCCAACACAAAGGATATAAATGTCTTAGCTCAGATGGCAGAATTTATATCACAAAAGATGTGCTCTTTGATGAAACATGATTTCCTTACCCTGATTTATTCCCAGACACTCCACCCATTCCCACTTACACTCAAGATCAGTTCACAGACTCACATCACATCACTCTCTTACCATCCTCAACACCAGCCATAGAGCCACCACCCACAATTGTCATACCTAATCCAAATAACCCTGTCACAGTACCCTCCCCATCCACATCCACAGTCAATCCTCAAATACCTCCACCAGTGCCAAACAACCCACCTACAAGCCCTACCAACCACACCCAATGTCCTCCACCACCTGCCACAACATCCAAACACCCTATGGCCACAAGATTCAAAACTGGTAAACTCAAACCTAAGGTCTTTCTGACCATGGCAGAGCCAACTTCTATAAAACGGGCTCTCAATGAACCAAGATGGCATGAAGCTATGACAGCTGAATTATGACACTCTCATAAAAAATGGCACCTGGACTCTGACTTCTTTACCACCACAAAGGCAAGCCATTGGCTGCAAGTGGGTGTTCCGGGTCAAGCAAAATCCTGATGGCACTCTCAACAAGTGCAAAGATCGTTTAGTTGCCAAAGGATTTCACCAATTTCATGGTGAAGATTATAGAGAAACATTGTTTCTAGTGGTGAAGCCTGCTACTATTCGCATTATCCTAACTCTTGCTCTCACCCATAAGTGGGCAATGCAGCATATTGATATCAACAATGCCTTTATAAATGGGCACCTTAGTGAAGAAATCTACATGAAGCAACCTCCTGGAATTGAAAGTGCTGACAAAAATCAGGTCTGCAGGCTTCACAGAGCCTTATATGGTATGAGAGGCTAACTAATGTTCTACTAAGTTTTGGTTTTCACACAAGCAAATGTGACCCATCTCTTTTCATCATCACAGGAACCTCCAAAACTCTCATTACACACTTCATTCACAAGCTCAATCAGACTTTTGCTCTTAAGGAACTTGGCAAGCCAGACTACTCCATTGGCCTTGAGGTAAAACCCTCCCTGATGGCTCTCTTCTCATGACTCAAACAAAATATATCACTGGCTTAGGAAGTTTCTTCTGTGGTTTCTGAGGTTAACACGGCGCCCCTATCTGTAATTTTTCTTGTAGTAGGGCATTTCGTTCTGCAACTGTAGATCCCCGCGGGGGTGAGCCTAAATGACTGAACACGGATGATTCCTTGTCTGGGGAAACTTCTCCCTTCGGGACCCACACGTACTTCTTCTTCCCTTTCCCTCGGTCGCTCCCTGAGAAGGAGACCATGTTGACGTTCATGTTGGGGAAAGAGTCGGTGTCGACAATCATCTCCGAGGCCCCTTTATCAGCCATTTTAAATCTTCCCTTTCTGATGGCCTCCTGAATGGCTCGGCGGAAGATAATACAGTTCGAAGTGGCATGATTAAAGGAGTTATGCCACTTGCAGTATTTCTTTCCCTTTATTTCCTCAGGCGGAGGGATCTTATGGCTGTCAAGGATCTTGATCTGTTTGTCCTTAAGGAGGTAGTCAAAGATTTGGTCAGCCTTGGAGATGTCAAAGGAATATTCAACCCTTTCCTCATCTTTCTCTTTACCTTTAGCATGCCTAAGAGCTGGACAGAGGTAGGCCTTCCGCTTAACTATCTCGGCCACTAGGATGTCTGCCGTGTAGTCGGCTGACTCATCATAGTCCGAATCCTCGGCTGTGTCCACCACCGATACCAACTGTGGCCCTCGACCCCTCGTGGCTCTCTTCCTTTCTCTCTCTGGGACGTATTGTTCCACTTGAACTGCCCGGGAAGCTAAACCACTGAGGTCGCTGCAAGCTTGTCCCACAAGCTTTTCCTTCAATTGAGGGTGCATCCCAGAGATGGCCATGGAGGTGAGCTGGGATTCTGGGAAAGGCACCGAGCACTTTCCGGCCATCTTTTTGAGTCTTTCAATGAAGTCGGTCACTGCCTCATCCACCTTCTGCCGTAAATTCATGAGATCGGCTGCAGTAACTTCAGGCCGCGGCCAGTAAAATCTGTCATAAAAGCTCATTTCCATGTCTGCCCAGGTCTGTATAGAATCAGGTGGGAGAGAAGAATACCACGAGAAGGCCGTCCTTGTTAAGGACAAAGGGAACAACTGCAACTTGTGATACTCATTCTGGTTTCCTTCCCCACATTGGGCCGTGAATCGACCGATGTGCTCCATAGTAGACTTACCATCGTCCCCGGAAAACGTGGCGAAATCAGGGGTTTTGAATCCTCTGGGAAGAGGTACCAAACGGTCCACCCATTCGGGATAAGGCTTCCTATACACTGGACGATCGAGCGACTTCAACTGCACACCAAAGAACTTCTTGATGGTGTCGGCAATGAGATTAGGGTCCAGGAGTTGGGGGCCCGATGATCCGGGTGGAGGCGTTGGGCGCCATAGTGTGTTTCGGGGACCCTGCGCCCTTGGTAGCGGTGGTACCTGAGGTGGAGCATCTGTCCATGGCTGCCCAGGTACTACTTGGGCCAGGTTAGCAAGGCCAGTTCTTGGTACAGGTGCATGCGCGCCTCGGAGAGGGGGAATTTGATTCCATGGCTGCTCCACCGGGGTGACATTCATCTGTGTTTGTATATAGGAACCTGCCGGGTAGGTACTGAGTGCACTGGGGTACGGCTGACTAGGAGGTAGACTTGCCGAGCCAGGTGGGTTATGGATCCATGGCTGCTGACTCGGGCAAAAACCACCATTCCTGCCAATCCCTGATTTCGGGGCGAAGGCTTGCCCCCCCTGCGTAAGCCAGGTAGTTAGCCGCGGTAGAACATACATAGGATGATCCTTGCGGTAGACCCGCTAGGCCTGCTGCCTCGGGCGGCCTTCTGGCCAGTTGCACCTGTCCCTGCTGAAGAGAAGCCGTGTTAGTGCCATTCGCCAAAAACTGCCTCCCAGTGTTAGCAGTGGCAAAAGTACTCGGCTTAGGAATCGCAGGGTTAGGAATAACCTGATGAGAGTACGCCTGCTGAGTCCCAGTCATGCTCCCACTCGGTGGACACTGATGCATACCTCCACTAGGATTGTAGGAAGATGCCTGCTGAGGTTCAGCAAGGATGGTGTATGGCGGGGCCTGATGCGGTCCTCCCAGAGAAGAAGGTTGTCCAATCTGTGATTGGCCGGAGACAACATAGTTCATGCTGCTACTGGCTTGCGCAGCACGTCTCTGTTCCACTTCTTTGACCTGTTGCACTTCATTGTGCACCATAGGTTTCACTATGTTAGCCAATTGGTGGGACAATTGATACATGATATCCTGGATCCCCATGTCGATTTGCTGCCGGATAAACGACGTGGTCATGACCAGAGGCTCCTCACAATGCTGTGGGGAAGCATCGTTAGACTCAGCGCTAACCGTGAGGGGAGTTGCCTCTAAAACACTCATTGGCTTAGTGTTTCTCGTTTTCGTGGCAGTTACTTTCGTTGATGCCGATGCTGGCTCCATACTTAGGTTTCTGCCGGAGCGCAAGTGCATACGCCAACTGTAATCCAGTCCAGGCAAATCAAACGGAAGCGTTTGCTCACCTTTTCCTGTCCCACTGGACGTACCAATTTTTGTTGTCGTCAAACTCTTAGGTCCTAGCCGTGGTGTCGGCCAGGGGTTTGGACAGTCTTAGATTCCTCTTTCTTCAAGCAATTGTGTCGAGGAGGGAACTCTGCTCCTCAACTATGGGTTTCCTGACTCCTCTAGAAAGGGTCAGGCAAGGTGAGAAGGGACGCGAGTGTTGGATTACTACGGCTAATGCATAAAAATAAAGTAAAGGCAAGAAATGCGATAAAGAAGATAAATGAAATAAACGTAGAGTTTGACTTGATTGATGTGTGTTCTTTACAATTCACTCTAATGCTATATATATACACAGGCCCTCGTCGGCCACTAAGCTAGCCAACATTTGCTTGCCGTCGGATTGATCTAGGATCAATGACTCTCATTGCTTCATAGGCCTTCAACGAGGCAAAGTAACTGCCCACGATCCCCACTGGCACGATTAGTGGGGTGAGTGTTCAGTGCTCCGAGTTTTCCGGCCTCGCTCTTCCGTTTGAACTTCAACCGTTCCCACGCTCTTCCTTCGGGCCGTGTCTTGCCTTCCAAGTAACCCCCATCCTACCTTGCCGTATGGTGGCTCGGCTATCCTTGCCGGCTGGCCCTTCCTTAGGTAATGGTTCAGGCGTCTGAGCCACCGAGGCCTTGGCACTCTATAGGATGGGGTGATCACTTTCACTCGACTTAGCTCATTGGTAATCGGGCATAATCCTCCCTCGGGGATTCCCTCTGTTTAACACGCCCCGAGGACCTTCTTGGGTTCACTCTTCCTTGGCGAAATACCTTTTCTGCCCCTTGTCATATGGCTTGCCTTCACACCATACTCTCCCTTTCCTTCTTTGATCCTCGGCCTATGACCCATTTGTTTTGGGCTGTTAACAAGGTGAGATTGGGTAAGAATTTGATGATGAATGCTGTCAAAATTGTGTATCTACTGTGCAGGAGCGCGTACGCGCAGTTCACACACAAACCACACGCAAATCAAACATTAGTTACTGTCTCTCCGCCCGTACATTGCGCTTACGCGCAATAACCGCTGTTTCTTCGCGCTTATATTACGCTTACGTGCAACTCACACGCACCCTGCCATCACAATTGTACCTAAAATAGTTTTGATCATAACTTTTGATCAGGGAACCCGATTAATGCGTTCTCAGATGCGTTACAAAGCTTACAGAAGGACCTAATCATATACACGGATTGATTTGTATTTTGATATCCCATGATGTATAATTAGTATTTATAACCGTAAGGTATGGAAAACAAATATGTTTTAAAAAACCGAATCATAGTATACGTGAGGGTACATGATCTTGTTGATATTGTATTAATGACGCGAGATGGTTAATGTTGGATTAATCTAAACCGGTCATAGATCAAAGATATGCTAAAGAATGGACTCGTAGTTCATTAGAACTAATTGAGAATAATTATATAAGAATGATAGGTCGCTAAAGGCTTATACGTGTGACGACCCAAGAGGATAGTACACTAGGGAGAGGGAAGTCATGAGCCCTCAAGCTAGGCCCAAAGAAGTATTCACTGAGATGCATATGGTGAACTGGGTTTACCGAAAACCGAAGAAAAGAAAAATGGTTTAAGGTGTTGTGCTAGAAAATGAAAAAGAATAGTACGTAGTCATCAAGAATTGGGCTATGAACAATAGAACATAATTGAATTGAGAGTATGTTGGGGGTTATGATAGAACTCACTGAGATATGTTATCTCACCCTATCATTGTTGTTGTTTTTACAGATAAATAGGGAAAGAAGAAGGCTAAGCGGCACGAGTAGGTGGCGTACTTATGGAACTGTGAAGACTTAGTGTATTTATCCATATTTATTAGTTTTCCCTCGTTATTTCTATTTGGATTATGTAACTTGCATGTTTGCTAAGTTGTATAAACCGCTTCCGTATTTCCTTCGCTTTTGGATATTGAATAGTTGGATAAGTTGTCTATGTGCACTTAAGAACCTAAGTACTTGAATTATGGATTATTGATAAGTACTTATGTGTTGTGATGACTCATGATTTGGAATTCAAAGAGTTTTAGTTTGGTTCAATATCTAAAACAGGAATTCTTATACTCTGATGTATGCTAAAATATGTGTTTTAGTATTTCTATTGTTTAGAAATACTAGGGTGTTAGAAAGTAAAAGTGGTAACGGCGAGAGGGGAAGAGTATTCATAAGTTATTTAAAAAAATGCGCAAATAGTCATGATCGCCCAAGCAACGCTTCATCCAACGGTGCGAAGGGGGGATGAGATAGATGACGCAGATCAATGCACCTTTTTGCATCCCATCGTTAGATGAAGACACACGTCGATTCACGAATGGGGAAGTCATGACATGATCCCTCTTGGGAACAGGCACAATAATCACACGTCACGTTGCATCAGTCAAATCAAATGCCAAAAGCGCAAAACTGAACGACACTGAAAAATCGATCGATCCAAATACAAAATATAAAGGTATAAACTCCACACCAAATGTGTTTTCATTACTTCGTAGAAGATAGGTTACAATGCATAAAATACTGAAACATAAAATTACAAGTATGAACATATATATATGTGAGCTCTAATCCTGAGACGACCGGTCTACCACGGAGTTATGGCCGAAGCTTCCTTTTATATCTCCATTTGCAGAAAATCCTCCTGAGTCCAGCGCCTGGTAGAAGAGCATCCTCTTCAGACCAATGCTCGGCCCAAGAAGACTCTCCCAAGTCAAGTGCGCCGAGGGGAAGGCCACCTACAGGAGGTCCTCAGGCGAAGTCGTGTAACTCCACCCCCGTTGACCATGAGACCTTCAAGAATGACCCAAAGACGAGGGCCCAGAGAACACTACCACCGCCGTGACTGCCGCAAGAGGCTCCTCTTCCTGAACCTCCAACGAAAAGCAACGGTGGACCGGGGGCGGACGACACAGTGCTCTGCTCAAATGGAGGCAGGCACGTCGAGTTTCCTGAATACTCCTGCAAAAAGAGAGATTAAATAACAAGTAGCAAATATCCATATTTCCCTCAGATCGAAGACTTCCACCACGAGTCCCCTGGTACTCCCGCTGCACATCAGAGCGCCTACGGGATTACTCAGGGAGCTCGAAGAAGGAGACCTGATCCCACACACCAGAGAGACCATATATATGTATATGAGATTTTTTTTTGTACCCCCACTCTTTCAACTTATACCCCCACAGACCCTGTGAAAGGACGAAAATACCCTTAATAATATTACAAATTTACAAAACATTTATCATTTGTCACTTACATCCATTTTACCCTAAGAGAGTGAAATTTTTTCGAGGAAATCGAATTTACCTACATCTGATAATCCTAGAAACTCCGCATCGCATTTACCTCCCAGCCACGTACATCCGATTTTCCCAAGTTTTTCCAGAATATTCAAAATAGTAATTCGAACTTACGTAGATCAGATTTCCAATGTGATCTACCTAGATCTGATTTCACATAGGATCTAGGTAGATCCGATTTGTTTTTTTTTTGTTAATTTATTTGTTTTTTTTCCCAGTGCCTCATAGGACGATTGGTGGCTGGATTCCTCGAGATTCACCAAGGTTGGTTAGGCGAGGGGAGTCATCGTCTAGACCGACTTTGCAGGCCTCGTATTCGTCGTCAGCAGATACAGCTCCAGCTCCCAGTACACGTACCCACACCAGGATTGCGGGACATGCGTCCAACTGGCGTAGGCGCACCTCAGGACGACATCAGCCGGTGGAGGAGGAGCAGGAGCAGTACTATCACTACGAGTAGGGCCAGCCTATGTATGAGCAGGAGTAGCAGCCTAACGTCGAGCAGCATCATCATCAGGGGCAGCACCATCAGCACGAGGAGCTCCAGCAGGAGAAGGGTTCCCTCTTCACTAGCCTATCATCTCATGTAGCTTATCGCATACTGCGACAGCCGGTAAGTTGAATTTATTTACAGAGTCTTGTTAGTTCAAATTATAGCTTTACATAGCCTTATTTTTTTAAAATTTAAAATTCAGACATATGAGCGTAAATTGAAATTTGCATCCCATGGTAACAAGATGGGTAAGAGGTTGCTTGGGTATTTCCAAAACCAGCAGTTAAGGCAGCACATCACAGATTCCAAACTAGCACCCCTCGTCCATCATGGTCACAGCACAGTGGATCATGAGCGTATGTCTGCTTTTATTGAGAGATGGCACCCAGAGACGTCGTCATTTCACCGACCATTCGGTGAAATGACGATTACTTTGGATGATGTGTCATGTGTGCTGCATCTTCCACTTCATGGCAGATACTACAGAGCTCCACCACATTCGGTCACCACTGATCAGGCCATCCAGCTAGCTGTGGCGTATCTCGGGGTCTCAGTAGATGAGGCTACTGCGGAGTGTCGAGCTTCTTCCTGGCTATATTTCCGGTTTAGCTGGCTGCTGGAGAGAGTTAGTCTAGGTTCGATGCAGGACGACATGAGCACTGCTGTCAGGGCGATGATCCTGCTGATTCTAGGGATGAGTATTTTCACTATCAAGACTGGAGACAGGTCTGAGGCTAAGTGGCTACTTTTACTAGAGGGCATCACCGCAGATGGTGCTGGTGGATGGGCATGGGGGCCAGCAGCACTTGCACACATGTATGACTGGATGAACTATTTCTCCTTGGACTCAGCCACTCAGTTAGGAGGGTATGCGACACTTATACAGGTAAGTTAATTTTTTCCCTTTTTTCGAGTTTGTTTAAATTAATGTTTAATACTTTTTAATTAACCATGTTGTTTATCTCTGCATTTCAGAGCTGGATGTTATATTATTTTCCTAATCTAGCTGTGCGTCAGCGCACTGGGAGTGTAGCCGGGCCCCAGTGTGTTGGAAGAGGGTCAAAACAGATGCAGTGAAGCTCACAGCCTACTGGGAGAGGATTGATGCACTCACGCCGGATGATGTGGTATGGCAGCCATTTGAGGACCATCGTCAAGATAGACCTTTTGAGGAAATTTCATTATAGAGGGGTTTCCTCAGTTGGGGGGACGTGACTGTTGCATACATGCCGGATAGGTGCCTCTGGCAGTTTTGGTACGTTCAGGCCATCCCACGTGCCTCTCTTACAAGTCATCCTAGCCCGAGGGACTGCATCATGGGGATTGCCCATTATACTCAGAGTGTCCAGCAGGTGTTGGCGAGTACTTATCCTATAGCAGAGTTTGGTCAGGTTCAGCCTGGTTACTTAGAGTGGTACATGAGAGTATCACTTCCTAGGCTCTTACCGGTTGCCCCACCACCACCAGTAGCACCAGCACCAGCTGTGAGGGGAGATGCAGAGTTATTAGACATTGTGGTCGAGCAGTTGCGGTGGGGGCTTGAGAGTGGAGAGATTCCTCGCAAGGGTCGGGTGTACAGTCGATACACAAGGTTGCTGGATATGATTGAGAGGCGTGAGCGTTAGTGATTTGTGGGCTTGTATCTTTTTACTTTTGTATGTCTGTTCGAACTATTTTGTAGCACTTGATTATTAGTATTTCTTGCATTTTTATATTTGACTAGTTTAATTAAAATTTTGATTTCATTGATGCGATAATACAAAGTAACATAAAAGGTAAAACATAACCAACTACAATAACAATAGACAGATACATTTTCATAATATTCCGGTCCTCGCAGACGACGTAAAATCTCATTCACGCTCCGTTGTGTTTCAACGTACAGCTTCAATGGCTTATACCCCTGAAGCGTCTCATGGACGTTGAAGATGTTCGCCACGTCTTCGTCGGTCTTGATTGTCATGGACGAGAAGGAGATGCGGCCATCATCTCCAAGATCTGGTTTGCGATAAGCGCTACTAGTGACGTCACGAACGTCACCAGTCACTTGAACTTTGGACCACAGTTTATCCTTCAAACCTTCGAACCCCATGCTGCAGTGGATTCTGTATAACACCGGTTTCGGACTCCAGAAGTGGACACCATCTTCTCTCACGTGAATTTGCCCAGATGATGTATACCGCAGAGCCTATTGTCGTTTGAGCGTTGAGTGAGGCAGATCTGCATTCTGGATGGGTAAGGATGTGTGAAATAGGTAAGTGAGAGTGAAATTTTTGTGTGAAAAGAATGAGGGTGAGAGTGGGTATTTATAGAATTCATCAATGATTATCCACCGTTGATATTGTCGGTGCAATCTACACCGTTGATCAACATTGGTGGTGAAATCCTACCCGTCGAATTTAGTACAAATCGGATTTACCTATCAGGGGGGTAAATTTGCTTTTGCATTTAACAAAGCGGATTTACCCCCCTTGATAGGTAAATCCGATTTTAATTCTACCAAAGCGGATTTACCCCCCCCCCCCCCCCCCCCCCCCCCAATAGGTAAATCCGCTTTCACATTTTTACAAAGCGGATGTACCCCCCAATAGATACATCCGCATTTAATTATTAAGGAATCAGATGTACCAAATAATACGTAAATCCGATTGACATTTTTTTTCCTAATCGGATCTACATAGGTCCGTTTTGTTATTCTGGGAAGCGGATTTACCTAAGTTATATGTAGATCCGTTTTAGGCAAAAGTTACCAGGGGTATTTTCGTCTTAAAATTTTTTGTGGGGGTATAAGTTGAAAGAGTGGGGGTACAAAAAAAAGCCCTATATATATATATATATGCAGTGGTAGGGTCGGTAACAAGATTTTTTTGTGTGAGTGTTGCACCCCGAAAAATCCTTTGGAGGGATTTCTCTTCGCACAACATGAATTGGAGTCGCCACCAATATTTTTTTAGAGGTAAAACATTGAAAAAAACCTTTCTTGAAAGACAATGGTCCTTGGAACCACGAGATTTGAGTTCGGGGGTCGGTTATGCATGGGGAAGGTACGAGCACCCCACACATCCTTTCTACTGAAAGGGAACCTCGATTTGACGTGTGATTTAAAAGGTTGATTTAAGAAATGCTTTGTTTTTATCTCTCTTTATCTCTCCTTACTTTATGGAAAAAACTTAAGGAAAAATTAATCTTTTGCGCTTGACGGGAGGGCACCGTGCCTACGTATCCTGGGGAGGGAATCAAAGCAACGTAGTTCTTGTTTTCGAAAATTGTTTTGTTTTTTAGAAATTGCCTTGTTTTGGAAAAGGGTTTGTTTTTTATTGAAAAGAAAATGGTTTTGATTTGTCGTGCTTGACGGGAATGTGACCCGCTCCTACGTATCTCCCAGTGCGATGGAGAATTCAAAGCTTACGTAGTTCTCAGTTGTCGAGAAAAGGTTTTTATTTTTTAGTTGTGTAATTGTGAAAATTGAATGTTCACAGTGATCAAACAACAAAGGTTTCGAGTGATCACCACTAGCATCCCATTATTGACGATCGTGCAAGCAAAGGCTTCGCATTATCCTCAACAAAGTTTTTAATTTGTGAAATGACAGTTCTTTTGAAAAATGAGTGTTCATGATAATCAATTGAGCAAAGACTCCAAGTGATCACCACTAGCACCCCATTGTTGACAATCGTGCAAGCAAAGGCTTCGCATTATCCTCAACAAAGTTTTTAATTTGTGAAATGAGAGTTCTTTTGAAAAATGAGTGTTCGTGATAATCAATTGAGCAAAGACTCCAAGTGATCACCACTAGCACCCCATTGTTGACAATCGTGCAAGCAAAGGCTTCGCATTATCCTCAACAAAGTTTGATTTGTGAAAAATAGTTTGAAATTGTTTTGAGAAGAAGTGAAGTTGTTTATCAATGATTATGTAAATGCAAAAAAATGTTTTGAAGTTGGAACGTTACTAACGAGTAACAAGTTGTTCTTTGTATGCAACATGGTTTTGAAGTTTTGGAGAGTTACTAACGAGTAACAATTGGTGGAAATCAAAACAAGCAAATTGTGAACACCAATTCAACATTTTAATGCACCACAAGCACATAAACAAGTATATCAAGCATGGAGTACCAAGCTTCAATTCAAGAATGCATGAGTAGGCAAGGATGCAAGAATAGGTAAGAATGCATGAATATGCAAAATGCATGTGCATCAAGGTTAAATGAACCTATCTTTTGCCGAAACTTCACAAGCTTCAAACAACAATTTACAATAAACTCAAAGAGCAAAGAAAGCATGATTAAACTTGAGGATGCATCAAGGTCATTGGAGACCAATCATGTGCGCAAATTCAATTGTTTATAGACCCCTTTTTGCTCACATTTCACGAGCACATCAAATGGGAATTGAATTTTTAAATGCTTACAAGCATATGCATCAAGGTTGAAGTAACCTATCTCTTGCCAACTTAGCATAACCCAAGATCATTTGTGGATCATAAATGAACCAAAAACCCAAATTCATTTTTATCAAATCACAAATTTCACAATTAACAACATAGGTTTGAATATTTGCAAGTTTAATGGCCAATCATCAATTTATTCTAACAAGTCAACCAAATCAAGCAAGCGAGTGACATAACCAAACAATAGATGCATTTATTCACAAGATTCAACCATGAGAACCAACAAAAATCATAAAACACATATTTATTTGAAGCATGCGAAATTATCATCAAAGCAAATAACATTTTATTTCAATTAAAACAACAAAATCATGCATATAACCCCCAAAATCAAAGCATCAAAACAAAGATTCATGAGATTAACATATGTACAAGCATAAAAATGAAGTTAAAAGAGAGGATCTACATTTTTGGAAGTGGAAATCTCACAAATATGCAAAAAATGATGACTTTATGCAAGGATTTACAAGAGAAGGGGTCTAGGAATCACATACCTTAAGATGAGCTCCAAATAAACACAATAGATGAAGAAACAATCAACCAAATCAACTTATCTTCAAGCTTGGTCTTCAATCTCAAAAAAATGACCCTTGATCTTGAACTTTTGTGTGATTTTATGAAGGATTGATGGTTGAAAATTAGTGTTTAGGCTTGGAAGATGGATTGAATGTGTGTGGGTAGATGAGAAATGAAGAAGTGAGTTAGAGAGAAGGGAGAGGGGGTGGCGCATAAAATGGAGAGAAGGTGAGGAGGGAGTTGTGTGCTAGGGTTTATGAGTGAATGGTGAGGCCAAAAGCTCTCCTTTTTTTTTTGTGAGGTGAGGTTAATAGGGTATATATAGAAAGCAATTAGGTTTAAGGGTAGTTAGGTCATTGTGCACTAGTTGTGCTCTAGGATTTGATTTTAATTTTGAATCAAAGGCTAGGATTGAGGCTCACATGGATTGAGGACATTGAGAAAACACAAAATGAGAGAATAGAGAGGGATAGGCGCATAAATGGGAGGGGTCCTTGGTGACCAAGTTTTGCTAGTTGTCATCTTGTACTATTGTACTATTATATGACCATTCCATTATCCCTTCATTTTTGATTATTCTTCTTAGGATAATTGTACAAAAATACACCCAATTTAGGCCACATACTAGGAATCTTAGGAATATGCCATTTTATGTGATCACCATGACCAAAAATGTCATAAAAATCACATCTTGGAACTTTTTGTAGAATATTCCCTTTTGATCCTTTTTTGAAATTTTGTGCACAATGTATGCATGCATGTGCATACATACATACATACATGACCAAAAATGTTTTGCCTCAAATAAATTTCTCTAAAATTGCACAATGATTCTTGATGAGAAATTATCTTATTTTTGACAATGACCAAAATACCCTTTTGCCCTAAAAACCTTGTTTTTTAACAACAAATGCATTTCCACTCTAACAATGAATTTAAAAGCCCTAGAATGACTTTTAAAACCCAAAAAATGCATGCACAATGCTCTTCACTCTTCAAAATAAAACCACACTTCTCAATTTATTTATTTTTGCGGAAAATTAGGGTTTTAAACCTAGGTGGACAAAATTAGGGTATGACAGCTGCCCCTCTTTATTTGGATTTTACCAAGGAATATGAATTGGCCGAAACATATTCCGAGGCAAAATAGAAATAAAGAATTCAGAAATAATACTAATTTTGTCTACTTAGAGAAACCCGAATTTTCCTTTTCTTTTTTCTCTTTTTTTTTGTTTCCTTTCTTTGATCTCTCTTCTTTTGAGAGAGAGAGAGTCAACACTTGTCGCGTCGACGAGAAAGCAGTAAATTGCGTAAAGCAGTAAATGAAAGCAGTAAATTGCGTAAAGCAGTAAATGAAAGCAGTAAATGGGAAGTGCCGTAAATTGGGGATTCGGAGGTTGCCTAAAACCTTTTGACGGACTCTCGTCGAGTCCGAGCTCTGGGGGTGGCCTTTTCGAGCGGCCGATCAATATCAGGTCCGGAACTGATATGATCAATGGATCTACGCTATGCCTTAGGTTGACACAATTAATCCGATGGACTTAACGAAGTCTGTAGGATCTGCCGCGCGCTCGTACGCGACGTTGTGATCTGTGGAAGGAGTTCACTAACTCTATGGGAGTTTACTAACTCTGTGCTGATGGAGTTCACTAACTCGGTGCCATGATGATTTTCTGAAAATGAGATTTCGGGGACCCATTGGTCCAAAGTAACTGACTTTTTGAAAATTTTGGGGCCTAACGAGTCCAAAGCAACTGAGTTTCTTTTTGAAAATTGGGAAGCTTTGAATGATACATGGAATGCAGGCTCTTGATGCTGGGATGCACATGGATGCAATGAATGTTTTTAATTTTCTTTTAGCATAGGGACTTTAGGATTCTTGAGTGATCAATTCAAGCGTCCTATCGTGACGACTATGACTATTTATTAAGAATGCCTCTTTTTATTTTGAAAACTGATTTGATGTTTGATGTGATGATGATAAATGCTATGGAATGTCTGTGTTCTTTTGTTTTTATTGTGATGAATGTGGATGATGCGAATGTAATGCTTTGAATAACATGAAATGCCTACATGCATGAGGAAGATGAATGATTGGAGTATTTAAACATTTTTGTAAACATTTTTATGATGATGAGACGCGAGACTTTGAATGCAAGGAATTGAGATGGCTATGGACCATTCTTTGGAAAAACTAGATTTGATTCAAACTCTGGTGTTCTCAAGGTTTTTATTAACAAGCTCGCTTATTTTCCTTTCCATTTCCATGATGACTGAACTTTAAACACCACATGATCAATTTGTATTCTCTCTCTCTGAAGCATTGACTAGTAAGTATGCATAAGAGTGCAGATGTGGACGAGTGAGTCAGTTAACTTGGGATTGGTTTAGGACAGTGAGTTGAGAGACTGCCCCGACAGGAATTTATGGATGTGAATGACTTTAGGGAGAACTCTGCTCATTTGAGCGGGAGTGAACAGTTATGGAAATGCCCCACTTTAGAATGACAATTTCAAATGGGTTCTTTGAGTGGGTTTGTGAAAGGGGATGAAGTTATGGTGCTGGTTATGAACTGAGGGTGGTATATGAATGGGATGGACAATGAACCAACTTTCCCAAGACCAGGGTGGGTGAGTGGTGAAGAGAATGCCCCAACCTTTGGATCTGAGTGGTGTTCTCAGTGCAAATCTTTGGTTCTCTATGAATGTCTTGACTTTTGGCATGAAAGAAGCCTCACTTGGTGATCACTAAACTTTGTTTTAATCTTTGGTGCAAATCTTTTCCTTTGGGCCTGAGACATGAGGACCATCTAGGGTAATCTCAATGCCAGAGCCGTGCATAAGTTTGCTTGCCATTTGAAGTGATTGTGCCCGCGTTTGTTTTTTTGCCAATTCATTTATTTGAGGGATCCCCTCTTTTCTGTGATTTTCAGAAATTTCACAATGATTGTAATGCTTTTTGACTCATGCACAGGTTTCACAATTCAGTATCATCAATCATAAAAACATTTATTTTAAAACAAAGAGACAGAATAAGTGAAGATAAAAGACACGAAAAGCAAACACATGGAAGAAAAAGTTGAATTCTTATTGTTATGGAAACTGGACGTGCAGAAGGTCACGCCAATTGAAAGTACATTGAAAAATTTTTAAACTGGAAAAATACAAGAAAAAGGGGAAGCAGATCTTGTGTTTTTTCTTTTGAAGTAACGATGCCAATCGTCCATACTCATGACCTTGATCACCCCTTTATCCAAACTTTTGGGAGTGCTGATTGCCTTTTTCATTTCAAGTCCAAGTTTTCTGACCCTAATTTTTGCTTGGATCGCCCTTTGCGGGTTTTCAATCCACCGGGTCGCTCTGGTTTTGCCTAGGCCGCCCTTTGCGGGTTTTCAACCTAGCGAGCTAATTCTTACTTGGCTCATCTTTCTCTTTTTTTCATTTATTTCTTTAGGCATACTCCTTTCTGACTGCATCTGAATTCACTGGAAACTGGGGTTTTCTTTTCTTGCATCCCATTTTGCAAGAATTAAAGGCCCCTCCGGAGAATAAGTTCTTCGTCTTCATGATACTGGGTTCATCTCCATGGGAATCCCTTTGGAGGTTCGTGATCTTTTTGAGCATTGAGTCTTCTTTGAAATTGTTGAAGATGAGCTTTCTTCGGTTTGAGCTTTCTCTTATTCTTCTTCTGACATAAGACAAATGTACTTTGGTTTGATAAGGCTCAATGAAAGTATTACTTCCATCATATGGGGTTTGCCCCTGTTAGAGTGTAAAACGAAGCCTGATTTCCATGAAGGTCATCATCGTCCTTGATATCCTTTGTTGATTGTCTCTAACTACCCCATTTTTAGGGTGGCGTAGGGAGGGATCATGATGCTTGACCTGGAGTCTTCATACTGTCATTTGTGACTACCTTAGCTTGGAAAGCTGCGCAACAGACCGAACTTTGGTAATTACAGACTTTGTTATAATGGCAAGTGTCTTATGTCAGAAGGGTGATTTACACAAACTTGTTGATTCATTGCTCTTTATCATGGCGTCAATCCTCTCCTTTGCTCAATTTGATCATGTCACTTGATTCCTCATGAGGACGGACCACTTTGTTTTCTTATTCTTGCACAACAGCTTGATTGCAAATCTGATGGTGGAGTCTGAGGAATGACTGAGGGTTTGTGGAGGGCGGGATGACGAGGTCGAGGTAGTGTTTGCGGTTTTATGAAAGGAGAGATGTATAGGAATGATGAAGTGTTTGAAGGTTTATGGAAGAAAGGGTGGTCATACACAACAAGGTGTAGGAAGGTTCATTGAGACAAGGATCTCTTACGCTTTATGGCCAAATGTATCAGCTCACAACTTATATTTCTTTCGTCTCTTTTTCCCTTGTTTTTTCATTTTTGGGATTTTCATTTTTTTGAATCTGTTCTTTTTTGTTTCATTTTTTCTGATTTTTTCCTTTTTTGCTTTTGAGTTGAGTGAGCTGATAAAAGTGATACACTATTTTTGGATATTTGAAGTGATCCTTGTCTGGGGTGATTGGAGAGATAATGGCAATGAAACCCCTGCAGCGGTTGGAGGATGCTTGATTGGGTTCTGGTATTAACTGGGGTGACAGGAGGTTCAGAGGGAGGAGCAAATGAGATGAGTTGATTTTGTAGAAGGGCCACTGGTAGTGAGGAAGGTGGCGATGGCAGGCATTTGGTTATGAAATTTTTTTTTGTGATGGGGTACTTGTAATGGGAAATGGGAAAGTCGGTTGATCTGAGGAAGGGAAAGGGTTTGGTCGCGAAAGAGGTTCGCTTGTAACATTTGTTTGGTTTCCTCAGCATTGCTCCACTTTGCTTGAACTTGTGCTTTGACTTCATTGCCCAACCTAGTTGTGGCATCATGAATTTCTACAGCCTTAGCCAATTCTTCACTTATTAACTCCGAAGAAACATCCCAGTTGTCTTCAGCCTCTCTCTCAGTTTGGTTAATCGGGTAATCAGAGTCACAATATGAACCATTGGCGTCGTTGTTTTCAAAGATTATTTTCATTTATTATTATTTTTGATCCGCGTTGGGAGGAATTGAAAAGAAAATAACAGACACATGACAAAATGAAAGAAAGAAATTTTATTGAGGAATTCAAAATAACATTTTATTGATGATGATACTAAAAGGAAACATGTGTGCCCTTATTGAAATATCCTAAGGCCTTGGGCAGAGCAAAAGGATTGCATTACAGAAAATTGTTTTGAACTGAAAAACTACATGAAAATCAACAATCACTCATAAATGCTATGAAATGCATGACAAAGACACAAATGTTTTGATGATGCCGCTTTCACCACTTCAACCCTCTTCAACAACTGCTATCCTTGCTTAATAGTCCACAGACCCTGAGAACTTGATCCTTCCCCCCTTCTCAAAAGTTAACTGCTTGGAATCAATGAAGCCCTGAACCAAACTTTTCAACAGATAGCAATTTTCAGCAGAACGCCCAATTGCCCCAGCATGGAGCTCGCAAGTGGCTTCTGGATTGTACCCGCTTGGGAATGGAGGTTGAACTGATCTCATATTGCGAGGAGTGATCCATCCATGACTGATTAGATAGCTGCATAGGTCGGCGTATGACACGGGGATGGGGTTGTATTGTGGTGACCTTCTTTTGCCCGCCACAGCACTGGTTTCTCCACTCTCCTTCACAGTCAAGCCATTAACATTGCTGTCATTGAAATTCAAATGTTTGGAGTCGATTAGATCCTGGACCGCATGTTTCAATGCTTTACAATCTTCCACAGAATATCCCACTCCCCCTGCATGAAATTTGCACGTTGCAGCTCCAGGGAGTAACCCCAGTCTCTCTACTAGGGGTAGCAGCAGGTACCGGAATAACAAAAGTCAGAGGTCTTGCCACAACCGAGCTTGAATTCAGACTGCAAGGGATTTCAACTGGTCTCCTGAAACCTCTGTTGTTTGATTGCAGGGTAAATACACTTTCTTCCTTTTCCTGAACCCCAACCTGGACCAGGTGTCTGTCTAACAGCTCTTGGAGGATGGGTTTGAAGCTCTCACAGGCCCCAACACAATAAGGGTCATTGCAGATGTCTCTTCTGGCACACCCTTCTTCGATGATACCACAACGGCATAGTGCAGCATGAATGATACTCAGGGGTGTACGAATGCACTCCACCTTCCTAATTAAGTACTGACCACCCTGATCATTAATGGCATTTGCAGTGGGCCCACCATGTCCCGGCAACGGGTTGGTGGTTACATTAGGTTGCTGAAATGATATACTCTTTGCATCAAGCAGGTCTTGCACAACGTACTTGAACGCCTTACAATCCTCCACCACATGACCTACTGCCCCAGAATGAAAGGCACAGGTGGCATTTGCATTATACCCTCTGGGATAGGGAGGCTGATATGGCTTCATCTGACGAGTGCTGATTAACTTGTTGGCAATGAGATAATTGAACAAATCCGTGTACGACATGGGGATAGGTTCAAAGACAACAGGCTTTTTTTCATTGTAGTTTCTGTACTGATTGTTGGACTGGAATGGCTGAGCAGGCGGCGTCTGAGCAGGAACTGGAATGGCTTGTGGGGGATTGTTGTGTGATGGACCGCTAGCTCCGCTGATTGCATTAGTTTCTCCCTCCTTCTTCTTGTGGGTACCAGAAAAAGGCTTTTTCTGATGGGAAGGAGGTGTTGGGCCATGGGCTATTCTTCCGCTGCGCATGCCGTTCTCCACCCTTTCTCCAATGACAACCATCTCAGAGAAATTCGAAGCCACGCTGCCGACCAAACGATCATAGAACACTGGGGGAAGAGTTTCCATAAACATATGGACTATCTCTTTATCAAGCAGGGAGGGTTTTACTTGTGCAGCGAGGTTCCTCCACCTCTGGGCGTATTCCTTGAATGTCTCATTATCCTTCTTAGATATACATTGCAGCTGGGTCCTATCCGGGGCTAAATCACTGTTGTACTGGTATTGACGGATAAAGGCATCCACCAGATCCTTCCAACAACGGATATTAGTTGGCTCCAATTGCATATACCATTCAAGGGGAGCTTCAGCTAAGCTTTCCTGAATGCAATGTATCATCAGGTTATCATCACGGGCGTGGGCAGTCATCTTCCGGCAATACATCGTCACATGGCTGCGCGGGCAGGTTGCTCCTTTGTACTTGTCGAAAAATGGTGCTTTGAACTTGGGTGGCAGGACTAGATTAGGGACCAAGCATAACTCATGGGCGTTCCTAGCCTGGGAACCTGTTCCTTCAACAGCTCTCAATCTTTCTTCTAACATCTGGTACTGACTTCTAGCTTCATCAGGGTAATTCGGCGGAAAACCACTCACACCGTAGTGAAGATTATTCATCGACACCACAGCTGGGGTCACGTGTGGGTCACGTGAGTGAGCGATAATCTGAGGAATTGGACCCTAAACTTGTGGATGGATTGTTGCTGGAGAATTGAAGCCAACCGGAGTTCCCGGGGTAATAGCAGGAGTAGGAATCTGAATTTGAACCTGAGGTGTCCCCGTTCCAACTTCATTCACAGCTGATTCAGGCTGGGCCTGTCCTGTGGTTCCCGAAGGACCACTTTCTGGGTTTGCACCGGCAGCAGAGGGTGTGTACCCTAATGGGAGACCATAAGGAGGCCATCGCACGTTCTGGAGAGCCTGAGAGACTCTAGGTTCAGGAGGAGGATCCACTCCTGCGGCAGCAGCACCTTCAGTTATGCCAGCATCGCTTAAGGCACTTAACACTCTTATGACCTCTGCCATTTGAGCTCTTATAACTTCCATCTCAGCCCTGATTGCTCGATTCTCTTGATTCTGATCATGCTGACCCTGACCATTTGGATTCGGACCTTCTGGAACTGCATCATTCTGGATTGGTTGATGATTGCCCAGAATCGCGTTGTCTTGATTGTTGGCCATATTTCTTGCCTGTGATCGCGTCCAATACCGATGATTAACCAGCTTGTCTTACTTCTTAAGATGGAACATTTTTTTTATGAACACAAAGACAAATGATGCAAATGCAATGCAATATGCATGTTATTATGTTTATTGCCGGGAATCGCGGTGCAACTAGTCTTGTCATAGGTGTTAAGGTTCAGGTGTTTTTAGGATTGCAACAAAGTTGGAAGCAACAAGGCAAAACAAACGTACTTCAATTAAATGGAATGCGAAGGAGTATCACAAATAGAAAGCGAATCAAAGTACAATATTCCTTAAGAGTGCAATACAATGATTTTAAACAAAGTACTATTTTCCAAAGAAAGTTACAACTTCTTAAAGAAAATTACAATTTCCTAAGGATCGCTACAATACTCTAAAGGGAACTTTAAAGGCATATGGCTTTCAACTCCTCGCTCCTTTTCCTCTTCTTGCTCTCAGCTGCCCCCCGGGCTTTCTCCAGGAGTTCTTCTGTGAGAATCTTGCAGTACTCAACAAACTCACACACCTTGACAGGGGTGTTGAAAGGATTCATTTCTGCATCCGCCTTTCTTAGCTTCTTGGGAATGTCTCTCACAGCCTGGTTAGCTAACCAAACTAACTTGGAGAACTTGTCTTTCCAATGTAAGCCTTCCTTTTTCAATTCCTCAAAGACTTGTTGACTTTTTACCTTACTGAGCAATTCCGCAAATTGACTCTCCCAATAGTCACTCTTCTCCCTTAGCCGGAGGTAAGACCCTTCCAAGTACTGCACATGATTGGCCAAGCTTTCCGACTTCCCTTGTTCCCTTCTTAGTGCTTGCTGATAATCCCTCAGGATCCCTTCAATAGATTCCCGATCTTGCTTGACACTCTTTAATTGATCTTCCAATTCAAGCTTCATTATTCGAGAGTCTTTCCTTGACTTAACTAGTGCGTGCCTGACTGCTTGCTCTTCTTTCCATGTATCCTCATATAGCCTCTTCCATTTAATTGCTTCCGCTACAGCCTCATTCATCTTGGTAGTGCACCTCTTCACTTCCTCTTTGGCACCCTTCAAGTGCTTTTGCATTTCCCTCTTGCTTTTCCCCTCTATTTCAAGTTTTCTATTGACTTCCTCAATAGCTGCAGCTTGGAAAGCATTTTCATTTTCTAGCTTTTTCTTGTCTTGCATCATTTTTCTCAATCTATCTTGCAGAGCCCTTTTCTCTTCTTCCACCTTTGACATGGCCAACCTAACCTCTTCCAATTCTTCAATGGTAGGAATGTGAGGTTCTTGTATCTTTTCCTCAAGCAGTGGTACTCCTTGGTTGGATGACCGAGTTTCACTGATCCTCCCTTCAAGCCATTGAGAAAAAGAGATAGCAGTGGTCCTCCTGGTTAACTCTTCTCTGTCCTTCCGCACTACGGTTTCCCAAGCTTGCAGGACTCGCCGAAGTAGACTCTCGTCTTTAGGGATCCCCGCGTGGAGGTAAAAACGAAACAGCATAGCTTCGGAGGGTGAATCCCGCATAGGGTATCCGAGCTGTCGCAAGGTCAAAGAGGGGTTATAGTTTATGCATCCTTGGGTTCCCATGAGAGGAACGTTCTGAAAACTCCCACACCTAAATACCACTGAAGGCCTGTCTACCCAACATTTAGGTGAGAACCAACGAATCTGGAGAGCATCTTGGTTCTTGAAAGCATGCACCCACTCTTGAGAGTTCATAGTCTTCGGATTACAACCCAAGGCATAGGAAAGCAAATCCTTCACATCACTTTTGTTGGTACACACATGACTGATCAACCAAGCATATAACACAGGGAAGGAGCAACACATCTTATTCTTTTGGAATTCATGGTGACGAGTGAAGGCACGGTATGTCTCTGCGAGGATTGCGGGAACCGGGTTGATAGGATTTTTTGCACATTTGAAGGCGAGGAAGACACCGATTGCAGTTTCACTCACATGCCCCTCTATCTGAGGGAAGAGCACAATGCCGAAGATGGTCAGAGCTAGCACTTGCTTGAAAGAATTCCAATCATCAGACACTACATAGCTGGTCATCAAACTCTCAAAGTATTCTTGAGGAAACCCAAATACCTTATTACGTTCTATCTTATGGGCCCGCACTTTCTCAGCACTGATTTGCAACAAGGCAGCAAGCTTTTCATCAGAATAATACTCCCCTTGGTATTGATAAGGCTTAAACTTGGATCGATCAAAGCCCAAAATCCTATCATACTCTTCTAGGGTAGGCGCCATTTGGAAATTCTTAAAAATGAAACAACGAATCTCCGAGTCATAGAACCGACACAGGGCAGCAATGGCACTCTCTTGCACTTCTAGTTGTAGCAGCTTGCGAATGTTCCCATAGGTTTTGTCAAAAGACCTGACCTCAATAGGACCTAGGAGGGATGCATACTCTTTCAGACTAGCCATATCAATCTCTTTCACAACAGGAAGCCTTGAATTGAAAACGGTTTTGCCTTTTGATTCCATTCCGTTTCTTACACACCTATGACAAGACTTTGTGTTACGTTGCGATCTCCGGCAAACAACTTTAATGCATGGAGGATGCAAAGAATGGAGGTTTTTTTTCAAAATTTTTGTTAGATGCGAATGCAATGATGATGATGCAAAATGACGCAGATGTGATGATTATGACCTTTTATTTACATAGAAAAGAGAGAAGAAAATGATGTTTATTGTAACACCCCCCTTACGT
The DNA here is from genome assembly GCA_963573325.1 of Astragalus glycyphyllos. NCBI lineage: Eukaryota > Viridiplantae > Streptophyta > Magnoliopsida > Fabales > Fabaceae > Astragalus > Astragalus glycyphyllos. Next base: position 25,025,177 of record OY754308.1, read on the forward strand.
ATTCTACCATTTTAATTAATAAAATCAGAGTTGGAAAATTTCTTTTTAAAACTCAACCATCACAAGGGAGATATCACATTTTCGTCGTTTCAAAAACCAAACATCACATAATGAAATCATCAACATAAAGTAGTACGATACATAGCACATAATCGGGACGAACCCTCACAATACACCTGTCATGACATAACAGTCGGATATACAACTCGCAGCGGAAATAAATACATATCTCATACATATGTATAATACATCACCAAAGTACACTGTCTAATAACAGTACAAAATACAACTCCTAAAGTGTTTCGCCCCCCGGGTGCTACGTATCAGAGCATGACACCAAAAACCGGAAATAAGGAAGGTAGAACCTTCACTCGCTATCACCTGCAGGTTGCCGACATAAGAAGCAACACGAAAGCAGAAGGGTGAGTCTCTAACATATAATAGAATATGTGATAATCAAATATGATAGAGAAAAACACAATTAAAACACCAATCTACCATAAACCGGCACACCACAACAATTCACAATACATAACTCAGCTACACCAATAAACATCACCAAATGCGTATGTATATGCATGCAAATGCAACCCAACACCAAGGGCATATGTATGTGGATCCATTCATCACCTAAAAATAAGCCTTGAGGGCATTTATCACCAAAGTGGCCGAAGCCTAGACCGCAGCCTCTTCATCACCAAAAATGCACATGATTTATGCGACACCATGAACCATGTAGAACACACACCAAAATCACCAAAATCAGCACCACTCATCATCACCAATCATTGTTTCATCACCAATAATTATTTTATCACCAATAATTATTTTATCATCACCAAAATCACCAACACCACTCCACTTTACAGCTCTAAGGCTCACACCGATATTTTTGACAAATTATAAGTCCAACCGTGGATAAACACCCACACTTGAGTTTTACAACTCAAACAGTACACACCGGCACACTAAACCGGCAAATCCGGCAAAACTGCACTCCGGCAGCTCCGGCAGCCCCGGGCAACACACTAGGCCCCACACCTAGTCAACATCACTGGCAAAACTGCCAGACAGCTCCCTTGAATACAGCACACAGCACTGGCGCACCTGAGCAACGCTGCCAGGGCGCCTGCACTTTGGCACAAAATTTGGGCAGCACACACAAAGTTGGCGCCCAGCACAAGGGCTCCAGGCAGCGTGCACCACCCAACTTTGGCACGGTGCCCGCGCCCAAACCACCGCGAACCCAGGGGCCACTCTTGGCCCCGGCTCTAGTACTTCCTCTCTCCTAGATGCTCCACAAGGGCTCACCACAATTTGGGCCCTGACACGCCACTTGGGCCCATGCCCAAATTGACAAAAAATCACAAAAACAGGATTCTGGCGCCTAGACACATGGCTCCAAACAGCTCTGGCAACCAACTTGGGCACGGTGCCCGCGCCCAAACCACTCGTGCATTTTGGACAAACTCTTAATCCGCCCCTTTTACTAACCCTATACTAGGTGCGCCACTAGGGTGCACCATCATTGGGGCCCTGTCTCGCCACTTGGACCCATGCCCAAGTTGGCAAAAAATCATTTTTCATGCACACTGCACAGTTTTTGGCGCCTAGACACTCTGCACCCGGACACGCTTAGCAACCAATTTGGGCACGATGCCCGCGCCCAAACCACACACATTTTTGGGAAACACCCTTGCACGGCCACTAGTACTCATCAAACACTAGGTGCGGCAATGGGCCCCACCACCATGGGCCCTCTGCCTCGCCACTTGGGCCCATGCCCAAGTTGGCTAAAAATCACATTTTTGGCGCCTAGCACACTACCCACACCAAGCCACACTTCACCAAACCTAACCATTCCAACTTCAACTTCACCACCAATTCTAACCTTCAACAACCACAATTTCAACACCAATAACAACATCAATATCACCATATTCAATCATCAAATTTCATATCCGATTCACACAAGATTTCACCAACTCATTGAGACATTTTCACAAACACATAATGTGCAATTTTTGACAACTTTTTATTTCAACAAAACAACACCAAAACCACACCCAAATTAGTTCAAAGACATCACCAAACAATCAATTCTCATATTCAATCAACAAAATTCATTCAACCACATCAAAAACCCCTAAAACCCTATTCTAACATATTGAAAACACAAACCCTATTATAGGTTAGGAGAGCCCCTTACCTTGAATTCCTTGAAGAAAATAAGCCCTAATCCAAGCAATTCCTCTTGAAAAATCAACAAAATCCCTTCCCTTTCTCTTCTTCTTGCTACGTCCTCTTCTCTCCTTTTTCTCTCTTTTCTTTGTTTCTTACTTTGATAAAAAAAAATGAAAGGAAACAACACTAAGTCACTTAGTCAAATATGATGACTAAGTCTTCAAATTCAATTTGACTTCTATGTCTTCAAAGTAACTTTGATTACCTTATGGGCCTAAAATGATTATGGGCCTTTGGGCTTAATACCCACACCTCTTCAAACTTGCATTCCAACTCCTAAACCAATAAGTTAACATATCAATTAACTTAATTATAATTAAAATGTCGTAAACCCTAATAATCAATTAAATAAATAACTGAATTATTTTGGGGTGTTACAACTCTCCCCCACTTAGAATATTTCGTCCTCGAAATACATACCTGAATCAAATAACTCCTGGTATGCTTCCCGCATCTTGGTCTCCAACTCCCAAGTGATACTCTCTCCGGTAGCTCCTAACCAAACTACCTTCACCAAATGGATCTCTTTTCCTCTTAAAGTTTTCACCTCACGATCTTCGATCCGCACCGGCATAGTCTCAACAGTGAGATTCTCTCTCACTTGCACATCATCCATTTGAATTACGTGAGATGGATCCGGAATATACTTCCGCAACTGTGAAATATGAAACACATCATGAAGATTCGAAAGATTAGGTGGCAAAGCCACCCGATAAGCAACTCTTCCAATTTTCTCTAAAATCTGATATGGTCCAATAAAACGAGGAGTCAACTTCTTCGACTTCAAGGCACGACCAACACCGGTCACAGGTGTAACTCTCAGAAACACATGATCACCAGCCTGAAACTCCAAATCTTTCCTCCTCTTGTCATGATAACTCTTTTGTCTACTTTGTGAAGTTTTCATCTTTTCACGAATCAGCTTCACTTTCTCGGTTGTCTCACGAACAATCTCCGGTCCAAGTACAACACTTTCTCCGGATTCATACCAACACACCGGAGTCCTACACCTCCTACCATACAATGCTTCGAAAGGAGCCATTCCAATACTAGCATGATAACTGTTATTGTAAGTGAACTCAATCAACGAGAGATGTCCATCCCATGAACCTCCCTGCTCAAGCACACAAGCTCTCAACAGATCCTCAAGTGACTGAATAGTCCTCTCCGTCTGACCATCAGTCTGCGGGTGATAAGCTGAACTCAATCTCAACTTCGAACCCAAAGCCTCTTGCAAACTTTTCCAAAATTCAGAAGTGAATCTTGGATCTCTATCTGACACAATACATAGAGGCACACCATGCAGCTTCACTATCGTCTGAATATAAATCTCTGCCAACCTAGAAACCGGATAAGTAATGTTAATCGGTAAAAAGTGAGCAGACTTTGTCAATCTGTCAATAATCACCCAAATGGCATCAAATCCTCTCGAAGTATTTGGCAAACCCGTCACAAAATCCATGGAAATACTATCCCACTTCCACTCAGGAATCTCCAAAGGTTGCATCAACCCTGCAGGCTTCTGATGCTCAACCTTCGACTTCTGACATGTCAAACAGGCATACACAAACTGAGCTACCTCCTTCTTCATACCAGGCCACCAAAACAATTTCTTCAAATCATGATACATCTTTGTAGCTCCGGGATGAATACTCAATTTACTTCTGTGACTCTCCTCAAGAATTGCTTTCTTCATCTCTACATCATCAGGAATACATATCCTATCACGGAACCTCAACACACCTTGAGAATCCAACCTGAAATCATTGTCATCAGCTTGTCCAACTTCACCCATCATGTCTACCAACTTCACATCCAACTTCTGTGCCTCTCTGATACTAACCAGAAAATCATTATTAATCTTTAACATACCCAATTTGATACTCTGAGGAGATACTTCACAAACTAAGCTCATGTCTCTGAATTGTTCAATCAACTCCAACTCCTTAATCATCATTGCAGACATATGCAAACTCTTTCTACTCAAAGCATCGGCTACAACATTAGCTTTCCCCGGATGATAGTTCAAGCTAAAGTCATAGTCTTTCAACAACTCTAACCACCTTCTCTGCCTCATATTCAGCTCCTTTTGATCAAATAAATATTGCAAACCTTTATGATCACTAAATACTTCAAATCTAGAACCATAAAGATAATGCCGCCAAATCTTCAATGCAAACACAACCGCAGCCAACTCCAAATCATGTGTAGGATAATTCTTCTCATGAATCCTCAACTGCCGAGAAGCATAAGCAACTACCCTACCATTCTGCATAAGAACTCCTCCTAAACCCATCTTCGAAGCATCACAATACACAACAAAGGATTCTTCTGGTTTAGGTAACGTCAAAATCGGAGACGTCGTCACCTCTTCTTTAATTCTTTGAAACTTTCCTCACACCGATCATCCCACACAAACGCCTTTCCTTTACAAGTCAACTGAGTTAGTGGAAGAGCCAACTTCGAAAAGCCTTCAATAAATCTTCTATAATAACCAGCTAACCCAAGAAAACTTCTAATCTCAGTGACCGACTTCGGAGTCTCCCACTTCAACACCGCATCAACTTTGGATGGATCTACCGCAATCCCATCACCGGAAATAATATGCCCAAGGAAACTCACTTCCCGCAACCAAAATTCACACTTAGACAATTTAGCATACAACTTCCGATCCCGCAAGACCTCCAACACTAACCTCAAGTGCTCAGCATGCTCCTCTTCGGATTTTGAATACACCAAAATGTCATCAATGAACACCACAACGAACCGATCTAGATACTCATGAAAAATACGATTCATATATTCCATGAATACCCCAGGAGCGTTAGTGACACCAAAAGGCATCACCGAATACTCATAGTGACCATACCGAGTCCTAAAAGCCGTCTTCGGAATATCTTCATCTTTCACTTTAATTTGATGATAACCCGATCTCAAGTCAATCTTGCTAAACACTTGTGCACCCACCAATTGATCCATCAAGTCATCAATTCTTGGAAGCGGATACTTGTTCTTAATTGTCACTTTGTTCAATTGCCGATAATCAACACATAACCTCATACTCCCATCCTTCTTCTTCACAAGCAACACCGGAGCACCCCACGGAGATACACTAGGTCTCACAAACTTCTTTTCAAGCAACTCCTCAAGCTGCTTCTTCAACTCAGACAACTCCGATGCAGACATTCTATAAGGTGCCATTGACGCAGGCCTAGTGCCAGGTACCAGATCAATAGAAAACTCCACTTCCCTCTCTGGTGGTACATCCGGAATCTCATCAGGAAAGACCTCAGGAAACTCCCGTACCACCGGCAACTCATCAATCTTTGCTTGACTCTCAGCAGATAATGATTCCATCACAGCAAACAACTGAGCTTCTCCCCTCATTGCTTTCATCAACTGACCCCCAGACAACAAGACAGTTTCTTCCTCCACCGGAGAAGAGAAACTAACAGACCGATCACAACAATTGATATGAACATGGTTATGCACCAACCAGTCCATACCCAAGATAACATCCATCCCCACCAAAGGAAGACAAATCAGATCAACAATAAAATCTTTGCCGAAAACCGACAAAGGACACTTAGCACACATAAGAGAAGTAGTTACCGAACCCTTAGCTGGAGTATCGATAACCATATCCCTCATCATGGAAGACAACTCAAGATGCAACTTTTCAACACATACCGCAGCAATAAATGAATGTGTAGCACCAGTATCAACTATAGCAATCAGAGGAATACCTTCAATGAAGCACGTACCTGAAATCTCATTGGTCACCTCTGACCCAGCAAGAGCAAACACCTTTCCACTTGCTTTCTCCTTCTTTGGTTTAGTGCATTTGGTACTAATGTGACCCACCTCACCACAATTGTAGCAAACCACATCCTTGCGGTCACAATCAGCAGCCAGGTGACCTCCTCTGCCACACTTGAAACACTTTCTCTCATCAAAACTACACTCATAACTCTTATGACCAGGCCTACCACACTTGTAGCACACAACATTAGCAGGAGCATCTCCCCCACTTGGTTTCTTGCCAGAACCAACAGCAGCTTTCTGTTTACCTTTCCCACCGGACACATCATAAGGTTTACTACGATTCTGAAACTGTCCCCTCTTCTCTTTCACAATCTTATAAGAGGTATTGCTATCCTCTTCAAAGATTCTGCAACTATCCACCAAATCAGCAAACCTACGGATCCTCTGGTAGCTAATTGCCTTTTTAATATCATGCCTCAATCCACTTTCAAATTTGATGCATTTAGAGAATTCAGCATCAGCACCATTGTAATGCGGGTGGAACTTAACCAATTCCTCAAACTTGGCTGCATACTCAGATACAGACTTATTTCCCTGAGTCAAGTTCAGAAATTCCATCTCTTTCTTTCCCCGAACATCCTCCGGGAAGTACTTCCTCAAAAACTCTCTCTTGAAGACATTCCAAGAGAGCTCCTCACCGGCATCCTCAAGCCTTTGCAGAGTTCCCAACAACCAATCATCAGCCTCCTCAGCTAACTGGTGAGCACCGAATCGAACCTTCTGAGCTGGAGTGCAATCCATAACTCGGAAGATCCTCTCTATCTCTTTCAGCCACACAAGAGCTCCATCAGGGTCATACCGCCCCTTGAAGACAGGCGGGTTCTCCCTTTGGAACGTAGCTAAACCACGAGCTGCAGCATTCCCCTCAGCACCTACAGCATCTGCCATTGCTTGCATAGCAGCAGCTAAAGCAGCATCATTCCTCCCAGCCATCTCAACAAGTCACTGAAACAAAATCAGTTAGAACGAGCAACAAGACTCGAGAATTAAAAGACTCAAGACTCAACAACTTGGTCACACAGACCGAACTGCTCTGATACCACTAATGTAACACCCCCTTACGTATTCTACCATTTTAATTAATAAAATCAGAGTTGGAAAATTTCTTTTTAAAACTCAACCATCACAAGGGAGATATCACATTTTCGTCGTTTCAAAAACCAAACATCACATAATGAAATCATCAACATAAAGTAGTACGATACATAGCACATAATCGGGACGAACCCTCACAATACACCTGTCATGACATAACAGTCGGATATACAACTCGCAGCGGAAATAAATACATATCTCATACATATGTATAATACATCACCAAAGTACACTGTCTAATAACAGTACAAAATACAACTCCTAAAGTGTTTCGCCCCCCGGGTGCTACGTATCAGAGCATGACACCAAAAACCGGAAATAAGGAAGGTAGAACCTTCACTCGCTATCACCTGCAGGTTGCCGACATAAGAAGCAACACGAAAGCAGAAGGGTGAGTCTCTAACATATAATAGAATATGTGATAATCAAATATGATAGAGAAAAACACAATTAAAACACCAATCTACCATAAACCGGCACACCACAACAATTCACAATACATAACTCAGCTACACCAATAAACATCACCAAATGCGTATGTATATGCATGCAAATGCAACCCAACACCAAGGGCATATGTATGTGGATCCATTCATCACCTAAAAATAAGCCTTGAGGGCATTTATCACCAAAGTGGCCGAAGCCTAGACCGCAGCCTCTTCATCACCAAAAATGCACATGATTTATGCGACACCATGAACCATGTAGAACACACACCAAAATCACCAAAATCAGCACCACTCATCATCACCAATCATTGTTTCATCACCAATAATTATTTTATCACCAATAATTATTTTATCATCACCAAAATCACCAACACCACTCCACTTTACAGCTCTAAGGCTCACACCGATATTTTTGACAAATTATAAGTCCAACCGTGGATAAACACCCACACTTGAGTTTTACAACTCAAACAGTACACACCGGCACACTAAACCGGCAAATCCGGCAAAACTGCACTCCGGCAGCTCCGGCAGCCCCGGGCAACACACTAGGCCCCACACCTAGTCAACATCACTGGCAAAACTGCCAGACAGCTCCCTTGAATACAGCACACAGCACTGGCGCACCTGAGCAACGCTGCCAGGGCGCCTGCACTTTGGCACAAAATTTGGGCAGCACACACAAAGTTGGCGCCCATCACAAGGGCTCCAGGCAGCGTGCACCACCCAACTTGGGCACGGTGCCCGCGCCCAAACCACCGCGAACCCAGGGGCCACTCTTGGCCCCGGCTCTAGTACTTCCTCTCTCCTAGATGCTCCACAAGGGCTCACCACAATTTGGGCCCTGACACGCCACTTGGGCCCATGCCCAAATTGACAAAAAATCACAAAAACAGGATTCTGGCGCCTAGACACATGGCTCCAAACAGCTCTGGCAACCAACTTGGGCACGGTGCCCGCGCCCAAACCACTCGTGCATTTTGGACAAACTCTTAATCCGCCCCTTTTACTAACCCTATACTAGGTGCGCCACTAGGGTCCACCATCATTGGGGCCCTGTCTCGCCACTTGGACCCATGCCCAAGTTGGCAAAAAATCATTTTTCATGCACACTGCACAGTTTTTGGCGCCTAGACACTCTGCACCCGGACACGCTTAGCAACCAATTTGGGCACGATGCCCGCGCCCAAACCACACACATTTTTGGGAAACACCCTTGCACGGCCACTAGTACTCATCAAACACTAGGTGCGGCAATGGGCCCCACCACCATGGGCCCTCTGCCTCGCCACTTGGGCCCATGCCCAAGTTGGCTAAAAATCACATTTTTGGCGCCTAGCACACTACCCACACCAAGCCACACTTCACCAAACCTAACCATTCCAACTTCAACTTCACCACCAATTCTAACCTTCAACAACCACAATTTCAACACCAATAACAACATCAATATCACCATATTCAATCATCAAATTTCATATCCGATTCACAAAAGATTTCACCAACTCATTGAGACATTTTCACAAACACATAATGTGCAATTTTTGACAACTTTTTATTTCAACAAAACAACACCAAAACCACACCCAAATTAGTTCAAAGACATCACCAAACAATCAATTCTCATATTCAATCAACAAAATTCATTCAACCACATCAAAAACCCCTAAAACCCTATTCTAACATATTGAAAACACAAACCCTATTATAGGTTAGGAGAGCCCCTTACCTTGAATTCCTTGAAGAAAATAAGCCCTAATCCAAGCAATTCCTCTTGAAAAATCAACAAAATCCCTTCCCTTTCTCTTCTTCTTGCTACGTCCTCTTCTCTCCTTTTTCTCTCTTTTCTTTGTTTCTTACTTTGATAAAAAAAATGAAAGGAAACAACACTAAGTCACTTAGTCAAATATGATGACTAAGTCTTCAAATTCAATTTGACTTCTATGTCTTCAAAGTAACTTTGATTACCTTATGGGCCTAAAATGATTATGGGCCTTTGGGCTTAATACCCACACCTCTTCAAACTTGCATTCCAACTCCTAAACCAATAAGTTAACATATCAATTAACTTAATTATAATTAAAATGTCGTAAACCCTAATAATCAATTAAATAAATAACTGAATTATTTTGGGGTGTTACATTTATTGGTGGCAGTTCAAAACATTTTTGAAAATACCCGCTATATGCCACCTCATATAGGTGTTTATGAGGGAAAAAGGAAATTACTTTCTACATTTTTGGTAAAAGAGTTTCGAAAGAGGATGCCTAAGCTAATGCAACACACAATTTGCGTGCCCCCGTGTCCTACAAATGGGTAAAGATCGTAGGCTCTAAAGTCAACGACAAGGGTAATCCTCCCATGTGGGTTCTGGTCACTGCCTCACAATGGCAACCAAGAGCTAAAGTCTCTCTCATGAATACACCCACAATCGTAGAGAGCTACCGATTGTGAGGTATCATGAAGAAAGCGCACTCTTGGGCGAAACTTTCATGAGAGCCAGACAGACAACGGTCTACGAATGGCAGTCACTACTCATTTCCACTCTCCTAGGGTTCTTTGCAGACCTTGGGTTTTAGGCCCCACTCAATGCTCACAAATATAAGGTGTGCAGTGTGTGATGAGGGCACAACACCTAAAAATCTACCCAAACCCCACCTGCAAAGGGAAACCAAAACAGTCCAGACAATATCAAGCAACAGCATGTCGTCTACCCTAGGGTTCAATATCATTTCAACATAAGTATACTAACCTAGGGTTCCAACAACAATCGCAAGCATTGCTTACCTTAAGAAAGGGAGCCTAGAGGAGGGGACATAATAGGATTAGGGGAAATGCATGAGCTTACCTCAAGAAAGGGAGCAAAGAAGAGGGGAACATGCTAGGATTGGGGAAATGTATGAGAAAAGCATATAAACGACGAAAGTAAGAGGAGAAGAAGAAGAAACTACTCTTATTTTACTCAAGAAGCAAATATAGAAGAGGAAGAAGGCTAACACACAATGCACGCAAGCACAACATCACAAGAATGCACACGACAATTCTAAGAATAATGCAAGCATGTTTTTAAAGGCAAAGGAAAGAAAGAAGAAAGGGAAAGGAGGAGAGATATAACAAAGCATTCAAATCAACGAAATAAATCACATGCCGAATCGATTGGCTCGACCCACTAAAGAAAGGTCCCCAGTGGAGTCGCCAGCTGTTGCACCCCGAAAAATCCTTTGGAGGGATTTCTCTTCGCACAACATGAATTGGAGTCGCCACCAATAATTTTTTAGAGGTAAAACATTGAAAAAAACCTTTCTTGAAAGACAATGGTCCTTGGAACCACGAGATTTGAGTTCGGGGGTCGGTTATGCATGGGGAAGGTACGAGCACCCCACACATCCTTTCTACTGAAAGGGAACCTCGATTTGACGTGTGATTTAAAAGGTTGATTTAAGAAATGCTTTTGTTTTTATCTCTCTTTATCTCTCCTTACTTTATGGAAAAACCTTAAGGAAAAATTAATCTTTTGCGCTTGACGGGAGGGCACCGTGCCTACGTATCCTGGGGAGGGAATCAAAGCAACGTAGTTCTTGTTTTCGAAAATTGTTTTGTATTTTAGAAATTGCCTTGTTTTGGAAAAGGGTTTGTTTTTTATTGAAAAGAAAATGGTTTTGATTTGTCGTGCTTGACGGGAATGTGACCCGCTCCTACGTATCTCCCAGTGCGATGGAGAATTCAAAGCTTACGTAGTTCTCGGTTATCGAGAAAAGGTTTTTATTTTTTAGTTGTGTAATTGTGAAAATTGAATGTTCACAGTGATCAAACAACAAAGGTTTCGAGTGATCACCACTAGCATCCCATTATTGACGATCGTGCAAGCAAAGGCTTCGCATTATCCTCAACAAAGTTTTTAATTTGTGAAATGACAGTTCTTTTGAAAAATGAGTGTTCATGATAATCAATTGAGCAAAGACTCCAAGTGATCACCACTAGCACCCCATTGTTGACAATCGTGCAAGCAAAGGCTTCGCATTATCCTCAACAAAGTTTTTAATTTGTGAAATGAGAGTTCTTTTGAAAAATGAGTGTTCGTGATAATCAATTGAGCAAAGACTCCAAGTGATCACCACTAGCACCCCATTGTTGACAATCGTGCAAGCAAAGGCTTCGCATTATCCTCAACAAAGTTTGATTTGTGAAAAATAGTTTGAAATTGTTTTGAGAAGAAGTGAAGTTGTTTATCAATGATTATGTAAATGCAAAAAAATGTTTTGAAGTTGGAACGTTACTAACGAGTAACAAGTTGTTCTTTGTATGCAACATGGTTTTGAAGTTTTGGAGAGTTACTAACGAGTAACAATTGGTGGAAATCAAAACAAGCAAATTGTGAACACCAATTCAACATTTTAATGCACCACAAGCACATAAACAAGTATATCAAGCATGGAGTACCAAGCTTCAATTCAAGAATGCATGAGTAGGCAAGGATGCAAGAATAGGTAAGAATGCATGAATATGCAAAATGCATGTGCATCAAGGTTAAATGAACCTATCTTTTGCCGAAACTTCACAAGCTTCAAACAACAATTTACAATAAACTCAAAGAGCAAAGAAAGCATGATTAAACTTGAGGATGCATCAAGGTCATTGGAGACCAATCATGTGCGCAAATTCAATTGTTTATAGACCCCTTTTTGCTCACATTTCACGAGCACATCAAATGGGAATTGAATTTTTAAATGCTTACAAGCATAGGCATCAAGGTTGAAGGAACCTATCTCTTGCCAACTTAGCATAACCCAAGATCATTTGTGGATCATAAATGAACCAAAAACCCAAATTCATTTTTATCAAATCACAAATTTCACAATTAACAACATAGGTTTGAATATTTGCAAGTTTAATGGCCAATCATCAATTTATTCTAACAAGTCAACCAAATCAAGCAAGCGAGTGACATAACCAAACAATAGATGCATTTATTCACAAGATTCAACCATGAGAACCAACAAAAATCATAAAACACATATTTATTTGAAGCATGCGAAATTATCATCAAAGCAAATAACATTTTATTTCAATTAAAACAACAAAATCATGCATATAACCCCCAAAATCAAAGCATCAAAACAAAGATTCATGAGATTAACATATGTACAAGCATAAAAATGAAGTTAAAAGAGAGGATCTATATTTTTGGAAGTGGAAATCTCACAAATATGCAAAAAATGATGACTTTATGCAAGGATTTACAAGAGAAGGGGTCTAGGAATCACATACCTTAAGATGAGCTCCAAATAAACACAATAGATGAAGAAACAATCAACCAAATCAACTTATCTTCAAGCTTGGTCTTCAATCTCCAAAAAATGACCCTTGATCTTGAACTTTTGTGTGATTTTATGAAGGATTGATGGTTGAAAATTAGTGTTTAGGCTTGGAAGATGGATTGAATGTGTGTGGGTAGATGAGAAATGAAGAAGTGAGTTAGAGAGAAGGGAGAGGGGGTGGCGCATAAAATGGAGAGAAGGTGAGGAGGGAGTTGTGTGCTAGGGTTTATGAGTGAATGGTGAGGCCAAAAGCTCTCCTTTTTTTTTGTGAGGTGAGGTTAATAGGGTATATATAGAAAGCAATTAGGTTTAAGGGTAGTTAGGTCATTGTGCACTAGTTGTGCTCTAGGATTTGATTTTAATTTTGAATCAAAGGCTAGGATTGAGGCTCACATGGATTGAGGACATTGAGAAAACACAAAATGAGAGAATAGAGAGGGATAGGCGCATAAATGGGAGGGGTCCTTGGTGACCAAGTTTTGCTAGTTGTCATCTTGTACTATTGTACTATTATATGACCATTCCATTATCCCTTCATTTTTGATTATTCTTCTTAGGATAATTGTACAAAAATACACCCAATTTAGGCCACATACTAGGAATCTTAGGAATATGCCATTTTATGTGATCACCATGACCAAAAATGTCATAAAAATCACATCTTGGAACTTTTTGTAGAATATTCCCTTTTGATCCTTTTTTGAAATTTTGTGCACAATGTATGCATGCATGCGCATACATACATACATACATGACCAAAAATGTTTTGCCTCAAATAAATTTCTCTAAAATTGCACAATGATTCTTGATGAGAAATTATCTTATTTTTGACAATGACCAAAATACCCTTTTGCCCTAAAAACCTTGTTTTTTAACAACAAATGCATTTCCACTCTAACAATGAATTTAAAAGCCCTAGAATGACTTTTAAAACCCAAAAATGCATGCACAATGCTCTTCACTCTTCAAAATAAAACCACACTTCTCAATTTATTTATTTTTGCGGAAAATTAGGGTTTTAAACCTAGGTGGACAAAATTAGGGTATGACAGTGAGCTCTGTGCGTGAAGTTTTTTCTGTGTGCGGCAAACCTCTGAGTCAGACGCATATAGGTTAGAGAAGAAATATTCTCACAATTTTGGATACTCGTTCCCTTCAAAATTCGTTCCCTCCATTTGCTCAATGCATCCTTGTTGGATACTCGTTGGAGCTCTATTTCAATTTTTTCCGTCTGGTTCCTCTTGTTTTTAATTTTGACAAAATGTTTCAGACGGAAGCTGAACCCAGAACCAGGAAACTACGAAGCCAAATCTTTACCTCTACGCCAGCAGTTGTGATTGTTACCATATTTACAATTTAAAGATATAAATGATATCTGACTAAAATATGTTTTTTATGCATTAATAATATTTTTCACTCAATGTATAGATAATTTTTTACGGTCACCAAAAAAAGTACTTTTTTATTACAATGTATAGGTAACATGTAACACTATATATCATAAGTCATAAGAATATTAAATCAGGAGTTTGTCAACAGAGGCGTCCACGTAAGACCAATCAAAAAATGTGATCTGAACCTTTGAGTGCTTGACCGCTGTTCTCAGGTATCAGATCTCTGTATGCTCTTCTGATCGTGCTCCAAGATCCACTTCAGAGGGCGGGTGTACCTGCGAAGACACTCCAACGCCTAAGTCAGGAGTGAACGAGAAGAGTATATATCTAAATGAATCGTGTGTACCTGACAACTAACGCCATTAATGCTTATATAGTGTTAGTGGGTTGTGAGTGGACGTTGGATTATTGTACGGACCCATCAGGGTCGTTGATCTGGTTCCCTGCTCTCTTGCCCACTGTCATTGGGCCGGTTAATGCTGAGGCGCTGGAGTGGGCTTCGGCCCACTCCAGAACAGTTGCCCCCCAAGCCAAGGTCGTTCATGGAGCGGGCGCAGGCTTGTTGTCTGACCGTTTTCATGCTCGCTCATGAGAAGACGAGGTTGATCGGCCGACCGTTCGAGTGCGTGGTAGATTCTGCTCTGATTATAAGACACGTGGCACCTGTCATGAAGCAACGTTTTACATCTCCCCAAGGGTCATTAATGGTGCCTCGATATTTGAAAAGGCGGCGTCTGGTCATGATGATGGTTCAGTTTTCAAGGCACGTGCAAGTGAGAGGTCACGTTGTTTCATTTGCTTGCTTCCTAAACTTTATAAATACGTTGCCCCCTCTCTTCATTCTTCACTTTCTTAATCCCAAAGCTCCGAAAGCGGTCATACTCTCTGCTCTCAGAACGACCAATAGCTTGCTGTATTATTCTGGCCAGGTGCTCGCCCGTACACGACTTTCAACTTAGGCGATCCTACTCTTCTGGTCGCTTGATTTTGCTCATCAAGGAGTATACCACCTTGAGTCTGAACTTCTCTCCTACTCCAGGTATGCACTTTTCGTTCGTTTACATTTACTTGTTCTATTCTTCGTTGCTTAGAGCGAGGAGGGGGTGTCAGGCTCGGGGTCGACCTTGTCGCCCCCTTTGGCAAATCATCGTTTAGGGTGATCCTGACCTTCCCTCTCCTTGCAGGGTAGGATACTGGCGCGAACGAAGAAGACTGCGAGGATTTTTGGTCGTCCACCCACCAATATGGCTGAACGTGCTGCTCGCTCAGGAGATACTAGTGCGAGCCGGCTTCCCTCCGAGACATTCTCTTCTACTGATCTCTCGACTTCATCATCCTCTGGTCGCTCGTCGAACACTGTCGAAACCGTTCAATCTCCCCGAGGGAACCCCGCGGCTCCTCCCGTACCAACCAACGAGGTGTTACCAGAAGAGCACGATTGGAGAGGTAGGCTTGATGATGACCGCTCCTGGATCTCTTCTGCTATAATCAACGAACGTTCAGTCTTTCCCCCCGGTGATGAGATGTTGCCGCTTTTTTCTAAGCTAATTGGCTATGCCGACCAGGAGTGGAGAGCCGAGGGCGTCCCGGCTAAAGACCATGCGACCATAATCCCTTCGTCTCTAAAATTTATTGTGTACACCAATATTCTCCGAGATTTGACCCTTCACCTTCTTCCATAGACGCGTCCTAAGAACTCTTGGGGTCGCCCCCTCTCAACTTCACTTCAATGCTTGGGCGCTCGTTAAGTCCTTCGAGATAATAATGGCCGATCTCGACCGGGAAGTAAACTGCCATCTCTTCTTCTCCCTATTCGATGTTAGTCGTGCCGTGGAGATGAAGAGCGAGCCCAGGCGACGGGAACAAGTTTCTTTGAAGGGGCGGAAGGGCACGACCAAACTCTTCAAACCTTTCTGCGAATCGACCAAACCTTGGAGGCATGCTTTCCTCTGGGTCGTTCCAGTCAATGATCGGGCTAAGGAGATGGTGGGGACGGTGGATGCTGAAGGTCGTGTTGCTTCAATGAAATTTCCTCTTGGTTGGTCGCACTCGCACTATGATCGTGACACTATCCACTACAGGCATCTGAGGAGGCTGAGCGATTACGATATTGAGAGCGTCTTGATGCTAGAGACTCTGGTTACTTGGCTGCCCGAAGGGGTTATTCCTTGTAACAAATTCGATTGCCTTAGGACGTCTGAGCAGGCTGAAAATAAACTTGGTGTGCTTTTAATTCTTCTTTTGCTCGTTAGTTTTGATCGTTTCCCAGATATTTTGACTAACCCTTTTTATTTTTCAGCTGAAATGTCGGGCATAGGCTTTGAAGCCCTTTTGGCCAAGACCAAGTCAAGGAAGCAGAAGAGGGTGACCTTTGCTTCTCCTTCTCAACCCCTCCATACCGAAGGCGACCATAGACCTCCTGCTCACGAGCAAGGAACGAACTCCGCTTCAAAGAAGAGAGATCGAGGTCAGAATTCCGTGGACGCCGTTCCGATTGACCTTGATCCTCCCCAAAAGAGAAGAGAAACGCCAAGGAGGTCGTCCTTGGATTTGGACGATCTCAAGGATGTCGATTTGGAACGCCTTCGAGCAGACCCTCTGTTGTTCCTTGCAGAAATTTCCCAGGCCGCTTCTCAAAAGCTTGCTCGTTATAAATTTGAGGAGGCTGGCCTTCAAGCAGGTATGCGCTTACTCCACCGAAACTTATTGTTGGAGGGTGACCGCTTGGATAAAACTGAAAAGTATAAGTCCACTCTTGGTCATATTACAGATTTGCGGGCAGAACTCGAGAGTGCCAAGAAAAAGCTTGAGGATGCTGAGGTCGCCCTTCAACCCACAAAGGAAGCATTTGGTTCGGTCACTGCTGAACGTGACGCGGCCATAAAAGCCAAGGTAGATGTTGAAGCCAAACTTGCCACCGCTACTGCCAGTTTGACCGAGCAATTTACCAAGGTGAATCAGCTGGAGGAGCAGGTGGTCGATCTAAAGGAAACTTTGAACGCCATTGAGGGCGAGCGGGACCAGGCCAAAGGCGAGCTAGAGGCCTTGGAAGACATGACTATTTCCATCGCCAAAGGGCGCTTTGACGAGGCTTTTGCTCAGATCCAGTATTGCTATCCCTCTCTGGAGATTGACCCTGAGATCGTGAGCAACGATCATTTTTTGAGGAACGGCCAGATCGTTCGTCTTGCGGAGAAAGATGAGTATGGGAATGTCATCCAAGAAGCAGCAGTCATCTACAGCCATCCTAAGTGACTCGCCCCTTTTTTATATTTTCAAAAAGTGTGCCCTTTGTTTTCGTTGTGGGACTTAGAGGTCGCCCTTTTTTCTTGTAATCTCGTGGAGCCCGGCCTTCTCCGGGCAGACTAATATTAAGAACTGGTTATAATCCTTTGTGTATCTTTTCTTTACTTTTTCTAAGTTTTTGACTTATTTTGCTCGCAACCTACGGGCTCTATAATCCTGTTTCAGCCCTCGTTGGGCCGAACTTCATAGGGATCCCTGTAAACAGCTTACCAAGTTTCTACTTGAGTTTTAGCTCCTTTACCGGGTGTGTTCGTACTTAAGATCGCTTAAGCTTCCTCCTAAGCAGTTTATCAAACTCGGTTTGAACTTAACTCGCTTAAGAGGTAATTGGTTATTTAGGTCGATCAATAACTTTTAAAGAGATCAAGAAATTAAGAAATTCCTCGCCATTCGAATGACGGGCGAGCGGGCCTCAATAAAAAACCCCGTAGGGAAAAAGAGTGTCCCGCTCGTTTGATTTTTTATTCATTGTTCAAGCAATAACATGACATCTTTTCATTTTTACAACTATCAAGTGAAATATCTTCTAAGGTTTGCTGCATTCCAAGTATTTGAAATAATGCCTCCGTCTACTTTCTGCAAGATGTATGCCCCTTTACCCGTCTTGGCCGCCACTTGGTAATGACCTTCCCAATTTGGGGCAAGCTTTCCTTGACCGGCATTTCTTTGGCCAATGTCCGCTCTTCTTAGGACGAGCTGCCCTTTCTCGAAGGCTCTATGAAAGACCTTGGCGTTGTGTCTTGTTGCCATCGCTTGTTTTACCAACGATTCCCTGAGGGCGACCTTGCTCCGTAGTTCTTCCACTAGATCGAGCTCTTCTCTGGTTGTCTGTTCATTTTCTGACTGCGGCATAGGGTTGCTCGTTCTCCAACTTAGTTCTCCCATTTCGACGGGAATTAGCGCATCCGTTCCATAGACCAGTTTGAAGGGGGATTCTCTAGTGGTCGAGTGTGGTGTGGTTCTGTACGCCCACAATACTGAAGGGAGCTCTTCTGCCCATTTCCCTTTAGCTTCATCTAGTCTTCTTTTGAACCCCCTCAGGATGACTCTATTGGCTGCTTCTGCCTGCCCGTTCATTTGCGGGTGTTCGACTGACGTAAAATGCTGTTTTACGCCTAGTTCTGCTAAGGCTTCTTGAAAGTTTCGGTCAGTGAACTGTGTGCCGTTGTCCGAGACAACGACCTCGGGGATCCCAAACCGTACCAAGATGTTCTTTCTGAGGAACTTGAGGGAATTCCTTGAAGTAATCGTAGCTAGCGGCTCAGCCTCTATCCACTTGGTGAAGTAGTCAACTGCGACGACCAGAAACTTCAGCTAACCAGGGGCGAGTGAGAAAGGTCCTAACAGGTCAATACCCCACCACGAGAATGGCCATGGGGCGGTCAAACTGTTGAGCTCGATTGGAGGAGCAATGTGAACGTCTGCGTGCCTCTGGCACTTGTCACATTTTTTTACTAGGTCTCTTGCGTCCGCCTCCATGGTCGGCCAATAGTAGCCTGCCCTTAATGCCTTTTTTGCCAGTGCTCGCGAACCCATATGATTCCCACAGATACCTTCGTGGATCTCCTTTAGGACATAGCTTGCTTCTGTTGGTAGAAGGCACTTGAGCAAGGGCATAGTGAATCCCCTTCTATAGAGCTGCTAATTTACGATCGAGTAGGACGTTGCTCATTTACGAAGGAGCGCAGCTTCTTTAGGGTCCACAGGTTCTTCCCCATCCTTTAGATAGTTAAAAATGGGGTCGATCCAGGTTCGGGCCGAGTCGATTTCACATATATCTGCGCCCAGCGTGGCCTCCAGCCTTACGCTTGGTTAAGATAGAACTTTTTGTATTACACTTCTATGGTTGCCAGGGTTCTTCGTGCTTGCGAGCTTGGATAAGATGTCTGCCCTAGCGTTCTCTGCTCTGGGGACGTGCCTGACTTCGGCGTGTTCGAATTTCTGCATCAACTCCTTGACTTTTGCGAGGTATCTCTGGAGGATCTCGTCTTTGGCCGAAAAGATGTCTTTGATCTGGGATACCGCTAACAACGAGTCCGATCGGAGCTCTACCTTCTTCACATTGAATCGTATTCAGCCTGATTGTGGGACGTTGGAAAAGAGAAAGCCAAGGAGACCTCGATAGTCGTTCCTTGCTCGTTCTCTAGGATTAAGCCAGCTCCACTGCCCTTGCCGTTGGACCACCCATCAACATGTAGTGTCCATACGTCGTGAACCGGGTCCTCCGTTCCTGGAGTAAATTCCGCAATAAAGTCGGCCAAGACTTGTCCCTTAATGGTCGACCTAGGCTCATACTTGATTCCAAATTCGAATAATTCTATAGCCCATTTAATCATTCTGCCCGCCAGATCAGGTCTATGTAGGATCTGTCTAATTGGTTGGTCGGTGCGCAGAGCGACCTGATGGGCTACAAAATACGGTCTCAATATTCGGGCGGACACGACCAAAGCAAAAGCCAACTTCTCAATTTTTTGGTATCTAAGCTCTGGCCCTTGTAGTACTTTACTGACGAAGTAGACCGGGTTTTGCTTCGTTCCTTCTTCTCGTACCAAAACAGCGGCCAAAGCCTCGTCTGTGATGGACAAGTATAGATATAGCGTTTCCCCGGGCTTAGGAGTGGTCAAAATCGGAGGTTCTGCCAAGGCCGTCTTTAGTTGTTCGAGAACTTGGTCGCACTCGGGCGTCCATTCAAATGCGATCTCTTTCTTCAACAATCTGAATAGGGGTAAGGATTTGTTTGCAGCTTTGGACACGAATCATGAGAGAGCGGCTATCATGCCATTAAGTTTCTGTATTTCTTTTTTGGTTGTTGGCGGCTTCATTTCAGTCACTGCTCGACATTTGTCTGGGTTGGCTTCAATCCCTCTTTCGGTGAGATAGAATCCAAGAAACTTGCCCGCTCTTACCCCAAAGGTACACTTTTCTGGGTTGAATCTCAATGAATTTTTTCTGGCTTCGTTGAACACTTCTCTTAAGTCGTCTACGTGTGCTCGATCTTGCTTGCTTTTGATAATCATATCATCCAGGTATACTTCCACCATTTTCCCTATCTGACCGTGAAAATCCTTGTTCATCATGCGCTGGTAGGTCGCTCCAGCGTTCTTCAGCCCAAAAGGCATAACTCTATAACAGAAATTTCCCTGTCTGTCATGAATGCGGTCTTCTCCTGATCTGGTGGATGCATGGAAATTTGATTGTACCCAGAGTAGGCGTCCAGGAAGGACAAGATTTTGTATCCACTCGCATTATCGACCAGACGATCAACACTTGTGACGGGGAAAGCATCCTTCGGGCATGCTCGGTTGAGATCAGTATAGTCTACGCACATTCTCCATTTGCCATTTGCCTTCTTAACCAGGACGACATTAGACAGCCACGTGGTGTATTTTATTTCTTTTTTGAAGCCTGCATCGAGCAGGTCCTCAACGGCCTTGGACGTTGCACGCGCCTTTTCTTCCTTATGAACTCTCCTCCTTTGAGCAACCCATTTTGCTTCTGGATTCACTGCCAAGTGATGGCAGAACACTTGTGGAGGAATTCCAGGCATGTCCGCCGCACTCCAAGCAAACAGATCCGCGTGATCTTTTAAGCATTGGACGAGCTCGTCCTGAGTTTTAGGGGAGAGATTCATTCCAATCTTGATTGTCTTCTTTGGGTCGATTAATCCTGTTCTTCAGCTCTTTGGTCAAAAGGTCGTCTCCTTCTTCTTCCTCACTATCTGGGTCATAACGAGCATCAAAATCTGCCAAATTTACCTGTCCGCCACTTTTCATTGCTTCCTCTATTTCTCTTGCTACTTTTTTACCTTTTTCCCTTAGTTCCAAAAGGAAAGCTCGCTTTGCAGACAGCAAGTCAGCTGGGATGGTAGCGACCTCCCCAGACTTGGTGTAGAACTTCATCTTCAGGTGGACGGTTGACGGCACTTCTTCTAAACGGGTGTCATACCCTAATTTTGTCCGCCTAGTTTCAAAACCCTAATTTTCAGCAAAAACAAATAATTTTGTGAGTGATGCATCATTTGAGAAAGGGTTTAGGGTATTTACCCAAGCATTCTATGGTTTTCAAAATCATTTTTGAGAAATTAAGGAATTTTGGGGCATTTAAAAGGGGCATTGTTTGGTCAATTTCATTTTAATAAATTTTTGCTAGCTGAAAATCCAATTAATTAATTTTTGGGAATTTATTTAATGAAATTGTATTATTTTGAACAAAAAATAAATAAAGAAAATCATTTTTCAAATTACGCGCATATTTTATATGTGTAGTAAAAAAATCAAGTTCAAATTAATTCAAGAAAGCATTTCAAAAAAATAGTACAAGGAATATTCCCAAAAATTATATGATAAGATTTTTGTTGGCAATTTTGGTCATCTCTCATTTTCAAAAATGGCATATTCTTCAAGATATCTTGTATATGGCTCAAAATGGTTAGATTTATGTACAATTATCTTGAAAAGAATAATCAAAATTGAGAGGATAATAGAATGGTCATATGATAGTACAATAGTACAAGATGACAACTTGCAAAGCTTGGGCACCACTCCTCTCCCATTGTGGCCGAATTCTCTCCCCTTCATTTCCCTCTCATTTTGCATTTTTTTGACCTCAATCCATGTGTGGTTCAATCCTCACCCTTGATTCAAAATTAAAATGCAATCCTAGAATGAGATGAGGTACTCAATGACCTAAATGCCCCTAAACCTAATTGCACATTATATATACCCTCATATCCTCACCTCTCATAAGGTTTTTGGCTCACAATTCACACTCAAAACCCTAGCACACAAACCTCTCCTCTCCTCTCCTCCTTTGGCCGAAATCACCCCCTCATTCCCTCACCTCATTTCTTCACTTTTTCACTTCAAATCAACATTCTAGTCCTAAATCCTTCATCATCCTTGCATTCTCTTCAAAAATCCATCTTCAAATCTCAAGAATCAAGCTCAAGATTGAAGATTAGAGGGTTGATTCAAGTGGTTTAGTGTTCATTCACCTTATTTCTTTTGCTATTCTAGCTTGGAGTTGAGGTATACTCTCACTCTTAACATCATCAAATTTTAGTATAAAAAATGTAGATCATCAATCTATTTTTTTTTTTTGCATATCAAGCATTTCTTTGCATTTTAGTGCTCTATTTTTTTGTTGAAATGTTGATGTAGTTGTTGTTGTTGAATGAGAGATGTGTTTCAAGCATTTTGACAAACACTTTGGGAGGTTTGGATGCTTGAAATGCATCTCTCTCTTGGAATAAATTGTGTGTTGGTGCTATTTTCATTTTGTGCTTGCATTTTCATGAATAAAATTGTGATTTGGGATTATGTTTCATTTCGCATATTGTAGAAAAATTAGGGTTTGTGTGATTTTAGTGCATTCCTTTGCTTAATCATGTGAATCCTTGCCAAAAAGCTTGATCTATGTCATTTGATTGCATGATTTTGTTGCTTTCAAAGAATAAAATGAGGTTTTAGCTCTATGTTGGTGTCGTAAATCATGATTAGAATTAGGGTTTGTTAATTTTCTTGTGAAATGGGTTTGCAATATTGGGTAAAATGATTTCTCAAGTTGTTTTGGTTTGGTTGCTATGTACTTTGCTTGCAAATTATTCTATGTTGATGATTGGCAAGAGGACTCACACTTGTGCCTTAGGCATTTCATTTTAAGTGTTGAGGATTGCCTAAGATGATTCAACACAACCTTGTGCTTTGATTGAAAATTTTGGTTTGCTTGTTAGTAACTTGTTTGCAAAATTACTCTATGTTGATGATTGGCAAGAGGACTCACACTTGTGCCTTTGAGCACTTAACTTTAAGTGTTGAGGATTGACTAAAATGATTCAACGCAATTGATTTGATGTTTTGATTGCAAAATATTGTTGCTAATTGATTGTATCTTGCTTGCAAATTGTTATATGTTGATGATTGGCAAGAGGACTCACACTTGCGCCTTGTGCACTTCACTTTAAGTGTTGAGGATTGCCTAAGATGATTCAACACAACCTTGTGCTTTGATTGTAAACTTTGGTTTGCTTGTTAGTAACTTGTTTGCAAAGTTATTCAATGTTGAGGATTGGCAAGAGGACTCACACTTAAGCCTTAGGCACTTTCACTTTAAGTGATGAGGATTGCCTAAGATGATTCAATTTTCTTTGTGCAATTCTTGCTTGAAAATGCAAATGCTAGTTTTCTAACTTGATTAATCAATTTTGGTTACAAAAATGACTTGTTAATGCCCTCTTTTGGTCACATTTGGTCTTGCAAATGTGATGTTCTTTCTAGGTCAATGTTATGCATTAATGTTGATGATTTGGTAAAAGGACTAGACACTTATGCCTTTGTGCACTGTCCCAAATGTCAAGGATTACCAAAAGGGATTCAACCTTGTGTTTTTATCTTGTGTTGATGCCTATTTGAATTAAACTTTTGCATTATCTATTTGTGTGCCTATTCTTGCAATCTATTTGGTTAATGTTGATCTTGCATGTTCATGGCCAATAAATGTTAGATGAATAAGTATCATTCTTGTGCTCAAATGTTGTAATTGGTAATGTTTATGCTTATGCTTACATTGTTGATTGCTTTACTTACAATTTGTTAAATGTTGCACTTTGGTTCTTGACTTGGAAATTGATTGAATGTTCTACTTTCTTTTTTCTTTTGGATGCCACGCCATCCCAACAAACCTTTTGTGACCAATGTCACCCTCAAACTCCCTTCTCCTTTCTTCAAATCAATCATTTTCTAAAGCTTTTTTCCAAACTCAATCTTCTCTCAACTTGTTTTCATAAGACAATCAAATTCTTTCTAAGATCAACAATAAACCTTTTTGAAAACTCATAAGGAGGCAAGTCGGACGTACGGCCGGTGTTGTCTAGCGTCCTAAGATCGGAGCTGTACAGCTCAAACATCTTGGGATACTTATGAGAATCAAAACAAGTAATTAACAACTTGAACCCTATTTCAAAAAATGAGTAAGGAATCGAGTCGGATGTACATCCGGTATTGGTTAGCGTCTTAGGGTTAGCGAGCTGTACAGTTCGTGTGAGCCTAAGATACTTGCTCAAATAAAAGCAACCAACCTCACAACAAATCTTTTTCTTCCTTAATAAAAAAAAACATTTTCAATAAGTAGGGGGCACGTCGTCTGTACAGGCGGGGTTGTCTTTGTTCTAGGTCTAGTGGACTGTACAGTCTAGGACCGAAAACCCCTACAATAAAAAACACCAACACAAAGTTTCTCAACTAAAGAGAACTACGTAAGCTTTGAATTCTCCATCGCACCGGGAGATACGTAGGAGCGGGTCACATCCCGTCAAGCACACTTTTAAAAATAATAAAAAGATTCTTCTTTTCCCCCGTTTTCAAAAACACTTTTCTCAAATAAAAAAGAAGTAGAATGAATCGTTTCAAATCAACTCTGTCAAAACCGCACATCAAGTTAAAGGTTCCCTTTCGGTAGAAAGGAGGTGTGGGGTGCTGTTGCACCCCGAAAAATCCTTTGGAGGGATTTCTCTTCGCACAACATGAATTGGAGTCGCCACCAATATTTTTTTAGAGGTAAAACATTGAAAAAACCTTTCTTGAAAGACAATGGTCCTTGGAACCACGAGATTTGAGTTCGGGGGTCGGTTATGCATGGGGAAGGTACGAGCACCCCACACATCCTTTCTACTGAAAGGGAACCTCGATTTGACGTGTGATTTAAAAGGTTGATTTAAGAAATGCTTTGTTTTTATCTCTCTTTATCTCTCCTTACTTTATGGAAAAACTTAAGGAAAATTTAATCTTTTGCGCTTGGCGGGAGGGCACCGTGCCTACGTATCCCGGGGAGGGAATCAAAGCAACGTAGTTCTTGTTTTCGAAAATTGTTTTGTTTTAAGAAATTGCCTTGTTTTGGAAAAGGGTTTGTTTTTTTGAAAAGAAAATGGTTTTTATTTGTCGTGCTTGACGGGAATGCGACCCGCTCCTACGTATCTCCCAGTGCGATGGAGAATTCAAAGCTTACGTAGTTCTCGGTTGTCGAGAAAAGGTTTTTATTTTTTAGTTGTTTAATTGTGAAAATTGAATGTTCGCAGTGATCAAACAACAAAGGTTTCGAGTGATCACCACTAGCATCCCATTATTGACGATCGTGCAAGCAAAGGCTTCGCATTATCCTCATCAAAGTTTTTAATTTGTGAAATGAGAGTTCTTTTGAAAAATGAGTGTTCATGATAATCAATTGAGCAAAGACTCCAAGTGATCTCCACTAGCACCCCATTATTGACGATCGTGCAAGCAAAGGCTTCGCATTACCCTCAACAAAGTTTTTAATTTGTGAAATGAGAGTTCTTTTGAAAAATGAGTGTTCATGATAATCAATTGAGCAAAGACTCCAAGTGATCACCACTAGCATCCCATTGTTGACAATCGTGCAAGCAAAGGCTTCGCATTATCCTCAACAAAGTTTGATTTGTGAAAAATAGTTTGAAATTGTTTTGAGAAGAAGTGAAGTTGTTTATCAATGATTATGTAAATGCAAAAAAAATGTTTTGAAGTTGGAACGTTACTAACGAGTAACAAGTTGTTCTTTGTATGCAACATGGTTTTGAAGTTTTGGGGAGTTACTAACGAGTAACAATTGGTGGAAATCAAAACAAGCAAATTGTGAACACCAATTCAACATTTTAATGCACCACAAGCACATAAACAAGTATATCAAGCATGGAGTACCAAGCTTCAATTCAAGAATGCATGAGTAGGCAAGGATGCAAGAATAGGTAAGAATGCATGAATATGCAAAATGCATGTGCATCAAGGTTAAGTGAGCCTATCCTTTGCCGAAACTTCACAAGCTTCAAACAACAATTTACAATAAACTCAAAGAGCAAAGAAAGCATGATTAAACTTGAGGATGCATCAAGGTCATTGGAGACCAATCATGTGCGCAAATTCAATTGTTTATAGACCCCTTTTTGCTCACATTTCACAAGCACATCAAATGGGAATTGAATTTTTAAATGCTTACAAGCATAGGCATCAAGGTTAAAGTAACCTATCTCTTGCCAACTTAGCATATCCCAAGATCATTTGTGGATCATAAATGAACCAAAACCCAAATTCATTTTTCTCAAGTCACAAATTTCACAATTAACAACATAGGTTTGAATATTTGCAAGTTTAATGGCCAATCATCAATTTATTTTAACAAATCAACCAAATCAAGCAAGCGAGTGACATAACCAAAACATAGATGCATTTATTCACAAGATTCAACCAATCAAACACCAAAATCAACAACTATTCATATTTTTTTGATTTTTGTGAAAGTAAGAAGGCATGAAAAATGAATATTTGCAAAATCAAACAACATGTTTGGACATGGGAACTTCAAAATCAAGCCCCAATAACAAGATTGCATAAAGAAATGCATCAAAACTCGATTAAACCTATTTTATACTAAAGGTGCGAAACATTCATAGCTTCCTAACACAATTTTATTTCACAAAATGCAACAAGTAAAATGATAACAACACAAATCACAATTTATTCAAGGGTGAGAAGCAATCTCAAACACCCAAGCCTCCCCAAGTGCTTGTCAAAATGTTTGAGACACCTCTCACCAACAACAATCAACAAATCAACAATATAACAACACTAAAATGCATGAATATGGTAGGATGAAAAATTAGAAACATGATATCTACATTTTGATGCAAAAAAGTTGAAGATGATGCTAGGTTTTAAGAAGTTTACCTCAAATCCAAGCTAAGGAATGACTAATATGAAGAACAAGACCACAAATCAACTTGAATCTTCACCAAACTTCAATGAAACCCACGAAATGCTTGCTTAAAAATGCCCTTTGATGATGCAAGCTTGAATTAAATTAGGAGAGAAGGAAGATATATGAAGTAGGAATGGAAATGAGGTGAAAAAATGGTGATTTCGTGAAGGAGAAGTGAAAAATTGATGGAGGAAGAGGATGATATGATTTCGGCCAAGAGAGGGAATTAGGAGAGGGAGTTGTGTGCTAGGGTTGTGTGAGTGAAAATGAGGCCAAGAGCTTTTTCTTTCCTTGTGAGGTGAATAGGGTATATATAGAAAGCAATTAGGTTTAAGGGTGGTTAGGTCATTGTGCACTAGTTGTGCTCTAGGATTTGATTTTAATTTTGAATCAAAGGCTAGGATTGAGGCTCACATGGATTGAGGACATTGAGAAAACACAAAATGAGAGAATAGAGAGGAGAAATTCGAAATAGCAAGGGAGGGGTCCTTGGTGACCAAGTTTTGCTAGTTGTCATCTTGTACTATTGTACTATTATATGACCATTCCATTATCCCTTCATTTTTGATTATTCTTCTTAGGATAATTGTACAAAAATGCACCCAATTTAGGCCACATACAAGGTATCTTGAGGAATATGCCATTTTATGTGATCACCATGACCAAAAATGTCTTAAAAATCACATCTTGGAACTTTTTGTAGAATATTCCTTTTTGATGCCTTTTTTGAATTTGAATTTTGTGCACAATGTATGCATGCATGCGCATACATAACTACATGACCAAAAATGCTTTGCCTCAAATAAATTTCTCTAAAATTGCACAATGATTCTTGATAAAAAAATTATCCTCTTTTGACAATGACCAAAATACCCTTTTGCCCTAAAAACCTTGTTTTTCAACAACAAATGCATTTCCACTCTAACAATGAATTTAAAAGCCCTAGAAT
Source organism: Astragalus glycyphyllos (assembly GCA_963573325.1). Taxonomy (NCBI): domain Eukaryota; kingdom Viridiplantae; phylum Streptophyta; class Magnoliopsida; order Fabales; family Fabaceae; genus Astragalus; species Astragalus glycyphyllos. The sequence continues at coordinate 25,053,519 of OY754308.1, forward strand.
GACTTTTAAAACCCAAAAATGCATGCACAATGCTCTTCACTCTTCAAAATAAAACCACACTTCTCAATTTATTTATTTTTGCGGAAAATTAGGGTTTTAAACCTAGGCGGACAAAATTAGGGTATGACAGCTGCCCCTCTTTATTTGGATTTTACCAAGGAATATGAATTGGCCAAAACATATTCCGAGGCAAAATAGAAATAAAGAATTCAGAAATAATACTAATTTTGTCTACTTAGAGAAACCCGAATTTTCCTTTTCTTTTTTTTTTTTCTCTTTTTATTGTTTCCTTTCTTTGATCTCTCTTCTTTTGAGAGAGAGAGAGTCAACACTTGTCGCGTCGACGAGAAAGCAGTAAATTGCGTAAAGCAGTAAATGAAAGCAGTAAATGGGAAGTGCCGTAAATTGGGGAATTCGGAGGTTGCCTAAAACCTTTTAACGGACTCTCGTCGAGTCCGAGCTCTGGGGGTGGCCTTTTCGAGCGGCCGATCAATATCAGGTCCGGAACTGACATGATCAATGGATCTACACTATGCCTTAGGTTGACACAATTAATCCGATGGACTTAACGAAGTCTGTAGGATCTGCCGCGCGCTCGTACGCGACGTTGTGATCTGTGGAAGGAGTTCACTAACTCTGTGGGAGTTTACTAACTCTGTGCTGATGGAGTTCACTAACTCGGTGCCATGATGATTTTCTGAAAATGAGATTTCGGGGACCCATTGGTCCAAAGTAACCGACTTTTTTGAAAATTTTGGGGACTAACGAGTCCAAAGCAACTGAGTTTCTTTTTGAAAATTTGGAAGTTTTGAATGATGCATGGAATGCAGGCTTTTGATGCTGGGATGCACATGGATGCAATGATTGATTTGGTGAGATGTTTTTTCGGTTTGATTTTCCTTTTTCTTTTTCTTTTCTTCTGTTTCTTTTTTTCTGTTTCTTTTTCTTCTATATCCTTTCGCCCTTCTAGGATGCGAATATGAAAGTATAATGCTCTTCTGTTTGATGACATGGATGATATAGGAATGATGAATGATATGGAAATGTGTTTTTTTTTTTTTTTTTTTTTGCTGGTTAAATCAATCCGCGGGACTTGTGGCACTTGACACGAAGACCGTTCCAGGATGGTGATAACGCAAGGGTTGCGCGTTGGTTTGCAATGATCTTGTTATTTTTAAGGTGGCAGTGCATGTGACTGTTTTTTTTTGCAGCTTTACCCATTTTAGGAAACCATTTTTCCTTTTGTGATTTTCAAAGATTTCGTAATAATCTGTAATGCTCTGAATGTATGCACATGTTTTGCAATTCAATTTCATCAATCATAAAATCATTATTTTGAAAGAAACTGAATAAATGAAATAAAGACACGAAAAGCACACATATGAAAGAAAAGCTGGACTTTTGCTGATATGGAAACTGGTCGTGCAGAAAGTCACGCCAGTTGAAAGTACAATTGCAATCTTTATTCTAAACTGATAAAATACAAGAAAAAGGAACAGATCCTGTGATTCTATCCTTGAAGTAACGGTGCCCACCGTTCATACTTGTGACCTTGATCAACCCCTTATCCAAATCTTCGAGAGTGCTGTATGCCCTTGTTTATTTTCATGCCCAAGTTTTCTGACCCTAATTTTTGCCTGGATCGCCCTTTGCGGGTTTTCAATCCACCGGGTCGCTCTGATTTTGCCTAGGCCGCCCTTTCGGGTTTTCAACCTAGCGAGCTAATTCTTACTTGGCTTATCTTTCTCTTTTTCTGTCTATTTCTTTAGGCATAGTACTTCTTTACCACATCTGAGTTCACTGGATTTGGGATTTCATCTCCATCCATGTTTGCAAGAATTAATGCCCCTCCGGAGAATGCCTTCTTCACCACATAAGGTCCTTCGTATTTGGGAGCCCATTTGCCACGGGGATCCGTCTGGATTGGCAAGATCTGTTTGAGCACGAGGTCTCCTTCTTGGAATTCCCGAGGACGGATTTTCTTGTCAAAAGCCCTCATCATCCTTTGTTGGTACAGCTGACCATGGCACAAGGCGGCTACTCGCTTCTCTTCAATGAGATTCAATTGGTCAAAACGAGCCTGAACCCACTCTGCTTCTTCTAATTTGGTCTCCATCAATACCCGCAGCGAGGGTATTTCAACCTCAATGGGGAGAACAGCTTCTGACCCATAAACCAACGAGTAAGGGGTTGCCCCTGTAGATGTACGCACCGAGGTTCTGTACCCCTGCAAGGCGAAGGGGAGCATCTCATGCCAGTCCTTGTATGTTACTACCATTTTCTGTACTATCCTCTTAATATTCTTATTGGCTGCCTCAACTGCCCCATTCATCTTCGGACGGTAGGGAGAAGAGTTGTGATGTTGGATTTTGAAGTCCTTGCATAAGTCCCTCATCACCTTGCTGTTCAAATTACTGCCGTTGTCTGTGATGACTTTGTTCGGAAGGCCGTAGCGGCAAACCAAATCTTTCTTGATGAACTTAGCAATCACTGAACTTGTTACATTGGGATAAGAAGCAGCCTCTACCCACTTGGTGAAGTAGTCGATAGCAACCAGGATGAAACGATGACCATTTGAAGCTTTTGGTTCAATAGGACCAATGATGTCCATGCCCCACATTGAGAAAGGCCAAGGTGCACTCAGGACATTCAGAGAGGTTGGTGGTACATGGATGTGATCTGCATAAATTTGACATTTATGGCACTTTCTTGCAAAGCTATAACAGTCAGATTCCATTTGCAGCCAATAGTAACCTGTTCTCAGGATCTTTCTAGCCATTGTGTGCCCACTGGAATGAATTCCAAATGAGCCCTCATGAACATCTTGCATGATCTTTATTGATTCCTCCCTTGTTACACATCTGAGGAGAACCAAGTCATGGTTTCTCTTGTAAAGGACGTCTCCACTCAAGAAGAAACCCATTGACAGCCTCCTGAGTGTTCTCTTATCATTTTCTGAAGCGCCGGGGGGATATTCTCTGCTGGTGATATACTGTTTGATGTCATGGTACCAAGGTTTACTGCCTGATTCCTCTTCAACTGCCATGCAATGGTAATAAGCAGGTAGACCCCGGTGTTGGACTCTGACACACGTCAAGTTCCTGTCACAGTTGACGTTGAACATGGAAGACAAAGTGGCCAAGGCATCAGCCAGTTGATTCTCATTGCGAGGTATGTGCCGGAAGGTGATCTCTTCAAAGGGCTTGATTAGCTCTTGAATGTAGTCACGGTAAAGGATCAAATCAGGGCTTCTTGCTTCCCAATCACCTTTTACTTGGTGAACAACTAGAGCTGAATCCCCGGACACGTCGAGCCTTTTGACTTTCCAATCGAGGGCCGCTTGTATGCCTAAGATGCACGCCTCATACTCTGCAATATTATTTGTGACGTAGAAACTCAGCCTTGCCGTGAATGGTATGAAACGATTGTCCGGGGAGATCAACACTGCTCCGACCCCGTGCCCCCACATGTTAGAGGCACCATCAAACAGTACTCTCCATCTTTCATTATCTTGGGATTTTCCTTCGTCGAACAATTCCATGATGTCTTCATCTGGGAATTCACATTGCATGGACTGGTAATCCTCAGCCGGTTGATGTGCCAGATACTCTGCCAATGTGCTGCCTTTAACCGCCTTTTGGGTGACATGCTGGAGGTCATATTCTGATAAAAGCATTTGCCACCGAGCAATTCTACCTGTGAGCGCAGGTTTCTCAAATATGTACTTGATTGGATCCATCTTAGACACCAACCAGGTAGTGTGACTCAACATGTACTGTCTCAATCGATGCGCTGCCCAGGTAAGGGCACAACAAGTCTTCTCCAATGGTGAATACCTGGTCTCGCAATCGGTGAATTTCTTGCTCAGGTAGTAGATTGCATGTTCTTTCTTCCCCGACTCATCGTGTTGCCCCAGTACGCAACCCATGGAATCGTCCAACACTGTAAGGTACAGAATAAGAGGCCTGCCGGACACAGGTGGCATTAGGACTGGCGGATTCTGAAGATACACCTTGATTTTCTCGAAGGCTTCTTGACATTGATCATTCCACTTCAACTCTTGGTTTTTGCACAACAGTTTGAAAATCGGCTCGCAGGTAGCGGTCAACTGGAAGATGAATCGGGAAATGTAATTCAGCCTTCCAAGAAAACCACGAACTTCTTTCTCTGTTTTTGGCGCTGGCATCTCGAGGATAGCACGCACTTTGTTCGGGTCTACCTCAATTCCCTTCTGGCTAACAATGAAGCCCAACAATTTTCCTGACCTCACTCCGAATGTGCACTTGGCGGGATTCAGCCTGAGTTTGTACTTTCTGAGGCGCTCGAAAAGCTTCTGCAGGTTAACAACATGCTCTTCATCGGTCCTTGATTTGGCAATCATATCGTCCACATAAACTTCAATCTCTTTATGCATCATGTCGTGGAACAGAGTCACCATTGCTCTTTGATAAGTTGCCCCGGCATTCTTCAATCCGAAAGGCATGACCTTATAGCAGAAAGTTCCCCAAAGGGTTATGAAGGTGGTTTTCTCCATATCCTCTGGAGCCATCTTGATCTGGTTGTAACCTGAATATCCGTCCATGAAGGAGAACATTGAGTGTTGCGCTGTGCTATCCACCAGAACATCGATGTGAGGTAGAGGGAAATCATCTTTAGGACTTGCTCGGTTTAAATCACGGTAATCGACACACATCCGGACCCTTCCGTCTTTCTTGGGAACCGGGACGATGTTGGCTACCCACTCAGGATATTTTGCCACTGCTAAGAACCCTGCGTCAAACTGTTTCTTGACCTCATCCCTGATTTTCAAGGACATCTCTGGCCTCATTCGCCTCAATTTCTGTTTTACCGGAGGATATTCTGGTTTTACCGGCAATCTGTGCTCAACAATATCTGTATTCAATCCCGGCATGTCTTGGTAAGTCCATGCGAAAATGTCAACATAGTCAAACAGGAGCTGAATCAACTTCTTACGTTCACAATCCCCCATCGCGGTACCAACCTTGATCTCTTTTCTATCTTCCTCAGTACCCAAATTAACCATTTCTGTGGGCTCCCCATGGGGTTTGATGACCTTTTCTTCTTGTTCTACCATTCTCATAATTTCTGGAGGAGTATCCCAACCATCCTCAACATCTTCCTCGGTTTGGTTAACCGGGTAATCAAAGTCACAGTATGAGTTATGGGCATTATTACTTTCAAGAATTGTATTCGATCTGCATTAAAATGGAGTGGCGAATAAAAATAAAGAAAAGACACGCAAATGAGAGATGAAGAAAGAGAATTTTATTGAAAATTCCAAAATAACGTTTTATTCATTGATGAAGTTTGACGAAAACATGCATGCCCGAATGAAATATCCCAAGGCCTTGGGCAGAGCCGAGGAATTTTGCATTACGAAGAAAAATTACTTTAAATTGAAAATCACAGGGAAATCTTGGGCCTCCCAGTTCTGGAGCTTTTCTTTCGCAGCACAACGGCGCACTAAGCCGACAGCACCGTCACCCGAGCCTGAATCTTCTTCAATCACATTGACTTGGTCAGGGTTCAGCATGCCTACACTTCGGAAGTTGTTCCTAAGATCACCGACGACCATCCCTCCCTGGTTGGGGGTCCTTCCTCTGAGCTTTGCCAACCATTTCTCTCTTCTATCAGCTGCTAGCCTCTCTCGATCTGCAGGGCTTGGGATGTACCCAATACCGAACCTTTCAGTATTCCCTTTCAGCAGGACGGGTGCTACAATTCCTTGAGCAGCTTTTCCCAGGCCTTTTCCAGCCTGATACCCATATCCTAGCATCACCTTTGCAACCATCATGTCCGCCTTGGACCACCTAGGCTTCAATTGGGGAGGCTCACTCCCAAAAAAGATAGCATTTGAGATCTCCAATCCCTGGGAGGCAGTCTCAAAAGACTCCTCTGCTGTTTCAACGTAATATTCTGGTAGTGATCGGTTTATCATCATCTCCTCCTCCCCGAAGATTACTATCAACTTGCCCTCGGCCACAAACTTGAGTTTCTGATGGAGCGAAGATGGCACTGCCCCAGCGGCATGTATCCAAGGTCGTCCTAGCAGACAGCTATAAGAGGAAGCTATATCCATGACTTGGAATGTGACATAGAACACTTCGGGACCCACCTGCAAAGGCACTTCTACTTCTCCAAAAACTTCTTTCACAGACCCATCAAATGCTCTAACCAAGGTGGAGCTAGGCTTCAGATACGAGCAATCCACATCCAATTTATCCATTGTGGACTTGGGCAACACATTCAATGACGAGCCATTGTCGATGAGCACTCTGGCCAGCATGTAGTCCCCACACTTGACAGAGATGTGAAGGGCTTGATTGTGATTCTTCCCCACCGGAGGTAGCTCAGCGTCTGTGAAGGTCAAGTAGTTGGATGCCACTATGTTCCCAACAATACCATCAAGCTGGTTGACCGTAATGTCATGGGGTACGTGTGCTTCATTCAGGATTTTCAACAGTGCAGCTCGGTGTGCCTCGGAACTAAGCAACAACGAAAGCATTGAGATTTTGGCCGGGGTTTGATTTAACTGGTCCACCACCCGGTATTCACTTTGTCTCATTACTTTCAGAAATTCCTGAGCTTCTTTGTCTGATACTTCTCTAACTTCCACAGTTTCCTTATCTTTTCCCTTACGGGCCCTTTCTTCAGCTTCCTTTGATTGTTCCTTTCTAAGATTTTCAGGAACATACATCCTTCCACTCCTTGTAATTCCACTACTCCCAGCAATGTTTGTTATATCCAACACGCCCTGAGGGACCTCTGCTTGCATTTGCACGTTACAGCTCCAGGGAATAACCCTAGTCTCTCTACTAGGGGTAGCAGCAGGTACCGGAATAACAACAGTCAGAGGTCTTGCCACAACCGAGCTTGAATTCAGACTGCAAGGGATTTCAACCGGTCTCCTGAAACCTCTGTTGTTTGATTGCAGAGTAGATACACTTTCTTCCTTTTCCTGAACCCCAACCTGGACCAGGTGTCTGTCTAACAGCTCTTGGAGGATGGGTTTGAAGCTCTCACAGGCCCCAACACAATAAGGGTCATTGCAGATGTCTCTTCTGGCACACCCTTCTTCGATGATACCACAACGGCATAGTGCAGCATGAATGATACTCAGGGGTGTACGAATGCACTCCACCTTCCTAATTAAGTACTGACCACCCTGATCATTAATGGCATTTGCAGTGGGCCCACCATGCCCCGGCAACGGGTTGGTGGTTACATTAGGTTGCTGAAATGATATACTCTTTGCATCAAGCAGGTCTTGCACAACGTACTTGAACGCCTTACAATCCTCCACCACATGACCTACTGCCCCAGAATGAAAGGCACAGGTAGCATTTGCATTATACCCTCTGGGATAGGGAGGCTGATATGGTTTCATCTGACGAGTGTTGATTAACTTGTTGGCAATGAGATAATTGAACAAATCTGTGTACGACATGGGGATAGGTTCAAAGACAACAGGCTTTTTTTCATTGTAGTTTCTGTACTGATTGTTGGACTGGAATGGCTGAGCAGGCGGCGTCTGAGCAGGAACTGGAATGGCTTGTGGGGGATTATTGTGTGATGGACCGCTAGCTCCGATGATTGCATTAGTTTCTCCCTCCTTCTTCTTGTGGGAACCAGAAAAAGGCTTTTTCTGATGGGAAGGAGGTGTTGGGCCATGGGCTATTCTTTCGCTGCGCATGCCGTTCTCCACTCTTTCTCCAATGACAACCATCTCAGAGAAATTCGAAGCCACGCTGCCGACCAAACGATCATAGAACACTGGGGGATGAGTTTCCATGAACATATGGACCATCTCTTTATCAAGCAGGGAGGGTTTTACTTGTGCAGCGAGGTTCCTCCACCTCTGGGCGTATTCCTTGAATGTCTCATTATCCTTCTTAGACATACATTGCAGCTGAGTCCTATCCGGGGCTAAATCACTGTTGTACTGGTATTGACGGATAAAGGCATCCGCCAGATCCTTCCAACAACGGATATTAGTTGGCTCCAATTGCATATACCATTCAAGGGGAGCTCCAGCTAAGCTTTCCTGGAAGCAATGCATCATCAGGTTATCATCACGGGCGTGGGCAGTCATCTTCCGGCAATACATCGTCACATGGCTGCGCGGGCAGGTTGCCCCTTTGTACTTGTCAAAAAATGGTGCTTTGAACTTGGGTGGCAGGACTAGATTAGGGACCAAGCATAACTCATGGGCGTTCCTAGCCCGGGAACCTGTTCCTTCAACAGCTCTCAATCTTTCTTCTAACATCTGGTACTGACTTCTAGCTTCATCAGGGTAATTCGGCGGAAAACCACTCACACCGTAGTGAAGATTATTCATCCACACCACAGCTGGGGTCACGTGTGGGTCACGTGAGTGAGCGATAATCTGAGGAATTGGACCCTGAACTTGTGGATGGATTGTTGCTGGAGAATTGAAGCCAAACGGAGTTCCCGGGGTAATAGCAGGAGTAGGAATCTGAATTTGAACCTGAGGTGTCCCCGTTCCAACTTCATTCACAGCTGATTCAGGCTGGGTCTGTCCTGTGGTTCCCGAAGGACCACTTTCTGGGTTTGCACCGGCAGCAGGGGGTGTGTACCCTAATGGGAGACCATAAGGAGGCCATTGCACGTTCTGGAGAGCCCGAGAGACTCTAGGAGGATCCACTCCTGCGGCAGCAGCACCTTCAGTTATGCCAGCATCCCTTAAGGCACTTAACACTCTTATGACCTCTGCCATTTTAGCTCTTATAACTTCCATCTCAGCCCTGATTGCTCGATTCTCTTGATTCTGATCATGCTGACCCTGACCATTTGGATTCGTACCTTCTGGAACTACATCATTCTGGATTGGTCGATGATTGCCCAGATTCGCGTCGTCTTGATTGTTGGCCATATTTCTTGCCTGTGATCGCGTCCAATATCGATGATTAACCAGCTTGTCTTACTTCTGTGGACGGAACATTTTTTTTATTTTTTATTTTTTATGAACATATAGACAAATGATGCAAATGCAATGCAATATGCATGTTATTATGTTTATTGCCGGGAATCGCGGTGCAACTCGTCTTGTCATAGGTGTTAAAGGAGGGATGCATACTCTTTCAGACTAGCCATATCAATCTCTTTCACGACAGGAAGCCTTGAATTGAAAACGGTTTTGCCTTTTGATTCCATTCCGTTTCTTACACACCTATGACAAGACTTTGTGTTACGTTGCGATCTCCGGCAAACAACTTTAATGCATGGAGGATGCAAAGAATGGAGGTTTTTTTTTTTTTTTTTCAAAATTTTTGTTAGATGCGAATGCAATGATCATGATGCAAAATGATGCAGATGTGATGATTATGACCTTTTATTTACATAGAAAAGAGAGAAGAAAATGATGTTTATTGGTGGCGGTTTAAAACATTTTTGAAAATACCCGCTATATGCCACCTCATATAGGTGTTTATGAGGGAAAAAGGAAATTGCTTTCTACATTTTTGGTAAAAGAGTTTCGAAAGAGGATGCCTAAGCTAATGCAACACACAATTTGCGTGCCCCCGTGTCCTACAAATGGGTAAGGATCGTAGGCTCTAAAGTCAACGACAAGGGTAATCCTCCCATGTGGGTTCTGGTCACTGCCTCACAATGGCAACCAAGAGCTAAAGTCTCTCTCATGAATACACCCACAATCGTAGAGAGCTACCGATTGTGAGGTATCATGAAGAAAGCGCACTCTTGGGCGAAACTTTCATGAGAGCCAGACAGACAACGGTCTACGAATGGCAGTCACTACTCATTTCCACTCTCCTAGGGTTCTTTGCAGACCTTGGGTTTTAGGCCCCACTCAATGCTCACAAATATAAGGTGTGCAGTGTGTGATGAGGGCACAACACCTAAAAATCTACCCAAACCCCACCTGCAAAGGGAAACCAAAACAGTCCAGACAATATCAAGCAACAGCATGTCGTCTACCCTAGGGTTCAATATCATTTCAACATAAGTATACTAACCTAGGGTTCCAACAACAATCGCAAGCATTGCTTACCTTAAGAAAGGGAGCCTAGAGGAGGGGACATAATAGGATTAGGGGAAATGCATGAGCTTACCTCAAGAAAGGGAGCAAAGAAGAGGGGAACATGCTAGGATTGGGGAAATGTATGAGAAAAGCATATAAACGACGAAAGTAAGAGGAGAAGAAGAAGAAACTACTCTTATTTTACTCAAGAAGCAAATATAGAAGAGGAAGAAGGCTAACACACAATGCACGCAAGCACAACATCACAAGAATGCACACGACAATTCTAAGAATAATGCAAGCATGTTTTTAAAGGCAAAGGAAAGAAAGAAGAAAGGGAAAGGAGGAGAGATATAACAAAGCATTCAAATCAACGAAATAAATCACATGCCGAATCGATTGGCTCGACCCACTAAAGAAAGGTCCCCAGTGGAGTCGCCAGCTGTTGCACCCCGAAAAATCCTTTGGAGGGATTTCTCTTCGCACAACATGAATTGGAGTCGCCACCAATAATTTTTTAGAGGTAAAACATTGAAAAAAACCTTTCTTGAAAGACAATGGTCCTTGGAACCACGAGATTTGAGTTCGGGGGTCGGTTATGCATGGGGAAGGTACGAGCACCCCACACATCCTTTCTACTGAAAGGGAACCTCGATTTGACGTGTGATTTAAAAGGTTGATTTAAGAAATGCTTTGTTTTTATCTCTCTTTATCTCTCCTTACTTTATGGAAAAAACTTAAGGAAAAATTAATCTTTTGCGCTTGACGGGAGGGCACCGTGCCTACGTATCCTGGGGAGGGAATCAAAGCAACGTAGTTCTTGTTTTCGAAAATTGTTTTGTTTTTTAGAAATTGCCTTGTTTTGGAAAAGGGTTTGTTTTTTATTGAAAAGAAAATGGTTTTGATTTGTCGTGCTTGACGGGAATGTGACCCGCTCCTACGTATCTCCCAGTGCGATGGAGAATTCAAAGCTTACGTAGTTCTCGGTTATCGAGAAAAGGTTTTTATTTTTTAGTTGTGTAATTGTGAAAATTGAATGTTCACAGTGATCAAACAACAAAGGTTTCGAGTGATCACCACTAGCATCCCATTATTGACGATCGTGCAAGCAAAGGCTTCGCATTATCCTCAACAAAGTTTTCAATTTGTGAAATGACAGTTCTTTTGAAAAATGAGTGTTCATGATAATCAATTGAGCAAAGACTCCAAGTGATCACCACTAGCACCCCATTGTTGACAATCGTGCAAGCAAAGGCTTCGCATTATCCTCAACAAAGTTTTTAATTTGTGAAATGAGAGTTCTTTTGAAAAATGAGTGTTCGTGATAATCAATTGAGCAAAGACTCCAAGTGATCACCACTAGCACCCCATTGTTGACAATCGTGCAAGCAAAGGCTTCGCATTATCCTCAACAAAGTTTGATTTGTGAAAAATAGTTTGAAATTGTTTTGAGAAGAAGTGAAGTTGTTTATCAATGATTATGTAAATGCAAAAAAATGTTTTGAAGTTGGAACGTTACTAACGAGTAACAAGTTGTTCTTTGTATGCAACATGGTTTTGAAGTTTTGGAGAGTTACTAACGAGTAACAATTGGTGGAAATCAAAACAAGCAAATTGTGAACACCAATTCAACATTTTAATGCACCACAAGCACATAAACAAGTATATCAAGCATGGAGTACCAAGCTTCAATTCAAGAATGCATGAGTAGGCAAGGATGCAAGAATAGGTAAGAATGCATGAATATGCAAAATGCATGTGCATCAAGGTTAAATGAACCTATCTTTTGCCGAAACTTCACAAGCTTCAAACAACAATTTACAATAAACTCAAAGAGCAAAGAAAGCATGATTAAACTTGAGGATGCATCAAGGTCATTGGAGACCAATCATGTGCGCAAATTCAATTGTTTATAGACCCCTTTTTGCTCACATTTCACGAGCACATCAAATGGGAATTGAATTTTTAAATGCTTACAAGCATAGGCATCAAGGTTAAAGTAACCTATCTCTTGCCAACTTAGCATATCCCAAGATCATTTGTGGATCATAAATGAACCAAAACCCAAATTCATTTTTCTCAAGTCACAAATTTCACAATTAACAACATAGGTTTGAATATTTGCAAGTTTAATGGCCAATCATCAATTTATTTTAACAAATCAACCAAATCAAGCAAGCGAGTGACATAACCAAAACATAGATGCATTTATTCACAAGATTCAACCAATCAAACACCAAAATCAACAACTATTCATATTTTTTTGATTTTTGTGAAAGTAAGAAGGCATGAAAAATGAATATTTGCAAAATCAAACAACATGTTTGGACATGGGAACTTCAAAATCAAGCCCCAATAACAAGATTGCATAAAGAAATGCATCAAAACTCGATTAAACCTATTTTATACTAAAGGTGCGAAACATTCATAGCTTCCTAACACAATTTTATTTCACAAAATGCAACAAGCAAAATGATAACAACACAAATCACAATTTATTCAAGGGTGAGAAGCAATCTCAAACACCCAAGCCTCCCTAAGTGCTTGTCAAAATGTTTGAGACACCTCTCACCAACAAAAATCAACAAATCAACAATATAACAACACTAAAATGCATGAATATGGTAGGATGAAAAATTAGAAACATGATATCTACATTTTGATGCAAAAAAGTTGAAGATGATGCTAGGTTTTAAGAAGTTTACCTCAAATCCAAGCTAAGGAATGACTAATATGAAGAACAAGACCACAAATCAACTTGAATCTTCACCAAACTTCAATGAAACCCACGAAATGCTTGCTTAAAAATGCCCTTTGATGATGCAAGCTTGAATTAAATTAGGAGAGAAGGAAGATATATGAAGTAGGAATGGAAATGAGGTGAAAAAATGGTGATTTGGTGAAGGAGAAGTGAAAAATTGATGGAGGAAGAGGATGATATGATTTCGGCCAAGAGAGGGAATTAGGAGAGGGAGTTGTGTGCTAGGGTTGTGTGAGTGAAAATGAGGCCAAGAGCTTTTTCTTTCCTTGTGAGGTGAATAGGGTATATATAGAAAGCAATTAGGTTTAAGGGTGGTTAGGTCATTGTGCACTAGTTGTGCTCTAGGACTTGATTTTAATTTTGAATCAAAGGCTAGGATTGAGGCTCACATGGATTGAGGACATTGAGAAAACACAAAATGAGAGAATAGAGAGGAGAAATTCGAAATAGCAAGGGAGGGGTCCTTGGTGACCAAGTTTTGCTAGTTGTCATCTTGTACTATTGTACTATTATATGACCATTCCATTATCCCTTCATTTTTGATTATTCTTCTTAGGATAATTGTACAAAAATGCACCCAATTTAGGCCACATACAAGGTATCTTGAGGAATATGCCATTTTATGTGATCACCATGACCAAAAATGTCATAAAAATCACATCTTGGAACTTTTTGTAGAATATTCCTTTTTGATGCCTTTTTTGAATTTGAATTTTGTGCACAATGTATGCATGCATGCGCATACATACATACATGACCAAAAATGCTTTGCCTCAAATAAATTTCTCTAAAATTGCACAATGATTCTTGATAAAAAAATTATCCTCTTTTGACAATGACCAAAATACCCTTTTGCCCTAAAAACCTTGTTTTTCAACAACAAATGCATTTCCACTCTAACAATGAATTTAAAAGCCCTAGAATGACTTTTAAAACCCAAAAATGCATGCACAATGCTCTTCACTCTTCAAAATAAAACCACACTTCTCAATTTATTTATTTTTGCGGAAAATTAGGGTTTTAAACCTAGGCGGACAAAATTAGGGTATGACAGGTGCTAATACCTTCCCCACACCTAACCGACCCCCGAACCTACATCTCTATTTCTCAAAGGACCACCCGCCTTAAAAAGGACCCTTTTTCAATGTTTTGGTCCCTAAATAAAAAATGTTGATGGCGGCTTCACAAATTTTCACGTTGTACGATGAAAGGTCCAATCCGGATTTTTCGGGGTGCAACAGCTGGCGACTTCACTGGGGACTTTCTTTTTTAAAATAAAAAAAACGAGGGTCAGGCCTAATTAACTTGATGTGCGGTTTAATTGTTTGATTTGAATGTGATTGTTCTATTTCTCTCTTTTCTTCTCCTTCTTTTTCTTCTCTCTTTCTGATGTTTGAATGTTCTCTTGCATTCTCGTGTTGTTATGTTGCATTCATGTGCATTTGACTCTTCTTCTTCTATGTTCGCTTCTTGTTCCTTCTTTTCCTTTCATCTTCTTTTGTTTATATGCTTAATATGATCATGCATTTCTCCAATCCCCATGTCCCCTTCTTCTTTGCTCCCTTTCTTCAAGGTAAGCTCATGCATCATTCCCCCAATTCTACTATGATCCCTTCTTCTTTGCTCCCTTTCTTCAAGGTAAGTTCATGCATTCCCCCGATTCTATTATGACCCCTCTTCTTGACTCCCTTTCTTGAGGTAAGCAGTGCATATGATTGTTGTTGGAACCCTAGGTTAGTTTACTTGTTTGTATTGAAATGATATATGCTTGCAAAACCCTAGGGTAGACGACTCTTTGTATGGACTGTTTCTGGATTTTCTTTGCAGGTGGGGGGGTATGTTTGTCGTCGTGCTCCTACACACACGTTGCACTCTTTTTACCTTTATTTTTTTTGGTGAGACAGCCCTATACCCGGGCTAGAGCATACCTTAGGCTAGAACGAAGTCATTAGTGGCTGCTCACTGGACGTACGTCTTGTTGGGTGGTTGCGAAGACTTCACCTAGAGTTTGGCTTTGTTTGAAGACATCATCACTTGGACGTACGTCCCTGGGATCGGTGCTCTCAGATGAGGTCGTTGGCTCTAGGAACCTTATTTAGGGTCCTTCTTTTAGTGCTATCCTTGAAGTGTGTACCCGTAGAAATAGCCATAGACCCTGTCTCTAAGAAACCTTGTAGGACACAAAGGAGCTGCATACCCCTGCATCTGAATAAAGATTTTTGCAAATAAACCTGAAAATTTTCAAAAAAAAAAATGTATGTGAATTTCTAGCTTTTGAAAAACTGTTATGTTGAAAATATTATTTTTTTTTTCATCATGCATCCATTCATACACTTTGCATGCATTCTCACCAGTGCCGGGGAAATTGTAGATACCAAAAAAAAAACGCATTCTGCATCGCATGCATACACATATACTTATGCATCCATTCATTTCATGCATCCATGCATCTATTCATTCAGGCTCTTACACAATAAATGTTTAAACAAACAGAAAAGGCAAGCTGGTTCGCCATCACCGTTACTACACTCGTCTACAGGCAAGACTCATGGCAGAGAATCAAGAAAGTCCAGACATTGAGGTTGAGAGTTACCACTCGGGTCCGGATGATCCGGTTATAGAGATACTCAACCCCGAGCAGCTAGCTCAAGAAAACCGGGTTTTGAAGGATAAGGTAGGGGCTATGGAGGCCCAGATGGTTGAAATGATGGGTATGCTGAGGAATCTGAAAGGTGGGGCCAGTGCTGAGGCCACCGCCGTTGTAAACCCTGATGGAGTTGTCACCTTCATTCCCCCTCCGGGGCCTGTTAATACTGTAACTACTATTCCTCCTCCAGGAACGGGGATCCCTCATTTCGTCCACTCTCCAGGGGCAAGCGGTCAGAGCCATCCAGCTGCTCAGAGGTACCCGTGGGGAATGCCAGTCGGTTATACGCCTCAAAATGTTGAATCCAATCCAGCTGGGGTAACAGGGCCAAGTCAGGTTGCTGTGGTCGTACCTGGTGGAGTTGTTGGTGGACCACAAGTCCACGCTTCTAATCATGATGCTGCACTACAGAGAAATCCACTCAGTCCTACTCCTTGGATCACTACCAATCCTCAGAATGTTGCGTATCAAGTAGGAAATCCCGCTCAGTTTGGGGGAAATTATTATGGCATGAGTAGTCATCCTCAGGGGCATGTGTTTGAAAACTCTCAACCCAGAGACCAGTATCGTGTGCTTGAAGAACGGTTAAGGGCTGTGGAAGGTGCAGGTGTTAGAGTCAAGGATGCCCGTGATTTGTGTCTCGTTCCAGATATAGTCCTTCCTCCAAAGTTTAAGGCACCTGATTTTGACAAGTACCGGGGTGCTGGTTGTCCATCAAGTCATATAACCATGTATTGCCGAAAAATGGCTGCGCATGCTAGTGATGATAAGCTGTTGATCCACTGCTTTCAGAATAGCTTAGCTGGGGCATCCTTAGACTGGTACATGCAGTTACAGTCTTCCGACATCCATAGCTGGAAGGACCTCTCAGAAGCCTTTTTGAAACAGTACCAGTACAATATGGATATGGCTCCAGATCGATCTCAGTTACAGCACATGGGCAAAGGAGATAAAGAGTCTTTTAAAGAATACGCCCAACGGTGGAGAAGTACAGCTGCACAAGTAAAGCCATCACTAACAGAGAAAGAGATGGTATACATGTTCATGGAAACTCTTCCGCCAATCTACTACGACAGACTGATAGGGAGTGTCTCGTCAAATTTCTCAGATAT
Organism: Astragalus glycyphyllos; assembly: GCA_963573325.1. Classification (NCBI taxonomy): domain Eukaryota; kingdom Viridiplantae; phylum Streptophyta; class Magnoliopsida; order Fabales; family Fabaceae; genus Astragalus; species Astragalus glycyphyllos. The sequence goes on from OY754308.1 coordinate 25,070,060, forward strand.
GGTAGTTATTGGGGAAAGGCTTGAAAACGGTTTGCGTAGCGGGAAGATCGCCAACCACTTTGGTAGTTCAGGTGGACAAAGAAAGCCCTCTTCTCATTTCCCTAAAAATAAAGAGGGAGAGACCAATGTAATTTCCGGAGGAAATCCATCTTTCAGTACTCCACCGCAGACGGTACCATTCTCGGCACCAGTGCAACCTCAACGAGCCAATGATGGTTATAAAGCCCAGAACTACCAGTATAAGAAGCGCGTCAGTTTTGATCCAATCCCGATGACTTACACGGAGCTGTTCAATCATCTGGTCTCCAAAAACCTAATCAACACTCGCTCGATGAAGCCTCTCCAGCCTCCTTTCCCTAGGAGCTATAATGCCAATGCTACTTGTAGTTTTCATGAGGGTGGAATCGGTCACACAGTGGAGGACTGCAAAGCTTTTAAGCACGTAGTCCAGGACTTAATCGACGCTAATTGGATTTCTTTCAAACAGAATAGTCCAAGTATAACTACAAATCCACTGCCAGGAAATGGGAATCCGTCGACCAATGCAATAGAAGATTCTACTGGACAGGTGATAAGGGAGGTTGAGAAAATTAAGACTCCTTTGGATGCCATTCACGCTGAATTGTGTCGATTTGAGGTCATTGAGAAAGGTTGTTGTCAGGAGAATGGGTGTGCTGATTCCCTGTGTAAAGGGGCCTGTGAAGTTTTTAAGCAGATCTTGCAAGACTTGATGGACCGCCGTGTAGTTCAGGTAGTTACTTTTGAAACAGAAGAAAGCGTGATGACCCTTCAGTCTAATAATGGCAGAGAAGTCAGAAGGCCAATTGAGATTTTATATGATTACAATCCGAGGCAAGTTCAAGCCAAAGCTCAGCCCATAGTCATTGAGGTCCCTGCTCCCTTTCCATATGAGAAAGATAGTGCTGTGCCCTGGAAATATAGTACTTTGCCTCCAGTGGAGAGTTCTCCAAGTGCATCTGCTGTCACCAATATATCAGGAGTGGGTAGAATGACGAGAAGTGGCCGTATGTATGCTCCGGAAACTCTTCGGGTTGAAACGTCTAAAGATGCTGAGGACAGGGTTAGAAAAGGAAAAGAGAAAGTATCAGAGGATACCCAGGGCAAGAAAGTAACAGAACAGGAAGCCAGTGAGTTCTTAAGGATTGTCAGACAAAGTGATTATCAAATTGTTGATCAGTTGAAACAAACTCCAGCCAAGATCTCTATGCTGTCGTTACTGCTCAGTTCAGAAGCTCATCGGACTGCCCTGATGAAAGTACTCAATGAAGCCCATGTCGCTGAAGATATCTCTGTGTGTTAGTTTGATGGGATTGTAGGAAACATCGTGGCAGCTAATCATTTGACTTTTGCTGACGATGAGTTACCCCCAGGAGGAAGAAGGCACAACCAGGCTCTGCATATCTCCGGCAAATGCGGAGACTATGTGTTGGCTCGGGTTTTGATTGATAATGGGTCCTCACTAAATGTCATGCCGAAGTCCACCATGGACAAAATGGATGTGGACTGCTCTTATATGAAGCCTAGTTCGACGTTGGTGAGAGCGTTTGACGGGTCGAAGAAGGAAGTGCTAGGGGAAGTGGAGTTCCCAATTCAGATTGGGCCGGAGACCTTTTATGTGAATTTCCAGATCATGGACATCACTTCATCATATAGCTGCCTGTTGGGGAGACCGTGGATTCACATGGCGGGAGCTATTCCCTCTTCTCTACACCAGAGGGTCAAGTTTGTGGTAGATGACAAGATTGTTGTTGTGTTTGGTGAAGAAGAAATGTTAGTCAACAAGCCATCCCCATTACGTTATGTGGAAGCCGCTGAGGAATCTCTGGAGACCTCCTTTCAGTCCCTTGAAATTGCTAATGCTATATTCAGAGGGAGCAAGCTTCTGTCACCAGGGTCAAAATTGTCAAGGAACGAGGAAATGGTCGCCAAAATCATGTTAGAACAAGGATACAAGGTGGGATGTGGTTTAGGCAAGTCTGGTCAGGGGATTCTTGAGCCTATTCAACTGAAGGAAAATCGAGACCGTTGTGGGTTGGGGTACCATCCTAATCAAGCCGAGAGAAAGGGGATGGCAGAGGAAAGAAAGAGCAGGTGGTTGGCCAAACTGAGAGGGCACGATCCTTGGTCAAAAAAGATCCCTATCTGTGATATTCGTCAGAGCTTTAAGAGTGCAGGGTTGCTGGACCCTAATCAAATCGCTGCCATTGGGGATGGTCCTGGAGCTGAAAAAGGTGATACCAGCCTAGTCCGTCGTTGCTCTGCCGGTGAAAAGTTGAAGAATTGGGAAGCTGCTGACTTTCCCGTGGCTTTTAATTCAAAGTAATAATTTGTAATGCACCCCTGTGGCTCTGCCCAAGGCCATAGGATAAGTTGTTAGGGGCACGCATGTTTTTATCTTCATTGCTATCATCATCAATAAAAACGTTGTTTTTGAAATTCATCAATAAAATCATTTCCTTTAATTTCATGTGTCTTCTCCGCTTTATTTTATTTTGCCTGTTTGTTTCGCCTTTCATTCTGCTTTTTGCCTCTGCAAATGCAGATCAACAATAATTATCTCTGAAAATAACAATGCCGATGATCCATATTTTGACTTTGATCATCCAATTAATCAAACTGAGAGAGATGTTGAGAACAACTGGGAAGCTCCTCCAGAACTAATGAGATTAATGGAACAGGAAGAAAGGGTCATTCAGCCTCACGGAGAATCAACTGAGGTAATCAACTTGGGTACAGATGAGAACAAGAAAGAAGTTAAGGTCGGTACCGCAATGAACGACAGTGATCGTATGAAGTTAATTCAGCTCCTGCGCGATTACGTTGACATTTTTGCATGGTCGTATCAAGATATGCCTGGGTTGGATACTGATATTGTTGTGCACAAGTTGCCAGTAAAGCCAGATTGCCCGCCTGTAAAGCAAAGACTGAGAAGAATGAAGCCAGAGATGTCGTTGAAAATCCGGGATGAGGTAAAGAAGCAGTTTGATGCCGGGTTTCTAGCGGTTGCCAAGTATCCTCAATGGGTTGCCAATACCGTCCCGGTTCCGAAGAAGGACGGGAAAGTCAGGATGTGTGTCGATTACAGGGATCTGAACAGAGCCAGCCCCAAAGATGATTTCCCCTACCCCACATTGATATTCTGGTGGACAGTACAGCCCAACACTCTTTATTCTCCTTCATGGATGGATACTCAGGATACAATCAGATAAAGATGGCTCCAGAAGATATGGAGAAAACAACCTTCATAACTCTCTGGGGAACCTTTTGCTATAAGGTGATGCCTTTCGGACTCAAAAACGCCGGTGCAACGTATCAGAGGGCCATGGTGACATTGTTCCACGACATGATGCACAAGGAAATCGAGGTGTATGTGGATGATATGATTGCTAAATCCAAGACTGATGAGGAGCATATTGTGAATCTGCAAAAACTCTTTGAACGTCTAAGGAAGTTCAAACTCAGATTAAACCCAGCTAAATGCACCTTCGGTGTAAGATCCGGAAAGCTACTGGGGTTCATCGTCAGTCAGAAAGGGATAGAAGTTGATCCAGATAAAGTCAAAGCAATCCTCGAAATGCCAGTACCAAAGACTGAAAGGGAGGTCCAGTGTTTTCTTGGGAGATTGAACTATATCTCAAGGTTCATATCCCAACTGACAGCCACTTGCGAGCCTCTCTTTAAGCTGTTGTGCAAGAACCAAGAATCCAAATGGAACGATGATTGTCAGAGAGCCTTCGAGAGAATTAAAGAGTATCTTCAGAATCCACCAATTCTGATGCCACCGGTGTCCGGAAGACCGCTGATCTTGTACCTAACCGTGTTAGACAATTCGATGGGGTGTGTGCTGGGGCAGCATGATGAGTCAGGCAAGAAAGAACATGCTATTTATTACCTAAGCAAGAAATTTACTGACTGCGAGACAAGATACACAATGCTGGAGAAGACTTGTTGTGCTTTGGCTTGGGCTGCTCATCGTTTAAGACAGTACATGCTGAGCCATACAACTTGGTTGGTGTCTAAAATGGATCCGATCAAGTACATTTTTGAGAAACCAGCTCTCGCAGGACGGATTGCCCGTTGGCAGATGTTATTGTCAGAATATGATATCCTGTACGTCACGCAGAAGGCAGTCAAGGGCAGCGCACTTGCTGAGTACTTAGCTTGTCAGCCTATCCCAGAATACCAGTCGATGCAGTATGATTTTCCCGATGAAGACATCATGGCACTATTCGACGAGGGGAAGTCCCAAGAAGATGAAAGATGGAGGATGATATTTGATGGTACATCCAACATGTGGGGCATGGGGCCGGAGCTGTGTTAATCTCTCCAGACAATCGCTTCATTCCGGTCACTGCAAGACTGAGCTTTTATGTTACAAATAACATTGCGGAATATGAAGCATGCATCCTGGGTATTCAGGCAGCCCTTGAATGGAAGGTCAAAAGGCTTGATGTGTATGGTGATTCAGCCTTGGTTATTCATCAGGTGCGAGGTGATTGGGAGACCAGAGATCCCAAATTGATTCCCTATTATGATTATGTTCAAGAATTGATGGAGTCCTTTGAGGAAGTCACTTTTCAGCATATCCCTCGAAGCGAAAACCAGTTGGCCGATGCTTTGGCAACCTTGTCGTCAATATTCAACATCAGCTGTGACAAGAGTTTAGCTCACCTCAGAATCCAGCATAGGGATCTACCAGCACATCATTACTGCACTGCAATATATGAAGAGCCTGATGACAAGCCGTGGTACCATGATATCAAGCAGTACATCACCACCAGGGATACCCTCCTGGGGCATCAGAAAATGACAAGAGAACGCTCAGAAGGCTGTCGAGGAATTTCTTCCTGAATAGTGAAGTTCTCTACAAGAGAAATTATGACATGGTTCTCCTAAGGTGTGTTGCGAAGGAGGAGGCCGAAAAGATTATGAAAGAGGTCCATGAAGGCTCATTCGGGGTTCATTCCAGTGGACACACCATGGCCAGAAAAATCTTAAGAGCCGGCTATTATTGGCTGCAAATGGAATCTGACTGTTACAGCTTTGTAAGAAAGTGTCACAAATGCCAAATCTATGCCGATCATATCCATGTACCACCTGCTTCATTAAACGTTCTGACTGCTTCTTGGCCATTCTCAATGTGGGGGATGGATGTCATCGGTCCTATCGAGCCAAAAGCATCAAACGGGCATCGCTTCATCCTTGTCGCCATTGACTATTTCACCAAGTGGGTTGAAGCTGCCTCATACTCAAGCATCACTAGCTCTGTGGTTGCAAAGTTTGTAAAGAAAGATCTGGTTTGTCGTTACGGCCTTCCAAACAGGATCATCACCGATAACGGCAGTAACCTGAATAGCAAGATGATGAAAGACCTGTGCACAGAATTCAAAATCCAGCATCATAATTCTTCCCCCTATCGACCCAAGATGAATGGGGCAGTCGAAGCGGCCAACAAGAATATCAAGAGAATAGTTCAAAAGATGGTGGTAACCTACAAAGATTGGCATGAGTTGCTTCCTTTTGCTTTGCACGGATACCGCACTTCAGTGCGTACCTCAACTAGGGCAACCCCTTTTTCTCTAGTATATGGGTCAGAGGCAGTCCTCCCTATTGAGGTTGAAATACCCTCCCTGCGGGTATTGATGGAAACCAAGTTGGAAGAAGCTGAATGGGTACAAGCTCGTCTGGATCAGTTAAATCTCATTGAGGAAAAAAGAATTGCAGCTTTGTGTCATGGACAGCTGTATCAACAGAGAATGAGGACGGCCTTCGACAAGAAAGTTCGCCCTCGAGAGTTCAACAAGGGAGATCTTGTGCTCAAAAAGATATTGCCCATTCAGAGCGATCCCCGAGGAAAATGGACTCCCACTTATGATGGACCTTATGTGGTCAAGAAAGCCTTCTCTGGAGGAGCACTAATACTCACCAACATGGACGGTGAAGAACTCAAAAACCCAGTCAATTCAGATTCGGTGAAGAAGTATTATGCCTGAAAGAAATAGACGAAAAAAGAGAAAGATAAGCCAAGTAAGAATTAGCTCGCTAGGTTGAAAACCCGAAAGGGCGGCCTAGGCAAAATCAGAGCGACCCGGTGGATTGAAAACCCGCAAAGGGCGATCCAGGCAAAAATTAGGGTCAGAAAACTTGGGCATGAAAATAAACAAGGGCATACAGCACTCCTGAAGGTTTGGATAGAGGGGTGATCAAGGTCAAGGACATAAATGTTTGGCATTGTTCCACAGAGACGGACATTTAGAAACTAGCTTTTCTCTCTTTTTCGTGTCTTTTTGCAGTTTAAATTTTCAAATGTATTGAACAGTCGGCGTAACTTTCTGTACGACCGGTTTCCACATCAATAAAGTTCAATTTTTCTCATATCTGTTTGCTTTTCTATTTTCTGCTTTTTCAGCTCAAAATAAACGTTTTATGATGATGGTAATACTGAATTGTAAAACATGTGCATAAATCCTAGAGCATTGCAATCATTGCGAAATCCCCAAAAGTCCCGGGAAGGAAGTGATTCCTCAAAAACAAATTAATGTTGCAAAGAAAATAATTGCGCCCATCAAACACTTCAGATGGCAAATCATAAAGCAAACCTGCACCCGGCCCGTGCGCCGCAGCAACTCTAATAAATTCCCCAGTCTCGTGCCAGGAGTGTCGGGGGTCGGTTGAACCAGCAAAAGAATAAGCCTTTTATTAAAAAAAAAAAAAAAAAAAGAAGAGCACAAAAAAGCAAATGATCAGAAAACAGAAAGCTGATCAAAAGAAGAATTAAAAGATGAAAGAAAAAAACAATCAAAGCTGAAAGAAAAGCATTCCCCAGCATTCATCATTCACCCAAAATCATCGCATCGCATGCATTCGCATAACAGGCCTTTGCATAACATGCATTCATTCCATACACCATGCATTGCATCTGCTGACATGTGCAGGTACCGCCAACCTGAGAAACCTGAAGAAAAGTCCTGCGACCAGAGCAGGCACCCCTGGATCAGTGCGGTAGCATTGACCAACTGAAGAAAGCTAATTGGATTTGCGGATCCCCCTTTGGACCCACGTGTCCCCCAGAAGATTGACTTCACTTCGTATTCGAGCTGCGAGTAAGTCCCCCTGACCTCAATAGGTCCAGTCGAAAAGGATAGCTGTGTTGGCCTAAAACATGGCGCAGTCCTAGGGAAATATCGAGATCTAGACTTGATATAGTACCCTCCCCCGGTCGCTCGAAAGACCACCCCTTTGAGCCCACGTGCTCCCCAGGCCCAAGTGCAAACTCAGATCGTTCGCGATTCGTTAAAAGGCTTTAGGCAGCCTCCTTCGCCGGCTTAATGAGGGCCGGCACCCCTTTTTTTTTGTTTTCTTTACTGCTTTCGCTGGCTTATTGAGGGTTGGCACCAATTGATTCCAAAAAGAAAAAAAAAAGAGAAAAAAAAAAATCTTTTCATTGCATTTGTATCATATTTCAAAAAAGAAAAAAAAAAGGGAAAATTCTGGTTTTCTCTAAGTAGACAAAATTGGTATAATTTCTGAATTCTTTATTTCTATTTTGCCTCGGAATATGTTTCGGCCAATTCATATTCCTTGTTAAAATCCAAATAAAGAGGGGCAGCTGTCATACCCTAATTTTGTCCGCCTAGTTTCAAAACCCTAATTTTCAGCAAAAACAAATAATTTTGTGAGTGATGCATTATTTGAGAAAGGGTTTAGGGTATTTACCCAAGTATTCTAAGGTTTTCAAAATCATTTTTGAGAAATTAAGGAATTTTGGGGCATTTAAAAGGGGCATTGTTTGGTCAATTTCATTTTAATAAATTTTTGCTAGCTGAAAATCCAATTAATTAATTTTTGGGAATTTATTTAATGAAATTGTATTATTTTGAACAAAAAATAAATAAAGAAAATCATTTTTCAAATTACGCGCATATTTTATATGTGTAGTAAAAAAATCAAGTTCAAATTAATTCAAGAAAGCATTTCAAAAAAATAGTACAAGGAATATTCCCAAAAATTATATGATAAGATTTTTGTTGGCAATTTTGGTCATCTCTCATTTTCAAAAATGGCATATTCTTCAAGATACCTTGTATATGGCTCAAAATGGTTAGATTTATGTACAATTATCTTGAAAAGAATAATCAAAATTGAGAGGATAATAGAATGGTCATATGATAGTACAATAGTACAAGATGACAACTTGCAAAGCTTGGGCACCACTCCTCTCCCATTGTGGCCGAATTCTCTCCCCTTCATTTCCCTCTCATTTTGCATTTTTTTGACCTCAATCCATGTGTGGTTCAATCCTCACCCTTGATTCAAAATTAAAATGCAATCCTAGAATGAGATGAGGTACTCAATGACCTAAATGCCCCTAAACCTAATTGCACATTATATATACCCTCATATCCTCACCTCTCATAAGGTTTTTGGCTCACAATTCACACTCAAAACCCTAGCACACAAACCTCTCCTCTCCTCTCCTCATTTGGCCGAAATCACCCCCTCATTCCCTCACCTCATTTCTTCACTTTTTCACTTCAAATCAACATTCTAGTCCTAAATCCTTCATCATCCTTGCATTCTCTTCAAAAATCCATCTTCAAATCTCAAGAATCAAGCTCAAGATTGAAGATTAGAGGGTTGATTCAAGTGGTTTAGTGTTCATTCACCTTATTTCTTTTGCTATTCTAGCTTGGAGTTGAGGTATACTCTCACTCTTAACATCATCAAATTTTAGTATAAAAAATGTAGATCATCAATCTATTTTTTTTTTTGCATATCAAGCATTTCTTTGCATTTTAGTGCTCTATTTTTTTGTTGAAATGTTGATGTAGTTGTTGTTGTTGAATGAGAGATGTGTTTCAAGCATTTTGACAAACACTTTGGGAGGTTTGGATGCTTGAAATGCATCTCTCTCTTGGAATAAATTGTGTGTTGGTGCTATTTTCATTTTGTGCTTGCATTTTCATGAATAAAATTGTGATTTGGGATTATGTTTCATTTCGCATATTGTAGAAAAATTAGGGTTTGTGTGATTTTAGTGCATTCCTTTGCTTAATCATGTGAATCCTTGCCAAAAAGCTTGATCTATGTCATTTGATTGCATGATTTTGTTGCTTTCAAAGAATAAAATGAGGTTTTAGCTCTATGTTGGTGTCGTAAATCATGATTAGAATTAGGGTTTGTTAATTTTCTTGTGAAATGGGTTTGCAATATTGGGTAAAATGATTTCTCAAGTTGTTTTGGTTTGGTTGCTATGTACTTTGCTTGCAAATTATTCTATGTTGATGATTGGCAAGAGGACTCACACTTGTGCCTTAGGCATTTCATTTTAAGTGTTGAGGATTGCCTAAGATGATTCAACACAACCTTGTGCTTTGATTGAAAATTTTGGTTTGCTTGTTAGTAACTTGTTTGCAAAATTACTCTATGTTGATGATTGGCAAGAGGACTCACACTTGTGCCTTTGAGCACTTAACTTTAAGTGTTGAGGATTGACTAAAATGATTCAACGCAATTGATTTGATGTTTTGATTGCAAAATATTGTTGCTAATTGATTGTATCTTGCTTGCAAATTGTTATATGTTGATGATTGGCAAGAGGACTCACACTTGCGCCTTGTGCACTTCACTTTAAGTGTTGAGGATTGCCTAAGATGATTCAACACAACCTTGTGCTTTGATTGTAAACTTTGGTTTGCTTGTTAGTAACTTGTTTGCAAAGTTATTCAATGTTGAGGATTGGCAAGAGGACTCACACTTGTGCCTTAGGCACTTTCACTTTAAGTGATGAGGATTGCCTAAGATGATTCAATTTTCTTTGTGCAATTCTTGCTTGAAAATGCAAATGCTAGTTTTCTAACTTGATTAATCAATTTTGGTTACAAAAATGACTTGTTAATGCCCTCTTTTGGTCACTTTTGGTCTTGCAAATGTGATGTTCTTTCTAGGTCAATGTTATGCTTTAATGTTGATGATTTGGTAAAAGGACTAGACACTTATGCCTTTGTGCATTGTCCCAAATGTCAAGGATTACCAAAAGGGATTCAACCTTGTGTTTTTATCTTGTGTTGATGCCTATTTGAATTAAACTTTTGCATTATCTATTTGTGTGCCTATTCTTGCAATCTATTTGGTTAATGTTGATCTTGCATGTTCATGGCCAATAAATGTTAGATGACTAAGTATCATTCTTGTGCTCAAATGTTGTAATTGGTAATGTTTATGCTTATGCTTACATTGTTGATTGCTTTACTTACAATTTGTTAAATGTTGCACTTTGGTTCTTGACTTGGAAATTGATTGAATGTTCTACTTTCTTTTTTCTTTTGGATGCCACGCCATCCCAACAAACCTTTTGTGACCAATGTCACCCTCAAACTCCCTTCTCCTTTCTTCAAATCAATCATTTTCTAAAGCTTTTTTCCAAACTCAATCTTTTCTCAAATTGTTTTCATAAGACAATCAAATTCTTTCTAAGATCAACAATAAACCTTTTTGAAAACTCATAAGGAGGAAAGTCGGACGTACGGCCGGTGTTGTCTAGCGTCCTAAGATCGGAGCTGTACAGCTCAAACATCTTGGGATACTTATGAGAATCAAAACAAGTAATTAACAACTTGAACCCTATTTCAAAAAATGAGTAAGGAATCGAGTCGGATGTACATCCGGTATTGGTTAGCGTCTTAGGGTTAGCGAGTTGTACAGTTCGTGCGAGCCTAAGATACTTGCTCAAATAAAAGCAACCAACCTCACAACAAATCTTTTTCTTCCTTAATAAAAAAAAAACATTTTCAATAAGTAGGGGGCACGTCGTCTGTACAGGCGGGGTTGTCTTTGTTCTAGGTCTAGTGGACTGTACAGTCTAGGACCGAAAACCCCTACAATAAAAAACACCAACACAAAGTTTCTCAACTAAAGAGAACTACGTAAGCTTTGAATTCTCCATCGCACCGGGAGATACGTAGGAGCGGGTCACATCCCGTCAAGCACACTTTTAAAAATAATAAAAAGATTCTTCTTTTCCCCCGTTTTCAAAAACACTTTTCTCAAATAAAAAAGAAGTAGAATGAATCGTTTCAAATCAACTCTGTCAAAACCGCACATCAAGTTAAAGGTTCCCTTTCGGTAGAAAGGAGGTGTGGGGTGCTAATACCTTCCCCACACCTAACCGACCCCCGAACCTACATCTCTATTTCTCAAAGGACAACCCGCCTTAAAAAGGACCCTTTTTCAATGTTTTGGTCCCTAAATAAAAAATGTTGATGGCGGCTTCACAAATTTTCACGTTGTACGATGAAAGGTCCAATCCGGATTTTTCGGGGTGCAACAACGGGCAAGGGTTGGCGCCCAATGATACATTGATAGACCGATTTGCACGGTAAAATGATGAAATCCGTTCTGACCGTCCTACAGAGGGGATTTGCTACAGTATCATCTCCAAAGGTCACCATCAGCTCTAACCGTCCTATGGGAGTCGTTGAGGCTCCATTAAACCCGGTCAGAACTGTTCCTCTATATGGCCTCAGGTCGTCTTTTGAAATTTTTAGCACGTCCAACAGGTCTTCAAATATTATATCTGCTGAACTACCTTGGTCCACCAATATTCGCCTAACTTTCATTTTCGCCATTACTGTGACGATCACCAAGGGTGCTTCGTAGTTGGGCGTTACATCGATGAGATCCTCGTCTCCAAAGGAGATGGATGGTCGCTCAGAAGGCGGTCGTGGAGTGGAGGTCGAGGTAACGCTCATGATCTCATCCCATCTTCTTTTGATCGACCTGTTAGTCGAGGCGTCCGTGGGTATCCCTCCGGATATTACCATAGCGACTGATCTTCCCTTCGACTTCCTAGTGCCTATGATATCTTCTTCATCTTCGTCCTCTTCTACGACTTTGATCGTCTCGTCTGCTTTTGCCTTTCCCCTTCTAGGTGAACGGGTAACCTTCCGCTCTTCTCGTGCTTCCACATGATCCCTTTTCACATACTGAGCCAACTTTCCTCTGCGGGTCAGAGCTTCCACATCATCTTTAAGAGCCATGCAGTTGTTAGTGTCATGCCCGTTACTTTTGTGATATCTACAATATTTCTTCGAGGGACGCTGCCCGTCTTTGAGCACGAGGGGTTCTGGTGGTTTAACATCTCTGAATTCTGCGTTAGCACACTCCGCCAAAATGTTCGGGTACGAGGTGTTTAGCTTAGTGCGCTCAGCGAATCTCTTGATCCTACTTTCCTTGGTCGAGCGATTATTGGCGCAATCTTCTTTTGCCCTTATATCTTTTTCCGATCGCGAGTGTTGGTTCATGCCCGCCTCAGCGACTTCAATCGCGGTCGTTCTCTCCTCATAATTCATGAACCTTTGGGATTGCCTTAGGAACGTTTCTAGGTCCCTAGGAATGTGGAGTCCTACCTCCACTTCAAAACGGCTTCCTTTTAAGAGGCCCGTTCTCAAGAAGAATAACCTCTAATTATCGTCTAAGTTTCTGACTTGATCGGCTTCTCGATTGAATCTTTCAACATAACTTCTCAAAGATTCATGCGGGCCCTGTCTGATGGCGATCAAAACGTCTTGAGATTTTGGCTTGATCCTGGAGGTTGTAAAACGGGCGGTGAACACCCTAGCCATCTGCTCCCAGGACGAAATAGTGTTGGACTTTAGCTCGGTAAACCACTCCAGCGCTGACCCTTCCAAAGTTAGGGGGAAGATTTTGCATTTTACGGGTCCGGGTGCTCCCCTATACTTCATCATGATATCAAAGTGCTTTAAATGGGCGTCTGGATCTTTCACGCCATTGTACATCTTAAGGTCGGTCGGAGGTTTCTGCAACGAGTGTGGGATGCGAAATTCATCTATTTCTGGCGTGTAAGGCCCAAGGCTGGTATCCCTTCCTTTTTTGCGGCACGATCGTTCTTTTGGGTAGCGCGCTCCGTGACCATGCTTGTTGGGGCAATCCCCTAACCGATATGAGTGTCGCTCGCTAGATCGGCTGCGAGAACGGGTAGGCGAGCTAGTAGAACCACGAGAGGATCCCTCGTGCGATGGCTCTTCCTCAGGCCAGTAAGTGTAATCAGACGTGGTTGGAGTCTTTCTTGTTGGTATGGCTGCCCCTCCTCGTCCCCTCCTTAGGGGTGGAGATCGATGGACCAGCTGCCTTCGAGGAGGCGATCGATGAGCTCTCAAAGGGCGTGCTCGCATGGCTGAATTGCCCTCATGGTGAGGTCGCTGTTCTGGGGCTGTGTGAGCTCGTCTCGAGGCGATCCGGTCTTCTAACTGCGTAAGGCGGTCATCGTTACGATTCAGAGAATGATTTCAGTCGCGCAGTAGTTCTCTGTATGCTCTTCTGATAGTGCTCCAAACTCCACTTCAGAGGGCGGGTGTACCTGCAAAGACACTCCAACGCCCAAGTCAGAAGCGAACGAGCAGAGTATATATCTAAATGAATCGTGTGTACCTGACAACTGACGCCATTAATGCTTATATAGTGTTAGTGGGTTGTGCGTGGACGTTGGATTATTGTACGGTCCCATCAGGGCCGTTGATCTGGTTCTCTGCTCTCTTGTCCACTGTCATTGGGCCGGTCAATGCTGAGGCGCTGGAGTGGGCTTCGGACCACTCCAGAACAAAATGCCACGCATATTTTCTGAAAAATATGTGGCGGCCACATCATCCATTGGTCCAATCTAAACAGTTCCTGAGCAAAGTTAAGTATGACTCACAATCTGGACGACCACTTTTCACTAAATTGTGGCTCCCATAATAGGCAACAAATGGACGCGTATACCATTTATGTTCGAAAATCATGGATCTGCATTTATGGTCGAAAATAAATTAGCCATTAACCTTGCCTTCCAATTCCTCTGTGCTTTTGATCTCTAAAATCCCTAAATTCGTAAAATGAGCTGCATCAGCTACGTGAATCTGTTCTTGCCGCAACGCTGATAAACTCTAATCCCTAAATTCTCAGAACAACGAAAACCAAACCACTTATTGCGATACCGCAACGCCGATAATCACCGACCGGTGTCGACCACAAAATATGTTCTTGCCATGGAGAACATCAAAGCTTTCTACAGCTACATCAACGTCATTATAAGGTAAATCAAAGAGTAAGTGGATGAAATTGCATGACTTTATGATTTTTAACAGTACCTTTATGAAATTTACAATCACGATGTGGATGAAGGAGCTTGATATTCAGGGAATTTCATGTTTATCTACACCAAGTATGAGAATCGAAGCACTCTCCAAAAGTTAATTACCTTGATGTTTTTTTTTGACAAAATTAAATAGCTTGATGTTGAAAACTGAAATTCTCATATACTTTTACTTGCTCATAAAACCGATAAAAGAAAATGACAGAAGTGATTGGGAAAAAAAAACAGAGTTTGAAATTGGGTTTAAAACAGAGTTCGGGTTGGGGACATGTAAAAACTATTTTTTTAATTTAAAAAAATTGATCCCACTATGGGGACGGGGTCCGAACCCATTAGGTACGGGGATGGGATCAATAATTCAACCCCATCGGGTTTGGGTCGGGGAACCGGGAACTATATGGGATTTAGGTTCCGGGATGGGGAATGTAGCCCCACCCATTGCCATCCCTAGCCGAAGTCATATGCAAATTGTGAGTAACATATCAATTAAACTAAATTCAAATGACAGTTTTCAGTGTTTTTTAAACATATGCTCCTTGACTGAAAGTCTGAACCTTGAAAATTTGATTACATCATTTATACTTAGTTGTTTGCTTTTCAGCAGCTATCGAGTGGGGCAACACTACGAAGAATCCTTTCAAGATAAAGATATCGAACGACAAAATTTGGGATGTTGAATTTGCATCATACGGTGGAGAAGTCTAGTTTAGCCAAGGTTGCATGAAAATTACTTGTGAATTCAAATTAACGCATAAGGATGTCGCCATCTACCAGTATAATGAAGAGTTAAAGTTCAGTGTCACATTTTCTGATAACACATTCTTCGAAATGACACTTGCTAAGCGATCAATGAATGTTGTTCTGGTGAAATTTGTTATGGTGCTGCTAAGGGAAAGCTACAAAGAAAGATTGGTGAGTATTTCAAAACGCGTAAATGGTTCATGGGTTAAATTTCTTTATAGTTTGAAAAATTAATATCCAAGAATTTTATGGTTTGTCATGACGATGTATTTATCACCTATAGTTGAATTATTTCTGCTACTACAAATGTTGCCCATTAGATTTTAGGCAAAATTACACTAGAGGACCTTTAAGTTATTTATTTGTAACAAGTTGGACCTTTAAGTTTTTTTTGTAACAAATAGGCCCTTTTAATGATTTCTCTAGCTTATATATTTTGATGTAATGCTACTTTATATATTGTGACTACTCTAGCTTATGTATTTTGATGCAAACAAACATATTTTGGTGTATTTTGATGTAATGAACGATATTACATTTTACTAAAAGGGCCAACGGTGTCCACGTCGGGTAACTTAAAGGGCCTATTTGTTACAAAAGAAACTTAAAGGGCCAACTTGTTACAAATAAATAAGTTAAAGGTCCCCTGGTGTAATTTTGCCTAGATTTTATCAAACAATTAATGGTATGTTGTCAAGTCTTTGTAGCATTATATCCTAGATGATGGAACTCACCTTAAGAAGTGTGGCACATTGAGCGTGTGCGAAGGGTGGCACTTTCTAGTTGATGGAACTCATTGTAGTAGCACCATATAATTTATTTCAAGATTCTATCGAGTAATAAATATGATTGCGGATTTGATTGCATAGAATTGGTTGGTGTTGGACTCTTTATCATATTTTCGGTGATTCTAACTATATACATTTTTTTTGAATTATATATATATATATATATATATATTAAGAAAAAACTATATACATTAAACTATGTATTTAAATTCTATTTCATGTCTAAAAATATATATAGGCCAGGATTTATGGATTCTATATGTTTTAAATTCTCATATTTCGATCAATCCAAAAAAGAAATCTAAGATTTAAATTTTTATTTATTTCCTAAACCTAGACGATCCACTCGGCAACTTTATTGTTTTGTCAATTGTATTTGATTTGATTGATTTGATTCCAGCCTTCTAATATCTATTCTATCTAATCTAATATAATATCTATTTAATCTAATCTATCTATCTATCTAATCTATCTAATATAATATCTATTTAATCAAACAAACAACTTACAAAAACACCATTTTAGACATCTTTATTTTTTGACACATCATCACTCTATTTCTTATTTTTTAATTGTATTTTCTCTTTCTTTCTAAGTCTCTCTCTTTCTTTCAATCTCACATTTCCCAATATTTCTCACTTTTTTACCTATCTACTATTTGTGTCCCCACATCATTTATTTAAAAATATTTCTTTTCCTAACTTTTTTAAATCTACTATAGTATCAAGCAAACAACTTACAAAAAGACCATTTTGGACATCTTTATTTTTTGACACATCATCACTCTATTTCTTATTTTGTAATTCTATTTTCTCTTTCTTTCTAATTCTCTCTCTTTCTTTCAATCTTACATTTCCCAATATTTCTCACTTTTTTACCCATCTACTATTTGTGTCCCCACATCATTTATTTAAAAATATTTCTTTTCCCAACTTTTTAAAATCTACTATATAGTATAATATAATTAAATTAATATTAAATGATTTACAATTCTAATATCTATTTATCTAATAAAATATCTATTTATACAAACAAACCACATTTAAATTACTCAATCTATTTAATCAAACAAACAACTTACAAAAAAGACCATTTTGGACATCTTTACTTTTTGACACATCATCACTCTATTTCTTATTTTTTAATTGTATTTTCTCTTTCTTTCTAAGTCTCTCTCTTTCTTTCAATCTCATATTTCCCAATATTTCTCAATTTTTTACCTATCTACTATTTGTGTCCCCACATCATTTATTTAAAAATATTTCTTTTCCTAACTTTTTTAAATCTACTATAGTATCAAACAAACAACTTACAAAAAGACCAATTTGGACATCTTTATTTTTTGACACATCATCACTCTATTTCTTATTTTGTAATTCTATTTTCTCTTTCTTTCTAATTCTCTCTCTTTCTTTCAATCTTAAATTTCCCAATATTTCTCACTTTTTTACCCATCTACTATTTGTGTCCCCACATCATTTATTTAAAAATATTTCTTTTCCCAACTTTTTTAAATCTACTATATAGTATAATATAATTAAATTAATATTAAATGATTTACAATTCTAATATCTATTTATCTAATAAAATATCTATTTATACAAACAAACCACATTAAAATTACTCAAACAAGCCTCTCTATTTACTTAAACTCATCTAACTAAGGACAACATTGTAATTTACTATCACACATTTTTTCAAATTTAATTCTCACTCCTACTTTTTTTCCTACTTTCTCATACTTTTTTTTTCAAATTTCAAAATTCTAATCAATTGAAACTACGAGATAACTGCACTGATATATAAAAAAACACGGGATAACTGTACCGATATATAAAAAAACACGAAATTAATATCTAAAAAAACAAGAAGACTTAATGACTATTTAAATTACTGATTAATATTTAAAACACATGTGACAAATATTTGTCACAAATACCTATAAAATGACAAATAATTATAACAATAAGTAATAAAACACAGGATAAATATCTCTTATTGATAATCTACTATCTATCTAATATCTATTTATCTAATATAATCTAATATCTATTTATACAAACAAACCACGCTTAAATTATTACCTAAACAAGTATCCCTATTTTCTTGACAACTCATCTCACTAAGGGCAACATTGTAATTTACTATCACATTTTTTTCAAATTTCTTCTCCCTATGTACTTTCTTCTCATTCCCCCTTTTTTCAACTTTCTCTTTTTTTTTCAAATTTTGAAATTCAAATCAAACCCACCCACCTTCTTTTCCCACTATCTACTATAATCTACTGATCAACTAAAATAATCAATTTGCTTATCTAAAAAACTAAAATAATCAACTGAAATTACTAGATAACTGCATTAATATATAAAAAACACGGAATAACTTCACTGATATATAAAAAAACATTAGATTGATATCTAAAAAAAGAAAACTTAATGACTATTTAAACTACTAATTAATATTTAAAACACATGTGACCTTCTCATTCCCACTTTTTTTCAACTTTCTCCTTCTTTTTTTCTCAAGTTTCGAAATTCAAATCAAACCCATCCGCTTTCTTTTCCCATTATCGACTATAATCTACTGATCAACTAAAATAATCAATTTGCTTATCTAAAAAAACTAAAAAAATCAACTGGAACTACGAGATAACTGCACTAATATATAAAAAAAAAACACGAGATAACTTCACTGATATGTAAAAAAACACGAGATTAATATCTAAAAAATGAAAACTTAATGACTATTTAAACTACTGATTAATATTTAAAACATATGTGACAAATATTTGTCACTATTACCTAAAAATGACAAATAATTGTCATAGATATATAATAAAACACAGGATAAATCTTTTTTATTGATAATCTACTATCTATCTTTTACTATCTACTATAATCCACTAATCAATTAAACTAATCAATTGAAACTACGAGATAACTGTACTGATATATATATAAAAAAATACGGGATAACTGAAATATAAAAAATACGAGATTAATATCTAAAAAGATAAGAAGGCTTAACGACTATTTAAACTACTAATTAATATTTAAAAGGCAAAATTACACCAGGGGACCTTTAACTTATTTATTTGTAACAAGTTGGCCCTTTAAGTTTCTTTTGTAACAAATAGGCCCTTTAAGTTACCTGACGTTGACACTGTTGGCCCTTTTAGTAAAATGTAATATCGTTCATTACATCAAAATACACCAAAATATGTTTGTTTGCATCAAAATACATAAGCTAGAGTAGTCACAATATATAAAGTAGCATTACATCAAAATATATAAGCTCGAGAAATCATTAAAAGGGCCTATTTGTTACAAAAAAAACTTAAAGGTCCAACTTGTTACAAATAAATAACTTAAAGGTCCTCTAGTGTAATTTTGCCTATTTAAAACACATGTGACAAATATTTGTCACTAATACCCAAAAATGGACAAATAATTGTCATCTAATCTATCTAATATTTATTTATACAAACAAACTACACTTAAATTTCCAAAACAAGCCTTCATATTTATTTGACAACTCAACTAACTAATGCACTTAAATTTTCCCAATGCACTTTCTTCTCACTCCCACTTTTTTTCTACTTTCTCCTACCTTTTTTTTTTTCAAATTTCAAAATTCAAACCAAACCCACCCATTGTCTACAATAATCTACTAATCAACTAAAATAATCAATTGAAACAACGAGATAACTGCACTGATATATAAAAAACACGGGATAACTAATCTGATATATAAAAACACGAGATTATTATCTAAAAAAATAATAAGACTTAACGACTATTTAAACTATTGATTAATATTTAAAACACACGTGATAAATATTTGTCATTGATACCCAAAAAAGGACAAATAATTGTCATTGATATGTAATAAAACACAGGATAAGTATTTCTTTTTGATCAATCTACTATCTATTTTTTACTATCTACTATAATCTACTAATCAACTAAAATAATCAATTGAAACTATGAGATAACTGCACTGACATATAAAAAACACGGGATAACTGCACTGATATATAAAAAAATACGGGATAACTGCAATGATATATATAAAAACATAGAATAGCTGCACTGATATATAAAAAAACACGGGATTAAAACCTTGATATATAAAAATACTTCACTGGTATATATTTTTAAATGATACTTTTACATTTTTAAATGTACAGATTGTTTTTAAATGATACTTTTACATTTTTAGATTTTAATATTTATCTATTTTTTATTTGAGACTATTTTTTTATCTATTTAAAATTTGTCTTTATTTTCACGAGATAATGTTCAGACTATTTAAACTATGTCTAAGTTCATTCATAAAAAAACGCGATGGCACCCGTGCGTATGCACGGGTATCCTACTAGTTAGAATTAAAGCACTATAATTGAGTGCAAATTAATTTCCTTTTGCATATGTGTTTTGTTAATTCATTAGTTTTTCCAACTTTTATTTTCGCGTTTGTTTATCACTATGATAATAACTCTAATAGACAAATGGAGATAATCCTAGTCAAATTTCGAATTTGATAATCACAACAGGTCAAGACTGAACCTACACTTATAATTATATTATTTGAGTTTTTTATTTTGAAATTCATTTAAATGTCAAATTAAAATGAATTCGGTTTTGTTTACAGGTCAAGGTTGAACCGAATTTCTGTATATTATTAGCTCCAATTGCATCCTACTATCAGGTTTGCATCACCTAATCTCTAAGGACTATATGGTTCTTTTTATTCTTCGGGTGATGATCCAATGCCTCATCATCATAATTCATCCATATTTGCTTTATCCCCAACTTTTTATTGACAGAACTTGAAGGAGCTAGGTTGCCTTAAGAACATTGCGCATATTTTTATATCAAGGAATAAAGATATAGCTAATGGTGTCATATTCTAAGTTCATATATTTCTTTAATACTACCCTTCTCTAATTATCCATCCTAATATAAGATTCTTTCCCCTACACCATTGGTATTGTGACCCATTTGAGAGCAACCTGAATCTCATACCACACGAGCCTCAATAAGGGAAACAAAACAAAACAAAATGCAATGGACCTCTAGATATATGTATATGTAATATAATACATTATACATTATTACGTAGCTATTGTACCCTGCCCTATTTATAGGTTAATAAACTCTTCAAATTTACCAATATTGTATGAAAGAACCAACACGGAGAAGCTTGAACCAAATATGTCTTTCATACACCATTCACTCATTTTCTTCATAAGGAATGATTGTTATTATCACCAACCTATGAAAATACACCATCTAAATTAGAATATTAGATTCAAAATAGAATAATAAAAAATAAAAATCTTTAGAAGATAAAATTATATGAATTCTTGGAGTTTCAAGTTATTTCTCAAACTAATGTAAACATGTAATTCAATAAAAATAATGTGTACATAAGAAGGTCAAAATGAAAATGGCATTCGTAAGTGCGTGAAAAAATAAGATCACCCAGATCAAAGAAACATGAATTCAGATTTGTTAATTAATAACCAAATCCCTAAATAAAGAGAGAAAATAGAGTAACACAACGAATGTAGATCTTCGGTTTAAAAGAAATGCGCATGTGGAGGATACTGTTTATCTCATTACCTCACAAGGCCACAAATAGATAAATCTAAAACCTTCAAAAGTAAACTATTCCAAAGTTTAACAAACAAAAGTTTCATTACCTTTATTACCTGCTAAAACTTGTCAATGCATATCAAATTTCAGAATCCTCCACCATGTGATAGGTCTTCGTCAAAAACGACGTCGGCGTTACCGATACAATATTTCTTCCCACGAAATGGGTGACAGAATTGCATCCTCAAAGGACTTGCAACCTTAATTCTAAAGTGAGTCATTGCTATACTGTATTGCTACTAACAAATTATAGGCCATAATCCTCCCCCATGTTCTGCGGTGAAAGCATAAAACAACAAAAACAAATCCTTTGAAATTGTCATGATTGTCCCTAATAATACAAAATTTATTTATTCAAATCACTATTTTCCTAACATAGCCATAAACAGATCCCAAGTATTTTTAAGAGAAACATCACTCAAGAATTTTACCATCGTTTAATATGGCAATAATCAAAACAATGAAAGGAGAGAAGTCAGACTTCCAGATTAATGCAATAAACATGAAACCAAACTGCATTCAGAAACAAGAAATTCAAACTAATTAGTATATTATTCAATCCTTGGCATGATGCATCATAAATATAATCACCACAACATTATTTACTTACCACTACACGAATAGTGATTGAGACCACATAAATCTGAAATACATAGAAAATAATGTCAAGTGGTAATATTCAAAAGAAAAAAGCAGCTCTATAAAAGATTTAAAGTATCCAAATAATAGATCTCTTTTATAGCATACCTGAAGCCATGAACTCACTTTATTTGTAGCTTCATCATTAGCATCACTGGCTTTATCCTTTGCATCATAATTTTTTTATGCCACATCGTAGACATTGGCTGCTTTCTTTCTTCCATATTTCATGGTCTCATCCATGTTGTCTTTGGGATTTAGAGACATGTTTGAGGTTTTATCTAAGCTGTGTGCAGTTTACACTTATCTAAGTGAAAGTATCTGGGGTGCCCTTTCATATAACATTGTTATTAACAAAATGAAAAAATTGAAATAAAGAAACAGTAAGAGAAATAAAGAAAACGAGAAAGAGAGAATTCACCCAAATCCCAAATTCACCATAACAAGACAATTCACCCAAATTCCCAAATCACACAAACCCTAAAAATCGAAATCAAAGAGTGAAGGAAAATGAAAAGAAGAATGAAAACAGATTGAAGAAGATAGAAAACGAAAAATAAATGAAGAAGAAGAAAGAAAACGAAATCCAACCTTGAACCTTGAAGAACAACAATGAACGACGGAGGAGAAGAGCAGACAGTGGCAGCGGAGCACGGAGAAGAACGGCGGAACGCGTGTCTGTCTGTGGCTGTGGAGCTCGATTAGCGAAGGAGGAGGGCGGAGGAGGGTAGACGTCGACGGAGGAGGGAGGTCGGAGGAGGAGAGTGAGGGAGAGAGCTTTCTGATTTTTTCAGTGAAACAACTTACTGATACCCAAATGGGAGAACTCGTGCTTGTTATAATTTGATTTAACGTTTGCGACGGGCTTGCGACGGGATCTCCGTCGCAAATTCGCTGCCTTCTCCAAGTCCGTCGCAAACCAGTGGCAAATGCCAGCGGGAAATTTCGCGCCCCTACTTTTAACACATGCCGTCGCAAATTTGTGGCAAATTACTGATGGAATAAGCTCCGTCGCAAATGTTGGTGGCTAAAACAGGTTTTTCTTGTAGTGAAATAGAACCTAATATGTAATAAGAACAAAAAAATGGAAGAATTGAACACAGGTTCCTCATTCAAGCCAATCGAATCTGAAAAACGTAAAAGAAAACTATAGTAGTAGCAACACAAAACACTAAATAAGGACAAAAATATAATAAGCTGAGGAAGTAAACGAATGAACACCACAGTGCCACTCAAAACGGTTAGAGAAATTATCATCATAGAAACCTACATCAGTAAATTACATGCCAAAAATAAAAACAAAAAAAAAATGAACTTAGACTCACCAAGCAGCCCATCAAAGCGTAAACCACTAAATTGAACATTTTACAAACAAATAATTAGATATGAATGAAAGCATCATTGGATTGAATAGGAAAATTACATCAGATTTAGTGAAATGGGAGAGGATAGAAAAAGATAAAGGGAATTAAGAACCGGAAAAAGAGAATGAGCCGAAAGTTTGGATCGCTATTCGCATCTCAGACCCTCAATGTCGCGGCTTCCTCGTATGGTCGTAGTCCCGGTTTGCCTCTATTAGTACAAGAAATTTGACCTATAGTGACAGCAAAAATCCGTGGGTAAAGGCTCAAAAAGCATAGGTATGGGCCGTAAAACCTATTCCAACGGACGTTTGTTACCGTGGTCGATTTCGCATATGGGGAAGAAAGAAATGTTTTTGACTAAAAAAAACATATATGAAGAAGAAACCCTAAGAATAAATGTGCAGAAGTTGTTATCTTGATGCTAAGGAAAATGAAGAAGAAAGAAACGTTTGATGTTAAGAAAATGGAGGAATGGAGAAGAAACCGTAACATTCAAATAAATGGGAATGATGATGATAAAATACTTCCACATATATAAATATAAGAAGAGAATGATTTAATTACTTTTTTACAAATTTAAATCTCAAATTAGTCACTAATATGAAACAGAACTCTTGAATTTAATTGGTAAGATTGATGATAAAACAACCAAATTAATGCATTTATTGAGGATATTTCAAATATCAAATGATGTATCAAAGCATTTATATCCGGATATAAATAATCCTTTTGATAACATTTATTTTAATTTATTTTAAATTTAAATTTAATGATGAAATCTGTGTCGCATAGGAATAAAATAGATGACATGTCATATAGTTAGATTAGGTGGACAAATAATTGGGTGACTTTTGGAGTAATCCTAAAACAGATTATTCGCGAATGTATTATTAATAGATTAGTTTAAAAGTTATGTATTATTATTTTTTTATAATTTAGATTTGTTATTGTATTTCATTTTAAATTTTAAATTATATTTATATTCTCTAATTATAATTTTAATTTAAACATTTTATATACACTAATATAATTTTTTTGGCGTATTTTATTTAATTTTAAAATGAGATCCATTTTTGGTAATTTCATATCTAAAAGCATTTTTGATCCAGCCTATCCAAACAATAAGAATAATAAAAATTTTATTTTCTAAAAAGAATTCAAACAAAAATCACGTTACATTCGACTCATTTTTAACAAAAATCAATTCTTCAAAATCAATTCTATAAAATTCAATTCTCATCTTAAAAAAATCTCATCTCCACAAAACCAAATACACAAATGAGTTCCACCAAGATAGACTTGCAAGTTGCAACTTAGGAATATTCGTTCTACTGCAGGAAAATAACTTTCTTATACAAGTCAAATGTCAGCTATAGCAACTAGATGTTCTCAATCTAATTTTCCTGCAGGAAAATTCTTTTTTTATACCTGAGATTTATTTCCTGCAGTTTATTTACGTTGATGACTTAACTAACGTGACTGGAGAGTTCATACTACTAATACGACATTCAACACATTCTTTCAAATACACCCTCAATTATTGCGCGACATTCATTTTTTTTTTAAATCAAGTATTTCCTACGTCCAAACTATATAGACTAGTATTTCCTAGAATTTCTGGTTAAACTATAAGAGACTCATATCATTTCATTCAAGTGCTTTTGGATATTGGGTGACATTCATATACATGTGTAATGTGTTCTGAGATTAAATCCCTGTTATCGAAAGTCTGTTAATGTATTCCCTTTCTAAGTAAATGCTTCGAAATTTCAGTCATTGCTAATTTGCCGCAGTACTTGGAAATTCCAGTCAACTTATTCCTCTACCTCCCTTGGCTAGAGAAGTAAGTAGACTTTTCATGTCATGTGTTTCGTATTATTCGGTTCTTGGAAGGTAGAAGGAACTAGCGTTGAAATTAGCATCAATTGAATAACTTTCATTCATATTACAAATTGGCCAGCTCACTTGTTTATTTTATCAACCCACTTGATCGTGTAATTGAAAATCTCAGTCAACTTTATCCCCTACCTTCTTTTTTAGTCATGTGTCGTGCATATTAGAACTACCTCCATTTCTAAACATTATATCCCTTTTATTAATGTATAAGAATTAAGAAAATTAGTTAATTATCTTAATTCTATTAACAATATGTGTTTTTAAAATGTTCTCTTTCTAACATTTTCACGGTGTCCACAAAGTTAAAAACTTTTTTCACCCACTGTTAATTGTAATTATTTTCAATGAGATGGAGGCTCGGGTTTCTGGGTTCGAACAAAATGAAGAATAATATGGATTTCTCGTTACATTTAGATCTCAACTATCCACCATATATATGTCCCTAATATTTTGCCAGCAGGACCACTTTCCAAATTAAGGTTCCCTTCATCCAACAGTAACCTCCACCTCCTCTTGCCTAGCAAAAATAGGTTAAAAACTTAAAATCTTTTACACACAGAGCCCACACTCTTAAACTTGCAAACTTCTAACCATCTAACCAAACCAATTTTATTACCCCCACCCTCTATGAATGTCCTAAGTATGTGAGTCATTCATTGTCAGGTAGCCAACCTCCTTGAATTTCCCCCCACCAGTAGTCTCAGGTATTTAAACGAAACTACACCTATTCTATAGTGGAGAAAGGTTGACGCCATTGTAAAAGTATTTAGGGTGTTCACGACCATTA
The DNA here is from genome assembly GCA_963573325.1 of Astragalus glycyphyllos. Lineage (NCBI taxonomy): Eukaryota > Viridiplantae > Streptophyta > Magnoliopsida > Fabales > Fabaceae > Astragalus > Astragalus glycyphyllos. The sequence continues at coordinate 25,096,108 of OY754308.1, forward strand.
GACAACTTTTTCAGAATTTATCCTTAAGATGGGAAATTGGTTCAAATGTTCCCACTATTAACTTTGTTACCCAAATATTCTATAATGATTTCTACCTAACTAATAGACTTTCATCGATATACTTTGCCACAACATTTTTAAAATCCCACCAAGACCTTTAGTAACCTGCAAAAACAAGAAAGTGGCAAGGAGATCGCCTTGCTTCAGTCGTCTATGAATATCCATTTCCTTTGCGAAAGAGCTGTTAACAGGGTTTTAGAGACTGTGAGTAAGCACAGGTTATGATCCATTCCCTCGATTTTCGCTGAACCCAAACCTCCCCAACATATATTCCATGAACTCCTAGTTGAGTTTATCATAGGATTTCTCAAAATCCACTTGAAAGGCCATACATTCTCTGCCCATTTTCTTTGCAAAATAAACCACTTCATTCACCATGACTACACCATCAACTAGATTCCTACCTCGAATAAAAGTCATCTGGTTCTGGGCCATAATGGCATCCATGAAAGTCCCTATTCTAGATGCAAGTATCTTAGCGACCAATTTATATATACAGACATCCTTGGAGTGAAATATGTCAAAAATCCCCAAGTAACATAGAAAATCCACCCTTGGAACATAAGTTAGAAAATTGCATGTAAACCCTTTGGAAGCTTGGCATTATAGTGGAACTCATTGAAGAAGAACCCAACTTCCCTTTTAAGTAGAGGCCAAAAGAATTTTATAAACGAGACGTTGAAACCATCTGAGCCTAAGTTCGTATTCCCTTCACATGAAGGAAAAATTTGCTCAATTTCGTGATTAGAGAATGGGGTAATCAAGAATTCATTTTCAGTGGGAGACTCGCTAAAGAATGGTTTGAAAAGCATCTTATAGCACCTTCCCCCTTATAGAAGACACCCCTTCTACCCAAGAACCATGCACCCGTAGGGCATACTCAGAGTTTGTATTCTTAAAAGATTTCATAAAGCTTGAAAATGGGAGGAATTAGCATCCCACTCCCTTCACTAGCACAACCACATACTTTGGAATATAGTGCTCTCGCTGGTCTTGAGTATTGCCACTTCGCAAAATTATGCACTTGAATAGATTGTTCTGCTTCTAAGAGATCCCCACTTTCATCTCTAATATTTACTGCTTTAATTTCCTCCACCAAAAGTTGAATCACACATTTGTGTTTCCATAAGTCTCCTTATTCCACTTTTTGAGGTTTTTCGTTGTAATGTTCAGTTTCTCCTTCAATATATACCCCATCCTAACTGAGAAAGAGCACAACAACCAACCCCTACTGACCATATCTGAAACCCTCTATGGTTTAGCCACTAATTGTTAAATTGAAAGCGTTTCAGGCCCCACTTAAAGGAATCAAACCAAATGACAAGTAGAGAATTTGTCAAAGACATCTTTAGAAAGTTCCTACAGGGGTACACTACCCTAGGTTTCCATCACTCCTCTGAAAAAATGATCATCTCAATCCTACTCATAGTCATCCCATTAAGTTTAACTCTAGTAAAAACCCTACTCAAGAGAGGAAGATGATCTACAAGTTGTAGATCATGGAGAAACTATCGAAAATCTTTTTGTTCTGTAAAGCTAGAAAGGTTACTTGCATCCATTGTACCTCGACGTTCTCTTCAGTTATAGATAGAGTTAAAGTGTTCTTCCAAATGCTAAAGTTTCAAAGCCCCTTTTAAACATAAGAAGGTTCTCCTAAAGAACCCTTTTCGCCACCAAAACGCACTTGGACTATATATGTACCACAAATTCAAAGAAACCCATCCCCAAAATGGTAAAAGTTAAGGAACCCCCAAAAGAAAGAATACCACTGCTCGCCCAAACATATGGAGACCAACACTAGCCCACTTCATTAGCCTTCAAATGAAACTAGATACCTCCAGAGACAATTTTTAACTTTGTTTCTTTGATTGCGGTGAAATCCATTTTCTGAAGGCGACCACGTATTTTCCTCTTTTCCCCTCTACCCCTAACCCCATTATATTAATAAGCACCTAACCGAGAGGAGAAAAAGGCTTCTGGATAGGTAGAGGTTAAGGAACCCCTACCAATGAACCTCATCAAACCCCTTCCATATGAAATATGCTTGTTGGTCTCTCTCTTCCGATGCCCCCAATCAATCCAACACATATGGTCCTCATGGGAAATGGCCCCACCTCCTTACTAATTCTAAGGATTTATTCGCTTTACAGTAATGACTTGATATAATACCATGTCCTCTCCACCCACACACTCTTGATTCATGTCGCGAGGTTCTATCAGAACAGATGCTTCAAGGGAATGAAGCACGACTGGGCTAGTTTGGGATGTCCTAGTATTGGAGTCCTAGATTACCCCTTCCAACCCTATTTGGACTCATGTGTGTAAGACTCATTGGATTAGGAGAAGAAGGAATGGAAGCTGCTAACTTGATATAGAGTGAACTGACACACCAAGAGGAGAAAAAAGGCGCTTTGATAGGTGTTGAGATCTGCCACGAGTCCTGGAGCAAACTAGGCGCCCCAACTTTTGAATAGCTTTTGAAAAAAGGCGCTTTGGTCTAAAGAAGTGTCACGACCTCTATTACCATGCCTCAGTTAAGACCCCTTAGGTTGCCCATAGAACTGAGAGCCTCGTATGAAGAAACATTGAGTTTATGGGTACATTTTGGAGAGTGCCCTTATTCAACTTCCTTTCCTCAATTTGCAGGGGTCTCAACCACAACCAAGAGAATCCCTTGTAGGCAACACATTTTCAACAAAAATCACATGATGGTAGCGAGTTGGACTCCCTGAAGGAGCTCACTACAATTCAGTGAAGGGCCACAACAAATTGTCCTCCAAAATGCACTTCAGATTCACTAGGTCGATCCAAACAGGTGACCCAATACGAAGACCCGATTGCTACATCATTTGAAAGTGCAACTAGAAAGCAAGGGCACAAATCTTGAATCACGCCAAGAATCCAGCAACTATATACCATCGCTCACGAAAGGGATAGGCACATAACGACCGCAGAAGAGGAACTAATTTATTGCCCTAAGGGAAAGTTAAAAATTGTCTGAAGGTTAAATTTCATCGCCTAAACTGGTACGTGTCTTTATTAGATAAGCAAAATTAAGTCAAGTTTACAGACTACAAAGCGAAGAATCAAAGCTAATATATTAAAAATGGGAGGGAAGGACTCTTATACCAAGGATTTGAAAACGGCGTACTATTAATAATTCTTCTTAACAACCTAATAAGCTATTGAGAAATAATCTCATATGATAAAACTAAGACTAAATCGAGCTAGTGCCTCTTCTATGAATGGAGTCTGAACCTTTTGAAATATATCTTCAAGAAATAAGAGTATTCTTTTACATCTCCTAGTTCTATGTCAAGGTTTTGAGTATGTTTTCCCGTATTTTTCGGTAATATTTTCTGTCAAACAAATAAATTCGAAAGGAATGAGATAAGAGGACTCGAATTAGATCCTGGGTTCACCAAATGAAAGGTTTACACTGCCGTCCCCAAATTGTGTGTTTTTTTGAGAAGGGAAGTGGCTAAAAGAGGGAATCTAGTCGCACAACCAAACGAATCAGAGATTCTAGGTGATTGTCCAATTGAATTCTAAGTACTAGGAACTTGAACAAAACACGGGAATCACACCCAGAGAGGGTAGAACATCGTGAATCCTTCGATTGCTTTGCACAATGGTCTTCGAAATGTAAATAAAGTAAAGACATGTTCAAGCAATTCACATAAATCATGAGAGGGGGTCACTATATTTCCTATGTGAGAGAGAGCCAAAAGAACTGAGGGAAGGCTGATAATAAAGAAAATGAGGGTTCGACATGGTATCATGTGAGTGATGCCTATGTGCGTGAAGTTTCCCTTGATGAAGTTCTTCGCTGTGAGGCATACATTTTATTCCGTGAAAAAATTTGACTGGACTAACTAGTTACTAGGAAATTATATTTGAGGTAGAGATAGAAATTTAGAAGAGGGAGATACATCATTGCAGGTGAGTGTAAACACAGTTTCCATATTGTATACCATTTTTTTCAACATGTATTGAGTTCTTGAATGTACAATGCGATATCATACAATCAAAAGTCAATTTTTCCTATTAAAAAAAAGCAATTCACGAAAATGAATCCCAAGAAGGAAAGAACATCACCAATCCCTCGAGTGCAAAGATTAATGAACTAAAGGCAAGTTTGTTAAGATAAAAGAGACAAGAGGGAGGCACTCTATTGCCAGAGAGAAATTCCATTGAATTGAAGTAGTTTGAAAATACAAGATTTGTTGGCTCAGACATACATTGTTCACCACTAGATTCAAAGAACCCGTGTGATAGGATGTGTTAGGCATACTGAGTTACTAAATGTTATGAAATTTTTCCTTGTTCTTCGTACGAACTACTATTTATAGAACTACAAATGAACAACTTCTACTTTGCATGATGGACACATGTCCTTATTGAAAGCGAATAAAAGTCAAACTAACTAATAGCTAACTATGATCGGTGCCACGTGTCTTCGGTCATCTGGATGATCCTGCTTGTCTTTGTGGTTTGAATCCATCCTGATGAACCTGCCTCAACTACTTTTGAAATTTGAAATCTAACTTTGAAATTTCTTCGAAGTGTGTTGTCTAGTTATCCCGCCTTTCGAATATTTTTGCCTTTGGGTCATTTTCAAACTCTTCTTTTAACCCTATACTGACGTGTCCTTGTAGCTAATTTTGAATCTAAAATTTGGCTATAACAGTGCTTGAATAAGTCAGTGTTGCTCCTCTATAATTTTTTTAGCGAAAAGAAATTTATTAAAAAAGAAAAAATGAAGACAGAAGAAAGCGCAAGGGGGGACTAGACCAAAACCCTTGGCAATAAGAAGAAAAAAAGGAAAATATAAAATAAAATCTAAACGATAATAGGGAGCCCCTACCTGATTATGACCAAAGACCCCCTAAGACACTCCATCCTAGAGACAAAAGGTCAAACTTTCAAAAGCCAAATTAGAAATAGACTGCCATTTGATTTTCCCTAGAACGATACTTATATCCTTCAAATCACTAAACCAAATCTTCTATGCCGAGATTTCTTCTTTTGGGTATTGGGCACAACTTGTTCGAAGAATTCCTCCTGCGCAACTGTTCCATAGGAAACAACAGCCATAGGAACAACAACATCATCTAACACAATGTCAGATGCTAAAACTCTCATGTTAGAAGCTGCATCAGACTTTGAGGCTTTAAGCGAATCTAGGCTGGTAGTCGGAGATTGAGTGGAGGATGAGTCTACAGTACTAGAGGTATGAGAAGATTGGACAGTTGTTGCATGTGAGCCAGAGGTACCCTCATCTAAGACAAAAGAGTCGTTGACAAATTGTACAGAATAGATTCTATGGAAGCTTGCATGGTCGCTTCTCCTTGCTGCCTATTCAAACCTTTAAATAGTTCAGTGAATCCCAGATAAGGATTATGATCTAAGTTGTCCTGATGATCATTGCTTATATCTTTAAGAGCTTCCTTATTCATAGCTATTTGAACATTTATAACCTGATTCTTCTCATTATGCTTAGGAATGTATCAGATGGCAACCTTTTGCGGCAACTCATTCTTTCCTTTAGTTTTTTTATCTTTAAACATGCACATTAGCCTTGTTGGCAAAATGATCAGACTCATTGCTATGTTTACAATTCTGAAGTGAATGGCCAAGGCATTGACAAGATTTGCAAAACAGAGGCACACGTTCATATTCCACACCGATAAAAAAAGTAAATCCCTCTCTTTCCACTAATAATTGATCTTGAAGTTGCACGGTTAAGTCAATATCTATCAGAACTACTCTAGCAAAGTGACCAAAGGTTTGTTTTGAAGTAGCATCATTCAAAGCAAGAGGAACACCTAAACTACCACAAATCTCAAATAAAATTTTGGGTCTCCAATACTCACGAGAATGACCATAAAGTTAGACCCAACATTGAGCAGTAGTTTGTCTAGAAGACAAACTACTTTGAGTCTACAATACCGGCTTGGTATTCGTCCTCAGAAATTTTGATTGCCATAGCATCTCCTTTGAGACATGGTTTGGGTAACTGGCTCATGGGTGTATAAAAAAAAATAGGACCTAAAACAGATTTCTTATATTGTAAAGCTTGCAAAAAGGATTTAGAAGATGCTAAAATAACAGAGTTATTAGGCATCTCAATATTTTTAAAAATTGAGGGGCCCTGTTCAAATCTTAAAAATGGGGCCCCTACTTTTATCAAATTGGGCACCTCAATTTTACAAAATTTATCGTGCGGGCCAAAATCATCAACGAATATACCCAATAACCAAAGATAAAAAGAAGTTAATATAAAATAAAAAAATACAGTAGCTACAAACAAAACTAAATTTATAAAAAAATTATTTTAATTCATCAATAGGAATTCGGTTAAGAACACAAAATCACAATATTCTAAAAAAACGTAAATTTAATTAATTTTAGTTTTAAAATTTTAGCTTATTTTTTGAAAATTTTCATATATTCATTCAATTTTTTTTTGCTAAAAAATTATACTTTTTGGTTGAATATATCCCAAAAGTAATATATTTAATTTAATCAGTTTTCCTCAACGTTATAAAAAAAAGTAAAAAAACAACGGTAAAAAAAGGAAATATTATTATCAAAAAAAGGAAAACACAAAAAAACCAAGAAAAGAAAAAACAAGGTCAAAAAGGAGGAAAACAAGGGAAAGTGGGGTTCGAACTCGAGTTCCCCACTTTTCCACTATCTTTTGCTCTCACGGCTTTCACTACATCAAGACAGAATTTTAATCTATAATTAGAAACATATCTATATAACGTTTTTCTTATATTTTGGCCCTAAATAATTGACATTGGGCTTGGGCCCTGTGCATAGTACAGCTTGCACAGGTCCATGGACGGCCCTAATGACGCAACTTAGAAAATAAATTTGTTGGCGTCGCAGTCACTAGAAACAGTGAAGGGACTTCAGTTGGCGCTGCAGCCACTACAGGTCACACAGGCCTAGAGACACGCACAACGAGATCACCTGGGTTTGGGCGTAGAAAGGTATCCTTATTCTGCAGAGCTGAGATACACATGCAGTTTGCAACGTCTGTTGTGGAACAGACTTGGAGCCAAATTTGGCAATCATTTGGTCTGTCACGTTGTAGTCATGCAATTCCGGAAAGCAACTCTCTGGGAGACGCGCCGAGGAACACACACATGAGGGTGATGAAGAGACAATCGCACCTGCGAATCTGGTAATAGCGCTGTGGGACCCAGCCGCAGAGCTTGCATCAAATCATCTACCATTTTTGACAGCTTTCGCTGAAACCCTACCAGAGCAAGGTTAGCGGGTATAAATAAAATATTTTTACCACTAAAAAAGCAAAATTGTGAGACAAACACAAAGATATATAAGTACTATATACCACTTGCCCACAAAGACCAATTCACATTCTCTAATTTTATATTATTGTATCAAAACTCTGCATCACCGCCACTAAAGTGTCTTTCGAGGTAAACTCCTTTGATTTTTAGTTCCCTATTTTCTGTTTTTTTTAATTAATGCGCATATGCTATAAAAGGGGTGTTCTCAAGTGTTTAAGATTAACAAGAGGAGGGATTATTTCAATATATCCAGAAAACAAACGAATCTAATAATCTAGCCATCATAGTTAATACCATATGTCAACTTCATCCACCTCTTCCACTTCACCAAAAGAAACACACGATGTGTTCCTTAGCTTTAGAGGTGAAGACACTAGAAGGACATTCACAAGCCATCTCAACAATGCTTTAAAAAGGCTAGATATCAAGACATACATAGACGACAATAATCTTGAAAGAGGAGATGAAATATCACAAGGACTTCTAAGGGCAATTGAGGAATCCAAATTATCGGTTATTATTTTCTCCAAAAACTTTGGCAATTCCAAATGGTGTTTGGAGGAAGTTGTGAAGATACTTGAGTGTAGAAAATATAAAGGGCAAATTATATTGCCTGTTTTTTATGGTGTTGATCCTTTTCATGTTAGACATCAATTAGGGAGTTATGCTGAGGCTTTTGTTAAGCATGAAGAGCGTTTTGAAGGTGCAATGAACATGGTGCAAAAATGGAGGGATGCTTTGGCTGAAGCAGCTAATCACTCTGGCTGGGATTGCTCAATCAACAGGTATTTTGTTTTTTTTTCTTTGGTTAACGGGTGATTTGTTTCTTTTATTTTGACAAGGGGTAATTTTTTATTTCTTGCAAGTCTGTACAACTAATAAATAAAAATGAAATGCATATATTTATTTGATTGGTTGACCAGATGATTATCATTTTACAAATTGCAATTTAGGTATTAGTTTAGCCAACTCTAATAGCTGTCATGTTTCATTCAAAAATAATAATAATAATAATAATAATAATAATATTAATAATAATAATAATAATAGCTGTCATGTAGTCAGACTTTAGACATTCCAAAGGATTAGTACTATTGTTGACATTTAGACATTGACTTTGGTGGCTTGATACTATCTCTGTAGTATGTGCCCCAACAAATACCACCTCTAATGGTGGGTACATATTAGGAAGGAATAGGGATTTCAAAATGATCTATTTATTCGTAATAAGTTTTGATATATACTGAGTTGTGGCTTTTCAAATTTTAATATGAATGTTGAAGAAATTGAAATCTGTGACACTTTTATCATAATTACTGGAACATGTTCCATTAAATTAAACCGTGATGAAGACTTTGACCTTCATTTATATTTACTTTCTCCAAATATTTTATTGAAAAAGTGTTTGATGTACTAAATTTGGATTTTGATATATACTTTTTTTATAAGTAACTTTTGATATATATCATAATGTTGGTACATATGTACAGAACGGAGGCTGAACTAGTTGAGGAAATTGCCATGGATGTGTTTGAAAAGCTGAATCGTGTTTATGTTGGTGATCTAGATAAGGAAATTAATAAATTAGAGCAACTTGCAGCGCTTCAACTTCAATTTTATAAAAGTTATAATACTTTTGATAATCGCCAAAATCATGAAGCAACGGTTGAACGCATATCAGAGCTTAAAATGAAAAGAAGTGTCCGTATGCTTCGTTTGACACCAGACATGCTTTCTTACATGGAAGGTTCAGAAGCTTATGAGAAGTTCTTTTAGTTGCATTGCTTTGCTATTTAAAATTTGTTGTCGTTGTATTCTGAAATTTGATTGATACAATGTTGTAATGTGGATGGCATGTTTGAATTGAATAAAGAGGGTACTTCTCTACTGGTTTTAGGTTGGATAGTTTTTGCAGAACTCTGTCTTTGTTGTATTGGCTACACAAGAGTGTTTTGGCTACTTCATTTTCTTTGGGTTTCCCACTATGTGTTTCTGAAGGCACTCTTTCAAATGGATCATTTATTTTTGAGTGCCAATTCATGGAAATGTGCCTCAACTTCATCAAATCTTGAGGGATAGCTTTCTATTAGAGTGCTGGTTTTTGTCATTATTGTCATGTTAGTGTGGTTGCCTATTCCCTATTTGGTTTTAGTGGGAGATGTACTCATAAACTTGTCGTCAAAGTTTGGTTTAGCCGAGGGTTGGCTAGGTGTTTGAACTCTTCATTCCTTTTTCTTCAAGTGTTTATTCTCAGAAAAGAACTTTGTTCCTCAATCACAAGTTCCCTAACTACTACCAAGAGTATTAGGTCAGGTAAGAGGGACGTGTAGGATTATCTAAAGGCTGACATAAAAGTAAAGCGCAAGTAAAGGAAAGTAAAAGGCAACTAAAAGAAAGTAAAGGACTTGAAAAAATGTAAATTTGATTGATTCGTCGCGTCTCTACAAATGTTCAAACTACACACACACACACGTCTCTGTTGACCACTACTACTAGCCTACAACTAACCACTGTTGGATCAGGTAAGATCAACGTACATAAATCATCACACACCCAAAAACCTAGGAGACACGTTCCACAACACCCACTAGCGCAGAAAGTGGGTGAATATCTTTCGCTCCTATTTCCATGACACTTCTCCATTTTTTCTTCAACCGCTCTGCGTAATAACTTACCAGATGCTTCGCTCATTTGCTCCCAAAGCAAGCTCCATTGCCTTGGCCAAGCCACACTCAACTGCAAACCCTTTGGCATTCTGCTGTCAACCCCTCACTTGAGCTATTCCTTTAGCTGAGTTTCTTACTCTCAACAAACTGGGCCATTCTATTATTTTTTTAGCATACAAAGTTGATTGTTCAAACTCCGCTACTAATTCTACTAAAAGGTAGTACTTCTTTTCCTTCCTTGACAAGCATTTCTCACTAAAGCCATTGATAGGCCTCACCAAGATTGACACTCCTTAGATTGATGCATTTTAGCTGAGGAAAACCTACACCTTCAGCCTTTGAGTCACTAATGCTCATTTATGCTCCTTAGAAAGCTTACTCCTTCGCTGAGGTTACCAATATTTCCATGCTACCAATATTTCCATGTGGTTGCTCTTCTTAGGAATAATAATTGAGAGAGAGGGTAGAAAGAATGAAGTAATCATAGGCTATTTGTATCCTATTCCCCTTTTTACCCATAATTATGCAAATAGGCTCACTTGGACTCGGCTGTGCCCTTTCCTCAGATAGGCTCTCCCTTGACCAATAACGCAGCATATTTTTAGTGTTAACAAATGCCCCTTTTTGCGTTGTTATCTAGTTGAGGTAACAGGTAACTATAGAAACGCGAAAATAGCATGCAAAGTCAGCGTCATTATGACAGCTAAACTAACCGTTACGCTATCGATTAGATGTTAAACGATCTGTTTAGCTTCAGCTGATATGGTAGGCAACGACTGCCTTGCGTTTTATCATTAGTTCTGTTAGCTTTAAATAGCTTTTCCATATATTCTTCATTTCTTCGGGCTTGGTCTTCATTATGATTTTGAGAGGTCTTCAATGCCTCAAGCAATTCTTCTATTCTTGGATCGCTGTTACTAGTTGAGGCGGTGTGCCTGGTGGCTACCATGATAGGATAATAGATAAAAGTGATGTTGAGTAGGGTATAATCTTACCAGGCCCCACGGCGGGTGCAAATGTTCCAAACTATTTCCTTGGGAAGGGTTTAATCTCACCGGCCCCTCTCAAGCCATTGTGAGATTTGTGGAGGAATCATAGGGATTCCCTTAAATGCTTGTCAGAAGTTGGGCGGGTCGGTCTTGAGAGGAGCCGAGCCTTAGGACGGAGGGTGACGATCGAGTAATGGCGGAGTCCCTCGGTCATCATGCCTATAGGCAGCAGTCGGTCTGACAGTGGTCTTTGGCCTTCCAAGCCTTTGGATAGCAGTCAGTTTGACTGTGAACAATATTTATAGAAATGGTTATTGATTTTGTGTCGTTGATATAGTCAGTGCGATCTACAACGTTAAAAATCTTTCTGTTGGGGCACAATTATCAAGACAAACAAAAGTGGGTTGTTCATCAAAATTGTCGATGGGGTCTAAGTCGTCAGAATTACTTTAGTTAAAAAATTAAATAAACAACTAATTTTTAACAAAACTGATTTATCTCTTTATTAGATAAATCTGTTTTGAATATTTTCATAAGGATTTATTTAATAAAGAGATAAATCCGTTATTATAAATTAACAAAATGGATTTATTAATTTGTACGAACTACATACTGATTATTATTAGGCCCATGCTTATCTCACTACATCACACTGTCGAACCCATTCAGCGCTTTTCTATTGTACCATACCTATGTTAAACCAATGACTCAGGTTCCACCGATATTTTTTATCAACGGCTTATAATCAGTCAAATGTGTCAGAAAAAGGAGTGGATGACATTTCCTTTAAAAATTGTGCCACAAAGGATAGAAATTCAACAGGTCAGATTTCTTGTCAAAAATTAAAATCATCGACTCACATTCGATGACACTCATTATAAATAGGGTCGCGGATTTACCTATCTCTTTCACATGAACCTCCACCATCACCTCTACTTCATCTCTGCTTCTTCACAAACACCCCCTCCCTCTGAAATGGAGTTGACATTAACCCAGTTCTCAAATGATGCCTTCTTGAATGTCATTTATCACCGTGGAAGTATCACCTCCAAGGAAGATGGTCTTTGGTTTCAATGTCGCAATTATGTCTTCTGTAGAATGAAAATGGATATAACACTCCCACAATTGAAGGAAAAGGCAGAGAGGAAGGTTCGGGAGGGAGAATGGCCTAAAGAGGTAAGTAGTATTACTTACCGCAAGCCCAGTTACGGAGACAACAACACTATTCGCTATGGAAGCACATGATGGAAGCGACGATGACGTACGCACCACGATGGAAGCACATTCCCATTTCCCAAGTCACAGTCCGTTGGAGTTGTTTGTCAAAACAATATGCACTCCGGACGAGATTATTTTTCTGTTCTGCCAAGGACTTTTAAATAATTGTAATCAGATGTTTGTCATTTTTCGTTCATGATTTGTTTCATTTTGTATTGTTGCTACAAAAATCAACAAATGAAATAAAGATAGAATGTTTCGTTTCGTTTCCAAGATAGAATGTGAAACAACACTTCAACAATTAAAATAAAACATCTCAATTAAAATAGTACATCCAAATTGAAATCACCTCTATTTCAGCCGCCATCTTCACCAAATGACGGCCCAATGACTACGATCTCTGTTTCTTCACTATCACTACCTTCATCACCGGAGACATATATTGCAGTGTCTTCTTCATCATGCAATATCCTGAAAACTTCGAAACGACCATCCTGAAGATACGTCATAGACACGTAAACATTGTCCACATCCTCGTATGCACGACAGATAGCATGTGTATCAGTTTCCAAGGTACGTGTCTTGACAACAGAAGAGAAGACATGACCATTATCAGCTTCTAGGACGACATTGGGAGGCAATGTGTTGTCAATCTACTGAAAAATATTATGTGAAATATATTGATGCGATACTGCAATACAATATCAATCCTATCATTATAAATATTTAACTAATTTGCATTAATACATAGAGTTTCGGGGTTTGTGGAACGTAGTTTTGGAATTTTATTGTATGTTTGGATGGTGAAAGGAAAGAAAGTTTAAGGAAAGAACGTTGAAGGAATGAAAGTGAGTAGAAAGTGAATAGAAAATTATAGGATTATTGAGGGTGTTTGGTATAAGAGAAAGTAGAGTTGAAAGTAAGAGGAAAGTGAGACATTTATTTAGTAACCGACAATAATAACAATCTATAAAAATGGAGTATATATAAAATTTATTATGACATATAATGAATGCAAATTTATAAACGTAAATATAAATATATTTCTCTTCAGAAAATACTAATATATATATTTATTTAAACTAAGTTTTTATTGAAAATATAAAATAATTATTATTTTTTTTACTTAAAGTGATTTCTTTTTCGAAATATATAAAACATACGTTTTCAATAAGAGAAAAATGTTTGATAAAAAGAATAGCTGAAGAATATTGAAGGCAGCCAAGCACCATCTTCAAAAAAAATGTTGCAAGCATAAATTAACTAAACCAAACACAGACTTTTTATTATTTCAGGTGGAAAGACAACACCCACATCTTTCAGCCCAATCCTCTCTTCTTTTCTTTCAACTTGTTCCATTCTCTCACCCTAACTTGCCCAGCCTAGCCCTTCCTATCACATGGTTTCTATCGCTCTAATCATCTCTTCAATTCTCTTTAACTGCTCTTCACCTTCACATTCATAAGACGAACAATGGCAGAACCGCAACAGCAACTGATTTTCAGGATCCCCCATACCCTTTTGGTGCGACATAAAGTTACCGAACGAGCTATGCAATTCTATAACTAGGCTTTTAGTGCAGAAAGGATTTTTGCCGAAGATAATCGAGCATCCGCCACTCAAGCCGATGTGACGGTAAGGTGAGGCTACTTACGACTTGGTAACCCAGGAAGTCATGTCATGCTTGAAGTATCGGACACTATCCGAGCGGTTCAAGAGTAAGTACCATCCATCATACTTATTTTTTTTTTAATGTTTTCAGTTTTTAATTTTATACCAAACCTAAGTCACTCGGTATTGTGAATATATGTTTACCCAAGGCAAAAATTCTGAACGATTAATACTGGTTGCCATGTTTATAATTTATGCACCTGCAATCCCTTTTTTGCTATTTTAGTTTGAACTCAACTAGCTATGGTTAATGTCAATAACTCATTAATGATGTTGGTGTTTTGTTTCAATTTTCTTTCTGTTCACAGCCGAGCCAACCACTCCAGAAGGCTCAGTTGTACCTCACTTTCTGGCCAACGCGACTGACCACTGGGTCTTTTTGTCTCCTCCGAGATTGAAGATCGGCATTTTGATTTTCCAAATCCTGCTGGGTAACAGTGTTGATCGAAGAAGCATGGGTAGCAGCCTCACAGAGTGGGGAATGATGCGGGGTCGACTGAGTCTCGGAGCCGATGTTCACAACCCCGACATCCTCCAAAGTCAGGGACTTCAGGAAGGCAAACTTGTCAGTCGACATCGTATCTACAAAACAAAGGAAAATACAGATGAGTTAGAACACTTGGAAAAAAATAATTATGGAACATAGATAAACATTTCCGATCCTACCTAAGACTCTTAAAACTTCTCTTTTTCTTCCGTCGGGAAACCTCGGAATTTCTCTTTGGTATAAGGGATCCGAGTTGCCATATCAGCCGGGATCTTTTTGGTTATCCGATCTTCATCACTCAATTGTGTATCACTTACAGAATAGGCACCAGGTAAACGGTTATAGTGACGGAGGCTCCAGCCAGTTGGAAATTTTGTGGACACCAAGGATTTCCTATCTTCATTGAAGTTACCCACATAGTCAATTGCTTTGGCATTTACGGGTTCAACAAAGTAAAAAAGCTCTTTCCATTTCCCTTTCAGTGAATTAGTATAGGGTCAGAAAATCCTGGTATTCCTCCTTGAGAGAAGACTAACATGTTCACGACCTTCCGATCCGTCCTCCGCGCTTTTGTTCCTGTTAACCTCGAACAAGTCGAAAAATAAATTAGGCGACAAAAGCCTCTACAAAAAATGCATACCAGCTCGAAAGCTCGGAGGAACGCCCACGTGTTAGGATAGATTTGAGAAGGAGCCAGGTCCAGCCTCCCCAAAATGGTTTGTTGAAGATAATTAAACGGAGGCCGAATATTCATCTCCGAGATAACAACACCGTACATGACAAACTTCAGAGCTGAAGCCCAAACAGCCACTTCCTCGTTTTCCTTCATCCCTTCAACGCTCCACATCATCCCCCAATGGCCGGAAATTTTATTGACAATCTCGCTCATATCTTTCCCGGACTCATACAAAGACCGGGTTTGCAGTAAGGATTCTAAAACCCGCGATAAACCTGGGGGATTACTAGGTCATATAAGAGTGGAAAACCGACAGCTCCAGGCCCAGTAGTGGAAAACTCTTCCGAAACCGATCCAGAATTCTGGTTGGATGTTTCACATTGAACTTCAACCTATTGATAAACGGGTTGGTCCTCACATTTAGCATCGTCACTAGTATGACTTTCTTCTCCAGTCTCGGAGCTCGTCTCGGATTCAGAATCTGAACTTTCAGAATGCTGAGTGTTAGAGCTCTCTTGCTTCTCTTCGGATTGAACTTCTTCGGAACCCGACTCTATAGTCACTACTTCGACTTGGCGCTCTTCACTGGAAACATTCACTGCATCGATGTCATCCGATCTACCTACGGGATCTCGGCTTTCACCTTCAAGATTCTCTCCCCCATCAGGCACGTTTGTCTCATCTGCCAGAGAATGATTGTTGGCTTCAAGGTCGTCCTCCACTTGTTCACTTGTGGGAGCCGAGTCCGGATGGTCCTGAACCTCAGGGACGGCAGGCGCGAGATTCGAGCGACAATCCTCCGAAATTTAATCATCGGAAGCCATCAATTTCGCGAGTTGAGGACGATTTTCAGTGTAAACCCGTGGGGTCTGTTTCGTCCTCGCCAAATCGGACCTGCGGGAATGGGGGATGAGATGTCAGGATTAAGCTACTCAATGGGTCCTTTTATCAAATCGGAACCTGACCTGACGACCCCCACCCTGTGAGAAATATAAAGGACAGGGGGAAGTCCGGCATAAAATAAAAAGATGAGGCTAAGAGATTCTGACCTCGGTTATCAGAAGATCGACGAAGGAGTCCTGCTTTGCGAACTTTCACCACTTCAATCCACTGAAACAGACCTACTCTTGCCACGTTCTTCTAACTCAGAATTGAAGGCTCGGAAACTCAAATCTCTAGAGCGATAGTTAGAGTTTGAAAAACACAAGAAATGGAGGAGACTGAACCTTTATTTATAGTGGGCCAAAGGTCACGGATTGGGCCTGAATCCAATCGGCACGCCCAATCAATGACATTAACCACGCGTGCGAAAAACGAAGAGTCATTGTTACTAGTCGCCATCGAAAAATTTGCCCAACCAGCAGCATTTAATGCCTCGCATAGAAAACGACGCGTCATCATTTCAAACAGGCACCTTGATTCACTCAACGGTCACCTGTTTCTCGTCAACAAATATAAGCCTGAATCTACAAAGACCAGATATGAGGACAAAGGTTCTCGAGAACAAGCTCGAACCCGTGAAGATTTGATCAAACAATTGTCTTGACTCACTCAAACGGTTACCTGTTTCTCGTCAACAAATGCGAGCCCGGATTTACAAAGGCTGGATCTGGGGACAAGGATTCACGTGAGCAAGCACGGACCCGTAAAGATCGAATATGGGGGAAAATTTGCAAAACCTTAGCTCGACATCATGCTGAATCATCGTTCTGAATCTCGGTAACCTCATGATCGGTCTGATTTACAAGTCAAGATCGCCTTTCAGGCGACCAGACTTGGGGGACAACTGTTACGGATTGGGCTCCTCCCTATACAACAAAGACCCAAATCCTGGAAGGCCCATTAACAAATACACTACCCAACAATCAATGGAGGGGATCAACATATAAGATCAAACGGTCCAAATTGATTAGGTCACACCATCAAAACTCTATAAATAAGGCATTCAATGCTTCATTAAATGTAAGCAATCTAACTGCATAAACTATCTACATTTGACTTGCTCCCTGACTTGTGCATCGGAGTGTCTTTACAAGTACAACACCCCACCTCGGATCAAACGATTGTTGATCAAGCCATACTACTACTTCTACTATCTCGGATCGTTGAACCAACAAGAGCTATAGTACAGAACAATAATAATAATAATAATAATAATAATAATAATAGTAATAATAATAATAATAATAATAATAATGACAACAACAATAGGGGAAATGGAAATACAGTTGCAGCAATTACCTCCATAAAAAAAGTAGTACTAACAAATAGAAGTAAAAAGCGTTGCCTAATCTAGGAGAGTGGGCAGCGCTTTTTCAAAACGCTACTAATTCCTAGCATTCAAAAGCGTTTCAGAAACACTGTTGTTTAGTATCCTTCCTTTAGCAGCGCATTGATAAGCAGCACTTGAAAGCGCTGCTAAAAGCCAAAATGAAGCGCTTCTAAAGGCATTTTTCTGTAGTAGTAGTAGTAGTGTATTTTGGTAACAGTAATGATAGATATCCCGAATTTTGTCCTCAGAATTTATCTCGCAGTGACATGACATGCGTATAGTAATAGTTTTCTTTTCATTTTCATAGCACTGTGTATTGCAATACAAGTCTGTGATTGGTTAGATACCTTTTTCGGGATTAGTTCGAAAGTTTAGGTCAGGACAAATAACACTTTTGTTTTGGTAATAACACAAAGCACATGCACATGAGAGGAGATCAACTTCTAGTCGCACGGAAAAACATCTGTCTCAGAAGGATAACTCACATGGTTTAGTGAAAGGGATATCGTTGGTGAAAATATAGACGTACCGAGTTCGAATCCTGCTTCCCCCTCTCCTCTATCAACAGACACACTAATTACTTACAAAGAAAACGAAAAAAAAGTATCTACTCTCAAAAGAGTAAAAATGAAAAACCAGATATTAGAAGATGAATTTTAACGCGCTTTCATAGTTTTTCTTCTACCGACCAATAAATCTAAATCAAAATTATGAAAACTCTTTTCTTTTCGTTACTCACAAGTGGAAACTGTACGTGCTGCAGTGATGCGATTGTGACCAAACATTCAAACCTGCATGCTATGCCAGCCACACAACACCAGCCCGCAGCCAAAAAAAGCCATGGACACAAATGAATGACGCGGTTTAATAATTGTGCAGTAATCCAATATATTCATTCATATTCTTTTTTGACAAACTTTCAATCGAATATCATTCATTTTGTGAATGTGAACGTGAATTTGGTCACGCATCATTTTCTAGCGTAGAATTTTGACTCTTTTTTCCATAAGGAAACAAACATCTTTGAGTCAACTATTGCAAAAGATAAGAAAGGCATCAAGGGAATTAATTCACTTGTGGTCAACATATGTTAGGCCAAGTTAATCTGAAATTAACTGTCATATTTGGCATTTTAAGTGTATTATTAAGAAAATGAGGAGTCTTAGTAACACTCGTTTTATGAAATTAAGTTTATGAAAAAGTGCAAATAAAAGAAGGAGAAAAATAATTTTATAAAATTAATTTTGTTGATAAGAGTTTAATTGCTAAGCATTGTTGTTGGCGTAATATTTTTTACACTCACAACGTAATATTTTTACACTCACAAGAAATAACAATTCATGGTATTACATATAAGACGGTTATTTAGTGACATACTATTTTTTAATGACATGTCAACTTGTGAATTGTCGATAATGTAAAACATTTATACACAGACAATGTATATAAATTAAATCCTATTGATAACTGGAATATTCATTGTTATCATAAATGTAAATAGATAATTATGATTTGGAAGTGGTGCATATAGTATTAATTGGTAAAAAAAAAAGATAACAATAATCTCTTTGACACTCTCCGTTCAACACTCACTCTATGATTGGTTGAAGTTCATATATGTTCCACAACTTTGAAAATGTGACCCATTAAAGGATTATAAGAGTATAAGTTATAAGTAGCATTAATACTCTTTATATAAAATAAATACTTGTTTTTCTCTCTTGAGTTTATAAAAAGGGAAGCTGCCCTGTTGCACACACGAAGTGGGTTGGAAACTAAAACCTTCAAAGGTTCCTATTTTACTTTTCTTTTTCATTTTATACATATATATATATATATATATTTAAGAACTTGAAAGCTTTATTCAGAACAACTTTCTTTTCAATTCAATGTCTACCTCAGAAGCAAACACACCACCCATGGCAACCAACGAACTTGCACATGATGTTTTCCTAAGTTTCAGAGGAGAAGACACTCGTTATACATTCACAGCTCATCTTTATTCAGCACTAACAAGGCATAAAGTTAAAACATACATAGACAATGAGATTCAAAGAGGTCATGAGATATCACCTTCACTTATCACAGCAATCAATGATGCAAAGATATCCGTTGTTGTTTTCTCAGAAAACTATGCTAATTCTAGGTGGTGTTTGGATGAACTTGTCAAAATTTTGGATTGTAAGAAAAATAAGGAACAAATTATTGTGCCTATTTTCTATCATGTTAACCCAACTCAAGTGAGGAATCAAACTGGTAGTTATGCTGTTGCTTTTGAAGAGCATGAGAAACGTTATGTGGGTGACTTGAGTAAGATCCAAACATGGAGGTTAGCTTTGGCTGAAGCAGCTAATTTTTCTGGATGGGATTGCATGGGAACAAGGTAAATAATTTTAATCTAGGCTTAAAATTTTTATTATTTTAATATAATTTGATTTTGTTGAACAACAAAGAACTGCCCTTTGTTAACCATACAACCAAGACACCTTTAATGAGGTCTCACCCATCGGTTGTAAGGGTTGGAATACCCTTGTGATCCCCTTTCAATACATTTTTGTTTCTCTAAAAAGATACTACCAAGACACTTATAGCCACAGAAGCACCAACCCTTGGTGGAAAAATTGTTTGGAACAAATAGTGGTGAATTTTGCAAAACAGTATTTCTCTTCTAACACACTATGATTTACGACTTCGACTCTCGTTATATAGGGATCCCTGCAAAGATACTCTGATGCCTAATTAAGCTAGTTTAGGGCTTTAGGAAAGTAAGAGGAGAGTATGTGAAACTTAGGTCAAGTAGACGTTAGCAAACCTTACATTAGAGCGACACAGTTGGATCTGGGCGTAGTGATCTCCTCAAATTTAGGAACGCTCGCCTATTTTTATGGCATGATGATCATGGCGAGATCTTCAATCTAATCTTTGCTATGATTATTTGAGCACGTGTTAAACGCTTTATATTTGAATAGTCGGAATAAGGATTACACCGACCTCTGAGAAAGGCTAGATCTCATTTCCTAGTAAACTTACTTGGGGTAGCGTTTGGTAGACTAACCCTATATCCATTACTGCCATAATGGTGGTCGGCTCGGCCTAAACCAGAGAGTTGAACTGGGACCTTTCGATGGAGTTTAGTGGTATAAATCGTGACCATAATAGAAACAACAATTCTTTAGAAGTATTTACAGATGAGCAATGTCACATATTAGGTTCCTCGAAAGGATTTCAAGCAATATTGTAATTTATATTAGGAGAAGTATTTTTTTTCCTTATAGATATTCTTTTAAGGAAGGTTTTGATTCAGAAAACTTTAACAAGACTTCTTTTCCTTTCTTTATTAAAAATCTCCACCATATAAATGAACCATCTCCAAAAACATCATCTGAATATTGAGAGATTACAGGAGACTAGTCTACAACTCTTTCATCAAATAAGATGGAGTTCTATGTATTCTAGAGGGTCCTAGTCACAAGTCATACGATGTGCTTCACCTTCTTTGACTTTGTCCCCTTCAAAAGCATTCCATGGTGTAAAAAGTGGGCTATCCAGTATCCACAATTGTGACAGCACTGTCACAGCCAAGCAAACCATATTCCATAAAAAAACCTATTAGTTTTTTAAATTTAAATTATTATTCGTTTCAGAGTACTCTGTAGTAGAATTGATTGAGCTTCTCAAATTACTCATAACCAACTTCTTCTTTTTATCTGAAAGAAAGTATATCACCAAATAAATTTAGTCTCATAAAAACTTCAAAATTTAAAATATCACCACAGTGAGGTTTTAATTGTGATGTTTTAATTAAAATACAAATTTCTTGTGTAAAAAAAAATACTAATTTGTACAAGTTAAAAGTCTACACAAAGGTATAAGTGTAAAATTTCAACCCACTTGAAATTTAAGGTGGTTTAGAGGAAAGAAATGTTTTGAGAAGGGAAAGCACTAATATCAATGCACCTTCCCTTGTTTGGTGGATATGTAGGAGTAGGAACCATATAAAACCTCTCTCTCCACCATTGATGAAAAAACATGCTAAACAACAACTTTTTCATTGTTCCATTTTTAGTTTTTTACAAAAAATCTCTTCATCTATTTTATTGTCGGTGTTAAATAAATAAAATGATAATTATTTGAATAAATAATTTTTAAAGGTAAAATAATAACTTTCAATTTTCAAAAAATATTATTAACTGGTTGTACAAATTTTTTTACAATAGTTTTTTAGATTCCTTTTCAATTTAATTTTGACAATAATATATTTGACAATTATTAACTGGTTGTACAATTGAAATTTAATTTTTAAGATTCCTTTTCAATTTATACATGCAGGAGCATAATTATCAGATAAAATATTTTATCAATAAAAAAGCAAATAGACTAAATCAAAAATTACGGTAAAAGGTTGACTAAAACTATTTAATAAATTTAATTAACTAACTTTATATTAATATTTTTTGACAAGATTATATTAATATTTTTGTTTATACATTATTTTTAAATATAGGTATTTATGTCATGTACTAATCGTATATCTTTCTTTCCTCTCACTTTCTATTCACTTTCACTTATATCAAACAACTCAATAAATATTTCACTTTCTACACACTTTCTATTCATTTCCATTCTTTCAATATTCTTTCCTCTTACCGACCAGTTTGGTAATGTAGGTAATTTCTTAAGAGTTTAATTGGCATGTACCATTAGTGTAATATTTTTTTTATACTGTTAATCAGTTATAAATTATGATATGTATGCCTTTTAAAATGATTAGGATAAAAGCTTGTTCGACATACAATTTCTTTTTTATTATTATGTGGAAATCAATGTTTTTTTATAAGTTATATGGAAAATCAAGGTTGTTTGATGAAGAGATGTGTGATAATAATAGGTCGGAGTCAGAACTAGTAGAGGAAATAGCTACAGACATATGGCAAAAGCTGGACACCATAACAAGTGGGGGCTTAGAAAGAAACATTGCAACATTAAGACAACTAGCACAACAAAAACATGAGAAGTCACTTAAGACTGGTAGCCTACAAGACATGGCTGATTTGATCACAACAATTGAACAACTTGCGGAGCTAAAATTAGAGAAAGCAATGCGTTCTGATGATATAACTGTTTGGGAAGATCTTATAGCATCCTTTGAGATTATGTTACAGTTTAAAAAAGACAAGATGGAGCGTACGTTCAAAGCAGAAGACATCGATGATTTCAATACTTCCATGAACCATGCTCTTTATATTGAGAAGCAAATTGAATATGTTAAGCAAGGGTTTCGTGGCTTTTAGTTTAAGATGCATTGAGAAATTATGGTTAACACAAAGTTGTAATATTTTTTCTCTAGGTGATTGTTTAGGTTTCAAAATCTTGGAAGGAATCAAAATTGCTAAACTTGATTCATTTTCAAAACATCGGAAGTTTCAAAAAAATAATTTTGATTTCATCTAATCTTGATTCTTTTTTTCTCTATGATTGTCAAATTTGGTGATTGTGAATTTGGTAAAAATGAAATTCACGATTGATAAATTGCCCATTAGAGAGTTTACGTACAAGTCAAAAGAAGTAAGAGAAAAAGACTAAATCACTACGCCCAAGTTAGAGTATATACAATAAGGGCCCGTTTGGATAAACAGCTTAATTAACAGCTTATGGCATAAGCGCTTATCGTATAAGTACTTATGCATAAGCTATTTATATAATAAACAATAGTGTAATGTTAAAACTATTTTCTCATAAGCCATAAGTAGTTTTCGTAAGCTATCTCGAGGAGCTTATGGAAATTAGCTGAAAACAGCTTATGAACAAGTCATAAGCCGTTTCCATAACCTCTCCCAAACAGTTTCATAAGTGTTTATAGTTTCATAAGTGTTTATAGCAGTAGATAATCCCAAATAAACCGATCCAAACGGGCTCTAAGTCTAACAACTAACTGAGAGTAAATACAATAAGTGTAATAATGATTGTGGGAAATGAAAACATTTACTTATAATTAAATTAAAATTTGCAGATTTTTCGTCAAGCATAAGGTTTTTCAACCTTCCCAGACATCTCACTGGAGTAAACTCCAGCTTCAACTAAGGTGCAGAGGCGAGTGATTAAAGAAGGGAAAAATAACAAACCCACATTTTTTTGAAACATTTTATGATCTCCCTAGAAATTAATTTCCCCCACATGTATAGACGTGGTCCCCTTCATTGATTTGATCAAGTAAGTCTACCCTCTCTTTGTCTACAATTTGATTGCGGCTTCTAGGTAAAATTTTGTTATGATATTGCACCAAAGCTTAGGGATGGCCTAAAATGTGTTTCTTTTTATCCTAAAGTCGTCAGCATCTTTCCTCTTTTCCCAAACAGAACCATTAATAGATAGTTTTTTCCTCAAAAAATCCATCTCTCCGTTCTTAATGCTATACACCCTTTTCTGAATTTCCAAACCATTGTACTCTAGGTTATAAACTTAGTTAATGGTCATGTCAAAATCAAACCTTTTACCTTTAGCCAAAGGGTAAATATAAGGATTACCTCCATCAATAGGGCTTGGGATGTCAGCATAAAACTCTCTCACCACAGATTCAACATATTCTTTAGGGTGTTTCAGAAAAGACTTGATCTGCTTAGGAGCCTTCCCCAAAATGAAGCTTTGTTCAGCATGGTTGATGGCAGCCTCGGAGTTGTCAGTGACTATTTTGGTAGTCATGAAGGTGGGAGTGATGGAGACACCACGATCGGGGATGGAGGACCGATTGATAAGTCGGGAAGACGCCACAACCGGCTATAGGGGTTCCGGTTGATAAGTCGGGATGAGCGCCACGGCAAGCCGATAAGCTCTAAGAACGGCTCGGAAGAACCATAGAGACACGTCTCTAAATTTTTACTCAAAATTCAACTTGTTTATTTCATAAAATGCAGTACAATATATAGAGAACCTTAGGTACCCAAAAAATCATCAGACCCAATTGGCTTAATGAAACCCTAGAAATTAAAATATACTAATAAATATTAAATCCTAATTTTAATGGAAATAAACTAATTGGCTAGAATGCCATTACAAAATTTTCCTAAAAGCGAACATGTAAGGTTGATACTACAAGGGTGAATAATGGACAAAATAATACCAATTAGTAATGACCGTATAATCCTGTCGTGAATCATGGACTAATTAATCCAACGACATAAGTTCATGGTTTAATATTCCAATGCCAATTTCAACTCAATATTTAATTTTCCAAGATGAGCATCCAAGGAATGAAAGGGGTGATGCTTTCTCCAGTATCATTCCAACTTCTAATCCATAATTCAGGGAAGATATGATCCAAACGTGAGAAGGATTTGTGGGATTCTTCTTGCGGTAATATTCAGAACCAAACCATATATGCCTTTTAGAAAATAACATTGCCACTAAAAAGAACATCATGCATTCTTTGGGTATGTTCCTTATAGACTTTTCTCCACATGCTTAAGGAACTTAGGATCTCATTATGGGTGGATCAAGCCTTGAACTTATCAAACTTAACTCTTGCTTACTTGGTAGGAAAATTGGAATTAGAAGTTGCCCTTCGTGATAGATTCCTTTTTTAGCATTTTTGAAGAGTGAAACGAAAGATGTAAGCTTTACGCATAACAGAACACCATAGGGAATGGGTTTAGGGCTCGCGAGGGGTAAGGTGGAGGATTAAGAGTTGAGTGGGGCGTTACAGAGACAGAGGTAGTGCACATGAGAGAGAGAGAGAGAGAGAGAGAGAGAGATGGGGGATGTAGGTTGGGGTTAGTGAGGTGGTTTTAAAGATGGAGAGAAAAGAGGGAGGGGGAGAGAGAGAGAAAGAGAGAGGTTATTGGTGGTTTACAAGGGAGATAGTGGGTTAGAGGTTGAGTGTGATGGTTTCCCAAAATTTGTAGCTTTAAACCAATGAGGGAAAGATTATGTGATGAAAGGTGATGGGGGTAAAAGACCGTTGGGAGGGTTTAAATGAGGAGAAAGAATAGAGACTGCCAAATGATAGAGGTGTTCCAGACTGGGCCAAGCCTCCAAAGAACTTGGGCCTGGCCCACTTCCGTACTTCAGCATGACCCATATCCACGCCTGATCCGCATCCAACGGCAAGGATTCTCTCGGCATATCCAACGGCATGGGTACGGCACCGGCGCCTATAAGTATGTGACCAATCCTCCATTTCCAGGTACGCACTCATTTTTCTCCCTAAACACCTCTTATATTCCCTTGCTGACTTAAGCATCGGAGTGCTTGCAGGTACCCCATCCGAGGCGCGAGAGAGGACTATCTCGAGCCACCCGATGTCCACACACACCATCATCTGACCCCAGCCTTCAAGAACCAGGAAGCACAACACTTGTACTCCGTACCTGAGTCCGAGTACCAAACATTGGCGACCACAGTGGGAGCATAGTCGCTTGCTTCCACACCCCTATACGCGTTTTCTCAAAGACATCTGACTGAATCATGCCTCCACGCGGACGACCACCAACCCGATCCCAATCTCAGGCGAAGAGCGCAGCCGTCGCCACTCAAGCACAAGCGACGACAACGCCAGAAGGCCACGTGCATACACTACCTAACGAAGTTCAAGAAGTACCGGGCACGGGTCAACTTCCGCCACTCGTCCCGACTCCATTAACCAATGTTATCCCGACACAGCTCCTGGCCGTCAACCAACTCCTCCACGCGCTGGAACGCCGCGGCCAAGG
This sequence comes from Astragalus glycyphyllos, assembly GCA_963573325.1. Taxonomy (NCBI): domain Eukaryota; kingdom Viridiplantae; phylum Streptophyta; class Magnoliopsida; order Fabales; family Fabaceae; genus Astragalus; species Astragalus glycyphyllos. Next base: position 25,122,177 of record OY754308.1, read on the forward strand.
ACTAATTTAGTAGGAAATTGCCACTATCGCCCAGGCCGTCGCAACTCAGCAGGAACCAGTGGACTAAGTTTCCTAGTCTCCAGCCCGCACTGCGGTTTCTCAAAGACGCCGCCTTCCAGCCTCGTATGAGTTCTTACCAAGCGACTCCTCTCCGGAACCAATGCGACGACGAAAGAACCGCGGAAAGCCTCCGACTCCACCATCACCCCGAGGTCAGGCTCTCCAACTAGGTCGGACAACCCTTCATCTAACTCCTCCTCTTCATCTTGAGGTCCGTCGCTCAGCAGAGGAAAAACAAAGGACAAGTCCAACAAAAGGGAGACAAAGTCACGAGCCAGTCCCTTCATACCGGAGATTGCGAGCTGCAAAATTCTGATGTCCCTCGAGAAGCCTCCTCAGCTGAACATATACACCGGCAGAGGGGATCCCGACGAGCACGTGGACACCTTCGATCTGATGCTTGACTACCGCGACGCCTCAGACCAAGTCCGGTGCAAACTTTTCCCGCTCTCCCTAAGCAAATCCGCGCTCAAATGGTACCGGGAGCTTCCTCCAACATCAATCTCATCTTGGGCACAATTCACCAAACTGTTCTCGGCGCGCTTTACTGCCTCGAGGGAGAAGCCTAAGTCGGCTGATGTGCTTCAAGGAGTTCGACAGGGAGAAAAAGAGTCTCTATGGGACTACATAGAGCGGTACACCAACTGTCCGATGACATTAGGCACGCCGAATGTTCTGACCTTAAGGTGTCCAGAGAGAAGATCTTAGCTGAATGCGCCAACGCCGAGTTCCGTGATGTAAAGTGGTCGGCTCTGATACCACAGCGTAGCCACACAAACAAGAAAGCTTACTGCAGGTACCACAGAAGCAGCGGCCACGACACTGACGCTTGCAGAGTTCTGAAGGATGACATAGAGGATTTAATCCAAAAAGGAAAGTTGAAACAATATCTGAGATCGGAAGACAAAAAGAGGGAGAGGTCCCCCCGAAAGTCTAAGGCCGCTGTCAATGAGGTGACCAAGTCTCCTGCGGATAGCAGCGACTCGGCAGGGGACGCACCGAGGTCCCAAAGGCAGAGGCCTGTGGCCATGGTGATCATGGGGGGATACTCCATGGAACTTCGGCGGACAAAACGGTCCATAAAGAGGCACTGGCAAGAAATCCTCAGCGTCGGGATTGGACCAGTTCCCGCCGTAGTTAAGTCAAACCGACTGCCGCTCTCATTTACTGATGCGGACCTCCATCAGGGTAAGTCAAATGACGAAATCCCACTGGTTATCTCCGCTGTCCTGGCCGGGGTCGACGTCAAGAGGATTTTGGTCGACCAAGGAAGTTCCGTGGACATCCTTTTCAGGGAGCTACTCCCGAAACTGAAGATATCCGAGGCCGGTCTATCTGAGCACGATGGGTCTGACCTGGTAGGTTTCAACGGCTCCCAGACCAAGCCCCTTGGCTACGTCAAACTTGGAGTCATGTACAGGGATGACAAGGTCTCAAGGACTGTTAAGACAGGGTTTCTGGTGTTGCCATGCTCCTCTCCTTACCACTACATCATCGGCCGTCCGACGTTAGGGAAGCTCGGGGTCGTGGCCTCCATCGTGCACCTTAAAATGAGGTTCTTTTCAGAGCAGGATGAGGTGGTCACAGTCCCCGTCGACCTTGATGGGGCGAAGAAGTGCCAATACCGCTGCCTCAAGGCGGAACGGCAGGCTAAGAAGCAGCAGTCCCTTGCAGTGGCCGAGGTGAAAGAATGAAAAGTGAAGCAGGCATGATAGGTTGAAAGCGGCGGTAGTAGGACATACTTCAAAATGTATCATAACCGTTTTCAATAAGAAAAGTTTGCAGAAAGTTACTCTTGATTTCTATTTTTACTGCAATACGCATACTAACACCCAGGTGCTCCATCAACCTCGACGCACGGCGAGCTACAACGCCCCTCATGCTCGAGTCCGACCCGAGATGGCCACTCGACGTACAACGGTATGAAGCGCCCATAGGCCCACAGCGGCTCAGGTCCACTACGACCCTCCATCTCGCTTCACGCGAGCAGCCTTCCCTCTGATGTCAGAGCTCCGAACTCCATCAGAGGCTGAAGGAAGAAGTCCCCAGCAACTTCGACCCCATACCTTCCCTTTGATCTCTGAGCTCCGCGCTCCATCAAAGGCCAAATGGTCCCTGATCTCCGAGCCCCGCGCTCCATCAGGGAAAAAAGACCTTCCCTCTGATCCCCGAGCTCCGCGCTCCATCAGAGGCCGAAGGGACCTCTGATGCGTGAGCTCCGCACTCCATTAGAGGCAGGAGACACCCATGGTGTCCGAGCTCCACCAGAGGGCGAAGACTCTCCTGATCTCCGAGCCCCGTGCTCCTTCAGGGGAAGGAGTCCACCGCGACCTCCGAGCTCCACACTCCATCGGGGAACATCGAGACAAACTCACGATGGCTCGAGGGAAGACACTCAAACTATTTTTAATATGGCTTTGATCACTCTCGCCTCACCAAAGTAAATAACTTGCAAATTGAAAGAATAGACTTGTTTAAATAAAAGCAAAACCTTCATTTCATTTCATTAAGAAAAGTGTTACAAGAGGGGGGGCCGTGGCCAGAATTTACAAAAGGATAAATGAAAACTAAGTCACTCGGACTCCTTCTCAACATAACCTGCGAAAAGGAGGTCGGTCTCGTCCAGGGGGCGACCTGCCGCAGGCTTCACCATGTTCCCCTCGAACACCTCGTTCTCGGGTTCCACCAAGCCCAATGGCATCCCAGGATTAAGAACGGCCAACAACCCTCCTACTTGTTTCACCTCGCCTCCGATCTAGACCAACGCCCTTCCTCCGCCTCGAGCAAGGCTTTAGTTGGGACTCGATCTCCTCAACAACTTCGGGGTCAGTTGTGGGATCATAGGCAAACAGCGCATCTGCACATAAAAGTAAACACGAAGTGCGTAGCTAGCAGCATCCTCACCCACCAGGGACTCCGGATGATGTCTTCACACTTGAACTTTCTTTTTCCTTTCTTGAGCCTCTCCCCAAACTCGACAATGACCTTCTTTGCCTTCCTGTTTGCAGCGCGGACATAAAAGAAGCGCTTCTTGAAGCCCTTGTTAGAGTCGTTCACTGGAAGGAAGCAAGCCTGGTTCCGGGCATTCCGCAGACAAACGTGGCCGTTACGACCGGGCTCTTTAGGGTCGGGTTGCCTGAATACATCAAAATGGGCAAAGAAAACCCGAACTGAGGGGGTCCTCCCCAAGTAGGCCATCACGACCTCAAAGGATTTCACATACCCCCAAGCGTTGGGGATCAGCTGCGACGGAGCTATCTGAAGCCAATCCAGCACTCCCTGCTGGAACTCGGTCAGGGGAATCCGAATTCCCATCGTATCTAGGACTCTTCCATAGAAGAGGTAGCCGACCTCCTCCTTCGGCAGTCTAAGGCAGAGGGGTAGTTCATCCATGGAAGAGGAAGCACCGGAATGAGATTGGTAGTATTCTCGGTTTTGCTTCTACGGAGGACCTTGGCAAGTATTTAGGGATTCCTATTCTTCACAAACGGGTCAATAAAGATACTTTTCATTTTATTATTGAGAAAGCCAAAAATCTCTCTTTAGCAGGTCGTTTGACTCTTGCTAAGTCGGTTATTCAAGCCTTACCCACTTATGTTATGTAAGTGGCTGCCCTTCCTACTAGCATTTGTGATGAAGTGGACAAGCGGTGTCGGTCTTTTGTTTGAGGTGATGAGGAAGAGAAAAAGCGGATCCACCTTATCAATTGGGCTACGGTTTGTAACCCAAAGAATATGGGAGGTTTGGGGCTTCGGCCTACCCGCATTGTTAACCAAGCTTTTCTCCTCAAGAATAGTTGGAACTTGTGTAAAAGCACCAACTCTCTGGGGGCCCCCAGGCTAGATGGCTCCTTTTCCTCCAGATCTGCCTTTGCTGCTTTGCACCAAACAGTTAATATACCTCATCACGATCTATTTCCATGTGTGTGGCGCTGGAAAGGCCCGGAAAGAATTAGGCTGCTCCTATGGAAGGTCATTGTAATGAACCCAAATGCTAAAGCTGCCATGTGTACTAAAAGCCAAAAAGAAGTGGGACCTCAAGGAGAAGTTCACAACAGCAATACGGTTAAATGTGGAGGGATCTCACATTAGTGGGAGTATAAGAATTAGTTAGGGGAATAGAAATGGGTATGATGAATGTACGATCTGGTTTCCTCTTCTATCTGTAACTCTCTCTCTCTCTCACCTAAACATCTTCTTTCTTCTCTGAAATTGTACTGTAACTTGATCTCACCTTGATATCAATAGAACAGTACTTGTTGTTCCAAAATTGTTGTGTGTGAGTTGTTGTTAATTTAGTCATCATTACAGTCATGCACAACAGACTCGTGACAAACTCAGAAAATCTTGCAAGTTCTTCAACTTGCGCAATCTGTGGTAACCAAGAGGAGAGTCTATTCCACTGCTTCAGAGACTGCCCTCGGATTGCCACAGTTTGGCTGAACTTCCTGCACAATGACCAAACTCAGACTCAAGTCTTCTCTAATACTAACTGGTTCACTTGGCTAGCTAGTATTATTATGCTTGTGACACTGTTTGGACAGCTCGAAATAACTCCATCTTCAATGGATCTAGGGTTTTTGAAATGTTTGAGATAGTGCCTGAGTGTGCTAGTCATATTCTGTCTCTGTAATACTACACAAAATGGTAACAATTAAAAGCATCAGATGAAGATTTAAAATATGAAATAAGTCGAAACTAAGAAAACCATTTACAAAGTTGGAGAGCTTGGTTAGGTTGAAATTGAATGGAACTTCAACCGGTAAGAGCTCTAGAAAATGCAGCAAAAAGAGGACACAATCATATGAATTTTGTTGCTGTGATACCTGTAAATGAACACAGATAATATAGCAGACATTATTTAGTGAAATAAAGAACAAAAACTTGTCTTAAAAATAAACAAACAGCAAGCAATACTTTACGCAGAATAGTACTATCTGTGCATCTTTTTAAAAAAATTGGACAGTTCCATTGTCTTTGAAAGCTCGAAACCAATACGTACTATGTACGTAAACTTGATCAATACATGCATGTTCAACTATCTTTGAATGCTTGAAACCAATATATACTATATATATGTGACGTTAAGCATATCATGTAGTACACTTATTTCAAGATTTGAATGGCAGAATCAAAACCACAACGACTCTTTTTTTTTTTGCAGTTCCAATCGGACCTTGCACTATATATGGCTGCAATTGGCAACAATTAATGTGTTATGAGAATATGTTGAGGTTGTATACAAAAAAACTCAAATAAATGGAATTACCATACACTTGTTATGCTTCATCTGAAGAATTCTTTTAGGACTGGTAACCAGGATCATTAAAAAAACAGTGAGTAAATGATTCCATGCTACAGTTGAGTTACTAATTCTCAGGATAACTGAATTGAGCAAATGATTTCATGAAGGCAATAACAAAAATGTCAAAATTGTAATCATTGCAGCCCAATAAATAAAAACACTATTCACAAGCATTTTATCAAAAATATCAAAGACAACATATTTTTACACAACTTCTCAATTCTCCTTCTGATTATTTAAAAATCCCTAAACACAAACCAGTTTTTATTTAATTATTAATGTTAGTTTTATAGAAGAAAGTAGTGAAAAATAGTTTGAGAAATGAAAAACTAGTAGATAAATTGAATGATATGGCCGTGGGATATGGAGAAGTTTAACAATTCTTGAAATCTATTTCTCACCCACAACTTGTTGCAAGAAATATAATGCATTTGAATCTTTTTGCTTGTTTTCCTTCAACTCTTTCTTTTGAGCTGCAGAGAGAGTTGAAGTATCGGCGGGAATAGTAAATCCTTCTTCTACGACTTCTCATAGATCTTGAGCAAAAAATTGTCTTCATTTTAATGCTCCAAAAATCATAGTTTTCACCGGAAAATGTAGGGACTTGAATATTAGATGATGATTGAGTGTTGTTAGACATCATATATAGGCTAAGAAAATTATGTAAGTGTGTAGAGTGACAATAGTGATTTTTAGTAGGTAGTTGGATAGTTTATCTACGCCTAGTAGATGACCGAACGCAGCTCTGATACTACTGTTAGTTTTATAGAAGAAAGTAGTGAAAAATAGTTTGAGACACGAAAAACTAGTAGATAAATTGAATGATATGGCCGTGGGAGAAGTTTAACAATTCTTGAAATCTATTTCTCAAGTTATTATAATGGCTAGGTAGTAGCTTTCTTGCTTGATCTAGAGAATATAAGCGGCTTGTCATTCAGCATGACTTTTGGCGCCAACTTTTTATGTTTTTTTTTTTGTTTTTGTCTTTCTTTTCCTTTTTTCCTTTTTTTTTTCTTTTTTCCTTTTTTTTTCTTTTAATATTTTAATAATTTGCGTTTTTTCTTCACTTTGTTTTTGTCTTCTTCCTTTTTTTGTTTCAGTTTTTTTCCTTCTGTTACCGTGTTTTTTGTATGCAGTTTTTATCGGTTTTGCCGATAACTAATTTACGTCAAGGAACCTAACTGACCACGTGTGAACCCGACTTTGCCAGTCCTTGTGGTTCTCCCCTCCCAACAGAATTTTTGCCACACCTAAAATTCGAATCTGAGTCCTTAGGGGACCAACCCATGTTGTTTCTTTTTTCTTCTTTTATATTTTAAGGTTTTGCATTTTTTTCTTTTTTATATTTTAAGGGGTACTTTAGAGTCTTGAAAAATTTTAGATGTTTAAACATGCCAATTTTGTTCTTCAATAATCCATTTGGTGAAAAAAAAAGATTTAATTTCATTACAAAATATGTAATGAGATGCTAAATAGTGTGATTTGGTGTACTTGATAGTGAAAAAAATTATTTTGTACAAAAATGCGTAAAGTGAAATGTTAAGCAATATGTTTTGGGGTACTTAAGGCTTCATAAAAAATTTTAACTCTTCAAGCCACAAATGTTTCTTCCTAAGTAAACACTTTGGTAAAAAATAATAATAAGTTTGTGACAAAATACCTAAAGTGAGATGCTAAACAACGTGTTTTAGTGTACTTGATGGCGAAAAGAATTATTTTGTTCCAAAATGTGTAAAGTGAAATGTTAAGCATTATGTTTACGTAAAGTACGATGCTGCCAGTGTAATTTGGGGTACTTTGGGGTCCTGAAAAAATTTAGATGTTCAAATACGCGAAGTTTGTTCCTCAATAACCTGTTTGATGAAAAACAAAAACAAAATTTGTGACAAAATATGTAAAGTGTGATGCTAGACAAGGTTTTGGGGTACTTTAGGGTCCAAAAAAAAATTACATGTCCAAATTGGTGTTTTCTTCTTTATTTTGATAATTTCGCACCAACGAGTATTAGAAACATACTTAAATTGGTGTTTAGTTTTAAATCAGATTCTTCATGATACCTATGTACATGTTTCATTTTCTATTTGTGTTGTCTTATTTTTTTTTAGTTATGGGTTAAGTTTTTATATTTTTGATAAACATAGATAGTGTTATTAAAACTTTTTATATTTTTTCTTCTTCTTATTATTTGTGGTTTTTTAATTCCCATGTCTTTGTTAAAGTTTATTTTTAATTTTATAATATTATTATTTAATTTATATTTATAATTGAACTTTTTTCGTGGGAACTTCGGTCTCATTTAAAATTGAACTCCTCAACATTTTCTTTCAACTTTGTATAGGTGTTTTTATTTTAATGGTGGTTTTTATTCAACCCTGCAGATGTATCGATCTACTCCCTCCGGACTTAATTATAAGCAAATATAATTACCTTTACGCATATTATGAATAGTAGTTTTATGTATTTAATTTTCTTGAATTCATCGAAAAAATAAATAGATTTTCTAAACTATCCCTAATTAATAGTCACCTTCTCACTATATTAATGAGTTTTTTTGGTAAAAAAAAGGAATTGATTTAATGAATTTATATCCATCGATACTATCTCATCCCGTGCATCGCACGGGTAATGAGGCTAGTTGATTACAATGTGAGGAATGAAGCCTATATTTATAGGCAACAATCCACCGCCCAACACTATGGCGGTTATACTTTTTTATAATTGGAAATTTCTAGTTCCTATGGTTCTAGAATAATCATGAGATAAATATCTTATTGTTACATAATCTAGTTACTTCTCAAATATTCTAGAATTATCTAGTTGATGTAGGCTTGATTAGGAATCTCTAGAAATTTGTAGCACATTCAACAATTAACATACGTGCATCCACAAAAGAAGTTAACTACAAGAAAATTAATTTTTATAATACTAACAAATTGAAGCTTACCATATACAAAAACAGTCACAACTTGTTGGATACACCGTTATTTAACACTGACACAAGTAGCTTCGGATGAGACACAAGTTTTGGACAAACACACGAATGTCATTGAAAGTTGAATTTGAACCAAGAAGAGTCGAACTTGCAAACAGAAGTTGAACTTGCTGACAGAAATCGAACCTTTAGCCATTTTTATGTCAATCACAGAAAGAAAAACCCTAAAAATCAAACACACAAATAAACCAAAATCGTACTTGCTAACAGAAGTTAGGGCTTATATGCAAAACTGATTGAACCAAAATAGGAAAAAATTCGAATTAATCAATGCTAGGAAAAATCAAAATAGAAGTTGTGAAGAAGAAGGGTCAAAAATTGAAGCTGAGAAAGGGAACAGACCTGTCAATCAGATGCAGTTATGTTTGGTTGCGATGAAGAAAGCTCCTGCATTTGGGTTTTTGTGATGAAGCTTTTGCGATGAAGAAAGAAGCTTAATGCATTTAGGTTTATGTACCCTATGGTAATTGGAACGAAGGGTGCGCTGCGGTACTGTGGTTGTGCGGTTAGGTTTTTGTGTTTTGGAATTAAAATTTCGATACTTTAGCGCGAGAGTTTTTTTCCCAATAAGCAATGATATATTGAAAAGAACATTAGGTATGATCAAAATCAGAATAACACAAAGAAATCAGAGATTGTTGATACAAGTAAGAGCATTGTTCCACCATAGTGGCAGAGACAAACTAGAATCTCTTCCCACTCCAAAAATAAACCAACGATAATTTTTGGTCGTGTTTTCACTTAATTTTTGGAAATGAACACACAATTGGAAAAAATAATTTGCATTGCAGGTATAAAGATCAGCAACCTGCACGCATTTTGGATATTTTAAGGCCAACTGGTCACATATTTAGGGGATGATCACATTGAAGTATCAAAACAGGACCATGGTTGGTTTGCAATATATGTATAGTTTCTCAATCCGAAGGATAAAATGATTCAGCTCTCGCAGCAGCAACATCTGAAGATGTTCTTCAAAATCTGCAAATGTTGTTCACTTACTGTTGAATAAATCTTTTGTTAAAGTTAAAGAAGAGATCTTTCTTTATCCCATAAAAGGAAGGATAAGAAAAATTAACTAATAAATTGGTCTATAAAATTGTAGGCTATACTACCCGTTTCTGGGAAAATTCTATCTCTATCTCTTTTAGATCTAACTAACGTAATGTAGACCCTTTGTTTTGCCTTTTAGTTTGTCTAAGGGACAGATTGTATTAGGAGTCTCTCACCATTGCTTTACTTTTAATTTCTTTTCTTGCCAAGAGTATTGATCTAGTCACCCTTGGGCTCTCTTTTGTCCCCCTTTTTTCCATCTTTTTTAATAAAATCTAGGGGATGTATTCTTTTTCATTCTTGATGTTTTTTGTATCTAAAGATTTTAACGAGACTTTATTACATTTATTCGTGTTCGGTACCTGGACATCGGATGCGGCTGAGTCCGGGGTACAAGTTGGTGTGCTTCTGGGGATTCGAAGATGGACTTCGGATGGATGAAGATTAGCCTCAGATGGTCCGAGGTTGCTTGCTCATGCACGTCGAAGGGTGGTACTTGCAAACACTCTGATGCCTAAGTCAGCAAGGGAAGAGAAGAGGTGTGCAAGGACAGAGAACGTACCTGGAAATGGAGGGATGCACCTCTATTATAGAGGAAGGTGTCGCCTCAGCGACGTCGGATGCGGGCGCTGCAATCTTGCCCGTTGAGTGATCCGCTTGGTATTTTGGCCGCATATCGGGGCCGTTTCTGATGTGGGATTGGGCCAGACCTAAGTTCTGTGGGGTTTTAGACCCACTCGAAAACAATTTGCGAAACAAAAAATTGTAAAAAAAACAAACATTTAATTAGGTTTTTTTTTATACCCCCACCATCTACCCATATACCCCCACAAGACATTTTTTTAACGAAAATACCCCTAAAAAATTAAATTGGACAAAATCGTATATATCTCACCCTTAGATATATACGACTTTGAAAATTAAAAAATCGTATATACATCATTTTTTTTAAATACGATTACGTTTAAAAAACCAAATCGTATATACATACAAGCTGAGGTATATACGATTTGGTAAAATACAAATCATATATACCTAGGTGTGGGGGTACATACGATTTGTAATTTAACAAGTCGGATATACCCCCACCCATAGGTATATACGATTTGTATTAATTTTTCAAAAAATGTTACAAAAACGCTACTAAAAATGAGTTAAAGAGTCAAAACTAATCAAAAATTTATACAAACACCACTAAAAATCTAACAAAACCAAAATAAGGCTATGCAAATTATTTTAAATTTTTTGGAGACTATGAAAAATTAAAACAATTAATAAAAAATAGTAAACGATGGAATTTGGGATTTTCAGCCCCGCAATCCCGTAAGAAGTCTCTTTTAGGTGAGTCTTGATCATTGATTTTTTTCGGATTTAATGGCTGTGGTTTCATTACAATTGGAGTAGGTTGCCCCAAAACCGATTTTTTAGCCTAAATTATTCGCTCGACATATAACATCGTCACGTGTTAATGAACTACACCCTATACAGAACCAAAAAACGCCCGACATTCATATTATTCATATCTAATTTATTTTTCTAAAAGAAATATAGTTTTAATTTTTTAAATGATTTATTTATTTATTATTTGGGCTACAAAATCGTATATACCTAGGTGTGGGGTACATACAATTTTGTAATTAAACAAATTGTATATACCCCACCTTAGGTATATACGATTTTATTTTTTTAAAATTTTTAGGGGAAAATCGTATATACCTATATACGATTGTAATATTTTAAAATTTTTAGGGGAAATTCGTATTTAGGTATATACGATTTCCATTTATTTATTTTTAGCTGGGGATAGGTTGGGTTTTTTAAATTTGATGAAGGGTATTTTGGTCTTTTCGCAGGGGGTGTGGGGGGGGGGGGGGGGGGGGGGGGGGGGTGTATGGGATGCTGGTGGGGGTACAAAAGAAGGGACCCATTTAATTATAATGCATGTCCCTCTCTTAAAGTCGGCAACGTAAATCGGTATTGGCTAATAAATTATAGTCATTGCTGTTAAAAACAATACCTGTTAAATCTTCGAAAGCTTAGTTGGTTAAATTATAGTCATTGCTGTTAAAAGATTTAACAGGTACAAAAACAATGTCTTGAATGATGTGAAGATGAACTATAAAAATTAAAATAGTCTGTTTCTTTTCATTCGTCTTATCTATATAAGTTTCATAAAATAAAATTGGTCTGTATCTTTTCATTCGTCTTATCTTATATAAGTTTCATCAGTATCATCGCCCATATCCTGGGTAAGTGCACTGGAAGTAACCAAACCTAATACTTCCTGTTCTGTTATAAAGGCCTCCAATCAGCCTTTAAAGAGACATTTCGAGTATAGTACTTGTCTACTATCAAATACAGTATCACCCGTGCGTATGCACAGGTAAAATACTAGTTTGACAATATAGCAGTGGCCTACAATTTGAAGGTATTTATATTTTTATTTGTTTTAAGCCTTCAATTCTGACAAGCTGCTTGAAAAGTAGGATATTTGTCTAAGTTATGCAATTTGTTATATGGATCCTACAAATGTAAGTCTTTGGGTTCTTTACGAAGATTGTGCTATATATCATTTTTTTCCTTTCTGTTAACTAATTCAAATTGACAGGAAAACTTCCCAAAACCATATTGATATGGCATCATCATCCTCTAGTAACCCTCAAGAAAAGCACGAGGTGTTCCTTAGCTTCAGGGGTGAGGACACAAGAAAGACATTCACGAGTAATCTTCATGCTGCTTTTAAAAGGGTAGAGATCAAAACCTACATAGACTACAATCTTGAAAGAGGAGATGAAATATCAGGAACCCTTTTGAGGGCTATAGAGAATGCACAACTCTCTGTGATAGTGTTCTCTGAGAACTTTGCAACCTCAAAATGGTGTTTAGATGAAGTCAAAAAAATCATTGATTGTAAGAAAACAAGGGGGCAAATTGTAGTGCCTATATTTTATGATATAGAGCCTACGAATGTGCGAAATCAAACTGGAACCTTTGCAAGTGCATTTGCTAGACATGAACAACGATTTTTGGATAGACCAAACAAGGTCCAAAAATGGAGGGATGCTCTTGTAGAAGCAACCAATCTCTCTGGATGGGATTGCTCCGTTGACAGGTAACCAACCATATCATCTATGTCATGTCATGGGTGTTTTTATTCCAATCCTATATCTTTTAAGGCTAGGTCATTTTAAGATTCATAGATTTCATAAATAATTGGTTCTCGGATTATAGATTTCATAAATATTCGGTGAAATCAATTATCCTAAACCTGGTGTTACTTTACCTTGTATGTTTGACACAAATATTTTTTCAGCTCAAACTTGGCAATTCACAAGCAAGCTCGTCTCGCATGAATGAAACGAAAAAGTTTATCTCTTTAATGAAAAAGAAAATCAAAAATTTTTAGATCTTTGATATTTTGAATTAGCAATTTACTAGTAGTTTATGGATAAAATAATTGCTTAATTAAAACTATAACTACCATAATTGCTTAACTCTAAATCTGCCTTCACTTTCTTGATTTCGAAGTTGGGAATCTGTCATTTATACCTTCCAACTTGAGGGGGAGTATTAGAACTCTCTCAAGTACTTTACTTTCTCTGCTGTAACTTTATTTCTCTGCAATTATTTTTTGTTCTCTACGGTTAGTGTTAGATAGAGATATTAGAAGGTTGTTAACTTAAGCCACTGGCTGTTAGCAAGTATTAGGGTATACATTTGCAAATCTGTTTCCATTGTAGTTCACTCAATTTCATTGAGAATGACATTTCGGGATTAGTTTCTCTCTTTACAATTCTGTTAGAGTTGATAGAGTTATTATGTTAAGAAATATACATTTTATTATGAATCATATTTTGTTGTGAAGCATTTAACCTAATCGCAGAAACTAGGGTTTCGTCTCTTGAGGGATGCCGCCAGAGGGAGGGGGTCCTTCCTCGCTGCCCTCAGGCTCCCCCTCCGTCTTCCCTCGTTTTCACCTCCCCTATCTTCCCACCCTTTCGTTTCTCCCCTCACCGCCACTCTCCCCAGCTCCCATTACTTCCTTGTTTCTGAGAACAACGACTTAGTTTGTGTAGCCTGCCCCTTCGCCATCGACCGTCTCCTCCACCATCTCTCCCTATTTCTCCTTGACCCCCACCCCTTTTTCCCTCCCACCTTCCTTCTCCGCGTCTCCCCCTTCTAGATGTGGTTTTAGGGGTTTTCTGGATCTCAGGAGTTATGTTTTTGTAATAAGGATGTAGTAAAGTATGGGCGCATCTTGTAATAATTTCTCTAATTTAAGGTTTTGTAATTTGGTCTCTTCATCTCTCTTAATCTTATGTATGGAAAAAGAAGAGAATGATATTGGCTCTTGCTTGGTTTTGGTCAGGTTTTTTATGTGTTGTTTGGTGTTTCGTCCCAATCTCCTTCGCTGGCCAGAGTGTTTCGTGTGGTGTTATTTCGTCTCTCGATTCTTGGTCAGGGTTCTTTTTGTGGTGTTATCTTGGCTCTCAATTTTTCCTTTCGATATATATGTTGTTTCTAGATGGTTAAGAGCTGATGCAGATGACTTACATTGTGACTAAGAAAGATAGGGAAGTCTTCAATCCATGAGGGTATCCGCTAGTCCCTCCTTTGCAGGTGTGAAGCAATTTTGTTGTTCCTTGTGTTGAGGAAGTGCACGCTGACACTTCAACCTTGCTAAGGTGGAAGCCGATCTTAGATACAAGGTATTTTTTTGTCGCATTTGAAGTGTGCTTGCGTTTAGCTTGGGTACGTATCGTGGTCTAAGTGCTGCTTTGTCCAAAGTTTTAGGAGTCGCACTCCATGGGGTGAGGTTTGGCTCTAATCTCGGTTTCTTAGGTGCTCTTGCTGCATTTTTTTTGTTAGAAATGGGATACTCTAGCTGGTGCCTCCTATATTGGTGTTGCCTTTCTCTTAAGTGTTCTTTTTACCTTCTGTTGAAATTATCTTGGGGTGTGCGATTAGCATGTTTGGAGTGTGTATGAGTGGTGTTAGCTTCAGGTGTTTTGTAAGGTGTTTTGTTTGTTACTCGAAGGGATAACGTTCAAGGAGTTAGCTTCCAAGAGTTTGGAGTCATCCCTCATGCTTGGGTTTGGTTGGGAATTTCCTCTATGTTGGGTGGTGTTTGATCCGATTTCCTTGCTTATTTGTGTCGTCTCCTTCTCCAGGTAGCTATTGTTAGGTTGGTTGGAGGTTCATGTGTTTTGCTTCGGGAGTTTCGTTTTGGTCTTGTAGCTTGGTGTTTTTTCTTATTTCTTGCGCTTAACTGGTTTTTCAAGGGTTTGGTAGCTCTGGTCTAAGGGTGAGCGGTTTGCTTTGCGGTGGTTAATCTCTTTCCGGGCGTTGGTGTTCTGGTGGTTAGTGGTGTGTTCCCTCCATTTGAAATGACGTAGAGGCATGGTGTGGCTCTTGAAGAGGAGTTTTGTCACTACAGATGGTGTACAGGAGTGACAACGGTGGTCCCGTGTGATGGTGGCACCCGATTCTTTTATGTGTGAAGATGCCTGAAGTGTTAATGGCTGCAATCGCTGCGTGCTTGGCCTCCTCTAGTTTTCCTTCAGTGCCTTTTCGGTTTTCTCTGCGTTAGGTGTCATGATGTCTCTTATGTTTAAGCTTGTTTTGTTGTATTTCAATAGTTTCAAGCTTTTTGGTGTAGCTTTCTAGTTGTGGTCTAGACTGCTCAACGTGCTTTTAGGATGTGTTTCCTTTGTCTTGTTGTATTTTGGTAGCCCGGTGTATCCTCGAGCAACTTGCTCCTAAACGTGGATTTTTAGTAATAATATTAACTACTTATCGAAAAAAAAATATTTCATTATGAAGCTAAACACACATAGTCATTGTTCCCAGTCGAGCCGACGACTCAGGAAGGCTCGGTCACACATCACTTCGTGGCCGACACGACTGACCCTCGGAAGACAGAGTAAGGCACCCGAAGACTCAGGCTCGTCTCAAGAACCGAGGGACTCCTCTGCTGCGCGGAGCAGGGGACTCACCCTAGAATCTCGCTGTATTAATGTATAGTCATTATTAGTATTAAACTGAGATTATATATATATATATATATATATATATATATTGATAAGCATTTTTATTGGGTATATGATGAGATATAAAATTTTGAATTTAAAGTTGAAATTGCCAAAAGGTGCAATCTATTCTATATATATATACATTCACACAACAAATAAGATCCACACTTTATTTTGATGTTGGAATAATCTTTTAATCTTGCTAGATTATTTATTATAGATAATATTTAGAAATTAGTAAGTTTGGCAATATATTATTTTTCCTCTTTTAATGTTGCTAATGTTATAGGTTGGAATCTGAAATAGTTGAGGAGATTGCCGTTGATGTGTTGGGAAAATTAAATCGTGTGTTTGTGGGTGATTTGGATCACGAAATTAAAAAATATGAGCAACTTGCGCAACATCAAATGCAATATTTTCAAGGTACACCTCATGCAACTCATTGGCAAAATTATAGAGCAAGTGTCCAACATATCAGGAAACTTCAAATGGAGAGACATCAACGTTTGCTTCGCGTACCACCCAGCCTGTATTCTCAGGCCAATGATTCAAATACAAACAATGATTTTTATAACATATGGTCGAATTTTAGATTTTACTGATTATATCATTTTTAACTTTGTGGATTAAAACTATATATGTACTCTAAGATCGACGTTATAATATTGCACTCCAAATATATGCAAGTTTTGTGTTTACCGATTTTTTGTTCGTCAAATGTTACTGATTTGCAGTCCAAGTATATGCATATGCATCAGATTGTTCTTTCGTTGCAGTGAAAGGTAGAGTTTTTCTAGTAAATTTTAGAGTTTGATTAAGAGAATGAGTGAAGTGAGTTTCCCAATTGTTCTTCCAACGTCTCATCTCTCACTTCTCGGGCGATTGAGTTCATCGTGGGAAACATTGTATGTTAGTACATGAGCTGGACACTGTGAAAGTGAACAAGTTTGTTTGTGTAAAACTGAATTCCTTAATCTATTTCAGTTACACTTTATTACGGAGTTAATATCAACTTGCAACTAACAACAATCCTATTGCAAGTTTATTGGATCAATGACTACTGATGGGCTGCACAATACTTGGCCCATTATCAAACAGAATTACAACAACAATAGATTGGACCACTAAACACAAATGGGCCTATTTACAATTATACATGGTCAATACTTCGTACAACCCCTTAAAAACTCAGTAGACATCCACTCACTCTCAAAACCCAAAAAATATCTCTTTTCTAATATAACATGTTTTTACTGGTTCGGGCCACGTTAGTTCGAACTGGTTCGGAGTACGCTACTCTGAACCTCTTCTAATATAACTGAAAGGAAAAAATGGGGTCTATGTGTGTTGTTTAATGGTTCAGACCACGCTAGTCCGAACTAGTTTGGAGCACACTGCTTCGAACCATCGTAGGAGCACAAGATTCATTAATGACATTTTGGTCTTTTCACGCGTTTTGAGGGTGTCCACTGAGTAGAGGGGGTTGTACGAAGTATGGGCCTTATACAACACAATATTACATTTCCTCTCTTAAACTGTAACATGCTGAATGTTCAGTTTATCATTCTCAGTTTGATGAAACTTTCAGTCTTCGGTCCCATAGTTAATATATTTGCTAATTGTCTTTGAGAGGGACAGAACTTCAGTTCACTGAACCTAGAATTACTCAATTCCCTCAAGAAATGGAACCTCACATCATTGTGATTGCTTCTTCCATGCATCACAGGGTTTCTTGACAACATTATTGTAAAACCGTTGTCACAAAATACACTCAAACAGTCCCTTTGCTTCTGTCCTATCACCTCCAGAATAAGCCTCAGCTAGATCCCTTGACAGACACAATAAGCAGAAACCACAAACTCTGCTTCTGTGGTTCATAATGTCCTAATTGGTTGTTTCTTTGATGACCATAAGATAGCACCTCCATAATTCTACTCTTTCTATCATCCAAGTATCTAAGAATTCTTTTAGCTACAATAAGGTATTTAGCAGCAGGTTTATTCATAAATCTACTAATTAGGCTTACTTCAAACTT
The DNA here is from genome assembly GCA_963573325.1 of Astragalus glycyphyllos. Lineage (NCBI taxonomy): Eukaryota > Viridiplantae > Streptophyta > Magnoliopsida > Fabales > Fabaceae > Astragalus > Astragalus glycyphyllos. The sequence continues at coordinate 25,139,653 of OY754308.1, forward strand.
GAGTCACCTTCAAGCTCATTTTCACCCTTAGGTTCATGTTCACTCCTCTCTTGACTCAAAGTTTGGGTATGATTATGAACAGGTTCCCTGTTATTGTAAGTCACAAGGGTGGGATATATTTCTAATACTTCTTCGATGTTTGTTGGGATTGTATTATCATCAAGTTCACACTATGTTGGCCCATTCTCAGTGCAATTCAAGTTCCTTCTCTTTTTCTCATCAAAGTTCACATCTTTACTAATCATGATTCATTTGGGGATGGGATCATAAAGTCTATAGGCCTTAGACTCCTCAGTCACACCTAAGAACACACACTTCTTTCTTTTATCATCTAGCTTCTTTCTTTGAGAATAAGGGATATGCATAAATGCAAGGCAACCAAATACCCTAAAATGCTTGACTGAGGGTTTTATGTCACACCATGCTTCTTATGGTGTTATATCCTTATAACTGTCAGAGTTGGACATCTATCTAGAACATAAAAAATCATCCTCAGGCCAGAAACTTTTGGGTAAATTTTGAGTCACTTAGGAGACATCTCACCATATTCATCACTGTTCTATTCTTTCTCTCTACTACACCATTTTGTTGTGGAGTAAATGCAGGTGTTATTTGCCTTCTTATTCCATTTTCAGAACAAAAATCACTAAATTCTTTTGAATTGAACTCTCCTCCCCTATCATTTCTTAGGCAACTAGTGTGACAATTACTCTACTTTTCAACCATTGATTTAAATTTCTTAAAGATTTCAAGTGCAACAGACTTTTCTTTTAAGAAATAAATCTATCCTTTTCTACTAAAGTCATCAACGAATGAAATGAAGTACCTCATCTTGCTGTTAGACTTTGGAGTGATAGGCACACAGATATCTGAATGCACCGGCTCTAGCTTTTTTGAAGCTCTCCAATTGCTTTGCCTTGCCATCTTCTCTTTGTGTTGCTTCCCAATTTGAAAATCTGAGCACACCTTTTCTACTTCACTCAACGAAGGAAGCCCTTTCACCATTCCCGTTTACTTGAGCAGCATCAAGCCTTTATAACCAAGATGGACATACCTCCTATGCCACAACTCATTTATGTCTTATTCAGTAACTTGAAGACAAGCAGATTCAGATAGCACATGAGTTTCTTTGACTGCAAACATTCTGTTGCTAGCCATCAGACGTTTAGTAATGATAGTCATAGATGGGCTGATTTGTTAATTGTGGATGTGGATACAAGTTATTGGGCGTATCCATGTCCAATTGGTGGAGTGGGTCTCATGCCCCAGTCCAGAAGAGTTTCCCTCCAAGCTGAGATTATTCTGGAGGGTGGTCTTGGCTTGACGTCTTTGCTAACATTGTACCTACCGGCCAATCCGCCTCTCGAGGTTGTCTTGGGTCGTCCCGGTGGGTTGGCTTGTTGTTGCCGATAGTGTCATTGCCCCCGGGAACACCTGGTAGTTCATTGTAACGAGGCGTCTTCTTACCACCTGGTAACTGTGTTCATGGCTTTGATCAAAGAGGTGAATATTTATAATTTTCCTCCAATATCAAGGAGGTGAACTCTTACCCTTCGCAAAATCTAACCCACTCCACAGGAGAGAGAGGCAAGAATCAAAGAGTGGGAGAGAGAACACAGTCGAGATCATGGGGTCTTGCCCTGCTTGCTGAGCTTGGCGCCCATGAACGCTCCTGAGACCGAGACCATGGTGTCTCTCCTTGCTTGCTGATTTTGGTGCCCATGCAAGCGTCTGGGGCCGAGACCATGGTGTCTCACCCTTTTTTTTATTTTGGTGCCCTTACATGTGCTTGGGGCCGAGACCATGGTGTTCTGACCCTTTTTGATTAAAATGGCACCCATACATGCGCATGGGGCCGAGACCATGGTGTCTCTCCCTTTTTTGCCTTTTCTCGTGCCCTTATACCTGCTTTGTTGGATCTCGACCACCCTCGTTTGTCAAGGTACCATCCCTATTCTTCAATCTTTCAATATTCATACGTCGTCTTAAGTTTTAGAATTTGGACTTAGTATTTTTCATGTAGATAGTCACAAAGTTTGACTCGTTTTGGAGTTGTGTCACCGATGTCTGCCGGGACAATTTGTAATGAAGTACACCCTTGGCACAGATTACCAGGACTCGTCCCGGATAAAACTGGTCCAACGGGGTTGTGACCGCCAAGGTCAGCTTGAAGTATACCCTTGGCACAGTTTACCGCGACTCGTCCCTGATAGAACTCGTCCAACGAGGTTGTTACAACCATGGTTAGCTTGAAGTATACAATTGGCACAGTTTAACAGGACTTGGCTCAGATATAACTCCTCCAACAGGGTTGCAACATCCTTCAAGGTCTCCTAGTGGAGGGAGTCATGAGATTCATGTCTCGGTATATAGGGGAAAACGCACATGATCGCAGTGTCGTCCTCATGCCTCCCTTTTTACCGACAATTTTTATTTGATTCGACACGCCATGGCGCACATGATTCCTTTACTCAGATTTAAAATACATATCAACATTGACCCACTTCGTGCGAATATGCCTTCAGGAGGCGTATTTGCAAAGCCACCGTCTCGACATTGCCCCTACAGGCTATGTCGCTCTTGCCGGCAAGGCAGTCCCTCCCTAACACTAGAGTCAGGCCCTTTCTCTTACTTATTATTAAGGAATTTTTTGGAACAAGTGTTAATGATAAAGAACTAGAGCAAAAAACTGTAATTGCAAAATGAAATTCAATTAGTCATACATATCGAGCTTTTACATTTTGCATGTGTGTTTATACAATGAGTTTCCCATATAGGTTGAGTTTCAGGTCAAGGTCTTGGTGATCGGCTCCGTATTCAAAGTTAGGAGTCTCGTCTTCTTCTTCTTTCACGTACTGGGAGAGCTTCCCTTCGTGAATTATCTCTTCAATGTCGTCCCCTCGGGTGTTGCATTTGTTGGTACCGTGTCCATACCTTCTTTGATAACAACAGTATTTATTAGAGGCCTGACCTTTCCTTTTCATAAGAAGTTCGAGTTGTTTGATGTCCCTGAACTCCGCGTCGACGCATTCGGCGAGGATTTCTGCCTGAGATGCATTCAGCAAAGGTGTCCTCCGTGAAACGACCTTGACCTTGGAGGAGGAGTGCTCCGGCGAGGACGAGGTTGCTCCGGCATGGATGCCAATCGCCTCTATATATGATTGAGGTGTTGGAATAAGAATCTCTTTCTATGTTTTGATGATACAAACCAAGTAAGATTTAGGTTTTCTAATGAAGTGTGATCTAACATGTTTGCTAAGGGCTAAGAACAGGTTTCCTTAAATAGAAAAATATGGCTCTACCCTGTAGTAAAAAGAATGTAAAATACAAGGGTAGAAAAACCTTGAGAAGGTTAAATTATGAGAAGCTTAAAATAAGTCAACAGATAGTTTGACCAAATTATCAGAAGGTTGACCAAAAGTCAACAGAATCTTTGACCAGAAGTCAAAGGAAGGTTGACCTCACAAACACCTTAGAAGCATAAGTTCATACTTGAGAAGGTTAATGTGAAAGAAGATTGAAGCTTGAGAAGGTTACTGGAAATTGTAACCAATTTAAGACAAACACATTAACTCCTCTTGAATATTCTTCAGTTGCATTAAATGGAGAATCCTAGCAATAAATATGCTGGAATATCTCAAGCATTAAAGAGGGAATGCATGATTGTTACCTTGGTGCCTTTAAAGTGTTTGTTCCATACTAGGAAGCCTGAGAAGCTTTGTGTAAAGCTGGACCAGGATGGCCAACAGTGTGAGATCAAGTCATATTTGCTTAGTAGGATCAAAGGAGAGGACATAGCCAGCTCAAGAAAGTTTAGATTTGCAGATAAAGCAAAAAGCAACGCTTGAGAACGTTCAAACGATCTCTTCAAGCTTCTAACGGCTATATTTAGCAGTTGGGATTAGTTAATGGATGGTTTTCAAGATTTACTAGTATGAGATTGAGTTGGAACCTTCTCAATGTTCAAACTTCTCAAATATCCAACCTTCTCATCCCACACTCAAAGCTTCTAAAAGTTAAATTTTTGGGATTCTTTTGTTGAGTGTGTGTTAGCTTGGTAAGCACTGTATACACTTTGTGTATTTTATCTTCAAGCTCTTAAACATCCCAAAACACAAACCTCTTATTGTAAACACTATCTTGTAAACATCTCACCAAAGTACCTAGAGAGAGGTGATGGTTGGTGGTGATTCTACTTGATAAGGTGACTCTTAGGAAACTAGTAGAGTTTCTAAGAGGGTAGAAACAACTTGGTGTAGCTGTGTAAGAGAGCACTTGTCTTTTGTGTGTTAATCATAAGTAATTGGTGTTGTAAGTCTTTTGTGGTTAAGAAAAGCAAGGAAGTCTTCTGCGGTTGAGCAAAAGAGAGGAAGTCTTTTTGTGGTGGTTGAGCAAAACGAATTAGTGGACATACTCACAAGAAAGTGGGGAGAGGATGTAGTCAAGGATTGGGTGAACCTCTATAACTCTACTGTGTTATTTACTTGCTTTCCATATTATTATCCTACTTGCTATTACTTGCCTTGTGTTTTTCAAACTAAGAAAAGGTTTGTTTCTCCAACCTTCTTAATTCTGTTTTAAACTAGCAAATCCTTTCAACGACTCTCAAATTAATTTAGGGCTTATTCTCTCTTTACACGCTAAAAGCTATTCATAATCATTTATGTTGATTTCAAGCCAAGAAAAGATTCATTTGATCAACCTTCTCAAGAAAGTTTTCAAACCAATCTATAAATTCTTAACTACTAATACTTTTTTGAAAACAACACTTCTCTTTTAAACTAAAGTTTTCTTGAATCAGTCTTATTACTCGTCATCCATTATAGATATATTCACTAATTGTTTTTGAAACTAACTTCAACCTTATCATCTCCAAGTTTATCTTGAGAATATTTTGTTGAGAAGGTTTTAGGTCTCAAAATCTAAAAAGGGCACACAATTCAACCCCCTTTCTTGTGTAACATAGTCATTTCAATTGGTATCAGAGCTCATCTCTAGAGGCTGAGCATGCTGAACACACTTTGCGGTGTGAGAGGAAAGGTCCTGGAAGAATTGATGAACAATCCAAACTTTGTCATGCTCCACTATGAAGGACCTTATGCATATAGACCTCCAGGATTCACTAGTTATTATTATTTCTACTGGAAGGTACAAATGAGATTTTTCACATTATAATCATTATGTGATCTTTCACATTATAGTCATTCATAAGTCCTTTGTTCAATCACAATTGTGACTAAATTTCTAAAATATTTTGAAAATGTTTTCTCATTTTTGCTATTCCAAGAGCATATTCGAGTAGGATAAAGAAATACATTTCCTCTTATTTTCCTTTGTTTCAAGTTAAACTAAAATCAAATAGATGTTTTAGATTACAATCTTGGTCTAAAGATTTATTTCTTCAAGAACTTGACCACAAATTTTTCATTAGTGATGATCAAGAAAAATCATCATTCTTGAAACAATCCTCCAGGGATGGTTGAATATTAAGATTTAGTTCTTCAAGAATTTGACCACGAATTTATACGATTACCATCATTCTTTGAACAATCCATCATGGATGGTTGAATATTAAGGTTCTTTTTTTTTAGGTTTTTCAGGAACTATCGCAAATCTTCACATTTTGAGTAATCCTACAAGGATATTCGAATATTCATTTTTTTTCAGTTCTTCATGAACTATATATAACAAATCATCACAAACAATGATAAAAACAATTCTTTAAACAATCCTACATGGATGCACGAATACTGTTTTTTCTTTCTTTCAGTTTTTCAAGAACTATATCACGAGACTAAGCATTAAAAAAATGCTTTGAATAATCCTGCAGGGAATCTTGAATATTAAGTTTTATCTCTTCATTGAGTTCTTTGTGCAATCCTTCTCGGATACTTGAATGATGAATTCCTCGGGAATTAATCAAGAATAGACAAATCTGATAATTTGTCTTTATGCAATCAAACAGGGATGCTTTAATGTTGAATTCTTCGGGAATTCTTCAAGAATAGAAAAAAGATAATCGTGGTAACTAAATAAAATTTCTTTACAAGAAACATAAAATATTAACATGGTAAGATAAAAGCTATGAGAAAGAACATCATAACATGATAATAAGCTAGATTAAAGGAAAAATAGTAGAAGAAAGCATATCTTTTGAAATAGCCTCTAAGATGATTAAACCATGATTTTGGTAGAGCTTCGTGCTGATAATAACATGTTGTAAAATAAACTAAAATAGAGCGATAACAAGAACAAGAAAATGAGAGAATGAGAGAATAGTAGAACTATTGTATTGTACTCTTCAAGGTGTCTTCGACAATGTCAAGTCTTGTAACCTACAAATGAATTAATGTCTAACATAGGGTATGTTTGGGAGGGGAAGGGAGGATATATTTTTTGTTCTGGAATGGGCTTCATCAATTTAGAATTGATGAAGCTACAAAATGTCTCTAAACATAAATCAAGTGTGGTTAAAAATGTTACATTGATATCTATCAATTTGTTCTTTTAATATTTTAAAATCTTACATACATATTAAAATATAGACTAATCTTTTCCAAGTCCTCCCCTCCTTTCCCCTCGCAAAACCCCTCAAACATACCCATAACGTGCCTTTAACATATATAATGAAGAGCAATTACAATGAATGAAGGTCTTTTACTACTAAAAGTTACTAGAGCATTAGGAATGTAGAGAGACATCCAATTATTTACAATATAATTCCATAAATCCTCTCAAATTGTGAATATATTATCCTCTTATTTGTGGTTTTTAGAACAAATAAAAGTTATATAAAACAAATGAAGTTGTCCTACACCACATTAAAAAATAGACAATTTGGAAGTCAAATTTTGTTATTTAATATCCACGCTGAATAAGGCAGGAGGAAACAAACACAGTAGTACCAGCAAATAAGGTTAAAATCCCTGTACTCGGAAGGCACAGACTGACAACGTTGAACTTTCCTGTCTTGCACTAAATTATAATAACCAAGTCAAAAGATTCACATCTAAGAACATTAATCACTAGTATAAACTAGTATATATAAAAGGTTAGTATGTTTAATCGTATCAGATGGCATCCCTATTCTCTCTTTTTTCGACGTGGGCATCCTTAATCTCTAGTTTCTTTATTAACAAAGAAAAAAAGCACGAGGTGTTCCTTAGCTTCAGGGGTGAGGACACAAGAAATAATTTCACTAGCCATCTTCATTCTGCTTTTCGAAGAGCAAAGATCAAAACCTACGTAGATAACAATCTTGACAGAGGAGATGATATATCAGAAACCCTTTTGAAAGCTATAGAGAATGCAAAGCTCTCGGTGATTGTATTCTCCAAGAACTTTGCAACTTCAAAATGGTGTTTAGATGAAGTCAAAAAAATCATTGAGTGTAAAAACACAAGGGGGCAAATTGTAGTGCCTGTATTTTATGATATAGAACCTACACATGTACGAAATCAAACAGGAACCTTTAAAAGTGCTTTTAATAACAATGGTGGGCGATCTTGGTGCCCACTGAAGATGATGAAAATCAGAAAATGGAAGCGTGCTCTTGTAGAAGCAGCCAATATATCTGGATGGGATTGTTCCATTGACAGGTTGGAATCACAAATTGTTGAGGACATTGTTATGGACGTGATGGAAAAATTATATGGTCATTCAGTTTCACAAAACTATATTTGGTTGGCCTTTGTCTCTATTTTAAGTGTATGCTTTTATAAAACTATTTTCATTTATGCTATGTAACGGTTTCTTCTTATATTATTAATTTTTTAAAGAAAATTCCTAACTTGAGGACTAGAGTAATGATGTATTCGATGATGGCATATCATTGATGTCAAATAATATCTATTCAAGTGGAGTAACTGCGAAATTATAAGTAACACTACAGCAATAAACACATTTACCGTCAATTATATAACGACCATACTCTTATTGCCTGCAAATTGTATCCCAAACTGAGGTTTTAATGCCTAAAAAATAGTCGTTACTAATATAAGTCGCTTGGTGTTAAGTATTGGGGTAGGAGCTTTCTTTCTGGTAGGAGTTTCTTTGTATTAAAGGGTGGTTTTGTTACGCATATCGCTTAATTGCATTGACTTGTACTATGGGTTAGAGTACCTCTTGTACTCTCTTCAATACATTTTTTTCTTATCTAAAAAAAATAAGTCGCTATTTTCTCAAACACGTGCGCTAAGTATACCCTTTTGCTGCTTTGCTTAATCAATTTCAGATTGATCTCTCAAAATCTCTTTATGTGCGTTCTCTCCATCTCTCAATTTCAGATCGATCGCTAGTCATTTTTTTATAAGCAAAATTTATATTAATATAGAGGAGTACAAAGGGTACCCCTACCCTTACATTACGGGGTTTCATTAAAACCTCCATGGGCCAAAACCCCGTGGCAAAAAGATCCATGGAGGAAAAAAAGTACCTTAGGAAGAACGAGGCAAGAAATCAAATTACACCGAATTCATATAAAGTATAGGATTTCTCCACCAATAAGAGATCTTTAAAATTGAAATGCGATCTTCCAGCCGCTCCAGGTTATAGTCTTAACACGATTGACAACCACTTGAGAAGTAAAGACTTGACCTCTGAAGAGAGTCTGGTTCCGATGAACCTAGATACACCATGTGACTGCCATCCAAAAGAAGTACGTCAATCTATCAGCTTTCTTGAAATCTATCAGCCGACCATGAGCTCTAAAATGCGCAACACCAACAAGAGAATCTGTTTCCACAATGCCCGCCCAATTATGAATAGAATTCCAGATTCACCGAGACCACCTGCTGGCTGGCCCACTTGTGCGACCAAAAGGCAATCAAATTCCCCTTATCCAACACCGTCCTAAGCGTGAAAACAAAGGCTCCCTGCCCAAAAGGTTTACCTTCTTCGAAAATTAATAAATCCCTCACCATAAAGAATCCTTAGTGCTACGAGTAGTAGTAAGAGCCCCCGTGAAGGTAGACCTCAAATCACTATATCGGTGAGAGATAAGCTATCACCAACTAGCATTAATGTTGTTAATGCATCTCCATTTCCACTTACTCAAAAGAGCCACATTGAAAGCTTCCATATTCTTCACCCCCAAACCACCATCCTTCTTAGGTCTACTCAAATTGTCCCAAGACACCCAATAAACTGTTCAACCTTCTCTATTACCTACCCCCCCCCCCCCCCCCCCACACCACAAAAATTCCTTCTGAATCTTAACAAGCTCTTGAATAACAATCTTGGGGACCTTGAAGAAAGAGAACATATAGAGCAGAATACTATTGAGAACAAAATTTATAAGAGTCATTCTACCCCCACTAGATAAAAAATTCCCACTCCACGATGAAAGCCTCCTTTTCACCTTATTATTTATCGGGGCCCAAGTATGTCTTCTTCAAGGATCGACTCCCACTAAAATACCCAAAAATTCAAAAGGAATGGTAGCTGAGCTGTAGGACAAGAAAGTTGCACCCGCCTTTCAAAAAGCATCTTTCAAATTGTTAATGTACAAACAACTCTTGTGGAAATTCACCTTCAACCCCGAAAAAAGTTCGAAGATTCTAAATAGTCTTTATAATACATAAATTGTCCCAGGAGCCCTTGCCAACCAAAATAATATCATCCGCGAATTGCAACAATGAAAAACTAAGACTGTTATGAACCTTGAACTCAGATAAACAACCTTCACGCATCGCTTTCTGAATCATCTCAGTTAAACCCTCGGCTACAATGAGGAAAAGAAAAGGAGATAAGGGGTCCCCTTGCTTAAGACCCCTATGAATCAGGACGTCCACAGTTGGACTCCCATTGACAAGAACAGACATCGAAGAATAGTGCAAGGAAGAACTAATCCATCTAACCCACACCGCACCAAAGCTCATCCGACCAAACATGTAATCAAGAAACCCCCAAGAAACAGAATCATAAGCCTTTTCAAAGTCCAGCTTAAACAACATGCACTCTTCCTTCCTTCTCTCATCCGGACATACTAACTTATTGACCACCAACACCCCATCAAAAATTTGTCGACCCAAAAGAAAGGCAAATTGACAAGGTGAAATAATCCAAGGTCACACCTTTTCAATCTACTAGCTAAAATTTTAGCCAAAATCTTATAGATACACCCAATGAGACAATTCAGTCGATAGTCTCTTAAGTCTTGAAGATTCTCCTTTTTATGAAGTTAAGATTGAAACCATCAGGCTCTGGACTTTTATTCCCATCACAGCCCCACACTTCTTCTTTTACCCTTTCCTTCGTAAATGGGGAAATAAGATGATGATACTCTTGTTCTCTAATCTTACCAAACTCTATACCACTCAAAATCGTTCTCTTAATAAGCGGTTCAACATAACTAGCCCCACACTTCTTCAAAAAATCGTCCTATTCAAAGATACGTCTGATTAGCTCTATTATGTTTCTTGAAGAAAGCATGGAAATACTTAGTATTGATATTTCCTTATCTGATCCAATTGGATCTACATTTTTGCTTCCAAAAGGACGAAGACACTTCCCGATCAAGATCATTCATCTCAGAGACAAGATTGTTAATACTAAGATCCATCCGACCAAACACTTTGCTATCTTAAAAAGAAAAGGCTGCAAAAGCTAACATATATTTTTCTTTTAGTGACATTTTTACCAATTTGCCCTTAAAATTGGACGGGCGTCATGCTTATAGATGCACTAAAAATGTCATTTTGATCACACCTTTCTTTACAATATTAGATTAAATTAGATTAAATACTAGAGAGTCAGGGCGCCAAGAATCCCGCCCCACTTCCCTCCGTTTTTCCCTTCCCATCCCTTTTTTTAGTTTCCTTTATCTTTTATTTGTCCCCTTCCCTTCATTTTCTTTTGTTTCCTTTATATCTTTATATTGAAGGAGTATTTTAGGGTCCGAATTTTTTTAATTGTTCAAATACGCGAAGTTTGTTCCTACATAACTGGATTGGTAAAAATTGAAACTAATTTCGTGACAAATTGCATAAAGTGTAACGCTAGCCAGTTTTGGGGTACTTTAGGATCTAATATTTTTTAATTGTTTAAATAGCGAGGTTCGTTGCTCGATAATGTATTTCGTTAAAGAAATCTAATTTTGTAACAGAATAGGTAAAGTGTGACGCCAAGCAGTGTGTTTTGAGGTGCTTTAGAATTTAGAAAAAGTTTTAGAAGTACAAATACACAGAGTTGGTTTCTCAAGAATTGGTTTGATCAAACAAAAAAAATTATATCGTCGGAAAATACGTAAACTGCAATGTTAGGCAGTGTGTTTTGCGTTATATTAGCATTCAGTAAAAAACTGAACTGTTCAAATACACAAAGTGTGTTTAAAAAAATAATTTCGGAACAAAATACGTAAAGTGCGATGTTTTTTTTATTGAAAAAATAATATGTAAAGTACAACTCTAAGTAGTGTGTTTAGGGTTCGAAAAAATATACTATTGAAATACTCCAAGCTTCGTTCCTAAATAATCTGTTTAAATAACCAATTTCAATTTATACTTCTTCTCTTTGTACATATAGCTGCTTCATTTTTTTTGGTAGTTCGCATCCAACCCTGGATGATACCCACGTTTTTTATTTTCTAATCATGTTGTCTTATTTACTTTCTCATTTGAGTTAAGTTTTTATATTTACTTTCTATCCTTTTCTCTCACATTCTCTTCATACCTCTCATGCATCTTCCGGAGCAAATCTCCAACCTTATACTTCTTAAGAATTTTTGCAACACATTCTCTATTATAGTCCAAACCTCTATTCATCATTCCAATGACAAGATAACCAGTACCAAATGATCAAGCAAAGTAACAAGAAAGAACAATAGTCATCACCACTCTCGCTAAGTGTTTACACTCAAGAAATGTATCACTCGTGTATGTCGCTCAATTATGGCTTTTTCTATAATGTTCACTCTAGCCTTTATCCACTCCCTAATGCAACTCTTCAAGTTCTTAAAACAAACCAAACAAGTCTCAATCAAGTTTGTGGAAAACCTCTACACAATTGTGCAAAACACACATGAAAGTTATCATTCAAGAGGCCAACAAAGACGAGAGAAACTTCTAAGACACAACCAAGGAATTTAAAAGACACGAAAGAAAGAAAAGCAAAAGAAGACACACTCAAATAGATAAGCAAGGAGACGACTTAAAAAAAAGAACAAAACTAATTGACTAAGTGATTCAAATATGTGGAAGGTAAGATACTAAAATCAACTTGCAATGTTTGATAGAAGCAACAAATATGCAAAAATGATTGATGTATCAAAATGAACAATTCTGGACTTTTTTGTAAATGCCCCCTTTTTTTTTTTTCTATAAGTGCTTTTGTATAGAATCACTTTTTTTTTGCAGCACTTATCTTTTCATTTTTTTTTCTGCATATTTGAACTCTTCTTTTTTTTCTAAACAATTTAGGCTTTTGAATTTCCAGAATTGGACATGTATGGAAGAAATAACATCAAAAACAAATTTGCAATTAAGATTTTGAATCAAACTATTACAAGTGAGAAGATGAAGTTGCAGATTTTTTTCCAGAAACTTCCAGCAACTCCAAAAATCGACCTTCACTAAAATAGAACAAGAAATCACTGAAACAAACTTTCTTACACATATTATAACACTGATAATGAACTAAAAATTCAAGATTACACGAAAGATAGGATAAGTTGCAAAGACATCAAGCTAAAAAGAAATTTTCAAATTGCTAAAGAACTGAGAACACGAAGTCGTAAAATTAAAGTGGACAAAGACTTGAGAGTTGAGGCAAATAACAATACCTCTTCTATTTTCCATTCATGTGGCAGACGCACAACACTTGAAAGAGCAAAGACATCAATTGGAAATGATGTACGTGAATCAATAAAGAAAAGACGAGGAAAAAAAATTACAGGACTAGAGACAAAGTGACAAACTGACTCAACTTGTTTCTTATTTTTTTTGTTTTGATTCAAAAACACAATGACACTTGATTATGGCTCTGAATACCACTTGATAAGAATCTAATTGATTCCATGATAGATTAAGGATCTAACCAAGTGATTTCTTGAATCAAAGATAACAAATAGGATAAAAAAAGAAAGGGAAAAGAAACATACAAACGGATTAGGCAAGAAGATGAAGAAATCGCCACATCCAGGAGGATGATAAGATCAAGGTAGAATCACCACAAGAGTAAGAGGTTCTTGATAAGACTCAAATTTGGTTCTAAGAAGAACCCTAGAGAAACACTCTCTATTCTCATAATTCTATTTGGTCAAAAGTCCCTTAAACTTACATAACCACACCTATTTATAGGGAATAGATTGTGGACTCACTAAAGTGACAAACATAAACCTAAAAGCCCAAATTCAAGCCCAAACTAGGCCTTACACAATTAGGCATCTAAGAATGAAAAATAACGCGCCTAAAAATGTTTGGCTTATTACAATTATAAAATTCATATGAAATCTTAATTATAAAGCTATTTAAAAGACAAGGAACAATTTTAGATTATTTGCTATCATTAAGCAAATTAATCATTTGAGCTTCCAATTGTTCTTGTTCTTTAATCTTCTTTGCTCTTCCTCTTCTAATTGGTCCAAGTGCCAAATCTTGAATCTTCATGCTCTTTGTGTCCCTAACATTTTTTAATGCTCTTGCGGTCGCCATCACTTTAAAGGTTATATAATAGACCTATATTAAAAGTAATTTAAATCATTGTTAAAAAGAAAGACTGAAATAATGAAAATTGTTTATGGTGATAATTTACATGAATTTTTTTGAAAGGCAAAAGATCGTATGTATCAAAACTCGGACACTAGGGGTGTCCTAACCCGAATACAGAGTGAAGATTAGAACGAGAAGCTAATTTCGACTAATACACGTTAATGGGGCAGCATGCCACTATAGTAAAGACAACGTAGGCCCTTCAAACCTAACACCACAAACTCACAATCTAGGTTTTGGTAGAGAAAATACATCCATTACACATCTCCTAAAGAAGCCATAAGACGAAATGTCAAATCAGACACAACTCTCGCTTAGCCCTAGCTCTCCGACCGAAGGCACCGAAGGCTGCAAAAAGTGAGAATAAGTCTAGTGGCAATGGAAGCTGACAGTCCGACTAACAGAAGACATCATACCAAACCTTTATGGACGAAGGGGCACAACATAAACAAATGTAAATTTGATACCTCATGACCTCCACGAAGCATACAAGGGGCCACAGAAAGATCCATGATAATTCAATGGCGGAGCTGCCAAAAGAACGCAATAATCTTTGGGGGAGCAATGCTCCACCACATGCATTGTGACATCAGTGGCTGACGAGGGCGGTGAGTGACTGTCGATGCCCAAAAAAGTTAGCACCTACAAAGAGTGACTCTTGACTTGCTTCTAGGCAGAGGGATACGTGGTTGACCCGAATACACACCAGAATGAGAGATATCTGGAGGTTGAGCAGGTATGGGACTGTACAGTTGAAGAAAGACATAAAAGAATTGATTTGGACTACTTATTCCAACGTAATGCTTTATCTTTTTTGGGATCCCTTACTATAAGAACTCCATAGTTAAACGTGCTTAACTTGGAGTAGTAGCGGGATGGGTGAACTTTTGGGAAGATTCCTGGAAAGCATGCAACACATACTAGATTGACACATGTTGGTTTGTGGGGGAAGTCGAAAGTTCTGAAAGCAATCTGGGTTGTTACAAATTAAATGGTATCGGAGCAGCAGACCTCCCCTATTACAGTGTGGTTCGGGGAAGAACCAAGCGGAAGCTGGTGGGCATGTGACACCCGTAGCTGATGAGGTCATGTAGTGATCGTCGGCACCCAAAAAAGTTGGCATAGATAAAAGTGGCTGCCATGCTTCTAGGAGGAGAGATACACACTGGAATGAGAGGGATCCTGAGACTGTGTAGGTATGAGTCTGTGCAATTGAAGGAAATGCTTAAAAGAATTGATTAAAACTACCTATACAAACATAATGCATTATCTTTTCGAGATCCCTTCCCATAAGAACTTGTGTTTAACTTGGAGTAGCATTGGGATGGGTTACCTTCCTGGAAGTTTCCTGGGAAGCATGCAAGTGAGGACAACACATGCTAGAAAGACACACGATGGTTTGTGGAGGGCAGTCGACAATTTTGAAGGAAGTCTGACATGTTACACACAATATACCCATAGTCGCCACCTTGTCATCCGAAAAACCCGGAGCTATGGGAGAGTCCTTCAAAAACCTTGCATAGGCTGATCTAACCGAGTAAAAACAAGAGGTCTAGCCTAACCACAACCGACAATCCTCGTCATGCTTGAGGACCACTGGTTAAAGGAGTAACATGAGATCCCGCACAAGTGCCTCCTCCCAAACAAACAAACAAACACCGCCTCCATGAAAGGCTACAGGTTCAAACACCATCCCCCAATTGCCAAAATCGACAAGGAACAGCCTCGAGAAGGACCTACAAAGGGGTTGAAGTTGCTGAGAGGTAGCCGAAGACGTTAGGATTCAAGGAAAATTGATATATTCTAATCCATGTAGCTGTTTTAAATGCACTTGATTTGTTTTTAAAAATTAAGCATGATTGCTTAACTTTCTAAGTCTGCCTAAGATAAAACAAATCTACATGTGTCCTTTTCTATTACTCCCACCACGTGTTAAAATAAGGAGGAGTTGTAGATACTTTGTTAACTTTTTTTCTTGATATACACATACTTTGTTAACTTACTCGGTTGTTAATTATAAAAAATTATGGTACCCACATAGTTTTAATGAAATTTTTAGATGTTACACTAAGTATATTATCCTTAATATCACTTTTTTTATGAGATTAATATCCTTAATATCATTTATTTTCGATTTTACACTAGCTAGGAATTGCATAATCCACTCAAATTTTGAATTTATTTAGTCCTAAACGTACTTTTTAAAACAAATAAGTAAATGAGACAAATCAAGTTGCCCAGCACCCAATAAAAAATAGACAATTTGGAAGTCAAATTTTAAGATTTCTCGTTGAATAAGTCAAGAGGAAAAACACAATAGAACAAGGAAATAAGATTGAAATCCATGATGTGTATTCGAAAGGCACGCACTAGTGCCAATTCAGAAGTTTCCATGCACCAAGTTGTAATCAAGAAATTCAGAAGACTCAGGTCTTAGAAAGATCACTAGTATAAAGAGGTAATAACTAATTTAGTCCCTGATTTTTCAAAAATGTTCAATTTGGTCCCTGACTTTTCACACGTGCCAATTTAGTCCTCAACATTTACAAATGTGTGTCAATTTGGTCCTTCTGTCAACCATGGTTAGTTACAAAGCTGATGTGGCAAATGTCAGGGTCCAAATTGACACTACCAAAAAAATAAAAAATCCATGTCAGCATGCCACGTCACACAAATGTTGGGGACTAAATTGATACTTTTTTTTGAAAAAAAAATAGTTTGTTATGAGGGTCAAATTAATACTAAGTTATATAAGTCAGGGACCAAATTGGAACTAAGTTACATAAGTCAGAGACCTAATTAATACTAAGTTACGTAAGTCAGGGACCTAATTGATATCTAGTAAATTAAGTTTTAAATTTGGTGTCGGGAAGGGTAAGGAAGTATGGGATGAGAAGGCATGTTGTACCTTCTACATTGAAGACAAAGGAAGTTCCGATAAGGGGACCAACTCCAATTAATCCGGCAAGGTCTCCTAACCAGCCACCATTTATGGTTCCACCACCAACACCCATGATGTCAACTCCACAAATACCAGTGATGCGATTCATTCCAACACCAGGACTTCACCAGATGCGTCCAAGGTAATCATGATAGTGTGGAGTCGTTATATTATTTTGCACTTTAAGGTTTGGTTTTTTTGGATTTAGTGTTTCACGTAACAAATTTATGAATTATGTAACCGATAATTATACATTATGGTTTAATTTTTTTGTACCAAGTGTTTCACGTAACGAATTTATGTAATTGCACTTTGTGTTGTTTATTTGGAAAGTTTATGTAATGCACATTATTTTGCTCAATTTGAAGTTTCAGTTTTAATGTAATATATACATAGTTGAATGTAGAAATAGAATCATAAACATGGTTGAATGTTGAAACAATGCCATATATGACTTAAAAAAAGTAGTGGCACTTTGGTCATTGATTTTTTTTACTAGATATCAATTAGGTCCCTGACTTATGTAACTTAGTATCAATTTGGTCTCTGACTTATATAACTTAGTATCAATTTGGTCCTCGTAACAAATTATTATTTTTTGAATAAGTGTCAATTTAGTCCCCAACGTTTGTGTGACATGGCATGCTGACATGAATTTTTTAGTTTTTTGGTAGTGTCAATATAGTCTCTGACATTTGCCACATCAGCTTTGTAACTAACCATGGTTGACAGAAGGACCAAATTGACAACATTTGTAAATGTTGAGGACTAAATTAACATGTGTGAAAAGTCAGGGACCAAATTGAATATTTTTGAAAAGGCAGGGACTAAATTGGGTATTACTTCCTGGTATAAACTATTATAGCTCTTGATTGGAGCTTTGTCGTATATTATTTCTAGTAGACCTAATATTATATTTGTTGTTGGTTTGTGTGTCACCTTCAAACCCACTTCTAAGGAATCCCACTTGTTCTATAAATTAGTCGACGGTAAATTTTAATCGGAGCGTCCACGCGGGAGGAGGAGTTTTGTCTCCGCTCAACAAGTGGAGAGGGGTGGGTGGAAGGGTTGATGCAGTCACTTATTTCTCTAATCATTATGGCAGAGACTGATTATGGTAGTCAACTTTCCTTCTGAAACTTAGAAAAATAATTATGTCAAATTATTCGTTTAGAATTTCCATATTCTCTTTTAGGTCACCTTGTTTTTAAACTCATTTCCTTGTTTGAGGATTTTTAGTCTTTCAAACTGATAAAACTACATGCTTCATGTGTGGTTAAGATTCATTTGTAATGTTTGAGTGTCCAACAGGGACATCAATTTTTATTTTTGTATTGCAACTAGTGAATAATTTAATTTTTTTTGCAAATGAATTATTCTTTGAACATATGGTTCACATTGGTTTATAAGAGGATCAAAATAAGATAATAATAATTTATTTCAAATAATACTAATATCCACCTGCTTATCTCTCCCCTTAATGTTGGGAAAACTAATTCATTAAAATGATAATTAGCTGACTAAGCTATAAATGTATCTCTTGTTGTTGGCTCAACATACTTTATGTTGAATGGAGATTCATATAGTCATATATTCCCAACATTATTTAAGGATTCATCTTATTACGTTGTGATGGATTCATTATCGTATGCACAACACATCAAAAATATCTTAGATGGAGAATATTAGGTCATTGACCAAAAATCCATTGTAAAGGGAAGAACTTACAATTATATGTTAACTTATTGGCTTGATTCGTATTAATGTCCCGGTCTGCAAGATTGCATGTTCCAAACTAGAAATTGAAGTTACATATCTTAAGTATTGGTCATATAATTAACTTTAGGTGTCTAATGAATGGTTCTTCAAGACCATTTTATGAATGGACATAATGAGCTCTTATTTAAAAGAATCTCACAAACTTCTGGTTGTGAGTTGATGCATCAATTAAAATAATAAATTATCAAAATGGTTCACGTGATTATTGATTTACAAAATATCAGTTTATATACTTTTTAAAGATGTAAGAGACTTATTCCCTCAAATTGTCAACTTCCTTTGGGAACTAGTAATACACAAAGATTAATGGATTGAAGAATCGATGGGATCTTTCAAACATGTGCACATAAAAATTTTAACTATTTTTTGCCGCATCATAGTAGACTGGAGATGGCCCAAGCGGTCTTTCCAAGAACAAACTTATTACGATTCATAAACTTCTAGCTTATGGTAGCACGTGTTATACTAATATGCGTTTAGTACAAACCAAAAGAAAAGCGTGTATTTTTTTAACACACGTTTGTATTTTCCAAGGTAAGTCTCATGATATACAGACATTGAAAATTTTCTTCATTTATTATTCAATTTGGTATATCCATCTAGATGAGTATCCTTGAATCATACTTAGTTTCTACGAGACTTGAGAGAATATAATACAATACCAATGTGTAATTTTGATTCTCTAAGTAACAATACAATAGTTCTTTTATATTTGCCAACTTCTGGTTACAAGTTATATATAAGTGCACAAGCTACCATATGACTTGTAAATAGTAAAACTCTGTAGACTACTCTTAAACATTAGGTTTAAAATATATTTTTTATAAGTGCATAGCAAACTTCTGATTTACTTAAGCATAATTTTAATTGCGCTCATATATATTTGAATTGAAAATGAATTGAATTAATACATTAAATTCTTATCATTCAACTAACAAAATATAAAAATACTAACTAATGCATATAAAAAAATTACTATTTTCAACACACACTTTTTTTTGCTATATGTTTATTGGAATTCCAAGCATGAGAAAGAAAATAAGTAACATATTTTCATAATACCAAAATACTAAACCATTATTAGGAATACCATAGAGGATCCAACTCTCCCTTTCAGTGCACTCCCCTATAAATATGAACTCCTACCAAACCACCAGATACGCATAGATTACTACCTACCTCATTTTCTCTGAACTTATAAGTTGGGCGTTGAGGTGTGTGCAGGTACCAACCCCCGCTGGATTAATATGAAGGGACTTATCTCAAAACATCGGCAGGAGCCAGCTCAGTAAGACATCCGGTTAGCATCTCATCCTAGTTTCATTGACCGTTATTGACTTCCAGCACAGTTAAATAGGTAACTACTGCAAACAACAAAAATATGGAGCACTAAACTTGAAAGGTCCCATTTTTTCTAAAGACGAAAAACATATTTAGGGTTGCTACTAATTAAAAATGATCGCTAGTTAATGCAAAATAATAAAATTCTGTCTCATCAGCACCACCAGTTTACAAGGGCCAATATATTGCAAATGACTCATGTGTGGGGATTAATACTCCAATAAAATCTCAGTAGACTAAGTTTAAAAGGTCCTTATCTTTTTGGGACCAAAAATATAAATAATTAACTATATGATAAATTTAATCTATATTCCATATTGCTGTTAGAAAGGATTAATTGCATAAATCAACTCAATTTTTTTTAGCAAAAAATAATATTAAAGGGAAGTGCAAACGGACACCCCAACCGTTAAATATAGAAGGGTACTCATTAAAACCTCCCTAGGCCAAAACCTCAAGGGAAAAAGACCCAATGAGGAAAAAGAGTACCCAGGAAGAATGAGACCTAAAGTCAGTTACACCGAGTATATACAAACAAAAGGATTACCCCACCAATCAGAGATCTTATGACGGGATTTGTGACCTTCTATGCTTATGAACCAAGCCCATGTTAGAGACCTAACATGATTAACAACCATCTGCAAACTAAAAACTTGACCTATGAAAAGAATATGATTTCGATGTAACCATATACACCAAGTGACAACCATCCATATCAAATACTTTAGTCACCTTCTTTGATTCCAATTGCAAACCATGAGCTCGGAAATGCTTGACACCTACTAAGGTATCTGAAATCACCATGCCCAACCAATTATGAATAGCAGCCAAGCTAACACGGAACACCTACACAAGAAAAACAGATGGGGAATCGACTCATCCTGCTCGAAACAAAAGGGGAAACACGCCACATGAAGGTCATGTATGATGCCCTTAGAAATAAGTGAATCGCGAGTTGGGAGCTTCCCCAAAAACAATCTCCAACCAAAAACTTCCACCTTAGTGGGAATATATAGTTGCCACATATATATCAACAAGAGCACTATGGATATCACTATCTAACCTATCTTGTTGCATCAAATTCAACAACAGAACATAACATGATTTAACAGAAAAGGAATGGAGGTTTTCAAGCCTCCACTGCCAATGATCTTGCTCTAATACATCAGGATGAAGAGCAAATCCCGATAAACCCTCTCTCCTCCTCAAACAAGTCACGACTCCAAACAAGATTCCAAAACCAGATATTGTCAAGCAAGTACCCAAGCTAAAAAATGCTACCATGTTTAAGCTTATCCACTTCAAAAGGCTAGGGAATAAATCCTTGAAAGTGTCATTGCTAGCCCACTTATGTCTCCAAGCACAGGCCAACGAAGGCTCTCTGCCACGAAGGATGTCCTTCTTCTGAAAGTAATAAATCGCTCCACCATAAAGAATCCTTAGTACCACCTCTAGGTGAAAGAGCCTCTATGAGTTATATGCCTCCAGTCTCCATACCGGTGTGAAAGTAATTGCCACCAGCTTGCACTATTGTCGTTGTTGCATCTTCACTTTCACTTGCACAGAAGAGCCAAATTGAAGGCTTCTAGATTCTTCGCTCTCAAACCACCATCCTTCTTGGGTCTGCAAACCTGTCCCAAGACACCCAATACATGGGACGACATGCACCCTTTCGTACCCCCCTCCCCGACAAAAAGTCCCTCTGAATCTTGACTAACTCTTAAAATTACTAACTTGGGGGCCTTGAAAAAATATAAAGCGAAATACTGTTGAAGACCGAGTTAATGAGAGTCACTCTACCCCCAAATCGACTCAAATTGTAAAATTATTAGCCTTATCCGTAATTTTTTAAAGAAATAGAAGTGATATATAAATAAAACATTTGAAGTAACCCCACACCCGTTAAAAAATAGACAATTTGGTAGTCAAATTCTAGAACTACTACACCGTAGTTAAAGATATCTGACCTTGGGTTTTCTCCACGTGAGTGGTAACAAAAACGATAAAACAAGCAAGTAAGGTTAAAACCATGAAATTTCCTGCAATGAATAACTCGGTCTTAAGATGCCACCAACCAAGTCAACACTTTCAACCAACCAAGTCATTAACTCGGTCTTCAACAGTATTTCGCTTTATATTGAACATGCATTAAGATGCCACCAACCAAGTCAACACTTTCAATGAATAAAAAATGTTCAATCTTAAAATAGAGCCAATAGAATATTGTGGGAAGACTCAGAACTCAGTACACTATTATAAATACATGGTTGTATAATACAGTACTACCAATACAATACAAGTGCATATCTGATCAGATGACATCCCTAATCTCTAGTTTGTTTAGTAACAAAGAAAAAAAGCACGAGGTGTTCCTTAGCTTCAGGGGTGAAGATACAAGGACGACTTTTGTAAGCCATCTTTATGCTGCTTTACAAAGGGCAAATATAAACACCTACATAGACTACAATCTTGAAAGAGGGGATGAAATATCGGGAACTCTTCTCAAAGCTATAGAGGATTCACTCCTCTCAGTGATTGTGTTTTCCGAGAACTTTGCAAACTCAAAATCGTGTTTAGATGAAGTCAAGAAAATAATGAAGTGTAAAAAAAGAATGGGGCAAATTGTAGTGCCAATATTTTATCATATAGTACCTACACACGTACGAAATCAAACTGGAACCTATGCAACTGCATTTGCTGAATATGAGCGTCAATTTCTGTATAACCCAATAAAGATGATAAAGTTGAAAAAATGGAGGAAAGCTCTAGAATATGCCGCCGGTCTCGCTGGAGAGGAATGTTCTGTTAGCACGGGAAGGTAACTCTATAATCTACTGGCTAAATAAATAAATTTCTAATATTTTTTTTTGGTATATATCGGGTATCATCTGCGCGCAACTGCAGAGACTAATCTCTCGAGCCGGATAGATAAATTTCTAATATATATCCATGGATGGATGTTCTTTTTTTGTGTTGCTGATATACATTATAAATTTGCATTGCTAGGTTGGAATCTATAACTGTTGAAAAGATTGCTATGGACGTGCTGAAAAAATTAAATCGTGTATATGCGAGTGATCTAGATGAAAAAATTGAGAAATATCAACAACAAGCGAAATGCCAAAAGCAATATTATGATGCTACACCTTCTCCGACTTATTGGAGAAATTATCAAGAAGCTGTCAAAAACATCAGGAAACTTCAATCGGAAAGAGAGGAACGCTTGCGTCAAACACGCCAAACACGCTGCCAATGATTCAATGCTATAATGATTTTCATAAGATGTAGTTATATTTTTAAAATATAGATTTTATTTATTGTATTTTGCCCAAAGTAAAAGTATCAATTAAAAAGGACTAAAATTAATATGGAGATGTGAGAATGATTTTCATAAGTGTGGATTTAATGTTATGAGGCATATGCTCAACATTGTTTCTACAAGTATTCATGATTTATAGTTCGAGATATGTAATAGAACTTTTAACAAGTTGTAAATGTGTTTTAGTTAACGAACTAATCTATGTTCTTATGTCATTTTATATTGTTGAGATTCAACACCATTCAATGAGGATCTTTAAGAAGCCCGGAACTGTTAAGCAAGATTATTTTTTTAATTTTACCCAACTCGTATCACTTAGTCATATGATAGATAAGTAAACCGTTAAAATCTCTCTCTCTGAAAGGCAAACATAATTCGATATATAGATAGCCGAGTACAAGTGGTACTCACCCATATCATATGGAGAAAAAACAACTACAAAGTGGAGGAAAAAACCATAGAACCAAAAACATTCTACCTCCTAGAAATACAATCAATAGGAGCTACACACAACTCAGAAAATAAACAGGAATGAGAAGAACCCCTAGCCAGGAAGCATCTCCCGGAAATTGATAAAATTCGATCAATACAACAGCCAAAGTCTCTCTAGAGAAAATACAAATGTTCTTTAGACCCCAAATAACCTATAGAACAATATGCCAAATGAGACTTAAACTAGGCTAGCATCTCGTTTGACGTTCCACATGGATAAACTGAAGAAACAAATTAAGATGGAATATCTTGCGACAATACAAAATCGAAAACCAACCAGTTGACAATGGCGTACCAGATCGCAGTTGCAAAACCCCAGGAACAGAAGAGATGAAGAGAGGGCTCATAGGTGTTCCAACAAAAAATACACACTATAGCTCCAATATCTATAATGACTGCTCTACTAAACAAGATTGAACAAGTTTGTACTATATCCAACAGAAGCTGCCAAGAAAAGACAGTCAGAGAGCCTCGAGACACGGGACGTCGACTGCGTGAGGAGATAGTAAGTACAGGAAACAATGAAAACACCAGAAACATGCGGGGACCATACCCAATCATCTAGTGCTGCTGAAAGAGAGACAAAAGAAAGAGACAAATAGATCTCCCCAAGGAGGTCCTCCTCCCAGGTGAACATCTACGCCTCCAGCTTATGACACAAGCCAAGATTCCATCAGACCATCTATCACAAGACCTAAAAACAACGTTAGGATCCGTTAGTGCCACTAAGCCTAGCAAACCTACGACAAAGAGGCGAATCACCCAACCAAACATCTTGCCAAAAAAGGGATGAAATACCATCCCCAACAATCGTCTGATAGTTATCAAAAATCTAGCCCCCCTCCCATTGTTCCCCCATATGCCTATACAACAAGTATATTTCCACAAAACGAATGCAAACGAGTTGGAAGCCTGCTGGAGAAATTAGGTCGAGGAACATATGGTCCGACTGTACTTGAAATAAAGAACTTGAAACCATAAGGTCTCCCTACCCCAAATAGCTCCCCTTGTTCCCCCATATGCCTATACATTTGTTAACACCCAAAAATAATTAAGTCATAGGCCGAGGGATGAGGGAAAAGCAAAAAGACTGGAGTGTTGAGGAATGCCAACTAGATCCCAAGAGATAATTGCTGATGAAAGTAAACTCAAGAGAGACCCTCGGGGGCATACTTGAAGACAAACTCTCGAAGGAAGGGGGTAAGCCCGAGGGTCAACAAGCTATGCCGGGGGAGAGTAAAGCCTTAGCCTATAGAGTGCCACGGCTAGGGCTACTCGGGTGCTTAAGTTACTGTCCAAGAACAAAGGTCAGCCTGGTGACAAAGAGGCGGAGGTAAGGCAGGCTTGCTTAAAAGGCAAGGAAGAGGAGGCACGAAGACAGAACGTGGGAGCAATTGAAGATCAAACGAAGGAGCGAGGCCGTAAAAATCGGAGTGAGGGTGATTTACCCCACTAACTGTGCTAGCTAGATCGTGGGTAGTTGCTCCGTCTCTTTAGGGCTTAGAAGCAATGATAGGCGTTGATCTTTGATTGATGCAACTGTAGGCAAGTGTTGGCTCAAATAATGGCTGATGAGGGCCTTTGTATATTTATAGCACAGAGTAAATGTAAAGGAGACACATCAGTCAATCGAAACTCTTTGTTATTTCAATTTTATCTTCTTTTATCGCACTTTATCTTTACTTTATGCGTTTGGTCAGTAGAATAATCCAACCCTCGCATCCCATTCACCTAACCTGGCGTTTTCTAGAGGAGTCAGGATACCCACAGTCGAGGAGCAGAGTTCCCTCATCGGTGTGTTAACACCCAAAAATAAATAGGTCGTAGGCCGAGGATTGAGAGAAGAAAAGTGGGAATATGGTGCGAAGGCAAGCCATACGACGAGGGGCAAAAAGGGATTTTGCCAGAGAGAGTGAACCCAAGAAGGTCCTCGGGGCGCATTAAATGGGAGAAAACCCCCCAAGGGAGGACTATGCCCGAGGACCAATGAGCCAAGCCGAGGGAAAGTGATTACCCCATCCTATAGAGTGCCAAGGCCGTGGTGGCTCGGATACCTAAACCATTACCTAAAGTGGGGCCAGGACAACCGAGCCACCATACGACTGAGGCAAGGTGGGTGTTACTTGGAAGGCAAGATACGGCGCGTAGAAAGAACGTGGGAATGGTTGAAGTTCAAATGGAAGAGCGAGGCCAGAAAACTCGGAGCAACGAGCACTCAACCCACTAACCGTGCCAGTGCCATTGTGGGCAGTTACTCCGTTTCGTTGAGGGCCTATGAAACGATGAGAGCCGTTGATCTTAGATCAATCCAACGGCAGGCAAATGTTGGCTAGCTTAGTGGCCGACGAGGGCCTATGTATATATATAGCTTTAGAGTGAAATGTAAAGGACACACATCAATCAAATCAAACTCTACGTTTATGTCATTTATCTTCTTTATCGCATTTTTGCCTTTACTTTATTTTTATGCATTAGCCGTAGTAATCCAACACTCGCGTCGCTTCTCACCTTGCCTGTCCCATTCTTGAGGAGTCAGGAAACCCAAAGTTGAGGAGCAGAGTTCCCTCCTCGACGCAATTACTTGAAGAAAAAAGGAATCAAAGACTGTCCAAACCTCTGGCCGATACCACGGCTAGGACCTAAGAGTTTGACGACAACAAAAATTGGCACGCCCCGTGGGACAGGAAAAGGTGAGCAAACGCCCCCGTTTGATTCGTCTGGACTGGATTACAGTTGGCGTATGCACTTGCGCTTCGACAGAAACCTAAGTAAGGAGCCAGCATCGGCATCAAAGAAGGTAACGGCTCCGAAAATGAGAAACACTGAGCCAACAAGTGTTTCGGAGGCAACTCTCCTCACGGTTAGCACTGATTCTAATGACGGTTCCCCACAACAATGTGAGGAGCCTGTGGTCATGACCACATCGTTTATCCGGCAGCAAACCTATATGGGGATACAGGATATCATGTATCAATTGTCCTATCAATTGGCTGACATAGTGAAACCTATGGTGCACAATGATGTGCGACTGGCCAAGGAAGTGGAGCAAAGACGTGCTGCGCAAGCCAGTAGCACCATGAACTATGTTGTCTCCGGTCAATCACAGGCCCCGCCATACACCATCCCTGTTGGACCTCAGCAGGCATCCTCCTATAACCCTATAGGAGGCATGCATCAGTGTCCACCGAGTGGAAGCATGACTGGGACTCAGCCGGCGTACTCTCATCAGGTAAGTCCTAATCCTATGATTCCTCAGCCTAGTACTTTTGCCACTCCCAACACTGGGGGGAAGTTTTTGGCGTATGGCACTAACACGGCTTCTCTTCAGCAGGGACAAGTGCAAATGGCCAGCAGCCATGGGTCTAGAACTCACCTGGCTCGGCAAGTCTACCTCCTAGTCAGCCGTACCTCTGTGCACTCAGTACCTACCCGGCGGGCTTCTATATGCAGACACAGATGAATGTCGCCCCGTTGGAGCAGCCATGGATTCAAATTCCACCTCTCCGAGGCGCGCAGGCACCTGTACCAAGAGCTGGCCTTTCTAACCTGGCCCAAGTAGTACCTAGGCAGCCATGGACAGATGGTCCACCTCAGGTACCACCGCAGCTGGGGGCGCAGGGTCCCCCAGACACACTGTGGCGCCTAACGCCTCCACCTGGATCAGCGGGGCCCCAACTCCTGGACCCTAATCTCATCGCTGACACCATCAAGAAGTTCTTCAGTGTGTAGTTGAAGCCGCTTGATCGTCCAATGTACCGGAAGCCTTACCCCGAGTGGGTGGACCGTTTGGTACCTCTGCCCAGAGGATTCAAAACCCCTGATTTCGCCATGTTTTCCGGGGACGATGGCAAGTCTACTATGGAGCACATCGGCCGATTCACGGCCCAATGTGCGGAAGCAAACCAGAACGAGTATCACAAGTTGCAGCTATTCCCTCTGTCCTTTAGAGGGACGACCTTCTCGTGGTATTCCTCTCTCCGGCCTGATTCTATACAGACCTGGGAAGACATGGAAATGTGCTTCCATGAAAAATTTTACTGGTCGCAGCCTGAAGTTACCGCAGTCGATCTCATGAACTTATGGCAGAAGGTGGACGAGGCATTGACCGATTTCATTGAAAGATTTAGAAAGATGCCGGAAAGTGCTCGGTGCCTTTCCGAGAATCCCAACTTACTTCCATGGCTATCTCTGGAATGCACCCTCAATTGAAGGAAAAGCTTATGGGATAAGCTTGCAGCGACTTCCGTGGTTTGGCTTCCGGAACTGTTCAAGTGGAACAGTACGTCCAAGGGAGAGAAAGGAAGAGAGACACGAGGGGCCGAGGGCCACAGTTGGTATCAGTGGTGGATGCAGCCGAGGATTCAGACTATGATGAGTTAGCCGACAACACGGCAGACATCCTAGTGGCCGAGATAGCTAAGGGGAAGGCCTACCTCTGTCCAGCTCTTAAGCCTGCTAAAGGTAAAGAGAAAGACGAGGAAATGGTTGAATATTCCTTTGACATCTCTAAGGCTGACCAAACCTTTGACTACCTCCTCAAGGACAAACAGATCAAGCTGCTTGACGGCCATAAGATCCCTCTGCCTGAGGAAATAAAGGGGAAGAAATACTGCAAGTGGCATAACTCCTTTAATCAGAGCCATTCAGGAGGCCATCAGGAAGGGGAGATTTAAAATGGCTGACAAAGGAGCATCAGAGATGATTGTCGACACTGACCCTTTCCCTAACATGAATGTCAACATGGTCTCCTTCTCAGGGAGCGACCGAGGGAAAGGGAGGAAGAAGTATGTGTGGGTCCCGAAGGGAGAAATTTCCCCAGAGAGGGAAACATCCGTGTTCAGCCGTTTGGGCTCATGTGTTTCCTCAGCTTGGTACTTTTGTCACTGCCAACACTTGGGGAAAGTTTAAGGAGAATGTCACTAATACGGCTTCTCTTCAGCAGGGTCAAGTACAATTGGTCAGAAGGCCGCCCGAGGCAGCAGGCTTGGTGGGTCTGCCGCAAGGATCATCCAAAGGATGATCTACCGCGGCTAACTTCCCGACTTACGCAGGGGGCAAGCCTTCCCCCCGGAATCTGGGAATGGAAGGTAGGCAGGTATTGCCGGAGTTAGCTGCCATGGGTCTAAAGCCCACCTAGCTCGACAAACCAACCTCCTAGTCAGCCATACCCTGGAGCACTTAGTTAGTATCTTCCCGGTGGGTTCCTATATACAGACACATATGAGTGTTGCCCCGGTCGAGCAGCCATGGAATCAGCTTCCATCTCACTGAGGTACGTAGGCATCTGTACCAGAAAATGACCTTGTTGACCTGGCCCAAGTAGTACTTGGGCAGCCATGGACAGATGCTCCACCGCAGGTACCACCACTTCCAATGGCGACCAATGCCTCAACCTGAAAGACCATCGGGGCCCCAAGTCCTGGACCTGAATCTGATAGCTGACACCATCAAGAAGTTCTTTGATGTTCAGTTGAAACCGCTCGGTAATCCGGTATACAGGAAGCCTTACCCTGAATGGGTTGATTGATTGGTGCCTCTGCCCAGAGGATTTAAAACCCCTGACTTCGCCACATTTTCCGAGGATGACCAAATATTGGTGCCTCTGCCCAGAGTCTGCCCAGAGGATTTCTATGCAGGGACTGCCTTCTCATGGTACTCTTCTCTTTCACTTGATTCTATATAAACCTGGGCAAACATTGGCCACAGCCTGAAGTTACCGCGACCGATCTCATGAATTTACGGCAGAAGGTGGATGAGGATCTGACAGACTTCATTGAAAGATTCAGTACCTTTCCCAGAATCCCAACTTACTTCCATGGCCATCTCTGGAATGCACCCTCGATAGAAGGAGAAGCTTGTAGGACAAGCTTGTAGTGACCTCAGTGGTTTGGCTTCCAGGGCAATTCAAATTGAACAATTCATACAAGAAAGAGAAAGGAAGAGAGCTACTAGGGGTCGAGGGCCTCAAATAGTATCAGTCGTGGATGCAACGAAGGACTCAAATTATGATGAATCAGTAGATTACACGGCAGACATCTTGGTGGCCGAGATAGTTATGGGGAAAGCCTACCTCTGTCCTGCCCTTAAACCTGCCAAGGGAAAGGAGAAGGCGGAGGAGAAGGTTGAATATTCCTTTGACATCTCTAAGGTTGACCAAATATTTGACTATCTCCTCAAAGAAAAACAGATCAAACTACATCCTCCCGAAGAAAAAAAGGGGAAGAAGTACTGTAAGTGTCATAATTTTTTCAATCATACTACTTCCAATTGCATTATCTTCCGCCGAGCTATTCGAGAAACCATTAGAAAAAGGAGGTTCAAGATGGCCGACAAGAGGGCATCAGAGATGATTGTTCCCCAGCATGAACATCAATATGGTCTCCTTCTCAAGGAGTGACCGGGTGAAAGGGAAGAAGTATGCGTGGGTTCCCAAACAGGAGGTCTCCCCAGAAAGGAAAACATCTGTGTTTGACCGATTGGGGTCACCCACTAGGGGATCCATAGTGGCAGAACACATGGCTCTCTTACAAGAGAAGTTGCAGCTAGGGGGGTTGAGTCAACCCCAAGGATCCAAGAAAAAACTTCTAAAGCCAAGAAAGCATGTCTACAACCTCAGGGAGTTACACTTTTCTAAGCTCAACCTTGAGAGGCATGCACTTAGGCCTAGAGACTTGAGGGAAAAACTCCAACACAACCCACTTGGGGGACATGGTTGGCCTGTCGATGATTCCATTGGACAAGCCACCATGCCAACCTCAGGGGAAGAGGCTCACCCCAAAGAAGAAAGAAGGGTAGCACAGGTCACTAGAGCTCCAGACTCAACCTCGGTAGACATTACCGTTTTGAATGGCCGCAAGTTGAGGGCTACTAGAACTATGAGGCCACCCTCGGAGGTACCACAAGAACAGTGGATGACACAGACATTAGTGGAAGGCCCTGCACCTAGTGTGGCCTCCGAATCTGGCTCGCAAAAAAGGAGGCTACAGAGGGCAATAGCTTTTAATAGAATGAGGGAGACGCTCTAGATTCTCACCTCGGCTAGAGAGGGGAATACCCAGACCATCCCCGCAACCTCGGTTGCTACGTTGCTGGTCAGGCTTTCCGAAAAACAGTCGAGAACACATTTCTAGAGCAGCAGGCCCTTGATGTAGTCGTCCCTGATACATTCATTGACAAAGGAGAGGAGCCCAACACCATGATAGGAAGGATGGATGCACCCCATAGCCCTCCCACCGAGGTAGTGATAGAGTGCTTATACGGACCTCATAGTCCTAAGTGACCCCAGCTAGCTAATGTGCCCCAGGTGGAAGAAACCATGACAGAAGAAGAACTTGCAGAAGATGTCCTCCTAGGGGAAGAGGAATAGAACCCTTTTCGTCCATTGGACTTCGACGAAAATTCCTTCACGGGGTCAAAACTTGATGATATAATGGAGGAGAAGATGGGGAGTTCTATGCTAACATAGAGATGGTGGGCCTTCTCCGACCAGAGTTCTAGGGATGTAAGGGAGATGTCTTTGCCAAGGAAGTCGAATGGGTTGCCTTGACAAAAGCCAAGGGACCAATCAAGGAGGTGTATGTGATAACTCTATTTTATATAGAGTTACTTACGCATCTAAACCTTAATAATTGCCTAGTTCTAAGTAAGAATAAATAATAAATAGTTATATAAATAAAATAACAACATTCAAAGTTACAAAGAGGGTTATGCATATAATTTTGGTATTCTTGATGTGTTTGTTCAAGCACCTGCATGTGATGCCCCTGCATTAGTAGCACAGCAAAGCACCAGCATTGGATGCACCTGCACTCAAAATAGACTACAATGCTTGAAGAAATCTTAGACCATCAAAATGCTCCAGCACTCAAATGATGACATCATGCTTAGTCATAAAGGCACATGCAAGTGGTGAATTTCGGCGCCTACCATAGAAACATAGCTCATAAGAGTCACTCTCTTGGGGACACTTGCCCATTCATTAGAGGACCTCTCCTCTTGGTTGAGTGTGGGATTCAAATTACTTTATGGGCTGAGATGATAAATTTAATCCTAACTTCACCATCAAGCAAACCCTCTCATGAAGGAAAGCTCAACTTGACGCCTATATAAAGACCTTCACTTCTCATTTGTAAAACATACCATACACTAAGATATATAGTTTTAGAATCAGTTTCTCATTCTCTTGTAAGAAGGCATGAAAGGAATTGACAAGTTATTTCTTTACTTCCACACACTCACGTAGTGCTGGTTGAATGCAGTGAAGTGAATGCCCCTACATTGCTTGGCAATTTCATGCAAAGGAACTCCAAACCATGTAATTCTTACCTTGATGTTTTCCTTTTGTGATATCAAATATATGAATATGGTCTATTCTGTTTATATATGCCTTGTAATGTCAAACATGAACTAAAATCATTTGGTTGGGATGCTTTAACCTTATAATGATCTTTTGATTAAGTTATTGTGTTTATATGTTGATGTGTGCATTTTAGTTCTTGTAATATACTTCTTTCAAACT
Organism: Astragalus glycyphyllos; assembly: GCA_963573325.1. Lineage (NCBI taxonomy): Eukaryota > Viridiplantae > Streptophyta > Magnoliopsida > Fabales > Fabaceae > Astragalus > Astragalus glycyphyllos. The sequence continues at coordinate 25,171,749 of OY754308.1, forward strand.
TATTTTGAGGTTGATCACTTAGAATAAGTCGAGTTATAAATACAGACATAATTTATAATTAGAACTCAAGAACTAATATGGGTAAGTGTTTCAAAAAAAAGTGTTTCATAAAGGAAACTTTGTGAATTCCATCCTAAAACCTAGACATAGGATAGCATAGTCCATAGGGTGATACTGTGGCTACTTAAAATACAAGGGTGAACTTATTTAGAATCTTAGACATAAGAACTTTTAATGAAACCCAGAAGACAGTGATTGAAAAGCACAAATCTAATGCAACAGCATCCAGTGCACCTGCATCACATATAAACACAATACTATTGAAAGTGACTCATTTGGTAAAGAGCATCCCAACTATCATTCTCACTTGATTACAAACTCATCTTACATAGTTTGTTTACTTTCAGTTTCCACACCATCAACTATTGTTTGTTACTTGGTTAGTTAACACTAATTTCTCTATGTATGCAAACCACAAGAATTAATCCACTCCCTATGGGTACGATATCATCTTTCTTATACTACTTGTTGTAGACTGTGAACACTTGCACATCAGTTTTCCACCCACTTGTATGTTATTTGAGAAGCATGCGATAGACATGACTAGACACTTGAAGCCATTGTACATCAAAGCCCATTTGAATGGGAAGTTGTTTAATTGTGTCTTTATGGATGGTGGTGCTGTGATGAACATCATGTCGTTGGCCACAATGAAGAAGTTGGGGAAGAATGTCGAGGACCTCATTCCAGCCACCATGACCATGACCAGCTTCATGGGCCACCCATCTCACGCGTTGGCAGTGCTGGTAGCCAATGTAACAGTTTGGTCTAAGGTGACTTAGTCGGCCTTCTTCATCATGGAAGGGAAGCCCTCATATGCTGAAATTTTGGGGAGAGACTGAATCCATAGCAGCAAGTGTGTTCCTTCCACCCTGTATCAAAAGCTAATGATATGGATAGGAGATAAGGTGGAAAAAGTGGAGGGAGACCCTAATCCATTCCTTGCCAAGGTAAAGATGTTTGAGGCTATTTTCCATTCCCCTCACTTGAGTCCTATTGCCATCCCTGGAGATTATGAGGAATGTGGTATAGAAGCATGTGATTTGACTATGAAGGGTTTTGAATTCAAAAATGTTGGCCGACCCACGGCCTAGCAATGAAAATAATGATTAATCTCCCAACAGAAGTACAAAGCCTGCTGGATCAACTGCACCTATTCCAAATCGAATCCAACATTGAACTGCTATATTTGGTGCCATGTATGAAGAGTATGGACTCTCGTAAAACTCCTCCCACGAGGCTTTAGATGACCCCGATGATGAGACATTGGCCGAACCTCCCCATATAGAACCCATCCAGAGGAGGATACCTAAGTTTGAAGCTCAAGACCCTCTGGTGGAAGTATATCTTGGGAGCGAAAGTGAACTGAGGATGATTAAGGTCAGTGGCAAGCTACAACCTCAACAATGAGATCAGGTGGTAGCTTTGATAAATGACTACCACGACTGCTTTGCATGGGACTACCATGAGATGCCAGGCCTTGACAGAGCCTTGGTAGAGCATAGGTTGCCCATCAAGGAAGGTAGCAAGCCCCATAAGCAACCACCGAGGAGGTTCAACCCGCAGCTGATGCTACAAATCAAGGCTGAAGTGGAAAGACTGCTGAAGGCAGGGTTCATCAGAACTGCCAAGAACGTAGAATGGCTTTCCAATATAGTCCCTGTGATAAAAAAGTATGGTCAGGTCGGGGTTTTGTGTTGACTACAGAGATCAGAACTTGGCCACTCCAAAGGATGAGTATGGTATGCGTGTGGCCGATATATGCGTGTTGATGCCGCGACTAACAAAGGGCTATGAATGCCATTTTCCATGACCTAATTGGTAAAAGCAGAGAAGTTGTACATTGACGATGTGGTGGTCAAGTCCAAGAGCTTCGAGGCCAACCTAGTTGATCTTGAACAAGCTCTAAAACGGATGAGACTCTACAATCTCAAAATGAACCCTACTAAATGTGCTTTTGGCGTATTGGCGTATTTGCAGGCAATTTTCTAGGCTTCTCGATACACAATCAGGGATTGACGTAGGCAAAAATAAGGCTCGACTATCTTAGAAGCAAGACCCCCCGGAAATAAGAAAGAATTGCAGAGTTTGCAAGGCAAGATCATTTTCCTGAGGAGACTTATCGCCAACTCGGCAGGGAAGATGAAAGCTATCTCACCCTTGTTGAAGATAAATAACACCGAGGAGATGATATGGGGAGCCAAGGCACAGGAATCCTTTGACCAGATCAAGGCTGCCTTGACACACCCCCATGTCTTGGTGCCTCCGCAACCTGGAAAGCCTTTGAAATTATACACTGCGGCCGAAGACCAAGCCATCAGCTGCTTGTTAGCCCAAGATGATGATAGTGGCACCGAGCGCGCTATATATTCTCTTAGTTGGATTCTCAATGATGCTGAGACTAGATACTCTCCTATTGAGAAGCTTTATCTGTCTTTGTTTAATGCTTGTACCAAACTTGAATATTATCTTTTACCTAAAGAGGTTTTCGTCATGTGCGAAGAGGACATTATCAGGTATCTCCTTAATAGGCTCGTCTTACAAGGAAGACTTGTCAAGTGGGCCATTAAGTTAAACGTGTTTGCCTTGACCTACATGGCATTGAGAGCTCTCAAGGGACAGGCTTTGGCCGATTTCCTGCTTGTGCATCCTTGGGTAGAAATACACAATGATCCAGCCGAGTATGCCAATTATCAAGGCCTGAAACCCTGGGTCCTCATGTTTGATGGCTCAAGCACCCAAACGGGTGCAGGTGTTCATGTGGTCATCACAAGCCCTTGACGACAAACCTGGAGGTTCATGTGCAGGATAGGATATCAAGCCTCCAATAATCAGGCCGAGTATGAAGCATTGATCACGGGACTTGATATCTTAGCCGCCATCACTACAAAAAAAACAGGGATTAGCGAGGGAAATTTCCCTCGCAAACTGACCAAAGTCCCTCGCTAAATCCCTCCTCGCTAATCCAATTAGCGAGGGAATTTAAATCCCTCGCTAATTCCATCGCTAATTAGCGAGGGATTTTAATCCCTCGCTAATATTGAGGGACACGTGGTCAAGTTCTGACAGCCACGCGTCCACTATTCCCTCGCTAATTCCCTCGCTAATTCCCTCGCTAATCCCAATTTTTTTTTTTTTAAATTTTTTTTTTCTGCTAAACCTATTTTTATTTTTTTATTGATAGACCTGATTTTATACCTGATTGAAATAGCTAAAACAGTTTTAATTCCATCCAAATCAACATAATATAAATCCAAATCAACATAAAATCCGAATTAAAACAACATAATATCCGAATCAAAAATAACATAATATCCGAATCAAAAAGTAATAAAATGACAAACTATCCTAATAGCTGCCTTCAGACTCCTCTGACTCCTCTGACTGCTGAGCTTGCTCCTGATCTTCCTCCTCATCTGGAAAAATATTCTTGCTCTAAAAATAGTTATACATCAGCTCCTGTCTCCTTAGCACCTTCGCATGGTCTGCCCTCCAGCCCCTAACCTCCGCTTGAGTATCCTCCAGCTGCTGTTTAGTAGATTGCAGCTCCTGCCTAAGCTGCTCTGTCTCCGCATCTGACTTAGTAGAAGCTGGTCGACTGCATCCTCTGCTGCTCCCGGCCCCAGACGAGCCCTTAAAACCCATAATAGGAGCCATTGGCCCAGTACCATACAGACGACCCTTGTACCAACCAACTAATTTCTCCCAATTGATGTTTGCCAGATCTCGCATCTCAGGAGGAAGTTCACCAAGTGAGGCAGGGTCCCAGCTCCCCTGAGTCAGCTGAGACATGATCTCATTAATTTGCTCCTGTTTTGCATAACCACAGAACATAGCATAATTAGCGCTCCATTTTAACAAAGCAACTTTATATAATACAAATCAAGTTGTATATTTACCTGAGTAATCCTGGCGCGGTCATCAACATACTCGTTAGTCCCTTTCCTCAAATGGGTGACTCTATGCAGCTCAGGAGCAGTGATAGGGCGTCCTGCCTTCAAACTCTGTAAAATGAAATACATTTTCAAATATTGCAAACTAATTAACCAATGTAAAAATAACACAAAGTTTTTTAAAATAATATACCAATCTAAGAGCATGTTGAGCCTGGTTGACGGACCCGCAGGTGTGAAGCGAGCCACCCTTCTTTGAGTTTCTATTCTTCTTGGCTGCTTCAGATTTTGCTTTGAACTTTGTTGTAGCCCAATGAGCCTGGAAGGCATTCCAAACTTCTTCACTCATGTAGTTTGGCCGCTGATTTTTAGCCCGTAACTTATAAAGCAAATCTGATAACTGAGCGCTCATCCTTTTATTAAAAACTCTTCTCACTTCTTCATCATCTTCTTCGCACCATGTCACTTTACCCTAAGTAAAACAAAAATATGTATTAGTAATTATATTAAACATTAAATTTAAACTAACAATATAAGTAATGACATAATTGACATTTACCCTAAAGAATTCCAGCAGTTCCTTCTTTTCCTCGTCAGTGACCTTAGTCCACTTTGAACGAAACTTTTGAAAGTACATTTTTCGGATGACACGGGTAATGTTTGATGAAGCTACCTTTGCAGGAAGAAGCCTGCATAATGAAAGATATATCAAACAATCAAATATAAGTCGTTCCATAAATTAACTTAAAAAAAAAACAAACAAAATACTTATGCGTCACCACTAGGATAAATGACCTTTAGTTTAACACCATCGATAACAACCACCTCCACCGTCTCTTCATCGATGTCAATATCATCCTGCTCGGGCTCAATATCAGGATCAATATCATCCTGGGGCGATGGGGTAGGCATAGATAACCCAGCTGGTCTGCCCGTATGTCCAGATGGTGCGCCCATATGCCCTGCTGGTCTGCCATGCCCAGATGATGAGCCTATATGTCCATGTGGTGCACCCATATGCCCAGATGATGAGCCTATATGTGGTGCACCCATATGCCCTGCTGCATACATATATGATGGGCCCATATAATGCCCATGCGAGGGTAAATGAAAAAATCCGGGACCAGATGGAGACGGAGGTCGTGGCGCAATCGGCTCGGTACCTGGTGGGCTCATATATGATGTATGACCCTGCCTCATGTTCCCAATGTTGAGAACCACCTCACGATTACGACGATTACGCCTCCTCTTGGGAGGTTCATCAGCAATCTGCTTCCCTGCACGTCTCGGTGGGTCAGAACCTCCTGGATCCATATCTATGAAAAAAGAGAAACCAAATGTGATACTAACAACATTAATGATGTATATTATAAATAAATTAAAGAAACTAAATTAACAAGAACAATCATGATATATTAATGATTCTAATAAATTTAAAGACAACATAATGAGTCAACATAAGAAAACACAAGAACAATAACTCTAATAAATTTAAATACAACATAAGATTAATAAAATTATTCATCTTCATTGTCTTCTTCATCTTGTTCATCTTCATCTTGCTCATATTCGTCATATTCATTCTCTTCTTCATCTTCATTATGTTCTTCATCTTCATCAACGTCTGCTTCAACTGCTTCAACTTCTTCAACTAGGAATCGATCATCACGTAAGGAGTCAATCTGTTCAACTTCAATTACCTCATTTACTCCCGAAATTTCATCCACCTGATAAGGAACGTCATCCTCCGCATCATTAGCTTCAATGAGACCCCGAGGTTTTGTCTTAATTGCAACACACCATCCTCTCCGAGTTGATGGATATGGAACATAATACACCTGCCTCTTATTCTCTGCCATGATAAACGGATCATAAAGTTTATACCTTCCATTCATTCGAATGTCCACGGTATTACATTTTGGATTCAATTTTGTTCCTCTAACTGATGGATCAAACCATCTACAGAAAAACAAAACTATTTTCTTTTCATAGTCTAACCGTGGGTATTCAAGTTCATATATGTGTTCAATCACACCATAGTAGTCATTTTCACCTCCTCCAGCTTCCCCTTTAACATATACCCCACTATTAATTGTTCTTTTTCCCTCACTCCATGATTGAGTGTCAAATTTGTAACCGTTAACTAGGTATGTGTGCCACTCGGTCACCTCCAGAAAAGGACCCTCAGCTAAGTTCCTCAAGTGTCGGATTTGGGGAGTTGGTTCTGCTTCATAAACCTAAGTAACCACATATGGAAAAAATAAGTCATGTCTCATATCTACTTTAAACATATGACATTAAAATTAGTTTTATCTACTTACTCTAGCCTTAAACCAAGATGGAAAATTTTCATGTATACGAATAGAAGATTCTTCAGCGTCTATACCCTCAATTCGTAAGAATGCACTGCAAAGGAATTATTCATATATTGAAAGTTGATCAAACCTTGATTTAACTTCATACTCTAAAGGTGTGTAGATTAAAAATGAAATTGGAGCATACTTACTCAAGATATGGTTTAATTTCAGTGCAATTGATCAAGACATGAACATGTGCTGATTTATGCTCTTTATCTGATAAGTAGCTGGTTGACTTCTTTCCCGAGGGGCGACCAGGTTTGCTAAATACAAATAAAGCGAGCGGGTGTCTTTCTTCTTCAACCTCCATTTGGTTTCTATTATTTGTTGACAACATAAAGTTGTTGAAATAATGTGAACAAAAATAAATTGTTTCACGGTGTACGTAAGCTGCGCAGATCGATCCTTCAACTCTAGCTTTATTCTTCACCGATCGTTTATAATCACCCATTAACCTACATATATATGAACGAAAGACACTTCATTAATCTACATATATATATATATATATGAACGAAAGACACTTAATTGAAATAGATAATTACCTCTCAAATGGATACATCCACCTATAATGAACTGGTCCACCAAGTCTTGCTTCATACGCAAGGTGAACCGGTAAATGCTCCATGGAATCAAAGAAACCGGGAGGAAATATTCTCTCCAACTTACAGATAATGAAAGGAATATTCTGCTCCATCTTAATAAGATCATCCCTTCTCAATGTTGAAGAACACATATTTTTAAAAAATTGACTCACTTCAGTAAGCGGTTCCAAGACACACTTTGGTAATGAATCAAAAGCAATTGAAGCAAACACTCCATGAATACATGACAATCATGACTTTTCATCGCATACATCTTCCCGGTGTTCACATCGGCGCATCTCGCAAGGTTAGAAGAATAACCATCTGGCATCCTCAATCCTTTCAACCATCGACAAACATCTTTCGCTTCATCTGGTGTCATACAATATTTGGCTTTGGGTTTGAACATCTTCCCATTAGGCATTTCCACCAAATTCAAATCAGATCGATGTTTGCTGCAATAAAGAGCAGAATCCAATCTTGCCTTATTATTGTCTTTGGTTTTATCTTTCGCATTCATCACAGTGGCAAATACGTTGTCAAAGAAATTCTTTTCAATGTGCATAACATCAAGATTGTGCCTCAACAGATTATCTTTCCAATATGAGAGATTCCAAAATATGCTTTTTTTGTCCAATTATGCACCCATCCATAACCATCCAATCGGGTGAGCTCCCATACCTCTGTGGCTTGTGGCAAATCCATAACTCTGCTCCAGATTTCACCTGATGTCAACAAAGGCGGTGGTCCATCTGTTTCAACTACCCCTTTCTTGAAGGCCTTCTCGTTCTTTCTAATTTTATGATCTTGTGGTTAGAATCTACGATGTGAGTCAAACCAAGAACTCTTGCCCCCGTACTTTAGCGTAAACGTCTTTGTATGTTCCATGCAGTGGGGACATGCCAATTTACCGTGAGTCCCCCAACCAGACAACATACCATATGCAGGAAAGTCGTTAATTGTCCACATCAATGCCGCTCTCATCATAAAATTTTTCTTTCGTGCTGCATCATATGTCAAAACACCCCCACAATCTCTTAAGATCATCAATCAGAGGTTCCAAAAAGATATCAATATTAGCCCTTGGATTGTGTGGACCAGGTATAAGACAAGTCAAAAACATATACGGCTTAGTCATGCACATCTCAGGAGGAAGATTGTAAGGGGTAACAATGACTGGCCAACAAGAGTAGGGTGACGCCGATGCTTGGATATATGGAGTAAATCCATCAGAGCACAAGCCAAGCCGAACATTCCGTGGGTCTGAGGCAAAATCAGAATGCACTTCATCAAAGTGCTTCCATGCTTCACCGTCAGATGGGTGGCGTAAAATGTCCGAGGTACACTTATTGTCATAATGCCAAGTCATTTTCTGCGCAATTTCGGCCGATGCAAACATTCTTTGCAACCTTGAAACTATAGGCAAATAGAACATCGACTTTATCGGGATTGGTTTATAATTACGTTTTTCCCCTTTACGATCGTGATACCTCGGTCTTCCACAGAATTTACATTCAAGTAGCTCACCATCGTTTTTACCAAATTCGTTGTTGTAAAACAACATGTGCCCTTCTGAACAACAATCAATCTTCTTAAAATTCAATCCCAGCTTCGAAGCTAAGTTCTTTGCTTCATAATAACTTTTGGGCAAACTATCCTTATTAGGTGTCGCTTCCAACATCATTTCAGTCACATAGTCTAAACCCACCTCAGAAATATTACTCATCGACTTGAGAGATAAAAGCTTCACACACATTGATAATTTTGACTGTGGGGAGTCTTCAAACAACGGTTTGTTCGAATCTATTAACAAGTTATAAAATCTTTGTGCTTCTTCATTTGGAAGTTCATCATAATCGTCATATTGAGGCTCATCAAATGGCACATTCACCCTAAGACCATCACAAATCATGTTTTCCATCGACTCAAAAATTTCATTACGTGCAACACCAAAACCAGAACTGCTTGAAGCCCCTGCGTCAAAATTTGGACGTCCTTTTTCTCCATGTTCCACCCAAATCCAATAATTAGGCTTAAAACCCCAACGATACAAGTGCTCCCTAATTTCATCATCGGTCTTAACAGGTATTCCGTCGCATTTTAAACATGGACATCTAACCCCCTTTTCCCGTCTAGCCAATTCATGTCGCCACGCTACAACAAGAAACTGTTCAACCCCAATTACAAAACTTTGCTTTAAACCCGCTCTTCTAGGAAATAACCGATCATACACCCAATCACGATTAAATTCATACCAATTCATCTACACATATTTAAGAAAATGTGTTAGATTCCCATAACATTCCCAATAACCTATCAAGTTAGTGGCATCGATATGATCTCAGTGGAGATGATTCCGAGCCGAGTATGGGGGTCAAGGACAGCACAAAACCCTTTTCCATCCAAGTAGTGAAGGAAGTTATTTCATATAACTCCCAACCTTACCGTTGTTAGTATCGTCTCGCAATTATCTCAATGGAGATGATTTCGAGCAAATTATGGGGGTGAGGGACAGCACCTCACCCTTTTCCATCAACACCACATAGTCATTTAACCTAGGGTTCATCAAAACAACAATTAAACAATTTTCAATTAACAACTCTAAAATAATACACTTTTCAATTTCAACTATTTGACACAATTAACAACATACACAATTTTTAATTCTCAACAATTTTCAATATAACTCTTCTCAACAATTTCACTTTAACAAATTTAAATTCATTTTTCAATTACTAACATTCACATTTCACAATATTCACTCAATTTTAACTCATATTTCACATTCAATCCTACAACTCACATTTTACAATATCACTTAACCAATCCTAACCAATTCACAACAACACACAACAACAACAACAACAACAACAACAACAACAACAACAAATAATTCAATCCTAACTAATTCAAAACTTAACACACAACAACAACAACAACAAATAATTCAATCCTAACTAATTCAATCCTAACCAATTCAATCCTAACCAACAACAACAACAATTTATTTTAAAAACAATATTTATTTTAAAAACTAACTGTTATGAGCGAGATTGACGTCCGGTGCGGTGGTTCGGTGACGGTGCGCACTCCGGTGCGATTGTAGGCTTCAAACACCAAATTTCAATCCTAACAAATTTCAATTTCAAGCAAATAATAAATAAATTAAAACAACTTCAATAAATAAAAAATTAAAATTATAACAATATCATAAAAAGTGCAAATCAAAACTTACAATTTGAGGGAAATGGGAGCTCCGGTGGTGGTGGTGGTGGTGGTTTCGTGGGTGGTGATGGTGGTGGAAGAAGAGGCAAATCGTGAGAGAGAGAGAGAGAGAGATAGAGGAGAGGAAAGGAATAGGAGCTCCGGTGGTGGTGGTTTCGTGGGTGGTGGTGGTGGTTTCGTGGGTGGTGGTAGTGGTGGTTGTGTGGTGGTGGAGTGGTGGAAGAAGAGGGAAATCGTGAGAGAGGGAGAGAGGAGAGGAAGAGGAGTTCCGTGGGTGATGGTGGTTTCGTGGGTGGTGGTGGTGGTGGTTGTGTGGTGGTTGTGGTTGTGGATTTGAGAGAAGGGGGTGAGAGAGGGGAGTATTCGGATGGGTGGTGAGAGAGAAGAGTGAAGAATGAAGTGAAGAGTGAGAGAGAAGAGTGAGGAAAAAAAATTACAATGGTTCATTTATTAAAGTTAGCGACGGATTTTGCGAGGGAACGCATTCCGTCGCTAATTGTCACGCGTTCTTAGGCACTGCAACGGTCAGAACATTTTGCGAGGGACTGCAAATCCGTCGCTAATCTCCTCGTTTTGCGTGCCACGAAATTTCAATTTGGCGCCCAACGTTTTGCGAGGGAAATTCCGTCGCTAAACGTGACCATTCCGTCGCTAATGTCCAGAAAAAACGAGAAGACCAATACCCTCGCTAATGTTCAGCCAATCCGTCGCTAATTCTTGAATTTGCGAGGGACCAGGGTTCCCTCACTAACGTCCCTCGCAAATTACCTTTTTTTTTGTAGTGCATGAAGGCTTAGTATGTGGAAATAAAGGGTGACTCACAGCTGGTGATCAAACAGATCACTGGGAATACAAATGCTACAACATGAAGCTTAAGCAGCTGCGAGCCTCGACGTATAACTTGTTGAAGTTCTTTGCCGATTTTGTTATCATGTATATCCCCATGAACAAAAATCAAGAAGCAAACGACTTAGCCCAACAAGCCTCGGGTTACAAAGACCTAGTGGTCGAGGTACTGCATCAAGACACCTTGGCCCCCACAGAGGAGGGTCCTGTTAACGCTTGGCTTGGAGTATTGACAGACTACCTTCATAACCCAACAGCTAATACTGATTTCAAGGTCAGATAAAGGGCATTGAAGTACATATTGATAGGGGACGACCTTCGTAAGAAAAGCACCAATGGGGTGTTGTTACGTTGCCTCAAGAAGAAGGATGCTTATATGGTGATGGGCACAAATCCTTGCAGGAATTTGTGGTGCGCATAGATCTGCCCCCATCATGAAATGGCTTATCTACAGACATCGGTGTCATACCCTAATTTTGTCCGCCTAGGTTTAAAACTCTAATTTTCCACAAAAATAAATAAATTGAGAAGTGTGGCGTTATTTTGAAGAGTGTGAAGAACATTGTGCATGCATTTTTGAGTTTTTAGGGCAAAAGGGTATTTTGGTCATTTTCTAAAAATAAGATATTTTCTCATCAAAAATCATTGTGCAATTTTAGAGAAATTTATTTGAAGCAAAACATTTTGGTCATGTATATATGCATGCGCATGCATGCATGCATTATGCACAAAAAATTCAAAAAGGCATCAAAAAGGAATGTTCTACAAAAAAGTTTCAAGATGTGATTTTTATGATATTTTTGGTCATGGTGATCTCATAAAATGGCATATTCTTCAAGATACTTTGTATGTGGCTCAAAATGGTTCGATTTATGTACAATTATCTTGAAAGGAATAATCAAAATTGAGAGGATAATTGGAGGGTTCATGGATAGTACAATGGTACAATTGCCAACTTGCAAAACTTGGTGACCAAGACCACACCCTACCCCAATGTTGCGCCATTCCCTCCCCATTTCCTCTCCAATTTTTCATTTTGTCCCTCATCATGTTTGTTTCAATCCTCACCCTCCATTCAAATTTTAAATGCAATCCTAGAGTGAGATGAGATGCACAATGACCTAAATACCCTTAAACCTAGTTGCTCTCTATATATACCTTAGAAACCTCATCTCACACACACCTTTTTTTTTGGCCTCACAATTCATTCACAAAACCCTAGCACACAAACCTCTCCTCTCCTCTCCTCCTTTGGCCGAAACCAACAACAACCATTCCCTCCTCCATTTTTCTTCATTTCACTTCCATTTTCCATCTCATATTAACTCCTACTTCATATATCATCCATCTCTTCTACCAAGATTCAAGTGTTCATCATCCAATCTCAAGAACAAGGCAAGTTGCGCAAGGTTTTGGTGAAGATCTAGTTGATTCATGGGTTTTCTCTTCATACTCTTTATTTATTAGCTTGGATTCAAGGTATACCTCAAAACTCTTGCATCATTCACTAAGTTTTTTTTTGCATCAAAATGTAAAAATCATGTTTCTAATCTTGCATCCTACCATATTCATGCATTTTAGTGTTGGTATATTGTTGATTTGTTGATTGTTGTTGGTGAGAGGTGTCTCAAACATTTTGACAAGCACTTAGGGAAGCTTGGGTGTTTGAGATTGCTTCTCACCCTTGAATAAATTGTGATTTGTGTTGTTATCATTTTGTTTGTTGCATTTTGTGAAATAAAATTGTGTTAGGAAGCTATGAATGTTTCGCACCCTTAGTATAAAATAGGTTTAATCGAGTTTTGATGCATTTCTTTATGCAATTTTGTTATTGAGGCTTAATTTTGAAGTTCCCATGTCCAAACATGTTGTTTGATTTTGCAAATATTCATTTTTCATGTCTTCTTACTTTCACAAAAATCAAAAAAATATGAATAGTTGTTGATTTTGGTGTTTGATTGCTTGGATCTTGTGAATAAATGTTCCTAAGTCTTGCTAGTGTCATTTGCTTGCTTGATTTTGTGGATTTGTTGAATGAAATTGTTGTTTGGTTATGTTTTGGTTCGCAAGTTTCTAATAAGTTAGGGTTTTGTTATTTCTTTGTGAAAGGGGTTTGCAATTGTGAGTAAAATGATTTCTCAAATTGTTTTGATGTTGGTCGTTATGTACTTTGCTTGCAAATTATTCTATGTTGATGATTGGCAAGAGGACTCACACTTGTGCCTTAGGCACTTCACTTTAAGTGTTGAGGATTGCCTAAGATGATTCAACACAACCTTGTGTTTTGATTGAAAATTTTGGTTTGCTTGTTAGTAACTTGTTTGCAAAATTACTCTATGTTGATGATTGGCAAGAGGACTCACACTTGTGCCTTAGGCACTTCACTTTAAGTGTTGAGGATTGCCTAAGATGATTCAACTTCCTTTGTGCAATTCTTGTTTAAAAATGCAAATGCTAGTTCTCTAACTTGATTAATCAATTTTGGCTACAAAATGACTTGTTATTGCTTTCTTTTGGTCACTTGTGATCATGCAAATGCGATGTTCATTCTAGGTTAATAATTTGTTTTGTGTTGATGATTTGGTAAAAGGACTAGACACTTACGCCTTAGTGCATTGTCTCAAATGTCAAGGATTACCAAAAGGGATTCAACCTTGTGTTTTATCTTGTGTTGATGCCTATTTGAATTAAACTTTTGCATTATCTATTTGTGTGCCTATTCTTGCAATCTATTTGGTTAATGTTGATCTTGCATGTTCATGGCCATTAAATGTTAGATGACTAAGCGTCATTCTTGTGCACCAGTGTAGTAATGGTTAAGGTATATGCTTACGCTTGCATTGTTGATTGTTTTGCTTGCAACTTGTAAAGTTTACACTTTGGTTCTTGATTTGGAAATTGATTTGAATTCTCTACTTCTTTTTCTTTTGGATGCCATGCCATCCCAACAAACTTTTGTGATCAATATCACCCTCCAATTCTCTTCCTCTCTTCTTCAAGTCATTTCTTTTTCCAAATTATTTTTCAAATTAAAACTTTTCTTCAAATTGTTTTCTATAGCAATCAAATTTTTTCAAAGATCAACAACAAACCTTTTTGAAAATTCATAAGGAGTCAAGTCGGACGTACGGCCGGTGTTGACTAGCGTCCTAAGATTGGAGTTGTACAGCTCAAACATCTTGGGATACTTATGAGAATTAAAACAAGTAATTAACAACTTGAACCCTTTTTTAAAAAAAAATGAGTAAGGAATCAAATCGGATGTACATCCGGGATCGGTTAGCGTCTTAGGGTTAGCGAGCTGTACAGTTCGTGCGAGCCTAAGATACTTGCTCAAATAAAAGTAATCAACCTCACAACAAATCCTTTTCTTCAAGTAATTCAAACCATTCTCAAAAAGTAAGGGGCACGTCGTCTGTACAGGCGAGGATGTTTGTTGTTTTAGGTCTAGTGAACTGTACAGTTCAGGACCAAGAACCCCTACAATAAAAAAAAACCAAAGTTTCTCGACTAAAGAGAACTACGTAAGCTTTGAATTCTCCATCGCACCGGGAGACATCCCGTCAAGCACACTTTAAAAAAAATAATAATAAAAAGATTCTTCTTTTCCCCTGTTTTCAAAAACATTTTCTCAAATAAAAAATGAAGTAGAATGAATTGTTTCAAATCAACTCTGTCAAAACCGCACATCAAGTTAAAGGTTCCCTTTCGGTAGAAAGGAGGTGTGGGATGCTAATACCTTCCCCACACCTAACCGACCCCCGAACCTACATCTCTAGTTCTCAAAGGACCACCCGCCTTAAAAAGGACCCTTTTTCAATGTTTTGGTCCCTAAATAAAAAATGTTGATGGCGGCTTCACAAATTTTCACGTTGTATGATGAAAGGTCCAATCCGGATTTTTTTCGGGGTGCAACAGCTGGCGACTTAACTGGGGACTTTCCTTTTAAAACGAGGGTCAGGCCTAATTAACTTGATGTGCGGTTTAATTGTTTGATTTGAATGTGATTGTTCTATTTCTCTCTTTTATTCTCCTTCTTATTCTTCTCTCTTTCTGATGTTTGAATGTTCTCTTGCATTCTCGTGTTGTTATGTTGCATTCATGTGCATTTGACTCTTCTTCTTCTATGTTCGCTTCTTGTTCCTTCCTCTCCTTTCATCTTCTTTTGTTTATATGTTTAATATGATCATGCATTTCTCCAATCACCATGTCCCCTTCTTCTTTGCTCCCTTTCTTCAAGGTAAGCTCATGCATCATTCCCCCAATTCTACTATGATCCCTTCTTCTTCGCTCCCTTTCTTCGAGGTAAGTTCATGCATTTCCCCGATTCTATTATGTCCCCTCTTCTTGGCACCCTTTCTCGAGGTAAGCGGTGCATATGATTGTTGAAACCCTAGGGTAGTTTACTTGTTTATGTTGAAATGATATGTGTTTGCAAAACTCTAGGGTAGACGACTCCTTGTCCGGACTGTTTCTTGTTTTTCCTTGCAGGTGGGGGTTATATTTATCATTGTGCTCCTACACCCACGTTGCACTTTTTACCTTTATTTCTTGGTGAGACAGCCCTATACCCGGGCTAGAGCATACCTTAGGCTAGAACGAAGTCATTAGTGGCTGCTCACTGGACGTACGTCTTGTTGGGTGGTTGCGAAGACTTCACCTAGAGTTTGGCTTTGATTGAAGACATCATCACTTGGACGTACGTCCCTGGGATCGGTGCTCTCAGATGAGGTCGTTGGCTCTAGGAACCTTATTTAGGGTCCTTCTTTTAGTGCTATCCTTGAAGTGTGTACCCGTAGAAATAGCTGTAGACCCTGTCTCTAAGAAACCTTGTAGGGCACAAAGGAGCTGCATACCCCTGCATCTGAATAAAGATTTTTGCAAATAAACCGAAAATTTTCAAAAAAAAAATGTATGTGAATTTCTAGCTTTTGAAAAACTGTTATGTTGAAAATATTATTATTTTTTTTTCATCATGCATCCATTCATACACTTTGCATGCATTCTCACCAGTGCTGGGGAAATTGTAGATACCAAAAAAAAAAGAAGAGAAAGAAAAATGGATCAGAATGTGAAAAGAACCCTCAAGTGGAATTTTAAGCAACAGGACGTCCAAAGCTTGGTTAGGTTCGGTAATCAGCTTCCCCCACGGCGAAAAGAAGCTTATCAAGGTACATATGGTAATCTCCTCGATTTGCTAGAGGTGAATGTTCAAACTGAGGCCCTCACTGCTTTGACCCAGTTCTTTGATCCCGAATACCGTTGCTTCACTTTCCAAGATTATCAGCTGGTCCCCACTTTAGAAGAATTTGAGAAGATCTTGGGCTTTCCTGCTGCGAACTGTAAGCCGTATTCTTATGTGGAGAGGTATTCATTAGCAAAGGCTTTGGCTGGCATTCTTCAGATTAAAGAGGAATTTTTGATTAAAAATGTGGAAGTCAAGGGTCAAAGGCAAGGTCTGTCAAGAAAATTCTTAGAAGCAGAAGCTGAGGCCCTACTTGCCAAGAAGGAGTGGAAAGTTTTCTCTGATGTGCTTGCCCTCCTTGTCTATGGAGTTGTCTTGTTCCCTTGTGTTGAGAATTTTGTTGATGCTGCAGCTATTGATGTGTTCCTTGCATTCAAAAAGCAGAAACAAAACCCCACCTCTGTTATTTTAGCTGATTTGTACTATTCTCTTGTTGATCGTCACTCTAAGGGAGGAGGGATGGTTAGGTATTGTTTGCCAGTTCTGTATCGGTGGTTCGCCTCACATGTGTTTAAAGGACACATTGAAAACAAAGGAAAAGATGAGTGGAAGTGGTTTATTGCTAGCCTTAGAGGAGGTGATATCTCGTGGTGCACTCTGGCCCGGGATACACCAGAATTCATCTCTCAGCTCAACGGCTTTCCGAATGTTCCACTCATTGGCACTAGGGGATGTATCACCTACAACCCTGCTCTTGCGTTGAGGCAGTTGGGTTACCCAATGACAAGCCCACCATTGATTGAGTCTTTGGCTGGCTTTGTGTTACATGATAGAGGTTCCGGAGATTTGAGTTTGTTGAGAAGGATTGTTCGTGCTCGGAACAGGCCGGTAAAGAAAGGGCGTAATGAGTTGGGTCGCAGAGATACAAGTGTGGGGGAAGAGTACCTTCAGTGGGTCCAGCTCCGGGCTCGAGCAGTTAAGCTCCCATTTAGAGGCATTCCTCAGGTTGAAGTTGAGGTTCCTCCTCCTGCTCCTATTCTTAATGAGGAAGTTGAGGGGCTCAAGGCTGCCTTATCTCAGTCCCAACAAGAGAAGTTAGAATTGCAGGCTCGGTTGGAAAAGCTGCTCCAAGAGAAAAAGAACTTAGAGCAAGAAAATGAATTCAAAGAGAAATGTCTTGCTGACTTCAAAGAGAGAATCGCCGCCAGTGACCAAAAGCTCATTGACATGCAGGGTTGTCTCAAAAGTGCTACAGGCGAAATCAGGGTGCGAAATCTGGATAGAAACAGAGCGCTTGATGATGCCCGTGCATGGAAGGTTCAGTTGAATGTCTCCAAGGAATTAGAGAGGAGCTTGCGGGGCCAATTGAAGGAAGCAAAAGCACAGTTGAAGACTCTTACTGCTGACTATGAGAGCAAGCTCAAAACTGAGGTGCAAGCAAGAAAGCTGGTGCGAGAGAGGCTTGAAGACTGTCAAGCGCTGCTTCAGGGGGCTCGGGAAATCTAGGGCATTGGAGGACCATGCGAGGCACCAGGGTGATTTGCTAGAGAGGTTCAGGGCTGAGATGTCCTACTTGATGGAAGAGCATCGAAGATTGGATGATCATTGCCGGCGCTCGCAAGAGAAGTATGCACTCTTGTCCAAGCTGTGCTATGATACTGTTACAGGCCTCCCAAGGCGCCTCAGAGCTGCAGAGATTGCCGTGGATGTGTGCACTACTCCGGTAGAGGTCAGAAAATTCGTCGAGTATGTCAGGGCTTTGATCTTGGAGATGAGGGGGCAGGCAGATCGTCCTTCCACTTCAAGAAAGAGGAAGAGGAGCCAATGCAGGGACTTAGTTGTTGTTTGAAATTCTGGTTATTATAGTTTCTTTTTAATTGTCTCTTTGAGAACTCTTTATGATGTGCTCCTGCTTTTACGTTATGAATAAATAAAAGGATTATGTGTTTCAGTTCTGTCATACCCTAATTTTGTCCGCCTAGGTTTAAAACCCTAATTTTCCGCAAAAATAAATAAATTGAGAAGTGTGGTTTTATTTTGAAGAGTGAAGAGCATTGTGCATGCATTTTTGGGTTTTAAAAGTCATTCTAGGGCTTTTAAATTCATTGTTAGAGTGGAAATGCATTTGTTGTTGAAAAACAAGGTTTTTAGGGCAAAAGGGTATTTTGGTCATTGTCAAAAGAGGATAATTTTTTTATCAAGAATCATTGTGCAATTTTAGAGAAATTTATTTGAGGCAAAACATTTTTGGTCATGTATGTATGTATGCGCATGCATGCATACATTGTGCACAAAATTTCAAAAAAGGATCAAAAGGGAATATTCTACAAAAAAGTTCCAAGATGTGATTTTTATGACATTTTTGGTCATGGTGATCACATAAAATGGCATATTCCTAAGATTCCTAGTATGTGGCCTAAATTGGGTGTATTTTTGTACAATTATCCTAAGAAGAATAATCAAAAATGAAGGGATAATGGAATGGTCATATAATAGTACAATAGTACAAGATGACAACTAGCAAAACTTGGTCACCAAGGACCCCTCCCTTGCTATTTCGAATTTCTCCTCTCTATTCTCTCATTTTGTGTTTTCTCAATGTCCTCAATCCATGTGAGCCTCAATCCTAGCCTTTGATTCAAAATTAAAATCAAATCCTAGAGCACAACTAGTGCACAATGACCTAACCACCCTTAAACCTAATTGCTTTCTATATATACCCTATTCACCTCACAAGGAGGAAAGCTCTTGGCCTCATTTTCACTCACACAACCCTAGCACACAACTCCCTCTCCTAATTCCCTCTCTTGGCCGAAATCATATCACCCTCTTCCTCCATCAATTTTTCACTTCTCCTTCACCAAATCACCATTTTTTCACCTCATTTCCATTCCTACTTCATATATCTTCATTCTCTCCTAATTTAATTCAAGCTTGCATCATCAAAGGGCATTTTTAAGCAAGCATTTCGTGGGTTTCATTGAAGTTTGGTGAAGATTCAAGTTGATTTGTGGTCTTGTTCTTCATATTAGTCATTCCTTAGCTTGGATTTGAGGTAAACTTCTTAAAACCTAGCATCATCTTCAACTTTTTTGCATCAAAATGTAGATATCATGTTTCTAATTTTTCATCCTACCATATTCATGCATTTTAGTGTTGTTATATTGTTGATTTGTTGATTGTTGTTGGTGAGAGGTGTCTCAAACATTTTGACAAGCACTTGGGGAGGCTTGGGTGTTTGAGATTGCTTCTCACCCTTGAATAAATTGTGATTTGTGTTGTTATCATTTTGCTTGTTGCATTTTGTGAAATAAAATTGTGTTAGGAAGCTATGAATGTTTCGCACCTTTAGTATAAAATAGGTTTAATCGAGTTTTGATGCATTTCTTTATGCAATCTTGTTATTGGGGCTTGATTTTGAAGTTCCCATGTCCAAACATGTTGTTTGATTTTGCAAATATTCATTTTTCATGCCTTCTTACTTTCACAAAAATCAAAAAATATGAATAGTTGTTGATTTTGGTGTTTGATCGCTTGGATCTTGTGAATAAATGTTCCTAAGTCTTGCTAGTGTCATTTGCTTGCTTGATTTGGTTGACTTGTTGAAATAAATTGATGATTAATTTGTGATTTGAGAAAATGAATTTGGGTTTTGGTTCATTTATGATCCACAAATGATCTTGGGTTATGCTAAGTTGGCAAGAGATAGGTTACTTCAACCTTGATGCCTATGCTTGTAAGCATTTAAAAATTCAATTCCCATTTGATGTGCTTGTGAAATGTGAGCAAAAAGGGGTCTATAAACAATTGAATTTGCGCACATGACTGGTCTCCAATGACCTTGATGCATCCTCAAGTTTAATCATGCTTTCTTTGCTCTTTGAGTTTAATGTAAATTATTGTTTGAAGCTTGTGAAGTTTTGGCAAAGGATAGGCCACTTAGAGCCTTGATGCATTTAATTGTTGTGGTGCATAAAAATGTTGAATTGGTGTTCACAATTTGCTTGTTTTGATTTCCACCAATTGTTACTCATTAGTAACTCTCCAAAACTTCAAAACCATGTTGCATACAAAGAACAACTTGTTACTCGTTAGTAACGTTCCGACTTCAAAACATTTTTTTGCATTTACATAATCATTGATAAACAACTTCACTTCTTCTCAAAACAATTTCAAACTATTTTTCACAAATCAAACTTTGTTGAGGATAATGCGAAGCCTTTGCTTGCACGATTGTCAACAATGGGGTGCTAGTGGTGATCACTTGGAGTCTTTGCTCAATTGATTATCATGAACACTCATTTTTCAAAAGAACTCTCATTTCACAAATTAAAAACTTTGTTGAGGATAATGCGAAGCCTTTGCTTGCACGATCGTCAATAATGGGATGCTAGTGGTGATCACTCGAAACCTTTGTTGTTTGATCACCGTGAACATTCAATTTTCACAAATTAAACAACTAAAAAATAAAAACCTTTTCTCGACAACCGAGAACTACGTAAGCTTTGAATTCTCCATCGCATTGGGAGATACGTAGGAGCGGGTCACATTCCCGTCAAGCACGACAAATAAAAAACCATTTTCTTTTCAAAAAAAACAAACCCTTTTCCAAAACAAGGCAATTTCTAAAAACAAAACAATTTTCGAAAACAAGAACTACGTCGCTTTGATTCCTTCCCCAGGATACGTAGGCACGGTGCCCTCCCGTCAAGCGCAAAAGATTAAATTTTCCTTAAGTTTTTCCATAAAGTAAGGAGAGATAAAGAGAGATAAAAACAAAGCATTTCTTAAATCAACCTTTTAAATCACACGTCAAATCGAGGTTCCCTTTCAGTAGAAAGGATGTGTGGGGTGCTCGTACCTTCCCCATGCATAACCGACCCCCGAACTCAAATCTCGTGGTTCCAAGGACCATTGTCTTTCAAGAAAGGTTTTTTTTCAATGTTTTACCTCTAAAAAAATATTGGTGGCGACTCCAATTCATGTTGTGCGAAGAGAAATCCCTCCAAAGGATTTTTCGGGGTGCAACAGCTGGCGACTCCAGTGGGGACCTTTCTTTAGTGGGTCGAGCCAATCGATTCGACATGTGATTTATTTCGTTGATTTGAATGCTTTGTTATATCTCTCCTCCTTTCCCTTTCTTCTTTCTTTCCTTTGCCTTTAAAAACATGCTTGCATTATTCTTAGAATTGTCGTGTGCATTCTTGTGATGTTGTGCTTGCATGCATTGTGTGTTAGCCTTCTTCCTCTTCTATATTTGCTTCTTGAGTAAAATAAGAGTAGTTTCTTCTTCTTCTCCTCTTACTTTCGTCGTTTATATGCTTTTCTCATACATTTCCCCAATCCTAGCATGTTCCCCTCTTCTTTGCTCCCTTTCTTGAGGTAAGCTCATGCATTTCCCTTAATCCTATTATGTCCCCTCCTCTAGGCTCCCTTTCTTAAGGTAAGAAATGCTTGCGATTGTTGTTGGAACCCTAGGTTAGTATACTTATGTTGAAATGATATTGAACCCTAGGGTAGACGACATGCTGTTGCTTGGTATTGTCTGGACTGTTCTGGTTTCCCTTTGCAGGTGGGGTTTGGGTAGATTTTTAGGTGTTGTGCCCTCATCACACACTGCACACCTTATATTTGTGAGCATTGAGTGGGGCCTAAAACCCAAGGTCTGCAAAAAACCCTAGGAGAGTGGAAATGAGTAGTGACTGCCATTCGTAGACCGTTGTCTGTCTGGCTCTCATGAAAGTTTCGCCCAAGAGTGTGCTTTCTTCATTATACCTCACAATCGGTAGCTCTCTACGATTGTGGGTGTATTCATGAGAGAGACTTTAGCTCTTGGATGCCATTGTGAGGCAGTGACCAGAACCCACATGGGAGGATTACCCTTGTCGTTGACTTTAGAGCCTACGATCCTTACCCATTTGTAGGACACGGGGGCACGCAAATTGTGTGTTGCATTAGCTTAGGCATCCTCTTTCGAAACTCTTTTACCAAAAATGTAGAAAGTAATTTCCTTTTTCCCTCATAAACACCTATATGAGGTGGCATATAGCGGGTATTTTCAAAAATGTTTTGAACCGCCACCAATAAACATCATTTTCTTCTCTCTTTTCTATAAAAGGTCATAATCATCACATCTGCATCATTTTGCATCATCATCATTGCATTCGCATCTAACAAAAATTTTGAAAAAAAAAACCTCCATTCTTTGCATCCTCCATGCATTAAAGTTGTTTGCCGGAGATCGCAACGTAACACAAAGTCTTGTCATAGGTGTGTAAGAAACGGAATGGAATCAAAAGGCAAAACCGTTTTCAATTCAAGGCTTCCTGTCGTGAAAGAGATTGATATGGCTAGTCTGAAAGAGTATGCATCCCTCCTTTAACACCTATGACAAGACGAGTTGCACCGCGATTCCCGGCAATAAACATAATAACATGCATATTGCATTGCATTTGCATCATTTGTCTTTATGTTCATAAAAAATAAAAAATAAAAAAATGTTCCGTCCACAGAAGTAAGACAAGCTGGTTAATCATCGATATTGGACGCGATCACAAGCAAGAAATATGGCCAACAATCAAGACAACGCGAATCTGGGCAATCATCAACCAATCCAGAATGATGCAGTTCCAGAAGGTCCGAATCCAAATGGTCAGGGTCAGCATGATCAGAATCAAGAGAATCGAGCAATCAGGGCTGAGATGGAAGTTATAAGAGCTAAAATGGCAGAGGTCATAAGAGTGTTAAGTGCCTTAAGGGAAGCTGGCATAACTGAAGGTGCTGCTGCCGCAGGAGTGGATCCTCCTCCTGAACCTAGAGTCTCTCAGGTTCTCCAGAACGTGCGATGGCCTCCTTATGGTCTCCCATTAGGGTACACACCCCTTGCTGCCGGTGCAAACCCAGAAAGTGGTCCTTCGGGAACCACAGGACAGGCCCAGCCTGAATCAGCTGTGAATGAAGTTGGAACGGGGACACCTCAGGTTCAAATTCAGATTCCTACTCCTGCTATTACCCCGGGAACTCCGGTTGGCTTCAATTCTCCAGCAACAATCCATCCACAAGTTCAGGGTCCAATTCCTCATATTATCGCTCACTCACGTGACCCACACGTGACCCCAGCTGTGGCTTCAATCATCGGAGCTAGCGGTCCATCACACAACAATCCCCCACAAGCCATTCCAGTTCCTGCTCAGACGCCGCCTGCTCAGCCATTCCAGTCCAACAATCAGTACAGAAACTACAATGAAAAAAAGCCTGTTGTCTTTGAACCTATCCCCATGTCGTACACAGATTTGTTCAATTATCTCATTGCCAACAAGTTAATCAACACTAGTCAGATGAAACCATATCAGCCTCCCTATCCCAGAGGGTATAATGCAAATGCTACCTGTGCCTTTCATTCTGGGGCAGTAGGTCATGTGGTGGAGGATTGTAAGGCGTTCAAGTACGTTGTGCAAGACCTGCTTGATGCAAAGAGTATATCATTTCAGCAACCTAATGTAACCACCAACCCGTTGCCGGGGCATGGTGGGCCCACTGTAAATGCCATTAATGATCAGGGTGGTCAGTACTTAATTAGGAAGGTGGAGTGCATTCGTACACCCCTGAGTATCATTCATGCTGCACTATGCCGTTGTGGTATCATCGAAGAAGGGTGTGCCAGAAGAGACATCTGCAATGACCCTTATTGTGTTGGGGCCTGTGAGAGCTTCAAACCCATCCTCCAAGAGCTGTTAGACAGACACCTGGTCCAGGTTGGGGTTCCGGAAAAGGAAGAAATATCTACTCTGCAATCAAACAACAGAGGTTTCAGGAGACCGGTTGAAATCCCTTGCAGTCTGAATTCAAGCTCGGTTGTGGCAAGACCTCTGACTGTTGTTATTCCGGTACCTGCTGCTACCCCTAGTAGAGAGACTAGGGTTATTCCCTGAAGCTGCAACGTGCAAATGCAAGCAGAGGTCCCTCAGGGCGTGTTGGATATAACAAACATTGCTGGGAGTAGTGGAATTACAAGGAGTGGAAGGATGTATGTTCCTGAAAATCTTAGAAAGGAACAATCAAAGGAAGCTGAAGAAAGGGCCCGTAAGGGAAAAGATAAGGAAACTGTGGAAGTTAGAGAAGTATCAGACAAAGAAGCTCAGGAATTTCTGAAAGTAATGAGACAAAGTGAATACCAGGTGGTGGACCAGTTAAATCAAACCCAGGCCAAAATCTCAATGCTTTCGTTGTTGCTTAGTTCCGAGGCACACCGAGTCGCACTGTTGAAAATCCTGAATGAAGCACACGTACCCCATGACATTACGGTCAACCAGCTTGATGGTATTGTTGGGAACATAGTGGCATCCAACTACTTGACCTTCACAGACGCTGAGTTACCTCCGGCGGGGAAGAATCACAATCAAGCCCTTCACATCTCTGTCAAGTGTGGGGACTACATGCTGGCCAGAGTGCTCATCGACAATGGCTCGTCATTAAATGTGTTGCCCAAGTCCACAATGGATAAGTTGGATGTGGATTGCTCATATCTGAAGCCTAGCTCCACCTTGGTTAGAGCATTTGATGGGTCTGTGAAAGAAGTTTTTGGAGAAGTAGAGGTGCCTTTGCAGGTGGGTCCTGAAGTGTTCTATGTCACATTCCAAGTCATGGATATAGCTTCCTCTTATAGCTGTCTGCTAGGACGACCTTGGATACATGCCGCTGGGGCAGTGCCATCTTCGCTCCATCAGAAACTCAAGTTTGTGGCCGAGGGCAAGTTGATAGTAATCTTCGGGGAGGAGGAAATGATGATAAACCGATCACCACCAGAATATTACGTTGAAGCAGCAGAGGAGTCTTTTGAGACTGCCTTCCAGGGATTGGAGATCTCAAATGCTATCTTTGTTGGGAGTGAGCCTCCCCAATTGAAGCCTAGGTGGTCCAAGGCGGACATGATGGTTGCAAAGGTGATGCTAGGATATGGGTATCAGGCTGGAAAAGGCCTGGGAAAAGCTGCTCAAGGAATTGTAGCACCCGTCCTGCTGAAAGGGAATACTGAAAGGTTCGGTATTGGGTACATCCCAAGCCCTGCAGATCGAGAGAGGCTAGCAGCTGATAGAAGAGAGAAATGGTTGGCAAAGCTCAGAGGAAGGATCCCCAACCAGGGAGGGATGGTCGTCGGTGATCTTAGGAACAACTTCCGAAGTGTAGGCATGCTGAACCCTGACCAGGTCAATGTGATTGAAGAAGATTCAGGCTCGGGTGACGGTGCTGTCGGCTTAGTGCGCCGTTGTGCTGCGAAAGAAAAGCTCCAGAACTGGGAGGCCCTAGATTTCCCTGTGTTTTTCAATTTAAAGTAATTTTTCTTCGTAATGCAAAATTCCTCGGCTCTGCCCAAGGCCTTGGGATATTTCATTCGGGCATGCATGTTTTCGTCAAACTTCATCAATGCATAAAATGTTATTTTGGAATTTTCAATAAAAATCTCTTTCTTCATCTCTCATTTGCGTGTCTTTTCTTTATTTTTATTCGCCACTCCATTTTAATGCAGATCGAATACAATTCTTGAAAGTAATAATGCCCATAACTCATACTGTGACTTTGATTACCCGATTAACCAAACTGAGGAAGATGTTGAGGATGGTTGGGATACTCCTCCAGAAATTATGAGAATGGTAGAACAAGAAGAAAAGGTCATCAAGCCCCATGGGGAGCCCACAGAAATGGTTAATTTGGGTACTGAAGATGATAGAAAAGAGATCAAGGTTGGTACCGCGATGGGGGATTGTGAACGTAAGAAGTTGATTCAGCTCCTGTTTGACTATGTTGACATTTTCGCATGGACTTACCAAGACATGCCGGGATTGAATACAGATATTGTTGAGCACAGATTGCCGGTAAAACCAGAATATCCTCCGGTAAAACAGAAATTGAGGCGAATGAGGCCAGAGATGTCCTTGAAAATCAGGGATGAGGTTAAGAAACAGTTCGACGCAGGGTTCTTAGCAGTGGCAAAATATCCTGAGTGGGTAGCCAACATCGTTCCGGTTCCCAAGAAAGACGGAAGGGTCCGGATGTGTGTCGATTACCGTGATTTGAACCGAGCAAGTCCTAAAGATGATTTCCCTCTACCTCACATCGATGTTCTGGTGGATAGCACAGCGCAACACTCAATGTTTTCCTTCATGGACGGATATTCAGGTTACAACCAGATCAAGATGGCTCCAGAGGATATGGAGAAAACCACCTTCATAACCCTTTGGGGAACTTTCTGCTATAAGGTCATGCCTTTCGGATTGAAGAATGCCGGGGCAACTTATCAAAGAGCAATGGTGACTCTGTTCCACGACATGATGCATAAAGAGATTGAAGTTTATGTGGACGATATGATTGCCAAATCAAGGACCGATGAAGAGCATGTTGTTAACCTGCAGAAGCTTTTCGAGCGCCTCAGAAAGTACAAACTCAGGCTGAATCCCCCCAAGTGCACATTCGGAGTGAGGTCAGGAAAATTGTTGGGCTTCATTGTTAGCCAGAAGGGAATTGACGTAGACCCGGACAAAGTGCGTGCTATCCTCGAGATGCCGACGCCAAAAACAGAGAAAGAAGTTCGTGGTTTTCTTGGAAGGCTGAATTACATTTCCCGATTCATCTTCCAGTTGACCGCTACCTGCGAGCCGATTTTCAAACTGTTGTGCAAAAACCAAGAGTTGAAGTGGAATGATCAATGTCAAGAAGCCTTCGAGAAAATCAAGGTGTATCTTCAGAATCTGCCAGTCCTAATGCCACCTGTGTCCGGCAGGCCTCTTATCCTGTACCTTACAGTGTTGGACGATTCCATGGGTTGCGTACTGGGGCAACACGATGAGTCGGGGAAGAAAGAACATGCAATCTACTACCTGAGCAAGAAATTCACCGATTGCGAGACCAGGTATTCACCATTGGAGAAAACTTGTTGTGCCCTTGCCTGGGCAGCGCATCGATTGAGACAGTACATGTTGAGTCACACTACCTGGTTGGTGTTTAAGATGGATCCAATCAAGTACATATTTGAGAAACCTGCGCTCACAGGTAGAATTGCTCGTTGGCAAATGCTTTTATCAGAGTATGACCTCCAGCATGTCACCCAAAAGGCGGTTAAAGACAGCACATTGGCAGAGTATCTGGCACATCAACCGGCTGAGGATTACCAGTCCATGCAATGTGAATTCCCAGATGAAGACATCATGGCATTGTTCGACGAAGGAAAATCCCAAGATGATGAAAGATGGAGAGTACTGTTTGATGGTGCCTCTAACATGTGGGGGCACGGGGTCGGAGCAGTGTTGATCTCCCCGGACAATCGTTTCATACCATTCACGGCAAGGCTGAGTTTCTACGTCACAAATAATATTGCAGAGTATGAGGCGTGCATCTTAGGCATACAAGCGGCCCTCGATTGGAAAGTCAAAAGGCTCGACGTGTCTGGGGATTCAGCTCTAGTTGTTCACCAAGTAAAAGGTGATTGGGAAGCAAGAAGCCCTGATTTGATCCTTTACCGTGACTACATTCAAGAGCTAATCAAGCCCTTTGAAGAGATCACCTTCCGGCACATACCTCGCAATGAGAATCAACTGGCTGATGCCTTGGCCACTTTGTCTTCCATGTTCAACGTCAACTGTGACAGGAACTTGACGTGTGTCAGAGTCCAACACCGGGGTCTACCTGCTTATTACCATTGCATGGCAGTTGAAGAGGAATCAGGCAGTAAACCTTGGTACCATGACATCAAACAGTATATCACCAGCAGAGAATATCCCCCCGGCACTTCAGAAAATGATAAGAGAACACTCAGGAGGCTGTCAATGGGTTTCTTCTTGAGTGGAGACGTCCTTTACAAGAGAAACCATGACTTGGTTCTCCTCAGATGTGTAACAAGGGAGGAATCAATAAAGATCATGCAAAATGTTCATGAGGGCTCATTTGGAATTCATTCCAGTGGGCACACAATGGCTAGAAAGATCCTGAGAACAGGTTACTATTGGCTGCAAATGGAATCTGACTGTTATAGCTTTGCAAGAAAGTGCCATAAATGTCAAATTTATGCAGATCACATCCATGTACCACCAACCTCTTTGAATGTCCTGAGTGCACCTTGGCCTTTCTCAATGTGGGGCATGGACATCATTGGTCCTATTGAACCAAAAGCTTCAAATGGTCATCGTTTCATCCTGGTTGCTATCGACTACTTCACCAAGTGGGTAGAGGCTGCTTCTTATCCCAATGTAACAAGTTCAGTGATTGCTAAGTTCATCAAGAAAGATTTGGTTTGCCGCTACGGCCTTCCGAACAAAATCATCACAGACAACGGCAGTAATTTGAACAGCAAGGTGATGAGGGACTTATGCAAGGACTTCAAAATCCAACATCACAACTCTTCTCCCTACCGTCCGAAGATGAATGGGGCAGTTGAGGCAGCCAATAAGAATATTAAGAGGATAGTACAGAATATGGTAGTAACTTACAAGGACTGGCATGAGATGCTCCCCTTCGCCTTGCATGGGTACAGAACCTCGGTGCGTACATCTACAGGGGCAACCCCTTACTCGTTGGTTTATGGGTCAGAAGCTGTTCTCCCCATTGAGGTTGAAATACCCTCGCTGCGGGTATTGATGGAGACCAAATTAGAAGAAACAGAGTGGGTTCAGGCTCGTTTTGACCAATTGAATCTCATTGAAGAGAAGCTAGTAGCCGCCTTGTGCCATGGTCAGCTGTACCAACAGAGGATGATGAGGGCTTTTGACAAGAAAATCCGTCCTCGGGAATTCCAAGAAGGAGACCTCGTGCTCAAACAAATCTTGCCAATCCAGACGGATCCCCGTGGCAAATGGGCTCCCAAATACGAAGGACCTTATGTGGTGAAGAAGGCATTCTCCGGAGGGGCATTAATTCTTGCAAACATGGATGGAGATGAAATCCCAAACCCAGTGAACTCAGATGTGGTAAAGAAGTACTATGCCTAAAGAAATAGACAGAAAAAGAGAAAGATAAGCCAAGTAAGAATTAGCTCGCTAGGTTGAAAACCCGAAAGGGCGGCCTAGGCAAAATCAGAGCGACCCGGTGGATTGAAAACCCGCAAAGGGCGATCCAGGTAAAAATTAGGGTCAGAAAACTTGGGCATGAAAATAAACAAGGGCATACAGCACTCCTGAAGATTTGGATAAGGGGTTGATCAAGGTCACAAGTATGAACGGTGGGCACCGTTACTTCAAGGATAGAATCACAGGATCTGTTCCTTTTTCTTGTGTTTTGTCAGTTTAGAATAAAGATTACAATTGTACTTTCAACTGGCGTGACTTTCTGCACGACCAGTTTCCATATCAGCAAAAGTCCAGCTTTTCTTTCATATGTGTGCTTTTCGTGTCTTTACTCTTATTTATTCAGTTTCTTTCAAAATAATGATTATATGATTGATGAAATTGAATTGCAAAACATGTGCATACATTCAGAGCATTACAGGTTATTACGAAATCTTTGAAAATCACAAAAGGAAAAATGGTTTCCTAAAATGGGTAAAGCTGCAAAAAAAAAAAAAAAAAAAAACAGTCACATGCACTGCCACCTTAAAAATAACAAGATCATTGCAAACCAACGCGCAACCCTTGCGTTATCACCATCCTGGAACGGTCTTCGTGTCAAGTGCCCCAAGTCCCGCGGATTGATTTAACCAGCAAAAAAAAAAAAAAAAAAAAACACACACATTTTCATATCATTCATCATTCCTATATCATCCATGTCGTCAAACAGTAGAGCATTATACTTTCATATTCGCATCCCAGAAGGGCGAAAAGAAACAGAAGAAAAGAAAAAGAAAAAGGAAAATCAAACAGAAAAAACATCTCACCAAATCAATCATTGCATCCATGTGCATCCCAGCATCAAAAGCCTGCATTCCATGCATCATTCAAAACTTCCCAATTTTCAAAAAGAAACTCAGTTGCTTTGGACTCGTTAGTCCCCAAAATTTTCAAAAAAGGTCAGTTACTTTGGACCAATGGGTCCCCGAAATCTCATTTTCAGAAAATCATCATGGCACCGAGTTAGTGAACTCCATCAGCACAGAGTTAGTAAACTCCCAGAGTTAGTGAACTCCTTCCACAGATCACAACGTCGCGTACGAGCGCGCGGCAGATCCTACAGACTTCGTTAAGTCCATCGGATTAATTGTGTCAACCTAAGGCATAGTGTAGATCCATTGATCATATCAGTTCCGGACCTGATATTGATCGGCCGCTCGAAAAGGCCACCCCCAGAGCTCGGACTCGACGAGAGTCCGTTAAAAGGTTTTAGGCAACCTCCGAATCTCCCAATTTACGGCACTTCCCATTTACTGCTTTCATTTACTGCTTTACGCAATTTACTGCTTTCTCGTCGACGCGACAAGTGTTGACTCTCTCTCTCTCAAAAGAAGAGAGATCAAAGAAAGGAAACAAAAAAAAGAGAAAAAAAAAAAGAAAAGGAAAATTCGGGTTTCTCTAAGTAGACAAAATTAGTATTATTTCTGAATTCTTTATTTCTATTTTGCCTCGGAATATGTTTTGGCCAATTCATATTCCTTGGTAAAATCCAAATAAAGAGGGGCAGCTGTCATACCCTAATTTTGTCCGCCTAGGTTTAAAACCCTAATTTTCCGCAAAAATAAATAAATTGAGAAGTGTGGTTTTATTTTGAAGAGTGAAGAGCATTGTGCATGCATTTTTGGGTTTTAAAAGTCATTCTAGGGCTTTTAAATTCATTGTTAGAGTGGAAATGCATTTGTTGTTGAAAAACAAGGTTTTTAGGGCAAAAGGGTATTTTGGTCATTGTCAAAAGAGGATAATTTTTTTATCAAGAATCATTGTGCAATTTTAGAGAAATTTATTTGAGGCAAAACATTTTTGGTCATGTATGTATGTATGCGCATGCATGCATACATTGTGCACAAAATTTCAAAAAAGGATCAAAAGGGAATATTCTACAAAAAAGTTCCAAGATGTGATTTTTATGACATTTTTGGTCATGGTGATCACATAAAATGGCATATTCCTAAGATTCCTAGTATGTGGCCTAAATTGGGTGTATTTTTGTACAATTATCCTAAGAAGAATAATCAAAAATGAAGGGATAATGGAATGGTCATATAATAGTACAATAGTACAAGATGACAACTAGCAAAACTTGGTCACCAAGGACCCCTCCCTTGCTATTTCGAATTTCTCCTCTCTATTCTCTCATTTTGTGTTTTCTCAATGTCCTCAATCCATGTGAGCCTCAATCCTAGCCTTTGATTCAAAATTAAAATCAAATCCTAGAGCACAACTAGTGCACAATGACCTAACCACCCTTAAACCTAATTGCTTTCTATATATACCCTATTCACCTCACAAGGAGGAAAGCTCTTGGCCTCATTTTCACTCACACAACCCTAGCACACAACTCCCTCTCCTAATTCCCTCTCTTGGCCGAAATCATATCACCCTCTTCCTCCATCAATTTTTCACTTCTCCTTCACCAAATCACCATTTTTTCACCTCATTTCCATTCCTACTTCATATATCTTCCTTCTCTCCTAATTTAATTCAAGCTTGCATCATCAAAGGGCATTTTTAAGCAAGCATTTCGTGGGTTTCATTGAAGTTTGGTGAAGATTCAAGTTGATTTGTGGTCTTGTTCTTCATATTAGTCATTCCTTAGCTTGGATTTGAGGTAAACTTCTTAAAACCTAGCATCATCTTCAACTTTTTTGCATCAAAATGTAGATATCATGTTTCTAATTTTTCATCCTACCATATTCATGCATTTTAGTGTTGTTATATTGTTGATTTGTTGATTGTTGTTGGTGAGAGGTGTCTCAAACATTTTGACAAGCACTTGGGGAGGCTTGGGTGTTTGAGATTGCTTCTCACCCTTGAATAAATTGTGATTTGTGTTGTTATCATTTTGCTTGTTGCATTTTGTGAAATAAAATTGTGTTAGGAAGCTATGAATGTTTCGCACCTTTAGTATAAAATAGGTTTAATCGAGTTTTGATGCATTTCTTTATGCAATCTTGTTATTGGGGCTTGATTTTGAAGTTCCCATGTCCAAACATGTTGTTTGATTTTGCAAATATTCATTTTTCATGCCTTCTTACTTTCACAAAAATCAAAAAATATGAATAGTTGTTGATTTTGGTGTTTGATCGCTTGGATCTTGTGAATAAATGTTCCTAAGTCTTGCTAGTGTCATTTGCTTGCTTGATTTGGTTGACTTGTTGAAATAAATTGATGATTAATTTGTGATTTGAGAAAATGAATTTGGGTTTTGGTTCATTTATGATCCACAAATGATCTTGGGTTATGCTAAGTTGGCAAGAGATAGGTTACTTCAACCTTGATGCCTATGCTTGTAAGCATTTAAAAATTCAATTCCCATTTGATGTGCTTGTGAAATGTGAGCAAAAAGGGGTCTATAAACAATTGAATTTGCGCACATGATTGGTCTCCAATGACCTTGATGCATCCTCAAGTTTAATCATGCTTTCTTTGCTCTTTGAGTTTAATGTAAATTGTTGTTTGAAGCTTGTGAAGTTTTGGCAAAGGATAGGCCACTTAGAGCCTTGATGCATTTAATTGTTGTGGTGCATAAAAATGTTGAATTGGTGTTCACAATTTGCTTGTTTTGATTTCCACCAATTGTTACTCGTTAGTAACTCTCCAAAACTTCAAAACCATGTTGCATACAAAGAACAACTTGTTACTCGTTAGTAACGTTCCGACTTCAAAACATTTTTTTGCATTTACATAATCATTGATAAACAACTTCACTTCTTCTCAAAACAATTTCAAAATATTTTTCACAAATTAAACTTTGTTGAGGATAATGCGAAGCCTTTGCTTGCACGATTGTCAACAATGGGGTGCTAGTGGTGATCACTTGGAGTCTTTGCTCAATTGATTATCATGAACACTCATTTTTCAAAAGAACTTTCATTTCACAAATTAAAAACTTTGTTGAGGATAATGCGAAGCCTTTGCTTGCACGATCGTCAATAATGGGATGCTAGTGGTGATCACTCGAAACCTTTGTTGTTTGATCACCGTGAACATTCAATTTTCACAAATTAAACAACTAAAAAATAAAAACCTTTTCTCGACAACCGAGAACTACGTAAGCTTTGAATTCTCCATCGCACTGGGAGATACGTAGGAGCGGGTCACATTCCCGTCAAGCACGACAAATAAAAAACCATTTTCTTTTCAAAAAAAACAAACCCTTTTCCAAAACAAGGCAATTTCTAAAAACAAAACAATTTTCGAAAACAAGAACTACGTCGCTTTGATTCCTTCCCCAGGATACGTAGGCACGGTGCCCTCCCGTCAAGCGCAAAAGATTAAATTTTCCTTAAGTTTTTCCATAAAGTAAGGAGAGATAAAGAGAGATAAAAACAAAGCATTTCTTAAATCAACCTTTTAAATCACACGTCAAATCGAGGTTCCCTTTCAGTAGAAAGGATGTGTGGGGTGCTCGTACCTTCCCCATGCATAACCGACCCCCGAACTCAAATCTCGTGGTTCCAAGGACCATTGTCTTTCAAGAAAGGTTTTTTTTCAATGTTTTACCTCTAAAAAAATATTGGTGGCGACTCCAATTCATGTTGTGCGAAGAGAAATCCCTCCAAAGGATTTTTCGGGGTGCAACAAGTTCAAATAAAATTGTATGGTTCATTTCATATTCTCGATCCTTGTTGTTTACCCAAATAAAATATGTGATATCCCCGGCACCACGTGAAAAATAATAAATAAAAAACGCATTTTGCATCGCATGCATACACATATACTTATGCATCCATTCATTTCATGCATCCATGCATCTATTCATTCAGGCTCTTACACAATAAATGTTTAAACAAACAGAAAAGGCAAGCTGGTTCGCCATCACCGTTACTACACTCGTCTACAGGCAAGGCTCATGGCAGAGAATCAAGAAAATCCGGACATTGAGGTTGAGAGTTACCACTCGGGTCCGGATGATCCGGTTATAGAGATACTCAACCCCGAGCAGCTAGCTCAAGAAAACCGGGTTTTGATTGATAATGGGTCCTCACTAAATGTCATACCGAAGTTCACCATGGACAAAGTGGATGTGGACTGCTCTTATATGAAGCCTAGTTCGACGTTGGTGAGAGCGTTTGACGGGTCGAAGAAGGAAGTGCTAGGGGAAGTGGAGTTCCCAATTCAGATTGGACCAGAGACCTTTTATGTGAATTTCCAGATCATGGACATCACTTCATCATATAGCTGCCTGTTGGGGAGACCGTGGATTCACATGGCGGGAGCTATTCCCTCTTCCCTACACCAGAGGGTCAAGTTTGTGGTAGATGCCAAGATTGTTGTTGTGTTTGGTGAAGAAGAAATGTTAGTCAACAAGCCATCCCCATTCCGTTATGTGGAAGCCGCTGAGGAATCTCTGGAGACCTCCTTTCAGTCCCTTGAAATTGCTAATGCTGTATTCGGAGGGAGCAAGCTTCCATCACCAGGGTCAAAATTGTCAAGGAACGAGGAAATGGTCGCCAAGATCATGATAGAACAAGGATACAAGGTGGGATGTGGTTTAGGCAAGACTGGTCAGGGGATTCTTGCGCCTATTCAACTGAAGGAAAATCGAGACCGTTGTGGGTTGGGGTACCATCCTAATCAAGCCGAGAGAAAGGGGATGGCAGAGGAAAGAAAGAGCAGGTGGTTGGCCAAACTGAGAGGCCATGATCCTTGGTCAAAAAAGATCCCTATCTGTGATATTCGCCAGAGCTTTAAGAGTGCAGGGTTGCTGGACCCTAATCAAATCGCTGCCATTGGGGATGGTCCTGGAGCTGAAAAAGGTGATACCAGCGTAGTCCGCCGTTGCTTTGCCGATGAAAAGTTGAAGAATTGGGAAGCTGCTGACTTTCCCGTGGCTTTTAATTCAAAGTAATAATTTGTAATGCACCCCTGTGGCTCTGCCCAAGGCCATAGGATAAGTTGTTAGGGGCACGCATGTTTTTATCTTCATTGCTATCATCATCAATAAAAACGTTGTTTTTGAAATTCATCAATAAAATCATTTCTCTTAATTTCATGTGTCTTCTCCGCTTTATTTTATTTTGCCTGTTTGTTTCGCCTTTCATTCTGCTTTTTTTTGCCTCTGCAAATGCAGATCAACAATAATTATCTCTGAAAATAACAATGCCGATGACCCATATTTTGACTTTGATCATCCAATTAATCAAACTGAGGGAGATGTTGAGAACAACTGGAAAGCTCCTCCAGAACTAATGAGATTAATGGAACAGGAAGAAAGGGTCATTCAGCCTCACGGAGAATCAACTGAGGTAATCAACTTGGGTACAGATGAGAACAAGAAAGAGGTTAAGGTCGGTACCGCAATGAATGACAGTGATCGTATGAAGTTAATTCAGCTCCTGCGCGATTACGTTGACATTTTTGCATGGTCGTATCAAGATATGCCAGGGTTGGATACCGATATTGTTGTGCACAAGTTGCTAGTAAAGCCAGAATGCCCGCCTGTAAAGCAAAGACTGAGAAGAATGAAGCCAGAGATGTCGTTGAAAATCCGGGATGAGGTAAAGAAACAGTTTGATGCCGGGTTTCTAGCGGTTGCCAAGTATCCTCAATGGGTTGCCAATATCGTCCCGGTTCCGAAGAAGGACGGGAAAGTCAGGATGTGTGTCGATTACAGGGATCTGAACAGAGCCAGCCCCAAAGATGATTTCCCCCTACCCCACATTGATATTCTGGTGGACAGTACAGCCCAACACTCTTTATTCTCCTTCATGGACGGATACTCAGGATACAATTAGATAAAGATGGCTCCGGAAGATATGGAGAAAACAACCTTCATAACTCTCTGGGGAACCTTTTGCTATAAGGTGATGCCTTTCGGACTCAAAAACGCCGGTGCGACGTATCAGAGGGCCATGGTGACATTGTTCCACGACATGATGCACAAGGAAATCGAGGTGTATGTGGATGATGTGATTGCTAAATCCAAGACTGATGAAGAGCATATTGTGAATCTGCAAAAACTCTTTGAACGTCTAAGGAAGTTTAAACTCAGATTAAACCCAGCTAAATGCACCTTCGGTGTAAGATCCGGAAAGCTACTGGGGTTCATCGTCAGTCCGAAAGGGATAGAAGTTGATCCAGATAAATTCAAAGCAATCCTCAAAATGCCAGTACCAAAGACTGAAAGGGAGGTCCGTGGTTTTCTTGGGAGACTGAACAACATCTCAAGGTTCATATCCCAACTGACAGCCACTTGCGAGCCTCTCTTTAAGCTGTTGTGCAAGAACCAAGAATCCAAATGGAACGATGATTGTCGGAGAGCCTTCGAGAGAATTAAAGAGTATCTTCAGAATCCACCAATTCTGATGCCACCGGTGTCCGGAAGACCGCTGATCTGGTACCTAACAGTGTTAGACAATTCGATGGGGTGTGTGCTGGGGCAGCATGATGAGTCAGGCAAGAAAGAAGATGCTATTTATTACCTGAGCAAGAAATTTACTGACTGCGAGACAAGATACACAATGCTGGAGAAGACTTGTTGTGCTTTGGCTTGGGCTGCTCATCGTTTAAGGCAGTACATGTTGAGCCATACAACTTGGTTGGTGTCTAAAATGGATCCGATCAAGTACATTTTTGAGAAACCAGCTCTCGCAGGACGGATTGCCCGTTGGCAGATGTTATTGTCAGAATATGATATCCTGTACGTCACGCAGAAGGCAGTCAAGGGCAGCGCACTTGCTGAGTACTTAGCTTGTCAGCCTATCCCAGAATACCAGTCGATGTAGTATGATTTTCCCGATGAAGACATCATGGCACTATTCGACGAGGGGAAGTCCCAAGAAGATGAAAGATGGAGGATGATATTTGATGGTGCATCCAACATGTGGGGGCATGGGGCCGGAGCTGTGTTAATCTCTCCAGACAATCGCTTCATTCCGGTCACTGCAAGACTGAGCTTTTATGTTACAAATAACATTGCGGAATATGAAGCATGCATCCTGGGTATTCAAGCAGCCCTTGAATGGAAGGTCAAAAGGCTTGATGTGTATGGTGATTCAGCTTTGGTTATTCATCAGGTGCGAGGTGATTGGGAGACCAGAGATCCCAAATTGATTCCCTATTGTGATTATGTTCAAGAATTGATGGAGTCCTTTGAGGAAGTCACTTTCCAGCATATCCCTCGAAGCGAAAACCAGTTGACCGATGCTTTGGCAACCTTGTCGTCAATGTTCAACATCAGCTGTGACAAGAGTTTAGCTCACCTCAGAATCCAGCATAGGGATCTGCCAGCACATCATTACTGCACTGCAATAGATGAAGAGCCTGATGACAAGCCGTGGTACCATGATATCAAGCAGTACATCACCACCAGGGAATACCCTCCTGGGGCATCAGAAAACGACAAGAGAACGCTCAGAAGGCTATCGAGGAATTTCTTCCTGAATGGTGAAGTTCTCTACAAGAGAAATTATGACATGGTTCTCCTAAGGTGTGTTGCAAAAGAGGAGGCCGAAAAGATTATGAAAGAGGTCCATGAAGGCTCATTCGGGGTTCATTCCAGTGGACACACCATGGCCAGAAAAATCTTAAGAGCCGGCTATTATTGGCTGCAAATGGAATCCGACTGCTACAGCTTTGTAAGAAAGTGTCACAAATGCCAAATCTATGCCGATTATATCCATGTACCACCTTCTTCATTAAACGTTCTAACTGCTTCTTGGCCATTCTCAATGTGGGGAATGGATGTCATCGGTCCTATCGAGCCAAAAGCATCAAACGAGCATCGCTTCATCCTTGTCGCCATTGACTATTTCACCAAGTGGGTTGAAGCTGCCTCATACTCAAGCATCACTAGCTCTGTAGTTGCAAAGTTTGTAAAGAAAGATCTGGTTTGTCGTTACGGCCTTCCAAACAGGATCATCACCGATAACGGCAGCAACCTGAACAGCAAGATGATGAAAGACCTGTGCACAGAATTCAAAATCCAGCATCATAATTCTTCCCCCTATCGACCCAAGATGAATGGGGCAGTCGAAGCGGCCAACAAGAATATCAAGAAAATAGTTCAAAAGATGGTGGTAACCTATAAAGATTGGCATGAATTGCTTCCTTTTGCTTTGCACGGATACCGCACTTCAGTGCGTACCTCAACTGGGGCAACCCCTTTTTCTCTAGTATATGGGTCAGAGGCAGTCCTCCCTATTGAGGTTGAAATACCCTCCCTGCGGGTATTGATGGAAACCAAGTTGGAAGAAGCTGAATGGGTACAAGCTTGTCTGGATCAGTTAAATCTCATTGAGGAAAAAAGAATTGCAGCTTTGTGTCATGGACAGCTGTATCAACAGAGGATGAGGACGGCCTTCGACAAGAAAGTTCACCCTCGAGAGTTCAACGAGGGAGATCTTGTGCTCAAAAAGATATTGCCCATCCAGAGCGATCCCCGAGGAAAATGGACTCCCACTTATGATGGACCTTATGTGGTCAAGAAAGCCTTCTCTGGAGGAGCACTAACACTCACCAACATGGACGGTGAAGAACTCAGAAACCCAGTCAATTCAGATTCGGTGAAGAAGTATTATGCCTGAAAGAAATAGACGAAAAAAGAGAAAGATAAGCCAAGTAAGAATTAGCTCGCTAGGTTGAAAACCCGAAAGGGCGGCCTAGGCAAAATCAGAGCGACCCGGTGGATTGAAAACCCGCAAAGGGCGATCCAGGCAAAAATTAGAGTCAGAAAACTTGGGCATGAAAATAAACAAGGGCATACAGCACTCCTGAAGGTTTGGATAGAGGGGTGATCAAGGTCAAGGACATAAATGTTTGGCATTGTTCCACAGAGACGGACATTTAGAAACTAGCTTTTCTCTCTTTTTCGTGTCTTTTTGCAGTTTAAATTTTCAAATGTAATGAACAGTCGGCGTAACTTTTTGTACGACCGGTTTCCACATCAATAAAGTTCAATTTTTCTCATATCTGTTTGCTTTTCTATTTTCTGCTTTTTCAGCTCAAAATAAACGTTTTATGATGATGGTAATACTGAATTGTAAAACATGTGCATAAATCCTAGAGCATTGCAATCATTGCGAAATCCCCAAAAGTCACGGGAAGGAAGTGATTTCTCAAAAACAAATTAATGTTGCAAGGAAAATAATTGCGCCCATCAATCACTTCAGATGGCAAATCATAAAGCAAACCTGCACCCGGCCCGTGCGCCGCAGCAACTCTAATAAGTTCCTCAGTCTTGTGCCAAGAGTGTCACGGGTCGGTCGAACCAGCAAAGAGAAAATAAGTCAAGAGCAAAAAAAAAAAAACCGATCAGAAAAAAGAAAGCTGATCAAGAAGAATCAAAAGAAAATCAAAAGCATTTTCACGGCATTCATCAAATCATCGCATCGCATGCACTTGCATCACACGCACTCGCATAACATGCTTTTGCATAACATGCACCCATGCTCCATGTACTATGCCTTGCATCTGCTAACGTATGCAGGTACTCTGGATCAGCGCGGCAGCATTGACCAACTGAAGAAAACTAATTGGATTTGCGGATCCCCCTTTGGACCCACGTGTCCCCCAGAAGATTGACTTCACTTCGTATTCGAGCTGCGAGTAAGTCCCTTTGACCTCAATAGGTCTAGTCGAAAAGGATAGTTGTGTCGGCCTAAGACATGGCACAGTCCTAGGGAAGTATCGAGATCTAGGCTTGGTATTGTACCCCCCCCCCCTGGTCGCTCTGAAGACCACCCCTTTGAGCCCACGTGCTCCCCAGGCCCAAGTGCAAACTCGGATCGTGGCGGTTCGTTAAAAGGCTTAAGGCAGCCTCTGGTGTCGGCTTTAGGCAGCCTCTGGTGTCGGCTTATAAAGGAATTTGTGGTGCGCATAGATCTGGCCCCATCATGAAATGGCTTATCTACAGACATGGGTGTCATACCCTAATTTTGTCCGCCTAGGTTTAAAACTCTAATTTTCCACAAAAATAAATAAATTGAGAAGTGTGGCGTTATTTTGAAGAGTGTGAAGAACATTGTGCATGCATTTTTGAGTTTTTAGGGCAAAAGGGTATTTTGGTCATTTTCTAAAAATAAGATATTTTCTCATCAAAACTCATTGTGCAATTTTAGAGAAATTTATTTGAAGCAAAACATTTTGGTCATGTATATATGCATGCGCATGCATGCATGCATTATGCACAAAAAATTCAAAAAGGCATCAAAAAGGAATGTTCTACAAAAAAGTTTCAAGATGTGATTTTTATGATATTTTTGGTCATGGTGATCTCATAAAATAGCATATTCTTCAAGATACTTTGTATGTGGCTCAAAATGGTTAGATTTATGTACAATTATCTTGAAAGGAATAATCAAAATTGAGAGGATAATTGGAGGGTTCATGGATAGTACAATGGTACAATTGCCAACTTGCAAAACTTGGTGACCAAGACCACACCCTACCCCAATGTTGCGCCATTCCCTCCCCATTTCCTCTCCAATTTTTCATTTTGTCCCTCATCATGTTTGTTTCAATCCTCACCCTCCATTCAAATTTTAAATGCAATCCTAGAGTGAGATGAGATGCACAATGACCTAAATACCCTTAAACCTAGTTGCTCTCTATATATACCTTAGAAACCTCATCTCACACACACCTTTTTTTTTGGCCTCACAATTCATTCACAAAACCCTAGCACACAAACCTCTCCTCTCCTCTCCTCCTTTGGCCGAAACCAACAACAACCATTCCCTCCTCCATTTTTCTTCATTTCACTTCCATTTTCCATCTCATATTAACTCCTACTTCATATATCATCCATCTCTTCTACCAAGATTCAAGTGTTCATCATCCAATCTCAAGAACAAGGCAAGTTGCGCAAGGTTTTGGTGAAGATCTAGTTGATTCGTGGATTTTCTCTTCATACTCTTTATTTATTAGCTTGGATTCAAGGTATACCTCAAAACTCTTGCATCATTCACTAAGTTTTTTTTGCATCAAAATGTAAAAATCATGTTTCTAATCTTGCATCCTACCATATTCATGCATTTTAGTGTTGGTATATTGTTGATTTGTTGATTGTTGTTGGTGAGAGGTGTCTCAAACATTTTGACAAGCACTTAGGGAAGCTTGGGTGTTTGAGATTGCTTCTCACCCTTGAATAAATTGTGATTTGTGTTGTTATCATTTTGTTTGTTGCATTTTGTGAAATAAAATTGTGTTAGGAAGCTATGAATGTTTCGCACCCTTAGTATAAAATAGGTTTAATCGAGTTTTGATGCATTTCTTTATGCAATTTTGTTATTGAGGCTTAATTTTGAAGTTCCCATGTCCAAACATGTTGTTTGATTTTGCAAATATTCATTTTTCATGTCTTCTTACTTTCACAAAAATCAAAAAAATATGAATAGTTGTTGATTTTGGTGTTTGATTGCTTGGATCTTGTGAATAAATGTTCCTAAGTCTTGCTAGTGTCATTTGCTTGCTTGATTTTGTGGATTTGTTGAATGAAATTGTTGTTTGGTTATGTTTTGGTTCGCAAGTTTCTAATAAGTTAGGGTTTTGTTATTTCTTTGTGAAAGGGGTTTGCAATTGTGAGTAAAATGATTTCTCAAATTGTTTTGATGTTGGTCGTTATGTACTTTGCTTGCAAATTATTCTATGTTGATGATTGGCAAGAGGACTCACACTTGTGCCTTAGGCACTTCACTTTAAGTGTTGAGGATTGCCTAAGATGATTCAACACAACCTTGTGTTTTGATTGAAAATTTTGGTTTGCTTGTTAGTAACTTGTTTGCAAAATTACTCTATGTTGATGATTGGCAAGAGGACTCACACTTGTGCCTTAGGCACTTCACTTTAAGTGTTGAGGATTGCCTAAGATGATTCAACTTCCTTTGTGCAATTCTTGTTTAAAAATGCAAATGCTAGTTCTCTAACTTGATTAATCAATTTTGGCTACAAAATGACTTGTTATTGCTTTCTTTTGGTCACTTGTGATCATGCAAATGCGATGTTCATTCTAGGTTAATAATTTGTTTTGTGTTGATGATTTGGTAAAAGGACTAGACACTTACGCCTTAGTGCATTGTCTCAAATGTCAAGGATTACCAAAAGGGATTCAACCTTGTGTTTTATCTTGTGTTGATGCCTATTTGAATTAAACTTTTGCATTATCTATTTGTGTGCCTATTCTTGCAATCTATTTGGTTAATGTTGATCTTGCATGTTCATGGCCATTAAATGTTAGATGACTAAGCGTCATTCTTGTGCACCAGTGTAGTAATGGTTAAGGTATATGCTTACGCTTGCATTGTTGATTGTTTTGCTTGCAACTTGTAAAGTTTACACTTTGGTTCTTGATTTGGAAATTGATTTGAATTCTCTACTTCTTTTTCTTTTGGATGCCATGCCATCCCAACAAACTTTTGTGATCAATATCACCCTCCAATTCTCTTCCTCTCTTCTTCAAGTCATTTCTTTTTCCAAATTATTTTTCAAATTAAAACTTTTCTTCAAATTGTTTTCTATAGCAATCAAATTTTTTCAAAGATCAACAACAAACCTTTTTGAAAATTCATAAGGAGTCAAGTCGGACGTACGGCCGGTGTTGACTAGCGTCCTAAGATTGGAGTTGTACAGCTCAAACATCTTGGGATACTTATGAGAATTAAAACAAGTAATTAACAACTTGAACCCTTTTTTAAAAAAAAATGAGTAAGGAATCAAATCGGATGTACATCCGGGATCGGTTAGCGTCTTAGGGTTAGCGAGCTGTACAGTTCGTGCGAGCCTAAGATACTTGCTCAAATAAAAGTAATCAACCTCACAACAAATCCTTTTCTTCAAGTAATTCAAACCATTCTCAA
Source organism: Astragalus glycyphyllos (assembly GCA_963573325.1). Taxonomy (NCBI): domain Eukaryota; kingdom Viridiplantae; phylum Streptophyta; class Magnoliopsida; order Fabales; family Fabaceae; genus Astragalus; species Astragalus glycyphyllos. The sequence continues at coordinate 25,214,786 of OY754308.1, forward strand.
AAAGTAAAGGGCACGTCGTCTGTACAGGCGAGGATGTTTGTTGTTTTAGGTCTAGTGAACTGTACAGTTCAGGACCGAGAACCCCTACAATAAAAAAAAAACCAAAGTTTCTCGACTAAAGAGAACTACGTAAGCTTTGAATTCTCCATCGCACCGGGAGATACGTAGGAGCGGGTCACATCCCGTCAAGCACACTTTAAAAAAAATAATAATAAAAAGATTCTTCTTTTCCCCTGTTTTCAAAAACATTTTCTCAAATAAAAAAAGAAGTAGAATGAATTGTTTCAAATCAACTCTGTCAAAACCGCACATCAAGTTAAAGGTTCCCTTTCGGTAGAAAGGAGGTGTGGGATGCTAATACCTTCCCCACACCTAACCGACCCCCGAACCTACATCTCTAGTTCTCAAAGGGCCACCCGCCTTAAAAAGGACCCTTTTTCAATGTTTTGGTCCCTAAATAAAAAATGTTGATGGCGGCTTCACAAATTTTCACGTTGTACGTTGAAAGGTCCAATCCGGATTTTTTTCGGGGTGCAACAATGGGTACTATTGGACGACAATCACGGCCGATTGTTTCCAGTTTGGCAAGGGATATGAGGCTTGCCAGATGCACAGGCCAATCCAAAGAGTGTTTGCGGACGAGCTACATCCCATTGTCAAACCTTTGTCATTCAGAGGGTGGGCCATGGATCTGATCGGCAAAATATACCCTCCATGCTCAAAGGGCCATAATTTCGTCATTGTTGCAACCGATTACTTCACTAAATGTGTGGAAGTTGTGCCTTTGGGTAGTATCAATCAGGCTGCGGTGATTAGATTCACAGAGAACCAGATCATATATGGATTTGGTATCACTGCTTACGGAGCGTTGCCGAAGGCCAAAATAAGCACTGCTAAAGGCTTTTTCAGTTGTAGTTTGCTAATGTTTCTTCCAAATGAAAAGTGTTAGAACATTAGCAATTGTTTGTAGATGTATATTGTATAACAAAACAACATACAAATGGAGCTTCAACAAAGGAGATAATAATGAGGGACGATGAAAGTCAAGGCAGCTAGTCGATGCAGCTAGTAGAGTTTTGAATATTATAATTGAAGTCAATACTATAGCTGAACATCTAGAGAGAATTGTCTGCAGTAACAACTTTTTATCAGCTAAATGAAAATCCGATTCAGAAGGATGAAAAAAGTGGCAAGTCTTTAATGTCTCTCACATTTTTAGAACTTTCCATTCCATATGCAAGTAAATCCTCAATGACAGCAACAAAAATCCTTGCTCCTCTAAAGTGAAAATTTGTTTCCTAATTCATAGCTCAACACAAAAAATCTCTACTAAAAGAAAACTAGGTATAAAATTTGCAAAATATTAGTACTTCCTAGAGACTTGAATTCTCAAATTTCTTGGATCAACAGATCTTTCAGTCTAAGTGAGAAGATAGTTCTCGTTAACTTAGTCTTAAGTAGTATACCTATTTTCGGCCTCTCTTTTTTTGAAGCTTCTAAAGAAGGTGTTTATTGTCATCTATTGCCTCCCACACATATTAGTTATCTAATCTCAGGCTCTTTGTAGAAAGGGCAACCTGATATATTCATTACCATATAAAAAAAATAAGAAACTAGTAATACTAGAAAAATCAACTGAATCATTAAAGAATTAGATAGAGTGGCCTTAACAACTAATAAAAAAATAATCACCTTAAATATAATGAATGAGGCCGAGGGAGAGTAAAGTCTCAGCCTATAGAGTACCTTAACTGTTTTTAGAAAGAGGAATAATGGTAAAGACACACACATCAATACAAAACTCTATTTTTTTATCTGCTTTATCTTCTTTTACCGCATTTTACTTTTTTCTTTATGCATTAGGCTAGTAGATAATCCAACCCTCGCGTCCCATTCACTCAACCTGACTCTTTCTAGTGGAGTCAAGAAACCCATAGTCGAGGAGCAGAGTTCCCTCCTCTGCGCAATTGCTTGAAGAACAGTGGAATCAAAGAACCTGTAAATTTTCACATTCTACTAGCCTATACCATTACCCACTACTCATTTATGCTAATCTATCCACACCAATGGTTCAATTGGTTCATGGTTCAATTGGTTCACTCAGGATAAGTAATTATTAAATAAAAAATAAGAAAAGTATTAAATTTTGGAGAAAAGTTAATTAAAAAATCAAAACATGCATTTCAAGCGGTTTAACAAGTAATAAAGTGATAAGAAAGATCGTTCCCACGAGGATTGATGTTTAATAACTAACTCTACTTGCTAGCACTTGGATTAATGAGTAAAAAGTAAAAGTGAAAGCAAGGTAAAAATTCATTGTTGTGCAAAGGTTAAAATAAATGATTTAGAGTAGTAAAACGGTAAAGTATTGGGGTAAAATCAGAGAAATGGGTATAGCCAAGACCAGGATCAGTAATTAATAATGGTGTGACCAATGCTGTGATAACATTCAGTGTGCAGAATGAAAGTGGATATTCCTATCACAGTGAACGAAATGTTGTCAAGGTTTCCTTATTCCTAAGCTTCCATTGAGGCTCATTTCGTAGTTTGAAAAGCTTGTTTCTAATCACACTATGGCCCTAACTTCATATTCCTATCCTTCACTAGGAAAGAGTAATATTCCTATTACTCTTCAAACCATATTAATTTGCGAAATCAGCACTTAAATTTCTTTCCAAAAATAAAAGCACATTATCCAAATTGAATTGATCAAGTTCAAAAGGATGTATTGGATTATTTCATACAAATTAATGAAGCATCAAACATTATTCACATTAAACATCAATAGATCTTAATTACGTCACCATAGTCTTGACTATAAAGAGATCTAGCTCATAATGAGCTTATACATGACAAAATAGCATCTAACTACCATAAACAAAGCCATCAAAACAGTAACAGCACTGAAAACAAAGTACAAAGGAAAATAAAGAGGAATACAAACTAAATGAAGCTCAAAGTACGCTTCAGGTGCTGTAGCTTTGCTCTAGAGTTCCTGTGTTGTGCAGATGAAGATCTGTGCTGCAGATTCTGAGTTCCCAGCTTCGAAAATGGAGTTTTAGCACTGAAAATGGTGGAAGGATGGTTGGGGAAGACGATGGAAATGTGGAATGGTACTCTCTGACCTAGGGAACAATGGAGGCTGAAGTCTACGCACTTTTAGGGTAAAGTACCTATTTATACCTCTTTCTCTTTCCAAGTACTATTGGGCCTTTCTTTCTGTGCCAATGCTGCCAGGTGCTGCCAACCCTAATTACAAGGACATTTTGTATTTTAGCAGCCCACTAACGCACAGATTCCAAGATGCCTTTTTCACTTAAGGACAAAACACCTCTTTCTTGCTTATACCATGCCTTTAAATTCGTACCCTTCACCAGTTGTCTGTCATGGCGCTACCATAGCACTAACCACAACACTGAGTCAACTAAAAATCCTGCACACTAGCACACAAATTAAATCCCACAAAAAATGTCACTTGCGTGCCAAAACTGATATTTTTCACAATTAATTACACTTTCACTAACTATACATAATTTCTACATTTATTCACATAGATTACTCTTGAATCAAGATAATTCTCATACTGTCCAAGAACAAAGGTCAGCTGAGTGACCAAGTGTCCGAGGTAAGGCAGGCTTGCTTAGAAGGCTAGGAAGAGGAGGCACAAAAACAAAAAGTGGGAGCAGTTGAAGATCAAGCGAAGGAGCGAGGCCATAAAAATCGGAGTGAGAGGGATTTACCCAACTAACAGTGCTAGTGGGATCGTGGGTAGTTGCTTCGTCTCTTTAGGGCTTAGCAGCAATGATAGGCGTTGATCTTAGATTGATCAAACGGTAGGCAAGTGTTGGCTTGAATAGTGGCCGACGAGGGCCTATGTATTTATATAGCACATAGTAAATGTAAAGGAGACACATCAATCAATCAAAACTCTACGTTTAGTTCAGTTTATCCTCTTTTATCGAACTTTATCTTTACTTTATGCATTAGGTCAGTAGAATAATCCAACCCTCGCGTCCCATTCACCCAACCCGGCCCTTTCTAGAGGAGTCAGGAGCAGAGTTCCCTCCTCGGCGCAATTGCTTGAAGAAAAGAGGAATCAAAGACTGTCCAAACCTCTCTCCGACCCCATGGCTAGGACCTAAGAGTTTGAAGACCACAACAACAAATATCTTTCCACCAAACGAATGCAAACGAGTTGGAAGCTGGCTGGAGAAATTAGGTCGAGGAACATATGGCCCGACCGTACTTGGAAGAAAGAACTTTCTTCCATATGGTCTCCCTACCAGAGATAGCTCTACGTTTAGTTCAGTTTATCTTCTTTTACCACATTTTACTTTTACCTTTATGCATATGGTCTCCCATTCACTCAACCTGACTCTTTCTAGAGGAGTCAGGAAACCCATAGTCGAGGAGCAGAGTTCCCTCCTCTGCCCAATTGCTTGAAGAACACTGGAATCAAAGACTGTCCAAACCTCTGGCCGACCCCACGGCTAGGATCTAAGAGTTTGATGACAGAAAAATTTTATTAAAGAACCTATAAATTTTCACATTCTACTAGCCTATACCATTACCCACTACACATTTATGCTAATCTATCCACACCAATGTTTTTAAAATCGGACTGGAGATTGAGCCGGAGAGACCTCTGGGTCATGGTTCAATCAGGATAAGTAATTATTAAATAAAAAATAAGAAAAGTATTAAATTTTGGAGAAAAGTTAATTAAAAAATCAAAACATGCATTTCAAGCAGTTTAACCTAGGCCAATTGGCGTTTTAAACCAGTTGGACCGCGGTTCAATTTGGTTATAATCGATTCAATTGACATGCGGTTCAAATGGGGTTTGAACCAAATAGTTATAACCGTTAATTATAAATCATTGTATTTATGTATTTATTAAATTCACATATAGTTTACTTAATGAAAATTTTAGATGTTAAACCAACTATATTATCCTTAATATCATTTTTTTACACTTAATTCTAGGATTAATTTCATAATTCAATCAAAATTTGAGTTTATTAGTCCTGTCCGCACTTTTCGAATTATTAGTCCTATCCGCCGCACTTTTCGAATTTATTAGTCCTATCCGTACTTATTAAAACAAAAATAGTAAATGACACAAATCTAGTCAAATTTAATGATTTTACGTTGAATAAGTCAAGAGGTTAAACACAATAGAACAAGCAAATAAGATTGAATTCTCCATCTCCATGATGTGTATTCAAAAGGCACACACCGTACCAATAACATTGAAATTTCCTTTTATATGTTACATGCACCAAGTTGTGATTAAGAAATTCAGGAGACTCGGCCACAGTGGTAGTAGTAGTTGACCTTTTATTATAATTATTGTTGTTTTTTGTATCAACTCCCAACCTCTCTTCTAAGGAATCCCACTTGTTCTATAATTTAGTCCCACAGAATATCAGTCGTTGTTAATGAGGTGAACAGTAACTTGGTTCCATGGTCTTTTTTAATTGGACAATGGGAATATAAATATATTTTTGGTTTTTATACAATTGAAAATTTGAAACCTTCTTTGTTTTATAAAATTGAAACCTTCCATCAGAGGCTGAAGACCGGGGTCCACAGTGACTTCCGGGTGAAGCTCGTGGAGAGGGGGGCCCACAACGGCCTTCCCATCTTTGAAGACTGGGGAGCCCACAGCGGCTTTCCCATCTATGGAGCTCAGAGGGCCCGCAACGGCGTCCCCATCTCGGCATCGGCTATCTAATACGCCATCTTGGCATTCAAACAAGATAAAATATCTAAGACGCTATCTCGGCATTCAAACAAGACAAATTCCAAACAGTTAAGGCGTTTTAAAGGCAATCAGATCACGAGCAAACAAAGATTAATGAAGTGCAAATTGTTAACCGGAAAATGACGGTGCCATTGTTTTTACAAACCTGGGTTGCCCTCGGACATGCCCGAGACCAACCATCAATAATACTAAGAACTGGAGAAATCTAATCTAAAATTTCCAAGCTCTTGGCCTCCTCGACCCCGGCAGCAGCCTTGTTGTTGACCTCAGGAACGGCGCTGACCTCAGCGGCGGGGTTATGATTCCCAGAAGTAGCAGGCTCCCCGATATCCGCAGCACCCGGGGAAGAAGCTGAAGTCGGCTCGTAGATGACTTGATCTCGATCCCCTCATGATCCGGCGATCCACTACCTTGTGGTTGAGTTTCAGCAGATCTACCCGAACCTTGGGGTCGAGCAAGACCACCATGTCCAAGAAGCGTTGGAAGCCAGCCACGGCCCCTGAGGCTATCTTGTTTTTAAGGATGACCTGCTCTTCCTTCAGCTTCTTCATCTCGTCGTCCTTCTTCAGAGCCTCGGCCTTTCGATTCTCCTTGGCTTTCTCCAGCTACTCCTTCACCTTTTTTAGGTCGGCCTCCAACGCAGGCAGCTTCTCTATCTTCTTGGCCTGCTCCTTGACTTTATCATGGACTTCATTGAGTCTTTTCTGCACCTCGGACTACTTTCCCAGCTTGGCTTTTAAGCTCCGTTCTCCTCGGATATTTCTACCAAGTTACGATCTCGGTGAATTTTCAATTGACGGGATGTGCGAATCAACTCGCCATCGATAAATCTTACCTCGGAGGTGATGTATTAGCTTTGCACAAGCTTGGAAGTCCTCCAAGGTGATGTCTCCTCCCTCCTCACTTTTCTTTTCTATGTTTTTTTTGTGGACGGCAGGGTTTGCGCTACCCTTGGTGACCTTGGCAACCTCCTCGTGGCTCCGTTTCGGACCACTTTTTAGAGCCGACCCCGGAGCCGCCTTTGGAAGTTTCTCTGAAGAAACCTTCTCCCTGAAATACTAGGAGGGGGTGCCATTGACAGTGGGAACGACATCAGACGTCGACCCAACCTTCTTCTTCTTCTCGGAAGTCTTGTCCTGCATATTCACATGCACGTACATGTCGATAGTGGACTCATTCAGAATAGCGTCAAGATCATCCATTTTATCTGCAAAGTGACAAACAAGATCTGGACCGACATCAAAGTATTTCCGGGACCGACATGAAAATATGAAAGAGGAAATTCAATGCGAGACAAGTACATGTATTAATATAACTCTTCAACTTGGCCTCGGAATCGGCCAGGGCCTCAAGCATTGAGTCACAGTGAAACTTTAGGCCATTCTTGGCCAAGTCCTTCCCCCACCGATCGATCATTTGGTAGGAAGCCGCATCGTCCCCTCTCAGCAACCACGGCTTCCCGGCGTAGGATTTGGTCTCAATTGTTTCTCGACCTCGAACAAAATGTTCCCGAGTCCAAGACAGAGGGAAATGTTCCTTAGACATATTTTTGCCCTCGAAATCTGCAATCGACCGCTTCGCTGCATTGTTGGAAGCCAATACAAAGAAGAATGCCGACTTAAAATCTTTGTTCGAATCATTGGCCGGCGTGAAATAAGAACGCTCTAAATGGCCACGGAAGCCAATATGGCCCTGTCTCGTCCGACCTGACCCCGGCTCAGGCGAATGAAACACGTTGAAGAGACAGAAGAAGACTTTAACTGAGGGTACTTTGCCGAGGTGCTCCATGACCAACTCAAAAGCACGCATGAATCCCCTGCAATTCGACAAGAATTACGAGGGGGCCAAATGCTGAAAACGTAAGACATCCTTTTGAAATTCACAAAAAGGGATCTGAGCCCCCATGGTCTCTAATACAGCCCCATAAAAGAAGAAGCCCAGGCTGTCATGTTCAGTACACACCGGAATGTCATCAACTCCCAGCAATTTCCAGCTCTGATCGGCGGGTGCAGCGATATACTGCTCGAAAAAAGATACGGGCTTGTCCGGCTTCAACCTCGGATAAATGTTGCAAATCCTTGTGGAAACCCAGTCATAGACCTCCTCAACTGTTTCTTCGCGTTCCTCTATTACGACTACGGGTTTCCGGCTCCCTGAATTGACTTCGGGATTCTCTTCCACCGTACCCTCGGACGACTGCTTGGTAATCATCTCTCTGGTCGAACCCGAAGCACCCGACTTCACAAATGAGTTAGCATAGGTAGAAGAGAGCAGCGACGGGGCTCCCCTAGGAGCCGGCACCGGGTGGCCTTCGGCCGACCTCTTCAAGATTGGCTTACCAGGAGGAACAAAAGGTCGCGTCTCCTCGCTCTTTAATCGAACCATTTATCTGCAAGGGGAGGGCGACACCATCACTATCTAAATCTAGAGGGGTATTAATTTCAGCCTCAGAAAGCCTAAGACTGGTCCATCTCCTCCCCATGAGGCATGAAGCAGCGACGATCGCCAAAGCGTCAACGTCGGCCGCGAACAAAGGTATTATAATTCAACACACTTAAAAATTGTGCGAAAGAAAAAACTATCCTCGTTTGCAGAAAATCTCATGAGATCGGCATGAATGTTGTGCTCGGACGGTGGGTGATGATCTCGTCCGGTCAGAAATCCCAGAACACACGGCGTTATGCGACGGAAATGAAGTTGGCACGGTGGTAGAAAAAGAGCAAAATTTCAGATCACTCAGAGCTCTCACAGGAAGTCAGTTTCACAAATAAAGCAAAGTGGAAGAAGAATCACCATTTCGCCTGATATAGGGGAAAGATATAAAGTGACCTGCCTCTTCAATGCGTCCCATCACTCCAGCGCGACAGAACACCCTCGATCTTTTCAAGCGTCACATCCCTGTTCCCCCACTCATGCATTGACACGTGGCGCAACAATCATCACTCTATAGGCAACGGTCTAATCAAGCCGAGGTCGACCTCATTCTTCATCCGACCTCGACTTAGGGGGTCACTGTTCCGGACTGGGTCAAAGCATCATAAGGCTTGGGCTTGGCCCAATTCCACACCTAAAATGACCCTGCATTCGCCCCACTATCAGGCATCCACAACCAACGGCCAGGATCCAAAACGCTCGAATCTGACGCTCTAAGTACGGCACTTCTGTATATAAATAGAGGTAACCCCACATGTCAAAAAAAAAAGTAACCCCACATACACGTGAATATATAAAAAGGTAAGAGGTAACAAAAACGATAAAACCAGCAAGTAAGGTTAAAATCCATGAAATTTACTGCGCGCCAGGTACATGCACTAATTAAGATGCCAGCAACCTAGTTGACCGTTTAAATGAATGAATATTGTCGGAAGACTCAGTACTAAGTACACTAACATAAATACATCATTTTTTTTTGACAAAAATATAATATTGTACTAATACAATACAAGTGCTCTCCACCTAGCTCAAGTTATATCTGATCAGATGGCATCCCGAATCTCTAGTTGGTTTAGTAACAAAGAAAAAGAATTACGAAGTGTTCCTTAGCTTGAGGGGTGAGGATACTGTTAGGTCTGAGAGAAATGAGAGAAGATGATTCATTCAATTGAATTTGGAAAACTAATACACACACTGTTTTATTACAATGCCTTTGAAGGCTAACAGACTAACAGGAAAACTAATCGTGGTTAACTAACAAACTAACCACACTTAACTCTAGTAAACATATTAACTACATAAGTGGTAAACTCCTTATTTAACTAAAACTGTTAACATCCTCTCGTAATCTACAACTGATGAATGCAGATTATATGAAGTCCTCAGTGTTCACCATGCCAAGCATCTTCCTTAACTTCTCAAATGATTCCAGCTTCAGAGACTTTGTCATAATGGCTGCAACCTGGTTTGCAGAGCTGCAATGCACCAATTCTATTGCTTGTTCCTTGCATAGATCCCTTAGGAAATGAAATCTTATGTCAATGTGTTTGCTACGGCCATGTAGCACAGGGTTTCTTGACAACTTAATCGTAGAATTATTGTCACCGTAAATCATTGTTGCTCCAGTTTGTTCAGATCCTATCCTTTCCAATATTCTTCTCAACCATATACTTTGACAAGCACATGAGGCAGCAGCTATAAACTCTGCCTCTGTTGTTGAAAGAGTAACCACTGGTTGTTTCTTTGAACACCAACTCACAGCAGCTGAATTAACCATGAAAACATACCCTGATGTGCTTCTCCTATCATCACAATCCCCAGCATAATCACTGTCAGTGAAACCAACCAGCTCTCCATTGCTCAGTGCTCTGTCCCCTTGCTTTCTATATAAAGTTCTCAATGTCACAGTTCCTTTAATGTACCTTAAAATCCTTTTTACTACCATCATGTGCAACTCTGTTGGTGTTTCCATGAATCTACTAGCCAAGCATAGACAAAGGGTCTTATTTGAGCAGTATAAAAATTTCTTGATTATTTCTTGTTTTTGTTGCATATTGATCTCTGTCTACTCTGCAACCCATAACTTTTGCTGTGTTTATGATATTGAGGTGTGTGATCAAGCGATGGAAGTCAAAATAACAGAGCTACAATACTTCTGTTAAGTTAAAAACCCAATTCTGATATCTTGAATGTCAAAACTGCGGATTACTAAAGCAATACGGTGTAAAACTGTTTACTCAACTGTATAACAGAGTTGAGAAGGGTCACTAAGTTCTGTGTTCAACTCTTTACTGTCAATTGTAAGTTTCTAAATAGTTTAAGTGGTATGAGATTATGCGATTTTAAGTAATATTTTTATACCCAAAAATGTAACACCCCGGAAATAATTTAATTAAAATAGTTGATTGAATTATTAAAATAATTTGGAGGCGGGATATAGATAAATTAAAAGGTTAATATTTTATATGCGTAGGAGGTGAAACGAGTAAAGGAGGTGGTGACGTAGAGAGCCCAGTGTTTACTGAGCCCTCAACTTAAACCCTGGGGGTTTAAGCCAAACCCTCATTCGCAGCAAGCAAAAAAGAAAAACGAAAGTGAGAGTGAGAGAGAGCACGCGGCGCAAAGAGGGAGAGAAGAGGAGGGTTTCGCGAAGAATTTCAAAAGGGGATCGTTCGTGTTGCTGTGGTTTTGTTCGTGTCTCGTTCGTCGTGTTCCGGAGCTTACGTTATTCGAGGTAAGGGTGGGCTTAACCTTGATAATGGGTTGATGATAATTATGTGTGGGTAGTCTAGGGTTTTGTTGAATTGTTCGTGTTGTTGCATATCGTGTTTTCGTTGAGGTTGGTGCTTTGATGATTATTGCACGTTATTGTGATTTGTTTCGTTATTTGTTGTTGCGTGATTGTTGTATCACGATGATGGTGTTGTTATTGTTCGTGTTTTTGTTGTTGCTGTGCGTGGTTGATTGTTGTTGTCGCGTTGTCGAATTGTCGTTTTTGTTGTGGTGGTTGCGGTGTCGTTGCCGTTAGGGTTTGGTGTTTGGCAATTTAGCGATTCTGGACACAGGTTCGGTTTTTCTAAAACTGGCGCTGTTTGGTTGATCCAAAAATTATGAGGTTGATTGTTTTTGAAAATAGACTTAACTCCGGTCGTTTTGGCACTGGTTTCGTTAAATTCGGAGTTGTATAGCTCGAGTTATAGGCGATACAAGTTAGGTTAAAATTCTGGAAACGATTTGGGTATAGATTCGGTATTTCGGTGACTGGGAACGTTGTATTGACCGAAAAATTATGTGGTTTATTTTTCTGGAAAATAGACTTAATGCTTGTTAATTTGGCACTGGTTTGGGTGCGTTTAGAGTTGTGTAGCTCGAGATATGAATTCCACAAGTTAGAGTAAGATTCTGGAAACAATCTGGACACAGGGTCAGTGTTTTGGTTACCACGTTTTCAAAAGAACTCCTTTTCGAACGAATCCAATTTCTTTGAAAACTAGACAAAATTTGCCCCAGTTTATCCACAAGTTTCATGCAATTTGATTGAGTTTTGGTCACTTTGGAATTGCTTGAATTTGAAGGACAGAAACTGTCCTCTTTTGCAACTAGCCTGTGTGCTTTTCGAAAACTGTACCTATTGGACACTCTCCTTCAAAAACTGAACTTAGGGATGATAACCAGACCCATAGGGCTTTCCAACAAGTATTTATTTGTTGAAATCCGATGTCGTTTGCTATTTTAATTAATTCGCTGAAGTAGGTGCGATGTGCCTAGGCGCTGTGCGCCAGTCTTGTGCGTGGTGTGCGTGCGTTATGTCCGCGTTGTGGAGCCGTCTGGTGTTAATATTTCAGGTGCGGTGCTGGTATGCTCAGGAGAGTTTAGTGGTAGCTGTGATGCTACAACTTGGTGCTATTTTTGGTGAAATCATTTGTTTTGATTCTGGTGATATAGTATTTATTTTAAATACTTGTTATGGTGAGTTGGTGCATAATCATGGTGTCGCATTGTCATATGCATGTTTTGGTGATATAGGCTCTGCCTCTGGTGTTTGTTGGTGATATGCCCGTCGTGGCTCATTTTGGTGATCGGTACCGCATGCATATGCCCACTGGAGGGGTTGCATATCATCCCATTGTCTATGAATGTTATAATTTTGGTGGTTCACTGTCAAATGGATTTTTCCTTTGGTATCTGGTGCTGTGATATGGTGTAATTGTATTGTGTTGCTGTAGTTACCTGATGCTAGCATATTTTTATCATCTGCTTATTACCTCTGTTAGACTCACCCCTTCTGCTTGGAATGTTGCTCTCATGCGGCAACGCTGCAGGTGATCGCTAGTGCTCGTGGAGGAATTGCTAGGTTTTACTTCCTCTCTCGTTTGGGTTTGTGTCAGCTCTGATATGTAGCACCGGGGAGTCGTTAGTTATCGTTTTGAACTATTATTTTAGTTATTGGAAATTGTTTTAATTAATTTTGGAGATGTCTTTAATTGTTAATTCTGGAGATGTTTAAACTGGTTAATATTTCCGCTGCTTGGTGATTTCTTTTATATAAATTATTTTGGAGATTTTTTTTTGGAATAAATGGTGTTTTTTTTTTTCAAATGGTGAAAAATGTAGCGCCCTTCGAGGTGACTCTGATAATTGTCTATTTAGTTGTAATAGTAAAAGGGGGGTGTTACAATAGTGGTATCAGAGCAGTTCGGTCTGTCCGGCCAAGTTGTCGAGTCGTCGAGTCGAGTAACACTTGAGTAATTGTTACTCGTTTCTGATTATAGTTTCTGTTGCAGTGTTAGGTTGAGATGGCAGGACGGAACGATGCTGCACTCGCTGCTGCTTTGCAGGCTGTGGCTCAAGCTGTGGAGAATAACCCAGGTGCTGCTGGTGATGCTGGGTCGCGCAGTTTGGCTACTTTTCAGAGGGAGAATCCTCCTACCTTTAAGGGCAAGTATAACCCTGAGGGTGCTTTGGCGTGGCTGAAAGAGATGGAGAGAATCTTTCGTGTTATGGATTGCTCTGAGGCGCAGAAAGTCAGGTATTGTACTCATATGCTGGCAGAGGAGGCTGATGACTGGTGGTTGGAGGTGAGGCAGAGGTTGGCGACTGTGAATGAAGAGGTCACTTGGGCTGTGTTCAGCAGAGAATTTCTGAGAAAGTATTATCCTGAAGATGTCCGTGGGAAGAAAGAGATTGAGTTTCTGGAGCTGAAGCAGGGTAATATGTCGGTGACTGAGTATGCTGCCAAGTTCATTGAATTGGCGAAGTTCTATCCACATTATGGTGAGGCTAGTGCTGAATTCTCCAAATGCATCAAGTTTGAAAATGGGTTGCGGGCTGATATCAAGAAGGCGATAGGGTATCAGAAAATTCGGGTGTTCTCGGAGTTGATTGACAGCTGCAGAATCTTCGAGGAAGACAGTAATGCTCATTCTAGAGTCATGAGGGATAGGCAGAAGAGTTTCTCGAGTCGTGGGAAGCCGTATGAGGTTCCAGCTGGTAAGGGCAATTAGAGAACTGCTGTGGGTAAGAGACCTAGTGGGGGAGATGCTGCTGCTAGTGTGGTATGTTACAAGTGTGTTAAACCCGGTCATAAGCGTCCTCACTGTCCAGGTGATGTGAAGAAGTGCTACAAGTGTGGTAAAGAGGGTCATATGGCGTCTAGCTGTGATCGAAAGGATGTGTTATGCTACAACTGTGGTGAGGGTGGTCATATCAGCACTCAGTGTCCTAAACCGAAGAAAGAAAGGTCCGTTGGGAAGGTGTTCGCTCTGGCGGGGTCAGATGCAGTGAATGAGATCAGAGGTACATGCTATATTAATAATTCTCCTCTCATTGCTATTATTGATACTGGTGCTAACCATTGTTTTATTGCTACTGCATGTGTTGAGAAATTAGATCTTGTTTTGTCTCCTATGTTGAGGGAGATGGTTATCGATACTCCGGCTAAGGGTTCGGTGACTACCTCGGTTGTTTGTGCTAAATGCCCTTTATCGATATTCGGTAATGATTTTCTCGTTGACTTGATTTGTTTGCCGCTGAGCGGAATGGATGTTATTCTAGGTATGGACTGGTTAGTTGATAACCATGTTCATATCAACTGTCATGAAAGGTCTGTGAGTTTCTTTTCTCCTGAAGAGGAAGAGTCTGGTTTGTTGTCTGCTGGTCAGTTGCATAGGGTAATGAGGGAAGACGTCCAGTTGTTTTCATTAATGGCGTCGTTGTCTGCTGAGAGCCAAGCGAAGGTTGATGATTTGTAGGTGGTGCGAGAGTTTTCTGAGGTTTTTCCCGACGAGATTCCGGATGTACCACCAGAGAGAGAGGTTGAGTTTGCTATTGATCTGGTACCTGATACTAAACCTGTGTCTATGGCACCGTTCGAGGCATTGTATGGTCGGAGATGTAGGACTCCGTTGTGTTGGCATGAATCTGGGGAGAGTATTGTTCTTGGACCCGAGGTTGTTCGAGAGACTACTGAAAAGGTGAAATTGATCCGTGAGAAAATGAAAGCGTCCCAGAGTAGACAGAAGAGCTATCATGATAAGAGAAGGAAGGATTTAGAATTCCAAGCTGGTGATCATGTGTTTTTGAGAGTCACGCCTATGGCTGGTGTTGGGCGTGCATTGAAGACAAAGAAGTTGACTCCTCGTTTCATTGGACCGTATCAGATCACTGAGAGAATTGGTAATGTTGCTTATAGGGTGGCCTTGCCGCCTAATCTTGCGAATTTGCACGACGTATTTCATGTGTCGCAACTTCGGAAGTATATTTCGGATCCGTCCCATGTGATTCCGATGGATGATGTACATGTGCGGGATAATCTCACTGTGGAGACAATGCCTGTGCGAATTGAAGATCGTGAAGTGAAGACTTTACGTGGCAAAGAGATAAACCTGGTGAAAGTGGTCTGGTTAGGAGCTGCTGGTGAAAGCATGACATGGGAGTTGGAGAGCAAGATGCGAGAGTCCTATCCGGAGCTGTTTGAATCAGGTATGTTTTCGAGGACGAAAGATTCTAAGTGGGGGAGGGTTGTAACACCCCGGAAATAATTTAATTAAAATAGTTGATTGAATTATTAAAATAATTTGGAGGCGGGATATAGATAAATTAAAAGGTTAATATTTTATATGCGTAGGAGGTGAAACGAGTAAAGGAGGTGGTGACGTAGAGAGCCCAGTGTTTACTGAGCCCTCAACTTAAACCCTGGGGGTTTAAGCCAAACCCTCATTCGCAGCAATCAAAAAAGAAAAACGAAAGTGAGAGTGAGAGAGAGAGCACGCGGCGCAAAGAGGGAGAGAAGAGGAGGGTTTCGCGAAGAATTTCAAAAGGGGATCGTTCGTGTTGCTGTGGTTTTGTTCGTGTCTCGTTCGTCGTGTTCCGGAGCTTACGTTATTCGAGGTAAGGGTGGGCTTAACCTTGATAATGGGTTGATGATAATTATGTGTGGGTAGTCTAGGGTTTTGTTGAATTGTTCGTGTTGTTGCATATCGTGTTTTCGTTGAGGTTGGTGCTTTGATGATTATTGCACGTTATTGTGATTTGTTTCGTTATTTGTTGTTGCGTGATTGTTGTATCACGATGATGGTGTTGTTATTGTTCGTGTTTTTGTTGTTGCTGTGCGTGGTTGATTGTTGTTGTCGCGTTGTCGAATTGTCGTTTTTGTTGTGGTGGTTGCGGTGTCGTTGCCGTTAGGGTTTGGTGTTTGGCAATTTAGCGATTCTGGACACAGGTTCGGTTTTTCTAAAACTGGCGCTGTTTGGTTGATCCAAAAATTATGAGGTTGATTGTTTTTGAAAATAGACTTAACTCCGGTCGTTTTGGCACTGGTTTCGTTAAATTCGGAGTTGTATAGCTCGAGTTATAGGCGATACAAGTTAGGTTAAAATTCTGGAAACGATTTGGGTATAGATTCGGTATTTCGGTGACTGGGAACGTTGTATTGACCGAAAAATTATGTGGTTTATTTTTCTGGAAAATAGACTTAATGCTTGTTAATTTGGCACTGGTTTGGGTGCGTTTAGAGTTGTGTAGCTCGAGATATGAATTCCACAAGTTAGAGTAAGATTCTGGAAACAATCTGGACACAGGGTCAGTGTTTTGGTTACCACGTTTTCAAAAGAACTCCTTTTCGAACGAATCCAATTTCTTTGAAAACTAGACAAAATTTGCCCCAGTTTATCCACAAGTTTCATGCAATTTGATTGAGTTTTGGTCACTTTGGAATTGCTTGAATTTGAAGGACAGAAACTGTCCTCTTTTGCAACTAGCCTGTGTGCTTTTCGAAAACTGTACCTATTGGACACTCTCTTTCAAAAACTGAACTTAGGGATGATAACCAGACCCATAGGGCTTTCCAACAAGTATTTATTTGTTGAAATCCGATGTCGTTTGCTATTTTAATTAATTCGCTGAAGTAGGTGCGATGTGCCTAGGCGCTATGCGCCAGTCTTGTGCGTGGTGTGCGTGCGTTATGTCCGCGTTGTGGAGCCGTCTGGTGTTAATATTTCAGGTGCGGTGCTGGTATGCTCAGGAGAGTTTAGTGGTAGCTGTGATGCTACAACTTGGTGCTATTTTTGGTGAAATCATTTGTTTTGATTCTGGTGATATAGTATTTATTTTAAATACTTGTTATGGTGAGTTGGTGCATAATCATGGTGTCGCATTGTCATATGCATGTTTTGGTGATATAGGCTCTGCCTCTGGTGTTTGTTGGTGATATGCCCGTCGTGGCTCATTTTGGTGATCGGTACCGCATGCATATGCCCACTGGAGGGGTTGCATATCATCCCATTGTCTATGAATGTTATAATTTTGGTGGTTCACTGTCAAATGGATTTTTCCTTTGGTATCTGGTGCTGTGATATGGTGTAATTGTATTGTGTTGCTGTAGTTACCTGATGCTAGCATATTTTTATCATCTGCTTATTACCTCTGTTAGACTCACCCCTTCTGCTTGGAATGTTGCTCTCATGCGGCAACGCTGCAGGTGATCGCTAGTGCTCGTGGAGGAATTACTAGGTTTTGCCTCCTCTCTCGTTTGGGTCTGTGTCAGCTCTGATATGTAGCACCGGGGAGTCGTTAGTTATCGTTTTGAACTATTTTTTTAGTTATTAGAAATTGTTTTAATTAATTTTGGAGATGTCTTTAATTGTTAATTATGGAGATGTTTAAACTGGTTAATATTTCCGCTGCTTGGTGATTTCTTTTATATAAATTATTTTGGAGATTTTTTTTGGAATAAATGGTGTTTTTTTTCAAATGGTGAAAAATGTAGCGCCCTTCGAGGTGACTCTGATAATTGTCTATTTAGTTGTAATAGTAAAAGGGGGGTGTTACAAAAAACATCAAGAGACTTTCTAAATAACTACTTAGTTAAGGAGAGAAGTGAGAAGGATTGAAAATTGTATTTTAATTAAAACAGTTCTTAGCAGAGAAGGGTCAGCAAGCTGTCTTCTCAATTTTCATAAATCTTCTCCAAGAGGAATGTTTTACCTCACAGTGTAAAACAACATAGAGAAAACAGTAAATAACACAATGATGTATAGTGGTTCACCCAAAACCTGGGCTACATCCACTCCTTACTCCCTGTGAGTATTTCCACTATTTTCCAAATAGTTTATAACTTTTACAACCTCCCTAAGCTAAAAGTTCTCTTGGTAGTTTTCTTCACACAGCTCTACCTACTGTTTACACTCCTAATAGGATCCTTATGATCTATTAGATAGCTTCTATCGCCGAAGCACTCACTTCTCAAGCCCTACAACAATACATGCTACTTGAGAAAGTTCTCTACAAGTTTCCCTGTTAAGTGTTTGGGTTTGTGGGATTTCTAGAGCTTGGTTGATACAAATGGTGTTTTCATCAAATACAACAACACAAGCAATAATACATACTCCGAGATTGAATGAATCCCTTCAGTTGTGTCGCAGCTGAGTATGGATGAGGGAAAACTTGACACTTGAGAAGGTTGGAAGATTTGAGCTCAATGTACTCTCATATGGATCAACGATGGCCAAATGCGTTTATTTATAGATGCAATTATGTGTAATAACCTCTGGTCCATGGAATAGAGTCATTGGCAAAATATTATAGCCGTTTATAGCTGTTAGAGGGTGTATGCTTCAAGACAGCTGTGTTTTTTCTTTTCTGCAGAAGACAGTTGTTTCCATTTGTCATGACTCTTCTCAACTCTAACAATTTCTGGAGATGACGCTTCTCAAGTTGATGATTCTCAAGTTGATACTTCTGATGAAGATATTTATGGGGTGACTCTTCTCCACTTGCTTGCTCACATCATGATCCTTCTGAACTTGACTCTTCTTTGTTATGATGCTTCTCATCTTAACTCTTCTTGTTATGATGCTTCTCAACTTGACTCTTCTTATCTTATGTTTCTCATCTCTATTCTTCTGAAAGCCTTTCTCATGTTAGTTCTGTCATGATGCTTCAGAGGTTGATCCTTCTGGTTATCCTTCTCATGTTGTCACAGACTGAATTGATACTTCTCAGGATGATTTTTCTCTAGTTTACCAATTTGGTCTTGATCTTTGATCTTGTCAAGAGAGCCTTCCTATTCTCAAATATGATGCTTCTAAAGAGCATATACCTTCTTGAGATTTGATTGATTATTCCTGTACTTATTGTTCACTCAAGCAGAAGAATTAGTAGCATATGAAATCTGATAACTTAAGCTTCTTACATTTGAAGATTGTTAATCATCAAAACTATTTAGGGATTTTTCCTCAACAAGTACAATTTGATTAATACTTTCTAAATACTTTGAATCTCTCTTGCTAACTTTACAATTGATGTTCATTACTTTATTTGGTCTCTTTGTTTCTTTGTAGCCTAGTCACCCCTTAGGATTATCCTACCTTGACCTTGGCCCCATTACAATCCTTATAAAAACCTTTTGATATTATGTGCATGTTTTCTTATGTGTGGATGTTAGAAACTTGTCAAGCATGTGGTAGTGATAACTCTCATTGATGTGCTTAGTATATATATGAGAGTAAACACAATCCTAGAGACTTGAGTGACTGAGAGCATTAGTTATACATATCCTGTGAGGAATCATCACTTATGATTCACTCTATGGTGCTATATCCTCTTGTTTGCCTTGGTTGCAATTAAGTCCTATCTTTGATTGCCATTCTCCTTGAAGCCTGGGAAAATCATCTCTCTTATGAATTTTCATTCTTTGGGTTCTTTGGAAATTCATGTATTGTTTTTGTGTCTTGTTTTGTCTGTGTTTTCCTTGGAATGCAAAAGCTTTAGTGTGAAGGAATTTGATCAGTGCATTTTAATGCACTCTTTATAGTTTTGCACTTGTATTTTTGGTTGTATTATGTGCCTAATATTTAAGTCTTAGCACATTTCTAGACTTTGGGTCTTATTTTAGCAATATAGAAATTTCTTGATTAATTCTTCTTTTTATTGCATGTTGACCCCTGTTTATTATTCAGGCCATAACTTTGGTTGTGGTTATCTTATTGAGGTGTGCAAACATGCGTTGGACATCTAAGGAACAGAGCTACATTTCTTCTATTGACCTTGAAATCCAGTTCTGATGTCTTGACACTATAAAAAAATAGGTAAATTATGGCGGTTTTAATATGGCGGTTCTACTAAACCGCCATTTTTTACTATATATTACGGCGGTTGTAGTGGCCGTACTACTAAACACTTAATAACGACATTTTGAACTACCCTAATTAACTTTTATCTTTGGACATATTGCATTAAAATCGTTCATTAAACACTTGATTACGATTTTTTATATAATCTTTTATATAGTTTTATTTGGGAACTAGTTTATTTGAGTCTGCTTCTTTACTTATTCCCTAAAATTTCTAAAACCCTTATTTCACCGATCAGTGCCAGATCCGGTTCCTTATTCACGATCTAAATACGCTATGCTTCGATGCTAACCCTTCGATTTTGGTTCATTCCCTTCAATTCTGGCGTTCGACATCAGCAAAGCTCTAGTTAATTGTGGGGAAAAAATTATTCAAGTCAGCAACGTCAGGTTTTTCACGATTCTTGCGAGAAGGATGGCTCTGGTCGATTCTGTCGCCACACTTCTTCACGATTCTTGTCACAGAATTGTCGTTCTTCCATATTCTGGTATTTGTTTCTATTTTCGTTTTAACCTCTCCTTGATCTTTATTCATTTCCAATTTTTTGGTGCGTTTCGTTCGTGCATCGTGTGCGTACCTTTTTCGGTGTGTATTCGAGGTGTTTTAGGGTTTTGAGGCATTCAATCTGTGCATTCCATTCATGCGTTTCTGGTTTTTTGTTTCTTTATGGGTGCAATAATCTATCATTTTTTCTCTTCCTAGAACTCTATGTGGATTTGAATTTCTTACTGATTTGTTTGTCTTGTCATAAGTAATTGTTTGTTTTGTTTCATTATGGGTGTTTTAATTTAACTGATTACTAAGAGCATGGACTTTAAAGATATTACTTGTGTGTTTGATCTAAACAAGTTGTTCGAGCATTCTGTTCGTGTGTTCCATTCTATCGTTTGTACCACTTATAGGGGTTCTTCTTCCAATAATTGTTTATTCCAACATGTACCTTCTGTTTTGTTTTTAGGCATTCTTCTCTATTTCCTTTTTACTTATATTGTATTCTACTGAGATTAAGTTTCTGTATTGTGTACATTCTTTGCGTTCTTTATTTCTGGGTGTGTGCGTTTGTGTTGTTTAGGATCAATATTTTTTCTAACTTCTAATGCACAAGACTCATGCATTCTTTTATTTTTTGTGCTGTTTAAAAACTGGTGTGCATTCTTTATTTTGTTTAGGACACGCCTTTAAGGATTCTGTTATAGTGGTTGTGAAAAAATGGATGCTCTATTTTATTAAAATTAAAAAGTGTTTGAACATTTGCTTCTATATATAAAGGAAGGATGAAAGAAAGGCTTCATGAAATCACACAAAGGCTGTTTGAAAACTTGAACTTTGGCTTTTGTTCAACATTTGTGCTTTATAAGCCCTTTCAATTTTGTTGACCTTTGGCTTTGGTTCAACATTCGATCATGGGTATGCTAATATAGTTGTTGTGTTTACTAATTGGATTTGTGGCTGGAATATGATAACTTGGCCCAAGCACTTATTACTGGCAATGATGTGCTGTTCTTGCTAGATTTGCCTCTAGAAATTATGAATGTACATGGTATTAATTGTGATTTGGTTAAAACAATTAACTATTAATTTCATATTTTTCTTTATATCTTGTACCTAACCTAATAAAATAGGCCACTTAATTTGAAGGACAAATCTAGCAGAGAGCTTCATGTATCACAGTTATACAAGGTCCTCAAAAAGAGACTAAATAAACATATTACCAATGTTTTGATTAAATAAAAATGTTATGTTTTGATTAATTAAATTATAGTTGTTGAGATATCATATTATGATTGTATAGCAGTGCTTATAGTGTTGATACTATATTATATCATAATCATAATCATAATCATAGTATATACAATCAAAAGTTGTACACACAAGCTGTCCAAGTCAGCGTTCGAAAAATGCCACGCATTATTCCTGAAAAATATGTGGACGCCACCTAATCATTCTGAACGATCTAATGGCAGTCAATAAAACTTATATCATGTCACGAACTGGACAGCCCTGCTTAATTTAAATTGTGGCTACCAAAATTAGCCACCTGTTCCTGCATTAAATGAAAAAAAACCGAAAAACAAAGGATCTTTAATACATTAATCAGCCATTTAATAATTTCACAAATTTTTAAGGGAAATATGTTGTTGTATTTCAATACCATTAATGCACGTATATTGCTGACTAGGTTAATTAAAATTAATAAGAATAAATCAATAAAAAATTAAAAAATCTTCCAAATTTATGCCATTGAACGTGCTGTTACGTGCATTAAGTGCACTTTACAATTTGAATAATAATAAAACTTTACCATTATATATGGAAAGAATTCAAACCCACAATAAATTTAATGTATTTTGAAATTCTAATATTATTACAAAGTTACCATTATAGTACATCTTTTTAGTAAAAAGTCATTGTACATCCTTTTACGTTTTTGAAAGACACATCTTTTGTATATCCTGGATACAACGATGAAGGCTATATATGATTTCAAGAACCCAATTCAACTAGCGAAAATCAATATTCTTGGAAATTATATTTTTGTATTTGGAGCTCATCTGATATGGATGATTTCAGTTTCAGTTATATACTAAGTTTGATATGAAGTAATTTTATGTGATGTTTTTTTAATTTGTCTTTTTCATATTTAAAATCCTATCACTGTATGGAATTGCAGCCATTTTTATGCACTTGAAAAGGTATGACGGGAGATGATAATCATAAAATTGGTTCTCTAACTATTTGATGCAAGTTTCGTACACTTAATTAACCAATGTATTGAAAAAAGTTTCAATCTTTTCCATATCTTTTCTCTATTGCTTTGGAGAAGTATATTTCAAAATGGAGTAAAGAAAGGATACCCGGAGTAACACTGCACTAAGTGGTTTTTTTTCTTCATTCTTTTGATAATTAATTTTTTATGGCCTTCATTCTAGAAGATAGGTGACAATAATCCTATGGTGAAAGACAGCTACACAACAACAAGCTGCTGCCATGGTTGAACCTTCATTAGAGGATCTAGTTAAGTAGATGGTTGCCCTGAATCTCCAGTTCCAACAGAGAACATATGCCTCAATTCAGAATTTGGAAACACAAATGGGACAGATGACTACCACAATTAACCAGATGCAAGCCCGGATGTTAACCAAGTGCCTGCTCCAGTAGTGGTTAGTCCGAATGCACCGAACCCCAATGTTAGTGCTATCACATTGAGATCTGGGAAGGCTGTTGACACTCCAAAGGTGCCTGAAACTGTTGTTTTTAAAAAAAGAAAAGCGCCTGAACCTGTTGATCATGAGGAATACATACCACCACTCCCATTCCCTCAAAGAGCATCAATGACTAAAAAACAAGATGAAGCAGATAAGCATGGTGAGATCTTAGATACTTTTAGGAAGGTGGAAGTCAACATTCCCCTTCTTGAGGCAATTAAGCAAATTCCAAAATATGCCAGATTTTTGAAAGAGTTGTGCACATACAAGAGAAAGAGAAGACTAAAAGGAATTGAAAAAGTCAACGTGGGGTATAATGTTTCTGCCCTCATGTTGCCCATGCCCCAAAAGTGCAAGGATCTAGGAACTTTCTCCATTCCATGCACGATAGGCAACAGTCAGTTTGATGATGCCATGCTAGATCTAGGAGCTTCAATCAATGTAATTAATGCCCACATCTATTTTTAACTCTCTTGCTCTTGGACCTTTGCATGAAACATGGGTCACCATCCAGCTAGCAAATAGAAGCAATGCTCGACCTGCTGGACTGGTTGAGGATGAACTTGTTAAAGTTAATGATTTGATTTTTCCTGCAGATTTTTACATTCTAGACATGGAGGAAAAAACTAAGTCCAGCAGGTCGCCTATCATTTTAGGCAGACCATTCTTGAGGACTGCCAAAACCAAAATTGATGTACATGCAAGGACTCTTTCCATGGAATTTGGTGATACAACTGAAAAATTTAGCATCTTTAATACTAAGAAATATCCCATGGAAGAGAATTCGCTTTGTAAAATTGAATTGCTTGATGGTTTGATCGATACTTTGCAGGTTTGACACACCTCCTATAGCAAATGTTGTAGCTGTAGCTGCTGCTGCCATTAAGCAGCCCCTAGTTTTAGAGCTTGAACCACCCCCTTAAAATTTTAAATATGCATATTCAGAGGGGGAGTGGCAAGCTTCATGAGATTAATATTATAGGGCTTAAATTTGAACAGGAAGAGAAGCCGCCAATCCCATGGAAACATAGGAGCGACATTGGTTTAACCATGGCGGGCGTTCCTGCCAAAAAAGTGTGGAAAGCAAAGCATGATAAGATGATTTCCAGAAAAGAGTTCTCCATTGGGCATAGAGTTTTATGAAAATTATGGCTGGGAAACATCGATCCAAGTGGATTGGTCCTTTAGTTTTTACTAACATTTTTCCTCATGGTGTAGTGGAAATAAAAAGTGAGGCGACAAACAAAGTTTTCAAAGTCGATGGAAAGCGCCTCAAGTTATTCCATGAGAGTTCCGCAACGGAAGATGCAACCATAAGAGAACTCTCATTGGAACATCCCACCTACACTGACGTTTGACCAGCGAGTCCCTCCTCCTTACTCTTATTTTATGCTTATTGTTTTCATTGAGGACAATGTATGATTTAAGTGTGGGGGCTGTCTTTTAGTAACTTAGTAGTTTGTCTTTTTCTTTTAATTTTTGATTTGTTTTTAGTTTTCCTTATTTAAAAAAATTACAAAAAATTTGTTATTTTTGCATGTTTTTCCATGAGTTATTGGGTTGTACAAGTTGTGAGTGATGTTACTATTCTAGGACCATTCGTGTTTTGACATGACTTGATTGATTTCTTGTTGCTCTTGGTATAATAAGTTGATTATGAGCACTAAATTATGAAAAACAATGTTATTACCCAATCTTAGCGGATGAAGGAGCTTTGAATTGAAAATTGTCAAATCCATAAGTGTGGGGGTGTCCAAATTGTTGCAATTGTGGTTCTCACTTATGTTAGTTCTTGAGTTCTCAATATAAATTTTGGCAAGTACATTTGTATCCCCAAAAGGCAAAAAGAAAGAAAGAAAGAAAGAAAGAAAGAAAGAAAGAAAAGAAAAAAAAGAAAAGAAAAAAATGGAAAGTGTATATATCTTTTTATTTTCGTTTCAAGAAGGGTGAAAATTGTGTGGAGAGAGTTATGTGGAGAAGTATATCAAAATAGAGAAATTCATCATACCTTGTTGAAGTTGGACCCTCTCATGCTCATTCTACAATTGATTTTCATTGCTTCTTTATCCTCTCTGATTCTTTTTAGCCTAGTTCCCCCTTAGGATTATCTCACCTTGACCTTGGCCCCATTACAACCCTTATAAAGACCTTTTGATCTTATGTGCATGTGTTCTTAAGTGTGAATGTTAGAAGCTTGTCAAGCATATGGTAGTTCTAACTTTCATTGATGTTCTTATTATATATATGAGAGTAAACAAAAGCCTAAACACATGAGTGATTGAGAGCATTAGTAATACATATCCTGTGATGACTCATCACTTATGATTCACTCTCTAGTGCTCTATTCTCTTGTTTGCCTTGATTGTAATTAAGTGCTATCTCGGATTGTCATTCTCCTTGAAGGCTAGGAAAAGCACCTCTCTTATGACTTTCCATTCTTTGGGTTGATTGGAAATTCATGTATTGTTTTTTGTGTCTTGTTTTGTGTGTTTTGCCCGGAGTGCAAAAGCCTAAGTGTGGGGGAATTTGATCAGTGCATTTTAATGCACTCTTTATAGCTTTGCATTTGGTGCTTTTAATTGTGTTTTGTTCCTAATCTTTAAGTCTTAGCACGTTTCTAGACTTTGGGTCTTATTTGAGCAGTATAGTAACTTCTTGATTAGTTCTTGTTTTTATTGCATATTGACCCCTGTCTACTCTGCAGGCCACAACTTTAGCTGTGTTTATTCGATTGAGGTGTGCAAGCATGCATTAGAAAGCTAAGGAATAGAGCTACAATTCTTCTGTTGAGCTCGAAACTCATTTCGGAAGTTTTGAAGGCCAAAACTGCGAAATACAGAAGCAGTTAAATTTAAAACGGGTTTTGGGCCGAATAGTAGTTTGTTAACGGGCTTTTATCCAAGAACCCGTAATGGATTAGGTTTTTTGTTTGTCTTATAGACTTGGCTGACCATCAGCCGTTTTCCTTCTTTTACGAATTATCATACACTTTACTAAACTTTTGTGCTATAACCTCCACGGAAGCCTAAAACCCGAAATCAATTCATTGGTGAACTGGTGTCGTTGTACGTATTTTGAGGTTTGCAGCTTTATTGTTTAAGATATTTCGTCTTAGTTTCTAATTCGTCTCTATCAATTTCGTCTTTTTTCTTAGTGGTTGCAATAACAGTTCTTCTTATTTTGCTTGAATCATTTGAATTCTGTCTTTGTAAAACGCGATACGTTTGTGTACGCGCTTGCTTGTATACAATCTCGTTTCATAACTTTTGATTATATCGAGTTATTTGCATGCTTAATTTATTTAATTTGAGTAGAAATTGATAGAGGATTGACTTGAATTCTGTTATGATATTGGTTATTGTTCTGGAGTGGGCCGAAGCCCACTTCAGCTGTGGCAACAAGGAGCGGCCCAAGCGAGAGTGGGCGAAAGAGTGAAAGCGCAGATCAACGGCGCAGATGAATCCGTACGACCATCCAACGGCCAAGCGTGATTCGCGCACCCTATATAAGCATTCATTACGTCAGTTGTCAGGTACACACTATTCACTAGTATTGATACTCTGCTCGTTCGCTCCTGACTTGGGCGTTGGAGTGTATTTGCAGGTACACCCGCCGTCTTTTCCTGACCGTGGAGCTCGACCTGAAAGCTTGCATAAGGCGACCTCAGGTTCAGATCAGTTATGCTTTGAATGGCGCTTGTCCACTTTCGTGACCGATTGAACCCACTGTTTCGGTGCTTGCCCGAAACCGTGTGAATTCGTATAAACTAATTAACGCTTGTTCTAGTTAGTTTATATCAATCTGGAATTGGAAATCCTTAGAGACGTCACTTTTTAGAACCTATGATAAATCCGAAAAGCACACTCTGAAACTGGTGAATTGATTGTCTCTC
The DNA here is from genome assembly GCA_963573325.1 of Astragalus glycyphyllos. Lineage (NCBI taxonomy): Eukaryota > Viridiplantae > Streptophyta > Magnoliopsida > Fabales > Fabaceae > Astragalus > Astragalus glycyphyllos. The sequence goes on from OY754308.1 coordinate 25,241,714, forward strand.
ACCAATTGTTGCTCCTATTAAACCGAAACTTTTCCAATCAAACCCCCTTTTTTTATTATTAATTTCTTACTTGTTGTTGGTGATTTTAGTATTAGAGGTCCTTGTGACACAACCAAGGTTAACACACCTTGATACTACATTTTAATACTTTCTACTTATTTTGACCCGCGTACGATCGCTGATCACTTTTCATCATCAATTTCTTCAATTTCTTGACCAAGAATATTTGGAAGGCTTTTATTCCGCCCCCTAAGTCCTTTATCATGTGGAGGACTCTTCATAATCAAATGTCAACTGACGATCAACTTTGGATTAGAGGATGCATAGTTGTTTCTATCTGTAGTTGATACAACCTCTTTTCAGAATATCTTAGCCTTGACTTCTCATGGCTGGAGCCCCCAATTGCAAGACATAGTCACTGCTACTATTGTTAATATTTTATGGGTCATTTTCTATTGTAGGAATCAGGTTAGATTTAGTAATCATGCGATCCCCTTACACTCGGCTATCAATTTAATCATTGCTAATGTTGCTTTAGCTGGGAATGCTTCTAAATCTCCGACGTCTTCCTCTGTTGATGAGTTTATGATTATCGAGACCTTCAACATCATTGGTAACTATAAAAGCTCTGCCAACATCAAAGTGCTTATTAGGGTCCCCCCGGCACCCTACATGATTAAGTTCAATACCGATGGAGTTGCTAAGCTGCTTGTGATGGTATTTTTAGAGACAGGAGCACTGCTATTCTTGGATGTTTTTTTGTCTCCATTGGCAACAGTTATGCTCTTCATGCTGAAATTATTGGGGCTGTGTTGGCTATAGACATTGCTTTTGATAAAGGTTGGAAGTATTTGTGGTTGGAGTGGTATTTTCAACTAGTGGTTTCCGCCTTCAAGAATTGCAAAGTTGTTCTTTGGAAGCTTAGAAATAGATGGAATAACTGCTCATATTTGACGAGACAAATGATATTCGTTTGCTCTCACATCTATAGAGAAGGCAACACTTGTGCTGATAAGCTTATCAGGCATGGTACTAATATTAGTGGTTTTATTACAGTATAACCCATTTCTTGACACCTCTTCTATTGCATTATGACATATCGTTTTTTGCAACCAAACCAAACAAACTCAGGTTGTGACTAAGGTAAATATTCAAAGAGAAGGACGCAGCAAAGGAAATAGTGACTAAGGTAAATATTCAGAGAGGTAATAAAATAATATTATAAAGGTTGCATCTTTAAGTTGCAATTTTAAAACACGTAAAATAGTTGTTCTCATAATCTAATCAAAAGCAAACAAAGAACGCAGCAAAGAAAAACAAAATGCACAGAGGAAACTAACCTCAAACGCAGAAAGAAAATGGAACGCATCAAAGGGCCAGCTTCAACAACGGCGAAGGAACCCGGACCAACTTCAACAACGACGAAGAAACCAGCAACAGTCACAGAACAATGAAGAAACCAGCAACAGTCACAGAACGCCGGTCACGACAGAGATTTGGGGGGGAAACAGTGGAGTTAAGCGATATGGTGGAAGCACACGACAGTCACAGCAGAGATTTGGGGGTTCACGTGAAGGGTTTGCATGAGAGTGAGAAGGGCTTCTGGGTTCGCTTCGCGTGAGAGTGAGAGATTTGGGGCTTCTGCGTGTTTGAGTACTGAGTAAGGGTTTCAAGAACGTTAACATTGAGAGAGAGGCTGAGAGAGACCAAGAGAGACTGAGACTGAAGGAAGCGCGAGGAAATTAATTAGAAAAAAGTCATAGCTCCGTTCGCATAAAAAGCCCTCCTCGGTTGAGGACGCATTTTGATCAAAGGGAGCGCTCACTAATAAAGCGCTACTTCTTCAACTGTCGTGTTTAGTCATAGGGAGCGCTCGCGTACCAAGCGCTACCCATTGAACGTTCGCGTTTATCCATAAGGAGCGCTCCCATTCAAAGCGCTACTTATTGAACCTCCGTGTTTAGCTGTAGGGAGCGCTCGTCTACAAAGCACTACTCATTGGACATGCGTGTTGGGAATAAAGAGCGCTCACCTATAAAGCGCTACTAATGTTGCGCTCTAAAAAAGAATTAAGTTGTAGTGATTAATGATATATTCTAATGCATGTTATTGTATTAAATGCACTTGATTTTGTTTTTAAAAATTAAACATGATTGCTTGACTTTCTACTCTGCCTAAGTTAAACAAATGTACATGTGTCCTTTTCTCTAACTCCCACCACATGTTAATATAAGAAGGAGGTGTGTGTATACACTTTGTCAAATCAACTTTGGAATTTATTAGTCCTATCCGTACGTTTTAAAACAAATAAGTAAATGAGACAAGTTGTCCAGCACCCAATAAAAAGTAGACACACTTTGGAAGTCAAACTTTATGATTTTTACGTTGAATAATTCAACAGGAAAAACATAATGGAACTAGCAAATAAGATTGAAATCCATGATGTGTATTCAAAAGGCGCACACCGTACCAATAACATTGAAATTTCATTTTATCAGTTAACATGCACCAAGTTGTGATCAAGAAATTCAGAAGACTCTGTCACAGGACGATCACTAGTTGTAGTTGACCTTTTATTATATTTATTTATTGTTGGTTTTTGTGTGTCAACTCCCAACCTCTCTCTTAAGGAATCCCACTTGTAAATTTTAATCGGAGCTTTTGTCCCACACAATATCAGTCGTTGTTGATGAGGTGAACAGTTTTATGATTTAACTTGGTTACATGGTCTTTTTTAATGTGGACAATGGGAATATATATATATATATATATATATATATGAGTATGACTTACGGTACTAAAGAAATGTTTAGTAACTCTTACTAAATGGGTATATGGGTAACTTATTTAATAATTAAAAGGGTTAAATATGTTTTTGGTCCTTATAAAATTTGGGTTTTTGCCTTTTAGTCCCTAAAAAAAATTTCACCCACTTTTAATCCCTATAAAATATGGATTTTTTGCTTTTAGTCCTTGTGGACTTTTAATAGCGCTTATTTTCTTTTAATAGCGCTTTTTGACCTATTATAAGCGCTATTAAAAGTACTGAGAGATTAAAAGCAAAAAATCTAAATTTTATAGGGACCAAAAGTTTGTGAAATTTTTTTTAGGGACTAAAAACAAAAACCCAAATTTTATAGGGACCAAAAATATATTTAACCCTAATTAAAAATATGGTTAATCAATATCCCTATTTTCTGGGAGTTATTTTTGGCTAAAATTTCGCTTCATATACACTAACAAAATCAAAACGTTACTATCACACGCTTCAAATTTTCGTTCCATCTCTCTCGTATTTTCTTCCTGCTAAAGCACCTTTCGTTTCATCTTTTATGAACAAATTTCTGGATGTTTTTTTTCACACAAAAAAGTCGTTCATTAGCGAAAAAAAAATATATCCAGCGAGAGGATTTTGTCACGGCGTTAGACGGTAGATACTCTGGTCTCGACCAAAAACAATAAATAAATATATATATATATATATATATATATATTGTTTTTATAAAATTGAAACATTCTAAGTTTTATCTCCTTTAATTTTTTTTTTGGTAATTGCAAAGATATTCTTTATACAATCAAATTTTTGCTTATTGAACCACACTGATTGGGTGCATCAAGTTGGCGGTAACCTATGGGAAGAAACCACTAGCTCGGACCATCAAGACTCTATTCTTAGAACTCCTGTTCTAGTCGATTTACAACTGAATAAATAGCAAGCTGACTTTATGCCAATTGTAGGCAATTACATCCACGGTTCATTTGAAGATGAAGTTCTACTCCAGTGAAGACAGACTCGTCACATTGAATGCAGTGAGTAGCAAGAAAAATGCAAAGAAAGGGACGATCAGTCTTGCAGACTTAGACGCCCACTATGAGCTCGACAACTCACAAGACAAGGAAGACGACACACTCACCAGAGAATTGAAAAAGGAGAATAACAGACCAGAGCCTAATGAAAATTTCTTGTGGATTCATCTTGGCGAATATCTGTCGAAAGTCGTCATGACTAGGTCCGACTTGTCCGACAAAGTAACAGATGTACTAATCGAATTATTCACGGGGCATGGCGACTTGTTTGTCTGAAGTGTTGCCGATATGCCACGAATATCCCCGTACATTGAATGCCATCAACTACCTGTCGACACGAATGCACAATGGGTAGCACAGTGCAGGAGGTCTCTGTCCAAGAAAAGGCGAAAGAAGTTGTCTAAGTGCCGGAAGACCTCATAAAACTGCCTTCGTCAAGGATGCAAGTAAGCCACTTGGTTGTAAAATGTGGTTCTCATGATAAAGGCCAATGAAAAATGGAGGTTGTGGGTAGAACATACTGAAATCATCAAGGCATTCCGAAAAGATGTATTTCCTCTCGCTAGTGGGGACAAGTTATTGGACAATTCATCCAGCTTTCGACTCATATCCTTCATACACGGCTACTTCGGATATAAAAACATTCTTATGTTCCCACCCAACTAGGAGAGAGCCACTGTAACACCCCCTTTTACTATTACAATTAAATAGACAATTATCAGAGTCACCTCGAAGGGCGCTACATTTTTTCACCATTTTTAAAAAAGGAAAATCTCCAAAATAATTTATATAAAACAAATCACCAAGCAGCGGAAATATTAACCAGTTTAAACATCTCCAGAATTAACAATTAAAGACATCTCCAAAATAAATTAAAACAATTTCCAATAACTAAAATAATAGTTCAAAACGATAACTAACGACTCCCCGGTGCTACATATCAGAGCTGACACAGACCCAAACGAGAGAGGAAGCAAAACCTAGCAATTCCTCCACGAGCACTAGCGATCACCTGCAGCGTTGCCGCATGAGAGCAACATTCCAAGCAGAAGGGGTGAGTCTAACAGAGATAATAAGCAGATGATAAAAATATGCTAGCATCAGGTAACTACAGCAACACAATACAATTACACCATATCACAGCACCAGATACCAAAGGAAAAATCCATTTGACAGTGAACCACCAAAATTATAACATTCATAGAAAATGGGATGATATGCAACCCCTCCAGTGGGCATATGCATGCGGTACCGATCACCAAAATGAGCCACGACGGGCATATCACCAATAAACACCAGAGGCAGAGCCTATATCACCAAAACATGCATATGACAATGCGACACCATGATTATGCACCAACTCACCATAACAAGTATTTAAAATAAATACTATATCACCAGAATCAAAACAAATGATTTCACCAAAAATAGCACCAAGTTGTAGCATCACAGCTACCACTAAACTCTCCTGAGCATACCAGCACCGCACCTGAAATATTAACACCAGACGGCTCCACAACGTGGACATAACGCACGCACACCACGCACAAGACTGGCGCACAGCGCCTAGGCACATCGCACCTACTTCAGCGAATTAATTAAAATAGCAAACGACATCGAATTTCAACAAATAAATACTTGTTGGAAAGCCCTATGGGTCTGGTTATCATCCCTAAGTTCAGTTTTTGAAGGAGAGTGTCCAATAGGTACAGTTTTCGAAAAGCACACAGGCTAGTTGCAAAAGAGGACAGTTTCTGTCCTTCAAATTCAAGCAATTCCAAAGTGACCAAGACTCAATCAAACTGCATGAAACTTGTGCATAAACTGGGGCAAATTTTGTCTAGTTTTCAAAGAAATTGGATTCGTTCGAAAAGGAGTTCTTTTGAAAACGTGGTAACCAAAACACTGACCCTGTGTCCAGATTGTTTCAAGAATCTTACTCTAACTTGTGGAATTCATATCTCGAGCTACACAATTCTAAACGCAACCAAACCAGTGCCAAATTAACAAGCGTTAAGTCTATTTTCCAGAAAAATAAACCACATAATTTTTCGGTCAATACAACGTTCCCAGTCACCGAAATACCGAATCTATACCCAAATCGTTTCCAGAATTTTAACCTAACTTGTATCGCCTATAACTCAAGCTATTCAACTCCGAATTTAACGAAACCAGTGCCAAAACGACCGGCGTTAAGTCTATTTTCAAAAACAATCAACCTCAGAATTTTTGGATCAACCAAACAGCGCCAGTTTTAGAAAAACCGAACCTGTGTCCAGAATCGCTAAATTGCCAAACATCAAACCCTAACGGCAACGACACCGCAACCACCACAACAAAAACGACAATTCGACAACGCGACAACAACAATCAACCACGCACAGCAACAACAAAAACACGAACAATAACAACACCATCATCGTGATACAACAATCACGCAACAACAAATAACGAAACAAATCACAATAACGTGCAATAATCATCAAAGCACCAATCTCAACGAAAACACGATATGCAACGACACGAACAATTCAACAAAACCCTAGACTACCCACACATAATTATCATCAACCCATTATCAAGGTTAAGCCCACCCTTACCTCAACTATGGTGGCGCAAACTCCCTCCTAGCCTCGTTCCTCGATCTCCGAATACGGCGACTCCCCCAAACTGCAGCTTCAGTGAGAAGCCAATATCTCTCTCCTCAGAACTCGTTTCGAAGATCGGAACGGTGAAAGTGTAGAACTATATCTTACGAACCTGCTGCCCAAAAACGAAGACGATCCAACGGTTAACGAAACCGGAATCGCAATTTTACGGTGATAGGTTTGAGAAAAACGGGAATTGTTTTCTCTCTTCTTTTCTCTCTCTTTGGTGGCTGCTCTAATCCGAAATTCCTCTCTCTCTCAACCCTAAATTAATCCTCTCCACTTATAATAAGTGAGAAACATAATGGGCTAAATTATTTGGGACTTTATCCACATAGGAAGGGAGCCCAATGCTATTTTTAACTAGCCCACAACACGTGATTATCATCTAACTCGTTTTCAACATAGCTACTACGCCCATAATTTTAATTCTTACAATCATCCTACGGCAATCCAACTTCGAAATAATTTGATTAAATTTTAGGGCGTTACAGCCACCTTCATGACTCACAAAGGAAATTATTGCTATCGCGGTGTGCAATTTGGCCTTCAGATCGCCGGAGCAACATATTAGAGGATGATGAACTAAATCTTCAATTCGTAAATCGGGAGAATGCTTGAGGTATATATGGACGACATGATCTTCAAGGCCAAATCTGATGTCGACCACACTGTCAATCTAGCAGAAGTGTTCTCCGACGTACTTAAACACAACATGAGACTTAACTTAGAGAAATGTACCTTTGGGGTTCAAAGAGGGAAATTTCTCGGTTTCTACTTAACCGAGCAAGGTATTAAAGAGAATCCAGACAAATGAAAGATGATGACCGAGATGCGACTCCCAATTACCAAGAAAGAGACCCAGAAAATCAGCAAGATGAATTTCGCCCTATAACGATTTGTATCTCAGACCGCGAATCGATCCCTACCTTTTTTCAAGTTTCTCAAAAAGGGCGTTGAATTTTAATGAACAGAAGAATGCGAGCAGGCACTAATTAAGCTTATGGTCGTGCTTTCCGAACCCCCAAGTGATAACTCGACCCATCGAGAGAGAAGTACTGTTCTTGTATCTCGCTGTCTCCAAGGAGGCCCTTAGTGCCGTCTTGATCTAAGAAACCGAAGATGGCCAGCGACCCATATAATTTGCTAGTAAAACCCTCCAAGGTTCCGAGTTAAGGTACCGAAAAGTAGAGAAGGAAACCTTAGCATTCATTACCATGGGGCGACGGTTGACACCATACTTCGTAGCCAACCAAGTGGTCGTTAGGATGAACCAACCGGTACAACATATCCTCCACCAGCCTGACTTATCGGGAATGAATATTAAATGGGTTGCTAAGTAGTCTGATTTCAGAATTAAGTACCACACAAGAACAACTTTGAAAGTGCAGGTTTTAGTCGATTCCATAGCATAAATGACTTCGACTACCCCTACGGAACCCGCCGACCTATTATGGACAATTCACGTTGATAGGTCTTCCAACAGCAAGGGTAATGATGCTGGTCTCATCATCGAGAGCCAGGAATGGGATCGTCGTTGAGGTCTCTCACGCCTTCTCGTTCATAACTTCTAACAACGAGGCCAATTAAGTACGAGGCTTGCATTGTTGGTTTATTACTAGAAAATTATTTAAATGCCCATAGGGTGGAGATCATGACTAACTCACTGCTTGTTGTTTCGTAAATATAAAAAAGTTGATGTTAAGAACATCATCTTAAAACGATACTTAGCAAAAGTAAGAGAAATGATGGAACAGTTCACCGAGGTAGAAGTAAAACCTATATTGCGAGGCGAGAACATCAGGGTGAATGTCCTCTTAAAACATGCAAGCACCAGACCCTCATAAAACCTCATATCAGTTACTCAATAACCCTCTTCCAACCTAGCGTCTCTTTGAAGACCACATTGTCCTCGTTGATAAACACAATAACTCCTAACGCGATTTGGATAAACCCCATATTTAGGTACATGGAATTCTCACTACCTTTGCTCAAATGTATTGAAGACGACGAGTGCGACTATGCCACCTTTTCTCTGAGTTGACTTGGGCGTCGGAGTGTGTGTAGGTACCACACCCTTCGCCAGATCAATGTAAAAAGGCTCATATCGGTAAGTCGGCAGGAACAAACTCACCATCACATTTGGTTTGCATCTTGGCCCAACTCTATTGACTGAGACTGGCTTCCAGGATAGTTCAATATGTAAGGTCTACAAACAACAAAAATATGGAGGACTAATATATTGCAAATGACTCGTGTGTGGGGATTAAAATTCCATTGAAATCTTAATAGACTAAAGTGGTAGACACTTGGGTCACTTAACCATTTGGTCATGGGTTCGATCCTTGGCCGGTGCGTATGGAAAAACATTTGTTTGGAGAGGTCAACCCCTTAAATGGATATCCGATACCTCGAAGGATTACCCAAAAACATATATAATTAACTATATCCTAAATTGCTTTTAAAAAAACTATATCCTAAAGTACCCACACCCGTTTATTCTGACTTTGGGTCTTATTGAGGTGAATATATAAAAAGGTAAGAGGTAACAAAAACGATAAAACGAGCAAAGTAAGGTTAAAATCCATGAAATTTCCTGCCAGGCACATGCACTAACTAAGATGCGACCAACCAAGTCGACCGTTTAAATGAATGAATATTGTCGGAAGACTCAGTACTCAGTACACTAATATAAATACATCATGGTTGTATATTATTGTACCAATACAATACAAGTGCTCTCCACCTAGCTCATGTTATATCTGATCAAATGGTATGCCCAATCTCTAGTTTGTTTAGTAACAAAGAAAAAAAGTACGAGGTGTTCCTTAGCTTCAGGGGTGAGGATTCGAGGACGACTTTTGTAAGCCATCTTCATGCGGCTTTTCAAAGGGCAAATATCAAAACCTACATAGACAACAATCTTGAAAGAGGGAATGAAATATCGGAAACCCTTCTCAAGGCTATAGAGGATTCACAACTCTCTGTGATTGTGTTCTCTGAGAACTTTGCAAACTCAAAATGGTGTTTAGATGAAGTCAAGAAAATAATGAAGTGTAAAAGAAGAGAGGGGCAAATTGTAGTGCCTATATTTTATCATATAGTACCTACACATGTACGAAATCAAACTGGAACCTATGCAACTGCATTTGCAGCACATGAGAGCCAATTTTGGTATAACCCAATAAAGACAAAAAAATGGAGGAAAGCTCTAGAAAATGTCGCCAATCTCTCTGGATGGAGTTGTTCTGTTGACAGGTTGGAATCCATAATTATTGAAGACATTGCTAAAGACGTGCTGAAAAAATTAAATCGTGTAGATGCAACACCACATGGTCCACATCGGAAGAACTTGGATCCTCTCCTTCCCACTAACCCTACATCTCCCTCCATCATCTCTATCTCTCTCTCATCATTGTTTATTATTTTTTAATCATTTTCTCAAAAATGATGTTGAACACGACAGGAAACTTCAGTTGGAGATACATGCCCGTTTGCTTAACATCACTGAGATGTAGCTGATGATTCATTGCTATATATATATATATATATATATATATCATCCAACTATAGTTTCTGCTTGTAAATAATATAAATAGGTGTTTGTAAGTAGTTCTAGGAGACATTTCATAACATTGATCGATAGCGCATACAAGCCTAACATATTCGATCGCACAAGATATTTGGCAAATTGTGGTGAACAACGTTTGGTTGAGCCATTCCTTTGACAATAATTGAGTATGCTTCACCCTTTTCTTTTCTTTTCTTTTCTTTTCTTTTCTTTTCTTGTGTTCAGCAATTCATTTTACACTGTTCTTTTCCAAACCTAAAGAATTCATGACATTCTTCCTTCTTATGATTGATTTCCATGACTTATTTAAGTTACTTTCGAAATCCTTTTTGTGTGAGTTACTTGAATGATTTATGATATTCAACCCCTCTTGGGTTTGATTTCCCTGTTTTGTTCATGTGTCTTTATAGTATTCCTCACTTCGAATTTGGTCATGCTATTTTACTTGGGTCACTGATTCGATTGATGACATGATTGAATTTTGTTGTAAACAATTTTTACTCTTTGAAAAAACATTGAATTGGGGCCAACACTTAAACATCTCATATGGTGAACCCAAGCTTATCGGGAAAAAAAAATGGTGAACCCAATATCTAATTCGAGTCCTCTTATTCTATCTCTTTTGAATTCATTTGTTTGACAATGACTTTAACAAAATTTACTAAAAATTGGCACGCCCAGTGAGACTCAGTTAGAGATATAGTTGTGCCATGTTTTAAATTTACATGGTACTTCAAAGCGGTAATATGACTGATTTAGAGACCGAATAAAATCGGTCACTATAGAGACCGATTTAGAGACCAGATTCTTTGAAAATATTAACCCCTTTAAGTTGGTCGCTAAATCGATTGCTAAAGTACTGACCGAAACCTTAGAAACCGAAAAATCGGTCACTAGCTATTTATCCAAAAAAAATTATTAACATTGGTGACTGATTTGGTGACCAAATTTATAAGCAACCTTTAGAAACTGTTTTCTAAAAAAATTAATTGTTTTTTTAATCTTTTATTCTCAAAAGATTAATGGTTTTTTTTTTAATTTTTTAGCTAATAGATAGCTGTCATTTATAAGTTATTAAAAACATAATTTAAACCTAACACTTACACGTTTAAAGAGTGCCCAAGATATCACAAAAAAACTTGGTTCACAAAACAAACATCGGGGCGATTTGCGAATCCCTTACACGGTCCATTCACTAAAAACAGTCGTCACTCATAACATCAGCGTCGCATCGCTCTCCGTCTCTGCATGGCTACCGCTCTTCCTCTAAAATTCGTCTATGTTGTCTCTACTGGAAGACATAGTGTGTCCTCTACATCTGGTTTGTTCTTCTAAAATCCTCACGCTCTTGTTTTGTCCGTGAGATCCGAGGACCCCTCACCTCTAAGTTTAGGTTTAATAGGGTTGAAGAGCACGAAGAAGGTAAAACTCGAGGACGTTTTTGCGTTGCTGAAAATGGAAGGTGGTGCATTCGATGATTTCTCGGTGGATTTGGGAAGGAATCAAAGGGTTCGGGCAGGAAAGGATCCTAGAAACACGATAAAGGCGTTTCTGAAAGTGAACATTATATGTATTTTGTTAGCACTTAAAAACTCTATTATGACTATATTATGTAGGACATCATTTAAAATAACAGTTTTGTATTTTACCAAACATACTAGCATCTTTAATGTAATGAGTTATTTTTTTAATTTTGCGAAGAAGTTAACACAAATTAACTATTTTTATTATGAATTAACACGTCAGGAAACTTCAGTTGGATATACACGCCCTTTTGTTGGACGCTAATTTTGTCCAGAGCAAAAACTAACTAGCAGAAACTAACAAGTTGGATATACATATATATATATATATATCAACTATAGTTTCTGCTTGTAAATTCTATAAATAGGTGCTTGTAAGTAGTTCTAGGGGCGCATTTCATAACATTCAGTAGCCCATACAGGCCTAACACACCCGATCACACAAGATCTCTAGCAAATTGTGGCGAACATTGTTTGTATGAGCTATTCCCTTTGTATTCGAACTTTACTTTTATGAAATCATTTCACTTTGAGAAATGAGTGCTTCACTCTTGTCTTTTCTTGTGTTCTGCACTTCATTTTACACTGTTCTTTTCCAACCTAAAAAATTGATGACATTCTTTCCTTATGATTGATTTCTTTGACTTGTTTAAGTTCCTTTTGATTTTTACCAAGACTTTGAAAACCTTTTTGTGTGAGTTACTTGAATGATTCATGATATTCAACCCCTCTTGGGTTTGATTTCTGTGTTCTGTTCAAGTGCCTTTATACTATTCCTCACTTCGAATCCGGTCACTGATTCAATTGATGACATGATTGAATTCTGTTTGTAAACAATTTTGACTCTTTGAAAACGCATCAAACTGGAGCTGACACTTAAACCTATAAACTGGTGAACCCAGTATCTAATTCGAGTCCCCTTATTCCATCTCTTTCGAATTCATTTGCAAGCAAGAATGGAAATAACACTTCTGACCAAGAAGTTTAATAAAAAATTAATTTTCTTGAACAAAATAATAACATAGATGTTGTTTGTCATGGAGAACCATGGTCAAACCCTGTCATAATTCAGGTAGAACCAGAACCACCCATTGACCTTAATAGGAGAAATCTTAACGTAATTCAACCACCCTATGGGTTTCTTTATGGTTTTGTTCCTTCCCCAAGGGTGACAATGGCAAAGTTCTAGTGTTCCTCCCGGATTTTTGGGAACAAATATTGGAGGAATTGGAAGTTCGAGACTTAGCCATTTAAATCCCAATAATGTGGCCTTGGAGAATGTTCTTGTTGTTGTCAAACACTTCAATCCTAGCTGTGGTCTCGGCCAGAGGTTTGGACAGTCTGTAATTCCTCTTTCTTCAAGCGATTGCGTCGAGAAAGGAACTCTGTTCTTCGACTATGGGTTCCCTAACTCCTCCAAAGAGTATTAGGTTAGGTGGGAGAGGGACGTGTGGCCTGTGATTGATGTGTGTTTTTGAACTGTACAAGTATTCCTATATATACATGAGCCTTCGTTGGCCACTACTCGAGCCTATATCTGCTCACTGTTGGATTAATTATGACCAATGGTCCTAATCACGCCTAGTCGTCCCTAGAATCACTCCTAGTGGGATAAAAATCTCATCGCTCTATCTTCTTCGGGGTCTTCTGTTCCTTGACCTTAAACGCCCTAACGTGTTGCGTCTACGTGCGTTGAATATTTGCGTTCCAAGAAAATATTGCCCGCCTCGACATTAACCTTCCTCGGCCACGCCCTACATCGGCATCAACCTTCCCTGTATATCATACCTCTGCCTGCCTAACCCGAGTATGCAATAGCTGGCACTATCTAATTTCCCTCGTGGTCTCCTCGGTGCCTGTTTTGCCTTTATTTTCCTGGGCCAACAATATTGTTTTGTTTTGGGTGTTAACAGTACTTAATTACCAAGTAAGAAACACAGTCATGCACTCATTCAAGTAACAAATAGATGAGAGTAATCATTATATGGTAAACATGATGATACAACAAATAGCCACGATGTTTAACCCTTTTATTGAAAATACTAACGACACTTATCAAGAGTTGGCTGCTCAAATGGGGAGAATTGCTTATGTTTTTGGTGCACCCCAAGGGGATAATGATACAGAGTTAAAAATATTATTGAAAATATGAAAGAACAAACTGTATTCAGCCACCCAAAAATAATGTGGTCCTTTGAAATGTTGTTAACGTCAATAGAAATCAAAATGCAAGAACAATTCTTTGTGTATTACTAGTTCCCAAAGGAAGTTGACAATTTGATACAATAAGTCTCTTACATGTCTAAAATGTATTTAAGGTGATATTTGTAAATCAATAATCACGTCGACCATTTAATTAGATATTTTATTATTTTAATTGATGCATCAACTGAATGGCTACATATATATAATTGTCATCAACTCACAACCAGCAGTATGTAAGATTGTTTGCAGTATGCGAATTATCTTGAAAGCATATGATAAGTATTTTATGACTAGTAGAAACCTAACAATGATTTTGAAGACATTTTTATAAGCAAAATTTATATTAAAAGAGGGTGCAAGCGGGCACCCCCACCGATACATATTCAAGGGGCCTCATTAAAGATAAATTTACATGTAGTGAATGCAAATAATTTTTAATACTTAGATAGTCCAGTTGCACATGAAGGGATCAATTTACATATATGATGGATGTGTTACAACTTATTTGTATTGCTCACTTGATAGTGATAATTATATGAAGATCCCTGAACCCTTAAGGATTTAATTTTTTTAAACATACTAGTACTATACTCGTGCATCCGCACGGGTGATGTATTTGTTATAATGTGCTATAAATCCATAAATATATTGAAAATTTTAAAATGTAACAAGAAAAATGCATAAGGTGAGGGAAAAAATTATATTTCAAGCTGCTTAAAAAATTGTGTTGCAGAAAGTTATAAAAAGTCAATATCGTCAATTCAAATCTTAAAAACAGAGTAAAATAAGGAAAAGAAAGCGAGATGAAAATAAAATGAAAGAATAAACAAATGAGAGAAAAAGAAGATACTTTTAAAGTGAATCTATCGACATTGCAAACACCGCGACTGCCTCACTCCTTTGGCCACTCCCCGTGGCTACCACTACGCCCTAAAAAGTTTAAGTTGCAGAAAGTTAAAAAAAGTTAGTACCTTCTTCAAATGTTAAAAAATAGAGTAAAAATTGGGAAAAAAAAAGAAAATGAGATGAAGATAAGATAAATGAATATGCAAATGAGAGAGGAAGAAGAAGAGAAAAATAAAGGTGAAGAAAGAGAAAATGTTGGAGAGAGAGAAAAGAGAGAAGAGAATGTGGGAGAGAGAGGAGGGGAAATGAGAGAGAGAGAATGTGATAAAAAAGAGAAGAAAGAGAAAAAGATAGGATAAAAAAGTATTTTTTGTTTTTTAGTGACACGTTTACATTTTTATCCTCAATTATTTTAGGTGTCATTTTTCCCAAATGGGCAAATCGGTATTTTCATATATGGTTATGTTGTATATAGCTATATTAGATAGATTAGATTAGATTAGATTAGACAAATGGGCAAATAGGTATTTTCATATGTGGTTAAGTTGTATAAGTCTATATTAGATAGATTGTTCGTACTCTTGAGTTGATTACTCAAATTTAATTAGTCTCTACATGAGGTATAATTGTGTCAATGCATATTCTATATATAAAAATGACATCACTTGTCCATATAATTTTATGAAAATATCTAGAAATAAAGTTGCTATTATTGGAACTTTCTAGACAAATGACTTCAAATTATATTTGATGAATTGAAAGGTTGAACCTTAGATTGATCTCAACCTAGAAAATCCGAGAAGGATTAAATATATAAGAAAATATCTTCAAATAAATATTTTTGGGAAACAAAGTTTTGTCTCGACCTGCATGTCGATAATTTAGCTAATTGAATCATGATAAATTATATCTATTGAGTACATGATCTGTGTGTCAAGAAGATATCAAATATTTCGGTCTCAGAGACTTTAAATTTGTGCGCGGATATTACTAATTAATATCATATGGATTGATGTGATAATATTATTTGATACTTATTAGTGAGATGAAATTTATCACCAACCAAAATGAACTAGAACAAATTGAGATATATGTTTGTTTTATATGCTCGTAAAATTAACCATGCAGATACAATGTATTTCTGATACAGATCAATTCAGTCCTGAAATATGTGTTTGTTTAATATGGCGGCTCTGAGTCATCATCATGATCTAAATAGCAATCCTTAGTTATCACTTTCTCATATCTTGCTCAAATATCAACAATTCTAGAAAGAAGTCCTAAAGACAATACTCTCTGTGAAGCTCAATTGAAAGGAGATAAATCCTGAAGTATATTGCTCCATATACATCCGAGGGAGAAAATCTAAATGTTGGATTTCACATTCTTAACAAATTCTTCGAATAGGGGAGAAAACAACACTCTTTTTTCCTTCTCCATGGTTTTGTCCTATTGGGTTTTTTCTGGAAAGATTTTTAACGAGGCATGTCCCATATAAATGATATTGCACTCTTTTTCCTTCACTAAGAATTTTTCCCACTGGGTTTTTTTCTTAGTAAGGTTTTAATGAAACATATTCTTAATAGACATCCAAGGGGGGTGTTGTGAATATGTTGGATGTCTATCTATATTCCTATATGCTCTTGTAACTCTTATTAGTAAAAAGTTTTCACTCATTGTAATTGCTCTTCATTGTATATGTTAAAGACACATTATGTTAGGCCTTAATTCATTTGTAGGTTAAAAGACTTGTGTACTATAAATAGGACTCATGACATTGTAAATTACACCTTTAAAAGTAGAATGCAAATGCTCTCCCTCTTCTCTTATTCTCTTCTTCTATTTCTTCATCATCTATAGTGTATTATATTGGTTATATCTTTCTTTTGTTTTAGTTAATTTCATAACAAAAACAATATTAAAACAGGCAAATGAAACGTTTGAAATCCATGATGTGTAGTGGAGAGGCACACACTACCAACTTTTGAAGTTTTCTGCCATGTACTAAGTTCTCACCAACAAAGTCAACTCTTTCCATGAATAATAAATCTTATAGTTCACACTATTAGTGGCAATGTTGTAATTTACAATGTAATTCCCTACTTTTTGGTCTTTTCGCTGGTCCTTGACGATTGTGGACCCGTTGGACCGGATCTCCGGTGGTTGTTTGTTGTTGGGCCTTAGGGCCTTTATTTCAGGCTCATACTTCGTCCAATCCCATAGCTACTCAATAGACACTCCCAACACGCGTGAAAAGACCAAAATGCCATTAGTGAATCTTGTAATCCTACGATGGTTCGGAGCACGGTCGTCCGAACCAGTTCGGAGGAGGTGCCATCGAACCAGTTCGGTAGTGGTGAGTCCGAACCTCACTGTGAAAGCATTTTGATATGTTGAAGACCCCCATTTCCTCTTCCTCTTCTTTTTCATTCTTTACCTTCACCATCCGAGCGCCCCCCATTTCCTTTCGTTCTCAACAGCTTTTTCACTGCAACAAACAAGCAAGCCCATCTTCTTCTTCTTCATTGAGGTAAAAAAATGCAGCGTGAAAGCAAAGAAAAATTAAATTTGTAAAAAAGTTAAATTTTCTCTTCTTAAAAAAAAAATTAAAAGCTCCATGTTTGTTTCCCATTACAATCTTCCCCTTCATCTTCCCAACTGAAAGCAAAGAAATTAAATTTGTAAAAAAAATTAAAGCCCATCTTCTTGTTCTTCCTGATTCCAAGTGAAAGCAAAGAAAATGGAGAAAATAAAAAACGTTAACGACTTGAGTTGCAGAAAGGTAGAATTGGTTCGGTGGTTTAGAGTCCGAACCGATTCGGTGCGCCTCCTCCGAACCGGTTCGAACGACCGTGCTCCGAACTAGTTAAAATGCAGCATGAGGGGCAGTGGCGTATCTAGGACCCTGGCCTAGGGTGGTCAAACTAATTTAATAACCAAATAAAATTTTATATTACTGGGTCACCGCCAGATTGCTTGCCAACATCTGGCCTAAAAAGATAACAACACAAGCAAAACGCAATATCTTTTTCTATGTTATACTCTAGCTAGTTGTTAAATTCATTAAACCAAGAGGGATTAAATCTTCTAAGTGAATTTCCAATTTTCATTTGAGGAAATTTGTGTTGAGTAGGTTGACATGGTCCCTTTTGTAAATATGCTCTTTCTATCCTCTCTCGATCATTAGGATGATACTCAGATATTTTAATTCGTTTTCCTGGATCCGATGGCAAATCTTCTAAGTTAATTTCAACGTGTGTGGTGGTCCGATGCGTGTTCACGTTGTGTGTGGCGGTGACAGCGACAGTGTGCGGTGCTTTCTACTTCTGGTGCGGCGAAGACGAAGTGTGTCGTGTCACCATGGGCGTGTTTGTGTTTGTTGCATAACTTGCATGTTGAAGAAGGTGAACCGTGAGTGTTATTGTTGGCTTGGCTTGTTGCGTTTTGGGTTTGGGCCAGCTAAATGAAATGAGTCACAATTTTTTTTGGGTTGGGCTTCATAAGCACTGATTAGTGCATAAGTGGTGTAGAGGGTGTGCGAAAAATAAATAATATGGGGTCAAATATATATATATATATATATATATAATAGGGGTACTATGGAAAATTTTCAAAGGTGAGGGTGTGCGGCTGCACACCCTGGGGCCTTACTAAATCCGCCCCTGGTGAGGGGTGTCCACACGTGAGGGTATTTTACGAATATTTAAGGGTTGAGGGTGTCCAGTGAGTAGTTGGAGGGTTGGACGAAGTATTGGCCTTATTTCGTAAAAATAAATAACAACCTTTGAAGTTTACTGTCATGCACTAAGTTCTCACCTAGAAAAGTCAACTCTTTCAATGAATAATAAATCATATAGGCCAGACAATATCAGAAGACTCGAAACTTAGAACGATCAGTAATCTAAACTATTATATATATATATATATGGTTGTATGAAGTACATTAATACAAGTGCTTTTCTTCGTGTTATATAATGGCATCTTCATCCTCAAGTAACAACGATGAAAAGCACGAGGTGTTTCTTAGCTTCAGAAGAGAGGACACACGGAAGACATTCACGAGCCATCTTCATGCTGCTTTTCAAAGGGCAGGGATCAAAACTTACATAGACTATAATCTTGGAAGAGGGGATGAAATATCAGGAACCCTTCTCAAGGGTATAGAGGATGCATAACTCTCTGTGATTGTGTTCTCCAAGAAATTTGCAACCTCAAAATGGTGTTTAGATGAAGTCAAAAAAGTAATTAAATGTAAAAAAAGAAGGGGGCAAATTGTAGTGCCTGTATTTTACAGTATAGTACCAAAACATGTACGAAAACAGACAGGATCTTTTGCTAGTGCATTTGCAGAACATGAGAAGCAATTTTCGGAAAACCAAAAGAGGTTAAAAAGTGGAGGAATGCTCTTGTAAAAGCAGCCACCATCTCTGGATGGGATTGTTCCGTTGACCGGTAACTATATTTTCTTCTTAGGCTCAAAGAATTTCAAATATATATCCATGCATTCATGAATGTTCCTGTTTTTATGTGGCTGTTAGCCTGCATTTTCGACAGGCTCAATTAAATGCAGTTAACGAGGATTGACTTGTGATTTCAAGGGGAAGTGTTTATTTCAACACTAAAGAGTTGTATCAGAGGGTAAATTCAACAAAACTTTGGACTTAGCGAAAATAAAGAACTGAAGAATGGTGGTTCGACGAGAAGGAAGCTAGAGTTCAGTGGTAGACCAGAATCAAGTGCTCGTTGTCGAAGCAGTTAGCAGTTATCTTGGTCGAAAATAAGTTACTATTTTTTTTTAATTCTCTGTACAGTTAGTTGGTTATAGTTTTCCCTCCTTGTATAAATAGTAGTTTTTTACAGGAAAAACGGGTCACACACTCATATACAGATTCTCACGCTCTAACTTCCAACATCATAGAGAAAACGAGTCAGAGAAGAATGTATGATCATGTGTACCAACTCTCTTTTCAATTAATGCATTTTACTTTGTTTCTTTAAGCAATTTTCCGCATTTTTATTTGTTCTCTTCATCTCTGTCTGAAGTAACTTCGACAGTTTCACGCGAAACTGCCAGTTATCTTCCTTCTTTTTCTTTAAAACCATATAAACATTCATAATTTCTGGAAAAACTTTAACACAAATGGTCTTAGGATTTACTAGTTGATCTTGCAAGCAGAAGAAATTTCAAACTAGCGGTGTTTACCAAAAAACACGGTAAACAAATTGGCACGCCCATTTGTGCTAATTTTTAAAGGTTTTCGTTGAAATCTTAAAAAATTGTGCTTATCTGTGCATACGTTTAAGGAGTGGAAAACATCTTTCAGAGATGGCGCGCTCTAGTACAAATAATGCTTCTGCATCAAATGCACATAGTACGCAAGAACAAGCGTCAGTTAGTGACGCTAACGCTGCAAATGTTGCAGGCATAACCGTTGTTATGCCTTCTTCGACAACAATGGGAGTAACTGCCATAACTTCTCCCATAATTACTCTTGTGTCAATGATGACTACTGCAGCATTAACAAATGTTAATACTATGGCTTCTATGCCAACAATATTAGGACCAACAAGTCCTTTAATGGCAAATCCATTGATTGAAAACATGCCATTTTGTATGAGTGGTAGGGCTTTCCCATATGGCATGCCAACAACATTGATGGCAGGCCTTCAGACAAATTCGTCTACATTTGCAGATTATGCAATCACAGGGTATTCTCCTACTCATAGTTCATCAGAGGGCATTCATAGTCGAAATGCCCAACCTAATCTGACTACAACATCTTTGTTGGCATTAAGGCAACAAATGGATGATAGTAACCATGATATGGTTAATATGTTAACACAACAAATTGGTACTGTGTTTAATCCTTTAATACAAAACACTAATAATAGTTACCAGATGTTGGCGACACAAATGGGAAGAATTGCTGATTTCTTTGGCACTCCACCAGTGCATAACCAGCAAATTTCCCAAATTCAAAATGTTAGGCCTGTCGAAATCCCTTTAGAAAGGCCTAACAATGCAATTCCCATAAATCAGGGTAATCAGGGACAACAACATGTTGTCGAAGAGCCTATGAGGATAAAGGCAATCCCTGATGTTGTTGTCATACCCTAATTTTGTCCGCCTAGGTCAAAACCCTAATTCTCAACAAAAATAAATAAATTAAGAAGTGTGGCATTATTTTGAAGAGTGTGAAGAACATTGTGCATACATTTTTTTGAGTTTTTAGGGCAAAAGGGTATTTTGGTCATTTTCTAAAAATAGGATAATTTTTCATCAAAAATCATTGTGCAATTTTAGAGGAAATTATTTGAAGCAAGACACCCTTGGTCATATATTTTTTTGCGCATACATGCACGCATTTGCATAAAAATTCAAATTTAAAAAAGGCATCAAAAAGGAATATTCTACAAAAATTTCAAGATGAGGTTTTTATGATATTTTTGGTCATGGTGATCTCATAAAATGGCATATTCCTAAGATTCCTAGTATGTGGCCTAAATTGGGTGTATTTTTGTACAATTATCCTAAGAAGAATAATCAAAAATGAAGGGATAATAGAATGGTCATATGATAGTACAATAGTACAAGATGACAACTTGCAAAACTTGGGCACCACTCTCCCAATGTGGTCGAATACCCCCCTTCATTTCCCTCTCATTTTGCATTTTTTTGCCCCTCATCAAAGTGTGTTTCAATCCTCACCCTTGATTCAAAATTAAAATGCAATCCTAGAATGAGATGAGGTACACAATGACCTAAATGCCCCTAAACCTAATTGCACATTATATATACCCTCATATCCTCACCTCTCACAAGGTTTTGGCTCACAATTCACACTCAAAAACCTAGCCTCTCCTCTTCTCCCTTCTTGGCCGAATACACCTCCTCATTCCCTCACCTCATTTCTTCACTTTTTCACTTCAAATCAACATTCTAGTCCTAAATCCTTCATCATCCTTGCATTCTCTTCAAAGATTCATCTTCAAATCTCAAGAATAAAGCTCAAGATTGAAGATTAGAGGGTTGATTCAAGTGGTTTAGTGTTCATTCACCTTATTTCTTTTGCTATTCTAGCTTGGAGTTGAGGTATACTCTCAATCTTAACATCATCAAAATTTTAGCATAAAAAATGTAGATCATCAATCTATTTTTGCATATCAAGCACTTCTTTGCATTTTAGTGCTCTATTTTATGTTGAAATGTTGATATAATTGTTGTTGTTGAATGAGAGATGTGTTTCAAGCATTTTGACAAACACTTTGGGAGGTTTGGATGCTTGAAATGCATCTCTCTCTTGGAATAAATTGTGTGTTTGTGCTATTTTCATTTTGTGCTTGCATTTTCATGAATAAAATTGTGATTTGGGATTATGTTTCATTTCGCATATTGTAGAAAAATTAGAGTTTGTGTGATTTTAGTGCATTCCTTTGCTTAATCATGTGAATCCTTGCCAAAAAGCTTGATCTATGTCATTTGCTTGCATGATTTTGTTGCTTTCAAAGAATAAAATGAGGTTTTAGCTCTATGTTGGTGTCGCATTTCATGAGATAATTAGGGTTTGTGCTTGTTTTTGTTGCTTGCTTTGAAAATCATGTTTGTGTTGATGATTTGGTAAGAGGATTTGACACTTATGCACTTGTGCATATCCCAAGTGTTAAAGATTACCTAAAGGGATTCAACACCTTAATTGCATATGCTTGCTAAATAAAATGTCAAATTGATTTTTCATGGCTTGCTAATGATCTTACTTGAGGCAAATGCCCTTTCCAACTTATTCCTTTCATGTGGTTGATTGTAGAAATATGCTAAATGTTGATGCCATCAAAATGATACCACATTGTTGCTTATGTCAAATGTTGATGTGAAATCCCTAGGATTTTGCAAGTGATTCATTAAATGTTTGAATTCACTTGTGCTTTGTAACTTCCTTGCCTACTCACATGTTGTGTCATAAATGCCTAGTTAGGTTCATTTCTTGCAATGCATCTTCAATAAGATGTGCAATCTAGGTTCATTCTCTTGCCCATTCATGCATTTTTGCCAAAATGTTCAACTTGGGTTCATTCTTTGCCTATCTATGTATTGTGACATGATATGTGTAGTCTAGGTTCATCTTTGCCTATTCATGCATTGTGTATTCAAATGTTGCAATGAGATGTTTTCAACATGAAAGGGTAAGTTGCAAATTGTGTCTATGTTGTTGCTTGCTTGATAACATGATCTCAATGAATGTGCTATGCTTGCATCTATGAACTTTCTTGCATTCATTGTTTTCTTTTCTAAACAACTTGACATGAAAATGGTTACTAGTTTAGATCATTGCATGAATTGTAGTTTAGCAATTTGCATTTTGGTTATTGACTTGGAACTTGATTGAAAATGTTCTACTAGTTTTCCAAAACTCCTTTCCAAAAATCAAATTGCTTTCAAACTTCTTTTCTAAACTATGTCTTTAACAAATTAAGACCAATTTCTTTTCCAAGCTTAAACCCTATGTTTTTCATAAACAAAATCATTAGTGGCCACTCGAAGCCTCTGCTTGTTTGATCACTAATGAGGAGTTATTAGTGATAGTCACTCGAAGCCTTTGCTTGTTTGATTATCATTAAAGCTCCCAAACCTTAAATACATGCGAACCCAATTCAATTCCAAAAACAACACGAGTCATTAGTGGTAATTGTCCTAAGCCTTTGCTAGATGATTATCACCGATGCTCGCCTCATTTGCAAAAAAGGATAAAATAAAAACGTTGTTACTTATAATCACTCGAAGCCATTGCTTGTTTGATTATCGGTTTCAACTTATTTTCTTTCGAGTTAGTAATGAAAACCACTCGAAGCCATTGCTTGCTTGGTATTAGTGAACACTCGAGTCTTATTTCAAAAAACACCTAAAAACTAAAAAGCTAAAAACAAAAGAGCCTTTTCAAAACAGGAGAACTACGTAAGCTTTGAATTCTCCATCGCACCGGGAGATACGTAGGAGCGGGTCACATCCCGTCAAGCACACTTTTAAAAAATAATAAAAAGATTCTTCTTTTCCCCCGTTTTCAAAAACACTTTTCTCAAATAAAAAAAGAAGTAGAACGAATTGTTTCAAATCAACTCTGTCAAAACCGCACATCAAGTTAAAGGTTCCCTTTGGGTAGAAAGGAGGTGTGGGATGCTAATACCTTCCCCACACCTAACCGACCCCCGAACCTACATCTCTAGTTCTCAATGGACCACCCGCCTTAAAAAAGGACCCTTTTTCAATGTTTTGGTCCCTAAATAAAAAATGTTGATGGCGGCTTCACAAATTTTCACGTTGTACGATGAAAGGTCCAAACCGGATTTCTTTCGGGGTGCAACAGTTGTGTTAGTAAATAGAAACCAAAATGCAGACGAAGTGGTCAGACAAGTGCAACAAAACAATTTTGGGGCGCAAAATAATTTGGCTAACCTGGTCGAAAACATTCTAGCCCAGAATGGCCTTAACTTAGGCTTGCATAGGCCTAATTTTGTATCACCTTTGTTGGAATACATCTTGCAAACAGAGCTACCTAGGCGATGGAAAATCCCTAAGTTCACAAAATTTGCTGGAGAAACTAGCGAATCCACTGTCGAACACGTGGCTCGTTATCTTATTGAAGCTGGTGATATAGCGCATAATGAGAATTTAAGAATGAAGTATTTTCCAAATTCTCTAACTAAGAATACGTTTACATGGTTCACCACTTTGCCTCCAAATTCTATTTTTAGTTGGAGTCAGTTAGAAAAGGCCTTCCACGAACAATTCTATATGGGCCAGTGCAAAATTAGTCTTAAGGAACTAACTAGTGTTCGACGCAAGGAGGCAGAATCTATTGATGATTATCTCAATAGATTTAGACTTCTCAAAGTGAGGTGTTTTACTCAAGTGCCTGAACATGAGTTAGTCGAAATGGCTGCTGGTGGTCTAGATTATTCTATAAGAAAGAAGCTAGATACATTGCACTTAAGAGATATAGCACAATTAGCTGATAGAGTTCGACAAGTAGAAAGACTTAAAGCTGAAAAAGCCAGAACAGGCAGGTTCCAAAATAAACAAGAAAAGGTTGCATATGTTGAAACTAATGACAATGACCAAGAATTCGACATATCTTATGAAGATGTCGAAGAGGAGGTTAATATAGCAGAATTAAAATCAGGACCTCCTTATACTTGTAAATTTTTAAAACCTTCAAATGGAAAAAACCTTGTTGAGCCTAAAAATGATAAGTTTGTTGCAAAAACTTATACTTATGATGTTTTTAAGTGTGATGAAATATTTGATCTGTTAGTTGCTAATGGTCAAATTTTGGTGCCTAAGGGCCTGAAAGTACCACCATTGGAACAACGACAGAAAAGAGGTTTTTGTAAATTTCACAATTTTTTAGGCCATAACACTTCTCGTTGTGTTATTTTCAGGGATTTGGTTCAAAAAGCCCTCAATGAGGGAAGACTGAAATTTGGTGACAAATCGAAGCCACCAATGAAAATTGTTGCTGATCCTCTACCAACAACTGATGCATTGCTTGTCGAAGTTGACATCAACATGGTTGAAATCACAGGAGTTGTTGCTGAAGATGCTAAAGTGGAGAAAGCTGTTGACAAAGTGGATGTCGAAATGGTCACTGAAGACCAATATGCTGAAAAATGAAGACAGTTTACCCAATGGCAGAGGAAGAATTGATTGATTACCTTAATCGCTGCAAAATTAACAATACTGAAGTGATGCTTTGTCCAAGATGTAGTTCTGTCTTCGACAAAGAGGCTGCTAAAAATCTTGAGGGTTTTAAGCCTCAACTGAAGCGCAGAGGAAAATGGGTTGACAAGAGGCCAAAGTTCAGCTACAGCAACAGAGGTATTCAGTACAAGGTCACTTCGACAAAGAATCCTCAAAAAGAACAGATCAAAACCTATGTACCTTCAGCAAAGTCTCCTGTCGAGAAATGGGTACATTCTGGCGGAAAGAGTACTGGCTATTACCCAGTATATTATGCTGGAAAGAATGCTGGAAATCAGCAGAAATCAGCAAAAATGGTCAAAGGTAGTACTAGTGCTACTGGCCAGAACAAGGCATTTGAATCTAACAAATATGCCTATAATAATAACTACAGAGGGAAAAATCCCTTGACAAGAACACAATGGCGCAGGTATCAACGCCAGAAGAAAGCTGCTGCTGCTGCAGGCAAAGTAGAGAATTCTAGCAAAGATAAAGGTAAGCAAGTATCTTTAAAGCCTCTTGAAATGGCTAGAAAGCCAGCTACTAAAAGGATATTTCCTCCACTCTCAGTAATCAAAGAAGGTCTTAACTTAGATGAAGAAATGGACTCAGATTTAGCCGATTCTGGGTCAGAATTCGACGTCTTATGTGGCAGGTCTCAATTCTACCAATTGAGTATGATGTAGTTTCTGAAGTGAATGACGTCGAAGAAGATTCCGACGAAGAGACTACTTATAAGCCAATCTGTTACTATGTGCTGAAGAATGGTTGCGTGGAGGAACAACATGCTGTGTTTGAGAGACCAGATTGTGGAATGATGAATCATCTCAAACCCTTGTACATTCAAGAAAAAGTGAATAACATTGGTGTCAACAAGATCCTGGTCGATGGTGGTGGTGCTGTAAACTTGATGCCACAACATATGTTGAAGAAAATTGGAAAGTGTGAAACTGATTTGAAAACACCCAATGTAATACTTACAAACTATGAAGGCAAAAGTGGCCATTCACTTGGGGCCATTGAAGTCGAGTTTGCTGTAGGAAGTATTAAGAGACCAACATTGTTTCTGGTAGTTCCATCAAAGGCAAATTACAACTTGTTGCTAGGAAGGGAATAGTTATTTGCAATGAGTAGTGGGGAGTTCCCATGCGAAACGTGGCCCACTAAATCTGAAATGGTGGCGCCATAAAGTGACTTTTGCTGAAATGTCTCATCATTACTGAAACATGATGCTGATGACGTCATTAGAGCAGTTAAAGGAAATTTCAAAAAAATGTCATTTCTTCTTCACCTAAAAACTCAGTCGAAAAAGACATTTTTGGGTGGCAATTTGTTAGCCTGCATTTTCGATAGGCTCAATTAAATGCAGTTAACGAGGATTGACTTATGATTTCAAGGGGAAGTGTTTATTTTGACACTAAAGAGTTGTATTAGAGGGTAAATTCGACAAAGCTTTGGACTTAGCGAAAATAAAGAACTGAAGAATGGTTGTTCGACGAGAAGGAAGCTAGAGTTCAGTGGTAGACCAGAATCAAGTGCTCGTTGTCGAAGCAGTTAGCAGTTATCTTGGCCGAAAATGCATAACAGTTACTATTTTTTTTTGAGTTCTCTGTACAGTTAGTTATAGTTTTCCCTCCTTGTATAAATAGTAGTTTTTCACAGGAAAAACGGGTCACACACTCATATACAGATTCTCACGCTCTATCTTCCAACATCACAGAGAAAACGTGTCAGAGAAGAATGTATGATAATGTGTATCAACTCCCTTTTCAATTAATGCATTTTACTTTGTTTCTTTAAGCAATTTTCCGCATTTTTATTTGTTCTCTTCATCTCTGTCTGAAGTAACTTCGACAGTTTCACGCGAAACAGCAAGTTATCTTCATTCTTTTTCTTTAAAACCGTAAAAACATTATTAATTTCTGGAAAAATTTTAACACAAATGGTCTTAGGATTTACTAGTTGATCCTGCAAGCAGAAGAAATTTCAAACTAGCGGTGTTTACCAAAAACCACGGTAAATAGTGGGTAAACATATTATATATGTGGCAGGTTGGAATCTGAAATTGTTGAAGAGATTGCCATGGACGTGTTGGAAAAATTAAACCGTGTATATGTTGGTGATCTAGATAAAGAAATTGAGAAGTATCAACAACTTGCGAAACTCCGAAAGCAATATTATGATGCTACACCCGTCCACCTCATTTGAGAAATTATGAAGAAGCTATTGAACACCTTCGAAAACTTCAATTGAAGAGACATGAACGTTTGCTTCGACTACCACTTGACATGTGTTCACATGCCAATGATCCAGATGCTAGTAATGATTTTCATAAGATGTAGTCATGTGTATATATATATTCATATAATTGATTTTATTAATTATTATATTTATTTATGTGTGTTGTCGTCAAACATTTTAGCCCTGGCTGTGTAATCGGCCCGAGGTTCGGACAATACGTTATTCCTCTTTTCTTCAAGTGATTGTGTAGAGGAAGGAACTATGTTCCTCCACTATGAGTTTCCTAACTCCTCCAAAGTAAAGTAAAAACTTGTGTATTGATTGATGTGTGCTTTTGAAATGTACAAATCTTACTCTCTCTCTCTCTCTCTCTCTCTCTCTCTCTCTCTCTATATATATATATATATATATATATATATATATATATATATACATATGAGCCTTCATTGGCTACTATGTGGGCCTATATATTCTCACCATTAGATAAACTAAGATCAATGGTCATAATTAAACATAATCCTAGAAAATTGGAATCCACTCTTCCACGACCTCACTAGCACGCGTTAATGAGGTAAAACCCTGGTCACTCCTGTTTCCACGGAGTCTTCTGTTCATCGACCTTGACCACTCCAACATTGCATGTTGCATTGAATAATTGCGCTCGAAGCAAGTATTCTCTGCCTTAGCCACAACCATCCTCAGCCATGTCTCACTTTTGGCTTTTGGTCGTTGGTGCCTCAGCCGAGTCACCCTATGCTCGAGGTATCCTCCAACCGAGTCTGAGTGTGCCTCGGTGAGTCTTCTTATTCCCTCGGGGCTTCAATCTCTCCAAGTATTTGTCCTTATGCTTCCGGATTGAGCTCTCCCTGTGCCACGACAAGTATTAATTTGTCTCTGCGTTAGTGTTCTTATGATTGCCTCGGCTTTGTCTTAGCCTTGAACTCTTCGTTTTCCCTCAGCCAACAACTTAATTTATTTTGGGTGTTAACAATGTGCTATAATTTTATTGATTTAAACTTGTTTATACAAAAAAACTTGTTCAAATCCGCTCGACCGAGTCCATATATTAGTTCAACTAGATCAACTGAACTAAGATCGCCAAGCTTAGCCGACTCACTCCTGATAAACTGAATTAAGATAGATTCAATTCAGATTGATTGATTTCTCATGAACTAAATCAAATATCATCTAATTAAGATCTAATGGACCAAATATGACAAACTGTCTGAGATAGGCAGCTATGGAGAAACCTAGGAGCATGATTAGCTGAGGCAGAATTAGCTATTGCATAATTAGCTGAACATGGCTGTTAATTCTAATTGGCTTGGAGGCTATTTTTTGGGCTTAATTAATGGAATAATGTGATTGAAGATTAAGGGAACAAACTGGTATTCTCTTATTTATTGTTACGGTCAGTTTCTCTTGTTGAGAAAGGACCGAACACGTATTTGTGTGTGATAAGAATTGTATGGAAAGAATAAAATCTGGATCCGTTTATTAGCCTCAAGGGCGCCTATTTATATTACAGGGCGAATAAATGCTACTTATTACAGCTTAATAGCCGACTTGACCGTTACAGACAGGGTGAGCGAAATCAGGGATATTTCCCTCTGATTTTGTGTTTCATTCCTTTTTGGGGAGAAGGAGGCGAGATATTTTAGATACGATCGGTCGCTCTCCGGGATAAGCCCTTCAAGAGCAGAGCGGATGTTAGAGTCGGCCGGTCTGAATGGGAACATTTATGATAAATAAATAGTATGAAAAAAGACCAAGCTAAACTATGGTAACCACTTGCCTAAATTTTGTCAACAAGAAAAAAAAAACTACCTAAATTTTTGGGATAAAGATTAAAGGTGATTTTTGATAGGAGTATGGAGATAAGAAGCTAATCACCTTTTTTGTTTATAATCAAAAGAATTTTGATAAGGAGGGCACTAGGGGTGCCTCAACCCGTTTACACTTAATTTAACGAGTTCAAACAAGCTGAAGGGTTGTTGTTCCATTGCTCATAGTCTATCCTCCCTTGTTCTTCTAATCTATTAGCTATCCACCCCCAAGATAACCCTTTTACATGATTTAGCATTTGATTTACATTTGGTAACCCCCCTCTAATTGCCTATCTTAATGGTTGATGAGCAATCGGTAACCTCTGCCTATTTGTGTCACAATTCCATAACTAGTGCGTCAGTCATCTCGTCAATCACATGAATCTCAAACATAGTCTCTTCTTCTCTTTCTTGGAGTTTCCTTTCTCTTATAGCTTTTCAATTAGCCTTTCTAGTCTTTTAAATTTCTAGATCAAAGAGAAGATCAGCTGAGGCAGTGCTTCGCATAAACAAAGTTAGAGAAAAGTAACTGATTAAGAGATAAAAATAAAATAAAATGATAGAAGTTAAAATTCAATCAAGAAATTAATAACTAAGCTAATAAAAATTTGGAAGTCCCCGACATCGGTACAAAAAAGAACGAGTATCGAACTCAGGAATTGCGTTTAATTATCAATTTAACAAGTTAACTTCTTAATTGAAAATGGACTAATTTGGATTTGTTTGACAAGAAATTAAAGTGATAAAGCTGTAAACATTTTTGTAATTTTAATTTCAGGATAACAAGAACGCAAGTGTGAATTTGTATACATTAAAAATTGTTAGGGACGAGCTTCAATTTACTTCACTCTTATATCTAACGAATCAAACGTGTTATTGAACTTATTTTATATGCTACGATAAAATTGTTAATTATTCTAATCTTGTTGTCGTCAAACTCTTGTATCCTACCTGTGAGATCAGACAGAGGTTGGGTCAGTCATTGCTTCCTCTGTTCTTCAAGCAATTGCGCCGAGGAAGGAAATCTGTTCCTCAAATGTGGGTTACCTAACTCCCTCGAAAGAGGGTCAGGTTTGGTACAGGGGACGCGAGGATTGGATTATATACTAGCCTAATGCATGAAAGTAAAAGAAATGCGATAAAGTAAGATAAACTACGGGAAAAATAGATTTGTGTATTGATTGATATGTGTTTTTATACAAGCATTCTTCTCTATATATATGCATAGGCCCTCGTCGGCCACTATGCGAGCCTACATTTGCCTATCATTGGATCAGTTGAAGATCAACGTCTAATCTCGATCCTAAGCCCTAAGAAATGGAAGCCATAACCCACGATCTCACTAGCACTATTAGTGGGACGTAAAACCTTCTCGCTCCATAAGCCCTAAGGCTTCTTTTATTTGTTTGGTCTTGAACTGCTCCCACGTTCTGTCCACGTGCCTCTTTTCCTTTCCTTCCAAGCAAGTCTTCTTTACCTCGGCCATATAGTTCCTCGACCGATCCTCGTCCTCAGTCGGTAGCAATCGTACTTAGGCAACCGAGCCATTATGTTTGTGTCACTCTATATAGGTTAAGACTTGCTTTGCCTCGAGCCTCTCCTTTGAGGATGTTCCTTCATCAAATATCATTTGGAAATTGTCAGGTGTTTGCCTCGGTGCCCTAGTTTCCTCGTAGTAGCTTAAGGTGAACTTATTTAGGGCTTAAACATAAGCTCTTGTAACAAAACCCTAGAGAAAAATATTTGAAAGAATACAGACTGATGCGACAACACCTAATGCTGCAACATCAGACACAACATTAACGCACTTTAATAGATTTACATAATAAACATCCCAACTTTCTCTCAACCTTATTTTCAAATCTCTTTACTTTTTATCTGTTAATTGATGGTCTCAAAAACTTATGTGTCTATTTTATTTTACCTCACTAATTTGGTAGCCAAATTAAGCGTTTATAAACTTCCAATCCTCGTGAGAACCAACTTTAATTTACACATCATTTTACTACTTGTTGACTGTGTATACTTGCACATCATTTTACACAACTATCTTATTTTTAGTTTTTAAGCCATTTAGGAATCAGGGTAGAAACATCTACTAGACTTCTAGTTCTACATTATAAATTCTTCTCTTGACCCCACATAAGATAAATCATACTAATAAAGATTTGACAAAATTACACCAGAGGACCTTTAAGTTATTTATTTGTAACAAGTTGGCCCTTTAAGTTTTTTTTTGTAACAAATAGGCCCTTTTAGTGATTACTCTAGCTTATGTATTTTGATGTAATGCTACTTTATATATTGTGATTACTCTAGCTTATGTATTTTAATGCAACCAAACATATTTTGGTGTATTTTGATGTAATCAACGATATGACATTTTACGAAAAGGGCCAACGGTGTCAACGTTAGGTAACTTAAAAGGCCTATTTGTTACAAAAAAATTTTAAAGGGCCAACTTAAATAAATAACTTAAAGGTCCTCTTGTGTAATTTTTCCTAAAGATTTTTACTAGAAGCTTGAACAATATTCTAGTTATAATATAAGTACTGATTTAAAAAACATATAACTAAGAGGAAAAAATTAAAATCATAATAATTTGATAATTTAATCATAAAAAAAATTGGGGATGTTACGGTACCACTTCTAAAGGAAGCGTTAGCAAAAGGACCATGTTTTGGTTTTAAACAGTGCTTTCAAGGAAGCACTACTAAAGGACTTCCAGTGTTGTCGTTTTAAGTAGCGCTTGTTAGGAATTTCACTTTGCATTTGTACTTTAGTCAATGTTGACTCTAGAGGGGCCTTTTAGTCTTTTCACTGAATCTGTTTAGTTTGTTAAATATCTGATTAACTGTTAATTCTGTTTTGGAATAACAGTGAGTTGTAACTGATTTTTGCTGATAGAAGTATGTAGTATAAATACTTCTCAGCTAATGAAATTTACACAGATTCGTCGCATAACAGTTTCAACAAATTGGCATCGGAGCGCGTTCATCTTCTTCGGGCCTGTTACTGCGAACAAACAAGAAATATCAATTTCTCATCAATGGCGAATACAAATGGAAACGATAGCAGCAATTACATGCAACCCTCAATACCTAGTGTTGACGGTCATTATGAGAACTGGAACTTGCTCATAGAGAATTTCCTTCTTTCAAAGGAATATTGGCATCTAATTGAAAAGGGGATCGCAGAACCAGCACAAGGAGTGGTGCTAACAGAAGCAGAGCAAAAGAAGTTGGATGAGGCAAAACTCAAAGACTTGAAAGCCAAGAACTACTTGTTTCAGGCAATTGACAGAGCTACTCTTGAAACTATCTTGAACAAGAACACCTCAAAAGATATTTGGGATTCTTTGAAGAGAAAGTTTCAAGGGAACGCGAGAATTAGAAGATCAACTCTGCAAGCTGCAAGAAAGGACTTCGAGGCATTGGAAATGAAAGCCAGTGAAATGATTTCAGATTATGTGCCTCGAGTCATGCAAATGGCAAACAAGATGAGAATTCACGGCGAAAAGATGGAATATGGAGTCATAGTGGAGAAAATTTTGAGGTCTTTAACTGAGAAGTACAGTTACATCACATGCTCAATTGCTGAGTCAAAGGACACTGAGAAGATGTCTGTGGATGAAGTTCACAGTTCCTTGCTGGTTCATGAAGAAAACCTTCTCAGATTCACCAAGAATCGTGGAGAAGAACAAGCACTGAAAGTAACAACTCAAGAAAGACATACCTCACTCAATGCAGGTAGAGGAAGAGGAGGAACAAGGGGTAGAGGAAGGGGAAGACAATCCCGTGACACTGTAGAGTGTTATAAATGTAATAAATTGGGTCACTATAGAAACGAATGCCCAGATTGTGGCAAAGAGGCAACTGCAAACCATATTGAAACCAATGATGATGAACTGATGTTGCTAATGGCTTGCACAGAAGAGACAAATGATGAATTGGAATTGCAGATGGGAGACACAGAAGAGAAAGAAGAGTGTGATGATGAATTGATGTTGCTTATGGATAGTATAGCAGATGAACCAGAAATTTCTGACAAGATGATGTCACTGATGGTTGCTGATGCAGAAAGAAAGAATGAGGAAAAGGAACTGATTTGGTTTCTAGACTCGGGTTGTTCAAACCACATGAGTGGAGCAAAGAATTGGTTCATCAATTTGGATGAAACCTTCAAGAAAACTGTGAGGCTGGGAAATGACATGAAGTTGCGGGTGGCTGGCAAGGGAAATATCAAGGTGAAAATGAATGGAGTAACTCATCTGATTTCTGATGTTTTCTATATTCCTGATCTCAAGAGCAATCTCTTGAGCATAGGACAACTACAAGAGAATGGTCTCACTGTGTTGTTTCAAGGAGGAGAGGATAGCTGCAAAGTGTATCATTCAGAAAAAGGATTGATTCTAGAATCCAAAGTGCTCCAAATAGAATGTACATCAAGAGAAGTCACTCACAGAATCCAAATGCTTTTACACATTAGTGGAAGACTTGACATACTTATGGCACTGCAGATTTGGCCATCTGATCAATAATGGATTAAACACACTGCAGAGACATGGGATGGTGAATGGATTGCACAAACTCACTGATGACAGCAGAGTTTGCTCAGATTGTGTGAAAGGCAAGCAACATAGGGATCCAATTCCGAAGAAGAGCAAGTGGAGAGCAAAGACTAGGCTGGAATTGATACACAGTGATGTGTGTGGACCTATCAATCCTCCTTCAAATAGCAACAAGAGGTATGTTCTATGCTTTATAGATGATTACTCTAGGAAGGCTTGGGTGTACTTTATGCATGAAAAATCAGAAGTTTTCACTCACTTCAAAGCCTTTAAATGCATGATAGAAATGGAGACTGATTTGAAAATTAAAGCACTTGGGACTGATAGAGGTGGTGAATTTGTGTCTTCTGAGTTTGATAAGTTCTGTGTTGATGTTGGTATAAAAAGGAATTTAACCACAGCCTACAGACCTCAGCAAAATGGAGTAGTGGAAAGAAAGAATAGGACCATTATGAATATGGTTAGGTCTGTGCTAAGTTGTAAAGACATACCAAAGAAGTTTTGGCCAGAAGCAGTGAGATGGAGTGTGCATGTATTAAACAGCTGCCCCACTTTGTCATTGAAAAACAAAACTCTAGAGGAAGCATGGAGTGGACATAAACCATCAGTGTCACATTTCAAAGTATTTGGTTGCATAGGACATGTTCATGTCCCTGATGCAAAGAGAAGCAAACTAGACAACAAAAGCTGCAAGTGTATATTGCTTGGCATGAGTGATGAGTCCAAGGGATATAGGATGTATAATCCAATAGAAGAAAAGATTGTGATCAGTTGAGATGTGATCTTTGAAGAAAATGAGAAGTGGAATTGGGACGAAAGGCATCAATCAGAGACAGCAGTTGAATTGGATTGGGAGAGTCTGACTCAAATGGTGAAGAAGATCTAGAAAGTGAAGCCAGTGAAGGAGAGAATGATAGAAACACTGTGACACACGAAATGGAACAGGATGAAAATGAAGTAAGTCAATCTAACAGTGATACAGTTGTTTCTACTGATACAGAAACTCCTAGTGATGGTGATCTTGGAACTGCTCCAGAAACTAGAACCAGGAGACCACCTACCTTGTGGGGACACTATGAAACTAGCTTCAATGTGTGCACAAAAGGGGATGAGCTACATGTGATAAATGCTGAAGCATCAGATCCAGAGTGTTTTGAAATAGCTGTGAAAGAAGACAAGTGGGGGAAAGGAATGGATGAAGAAATTGCTTCAATAGAAGGAAATGAAACATGGGAATTGGTTGACTTACCAAAGCGATCCAAGGTAGTTGGAGTCAAATGGATCTACAAAACAAAACTAAATGAACTGGGAAAGGTTGACAAATTCAAGGCAAGACTAGTTGCCAAAGGATACACACAGAAGCAAGGTATAGATTACACTGAGGTGTTTGCTCCAGTCAGTAGACTTGACACAATCAGACTAATCATTGCAACAGCAGCTCAAAGAGGTTGGCCTCTTTACCAACTAGATGCGAAGTCAGCTTTTCAATATGGAAAACTGAATGAAGAGGTCTATGTAGAGCAACCAAAGGGGTTTGTGCTGAAGGGAAGTGAATCCAAGGTTTACAGACTTCACAAAGCTCTCTATGGACTAAAACAAGCACCTAGAGCTTGGTTTAGTCACATAGAGTCTTATTTTGAACAAGAAGGTTTCTGTACCAGTAAAAATGAGCAGACTTTGTTTTTTATGAAAAACAATAGTGGAGGAATGCATCTGGTTAGTGTATATGTGGACGATCTAATATACACCAGTAACAACAGTGAAATGATCAGTGATTTTAAACACTCTATGATGAGGGAATTCTCAATGAATGACCTAGGAAAAATGATGTATTTTCTGGGAATTGAGGTGATTCAGGAACAAAACTCAATTCAGATATGTCAGAAGAAATATGCTTTGGAACTACTGAGCAATTTTAGAATGTCTGATTGCAATTCAATAGCTGTTCCAATAGTGCCTAGTACAAAAATTGATAAAGATCATAATGGTGAGATGGTGAATGAGACATTGTATAAACAACTAATTGGTAGCTTGATTTATATCACAGCTACAAGACCTGATCTTATGTATGTGGTCAGTCTATTGAGTAGATTCATGAGTAGACCAACTCAAGTTCACATGTTAGCAGCAAACCGTGTGCTGAGATACATTCAAGGCACAACAAATTTTGGGATAAAATACTAAAGAAGTGACCCAGAGCAAGTGCTCAGAATATATATGTTTTCCTCTTGAGTAAGGATGCAGTGGCTTGGTGTTCAAAGAAGCAGCCAATTGTGGCCCTATCCACCACAGAGGCAGAATTTGTAACTGCTGGCACAGCTGCTTGTCAAGCAATCTGGTTAAGTAAAATTGGGAATGAGCACAGAGACTTGCACTGAGATATACTGTGACAATCGCTCAGCTATTAAAATGTCACAAAATCCCATTCTTCATTGCAAAAGCAAACATATAGAGGTAAGATTCCACTACCAAAGAGAGCTGGTTAAAGCTGGAAAGATCAGACTAAGCTACTGTGGAACTAAGGAGCAAGTAGCTAACATATTCACAAAGAGTCTCAGCAGGGAAACATTCTTCAAACTCAGGGAGCAGCTTGGTGTATGCAAAGTTTCTGGTGTAAACTAGATATAGTGCTGATAGATATCTAGTTTAAGGGAGGGTTTGTTAGGAATTTCACTTTGCATTTGTACTTTAGTCAATGTTTACTCTAGAGGGGCCTTTTAGTCTTTTCACTGAATCTGTTTAGTTTGTTAAATATCTGATTAACTGTTAATTCTGTTTTGGAATAACAGTGAGTTGTAACTGATTTTTGCTGATAGAAGTATGTAGTATAAATACTTCTCAGCTAATGAAATTTACACAGATTCTTCGCATAACAGTTTCAACAGCGCTTTCGGGGACGCTTTACTAAAGGTGGTCCGTCTTTTTAATTTTACCTGCGCTTGCAATATTAGCGCTAGTAAATGTGCTCAGTATTTTCTTATAAGTATCGCTTTACAAGAAGCGCTGCTAAAAGGTGCGCTATTTATTTAAAATTCTGGCTTAGTGAATAGTGGTTTACATAAAAATATCATCAAATTTGTAATTAGGAAACAATTCACTACGCCAGAAGTAGGAAAAATAGGCGCTACCTTAAGCAACGTTTATTAAAAAGCGCTAGGTAAGGTGAAACGGTCAAAGGGATAGGCAGCGCTTATTTGGAAAGCGCTGGTTATTGATAAAATGCGCAAGGCAAAAGGCAGCGCTTAAATGAAAAGCGCTCGGTATTTGTAAAACACGCAAGGCAAAAGGCAGCGTTTATATGGAAAGCGCTGGGTATTCGTAAAAACACGCAAGGCAAAAGGCAGCGTTTATATGGAAGCGCTGGGTATTGGTAAAACACGCTAGGCAATGGGCAGCGTTTATATGGAAGCGCTGGGTATTGGTAAAACACGCTAGGAAATGGGCAGCGTTTATGTGGAAGCGCTGGGTATTGGTAAAACACGCTAGGCAATGGGCAGCATTTATTTGGAAGCGCTGGGTATTGGTAAACCACGCTAGGCAATGGGGAGCGTTTATTTGGAAGCGCTGGGTATTGGTAAACCACGCTAGGCAATGGGCAGCGTTTATTTGACAAGCGCTGGGTATTGCTAAAAAGCGCTAGGCAAAGGGTAGCGCTTCTAAAGAAAACGCTGCCCATTGCTATTGTTTTTATTTTTCGTTTTCCACGCTTAACTCTCACACTCACTTCGCGCTCACTCTAGCTCTCACACTCACCATTTTTGTTCTCACTCTCACACTCTCACCATTTTTGTTCTCACTCTCACTCGTACGTGGCTCTCATTTTCGTTTCTCCAAAGCTCATTTCTTCCCATTTTCGTTTCTCTTCCACACTTCTCCATTTTTGCACACTCACACTCTTCCACACTTCTCCATTTTCGCAAAGGATTTCAGACTTGGAAGTTCATTCCTTCCTCATTTTCGTTTCTCTTTCACTAAGGTTAGTATTATTACATGTTGTTCTAATTATTTTATGGCATTGGTACTATAGGTTAGATGTTGAAAGTTGATGCCTGATGATTTGTTCTTTGAAATGGTGTTTCTAAACTTGAGGGAAAATGTAGGTGTAGTGTTTGTTGAAATGTCCAAATGAAATGCTTGTTAATTTAATGTTGCTCTAGGTTAAGGGATTTTATAAATTTGGGATATTTAATGGCATTGGTACCTTAGTTTAGATGATTGAAAGTTGATGCTTGATGATTGGTTCTTTGAAATGGTGTTTGTAAACTTGAGGGAAAATGTAGGTGTAGTGTTGTTGAAATGTCCAAATGCTTGTTTATTTAATGTTGCTCTATGTTAAGGGATTTTATAAATTTGAGATATTTAGGATTGCATGTTGTTCTAGTAATTTTGATGGCATTGGAACCTTAAGTTAGATGATCAAAGTTGATGCTTGTTGATTGGTTTATTGATGCTTCTGCATAATTTTAGCTTCATGTCTACATCCTTGAATTATAATTTTATCTTTTATTGCCAAAAATAAGTTTATGAATGAACTAATTTCACAAAAATTGATGGTATGTTTGTCTTTATTAAGTATAAAAAGTATATATAATACAAGTGACTTATGTGATTGAGCTTCTCTTATTTTGTTAATGTCACAAAAACTGATTGTATGTTTGTCTTTCATATTTGTATGATGGTTCTTTAATTAGTACCTTAATGAATGTTTATAGGAATTGAAAATACTTCCTTCGAGTTCGTGTTTGTTCGTGAGTTCGTTATAGTTCGAGTTCGAGCTCGAGTTCGTGTTTGTTTGCTTCGTATCTAAGTGGTTCGAGAGTTCGCTTCATTTGCTAGTGCGTGGTTCGTATTCATTGGAGTTCATTGTTGCTTCCACTTGTTCAGGTACTTTTGTTGTTTTCTTGTATTTATTATATGAAGAATGACAATATGGAAGACATCAAAGTCTTTGATTTCTTTAGTTTAAAATAGTTGAATGTATTAGCTTCAAAAAAATTGTTCGTTTTGTGTGTTTTTCACCTATAATAGGTTTTTAAGTTCTCTTATCAGGATTTTATTATAAATAAATATTGGGAAATTATGGATAGAAAGTGGATGTCTGCCAATCGTCTGTCAAAGGAATATGTTGTTGAAGTGGATTATTTTGTGAAGTGTGCTGTTGAACGTTTAGGGACTTCTAGGAACATGAAGTGTCCTTGTTTGAGTTGTTGTTATGTAAAATCAGTTAATGCAGAGGAGTTGGCAGGACATTTAAAGGGTTACGGAATAGATCAAAGTTACACTTGTTGGACAATGCATGGTGAGGAAAGAGGTGAATCTTCAAATATGGGTAATAGTACTGAGAGATGTGCACCGGTTGACACCGAAGGACCTACATTTGATGGGGGCGAATTTGAAGAGATGGCAAAGGCTGTTGAAGACGATCTTAATGACTGTCCTCAAATGTTTGAGAAGTTGATAACGGATGCGGAGACACCGTTATATTCAGGTTGTACTGAATTCACAAAACTATTGGCTGTCATAAAGTTGTATAACTTGAAAACTTGCCACGGATGGACGGACAAGAGCTTTACGGAATTACTCGCACTGTTGAAAGAAATGTTGCCGAAGGATAATGTGCTCCCTTCTTGGACGTATAATGCAAAACAAATGTTAGGGTCCATTGGGTTGAACTATGAGAAGATACATGCTTGTCCCAATGATTGCATTTTATTTCGGAATGAACACGCATCGTTAAAGTCGTGTCCTAAATGTAATGCATCGCGGTATAAAAAGAAAGAATCTTCTCTAAAAAAGGTGTTGTGGTATTTTCCCATAATTCCTCGATTTCGGCGCATGTACCATAGTTTAGAAGATGCAAAACAGTTGACATGGCATGATGATGAAAGGATTAAAGATGGCATGCTACGACACCCAGCGAATTCTCCGCAATGGAAGAAAATTGATATTGATTATCCTGATTTCGGGTTGGATCCAAGAAACCTACGACTTGCATTGTCTGCTGATGGATTTAATCGGCACGGCATTCAGAGTAGCTCCCACAGTACATGGCCCGTGATTTTGGCGATCTATAACTTACCACCATGGCTTTGCATGAAACGCAAATATATGATGTTGTCTTTGTTAGTTTCTGGTCCCAAGCAACTGGGAAATGATATTGATGATTACTTGGCTCCTTTAATTGAAGACTTGAAGCTAATTTGGGAGATTGGAGTAGAGGTGTATGATGGGTTCAGAGAAGAAACTTTCACCCTGAGGGCTATGATTTTTGGTACAATTAATGACTTTCCAGCATACGACAATCTATCTGGGTATAGTAACAAAGGTCAGTGTGCGTGCCCTATATGTGAAGATAACACTGATTGGATGTGGTTGGAACATGGTAGGAAGAATATCTACTGTGGTCATCGTAGATTTTTGCCATCTACTCATCCATATCGACTGTTGAAAAAGGCATTCAATGGGAATATCGAAACCCGTAAAGCTCCCATGGCTTTGACGTGTGAACAACTATTTGAAAAGGTGAGAGGTTTGAACATTAAATTTGGGAAGCCTTTTGCAGGAGAGCTTGCCAAACGGGGGTGGAAGAAAAAGTCAATTTTCTTTGAGTTGCCATACTGGAAGTCATTATATGTAAGGCACTTCATTGATGTGATGCATGTTGAAAAAAATGTCTTTGAAAGTGTCATTGGTACCTTACTCAATATGCCAGGAAAGACTAAAGATATCATCAAGTCGAGGTTGGACTTGCTTAGTATGGGGTTGAGACCAGAATTGGGTCCGATAAAGAAGGGTACACGTACACATCTACCTCCGGCAGCTCATACTTTATCTAAAAAGGAGAAGACCGTGTTTTGTAAGTTTCTTCATGGAGTTAAAGTTCCAGAGGGTTACTCTTCAAATGTTATGAACCTTGAATCGATGAAAGACCTCAAGTTAAAGTCTCATGATTGCCATCTTCTAATGGAGAATTTGCTACCCATTGGTATACGTTCCATTTTGCCTAATAAAGTTCGCAAGACCCTAACCAAACTTAGTTTCTTCTTTAAGGCAATTTGTAGTAGAGTGATTGACCTTGGAAAGTTGCCATCATTGCAAAGAGAAATTACTGTCACTTTGTGTGAGCTTGAGATGTATTTCCCACCTTCGTTTTTATGACATAATGATTCATCTAATAGTTCATCTGATTAGAGAGACACAATTGTGTGGCCCATGTTACATGAGATGGATGTATCTGTTTGAGCGTTACATGAAGATATTAAAAGGTTATGTGAAAAACCGATCACGACCCGAGGGTTGTATTGTTGAGCGCTACATAGTTGAAGAAGCTATTGAGTTCTGTACCTACTATCTATCTAGTCTTGAATATTCTGTGGGACTGCCAAGGTCTCGTCACTTAGGAAGCATTAGTAAAGGGATGTCAGGAACAAAAATAGTGATGGTATCAAGGAAAGAACTAGATGAAGCACACTTATATGTTTGCACAATGATACTGAGGTTGATTCATATGTTTCCAAGCACATGGACATACTTAAGAGTGATCACCCATATAAGACTCAAGTTTGGTTAACAAAAGAACATAATCGGAGTTTCATAGTGGGCTAGAAGAGCACATTGATTTCGAATTTGCTATGAATCCTTCCTCGATTTCAGAAAGATTGAGTTGGTTAGCAAGAGGTCCAAATATGCAAGTTTTCTCTTACACCATCTATCTAATGAACGGGTACACGTTCTATACAAAAAACCATGATGATCAGAGTAAAATGCAAAATAGTCGGGTGACTCTTGTAGCTCAAGCTTTGCATACATCAAGTGCCAAAGACAGAAATCCCATATATTCGAATATGTCATACTTCGGGGTCATTGAACACATATGGGAGTTGGATTACAACATGTTTTGGGAGCCTGTGTTCCAATGTAAGTGGGTTGACAATAGTAGTGGTTTACAGATTGATGAGTCGGGGTTCATGCGGGTGAATTTCAACAAATTAGGATATAAAGATGAGCCTTTTATTTTGGCATCCCAAGCTCAACAAGTGTTTTATGTCACTGATCCAGTTGATACAAATTGGTCCATTGTTTTATTGACAAATAAAAAATTGGTGAATGACATTAATGATGAAGCAACCGATGATGATGGTATTGACGACGACCCTTTCTTTGGGACATCACTACGAATAGTAGGGGAAAGTACTCCTATAGAGGATTTTGTGTATGTTAGAAAATATCATAGTGATGGAATTACGATTCGTCAAAAAAAAAGTACTAAGAAGCGAATTGCAAATAAAATTATTTTCAAGAAAAGGAAAAGGTAATTTAGACTTACATCATATGCTTTTTATCTATTTCCAAGTAGCTATTTTACATAGTTTTCATCTTCTTGTCTGTTTATTTATTTTGGATAGATAGATATAACAATAACAATGATTATGTTTTATTGCAGGTCAGATGGCGGATCATAGTGATCATGACAGTGATCATGACAGAGATCATGAGTGTGATGTTGAAAAGTATATCAGAAAGCAGGCTCCTCGTGGAATGACGGTCAAAAAAGATATCATCATTCGAGTAAATAAAGGAAAAGGAAAAGTACCAGTAAGTTACTAATTACTAATTAACTTATTAATTCAACACTTAGTTTTATTTGTTTGTTAACTAATTTACTAATGACATAATGTAGGTGGTGTGGAATATTAAGGGTCAGCCAATTGGGGAAAATCACACAGATTTGGTTACCTTCCTCAGTAGTAAGGTAAAACAAATGATACCAATTACAATCACTACTTGGAGTGAGAAAAGTGTTGTTTTGAGGAAACACAAAGAGGAGTTTTGGTTAACAATACAGGTATATAATTTTACATCTCTTTAGTAATCTTATTTAATAAATTTGTAACCATATATATTTATATCATTTTCATTGAATATGTGTATGCAGAAATATTTTGATGTGGATGAGTCCCGAAAAGACTGGTGTATGAAGGAAGCTGGAAAGCTACATCGGAATTTCAGGGGTAGTCTAAAAAAATGGTTGTTTGATAATAGTGGAAACCTCAGATGGAAGCCTCCAACGCCATATAGAGGATTTATTACGGAGGAGGATTGGGTTACATTTGTTAGGAGACGCACCGAAGATGAAGATTTCATGGTTAGTACTGAAATCTATTAAGTTATAACTTAAAATATAGTTGACATGCAATTATATATTATACATTAATGTATACTTATCTCTCTAAATAGAAACTATGCCAAGCGAATCGAGAGAGAGCTTCTGGTTGTGAGTACCCTTATAGAGGCGGTGCTAGTGGATATCAAGTTTTTGAAGAGAGATTGGTAAGACACAATAAGCTTGATTTCTCTTTGCTTAATAAATCTTTTGATTTATAATTTCTTAACATTTGGTAAATTTAAATATAGTTGGAGGAGAGTGGGAAAAATCCTACTAAAGAAAGCATTGAGCGACATTTTTTGTGGGTAGCAGCCAGACAAAAGGATGGGGAGGTTGTGGATCCCAAAACTAAGGAGGTGACCGACAGAATTGTAAGTATTTCCAAAATTCGAATATTGTTTTGAAACTTTTATGATCTTTAAAATGTATAATAATTTTATTTATTATACTTTTGTTTGTGAATCAGGAAACCATATCAGAGTCTGTGTCACAGGGAGAGATCACTGATTGCTCTGAAAAGGAAATCCTGACTCGTGCCTTGGAAAAGGAAGAATACCTAGGTCGTACAAGGGGTTGTGGATTTGGCGTTAATCCACCCAACTACCTTGGATCAAAGAAGAGAACCTATGATGAGCATCATGATTGTAAATAAAGTAGAGAGTTGTGGGTATTGTATGAAGGTCTAAGGTCTGAACTTAGTCAAATCAAGTTGCACTATGGGTTGGTTTCGCCTGCCGTACCATCCCCTGCCACAGATAGCGCACGAGATAGCTGCACCATTCCGTCAATTAAGGTATTAAATATTTTTTTGACGATAAATAAGAAATTAATTATTAAACTCTCTTTCTTCTA
This sequence comes from Astragalus glycyphyllos, assembly GCA_963573325.1. Taxonomy (NCBI): domain Eukaryota; kingdom Viridiplantae; phylum Streptophyta; class Magnoliopsida; order Fabales; family Fabaceae; genus Astragalus; species Astragalus glycyphyllos. The sequence goes on from OY754308.1 coordinate 25,285,701, forward strand.
CGCAATGTATTTATTAATTTTTGTTTATACTTGATTTAGGACAACAATGAGTGTGAGTGTGAGTGTGAATTGTATATCTCAAACTCACACCAAATGGTTGCAATAGGCTTCACATGTGACCAATTAGGAACTTTGATGCACATTTACCCATACCTCCAGATCATCTTAGAGTCAGAGTTGACTGTGCAATTGTGGGTGATGCACCATTGCCTACTCCAATGCCCTGTATAGATTTACTAACTGTGCAAGATGCGGTTGTTACATTTGTGGCATGGCCAGCACACCTTATTGTTGTAAGTGACAATATATTTGTAACTAACTAATTATTTTATTTTGTCATTTATTGTGTGCTAGCTAACGAATTATTTTATTTATATATAGGTACGCCAAAATACAAAATCTAGGGGCAAAAGTGTTAGCAAGGCAATATCCACTAGCAAGAAAGTGTCTCGGTCCAGCCCTTCTACACAAGTTTCTCAGCCTGCCCCTCAAAAAGTGACTCAGCCCTCTCCTCCTCCAACAGCGACTCAGCCCTCTCCTCCTCCAACAGTGACTCAGCCCGCCCCTCCTCGAAAAGTGACTCGGTCCTCCCTTGCTCCAAAAGTGACTCAGCCCGCCCCTCCTCCAAAAGTGACTCGGCCCGCCCCTCCAAAAGTTACTCGGCCCGCCCCTCCTCCAAAAGTGGGTCAGCCCTCCGCCTCTTCCGTTGATGATTCTAGGATTATTTTGTATACCGAAATGCATGCGGAATTCAAGATGGATGAAGGAGCCCCGCTTGTATTACAGATGGATGACAACATTTTTCGGAATCCCGATCAACTATTGATAATCCCAAAACAGGATATTAATGATTTATGCAAGATGAATTGGCCAACCAGTGTTTCTATTAGAGCATATGTCAGGTACGTATGTAATTTATTATTTAACATCATTGAATTTATTTTATTATATCGTTAATTTAATTTGTATATATATATATATATACCTCTAATTGTAAGTGCTTGTATCATAACATTTTGGTCCATTCGGAGCAGACACAGAGATATGTGTTCTTGTGTCCGGATAGTACACACCTCCGTAATGTCAGGGAGGATCTGTCTAATTATAACGACCTTGTGGAACAAAACAAGAATGATGTTACAAATTATATCACTCAACGCTTATCGGAAGCTCAACATACAGGCGTCGATACCATGTTTCTGGCACCGTGTCTCGTAGGGTGAGAGATTTAATCTATTCTTATATAACATGCATTTTTTAAATACTAGTCAATTACTTATACAAAGTTTTATTTTGTAGGGATCATTGGATTTTGCTTGCAATAAATCCTAAGACAGATACGGTGTACTACATTGATTTTGTGCATGGTCATTTCAACACCCACCCAGAATTGGTTGCGATATTTAATAGGTGTGTGTATTTCGATCACTCTGCATATTTCTCTGTTTTATTTATATACTTATGTATTTTTAATAATATAGTTATATCCAATTGTGTTCAGTTGTTTGAAGGAATATTGGGGATTGGAACAATCACAGACAAAATTGGGTGCCAATAGAGATAAGTTTGTAATCAATCTTCTCATATATTTATTTACATTATTGTTGTCAAAGAAAATGTATTAAATTAAATTTAACAATTAACTAATCTTTTGTTTTGTAGTTTCCGAAACAACTCAATAACAATGATTGTGGGTATTACGTAATGAGATTTATGAAGGAAATTATTACCCACAACCAAATGGTTATCCCCAGACAGGTATCTTTTTAGAACTCTTTTTTATTTTGATTTAACCATATATTTCAATTCTAATTTTATTTAAGGCAAAATTACAGCAGAGGACCTTTAACTTATTTATTTGTAACAAGTAGGACCTTTAAGTTTTTTTTGTAACAAACAGGACCTTTAAGTTACCTAACGTTGACACCGTTAACCTTTTAGTAAAGTTCCGTTCCAAAAAAGCTTAGGTGGCGTTAACGTTGCTTAGCTGTCAGTTAGTTTGCTGACTTGGATATCAATTTGATTTAACAATTATAAAACAAATATGAAATAAAAAGAAATAATAAAAATAAAAGGAAATGGAATTAACAAATATCAAATAGAAACAGTGAAGAAGTTTAACCATTTGTCTTCTGAAATAGAAACAGAGAAGAAGAAAGGATGGGTTAACGAAGAAGAAGAAGCAGCAGCGTTAACGAAGAAGAAGAAGTGAAAACGAAGAAGAAGAAAACGGAAAGGAAGAAGAAGATTGACATTTCTGTGTTCGCAAACGAAGAAGAAGAAGATTGAAAACGAAAACGAAGGAAACGATGATTGAAGTTTCTGGGCTTCTGTTTTCGAAAACAAAGAAGAAGAAGTGAAAACGAAAACGAAGGAAACGTTTCTGGGTTCGAAGATTGAAGCTTTTGGGTCACATTTGAGGTATGTATTTTGTTTCCCTCATATTCTGTTAGGGTTTTTGTATTTTGTTTTCCCTCATATTCTGTTAGGGTTTTGGTAGTTATTCTGTAATTCATGACATTTTCTGCTGGTTTGTGGTCCCTGATTACTTTAATCTATAAAGCATGACATTTTGCGCTTGTTTGTAGTCCCTGATTTGGTTATTTTGAGAATGGTGGGGTATGGTGTCTTAAAATTCTGTTTTTTTCTATTCTTAGTGTAATTGGGATTGCTTTAAAGTTGGTTATTGTTGTTGAATTAAACAGATAAAAAAAATGGATGTTTTTTATGTTGACTTCCATCATGGGGGACAATTTGTGGATTTAGATGGTACATATGTAGGAGAAGTAACACCTTGGGAGTGTGATAGTGATAGGTGGAGTTATTTTGAAATTGTGGGTCTTGCTAAGGATATGGGGTATAAGGACCTAGTTGGATTGTGGTATGAATTTGGGGGTAGGTTAAAGTTACTTGAAAATGACTTTGGTGCCTTAGAGTTGCTAAATTGGGCCAAGACTAAAGGAAAGGGGCACATATACTTGGTCCACCCTATTTCCCAAGCTGAGGTTGTTGAAGTACCTCTATTACCTGGGCCCTTATCTGAAACTGACCAAAATGACCAAATTGACCAAAATGACCACATTGACCATACTGACCAAAATGACCAAACTGACCACATTGACCAAAATGACCCAATTGACCAAACTGCCCCCATTGACCCAGTTGACCAAACTGCCCCCATTGACCAAAATGACCAAAATGACCCAATTGACCAAACTGCCCCCATTGACCAAACTGACCAAAATGACCCAATTGACCAAACTGCCCCCATTGACCCAGTTGACCAAACTGCCCCCATTGACCAAAATGACCAAACTGCCTTCCCTGAACAACAGACCCAAGATGGTGATGCTAGTGATGATAGTGCATTAAGGGAAAGGTTTGATGACTCAGATGATGATGAGGTATTAAAGGATGGATTAGATGAGGTGCCAATTGGAGTTGGAGGTTTTGTGGCTGGCCAAAATGAGCAACCAGTGGATGAAATAAATTTTGATGAAACCCCACAAGATAAAAGGAGGAACAAGGGTGGAAGACCAAAGAAAAAGAAGAGTAAAGGTGGATCCAACAAGAGTAAAGGAAGACCGAAAACAGCAAGAGTTGATGAAGGAACCTCAGTTATTGTAGGTCAGGAACCTTTAAGCGACGATGACTCATTTGATTTGGGGGTTAGGGATTCGAAGAAGGGAAAAATGGTTGATAGGGGTTTATCAGATTCTGATTATAATTCTGAAGATTTAGTAACTGATGATGATTTGAGTAGTGATGACGATGGAGTTAGAAAGGTTAAATACCCATCATTTGTTCCTCCAAAAAAGTATAATGATTACAAATGGGAATTGGGATGCTTGTTCTCAACAAAGAAAGAGTTTACAGAGGCAATTACAAATTATGCTGTACATAATGGAAGAGATCTAAGGTACATAAATGATGCTTTTATTCAATTGATGCTTTTATTCATTGATGCTGAGACATTGAAAAACAGATTGAAATTTCAATTGATGCTTTTATTCATTGATGCTAATTCATCGATGATTTCAATTTCTAAGGTACATAAAGAATGAAGGAGACAGGGTAAGAGTGGGGTGTAAAGTAGGGTGTGAATGGCTTGCATATTGTGCCAAACTAAAAAATGAGGACACATGGCAATTGAGAAAATTGATTGACAATCACTCATGCAGTAGGGAGTATAATATTAGGATGTTTAACTCTGGTTGGCTCGGGAAGAAGTTGCACTCGAAGGTAATTATGGAGGGCAGATCCTTGCAGCAATAGGGAGAGACCCTAATGATCAAATGATGCCTATTGCATTAGCAGTAGTTGAAGCAGAGACCAAAGAATCGTGGGCACGGTTTCTTGATCTGCTAGTTCAAGACTTAGGAGGGACAGAAGTTTGCAAAAAATTCACTTTCATGTCAGATCAACAAAAGGTACTTTCATGTCAATTTCATATTCTGCTAATTTGTTTTTGTTTTCAGATTCTTATGCTTTAAAAATTATCCTAATTTTGTGCATAGGGTCTGTTACCTGCAATGGAAGAGTTGTTACCTGGAGTTGACCAAAGATTTTGTGTTAGACACTTGTACAACAACTTTAGAAAGAGATTTTCGGGCAAGCAGCTGAAGGAAATTATGTGGAGGGCAGCCAAGGCAACGTATCCTCAAGCATGGGAAAGGGAAATGAAGGAAATGAGGAAGGTTAATGAGGAAGCGTTCAAATACCTGTTGAAAATTCCCCCTAGATTTTGGAGTAAGTCTAGGTTCAAGTTTAATACAAAATGTGATGTGTTGGTCAACAATATGTCAGAATGTTTCAATAGTGTTATAATTGGACCAAGACAAAAGCCAATTGTAACAATGCTAGAGGAGATAAGAGGCTACCTCATGGATAGATGGGCAACTAATAGAACCAAAATTGAAGCCTATAATGGTGATGTACTACCAAGAATTAAAAAAAGGCTTGAAAAACAGATTGAAATTTCAAGGTTCTTTATGGCCAGGTAATTCATTGATGTTGTGCTGATTTTATTATGATAACTTAGTTGCTAGTAGTTAGTTGGTAGTACTTTGTTATGATGATTTTGTTATGCTAATTTTGCTGATTTTATTGCTGTTATTCTGATTTTATACAAGGTTATCTGGTGAGAAGATTTATGAAGTAAGACATATTGGTCAAAGTGGTGATAAATTTACAGTAGATCTCAACAAGATGGAGTGCTCTTGTGGTAGTTGGATGCTCACAGGCATTCCATGCCTCCATGCAATTCCATGCATCCAAAAAAGAAATGAAGACCCAGCAGATTACATTCCTCCTATATACAGAAAGGACAATTACCGGGCTTGCTATAGTCAACTAATTTACCCAACCAATGGTCAAAATTTATGGGAACATACTCCATACCCGGACATACTGCCACCACCAACAAGAAGAGCTCCAGGGAGGCCAAAAAGAAGTAGAAACAAAGATGCTGACGAAAAGACAAGGGATTCTACTGTTGTTAGCCGGAAAGGGCTACCAAATAAATGCTCAGGGTGTGGTAAATCTGGCCACAACAAATCAACATGCCCAACTAAACCAAGACAACCTCAAACACAGTCTGAACAACCCCAATCACAAACTACACAAGCCCAAAACCAAACTCAATCACAAACTACACAAGCCCAAAACACACCTCAAACCCAAACTGTCGAATCCCAACAACCAGCAAGAGTTCAAACAAGACAATCACAGGCCCAAACAGTCCAATCCCAACAACCAACAAGTGTCCAAACAAGACAATCACAGGCCCAAACAGTCCAATCCCAACAACCAACAAGAGTCCAAACAAGACAATCACAGGCCCAAACAGTCCAATCCCAACAACCAACAAGAGTCCAAACAAGACAATCACAAGGAATCCAAAACAATACTGCACCTGTGATCACAGTAGCCCAGTTACTTGCTAATAGAAGGGCTAGACAAGCAACCCAAAACCAATCTGCACCAAGAACCATCAGACCAAAGCTTCCCTTAAAAAGAAAATAGAATTAGCAAGCATCTTTATGTTGTAGTGATTACTTATCTATTTTGATGTAATCGTACTTATCTACCTTGTAGTGATTACTTGTCTATTTTGATGTAATGGCACTTATCTATGTTGATGTAATGGCATTTTGCCCAATTACTCTCTATTTTGATGGTCTTTGGAAATGATAATCTGTGGCCTTTCTAAAAGTTATTGTATTTTGTGCCCTATTCTGGTATTCTGTTGTTAATTAACATGGTTTTAAAGTGTAAATAGATCCTACAGGTTTTCTGGTATTCTGTTGTTACTTACTAGGTTGTAACAAAAACGACCTACAAGTTTTTAAAGTATAACAAACACGACCTACAAGTTTTTAAATTGTAACAAACAGGACCTACAGGTTTTTAAATTGTAACAAACAGGACCTACAAGTTTTTAAATTGTAACAAACAGGACCTTTATATTTATTTCAGAGTAACAATTGAATCCTTATTGCATAATACCACATTACTGCTGCGTAGAAGGAAATTCAACAGAAATCTCAAATCATTAAAAGGATGAATTAACATTAAGATAATAGAAGTTAAGGATTACAATATGCACATCAAAATTACACAACATTAACCATAATCACCATTTGTTCACCAAAATACACATCAAAATTACACAAATCAGAACCAATAACATTACAACAAAGATCAGCATCTTCATCATGTTCTTCATCATCTCCCTAGTGTAGTTGTCATCCCCATGAATCTTTTTTATGGCCCTTCTAAGTGTGTTGATTTCCATATCTCTTTCCCCACATTCTACACATGCAGAAATTTGTGTTTCTTCTTCAATTTCTTGTTGCACTTCATCATTGGGTTCATCATCATACCATTTAAAAAATCCACATCCTTCATCAACACCTTCACTCTGTTTTCAAAAGAACTATCAGCCAATGAGGTAAAAACAGAAAACATAGCGAAGAATATACGTACCACAAAGTATCTGCAACCCCAAAACAGCTTCCCAAAGTTTGGTGTTCTTTTCTTAACCGTTCTAATCACAGTTTTCACTCCACAACGACACTTTGGTGCAATATGACGACGTGTTGCACTCGAATTGAAGGATTGAGAGTTCTGGTTTCGTGAATTCGAGGCATTTGTACGATATGAAGCCATTGATGGAAGAATTGGGGGTTCTGGTTCGTTTAGGGTTTCAGATTGGGAATTGGGGGTTTAAATGGAGAAGAAGACATTTTTGGGTATTTATTTAAATGTTAAATAAAATTAATATCCAAGTCAGCAACGTAACTGACACATAAGCAACGTTAACGCCACCTCAACGTTTTTGGAACGGAACTTTACTAAAAGGTTAACGGTGTCAACGTTAGGTAACTTAAAGGTCCTGTTTGTTACAAAAAAAACTTAAAGGTCCTACTTGTTACAAATAAATAAGTTAAAGGTCCTATGCTGTAATTTTGCCTTTATTTAATTATATAATTTCAGTATTTTCTCGATTGTCAGTGGAAGACATACTCTACTGCACAGCTTGATGAGCTTAGAGGAGAGTGGTGCCATTATGTCTCGCAATTCTTTTGATATTAGATAGATTGTAATGTTGTAAATTGTTAGAGTTTGATTTGGATACATGCATATTGTAAGTTGCTAACTTGTTTTAATTTAGATACATATTGTAAGTAGCTTGCTAGTTTTGGATACATATTGTTAGAGAGTTTGATTTGGATACATATTAATTGGTTAATATTGTAAGTTGCTAAGTTTTGGATACATAATAACTTGTTAGCTAGTTTGTTTTGGTTTGTGATCATATTGGTGCATTTGGATATATAACTAGTTTATATATATGTTGTTAGTATATAATGGATTGGATTGGTATTGGCTGTATATGACCAGGAAATTATCAAATGTAAAAAGGAAAATACATAAAAACAGAAGAAAAAAAAAAGGAAGAAAAAGAAATTATACAATGGGCAGCGCTTGCTGGGAGAAGCACTGCTCATTCACCCTGCGTCTTTAGCAATAGACAGCGTTTGGTAGAAGGAAGCGCTGCCCATTGCTAAACGCGCTAGGTGAATGAGCAACGCTTCTCCTACCAAGCGCTGCTCATTAACCTAGCGCGTTTAGCAATAGGCAGCGCTTCCCTTTACAAAACGCTGCCCATTGCTAAACGCGCTAGGTAAATGAGCAGCGCTTCTCCCACCAAGCGCTGCTCATTCACCTAGCGCTTTTAGCAATGGGAAGCGCTTCCCTTTACAAAATGCTGCCCATTGCTAAACGCGCTAGGTGAATGAGCAGCGCTGCCTATGACTACCAATGAGCAGCGCTTCTTAAACGCTACCAATTTTTGGGGATGAATCAGCAGCGCCAAATTTAGCAGCACTCAGAAACGCTGGCCATAGCTAAAAAAAACGCTGCCCATCCCCAAATCTGTTGTAGTGATTAAACTCTGGAATAAAACAAGTCATTCGTAGGAAAAAAAATCTAAAAGGAAATCAATTTGTAAACGTGAGACAAGAAAGTCAAAATCCGTTTGAAATCAAGAAAAATGATAATTGACTCAAATAAAGAAACAGTTTATTTTAACTTATTAAAGTGTTATCCCAAGTAGGTAGCTTAGTTGGCGAGAAACTAACATTCCCCATCTCCCACTAACATTGCTTATAAAAAAATTTTAATAATGTTAAAATCAATAGTTGATCCGTAACGCTATCGAATAATAGTAAGCAGCATCAATCAACTGTTATCAACAAGTAAGTAAGGTGTTTAGATGAAGTCAAAGGGGATGAAATATCAGGTAACTTTGCAACCTCAAAATGGTGATTAGATGAAGTCAAAAAAAAAATGGGAGTGTAAAAAACAAAGGGGCCAAATTGTAGTGCCTATATTTTATCATATTGAACCTACACATGTACGAAATCAAACGGGAACCTATGCAACTGCATTTGCTGCACATGAACGCCGATTCTGGTATAACCCAATAAAGATGAAGAAATGGATCGAGGATGGGATTGTTCCGTTGACAGGTAACTCTATAATCCTCTCAAGCCAAATAAATCCATACATGAATGCTCCTTTTCATTTGTTGGTGATATATGTTATATTTGGTAGGTTGGAATCTGAAATTGTCGAGGAGATTGCTAAGGACGTGTTGGAAAAATTAAATCGTGTAAATGTGGGTGATCTAGATAAAAAAATTGAGAGGTATCAGCTACTTGCGAATTACCAAAAGCAATATTAGTGAGAAAGCTATTCTTATGAGAGAGTGAGAGGATATATTCTCGATCAACCATTGGATCTAATTCCACGGATCAGATTAGAGAAGTAACTTAAAAAGTCACGTGACAGTCTTTCCTGTTCCCATTTCCTTCGTTTCATTTTCCAGCCATCAGGCGCATGAAAAACCCACCACCATTGGCCACAGGTCGCCTCCGCCACTGGATCCACCGCCGCCTCCGAAGTAGTGCCATATGTTGAAATACATGGCATCCATAGAAATTAGAAAGAAAAAACTTCAAAAATCTATTGTATCAAAAGTAGTGGAATCTTACAAATGAGAAAGGTTAACCATAAATGAGCCTACCATCTACATTATATAGTAACCTACTAATGGGCCTTACTACTAACTAAGGGGCTTACAACGTATATTTTAACAGCCTACTGCAAGCTGGACGGTGTTTACAACACCTCCAGCTTGAGATAAGCAATACAAAATACTTTCAATGTAAGGAAAAATAAAGAACAATCTAAGTTGGTAGCAGTTGAGGTGCATAGCTCCTAGAAGTCTTCGACCAACTATCGGGCCCCTTCAAGCTTCTTCCAGCGTCTCCATAACATTCACTCCCAAGGAATCAACAAACTCCACTCTTAGGCATAACCATCCAAGTGTCAAAGAAGTCAACAAAAACTTAACCATCGGGCAGAAACCACAACTCAAGGTTTAACTACTCGGAGGAAGCAACAAATCAACACTTAACCATCAAGCAAAAGCGACAACTCAAGGCTTAATCACTTGAAGGAAGAAAAACGCTTAACCACCATAGGGCAGAAGCAAACATCAACAATGCCATAGGGCAAAGACTTAACCACCAAACAGAAACTATAACTCAAAGTTTAACCATTTGGCAGAAACAAACATCAACAAGGCCCTAGGGCCAAAGGCTTAACCACCAAGCAGTAACAATACCCCAATGTTTACCACTTGGAAAAAGCACAAACATAGCTTAACCATCAAGGGTACTCAATCACTCAAGACAGAAGCAAAATTTCAATGTTTAACCATTTATAGCAGAAGCATCATGCTTTACCATTACAAACAGAAGCTAAAAATAAGCCAATTAAGGATAAATGTCATCACAGTAACCAAATCAATCAAGGGTCCACTAGAAGCACCTTGAATCCAATAGCGAAGACAGTAACAAAAGAAACATAGAAATGAGCATTTTTCTATCGGCATCCAAGTTGAAGTCTCACAGACAAAAGACCAAACACTGTCAGCATCATTTTGAATGAAGGAAAAAAAAAACTCCAAGCCCTCAAGCTATCCAGGCCGAGGGTGACATTGCATGCACCAAGCACTCCAAAGATGAAAAGGATTCGGATTCCTAGGAAACAACCACCTTCTATACCAACACATGTAGCTTCCATCTAGGATTCCAAATGCATCATATATACACCCGAGAAGGAGAACTCCAATATTGGACTCCAAGACATACCAAAACAACCAAGAGCCTAAAAGCTTGAATCCATTTGATAGCCTCCAAACCATTAATCCCCTAACACGGCTGGAACCAATTACTAGTTCTCATCCCAAGCTTGACAAATTTCAAGTGACCAAGTAAAACAACATCATTGTACCATGGTGAAAAACCAACAACACCAATTTTATTTCATATAGAAGCACTAGTCCTCCTTTAGTTCAAACTTTCAAGATTTGATTGCCAAAGTAAAAACTCAACACCACACATAGACTTCAAAAACGATAAGCAATTGCATGTAATGACAAAGGGACTTACAATCTTGGATCCTTGAATGGGTAGCAAGTTTTGATCATGCATTAGCTTGCATTTTGTTAAAGACTTTGAATGCTTCTTCACTTTGACCATGTTGTACATATCATGTCATCATAGCAGTCCAAGTAATTATATTCATATACGGCATTGCATCTGATCTATTAAACAGCTTCCTAGCTTCCTTAATCATGCCACACTTGATATACCCACTTATCATTGTAGTCCACAAACAAATATCCCGTTCACCCATTTCATCAAACAGCTTGTGTGCCTTATCGATTTTCCCTTCTTTGCAAAGCCCTGAGATCAAGAAATTGCTGCGCTTCATTTCCAAACTAAGACTGGCTGTGGATGCTAATCTGGTCCTATGATGATTGCTTAGAAATGTGATGCTAATATTCCACGGGTGACACCTTTTGCCCCAAGTTGCAGTTTGTAGATTTGTAAGAAAACCAGATTTTCTTCAGTAACAATCAGATAACAGCAAATCAAATATCACACTTGCCATTTTTTTAATACACCACCTTTGCATCAGCGGGTAATCGAGAAATGGAAAACATAATCGGTGAAAGTGAAAGCACAATGTGCAAACCCAAAACAGAAATAGCAAAAAAAAACACAGGTGAATTGCGATGTGCAAGATGAAAATCGAAGGGATAAGATTTGAAAGGAAGATGCGATCAGAGGAGCAGTTTGCAGAAGAGGTGCTGAAAACTGAAGAAAAATCAAAGCAAAATCAAGAAAGAGGAAATAAAACTCAGAAGGTGAAATCGAATTCAAGAACGAATGAAATTGAAATCGCAATTTGTGAAATTAAAGCAACTGACGAAATCAAAAGTTCAATAGAAGGGAATCGATTACAAAGCAAAGGACAATGACAATCAGAAATGAAAGAAAATTGAGAGAGACAATCGCAATCAGAAAACTGAAATGGAAATCAGAAAAAATGAAATCGCAAGATGCAGATGCAGAAATCAGAAGAAAAAAACGAATAAAAATGAAAAAGAAACTAATAAAATAATGAATGGAACCGGAACCTGAATGCAGCGGAATTCATGGAGGATACCATGTTTGCTTTGATACCATGTTGAAATACATAGCATCCATAGAAATTAGAGAGCAAAAACTTCAAAAATCTATTGTATCAAAAGTAGTGGAATCTTACAAATGAGAAAGGTTAACCATAAATGAGCCTACCATCTACATTATATAGTAACCTACTAATGGGCCTTACTACTAACTAAGGGCCTTAAAACCTATATTTTAACACCATCGACCGCCTCCCTTCAGCAGTATCACGTTCGAGTTTGACTATTTCCTTGTTTCGCGGTTTTCAAGTTCACACCATATCCGTTGTACGGTCAGGCAGTGTTTCTGTTTTGAGTCTGGCAGCGGCTCCAACATATCTTGTTTCTTCTTTTGTTTGTCAAGATGTCTTGTTTCTTCTTGTAACAAGATTGTTCGTATAGGCGGTATATATACGGGCTGATTAACGGAATAAAGGCTACATGGCCAAAGAGTATGACTTACTGTACTAAAGAAATGTTTAGTAATTCTTACTAAAGGGGTATATATATAAGTAACTTATCTAATAATTAAAAATATGGTTAATCAATATCCCTATTTTTTGGGAGTTATTTTTGGCTAAAATTTTGCTTTAGATACGGTAACAAAATTAAAACGTTACTATCACGCTTCAAACTTTCATTCCATCTCTTTCGTATTTTCTGAAACAAATTCACCACTGAAACGAATTCATCTCTCTTTTGTTCCTGCTAAAGAACCTCTCGTTTCATCCTTTATCAAAAAAAAATATGGGTGTTTTTTTTTCACACAAAAAAAAGTCGTTCATTAACCACAGATTTGTACCACAATGGTTAGATGTCACTAACCACAAATGTGCATCGCACTGGTTAATGGCCACTAACCACAGATATGCATAAATGTGGTTAGATGTCAATGCTTAGATGTACTAACCACAAATGTGCAAAGCAATAGTTAGTGGTCACTAACCACATATATGCATAACTGTGGTTAGATGCCAATGGTTAGATGTCACTAACCACATGTCACTAACCACAAATGGGCATCGCAATGGTTAGTGGCCACTAACCACAGATATGCATAAATGTGGTTAGATGCCAATGCTTAGATGTACTAACCACAAATGTGCATAGCAATGGTTAGTGGCCACTAATGTAACACCCCCCTTTTACTATTACAATTAAATAGACAATTATCAGAGTCACCTCGAAGGGCGCTACATTTTTTCACCATTTTTAAAAAAGGAAAATCTCCAAAATAATTTATATAAAAGAAATCACCAAGCAGCGGAAATATTAACCAGTTTAAACATCTCCAGAATTAACAATTAAAGACATCTCCAAAATAAATTAAAACAATTTCCAATAACTAAAATAATAGTTCAAAACGATAACTAACGACTCCCCGGTGCTACATATCAGAGCTGACACAGACCCAAACGAGAGAGGAAGCAAAACCTAGCAATTCCTCCACGAGCACTAGCGATCACCTGCAGCGTTGCCGCATGAGAGCAACATTCCAAGCAGAAGGGGTGAGTCTAACAGAGGTAATAAGCAGATGATAAGAATATGCTAGCATCAGGTAACTACAGCAACACAATACAATTACACCATATCACAGCACCAGATACCAAAGGAAAAATCCATTTGACAGTGAACCACCAAAATTATAACATTCATAGACAATGGGATGATATGCAACCCCTCCAGTGGGCATATGCATGCGGTACCGATCACCAAAATGAGCCACGACGGGCATATCACCAACAAACACCAGAGGCAGAGCCTATATCACCAAAACATGCATATGACAATGCGACACCATGATTATGCACTAACTCACCATAACAAGTATTTAAAATAAATACTATATCACCAGAATCAAAACAAATGATTTCACCAAAAATAGCACCAAGTTGTAGCATCACAGCTACCACTAAACTCTCCTGAGCATACCAGCACCGCACCTGAAATATTAACACCAGACGGCTCCACAACGCGGACATAACGCACGCACACCACGCACAAGACTGGCGCACAGCGCCTAGGCACATCGCACCTACTTCAGTGAATTAATTAAAATAGCAAACGACATCGGATTTCAACAAATAAATACTTGTTGGAAAGCCCTATGGGTCTGGTTATCATCCCTAAGTTCAGTTTTTGAAGGAGAGTGTCCAATAGGTACAGTTTTCGAAAAGCACACAGGCTAGTTGCAAAAGAGGACAGTTTCTGTCCTTCAAATTCAAGCAATTCCAAAGTGACCAAGACTCAATCAAACTGCATGAAACTTGTGCATAAACTGGGGCAAATTTTGTCTAGTTTTCAAAGAAATTGGATTCGTTCGAAAAGGAGTTCTTTTGAAAACGTGGTAACCAAAACACTGACCCTGTGTCCAGATTGTTTCCAGAATCTTACTCTAACTTGTGGAATTCATATCTCGAGCTACACAACTCTAAACGCAACCAAAACAGTGCCAAATTAACAAGCATTAAGACTATTTTCTAGAAAAATAAACCACATAATTTTTCGGTCAATACAACGTTCCCAGTCACCGAAATACCGAATCTATACCCAAATCATTTCCAGAATTTTAACCTAACTTGTATCACCTATAACTCGAGCTATACAACTCCGAATTTAACGAAACCAGTGCCAAAACGACCGGCGTTAAGTCTATTTTCAAAAACAATCAACCTCATAATTTTTGGATCAACCAAACAGCGCCAGTTTTAGAAAAACCGAACCTGTGTCCAGAATCGCTAAATTGCCACACATCAAACCCTAACGGCAACGACACCGCAACCACCACAACAAAAACGACAATTCGACAACGCGACAACAACAATCAACCACGCACAGCAACAACAAAAACACGAACAATAACAACACCATCATCGTGATACAACAATCACGCAACAACAAATAACGAAACAAATCACAATAACGTGCAATAATCATCAAAGCACCAATCTCAACGAAAACACGATATGCAACGACACGAACAATTCAACAAAACCCTAGACTACCCACACATAATTATCATCAACCCATTATCAAGGTTAAGCCCACCCTTACCTCAACTATGGTGGCGCAAACTCCCTCCTAGCCTCGTTCCTCGATCTCCGAATACGGCGACTCCCCCAAACTGCAGCTTCAGTGCGAAGCCAATATCTCTCTCCTCAGAACTCGTTTCGAAGATCCGAACGGTGAAAGTGTAGAACTATATCTTACGAACCTGCTGCCCAAAAACGAAGACGATCCAACGGTTAACGAAACCGGAATCGCAATTTTACGGTGACAGGTTTGAGAAAAACGGGAATTGTTTTCTCTCTTCTTTTCTCTCTCTTTGGTGGCTGCTCTAATCCGAAATTCCTCTCTCTCTCAACCCTAAATTAATCCTCTCCACTTATAATAAGTGAGAAACATAATGGGCTAAATTATTTGGGACTTTATCCACATAGGAAGGGAGCCCAATGCTATTTTTAACTAGCCCACAACACGTGATTATCATCTAACTCGTTTTCAACATAGCTACTACGCCCATAATTTCAATTCTTACAATCATCCTACGGCAATCCAACTTCGAAATAATTTGATTAAATTTTAGGGCGTTACAACTCTCCCCCACTTAGAATATTTTCGTCCTCGAAAACATACCTGATTCAAACAGCTCCGGATAGGACTCTCGCATCTTGCTCTCCAACTCCCATGTCATGCTTTCACCAGCAGCTCCTAACCAGACCACTTTTACCAGGTTTATCTCTTTGCCACGTAAAGTCTTCACTTCACGGTCTTCAATTCGCACAGGCATTGTCTCCACAGTGAGATTATCCCGCACATGCACATCATCCATCGGAATCACATGGGACGGATCCGAAATATACTTCCGAAGTTGCGACACATGAAATACATCGTGCAAATTCGAAAGATTAGGCGGCAAGGCCACCCTATAAGCAACATTACCAATTCTCTCAGTGATCTGATACGGTCCAATGAAACGAGGAGTCAACTTCTTTGTCTTCAATGCACGCCCAACACCAGCCATAGGCGTGACTCTCAAAAACACATGATCACCAGCTTGGAATTCTAAATCCTTCCTTCTCTTATCATGATAGCTCTTCTGTCTACTCTGCGACGCTTTCATTTTCTCACGGATCAATTTCACCTTTTCAGTAGTCTCTCGAACAACCTCGGGTCCAAGAACAATACTCTCCCCAGATTCATGCCAACACAACGGAGTCCTACATCTCCGACCATACAATGCCTCGAACGGTGCCATCCCGATGCTAGAATGGTAACTATTGTTGTAAGTAAACTCGATCAACGGAAGGTGAGTATCCCACGCACCTCCCTGCTCAAGAACACAAGATCTCAACAAGTCTTCCAACGACTGAATGGTCCTCTCTGTCTGCCCATCAGTTTGAGGATGATAAGCTGAACTCAACCTCAATTTAGAACCCAACGCTTCTTGCAAACTCTTCCAGAAATCAGAAGTGAACCTAGGATCTCTGTCAGACACAATGCACAAAGGAACACCATGCAACTTCACAATCACCTGAATATAAATCTCTGCCAATCTCGACACCGGATACGTGATATTGATAGGAACAAAATGAGCAGACTTCGTCAATCTATCCACAATCACCCAAATCGAATCGTGCCCCCTCACAGTATTAGGTAACCCTATCACGAAATCCATAGAAATACTATCCCACTTCCATTCCGGAATCTCCAACGGTTGCATCAACCCAGCAGGCTTCTGATGCTCAACCTTCGATTTCTGACAAGTCAAGCAGGAATACACAAACTGCGCCACATCACGCTTCATACCAGGCCACCAAAACATCTTCTTCAGATCCTGATACATCTTTGTAGCTCCCGGATAGATACTCAACTTACTCCTATGACCTTCTTCTAAAATTGCTCTTTTCATCTCCTCATCATCAGGAATGCAGATTCTCCCACGGTACTTCAATACATTCTGCGCATCCAACTCAAAGTCTTTATTCTCGGATTGATCAATCCCAACCATCAGGTCAACTAATTTAACATCTAACTTCTGAGCTTCTCGAATGCTAGCCATGAATTCATTATCAATCTTCAACATCCCCAATCTGACACTCCGAGGCGTCACTTCACAAACCAAACTCATATCCCTGAACTGCTCAATTAATTCGAGTTCTCTAACCATCATTGCTGACATATGCAACGTCTTTCGACTTAAAGCGTCAGCTACCACATTAGCCTTTCCCGGATGATAGTTCAAGCTAAAGTCAGTCTTTCAGCAACTCCAACCATCTGCGCTGTCTCATATTCAACTCTTTCTGATCAAACAGATACTGCAAACCCTTATGATCACTGAACACCTCAAACCTCGAACCATACAGATAATGTCTCCAAATTTTCAACGCGAACACAACTGCAGCAAGTTCTAAATCATGGGTAGGGTAGTTCTTCTCATGAGTCCTCAACTGTCTCGACGCATAGGCAACTACCTTACCATTCTGCATAAGCACACCTCCCAACCCCATCTTGGAAGCATCACAATACACCACAAACGACTCTTCCGGATTAGGCAACGTCAGAACAGGAGACGTCGTCAACCTCTTCTTCAATTCTTTGAAGCTCTCTTCACAACAGTCATCCCAGATGAAAGCTTTACCCTTGCAAGTCAACTGAGTCAACGGAAGTGCCAACTTCGAAAATCCTTCTATAAACCTCCTATAGTAACCTGCCAGACCCAGAAAACTTCTAATCTCAGTAACTGACTTCGGAGACTCCCATTGTAACACGGCATCAACCTTAGACGGATCCACGGCAATTCCATTCCCTGAAATAACATGACCCAGAAAGCTAACCTCTTTCAACCAAAATTCACACTTAGACAGCTTCGCATATAATTTCCTGTCCCTCAGAATTTCCAATACCAATCTTAGATGTTCTGCATGCTCCTCTTCTGACTTAGAATAAATTAGGATGTCGTCAATGAATACCACCACAAACCGATCCAGATACTCACGAAAGATACGATTCATGTACTCCATGAACACTCCCGGCGCATTAGTCACACCGAAAGGCATCACGGAATACTCATAATGCCCATAACGGGTTCTGAAAGCTGTCTTCTGAATGTCTTCGTCTTTCACCTTGATCTGATGATAACCCGATCTCAAATCTATTTTACTGAACACCTGAGCACCCACCAACTGATCCATTAAGTCATCAATCCTCGGAAGCGGATACTTGTTCTTAATAGTCACCTTATTCAGCTGCCGATAGTCTACGCACAACCTCATACTACCATCTTTCTTTTTCACCAACAACACTGGAGCTCCCCACGGCGACACACTTGGCCTCACAAATTTCTTTTCAAGCAGATCCTCGAGTTGCTTCTTCAGTTCTGACAATTCAGATGCAGACATTCTATACGGCCCGCAACCCATTTTCAAACTTGATGCATTTGGAGAATTCAGCACCAGCCTCACCATAATGTGGATAGAACTTCGCCAATTCAATGAACTTGGCAGCATACTCAGTCACCGACATATTACCCTGCTTCAGCTCCAGAAACTCAATCTCTTTCTTCCCACGGACATCTTCAGGATAATACTTTCTCAGAAATTCTCTGCCGAACGCAGCCCAAGTGACCTCTTCATTCACAGTCGCCAACCTCTGCCTCACCTCCAACCACCAGTCATCAGCCTCCTCTGCCAGCATATGAGTACCATACCTGACTTTCTGCCCTAAGAGCAATCCATAACACGAAAGATTCTCTCCATCTCTTTCAGCCACGCCAAAGCACCATCAGGGTTATACTTGCCCTTAAAGGTAGGAGGATTCTCCCTCTGAAACGTAGCCAAACTGCGCGACCCAGCATCACCAGCAGCACATGGGTTATTCTCCACAGCTTGAGCCACAGCCTTCAAAGCAGCAGCGAGTGCAGCATCGTTCCGTCCTTCCATCTCAACCTAACACTGCAACAGAAACTATAATCAGAAACGAGTAACAATTACTCAAGTGTTACTCCACTCGACGACTCGACAACTTGGCCGGACAGACCGAACTGCTCTGATACCACTAATGTAACACCCCCCTTTTACTATTACAATTAAATAGACAATTATCAGAGTCACCTCGAAGGGCGCTACATTTTTTCACCATTTTTAAAAAAGGAAAATCTCCAAAATAATTTATATAAAAGAAATCACCAAGCAGCGGAAATATTAACCAGTTTAAACATCTCCAGAATTAACAATTAAAGACATCTCCAAAATAAATTAAAACAATTTCCAATAACTAAAATAATAGTTCAAAATGATAACTAACGACTCCCCGGTGCTACATATCAGAGCTGACACAGACCCAAACGAGAGAGGAAGCAAAACCTAGCAATTCCTCCACGAGCACTAGCGATCACCTGCAGCGTTGCCGCATGAGAGCAACATTCCAAGCAGAAGGGGTGAGTCTAACAGAGGTAATAAGCAGATGATAAAAATATGCTAGCATCAGGTAACTACAGCAACACAATACAATTACACCATATCACAGCACCAGATACCAAAGGAAAAATCCATTTGACAGTGAACCACCAAAATTATAACATTCACAGACAATGGGATGATATGCAACCCCTCCAGTGGGCATATGCATGCGGTACCGATCACCAAAATGAGCCACGACGGGCATATCACCAACAAACACCAGAGGCAGAGCCTATATCACCAAAACATGCATATGACAATGCGACACCATGATTATGCACCAATTCACCATAACAAGTATTTAAAATAAATACTATATCACCAGAATCAAAACAAATGATTTCACCAAAAATAGCACCAAGTTGTAGCATCACAGCTACCACTAAACTCTCCTGAGCATACCAGCACCGCACCTGAAATATTAACACCAGACGGCTCCACAACGCGGACATAACGCACGCACACCACGCACAAGACTGGCGCACAGCGCCTAGGCACATCGCACCTACTTCAGCGAATTAATTAAAATAGCAAACGACATCGGATTTCAACAAATAAATACTTGTTGGAAAGCCCTATGGGTCTGGTTATCATCCCTAAGTTCAGTTTTTGAAGGAGAGTGTCCAATAGGTACAGTTTTCGAAAAGCACACAGGCTAGTTGCAAAAGAGGACAGTTTCTGTCCTTCAAATTCAAGCAATTCCAAAGTGACCAAGACTCAATCAAACTGCATGAAACTTGTGCATAAACTGGGGCAAATTTTGTCTAGTTTTCAAAGAAATTGGATTCGTTCGAAAAGGAGTTCTTTTGAAAACGTGGTAACCAAAACACTGACCCTGTGTCCAGATTGTTTCCAGAATCTTACTCTAACTTGTGGAATTCATATCTCGAGCTACACAACTCTAAACGCAACCAAACCAGTGCCAAATTAACAAGCATTAAGTCTATTTTCCAGAAAAATAAACCACATAATTTTTCGGTCAATAAAACGTTCCCAGTCACCGAAATACCGAATCTATACCCAAATCGTTTCCAGAATTTTAACCTAACTTGTATCACCTATAACTCGAGCTATACAACTCCGAATTTAACGAAACCAGTGCCAAAACGACCGGCGTTAAGTCTATTTTCAAAAACAATCAACCTCATAATTTTTGGATCAACCAAACAGCGCCAGTTTTAGAAAAACCGAACCTGTGTCCAGAATCGCTAAATTGCCACACATCAAACCCTAACGGCAACGACACCGCAACCACCACAACAAAAACGACAATTCGACAACGCGACAACAACAATCAACCACGCACAGCAACAACAAAAACACGAACAATAACAACACCATCATCGTGATACAACAATCACGCAACAACAAATAACGAAACAAATCACAATAACGTGCAATAATCATCAAAGCACCAATCTCAACGAAAACACGATATGCAACGACACGAACAATTCAACAAAACCCTAGACTACCCACACATAATTATCATCAACCCATTATCAAGGTTAAGCCCACCCTTACCTCAACTATGGTGGCGCAAACTCCCTCCTAGCCTCGTTCCTCGATCTCCGAATACGGCGACTCCCCCAAACTGCAGCTTCAGTGCGAAGCCAATATCTCTCTCCTCAGAACTCGTTTCGAAGATCCGAACGGTGAAAGTGTAGAACTATATCTTACGAACCTGCTGCCCAAAAACGAAGACGATCCAACGGTTAACGAAACCGGAATCGCAATTTTACGGTGACAGGTTTGAGAAAAACGGGAATTGTTTTCTCTCTTCTTTTCTCTCTCTTTGGTGGCTGCTCTAATCCGAAATTCCTCTCTCTCTCAACCCTAAATTAATCCTCTCCACTTATAATAAGTGAGAAACATAATGGGCTAAATTATTTGGGACTTTATCCACATAGGAAGGGAGCCCAATGCTATTTTTAACTAGCCCACAACACGTGATTATCATCTAACTCGTTTTCAACATAGCTACTACGCCCATAATTTCAATTCTTACAATCATCCTACGGCAATCCAACTTCGAAATAATTTGATTAAATTTTAGGGCGTTACAACTAACAACATATATGCATAACTGTGGTTAGATGCCAATGGTTAGATGTCACTAATCACACATGTGCATAACAATGGTTAGTGGCACTAACCATAGATTGCATAATTGTGGTTAGATGCCAAACTAACCACAGTTTTGCATAACAATGGTTAAGTGCAGCAAAACCAGCCTGGAAACGAGAAGAAGAAATCAACTTGCATAATAAGATATCAATGGCGTAAAGAAAGAGCGTGTTTCAATGGTGTGGTTCAACGGTGTCCATTTTTGCATCAACGGTGTGCGTCGCGGCCTATTTCCTTGCGTGAGTGCGTTTTTGCGACTTTCTATGCATGATGCAATGGCGTGCGAAGAAGAAGAGCGTGGAAAAGAGAAGAAAAACTTGAAGAAGAAGAACGTGAAAAAAAAAGAACGTGAGAAAAAAGAGGAAATGTGAAAGAGAAGAATGTGGAAACAAATTCTGATTTAGTTTTGTAACTGTCGCTAAAAAATAGGGCCTGATTTAATGGTTAATTTAATTTAATTATTTAATTTAATTCAAACAAATATTAACTGTGACAGCAATGCCCTTATTCAATATTAACCATTAGATTAAATTTCATTAAAAGTTTGAGAATCTAATGGCTATTATTTGTTTAGTAAGAGTTACTAAGGAAAATGCTTAGTAACATAAGCCAAAGCCATGGCGCAAATATAGAAAAGGAACGCGTGAATTTGGCAAAGATGGCCCAATGCATAATTGAAAGAAATGCACGGAGGAATTAAAGATGAAGGTTTTTTTTCTATACCCCCACCTCATCCCATATACCCCCACATAATTTTTAAAACCCGAAAATACCCCTTCCCAAAAACGGATTTTTTCCAAAAACGGATTTATCTACCCAATAGGTAAATCTGATTTGCAAAAATAACAAAGCGGATTTACCTTAGGTGGGGGTTAAATCCGTTTTGTTATTTTTAAAATCGGATTTACCTATTGGGTAGACAAAATCTGCTTTGAGACAGGAGAAAATGTTTCTTTATAATCAACGCCATCCTTTTGAGTATATCCTTTAGCAACAAGTCGGGCTTTATATCGTTCAATATTGCCATTTGAGTCACGCTTGGTCTTAAAGACCCACTTACAACCAACTCGTTTAGCACCTTCTGGCAATTCAACAATTTCCCAAACCTTATTTTCTTGCATGGATTTTAACTCATCTTTCATGGCATCAATCCATTTATCTGACTCCACAATTTCCATGGCTTTTGAAAATGAAACTGGATATTTATTGATCCCAATGTCTGACTATAGCAAATAAGTATCATAGTTGCTTGGAATTGCTGGTTTTCTTTCTCTTTGAGACCTTCTCAAAGGCACTTCTTGAGACTCATTTAGTTCAGACCTTTGTGAGTTAGTCTCTTCATTGGGTGTGTTATCATTCAAATTTTGTTCATTGTTGTCAGGTCATTCTACAACGACTAGAAAAACTTTTGGAACAATAAAAAATATCATTGACTTGTCGCTCCTCACTCCCATTAACTTCACCATTTTCAAGGAATGCTGCATTGCCAATTTCTACAATTCTTTGACTATGATTAGAACAATAAAAAATATACCCTTTAGACTTCTCTGGGTAACCAATAAAGTAACCACTTACTGTTCGAGAGACTAACTTCTTTTCATGTGGATTATATACTCTTGCTTCTGCTGCGCAACCCCAAACATGCACGTGCCTTAAATTTTGTTTCCTATTTGTCCACAACTCAAAAGGAGTTTTAGGGACTGCCCTGCTCGGAACCTTGTTTAATAAATACATAGCAGTTTTTAATGCATACATCCACAAAAATTTGGGAAATGAAGAATTGCTAATCATACTCCTAACCATATACATTAGTGTTCTATTACGCCTTTCTGCCACACCATTTTGTTGTGGTGTTTATGCCATTATGTATTGTGCACGGATACCGTGGCTTTCAAGAATTTTTGCAAATGGCCCCGGACATTGTCCTGTTTTACCATGTTTTCCATAAAATTCACCACCTCTATCTGATCTTACAACTTTCACTTTCTTTTCTAATTGTCTTTCGACTTCAATAATATAAATCTCAAAAACATCAACAGCTTAAGACTTTTCTTTAGGCAAATAGACATATCCATAACATGAAAAGTCATCGATAAAGGTGATGAAATATTTTTCTCCACCAAGAGAAGGAGTATCAAAAGGTCAACATATATCAGTGTGTATAATTTCAAGAAGCTGGGTGCTTCTTGTTGAACCTTTCTTGTTATGCCTGGTGTGCTTTCCCTTAATGCAATCCACACATTACTCAAGATCTGTAAAATCTATATTTAGTAGAATCTCGTTCTTTACTAACCTTTATAATCTTTCCTTGGATATATGACCCAAGCGTTTATGCCACAAGTATGCAGAACTTTCATTAAGCATGTTACGCTTAATTCCAATACTTTGATGCTCGGTAAGCAAGGACTCATAAAAATTATCATGAAGTTTCAATCTATATAAACCATCAATAATATAACAAGAACCAAAATGTTTATTATTATTGCATAAATTGAAACAACCATGTCCACCATTAAATTCAAAACCACAATTGTCCAACTTTGAAAGAGAAACTAAACTCCTAGACATTGAAGGCACATAAAGAGTCTTTATTAGGTCCAAATGATAACCAGTATCAAGGATCAAGCAATAAGTCCCTATGCCTTCAATTGGAGCTTTCTTACGATTTCCCATGTAAAGAAACATGTTACTTTGGCTTGTGGTTTGGATTGTAAGAAATCCTTGCATCATATTAGATACATGAGTAGTAGCACCAGAGTCAAGCCACCAAGAATTATGAGGAACATCAACTAAGTGTGATTCAAAAGTGCATACATATGTTTTATACATACGTTTCTTTTCGAACAAAGCCTTACGTTTTGGACAATCCTTTTGGAAGTGTCCTTCTTTAGCACAAAAAAGACACTTATTCTTATGCTTAGCAGGTTCCTTTTTCTTAAAATTCTTGGCTTTTGGCTTCAATGCTTTTCCAGCTCCATGAACACGGTTGACAGAATGACTCTTAAAATTTTTCAGCCCGTTCTCCTCCTGAATGAGCTTTCCAATCAATTCATTAACATCCCACTTATCTTTCATAGTGTTATAGTTAATTTGGAAAGCTCCATACTCAGAAGGCAACGAGTTCAAAATAAGTTGAACCATGAAAGAGTCATCAGCTGCCATACCCAAAGACTTCAGTCTTGCTGCAGTGTTAGTCATCTCAACGGTATGCTCTTGCATGCTTTGCGAACCATCAAACTTCATGGTCGTGAGTTGAGCCATAAGTGTACCAGCAAGTGACTTATCAGCAGAGCGAAAACGTTCTTCCACAAACTTAAGGTATTGCTTAGCACTTTCTGTTTGTGGAATAGTAGTCTTAATGTTGTTTGCAATAGTCATTCGCATAAACATAAGGCTTAATTTGTTGGACCGCTCCCATGCCTTCAGTTCAAACTTTTCATCTTCAGTGCTGTCTTCAGTTACGACGAGCTTATCTTCCAAAAGTGAAAAGTCAAGGTCCAAAACACCTAAGTGGAATTTGACTTGTTCACTCCATTCAGAAAAGTTCAAACCATTGAAAACGGTAACAGACGCAGCTTGCGAATGAAGAAAAATTGTTGCAAAAATAAATCATAAAATGCTCATATTAAAATATCACATACTCATATAAAACATCAAAGTATATTATAGTTAACCTTTGGGTAATCATATAATACACTATCATAAAAAAATGCCAATTTTATCATAATTGAAAACCAAAATTCTCAACCAAACACATAATTCATCTTTGGAGAAAATATATATTTGATCCAAGAATTTTAGTTTCTCACGATTATGTTTAACAACCATAGAACTACAATTTTCCTTTGGGTAAATTTAGTCCCAATGATTAACTAACAATCACATTTCATGGCATTTTTCATCATTGTAACTCGGCCACTTTGGTGTTGTTTACCTTGGATTTTGGTAAACACCGCTAGTTTGAAATTGCTTCTGTTTGCAGGATCAACTGGTAAATCCTAAGACCACTTGTGTTAAAGTTTTTCCAGAATCGCTTGTGTCTTGCTGTTTAACAATTAAAAGAAGAAAAGAAGAAGATAACTGTCGATTTCTCCGCGAAACCGTCGAATTACTTCAATGAGGGAGAAGGTTTAAAGCAGTAAATTGCTGGAATTTAAAGAGAAAGCAAGTAAAATTGCATTACTGTAAAGGGTGGTACACAAGATCATACATGCATTCCTTATACTCGTTTCTCACTGCGTGTCGGTACTTTGAGCGTGGGAACTTAGTATGAGAGATTGCGACCCGTTTTTCCTATGAAAAACTACTATTTATACAAAGGAAAAGAGGGGGAAAAACTAAACTAAGTAACTGCCTAGAAATTCGAAAACTAATAACTGCTACTCCTACTTTTGACAAGAACCGCTTCATCACGCTTCGACCACAAGCGCTTGGATCCTGATCTGCTACTAGTCTTCAACTTCTTGCTCTGTCGAAATATTAGCTTTAGCTCTTCGTTTCTGCCAATTCCAAGGTCTTGTTAAATCCTTCTTTTAAAGAACTTCCTTCCTGTCGAAATCAACAAAATACCTCCTGAAAGACAAGTCAAACCTCGTTGACTGCATTTAATTAAGCCTGTCGAAAATGCAGGCTAACAAATTGCCCCCCAAAAATGTCTTTTTCGACTGGAGCTTTATGTAAGGCAGAAAAGAGACATTTTTGAAATTCCTCTTAACTGCTCTAATGGCGTCATCAGGTCGAAAATAGCTTGTTCTCTCTAGATTTCTCCTTTTTTCGACAACGAGCCAATCGACAGGTATAAAGAGGTCCTGCTTTAAATTCTGCAATATTAACCTCTTCTTCGACATCTTCATAAGATACGTCGAACTCTTGGTCACTGTCATTAGTTTCGACATAAGCAACCATTTCTTTTTTATTATGGAACCTACTTGTTCTGGCTTTTTCAGCTTTGAGTCTTTCGACTTGTCGAACTCTATCAGCTAATTGTGCCATATCTCTTAAGTGTAGAGTATCCAGTTCCTTTCTTATAGAATAATCTAGGCCACCAGCGGCCATTTCGACTAACTCATGTTCAGGCACTTGAGTGAAGCACCTTGCTTTGAGAAGTCTAAATCTATTGAGATAATCATCAATAGATTCTGCCCCCTTGCGTCGAACACTAGCCAATTTCTTAAGACTAATCTTGCATTGGCCCATATAAAATTGTTCATGGAAGGCCTTTTCTAACTGACTCCAACTAAAAATAGAATGTGGAGACAGAGTGGTGAACCATGTAAACGCATTCTTAGTTAGAGAATTTGGAAAATACTTTATTCTCAAATTCTCATGGTGCGCAATATCACCAGCCTCAGTTAAATAACAAGCCACGTGTTCGACAGTAGATTCACTAGTTTCCCCAGCAAACTTTGTGAACTTGGGAATTTTACATCCCCTAGGTAGCTCTGTTTGTAGGGTATAATCCGACAAAAGTGACACAAAATTAGGCCTGTGTAACCCTAGGTTAAGGCCATTCTGTGCTAGAATGGTTTCAACCATATTATCCAGATTATTTTGTGCTCCAAAATTGTTTTGTTGCACTTGCCTGACTACCTCGTCCACATTCTGGTTTCTATTCACCGACACCACTTCAGGGATTGCCTCTACCCTCATGGGTTCTTCGACAACTTGTTGTTGTCCTTGGTTTCCGTGATTGGTTGGAAATGCATTATTGGGCCTCTCTACAGGTATTTCGACAGGCCTAGCATTTTGAATTTGGGGAATTGGCTGATTATGAATTGGTGGAGTACCTAAGAAGTCAACAATTCTTCCCATTTGTGTTGCCAACAATTAGGTATAGGCAAAACAAAGAATTCGGGTTTAACCCAACCGGGTCGAAAAAAATAAAAAAACCGGCCCAAAACTAAATATTTATTAAGTCTGGAACTTCAACGAATTATTTGAGACTTTTTAACTCCTAATCAGCTTTTGGCTTCAACAGGAAACTTGTAGATGTTTCTCTTAGCTTTCCAACGCATCTCAGAATGCGTCAATCCGATTACCGTAGCTCAAGTTATGGTCTGCACAGTGGACAGGTATCAAATAACCGCTAATGCTGAAAATAAAATACGAAAATTAAATAAAGGCAAAAATAAACTCAAACATAAAAACACAATAAATCAGTAAAAATAATAAAACAAACTAAAGAAATGCCTAAGTACAATAGTAGAAGAATGTGCATCAAAATGCACTGATCAAATTCCCCCACATTTGAACTTTTGCACTCCGAGCAAAATAGTAACTTCAGAAAAAACAAAAACAAAACAGAGCATGCATTTCCAAAAGTATTCAAGATACAAGGTACAAGCAGAATTCTAAGTCTAAGCTTCAAGAATATGGTGTTAGTGAGCAACTCTTTGTGACATTCAAAGTAAATAGGAAAATAGATTACCAAAAAGTACATCAAAAGCAGCAAGATCCTCACAGGATAAAATTCACTCAACTCTCAAGTGTTTAGGTTAACTGTTTACACTCAAAGCACAACATGAAAGTTAGTACTACCATAAGCTTGAAAAGACTCTAACATCTACAATTTAAATACATGCACACAAAGATCAAAAGGACTTTAATTCGGTTGTAACTTGGCCAAGGTAAGGGTGAGATAAATCCTAAGGGGGTACTAGGCTAAAAATCAAAGGGTTAAAAGAAAATTGAAAGGATTGCGGGAGTTGAACTACAGGATACCTCAATTGCTTTCAAACAACAACCTCACAACTTATTTCTCTTCTCCTTTTCCTTTATTCTTCCCTTTTTTTTTCAGAAGGGCTATGTATTGACATCCTTCTCTATTTTATTTCATTTTTCATTTTTCATCTTTTTTTTTTCTATTTTTCTTTTCTTTTTTTTTTTCTTTTCTTTTTTTTTTTCTGCCAACATTTGGAACATCACAACAACATCACAAAAATAAAGTTCAACCCCACACAACTCCACACAAGACTCTTTCAACCCTTGATTAGGGTGATAATTTTGTTTTTCACTTTTCGGCTTGTAATGAGTTAATCACAAAAAAAAATGGATAAATAGGCTCAAAGGGGTTTTCAAACAAAGGGATGACATTGTTCAGGGTTGGCTTTTGGCTAAGTGGCTAAAAAAAACGAAAAAAACGAGTTGCCTTTATCATATCAGTGTGCACAAGTAAACAAAAAGTATCAAAAAGAGTCAATTCAAGTTCTAGAGACTAACAGACATGAGTGGTTCACACAAGAAAGAAAGAGATGAATTTTTGTATGTTATCCATATAAGGCTCAAAACTCACAAGGGTTAATGATCTGCTACTAATGATGTACAATTCAGAGTTTAGTCTTACCTATCATACAAAGAATGCACAACAAACTTTTTCACATCACATCACAAGGCACTAGTCAAGAGAACTAAGAACAATACTCATAATTGTAAATCAAAAACCAAAGAAAAGCATGCAATTTTTTTTTTTAAGAAACAAAACCAAAACAGAGAAAACTGAAAACAACACAAAAAAATGGTTCCCTCCCCCACACTTAAAACATGCATTGTCCTCAATGAAAGGACATAATTATTAAATAAGAGTGAGAGAAAGGAAAAGGTGCTCCCTGGTCAAGTTGCAGAGTAGGTGGGCTTTTCCAAGGAAAGCTCTTCTATGGGTGCATCTTCAGGCACCGAACTTTCATGGAATAGCTTCAGGCGCTGCCCATTGACCTTGAAGGTTTTGTCAGTACCTGCACTTTTTATTTCTACTGCACCATGAGGAAAAACATTAGTAACAACAAAAGGGCCAATCCACTTGGATCGAAGTTTTCCAGCCATAAGCTTAAGGCGGGAGTTAAACAGTAAAACCTGTTGGCCCACAGAGAATTCCTTCCTAGAAATCATTTTATCATGGAAGTGCTTAGTTTTCTCTTTATAAATCCTAGAGCTTTCATAAGCCTTTAGCCTAAGCTCTTCAAGCTGTTGTAATTGGAGTTTTCTTTCAATACCTGCTTGTTGCATCTCCAAATTACAACTCTTTACCGCCAAATAAGCACGGTGTTCTATCTCTACAGGAAGGTGACATGCCTTACCAAAAACAAGTCGATAGGGAGACATCCCTATTGGTGTCTTGAAAGCTGTTCTTTGAGCCCAAAGTACGTCTTCTAGACGGCGGCTCCAGTCCTTCCTGTTTGGCTGCACCATTTTCTCTAAAACCTGTTTAATCTCCCTGTTTGAGATCTCAGCTTGCCCATTAGTTTGTGGGTGATATGCAGTAGAGACTCTGTGCACAACTCCATACTTCCGGAGCAAAGCTCCCATGGTGCGGTTACAGAAATGAGTGCCCTGGTCACTTATGATAGCTCGGGGTATTCCAAACCTGCAAAAGATATTGGCCCTGACAAAATCTGCAACAACTCTAGAATCATTAGTCCTAGTGGGGATAGCTTCCACCCACTTTGAAACATAATCAACAGCAATCAAAATGTAGAGAAAACCAAATGATATAGGAATGGGACCCATGAAGCCGATTCCCCATACATCAAATACCTCACAGAAAAGCATAGGTTGCTGAGGCATTTCACTCTTACGAGTGATGGCTGTACCTGCTATCTGACACTCTTTACAAGTGCGGTAAGTCTCATAGGCATCTTTAAAAATAGTGGGCCAATAGAAACCTGAGTCTAAGACTTTCCTTGCAGTCCTTTGAGGACCAAAGTGCCCCCCTACTTGAGAAGCATGAGAAAGATGCAAAATAGATTCAATCTCATAGTCGGGGACACATCTCCTAATTACCTGATCACTACCAAACTTCCAAAGATATGGATCATCCCAAACATAATATTTGGCATCACTCTTGAGTTTTTGAATTTGTGTCCTGGATGCACCTGTAGGAAAAACACCAGCAACAAGATAATTAACAATATTAGCAAACCAAGGAGTAACTCCATGCATAAGTAAACGCTGCTCATCAGGAAAGTCATCCTGAATGGAAAAGGATCTTCATCCCTCTCTATCCTTCTCAAGTGATCAGCCACCAAGTTCTCAGCTCCACTTTTATCTTTAATCTCCACATTAAAGTCTTGGAGTAACAACATCCACCGAATCAATCTCGGTTTTGCTTCTGGCTTCTTCAACAAGTATTTTAAAGCTGCATGGTCAATAAAAACAACAACCTTGGAACCTAGCAAATATGATCTGAATTTATCAAGAGCAAAAACAATAGCTAGAAGTTCCTTTTCAGTTGTGGTGTACTTAGACTGTGCAGAATCTAAAGTCCTAGAAGCATAGTAAATAACATGGGCAGCCTTGTCAACTCTTTGTGCAAGGACCGCCCCAACAGCATAGTTAGAAGCATCACACATAATCTCAAAAGGGAGGGTCCAGTCAGGGGGCTGGATGATGGGAGCTGAGGTCAATGCTTTCTTCAAGAAGTCAAATGCTTTTTTGCAATTGTCATTGAAGTTGAAAGTGACGTCATTCTTCAACAAGTTGGACAGCGGAAGAGCTATCTTGCTGAAATCCTTAATGAAACGCCTGTAAAAACCTGCATGACCAAGAAAAGAACGAATCTCGCGAATGCAAGATGGGTAAGGCAATGTAGAAATCACATCAATCTTAGCAGGGTCTACAGAAATTCCTTTTTCAGAGATTATGTGACCTAAAACAATTCCTTGTTCAACCATAAAATGGCATTTTTCATAATTTAAAACAAGGTCAGTTGCGATGCATCTCTCTAAAACCATATTTAAACTGCTCAAACATGCATCAAATGAAGAACCATAAACAGTGAAATCATCCATAAACACTTCCATGCAATTTTCAATAAAATCAGCAAAAATGCAAATCATGCAACGCTGGAAAGTGCCAGGAGCATTGCAAAGACCAAAAGGCATCCTCTTGTAAGCAAATGTACCGAATGGGCACGTAAAAGTAGTCTTTTCTTGATCTTCAGGTGCAATATGAATTTGAAAGTAACCTGAAAAGCCATCAAGAAAACAATAATGTGATTTACCAGCAAGCCGTTCAAGCATTTGGTCAATGAACGGTAAAGGAAAGTGATCCTTTCTAGTAGCCTGGTTCAATCTCCTGTAATCAATACAAACTCTCCAGCTATTCTGAACTCTAGTGGGGACAAGTTCATTCTTTTCATTTTTTACCACCGTGAGTCCAGATTTCTTAGGTACAACCTGCACTGGGCTTACCCATTTACTGTCAGAGATAGGGTAAATGATACCTGCTTGCAAGAGTTTGGTTACCTCTTTCTTCACAACATCGAGGATCAACAGATTAAGCCTCCTTTGGGGCTGCCTTACTGTTTTAGCACCATCTTCAAGTAAAATCCTGTGCATACACATTGAGGGACTAATACCTGGGATGTCAGCCAATGTCCACCCAATCGCCTTTTTATGCTTCCTCAAAACCTGCAAAAGCTTACTTTCTTGATCGAAATCAAGGTTAGAAGATATTATAACCGGGAGTTTTTCATTACTCTCTAAATAAGCATATTTCAGATTTGCAGGGAGTTGTTTCAGCTCCAGGGAAGGTGGTTGCTCAATGGATGGAGTGCTTGGGGCAGCCGGGGTGTCGAGAGCTTCAACTGCATAAAAAGCTTCATCGACAACTTCACCTGTAGAAAAAATGTTACCCTGCAAGGAAGCATCAATCTCAGCATATACAACACAAAGGTTAGTGTCAGTACAATCATCACATGAGTAAACATCATCAAAACCAGATAAAGATGGAAAATCAAGTGAAAACAATTCAGAACAAGTGTCATCAACCAACTCAGAGATCAATTCAATATGAAAAACGGAATCCTCTTCCAAGGGATATT
The DNA here is from genome assembly GCA_963573325.1 of Astragalus glycyphyllos. NCBI lineage: Eukaryota > Viridiplantae > Streptophyta > Magnoliopsida > Fabales > Fabaceae > Astragalus > Astragalus glycyphyllos. The sequence goes on from OY754308.1 coordinate 25,318,192, forward strand.
TCATAGCATCGAAAATGTTAAATTTCGCGACAATGTCACCAAATTCCATGGACATGGTTCCATCATCAACACCAATTTTTGTTTTCGCTGTTTTCATGAACGGTCTGCCTAAAATGATGGGAGCCCTGCTTGACTTAGTTTCTCCTTCCATGTCCAGAATATAAAAATCTGCGGGAAAAATCAAGTCATTAACTTGAACAAGGACATCTTCCACTACTCTGGTGGGGCGAGCATTGCTTCTGTTCGCCAGCTGAATGATTAAACCTGTATGCTGCAAAGGACCAAGATTAAGGTTATTATAAACAGAAGTAGGCATAACATTAATGCCCGCTCCTAAATCAAGCATGCAATTCTCTAATTTACTATCCCCGATGGTACAAGGAATAGTAAAAGTTCCTGGATCCTTGCACTTTTCTGGCATGACCTGAGTGAGAGCTGAAACATTTTGCTCGCCTGTAGCTTTTTCAGATGAAGGCTTAGGCTGAAAGAAAGCAGAAACATTTCTTCCCAAGTTGACTCTCTCATTTCCCTTCAACCTTCTTTTGTGTGTACACAAATCTTTCAAGAACTTTGCGTACTTCGGAACCTGCTTAATCACATCAAGAAGCGGAATGTTTACCGCAACCTTTTTGAATACATCCAAAATCTCTCTTTCTTTGTCTCCCTCATCAGTCCTTTTATTTTTCAGTACTCTATGTGGGAAAGGGACTGGTGGTACATACTCCTTCTGTTTATCTTTTTCAGTTTCTACCACAACAGAAGAGGGTTCAGGTGAAGAAGGTGTTACCTCAAGAATTTTTTTATTTTTGTCTGGGGCTGGTTCTACAACTTTTCCGGATCTCAAGGAAATTGCACTCACATTAGGGCCTTTTGGATTCACAACTGTTTGGGCAGGAAGTTGGTTCGATCCTTGGGCTTGCTGCATGGCATTCATTGAAGTGGCAAGCTGTCCAATCTGTGTCTGCAAGGTCTGAATGCTAGAATTAGTTCTTTATTGGAACTGGAGATTGTTGACAGCCATTTGCTTGACAAGATCCTCTAATGAAGGTCCGGAAGGTGCAGGGGTGGTCACTTGGGGAGGGTTTTGTTGTTGGCTGGACTGTTGATTCCCATATCGAAGGTTTGGATGGTTCCTCCAATTGGGATGGTATTTGTTAGTGGACAGGTCAGGAATGTTGTACCTGTTCTGATTGTTGCCTTCATTGTAAAGGTTTGCTGCATAAGCTTGAGGCAACTCAGTGATCGACTCATCTTGCAAAATAGGACATGTATCGGTCGGGTGTTCAGGAGAAGTACAAATACCACACAAGTTTGCTGCTTGAGTCTTACCTACTGCCATCCGTTTCACTAAAGAAGTAAGCTCGTCAATTCTTGTTTCTAAAGCTTTGTTGGAAGAAACTCGAATCTCGTTCACACCTTTGGTTTGGACAGAATTGTTTCTAGTGGTGAACTGTTGGGAGTTGAGAGACATGTTTTCAATCAAGGCTTTAGCAGCAGTTGGAGTTTTATCAACAAGTGCTCCACCGCTAGCAGCATCAAGAATGTTTCTATCCATCGGTAGCAATCCCTCATAGAAGTACTGGATAAGTAACTGCTCGGTGATCTGGTGTTGGGGACAACTGGACACTAACTGCTTGAATCTCTCCCAATACTCAGCTAATGAATCATCGTCCTGTCTAATGCCACATATCTGTTTTCTGATTGATGCAGCTCTGGAGGCAGGAAAGTATCTTTCTAAGAACACTCTTTTCAAAGCAATCCAGCTTGTGATAGAATTCGGTTCAAGGTAATATATCCAATCTTTTGCCGCACCTTGCAATGAGAATGGAAAGGCTCTGAGCTTGATGTGATCTTCAGTGATTCCTTCAGGCCTCAATGGTGTAGAACACACAACCTGGAATTCTTTCAAATGCTTATACGGATCCTCACCTGCAAGACCATTAAACTTTGGCAACAAGTGTATTAAACCAGATTTCAATTCAAAGGGTGCATCAGCTTCAGGATAATCAATACATAAACCATTATAGTTCACATCAGGGGCAGCAAGCTGCCTTAGTGTTCTTTGTTCAGCCATGTTATCAAAAGCAAGTTCAAAATCAGAATCAAATAAGCTATGCAAATAGTCAGAATCAGAATCGATAACGGGTGGTGAACTAGTGCTAGCCCGATTTGCTCTGCGGTGTGTGTGCAAGGTTCTTTCAACTTCAGGATCAAAATCAAACAAGTCAGAACAAGCAGACCTAGTAGCCAGGACTAATGCAGCAATGCAGCAACAAATGTGAAAATGCCAACAATTTCCCTAATAGGCAGAAACAAAACGAATGAAGGGATATGATTAAAATAAATTCAGAAAAATACAAAAACACCAAATTTAATCTAATTAAGTGAAATAAGAATTTTGAGAATTTTTTTGGAATTTTTCGAAACTATGAAAACAGTAAAAAATTCATAAAAAATAGAAAAAAGATGAATTTGGCAATTTGAGAGTGAAATCCCAAACTCTTTTCAAGAGTAGGGGTCTAATGATCGCACGATTTTTCTGCTCAAATTGCACGGAACAGATTTTGAAACTGACACAATTTTCCCGAAAACCGGATTTTTGACACTAAGCCACGAATTGGCCAAAACCGTGAGGAAACTAGGGCCTAAACACAAGAACACTAAACCTATGACTCTAAAATCAGTTAATAACAACAAGACTCTCCGGCAACGGCGCCAATTTGATCCGCTGTCGCGCACGGATCAAAACGAGTAATTTTAAAATGTAGTTTACGGTAACGACAACTCGAGTATCGTTTCTCAAGGATTCTTGTATGAATTAACCAACTGACTGGAAAAATGGGGGGTTTTAGGTTTTGATTCAGAAAACAATTAACAGAAAGTGATTATAAATTAAGTGATTATAAAATCAGCTAATCTACTGATTCGGTTCCTACCTATCATCGATTGTTATAACTTCACTATCCTAAGCGGATCCTATTCCTGTTCGATCACAACAACATTCAACAAGCGAGAATGATATTATAAGAAGTATGTTTCCTGTTTACCGAATTAAGCAAACGGTTAAGAATAAAGCGAATTAACGGATTAAGCAAACGGTAACACGCAATTAAAATTAGGGAACATAAATCAATCGAACCAAACAAAACTATTCTATGACAAATCGAATTAAGCAAACGATAGACATATAATAGAATTGAAAAGAATAGGAATTAAATTGCAAGGTTATATTAATCTCAAGTATCGGAACCTGAATACAGCAGATCAACCAGGTGATTAGTTCTCCATCGGTTTTCGTACCAAGCTCCCGAAAAATAATTTGTGAACAGTAAAAACGAGGTATGAACAGTACTCGCGGCTATTAGGTATAGGCAAAACAAAGAATTCGGGTTTAACCCAACCGGGTCGAAAAACATAAAAAAACCGGCCCAAAACTAAATATTTATTAAGTCTGGAACTTCAACGAATTATTTGAGACTTCTGAACTCCTAATCAGCTTTTGGCTTCAACAGGAAACTTGTAGCTGTTTCTCTTAGCTTTCCAACGCATCTCAGAATGCGTCAATCCGATTACCGTAGCTCAAGTTATGGTCTGCACAGTGGACAGGTATCAAATAACCGCTAATGCTGAAAATAAAATACGAAAATTAAATAAAGGCAAAAATAAACTAAAACATAAAAACACAATAAAACAGTAAAAATAATAAAACAAACTAAAGAAATTCCTAAGTACAATAGTAGAAGAATGTGCATCAAAATGCACTGATCAAGCACCAAAAACATAAACTTACTCCCACTTACCTTTCGGTATATGCATTTATCAACTTGATTTTCTTCAAAACCGAAAGAGGTAATGGAATCGTTGAACTTAATATACCATTGCCTTGAGGCTTGTTTTAGTCCATATATTGATTTCTTTAGCTTACACCCCATATGACCTTTTCCATTAATTTGAAAACCTTCTGGTTGGTCCATATAAACTTCTTCTTCAAGATTACCATTCAAAAAGGTTGTTTTCACATCCATCTGGTGCAACTCTAAATCATAATGAGCAACCAGTGCCATGATAATGTGTAACGAGTCTTTCTTTGAGACAGGAGAAAATGTTTCTTTATAATCAACGCCATCCTTTTGAGTATATCCTTTAGCAACAAGTCGGGCTTTATATCGTTCAATATTGCCATTTGAGTCACGCTTGGTCTTAAAGACCCACTTACAACCAACTCGTTTAGCACATTCTGGCAATTCAACAATTTCCCAAACCTTATTTTCTTGCATGGATTTTAACTCATCTTTCATGGCATCAATCCATTTATCTGACTCCACACTTTCCATGACTTTTGAAAATGAAACTGGATATTTATTGATTCCAATGTCTGACTCTAGCAAATAAGTATCATAGTAGCTTGGAATTGCTGGTTTTCTTTCTCTTTGAGACCTTCTCAAAGGCACTTCTTGAGACTCATTTAGTTCAGACCTTTGTGAGTTAGTCTCTTCATTGGGTGTGTTATCATTCAAATTTTGTTCATTGTTGTCAGGTCGTTCTACAACGACTAGAAAAACTTTTGGAACAATAAAAAATATCATTGACTTGTCGCTCCTCACTCCCATTAACTTCACCATTTTCAAGGAATCCTGCATTGCCAATTTCTACAATTCTTTGACTATGATTAGGACAATAAAAAATATACCCTTTAGAGAGACTAACTTACTGTTCGAGAGACTAACTTCTTTTCATGTGGATTATATACTCTTGCTTCTGCTGCGCAACCCCAAACATGCAGGTGCCTTAAATTTTGTTTCCTATTTGTCCACAACTCAAAAGGAGTTTTAGGGACTGCCCTGCTAGGAACCTTGTTTAATAAATACATAGCAGTTTTTAATTCATACATCCAAAAAAATTTGGGAAATGAAGAATTGCTAATCATACTCCTAACCATATACATTAGTGTTCTATTACGCCTTTCTGCCACACCATTTTGTTGTGGTGTTTATGCCATTATGTATTGTGCACGGATACCGTGGCTTTCAAGAATTTTTGCAAATGGCCCCGGACATTGTCCTGTTTTACCATGTTTTCCATAAAATTCACCACCTCTATCTGATCTTACAACTTTCACTTTCTTTTCTAATTGTCTTTCGACTTCAATAATATAAATCTCAAAAACATCAACAGCTTAAGACTTTTCTTTAGGCAAATAGACATATCCATAACATGAAAAGTCATCGATAAAGGTGATGAAATATTTTTCTCCACCAAGAGAAGGAGTATCAAAAGGTCCACATATATCAGTGTGTATAATTTCAAGAAGCTGGGTGCTTCTTGTTGAACCTTTCTTGTTATGCCTGGTGTGCTTTCCCTTAATGCAATCCACACATTACTCAAGATCTGTAAAATCTATATTTAGTAGAATCTCGTTCTTTACTAACCTTTATAATCTTTCCTTGGATATATGACCCAAGCGTTTATGCCACAAGTATGCAGAACTTTCATTAAGCATGTTACGCTTAATTCCAATACTTTGATGCTCGGTAAGCAAGGACTCATAAAAATTATCATGAAGTTTCAATCTATATAAACCATCAATAATATAACAAGAACCAAAACGCTTATTATTATTGCATAAATTGAAACAACCATGTCCACCATTAAATTCAAAACAACAATTGTCCAACTTTGAAAGAGAAACTAAACTCCTAGACATTGAAGGCACATAAAGAGTCTTTATTAGGTCCAAATGATAACCAGTATCAAGGATCAAGCAATAAGTCCCTATGCCTTCAATTGGAGCTTTCTTACGATTTCCCATGTAAAGAAACATGTTACTTTGGCTTGTGGTTTGGATTGTAAGAAATCCTTGCATCATATTAGATACATGAGTAGTAGCACCAGAGTCAAGCCACCAAGAATTATGAGGAACATCAACTAAGTTTGATTCAAAAGTGCATACATATGTTTTATACATACCTTTCTTTTCGAACAAAGCCTTACGTTTTGGACAATCCTTTTGGAAGTGTCCTTCTTTAGCACAAAAATGACACTTATTCTTATGCTTAGCAGGTTCCTTTTTATTAAAATTCTTGGCTTTTGGCTTCAATGCTTTTCCAGCTCCATGAACAAGGTTGACAGAATGACTCTTAAAATTTTTCAGCCTGTTCTCCTCCTGAATGAGCTTTCCAATCAATTCATTAACATCCTACTTATCTTTCATAGTGTTATAGTTAATTTGGAAAGCTCCATACTCAGAAGGCAACGAGTTCAAAATAAGTTGAACCATGAAAGAGTCATCAGCTGCCATACCCAAAGACTTCAGTCTTGCTGCAGTGTTAGTCATCTCAACGGTATGCTCTTGCATGCTTCGCGAACCATCAAACTTCATGGTCGTGAGTTGAGCCATAAGTGTACCAGCAAGTGACTTAACAGCAGAGCGAAAACGTTCTTCCACAAACTTAAGGTATTGCTTAGCACTTTCTGTTTGTGGAATAGTAGTCTTAATGTTGTTTGCAATAGTCATTCGCATAAACATAAGGCTTAATTTGTTGGACCGCTCCCATGCCTTCAGTTCAAACTTTTCATCTTCAGTGCTGTCTTCCGTTACGACGGACTTATCTTCCAAAAGTGAAAGGTCAAGGTCCAAAACACCTAAGTGGAATTTGACTTGTTCACTCCATTCAGAAAAGTTCAAACCATTGAAAACGGTAACAGACGTAGCTTGCGAATGAAGAGAAATTGTTGCAAAAATAAATCATAAAATGCTCATATTAAAATATCACATACTCATGTAAAACATCAAAGTATATTATAGTTCACCTTTGGGTAATCATATAATACACTATCATAAAAAAATGCCAATTTTATCATAATTGAAAACCAAAATTCTCAACCAAACACATAATTCATCTTTGGAGAAAATATATATTTGATCCAAGAATTTTAGTTTCCCACGATTATGTTTAACAACCATAGAACTACAATTTTCCTTTGGGTAAACTTAGTCTCAATGATTAACTAACAATCACATTTCATGGCATTTTTCATCATTGTAACTCGGCCACTTTGGTGTTGTTTACCTTGGATTTTGGTAAACACCGCTAGTTTGAAATTGCTTCTGTTTGCAGGATCAACTAGTAAATCCTAAGACCACTTGTGTTACAGTTTTTCCAGAATCGCTTGTGTTCTTGCTACTCCTACTTTTGACAAGAACCGCTTCATCACGCTTCGACCACAAGCGCTTGGCTCCTGATCTGCTACTAGTCTTCAACTTCTTTCTCTGTCGAAATATTAGCTTTAGCTCTTCGTTTCTGCCAATTCCAAGGTCTTGTTGAATCCTTCTTTTAAAGAACTTCCTTCCTGTCGAAATCAACAAAATACCTCCTGAAAGACAAGTCAAACCTCGTTGACTGCATTTAATTAAGCCTGTCGAAAATGCAGGCTAACAAATTGCCCCCCAAAAATGTCTTTTTCGACTGGAGCTTTATGTAAGGCAGAAAAGAGACATTTTTGAAATTCCTCTTAACTGCTCTAATGGCGTCATCAGGTCGAAAATAGCTTGTTCTCTCTAGATTTCTCCTTTTTTCGACAACGAGCCAATCGACAGGTATAAAGAGGTCCTGATTTCAATTCTGCAATATTAACCTCTTCTTCGACATCTTCATAAGATACGTCGAACTCTTGGTCACTGTCATTAGTTTCGACATAAGCAACCATTTCTTTTTTATTATGGAACCTACTTGTTCTGGCTTTTTCAGCTTTGAGTCTTTCGACTTGTCGAACTCTATCAGCTAATTGCGCCATATCTCTTAAGTGTAGAGTATCCAGTTCCTTTCTTATAGAATAATCTAGGCCACCAGCGGCCATTTCGACTAACTCATGTTCAGGCACTTGAGTGAAGTACCTTGCTTTGAGAAGTCTAAATCTTTTGAAATAATCATCAATAGATTCTCCCCCTTGCGTCGAACACTAGCCAATTTCTTAAGACTAATCTTGCATTGGCCCATATAAAATTGTTCATGGAAGGCCTTTTCTAACTGACTCCAACTAAAAATAGAATGTGGAGACAGAGTGGTGAACCATGTAAACGCGTTATTAGTTAGAGAATTTGGAAAATACTTCATTCTCAAATTCTCATTGTGCGCAATATCACCAGCCTCAGTTAAATAACAAGCCACGTGTTCGACAGTAGATTCACTAGTTTCCCCAGCAAACTTTGTGAACTTGGGAATTTTACATCCCCTAGGTAGCTCTGTTTGTAGGGTATAATCCGACAAAAGTCACACAAAATTAGGCCTGTGTAACCCTAGGTTAAGGCCATTCTGTGCTAGAATGGTTTCGACCATATTATCCAGATTAATTTGTGCTCCAAAATTGTTTTGTTGCACTTGCCTGACTACCTCGTCCACATTCTGGTTTCTATTCACCAACACCACTTCAGGTATTGCCTCTACCCTCATGGCTTCTTCGACAACTTGTTGTTGTCCTTGGTTTCCGTGATTGGTTGGAATTGCATTATTGGGCCTCTCTACAGGTATTTCGACAGGCCTAGCATTTTGAATTTGGGGAATTGGCTAATTATGAATTGGTGGAGTACCAAAGAAGTCAACAATTCTTCCCATTTGTGTTGCCAACAATTGGTAACTGTTATTGGTGTCCCTTATCAAAGGATTGAACACTATACCAATTTGTTGTGTCAACATATTTACCATGTCATGAGTACTATCATCTATTTGTTTTCTTAACGCCATCAACGATGTGGTTGTCAAATTTTGTTGGGCATTTCGACTAAAAATGCCTTCTGAGGAACTATGGGTAGGGGAAAAGTCTGCAATTGCATTCTCTGCAAAAGTAGACGAATTTGTCTGGAGGCCTGCCATCAACGCTATTGGCATACCATATTGGAACGCCCTACCAGCCATAGTAAATGGTGAATTTCCCATCACTGGATTTGCCATTATAGGACTTGTTGGTCCTACCGTATGTGGCGCAGAAGCCATTGTATTAACATTCGTTAATGCTGCATTAGTCATCATTGACACTGGCTTAATTATGGGAGAAGTTACAGCGGTTACTCCTATGTTTGTCGACGAAGGCATAGCAACGGTTATGCCTGCGACATTTGCAGCGTTAACATCAACAACTGACGTTTGTTCTTGTGTACTTTGTGCATTTGATGCAGAAACATTATTGGTACTTGAACGTGCCATTTCTTGGAGATATTTCCCACTCCTCAATTGCATGCACAGACAACACAAACTCTTTTGCGTTTTAACGAAAAAACTTTAAAAATTAGCACAAGGGTCCCACCGGGCTTGCCAATTTGTTTACCTTGGATTTTGGTAAACACCGCTAGTTTGAAATTGCTTCTGTTTGCAGGATCAACTAGTAAATCCTAAGACCACTTGTGTTAAAGTTTTTCCAGAATCGCTTGTGTTCTTGCTGTTTAACAATAAAAAGAAGAAAAGAAGAAGATAACTGTCGATTTCTCCGCGAAACCGTCGAATTACTTCAATGAGGGAGAAGGTTTAAAGCAGTAAATTGCTGGAATTTAAAGAGAAAGCAAGTAAAATTGCATTACTGTAAAGGGTGGTACACAAGATCATACATGCATTCCTTATACTCGTTTCTCAGTGCGTGTCGGTACTTTAAGCGTGGGAACTTAGTATGAGAGATTGCGACCCGTTTTTCCTATGAAAAACTACTATTTATACAAAGGAAAAGAGGGGAAAAACTAAACTAAGTAACTGCCTAGAAATTCGAAAACTAATAACTGCTACTCCTACTTTTGACAAGAACCGCTTCATCACGCTTCGACCACAAGCGCTTGGATCCTGATCTGCTACTAGTCTTCAACGTCTTTCTCTGTCGAAATATTAGCTTTAGCTCTTCGTTTCTGCCAATTCCAAGGTCTTGTTGAATCCTTCTTTTAAAGAACTTCCTTCCTGTCGAAATCAACAAAATACCTCCTGAAAGACAAGTCAAACCTCGTTGACTGCATTTAATTAAGCCTGTCGAAAATGCAGGCTAACAAATTGCCCCCCAAAAATGTCTTTTTCGACTGGAGCTTTATGTAAGGCAGAAAAGAGACATTTTTGAAATTCCTCTTAACTGCTCTAATGGCGTCATCAGGTCGAAAATAGCTTGTTCTCTCTAGATTTCTCCTTTTTTCGACAACGAGCCAATCGACAGGTATAAAGAGGTCCTGATTTCAATTCTGCAATATTAACCTCTTCTTCGACATCTTCATAAGATACGTCGAACTCTTGGTCACTGTCATTAGTTTCGACATAAGCAACCATTTCTTTTTTATTATGGAACCTACTTGTTCTGGCTTTTTCAGCTTTGAGTCTTTCGACTTGTCGAACTCTATCAGCTAATTGCGCCATATCTCTTAAGTGTAGAGTATCCAGTTCCTTTCTTATAGAATAATCTAGGCCACCAGCGGCCATTTCGACTAACTCATGTTCAGGCACTTGAGTGAAGTACCTTGCTTTGAGAAGTCTAAATCTTTTGAAATAATCATCAATAGATTCTCCCCCTTGCGTCGAACACTAGCCAATTTCTTAAGACTAATCTTGCATTGGCCCATATAAAATTGTTCATGGAAGGCCTTTTCTAACTGACTCCAACTAAAAATAGAATGTGGAGACAGAGTGGTGAACCATGTAAACGCGTTATTAGTTAGAGAATTTGGAAAATACTTCATTCTCAAATTCTCATTGTGCGCAATATCACCAGCCTCAGTTAAATAACAAGCCACGTGTTCGACAGTAGATTCACTAGTTTCCCCAGCAAACTTTGTGAACTTGGGAATTTTACATCCCCTAGGTAGCTCTGTTTGTAGGGTATAATCCGACAAAAGTCACACAAAATTAGGCCTGTGTAACCCTAGGTTAAGGCCATTCTGTGCTAGAATGGTTTCGACCATATTATCCAGATTAATTTGTGCTCCAAAATTGTTTTGTTGCACTTGCCTGACTACCTCGTCCACATTCTGGTTTCTATTCACCAACACCACTTCAGGTATTGCCTCTACCCTCATGGCTTCTTCGACAACTTGTTGTTGTCCTTGGTTTCCGTGATTGGTTGGAATTGCATTATTGGGCCTCTCTACAGGTATTTCGACAGGCCTAGCATTTTGAATTTGGGGAATTGGCTAATTATGAATTGGTGGAGTACCAAAGAAGTCAACAATTCTTCCCATTTGTGTTGCCAACAATTGGTAACTGTTATTGGTGTCCCTTATCAAAGGATTGAACACTATACCAATTTGTTGTGTCAACATATTTACCATGTCATGAGTACTATCATCTATTTTTTTTCTTAACGCCATCAACGATGTGGTTGTCAAATTTTGTTGGGCATTTCGACTAAAAATGCCTTCTGAGGAACTATGGGTAGGGGAAAAGTCTGCAATTGCATTCTCTGCAAAAGTAGACGAATTTGTCTGGAGGCCTGCCATCAACGCTATTGGCATACCATATTGGAACGCCCTACCAGCCATAGTAAATGGTGAATTTCCCATCACTGGATTTGCCATTATAGGACTTGTTGGTCCTACCGTTTGTGGCGCAGAAGCCATTGTATTAACATTCGTTAATGCTGCATTAGTCATCATTGACACTGGCTTAATTATGGGAGAAGTTACAGCGGTTACTCCCATGTTTGTCGACGAAGGCATAGCAACGGTTATGCCTGCGACATTTGCAGCGTTAACATCAACAACTGACATTTGTTCTTGTGTACTTTGTGCATTTGATGCAGAAGCATTATTGGTACTTGAACGTGCCATTTCTTGGAGATATTTCCCACTCCTCAATTGCATGCACAGACAACACAAACTCTTTTGCGTTTTAACGAAAAAACTTTAAAAATTAGCACAAGGGTCCCACCGGGCGTGCCAATTTGTTTACCTTGGATTTTGGTAAACACCGCTAGTTTGAAATTGCTTCTGTTTGCAGGATCAACTAGTAAATCCTAAGACCACTTGTGTTAAAGTTTTTCCAGAATCGCTTGTGTTCTTGCTGTTTAACAATAAAAAGAAGAAAAGAAGAAGATAACTGTCGATTTCTCCGCGAAACCGTCGAATTACTTCAATGAGGGAGAAGGTTTAAAGCAGTAAATTACTGGAATTTAAAGAGAAAGCAAGTAAAATTGCATTACAGTAAAGGGTGGTACACAAGATCATACATGCATTCCTTATACTCGTTTCTCAGTGCGTGTCGGTACTTTAAGCGTGGGAACTTAGTATGAGAGATTGCGACCCGTTTTTCCTATGAAAAACTACTATTTATACAAAGGAAAAGAGGGGGAAAAACTAAACTAAGTAACTGCCTAGAAATTCGAAAACTAATAACTGCTACTCCTACTTTTGACAAGAACCGCTTCATCACGCTTCGACCACAAGCGCTTGGATCCTGATCTGCTACTAGTCTTCAACTTCTTTCTCTGTCGAAATATTAGCTTTAGCTCTTCGTTTCTGCCAATTCCAAGGTCTTGTTGAATCCTTGTTTTAAAGAACTTCCTTCCTGTCGAAATCAACAAAATACCTCCTGAAAGACAAGTCAAACCTCGTTGACTGCATTTAATTAAGCCTGTCGAAAATGCAAGCTAACAAATTGCCCCCCAAAAATGTCTTTTTCGACTGGAGCTTTATGTAAGGCAGAAAAGAGACATTTTTGAAATTCCTCTTAACTGCTCTAATGGCGTCATCAGGTCGAAAATAGCTTGTTCTTTCTAGATTCCTCCTTTTTTCGACAACGAGCCAATCGACAGGTATAAAGAGGTCCTGATTTCAATTCTGCAATATTAACCTCTTCTTCGACATCTTCCTAAGATACGTCGAACTCTTGGTCACTGTCATTAGTTTCGACATAAGCAACCATTTCTTTTTTATTATGGAACCTACTTGTTCTGGCTTTTTCAGCTTTGAGTCTTTCGACTTGTCGAACTCTATCAGCTAATTGTGCCATATCTCTTAAGTGTAGAGTATCCAGTTCCTTTCTTATAGAATAATCTAGGCCACCAGCGGCCATTTCGACTAACTCATGTTCAGGCATTTGAGTGAAGCACCTTGCTTTGAGAAGTCTAAATCTATTGAGATAATCATCAATAGATTCTGCCCCCTTGCGTCGAACACTAGCCAATTTCTTAAGACTAATCTTGCATTGGCCCATATAAAATGGTTCATGGAAGGCCTTTTCTAACTGACTCCAACTAAAAATAGAATGTGGAGACAGAGTGGTGAACCATGTAAACGCATTCTTAGTTAGAGAATTTGGAAAATACTTCATTCTCAAATTCTCATTGTGCGCAATATCACCAGCCTCATTTAAATAACAAGCCACGTGTTCGACAGTAGATTCACTAGTTTCCCCAGCAAACTTTGTGAACTTGGGAATTTTACATCCCCTAGGTAGCTCTGTTTGTAGGGTATAATCCGACAAAAGTGACACAAAATTAGGCCTGTGTAACCCTAGGTTAAGGCCATTCTGTGCTAGAATGGTTTCGACCATATTATCCAGATTATTTTGTGCTCCAAAATTGTTTTGTTGCACTTGCCTGACTACCTCGTCCACATTCTGGTTTCTATTCACCAACACCACTTCAGGGATTGCCTCTACCCTCATGGCTTCTTCGACAACTTGTTGTTGTCCTTGGTTTCCCTGATTGGTTGGAAATGCATTATTGGGCCTCTCTACAGGTATTTCGACATGCCTAGCATTTTGAATTTGGGGAATTGGCTAATTATGAATTGGTGGAGTACCAAAGAAGTCAACAATTCTTCCCATTTGTGTTGCCAACAATTGGTAACTGTTATTGGTGTCCCTTATCAAAGGATTGAACACTATACCAATTTGTTGTGTTAACATATTTACCATGTCATGAGTACTATCATCTATTTGTTTTCTTAACGCCATCAACGATGTGGTTGTCAAATTTTGTTGGGCATTTCGACTAAAAATGCCTTCTGAGGAACTATGGGTAGGGGAAAAGTCTGCAATTGCATTCTCTGCAAAAGTAGACGAATTTGTCTGGAGGCCTGCCATCAACGCTATTGGCATACCATATTGGAACGCCCTACCAGCCATAGTAAATGGTGAATTTCCCATCACTGGATTTGCCATTATAGGACTTGTTGGTCCTACCGTTTGTAGCGCAGAAGCCATTGTATTAACATTCGTTAATGCTGCATTAGTCATCATTGACACTGGCGTAATTATGGGAGATGTTACAGCGGTTACTCCCATGTTTATCGACGAAGGCATAGCAACGGTTATGCCTGCGACATTTGCAGCGTTAACATCAACAACTGACGTTTGTTCTTGTGTACTTTGTGCATTTGATGCAGAAGCATTATTGGTACTTGAACGTGCCATTTCTTGGAGATATTTCCCACTCCTCAATTGCATGCACAGACAACACAAACTCTTTTGCGTTTTAACGAAAAAACTTTAAAAATTAGCACAAGGGTCCCACCGGGCGTGCCAATTTGTTTACCTTGGATTTTCCTAAACACCGCTAGTTTGAAATTGCTTCTGTTTGCAGGATCAACTAGTAAATCCTAAGACCACTTGTGTTAAAGTTTTTCCAGAATCGCTTGTGTTCTTGCTGTTTAACAATAAAAAGAAGAAAAGAAGAAGATAACTGTCGATTTCTCCGCGAAACCGTCGAATTACTTCAATGAGGGAGAAGGTTTAAAGCAGTAAATTGCTGGAATTTAAAGAGAAAGAAAGTAAAATTGCATTACTGTAAAGGGTGGTACACAAGATCATACATGCATTCCTTATACTCGTTTCTCAGTGCGTGTCGGTACTTTGAGCGTGGGAACTTAGTATGAGAGATTGCGACCCGTTTTTCCTATGAAAAACTACTATTTATACAAAGGAAAAGAGGGGGGAAAACTAAACTAAGTAACTGCCTAGAAATTCGAAAACTAATAACTGCTACTCCTACTTTTGACAAGAACCGCTTCATCACGCTTCGACCACAAGCGCTTGGATCCTGATCTGCTACTAGTCTTCAACTTCTTGCTCTGTCGAAATATTAGCTTTAGCTCTTCGTTTCTGCCAATTCCAAGGTCTTGTTGAATCCTTCCTTTAAAGAACTTCCTTCCTGTCGAAATCAACAAAATACCTCCTGAAAGGACAAGTCAAACCTTGTTGACTGCATTTAATTAAGCCTGTCGAAAATGCAGGCTAATAGGTGTACACAAGTATTAAGCTTTATTCATTCTCATTCAGCCACATACTTAATTAATTCAACTAATATGTCTATAATATATATAAACTTTCGGGGCTAGGTTCAACATACTAGAGGGAGATAAAATATCATTGTTGGAAAATCATAAACTTCACAACATGGCTCTGATACCACATGTAAAACTTAATTGTCTAAATAAACTATTAGCGGAAATATTTGATAACATAAGGATCTTAAAACTTTATCACTTTCACATACCTGGATTTGTTGTTGAAGCCATAATACAAATGAAATTGGTTTCTCTCCCTTAACCCCGTTTCTAAGACACGCGTAAAGATGGAAAATTATGTGAACATAAACATAAATATGAAGGTGTCATTTGTGGGTAGAGAGAGGACAGATTTATAGATATTGCCATTTAATCTGAGTCGTCAATATCAAGTATCAGAATCAACGGATGAGATTGATTCCTTTCACATTCTAGTGGTTATAGACTTTAAGCAATTCAATAGGTAGATTTCAAATGTCACTAAAGTGTCACTAAAATCCAGTAATTAAGAGCCACTAATATTTGTTGATTACCTCAATTTATTTTAGGCCATCAATTTGGAAAGTTTTTTTTTTTTGACACAAACAAACTACTTCATTTCATTAATAATCAAAGTAGCAATACATGCTGGAACATCAAAGAAAACTTGAGAGGAAGCTGAGAACAAGGCTACCCTAGCAAGTGAGTGAGCCACCTTGTTAGCTTCTCTCCTAGAGAACTCCACATGAGAGTTGATAGAAAAATAAACAAAAGTCTCTCTACAGGAATTCAAAATACATCCATAATCAGACACAATAGAGGGACAATTGTTGAAGTCGTCCACCACAACTTTTGCATCAAGCTCGAAGATAAATTCTTTATAGTTCAAAGAGCGAACCCAATCCAAAGCCAAAAGTAAGCCAAGCGCCTCTCCCTTATAAGGATCGAAGAGAGGCGTGAAGTGATGAGTTTTTGCAGCAATGAAAGATCCAAACTCATCCCGAATGCACATACCAAAACCCACCTTGTTACCTGTGTCATCAAAGGCAGCGTCAACATTGCATTTAACAAAACCGGGTGGAGGGGGCGTCCATAGGACAGTAGCTGGAGCTCTACCAGTAGCAAAAAGAAGCACCAGTCCCATGGCTAGGAGTACCACGCGCATCAAGCCAATCCGAGTATAAAGAGCTGCCACGCATAATAACAGTGGCAGCGAAATCACGAACATTTTTCCACACCAAGTTATTGCGACTAGACCATAGGCTTCAGAGGGTCATACACCAAGCTAAACGTGAATCACCATGAAGCTCTTGTAGGATCAGGAAAAACCAAGATGAATTAGCTGGGCTACTAGAAACAATACGGGAAATAATAGAGTCAATACCCAGCGTCTGCCAGCAAGTCACTGCAAGAGGACAAGTAAGAAACAAATGCAACATAGTCTCATCAGAATTTTCACAGCAAGGACAAGATACCAGGACATCAATATGATGATGAACTAAAATACCTCTCGTCGGAATAATGTTGCGCGCCACTCTCCACAGAAAATTCTTTACTTTTGGTGGTACCTGCAATTTCCACAACAGAGTCCAACACCCTTCAACATGAAGGTGGGCGTTGGTAATAATAGTTTGGGTAGCTAAGCGATAAGCACTTCTAACAGAGTAATTCCCATGCTTCTCCCCCCTCCAACATAAAGTATCTTCAGTCACACAAGAAAATAGAGGAGTTTTAAGAACAGTGTTTGCAGAAACCTCATTCAACAGAAAAGCAACTAAGGCTTCATTCCACACCTTGCGCTCATGAGTAATTAAATAGTCAACACGGAGGAAAGGATTAAAATTATCCAGTTGGCGAGGCTGAATATTAGTTGGATGCACGGTCCAGTTATCATCAAATAAACGAATCGAGCTACCATCCCCGATACTCCATGACGGCCCTTCTTGAAGTAGCCGTTGAGAAGCCATAACGCTATTCCACACAAAGCTACCATTACTACGGTTAGAAGCATGTAGGAGATCACAATGAGGAAAATACTTAGCCTTGTAAAGACGTGAGACCAAGAGATTGGGATTTGTTTGGATGCGCCACGCTTGCTTGCCCAAGAGAGCCAAATTAAAAGCCTTCAAGTTTCTAAACCCCATTCCTCCATGAACTTTTGGGACACAAAGCTTTTCCCAAGTCATCCATCGAATTCCATTACTTTGACCCCCATGACCACCCCACCAATAGCCGTTTAACATGCGCTCAATTTCCACTATCAAAGTGGAGGGGATGACAAATAGACTCATAAAATAAGTGGGAATGGATTGGAGGACCGATTTAATCATAACTTCCTTACCGGCCTTAGAGAGCATCTTCCCACCCCAAGAGTGTATTTTGCGCCAAATTCTGTCCTTAATAAACTTGAACATAGATTTCTTGCTCCTCCCTATCATGGATGGAAGACCCAACTATTTACCGGTCCCTAAACAAACATTAACACCAAGTTGGGCAGCAATAGTGTCTTTATCAACCGGAGATACATTCTGACTAAAGAATATTTTGGATTTCTGAAAATTAATACACTGCCCCGAAGCCTGCTCATAAGTATCAAGAACATGCTGAATGTGAGATGCCTCACGAGGTGTTGCCCTGAAAAAAAGAAAACAATCATCGGCAAACAGCAAGTGTGAGATTACAGGGGCACCCCTACAAACTGATATTCCATGAATGTCACCAGAGGCTAATGACCCGTTGTTGCACCCCGAAAAATCCTTTGGAGGGATTTCTCTTCGCACAACATGAATTGGAGTCGCCACCAATATTTTTTTTAGAGGTAAAACATTGAAAAAAACCTTTCTTGAAAGACAATGGTCCTTGGAACCACGAGATTTGAGTTCGGGGGTCGGTTATGCATGGGGAAGGTACGAGCACCCCACACATCCTTTCTACTGAAAGGGAACCTCGATTTGACGTGTGATTTAAAAGGTTGATTTAAGAAATGCTTTGTTTTTATCTCTCTTTATCTCTCCTTACTTTATGGAAAAAACTTAAGGAAAATTTAATCTTTTGCGCTTGACGGGAGGGCACCGTGCCTACGTATCCCGGGGAGGGAATCAAAGCAACGTAGTTCTTGTTTTCGAAAATTGTTTTGTTTTTAGAAATTGCCTTGTTTTGGAAAAGGGTTTGTTTTTTTGAAAAGAAAATGGTTTTCATTTGTCGTGCTTGACGGGAATGTGACCCGCTCCTACGTATCTCCCAGTGCGATGGAGAATTCAAAGCTTACGTAGTTCTCGATTGTCGAGAAAAGGTTTTTATTTTTTAGTTGTTTAATTGTGAAAATTGAATGTTCACAGTGATCAAACAACAAAGGTTTCAAGTGATCACCACTAGCATCCCAATATTGACGATCGTGCAAGCAAAGGCTTCGCATTATCCTCAACAAAGTTTTTAATTTGTGAAATGAGAGTTCTTTTGAAAAATGAGTGTTCATGATAATCAATTGAGCAAAGACTCCAAGTGATCACCACTAGCACCCCATTGTTGACAATCGTGCAAGCAAAGGCTTCGCATTATCCTCAACAAAGTTTTTAATTTGTGAAATGAGAGTTCTTTTGAAAAATGAGTGTTCATGATAATCAATTGAGCAAAGACTCCAAGTGATCACCACTATCACCCCATTGTTGACAATCGTGCAAGCAAAGGCTTCGCATTATCCTCAACAAAGTTTGATTTGTGAAAAATAGTTTGAAATTGTTTTGAGAAGAAGTGAAGTTGTTTATCAATGATTATGTAAATGCAAAAAAAATGTTTTGAAGTTGGAACGTTACTAACGAGTAACAAGTTGTTCTTTGTATGCAACATGGTTTTGAAGTTTTGGAGAGTTACTAATGAGTAACAATTGGTGGAAATCAAAACAAGCAAATTGTGAACACCAATTCAACATTTTAATGCACCACAAGCACATAAACAAGTATATCAAGCATAGAGTACCAAGCTTCAATTCAAGAATGCATGAGTAGGCAAGGATGCAAGAATAGGTAAGAATGCATGAATATGCAAAATGCATGTGCATCAAGGTTAAATGAACCTATCCTTTGCCGAAACTTCACAAGCTTCAAACAACAATTTACAATAAACTCAAAGAGCAAAGAAAGCATGATTAAACTTGAGGATGCATCAAGGTCATTGGAGACCAATCATGTGCGCAAATTCAATTGTTTATACACCCCTTTTTGCTCACATTTCACAAGCACATCAAATGGGAATTGAATTTTTA
This sequence comes from Astragalus glycyphyllos, assembly GCA_963573325.1. Taxonomy (NCBI): domain Eukaryota; kingdom Viridiplantae; phylum Streptophyta; class Magnoliopsida; order Fabales; family Fabaceae; genus Astragalus; species Astragalus glycyphyllos. The sequence continues at coordinate 25,337,676 of OY754308.1, forward strand.
AATGCTTACAAGCATAGGCATCAAGGTTGAAGTAACCTATCTCTTGCCAACTTAGCATAACCCAAGATCATTTGTGGATCATAAATGAACCAAAACCCAAATTCATTTTTCTCAAATCACAAATTTCACAATTAACAACATAGGTTTGAATATTTGCAAGACCAAAAGAGGGCATTAACAAGTCATTTTTGTAACCAAAATTGATTAATCAAGTTAGAAAACTAGCATTTGCATTTTCAAACAAGAATTGCACAAAGAAAATTGAATCATCTTAGGCAATCCTCATCACTTAAAGTGAAGTACACTAGGCACAAGTGAGAGTCCTCTTGCCAATCCTCAACATAGAATAACTTTGCAAACAAGTTACTAACAAGCAAACCAAAGTTTACAATCAAAGCACAAGGTTGTGTTGAATCATCTTAGGCAATCCTCAACACTTAAAGTAAAGTGCACAAAGACACAAGTGTGAGTCCTCTTGCCAATCATCAACATATAACAATTTGCAAGCAAGATACAATCAATTAGCAACAATATTTTGCAATCAAAACATCAAATCAATTGCGTTGAATCATTTTAGTCAATCCTCAACACTTAAAGTTAAGTGCGCAAAGGCACAAGTGTGAGTCCTCTTGCCAATCATCAACATAACAATGACTTGCAAGCAAGATACCATCTATTAACATCAAAATAACTTGAGAAAACGTTTTTGATCACAATTGCAAACCCATTTCACAAGAAAATTAACAAACCCTAATTCTAATCATGATTTACGAAGCATCACATCATTTTATTCAACAAAAATGCAAGATCATAGTGAAAACAACATAAATCACAATTTATTCAAGGGTGAGAAGCATCTCAAGCACCCAAACCTCCCACAGTGTTTGTCAAAATGCTTGAGACACCTCTCACCAACAATAATCAACAAATCAACAATATAACAACACTAAAATGCATGAATATGGTAGGATGCAAGATTAGAAACATGATATCTACATTTTGATGCAAAAAAGTTGAAGATGATGCTAGGTTTTAAGAAGTTTACCTCAAATCCAAGCTAAGGAATGACTAATATGAAGAACAAGACCACAAATCAACTTGAATCTTCACCAAACTTCAATGAAACCCACGAAATGCTTGCTTAAAAATGCCCTTTGATGATGCAAGCTTGAATTAAATTAGGAGAGAAGGAAGATATAAGAAGTAGGAATGGAAATGAGGTGAGAAAATGGTGATTTGGTGAAGGAGAAGTGAAGAATTGATTGAGGAAGAAGGTAGTATAATTTCGGCCAAGAGAGGGAATTAGGAGAGGGAGTTGTGTGCTAGGGTTGTGTGAGTGAAAATGAGGCCAAAAGCCTCTTTCTTTTGTGAGGTGAGGTTAATAGGGTATATATAGAAAGCAATTAGGTTTAAGGGTAGTTAGGTCATTGTGCACTAGTTGTGCTCTAGGATTTGATTTTAATTTTGAATCAAAGGCTAGGATTGAGGCTCACATGGATTGAGGACATTGAGAAAACACAAAATGAGAGAATAGAGAAGGGGGTGGCGCATAAACATTGGGAGGGGTCCTTGGTGACCAAGTTTTGCTAGTTGTCATCTTGTACTATTGTACTATTATATGACCATTCCATTATCCCTTCATTTTTGATTATTCTTCTTAGGATAATTGTACAAAAATACACCCAATTTAGGCCACATACTAGGAATCTTAGGAATATGCCATTTTATGTGATCACCATGACCAAAAATGTCATAAAAATCACATCTTAGAACTTTTCGTAGAATATTCCCTTTTGATCCTTTTTTGAAATTTTGTGCACAATGTATGCATGCATGCGCATACATACATACATGACCAAAAATGTTTTGCCTCAAATAAATTTCTCTAAAATTGCACAATGATTCTTGATGAGAAATTATCTTATTTTTGACAATGACCAAAATACCCTTTTGCCCTAAAAACCTTGTTTTTTAACAACAAATGCATTTCCACTCTAACAATGAATTTAAAAGCCCTAGAATGACTTTTAAAACCCAAAAATGCATCCACAATGCTCTTCACTCTTCAAAATAAAACCACACTTCTCAATTTATTTATTTTTTGCGGAAAATTAGGGTTTTAAACCTAGGCGGACAAAATTAGGGTATGACAGCTGCCCCTCTTTATTTGGATTTTACCAAGGAATATGAATTGGCCGAAACATATTCCGAGGCAAAAGAGAAATAAAGAATTCAGAAATAATACTAATTTTGTCTACTTAGAGAAACCCGAATTTTCCTTTTCTTTTTTCTCTTTTTTTTTGTTTCCTTTCTTTGATCTCTCTTCTTTTGAGAGAGAGAGAGAGTCAACACTTGTCGCGTCGACGAGAAAGCAGTAAATTGCGTAAAGCAGTAAATGAAAGCAGTAAATGGGAAGTGCCGTAAATTGGGGATTCGGATGTTGCCTAAAACCTTTTGACGGACTCTCGTCGAGTCCGAGCTCTAGGGGTGGCCTTTTCGAGCGGCCGATCAATATCAGGTCCGGAACTGATATGATCAATGGATCTACGCTATGCCTTAGGTTGACACAACTAATCCAATGGACTTAACGAAGTCTGTAGGATCTGCCGCGCGCTCGTACGCAACGTTGTGATCTGTGGAAGGAGTTCACTAACTCTGTGGGAGTTTACTAACTCTGTGCTGATGGAGTTCACTAACTCGGTGCCATGATGATTTTCTGAAAATGAGATTTCGGGGACCCATTGGTCCAAAGTAACTGACTTTTTTGAAAATTTTGGGGACTAACGAGTCCAAAGCAACTGAGTTTCTTTTTGAAAATTGGGAAGCTTTGAATGATGCATGGAATGCAGGCTCTTGATGCTGGGATGCACATGGATGCAATGAATGTTTTTAATTTTCTTTTAGCATAGGGACTTTAGGATTCTTGAGTGATCAATTCAAGCGTCCTATCGTGACGACTATGACTATTTATTAAGAATGCCTCTTTTTGTTTTGAAAATTGATTTGATGTTTGATGTGATGATGATAAATGCTATGGAATGTCTGTGTTCTTTTGCTTTTATTGTGATGAATGTGGATGATGCGAATGTAATGCTTTGAATAACATGAAATGCCTACATGCATGAGGAGGATGAATGATTGGAGTATTTAAACATTTTTGTAAACATTTTTATGATGATGAGACGCGAGACTTTAAATGCAAGGAATTGAGATGGCTATGGACCATTCTTTGGAAAAACTAGATTTGATTCAAACTCTGGTGTTCTCAAGGTTTTTATTAACAAGCTCACTTATTTTCCTTTCCATTTCCATGATGACTGAACTTTAAACACCACACGATCAATTTGTATTCTCTCTCTCTGAAGCATTGACTAGTAAGTATGCATAAGAGTGCAGATGTGGACGAGTGAGTCAGTTAACTTGGGATTGGTTTAGGACAGTGAGTTGAGAGACTGCCCCGACAGGAATTTATGGATGTGAATGACTTTAGGGAGAACTCTGCTCATTTGAGCGGGAGTGAACAGTTATGGAAATGCCCCACTTTAGAATGACAATTTCAAATGGGATCTTTGAGTGGGTTTGTGAAAGGGGATGAAGTTATGGTGCTGGTTATGAACTGAGGGTGGTATATGAATGGGATGGACAATGAACCAACTTTCCCAAGACCAGGGTGGGTGAGTGGTGAAGAGAATGCCCCAACTTTTGGATCTGAGTGGTGTTCTCAGTGCAAATCTTTGGTTCTCTATGAATGTCTTGACTTTTGGCATGAAAGAAGCCTCACTTGGTGATCACTAAACCTTCTTTTAATCTTTGGTGCAAATCTTTTCCTTTGGGCCTGAGACATGAGGACCATCTAGGGTAATAGCAATGCCAGAGCCGCGCATAAGTTTGCTTGCCATTTGAAGTGATTGTGCCCGCGTTTGTTTTTTGCCAATTCATTTATTTGAGGGATCCCCTCTTTTCTGTGATTTTCAGAAATCTCGCAATGATTGTAATGCTTTTTGACTCATGCACAGGTTTCACAATTCAGTATCATCAATCATAAAAACATTTATTTTAAAACAAAGAGACAGAATAAGTGAAGATAAAAGACACGAAAAGCAAACACATGGAAGAAAAAGTTGATTTCTTATTGTTATGGAAACTGGACGTGCAGAAGGTCACGCCAATTGAAAGTACATTGAAAAATTTTTAAACTGGAAAAATACAAGAAAAAGGGGAAGCAGATCTTGTGTTTTTTCTTTCGAAGTAACGATGCCAATCGTCCATACTCATGACCTTGATCACCCCTTTATCCAAACTTTTGGGAGTGCTGATTGCCTTTTTCATTTCAAGTCCAAGTTTTCTGACCCTAATTTTTGCCTGGATCGCCCTTTGCAGGTTTTCAATCCACCGGGTCGCTTTGGTTTTGCCTAGGCCGCCCTTTGCGGGTTTTCAACCTAGCGAGCTGATTCTTACTTGGCTCATCTTTCTCTTTTTTCATTTATTTCTTTAGGCATACTCCTTTCTGACTGTATCTGAATTTATTGGAAACTGGGGTTTTCTTTTCTTGCATCCCATTTTGCGAGAATTAAAGGCCCCTCCGGAGAATAAGTTCTTTGTCTTCATGATACTGGGTTCATCTCCATGGGGATCCCTTTGGATGTTCATGATCTTTTTGAGCATTGAGTCTTCTTTGAAATTTTTGAAGATGAGATTTCTTCGGTTTGAGCTTTCTCTTATTCTTCTTCTGACATAAGACAAATGTACTTTGGTTTGATAAGGCTCAATGAAAGTATTACTTCCATCATATGGGGTTTGCCCCTGTTAGAGTGTAAAACGAAGCCTGATTTCCATGAAGGTCATCATCGTCCTTGATATCCTTTGTTGATTGTCTCTAACTGCCCCATTTTTAGGGTGGCGTAGGGAGGGATCATGATGCTTGACCTGGAGTCTTCATACTGTCATTTGTGACTACCTTAGCTTGGAAAGCTGCGCAACAGACCGAACTTTGGTAATTACAGACTTTGTTATAATGGCAAGTGTCTTATGTCAGAAGGGTGATTTACACAAACTTGTTGATTCATTGCTCTTTATCATGGCGTCAATCCTCTCCTTTGCTCAAATTGATCATGTCACTTGATTCCTCATGAGGACGGACCACTTTGTTCTCTTATTCTTTCACAACAGCTTGATTGCAAATCTGATGGTGGAGTCTGAGGAATGACTGAGGGTTTGTGGAGGGCGGGATGACGAGGTCGAGGTAGTGTTTGCGGTTTTATGAAAGGAGAGATGTATAGGAATGATGAAGTGTTTGAAGGTTTATGGAAGAAAGAGTGATCATACACAACAAGGTGTAGGAAGGTTCATTGAGACAAGGATCTCTTACGCTTTATGGCCAAATGTATCAGCTCACAACTTATATTTCTTTCGTCTCTTTTTCCCTTGTTTTTTCATTTTTGGGATTTTCATTTTTTGAATCTATTCTTTTTTTGTTTCATTTTTTCTGATTTTTTCCTTTTTTGCTTTTGAGTTGAGTGAGCTGATAAAAGTGATACACAATTTTTGGATATTTGAAGTGATCCTTGTCTGGGGTGATTGGAGAGATAATGGCAATGAAACCCCTGCAGCGGTTGAAGGATGCTTGATTGGGTTCTGGTATTAACTGGGGTGACAGGAGGTTCAGAGGGAGGAGCAAATGAGATGGGTTGATTTTGTAGAAGGGCCACTGGTAGTGAGGAAGGTGGCGATGGCAGGCATTTGGTTATGAAAATTTTTGTGATGGGGTACTTGTAATGGGAATTGGGAAAGTTGGTTGATCTGAGGAAGGGAAAGGGTTTGGTCGCCAAAAGAGGTTCGCTTGTAACATTTGTTTGGTTTCCTCAGCATTGCTCCACTTTGCTTGAACTTGTGCTTTGACTTCATTGCCCAACCTAGTTGTGGCATCATGAATTTCTACAGCCTTAGCCAATTCTTCACTTATTAACTCCGAAGAAACATCCCAGTTGTCTTCAGCCTCCCTCTCAGTTTGGTTAATCGGGTAATCAGAGTCACGATATGAACCATTGGCGTCGTTGTTTTCAAAGATTATTTTCATTTATTATTATTTTTGATCCGCGTTGGGAGGAATTGAAAAGCAAATAACAGACACATGACAAAATGAAAGAAAGAAATTTTATTGAGGAATTCAAAATAACATTTTATTGATGATGATACTAAAAGGAAACATGTGTGCCCTTATTGAAATATCCTAAGGCCTTGGGCAGAGCCAAAGGATTGCATTACAGAAAATTGTTTTGAACTGAAAAACTACATGAAAATCAACAATCACTCATAAATGCTATGAAATGCATGACAAAGACACAAATGTTTTGATGATGCCGCTTTCACCACCTCAACCCTCTTCAACAACTGCTATCCTTGCTTAATAGTCCACAGACCCTGAGAACTTGATCCTTCCCCCCTTCTCAAAAGTTAACTGCTTGGAATCAATGAAGCCCTGAACCAAACTTTTCAAAAGATAGCAATTTTCAGCAGAACGCCCAATTGCCCCAGCATGGAGCTCGCAAGTGGCTTCTGGATTGTACCCGCTTGGGAATGGAGGTTGAACTGATCTCATCTTGCGAGGAGTGATCCATCCATGACTGATTAGATAGCTGCATAGGTCGGCGTATGACACGGGGATGGGGCTGTATTGTGGTGACCTTCTTTTGCCCGCCACAGCACTGGTTTCTCCACTCTCCTTCACAGTCAAGCCATTAACATTGCTGTCATTGAAATTCAAATGTTTGGAGTCGATTAGATCCTGGACCGCATGTTTCAATGCTTTACAATCTTCCACAGAATGTCCCACTCCCCCTGCATGAAATTTGCACGTTGCAGCTCCAGGGAGTAACCCCAGTCTCTCTACTAGGGGTAGCAGCAGGTACCGGAATAACAAAAGTCAGAGGTCTTGCCACAACCGAGCTTGAATTCAGACTGTAAGGGATTTCAACCGGTCTCCTGAAACCTCTGTTGTTTGATTGCAGGGTAGATACACTTTCTTCCTTTTCCTGAACCCCAACCTGGACCAGGTGTCTGTCTAACAGCTCTTGGAGGATGGGTTTGAAGCTCTCACAGGCCCTAACACAATAAGGGTCATTGCAGATGTCTCTTCTGGCACACCCTTCTTCGATGATACCACAACGGCATAGTGCAGCATGAATGATACTCAGGGGTGTACGAATGCACTCCACCTTTCTAATTAAGTAATGACCACCCTGATCATAAATGGCATTTGCAGTGGGCCCACCATGCCCCGGCAACGGGTTGGTGGTTACATTAGGTTGCTGAAATGATATACTCTTTGCATCAAGCAGGTCTTGCACAACGTACTTGAACGCCTTACAATCCTCCACCACATGACCTACTGCTCCAAAATGAAAGGCACAGGTAGCATTTGCATTATACCCTCTGGGATAAGGAGGCTGATATGGTTTCATCTGACGAGTGCTGATTAACTTGTTGGCAATGAGATAATTGAACAAATCCGTGTACGACATGGGGATAGGTTCAAAGACAACAGGCTTTTTTTCATTGTAGTTTCTGTACTGATTGTTGGACTGGAATGGCTGAGCAGGCGGCGTCTAAGCAGGAACTGGAATGGCTTGTGGGGGATTGTTGTGTGATGGACCGCTAGCTCCGCTGATTGCATTAGTTTCTCCCTCCTTCTTCTTGTGGGTACCAGAAAAAGGCTTTTTCTGATGGGAAGGAGGTGTTGGGCCATGGGCTATTCTTCCGCTGCGCATGCCGTTCTCCACTCTTTCTCCAATGACAACCATCTCAGAGAAATTCGAAGCCACGCTGCCGACCAAACGATCATAGAACACTGGGGGAAGAGTCTCCATAAACATATGGACCATCTCTTTATCAAGCAGGGAGGGTTTTACTTGTGCAGCGAGGTTCCTCCACCTCTGGGCGTATTCCTTGAATGTCTCATTATCCTTCTTAGACATACATTGAAGCTGGGTCCTATCCGGGGCTAAATCACTGTTGTACTGGTATTGACGGATAAAGGCATCCGCCAGATCCTTCCGACAACGGATATTAGTTGGCTCCAATTGCATATACCATTCAAGGGGAGCTTCAGCTAAGCTTTCTTGAAAGCAATGTATCATCAGGTTATCATCACGGGCCTGGGCAGTCATCTTCCGGCAATACATCGTCACATGGCTGCGCGGGCAGGTTGCTCCTTTGTACTTGTCGAAAAATGGTGCTTTGAACTTGGGTGGCAGGACTAGATTAGGGACCAAGCATAACTCATGGGCGTTCCTAGCCTGGGAACCTGTTCCTTCAACAGCTCTCAATCTTTCTTCTAACATCTGGTACTGACTTCTAGCTTCATCAGGGTAATTCGGCGGAAAACCACTCACACTGTAGTGAAGATTATTCATCGACACCACAACTGGGGTCACGTGTGGGTCACGTGAGTGAGCGATAATCTGAGGAATTGGACCCTGAACTTGTGGATGGATTGTTGCTGGAGAATTGAGGCCAACCGGAGTTCCCAGGGTAATAGCAGGAGTAGGAATCTGAATTTGAACCTGAGGTATCCCCGTTCCAACTTCATTCACAGCTGATTCAGGCTGGGCCTGTCCTGTGGTTCCCGAAGGACCACTTTCTGGGTTTGCACCGGCAGCAGGGGGTGTGTACCCTAATGGGAGACCATAAGGAGGCCATCGCACGTTCTGGAGAGCCTGAGAGACTCTAGGTTCAGGAGGAGGATCCACTCCTGCGGCAGCAGCACCTTCAGTTATGCCAGCATCCCTTAAGGCACTTAACACTCTTATGACCTCTGCCATTTGAGCTCTTATAACTTCCATCTCAGCCCTGATTGCTCGATTCTCTTGATTCTGATCATGCTGACCCTGACCATTTGGATTCGGACCTTCTGGAACTGCATCATTCTGGATTGGTTGATGATTGCCCAGATTCGCGTTGTCTTGATTGTTGGCCATATTTCTTGCCTGTGATCGTGTCCAATACCGATGATTAACCAGCTTGTCTTACTTCTGTGGACGGAACATTTTTTTTTTATGAACACAAAGACAAATGATGCAAATGCAATGCAATATGCATGTTATTATGTTTATTGCCGGGAATCGCGGTGCAACTCGTCTTGTCATAGGTGTTAAGGTTCAGGTGTTTTTAGGATTGCAACAAAGTTGGAAGCAACAAGGCAAAACAAATGTACTTCAATTAAATGGAATGCGAAGGAGTATCATAAATAGAAAGCAAATCAAAGTACAATATTCCTTAAGAGTGCAATACAATGATTTTAAACAAAGTACTATTTTCCAAAGAAAGTTACAACTTCTTAAAGAAAATTACAATTTCCTAAGGATCGCTACAATACTCTAAAGGGAACTTTAAAGGCATATGGCTTTCAACTCCTCGCTCCTTTTCCTCTTCTTGCTCTCAGCTGCCCCCCGGGCTTTCTCCAGGAGTTCTTTTGTGAGAATCTTGCAGTACTCAACAAACTCACACACCTTGACAGGGGTGTTGAAAGGATTCATTTCTGCATCCGCCTTTCTTAGCTTCTTGGGAATGTCTCTCACAGCCTGATTAGCTAACCAAACTAACTTGGAGAACTTGTCTTTCCAATGTAAGCCTTCCTTTTTCAATTCCTCAAAGACTTGTTGACTTTTTACCTTACTGAGCAATTCCGCAAATTGACTCTCCCAATAGTCACTCTTCTCCCTTAGCAGGAGGTAAGACCCTTCCAAGTACTGCACATGATTGGCCAAGCTTTCCGACTTCCCTTGTTCCCTTCTTAGTGCTTGCTGATAATCCCTCAAGATCCCTTCAATAGATTCCCGATCTTGCTTGACACTCTTTAATTGATCTTCCAATTCAAGCTTCATCATTCGAGAGTCTTTTCTTGACTTAACTAGTGCGTGCCTGACTGCTTGCTCTTCTTTCCATGTGTCCTCATATAGCCTCTTCCATTTAATTGCTTCCGCTACAGCCTCATTCATCTTGGTAGTGCACCTCTTCACTTCCTCTTTGGCACCCTTCAAGTGCTTTTGCATTTCCCTCTTGCTTTTCCCCTCTATTTCAAGTTTTCTATTGACTTCCTCAATAGCTGCAGCTTGGAAAGCATTTTCATTTTCTAGCTTTTTCTTGTCTTGCATCATCTTTCTCAATCTATCTTGCAGAGCCCTTTTCTCTTCTCCCACCTTTGACATGGCCAACCTAACCTCTTCCAATTCTTCAATGGTAGGAATGTGAGGTTCTTGTATCTTTTCCTCAGGCAGTGGTACTCCTTGGTTGGATGACCGAGTTTCACTAATCCTCCCTTCAAGCCATTGAGAAAAAGAGATAGCAGTGGTCCTCCTGGTTAACTCTTCTCTGTCCTTCCGCACTACGGTTTCCCAAGCTTGCAGGACTCGCCGAAGTAGACTCTCGTCTTTAGGGATCCCCGCGTGGAGGTAAAAACGAAACAGCATAGCTTCGGAGGGTGAATCTCGCATAGGGTATCCGAGCTGTCGCAAGGTCAAAGAGGGGTTATAGTTTATGCATCCTTGGGTTCCCATGAGAGGAACGTTCTGAAAACTCCCACACCGAAATACCACTGAAGGCCTGTCTACCCAACATTTAGGTGAGAACCAACGAATCTGGAGAGCATCTTGGTTCTTGAAAGCATGCACCCACTCTTGAGAGTTCATAGTCTTCGGATTACAACCCAAGGCATAGGAAAGCAAATCCTTCACATCACTTTTGTTGGTACACACATGACTGATCAACCAAGCATATAACACAGGGAAGGAGCAACACATCTTATTCTTTTGGAATTCATGGTGACGAGTGAAGGCACGGTATGTCTCTGCGAGGATTGCGGGAACCGGGTCGATAGGATTTTTTGCACATTTGAAGGCGAGGAAGACACCGATTGCAGTTTCACTCACATGCCTCTCTATCTGAGGGAAGAGCACAATGCCGAAGATGGTCAGAGCTAGCACTTGCTTGAAAGAATTCCAATCATCAGACACTACATAGCTGGTCATCAAACTCTCAAAGTATTCTTGAGGAAACCCAAATACCTTATTACGTTCTATCTTATGGGCCCGCACTTTCTCAGCACTGATTTGCAACAAGGCAGCAAGCTTTTCATCAGAATAATACTCCCCTTGGTATTGATAAGGCTTAAACTTGGATCGATCAAAGCCCAAAATCCTATCATACTCTTCTAGGGTAGGCGCCATTTGGAAATTCTTAAAAATGAAACAGCGAATCTCCGAGTCATAGAACCGACACAGGGCAGCAATGGCACTCTCTTGCACTTCTAGTTGTAGCAGCTTGCGAATGTTCCCATAGGTTTTGTCAAAAGACCTGACCTCAATAGGACCTAGGAGGGATGCATACTCTTTCAGACTAGCCATATCAATCTCTTTCACAACAGGAAGCCTTGAATTGAAAACGGTTTTGCCTTTTGATTCCATTTCGTTTCTTACACACCTATGACAAGACTTTGTGTTACGTTGCGATCTCCGGCAAACAACTTTAATGCATGGAGGATGCAAAGAATGGAGGTTTTTTTTTTCAAAATTTTTGTTAGATGCGAATGCAATGATGATGATGCAAAATGACGCAGATGTGATGATTATGACCTTTTATTTATATAGAAAAGAGAGAAGAAAATGATGTTTATTGGTGGCGGTTCAAAACATTTTTGCAAATACCCGCTATATGCCACCTCATATAGGTGTTTATGAGGGAAAAAGGAAATTACTTTCTACATTTTTGGTAAAAGAGTTTCGAAAGAGGATGCCTAAGCTAATGCAACACACAATTTGCGTGCCCCCGTGTCCTACAAATGGGTAAAGATCGTAGGCTCTAAAGTCAACGACAAGGGTAATCCTCCCATGTGGGTTCTGGTCACTGCCTCACAATGGCAACCAAGAGCTAAAGTCTCTCTCATGAATACACCCACAATCGTAGAGAGCTACCGATTGTGAGGTATCATGAAGAAAGCGCACTCTTGGGCGAAACTTTCATGAGAGCCAGACAGACAATGGTCTACGAATGGCAGTCACTACTCATTTCCACTCTCCTAGGGTTCTTTGCAGACCTTGGGTTTTAGGCCCCACTCAATGCTCACAAATATAAGGTGTGCAGTGTGTGATGAGGGCACAACACCTAAAAATCTACCCAAACCCCACCTGCAAAGGGAAACCAAAACAGTCCAGACAATATCAAGCAACAACATGTCGTCTACCCTAGGGTTCAATATCATTTCAACATAAGTATACTAACCTAGGGTTCCAACAACAATCGCAAGCATTGCTTACCTTAAGAAAGGGAGCCTAGAGGAGGGGACATAATAGGATTAAGGGAAATGCATGAGCTTACCTCAAGAAAGGGAGCAAAGAAGAGGGGAACATGCTAGGATTGGGGAAATGTATGAGACAAGCATATAAACGACGAAAGTAAGAGGAGAAGAAGAAGAAACTACTCTTATTTTACTCAAGAAGCAAATATAGAAGAGGAAGAAGGCTAACACACAATGCACGCAAGCACAACATCACAAGAATGCACACGACAATTCTAAGAATAATGCAAGCATGTTTTTAAAGGCAAAGGAAAGAAAGAAGAAAGGGAAAGGAGGAGAGATATAACAAAGCATTCAAATCAACGAAATAAATCACATGTTGAATCGATTGGCTCGACCCACTAAAGAAAGGTCCCCAGTGGAGTCGCTAGCTGTTGCACCCCGAAAAATCCTTTGGAGGGATTTCTCTTCGCACAACATGAATTGGAGTCGCCACCAATATTTTTTTTAGAGGTAAAACATTGAAAAAAACCTTTCTTGAAAGACAATGGTCCTTGGAACCACGAGATTTGAGTTCAGGGGTCGGTTATGCATGGGGAAGGTACGAGCACCCCACACATCCTTTCTACTGAAAGGGAACCTCGATTTGACGTGTGATTTAAAAGGTTGATTTAAGAAATGCTTTGTTTTTATCTCTCTTTATCTCTCCTTACTTTATGGAAAAAACTTAAGGAAAATTTAATCTTTTGCGCTTGACGGGAGGGCACCGTGCCTACGTATCCCGGGGAGGGAATCAAAGCAACGTAGTTCTTGTTTTCGAAAATTGTTTTGTTTTTAGAAATTGCCTTGTTTTGGAAAAGGGTTTGTTTTTTTGAAAAGAAAATGGTTTTCATTTGTCGTGCTTGACGGGAATGTGACCCGCTCCTACGTATCTCCCAGTGCGATGGAGAATTCAAAGCTTACGTAGTTCTCGATTGTCGAGAAAAGGTTTTTATTTTTTAGTTGTTTAATTGTGAAAATTGAATGTTCACAGTGATCAAACAACAAAGGTTTCAAGTGATCACCACTAGCATCCCAATATTGACGATCGTGCAAGCAAAGGCTTCGCATTATCCTCAACAAAGTTTTTAATTTGTGAAATGAGAGTTCTTTTGAAAAATGAGTGTTCATGATAATCAATTGAGCAAAGACTCCAAGTGATCACCACTAGCACCCCATTGTTGACAATCGTGCAAGCAAAGGCTTCGCATTATCCTCAACAAAGTTTTTAATTTGTGAAATGAGAGTTCTTTTGAAAAATGAGTGTTCATGATAATCAATTGAGCAAAGACTCCAAGTGATCACCACTAGCACCCCATTGTTGACAATCGTGCCAGCAAAGGCTTCGCATTATCCTCAACAAAGTTTGATTTGTGAAAAATAGTTTGAAATTGTTTTGAGAAGAAGTGAAGTTGTTTATCAATGATTATGTAAATGCAAAAAAAATGTTTTGAAGTTGGAACGTTACTAACGAGTAACAAGTTGTTCTTTGTATGCAACATGGTTTTGAAGTTTTGGAGAGTTACTAACGAGTAACAATTGGTGGAAATCAAAACAAGCAAATTGTGAACACCAATTCAACATTTTAATGCACCACAAGCACATAAACAAGTATATCAAGCATAGAGTACCAAGCTTCAATTCAAGAATGCATGAGTAGGCAAGGATGCAAGAATAGGTAAGAATGCATGAATATGCAAAATGCATGTGCATCAAGGTTAAATGAACCTATCCTTTGCCGAAACTTCACAAGCTTCAAACAACAATTTACAATAAACTCAAAGAGCAAAGAAAGCATGATTAAACTTGAGGATGCATCAAGGTCATTGGAGACCAATCATGTGCGCAAATTCAATTGTTTATACACCCCTTTTTGCTCACATTTCACAAGCACATCAAATGGGAATTGAATTTTTAAATGCTTACAAGCATAGGCATCAAGGTTGAAGTAACCTATCTCTTGCCAACTTAGCATAACCCAAGATCATTTGTGGATCATAAATGAACCAAAACCCAAATTCATTTTTCTCAAATCACAAATTTCACAATTAACAACATAGGTTTGAATATTTGCAAGACCAAAAGTGACCAAAAGAGGGCATTAACAAGTCATTTTTGTAACCAAAATTGATTAATCAAGTTAGAAAACTAGCATTTGCATTTTCAAACAAGAATTGCACAAAGAAAATTGAATCATCTTAGGCAATCCTCATCACTTAAAGTGAAGTACACTAGGCACAAGTGAGAGTCCTCTTGCCAATCCTCAACATAGAATAACTTTGCAAACAAGTTACTAACAAGCAAACCAAAGTTTACAATCAAAGCACAAGGTTGTGTTGAATCATCTTAGGCAATCCTCAACACTTAAAGTAAAGTGCACAAAGACACAAGTGTGAGTCCTCTTGCCAATCATCAACATATAACAATTTGCAAGCAAGATACAATCAATTAGCAACAATATTTTGCAATCAAAACATCAAATCAATTGCGTTGAATCATTTTAGTCAATCCTCAACACTTAAAGTTAATTGCGCAAAGGCACAAGTGTGAGTCCTCTTGCCAATCATCAACATAACAATGACTTGCAAGCAAGATACCATCTATTAACATCAAAATAACTTGAGAAAACGTTTTTGATCCCAATTGCAAACCCATTTCACAAGAAAATTAACAAACCCTAATTCTAATCATGATTTGCGAAGCATCACATCATTTTATTCAACAAAAATGCAAGATCATAGTGAAAACAACATAAATCACAATTTATTCAAGGGTGAGAAGCATCTCAAGCACCCAAACCTCCCACAGTGTTTGTCAAAATGCTTGAGACACCTCTCACCAACAATAATCAACAAATCAACAATATAACAACACTAAAATGCATGAATATGGTAGGATGCAAGATTAGAAACATGATATCTACATTTTGATGCAAAAAAGTTGAAGATGATGCTAGGTTTTAAGAAGTTTACCTCAAATCCAAGCTAAGGAATGACTAATATGAAGAACAAGACCACAAATCAACTTGAATCTTCACCAAACTTCAATGAAACCCACGAAATGCTTGCTTAAAAATGCCCTTTGATGATGCAAGCTTGAATTAAATTAGGAGAGAAGGAAGATATATGAAGTAGGAATGGAAATGAGGTGAGAAAATGGTGATTTGGTGAAGGAGAAGTGAAGAATTGATGGAGGAAGAAGGTAGTATAATTTCGGCCAAGAGAGGGAATTAGGAGAGGGAGTTGTGTGCTAGGGTTGTGTGAGTGAAAATGAGGCCAAAAGTCTTTTTCTTTTGTGAGGTGAGGTTAATAGGGTATATATAGAAAGCAATTAGGTTTAAGGGTAGTTAGGTCATTGTGCACTAGTTGTGCTCTAGGATTTGATTTTAATTTTGAATCAAAGGCTAGGATTGAGGCTCACATGGATTGAGGACATTGAGAAAACACAAATGAGAGAATAGAGAAGGGGGTCGCATAAACATTGGGAGGGGTCCTTGGTGACCAAGTTTTGCTAGTTGTCATCTTGTACTATTGTACTATTATATGACCATTCCATTATCCCTTCATTTTTGATTATTCTTCTTAGGATAATTGTACAAAAATACACCCAATTTAGGCCACATACTAGGAATCTTAAGAATATGCCATTTTATGTGATCACCATGACCAAAAATGTCATAAAAATCACATCTTGGAACTTTTTGTAGAATATTCCCTTTTGATCCTTTTTTGAAATTTTGTGCACAATGTATGCATGCATGCGCATACATACATACATGACCAAAAATGTTTTGCCTCAAATAAATTTCTCTAAAATTGCACAATGATTCTTGATGAAAAATTATCTTATTTTTGACAATGACCAAAATACCCTTTTGCCCTAAAAACCTTGTTTTTTAACAACAAATGCATTTCCACTCTAACAATGAATTTAAAAGCCCTAGAATGACTTTTAAAACCCAAAAATGCATGCACAATGCTCTTCACTCTTCAAAATAAAACCACACTTCTCAATTTATTTATTTTTTGCGGAAAATTAGGGTTTTAAACCTAGGCGGACAAAATTAGGGTATGACACCCGTGAAGTAGCGCTGTAAGACCTTCAGAGCATAAGATAAACAGGTATGGAGAAAGAGGATCCCCTTGCCGGAGTCCCCTCCCAGGAATTATGGGACCTACACGCTCCTGGTTCACAAGCACAAATAGAGAAACAGACGCAACACACATGCGCATCCAATTAATCCATATAGCATTAAAACCCAATCGATTCAACACAGCATAAATATATCCCCAATCAATCCTGTCATATGCTTTACTCATATCAATTTTTAAAGCTACCTCACCCATCTTCCCCTTCCTCTTATTTTTCAAATAATGAATTACTTCAAATGCAATCATGGCATTATCAAGGAGTGATCTATCAGCAACAAATGCAGATTGTTCAATGGAAATACACTTTGATATAACATGTTTGAGTCTATTAGCAAGTACCTTGGCCACAACCTTGTAGAGAACATTACAAAGGGCAATGGGGCGCCAGTCCTTCATGGACGTGGGATTATCAACCTTCGGTATGAGTGCCAAATTTGTATCATTAAGAGCATGAGGAAATTCCCCCCGTTCTAATCAAGTCACGCAAGATGAGAAGATCTCGTCTCCATAGGAACTCCAATACCGTTTGAAGAAAGCGGGGTTGAAACCATCTGGGCCAGAAGCCTTATCATCATTCATAGACATCACGGCATCCTTAAACTCCTCTTTTTGGAAAGGAGCAATCAGAATATTATTATCATCAACCGAGAGCATAGGCT
The DNA here is from genome assembly GCA_963573325.1 of Astragalus glycyphyllos. NCBI lineage: Eukaryota > Viridiplantae > Streptophyta > Magnoliopsida > Fabales > Fabaceae > Astragalus > Astragalus glycyphyllos. Next base: position 25,354,814 of record OY754308.1, read on the forward strand.
CCATGGCACTAACCACAGGATCATAAACACCGGCTTGGCTCTGAAAAAGAGTTTGAAAATAGTCACCAGCCACGCGCTGGATAGAGAGAGGATCAATAGCCAAAGTCCCATTAGGACGCTGCAAGCTCTCAATCTTCTTTTTACGGTACCTGCAAGTAGCGTTAGCATGAAAAAATTTAGTATTTTGATCTCCATCCTTTAGCCAAAAGGATTTCGATCTCTGCTTCCAAAAAGCCTCCTCCTTAAGGATCAACACATTCAAGCGCCTGCTCATACACCTATACCTCAACACCCCCTGATCATCCTGCCTATCACGGACCCTCTCCATAGCATCCTTACAAGCATCAATTTCCTCCCGGAACTTGAGACGCAAGCTGCGCCCCCAAGTAGTAAGAGACGTAGCACATTCCTTCAAGTGGGATTGAATATCACCCACCATACCATTACTCCAGCCATGACGCACAACATCATCAATTTCAGGCTCCCTGAGCCAAGCATTTTCAAACTTGAAAGATAAATTCCGGCGTTGTTCCCCTACAAAGTCACGCTGGAGCAACAAAGGCGAGTGATCTGATTTTTGAGAGATTAAATTCAACAACCGAGCATTGGGAAACATATCCATCCACTCCTTGGTGACAAAGGCCCGGTCTAGACGTTGTTCAATGGCATGAGGAGTACCTAGAGCAAAACGCCATGTAAATTGGTATCCTGTCAAAGGTAAATCACTAAGTCTAGCATCAAGAATGGCGTCTTGAAAACCCTTCATCAAATAGTAAGGATGGTCGCAATATCCTCTTTTGTCCGCTGGGGATAACAAATCATTAAAGTCTCCGATAATGCACCATGGTAAGGAGGACAACCCTGCAAGACGCCGGATAAGAGCCCAAGAGTATCTCCTTATGGACCTGTCAGCAAAACCATAATAGCCAGTCACACGCCACTTTCCTCGAGCCACATCATCCACCTCAACATCTAGATGATGTCTCGAGTAACTAGTAACACTATACCTCATAGTTTCTTTCCAAAGCACGGCTACACCACCACCCCTACCAACTCTATCAACAGCCACACACCCATCAAAACCCAAAGCAACACGAATCGACTCCAGCTTGCTCGAATAAGATAATGTCTCAAATAGAAAAACTAACTCCAGGTTGTTGCTCCGGACAAGGTCACGTAACATAGGAATTGCCGAGTGATGACGCAGGCCTCGACAATTCCAACTTAGTATACTCATTTCTCCTGGCAGGTCTGGCTGCCAAAACCTGCCAATAAAAAAGACTGAACTCCAGAAATAGAGCTATTATCACTCCGCTTTCTCTTTCGCGCATCATCATTCATGTCATCATCCATAGTCCCATAATCAACATAATCTACCTGCAGGGGACGTTGCGCAGTAACAGCTTGCATGGCGCTAGGGCCATGGCGCACAACTCGAGGCTGGGGAGCTTCTCTCTCCGGATTTGATTGCATTAAGTGCTCATTAAACTGCATTAACTCAGGGATAGCATTTGGAATATTCCTTGCACTAGTTGTGGGAGTTGACAAAGAATTTATGAGGTCATCATTTGCTGGGGGGACAAAACCGCTCCTTGTTAAATGCGAATGATTGACATTTAATTGCTGGAATCTCTCCTCATAATTGGCGCAATTACTCCTGTCATTACTACCTGCCTGTGTTGGAAACGCCCCACAATGGCCAGATCTCACCGGAGGTTCTTCCATTCCGGCAGCCACCGAACCCTCCCTGCGCAACCACTGGTTATTGTCCCCCAGATTTCTCCGCTCAACTTTCAGCTCTGGTCCCCATCCACGATTACCATCATCATGCTCCATATCAAATAACAATTCACAGTGGGAGTCCATATGGCCAAGGAGTCCACAGAGATAGCAAAAAACTGACAGTCGTTCATATTTAAATCTGACTGATCGAATATTATCTCCCCCAACGTTGATCTTCTTCCCCCTCCTCAGTGGTTTACGAACATCCACCAACACCCGGATGCGCATAAAGGACTTCCAAAAGTCAGAGCTATTTTTTGGATCATATTGCATGAAAACACCAATGAAATTCCCCAGAACTCGTCCTACCGCCTCCGTCATGAATCCAATCAGAACATCGTGCACTTGCACCCAGAAAGCTACGTCATACAGTGGAACTTGCGCCGAAATGTCACCCACGTTTAACTTGGCAGTAATCAGCATATGGCCATCAAAGTGCCATGGACCTCTATTAACAACCTTATCAACATCGCGCCAATGGTAAAACTGAAAAAGAAATAGGTTGGCGTCGAGCACACGTATGTTAACCCCCCGACCTGGCTGCCATACTGCAGCAAGACGATCCTTCATGATAGTGATACGAATAGACCGCTTAGTGAGAAAATGCCCCACCAAGCTCAGGCGCGCCTCTAGAGTGTCATTGCCATGTGTTTCTTGTTGCAGTGGAACTGCATCATCTTCCTCTTCGTCAAAGTTCATGTTCGGAATAGAAGCCATACGTAAGAACGGAGAATGGATGATGAAACTAAATATGTTCAGTGTACCCGCTCTGCGTCAAAAGTTACCTTTCGTTCAGAGCTTCGCACTGCATCAAAATTTAGTTTCCGAAGAGGGCTAGCAACCAAGATCTGATCTTGGCACCAGCGAAAACATGCTTCAAAGGATGTGGTTGTTGCCGTCGTTGGTTGAGAATAAGAAGAAAGAATACGACTCACGGTGGAGTGGGAGGGAGGCCGTCGTCTCACAAGGGAAACCCTAGGAGAGAAAAAAAATGTGTGATATCATTTTTATTAGTTGGTAACATTAATAAACACAAAATCCATTTCATCAATTTGGAAAGTTACAAAATTAATAATATGATGTTACAACTTTACAATTTCTTGCATTAACCTTGTAACTTCTTACATTCATATCTTGGTGTCAATTGTCAAATGTATTTTACTTAAGCTATTTTTATCCTGGTTCAAAACCAAACATATTTTCATATGTGTACCTTCTAAAAAATAAGCATAGGCTGCGGTAAGTATTTCTTAGAGGTTAAGTTGCTAGACATGGAAAAAAAACTAGTGGGACCCTTGATAGAGCTGCGTTGGAAAACAATCAGAGATTAATTAGCCGTTGGTTGACTTGTAAAACTATTTATGAAATAGTGGAAAATCTCACTGGGTGTGAGGAGTGAACGTAGCCCTTCGCAAGTTGGGTAAACCACTAAAAATCTATGTGTTCTTTACAACTTTTCTTTAATGGTTTCTCACTAACTGTTTTCTGAACAAAACAACTTGAACAAATTCTTTAAGAACGAAACTATATCTTCTAAACAATACACAATTTACAAGGTCATCTTTTTAGTAAAAAACAAACAAGCTTCTGAAAGAACTTGACTCTAGAAAAGGTTTTAAAATGTGTCACAATTCAAACCCCCCATTTCTTGTGACTTATATTTGACATCAATTGGCATCAGAACGTCCCGGAAGGGTAGCTCATGTGGTTGAGTGAAAGGGACATTGTTGGTGAAAATGTAGGCGTACGGGGTTTGAACCCCGCTCCCCCCTCCCCTCTAACTACTAACACACTAATTTGTAACCACTTTGCTTATCAAAAAAAAATTGGCATCAGAACAAGGCATCTGGTTGAACACACTCAAAAAGTGTCAGAGAAAAGATCTTGGAAGAAGTCATGGCCAACCCAAATTCGGTTGCATTTCTACCATAAGGAGCATCTTCAAATAGACCTTCCGGATTCAATGGAGAACACTATTACTAGTGGAAGAATCAGATGAAGCTATATATGAAATCCCAAGATATAGACATCTGGGATATCATTCAAAATGATGACAAACCAAAGGAAACATGGAGTGCAGAAGACAAACGCCTAATCCTGCTGAACTCTAAGGCAAAATACTATCTCACTTGTGCTCTAAGTAGAATTGAATATGAAAAAGTAGTTGGGAAAGAAACTGCCATGGAAATATGGGACACATTAGGAACAGATATGATCAAGGAAGCCAAAATGGAAATTCTAGTTAGAGAATTTGAAATGTTCACAATGAGTGAAGATGAATCAATTGATGAAATGTCTACAAGATTCACCACAATGATAAATGACTTAAGCTCTCTGGGAAAGAAATACACCAACTTGGAGAAGATCACAATACTGTTAAGTTGTCTACCAAAGGTATGGAGACCTAAGGTAACAGCCATCGAAGAAGCCAAGACCCCATCTACTCAGAACATTGATGAACTACTTGGCTCACTGAAAGTTCATGAGCAAGTGATCAAATAAGAACGTCACCCAAAGAAAAGAAAGTCCATAGCTCTCAAAGTCTCTTAGAAGATAGGAAACTCATCTTCTAAGAAAGGGAAAGGAGCTGCATTAAAATCTTCTAAAGAAACTAATGAGGAAAATGATAAAGAAAGTTAAGAAGATTTAGAAAGAGAATAATGGTCATTGATATCAAGAAGGGTGAACAAGTGGTTTGCTAACAGAAAGAAAGGAAACACATTCTCTCATGGGGAAGTAGATCTTGTGTTTTTTCTTTTGAAGTAACGATGCCAATCGTCCATACTCATGACCTTGATCACCCCTTTATCCAAACTTTTGGGAGTGCTGATTGCCTTTTTCATTTCAAGTCCAAGTTTTCTGACCCTAATTTTTGCCTGGATCGCCCTTTGCAGGTTTTCAATCCACCGGGTCGCTTTGGTTTTGCCTAGGCCGCCCTTTGCGGGTTTTCAACCTAGCGAGCTGATTCTTACTTGGCTCATCTTTCTCTTTTTTCATTTATTTCTTTAGGCATACTCCTTTCTGACTGTATCTGAATTTATTGGAAACTGAGGTTTTCTTTTCTTGCATCCCATTTTGCGAGAATTAAAGGCCCCTCCGGAGAATAAGTTCTTCGTCTTCATGATACTGGGTTCATCTCCATGGGGATCCCTTTGGATGTTCATGATCTTTTTGAGCATTGAGTCTTCTTTGAAATTTTTGAAGATGAGCTTTCTTCGGTTTGAGCTTTCTCTTATTCTTCTTCTGACATAAGACAAATGTACTTTGGTTTGATAAGGCTCAATGAAAGTATTACTTCCATCATATGGGGTTTGCCCCTGTTAGAGTGTAAAACGAAGCCTGATTTCCATGAAGGTCATCATCGTCCTTGATATCCTTTGTTGATTGTCTCTAACTGCCCCATTTTTAGGGTGGCGTAGGGAGGGATCATGATGCTTGACCTGGAGTCTTCATACTGTCATTTGTGACTACCTTAGCTTGGAAAGCTGCGCAACAGACCGAACTTTGGTAATTACAGACTTTGTTATAATGGCAAGTGTCTTATGTCAGAAGGGTGATTTACACAAACTTGTTGATTCATTGCTCTTTATCATGGCGTCAATCCTCTCCTTTGCTCAAATTGATCATGTCACTTGATTCCTCATGAGGACGGACCACTTTGTTCTCTTATTCTTTCACAACAGCTTGATTGCAAATCTGATGGTGGAGTCTGAGGAATGACTGAGGGTTTGTGGAGGGCGGGATGACGAGGTCGAGGTAGTGTTTGCGGTTTTATGAAAGGAGAGATGTATAGGAATGATGAAGTGTTTGAAGGTTTATGGAAGAAAGAGTGATCATACACAACAAGGTGTAGGAAGGTTCATTGAGACAAGGATCTCTTACGCTTTATGGCCAAATGTATCAGCTCACAACTTATATTTCTTTCGTCTCTTTTTCCCTTGTTTTTTCATTTTTGGGATTTTCATTTTTTGAATCTATTCTTTTTTTGTTTCATTTTTTCTGATTTTTTCCTTTTTTGCTTTTGAGTTGAGTGAGCTGATAAAAGTGATACACAATTTTTGGATATTTGAAGTGATCCTTGTCTGGGGTGATTGGAGAGATAATGGCAATGAAACCCCTGCAGCGGTTGAAGGATGCTTGATTGGGTTCTGGTATTAACTGGGGTGACAGGAGGTTCAGAGGGAGGAGCAAATGAGATGGGTTGATTTTGTAGAAGGGCCACTGGTAGTGAGGAAGGTGGCGATGGCAGGCATTTGGTTATGAAAATTTTTGTGATGGGGTACTTGTAATGGGAATTGGGAAAGTTGGTTGATCTGAGGAAGGGAAAGGGTTTGGTCGCCAAAAGAGGTTCGCTTGTAACATTTGTTTGGTTTCCTCAGCATTGCTCCACTTTGCTTGAACTTGTGCTTTGACTTCATTGCCCAACCTAGTTGTGGCATCATGAATTTCTACAGCCTTAGCCAATTCTTCACTTATTAACTCCGAAGAAACATCCCAGTTGTCTTCAGCCTCTCTCTCAGTTTGGTTAATCGGGTAATCAGAGTCACAATATGAACCATTGGCGTCGTTGTTTTCAAAGATTATTTTCATTTATTATTATTTTTGATCCGCGTTGGGAGGAATTGAAAAGCAAATAACAGACACATGACAAAATGAAAGAAAGAAATTTTATTGAGGAATTCAAAATAACATTTTATTGATGATGATACTAAAAGGAAACATGTGTGCCCTTATTGAAATATCCTAAGGCCTTGGGCAGAGCCAAAGGATTGCATTACAGAAAATTGTTTTGAACTGAAAAACTACATGAAAATCAACAATCACTCATAAATGCTATGAAATGCATGACAAAGACACAAATGTTTTGATGATGCCGCTTTCACCACCTCAACCCTCTTCAACAACTGCTATCCTTGGTTAATAGTCCACAGACCCTGAGAACTTGATCCTTCCCCCCTTCTCAAAAGTTAACTGCTTGGAATCAATGAAGCCCTGAACCAAACTTTTCAAAAGATAGCAATTTTCAACAGAACGCCCAATTGCCCCAGCATGGAGCTCGCAAGTGGCTTCTGGATTGTACCAGCTTGGGAATGGAGGTTGAACTGATCTCATCTTGCGAGGAGTGATCCATCCATGACTGATTAGATAGCTGCATAGGTCGGCGTATGACACGGGGATGGGGTTGTATTGTGGTGACCTTCTTTTGCCCGCCACAGCACTGGTTTCTCCACTCTCCTTCACAGTCAAGCCATTAACATTGCTGTCATTGAAATTCAAATGTTTGGAGTCGATTAGATCCTGGACCGCATGTTTCAATGCTTTACAATCTTCCACAGAATGTCCCACTCCCCCTGCATGAAATTTGCACGTTGCAGCTCCAGGGAGTAACCCCAGTCTCTCTACTAGGGGTAGCAGCAGGTACCGGAATAACAAAAGTCAGAGGTCTTGCCACAACCGAGCTTGAATTCAGACTGTAAGGGATTTCAACCAGTCTCCTGAAACCTCTGTTGTTTGATTGCAGGGTAGATACACTTTCTTCCTTTTCCTGAACCCCAACCTGGACCAGGTGTCTGTCTAACAGCTCTTGGAGGATGGGTTTGAAGCTCTCACAGGCCCCAACACAATAAGGGTCATTGCAGATGTCTCTTCTGGCACACCCTTCTTCGATGATACCACAACGGCATAGTGCAGCATGAATGATACTCAGGGGTGTACGAATGCACTCCACCTTTCTAATTAAGTAATGACCACCCTGATCATTAATGGCATTTGCAGTGGGCCCACCATGCCCCGGCAACGGGTTGGTGGTTACATTAGGTTGCTGAAATGATATACTCTTTGCATCAAGCAGGTCTTGCACAACGTACTTGAACGCCTTACAATCCTCCACCACATGACCTACTGCCCCAAAATGAAAGGCACAGGTAGCATTTGCATTATACCCTCTGGGATAAGGAGGCTGATATGGTTTCATCTGACGAGTGCTGATTAACTTGTTGGCAATGAGATAATTGAACAAATCCGTGTACGACATGGGGATAGGTTCAAAGACAACAGGCTTTTTTTCATTGTAGTTTCTGTACTGATTGTTGGACTGGAATGGCTGAGCAGGCGGCGTCTGAGCAGGAACTGGAATGGCTTGTGGGGGATTGTTGTGTGATGGACCGCTAGCTCCGCTGATTGCATTAGTTTCTCCCTCCTTCTTCTTGTGGGTACCAGAAAAAGGCTTTTTCTGATGGGAAGGAGGTGTTGGGCCATGGGCTATTCTTCCGCTGCGCATGCCGTTCTCCACTCTTTCTCCAATGACAACCATCTCAAAGAAATTCGAAGCCACGCTGCCGACCAAACGATCATAGAACACTGGGGGAAGAGTCTCCATAAACATATGGACCATCTCTTTATCAAGCAGGGAGGGTTTTACTTGTGCAGCGAGGTTCCTCCACCTCTGGGCGTATTCCTTGAATGTCTCATTATCCTTCTTAGACATACATTGCAGCTGGGTCCTATCTGGGGCTAAATCACTGTTGTACTGGTATTGACGGATAAAGGCATCCGCCAGATCCTTCCAACAACGGATATTAGTTGGCTCCAATTGCATATACCATTCAAGGGGAGCTTCAGCTAAGCTTTCTTGAAAGCAATGTATCATCAGGTTATCATCACGGGCGTGGGCAGTCATCTTCCGGCAATACATCGTCACATGGCTGCACGGGCAGGTTGCTCCTTTGTACTTGTCGAAAAATGGTGCTTTGAACTTGGGTGGCAGGACTAGATTAGGGACCAAGCATAACTCATGGGCGTTCCTAGCCTGGGAACCTGTTCCTTCAACAGCTCTCAATCTTTCTTCTAACATCTGGTACTGACTTCTAGCTTCATCAGGGTAATTCGGCGGAAAACCACTCACACTGTAGTGAAGATTATTCATCGACACCACAACTGGGGTCACGTGTGGGTCACGTGAGTGAGCGATAATCTGAGGAATTGGACCCTGAACTTGTGGATGGATTGTTGCTGGAGAATTGAGGCCAACCGGAGTTCCCAGGGTAATAGCAGGAGTAGGAATCTGAATTTGAACCTGAGGTATCCCCGTTCCAACTTCATTCACAGCTGATTCAGGCTGGGCCTGTCCTGTGGTTCCCGAAGGACCACTTTCTGGGTTTGCACCGGCAGCAGGGGGTGTGTACCCTAATGGGAGACCATAAGGAGGCCATCGCACGTTCTGGAGAGCCTGAGAGACTCTAGGTTCAGGAGGAGGATCCACTCCTGCGGCAGCAGCACCTTCAGTTATGCCAGCATCCCTTAAGGCACTTAACACTCTTATGACCTCTGCCATTTGAGCTCTTATAACTTCCATCTCAGCCCTGATTGCTCGATTCTCTTGATTCTGATCATGCTGACCCTGACCATTTGGATTCGGACCTTCTGGAACTGCATCATTTTGGATTGGTTGATGATTGCCCAGATTCGCGTTGTCTTGATTGTTGGCCATATTTCTTGCCTGTGATCGTGTCCAATACCGATGATTAACCAGCTTGTCTTACTTCTGTGGACGGAACATTTTTTTTTTATGAACACAAAGACAAATGATGCAAATGCAATGCAATATGCATGTTATTATGTTTATTGCCGGGAATCGCGGTGCAACTCGTCTTGTCATAGGTGTTAAGGTTCAGGTGTTTTTAGGATTGCAACAAAGTTGGAAGCAACAAGGCAAAACAAATGTACTTCAATTAAATGGAATGCGAAGGAGTATCATAAATAGAAAGCAAATCAAAGTACAATATTCCTTAAGAGTGCAATACAATGATTTTAAACAAAGTACTATTTTCCAAAGAAAGTTACAACTTCTTAAAGAAAATTACAATTTCCTAAGGATCGCTACAATACTCTAAAGGGAACTTTAAAGGCATATGGCTTTCAACTCCTCGCTCCTTTTCCTCTTCTTGCTCTCAGCTGCCCCCCGGGCTTTCTCCAGGAGTTCTTCTGTGAGAATCTTGCAGTACTCAACAAACTCACACACCTTGACAAGGGTGTTGAAAGGATTCATTTCTGCATCCGCCTTTCTTAGCTTCTTGGGAATGTCTCTCACAGCCTGATTAGCTAACCAAACTAACTTGGAGAACTTGTCTTTCCAATGTAAGCCTTCCTTTTTCAATTCCTCAAAGACTTGTTGACTTTTTACCTTACTGAGCAATTCCGCAAATTGACTCTCCCAATAGTCACTCTTCTCCCTTAGCCGGAGGTAAGACCCTTCCAAGTACTGCACATGATTGGCCAAGCTTTCCGACTTCCCTTGTTCCCTTCTTAGTGCTTGCTGATAATCCCTCAGGATCCCTTCAATAGATTCCCGATCTTGCTTGACACTCTTTAATTGATCTTCCAATTCAAGCTTCATCATTCGAGAGTCTTTTCTTGACTTAACTAGTGCGTGCCTGACTGCTTGCTCTTCTTTCCATGTGTCCTCATATAGCCTCTTCCATTTAATTGCTTCCGCTACAGCCTCATTCATCTTGGTAGTGCACCTCTTAACTTCCTCTTTGGCACCCTTCAAGTGCTTTTGCATTTCCCTCTTTCTTTTCCCCTCTATTTCAAGTTTTCTATTGACTTCCTCAATAGCTGCAGCTTGGAAAGCATTTTCATTTGCTAGCTTTTTCTTGTCTTGCATCATCTTTCTCAATCTATCTTGCAGAGCCCTTTTCTCTTCTCCCACCTTTGACATGGCCAACCTAACCTCTTCCAATTCTTCAATGGTAGGAATGTGAGGTTCTTGTATCTTTTCCTCAGGCAGTGGTACTCCTTGGTTGGATGACCGAGTTTCACTAATCCTCCCTTCAAGCCATTGAGAAAAAGAGATAGCAGTGGTCCTCCTGGTTAACTCTTCTCTGTCCTTCCGCACTACGGTTTCCCAAGCTTGCAGGACTCGCCGAAGTAGACTCTCGTCTTTAGGGATCCCCGCGTGGAGGTAAAAACGAAACAGCATAGCTTCGGAGGGTGAATCCCGCATAGGGTATCCGAGCTGTCGCAAGGTCAAAGAGGGGTTATAGTTTATGCATCCTTGGGTTCCCATGAGAGGAACGTTCTGAAAACTCCCACACCGAAATACCACTGAAGGCCTGTCTACCCAACATTTAGGTGAGAACCAACGAATCTGGAGAGCATCTTGGTTCTTGAAAGCATGCACCCACTCTTGAGAGTTCATAGTCTTCGGATTACAACCCAAGGCATAGGAAAGCAAATCCTTCACATCACTTTTGTTGGTACACACATGACTGATCAACCAAGCATATAACACAGGGAAGGAGCAACACATCTTATTCTTTTGGAATTCATGGTGACGAGTGAAGGCACGGTATGTCTCTGCGAGGATTGCGGGAACCGGGTCGATAGGATTTTTTGCACATTTGAAGGCGAGGAAGACACCGATTGCAGTTTCACTCACATGCCTCTCTATCTGAGGGAAGAGCACAATGCCGAAGATGGTCAGAGCTAGCACTTGCTTGAAAGAATTCCAATCATCAGACACTACATAGCTGGTCATCAAACTCTCAAAGTATTCTTGAGGAAACCCAAATACCTTATTACGTTCTATCTTATGGGCCCGCACTTTCTCAGCACTGATTCGCAACAAGGCAGCAAGCTTTTCATCAGAATAATACTCCCCTTGGTATTGATAAGGCTTAAACTTGGATCGATCAAAGCCCAAAATCCTATCATACTCTTCTAGGGTAGGCGCCATTTGGAAATTCTTAAAAATGAAACAGCGAATCTCCGAGTCATAGAACCGACACAGGGCAGCAATGGCACTCTCTTGCACTTCTAGTTGTAGCAGCTTGCGAATGTTCCCATAGGTTTTGTCAAAAGACCTGACCTCAATAGGACCTAGGAGGGATGCATACTCTTTCAGACTAGCCATATCAATCTCTTTCACAACAGGAAGCCTTGAATTGAAAACGGTTTTGCCTTTTGATTCCATTCCGTTTCTTACACACCTATGACAAGACTTTGTGTTACGTTGCGATCTCCGGCAAACAACTTTAATGCATGGAGGATGCAAAGAATGGAGGTTTTTTTTTTCAAAATTTTTGTTAGATGCGAATGCAATGATGATGATGCAAAATGACGCAGATGTGATGATTATGACCTTTTATTTACATAGAAAAGAGAGAAGAAAATGATGTTTATTGGTGGCGGTTCAAAACATTTTTGCAAATACCCGCTATATGCCACCTCATATAGGTGTTTATGAGGGAAAAAGGAAATTACTTTCTACATTTTTGGTAAAAGAGTTTCGAAAGAGGATGCCTAAGCTAATGCAACACACAATTTGCGTGCCCCCGTGTCCTACAAATGGGTAAAGATCGTAGGCTCTAAAGTCAACGACAAGGGTAATCCTCCCATGTGGGTTCTGGTCACTGCCTCACAATGGCAACCAAGAGCTAAAGTCTCTCTCATGAATACACCCACAATCGTAGAGAGCTACCGATTGTGAGGTATCATGAAGAAAGCGCACTCTTGGGCGAAACTTTCATGAGAGCCAGACAGACAATGGTCTACGAATTGCAGTCACTACTCATTTCCACTCTCCTAGGGTTCTTTGCAGACCTTGGGTTTTAGGCCCCACTCAATGCTCACAAATATAAGGTGTGCAGTGTGTGATGAGGGCACAACACCTAAAAATCTACCCAAACCCCACCTGCAAAGGGAAACCAAAACAGTCCAGACAATATCAAGCAACAGCATGTCGTCTACCCTAGGGTTCAATATCATTTCAACATAAGTATACTAACCTAGGGTTCCAACAACAATCGCAAGCATTGCTTACCTTAAGAAAGGGAGCCTAGAGGAGGGGACATAATAGGATTAAGGGAAATGCATGAGCTTACCTCAAGAAAGGGAGCAAAGAAGAGGGGAACATGCTAGGATTGGGGAAATGTATGAGACAAGCATATAAACGACGAAAGTAAGAGGAGAAGAAGAAGAAACTACTCTTATTTTACTCAAGAAGCAAATATAGAAGAGGAAGAAGGCTAACACACAATGCACGCAAGCACAACATCACAAGAATGCACACGACAATTCTAAGAATAATGAAAGCATGTTTTTAAAGGCAAAGGAAAGAAAGAAGAAAGGGAAAGGAGGAGAGATATAACAAAGCATTCAAATCAACGAAATAAATCACATGTCGAATCGATTGGCTCGACCCACTAAAGAAAGGTCCCCAGTGGAGTCGCCAGCTGTTGCACCCCGAAAAATCCTTTGGAGGGATTTCTCTTCGCACAACATGAATTGGAGTCGCCACCAATATTTTTTTTAGAGGTAAAACATTGAAAAAAACCTTTCTTGAAAGACAATGGTCCTTGGAACCACGAGATTTGAGTTCGGGGGTCGGTTATGCATGGGGAAGGTACGAGCACCCCACACATCCTTTCTACTGAAAGGGAACCTCGATTTGACGTGTGATTTAAAAGGTTGATTTAAGAAATGCTTTGTTTTTATCTCTCTTTATCTCTCCTTACTTTATGGAAAAAACTTAAGGAAAATTTAATCTTTTGCACTTGACGGGAAGGCACCGTGCCTACGTATCCCGGGGAGGGAATCAAAGCAACGTAGTTCTTGTTTTCGAAAATTGTTTTGTTTTTAGAAATTGCCTTGTTTTGGAAAAGGGTTTGTTTTTTTGAAAAGAAAATGGTTTTCATTTGTCGTGCTTGACGGGAATGTGACCCGCTCCTACGTATCTCCCAGTGCGATGGAGAATTCAAAGCTTACGTAGTTCTCGATTGTCGAGAAAAGGTTTTTATTTTTTAGTTGTTTAATTGTGAAAATTGAATGTTCACAGTGATCAAACAACAAAGGTTTCGAGTGATCACCACTAGCATCCCAATATTGACGATCGTGCAAGCAAAGGCTTCGCATTATCCTCAACAAAGTTTTTAATTTGTGAAATGAGAGTTCTTTTGAAAAATGAGTGTTCATGATAATCAATTGAGCAAAGACTCCAAGTGATCACCACTAGCACCCCATTGTTGACAATCGTGCAAGCAAAGGCTTCGCATTATCCTCAACAAAGTTTTTAATTTGTGAAATGAGAGTTCTTTTGAAAAATGAGTGTTCATAATAATCAATTGAGCAAAGACTCCAAGTGATCACCACTAGCACCCCATTGTTGACAATCGTGCAAGCAAAGGCTTCGCATTATCCTCAACAAAGTTTGATTTGTGAAAAATAGTTTGAAATTGTTTTGAGAAGAAGTGAAGTTGTTTATCAATGATTATGTAAATGCAAAAAAAATGTTTTGAAGTTGGAACGTTACTAACGAGTAACAAGTTGTTCTTTGTATGCAACATGGTTTTGAAGTTTTGGAGAGTTACTAACGAGTAACAATTGGTGGAAATCAAAACAAGCAAATTGTGAACACCAATTCAACATTTTAATGCACCACAAGCACATAAACAAGTATATCAAGCATAGAGTACCAAGCTTCAATTCAAGAATGCATGAGTAGGCAAGGATGCAAGAATAGGTAAGAATGCATGAATATGCAAAATGCATGTGCATCAAGGTTAAATGAACCTATCCTTTGCCGAAACTTCACAAGCTTCAAACAACAATTTACAATAAACTCAAAGAGCAAAGAAAGCATGATTAAACTTGAGGATGCATCAAGGTCATTGGAGACCAATCATGTGCGCAAATTCAATTGTTTATAGACCCCTTTTTGCTCACATTTCACAAGCACATCAAATGGGAATTGAATTTTTAAATGCTTACAAGCATAGGCATCAAGGTTGAAGTAACCTATCTCTTGCCAACTTAGCATAACCCAAGATCATTTGTGGATCATAAATGAACCAAAACCCAAATTCATTTTTCTCAAATCACAAATTTCACAATTAACAACATAGGTTTGAATATTTGCAAGACCAAAAGTGACCAAAAGAGGGCATTAACAAGTCATTTTTGTAACCAAAATTGATTAATCAAGTTAGAAAACTAGCATTTGCATTTTCAAACAAGAATTGCACAAAGAAAATTGAATCATCTTAGGCAATCCTCATCACTTAAAGTGAAGTACACTAGGCACAAGTGAGAGTCCTCTTGCCAATCCTCAACATAGAATAACTTTGCAAACAAGTTACTAACAAGCAAACCAAAGTTTACAATCAAAGCACAAGGTTGTGTTGAATCATCTTAGGCAATCCTCAACACTTAAAGTAAAGTGCACAAAGACACAAGTGTGAGTCCTCTTGCCAATCATCAACATATAACAATTTGCAAGCAAGATACAATCAATTAGCAACAATATTTTGCAATCAAAACATCAAATCAATTGCGTTGAATCATTTTAGTCAATCCTCAACACTTAAAGTTAAGTGCGCAAAGGCACAAGTGTGAGTCCTCTTGCCAATCATCAACATAACAATGACTTGCAAGCAAGATACCATCTATTAACATCAAAATAACTTGAGAAAACGTTTTTGATCACAATTGCAAACCCATTTCACAAGAAAATTAACAAACCCTAATTCTAATCATGATTTGAGAAGCATCACATCATTTTATTCAACAAAAATGCAAGATCATAGTGAAAACAACTTAAATCACAATTTATTCAAGGGTGAGAAGCATCTCAAGCACCCAAACCTCCCACAGTGTTTGTCAAAATGCTTGAGACACCTCTCACCAACAATAATCAACAAATCAACAATATAACAACACTAAAATGCATGAATATGGTAGGATGCAAGATTAGAAACATGATATCTACATTTTGATGCAAAAAAGTTGAAGATGATGCTAGGTTTTAAGAAGTTTACCTCAAATCCAAGCTAAGGAATGACTAATATGAAGAACAAGACCACAAATCAACTTGAATCTTCACCAAACTTCAATGAAACCCACGAAATGCTTGCTTAAAAATGCCCTTTGATGATGCAAGCTTGAATTAAATTAGGAGAGAAGGAAGATATATGAAGTAGGAATGGAAATGAGGTGAGAAAATGGTGATTTGGTGAAGGAGAAGTGAAGAATTGATGGAGGAAGAAGGTAGTATAATTTCGGCCAAGAGAGGGAATTAGGAGAGGGAGTTGTGTGCTAGGGTTGTGTGAGTGAAAATGAGGCCAAAAGCCTTTTTCTTTTGTGAGGTGAGGTTAATAGGGTATATATAGAAAGCAATTAGGTTTAAGGGTAGTTAGGTCATTGTGCACTAGTTGTGCTCTAGGATTTGATTTTAATTTTGAATCAAAGGCTAGGATTGAGGCTCACATGGATTGAGGACATTGAGAAAACACAAAATGAGAGAATAGAGAAGGGGGTGGCGCATAAACATTGGGAGGGGTCCTTGGTGACCAAGTTTTGCTAGTTGTCATCTTGTACTATTGTACTATTATATGACCATTCCATTATCCCTTCATTTTTGATTATTCTTCTTAGGATAATTGTACAAAAATACACCCAATTTAGGCCACATACTAGGAATCTTAGGAATATGCCATTTTATGTGATCACCATGACCAAAAATGTCATAAAAATCACATCTTGGAACTTTTTGTAGAATATTCCCTTTTGATCCTTTTTTGAAATTTTGTGCACAATGTATGCATGCATGCGCATACATACATACATGACCAAAAATGTTTTGCCTCAAATAAATTTCTCTAAAATTGCACAATGATTCTTGATGAGAAATTATCTTATTTTTGACAATGACCAAAATACCCTTTTGCCCTAAAAACCTTGTTTTTTAACAACAAATGCATTTCCACTCTAACAATGAATTTAAAAGCCCTAGAATGACTTTTAAAACCCAAAAATGCATGCACAATTCTCTTCACTCTTCAAAATAAAACCACACTTCTCAATTTATTTATTTTATGCGGAAAATTAGGGTTTTAAACCTAGGCGGACAAAATTAGGGTATGACACCCGTGAAGTAGCGCTGTAAGACCTTCAGAGCATAAGATAAACAGGTATGGAGAAAGAGTATCCCCTTGCCGGAGTCCCCTCCCAGGAATTATGGGACCTACACGCTCCTGGTTCACAAGCACAAATAGAGAAACAGACGCAACACACATGTGCATCCAATTAATCCATATAGCATTAAAACCCAATCGATTCAACACAGCATAAATATATCCCCAATCAATCCTGTCATATGCTTTACTCATATCAATTTTTAAAGCTACCTCACCCATCTTCCCCTTCCTCTTATTTTTCAAATAATGAATTACTTCAAATGCAATCATGGCATTATCAAGGAGTGATCTATCAGCAACAAATGCAGATTGTTCAATGGAAATACACTTTGATATAACATGTTTGAGTCTATTAGCAAGTACCTTGGCCACAACCTTGTAGAGAACATTACAAAGGGCAATGGGGCGCCAGTCCTTCATGGACGTGGGATTATCAACCTTCGGTATGAGTGCCAAATTTGTATCATTAAGAGCATGAGGAAATTCCCCCCGTTCTAATCAAGTCACGCAAGATGAGAAGATCTCGTCTCCATAGGAACTCCAATACCGTTTGAAGAAAGCGGGGTTGAAACCATCTGGGCCAGAAGCCTTATCATCATTCATAGACATCACGGCATCCTTAAACTCCTCTTTTTGGAAAGGAGCAATCAGAATATTATTATCATCAACCGAGAGCATAGGCTCCATGGCACTAACCACAGGATCATAAACACCGGCTTGGCTCTGAAAAAGAGTTTGAAAATAGTCACCAGCCACGCGCTGGATAGAGAGAGGATCAATAGCCAAAGTCCCATTAGGACGCTGCAAGCTCTCAATCTTCTTTTTACGGTACCTGCAAGTAGCGTTAGCATGAAAAAATTTAGTATTTTGATCTCCATCCTTTAGCCAAAAGGATTTCGATCTCTGCTTCCAAAAAGCCTCCTCCTTAAGGATCAACACATTCAAGCGCCTGCTCATACGCCTATACCTCAACACCCCCTGATCATCCTGCCTATCACGGACCCTCTCCATAGCATCCTTACAAGCATCACTTTCCTCCCGGAACTTGAGACGCAAGCTGCGCCCCCAAGTAGTAAGAGACGTAGCACATTCCTTCAAGTGGGATTGAATATCACCCACCATACCATTACTCCATCCATGACGCACAACATCATCAATTTCAGGCTCCCTGAGCCAAGCATTTTCAAACTTGAAAGATAAATTCCGGCGTTGCTCCCCTACAAAGTCACGCTGGAGCAACAAAGGCGAGTGATCTGATTTTGGAGAGATTAAATTCAACAACCGAGCATTGGGAAACATATGCATCCACTCCTTGGTGACAAAGGCCCGGTCTAGACGTTGTTCAATGGCATGAGGAGTACCTAGAGCAAAACGCCATGTAAATTGGTATCCTGTCAAAGGTAAATCACTAAGTCTAGCATCAAGAATGGCGTCTTGAAAACCCTTCATCAAATAGTAAGGATGGTCGCAATATCCTCTTTTGTCCGCTGGGGATAACAAATCATTAAAGTCTCCGATAATGCACCATGGTAAGGAGGACAACCCTGCAAGACGCCGGATAAGAGCCCAAGAGTATCTCCTTATGGACCTGTCAGCAAAACCATAATAGCCAGTCACACGCCACTTTCCTCGAGCCACATCATCCACCTCAACATCTAGATGATGTCTCGAGTAACTAGTAACACTATACCTCATAGTTTCTTTCCAAAGCACGGCTACACCACCACCCCTACCAACTCTATCAACAGCCACACACCCATCAAAACCCAAAGCAACACGAATCGACTCCAGCTTGCTCGAATAAGATAATGTCTCAAATAGAAAAACTAACTCCGGGTTGTTGCTCCGGACAAGGTCACGTAACATAGGAATTGCCGAGTGATGACCCAGGCCTCGACAATTCCAACTTAGTATACTCATTTCTCCTGGCAGGTCTGGCTGCCAAAACCTGCCAATAAAAAAGACTGAACTCCAGAAATAGAGCTATTATCACTCTGCTTTCTCTTTCGCGCATCATCATTCATGTCATCATCCATAGTCCCATAATCAACATAATCTACCTGCAGGGGACGTTGCGCAGTAACAGCTTGCATGGCGCTAGGGCCATGGCGCACAACTCGAGGCTGGGGAGCTTCTCTCTCCGGATTTGATTGCATTAAGTGCTCATTAAACTGCATTAACTCAGGGATAGCATTTGGAATATTCCTTGCACTAGTTGTGGGAGTTGACAAAGAATTTATGAGGTCATCATTTGCTGGGGGGACAAAACCGCTCCTTGTTAAATGCGAATGATTGACATTTAATTGCTGGAATCTCTCCTCATAATTGGCGCAATTACTCCTGTCATTACTACCTGCCTGTGTTGGAAACGCCCCACAATGGCCAGATCTCACCGGAGGTTCTTCCATTCCGGCAGCCACCGGACCCTCCCTGCGCAACCACTGGTTATTGTCCCCCAGATTTCTCCGCTCAACTTTCAGCTCTGGTCCCCATCCACGATTACCATCATCATGCTCCATATCAAATAACAATTCACAGTTGGAGTCCATATGGGCAAGGAGTCCACAGAGATAGCAAAAAACTGACAGTCGTTCATATTTAAATCTGACTGATCGAATATTATCTCCCCCAACGTTGATCTTCTTCCCCCTCCTTAGTGGTTTACGAACATCCACCAACACCCGGATGCGCATAAAGGACTTCCAAAAGTCAGAGCTATTTTTTGGATCATATTGCATGAAAACACCAATGAAATTCCCCAGAACTCGTCCTACCGCCTCCGTCATGAATCCAATCAGAACATCGTGCACTTGCACCCAGAAAGCTACGTCATACAGTGGAACTTGCGCCGAAATGTCACCCACGTTTAACTTGGCAGTAATCAGCATATGGCCATCAAAGTGCCATGGACCTCTATTAACAACCTTATCAACATCGCGCCAATGGTAAAACTGAAAAAGAAATCGGTTGGCGTCGAGCACACGTATGTTAACCCCCCAACCTGGCTGCCATACTGCAGCAAGACGATCCTTCATGATAGTGATACGAATAGACCGCTTAGTGAGAAAATGCCCCACCAAGCTCAGGCGCGCCTCTAGAGTGTCATTGCCATGTGTTTCTTGGTACAGTGGAACTGCATCATCTTCCTCTTCGTCAAAGTTCATGTTCGGAATAGAAGCCATACGTAAGAACGGAGAATGGATGATGAAACTAAATATGTTCAGTGTACCCGCTCTGCGTCAAAAGTTACCTTTCGTTCAGAGCCTCGCACTGCATCAAAATTTAGTTTCCGAAGAGGGCTAGCAACCAAGATCTGATCTTGGCACCAGCGAAAACAAGCTTCAAAGGATGTGGTTGTTGCCGTCGTTGGTTGAGAATAAGAAGAAAGAATACGACTCACGGGGGAGTGGGAGGGAGGCCGTCGTCTCACAAGGGAAACCCTAGGAGAGAAAAAAAATGTGTGATATCATTTTTATTAGTTGGTAACATTAATAAACACAACATCCATTTCATCAATTTGGAAAGTTACAAAATTAATAATATGATGTTACAACTTTACAATTTCTTGCATTAACCTTGTAACTTCTTACATTCATATCTTGGTGTCAATTGTCAAATGTATTTTACTTAAGCTATTTTTATCCTGGTTCAAAACCAAACATATTTTCATATGTGTACCTTCTAAAAAATAAGCATAGGCTACGGTAAGTATTTCTTAGAGGTTAAGTTGCTAGACATGGAAAAAAAACTAGTGGGACCCTTGATAGAGCTGCGTTGGAAAACAATCAGAGATTAATTAGCCGTTGGTTGACTTGTAAAACTATTTATGAAATAGTGGAAAATCTCACTGGGTGTGAGGAGTGAACGTAGCCCTTCGCAAGTTGGGTAAACCACTAAAAATCTATGTGTTCTTTACAACTTTTCTTTAATGGTTTCTCACTAACTGTTTTCTGAACAAAACAACTTGAACAAATTCTTTAAGAACGAAACTATATCTTCTAAACAATACACAATTTACAAGGTCATCTTTTTAGTAAAAAACAAACAAGCTTCTGAAAGAACTTGACTCTAGAAAAGGTTTTAAAATGTGTCACAATTCAAACCCCCCATTTCTTGTGACTTATATTTGACATCAATTGGCATCAGAACGTCCCGGAAGGGTAGCTCATGTGGTTGAGTGAAAGGGACATTGTTGGTGAAAATGTAGGCGTACGGGGTTCGAACCCCGCTCCCCCCTCCCCTCTAACTACTAACACAATAATTTGTAACCACTTTGCTTATCAAAAAAAAATTGGCATCAGAACAAGGCATCTGGTTGAACACACTCAAAAAGTGTCAGAGAAAAGATCTTGGAAGAAGTCATGGCCAACCCAAATTCGGTTGCATTTCTACCATAAGGAGCATCTTCAAATAGACCTTCCGGATTCAATGGAGAACACTATTACTAGTGGAAGAATCAGATGAAGCTATATATGAAATCCCAAGATATAGACATCTGGGATATCATTCAAAATGATGACAAACCAAAGGAAACATGGAGTGCAGAAGACAAACGCCTAATCCTGCTGAACTCTAAGGCAAAATACTATCTCACTTGTGCTCTAAGTAGAATTGAATATGAAAAAGTAGTTGGGAAAGAAACTGCCATGGAAATATGGGACACATTAGGAACAGATATGATCAAGGAAGCCAAAATGGAAATTCTAGTTAGAGAATTTGAAATGTTCACAATGAGTGAAGATGAATCAATTGATGAAATGTCTACAAGATTCACCACAATGATAAATGACTTAAGCTCTCTGGGAAAGAAATACACCAACTTGGAGAAGATCAGAAAACTGTTAAGTTGTCTACCAAAGGTATGGAGACCTAAGGTAACAGCCATCGAAGATGCCAAGACCCCATCTACTCAGAACATTGATGAACTACTTGGCTCACTGAAAGTTCATGAGCAAGTGATCAAATGAGAACGTCACCCAAAGAAAAGAAAGTCCATAGCTCTCAAAGTCTCTTAGAAGATAGGAAACTCATCTTCTAAGAAAGGGAAAGGAGCTGCATTAAAATCTTCTAAAGAAACTAATGAGGAAAATGATAAAGAAAGTTAAGAAGATTTAGAAAGAGAATAATGGTCATTGATATCAAGAAGGGTGAACAAGTGGTTTGCTAACAGAAAGAAAGGAAACACATTCTCTCATGGGGAAGCAGATCTTGTGTTTTTTCTTTCGAAGTAACGATGCCAATCGTCCATACTCATGACCTTGATCACCCCTTTATCCAAACTTTTGGGCGTGCTGATTGCCTTTTTCATTTCAAGTCCAAGTTTCCTGACCCTAATTTTTGCCTGGATCGCCCTTTGCAGGTTTTCAATCCACCGGGTCGCTTTGGTTTTGCCTAGGCCGCCCTTTGCGGGTTTTCAACCTAGCGAGCTGATTCTTACTTGGCTCATCTTTCTCTTTTTTCATTTATTTCTTTAGGCATACTCCTTTCTGACTGTATCTGAATTTATTGGAAACTGGGGTTTTCTTTTCTTGCATCCCATTTTGCGAGAATTAAAGGCCCCTCCGGAGAATAAGTTCTTCGTCTTCATGATACTGGGTTCATCTCCATGGGGATCCCTTTGGATGTTCATGATCTTTTTGAGCATTGAGTCTTCTTTGAAATTTTTGAAGATGAGCTTTCTTCGGTTTGAGCTTTCTCTTATTCTTCTTCTGACATAAGACAAATGTACTTTGGTTTGATAAGGCTCAATGAAAGTATTACTTCCATCATATGGGGTTTGCCCCTGTTAGAGTGTAAAACGAAGCCTGATTTCCATGAAGGTCATCATCGTCCTTGATATCCTTTGTTGATTGTCTCTAACTGCCCCATTTTTAGGGTGGCGTAGGGAGGGATCATGATGCTTGACCTGGAGTCTTCATACTGTCATTTGTGACTACCTTAGCTTGGAAAGCTGCGCAACAGACCGAACTTTGGTAATTACAGACTTTGTTATAATGGCAAGTGTCTTATGTCAGAAGGGTGATTTACACAAACTTGTTGATTCATTGCTCTTTATCATGGCGTCAATCCTCTCCTTTGCTCAAATTGATCATGTCACTTGATTCCTCATGAGGACGGACCACTTTGTTCTCTTATTCTTGCACAACAGCTTGATTGCAAATCGGATGGTGGAGTCTGAGGAATGACTGAGGGTTTGTGGAGGGCGGGATGACGAGGTCGAGGTAGTGTTTGCGGTTTTATGAAAGGAGAGATGTATAGGAATGATGAAGTGTTTGAAGGTTTATGGAAGAAAGGGTGATCATACACAACAAGGTGTAGGAAGGTTCATTGAGACAAGGATCTCTTACGCTTTATGGCCAAATGTATCAGCTCACAACTTATATTTCTTTCGTCTCTTTTTCCCTTGTTTTTTCATTTTTGGGATTTTCATTTTTTGAATCTATTCTTTTTTTGTTTCATTTTTTCTGATTTTTTCCTTTTTTGCTTTTGAGTTGAGTGAGCTGATAAAAGTGATACACAATTTTTGGATATTTGAAGTGATCCTTGTCTGAGGTGATTGGAGAGATAATGGCAATGAAACCCCTACAGCGGTTGAAGGATGCTTGATTGGGTTCTGGTATTAACTGGGGTGACAGGAGGTTCAGAGGGAGGAGCAAATGAGATGGGTTGATTTTGTAGAAGGGCCACTGGTAGTGAGGAAGGTGGCGATGGCAGGCATTTGGTTATGAAAATTTTTGTGATGGGGTACTTGTAATGGGAATTGGGAAAGTTGGTTGATCTGAGGAAGGGAAAGGGTTTGGTCGCCAAAAGAGGTTCGCTTGTAACATTTGTTTGGTTTCCTCAGCATTGCTCCACTTTGCTTGAACTTGTGCTTTGACTTCATTGCCCAACCTAGTTGTGGCATCATGAATTTCTACAGCCTTAGCCAATTCTTCACTTATTAACTCCTAAGAAACATCCCAGTTGTCTTCAGCCTCTCTCTCAGTTTGGTTAATCGGGTAATCAGAGTCACAATATGAACCATTGGCGTCGTTGTTTTCAAAGATTATTTTCATTTATTATTATTTTTGATCCGCGTTGGGAGGAATTGAAAAGCAAATAACAGACACATGACAAAATGAAAGAAAGAAATTTTATTGAGGAATTCAAAATAACATTTTATTGATGATGATACTAAAAGGAAACATGTGTGCCCTTATTGAAATATCCTAAGGCCTTGGGCAGAGCCAAAGGATTGCATTACAGAAAATTGTTTTGAACTGAAAAACTACATGAAAATCAACAATCACTCATAAATGCTATGAAATGCATGACAAAGACACAAATGTTTTGATGATGCCGCTTTCACCACCTCAACCCTCTTCAACAACTGCTATCCTTGCTTAATAGTCCACAGACCCTGAGAACTTGATCCTTCCCCCCTTCTCAAAAGTTAACTGCTTGGAATCAACGAAGCCCTGAACCAAACTTTTCAAAAGATAGCAATTTTCAGCAGAACGCCCAATTGCCCCAGCATGGAGCTCGCAAGTGGCTTCTGGATTGTACCCGCTTGGGAATGGAGGTTGAACTGATCTCATCTTGCGAGGAGTGATCCATCCATGACTGATTAGATAGCTGCATAGGTCGGTGTATGACACGGGGATGGGGTTGTATTGTGGTGACCTTCTTTTGCCCGCCACAGCACTGGTTTCTCCACTCTCCTTCACAGTCAAGCCATTAACATTGCTGTCATTGAAATTCAAATGTTTGGAGTCGATTAGATCCTGGACCGCATGTTTCAATGCTTTACAATCTTCCACAGAATGTCCCACTCCCCTTGCATGAAATTTGCACGTTGCAGCTCCAGGGAGTAACCCCAGTCTCTCTACTAGGGGTAGCAGCAGGTACCGGAATAACAAAAGTTAGAGGTCTTGCCACAACCGAGCTTGAATTCAGACTGCAAGGGATTTCAACCGGTCTCCTGAAACCTCTGTTGTTTGATTGCAGGGTAGATACACTTTCTTCCTTTTCCTGAACCCCAACCTGGACCAGGTGTCTGTCTAACAGCTCTTGGAGGATGGGTTTGAAGCTCTCACAGGCCCCAACACAATAAGGGTCATTGCAGATGTCTCTTCTGGCACACCCTTCTTCGATGATACCACAACGGCATAGTGCAGCATGAATGATACTCAGGGGTGTACGAATGCACTCCACCTTTCTAATTAAGTAATGACCACCCTGATCATTAATGGCATTTGCAGTGGGCCCACCATGCCCCGGCAACGGGTTGGTGGTTACATTAGGTTGCTGAAATGATATACTCTTTGCATCAAGCAGGTCTTGCACAACGTACTTGAACGCCTTACAATCCTCCACCACATGACCTACTGCCCCAAAATGAAAGGCACAGGTAGCATTTGCATTATACCCTCTGGGATAAGGAGGCTGATATGGTTTCATCTGACGAGTGCTGATTAACTTGTTGGCAATGAGATAATTGAACAAATCCGTGTACGACATGGGGATAGGTTCAAAGACAACAGGCTTTTTTTCATTGTAGTTTCTGTACTGATTGTTGGACTGGAATGGCTGAGCAGGCGGCGTCTGAGCAGGAACTGGAATGGCTTGTGGGGGATTGTTGTGTGATGGACCGCTAGCTCCGCTGATTGCATTAGTTTCTCCCTCCTTCTTCTTGTGGGTACCAGAAAAAGGCTTTTTCTGATGGGAAGGAGGTGTTGGGCCATGGGCTATTCTTCCGCTGCGCATGCCGTTCTCCACTCTTTCTCCAATGACAACCATCTCAAAGAAATTCGAAGCCACGCTGCTGACCAAACGATCATAGAACACTGGGGGAAGAGTCTCCATAAACATATGGACCATCTCTTTATCAAGCAGGGAGGGTTTTACTTGTGCAGCGAGGTTCCTCCACCTCTGGGCGTATTCCTTGAATGTCTCATTATCCTTCTTAGACATACATTGCAGCTGGGTCCTATCCGGGGCTAAATCACTGTTGTACTGGTATTGACGGATAAAGGCATCCGCCAGATCCTTCCAACAACGGATATTAGTTGGCTCCAATTGCATATACCATTCAAGGGGAGCTTCAGCTAAGCTTTCTTGAAAGCAATGTATCATCAGGTGATCATCACGGGCGTGGGTAGTCATCTTCCGGCAATACATCGTCACATGGCTGCACGGGCAGGTTGCTCCTTTGTACTTGTCGAAAAATGGTGCTTTGAACTTGGGTGGCAGGACTAGATTAGGGACCAAGCATAACTCATGGGCGTTCCTAGCCTGGGAACTTGTTCCTTCAACAGCTCTCAATCTTTCTTCTAACATCTGGTACTGACTTCTAGCTTCATCAGGGTAATTCGGCGGAAAACCACTCACACTGTAGTGAAGATTATTCATCGACACCACAACTGGGGTCACGTGTGGGTCACGTGAGTGAGCGATAATCTGAGGAATTGGACCCTGAACTTGTGGATGGATTCTTGCTGGAGAATTGAGGCCAACCGGAGTTCCCAGGGTAATAGCAGGAGTAGGAATATGAATTCCCCAGAACTCGTCCTACCGCCTCCGTCATGAATCCAATCAGAACATCGTGCACTTGCACCCAGAAAGCTACCTCATACAGTGGAACTTGCGCCGAAATGTCACCCACGTTTAACTTGGCAGTAATCAGCATATGGCCATCAAAGTGCCATGGACCTCTATTAACAACCTTATCAACATCGCGCCAATGGTAAAACTGAAAAAGAAATAGGTTGGCGTCGAGCACACGTATGTTAACCCCCCGACCTGGCTGCCATACTGCAGCAAGACGATCCTTCATGATAGTGATACGAATAGACCGCTTAGTGAGAAAATGCCCCACCAAGCTCAGGCGCGCCTCTAGAGTGTCATTGCCATGTGTTTCTTGTTGCAGTGGAACTGCATCATCTTCCTCTTCGTCAAAGTTCATGTTCGGAATAGAAGCCATACGTAAGAACGGAGAATGGATGATGAAACTAAATATGTTCAGTGTACCCGCTCTGCGTCAAAAGTTACCTTTCGTTCAGAGCTTCGCACTGCATCAAAATTTAGTTTCCGAAGAGGGCTAGCAACCAAGATCTGATCTTGGCACCAGCGAAAACAAGCTTCAAAGGATGTGGTTGTTGCCGTCGTTGGTTGAGAATAAGAAGAAAGAATACGACTCACGGTGGAGTGGGAGGGAGGCCGTCGTCTCACAAGGGAAACCCTAGGAGAGAAAAAAAATGTGTGATATCATTTTTATTAGTTGGTAACATTAATAAACACAACATCCATTTCATCAATTTGGAAAGTTACAAAATTAATAATATGATGTTACAACTTTACAATTTCTTGCATTAACCTTGTAACTTCTTACATTCATATCTTGGTGTCAATTGTCAAATGTATTTTACTTAAGCTATTTTTATCCTGGTTCAAAACCAAACATATTTTCATATGTGTACCTTCTAAAAAATAAGCATAGGCTGCGGTAAGTATTTCTTAGAGGTTAAGTTGCTAGACATGGAAAAAAAAACTAGTGGGACCCTTGATAGAGCTGCGTTGGAAAACAATCAGAGATTAATTAGCCGTTGGTTGACTTGTAAAACTATTTATGAAATAGTGGAAAATCTCACTGGGTGTGAGGAGTGAACGTAGCCCTTCGCAAGTTGGGTAAACCACTAAAAATCTATGTGTTCTTTACAACTTTTCTTTAATGGTTTCTCACTAACTGTTTTCTGAACAAAACAACTTGAACAAATTCTTTAAGAACGAAACTATATCTTCTAAACAATACACAATTTACAAGGTCATCTTTTTAGTAAAAAACAAACAAGCTTCTGAAAGAACTTGACTCTAGAAAAGGTTTTAAAATGTGTCACAATTCAAACCCCCTATTTCTTGTGACTTATATTTGACATCAATTGGCATCAGAACGTCCCGGAAGGGTAGCTCATGTGGTTGAGTGAAAGGGACATTGTTGGTGAAAATGTAGGCGTACGGGGTTCGAACCCCTTTCCCCCCTCCCCTCTAACTACTAACACACTAATTTGTAACCACTTTGCTTATCAAAAAAAAATTGGCATCAGAACAAGGCATCTGGTTGAACACACTCAAAAAGTGTCAGAGAAAAGATCTTGGAAGAAGTCATGGCCAACCCAAATTCGGTTGCATTTCTACCATAAGGAGCATCTTCAAATAGACCTTCCGGATTCAATGGAGAACACTATTACTAGTGGAAGAATCAGATGAAGCTATATATGAAATCCCAAGATATAGACATCTGGGATATCATTCAAAATGATGACAAACCAAAGGAAACATGGAGTGCAGAAGACAAACGCCTAATCCTGCTGAACTCTAAGGCAAAATACTATCTCACTTGTGCTCTAAGTAGAATTGAATATGAAAAAGTAGTTGGGAAAGAAACTGCCATGGAAATATGGGATACATTAGGAACAGATATGATCAAGGAAGCCAAAATGGAAATTCTAGTTAGAGAATTTGAAATGTTCACAATGAGTGAAGATGAATCAATTGATGAAATGTCTACAAGATTCACCACAATGATAAATGACTTAAGTTGTCTACCAAAGGTATGGAGACCTAAGGTAACAGCCATCGAAGAAGCCAAGACCCCATCTACTCAGAACATTGATGAACTACTTGGCTCACTGAAAGTTCATGAGCAAGTGATCAAATAAGAACGTCACCCAAAGAAAAGAAAGTCCATAGCTCTCAAAGTCTCTTAGAAGATAGGAAACTCATCTTCTAAGAAAGGGAAAGGAGCTGCATTAAAATCTTCTAAAGAAACTAATGAGGAAAATGATAAAGAAAGTTAAGAAGATTTAGAAAGAGAATAATGGTCATTGATATCAAGAAGGGTGAACAAGTGGTTTGCTAACAGAAAGAAAGGAAACACATTCTCTCAATTCAAAAGAGAGATTTCAAACATTGATTCAAACAAACAAAAAAGTCACATGCTTTGAATGCAGAAAAACATGTCATATGAGGCAAGAGTGTCCTCTTCTAAATAAGAAAGAATTCAGAAGGTCTTCAGAAAAGAAGAAGGAATTTATGAAAACTTGGGATGACTCAGATGATTCCTCCTCAAAACAAGAAGGAGAAGTTGCAAATCTATGCCTCATGGCAGGATCAACACAAGATGAGGTATCCGACTTTGAACTCTCTAAATATGATACATGCAAAGAAATTGAATCATCTTTTGTTAGCTTTCTTTATGACTCAAACATTTTATCTCAAAAATGCTTTCAAACAACAACTTTGTGAATTAAAAAGTGA
This sequence comes from Astragalus glycyphyllos, assembly GCA_963573325.1. Lineage (NCBI taxonomy): Eukaryota > Viridiplantae > Streptophyta > Magnoliopsida > Fabales > Fabaceae > Astragalus > Astragalus glycyphyllos. The sequence continues at coordinate 25,383,862 of OY754308.1, forward strand.
AAATGAGGAGCCGAGGGCTCAAAATGAAAGAATGTCTAAAGCCATTCATACTTTACAGCAATCTCATTTCAAACTCTCTGAGAAACACAAGCTTCTGAGTATAAAATTAGCTATCGTAGCTAATGACTCCAAAGATCCCAATTTGGAAATCATTTGTGAAAACAAAGCCTTGAAACAGCAAGTAAAATATTTGAAACATGAGTTGCTTATATTTGCATAAAATCTCATGAATGCACTACTGCATCTGAGAAGGCTAGGTTTTCTCAGAAAAAGGCTTTTGAGAACCACAGAAAGAAAAAAGGCAGGTTTTGGAAATACACTAACCAACAAGGACCCAAAAGACAATGGGTACCTAAATCTTTGTTAACTACAATTGCAGGAGTGCCTCTTCGCATCAAGAAAAAAGCTGTGGTTCTTAGACAGTGGATGCTCAAAGGACATGACTGGGGAGAAAGATAAGTTTCTCTCCATAATGTTGTCTCCTTTGTGATCTTATAGACAGGTATAAAATTGCAACATCTCAAGGAGAACATGTGCTACAAATTAGCACATAATAAGAAGAAGAATTGAGTCTTAGAAGATACTTGTTAGGCTCTAAGAGGTGCTCAGAAGACAACAAGCAGGGAGACAATGTTATTTGGCCGCCTAACATGAAACAAGGAAACATATGACAATCAAGATATTCTTTTGGATAACATGTACTCAAGTTGGTAATAACATAGAAGATACTTCAGAAGGCATTCTGATTGAATCTCAGAAGGTTACTGAGAAGACAATGTTCAGAAACTACTATACAGGCTTTTGAAGCATGAAAGGAAAATTGTCATTCTTCTCTCAAAGGTCAAAATGTCACATCAACAATGGTAATATGCTAAGAAGAATTGTTTCAAGTGAAAGAAGCCATCGCAAACATAATTCATGGGTTGACGAGCTCAAAAGCTCTCAATTGTCACCTGCAGCAGTGTACGGAGCCTGCTCCAGTGTACCCGTCTAGGTGCTAAAGGAAGAACAAATATGAAGTCGAATAGTTGCAATTTAATTTACAATGGGAAGCGAAATGTAAGTAATTAAAGCGGCCATTGGTAATAGTATAGGGTAGTTCTGTAATAATTGCAAGTGTGAGAGACTATTATTATGGAAATAATTAAAATGACGAGAGTAACCTCCGTTTTGGCGGTCTTTTTCTCACCTAAATGACTAGATTTTGGCGGACTCCGTATTCTATATTTAAAAGATGTTATTAGCAGTAAATGCATTCATTATATGTCCAAAAAAACTGCATTCATTAGGTAAAGAAAATAGCACTACAAATAGAATGAGAAAATTGTGTTAGGAAACCCCAAGACATATATTAGCATCAACTTTAAGAGCTAAGCATAAATGGGGTAAGCATTACACAAAAGTGTCCAAAACCCAAAGGGGCATAACAAACCAAGTGATCCCAGTTTTGTTCAAATTAATGCCTTGTGACCTTGTCCTGAATCCGGTTGATACTTGGAGAGGTTGCTAAAATAAGGGCCAGCCTTAAAGGATTTGTCAATCTTATATTCCCAGAGCTTTAAAACAGACAGTACAACAAATATATTATTATCATATTAAAATGCAACCAAGCAAACACAAAAGATAGTTGTCATAGTGGACGAAGGAACCAAATTTCCCTATCTCAGATGACTTATTTAAAGTAATAACCATTATTATTCATAAAGCAGCAATGCCATTTAAATGGAGATACTGTTGGGAACTCCTTTAAATGTTATTCCTTCCTCACTTGAAGGATAAAGTAGGGTGTAAGGCATGCTAACTTGCCCAACTCTGTTTTTTAGTAATTCATTATCATTCTTTTTGTTGATATTTTCCTGAATTCCCTCTAACCTTTTTCCAAACTTCTTAAAGGCCTCTAAGGCCTTTGTATCAGAAGTCCAGTGGTGTTCATTTTCTCTTTGCCCGAGATATTGCTCATCAACTATATGCTTTGACAAAATCTCTAGGGTTGCAAGACAAATGAGAGCTTGAGGCTTTGACGTAATTGTTTTCAAGTAGGCTCGCTCAGGTTCCATCGTTGCCTCAAAATAATCATCTTCATGAAGCTTAGGCTTAGGCATGAATCGTCTGCTAAGAGTCGGACGATTTAAGATCAAACCTCCATACGGATATTGTCCAAAATTCACAGCTGCATGGAGGGCTGAAGCAGTCCATATGATAATAGTGCAAGCATCAATCAAGTCTTTACGGATTTTCATTTTAGGCCACCATTTCTCATTTTTCTTGTCACCATGACCCTTCTCTACAATTTCTGTCCACCAAGATTGGAGTTCAGAGTCTTGTCGAACTACGTCATCTGTTATGTAATATATGGACACATACTCTTGCACCCATGTATGTATAGCATTCCAAATTTCGAGTCCATCATCAGCATAAGGGTAATCCTTCATCACTAACTTAACACCACTAGGGGAATTCTCGTCTGGAACAGCCATTCCCCTGAATAAATAACAATACAATAATTTGCACATAGCGGAAATAATAATTGATACAGTATCTTAAATGTTTTAGTCTCAATTGGATCCTTTAAATTTTAAAATTTCAATTGGTTCCCTAAGTATGCAAAGTTATACCAATGTGGTCCCCCTTTTATTGGTCCCTTTCTGTAGCACAATGGAAACAGAAAAAACCATGGTGAATACCTAAATAAATATAGACCTCACAACTGAACCTTTTAAAAGGGGAATACACCATGTATGCTGGAACTAAAAAATAAGATAAGGATGAAAAAATGTTTTAATCTTGTAACAAAAAATTCATTCAAATTCACAAATTATAATCGTAAGTAAAATTTTGATATTTAGTAAGGGTGTATATTTATAAGGATTTATTACCTTTTTTTAAGATCTTCGGGTAGGGCTTGATCTGGGAAAACCCAATCCTTATATATTTCTGAAGACATCTCCACAGCAAGCTGTCCCCACAAGAACGTCTTTTCAACGAAACCATCCGCATTAATTAAGAATTGTCTTGCAGCTGCATTTATATTCATGGTATTACGATAGTGTGGATGTAAAAGTTTATAAATGGGATGAATCACACTAAGCTGCCTATTTGTTGCTATGCTAAATGGTTCAATAACTGCATGGGTATGTAACCTGTAATCAATAAAAAGTAGTTATTAATCAATTTGTACTTACATAAAAATTATATTTGTTTATATAAATAACATCGACAAACTATATACCAGTGGCTGATAATTTGATGAAAGCACGAGTCGTTTACAATAACATAAGCCTTTGCGAGTGGCCATAAAGGATTTGAAGAATTGATAGCTTCAAATGTAGGTAACTGGACACTACTAATTGGACCCAACTGATCTTCATCATCATGTGGAAGACTTAACTCAATGGCTACTGGCTTTAAAGTTTCATCACTTTTCAAGAAAAAAATTGTTCTAGAAGCATAGCCATTCCTGGAAGTTGAGTTTATTTTCTTTAGATATGGAAATATTGTGTCATGGTGATCTAGCAAGAACAATTTCTTATCCTGGATAGCCTGCTCAACAAATTTTAATTATAGTCATCGCAACATGCCATCCGTAAATAAATAAAATATTGCTTCAAAGCAGCAACAAAAGAACCATGTTTAATTTGTATACAATATATAATAATTTATCTTTACCTTCTCTACAGTTGAACCATCTAAGTAGGGCTTTATGTCATCTTCGGTAATCTTGCTAGTATGATCACCATACTGTTCAATGTTTAGCTTACTTTTTGGGGGAAATTCCTACAATTAAGATTGGAATATTATGCTGAATCATATTAATTGTCGAACAATTAATGGTTTTCTATTTAATCAATAAATATTACCAATATGAAATCTAAACATAAATGGTTCACCAGGGAATGTATTATGCAATTATTAAATAATTAAATAATACATTCGTAAGCTTACTTGAAGACAACAAATTAGGCCAGAATTTACACCAGCGATAACTTCTCTTGCAAATTCTTCATCACTATTCCATGCATAATGATTCTCTGCTCAAAGTAATAAAGAATAGTCACTATCAAAATATAAATCCATTACCTATTTTTTTAAGGGCAAACACAATTATATATATATATATAGAGAGAGAGAGAGAGAGTAAAGGGTACCAGGGATTTTTTTTTTTTTTACAGGGACTAAAACTAAAAGTCTCTATATTTGCAGAGACTAAAAACATATTTAAGCCTTTGTTTTGAATACAATCGACGAGATATATTTATAGACCATTCATATAATAGATTATGACCATTTATGAAATGCTAGGGTACCTTTAATAACGTGGGGCTTTGGATAATCTATATGTTCATATAGATCATACACATCTTGAAAGCTTTCAAACTCCTTTGTCGGAGGTGCTTTTTTTAATATAGTCTTCAGTTTATCAGGAAAAGATGAGAATTCCAAGTTACCAAGATCTTCATCTCTTGGAATATACACATAGGTACTCCTACTCTCACACTTGACGTCTGTTAAGGTAATGGAACAATATAACTCAATAACAATAATATTTGGTTTTTCCTATTCATGAAAAAGTACCATGACGCTTCTATGTAAGTTATTATATACATATGGAAAATTTTCATAACATATATAAGCTTAAGATGTACATACGAAAAGCAAATAATACTACAAATTAAATAGAATGCAAAAACATATGACCTTTGTTAGTTGATGCTTTGCCTGTTCTACCCCGACGAGGGTATGGTCGATCAGGTCGACCTCCTGCAATTGGACGAGGTTTGTTATTATCTGGATCACCTAGATCATTATAGACATCATAATCATAGATCCTTTCCCATCTCTTGCGCTCCCCTTTTCCATCTCCTCTTAATGTTTCTAACTCAAGTTGTCTGTAGTCGGCTAGTAGAGCTGGTGTAGTACTTGGAAGATAAGTCTGCAATATTTATATATGGGGTCATGTTATTTGGTACAGCACTATGTAGAATGATATAAGAGAAACACATAATTTATAGATAGATTGCTTACGTCATTGTTGAAGAAAATACGATCCCTTTGGTACTTGTCTGCATTGTAAATCCATGAATTACAAGGAAAATGGATAGTACCATACTTGGGGACACCTTCAAGAGTCAAACTAATTAGGAAAAACTCATTTTCCAAAAGGTTCCTGATGTAAAATGCTCCAGGTCTTTTGAAGTTCTTGTCATAATCCAAATAAAAGGTGAATGGATATATTTCTTCATACACAGGTGACGCCTTCTCAATGACACCGTCTACTGGAGCCCTATTTGATAGTTGTCCTTTTCGCCCTCGTGCTACATATATATATTTCACGAATAAAATTTAAATATATAAGCATGACACCAATATTACCAATTAGTGTATCAAATGAGAGAATTTTTCTTGTCAGATGGTGAGAGGATTGAATCGTAACCATAGATTAAATGGTTAGTGGTTGAGAATATTAAAACAAAAAGTGAACCGCTCATGTATTATTATACCGTCCAGATTTATTCCTCTCACCCTCTCATATTATGATATGTATTCTCAATATATTTCACACATGCTTAAGGTCTTTTAAAGAAGAAAAGGAACAAGCGAAATAACTTACAATCAGCTTGAGTAGAACTAATTAACTGGATTTCGGCTGATAGGCCCAAAAAATAGGAACCGTTTGAACTAGTTAACCCTTTATTGTCTGGCTCGTTCGGCTCGTTCGGGAACCTCACCCTCAGTATTCCTTTTATCTTTATTGGACGAACCATTTTTGCTTTGCTAAACAAGAAATACTACTTTAGAAATATGGTTGGAGACCTTTTGCATTGTGAGGAACCCATGCAATCTCTGTGGTATTTATAGATGAAAATTACATATATAAAAACAAAAACAATAACATGGGACTTTAAGAGAGGTGTGAACGTCCCTTAATTATAGTTTTTTGAATAAAAAAAAACGTGTGGATGTATGAAATCAGTGGCTCGAACATGCGCTATTGGTAGGTACGTGGAAATGCATATAGTTCCATCAGATTAATTATAGGTGTAATAAGTCAGGGATAGAATTAACATGTGACTCCACGAGTAACCAAGATCAACGAACCACATTACTTCAATGCGCATGTGTCACACTTAAGGTTGAGCCACAAGACGCTGCTCAACACTTCATATGATTAAATATTAATCATGGTTCAATTAATGTTGAGCCGTATGATTAATAAATAAAAAAAGATTATTTTTTTGGAGAAAAGGAAAATACATTTCGGTCGGTTCAATTCGAGTAAATTGACGGTTCAAAGTGGTTCAGCTGCAGTCAAATCTAGCTCAATCCGATTTTGGGCGGTTCAACAAGTAATTTTTAGATAGACATAAATATTTACACACATCATTTGGGCACACACACAAAAAAACAATAAATATTTTTGTGGAAACACATAACTATTATTTTATTATTATTTATTTTTGTTTGTGTCCAAATAATGTGTCTAAGTATTTATGTCCACCTTAAAATTACTCGCGGTTCAACCATCTAACACTCCGAATAAGGTTGAACCAACCACTAGATTGGGCAATTCCTAGTTGTAACAATACTAGTCTTTTCTACAAAACCTGAATCAAATGAATGACATAATGAGTAAGTTGGTTTGGATTGGTCGGTCTAAGGCTATTGTTTTTGAAAAGGAAGAGATTAGTTATTAATCTAAAGTACTCCATCAGTAAATAAATGTAATGTACTGCTATTAATTAAGGTTTTGAAATGATATAAAAATGTTAGGCCACCAAACGAAAACGGTGTGAATTAAATAATACCAGCTGGATGTATGAAATTAGTTAAGAGAGGTGTGAACGTCCCTTAATTATAGTTTTTTGCATAAAAAGAACGTGTGGATGTATGAAATTAGTGGCTCGAACAGGCGCTATTGGTAGGTACGTGGAAATGCATATAGTTCCATCAGATTAATTATAGATCAGGGATGGAGTGTGTTCCGGCCCAGCGAGCGCGACTCCATCAGTAACCAAGATCAACGAACCACGTTACTTCAACTCGATTAGACGGTTCGTAACCAAGCAAGACCCGCACAATTAGGATCTGCTATTGGTCACTTAAGGGAGCTTTTTTTTGGTTGCCGACTACCTACTGAGTGTCTCTACGCGTGCAACAAAATACTAATCTCAGCTCGTATAATTAGGATCACATTTTGCACTGGCATACAAGGTCGCTTTATAAATGGGTGGTTAGAGCATTATGATTTTTGCCCTTTTGTGCTTTCTTGTTGGGCTGGTTTTTGTGTTCATGGTAATAAGGCCTATGTGTTGAAGGAAAAAATTAAATTACTTAAAGGAAAATTCAGGGATTGGAATAAGGAGGTGTTTGGTGTTATTGATTTGAACAATGGAAAGGATGTCCAGGATATTAATATGCTTGATGATATGTTGATTGATTCTTTTGATACTGATGTGCTCTTACGGAGGATGGAAGTCAATGCTAAGTTTTGGAAAGATATTAGAATGAAGGAAAGCTTATTATATCAAAAATCTATATCTCGGTGGATTAGAGAGGGGATGCCAACTCAAAGTATTTTCATTCTCTTTTGAAGAGTAGAAGGAGGAGGAGTAAGTTTCTCCTTATGAATGCGAATGGTGTTTTAATTGATGATGTAGACGAGGTAAAGGAGGTTGTTAGAAGCCACTTTGAGAAGTGTTTTGAGAAGACTCAACAAGTTCGGCCTACTCTTGATGGGATTGACTTTAAACGGGTTTCTAGTATTGATAATGAGCTCTTAGTGATGCCTTTCTCGGAGGAGGAAATTAAGGTAGAGGTTTGGAAATGTGACGGTGACAAGAGCCCGGGGCCGGATGGTTTTAAATTGAAGTTTATATATCAAGGAGTGTTGGGATTTTGTCCGGGAAGATATTGTTGCTTTCTTTCATGAATTTCATTCGAAGGCGTCGTAGAGATTATTTAATCTTCAGGCGTCGTAGAGGCTTGAATAGTACTTTTTACGCTATCCGTTTCAAACTTCATTTGTCGAGCTTCCAAAAGGCCCACTTGTCTCATAGTTAATGTAGAATTTACACAAATTATAGTATGTTTTCTTGGACGTAATGGGACTAGATTTTTTACCACCATTAAATATAGCTTCAAGATTTATAACACTTTCATCTTGAATCCTCTTCAACTTCAAGATTTTGCATGCAATCCTCACATGTCCAATCAGGAGAAACTATCTCCAGTGTATCACGCATGCAATAACTATTTGATATATGAGAAACAAATCATAACAATTTTACGTATAGTGATTAAGACAGAACTAGAGAGACATAGAAATGACCACAACTTACTCAAATAATCTGGAACTTGAGCCTAAACAGTAGAAAATTAATTCTAGTTTTCAAAGAAATAAAAATCATTCGAAATGGAGCTCAATTGAAACCACCATGCCCAAAACACTGACCCTATGTCCAGATTGTACCCAGAATTTTACTCTAACTTGTGGAGCCTATAACTTGAGCTAGACAACTCCAAATGCAACCCAACCAGAGCAAAAATAACGAGAATTCAATCTAGTTTCTAAAATGGCAAGCCATATAATTTTTCAACTTGTAAAACAGTCCCAGTCACCGAAAACCGAACCTACCCCAGAATGTTCCTAAACATTGAACTTGACAACACAATAAGCATCAAACAAGCAACAAATTCAACAATTAAGACATATTATCATCAAGGAATAGCAACACACAATTTTTTACAGAATCAAAACATAATAAAACGTAGAACTCACCTCTAGATGGGATTTGTAAACCGAAAACAAGTTACTCATCCCTTGCTAGCCAAAACGAATTCATAAGGTACCCGAATCCACTAGAAGAGTTTCAAAACCTCCCTGTGAGCTCCCAAACTCTAATGATGTGCTATTCAACCTCCCATACAGTTCTCCATGCTCTCAAATTGAAGAAGATTTAAAATGCATGTAGAAAATCTAGTGAAGGAAATATTTCAGATTTTGGGGGTTTAGGGATTGTAAATTTTCGAAGTTCTTGATGAAGAAGAAGATGATGGAATGAGTGTGGAACTCTAAAAGGTCGTGACTACTAGAATAATCTTGGCCCTAAACATACGTACATCACACTTCCACAATCAAAATGTATTTGCAAGTCATACATTATCATTTAGCCAACTTCAGCATCCTAATGTTCAATGAACATTCTCATACAATCAAAGTGTTGAAATCATTGACAAGCAAAATAGCCTATGTCCTTGTTTTTTTTTATATTAGTTCACATTTCCAGCAACCATTCATCATCAATTCATGCTAACAAAATCATCCATCAAACAAACAACAACCATCTTTTTGTGCAAAAGTCATATTACAAGCAGTCAAGTGAAACCATTTCTAGCTTACTAGAGTTTCCAAAATAAACATTCAATTCCACATTTCAGAAGTTACCTCATCCTATAAACCAAATCATATAAGGGACACAACATAGGTCACAGGATTCACTATCTAGCTCAAACCAAAATTCATTACAAGTGCAATCATGCTCAAAATAACTCTGAAACATCAGTTATTGCAGTTCCAATCATCATTTGCATACAAGGCATTTAGGAAATTTCTCTTCTTACCAACACGACAGTAACAACAACTACACTTTAACATGCAATGGTCTTCCTTTATGAAGTATATTACCTTCCCTCAAGACATATTGCTTGCCCCGTTTGATATTTGGTAAAATAAGGATATGCAATTATAGCTGGACTATTCAAAGATTAATTAAGCTGTGCATAAACAAGACTGGAATAATCATATCATCAAAACTTAGAACAACAAGAGTAGCACAGTCCAATAAAACATTTATAAGCTTTTAATTATGCAGCTTGATATAAGTGTTTCTGGTAGAAAAAGGCATTGTTCATTTTTAAAGCTTTTCATAACAAATTCTAGTTATAATATAACACACCCCAACTTGGAAAAAAAACCAGAAGAAAGTACATAGTTCACTTAAAGGACTACAAGGGTAAGCAATCAATATGATAAAAGTGATAAAACAACACATAAAATGAACCATAGAGTTTAAAGTTGAAGTAAGCCAGTGCTGAGAGAAAAATTCAAATATCTTAATTAGTTAATCAATGCTTGACACTGTCCAAATCAGAGGGGCATTCGTGAAACTAGGAAGTCAAACTTTTCAAAAATTTACAAATGTATCATATCCATAGACATACTCAATTGTGCATACAACTTCAAAAACAAAGCCAATAACACAAGTCTCAAAAATCAAATGCTCATAGTATATCAAGGATAGAGGCTTAATCTCTTGAAGCAGATTTAGAGAAAACTAGCAAAGAATATAAAACTATGTAGTCTTTTGTATCTGTTAAGAACATTATATCAAAAAGTAAATACAGATAGACCACAATGTTTTTGCCACAAACAAATAACTTGTTTCCTTTTAGTTACGATTAATGCACACCCACAAAGGAAATTTGCAATAACTGACATGATATGACACCCAAAAATTAGTAAGAACTAGCAAAATTTTACAAAGACATTTAAACGTATAAGCCTAAATTGATCAAAATTCAGTTTGTACTTAAACATAGTAAGGATTAAGATTTCTTTGGTTCATAAACTAAATTGATGATGACTTGATCAGCAATCATGAGAGAACTGTACCCCCAACCAATTAGTAAGAAAGGGCATCATTATTTATAGATAAATTCGTCTAGTTTAAACCAAATTCCACCATCTGACAAAATGATCATAAGTGATACAAACACCACATAGCACACTTAAGAATTAAGATTCTGAACAAAATTAGACTCGACACATTGCAAGTAGAACAAGTACAACCAAAGCCAAATCCAACAAGGAAACAAAAATACTAACATACTGTGACAGAAACAGATGGCAGATAATCCTATAAGATTCATCGCAGGTTCACATATACATAAAAGTGGTTGCTTTTGCTTCAAAATATTATCAAAACAATCCTTTCTTAAGTTAGTATGTCTTTAACACCACATCGAGTAAATAGCATACCTTTAATCATAGGAATCAAAATCAAACAAGTTATGTTACTACAAAGAATGAATTAGGCATGGAAAGGAATTGGAATTGGCACCAAAATAGAAGGAATTTGAAAATCCCGAATTTTTCCGTACATTTTTGGCCTTCCTCTTGGCTTCCATTTCCAATCAAATTCCATAACTAATTAATTTCAGTTCCATGACTTAAATAACTAACATATAGTCAATCAAATCCTTCAAATCACATATCCGTTACACATAAAAAAAATAGGAGACTTCATATTAGGCCAAGATACAATTACAACATTGCACAAATAGCATCTCATGATTTCACATATAGAACTCATTACCAACGTGTCACTGAAAATCAATCATGAATAATACGCTAGGACAACAAAGCTATCATGGTTAAGTTAAAACATAAAAAAAAAAAAAGCCTAAATACCACTTTTGGTCCTTTATCTTTGCTCTAAGTTTCACTTTGGTCCTTTATCTTTTTTTTGGTCCGTTTTGGTCCTTTATCTTTCATTTCTGTGCTAGTTTGGTCCTTTATCTTTATTTTGTTTCACTTTGGTCATTTATCTTTCATTTATTGTTTCATTTTGGTCATCTTAAACAAAAATACAAAAAAATGAAGAACACTATGAATGTGCTTAAGAACACCAATAACACTTTGATTTTTTGTTTCTTGAATAATTCATGCAATACGCGACCAAAATGTTTTGTTTTAGAGGACCAAAATGAAACAATAAATAAAAGATAAAGGACCAAAGTGAAACGAAATAAAGATAAAGGACCATACTGACACAAATGAAAGATAAAGGACCAAAACGGACCAGAAAAAAGATAAAGGACCAAAGTGAAACTTAGAGCAAAGATAAAGGACCAAAAGTGGTATTTAGCCTAAAAAAAATTAGACTAAGGAAAGGATTTGGATTCTAAGGTAGACATCTTTTCCGGGAATTGAGAAAATGCACGAAACAATATTTAAGTTTCAAAAAGTTTCATTGTTTGGTTGACAATGCTAGGAAACCAACACTTTTCGAGGCGAAAGGTCCTGAAACAAAACTAATTCTTGAGTGGCGACCTCTAAATTCTTCGCTGATGTGACAGTCAAATCGACTCCGACGACTGAGCTTCTATTAAAAATCCAAACTGTAACTACCATATTAGACAAAGAGAACGTAACACATTCTTACTTGACTGACTTTCAGATAAGCCTAGACACAAACGTAAAACTAGCTCGGCATCTAAAGGTGTTGGAAGAACTCTGGTATTCGGGATCTTGGCTGAAGGACTTGAGGATCCTTAACAAATACTTGGGTTTACCGAATACTTAAACAATCCTAACTGCGGTGGGTTTTGCTCTACGAAAAAGGATAAACTTACTAAAGAACAGACCTTAATGTTGAAATCAAAGTGGTCTTATTCAGAGATTAAGGTTGAGTCAGAAAACTAAGAGCCGATGACCCTACATTGGCTACATCGGTATACCGCACTATGCGTGCCAACACAGATGCCCGAAGACTCAGAACAGTACATAATTCGGAAGGCGAACCAGGATATTAGCAATAGTAGGCATAGCCTAACCATTCCTATTGCCATAGTCATGGAAGGAAAACACAGTATTTTGGCAATAGTAGGCATAGCCTAACCATTCCTATTTTGGCAAAGATAGGAGGATTTTCGAAAGGATCTAGGGATGGAGAGAAACCAGTATAAGAATTTTGACTAACCCAAAAACCAAACAATAATTTAAAAGAAAACTGTGAAACAGGACTCGGATCTAAAGAAGACTCACTGTTCGGAGAAGCCGCTTTAAGAGACAGATGTTTTCTATATGGATAGCTTCTAAAGAAACTTCTCCTAGATCAATGACCTTAGAACTTCTTGTTGGCTCAATGATTGGCGGAGTCTGACGACGAAGCTGTCACAAACAAGTCCGGATGCCCATCAACTGCTACTGCACAATCATTTGTAGCCCTCTGCTTCCACTGCGTACTCTGATAAAAGAAGGTCGAGAATCCTATGGTTTAGGGTTTCTGAGACTTCCGGGGCTATGGCCATCAATTGTTGTCATTTTTGGTAAATTGAATGCTACTTCGAGTTGATCAAGCTCGAGGTTCCATGCAATATACTAAAAGATTTCGACAATTAATCGTCTAAGTCCCTAACTAGCTCAATCTAGCTACTCGACTAACAACTACATTTCTAAGTCCGACAGGGCCGAACAGCTCTGATACCAAAATGTAACATCCCTAGTTCGTAGTCGTCCATACAAACGCTGAATATTACCTTTTAGCAAAATCAGAGGTGCACAAAGCGGAATGGATAAAAACTCATAACAATAAATATAAATCCACAATCAGTGATGTCTTAGTCATTCAAAATACCATGAAGTTTAGAAAAGGTTTTACACATCACATAAGTCAATAGAAGTACATAGTATCCATAAATGCACATATCCCTAATACATAAATCGGTTCGAAATCAATACACGACATGAACAAGACTTAATATAGTCTCCACGATACATAATACTAAAACATGAAACAGAACATGATGGCCATGAACAGAGATCCTCAGTTAACAGAATTCTTGCCCTTTCCTGAATTACCTGAGTCCTTCACCCGTGAATCTGAAAATCAACAACAATGAGGGATGAGATTACTTAATCTCAGTGAGTTCTCGCAACCCCTTACCATAATACTCTCAGTTGTTCAATTTTAATTAATATAGCCTAGGGTGCATCCCTCCTAACGTGATAGACTTACATAATATAAACGATATCGCGTACACGGTGAGGGTATCCAACACTCGCCAATCTAACGAGTAATAGAACCATGAAGACCCCTGGAGTAGTCCATGACACTAACCCCAAGTACACCCACATTCTTTAATCAATTTATTTTCCCTTATATATAGGATACATAGTGGTCTCACCCGTTTAGTAAAAACATACATAACAAGTCCACAGAAATTTTTTAGCATTAACACATAAACTTCAACAAATCAATTACTGTACCAAACGGTATCGGAACTTAGAAAACGACCCCTCTACGGAACGCTCATGAAGTCTAGTTTTGGTCTCACCCGTTTAGTAAAAACATACATAACAAGTCCACAGAAAATTTTCAGCATTAACACATAAACTTCAACAAATTAATTACTGTACCAAACGATATCGGAACTTAGCAAACGACTCCCTCTACGGAACGCTCATGAAGTCTAGTTTTTGACTTTATTTTTAGAATTGAAAAATGATGGGTTAATAATAAGTACATTTTTAGAAAAAAAGTCAGTATGTCCAGAAAACGAGACAGCAACTATGACCTAGATTGCAATCCATCTTAAATGACCACAACTTACTCAAATAATCTGGAACTTGAGCCAAAACAGTAGAAAATTAAGTCTAGTTTTCAAAGAAATAAAAATCATTCGAAAAGAAGCTCAATTGAAACCACCTATGTCCAGATTGTTCCCAGAATTTTACTCTAACTTGTGGAGCCTATTACTTGAGCTACACAACTCCAAATACGACCCAACCAGAGCCAAAATAATAAGAATTCAATCTAATTTCTAAAATGGAAAGTCACATAATTTTTCAACCAGTAAAATAGTCACAGTCACCGAAAAACCGAACCTACCCCAGAATGTTTCTAAAAGTGAACTTGACAACACAATAAGCATCAAACAAGCAACAAATTCAACAATTAAGACATATTATCATCAAGGAACAGCAACACACAATTTTTTACAGAATCAAAACACAATAAAATGTAGAACTCACCTCTAGATGGGATTTGTAAACCGAAAACAAGTTACTCATCCCTTGCTAGCCAAAACGAATTCATAAGGTACCCGAATCCACTAGAAGAGTTCCAAAACCACCCTGTGAGATCCCAAACTCTAATGATGTGCTATTCAAGCTCACATACAGTTCTCCATGCTCTCAAATTGAAGAAGATTGAAAATGCATGTAGAAAGTTAAGTGAAGGAAAGCTTTCAGATTTTGGGGGTTTAGGGATTATAGATTTTCGAAGTTCTTGATGAAGAAGAAGAAGATGGAATGAGTGTGGTTCTTTTCTAGTTCAGCAGCTGAAATGTAATGGAATTGCATTGATTAATCCCTCCTTCTTCTCCATTTTGGGGGTTTCAAATTTTTTTTCCCTTCAAAGCTCACTCTCTTTCCCTTCACTCTCTCCACTCTTTATCTCCCCCTCTCTCTATATCTTTGTTCTTTCTCTTTTTCCAAAAAGTGTACCAATGATTTGTGAACATGGGGAATTAAATCAAGTAGCATAAAGATGGAGGGTCCACTTGGGTTTAAAACAAATGGGTTGGGTTTTCACCCCAAGCCCATGATTTGGTGCTAATAAAATTTGCTAAAACAACCCTCTATTCTAACACACTTAAATAAATCTAATAGTAACCCCCCCACCTATAAATGCCTACTTATGTTATGAAATCTATCAATACGAATGAGACGCAATTAGTTTACTTTAAGAGACATCAATGTAATTCTAAGAGATAACAATTAAATTACTCAAACATCAAAACATGTAATTTAAATAGAGCAACTACAAGATAATGCTCAAAGTAATTATTGAATTACTTTGGGTATTACAAGACACAATTTAATATATACACATATAATTGTTTTTGCATAAATTAAAGAAAATGTTGGGTCTCTCTCCCTCTCTCTCTCCCATCACATTTCAAGTTTTTCTTTTTAATATATTACTATCTATTTGAGTAAGAAACCATCAATCACATCCACTGAATCCAACTTGTAGCAATGATACGTGAACCAGCTTTTGTAAACAAAAAATAGTCATTTAAAAAAACAAAAAAAAATATATGAAATTTACAATTGATCTATAACTCATTTTGAGTATATCTAAGATACAATTGGTATACTTCTTCATATTATAATAATAATAATATGTTCGATCACTAGCATAATTTTGTAAACATTTATTTGAAAGAAAGATAAAAAACCTGGAAAGCAAAATTTCTACAAGTTTCTATGAACCTGCACTGGCGATGGTTGTGGGAGATACTGACCCTTAAGGCTTCCAGTGGTGTTAAAGTGATAGCTACATGTATTTATGTAGAACTCTTGAAAATCATATTGTGATAAAAGAAAATGCACATGTTAGTGGGTTATCTCATCAAACAAAGGGTTGCTTCGAGGTTAAGCTTTCAATTATTTTATTTAACTACTATATATTAAAGAAATGGCCTTCTTAAAATACAAATTTGGACATTTACATCTTTGACATGTATCTCACCACTTTAAAACTTACTTTATGGGGACAAATTTGTCATTCAAAATTATTCTATCTCAATTTTTAGTTTTTCTGGGTACCACTTTATCACATCATTACTATTAATTCTCTATGGTGGAACGTTACATATTGTCAGAATAATTGTATCATATATATGACATTTCATTGTTCAAATTAACTTAGTCGGCTAACCAATTTTGCGATCAACTTTAAACAAAAGATCTCCTACATTTTTTGTGGTTGTTTACAAACATGTAGTCTTAATCTAAGAATCTAATGCGGCTTGTCACTTGCGCGCGCAAGTGTCAAGTTTTTTGTTTTTTTTTATTTCAGATTTTTTATTTTTCTTTTTGTTTCTTTTTTTTCTCGTCTTTTTTTCAGTTTTTTTTGTTACTTTTTGTTTTTTGCTTTAGTTTTTTTCTTTCTTTTGTATTTTAAGAAGTACTTTACACCGTCGAAAAATTTTAAATGTTTAAATATGCAAATTTTGTTCTTCAATAATCAATTAGATGGAAAAAATTTTAATTTCATAAAAAAATACGTAAAGTGATATGCTAAAAAGTATGCTTTGGTGTACTTGATGGTGAAAAAAATTATTTAGTAACAAAATACGTAAAGTGAAATGTTAAGCAGTGTGTTTTGAGATACTTTGGGATTCGAAAAAAAAAACTAACTTTTCAAATATCAGAAGTTTTTTCGTATATAAACCGGTTTGGTAAAAAATAATAAGTTTGTGAAAAAATACGTTTGTGAAAAAATAATAATCTTCTTATTTAATTTATAGTTTTAATTTAATTTTTATTTTCGGAAGCTTCAGTTACATTTACAATAGATCCCTCAATCGCACACTTTCGACTTTCTATAGATGCTTTTATTTTATTGGTAATTTCTATCCAACCCAACACGATACCACTGTTTCATTTTCTATTTGTGTTTTCTTTTTTATATTGGTCATTTCGCCCCAACGGGTATTAAAACTATTCTATTTTATCATGGGTTTTCCTTCAACCATGCATGATACCCATCGTGTTTCACTTTTTAATTGTGTTGTCTTATTTTACTATTTATGGGTTAATTTTTTATATTTGCATTTGATGAGTGTGAATTACGTTATTAAAATTTTCTTCTTATTTTATCTATGGAGGATGTGTGTCTTTGTTAATGTTCCTTTTAAAATTGATAATCTTTTTATTTAATTTATATTTATATTTAAGTTTTATTCACAGTTATTAGATTTTATATTTTGCTAACTAACACCATTTGCCCAATGGGATAGGCTATCCTAAGGCACGGGAGTCGATCCCGTGCTCCTGAGTTTGACTCTCACCGTTGACAAACTCTGTGTTGGCCAGTGCGAAATTTGCTTTCAAGCACGATGGGATATTAGTCTTTCGAAAATATTTAATTATATGAGAGAATTTAGCCAACCCCGTGCATCGCACGGATTATGGGTCTAGTTATTATAATGTGTCTAGTAGTTGGAATTCGAAAACACTTTTTTGATAACTTAAATATTTCAGAAACAATAGTGTGTTTTTATAATCCAATTTTTTAATTATCCAAGGTCCATTGAATTGATTCAAATAGACCTTTAAATATAGCTTCAAGATTTATAACACTTTCATCTTCAATCCTCTTCAACTTCAAGATTTTGCATGCAATCCTCAGATGTCCAAACGGGAGGAACTATCTCCAGTGTATCACACATGCAATAACTGTTTGATAAATGAGAATCAAATCATAACAATTTTATGTATAGTGATTATAAAAGGACTATAGACACACAGAAATTATTTTCAAAATAACATAATTGACTATGCAATCAATTTGAATATTTACTTATTTTACGCGACGTCGGTGCACTTGTTACATAAAGTAACTGACCCTGCCCTATGTCTCCACATGTATCGCAAATTTTACCTGGAATATTCAAATGGAAGCCAGAATAAAGATCCATAAATATATAAACACAATATGAGACACAATTGAATATATACACAAATAATTGTTTTTGCATAAATTAAAGAAAATGTTGGATCTATAAAAAATTATCCGATCCTGGAGAAACTAGATTAGTTTGGTACCTGTTTAGTCAAGGAAATGACAGTTGGTTGAAGTTGTATGTTGGTCATTGATTAGTAGACCAAGATAAAAAGAAGGAGAATTTATGTAAGAAACCAACAATGACATCCGGCTGAATCCAACTTGTAGCAATGATACGTCAACCAGCTTTTGTAGAGGATCCTATGGAGATAACGAAAAAATAGTCATTTAAAAAAAATGAAATTGACAATAGATCTATAATACATGTTTGAGTATATCTAAGTAACAATTGGTATACTTCTTCAGATTATAATAATAATAATAATAATAATAATAATAATAATATTTTCGACCACTAGCATAATTTTGTAAACATTTATTTGAAAGAAAGATAAAAAACCTAGAAAGCAAAATTTCTACAAGTTTCTATGAACCTGCAATGGCGATGGTTGTGAGAGATATTGACCCTTAAGGCTTCACAGTGGTGTTAAAGTGATAGCTACATGTATTTATATAGAACTCATGAAAATCATACTATGATAGAAGAAAAGGCACATGTTAGTGGGTTATCTCATCAAACAAAGGGTTGCTTCGAGGTTAAGCTTTCAATTATTTTATTTAACTACGATATATTAAAGAAATGGCCTTCTTAAAATAGAAATTTGGACATTTACATCTTTGACATGTATCTCACCATTTTAAGGGTATTACTATAATTTTTAGAACAGCTTTACTTATTGCACTTCTCTCTCCACATTTATTTATTTTACCTTTTTCTGTTTCTCTTTCCACTTTTATTTTTTCCTTTTTTCTCAAATTTATCTTTTTGTAACTTTTTCTCTCTCCTACTTTTCTCTTTCCTCTCTCTCTCTCAGCCTTATCTTTCTCAATTTTCTCTCTCTCTCATCACATTTCAACTTTTTTTAATATATTACTATCAATTTAATCAAAATACTCATGAATCAAATATTTATTTATCTAGTTAATAAATTTATCCACTACCAAAAATACCAAATTATTCACTTTAAAACCTACTTTATGGGGACAAATATGTCATTCAAAATTATTCTATCTCAATTTTTATTTTTTCCGGGTACCACTTTATCACATCATTACTATTAATTCTCTATGGTGGAACGTTACATATTGTCATAATAATTGTATCTTATATATGACATTTCATTGTTCAAATTAACTTAGTCGGCTAACCAATTTTGCGATCAACTTTAAACAAAAGATCTCCTACATTTTTTTGTGGTTGTTTACAAACATGTATTCTTAATTATTATAATGTGTCGAGAAGTTGGAATTCGAAAATACTTTTTTTTAACTTAAATACTTCAGAAACAATAGTGTGGTTTTATAAACCAGTTTTTTAATTATCCTAGGTCCATTGAATTGATTCAATAGACAGTTGTTTTTTAGTAAATTCACTCACTACCATAAATGATAAATTCCTCTTGTTTAAACCATTCCTTTGTCATTTCTATTAGCAAAAAAATCACATTAGATGTTTTCTTTGATCCTCTTTATTAACATGAAGTTACAGAGGACAAATTACGGTGGAAATAAAGAGAGGGATAAAGAGAAAATCAGAGAGAGAGAAGAGATAGAGAGAAAGAGAATAAGAATAAAAGACATGTATCATCATTTAAAGTATCATCACGTAGAGTGAAAAATATGAGTAAAAATCAAGAAGGCGGTTCCTTAGGCAAGATTTCACTCAAATATTTGAAAAAAATATCAACGTAATTAAGGGAGTTTTTAAGTCATTCTTATAGATCTATTTGATATTTAAGTGCAAGAGTTGATATAATTATTTTACATACATCTTGTTACATGACACATATTCCAACTACCATTTATTTTCCCGTATGAGACGGAAGGGTTTTGCTTTGATAAATAGAAGAAAGATAAACAAGAGTCTAAACTTATTTTTCTTTTACATTTTCGGATGTATGAAGAATAGAGATTATTTAATCTTCATGGGGTCGTAGAAGCTTGAATAATACTTCTTTCGCTATCCGTTTCAAACTTCACTTGTTAAGCTTCCAAATTAAAAGGCCCACTTGTCTCATAGTTAATGTAGAATTTAAACAAACTATACAATATTTTCTTGGACGTAATGGGTTTAGATTTTTTACCACCTTTAAATATAGCTTCAAGATTTATAACACTTTCATCTTCAATCCTCTTCAACTTCAAGATTTTGCATGCAATCCTCAGATGTCCAAACGGGAGGAACTATCTCCAGTGTATCACACATGCAATAACTGTTTGATAAATGAGAAACAAATCATAATAATTTTATGTATAGTGATTAAAAAGGAATATAGACACACAGAAATTATTTTCAAAATAACATAATTGACTATGCAATAAATTGGAATATTTATTTATTTTGCGCGACGTCGGTGCACTTGTTACATAAAGTAACTGCCCCTTCCCTATGTCTCCACATGTATCGCAAATTTTACCTGGAATATTCAAATGGAAACCCGAATAAAGATCCATAAATTTATAAACACAATATGAGACACAATTGAATATATACACAAATAATTGTTTTTGCATAAATTAAAGAAAATGTTGGATCTTTAAAAAATTATTCAATCCTTGAGAAACTAAATTAGTTGGGTACCTGTTTAATCAAGGAAATCACAGTCGGTTGAAGATGTATGTTGGTCATTGATTAGTAGACCGGGCAAGAAAAAAAGAAGGAGAACTTATGTAAGAAACCATCAATGACATCCGCTGAATCCAACTTGTAGCAATGATACGTGAACCAGCTTTTGTAGGATCCTATGGAGATAAAGAAAAAATAGTCATTTAAAAAAACAAAAAAAAAATATGAAATTGGCAATAGATCTATAATACATGTTTGAGTATATCTAAGTTACCATTGGTATACTTCTTCATATTATAGTAATAATAATAATAATAATATGTTCGATCACTAGCATAATTTTGTAAACATTTATTTGAAAGAAAGATAAAAAACCTGGAAAGCAAAATTTCTACAAGTTTCTATGAACCTGCAATGGCGATGGTTGTGGGAAATATTGACCCTTAAGGCTTCACAGTGGTGTTAAAGTGATAGCTACATGTATTTATATAGAACTCATGAAAACCATACTATGATAGAAGAAAAGGCACATGTTAGTGGGTTATCTCATCAAACAAAGGGTTGCTTCAAGGTTAATCTTTCTATTATTTTATTTAACTACGATATATTAAAGAAATGACCTTCTTAAAATACAAATTTGGACATTTACATCTTTGACATGTATCTCACCATTTTAAGGGTATTACTGTAATTTTTATAACAACTTTACTTATTGCACTTCTCTCTCCACATTTATTTATTTTACCTTTTTCTGTTTCTCTTTCTACATTTATTTTTTACTTCTTTCTCAAATTTATCTTTTTGTAACTTTTTCTCTCTCCGACTTTTCTCTTTCCTCTCTCTCTCTCTCAAAGGCTTATCTTTCTCAATTTTCTCTCTCTCTCATCACATTTCAACTTTTTTCAATATATTACTATCTATTTAATCAAAATACTCATGAATCAAATATTTATTTATCTAGTTAATCAATTTATCCACTACCGAAAATACCAAGTTATTCACTTTAAAAGCTACTTTATGGAGACAAATATGTCATTCAAAATTATTCTATCACAATTTTTATTTTTTTCGGGTACCAATTTATCACATCATTAATATTAATTCTCTATGGGGGAACGTTACATATTGTCATAATAATTGTATCATATATATGACATTTCATTGTTCAAATTAACTTAGTCGGCTAACCAATTTTGCGATCAACTTTAAACAAAAGATCTCCTACATTTTTTTATGGTTGTTTACAAACATGTATTCTTAATTACTATAATGTGTCGAGAAGTTGGAATTCGAAAATACTTTTTTTTAACTTAAATAATTCAGAAACAATAGTGTGTTTTTATAATCCATTTTTTTTAATTATCCTAGGTCCATTGAATTGATTCAAAAGACAGTTGTTTTTTAGTAAATTCACTCACTACCATAAATGATAAATTCCTCTTGTTTAAACCATTCCTTTGTCGTTTCTATTAGCAAAAAAATCACATTAGATGTTTTCTTTGATCCTCTTTATTAACATGAAGTTACAGAGGACAAATTACGATGGAAATAAAGAGAGGGATAAAGAGAAAAAGAGAGAGAGAGAGAAGAGATAGAGAGAAAGAGAATAAGAATAAAAGACATGTATCATCATTTATGGTATCATGACGTAGAGTGAAAAATATGAGTAAAAATCAAGAAGGCGGTTCCTTAGGCAAGATTTGACTCAAATATTTGAAAAAAATATCAACGTAATTAAGGGAGTTTTTAATTCATTCTTATAGATCTATTTGATATTTAAGTGCAAGAGTTGATATAATTATTTTACATACATCTTGTTACATGACACATATGCCAATTACCATTTATTTTCCCGTATGAGATGGAAGGTTTTTGCTTTGATAAATAGAAGAAAGATAAACAAGAGTCTAAACTTATTTTTCTTTTACAATTTCGGATGTATGAAGAATAGAGATTATTTAATCTTCATGGGGTCGTAGAAGCTTGAATAATACTTCTTTCGCTATCCGTTTCAAACTTCACTTGTTAAGCTTCCAAATTAAAAGGCCCACTTGTCTCATAGTTAATGTAGAATTTAAACAAACTATACAATGTTTTCTTGGACGTAATGGGTTTAGATTTTTTACCACCTTTAAATATAGCTTCAAGATTTATAACACTTTCATCTTCAATCCTCTTCAACTTCAAGATTTTGCATGCAATCCTCAGATGTCCAAACGGGAGGAACTATCTCCAGTGTATCACACATGCAATAACTGTTTGATAAATGAGAAACAAATCATAATAATTTTATGTATAGTGATTAAAAAGGACTATAGAGACACAGAAATTATTTTCAAAATAACATAATTGACTATGCAATAAATTGGAATATTTATTTATTTTGCGCGACGTCGGTGCACTTGTTACATAAAGTAACTGCCCCTTCCCTATGTCTCCACATGTATCGCAAATTTTACCTGGAATATTCAAATGGAAACCAGAATAAAGATCCATAAATTTATAAACACAATATGAGACACAATTGAATATATACACAAATAATTGTTTTTGCATAAATTAAAGAAAATGTTGGATCTTTAAAAAATTATTCGATCCTTGAGAAACTAAATTAGTTGGGTACCTGTTTAATCAAGGAAATCACAGTCGGTTGAAGATGTATGTTGGTCAGTGATTAGTAGACCGGGCAAGAAAAAAAGAAGGAGAACTTTTGTAAGAAACCATCAATGACATCCGCTGAATCCAACTTGTAGCAATGATACGTGAACCAGCTTTTGTAGGATCCTATGGAGATAAAGAAAAAATAGTCATTTAAAAAACAAAAAAAAAATATGAAATTGGCAATAGATCTATAATACATGTTTGAGTATATCTAAGTTACAATTGGTATACTTCTTCATATTATAGTAATAATAATAATAATAATAATATGTTCGATCACTAGCATAATTTTGTAAACATTTATTTGAAAGAAAGATAAAAAACCTGGAAAGCAAAATTTCTACAAGTTTCTATGAACCTGCAATGGCGATGGTTGTGGGAAATATTGACCCTTAAGGCTTCACAGTGGTGTTAAAGTGATAGCTACATGTATTTATATAGAACTCATGAAAACCATACTATGATAGAAGGAAAGGCACATGTTAGTGGGTTATCTCATCAAACAAAGGGTTGCTTCAAGGTTAATCTTCCTATTATTTTATTTAACTACGATATATTAAAGAAATGACCTTCTTAAAATACAAATTTGGACATTTACATCTTTGACATGTATCTCACCATTTTAAGGGTATTACTGTAATTTTTATAACAACTTTACTTATTGCACTTCTCTCTCCACATTTATTTATTTTACCTTTTTCTGTTTCTCTTTCTACATTTATTTTTTACTTCTTTCTCAAATTTATCTTTTTGTAACTTTTTCTCTCTCCGACTTTTCTCTTTCCTCTCTCTCTCTCTCAAAGGCTTATCTTTCTCAATTTTCTCTCTCTCTCATCACATTTCAACTTTTTTCAATATATTACTATCTATTTAATCAAAATACTCATGAATCAAATATTTATTTATCTAGTTAATCAATTTATCCACTACCGAAAATACCAAGTTATTCACTTTAAAAGCTACTTTATGGAGACAAATATGTCATTCAAAATTATTCTATCACAATTTTTATTTTTTTCGGGTACCAATTTATCACATCATTAATATTAATTCTCTATGGGGGAACGTTACATATTGTCATAATAATTGTATCATATATATGACATTTCATTGTTCAAATTAACTTAGTCGGCTAACCAATTTTGCGATCAACTTTAAACAAAAGATCTCCTACATTTTTTTATGGTTGTTTACAAACATGTATTCTTAATTACTATAATGTGTCGAGAAGTTGGAATTCGAAAATACTTTTTTTTAACTTAAATAATTCAGAAACAATAGTGTGTTTTTATAATCCATTTTTTTTAATTATCCTAGGTCCATTGAATTGATTCAAAAGACAGTTGTTTTTTAGTAAATTCACTCACTACCATAAATGATAAATTCCTCTTGTTTAAACCATTCCTTTGTCGTTTCTATTAGCAAAAAAATCACATTAGATGTTTTCTTTGATCCTCTTTATTAACATGAAGTTACAGAGGACAAATTACGATGGAAATAAAGAGAGGGATAAAGAGAAAAAGAGAGAGAGAGAAGAGATAGAGAGAAAGAGAATAAGAATAAAAGACATGTATCATCATTTATGGTATCATGACGTAGAGTGAAAAATATGAGTAAAAATCAAGAAGGCGGTTCCTTAGGCAAGATTTGACTCAAATATTTGAAAAAAATATCAACGTAATTAAGGGAGTTTTTAATTCATTCTTATAGATCTATTTGATATTTAAGTGCAAGAGTTGATATAATTATTTTACATACATCTTGTTACATGACACATATGCCAATTACCATTTATTTTCCCGTATGAGATGGAAGGTTTTTGCTTTGATAAATAGAAGAAAGATAAACAAGAGTCTAAACTTATTTTTCTTTTACAATTTCGGATGTATGAAGAATAGAGATTATTTAATCTTCATGGGGTCGTAGAAGCTTGAATAATACTTCTTTCGCTATCCGTTTCAAACTTCACTTGTTAAGCTTCCAAATTAAAAGGCCCACTTGTCTCATAGTTAATGTAGAATTTAAACAAACTATACAATGTTTTCTTGGACGTAATGGGTTTAGATTTTTTACCACCTTTAAATATAGCTTCAAGATTTATAACACTTTCATCTTCAATCCTCTTCAACTTCAAGATTTTGCATGCAATCCTCAGATGTCCAAACGGGAGGAACTATCTCCAGTGTATCACACATGCAATAACTGTTTGATAAATGAGAAACAAATCATAATAATTTTATGTATAGTGATTAAAAAGGACTATAGAGACACAGAAATTATTTTCAAAATAACATAATTGACTATGCAATAAATTGGAATATTTATTTATTTTGCGCGACGTCGGTGCACTTGTTACATAAAGTAACTGCCCCTTCCCTATGTCTCCACATGTATCGCAAATTTTACCTGGAATATTCAAATGGAAACCAGAATAAAGATCCATAAATTTATAAACACAATATGAGACACAATTGAATATATACACAAATAATTGTTTTTGCATAAATTAAAGAAAATGTTGGATCTTTAAAAAATTATTCGATCCTTGAGAAACTAAATTAGTTGGGTACCTGTTTAATCAAGGAAATCACAGTCGGTTGAAGATGTATGTTGGTCAGTGATTAGTAGACCGGGCAAGAAAAAAAGAAGGAGAACTTTTGTAAGAAACCATCAATGACATCCGCTGAATCCAACTTGTAGCAATGATACGTGAACCAGCTTTTGTAGGATCCTATGGAGATAAAGAAAAAATAGTCATTTAAAAAAACAAAAAAAAAATATGAAATTGGCAATAGATCTATAATACATGTTTGAGTATATCTAAGTTACAATTGGTATACTTCTTCATATTATAGTAATAATAATAATAATAATATGTTCGATCACTAGCATAATTTTGTAAACATTTATTTGAAAGAAAGATAAAAAACCTGGAAAGCAAAATTTCTACAAGTTTCTATGAACCTGCAATGGCGATGGTTGTGGGAGATATTGACCCTTAAGGCTTCACAGTGGTGTTAAAGTGATAGCTACATGTATTTATATAGAACTCATGAAAACCATACTATGATAGAAGAAAAGGCACATGTTAGTGGGTTATCTCATCAAACAAAGGGTTGCTTCGAGGTTAACCTTTCTATTATTTTATTTAACTACGATATATTAAAGAAATGACCTTCTTAAAATACAAATTTGGACATTTACATCTTTGACATGTATCTCACCATTTTAAGGGTATTACTGTAATTTTTATAACAACTTTACTTATTGCACTTCTCTCTCCACATTTATTTATTTTACCTTTTTCTGTTTCTCTTTCCAGTTTTATTTTTTCCTTTTTTCTCAAATTTATCTTTTTGTAACTTTTTCTCTCTCCGACTTTTCTCTTTCCTCTCTCTCTCTCTCAAAGGCTTATCTTTCTCAATTTTCTCTCTCTCTCATCATATTTCAACTTTTTTAATATATTACTATCTATTTAATCAAAATACTCATGAATCAAATATTTATTTACCTAGTTAATCAATTTATCCACTACCGAAAATACCAAGTTATTCACTTTAAAAGCTACTTTATGGAGACAAATATGTCATTCAAAATTATTCTATCACAATTTTTATTTTTTCCGGGTACCAATTTATCACATCATTAATATTAATTCTCTATGGTGGAACGTTACATATTGTCATAATAATTGTATCATATATATGACATTTCATTGTTCAAATTAACTTAGTCGGCTAACCAATTTTGCGATCAACTTTAAACAAAAGATCTCCTACATTTTTTTGTGGTTGTTTACAAACATGTATTCTTAATTACTATAATGTGTCGAGAAGTTGGAATTCGAAAATACTTTTTTTTAACTTAAATAATTCAGAAACAATAGTGTGTTTTTATAATCCATTTTTTTTAATTATCCTAGGTCCATTGAATTGATTCAATAGACAGTTGTTTTTTAGTAAATTCACTCACTACCATAAATGATAAATTCCTCTTGTTTAAACCATTCCTTTGTCGTTTCTTTTAGCAAAAAAATCACATTAGATGTTTTCTTTGATCCTCTTTATTAACATGAAGTTACAGAGGACAAATTACGATGGAAATAAAGAGAGGGATAAAGAGAAAAAGAGAGAGAGAGAAGAGATAGAGAGAAAGAGAATAAGAATAAAAGACATGTATCATCATTTAAAGTATCATGACGTAGAGTGAAAAATATGAGTAAAAATCAAGAAGGCGGTTCCTTAAGCAAGATTTGACTCAAATATTTGAAAAAAATATCAACGTAATTAAGGGAGTTTTTAATTCATTCTTATAGATCTATTTGATATTTAAGTGCAAGAGTTGATATAATTATTTTACATACATGTTGTTACATGACACATATTCCAACTACCACTTATTTTCCCGTATGAGATGGAAGGTTTTTACTTTGATAAATAGAAGAAAGATAAACAAGACTCTAAACTTATTTTTCTTTTACAATTTCGGATGTATGAAGAATAAAGATTATTTAATCTTCATGGGGTCGTAGAAGCTTGAATTATACTTCTTTCGCAATCCGTTTCAAACTTCACTTGTTAAGCTTCCAAATTAAAAAGCCCACTTGTCTCATAGTTAATGTAGAATTTAAACAAACTATACAATGTTTTCTTGGACGTAATGGGTCTAGATTTTTTACCACTTTTAAATATAGCTTCAAGATTTATAACACTTTCATCTTCAATCATCTTCAACTTCAAGATTTTTCATGCAATCCTCAGATGTCCAAACGGGAGGAACTATCTCCAGTGTATCACACATGCAATAACTGTTTGATAAATGAGAAACAAATCATAACAATTTTATGTATAGTGATTAAAAAAGTACTATAGACACACAGAAATTATTTTCAAAATAACATAATTGACTATGCAATAAATTGGAATATTTACTTATTTTGCGCGACGTCGGTGCACTTAGTACATAAAGTAACTGCCCCTGCCTATGTCTCGACATGTATCGCAAATTTTACCTGGAATATTCAAATGGAAGCCAGAATAAAGATCCATAAATTTATAAACACAATATGAGACACAATTGAATATATACACAAATAATTGTTTTTGCATAAATTAAAGAAAATGTTCGATCTTTAAAAAATTATCCGATCCTTGAGAAACTAGATTAGCTGGGTACCTGTATAATCAAGGAAATCACAGTCGGTTGAAGATGTATGTTGGTCATTGATTAGTAGACCGGGCAAGAAAAAAAGAAGGAGAACTTATGTAAGAAACCATCAATGACATCCGCTGAATCCAACTTGTAGCAATGATACGTGAACCAGCTTTTGTAGAGGATCCTATGGAGATAAAGAAAAAATAGTCATTTAAAATATATATATATATATATATATATATGAAATTGACAATAGATCTATAATACATGTTTGAGTATATCTAAGTTACAATTGGTATACTTCTTCGTAATATAGTAATAATAATAATAATAATATGTTCGATCACTAGCATAATTTTGTAAACATTTATTTGAAAGAAAGATAAAAAACCTGGAAAGCAAAATTTCTACAAGTTTCTATGAACCTGCAATGGCGATGGTTGTGGGAGATATTGACCCTTAAGGCTTCACAGTGGTGTTAAAGTGATAGCTACATGTATTTATATAGAACTCATGAAAACCATACTATGATAGAAGAAAAGGCACATGTTAGTGGGTTATCTCATCAAACAAAGGGTTGCTTCGAGGTTAAGCTTTCAATTCTTTTATATAACTACGATATATTAAAGAAATGGCGTTCTTAAAATACAAATTTGGACATTTACATCTTTGACATGTATGTCACCATTTTAAGGGTATTACTGTAATTTTTATAACAACTTTACTTATTGCACTTCTCTCTCCACATTTATTTATTTTACCTTTTTCTGTTTCGCTTTCCACTTTTATTTTTTCCTTTTTTCTCAAATTTATCTTTTTGTAACTTTTTCTCTCTCCGACTTTTCTCTTTCCTCTCTCTCTCTCAGCCTTATCTTTCTCAATTTTCTCTCTCTCTCTCTCTCTCTCTCATCACATTTCAAAATATATTACTATCTATTTAATCAAAATACTCATGAATCAAATATTTATTTATTTAGTTAATCAATTTATCCACTACCAAAAATACCAAATTATTCACTTTAAAACTTACTTTATGGGGACAAATATGGCATTCAAAATTATTCTATCTCAATTTTTATTTTTTCCGGGTACCACTTTATCACATCATTACTATTAATTCTTTATGGTGGAACGTTACATATTGTCATAATAATTGTATTATATATATTACATTTCATTGTTCAAATTAACTTAGTCGGCTAACCAATTTTGCGATCAACTTTAAACAAAAGATCTCCTACATTTTTTTGTGGTTGTTTACAAACATGTATTCTTAATTATTATAATGTGTCTAGAATTTGGAATTCGAAAATACTTTTTTTTAACTTATATACTTCAGAAACAATAGTGTGTTTTTATAATCCATTTTTTTAATTATCCTAGGTCCATTGAATTGATTCATTATACAGTTGTTTTTTAGTAAATTCACTCACTACCATAAATGATAACTTCCTCTTGTTTAAACCATTCCTTTGTCATTTCTATTAGCGAAAAAATCACATTAGATGTTTTCTTTGATCCTCTTTATTAACATGAAGTTACAGAGGACAAATTACGGTGGAAATAAAGAGAGGGGTAAAGAGAAAATAAGAGAGAGAGGAGAGATAGAGAGAAAGAGAATAAGAATAAAAGACATGTATCATCATTTAAAGTATCATTCACGTAGAGTGAAAAATTTGAGTAAAAATCAAGAAGGCGGGTTCCTTAGGCAAGATTTGACTAAAATATTTGAAAAAAATATAAACACAATTAAGGGAGTTTTTAATTCATTCTTATAGATCTATTTGATATTTAAGTGCAAGAGTAGATATAATTATTTTACATACTTGTTGTTACACACATATTCCAACTACCATTTATTTTCCCGTATGAGATGGAAGGTTTTTGCTTTGATAAATAGAAGAAAGATAAACAAGAGTCTAAACTTATTTTTCTTTTATAATTTCGGATGAATGAAGAATAGAGATTATTTAATCTTCATGGGATCGTAAAAGCTTCAATAATACTTCTTTTGCTATCCGTTTCAAACTTCACTTGTTAAGCTTCCAAATTAAAAGGCCCACTTGTCTCATAGTTAATGTAGAAATTAAATAAACTATACAATGTTTTGTTGGATGTAATGGGTCTAGCTATTCAACTTCAAGATTTTGCGTGCAATCCTCAGATGTCCAAACGGGAGGAACTATCTCCAGTGTATCACACATGCAATAACTTTTTGATAAATGAGAAACAAATCATAACAATTTTATGTATAGTGATTAAAAAAGGACTATAGACACACAAATTATTTTCAAAATAACATAATTGACTATGCAATAAATTGAAATATTTACTTATTTTGCGCGACGTCGATGCACTTGTTACATAAAGTAACTGCCCCTGCCCTATGTCTCCACATGTATCGCAAATTTTACCTGGAATATTCAAATTGAAGGAAGAATAAAGATCCATAAATTTATTAACACAATATGAGACACAATTGAATATATACACAAATAATTGTTTTTGCATAAATTAAAGAAAATGTTGGATCTTTAAAAAATTATCCGATCCTTGAGAAACTAGACTAGTTGGGTACCTGTTTAATCAAGGAAATCACAGTCGGTTGAAGATGTATGTTGGTCATTGATTAGTAGACCAAGAAAAAAAGAAGGAGAACTTATGTAAGAAACCATCAATGACATCCGCTGAATCCAACTTGTAGCAATGATACATGAACCAGCTTTTGTAGGATCCTATGGAGATAAAGAAAAAATAGTCATTTAAAAAAACAAAAAAAAATATGAAATTGACAATAGATCTATAATACATGTTTGAGTATATCTAAGTTACAATTGGTATACTTTTTCATATTATAATAATAATAATAATAATAATATTATGTTCGATCACTAGCATAATTTTGTAAACATTTATTTGAAAGAAAGATAAAAAATCTGGAAAGCAAAATTTCTGCAAGTTTCTATGAACCTGCAATGGGGATGGTTGTGGGAGATATTGACCCTTAAGGCTTCACAATGGTGTTATAGTGATAGCTACATGTATTTATATAGAACTCATGAAAATTATACTATGATAGAAGAAAAGAACCATGTTAGTGGGTTATCTCATCAAACAAAGGGTTGCTTCGAGGTTAAGATTTCAATTATTTTATTTAACTACGATATATTAAAGAAATGGCCTTCTTAAAATACGAATTTGGACATGTACATCTTTGACATGTATCTTACCATTTTAAGGGTATTACTGTAATTTTTATAACAATTTTACTTATTGCACTTCTCTCTCCACATTTGTTTATTTTACCTTTTTCTGTTTCTCTTTCCAGTTTAATTTTTTCCTTTTTTCTCAAATTTATCTTTTTGTAACTTTTTCTCTCTCCGACTTTTCTCTTTCCTCTCTCTCTCTCTCACCCTTATCTTTCTCAATTTTCTCTCTCTCTCTCATCACATTTCAAATTTTTTTAATATATTACTATCTATTTATTTATCTAGTTAATCAATTTATCCACTACCAAAAATACTAAATTATTCACTTTAGAACCTACTTTATGGGGACAAATATGTCATTTAAAATTATTCTAACTCACTTTTTATTTTTTCCGCGTACCTGTTTTTCACATCATTACTATTAATTCTCTATGGTGGAACGTTACATATTGTCATAATAATTGTATCATATATATGACATTTCTTTGATCAAATTAACTTAGTCGGCTAACCAATTTTGCGATCAACTTTAAACAAAAGATCTCCTGCATTTTTTTGTGGTTGTTTACAAACATGTATTGTTAATTATTATAATGTGTCTAGAAGTTGGAATTCGAAAATACTTTTTTTTAACTTAAATACTTCAAAAACAATATTGTGTTTTTATAATCCATTTTTTTAATTATCCTAGGTCCATTGAATTGATTCAATAGACAGTTGTTTTATAGTAAATTCACTCACTACCATAAATGATAAATTCCTCTTGTTTAAACCATTCCTTTGTCATTTCTATTAGCAAAAAAATAACATTAGATGTTTTCTTCGATGCTCTTTATTAACATGAAGTTACAGAGGACAAATTACAGGGGAAATAAAGAGAGGGATAAAGAGAAAATAAGAGAGAGAGGAGAGATAGAGAGAAAGAGAATAAGAATAAAAGGCACGTATCGTCATTTAAAATATCATTCACGTAGAGTGAAAAATATGAGTAAAAATCAAGAAGGCGGTTCCTTAGGCAAGATTTGACTCAAATATTTGAAAAAAATATCAACGTAATTAAGGGAGTTTTTAATTCATTCTTATAGATCTATTTGATATTTAAGTGCAAGAGTTGATATAACTATTTTACATACATGTTGTTACATGACACATATTCCAACTACCATTTAGTTTCCCGTATGAGATGGAAGGTTTTTGCTTTGATAAATAGAAGAAAGATAAACAAGACTCTAAACTTATTTTTCTTTTACAATTTCGGATGTATGAGGAATAGAGATTATTTATTCTTCGTGGGGTCGTAAAAGCTTGAATAATACTTCTTTCTCTATCCGTTTCAAACTTCACTTGTTGAGCTTCCAAAAGGCCCACTCGTCTCGCAGTTAATGTAGAATTTACACAAACTATACAATGTTTTCATGGACGTAATGGGTCTAGATTTTTTACCACCTTTAAATATAGCTTCAAGATTTATAACACTTTCATCTTGAATCCTCTTCAACTTCAAGATTTTGCATGCAATCCTCAGATGTCCAAACGAGAGGAGCTATCTCTAGTGTATCACACATGCAATAACTGTTTGATAAATGAGAAACAAATCATAACAATTTTATGTATAGTGATTAAAAAAGGATTATAGAGACACAAATTATTTTCAAAATAACATAATTGACTATGCAATAAATTGGAATATTTACTTATTCTGCGCAACGTCGGTGCACTTGTTATATAATGTAACTGAGCCTTCCCTATGTCTCCACATGTATCGCAAATTTTACCTGGAATATTCAAATGGAAGCAAGAATAAAGATCCATAAATTTATAAACACAATATGAGACACAATTGAATATATACACAAATAATTGTTTTTGCATAAATTGAAGAAAATGTTGGATCTTGAAAAAATTATCTGATCCTTGAGAAACTAGATTAGTTGGGTACCTGTTTAATCAAGGAAATCACAGTCGGTTGAAGATGTATGTTGGTCATTGATTAGTAGACAAAGGAAAAGAGAAGGAGAACTTATGTAAGAAACCATAAATGACATCCGCTGAATCCAACTTGTAGCAATGATACGTGAACCAGATTTTGTAGAGGATCCTATGGAGATAAAGAAAAAATAGTCATTTAAAATATATATATATATATATATATATATATGAAATTGACAATAGATCTATAATACATGTTTGAGTATATCTAAGTTACAATTGGTATACTTCTTCATATTATAATAATAATAATAATAATAATAATAATAATATGTTCGATCACTGGAAAGCAAAATTTCTACAAGTTTCTATGAACCTGCACTGGCGATGGTTGTGGGAGATACTGACCCTTAAGGCTTCACAGTGGTGTTAAAGTGATAGCTGCATGTATTTATATTGAACTCATGAAAATCATACTATGATAGAAGAAAAGGCACATGTTAGTGGGTTATCTTATCAAACAAAGGGTTGCTTCGAGACAAAGCTTTCAATTATTTTATTTAACTACGATATATTAAAGAAATGGCCTTCTTAAAATACAAATTTGGACATTTACATCTTTGACATGTATCTCACCATTTTTAGGGTATTACTGTAATTTTTATAACAATTTTACTTATTGCACTTCTCTCTCCACATTTATTTATTTTACCTTTTTCTGTTTCTCTTTCCAGTTTTATTTTTTCCTTTTTTCTCAAATTTATCTTTTTGTAACCTTTTCTCTTTCCTCTCTCTGCCTTATCTTTCTCAATTTTCTCTCTCTCTCTCTCTCTCTCTCTCTCTCGCTCTCTCTCTCTCTCATCATATTTCAACTCTTTTTAATATATTTGATCTGTACCGTGAGGTCTTCTGTGGGGATGATCAAGGGACGGGTCGTCTGATACTGTAGAATGAGGATGACCTGAACGCGCGAGGGAGTGTACCTGCAAGGACACTCCCACGCCCAAGTCAACTATATCGAGCTACAATACTATCGTGAATATTCGAATGTATTGCGTACCTGACACCTTGTGACTGATGTTATTTATAGTGATAAGTTCGGATCGTTGACGTTGGATAGCCCAGTTGCATTGGGGGCCCAAGTATCAATCGAGCGGATCCTCCCCTTGCTGGGTTGGATGATTACTTAGTGGATTGGGCCTGACAAACTGGCCCAATCCAGAACAGTTGCCTCCCAAGCCAAGGTCGATCGTTGAGCGGGCGTAGGCTTGACGTGTAATCGGGATGGTCGTGCCCCAAGTCGTTACTTCTGATGTTTTTCGGCGATCTTGATCGTAACGGATCGTTTGATCAGTGATGCGTATTTTTCGCGTCGTCTTGACTTCACTAAATCTTGAACATTTTTAATGTTTTATTGGGCTATTTTCTTGGGCCCATATATAAGGTGGATGAGAGGGGTCTTTCACTCTCACCACTCATTTCTCACAAACACATTTTCTTTTTCTTCTAGAAATTCTCTCTAGGAGGATCACTTTGAAACTTTTGGGAGGATCCTTCTTTTGGAGCGACCATAACCCCTCTAGGACGACCAGCACCTCAAAGTCTTCCCCTGGTGCGATTACCTCTTCGTTTCTACGGGCGATCTGTCCATCGGGTGTGAGGAGGACGGTCACTACCCCGGACGACCCGACCAAAGCTCCTGGGAGTGACCTGCGTGCACGCGAGCGACTTGGGAGGGGGCGACCTGATCGTTCCTCGGACGACCTGATCGTTCCTCGGACGTCCCGATCGAAATTCCTGGGAGCGACCCGCGTGTGACTAGAAAAGGAGGCGACCCGATCGTTCCTCGGACGACCCGGCTGAAGTTCCTGGGAGCGACCCGCGTGCGACCAGAAAAGGAGGCGACCTGATCTGCTCGGTTGCCCATCGTGGGCGTCTTCTTTGAGGCGGCCAGCTCGCGCGACGATCAGCTCGTCTTGCGCGCGTCTTCTCTGATTGGCAGGAGCAAAGCTCATGGTGACCCCTTGTACGAGCGATCTGCTCAACGGGCGACCCGTCCCTCTTCTTCGCGGGCGACCGAGCTCCTTCTCCTCCGTGGCGCAAGCGTTCATTTAACTTTTTGACAAAATTTTCGGGTACTCTCCTCTTTTTCTACTTTCTTTTGTGTATTAAATTTGAGTACCTTGGTAATTTTTCCTTCAACTCTTAGTAATTTGGTAGGACCTGAATACCTTGGTAATTTGTTCTCTCTGCGATCTGATTGTTTGATCTTTAATTCGATTTGAACTAGTTCCCATGGACTGCTACCTTGATTTTCCTTGCTAGAGGTTTTGTCATGATTATTATCTCTTGTGTTCTAAGTTATGATGTTTTGTTGGTGGATGATCGGCAGCTCTAGAGAGAGACCATCCATTGTGTGACTCGGGTAACCCTTCGCTAGTATTTTCCTTCTTGGTGTAACACGTACTTTTGGGTATTTACCTCTTCCCCTTTTCGAGTATCGATGTAGTGATTTCAGGTAGGATCGTAATAACCTGATTATTTGATTTTTCAATCTTCCATGTCGCATCGTGATCTTGCCTCTTCCCGATTTGGTAGTTCAATCTTCCGGGCGGCTTGATCTTTCTTTCACGGTATGCTACCTTGAACTTCGTTGTTAGTAACTTGCAAAAATTGTCGTATGTGCGTTATAAATTATAACTCTTCGTTTTATTGTCTT
This sequence comes from Astragalus glycyphyllos, assembly GCA_963573325.1. Classification (NCBI taxonomy): domain Eukaryota; kingdom Viridiplantae; phylum Streptophyta; class Magnoliopsida; order Fabales; family Fabaceae; genus Astragalus; species Astragalus glycyphyllos. The sequence goes on from OY754308.1 coordinate 25,420,516, forward strand.
AGTGCGGGCCTGATCTTCCCTTTATTTCTGTATTCAGTGGGTGGTCTTGATCGTGGGTGACCTTAATCTTCATAGCGGTGACTTGGTCTTCTTTGTCAGGATAGTTTTCCAGGTTTCTACCCAGATTTAACTCGTCCTCAGGGGTGCGACAAATCTCAGGTCGCTTCGATTGTGCTTGAATTCGTTGTAGCGCCCTTGGGCAGTTTACCAAGTTCGAATCGGATTGAACTCGCCCTCGGAGGTGCGACCAATCTTAGGCCGTTTCGTTTGTGCTTAAATTCGTTTAAGTGTTGTATCCTGACCGCGCAGTTTATCAAACACGGCTCGAACTTCACTCGCGCGGTAGGTCAAACTTTTGAGGTTCCTTCTCCATAGTGACGATCAACTTGATTCGTCCGATTAGTGTGGTGGATGCCCCATTAAACTTGATTCGTTCGAAAATGATGTCCGTGGAGCTTCCTTGGTCGATCAGTATTCGTCTAACCTCCATATTCTTGGTCGATCAGTACTCTTCTGACCTCCATGTTGGCCGTCACTGCAACCACCATGAGTTGCACTTCAATGTTGGGAGTCCTGTCAATGGGGTCCTCATCCCCGAACAGAATGGGCGGCCTCTTCGAGAGGACCCTTGGGGCGGATGTCGACGTGACGCTCATGATCTGGTCGAACCTTCCCTTTATTGACTTGTAAGTTGAGGCGTCAGTGGGGATGCCTCTAGTGATCATCATGGCAACTTGCCTTCCCCTTTATCTTCTTGTATCTGGGACATCATCGTCTTCATTCTCCTCTTCTTCTCTGACTTTGGCCACTTCGGTGGCTGGTGTCTTACCTATCCTAGGTGATCGACGTGTTCGATTGTCATCTCGCCCATCAGGTTGGTTCTTCCTTACATACTGAGTCAGCTTTCCTCCTCGGATTAATGCCTCAACGTCGTCTTTGAGGGCCATGAGATCATTTGTGTCATGCCCATCGATCTTATGGTAATGACAGTGTTTGCACACTCTGTTCGTGGAGCAGTCTTAGGCTTGATTTGCAGTTCTGGTGATCATGTCCCCGGTTATTACTTGTGAATTTTTTTCAGCGATCTGGATCCTAACGGATCGTATGATAACTGATGGGTGCTTTTCGTGTCTTTCTCTGTGAATTTCTAATATTTTCAATATTATTTGTTCCAATATTATTCTCTGGAGCAACCACCCCCCTTGGGGCGATCTGCTCTCCATTCGTAGCCCAGAGGGCGGTCAGTTCTTCCCCCCACGGTGGACGACCTGTGTGACTTGCTACTTACGAGCGATCTGCTCTCCCCCTCATGGAGGACGACCTGCACTTCTTTTTCCCGGACGATCTGGTGCTCTTCTCTCCGGGCGATCTACTCCTCTTCTCCGCGGACGACCACCCTTGCTACTTACGAGCGATCTGCTCTTCCCCTCACGGAGGATGACCTGCACTTCTTTTTCCCGGACGATCTGGTGCTCTTCTCTGCGGGCGATCTGCTCCTCTTCTCCGCGGACGACCACCCTTGCTACTTACGAGGGATCTGCTCTCCGCCTCACGGAGGATGACCTGCACATCTCTTTCACGGACGATCTGGTGCTCTTCTCTGTGGGTGATCTTCTCCTCTTCTCTACGGACGACCACCCTTGCTACTTACGAGCTATCTGTTCTCCCCCTCACGGCGTGGTCAACCGTTTTGGGTGAGCTTATTCTCGGTGGGAGCGTCTTTTCTCCGCGGCGCGCACTCTCTCTCGTTCGTGGTGGATGTTGTCTGTCTTGTATTAAAAATTCCACTCGGGGGCGATCATCTCCCGTGTGGGGCGACCTGCTACTGGGGATTCATCTGTTATTATATTTTTTTGACTAAGTATTTTTTACTGAGTCATGATCGACGCCCGCTCCTAGGGTCGTGGCCTCATGGCCTGTCTCGTTGGGGCTAACCTTCCTCCTCTTCCCCTTCGACGGGGTGGAGATCTATGGATGAGCTATCCGCGGGGAGGCGAACGATGCCTCCTTCGTGGGTTGGCCCGAGGGATGGGCGACCCATTGTTGCGATGGCGTGGCTCGGGCATTGTGTTCCCTCGTCTTGAAGCTATTAGTTCCTACATCTGGGTGAGGCGGTCATCTCGGCGAGCGATCTGCTGATCCCTGACACGGAACAAGGCACGAAGCTCCTGAACTAGGTTGGCTGGAAGGGTGACGTCAACCTCCTGGGTCGTGCCTGGCTGGGGACCAGGGGCAACGACCTCAGTGTTGGTCATCGTTCCTCCCATTGTCCGCGGTCTGCCTCGAGTTGTCTTTAGAGGCATTGGGAATGTTGGTGGAATAGTGTTCTCCCACTGTAGTCGCCAATGAACCGTACCTTGAGGTCTTTTGTGGGGATGATCAAGGGACGGGTCGTCTGATACTGTAGAATGAGGATGACCTGAACGCGCGAGGGGGTGTACCTGCGAGGACACTCCGACGCCCAAGTCAACTATATCGAGCTACAGTACTATCGTGAATATTCGAATGTATTGCTTACCTGACACTAGGTGACTGATGTTATTTATAGTGATAAGTTCGGATCGTTGACGTTGGATAGCCCAGTTGCGCTGGGAGCCCAAGTATCAGTCAAGCGGATCCTCCCCTTGCTGGGTTGGATGATCACTTAGTGGATTGGGCCTGACAGCTGGCCCAGTCCAGAACAATATTACTATCTATTTAATCAAAATACTCATCAATCAAATATTTATTTATCTAGTTAATCAGTTTATCCACTACCAAAAATACCAAATTATTCACTTTAAAACCTACTTTTCGTGGAAAAATATGTCTTTCAAAATTATTCTATCTCAATTTTTATTTTTTCCGGGTACCTCGTTATCACATCATTACTATTAATTCTCTATGGTAGAATATTACATATTGTCAGAATAATTGTATCAAATATATGATATTTCATTGTTCAAATTAACTTAGTCGGCTAACCAATTTTGCGATCAACTTTAAACAAAAGATCTCCTCCATTTTTTTGTGGTAGTTTACAAACCTGTATTCTTAATTATTATAATGTGTCTAGTAGTTGGAATTCGAAAATACTTTTTTTTAACTTAAAGACTTCAGAAACAATGGTGTGTTTTTATAATCCATTTTTTTAATTATCCTAGGCCCATTGAATTGATTCAATAGACAGTTGTTTTTTAGTAAATTCCCTCACTACCATAAATGATAAATTCCTATTGTTTAAACCATTCCTTTTTCATTTCTATTAGCAAAAAAATCACATTAGATGTTTTCTTTGATCCTCTTTATTAACATTAAGTTACAGAACACAAATTACACTGGAAATAAAGAGAGGGATAAAGAGAAAATAAGAGAGAGAGGAGTGATAGAGGGAATGAGAATAAGAATAAGAATAAAAGACATGTATCATCATTTAAAATATCATTCACGTGGAGTGAAAAATATGAGTAAAAATCCAGAAGACGGGTCCTTAGGCAAGGGAGTTTTGAAAAAAATATTTGATATTTAAGTGCATGAGTTGATATAACTATTTTACATACATGTTACATGAGTTGATATAACTAAAATATTTGAAAAAAAATATCAACGTAATTAAGGGAGTTTTTAATTCATTCTTATAGATCTATTTGATATTTAAGTGCAAGAGTTGATATAACTATTTTACATACATGTTACATGACACATATTCCAACTACCATTTATTTTCCCGTATGAGATGGAAGGTCTTTGCTTTGATAAATGGAAGAAAGATAAACAAGACTCTAAACTTATTTTTCTTTTTCAATTTCGGATGTATGAGGAATATAGATTATTTAATCTTCGTTGGGTTGTAAAAGCTTGAATAATACTTCTTTCGCTATCCGTTTCAAACTTCACTTGTTGAGCTTCCAACAGGCCCACTTGTCTCATAGTTAATGTAGAATTTACACAAACTATACAATGTTTTCTTGGACGTAATGGGTATAGATTTTTTACCATCTTTAAATATAGCTTCAAGATTTATAACACTTTCATCTTGAATCCTCTTCAACTTCAAGATTCTGCATGCAATCCTCAGATGTCCAAATGGGAGGAACTATCTCCAGTGTATCACACATGCAATAACTGTTTGATAAATGAGAAACAAATCATAACAATTTTATGTATAGTGATTAAAAAAGAAAAATAGAGACACAAATTATTTTCAACATAACATAATTGACTATGCAATAAATTGGAATATTTACTTATTTTGCGCGACGTCGGTGCACTTGTTACATAAAGTAACTGAGCCTGCCCTATGTCTCCACATGTATCGCAAATTTTACTTGGAATATTCAAATGGAAGCCAGAATAAATATCCATAAATTTATAAACACAATATGAGACACAATTGAATATATACACAAATAATTGTTTTTGCATAAATTGAAGAAAATGTTGGATCTTTAAAAAATTATCCGATCCTTGAGAAACTAGATTAGTTGGGTACCTGTTTAATCAAGGAAATCACAGTCGGTTGAAGATGTATGTTGGTCATTGATTAGTAGACCAAGAAAAAAAGAAGGAGAACTTATGTAAGAAACCATCAATGACATCCGCTGAATCCAACTTGTAGCAATGATACGTGAACCAACTTGTACCAAATAATAACTGTGACAGCAATGCCCTTATTCAATATTAACCATTAGATTAAATTTCATTAAAAGTTTGAGAATCTAATGGCTATTATTTGTTTAGTAAGAGTTACTAAGGAAAATGCTTAGTAACATAAGCCAAAGCCACGGCGCAAATATAGAAAAGGAACGCGTGAATTTGGCAAAGATGGCCCAATGCATAATTGAAAGAAATGCACGGAGGAATTAAAGATGAAGGGTTTTTTTCTATACCCCCACCTCATCCCATATACCCCCCACATAATTTTTAAAACCCGAAAATACCCCTTCCCAAAAACGGATTTTTTCCAAAAACGGATTTATCTACCCAATAGGTAAATCTGATTTGCAAAAATAACAAAGCGGATTTACCTTAGGTGGGGGTTAAATCCGTTTTGTTATTTTTAAAATCGGATTTACCTATTGGGTAGACAAAATTTGCTTTGAAATTAAAATTAAAATTAATTTTAAAAAAATATAATAAAATAGTCATGAATATCGGTCGTCTTTTGGTTCTGTTTAGTGTGTACTTCGTTAACACGTGACGATGTTGTACGTCGGGTGAACAAGTTAGGCAAAAAAATCGGTTTTCGGGCAACCTACTCAAATTGTACTGAAACACAAGCCATTAAATCCAAAAAAAAATCAGGGATCGAGACTGTCATACCCTAATTTTGTCCACCTAGGTTTAAAACCCTAATTTTCCGCAAAAATAAATAAATTGAGAAGTGTGGTTTTATTTTGAAGAGTGAAGAGAATTGTGCATGCATTTTTGGGTTTTAAAAGGCATTCTAGGGCTTTTAAATTCATTGTTAGAGTGGAAATGCATTTGTTGTTAAAAAACAAGGTTTTTAGGGCAAAAGGGTATTTTGGTCATTGTCAAAAATAAGATAATTTCTCATCAAGAATCATTGTGCAATTTTAGAGAAATTTATTTGAGGCAAAACATTTTTGGTCATGTATGTATGTATGCGCATGCATGCATACATTGTGCACAAAATTCAAATTCAAAAAAGGCATCAAAAAGGAATATTCTACAAAAATTTCAAGATGAGGTTTTTATGATATTTTTGGTCATGGTGATCTCATAAAATGGCATATTCCTCAAGATACCTTGTATGTGGCCTAAATTGGGTGTATTTTTGTACAATTATCCTAAGAAGAATAATCAAAAATGAAGGGATAATGGAATGGTCATATAATAGTACAATAGTACAAGATGACAACTAGCAAAACTTGGTCACCAAGGACCCCTCCCATTTATGCGCCTATCCCTCTCTATTCTCTCATTTTGTGTTTTCTCAATGTCCTCAATCCATGTGAGCCTCAATCCTAGCCTTTGATTCAAAATTAAAATCAAATCCTAGAGCACAACTAGTGCACAATGACCTAACTACCCTTAAACCTAATTGCTTTCTATATATACCCTATTAACCTCACCTCACAAAAAAAGAGCTTTTGGCCACACCATTCACTCACAAAACCCTAGCACACAAACCTCTCCTCTCCTCTCCTCCTTTGGCCGAAACCACCAACAACCACTCCCTCCTCCATTTTTCTTCATTTCACTTCCATTTTCCATCTCATATTAACTCCTACTTCATATATCTTCCTTCTCTCCTAATTTAATTCAAACTTGCATCATCAAAGGGCATTTTTAAGCAAGCATTTCGTGGGTTTCATTGAAGTTTGGTGAAGATTCAAGTTGATTTATGGTCTTGTTCTTCATTTTAGTCATTCCTTAGCTTGGATTTGAGGTAAACTTCTTCAAACCTAGCATCATCTTCAACTTTTTTGCATCGAAATGTAGATATCATGTTTCTAATTTTGCATCCTACCATATTCATGCATTTTAGTGTTGTTATATTGTTGATTTGTTGATTGTTGTTGGTAAGAGGTGTCTCAAGCATTTTGACAAGCACTTAGGGAGGCTTGGGTGCTTGAGATGCTTCTCACCCTTGAATAAATTGTGATTTATGTTGTTTTCACTATGATCTTGCATTTTTGTTGAATAAAATGATGTGATGCTTCGCAAATCATGATTAGAATTAGGGTTTGTTAATTTTCTTGTTAAATGTGAGCAAAAAAGGGGTCTATAAACAATTGAATTTGCGCACATGATTGGTCTCCAATGACCTTGATGCATCCTCAAGTTTAATCATGCTTTCTTTGCTCTTTGAGTTTAATGTAAATTGTTGTTTGAAGTTTGTGAAGTTTTGGCAAAGGATAGGCCACTTAGAGCCTTGATGCACCATTGCATTGTCTTAATAAATTGCAAAGGAGAGACTACTTGGAGTCTTGATGCACTTTCCATTTCTCAATCGGCAAAGGATAGGTTCATTTAACCTTGATGCACATGCATTCTTGAATTGAAGCTTGGTACTCAATGCTTGATATACTTGTTTATGTGCTTGTGATGCATAAAAATGTTGAATTGGTGTTCACAATTTGCTTGTTTTGATTTCCACCAATTGTTACTCGTTAGTAACTCTCCAAAACTTCAAAACCATGTTGCATACAAAGAACAACTTGTTACTCGTTAGTAACGTTCCAACTTCAAAACATTTTTTTTGCATTTACATAACCATTGATAAACAACTTCACTTATTCTCAAAACAATTTCAAACTATTTTTCACAAATTAAAAACTTTGTTGAGGATAATGCGAAGCCTTTGCTTGCACGATTGTCAACAATGGGGTGCTAGTGATGATCACTTGGAGTCTTTGCTCAATTGATTATCATGAACACTCATTTTTCAAAAGAACTCTCATTTCACAAATTAAAAACTTTGTTGAGGATAATGCGAAGCCTTTGCTTGCACGATCGTCAATAATGGGATGCTAGTGGTGATCACTCGAAACCTTTGTTGTTTGATCACTGTGAACATTCAATTTTCACAATTAAACAACTAAAAAATAAAAACCTTTTCTCGACAACCGAGAACTACGTAAGCTTTGAATTCTCCATCGCACTGGGAGATACGTAGGAGCGGGTCACATTCCCGTCAAGCACGACAAATGAAAACCATTTTCTTTTCAGAAAAACAAACCCTTTTCCAAAACAAGGCAATTTCTAAAAACAAAACAATTTTCGAAAACAAGAACTACGTTGCTTTGATTCCCTCCCCGGGATACGTAGGCACGGTGCCCTCCCGTCAAGCGCAAAAGATTAAATTTTCCTTAAGTTTTTCCATAAAGTAAGGAGAGATAAAGAGAGATAAAAACAAAGCATTTCTTAAATCAACCTTTTAAATCACACGTCAAATCGAGGTTCCCTTTCAGTAGAAAGGATGTGTGGGGTGCTCGTACCTTCCCCATGCATAACCGACCCCCGAACTCAAATCTCGTGGTTCCAAGGACCATTGTCTTTCAAGAAAGGTTTTTTTCAATGTTTTACCTCTAAAAAAAATATTGGTGGCGACTCCAATTCATGTTGTGCGAAGAGAAATCCCTCCAAAGGATTTTTCGGGGTGCAACAGCTGGCGACTCCGCTGGGGACCTTTCTTTAGTGGGTCGAGCCAATCGATTCGACATGTGATTTATTTCGTTGATTTGAATGCTTTGTTATATCTCTCCTCCTTTCCCTTTCTTCTTTCTTTCCTTTTCCTTTAAAAACATGCTTGCATTATTCTTAGAATTGTCGTGTGCATTCTTGTGATGTTGTGCTTGCGTGCATTGTGTGTTAGCCTTCTTCCTCTTCTATATTTGCTTCTTGAGTAAAATAAGAGTAGTTTCTTCTTCTTCTCCTCTTACTTTCGTCGTTTATATGCTTGTCTCATACATTTCCCCAATCCTAGCATGTTCCCCTCTTCTTTGCTCCCTTTCTTGAGGTAAGCTCATGCATTTCCCTTAATCCTATTATGTCCCCTCCTCTAGGCTCCCTTTCTTAAGGTAAGCAATGCTTGCGATTGTTGTTGGAACCCTAGGTTAGTATACTTATGTTGAAATGATATTGAACCCTAGGGTAGACGACATGCTGTTGCTTGATATTGTCTGGACTGTTTTGGTTTCCCTTTGCAGGTGGGGTTTGGGTAGATTTTTAGGTGTTGTGCCCTCATCACATACTGCACACCTTATATTTGTGAGCATTGAGTGGGGCCTAAAACCCAAGGTCTGCAAAGAACCCTAGGAGAGTGGAAATGAGTAGTGACTGCCATTCGTAGACCGTTGTCTGTCTGGCTCTCATGAAAGTTTCGCCCAAGAGTGCGCTTTCTTCATGATACCTCACAATCGGTAGCTCTCTACGATTGTGGGTGTATTCATGAGAGAGACTTTAGCTCTTGGTTGCCATTGTGAGGCAGTGACCAGAACCCACATGGGAGGATTACCCTTGTCGTTGACTTTAGAGCCTACGATCCTTACCCATTTGTAGGACACGGGGGCACGCAAATTGTGTGTTGCATTAGCTTAGGCATCCTCTTTCGAAATTCTTTTACCAAAAATGTAGAAAATAATTTCCTTTTTTCCTCATAAACACCTATATGAGGTGGCATATAGCGGGTATTTTCAAAAATGTTTTGAACCGCCACCAATAAACATCATTTTCTTCTCTCTTTTCTATGTAAATAAAAGGTCATAATCATCACATCTGCGTCATTTTGCATCATCATCATTGCATTCGCATCTAACAAAAATTTTGAAAAAAAACCTCCATTCTTTGCATCCTCCATGCATTAAAGTTGTTTGTCGGAGATCGCAACGTAACACAAAGTCTTGTCATAGGTGTGTAAGAAACGGAATGGAATCAAAAGGCAAAACCGTTTTCAATTCAAGGCTTCCTGTTGTGAAAGAGATTGATATGGCTAGTCTGAAAGAGTATGCATCCCTCCTAGGTCCTATTGAGGTCAGGTCTTTTGACAAAACCTATGGGAACATTCGCAAGCTGCTACTACTAGAAGTGCAAGAGAGTGCCATTGCTGCCCTGTGTCGGTTCTATGACTCGGAGATTCGCTGTTTCATTTTTAAGAATTTCCAAATGGCGCCTACCCTAGAAGAGTATGATAGGATTTTGGGCTTTGATCGATCCAAGTTTAATCCTTATCAATACCAAGGGGAGTATTATTCTGATGAAAAGCTTGCTGCCTTGTTGCAAATCAGTGCTGAGAAAGTGCGGGCCCATAAGATAGAACGTAATAAGGTATTTAGGTTTTCTCAAGAATACTTTGAGAGTTTGATGACCAGCTATGTAGTGTCTGATGATTGGAATTCTTTCAAGCAAGTGCTAGCTCTGACCATCTTCGGCATTGTGCTCTTCCCTCAGATAGAGAGGCATGTGAGTGAAACTGCAATCGGTGTCTTCCTCGCCTTCAAATGTGCAAAAAATCCTATCAACCCGGTTCCCGCAATCCTCGCAGAGACATACCGTGCCTTCACTCGTCACCATGAATTCCAAAAGAATAAGATGTGTTGCTCCTTCCCTGTGTTATATGCTTCGTTGATCAGTCATGGGTGTACCAACAAAAGTGATGTGAAGGATTTGCTTTCCTATGCCTTGGGTTGTAATCCGAAGACTATGAACTCTCAAGAGTGGGTGCATGCTTTCAAGAACCAAGATGCTCTCCAGATTCGTTGGTTCTCACCTAAATGTTGGGTAGACAGGCCTTCAGTGGTATTTCGGTGTGGGAGTTTTCAGAACGTTCCTCTCATGGGAATCCAAGGATGCATAAACTATAACCCCTCTTTGACCTTGCGACAGCTCGGATACCCTATGCGGGATTCACCCTCCGAAGCTATGCTATTTCGTTTTTACCTCCACGCGGGGATCCCTAAAGACGAGAGTCTACTTCGGCGAGTCTTGCAAGCTTGGGAAACCGTAGTGCGGAAGGACAGAGAAGAGTTAACCAGGAGGACCACTGCTATCTCTTTTTCTCAATGGCTTGAAGGGAGGATTAGTGAAACTCGGTCATCCAACCAAGGAGTACCACTGCCTGAGGAAAAGATACAAGAACCTCACATTCCTACCATTGAAGAATTGGAAAAGGTTAGGTTGGCCATGTCAAAGGTGGGAGAAGAGAAAAAGGCTCTGCAAGATAGATTGAGAAAGATGATGCAAGACAAGAAAAAGCTAGAAAATGAAAATGCTTTCCAAGCTGCAGCTATTGAGGAAGTCAATAGAAAACTTGAAATAGAGGAGAAAAGCAAGAGGGAAATGCAAAAGCACTTGAAGGGTGCCAAAGAGGAAGTGAAGAGGTGCACTACCAAGATGAATGAGGCTGTAGCGGAAGCAATTAAATGGAAGAGGCTATATGAGGATACATGGAAAGAAGAGCAAGCAGTCAGGCACGCACTAGTTAAGTCAAGAAAAGACTCTCGAATAATGAAGCTTGAATTGGAAGATCAATTAAAGAGTGTCAAGCAAGATCGGGAATCTATTGAAGGGATCCTGAGGGATTATCAGCAAGCACTAAGAAGGGAATAAGGGAAGTCAGAAAGCTTGGCCAATCATGTGCAGTACTTGGAAGGGTCTTACCTCCGGCTAAGGGAGAAGAGTGACTATTGGGAGAGTCAATTTGCGAAATTGCTCAGTAAGGTAAAAAGTCAACAAGTCTTTGAGGAATTGAAAAAGGAAGGCTTACATTGGAAAGACAAGTTCTCCAAGTTAGTTTGGTTAGCTAATCAGGCTGTGAGAGACATTCCCAAGAAGCTAAGAAAGGCGGATGCAGAAATGAATCCTTTCAACACCCCTGTCAAGGTGTGTGAGTTTGTTGAGTACTGCAAGATTCTCACTGAAGAACTCCTGGAGAAAGCCCGGGGGGCAGCTGAGAGCAAGAAGAGGAAAAGGAGCGAGGAGTTGAAAGCCATATGCCTTTAAAGTTCCCTTTAGAGTATTGTAGCGATCCTTAGGAAATTGTAATTTTCTTTAAGAAGTCGTAACTTTCTTTGGAAAATAGCACTTTGTTTAAAATCATTGTATTGTACTCTTAAGGAATATTGTACTTTGATTTGCTTTCTATTTGTGATACTCCTTCGCATTCCATTTAATTGAAGTACGTTTGTTTTGCCTTGTTGCTTCCAACTTTGTTGCAATCCTAAAAACACCTGAACCTTAACACCTATGACAAGACGAGTTGCACCGCGATTCCCGGCAATAAACATAATAACATGCATATTGCATTGCATTTGCATCATTTGTCTTTGTGTCCATAAAAAAAAATGTTCCGTCCACAGAAGTAAGACAAGCTGGTTAATCATCGGTATTGGACGCAATCACAGGCAAGAAATATGGCCAACAATCAAGACAACGCGAATCTGGGCAATCATCAACCAATCCAGAATGATGTAGTTCCAGAAGGTCCGAATCCAAATGGTCAGGGTCAGCATGATCAGAATCAAGAGAATCGAGCAATCAGGGCTGAGATGGAAGTTATAAGAGCTAAAATGGCAGAGGTCATAAGAGTGTTAAGTGCCTTAAGGGATGCTGGCATAACTGAAGGTGCTGCTGCCGCAGGAGTGGATCCTCCTAGAGTCTCTCGGGCTCTCCAGAACGTGCAATGGCCTCCTTATGGTCTCCCATTAGGGTACACACCCCCTACTGCTGGTGCAAACCCAGAAAGTGGTCCTTCGGGAACCACAGGACAGGCCCAGCCTGAATCAGCTGTGAATGAAGTTGGAACGGGGACACCTCAGGTTCAAATTCAGATTCCTACTCCTGCTATTACCCCGGGAACTCCGGTTGGCTTCAATTCTCTAGCAACAATCCATCCACAAGTTCAGGGTCCAATTCCTCAGATTATCGCTCACTCACGTGACCCACACGTGACCCCAGCTATGGTGTCGATGAATAATCTTCACTACGGTGTGAGTGGTTTTCCGCCGAATTACCCTGATGAAGCTAGAAGTCAGTACCAGATGTTAGAAGAAAGATTGAGAGTTGTTGAAGGAACAGGTTCCCAGGCTAGGAATGCCCATGAGTTATGCTTGGTCCCTAATCTAGTCCTGCCACCCAAGTTCAAAGCACCATTTTTCGACAAGTACAAAGGAGCAACCTGCCCGCGCAGCCATGTGACGATGTATTGCCGGAAGATGACTGCCCACGCCCGTGATGATAATCTGATGATACATTGCTTTCAGGAAAGTTTAGCTGGAGCCCCCCTTGAATGGTATATGCAATTGGAGCCAACTAATATCCGTTGTTGGAAGGTCTGGCGGATGCCTTTATCCGTCAATACCAGTACAACAATGATTTAGCCCCGGATAGGACCCAGCTGCAATGTATGTCTAAGAAGGATAATGAGACATTCAAGGAATACGCCCAGAGGTGGAGGAACTTCGCTACACAAGTAAAACCCTCCCTGCTTGATAAAGAGATGGTCCATATGTTCATGGAAACTCTTCCCCCAGTGTTCTATGATCGTTTGGCCGGCAGCGTGGCTTCGAATTTCTCGGAGATGGTTGTCATTGGAGAAAGAGTGGAGAACGGCATGCGCAGCGGAAGAATAGCCCATGGCCCAACACCTCCTTCCCATCAGAAAAAGCCTTTTTCTGGTACCCACAAGAAGAAGGAGGGAGAAACTAATGCAATCATCGGAGCTAGCGGTCCATCACACAACAATCCCCCACAAGCCATTCCAGTTCCTGCTCAGACGCCGCCTGCTCAGCCATTCCAGTCCAACAATCAGTACAGAAACTACAATGAAAAAAAGCCTGTTGTCTTTAAACCTATCCCCATGTCGTACACGGATTTGTTCAATTATCTCATTGCTAACAAGTTAATCAACACTCGTCAGATGAAACCATATCAGCCTCCCTATCCCAGAGGGTATAATGCAAATGCTACCTGTGCCTTTCATTTTGGGGCAGTAGGTCATGTGGTGGAGGATTGTAAGGCGTTCAAGTACGTTGTGCAAGACCTGCTTGATGCAAAGAGTATATCATTTCAGCAACCTAATGTAACCACCAACCCGTTGCCGGGGCATGGTGGGCCCACTGCAAATGCCATTAATGATCAGGGTGGTCAGTACTTAATTAGGAAGGTGGAGTGCATTCGTACACCCCTGAGTATCATTCATGCTGCACTATGCCGTTGTGGTATCATCGAAGAAGGGTGTGCCAGAAGAGACATCTGCAATGACCCTTATTGTGTTGGGGCCTGTGAGAGCTTCAAACCCATCCTCCAAGAGCTGTTAGACAGACACCTGGTCCAGGTTGGGGTTCAGGAAAAGGAAGAAAGTGTATCTACCCTGCAATCAAACAACAGAGGTTTCAGGAGACCGGTTGAAATCCCTTGCAGTCTGAATTCAAGCTCGGTTGTGGCAAGACCTCTGACTTTTGTTATTCCGGTACCTGCTGCTACCCCTAGTAGAGAGACTGGGGTTACTCCTTGAAGCTGCAACGTGCAAATTTCATGCAGGGGGAGTGGGACATTCTGTGGAAGATTGTAAAGCATTGAAACATGCGGTCCAGGATCTAATCGACTCCAAACATTTGAATTTCAATGACAACAATGTTAATGGCTTGACTGTGAAGGAGAATGGAGAAACCAGTGCTGTGGCGGGCAAAAGAAGGTCACCACAATACAACCCCATCCCCGTGTCATACGCCGACCTATGCAGCTATCTAATCAGTCATGGATGGATCACTCCTCGCAAGATGAGATCAGTTCAACCTCCATTCCCAAGCGGGTACAATCCAGAAGCCACTTGCGAGCTCCATGCTGGGGCAATTGGGCGTTCTGCTGAAAATTGCTATCTTTTGAAAAGTTTGGTTCAGGGCTTCATTGATTCCAAGCAGTTAACTTTTGAGAAGGGGGGAAGAATCACAATCAAGCCCTTCACATCTCTGTCAAGTGTGGGGACTACATGCTAGCCAGAGTGCTCATCGACAATGGCTCGTCATTAAATGTGTTGCCCAAGTCCACAATGGATAAGTTGGATGTGGATTGCTCATATCTGAAGCCTAGCTCCACCTTGGTTAGAGCATTTGATGGGTCTGTGAAAGAAGTTTTTGGAGAAGTAGAGGTGCCTTTGCAGGTGGGTCCTGAAGTGTTCTATGTCACATTCCATGTCATGGATATAGCTTCCTCTTATAGCTGTCTGCTAGGACGACCTTGGATACATGCCGCTGGGGCAGTGCCATCTTCGCTCCATCAGAAACTCAAGTTTGTGGCCGAGGGCAAGTTGATAGTAATCTTCGGGGAGGAGGAAATGATGATAAACCGATCACCACCAGAATATTACGTTGAAGCAGCAGAGGAGTCTTTTGAGACTGCCTTCCAGGGATTGGAGATCTCAAATGCTATCTTTGTTGGGAGTGAGCCTCCCCAATTGAAGCCTAGGTGGTCCAAGGCGGACATGATGGTTGCAAAGGTGATTCTAGGATATGGGTATCAGGTTGGAAAAGGCCTGGGAAAAGCTGCTCAAGGAATTCTAGCACCCGTCCTGCTGAAAGGGAATACTGAAAGGTTCGGTATTGGGTACATCCTAAGCCCTGCAGACCGAGAGAGGCTAGCAGCTGATAGAAGAGAGAAATGGTTGGCAAAGCTCAGAGGAAGGACCCCCAACCAGGGAGGGATGGTCGTCGGTGATCTTAGGAACAACTTCCGAAGTGTAGGCATGCTGAACCCTGACCAGGTCAATGTGATTGAAGAAGATTCAGGCTCGGGTGACGGTGCTGTCGGCTTAGTGCGCCGTTGTGCTGCGAAAGAAAAGCTCCAGAACTGGGAGGCCCTAGATTTCCCTGTGATTTTCAATTTAAAGTAATTTTTCTTCGTAATGCAAAATTCCTCGGCTCTGCCCAAGGGATTGGGATATTTCATTCGGGCATGCATGTTTTCGTCAAACTTCATCAATGAATAAAATGTTATTTTGGAATTTTCAATAAAATTCTCTTTCTTCATCTCTCATTTGCGTGTCTTTTCTTTATTTTTATTCGCCACTCCATTTTAATGCAGATCGAATACAATTCTTGAAAGTAATAATGCCCATAACTCATACTGTGACTTTGATTACCCGGTTAACCAAACTGAGAGAGAGGCTGAAGACAACTGGGATGTTTCTTCGGAATTAATAAGTGAAGAATTGGCTAAGGCTGTAGAAATTCATGATGCCACAACTAGGTTGGGCAATGAAGTCAAAGCACAAGTTCAAGCAAAGTGGAGCAATGCTGAGGAAACCAAACAAATGTTACAAGCGAACCTCTTTCGCGACCAAACCCTTTCCCTTCCTCAGATCAACCAACTTTCCCATTTCCCATTACAAGTACCCCATCACAAAAAAAATTTCATAACCAAATGCCTGCCATCGCCACCTTCCTCACTACCAGTGGCCCTTCTACAAAATCAACCCATCTCATTCGCTCCTCCCTCTGAACCTCCTGTCACCCCAGTTAATACCAGAACCCAATCAAGCATCCTTCAACCGCTGCAGGGGTTTCATTGCCATTATCTCTCCAATCACCCCAGACAAGGATCACTTCAAATATCCAAAAATAGTGTATCACTTTTATCAGCTCACTCAACTCAAAAGGAAAAAAGGAAAAAATCAGAAAAAATGAAACAAAAAAGAACAGATTCAAAAAAATGAAAATCCCAAAAATGAAAAAACAAGGGAAAAAGAGACGAAAGAAATATAAGTTGTGAGCTGATACATTTGGCCATAAAGCGTAAGAGATCCTTGTCTCAATGAACCTTCCTACACCTTGTTGTGTATGACCACCCTTTCTTCCATAAACCTTCAAACACTTAATCATTCCTATACATCTCTCCTTTCATAAAACCGCAAACACTACCTCGACCTCGTCATCCCGCCCTCCACAAACCCTCAGTCATTCCTCAGACTCCACCATCAGATTTGCAATCAAGCTGTTGTGCAAGAATAAGAGAATAAAGTGGTCCGCCCTCATGAGGAATCAAGTGACATGATCAATTTGAGCAAAGGAGAGGATTGACGCCATGATAAAGAGCAATGAATCAACAAGTTTGTGTAAATCACCCTTCTGACATAAGACACTTGCCATTATAACAAAGTCTGTAATTACCAAAGTTTAGTCTGTTGCGCATCTTTCCAAGATAAGGTAGTCACAAATGACAGTATGAAGACTCCAGGTCAAGCATCATGATCCCGCCCTACGCCACCCTAAAAATGGGGCAGTTAGAGACAATCAACAAAGGATATCAAGGACGATGATGACCTTCATGGAAATCAGGCTTCGTTTTACACTCTAACAGGGGCAAACCCCATATGATGGAAGTAATACTTTCATTGAGCCTTATCAAACCAAAGTACATTTGTCTTATGTCAGAAGAAGATTAAGAGAAAGCTCAAACCGAAGAAAGCTCATCTTCAACAATTTCAAAGAAGACTCAATGCTCAAAAAGATCATGAACCTCCAAAGGGATTCCCATGGAGATGAACCCAGTATCATGAAGACGAAGAACTTATTCTCCGGAGGGGCCTTTAATTCTAGCAAAATGGGATGCAAGAAAAGAAAACACCAGTTTCCAGTAAATTCAGATACAGTCAGAAAGGAGTATGCCTAAAGAAATAAATGGGAAAAGAGAAAGATGAGCCAAGTAAGAATCAGCTCGCTAGGTTGAAAACCCGCAAAGGGCGGCCTAGGCAAAACCAGAGCGACCCGGTGGATTGAAAACCTGCAAAGGGCGATCCAGGCAAAAATTAGGGTCAGAAAACTTGGACTTGAAATGAAAAAGGCAATCAGCACTCCCAAAAGTTTGGATAAAGGGGTGATCAAGGTCATGAGTATGGACGATTGGCATCGTTACTTCAAAAGAAAAAACACAAGATCTGCTTCCCCTTTTTCTTGTATTTTTCCAGTTTAAAAATTTTTCACTGTACTTTCAATTGGCGTGACCTTCTGCACGTCCAGTTTCCATAACAATAAGAATTCAACTTGTTCTTCCATGTGTTTGCTTTTCGTGTCTTTTATCTTCACTTATTCTGTCTCTTTGTTTTAAAATAAATGTTTTTATGATTGATGATACTGAATTGTGAAACCTGTGCATGAGTCAAAAAGCATTACAATTATTGCGAAATTTCTGAAAATCACAGAAAAGAGGGGATCCCTCAAATAAATGAATTGGCAAAAAACAAACGCGGGCACAATCACTTCAAATGGCAAGCAAACTTATGCGCGGCTCTGGCATTGCTATTACCCTAGATGGTCCTCATGTCTCAGGCCCAAAGGAAAAGATTTGCACCAAAGATTAAAACAAGGTTTAGTGATCACCAAGCGAGGCTTCTTTCATGCCAAAAGTCAAGACATTCATAGAGAACCAAAGATTTGCACTGAGAACACCACTCAGATCCAAAAGTTGGGGCATTCTCTTCACCACCCACCCACCCTAGTCTTGGGAAAGTTTGTTCATTGTCCATCCCATTCATATACCACCCTCAGTTCATAACCAGTACCATAACTTCATTCCCTTTCACAAACCCACTCAAAGAACCCATTTGAAATTGTCATTCTAAAGTGGGGCATTCCTATAACTGTTCACTCCCGCTCAAATGAGCAGAGTTCTCCCTAAAGTCATTCACATCCATAAATTCCTGTCGGGGCAGTCTCTCAACTCACTGTCCTAAACCAATCCCAAGTTAACTGACTCAGTCGTCCACATCTGCACTCTTATGCATACTTACTAGTCAATGCTTCAGAGAGAGAGAATACAAATTGATCATGTGGTGTTTAAAGTTCGGTCATCATGGAAATGGAAAGGAAAATAAGTGAGCTTGTTAATAAAAACCTTGAGAACACCAGAGTTTGAATCAAATCTAGTTTTTCCAAAGAATGGTCCATAGCCATCTCAATTCCTTGCATTCAAAGTCTCGCGTCTCATCATCATAAAAATGTTTACAAAAATGTTTAAATACTCCAATCATTCATCCTCCTCATGCATGTAGGCATTTCATGTTATTCAAAGCATTACATTCGCATCATCCACATTCATCACAATAAAAGCAAAAGAACATAGACATTCCATAGCATTTATCATCATCACATCAAACATCAAATCAGTTTTCAAAACAACAAGAGGCATTCTTAATAAATAGTCATAGTCGTCACGATAGGACGCTTGAATTGATCACTCAAGAATCCTAAAGTCCCTATGCTAAAAGAAAACTAAAAACATATCATTGCATCCATGTGCATCCCAGCATCAAAAGCCTGCATTCCATGCATCATTCAAAGCTTCCCAATTTTCAAAAAGAAACTCAGTTGCTTTGGACTCGTTAGTCCCCAAAATTTTCAAAAAAAGTCAGTTACTTTGGACCAATGGGTCCCCGAAATCTCATTTTCAGAAAATCATCATGGCACCGAGTTAGTGAACTCCATCAGCAGAGTTAGTAAACTCCCACAGAGTTAGTGAACTCCTTCCACAGATCACAACGTCGCGTACGAGCGCGCGGCAGATCCTACAGACTTCGTTAAGTCCATCGGATTAATTGTGTCAACCTAAGGCATAGCGTAGATCCATTGATCATATCAGTTCCGGACCTGATATTGATCGGCCGCTCGAAAAGGCCACCCCCAGAGCTCGGACTCGACGAGAGTTCGTCAAAAGGTTTTAGGCAACCTCCGAATCCCCAATTTACGGCACTTCCCATTTACTGCTTTCATTTACTGCTTTACGCAATTTACTGCTTTCGTTTACTGCTTTACGCAATTTACTGCTTTCATTTACCGCTTTACGCAATTTACTGCTTTCTCGTCGACGCGACAAGTGTTGACTCTCTCTCTCTCAAAAGAAGAGAGATCAAAGAAAGGAAACAAAAAAAAGAGAAAAAAGAAAAGGAAAATTCGGGTTTCTCTATTTTGCCTCGGAATATGTTTCGGCCAATTCATATTCCTTGGTAAAATCCAAATAAAGAGGGGCAGCTGTCATACCCTAATTTTGTCCACCTAGGTTTAAAACCCTAATTTTCCGCAAAAATAAATAAATTGAGAAGTGTGGTTTTATTTTGAAGAGTGAAGAGCATTGTGCATGCATTTTTGGGTTTTAAAAGTCATTCTAGGGCTTTTAAATTCATTGTTAGAGTGGAAATGCATTTGTTGTTAAAAAACAAGGTTTTTAGGGCAAAAGGGTATTTTGGTCATTGTCAAAAATAAGATAATTTCTCATCAAGAATCATTGTGCAATTTTAGAGAAATTTATTTGAGGCAAAACATTTTTGGTCATGTATGTATGTATGCGCATGCATGCATACATTGTGCACAAAATTCAAATTCAAAAAAGGCATCAAAAAGGAATATTCTACAAAAATTTCAAGATGAGGTTTTTATGATATTTTTGGTCATGGTGATCTCATAAAATGGCATATTCCTCAAGATACCTTGTATGTGGCCTAAATTGGGTGTATTTTTGTACAATTATCCTAAGAAGAATAATCAAAAATGAAGGGATAATGGAATGGTCATATAATAGTACAATAGTACAAGATGACAACTAGCAAAACTTGGTCACCAAGGACCCCTCCCATTTATGCGCCTATCCCTCTCTATTCTCTCATTTTGTGTTTTCTCAATGTCCTCAATCCATGTGAGCCTCAATCCTAGCCTTTGATTCAAAATTAAAATCAAATCCTAGAGCACAACTAGTGCACAATGACCTAACTACCCTTAAACCTAATTGCTTTCTATATATACCCTATTAACCTCACCTCACAAAAAAAGAGCTTTTGGCCACACCATTCACTCACAAAACCCTAGCACACAAACCTCTCCTCTCCTCTCCTCCTTTGGCCGAAACCACCAACAACCACTCCCTCCTCCATTTTTCTTCATTTCACTTCCATTTTCCATCTCATATTAACTCCTACTTCATATATCTTCCTTCTCTCCTAATTTAATTCAAACTTGCATCATCAAAGGGCATTTTTAAGCAAGCATTTCGTGGGTTTCATTGAAGTTTGGTGAAGATTCAAGTTGATTTATGGTCTTGTTCTTCATTTTAGTCATTCCTTAGCTTGGATTTGAGGTAAACTTCTTAAAACCTAGCATCATCTTCAACTTTTTTGCATCGAAATGTAGATATCATGTTTCTAATTTTGCATCCTACCATATTCATGCATTTTAGTGTTGTTATATTGTTGATTTGTTGATTGTTGTTGGTGAGAGGTGTCTCAAGCATTTTGACAAGCACTTAGGGAGGCTTGGGTGCTTGAGATGCTTCTCACCCTTGAATAAATTGTGATTTATGTTGTTTTCACTATGATCTTGCATTTTTGTTGAATAAAATGATGTGATGCTTCGCAAATCATGATTAGAATTAGGGTTTGTTAATTTTCTTGTGAAATGTGAGCAAAAAAGGGGTCTATAAACAATTGAATTTGCGCACATGATTGGTCTCCAATGACCTTGATGCATCCTCAAGTTTAATCATGCTTTCTTTGCTCTTTGAGTTTAATGTAAATTGTTGTTTGAAGTTTGTGAAGTTTTGGCAAAGGATAGGCCACTTAGAGCCTTGATGCACCATTGCATTGTCTTAATAAATTGCAAAGGAGAGACTACTTGGAGTCTTGATGCACTTTCCATTTCTCAATCGGCAAAGGATAGGTTCATTTAACCTTGATGCACATGCATTCTTGGTACGACAAATGAAAACCATTTTCTTTTCAGAAAAACAAACCCTTTTCCAAAACAAGGCAATTTCTAAAAACAAAACAATTTTCAAAAACAAGAACTACGTTGCTTTGATTCCCTCCCCGGGATACGTAGGCACGGTGCCCTCTCGTCAAGCGCAAAAGATTAAATTTTCCTTAAGTTTTTCCATAAAGTAAGGAGAGATAAAGAGAGATAAAAACAAAGCATTTCTTAAATCAACCTTTTAAATCACACGTCAAATCGAGGTTCCCTTTCAGTAGAAAGGATGTGTGGGGTGCTCGTACCTTCCCCATGCATAACCGACCCCCGAACTCAAATCTCGTGGTTCCAAGGACCATTGTCTTTCAAGAAAGGTTTTTTTCAATGTTTTACCTCTAAAAAAAATATTGGTGGCGACTCCAATTCATGTTGTGCGAAGAGAAATCCCTCCAAAGGATTTTTCGGGGTGCAACAGAGACTCCCAAGAAGGGCCTTCTTTTAGGACAGGGGGGCTCAAAATCCCAAATTCCAACGTTTACTATTTTTTATTAATCTTTTTAATTTTTCAAAATCTCTAAAAAATCTAAAAAAATTTGCATAACCATATTTTGATTTTATTAGATTCTTAGTGGTGTTTTTATGATTTTTAGATTAGTTTTGACTCTTTCACAATTTTGTAGTAGTATTTTTATAACCTTTGTTAAAAAATTTAAATAAAAAACAGTTATTTTTAATACATAAAACGGATTTAACCCCCACCCAAGGTAAATCCGCTTTTAAAAATGACAAAAACGGATTTATCTTTTAGAAGATAAATCTGTTTTCCATTTTTTTTTTGAAATCGGATTTATCTTTTAAAAGATAAATCTGTTTTCCGAAAAAAATTGAAAACGGTTTTATCTTTTAAAAGATAAATCCGCACGAATTTTTGAGCTAGGCTATTTTTGGGTTTTTAAATTTTGTGAAGGGTAATTGCGTCTTTTCGCTAGGTCCGTGGGGGGTATAGTGTCAAAGGGTGAAGGTACAAAAAAAACCAAAGATGAATGGGGATACGATCACAAGCATTTTTGTATAAAAAACCGTGTGGATGTATGATACTGTCACAAGCATTCTCCATTGTGCATTGTCATTAATCAGTGGCTGGAACGGGCGCTATTGGTTCGTGTAAATGAAATTAATCTATAATCTATCTATAGCTTAAACATTTGAGAATCCAATTCCATTAATGCATTGCCACTTGTCATTTTATTATAAATTGCTAATTAATTCTCTTGAAAACTTCCAATATACTCTTCAGATGGAATTTCTTATTTTGAAAACTCCACAATTAATGCTTAAAATAAATATCCTATTTTGAAAACTTCTAATGTACTCATTGGATCAATTTCTCTAATATATATAGCCCTCCATTTCTCGCTTGTATTGCGAAAACTATTGCTCCACTACTCCAAAAAAAATTACACCACGTCCGTTTTTTTGTTCATTTTCGATTAATGCCTGCAAACAATCATGGTAAAGTCAGTTTGTTGTGGTTCTCTTCCAACTACTCTTCCCACCCAATCTAGTAGGCCCTATGTTCTTGAAATTCTTCCCAATTACCATTTCTAAACCCAACATGCACAGCCTGAAAGGGAAACGGTTACATGTAATTTTATTAAAAAAAATAACAATTTCTTCTATTGCTTTCATTACGTTGTTATTTTGTGGACTTGTTTTCGTTATAGGAAAACAAAAAGGATTGAGGAAATTGGTTCCTTTCAAGATAAGTTTTGCGTCCAATTGCACTGGACTCTAAAATCTAAATGGTATTTGTAATACTACTTGCATTACTTCAACAAAATTTAATTAATCCCCGTGGATATGATAATCTTTTATACGAAGCAGTACATTTGCTCTATGTGTGTTGTTAAGGCAACAAGTTTTTGTCGCCGTTGCCGGAGATTAATTTAGCAATATTAAACGAAAAATATTTTTATTGCTTTAGACATTTTTTTCTTTAGTTTTATTGTTTTTATTGTTAATATTTTTTTAGAAAAAATATATAAAAAAAATTGCTAATACTTTTCCAAGAGACAGTTGCAGTTCACCTTGTTTTGTAGAGAAAAGCCTAAACCATTGTTAAAACTCTTGGAGATTACATTAGAGAAGCAAAGGAACAAAGGAATTTAGAGACGTCAACTCGGTATATACCACCTCAATGTCAAGGCCCAATTCCTTCTCCTCCTTATGAGCCTTATTCAGACTATTGGGATGACTAGGAGATACCTCCCATTGCAAATTGGTGGTAATGAATAAAGAAAGGATCAAGCCCAACCACATAAAGGAAGTAAGAACTAACGGTTTGTATGGCACATGTCCATCCCCAAAGTCAGAGGCAACGGTATGAAGGATGTCATTTCGTCCTCACTGCGATTCGTATTTCCCCAATGTGCCTTGCACACCCCACCCCCACTCGCGTTTTGTGTCCATGTGACGCCTGCACTGGTAGTTCCTTTCTTCTACAGCACATGGCGACCATGATGCGATCAAAGCAGTAACCGACATTGCCATCAGAGTGAACAATATTTTTTCCTCAATTTTGCATGCCTTAAAAACCAATAGAAGCAACATGTTCGTAGGGTGATGCTTTCAAACCCAACTTTGATTACAACAGAGCATCAAAACTTTTTGTCAACGGCGGCACCATCAGCGCGCACCATCGCTGGAAAGTTGTGACCGAAGATTGGCGTTGGGGTGACCGTCGGCGCACACCACTCTCTTCAGCCTATTGCTTATCTCATATGATGTTGACACCGCCACTTCTCTGGAATCACTCGGAGTACCTTGTTTGCTTGCTACAACAATGATAATTTCTCTCTCGATTATGGCCTATGCTCATTTGGAAATGAAAGCATCAAATGAAAATCATTCATGGGTTAAAGCAACACGTGACGAGCAACAACAAAACAAACACTAAAATAGGGAAATTCTTGGACATCTGAGGGAAGAAGATTGGTACTATAAAAGGCTAAAGAAAAAGAAAAACTAAAGCATATTCCAATTAGTTCCCATTCATTTGTAGAAAGAAACAAACAAACAATCTCATAAATAAGTAAACAAGTATTGATAAAAAAGATGATGCAATAAATGGAGACTATTACTGAGAGAGATGTTGGCCTTTGGAATGGAACAATCCTCTCTAGGTGGGTTTTGGACCTTTTGGTGATATCTCATTTTCCCTATCTTTTTCTCTCACCTCTTACACATTTACTTTTGTTATTGATTAGTGTTGTGAATGTTTAACGAAGGGGTTGTTCCAGTATTCGCTTCAGTAAGTGTGTTCCGGTGTTTTTCCTTATCAGCTATAAGTGTAATAACGTATTTAGTTCGAAAATTTTGCATTTCTCATGTCAATCAACTATGATGGTGTTAAGGCAAAATCCCTAAGTCATGTTTTGATGAGAACAAATAGTTTTGATAAGCTTATTAACCTTTCTGATTCATTAGTGTTCTAATGAGTTCTCTTGAGCGATCCTATAGTCAGGTATAAAACTGCTACATCTCAAGATGAACATGTGCTACAAATTAGCACATCATAAGAAGAAGAATTTAGTCTTAGAAGATACTTGCTATGCTCAAAGAGGTGCTCAGAAGACAACAAGCAAGGAGACAATGTTATGTGGCCTAACATGAAGCAAAGAAACATATGGCAATTAAGTTATTCTTCTGGGTAACATGTACTAATGTTGGTAATAACTTAGAAGATACTTTAGAAGGCATTCTGATTGTATCTCAGAAGGTTATTGAGAAGACGGTGTTCTGAAGCATGATGGAAAATTGTCACTCTTCTCTCAACGGTCAAACTGTCACATAACAATGGTAATATGCTAAGAATAATTTTCCAATTGAAAGAAGTCGTCACAAACAAAAATTCATGGGTTGACCAGCTCAGAAGCTCTCAACGGTCACCTGCAGTAGTGTACAGAGCATGCTTTAGTGTACCCGTGTAGGCGCTAAAGGAACAACTGATCTATTTCTCTTTGCTAAAGTACTCCAACGGATCTTTTAAGGCAAATGGCCTATAAATACATCATTGAGACCTCAGAATTTCTTCTAGGGAAACCACCGCACAAAATTGGTCAAGACATCAGAAGCTTCACAGTAGCTTCTGAGTAAGTCTACACTCTCCTAAACACACTCACAACAAATCAACATATTTGGGACTTTTGAGTGTGTTCATTGTAAAACTTGATTGTCTAAATAAACTGTTAGAAGAAATATTTGACAACATTATGATCTTAAAAGTTTATAACTTTCACATACCTGGATTTGTTGATGAAGCCATAATACAGTTGAAATTGGTTTCTCTCCCTTAATCTCGTTTATAAGACGCACGTAAAGATTGAAAATTATGTGAACATAAGCATAAATATGAAGGTGTCATTTGTGGGTAGAGAGAGGACCAATTTATAGATAGTGCCATTTAATCTGAGACGTCCATCAAGTATCAAAATCAACGGATGAGATTGATTCCTTTCACATTCTAGTGGTTATAGACTTTAAGCAATTCAATAGGTAGATTTTAAATGTCACTAAAGTGTCACTAAAATCTACTAATTAAGAGCCGCTAATATTTGTTTATTACCTCAATTTATTTTAGGCCATCACTTTGGAAAGTTGCAAAATTAATAATATGATGTTACAACTTTACAATTTCTTGCATTAACCTTGTAACTTCTTACATTCTCCCACTTGGCCTAAAATTAATTTAAGTAAACCACCTCATAAGTGATACATAAATACTAATGTATCAAACCTCATCCACATGAATTCATAACTACTTTAATATAATAAAATACTAAGTGTGAGTTATGGCGATCATGTATTCCTTTCCAAGACACACTTCCTTCCATATACTACAAACACTAGTGCCTTACTGTACAAAAGTACCTTAAGCACCACATAAAATTTCATTATGGTCCCGTAAGTGTTTCTAGGACATTCATGTTATAACTCATAAAGAAAACTAGGTGCACAATAACTAGAAACAATTATTAAGTTTCAGAAATACATGATCATAAGGAGCTCAGAGTATCATTATCATCAAATACATCATTCAAAAGGGACAACCAAGACGCATTCTATGAACATGTTCCTTAAATGTCTTTGGTTGTAATCCCTTAGTTAATGGATCATCTATCATAAGGTCTGTTCTAACATGCTCTATAGATACTCTTTGTTTCCGAACTTCGTCCTTAACAGAGAAATACTTTAACTTCGCGTGCTTTGTACCTTTTGAGTATTTATCAATCTTGGAGAAAAATACTGCTGCAGAATTGTCACCACAAATCTTTAACGGCTTATCAATAGTGTCAACTACCCAAAGCCCTTTCACAAAATTTCTGAATTGTAGCTTCAAAACAAGCTATGAATTCAGCTTCCATGGTGGAAGAAGCAACAACTGTCTGCTTAGCACTTTTCCATGATATGCAGAAGCAACAACTTTCTTTGCAGCTTTCCATTGATCAATTCCAAGATTACTTTGATACCTGCCCAAAATTCCAACTGCAAAACTAATGTCTGGTTGCGTGCAGGTTTGCACATACATCAGACTACCCACTACAGAACGTACCATATGGAATTGATTCCATTTGTTTTCGCTCTACGTCATTCTTTGGACATTGCATAAGACTGAATTTGTCCCCTTTCTGAATTGGTACAATTCCAGCAGAACAATTTTCCATATTAAATCTCTCTAGGATTTTCTTGATATAGGCTTTTTGAGACAATCCTAACAATCCTTGTGATCTATCACGAAATATTTCAATTCGTATCACATAGGACACCTCTCCTAAATCTTTCATTTCAAAATTCTTAGAGAGATATTCCTTGGTCTCATGCAACATACTCAAACTATTAATTGCAAGCAAGATATCATCAACATATAGCACTGATCCGCTGGCGCGCACGGATCAAAACGAGTAATTTTAAAATGTAGTTTACGGTAACGACAACTCGAGTATCGTTTCTCAAGGCTTCTTGTATGAATTAACCAACTGATCGCGCAAGGATTCTCAGAAAACAATTAACAGAAAGTGATTATAAATTAAATGATTATAAAATCAGCTAATCTACTGATTCGGTTCCTACCTATCATCGATTGTTATAACTTCACTATCCTAAGCGGATCCTATTCCTGTTCGATCACAATAACATTCAACAAGCGAGAATGATATTATAAGAAGTATGTTTCCTGTTTACCGAATTAAGCAAACGGTTAAGAATAAAGCGAATTAACGGATTAAGCAAACGGTAACACGCAATTAAAATTAGGGAACATAAATCAATCGAACCAAACAAAACTATTCTATGACAAATCGAATTAAGCAAACGATAGACATATAATAGAATTGAAAAGAATAGGAATTAAATTGCAAGGTTATATTAATCTCAAGTATCGGAACCTGAATACAGCAGATCAACCAGGTGATTAGTTCTCCATCGGTTTTCGTACCAAGCTCCCGAAAGATAATTTGTGAACAGTAAAAACGAGATATGAACAGTACTCGCGGCTATTAGGTATAGGCAAAACAAAGAATTTGGGTTTAACCCAACCGGGTCGAAAAACATAAAAAAACCGGCCCAAAACTAAATATTTATTAAGTCTGGAACTTCAACGAATTATTTGAGACTTCTGAACTCCTAATCAGCTTTTGGCTTCAACAGGAAACTTGTAGCTGTTTCTCTTAGCTTTCCAACGCATCTCAGAATGCGTCAATCCGATTACCGTAGCTCAAGTTATGGTCTGCACAATGGACAGGTATCAAATAACCGCTAATGCTGAAAATAAAATACGAAAATTAAATAAAGGCAAAAATAAACTAAAACATAAAAACACAATAAAACAGTAAAAATAATAAAACAAACTAAAGAAATTCCTAAGTACAATAGTAGAAGAATGTGCATCAAAATGCACTGATCAAGCACCAAAAACATAAACTTACTCCCACTTACCTTTCGGTATATGCATTTATCAACTTGATTTTCTTCAAAACCGAAAGAGGTAATGGAATCGTTGAACTTAATATACCATTGCCTTGAGGCTTGTTTTAGTCCATATATTGATTTCTTTAGCTTACACACCATATGACCTTTTCCATTAATTTGAAAACCTTCTGGTTGGTCCATATAAACTTCTTCTTCAAGATTACCATTCAAAAAGGTTGTTTTCACATCCATCTGGTGCAACTCTAAATCATAATGAGCAACCAGTGCCATGATAATGTGTAACGAGTCTTTCTTTGAGACAGGAGAAAATGTTTCTTTATAATCAACGCCATCCTTTTGAGTATATCCTTTAGCAACAAGTCGGGCTTTATATCGTTCAATATTGCCATTTGAGTCACGCTTGGTCTTAAAGACCCACTTACAACCAACTCGTTTAGCACCTTCTGGCAATTCAACAATTTCCCAAACCTTATTTTCTTGCATGGATTTTAACTCATCTTTCATGGCATCAATCCATTTATCTGACTCCACAATTTCCATGGCTTTTGAAAATGAAACTGGATATTTATTGATCCCAATGTCTGACTCTAGCAAATAAGTATCATAGTCGCTTGGAATTGCTGGTTTTCTTTCTCTTTGAGACCTTCTCAAAGGCACTTCTTGAGACTCATTTAGTTCAGACCTTTGTGAGTTAGTCTCTTCATTGGGTGTGTTATCATTCAAATTTTGTTCATTGTTGTCAGGTCGTTCTACAACGACTAGAAAAACTTTTGGAACAATAAAAAATATCATTGACTTGTCGCTCCTCACTCCCATTACTGTTCGAGAGACTAACTTCTTTTCATGTGGATTATATACTCTTGCTTCTGCTGCTCAACCCCAAACATGCAGATGCCTTAAATTTTGTTTCCTATTTGTCCACAACTCAAAAGGAGTTTTAGGGACTGCCCTGCTAGGAACCTTGTTTAATAAATACATAGCAGTTTTTAATGCATACATCCACAAAAATTTGGGAAATGAAGAATTGCTAATCATACTCCTAACCATATACATTAGTGTTCTATTACGCCTTTCTGCCACACCATTTTGTTGTGGTGTTTATGCCATTATGTATTGTGCACGGATACCGTGGCTTTCAAGAATTTTTGCAATTGGCCCCGGACATTGTCCTGTTTTACCATGTTTTCCATAAAATTCACCACCTCTATCTGATCTTACAACTTTCACTTTCTTTTCTAATTGTCTTTCGACTTCAATAATATAATTCTCAAAAACATCAACAGCTTAAGACTTTTCTTTAGGCAAATAGACATATCCATAACATGAAAAGTCATCGATAAAGGTGATGAAATATTTTTCTCCACCAAGAGAAGGAGTATCAAAAGGTCCACATATATCAGTGTGTATAATTTCAAGAAGCTGGGTGCTTCTTGTTGAACCTTTCTTGTTATGCCTGTTGTGCTTTCCCTTAATGCAATCCACACATTACTCAAGATCTGTAAAATCTATATTTAGTAGAATCTCGTTCTTTACTAACCTTTATAATCTTTCCTTGGATATATGACCCAAGGGTTTATGCCACAAGTATGCAGAACTTTCATTAAGCATGTTACGCTTAATTCCAATACTTTGATGCTCGGTAAGCAAGGACTCATAAAAATTATCATGAAGTTTCAATCTATATAAACCATCAATAATATAACAAGAACCAAAACGTTTATTATTATTGCATAAATTGAAACAACCATGTACACCATTAAATTCAAAACCACAATTGTCCAACTTTGAAAGAGAAACTAAACTCCTAGACATTGAAGGCACATAAAGAGTCTTTATTAGGTCCAAATGATAACCAGTATCAAGGATCAAGCAATAAGTCCCTATGCCTTCAATTGGAGCTTTCTTACGATTTCCCATGTAAAGAAACATGTTACTTTGGCTTGTGGTTTGGATTGTAAGAAATCCTTGCATCATATTAGATACATGAGTAGTAGCACCAGAGTCAAGCCACCAAGAATTATGAGGAACATCAACTAAGTGTGATTCAAAAGTGCATACATATGTTTTATACATACCTTTCTTTTCGAACAAAGCCTTACGTTTTGGACAATCCTTTTGGAAGTGTCCTTCTTTAGCACAAAAATGACACTTATTCTTATGCTTAGCAGGTTCCTTTTTCTTAAAATTCTTGGCTTTTGGCTTCAATGCTTTTCCAGCTCCATGAACACGGTTGACAGAATGACTCTTAAAATTTTTCAGCCTGTTCTCCTCCTGAATGAGCTTTCCAATCAATTCATTAACATCCCACTTATCTTTCATAGTGTTATAGTTAATTTGGAAAGCTCCATACTCAGAAGGCAACGAGTTCAAAATAAGTTGAACCATGAAAGAGTCATCAGCTACCATACCCAAAGACTTCAGTCTTGTTGCAGTGTTAGTCATCTCAACGGTATGCTCTTGCATGCTTCGCGAACCATCAAACTTCATGGTCGTGAGTTGAGCCATAAGTGTACCAGCAAGTGACTTATCAGCAGAGCGAAAACGTTCTTCCACAAACTTAAGGTATTGCTTAGCACTTTCTGTTTGTGGAATAGTAGTCTTAATGTTGTTTGCAATAGTCATTCGCATAAACATAAGGCTTAATTTGTTGGACCGCTCCCATGCCTTCAGTTCAAACTTTTCATCTTCAGTGCTGTCTTCAGTTACGACGGGCTTATCTTCCAAAAGTGAAAAGTCAAGGTCCAAAACACCTAAGTGGAATTTGACTTGTTCACTCCATTCAGAAAAGTTCAAACCATTGAAAACGGTAACAGACGCAGCTTGCGAATGAAGAAAAATTGTTGCAAAAATAAATCATAAAATGCTCATATTAAAATATCACATACTCATATAAAACATCAAAGTATATTATAGTTCACCTTTGGGTAATCATATAATACACTATCATAAATAAATGCCAATTTTATC
This sequence comes from Astragalus glycyphyllos, assembly GCA_963573325.1. NCBI lineage: Eukaryota > Viridiplantae > Streptophyta > Magnoliopsida > Fabales > Fabaceae > Astragalus > Astragalus glycyphyllos. Next base: position 25,451,637 of record OY754308.1, read on the forward strand.
ATAATTGAAAACCAAAATTCTCAACCAAACACATAATTCATCTTTGGAGAAAATATATATTTGATCCAAGAATTTTAGTTTCCCACGATTATGTTTAACAACCATAGAACTACAATTTTCCTTTGGGTAAATTTATTCCCAATGATTAACTAACAATCACATTTCATGGCATTTTTCATCATTGTAACTCGGCCACTTTGGTGTTGTTTACCTTGGATTTTGGTAAACACCGCTAGTTTGAAATTGCTTCTGTTTGCAGGATCAACTAGTAAATCCTAAGACGACTTGTGTTAAAGTTTTTCCAGAATCGCTTGTGTCTTGCTGTTTAACAATAAAAAGAAGAAAAGAAGAAGATAACTGTCGATTTCTCCGCGAAACAGTCGAATTACTTCAATGAGGGAGAAGGTTTAAAGCAGTAAATTGCTGGAATTTAAAGAGAAAGCAAGTAAAATTGCATTACTGTAAAGGGTGGTACACAAGATCATACATGCATTCCTTATACTCGTTTCTCAGTGCGTGTCCGTACTTTTAGCGTGGGAACTTAGTATGAGAGATTGCTACCCGTTTTTCCTATGAAAAACTACTATTTATACAAAGGAAAAGAGGGGGAAAAACTAAATAAGTAACTGCCTAGAAATTCGAAAACTAATAACTGCTACTCCTACTTTTGACAAGAACCGCTTCATCACGCTTCGACCACAAGCGCATGGATCTTGATCTGCTACTAGTCTTCAACTTCTTGCTCTGTCGAAATATTAGCTTTAGCTCTTCGTTTCTGCCAATTCCAAGGTCTTGTTGAATCCTTCTTTTAAAGAACTTCCTTCCTGTCGAAATCAACAAAATACCTCCTGAAAGACAAGTCAAACCTCGTTGACTGCATTTAATTAAGCCTGTCGAAAATGCAGGCTAACAAATTGCCCCCCAAAAATGTCTTTTTCGACTGGAGCTTTATGTAAGGCAGAAAAGAGACATTTTTGAAATTCCTCTTAACTGCTCTAATGGCGTCATCAAGTCGAAAATAGCTTGTTCTCTCTAGATTTCTCCTTTTTTCGACAACGAGCCAATCGATAGGTATAAAGAGGTCCTGATTTCAATTCTGTAATATTAACCTCTTCTTCGACATCTTCATAAGATACGTCGAACTCTTGGTCACTGTCATTAGTTTCGACATAAGCAACCATTTCTTTTTTATTATGGAACCTACTTGTTCTGGCTTTTTCAGCTTTGAGTCTTTCGACTTGTCGAACTCTATCAGCTAATTGTGCCATATCTCTTAAGTGTAGAGTATCCAGTTCCTTTCTTATAGAATAATCTAGGCCACCAGCGGCCATTTCGACTAACTCATTGTTCAGGCACTTGAGTGAAGCACCTTGCTTTGAGAAGTCTCAATCTATTGAGATAATCATCAATAGATTCTTCCCCCTTGCGTCGAACACTAGCCAATTTCTTAAGACTAATCTTGCATTGGCCCATATAAAATTGTTCATGGAAGGCCTTTTCTAACTGACTCCAACTAAAAATAGAATGTGGAGACAGAGTGGTGAACCATGTAAACGCATTCTTAGTTAGAGAATTTGGAAAATACTTCATTCTCAAATTCTCATTGTGCGCAATATCACCAGCCTCAGTTAAATAACAAGCCACGTGTTCGACAGTAGATTCACTAGTTTCCCCAGCAAACTTTGTGAACTTGGGAATTTTACATCCCCTAGGTAGCTCTATTTGTAGGGTATAATCCGACAAAAGTGACACAAAATTAAGCCTGTGTAACCCTAGGTTAAGGCCATTCTGTGCTAGAATGGTTTCGACCATATTATCCAGATTATTTTGTGCTCCAAAATTGTTTTGTTGCACTTGCCGACTACCTCGTCCACATTCTGGTTTCTATTCACCGACACCACTTCAGGGATTGCCTCTACCCTCATGGGTTCTTCGACAACTTGTTGTTGTCCTTGGTTTCCCTGATTGGTTGGAAATGCATTATTGGGCCTCTCTACAGGTATTTCGACAGGCCTAGCATTTTGAATTTGGGGAATTGGCTGATTATGAATTGGTGGAGTACCAAAGAAGTCAACAATTCTTCCCATTTGTGTTGCCAACAATTAGGTATAGGCAAAACAAAGAATTTGGGTTTAACCCAACCGGGTCGAAAAACATAAAAAAACCGGCCCAAAACTAAATATTTATTAAGTCTGGAACTTCAACGAATTATTTGAGACTTCTTAACTCCTAATCAGCTTTTGGCTTCAACAGGAAACTTGTAGATGTTTCTCTTAGCTTTCAAACGCATCTGAGAATGCGTCAATCCGATTACCGTAGCTCAAGTTATGGTCTGCACAGTGGACAGGTATCAAATAACCGCTAATGCTGAAAATAAAATACGAAAATTAAATAAAGGCAAAAATAAACTAAAACATAAAAACACAATAATATAGTAAAAATAATAAAACAAACTAAAGAAATGCCTAAGTACAATAGTAGAAGAATGTGAATCAGAATGCACTGATCAAATTCCCCCACATTTGAACTTTTGCACTCCGAGCAAACTAGTAACTTCAGAAAAAACAAAAACAAAACAGAGCATGCATTTCCAAAAGTATTCAAGATACAAGGTACAAGCAGAATTCTAAGTCTAAGCTTCAAGAATATGGTGTTAGTGAGCAACTCTTTGTGACATTCAAAGTAAATAGGAAAACAGATTACCAAAAAGTACATCAAAAGCAGCAAAATCCTCACAGGATAAAATTCACTCAACTCTCAAGTGTTTAGGTTAACTGTTTACACTCAAAGCACAACATGAAAGTTAGTACTACCATAAGCTTGAAAAGACTCTAACATCTACAATTTAAATACATGCACACAAAGATCAAAAGGACTTTAATTCGGTTGTAACTTGGCCAAGGTAAGGGTGAGATAAATCCTAAGGGGGTACTAGGCTAAAAATCAAAGGGTTAAAAGAAAATTGAAAGGATTGCGGGAGTTGAACTACAGGATACCTCAATTGCTTTCAAACAACAACCTCACAACTTATTTCTCTTCTCCTTTTCCTTTATTCTTCCCTTTTTTTTCCAGAAGGGCTATGTATTGACATCCTTCTCTATTTTATTTCGTTTTTCATTTTTCATCTTTTTTTTTTCTATTTTTCTTTTCTTTTTTTTTCTTTTCTTTTTTTTTTCTGCCAACATTTGGAACATCACAACAACATCACAAAAATGAAGTTCAACCCCACACAACTCAACACAAGACTCTTTCAACCCTTGATTAGGGTGATAATTTTGTTTTTCACTTTTCGGCTTGTAATGAGTTAATCACAAAAAAAACGGATAAATAGGCTCAAAGGGGTTTTCAAACAAAGGGATGACATTGTTCAGGGTTGGCTTTTGGCTAAGTGGCTAAAAAAAACGAAAAAAACGAGTTGCCTTTATCATATCAGTGTGCACAAGTAAACAAAAAGTATCAAAAAGAGTCAATTCAAGTTCTAGAGACTAACAGACATGAGTGGTTCACACAAGAAAGAAAGAGATGGATTTTTGTATGTTATCCATATAAGGCTCAAAACTCACAAGGGTTAATGATCTGCTACTAATGATGTACAATTCAGAGTTTAGTCTTACCTATCATACTAAGAATGCACAACAAACTTTTTCACATCACATCACAAGGCACTAGTCAAGAGAACTAAGAACAATACTCATAATTGTAACTCAAAAACCAAAGAAAAGCATGCAATTTTTTTTTTTTAAGAGACAAAACCAAAACAGAGAAAACTGAAAACAACACAAAAAAATGGTTCCCTCCCCCACACTTAAAACATGCATTGTCCTCAATGAAAGGACATAATTATTAAATAAGAGTGAGAGAAAGGAAAAGGTGCTCCCTGGTCAAGTTGCAGAGTAGGTGGGCTTTTCCAAGGAAAGCTCTTCTAGGGTGCATCTTCAGGCACCGAACTTTCATGGAATAGCTTCAGGCGCTGCCCATTAACCTTGAAGGTTTTGTCAGTACCTGCACTTTTTATTTCTACTGCACCATGAGGAAAAACATTAGTAACAACAAAAGGGCCAATCCACTTGGATCGAAGTTTTCCAGCCATAAGCTTAAGGCGGGAGTTAAACAGTAAAACCTGTTGGCCCACAGAGAATTCCTTCCTAGAAATCATTTTATCATGGAAGTGCTTAGTTTTCTCTTTATAAATCCTAGAGCTTTCATAAGCCTCTAGCCTAAGCTCTTCAAGCTGTTGTAATTGGAGTTTTCTTTCAATACCTGCTTGTTGCATCTCCAAATTACAACTCTTTACCGCCAAATAAGCACGGTGTTCTATCTCTACAGGAAGGTGACATGCCTTACCAAAAACAAGTCGATAGGGAGACATCCCTATTGGATGGTGTCTTGAAAGCTGTTCTTTGAGCCCAAAGTACGTCTTCTAGACGGCGGCTCCAGTCCTTCCTGTTTGGCTGCACCATTTTCTCTAAAACCTGTTTAATCTCCCTGTTTGAGATCTCAGCTTGCCCATTAGTTTGTGGGTGATATGCAGTAGAGACTCTGTGCACAACTCCATACTTCCGGAGCAAAGCTCCCATGGTGCGGTTACAGAAATGAGTGCCCTGGTCACTTATGATAGCTCGGGGTATTCCAAACCTGCAAAAGATATTTGCCCTGACAAAATCTGCAACAACTCTAGAATCATTAGTCCTAGTGGGGATAGCTTCCACCCACTTTGAAACATAATCAACAGCAATCAAAATGTAGAGAAAACCAAATGATATAGGAAAGGGACCCATGAAGTCGATTCCCCACACATCAAATACCTCACAGAAAAGCATAGGTTGCTGAGGCATTTCACTCTTACGAGTGATGGCTGTACCTGCTATCTGACACTCTTTACAAGTGCGGTAAGTCTCATAGGCATCTTTAAAAATAGTGGGCCAATAGAAACCTGAGTCTAAGACTTTCCTTGCAGTCCTTTGAGGACCAAAGTGCCCCCCTACTTGAGAAGCATGAGAAAGATGCAAAATAGATTCAATCTCATAGTCGGGGACACATCTCCTAATTACCTGATCACTACCAAACTTCCAAAGATATGGATCATCCCAAACATAATATTTGGCATCACTCTTGAGTTTGTGAATTTGTGTCCTGGATGCACCTGTAGGAAAAACACCAGCAACAAGATAATTAACAATATCAGCAAACCAAGGAGTAACTCCATGCATAAGTAAAAGCTGCTCATCAGGAAAGTCATCCTGAATGGGAAAAGGATCTTCATCCCTCTCTATCCTGCTCAAGTGATCAGCCACCAAGTTCTCAGCTCCACTTTTATCTTTAATCTCCACATTAAACTCTTGGAGTAACAACATCCACCGAATCAATCTCGGTTTTTCTTCTGGCTTCTTCAACAAGTATTTTAAAGTTGCATGGTCAATAAAAACAACAACCTTGGAACCTAGCAAATATGATCTGAATTTATCAAGAGCAAAAACAATAGCTAGAAGTTCCTTTTCAGTGGTGGTGTAATTAGACTGTGCAGAATCTAAAGTCCTAGAAGCATAGTAAATAACATGGGCAGCCTTGTCAACTCTTTGTACAAGGACCGCCCCAACAGCATAGTTAGAAGCATCACACATAATCTCAAAAGGGAGGGTCCAGTCAGGGGGCTGGATGATGGGAGCTGAGGTCAATGCTTTCTTCAAGAAGTCAAATGCTTTTTTGCAATTGTCATTGAAGTTGAAAGTGACGTCATTCTTCAACAAGTTGGACAGCGGAAGAGCTATCTTGCTGAAATCCTTAATGAAACGCCTGTAAAAACCTGCATGACCAAGAAAAGAACGAATTTTGCGAATGCAAGATGGGTAAGGCAATGTAGAAATCACATCAATCTTAGCAGGGTCTACAGAAATTCCTTTTTCAGAGATTATGTGACCTAAAACAATTCCCTGTTCAACCATAAAATGGCATTTTTTATAATTTAAAACAAGGTCAGTTTCGATGCATCTCTCTAAAACCATATTTAAACTGCTCAAACATGCATCAAATGAAGAACCATAAACAGTGAAATCATCCATAAACACTTCCATGCAATTTTCAATAAAATCAGCAAAAATGCTAATCATGCAACGCTGGAAAGTGCCAGGAGCATTGCAAAGACCAAAAGGCATCCTCCTGTAAGCAAATGTACCGAATGGGCACGTAAAAGTAGTCTTTTCTTGATCTTCAGGTGCAATATGAATTTGAAAGTAACCTGAAAAGCCATCAAGAAAACAATAATGTGATTTACCAGCAAGCCGTTCAAGCATTTGGTCAATGAACGGTAAAGGAAAGTGATCCTTTCTAGTAGCCTGGTTCAATCTCCTGTAATCAATACAAACTCTCCAGCTATTCTGAACTCTAGTGGGGACAAGTTCATTCTTTTCATTTTTTACCACCGTGAGTCCAGATTTCTTAGGTACAATCTGCACTGGGCTTACCCATTTACTGTCAAAGATAGGGTAAATGATACCTGCTTGTAAGAGTTTGGTTACCTCTTTCTTCACAACATCGAGGATCAACAGATTAAGCCTCCTTTGGGGCTGCCTTACTGTTTTAGCACCATCTTCAAGTAAAATCCTGTGCATACACATTGAGGGACTAATACCTGGGATGTCAGCCAATGTCCACCCAATCGCCTTTTTATGCTTCCTCAAAACCTGCAAAAGCTTACTTTCTTGATCGAAATCAAGGTTAGAAGATATTATAACAGGGAGTTTTTCATTACTCTCTAAATAAGCATATTTCAGATTTGCAGGGAGTTGTTTCAGCTCCAGGGAAGGTGGTTGCTCAATGGATGGAGTGCTTGGGGCAGCCGGGGTGTCGAGAGCTTCAACTGCATAAACAGCTTCATCGACAACTTCACCTGTAGAAAAAATGTTACCCTGCAAGGCAGCATCAATCTCAGCACATACAACACAAAGGTTAGTGTCAGTACAATCATCACATGAGTAAACATCATCAAAACCAGATAAAGATGGAAAATCAAGTGAAAACAATTCAGAACAAGTGTCATCAACCAACTCAGAGATCAATTCAATATGAAAAACGGAATCCTCTTCCAAGGGATATTTCATAGCATCGAAAATGTTAAATTTCGCGACAATGTCACCAAATTCCATGGACATGGTTCCATCATCAACACCAATTTTTGTTTTCGCTGTTTTCATGAACGGTCTGCCTAAAATGATGGGAGCCCTGCTTGACTTAGTTTCTCCTTCCATGTCCAGAATATAAAAATCTGCGGGAAAAATCGAGTCATTAACATGAACAAGGACATCTTCCACTACTCCGGTGGGGCGAGCATTGCTTCTGTTCGCCAGCTGAATGATTAAACCTGTATGCTGCAAAGGACCAAGATTAAGGTTATTATAAACAGAAGTAGGCATAACATTAATGCCCGCTCCTAAATCAAGCATGCAATTCTCGAATTTACTATCCCCGATGGTACAAGGAATAGTAAAAGTTCCTGGATCCTTGCACTTTTGTGGCATGACCTGAGTGAGAGCTGAAACATTTTGCTCGCTTGTAGCTTTTTCAGATGAAGGCTTAGGCTGAAAGAAAGCAGAAACATTTCTTCCCAAGTTGACTCTCTCATTTCGCTTCAACCTTCTTTTGTGTGTACACAAATCTTTCAAGAACTTTGCATACTTCGGAACCTGCTTAATCACATCAAGAAGCAGAATGTTTACCGCAACCTTTTTGAATACATCCAAAATCTCTCTTTCTTTGTCTCCCTCATCAGTCCTTTTATTTTTCAGTACTCTATGTGGGAAAGGGACTGGTGGTACATACTCCTTCTGTTTATCTTTTTCAGTTTCTACCACAACAGAAGAGGGTTCAGGTGAAGAAGGTGTTACCTCAAGAATTTTTTTATTTTTGTCTGGGGCTGGTTCTACAACTTTTCCGGATCTCAAGGAAATTGCACTCACATTAGGGCCTTTTGGATTCACAACTGTTTGGGCAGGAAGTTGGTTCGATCCTTGGGCTTGCTTCATGGCATTCATTGAAGTGGCAAGCTGTCCAATCTGTGTCTGCAAGGTCTGAATGCTAGAATTAGTTCTTTGTTGGAACTGGAGATTGTTGACAGCCATTTGCTTGACAAGATCCTCTAATGAAGGTCCGGAAGGTGCAGGGGTGGTCACTTGGGGAGGGTTTTGTTGTTGGCTGGACTGTTGATTCCCATATCGAAGGTTTGGATGGTTCCTCCAATTGGGATGGTATTTGTTAGTGGACAGGTCAGGAATGTTGTACCTGTTCTGATTGTTTCCTTGATTGTAAAGGTTTGCTGCATAAGCTTGAGGCAACTCAGTGATCGACTCATCTTGCAAAATAGGACATGTATTGGTCGGGTGTTCAGGAGAAGTACAAATACCACACAAGTTTGCTGCTTGAGTCTTACCTACTGCCATCCGTTTCACTAAAGAAGTAAGCTCGTCAATTCTTGTTTCTAAAGCTTTGTTGGAAGAAACTCAAATCTCGTTCACACCTTTGGTTTGGACAGAATTGTTTCTAGTGGTGAACTGTTGGGAGTTGAGAGACATGTTTTCAATCAAGGCTTTAGCAGCAGTTGGAGTTTTATCAACAAGTGCTCCACCGCTAGCAGCATCAAGAATGTTTCTATCCATCGGTAGCAATCCCTCATAGAAGTACTGGATAAGTAACTGCTCGGTGATCTGGTGTTGGGGACAACTGGACACTAACTGCTTGAATCTCTCCCAATACTCAGCTAATGACTCATCGTCCTGTCTAATGCCACATATCTGTTTTCTGATTGATGCAGCTCTGGAGGCAGGAAAGTATCTTTCTAAGAACACTCTTTTCAAAGCAATCCAGCTTGTGATAGAATTCGGTTCAAGGTAATATATCCAATCTTTTGCCGCACCTTGCAATGAGAATGGAAAGGCTCTGAGCTTGATGTGATCTTCAATGATTCCTTCAGGCCTCAATGGTGTAGAACACACAACCTGGAATTCTTTCAAATGCTTATACGGATCCTCACCTGCAAGACCATTAAACTTTGGCAACAAGTGTATTAAACCAGATTTCAATTCAAAGGGTGCATCAGCTTCAGGATAATCAATACATAAACCATTATAGTTCACATCAGGGGCAGCAAGCTGCCTTAGTGTTCTTTGTTCAGCCATGTTATCAAAAGCAAGTTCAAAATCAGAATCAAATAAGCTATGCAAATAGTCAGAATCAGAATCGATAACGGGTGGTGAACTAGTGCTAGCCCGATTTGCTCTGCGGCGTGTGTGCAAGGTTCTTTCAACTTCAGGATCAAAATCAAACAAGTCAGAACAACTCGCATTTTAAAAATAATTGCGAGTATCATGCATTTCATTTCATTGCATAAGAAAAATGAAAACGAAAAAAACAATTATCATCTGCATAGCATAAGCATTTCAGTCATCCATAATCATGTACAAAAACCTTCATCAAATAATATGGGCGTCGAGCCAATGTAGCATTTATGCATCATTTCATTAACCTCATAAGCATTATTTCAGAAAAAATACGAAGAAGAACTACGTAGCTTTGATTCCTCATCACAATGGGGATACGTAGGAGCGGGTCATACCCGTCAAGCACCTTTTTCTAAAAACCTTTTTCCCCAAATAAAGCACCTTTTTCTAAAAAAAAAATAAATTTTCAATAAATCACTTGCATCTTCAAATCATTTTTAAAATTATTTTCTAAATCATTTTCCAAAAAAAAATGAAATGAAATAAGAGAAATTCCTTATGCAATCGTTCCATGGGTAGAAGTGCATCTTTGAATGATGAAGGGTAATATCTCAAATTTGTTTGTGCACTACAAATTTGAGATGATACTCTACGATATCGGGGCACTTTGACCCAATCAGGCGCAGTTTGTTTTCAAATAAAGTGAATAAGTGGAGTCAACCAATGTTTCATGCAAGTTACTCAGAGTAACGACAATTGGTTGCCTCACGTCATCATTTTCGCAAAAAGGGGCATTGGTATTTCAGATCTTGCCGTGCCTCTAAAGAATAAAAATCATTTTGAAAAGATATCATTCTTGCATCTTGCATCATCCAAAAATGCATTGGAGTTTCGTATTTCATCTTGCATCAAAAACAAACAAAAAAAACTCCTTTAGAATAATTACACTTTTCAAGTGGTCATTTTTCATGCATTTGCTTATCATGATTTGTTCATTCATACATTGCATAAACCAAATAAAAAGTTGTGATGAGAGACGAGACGCTTTTGCAAAATAATCTGTTGAAAAAGTTTACCCTCACTTATTTGCAAACTCAAGATGTTCCAAGGCACTCAGTTTTTCAAATCAACAGTTCATTTGCATTTTCTTCAAAAAAGGCATTGCATCTCATCCATTCCATGATAAAAGACTGAAACAGTTCATCAAAAAAATGTTCCATCATGTTTTAACCAATGTTAACTCTCTACGAAGCATTCTTCTAGTGGGCGTGCATGCCATGTGCAGTTTCTCTTGTTTGAGTCTGTCAGTTTCCTTCCCTTATCATCATTCTCCATCCAAGTTTGATCCCGCCCCATCCCCGTGTCATACGCCGACCTATGCAGCTATCTAATCAGTCATGGATGGATCACTCCTCGCAAGATGAGATCAGTTCAACCTCCGTTCCCAAGCGGGTACAATCCAGAAGCCACTTGCGAGCTCCATGCTGGGGCAATTGGGCATTCTGCTGAAAATTGCTATCTATTGAAAAGTTTGGTTCAGGGCTTCATTGATTCCAAGCAGTTAACTTTTGAGAAGGGGGGAAGGATCAAGTTCTCAGGGTCTGTGGACTATTAAGCAAGGATAGCAGTTGTTGAAGAGGGTTGAAGTGGTGAAAGCGGCATCATCAAAACATTTGTGTCTTTGTCATGCATTTCATAGCATTTATGAGTGATTGTTGATTTTCATGTAGTTTTTCAGTTCAAAACAATTTTGTGTAATGCAATCCTTTGGCTCTGCCCAAGGCCTTAGGATATTTCAATAAGGGCACACATGTTTCCTTTTAGTATCATCATCAATAAAATGTTATTTTGAATTCCTTAATAAAATTTCTTTCTTTCATTTTGTCATGTGTCTGTTATTTGCTTTTCAATTCCTCCCAACGCGGATCAAAAATAATAATAAATGAAAATAATCTTTGAAAACAACGACGCCAATGGTTCATATTGTGACTCTGATTACCCGATTAACCAAACTGAGAGAGAGGCTGAAGACAACTGGGATGTTTCTTCGGAGTTAATAAGTGAAGAATTGGCTAAGGCTGTAGAAATTCATGATGCCACAACTAGGTTGGGCAATGAAGTCAAAGCACAAGTTCAAGCAAAGTGGAGCAATGCTGAGGAAACCAAACAAATGTTACAAGCGAACCTCTTTCGCGACCAAACCCTTTCCCTTCCTCAGATCAACCAACTTTCCCATTTCCCATTACAAGTACCCCATCACAAAAAAAAATTCATAACCAAATGCCTGCCATCGCCACCTTCCTCACTACCAGTGGCCCTTCTACAAAATCAACCCATCTCATTTGCTCCTCCCTCTGAACCTCCTGTCACCCCAGTTAATACCAGAACCCAATCAAGCATCCTCCAACCGCTGCAGGGGTTTCATTGCCATTATCTCTCCAATCACCCCAGACAAGGATCACTTCAAATATCCAAAAATAGTGTATCACTTTTATCAGCTCACTCAACTCAAAAGCAAAAAAGGAAAAAATCAGAAAAAATGAAACAAAAAAAGAACAGATTCAAAAAAATGAAAATCCCAAAAATGAAAAAACAAGGGAAAAAGAGACGAAAGAAATATAAGTTGTGAGCTGATACATTTGGCCATAAAGCGTAAGAGATCCTTGTCTCAATGAACCTTCCTACACCTTGTTGTGTATGACCACCCTTTCTTCCATAAACCTTCAAACACTTCATCATTCCTATACATCTCTCCTTTCATAAAACCGCAAACACTACCTCAACCTCGTCATCCCGCCCTCCACAAACCCTCAGTCATTCCTCAGACTCCACCATCAGATTTGCAATCAAGCTGTTGTGCAAGAATAAGAGAACAAAGTGGTCCGTCCTCATGAGGAATCAAGTGACATGATCAATTTGAGCAAAGGAGAGGATTGATGCCATGATAAAGAGCAATGAATCAACAAGTTTGTGTAAATCACCCTTCTGACATAAGACACTTGCCATTATAACAAAGTCTGTAATTACCAAAGTTCGGTCTGTTGCGCAGCTTTCCAAGCTAAGGTAGTCACATATGACAGTATGAAGACTCCAGGTCAAGCATCATGATCCCTCCCTACGCCACCCTAAAAATGGGGCAGTTAGAGACAATCAACAAAGGATATCAAGGACGATGATGACCTTCATGGAAATCAGGCTTCGTTTTACACTCTAACAGGGGAAAACCCCATATGATGGAAGTGATACTTTCATTGAGCCTTATCAAACCAAAGTACATTTGTCTTATGTCAGAAGAAGAATAAGAGAAAGCTCAAACCGAAGAAAGCTCATCTTCAACAATTTCAAAGAAGACTCAATGCTCAAAAAGATCATGAACCTCCAAAGGGATTCCCATGGAGATGAACCCAGTATCATGAAGACGAAGAACTTATTCTCCGGAGGGGCCTTTAATTCTCGCAAAATGGAATGCAAGAAAAGAAAACCCCAGTTTCCAGTAAATTCAGATGCAGTCAGAAAGGAGTATGCCTAAAGAAATAAATGAAAAAAGAGAAAGATGAGCCAAGTAAGAATCAGCTCGCTAGGTTGAAAACCCGCAAAGGGCGATCCAGGCAAAAATTAGGGTCAGAAAACTTGGACTTGAAATGAAAAAGGCAATCAGCACTCCCAAAAGTTTGGATAAAGGGGTGATCAAGTTCATGAGTATGGACGATTGGCATCGTTACTTCAAAAGAAAAAACAGAAGATCTGCTTCCCCTTTTTCTTGTATTTTTCCAGTTTAAAATTTTTCAATGTACTTTCAATTGGCGTGACCTTCTGCACGTCCAGTTTCCATAACAATAAGAATTCAACTTTTTCTTCCATGTGTTTGCTTTTCGTGTCTTTTATCTTCACTTATTCTGTCTCTTTGTTTTAAAATAAATGTTTTTATGATTGATGATACTGAATTGTGAAACTTGTGCATGAGTCAAAAAGCATTACAATCATTGCGAAATTTCTGAAAATCACAGAAAAGAGGGGATCCCTCAAATAAATGAATTGGCAAAAAACAAACGCGGGCACAACCACTTCAAATGGCGAGCAAGCTTATACGCGGCTCTGGCATTGCTATTACCCTAGATGGTCCTCATGTCTCAGGCCCAAAGGAAAAGATTTGCACCAAAGATTAAAACAAGGTTTAGTGATCACCAAGTGAGGCTTCTTTCATGCCAAAAGTCAAGACATTCATAGAGAACCAATGATTTGCACTGAGAACACCACTCAGATCCAAAAGTTGGGGCATTCTCTTCACCACCCACCCACCCTGGTCTTGGGAAAGTTTGTTCATTGTCCATCCCATTCATATACCACCCTCAGTTCATAACCAGTACCATAACTTCATCCCCTTTCACAAACCCACTCAAAGAACCCATTTGAAATTGTCATTCTAAAGTGGGGCATTTCCATAACTGTTCACTCCCGCTCAAATGAGCAGAGTTCTCCCTAAAGTCATTCACATCCATAAATTCCTGTCGGGGCAGTCTCTCAACTCACTGTCCTAAACCAATCCCAAGTTAACTGACTCACTCGTCCACATCTGCACTCTTATGCATACTTACTAGTCAATGCTTCAGAGAGAGAGAGAATACAAATTGATCATGTGGTGTTTAAAGTTCAGTCATCATGGAAATGGAAAGGAAAATAAGTGAGCTTGTTAATAAAAACCTTGAGAACACCAGAGTTTGAATCAAATCTAGTTTTTCCAAAGAATGGTCCATAGCCATCTCATTTCCTTGCATTCAAAGTCTCGCGTCTCATCATCATAAAAATGTTTACAAAAATGTTTAAATACTCCAATCATTCATCCTCCTCATGCATGTAGGCACTTCATGTTATTCAAAGCATTACATTCGCATCATCCACATTCATCACAATAAAAGCAAAAGAATACAGACATCCCATAGCATTTATCATCATCACATCAAACATCAAATCAGTTTTCAAAACAAAAAGAGGCATTCTTAATAAATAGTCATAGTCGTCACGATAGGACGCTTGAATTGATCACTCAAGAATCCTAAAGTCCCTATGCTAAAAGAAAATTAAAAACATTCATTGCATCACGTGCATTCGCATAACCTACCTTTGCATAACATACATTTGCATTACATTTGCATATCCACCTCTTGTGCATTCATCGAAAAAAGAATAAGGAGCATTTCATGAATATCCATGTCTTTGCTAAATTTTTCTGCATCCAAATAAGTTGCTATCTGCTAGTAACATCTCAAGTCGCCAATGGTCGATCCTACGAAACTCGTGTTTGTTCGATCACCACTAAGGTAAGAAAAAAACTTGCATTCATGCACCATTCCTTGCATCAATTAACGTATGCAGGTACCCTGGATCGGTGCGGCAGCATGGACCAACTGAAGAAAACCAATTGGATTTTCAAATCCCCTTTGGACCCACGTGTCCCCCAGAAGATTGACTTCACTTCGTATTCGAGCTGCGAGTAAGTCCCCCTGACCTCAATAGGTCCAGTCGAAAAGGATAGCTGTGTTGGCCTAAAACATGGCGCAGTCCTAGGGAAATATCGAGATCTAGACTTGATATAGTACCCTCCCCCGGTCGCTCGAAAGACCACCCCTTTGAGCCCACGTGCTCCCCAGGCCCAAGTGCAAGCTCGGATCGTTCGCGATTCGTTAAAAGGCTTTAGGCAGCCTCCTTCGCCGGCTTATTGAGGGCCGGCACCCTTTTTTTTTTTGTTTTTTGCTTTCTTTACTGCTTTCGCTAGATTATTGAGGATTGGCACCATTTAATTCCAAAAAAAAAAAAAAAAATCTTTTCATTGCATTTGTATCATATTTCAAAAAGGAACAAAAAAAAAAGAGAAAAAAAAGAAAAAGGAAAATTCTGGTTTCTCTAAGTAGACAAAATTGGTATAATTTCTGAATTCTTTATTTCTATTTTGCCTCGGAATATGTTTCGGCCAATTCATATTCCTTGTTAAAATCCAAATAAAGAGAGGCAGCTGTCATACCCTAATTTTGTCCGCCTAGGTCAAAACCCTAATTCTCAACAAAAATAAATAAATTGAGAAGTGTGGCATTATTTTGAAAAGTGTGAAGAGCATTGTGCATGCATTCTAGGTTTTTTTTTTAGGTTGGAAATGCATTTTTGGACAAAAAAATGTTTTTAGGGCAAAGGGTATTTTGGTCATTTTTTTAAAAAAAAAAGAGGATAATTTTTCATCCAAAATCATTGTGCAATTTTAGAGGAAACTATTTGAAGCAAGACACCCTTGGTCATATATTTTTTGCGCATACATGCACGCAATTGCATAAAAATTCAAATTCAAAAAAGGCATCAAAAAGGAATATTCTACAAAAATTTCAAGATGAGGTTTTTATGAAATTTTTGGTCATGGTGATCTCATAAAATGGCATATTCCTAAGGTTCCTAGTATGTTGCCTAAATTGGGTGTATTTTTGTACAATTATCCTAAGAAGAATAATAAAAAATGAAGGGATAATAGAATGGTCATATAATAGTACAATAGTACAAGATGACAACTTGCAAAACTTGGGCACCACTCTCCCTTGCTATTTCGAATTTCACCCTCTCTATTCTCTCATTTTGTGTTTTCTCAATGTCCTCAATCCATGTGAGCCTCAATCCTAGCCTTTGATTCAAAATTAAAATCAAATCCTAGAGCACAACTAGTGCATATTGACCTAAATACCCTCAAACCTAGATGCATTCTATAAATACCCTATTAACCTCACCTCTCACAACTTTTGGCCTCATTTTCACTCACACAACCCTAGCACACAACTCCCTCTCCTAATTCCCTCTCTTGGCCGAAATCATACCACCTTCTTCCTCCATCAATTCTTCACTTCTCCTTCACCAAATCACCATTTTCTCACCTCATTTCCATTCCTACTTCATATATCTTCCTTCTCTCCTAATTTAATTCAAGCTTGCATCATCAAAGGGCATTTTTAAGCAAGCATTTCGTGGGTTTCATTGAAGTTTGGTGAAGATTCAAGTTGATTTGTGGTCTTGTTCTTCATATTAGTCATTCCTTAGCTTGGATTTGAGGTAAACTTCTTAAAACCTAGCATCATCTTCAACTTTTTTGCATCAAAATGTAGATATCATGTTTCTAATTTTGCATCCTACCATATTCATGCATTTTAGTGTTGTTATATTGTTGATTTGTTGATTGTTGTTGGTGAGAGGTGTCTCAAGCATTTTGACAAACACTGTGGGAGGTTTGGGTGCTTGAGATGCTTCTCACCCTTGAATAAATTGTGATTTATGTTTTTTTCACTATGATCTTGCATTTTTGTTGAATAAAATGATGTGATGCTTCGCAAATCATGATTAGAATTAGGGATTGTTAATTTTCTTGTGAAATGGGTTTGCAATTGTGATCAAAAACGTTTTCTCAAGTTATTTTGATGTTAATAGATGGTATCTTGCTTGCAAGTCATTGTTATGTTGATGATTGGCAAGAGGACTCACACTTGTGCCTTTGCGCACTTAACTTTAAGTTTTGAGGATTGACTAAAATGATTCAACGCAATTGATTTGATGTTTTGATTGCAAAATATTGTTGCTAATTGATTGTATCTTGCTTGCAAATTGTTATATGTTGATGATTGGCAAGAGGACTCACACTTGTGTCTTTGTGCACTTCACTTTAAGTGATGAGGATTGCCTAAGATGATTCAATTTTCTTTGTGCAATTCTTGCTTGAAAATGCAAATGCTAGTTTTCTAACTTGATTAATCAATTTTGGTTACAAAAATGACTTGTTAATGCCCTCTATTGCTCACTTTTGGTCTTGCAAATGTGATGTTCTTTCTAGGTCAATGTTATGCTTTAATGTTGATGATTTGGTAAAAGGACTAGACACTTATGCACTTGTGCATTGTCTCAAGCGTCAAGGATTACCAAAAGGGATTCAACCTTGTGCTTTATCTTGTGTTGACACCTAATTGAGTTGAACTTTTGTATGATCTCTTTGTGTGCCTATTGTTGATCTTACATATGCATGCCATTAGATGTTGATGACTAAGTGTCATTCTTGTGCTCAAATGTTGTAATTGGTAATGTTTATGCTTATGCTTACATTGTTGATTGCTTTGCTTGCAATTTGTTAAATGTTGCACTTTGGTTCTTGACTTGTAAATTGATTGAATGTTCTACTTTCTTTTCCTTTTGGATGCCACGCCATCCCAACAAACCTTTTGTGACCAATGTCACCCTCAAACTCCCTTCTCCTTTCTTC
The DNA here is from genome assembly GCA_963573325.1 of Astragalus glycyphyllos. Classification (NCBI taxonomy): domain Eukaryota; kingdom Viridiplantae; phylum Streptophyta; class Magnoliopsida; order Fabales; family Fabaceae; genus Astragalus; species Astragalus glycyphyllos. The sequence continues at coordinate 25,469,124 of OY754308.1, forward strand.
AAATCAATCATTTTCTAATGCTTTTTCCAAACTCAATCTTTTCTCAAATTGTTTTCATAAGACAATCAAATTCTTTCTAAGATCAACAATAAACCTTTTTGAAAACTCATAAGGAGGCAAGTCGGACGTACGGCCGGTGTTGTCTAGCGTCCTAAGATCGGAGCTGTACAGCTCAAACATCTTGGGATACTTATGAGAATCAAAACAAGTAATTAACAACTTGAACCCTATTTCAAAAAATGAGTAAGGAATCGAGTCGGATGTACATCCGGTATTGGTTAGCGTCTTAGGGTTAGCGAGCTGTACAGTTCGGGCGAACCTAAGATACTTGCCAAAGAAAAGCAACCAACCTCACAACAAATCTTTTTCTTCCTTAATCAAAAAAAACATTTTCAATAAGTAGGGGGCACGTCGTCTGTACACGCGGGGTTGTCTTTGTTCTAGGTCTAGTGGACTGTACAGTCTAGGACCGAAAACCCCTACAATAAAAAACACCAACACAAAGTTTCTCGACTAAGGAGAACTACGTAAGCTTTGAATTCTCCATCGCACCGGGAGATACGTAGGAGCGGGTCACATCCCGTCAAGCACACTTTTAAAAAATAATAAAAAGATTCTTCTTTTCCCCCGTTTTCAAAAACACTTTTCTCAAATAAAAAAGAAGTAGAACGAATTGTTTCAAATCAACTCTGTCAAAACCGCATATCAAGTTAAAGGTTCCCTTTCGGTAGAAAGGAGGTGTGGGATGCTAATACCTTCCCCACACCTAACCGAACCCTGAACCTACATCTCTAGTTCTCAAAAGACCACCCCGCCTTAAAAAGGACCCTTTTTCAATGTTTTGGTCCCTAAATAAAAAATGTTGATGGCGGCTTCACAAATTTTCACGTTGTACGATGAAAGGTCCAAACTGGATTTTTTCGGGGTGCAACAACAGGTATAAAGAGGTCCTGATTTCAATTCTGCAATATTAACCTCTTCTTCGACATCTTCATAAGATACGTCGAACTCTTGGTCACTGTCATTAGTTTCGACATTAGCAACCATTTCTTTTTTATTATGGAACCTACTTGTTCTGGCTTTTTCAGCTTTGAGTCTTTCGACTTGTCGAACTCTATCAGCTAATTGCGCCATATCTCTTAAGTGTAGAGTATCCAGTTCCTTTCTTATAGAATAATCTAGGCCACCAGCGGCCATTTCGACTAACTCATGTTCAGGCACTTGAGTGAAGCACCTTGCTTTGAGAAGTCTAAATCTATTGAGATAATCATCAATAGATTCTGCCCCCTTGCGTCGAACACTAGCCAATTTCTTAAGACTAATCTTGCATTGGCCCATATAAAATGGTTCATGGAAGGCCTTTTCTAACTTACTCCAACTAAAAATAGAATGTGGAGACAGAGTGGTGAACCATGTAAACGCATTCTTAGTTAGAGAATTTGGAAAATACTTCATTCTCAAATTCTCATTGTGCGCAATATCACCAGCCTCAGTTAAATAACAAGCCACGCGTTCGACAGTAGATTCACTAGTTTCCCCAGCAAACTTTGTGAACTTGGGAATTTTACATCCCCTAGGTAGCTCTGTTTGTAGGGTATAATCCGACAAAAGTGACACAAAATTAGGCCTGTGTAACCCTAGGTTAAGGCCATTCTGTGCTAGAATGGTTTCGACCATATTATCCTGATTATTTTGTGCTCCAAAATTGTTTTGTTGCACTTGCCTGACTACCTCGTCAACATTCTGGTTTCTATTCACCAACACCACTTCAGGGATTGCCTCTACCCTCATGGGTTCTTCGACAACTTGTTGTTGTCCTTGGTTTCCCTGATTGGTTGGAAATGCATTATTGGGCCTCTCTACAGGTATTTCGACAGGCCTAGCATTTTGAATTTGGGGAATTGGCTGATTATGAATTGGTGGAGTACCAAAGAAGTCAACAATTCTTCCCATTTGTGTTGCCAACAATTGGTAACTGTTATTGGTGTCCCTTATCAAAGGATTGAACACTATACCAATTTGTTATGTCAACATATTTACCATGTCATGAGTACTATCATCTATTTGTTGTCTTAACGCCATCAACGATGTGGTAGTCAAATTTTGTTGGGCATTTCGACTAAAAATGCCTTCTGAGGAACTATGGGTAGGGGAAAAGTCTGCAATTGCATTCTCTGCAAAAGTAGACGAATTTGTCTGGAGGCCTGCCATCAACGCTATTGGCATACCATATTGGAACGCCCTACCAGCCATAGTAAATGGTGAATTTCCCATCACTGGATTTGCCATTATAGGACTTGTTGGTCCTACCATTTGTGGCGCAGAAGCCATTGTTTTAACATTCGTTAATGCTGCATTAGTCATCATTGACACTGGCGTAATTATGGGAGAAGTTACAGCGGTTACTCCCATGTTTGTCGACGAAGGCATAGCAACGGTTATGCCTGCGACATTTGCAGCGTTAACATCAACAACTGACGTTTGTTCTTGTGTACTTTGTGCATTTGATGCAGAAGCATTATTGGTACTTGAACGTGCCATTTCTTGGAGATATTTCCCACTCCTCAATTGCATGCACAGACAACACAAACTCTTTTGCGTTTTAACGAAAAAACTTTAAAAATTAGCACAAGGGTCCCACCGGGCGTGCCAATTTGTATACCTTGGATTTTGGTAAACACCGCTAGTTTGAAATTGCTTCTGTTTGCAGGATCAACTAGTAAATCCTAAGACCACTTGTGTTAAAGTTTTTCCAGAATCGCTTGTGTTCTTGCTGTTTAACAATAAAAAGAAGAAAAGAAGAAGATAACTGTCGATTTCTCCGCGAAACCGTCGAATTACTTCAATGAGGGAGAAGGTTTAAAGCGGTAAATTGCTGGAATTTAAAGAGAAAGAAAGTAAAATTGCATTACTGTAAAGTGTGGTACACAAGATCATACATGCATTCCTTATACTCGTTTCTCAGTGCGTGTCGGTACTTTGAGCGTGGGAACTTAGTATGAGAGATTGCGACCCGTTTTTCCTATGAAAAACTACTATTTATACAAAGGAAAAGAGGGGGGAAAACTAAACTAAGTAACTGCCTAGAAATTCGAAAACTAATAACTGCTACTCCTACTTTTGACAAGAACCGCTTCATCACGCTTCGACCACAAGCGCTTGGATCCTGATCTGCTACTAGTCTTCAACTTCTTGCTCTGTCGAAATATTAGCTTTAGCTCTTCGTTTCTGCCAATTCCAAGGTCTTGTTGAATCCTTCCTTTAAAGAACTTCCTTCCTGTCGAAATCAACAAAATACCTCCTGAAAGGACAAGTCAAACCTTGTTGACTGCATTTAATTAAGCCTGTCGAAAATGCAGGCTAATAGGTGTACACAAGTAGTAAACTTTATTCATTCTCATTCAGCCACATACTTAAATAATTCAACTAATATGTCTATAATATATATAAACTTTCGGGGCTAGGTTCAACATACTAGAGGGAGATAAAATATCATTGATGGAAAATCATAAACTTCACAACATGGCTCTGATACCACATGTAAAACTTAATTGTCTAAATAAACTATTAGCGGAAATATTTGATAACATAAGGATCTTAAAACTTTATCACTTTCACATACCTGGATTTGTTGTTGAAGCCATAATACAAATGAAATTGGTTTCTCTCCCTTAACCCCGTTTCTAAGACATGCGTAAAGATGGAAAATTATGTGAACATAAACATAAATATGAAGGTGTCATTTGTGGGTAGAGAGAGGACAGATTTATAGATAGTGCCATTTAATCTGAGTCGTCAATATCAAGTATCAGAATCAACGGATGAGATTGATTCCTTTCACATTCTAGTGGTTATAGACTTTAAGCAATTCAATAGGTAGATTTCAAATGTCACTAAAGTGTCACTAAAATCTAGTAATTAAGAGCCACTAATATTTGTTGATTACCTCAATTTATTTTAGGCCATCAATTTGGAAAGTTTTTTTTTTTGACACAAACAAACTACTTCATTTCATTAATAATCAAAGTGGCAATACATGCTGGAACATCAAAGAAAACTTGAGAGGAAGCTGAGAACAAGGCTACCCTAGCAAGTGAGTGAGCCACCTTGTTAGCTTCTCTCCTAGAGAACTCCACATGAGAGTTGATAGAAAAATAAACAAAAGTCTCTCTACAGGAATTCAAAATACATCCATAATCAGACACAATAGAGTGACAATTGTTGAAGTCGTCCACCACAACTTTTGCATCAAGCTCGAAGATAAATTCTTTATAGTTCAAAGAGCGAACCCAATCCAAAGCCAAAAGTAAGCCAAGCGCCTCTCCCTTATAAGGATCAAAGAGAGGCGTGAAGTGATGAGTTTTTGCAGCAATGAAAGATCCAAACTCATCCCGAATGCACATACCAAAACCCACCTTGTTACCTGTATCATCAAAGGCAGCGTCAACATTGCATTTAACAAAACCGGGTGGAGGGGGCGTCCATAGGACAGTAGCTGGAGCTCTATCAGTAGCAAAAGAAGCACCAGTCCCATGGCTAGGAGTACCACGCGCATCAAGCCAATCCGAGTATAAAGAGCTGCCACGCATAATAACAGTGGCAGCGGAATCACGAACATTTTTCCACACCAAGTTATTGCGACTAGACCATAGACTCCAGAGGGTCATACACCAAGCTAAACGTGAATCACCATGAAGCTCTTGTAGGATCAGGAAAAACCAAGATGAATTAGCTGGGCTACTAGAAACAATACGGGAAATAATAGAGTCAATACCCAGCGTCTGCCAGCAAGTCACTGCAAGAGGACAAGTAAGAAACAAATGCAACATAGTCTCATCAGAATTTTCACAGCAAGGACAAGATACCAGGACATCAATATGATGATGAACTAAAATAGCTCTCGTCGGAATAATGTTGCGCGCCACTCTCCACAGAAAATTCTTTACTTTTGGTGGTACCTGCAATTTCCACAACAGAGTCCAACACCCTTCAACATGAAGGTGGGCGTTGGTAATAATAGTTTGGGTAGCTAAGCGATAAGCACTTCTAACAGAGTAATTCCCATGCTTCTCACCCCTCCAACATAAAGTATCTTCAGTCACACAAGAAAATAGAGGAGTTTTAAGAACAGCGTTTGCAGAAACCTCATTCAACAGAAAAGCAACTAAGGCTTCATTCCACACCTTGCGCTCATGAGTAATTAAATAGTCAACACGGAGGAAAGGATTAAAATTACCCAGTTGGCGAGGCTGAATATAAGTTGGATGCACGGTCCAGTTATCATCAAATAAACGAATCGAGCTACCATCCCCGATACTCCATGACGGCCCTTCTTGAAGTAGCCGTTGAGAAGCCATAATGCTATTCCACACAAAGCTACCATTACTACGGTTAGAAGCATGTAGGAGATCACAATGAGGAAAATACTTAGCCTTGTAAAGACGTGAGACCAAGAGATTGGGATTTGTTTGGATGCGCCACGCTTGCTTGCCCAATAGAGCCAAATTAAAAGCCTTCAAGTTTCTAAACCCCATTCCTCCATGAACTTTAGGGACACAAAGCTTTTCCCAAGTCATCCATCGAATTCCATTACTTTGACCCCCATGACCACCCCACCAATAGCCGTTTAACATGCGCTCAATTTCCACTATCAAAGTGGAGGGGATGACAAATAGACTCATAAAATAAGTGGGAATGGATTGGAGGACCGATTTAATCATAACTTCCTTACCGGCCTTAGAGAGCATCTTCCCACCCCAAGAGTGTATTTTGCGCCAAATTCTGTCCTTAATAAACTTGAACATAGATTTCTTGCTCCTCCCTATCGTGGATGGAAGACCCAAATATTTACCAGTCCCTAAACAAACATTAACACCAAGTTGGGCAGCAATAGTGTCTTTATCAACCGGAGATACATTCTGACTAAAGAATATTTCGGATTTCTGAAAATTAATACACTGCCCCGAAGCCTGCTCATAAGTATCAAGAACATGCTGAATTTGAGATGCCTCACGAGGTGTTGCCCTGAAAAAAAGAAAACAATCATCGGCAAACAGCAAGTGTGAGATTACAGGGGCACCCCTACAAACTGATATTCCATGAATGTCACCAGAGGCTAATGACCCATGAAGTAGCGCTGTAAGACCTTCAGAGCATAAGATAAACAGGTATGGAGAAAGAGGATCCCCTTGCCGGAGTCCCCTCCCAGGAATTATGGGACCTACACGCTCCTTGTTCACAAGCACAAATAGAGAAACAGACGCAACACACATGCGCATCCAATTAATCCATATAGCATTAAAACCCAATCGATTCAACACAGCATAAATATATCCCCAATCAATCCTGTCATATGCTTTACTCATATCAATTTTTAAAGCTACCTCACCCATCTTCCCCTTCCTCTTATTTTTCAAATAATGAATTACTTCAAATGCAATCATGGCATTATCAAGGAGTGATCTATCAGCAACAAATGCAGATTGTTCAATGGAAATACACTTTGATATAACATGTTTGAGTCTATTAGCAAGTACCTTGGCCACAACCTTGTAGAGAACATTACAAAGGGCAATGGGGCGCCAGTCCTTCATGGACGTGGGATTATCAACCTTCGGTATGAGTGCCAAATTTGTATCATTAAGAGCATGAGGAAATTCCCCCCGTTCTAATCAAGTCACGCAAGATGAGAAGATCTCGTCTCCATAGGAACTCCAATACCGTTTGAAGAAAGCGGGGTTGAAACCATCTAGGCCAGGAGCCTTATCATCATTCATAGACATCACGGCATCCTTAAACTCCTCTTTTTGGAAAGGAGAAATCAGAATATTATTATCATCAACCGAGAGCATAGGCTCCATGGTACTAACCACAGGATCATAAACACCGGCTTGGCTCTGAAAAAGAGTTTGAAAATAGTCACCAGCCACGCGCTGGATAGAGAGAGGATCAATAGCCAAAGTCCCATTAGGACGCTGCAAGCTCTCAATCTTCTTTTTACGGTACCTGCAAGTAGCGTTAGCATGAAAAAATTTAGTATTTTGATCTCCATCCTTTAGCCAAAAGGATTTCGATCTCTGCTTCCAAAAAGCCTCCTCCTTAAGGATCAACACATTCAAGCGCCTGCTCATACGCCTATACCTCAACACCCCCTGATCATCCTGCCTATCACGGACCCTCTCCATAGCATCCTTACAAGCATCAATTTCCTCCCGGAACTTGAGACGCAAGCTGCGCCCCCAAGTAGTAAGAGACGTAGCACATTCCTTCAAGTGGGATTGAATATCACCCACCATACCATTACTCCAGCCATGACGCACAACATCATCAATTTCAGGCGCCCTGAGCCAAGCATTTTCAAACTTGAAAGATAAATTCCGGCGTTGTTCCCCTACAAAGTCACGCTGGAGCAACAAAGGCGAGTGATCTGATTTTGGAGAGATTAAATTCAACAACCGAGCATTGGGAAACATATCCATCCACTCCTTGGTGACAAAGGCTCGGTCTAGACGTTGTTCAATGGCATGAGGAGTACCTAGAGCAAAACGCCATGTAAATTGGTATCCTGTCAAAGGTAAATCACTAAGTCTAGCATCAAGAATGGCGTCTTGAAAACCCTTCATCAAATAGTAAGGATGGTCGCAATATCCTCTTTTGTCCGCTGGGGATAACAAATCATTAAAGTCTCCGATAATGCACCATGGTAAGGAGGACAACCCTGCAAGACGCCGGATAAGAGCCCAAGAGTATCTCCTTATGGACCTGTCAGCAAAACCATAATAGCCAGTCACACGCGACTTTCCTCGAGCCACATCATCCACCTCAACATCTAGATGATGTCTCGAGTAATTAGTAACACTACACCTCATAGTTTCTTTCCAAAGCACGGCTACACCACCACCCCTACCAACTCTATCAACAGCCACACACCCATCAAAACCCAAAGCAACACCAATCGACTCCAGCTTGCTCGAATAAGATAATGTCTCAAATAGAAAAACTAACTCCGGGTTGTTGCTCCGGACAAGGTCACGTAACATAGGAATTGCCGAGTGATAACCCAGGCCTCGACAATTCCAACTTAGTATACTCATTTCTCTTGGCAGGTCTGGCTGCCAGAACCTGCCAATAAAAAAGACTGACCTCCAGAAATAGAGCTATCATCACTCCGCTTTTTCTTTCGCGCATCATCATTCATGTCATCATCCATAGTCCCATAATCAACATAATCTACCTGCAGGGGACGTTGCGCAGTAACAGCTTGCATGGCGCTAGGGCCATGGCGCACAACTCGAGGCTGGGGAGCTTCTCTCTCCGGATTTGATTGCATTAAGTGCTCATTAAACTGCATTAACTCAGGGATAGCATTTGGAATATTCCTTGCACTAGTTGTGGGAGTTGACAAAGAATTTATGAGGTCATCATTTGCTGGGGGGACAAAACCGCTCCTTGTTAAATGCGAATGATTGACATTTAATTGCTGGAATCTCTCCTCATAATTGGCGCAATTACTCCTGTCATTACTACCTGCCTGTGTTGGAAACGCCCCACAATGGCCAGATCTCACCGGAGGTTCTTCCATTCCGGCAGCCACCGGACCCTCCCTGCGCAACCACTGGTTATTGTCCCCCGGATTTCTCCGCTCAACTTTCAGCTCTGGTCCCCATCCACGATTACCATCATCATGCTCCATATCAAATAACAATTCACAGTTGGAGTCCATATGGCCAAGGAGTCCACAGAGATAGCAAAAAACTGACAGTCGTTCATATTTAAATCTGACTGATCGAATATTATCTCCCCCAACGTTGATCTTCTTCCCCCTCCTCAGTGGTTTACGAACATCCACCAACACCCGGATGCGCATAAAGGACTTCCAAAAGTCAGAGCTATTTTTTGGATCATATTGCATGAAAACACCAATGAAATTCCCCAGAACTCGTCCTACCGCCTCCGTAATGAATCCAATCAGAACATCGTGCACTTGAACCCAAAAAGCTACGTCATACAGTGGAACTTGCGCCGAAATGTCACCCACGTTTAACTTGGCAGTAATCAGCATATGGCCATCAAAGTGCCATGGACCTCCATTAACAACCTTATCAACATCGCGCCAATGGTAAAACTGAAAAAGAAATAGGTTGGCGTCGAGCACACGTATGTTAACCCCCCGACCTGGCTGCCATACTGCAGCAAGACGATCCTTCATGATAGTGATACGAATAGACCGCTTAGTGAGAAAATGCCCCACCAAGCTCAGGCGCGCCTCTAGAGTGTCATTGCCATGTGTTTCTTGTTGTAGTGGAACTGCATCATCTTCCTCTTCGTCAAAGTTCATGTTCGGAATAGAAGCCATACGTAAGAACGGAGAATGGATGATGAAACTAAATATGTTCAGTGTACCCGCTCTGCGTCAAAAGTTACCTTTCGTTCAGAGCTTCGCACTACATCAAAATTTAGTTTCCGAAGAGGCTAGCAACCAAGATCTGATCTTGGCACCAGCGAAAACAAGCTTCAAAGGATGTGGTTGTTGCCGTCGTTGGTTGAGAATAAGAAGAAAGAATACGACTCACGGTGGAGCGCGAGGGAGGCCGTCGTCTCACAAGGGAAACCCTAGGAGAGAAAAAAAATGTGTGATATCATTTTTATTAGTTGGTAACATTAATAAACACAACATCCATTTCATCAATTTGGAAAGTTACAAAATTAATAATATGATGTTACAACTTTACAATTTCTTGCATTAACCTTGTAACTTCTTACATTCATATCTTGGTGTCAATTGTCAAATGTATTTTACTTAAGCTATTTTTATCCTGGTTCAAAACCAAACATATTTTCATATGTGTACCTTCTAAAAAATAAGCATAGGCTGCGGTAAGTATTTCTTAGAGGTTAAGTTGCTAGACATGGAAAAAAAACTAGTGGGACCCTTGATAGAGCTGCGTTGGAAAACAATCAGAGATTAATTAGCCATTGGTTGACTTGTAAAACCATTTATGAAATAGTGGAAAATCTCACTGGGTGTGAGGAGTGAACGTAGCCCTTCGCAAGTTGGGTAAACCACTAAAAATCTATGTGTTCTTTACAACTTTTCTTTAATGGTTTCTCACTAACTGTTTTCTGAACAAAACAACTTGAACAAATTCTTTAAGAACGAAACTATATCTTCTAAACAATACACAATTTACAAGGTCATCTTTTTAGTAAAAAACAAACAAGCTTCTGAAAGAACTTGACTCTAGAAAAGGTTTTAAAATGTGTCACAATTAAAACCCCCCATTTCTTGTGACTTATATTTGACATCAATTGGCATCAGAACGTCCCGGAAGGGTAGCTCATGTGGTTGAGTGAAAGGGACATTGTTGGTGAAAATGTAGGCGTACGGGGTTCGAACCCCGCTCCCCCCTCCCCTCTAACTACTAACACACTAATTTGTAACCACTTTGCTTATCAAAAAAAAATTGGCATCAGAACAAGGCATCTGGTTGAACACACTCAAAAAGTGTTAGAGAAAAGATCTTGGAAGAAGTCATGGCCAACCCAAATTCGGTTGCATTTCTACCATAATGAGCATCTTCAAATAGACCTTCCGGATTCAATGGAGAACACTATTACTAGTGGAAGAATCAGATGAAGCTATATATGAAATCCCAAGATATAGACATCTGGGATATCATTCAAAATGATGACAAACCAAAGGAAACATGGAGTGCAGAAGACAAACGCCTAATCCTGCTGAACTCTAAGGCAAAATACTATCTCACTTGTGCTCTAAGTAGAATTGAATATGAAAAAGTAGTTGGGAAAGAAACTGCCATGGAAATATGGGACACATTAGGAACAGATATGATCAAGGAAGCCAAAATGGAAATTCTAGTTAGAGAATTTGAAATGTTCACAATGAGTGAAGATGAATCAATTGATGAAATGTCTACAAGATTCACCACAATGATAAATGACTTAAGCTCTCTGGGAAAGAAATACACCAACTTGGAGAAGATCAGAAAACTGTTAAGTTGTCTACCAAAGGTATGGAGACCTAAGGTAACAGCCATCGAAGAAGCCAAGACCCCATCTACTCAGAACATTGATGAACTACTTGGCTCACTGAAAGTTCATGAGCAAGTGATCAAATAAGAACGTCACCCAAAGAAAAGAAAGTCCATAGCTCTCAAAGTCTCTTAGAAGATAGGAAACTCATCTTCTAAGAAAGGGAAAGGAGCTGCATTAAAATCTTCTAAAGAAACTAATGAGGAAAATGATAAAGAAAGTTAAGAAGATTTAGAAAGAGAATAATGGTCATTGATATCAAGAAGGGTGAACAAGTGGTTTGCTAACAGAAAGAAAGGAAACACATTCTCTCAATTCAAAAGAGAGATTTCAAACATTGATTCAAACAAACAAAAAAGTCACATGCTTTGAATGCAGAAAAACATGTCATATGAGGCAAGAGTGTCCTCTTCTAAATAAGAAAGAATTCAGAAGGTCTTCAGAAAAGAAGAAGGAATTTATGAAAACTTGGGATGACTCAGATGATTCCTCCTCAAAACAAGAAGGAGAAGTTGCAAATCTATGCCTCATGGCAGGATCAACACAAGATGAGGTATCCGACTTTGAACTCTCTAAATATGATACATGCAAAGAAATTGAATCATCTTTTGTTAGATTTCTTTATGACTCAAACATTTTATCTCAAAAATGCTTTCAAACAACAACTTTGTGAATTAAAAAGTGAAAATGAGGAGCCGAGGGCTCAAAATGAAAGAATGTCTAAAGCCATTCATACTTTACAGCAATCTCATTTCAAACTCTCTGAGAAACACAAGCTTCTGAGTATAAAATTAGCTATCGTAGCTAATGACTCCAAAGATCCCAATTTGGAAATCATTTGTGAAAACAAAGCCTTGAAACAGCAAGTAAAATATTTGAAACATGAGTTGCTTATATTTGCATAAAATCTCATGAATGCACTACTGCATCTGAGAAGGCTAGGTTTTCTCAGAAAAAGGCTTTTGAGAACCACAGAAAGCCAAAATCAAAGTGCTCATACTGTAACAGTTTGGACATTACATTTCAAGCTGTTACAAAAAGAAAAAAGGCAGGTTTTGGAAATACACTAACCAACAAGGACCCAAAAGACAATGGGTACCTAAATCTTTGTTAACTACAATTGCAGGAGTGCCTCTTCGCATCAAGAAAAAAGCTGTGGTTCTTAGACAGTGGATGCTCAAAGGACATGACTGGGGAGAAAGATAAGTTTCTCTCCATAATGTTGTCTCCTTTGTGATCTTATAGACAGGTATAAAATTGCAACATCTCAAGGAGAACATGTGCTACAAATTAGCACATAATAAGAAGAAGAATTGAGTCTTAGAAGATACTTGTTAGGCTCTAAGAGGTGCTCAGAAGACAACAAGCAGGGAGACAATGTTATTTGGCCGCCTAACATGAAACAAGGAAACATATGACAATCAAGATATTCTTTTGGATAACATGTACTCAAGTTGGTAATAACATAGAAGATACTTCAGAAGGCATTCTGATTGAATCTCAGAAGGTTACTGAGAAGACAATGTTCAGAAACTACTATACAGGCTTTTGAAGCATGAAAGGAAAATTGTCATTCTTCTCTCAAAGGTCAAAATGTCACATCAACAATGGTAATATGCTAAGAAGAATTGTTTCAAGTGAAAGAAGCCATCGCAAACATAATTCATGGGTTGACGAGCTCAAAAGCTCTCAATTGTCACCTGCAGCAGTGTACGGAGCCTGCTGCAGTGTACCCGTCTAGGTGCTAAAGGAAGAACAAATATGAAGTCGAATAGTTGCAATTTAATTTACAATGGGAAGCGAAATGTAAGTAATTAAAGCGGTCATTGGTAATAGTATAGGGTAGTTCTGTAATAATTGCAAGTGTGAGAGACTATTATTATGGAAATAATTAAAATGACGAGAGTAACCTCCGTTTTGGCGGTCTTTTTCTCACCTAAATGACTAGATTTTGGCGGACTCCGTATTCTATATTTAAAAGATGTTATTAGCAGTAAATGCATTCATTATATGTCCAAAAAAACTGCATTCATTAGGTAAAGAAAATAGCACTACAAATAGAATGAGAAAATTGTGTTAGGAAACCCCAAGACATATATTAGCATCAACTTTAAGAGCTAAGCATAAATGGGGTAAGCATTACACAAAAGTGTCCAAAACCCAAAGGGGCATAACAAACCAAGTGATCCCAGTTTTGTTCAAATTAATGCCTTGTGACCTTGTCCTGAATCCGGTTGATACTTGGAGAGGTTGCTAAAATAAGGGCCAGCCTTAAAGGATTTGTCAATCTTATATTCCCAGAGCTTTAAAACAGACAGTACAACAAATATATTATTATCATATTAAAATGCAACCAAGCAAACACAAAAGATAGTTGTCATAGTGGACGAAGGAACCAAATTTCCCTATCTCAGATGACTTATTTAAAGTAATAACCATTATTATTCATAAAGCAGCAATGCCATTTAAATGGAGATACTGTTGGGAACTCCTTTAAATGTTATTCCTTCCTCACTTGAAGGATAAAGTAGGGTGTAAGGCATGCTAACTTGCCCAACTCTGTTTTTTAGTAATTCATTATCATTCTTTTTGTTGATATTTTCCTGAATTCCCTCTAACCTTTTTCCAAACTTCTTAAAGGCCTCTAAGGCCTTTGTATCAGAAGTCCAGTGGTGTTCATTTTCTCTTTGCCCGAGATATTGCTCATCAACTATATGCTTTGACAAAATCTCTAGGGTTGCAAGACAAATGAGAGCTTGAGGCTTTGACGTAATTGTTTTCAAGTAGGCTCGCTCAGGTTCCATCGTTGCCTCAAAATAATCATCTTCATGAAGCTTAGGCTTAGGCATGAATCGTCTGCTAAGAGTCGGACGATTTAAGATCAAACCTCCATACGGATATTGTCCAAAATTCACAGCTGCATGGAGGGCTGAAGCAGTCCATATGATAATAGTGCAAGCATCAATCAAGTCTTTACGGATTTTCATTTTAGGCCACCATTTCTCATTTTTCTTGTCACCATGACCCTTCTCTACAATTTCTGTCCACCAAGATTGGAGTTCAGAGTCTTGTCGAACTACGTCATCTGTTATGTAATATATGGACACATACTCTTGCACCCATGTATGTATAGCATTCCAAATTTCGAGTCCATCATCAGCATAAGGGTAATCCTTCATCACTAACTTAACACCACTAGGGGAATTCTCGTCTGGAACAGCCATTCCCCTGAATAAATAACAATACAATAATTTGCACATAGCGGAAATAATAATTGATACAGTATCTTAAATGTTTTAGTCTCAATTGGATCCTTTAAATTTTAAAATTTCAATTGGTTCCCTAAGTATGCAAAGTTATACCAATGTGGTCCCCCTTTTATTGGTCCCTTTCTGTAGCACAATGGAAACAGAAAAAACCATGGTGAATACCTAAATAAATATAGACCTCACAACTGAACCTTTTAAAAGGGGAATACACCATGTATGCTGGAACTAAAAAATAAGATAAGGATGAAAAAATGTTTTAATCTTGTAACAAAAAATTCATTCAAATTCACAAATTATAATCGTAAGTAAAATTTTGATATTTAGTAAGGGTGTATATTTATAAGGATTTATTACCTTTTTTTAAGATCTTCGGGTAGGGCTTGATCTGGGAAAACCCAATCCTTATATATTTCTGAAGACATCTCCACAGCAAGCTGTCCCCACAAGAACGTCTTTTCAACGAAACCATCCGCATTAATTAAGAATTGTCTTGCAGCTGCATTTATATTCATGGTATTACGATAGTGTGGATGTAAAAGTTTATAAATGGGATGAATCACACTAAGCTGCCTATTTGTTGCTATGCTAAATGGTTCAATAACTGCATGGGTATGTAACCTGTAATCAATAAAAAGTAGTTATTAATCAATTTGTACTTACATAAAAATTATATTTGTTTATATAAATAACATCGACAAACTATATACCAGTGGCTGATAATTTGATGAAAGCACGAGTCGTTTACAATAACATAAGCCTTTGCGAGTGGCCATAAAGGATTTGAAGAATTGATAGCTTCAAATGTAGGTAACTGGACACTACTAATTGGACCCAACTGATCTTCATCATCATGTGGAAGACTTAACTCAATGGCTACTGGCTTTAAAGTTTCATCACTTTTCAAGAAAAAAATTGTTCTAGAAGCATAGCCATTCCTGGAAGTTGAGTTTATTTTCTTTAGATATGGAAATATTGTGTCATGGTGATCTAGCAAGAACAATTTCTTATCCTGGATAGCCTGCTCAACAAATTTTAATTATAGTCATCGCAACATGCCATCCGTAAATAAATAAAATATTGCTTCAAAGCAGCAACAAAAGAACCATGTTTAATTTGTATACAATATATAATAATTTATCTTTACCTTCTCTACAGTTGAACCATCTAAGTAGGGCTTTATGTCATCTTCGGTAATCTTGCTAGTATGATCACCATACTGTTCAATGTTTAGCTTACTTTTTGGGGGAAATTCCTACAATTAAGATTGGAATATTATGCTGAATCATATTAATTGTCGAACAATTAATGGTTTTCTATTTAATCAATAAATATTACCAATATGAAATCTAAACATAAATGGTTCACCAGGGAATGTATTATGCAATTATTAAATAATTAAATAATACATTCGTAAGCTTACTTGAAGACAACAAATTAGGCCAGAATTTACACCAGCGATAACTTCTCTTGCAAATTCTTCATCACTATTCCATGCATAATGATTCTCTGCTCAAAGTAATAAAGAATAGTCACTATCAAAATATAAATCCATTACCTATTTTTTTAAGGGCAAACACAATTATATATATATATAGAGAGAGAGAGAGAGTAAAGGGTACCAGGGATTTTTTTTTTTTTTACAGGGACTAAAACTAAAAGTCTCTATATTTGCAGAGACTAAAAACATATTTAAGCCTTTGTTTTGAATACAATCGACGAGATATATTTATAGACCATTCATATAATAGATTATGACCATTTATGAAATGCTAGGGTACCTTTAATAACGTGGGGCTTTGGATAATCTATATGTTCATATAGATCATACACATCTTGAAAGCTTTCAAACTCCTTTGTCGGAGGTGCTTTTTTTAATATAGTCTTCAGTTTATCAGGAAAAGATGAGAATTCCAAGTTACCAAGATCTTCATCTCTTGGAATATACACATAGGTACTCCTACTCTCACACTTGACGTCTGTTAAGGTAATGGAACAATATAACTCAATAACAATAATATTTGGTTTTTCCTATTCATGAAAAAGTACCATGACGCTTCTATGTAAGTTATTATATACATATGGAAAATTTTCATAACATATATAAGCTTAAGATGTACATACGAAAAGCAAATAATACTACAAATTAAATAGAATGCAAAAACATATGACCTTTGTTAGTTGATGCTCTGCCTGTTCTACCCCGACGAGGGTATGGTCGATCAGGTCGACCTCCTGCAATTGGACGAGGTTTGTTATTATCTGGATCACCTAGATCATTATAGACATCATAATCATAGATCCTTTCCCATCTCTTGCGCTCCCCTTTTCCATCTCCTCTTAATGTTTCTAACTCAAGTTGTCTGTAGTCGGCTAGTAGAGCTGGTGTAGTACTTGGAAGATAAGTCTGCAATATTTATATATGGGGTCATGTTATTTGGTACAGCACTATGTAGAATGATATAAGAGAAACACGTAATTTATAGATAGATTGCTTACGTCATTGTTGAAGAAAATACGATCCCTTTGGTACTTGTCTGCATTGTAAATCCATGAATTACAAGGAAAATGGATAGTACCATACTTGGGGACACCTTCAAGAGTCAAACTAATTAGGAAAAACTCATTTTCCAAAAGGTTCCTGATGTAAAATGCTCCAGGTCTTTTGAAGTTCTTGTCATAATCCAAATAAAAGGTGAATGGATATATTTCTTCATACACAGGTGACGCCTTCTCAATGACACCGTCTACTGGAGCCCTATTTGATAGTTGTCCTTTTCGCCCTCGTGCTACATATATATATTTCACGAATAAAATTTAAATATATAAGCATGACACCAATATTACCAATTAGTGTATCAAATGAGAGAATTTTTCTTGTCAGATGGTGAGAGGATTGAATCGTAACCATAGATTAAATGGTTAGTGGTTGAGAAAATTAAAACAAAAAGTGAACCGCTCATGTATTATTATACCGTCCAGATTTATTCCTCTCACCCTCTCATATTATGATATGTATTCTCAATATATTTCACACATGCTTAAGGTCTTTTAAAGAAGAAAAGGAACAAGCGAAATAACTTACAATCAGCTTGAGTAGAACTAATTAACTGGATTTCGGCTGATAGGCCCAAAAAATAGGAACCGTTTGAACTAGTTAACCCTTTATTGTCTGGCTCGTTCGGCTCGTTCGGGAACCTCACCCTCAGTATTCCTTTTATCTTTATTGGACGAACCATTTTTGCTTTGCTAAACAAGAAATACTACTTTAGAAATATGGTTGGAGACCTTTTGCATTGTGAGGAACCCATGCAATCTCTGTGGTATTTATAGATGAAAATTACATATATAAAAACAAAAACAATAACATGGGACTTTAAGAGAGGTGTGAACGTCCCTTAATTATAGTTTTTTGTATAAAAAAAAACGTGTGGATGTATGAAATCAGTGGCTCGAACATGCGCTATTTGTAGGTACGTGGAAATGCATATAGTTCCATCAGATTAATTATAGGTGTAATAAGTCAGGGATAGAATTAACATGTGACTCCACGAGTAACCAAGATCAACGAACCACATTACTTCAATGCGCATGTGTCACACTTAAGGTTGAGCCACAAGACGCTGCTCAACACTTCATATGATTAAATATTAATCATGGTTCAATTAATGTTGAGCCGTATGATTAATAAATAAAAAAAGATTATTTTTTGGAGAAAAGGAAAATACATTTCGGTCGGTTCAATTCGAGTAAATTGACGGTTCAAAGTGGTTCAGCTGCAGTCAAATCTAGCTCAATCCGATTTTGGGCGGTTCAACAAGTAATTTTTAGATAGACATAAATATTTACACACATCATTTGGGCACACACACAAAAAAACAATAAATATTTTTGTGGAAACACATAACTATTATTTTATTATTATTTATTTTTGCATTTATTTATTTATTTTTGTTTGTGTCCAAATAATGTGTCTAAGTATTTATGTCCACCTTAAAATTACTCGCGGTTCAACCATCTAACACTCCGAATAAGGTTGAACCAACCACTAGATTGGGCAATTCCTAGTTGTAACAATACTAGTCTTTTCTACAAAACCTGAATCAAATGAATGACATAATGAGTAAGTTGGTTTGGATTGGTCGGTCTAAGGCTATTGTTTTTGAAAAGGAAGAGATTAGTTATTAATCTAAAGTACTCCATCAGTAAATAAATGTAATGTACTGCTATTAATTAAGGTTTTGAAATGATATAAAAATGTTAGGCCACCAAACGAAAACGGTGTGAATTAAATAATACCAGCTGGATGTATGAAATTAGTTAAGAGAGGTGTGAACGTCCCTTAATTATAGTTTTTTGCATAAAAAGAACGTGTGGATGTATGAAATTAGTGGCTCGAACAGGCGCTATTGGTAGGTACGTGGAAATGCATATAGTTCCATCAGATTAATTATAGATCAGGGATGGAGTGTGTACCGGCCCAGCGAGCGCGACTCCATCAGTAACCAAGATCATCGAACCACGTTACTTCAACTCGATTAGACGGTTCGTAACCAAGCAAGACACGCACAATTAGGATCTGCTATTGGTCACTTAAGGGAGCTTTTTTTTGGTTGCCGACTACCTACTGAGTGTCTCTACGCGTGCAACAAAATACTAATCTCAGCTCGTATAATTAGGATCAAATTTTGCACTGGCATACAAGGTCGTACAATTAGGATCAAATTTTGCCCTGGCATACACCGAACTCGGGAGTATTGGGTCAACCCCTCATGTCCTATGATAGATTAAGTCACTGAGCCAAAAGTGTTAGTTAGAAGGTGAGTGGAGTTTGCATCTATGATGTTTTTCCCTCAAGGGATTTAACACTCTTGCATGCCCACACGGAATTGAAAAAGCATATTAAGAGAGGACATTCCTCTAAAAATTAATGACTCCAGTTTATATATAAGATTTAAATCACAATCTCATCAACAAAAAAAATTTAAATCCCAATTTCTTCTGCATTTAACAGTTATTAACACTTTTTCTATTATACATGTTGGCTAGAGTTTTTTCTTCCAATTATAAAATGTCGGGATGTTAAAATAAAGGAGAAGATGGTGGGTTGTCGGCCTCTATCACTTAAGACTTTTCTCTCAGGGAAAGTGCTGAATTCAATAATTTTATGGCTTAAATATATATTACCTCCTGCAAATATACCCATTTTCTATTTACCCTCCTGTAAAAATAAAACTCTCAAAAAAGACATTGCAAATATAAACAGTTTACGGTTACCCCCCTGCTGTTAGATTATGTAGTGTAACCGTAATGTTTTTTGAGAGTTTTATTTTTACAGGGGGTAAATGGAAAATGGGTATATTTGCAGGGGGGTAACATATATTTAAGCCTAATTTTATTGATAACATGGACTTTTGTTCTGATGGAATTTCTATCAGCAGATTGGATCGGTTTCTTATAACGGAAGGTCTCATTTCTCTTTGGAATGTTTAGGGGCAGTGGATTGGTTTGAGTTTTTTTAAAATTGGGGGACTAAATGTTCGAGCTTAAAATAGGAGGACTAAAACTATAATTTAGCAAAATTATTAAAATTATGTCTAACTCCAGTCTTAGCACCATAATCGAGTCACTAGACCAATTAATTAATTATATATCAATAAAAAAATCATAAGAGTGTCTCTATTATAGTCTTCTAACAACCAAATCTTTAGGGAAATCAAGTTAGTGCTCACATCACATGGAAGCATTTTCTATTATGAGTTCTCGTTGTTCGAAAATATAATTTAAATGCATGAGTAACATAGCTGAACAATAAGAGGGGTTATTATACTCTCTTCATCCTACAATGACTCTTACATTTAATTAATTCACACAAACTAAGAAAATTTATAATTATATTAATAATTTAGAAAACTAGGAATGAGGTGATTTTTTCAAATAAGTCTTTTGACCTCCCTAAGATCATATTTTTGGTAAAATTGTATTCGTGGAAATGTTTCGGGGCAGTGCATTGGTGATAGAGACATATCGGATCATTGCCCGATATGGCTCATTCGTTCTTTAAAGGATTTGGGTCCCAAGCCATTTCGCTTTATAAATGGGTGGTTAGAGCATTGTGATTTTTGCCCTTTTGTGCTTTCTTGTTGGGCTGGTTTTTGTGTTCATGGTAATAAGGCCTATGTGTTGAAGGAAAAAATTAAATTACTTAAAGGAAAATTCAGGGATTGGAATAAGGAGGTGTTTGGTGTTATTGATTTGAACAATGGAAAGGATGTCCAGGATATTAATATGCTTGATGATATGTTGATTGATTCTTTTGATACTGATGTGCTCTTACGGAGGATGGAAGTCAATGCTAAGTTTTGGAAAGATATTAGAATGAAGGAAAGCTTATTATATCAAAAATCTATATCTCGGTGGATTAGAGAGGGGATGCCAACTGAAAGTATTTTCATTCTCTTTTGAAGAGTAGAAGGAGGAGGAGTAAGTTTCTCCTTATGAATGCGAATGGTGTTTTAATTGATGATGTAGACGAGGTAAAGGAGGTTGTTAGAAGCCACTTTGAGAAGTGTTTTGAGAAGACTCAACAAGTTCGGCCTACTCTTGATGGGATTGACTTTAAACGGGTTTCTAGTATTGATAATGAGCTCTTAGTGATGCCTTTCTCGGAGGAGGAAATTAAGGCAGAGGTTTGGAATTGTGACGGTGACAAGAGCCCGGGGCCGGATGGTTTTAAATTGAAGTTTATATATCAAGGAGTGTTGGGATTTTGTCCGGGAAGATATTGTTGCTTTCTTTCATGAATTTCATTCGAAGGCGTCGTAGAGATTATTTAATCTTCAGGCGTCGTAGAGGCTTGAATAGTACTTTTTACGCTATCCGTTTCAAACTTCATTTGTCGAGCTTCCAAAAGGCCCACTTGTCTCATAGTTAATGTAGAATTTACACAAATTATAGTATGTTTTCTTGGACGTAATGGGACTAGATTTTTTACCACCATTAAATATAGCTTCAAGATTTATAACACTTTCATCTTGAATCCTCTTCAACTTCAAGATTTTGCATGCAATCCTCACATGTCCAATCAGGAGAAACTATCTCCAGTGTATCACGCATGCAATAACTATTTGATATATGAGAAACAAATCATAACAATTTTACGTATAGTGATTAAGACAGAACTAGAGAGACATAGAAATGACCACAACTTACTCAAATAATCTGGAACTTGAGCCTAAACAGTAGAAAATTAATTCTAGTTTTCAAAGAAATAAAAATCATTCGAAATGGAGCTCAATTGAAACCACCATGCCCAAAACACTGACCCTATGTCCAGATTGTACCCAGAATTTTACTCTAACTTGTGGAGCCTATAACTTGAGCTAGACAACTCCAAATGCAACCCAACCAGAGCAAAAATAACGAGAATTCAATCTAGTTTCTAAAATGGCAAGCCATATAATTTTTCAACTTGTAAAACAGTCCCAGTCACCGAAAACCGAACCTACCCCAGAATGTTCCTAAACATTGAACTTGACAACACAATAAGCATCAAACAAGCAACAAATTCAACAATTAAGACATATTATCATCAAGGAATAGCAACACACAATTTTTTACAGAATCAAAACATAATAAAACGTAGAACTCACCTCTAGATGGGATTTGTAAACCGAAAACAAGTTACTCATCCCTTGCTAGCCAAAACGAATTCATAAGGTACCCGAATCCACTAGAAGAGTTTCAAAACCTCCCTGTGAGCTCCCAAACTCTAATGATGTGCTATTCAACCTCCCATACAGTTCTCCATGCTCTCAAATTGAAGAAGATTTAAAATGCATGTAGAAAATCTAGTGAAGGAAATATTTCAGATTTTGGGGGTTTAGGGATTGTAAATTTTCGAAGTTCTTGATGAAGAAGAAGATGATGGAATGAGTGTGGAACTCTAAAAGGTCGTGACTACTAGAATAATCTTGGCCCTAAACATACGTACATCACACTTCCACAATCAAAATGTATTTGCAAGTCATACATTATCATTTAGCCAACTTCAGCATCCTAATGTTCAATGAACATTCTCATACAATCAAAGTGTTGAAATCATTGACAAGCAAAATAGCCTATGTCCTTGTTTTTTTTTATATTAGTTCACATTTCCAGCAACCATTCATCATCAATTCATGCTAACAAAATCATCCATCAAACAAACAACAACCATCTTTTTGTGCAAAAGTCATATTACAAGCAGTCAAGTGAAACCATTTCTAGCTTACTAGAGTTTCCAAAATAAACATTCAATTCCACATTTCAGAAGTTACCTCATCCTATAAACCAAATCATATAAGGGACACAACATAGGTCACAGGATTCACTATCTAGCTCAAACCAAAATTCATTACAAGTGCAATCATGCTCAAAATAACTCTGAAACATCAGTTATTGCAGTTCCAATCATCATTTGCATACAAGGCATTTAGGAAATTTCTCTTCTTACCAACACGACAGTAACAACAACTACACTTTAACATGCAATGGTCTTCCTTTATGAAGTATATTACCTTCTCTCAAGACATATTGCTTGCCCCGTTTGATATTTGGTAAAATAAGGATATGCAATTATAGCTGGACTATTCAAAGATTAATTAAGCTGTGCATAAACAAGACTGGAATAATCATATCATCAAAACTTAGAACAACAAGAGTAGCACAGTCCAATAAAACATTTATAAGCTTTTAATTATGCAGCTTGATATAAGTGTTTCTGGTAGAAAAAGGCATTGTTCATTTTTAAAGCTTTTCATAACAAATTCTAGTTATAATATAACACACCCCAACTTGGAAAAAAAACCAGGAGAAAGTACATAGTTCACTTAAAGGACTACAAGGGTAAGCAATCAATATGATAAAAGTGATAAAACAACACATAAAATGAACCATAGAGTTTAAAGTTGAAGTAAGCCAGTGCTGAGAGAAAAATTCAAATATCTTAATTAGTTAATCAATGCTTGACACTGTCCAAATCAGAGGGGCATTCGTGAAACTAGGAAGTCAAACTTTTCAAAAATTTACAAATGTATCATATCCATAGACATACTCAATTGTGCATACAACTTCAAAAACAAAGCCAATAACACAAGTCTCAAAAATCAAATGCTCATAGTATATCAAGGATAGAGGCTTAATCTCTTGAAGCAGATTTAGAGAAAACTAGCAAAGAATATAAAACTATGTAGTCTTTTGTATCTGTTAAGAACATTATATCAAAAAGTAAATACAGATAGACCACAATGTTTTTGCCACAAACAAATAACTTGTTTCCTTTTAGTTACGATTAATGCACACCCACAAAGGAAATTTGCAATAACTGACATGATATGACACCCAAAAATTAGTAAGAACTAGCAAAATTTTACAAAGACATTTAAACGTATAAGCCTAAATTGATCAAAATTCAGTTTGTACTTAAACATAGTAAGGATTAAGATTTCTTTGGTTCATAAACTAAATTGATGATGACTTGATCAGCAATCATGAGAGAACTGTACCCCCAACCAATTAGTAAGAAAGGGCATCATTATTTATAGATAAATTCGTCTAGTTTAAACCAAATTCCACCATCTGACAAAATGATCATAAGTGATACAAACACCACATAGCACACTTAAGAATTAAGATTCTGAACAAAATTAGACTCGACACATTGCAAGTAGAACAAGTACAACCAAAGCCAAATCCAACAAGGAAACAAAAATACTAACATACTGTGACAGAAACAGATGGCAGATAATCCTATAAGATTCATCGCAGGTTCACATATACATAAAAGTGGTTGCTTTTGCTTCAAAATATTATCAAAACAATCCTTTCTTAAGTTAGTATGTCTTTAACACCACATCGAGTAAATAGCATACCTTTAATCATAGGAATCAAAATCAAACAAGTTATGTTACTACAAAGAATGAATTAGGCATGGAAAGGAATTGGAATTGGCACCAAAATAGAAGGAATTTGAAAATCCCGAATTTTTCCGTACATTTTTGGCCTTCCTCTTGGCTTCCATTTCCAATCAAATTCCATAACTAATTAATTTCAGTTCCATGACTTAAATAACTAACATATAGTCAATCAAATCCTTCAAATCACATATCCGTTACACATAAAAAAAATAGGAGACTTCATATTAGGCCAAGATACAATTACAACATTGCACAAATAGCATCTCATGATTTCACATATAGAACTCATTACCAACGTGTCACTGAAAATCAATCATGAATAATACGCTAGGACAACAAAGCTATCATGGTTAAGTTAAAACATAAAAAAAAAAAAAGCCTAAATACCACTTTTGGTCCTTTATCTTTGCTCTAAGTTTCACTTTGGTCCTTTATCTTTTTTTTGGTCCGTTTTGGTCCTTTATCTTTCATTTCTGTGCTAGTTTGGTCCTTTATCTTTATTTTGTTTCACTTTGGTCATTTATCTTTCATTTATTGTTTCATTTTGGTCATCTTAAACAAAAATACAAAAAAATGAAGAACACTATGAATGTGCTTAAGAACACCAATAACACTTTGATTTTTTGTTTCTTGAATAATTCATGCAATACGCGACCAAAATGTTTTGTTTTAGAGGACCAAAATGAAACAATAAATAAAAGATAAAGGACCAAAGTGAAACGAAATAAAGATAAAGGACCAAACTGACACAAATGAAAGATAAAGGACCAAAACGGACCAGAAAAAAGATAAAGGACCAAAGTGAAACTTAGAGCAAAGATAAAGGACCAAAAGTGGTATTTAGCCTAAAAAAAATTAGACTAAGGAAAGGATTTGGATTCTAAGGTAGACATCTTTTCCGGGAATTGAGAAAATGCACGAAACAATATTTAAGTTTCAAAAAGTTTCATTGTTTGGTTGACAATGCTAGGAAACCAACACTTTTCGAGGCGAAAGGTCCTGAAACAAAACTAATTCTTGAGTGGCGACCTCTAAATTCTTCGCTGATGTGACAGTCAAATCGACTCCGACGACTGAGCTTCTATTAAAAATCCAAACTGTAACTACCATATTAGACAAAGAGAACGTAACACATTCTTACTTGACTGACTTTCAGATAAGCCTAGACACAAACGTAAAACTAGCTCGGCATCTAAAGGTGTTGGAAGAACTCTGGTATTCGGGATCTTGGCTGAAGGACTTGAGGATCCTTAACAAATACTTGGGTTTACCGAATACTTAAACAATCCTAACTGCGGTGGGTTTTGCTCTACGAAAAAGGATAAACTTACTAAAGAACAGACCTTAATGTTGAAATCAAAGTGGTCTTATTCAGAGATTAAGGTTGAGTCAGAAAACTAAGAGCCGATGACCCTACATTGGCTACATCGGTATACCGCACTATGCGTGCCAACACAGATGCCCGAAGACTCAGAACAGTACATAATTCGGAAGGCGAACCAGGATATTAGCAATAGTAGGCATAGCCTAACCATTCCTATTGCCATAGTCATGGAAGGAAAACACAGTATTTTGGCAATAGTAGGCATAGCCTAACCATTCCTATTTTGGCAAAGATAGGAGGATTTTCGAAAGGATCTAGGGATGGAGAGAAACCAGTATAAGAATTTTGACTAACCCAAAAACCAAACAATAATTTAAAAGAAAACTGTGAAACAGGACTCGGATCTAAAGAAGACTCACTGTTCGGAGAAGCCGCTTTAAGAGACAGATGTTTTCTATATGGATAGCTTCTAAAGAAACTTCTCCTAGATCAATGACCTTAGAACTTCTTGTTGGCTCAATGATTGGCGGAGTCTGACGACGAAGCTGTCACAAACAAGTCCGGATGCCCATCAACTGCTACTGCACAATCATTTGTAGCCCTCTGCTTCCACTGCGTACTCTGATAAAAGAAGGTCGAGAATCCTATGGTTTAGGGTTTCTGAGACTTCCGGGGCTATGGCCATCAATTGTTGTCATTTTTGGTAAATTGAATGCTACTTCGAGTTGATCAAGCTCGAGGTTCCATGCAATATACTAAAAGATTTCGACAATTAATCGTCTAAGTCCCTAACTAGCTCAATCTAGCTACTCGACTAACAACTACATTTCTAAGTCCGACAGGGCCGAACAGCTCTGATACCAAAATGTAACATCCCTAGTTCGTAGTCGTCCATACAAACGCTGAATATTACCTTTTAGCAAAATCAGAGGTGCACAAAGCGGAATGGATAAAAACTCATAACAATAAATATAAATCCACAATCAGTGATGTCTTAGTCATTCAAAATACCATGAAGTTTAGAAAAGGTTTTACACATCACATAAGTCAATAGAAGTACATAGTATCCATAAATGCACATATCCCTAATACATAAATCGGTTCGAAATCAATACACGACATGAACAAGACTTAATATAGTCTCCACGATACATAATACTAAAACATGAAACAGAACATGATGGCCATGAACAGAGATCCTCAGTTAACAGAATTCTTGCCCTTTCCTGAATTACCTGAGTCCTTCACCCGTGAATCTGAAAATCAACAACAATGAGGGATGAGATTACTTAATCTCAGTGAGTTCTCGCAACCCCTTACCATAATACTCTCAGTTGTTCAATTTTAATTAATATAGCCTAGGGTGCATCCCTCCTAACGTGATAGACTTACATAATATAAACGATATCGCGTACACGGTGAGGGTATCCAACACTCGCCAATCTAACGAGTAATAGAACCATGAAGAC
Organism: Astragalus glycyphyllos; assembly: GCA_963573325.1. Classification (NCBI taxonomy): domain Eukaryota; kingdom Viridiplantae; phylum Streptophyta; class Magnoliopsida; order Fabales; family Fabaceae; genus Astragalus; species Astragalus glycyphyllos. The sequence goes on from OY754308.1 coordinate 25,496,191, forward strand.
CCCTGGAGTAGTCCATGACACTAACCCCAAGTACACCCACATTCTTTAATCAATTTATTTTCCCTTATATATAGGATACATAGTGGTCTCACCCGTTTAGTAAAAACATACATAACAAGTCCACAGAAATTTTTTAGCATTAACACATAAACTTCAACAAATCAATTACTGTACCAAACGGTATCGGAACTTAGAAAACGACCCCTCTACGGAACGCTCATGAAGTCTAGTTTTGGTCTCACCCGTTTAGTAAAAACATACATAACAAGTCCACAGAAAATTTTCAGCATTAACACATAAACTTCAACAAATTAATTACTGTACCAAACGATATCGGAACTTAGCAAACGACCCCTCTACGGAACGCTCATGAAGTCTAGTTTTTGACTTTATTTTTAGAATTGAAAAATGATGGGTTAATAATAAGTACATTTTTAGAAAAAAAGTCAGTATGTCCAGAAAACGAGACAGCAACTATGACCTAGATTGCAATCCATCTTAAATGACCACAACTTACTCAAATAATCTGGAACTTGAGCCAAAACAGTAGAAAATTAAGTCTAGTTTTCAAAGAAATAAAAATCATTCGAAAAGAAGCTCAATTGAAACCACCTATGTCCAGATTGTTCCCAGAATTTTACTCTAACTTGTGGAGCCTATTACTTGAGCTACACAACTCCAAATACGACCCAACCAGAGCCAAAATAACAAGAATTCAATCTAATTTCTAAAATGGAAAGTCACATAATTTTTCAACCAGTAAAATAGTCACAGTCACCGAAAAACCGAACCTACCCCAGAATGTTTCTAAAAGTGAACTTGACAACACAATAAGCATCAAACAAGCAACAAATTCAACAATTAAGACATATTATCATCAAGGAACAGCAACACACAATTTTTTACAGAATCAAAACACAATAAAATGTAGAACTCACCTCTAGATGGGATTTGTAAACCGAAAACAAGTTACTCATCCCTTGCTAGCCAAAACGAATTCATAAGGTACCCGAATCCACTAGAAGAGTTCCAAAACCACCCTGTGAGATCCCAAACTCTAATGATGTGCTATTCAAGCTCACATACAGTTCTCCATGCTCTCAAATTGAAGAAGATTGAAAATGCATGTAGAAAGTTAAGTGAAGGAAAGCTTTCAGATTTTGGGGGTTTAGGGATTATAGATTTTCGAAGTTCTTGATGAAGAAGAAGAAGATGGAATGAGTGTGGTTCTTTTCTAGTTCAGCAGCTGAAATGTAATGGAATTGCATTGATTAATCCCTCCTTCTTCTCCATTTTGGGGGTTTCAAATTTTTTTTCCCTTCAAAGCTCACTCTCTTTCCCTTCACTCTCTCCACTCTTTATCTCCCCCTCTCTCTATATCTTTGTTCTTTCTCTTTTTCCAAAAAGTGTACCAATGATTTGTGAACATGGGGAATTAAATCAAGTAGCATAAAGATGGAGGGTCCACTTGGGTTTAAAACAAATGGGTTGGGTTTTCACCCCAAGCCCATGATTTGGTGCTAATAAAATTTGCTAAAACAACCCTCTATTCTAACACACTTAAATAAATCTAATAGTAACCCCCCCACCTATAAATGCCTACTTATGTTATGAAATCTATCAATACGAATGAGACGCAATTAGTTTACTTTAAGAGACATCAATGTAATTCTAAGAGATAACAATTAAATTACTCAAACATCAAAACATGTAATTTAAATAGAGCAACTACAAGATAATGCTCAAAGTAATTATTGAATTACTTTGGGTATTACAAGACACAATTTAATATATACACATATAATTGTTTTTGCATAAATTAAAGAAAATGTTGGGTCTCTCTCCCTCTCTCTCTCCCATCACATTTCAAGTTTTTCTTTTTAATATATTACTATCTATTTGAGTAAGAAACCATCAATCACATCCACTGAATCCAACTTGTAGCAATGATACGTGAACCAGCTTTTGTAAACAAAAAATAGTCATTTAAAAAAACAAAAAAAAATATATGAAATTTACAATTGATCTATAACTCATTTTGAGTATATCTAAGATACAATTGGTATACTTCTTCATATTATAATAATAATAATATGTTCGATCACTAGCATAATTTTGTAAACATTTATTTGAAAGAAAGATAAAAAACCTGGAAAGCAAAATTTCTACAAGTTTCTATGAACCTGCACTGGCGATGGTTGTGGGAGATACTGACCCTTAAGGCTTCCAGTGGTGTTAAAGTGATAGCTACATGTATTTATGTAGAACTCTTGAAAATCATATTGTGATAAAAGAAAATGCACATGTTAGTGGGTTATCTCATCAAACAAAGGGTTGCTTCGAGGTTAAGCTTTCAATTATTTTATTTAACTACTATATATTAAAGAAATGGCCTTCTTAAAATACAAATTTGGACATTTACATCTTTGACATGTATCTCACCACTTTAAAACTTACTTTATGGGGACAAATTTGTCATTCAAAATTATTCTATCTCAATTTTTAGTTTTTCTGGGTACCACTTTATCACATCATTACTATTAATTCTCTATGGTGGAACGTTACATATTGTCAGAATAATTGTATCATATATATGACATTTCATTGTTCAAATTAACTTAGTCGGCTAACCAATTTTGCGATCAACTTTAAACAAAAGATCTCCTACATTTTTTGTGGTTGTTTACAAACATGTAGTCTTAATCTAAGAATCTAATGCGGCTTGTCACTTGCGCGCGCAAGTGTCAAGTTTTTTGTTTTTTTTTATTTCAGATTTTTTATTTTTCTTTTTGTTTCTTTTTTTTCTCGTCTTTTTTTCAGTTTTTTTTGTTACTTTTTGTTTTTTGCTTTAGTTTTTTTCTTTCTTTTGTATTTTAAGAAGTACTTTACACCGTCGAAAAATTTTAAATGTTTAAATATGCAAATTTTGTTCTTCAATAATCAATTAGATGGAAAAAATTTTAATTTCATAAAAAAATACGTAAAGTGATATGCTAAAAAGTATGCTTTGGTGTACTTGATGGTGAAAAAAATTATTTAGTAACAAAATACGTAAAGTGAAATGTTAAGCAGTGTGTTTTGAGATACTTTGGGATTCGAAAAAAAAAACTAACTTTTCAAATATCAGAAGTTTTTTCGTATATAAACCGGTTTGGTAAAAAATAATAAGTTTGTGAAAAAATACGTTTGTGAAAAAATAATAATCTTCTTATTTAATTTATAGTTTTAATTTAATTTTTATTTTCGGAAGCTTCAGTTACATTTACAATAGATCCCTCAATCGCACACTTTCGACTTTCTATAGATGCTTTTATTTTATTGGTAATTTCTATCCAACCCAACACGATACCACTGTTTCATTTTCTATTTGTGTTTTCTTTTTTATATTGGTCATTTCGCCCCAACGGGTATTAAAACTATTCTATTTTATCATGGGTTTTCCTTCAACCATGCATGATACCCATCGTGTTTCACTTTTTAATTGTGTTGTCTTATTTTACTATTTATGGGTTAATTTTTTATATTTGCATTTGATGAGTGTGAATTACGTTATTAAAATTTTCTTCTTATTTTATCTATGGAGGATGTGTGTCTTTGTTAATGTTCCTTTTAAAATTGATAATCTTTTTATTTAATTTATATTTATATTTAAGTTTTATTCACAGTTATTAGATTTTATATTTTGCTAACTAACACCATTTGCCCAATGGGATAGGCTATCCTAAGGCACGGGAGTCGATCCCGTGCTCCTGAGTTTGACTCTCACCGTTGACAAACTCTGTGTTGGCCAGTGCGAAATTTGCTTTCAAGCACGATGGGATATTAGTCTTTCGAAAATATTTAATTATATGAGAGAATTTAGCCAACCCCGTGCATCGCACGGATTATGGGTCTAGTTATTATAATGTGTCTAGTAGTTGGAATTCGAAAACACTTTTTTGATAACTTAAATATTTCAGAAACAATAGTGTGTTTTTATAATCCAATTTTTTAATTATCCAAGGTCCATTGAATTGATTCAAATAGACCTTTAAATATAGCTTCAAGATTTATAACACTTTCATCTTCAATCCTCTTCAACTTCAAGATTTTGCATGCAATCCTCAGATGTCCAAACGGGAGGAACTATCTCCAGTGTATCACACATGCAATAACTGTTTGATAAATGAGAATCAAATCATAACAATTTTATGTATAGTGATTATAAAAGGACTATAGACACACAGAAATTATTTTCAAAATAACATAATTGACTATGCAATCAATTTGAATATTTACTTATTTTACGCGACGTCGGTGCACTTGTTACATAAAGTAACTGACCCTGCCCTATGTCTCCACATGTATCGCAAATTTTACCTGGAATATTCAAATGGAAGCCAGAATAAAGATCCATAAATATATAAACACAATATGAGACACAATTGAATATATACACAAATAATTGTTTTTGCATAAATTAAAGAAAATGTTGGATCTATAAAAAATTATCCGATCCTGGAGAAACTAGATTAGTTTGGTACCTGTTTAGTCAAGGAAATGACAGTTGGTTGAAGTTGTATGTTGGTCATTGATTAGTAGACCAAGATAAAAAGAAGGAGAATTTATGTAAGAAACCAACAATGACATCCGGCTGAATCCAACTTGTAGCAATGATACGTCAACCAGCTTTTGTAGAGGATCCTATGGAGTAACGAAAAAATAGTCATTTAAAAAAAATGAAATTGACAATAGATCTATAATACATGTTTGAGTATATCTAAGTAACAATTGGTATACTTCTTCAGATTATAATAATAATAATAATAATAATAATAATAATATTTTCGACCACTAGCATAATTTTGTAAACATTTATTTGAAAGAAAGATAAAAAACCTAGAAAGCAAAATTTCTACAAGTTTCTATGAACCTGCAATGGCGATGGTTGTGAGAGATATTGACCCTTAAGGCTTCACAGTGGTGTTAAAGTGATAGCTACATGTATTTATATAGAACTCATGAAAATCATACTATGATAGAAGAAAAGGCACATGTTAGTGGGTTATCTCATCAAACAAAGGGTTACTTCGAGGTTAAGCTTTCAATTATTTTATTTAACTACGATATATTAAAGAAATGGCCTTCTTAAAATAGAAATTTGGACATTTACATCTTTGACATGTATCTCACCATTTTAAGGGTATTACTATAATTTTTAGAACAGCTTTACTTATTGCACTTCTCTCTCCACATTTATTTATTTTACCTTTTTCTGTTTCTCTTTCCACTTTTATTTTTTCCTTTTTTCTCAAATTTATCTTTTTGTAACTTTTTCTCTCTCCTACTTTTCTCTTTCCTCTCTCTCTCTCAGCCTTATCTTTCTCAAATTTCTCTCTCTCTTATCACATTTCAACTTTTTTTAATATATTACTATCAATTTAATCAAAATACTCATGAATCAAATATTTATTTATCTAGTTAATAAATTTATCCACTACCAAAAATACCAAATTATTCACTTTAAAACCTACTTTATGGGGACAAATATGTCATTCAAAATTATTCTATCTCAATTTTTATTTTTTCCGGGTACCACTTTATCACATCATTACTATTAATTCTCTATGGTGGAACGTTACATATTGTCATAATAATTGTATCTTATATATGACATTTCATTGTTCAAATTAACTTAGTCGGCTAACCAATTTTGCGATCAACTTTAAACAAAAGATCTCCTACATTTTTTTGTGGTTGTTTACAAACATGTATTCTTAATTATTATAATGTGTCGAGAAGTTGGAATTCGAAAATACTTTTTTTTAACTTAAATACTTCAGAAACAATAGTGTGGTTTTATAAACCAGTTTTTTAATTATCCTAGGTCCATTGAATTGATTCAATAGACAGTTGTTTTTTAGTAAATTCACTCACTACCATAAATGATAAATTCCTCTTGTTTAAACCATTCCTTTGTCATTTCTATTAGCAAAAAAATCACATTAGATGTTTTCTTTGATCCTCTTTATTAACATGAAGTTACAGAGGACAAATTACGGTGGAAATAAAGAGAGGGATAAAGAGAAAATCAGAGAGAGAGAAGAGATAGAGAGAAAGAGAATAAGAATAAAAGACATGTATCATCATTTAAAGTATCATCACGTAGAGTGAAAAATATGAGTAAAAATCAAGAAGGCGGTTCCTTAGGCAAGATTTCACTCAAATATTTGAAAAAAATATCAACGTAATTAAGGGAGTTTTTAAGTCATTCTTATAGATCTATTTGATATTTAAGTGCAAGAGTTGATATAATTATTTTACATACATCTTGTTACATGACACATATTCCAACTACCATTTATTTTCCCGTATGAGACGGAAGGGTTTTGCTTTGATAAATAGAAGAAAGATAAACAAGAGTCTAAACTTATTTTTCTTTTACATTTTCGGATGTATGAAGAATAGAGATTATTTAATCTTCATGGGGTCGTAGAAGCTTGAATAATACTTCTTTCGCTATCCGTTTCAAACTTCACTTGTTAAGCTTCCAAATTAAAAGGCCCACTTGTCTCATAGTTAATGTAGAATTTAAACAAACTATACAATATTTTCTTGGACGTAATGGGTTTAGATTTTTTACCACCTTTAAATATAGCTTCAAGATTTATAACACTTTCATCTTCAATCCTCTTCAACTTCAAGATTTTGCATGCAATCCTCAGATGTCCAAACGGGAGGAACTATCTCCAGTGTATCACACATGCAATAACTGTTTGATAAATGAGAAACAAATCATAATAATTTTATGTATAGTGATTAAAAAGGAATATAGACACACAGAAATTATTTTCAAAATAACATAATTGACTATTCAATAAATTGGAATATTTATTTATTTTGCGCGACGTCGGTGCACTTGTTACATAAAGTAACTGCCCCTTCCCTATGTCTCCACATGTATCGCAAATTTTACCTGGAATATTCAAATGGAAACCCGAATAAAGATCCATAAATTTATAAACACAATATGAGACACAATTGAATATATACACAAATAATTGTTTTTGCATAAATTAAAGAAAATGTTGGATCTTTAAAAAATTATTCAATCCTTGAGAAACTAAATTAGTTGGGTACCTGTTTAATCAAGGAAATCACAGTCGGTTGAAGATGTATGTTGGTCATTGATTAGTAGACCGGGCAAGAAAAAAAGAAGGAGAACTTATGTAAGAAACCATCAATGACATCCGCTGAATCCAACTTGTAGCAATGATACGTGAACCAGCTTTTGTAGGATCCTATGGAGATAAAGAAAAAATAGTCATTTAAAAAAACAAAAAAAAAATATGAAATTGGCAATAGATCTATAATACATGTTTGAGTATATCTAAGTTACAATTGGTATACTTCTTCATATTATAGTAATAATAATAATAATAATATGTTCGATCACTAGCATAATTTTGTAAACATTTATTTGAAAGAAAGATAAAAAACCTGGAAAGCAAAATTTCTACAAGTTTCTATGAACCTGCAATGGCGATGGTTGTGGGAAATATTGACCCTTAAGGCTTCACAGTGGTGTTAAAGTGATAGCTACATGTATTTATATAGAACTCATGAAAACCATACTATGATAGAAGAAAAGGCACATGTTAGTGGGTTATCTCATCAAACAAAGGGTTGCTTCAAGGTTAATCTTTCTATTATTTTATTTAACTACGATATATTAAAGAAATGACCTTCTTAAAATACAAATTTGGACATTTACATCTTTGACATGTATCTCACCATTTTAAGGGTATTACTGTAATTTTTATAACAACTTTACTTATTGCACTTCTCTCTCCACATTTATTTATTTTACCTTTTTCTGTTTCTCTTTCTACATTTATTTTTTACTTCTTTCTCAAATTTATCTTTTTGTAACTTTTTCTCTCTCCGACTTTTCTCTTTCCTCTCTCTCTCTCTCAAAGGCTTATCTTTCTCAATTTTCTCTCTCTCTCATCACATTTCAACTTTTTTCAATATATTACTATCTATTTAATCAAAATACTCATGAATCAAATATTTATTTATCTAGTTAATCAATTTATCCACTACCGAAAATACCAAGTTATTCACTTTAAAAGCTACTTTATGGAGACAAATATGTCATTCAAAATTATTCTATCACAATTTTTATTTTTTTCGGGTACCAATTTATCACATCATTAATATTAATTCTCTATGGGGGAACGTTACATATTGTCATAATAATTGTATCATATATATGACATTTCATTGTTCAAATTAACTTAGTCGGCTAACCAATTTTGCGATCAACTTTAAACAAAAGATCTCCTACATTTTTTTATGGTTGTTTACAAACATGTATTCTTAATTACTATAATGTGTCGAGAAGTTGGAATTCGAAAATACTTTTTTTTAACTTAAATAATTCAGAAACAATAGTGTGTTTTTATAATCCATTTTTTTTAATTATCCTAGGTCCATTGAATTGATTCAAAAGACAGTTGTTTTTTAGTAAATTCACTCACTACCATAAATGATAAATTCCTCTTGTTTAAACCATTCCTTTGTCGTTTCTATTAGCAAAAAAATCACATTAGATGTTTTCTTTGATCCTCTTTATTAACATGAAGTTACAGAGGACAAATTACGATGGAAATAAAGAGAGGGATAAAGAGAAAAAGAGAGAGAGAGAGAAGAGATAGAGAGAAAGAGAATAAGAATAAAAGACATGTATCATCATTTATGGTATCATGACGTAGAGTGAAAAATATGAGTAAAAATCAAGAAGGCGGTTCCTTAGGCAAGATTTGACTCAAATATTTGAAAAAAATATCAACGTAATTAAGGGAGTTTTTAATTCATTCTTATAGATCTATTTGATATTTAAGTGCAAGAGTTGATATAATTATTTTACATACATCTTGTTACATGACACATATGCCAATTACCATTTATTTTCCTGTATGAGATGGAAGGTTTTTGCTTTGATAAATAGAAGAAAGATAAACAAGAGTCTAAACTTATTTTTCTTTTACAATTTCGGATGTATGAAGAATAGAGATTATTTAATCTTCATGGGGTCGTAGAAGCTTGAATAATACTTCTTTCGCTATCCGTTTCAAACTTCACTTGTTAAGCTTCCAAATTAAAAGGCCCACTTGTCTCATAGTTAATGTAGAATTTAAACAAACTATACAATGTTTTCTTGGACGTAATGGGTCTAGATTTTTTACCACCTTTAAAGATAGCTTCAAGATTTATAACACTTTCATCTTCAATCCTCTTCAACTTCAAGATTTTTCATGCAATCCTCAGATGTCCAAACGGGAGGAACTATCTCCAGTGTATCACACATGCAATAACTGTTTGATAAATGAGAAACAAATCATAATAATTTTATGTATAGTGATTAAAAAGGACTATAGAGACACAGAAATTATTTTCAAAATAACATAATTGACTATGCAATAAATTGGAATATTTATTTATTTTGCGCGACGTCGGTGCACTTGTTACATAAAGTAACTGCCCCTTCCCTATGTCTCCACATGTATCGCAAATTTTACCTGGAATATTCAAATGGAAACCAGAATAAAGATCCATAAATTTATAAACACAATATGAGACACAATTGAATATATACACAAATAATTGTTTTTGCATAAATTAAAGAAAATGTTGGATCTTTAAAAAATTATTCGATCCTTGAGAAACTAAATTAGTTGGGTACCTGTTTAATCAAGGAAATCACAGTCGGTTGAAGATGTATGTTGGTCAGTGATTAGTAGACCGGGCAAGAAAAAAAGAAGGAGAACTTTTGTAAGAAACCATCAATGACATCCGCTGAATCCAACTTGTAGCAATGATACGTGAACCAGCTTTTGTAGGATCCTATGGAGATAAAGAAAAAATAGTCATTTAAAAAAACAAAAAAAAAATATGAAATTGGCAATAGATCTATAATACATGTTTGAGTATATCTAAGTTACAATTGGTATACTTCTTCATATTATAGTAATAATAATAATAATAATATGTTCGATCACTAGCATAATTTTGTAAACATTTATTTGAAAGAAAGATAAAAAACCTGGAAAGCAAAATTTCTACAAGTTTCTATGAACCTGCAATGGCGATGGTTGTGGGAGATATTGACCCTTAAGGCTTCACAGTGGTGTTAAAGTGATAGCTACATGTATTTATATAGAACTCATGAAAACCATACTATGATAGAAGAAAAGGCACATGTTAGTGGGTTATCTCATCAAACAAAGGGTTGCTTCGAGGTTAACCTTTCTATTATTTTATTTAACTACGATATATTAAAGAAATGACCTTCTTAAAATACAAATTTGGACATTTACATCTTTGACATGTATCTCACCATTTTAAGGGTATTACTGTAATTTTTATAACAACTTTACTTATTGCACTTCTCTCTCCACATTTATTTATTTTACCTTTTTCTGTTTCTCTTTCCAGTTTTATTTTTTCCTTTTTTCTCAAATTTATCTTTTTGTAACTTTTTCTCTCTCCGACTTTTCTCTTTCCTCTCTCTCTCTCTCAAAGGCTTATCTTTCTCAATTTTCTCTCTCTCTCATCACATTTCAACTTTTTTAATATATTACTATCTATTTAATCAAAATACTCATGAATCAAATATTTATTTACCTAGTTAATCAATTTATCCACTACCGAAAATACCAAGTTATTCACTTTAAAAGCTACTTTATGGAGACAAATATGTCATTCAAAATTATTCTATCACAATTTTTATTTTTTCCGGGTACCAATTTATCACATCATTAATATTAATTCTCTATGGTGGAACGTTACATATTGTCATAATAATTGTATCATATATATGACATTTCATTGTTCAAATTAACTTAGTCGGCTAACCAATTTTGCGATCAACTTTAAACAAAAGATCTCCTACATTTTTTTGTGGTTGTTTACAAACATGTATTCTTAATTACTATAATGTGTCGAGAAGTTGGAATTCGAAAATACTTTTTTTTAACTTAAATAATTCAGAAACAATAGTGTGTTTTTATAATCCATTTTTTTTAATTATCCTAGGTCCATTGAATTGATTCAATAGACAGTTGTTTTTTAGTAAATTCACTCACTACCATAAATGATAAATTCCTCTTGTTTAAACCATTCCTTTGTCGTTTCTTTTAGCAAAAAAATCACATTAGATGTTTTCTTTGATCCTCTTTATTAACATGAAGTTACAGAGGACAAATTACGATGGAAATAAAGAGAGGGATAAAGAGAAAAAGAGAGAGAGAGAAGAGATAGAGAGAAAGAGAATAAGAATAAAAGACATGTATCATCATTTAAAGTATCATGACGTAGAGTGAAAAATATGAGTAAAAATCAAGAAGGCGGTTCCTTAGGCAAGATTTGACTCAAATATTTGAAAAAAATATCAACGTAATTAAGGGAGTTTTTAATTCATTCTTATAGATCTATTTGATATTTAAGTGCAAGAGTTGATATAATTATTTTACATACATGTTGTTACATGACACATATTCCAACTACCACTTATTTTCCCGTATGAGATGGAAGGTTTTTACTTTGATAAATAGAAGAAAGATAAACAAGACTCTAAACTTATTTTTCTTTTACAATTTCGGATGTATGAAGAATAAAGATTATTTAATCTTCATGGGGTCGTAGAAGCTTGAATTATACTTCTTTCGCAACCCGTTTCAAACTTCACTTGTTAAGCTTCCAAATTAAAAAGCCCACTTGTCTCATAGTTAATGTAGAATTTAAACAAACTATACAATGTTTTCTTGGACGTAATGGGTCTAGATTTTTTACCACTTTTAAATATAGCTTCAAGATTTATAACACTTTCATCTTCAATCATCTTCAACTTCAAGATTTTTCATGCAATCCTCAGATGTCCAAACGGGAGGAACTATCTCCAGTGTATCACACATGCAATAACTGTTTGATAAATGAGAAACAAATCATAACAATTTTATGTATAGTGATTAAAAAAGTACTATAGACACACAGAAATTATTTTCAAAATAACATAATTGACTATGCAATAAATTGGAATATTTACTTATTTTGCGCGACGTCGGTGCACTTAGTACATAAAGTAACTGCCCCTGCCTATGTCTCGACATGTATCGCAAATTTTACCTGGAATATTCAAATGGAAGCCAGAATAAAGATCCATAAATTTATAAACACAATATGAGACACAATTGAATATATACACAAATAATTGTTTTTGCATAAATTAAAGAAAATGTTCGATCTTTAAAAAATTATCCGATCCTTGAGAAACTAGATTAGCTGGGTACCTGTATAATCAAGGAAATCACAGTCGGTTGAAGATGTATGTTGGTCATTGATTAGTAGACCGGGCAAGAAAAAAAGAAGGAGAACTTATGTAAGAAACCATCAATGACATCCGCTGAATCCAACTTGTAGCAATGATACGTGAACCAGCTTTTGTAGGATCCTATGGAGATAAAGAAAAAATAGTCATTTAAAAAAACAAAAAAAAAATATGAAATTGGCAATAGATCTATAATACATGTTTGAGTATATCTAAGTTACAATTGGTATACTTCTTCGTAATATAGTAATAATAATAATAATAATATGTTCGATCACTAGCATAATTTTGTAAACATTTATTTGAAAGAAAGATAAAAAACCTGGAAAGCAAAATTTCTACAAGTTTCTATGAACCTGCAATGGCGATGGTTGTGGGAGATATTGACCCTTAAGGCTTCACAGTGGTGTTAAAGTGATAGCTACATGTATTTATATAGAACTCATGAAAACCATACTATGATAGAAGAAAAGGCACATGTTAGTGGGTTATCTCATCAAACAAAGGGTTGCTTCGAGGTTAAGCTTTCAATTCTTTTATATAACTACGATATATTAAAGAAATGGCGTTCTTAAAATACAAATTTGGACATTTACATCTTTGACATGTATGTCACCATTTTAAGGGTATTACTGTAATTTTTATAACAACTTTACTTATTGCACTTCTCTCTCCACATTTATTTATTTTACCTTTTTCTGTTTCGCTTTCCACTTTTATTTTTTCCTTTTTTCTCAAATTTATCTTTTTGTAACTTTTTCTCTCTCCGACTTTTCTCTTTCCTCTCTCTCTCTCTCAGCCTTATCTTTCTCAATTTTCTCTCTCTCTCTCTCTCTCATCACATTTCAAAATATATTACTATCTATTTAATCAAAATACTCATGAATCAAATATTTATTTATTTAGTTAATCAATTTATCCACTACCAAAAATACCAAATTATTCACTTTAAAACTTACTTTATGGGGACAAATATGGCATTCAAAATTATTCTATCTCAATTTTTATTTTTTCCGGGTACCACTTTATCACATCATTACTATTAATTCTTTATGGTGGAACGTTACATATTGTCATAATAATTGTATTATATATATGACATTTCATTGTTCAAATTAACTTAGTCGGCTAACCAATTTTGCGATCAACTTTAAACAAAAGATCTCCTACATTTTTTTGTGGTTGTTTACAAACATGTATTCTTAATTATTATAATGTGTCTAGAATTTGGAATTCGAAAATACTTTTTTTTAACTTATATACTTCAGAAACAATACTGTGTTTTTATAATCCATTTTTTTAATTATCCTAGGTCCATTGAATTGATTCATTATACAGTTGTTTTTTAGTAAATTCACTCACTACCATAAATGATAACTTCCTCTTGTTTAAACCATTCCTTTGTCATTTCTATTAGCAAAAAAATCACATTAGATGTTTTCTTTGATCCTCTTTATTAACATGAAGTTACAGAGGACAAATTACGGTGGAAATAAAGAGAGGGGTAAAGAGAAAATAAGAGAGAGAGGAGAGATAGAGAGAAAGAGAATAAGAATAAAAGACATGTATCATCATTTAAAGTATCATTCACGTAGAGTGAAAAATTTGAGTAAAAATCAAGAAGGCGGTTCCTTAGGCAAGATTTGACTAAAATATTTGAAAAAAATATAAACACAATTAAGGGAGTTTTTAATTCATTCTTATAGATCTATTTGATATTTAAGTGCAAGAGTAGATATAATTATTTTACATACTTGTTGTTACACACATATTCCAACTACCATTTATTTTCCCGTATGAGATGGAAGGTTTTTGCTTTGATAAATAGAAGAAAGATAAACAAGAGTCTAAACTTATTTTTCTTTTATAATTTCGGATGAATGAAGAATAGAGATTATTTAATCTTCATGGGATCGTAAAAGCTTCAATAATACTTCTTTTGCTATCCGTTTCAAACTTCACTTGTTAAGCTTCCAAATTAAAAGGCCCACTTGTCTCATAGTTAATGTAGAAATTAAATAAACTATACAATGTTTTGTTGGATGTAATGGGTCTAGCTATTCAACTTCAAGATTTTGCGTGCAATCCTCAGATGTCCAAACGGGAGGAACTATCTCCAGTGTATCACACATGCAATAACTGTTTGATAAATGAGAAACAAATCATAACAATTTTATGTATAGTGATTAAAAAAGGACTATAGACACACAAATTATTTTCAAAATAACATAATTGACTATGCAATAAATTGAAATATTTACTTATTTTGCGCGACGTCGATGCACTTGTTACATAAAGTAACTGCCCCTGCCCTATGTCTCCACATGTATCGCAAATTTTACCTGGAATATTCAAATTGAAGGAAGAATAAAGATCCATAAATTTATTAACACAATATGAGACACAATTGAATATATACACAAATAATTGTTTTTGCATAAATTAAAGAAAATGTTGGATCTTTAAAAAATTATCCGATCCTTGAGAAACTAGACTAGTTGGGTACCTGTTTAATCAAGGAAATCACAGTCGGTTGAAGATGTATGTTGGTCATTGATTAGTAGACCAAGAAAAAAAGAAGGAGAACTTATGTAAGAAACCATCAATGACATTCGCTGAATCCAACTTGTAGCAATGATACATGAACCAGCTTTTGTAGGATCCTATGGAGATAAAGAAAAAATAGTCATTTAAAAAAACAAAAAAAAATATGAAATTGACAATAGATCTATAATACATGTTTGAGTATATCTAAGTTACAATTGGTATACTTTTTCATATTATAATAATAATAATAATAATAATATTATGTTCGATCACTAGCATAATTTTGTAAACATTTATTTGAAAGAAAGATAAAAAATCTGGAAAGCAAAATTTCTGCAAGTTTCTATGAACCTGCAATGGGGATGGTTGTGGGAGATATTGACCCTTAAGGCTTCACAATGGTGTTATAGTGATAGCTACATGTATTTATATAGAACTCATGAAAATTATACTATGATAGAAGAAAAGAACCATGTTAGTGGGTTATCTCATCAAACAAAGGGTTGCTTCGAGGTTAAGATTTCAATTATTTTATTTAACTACGATATATTAAAGAAATGGCCTTCTTAAAATACGAATTTGGACATGTACATCTTTGACATGTATCTTACCATTTTAAGGGTATTACTGTAATTTTTATAACAATTTTACTTATTGCACTTCTCTCTCCACATTTGTTTATTTTACCTTTTTCTGTTTCTCTTTCCAGTTTAATTTTTTCCTTTTTTCTCAAATTTATCTTTTTGTAACTTTTTCTCTCTCCGACTTTTCTCTTTCCTCTCTCTCTCTCTCAGCCTTATCTTTCTCAATTTTCTCTCTCTCTCTCATCACATTTCAAATTTTTTTAATATATTACTATCTATTTATTTATCTAGTTAATCAATTTATCCACTACCAAAAATACTAAATTATTCACTTTAGAACCTACTTTATGGGGACAAATATGTCATTTAAAATTATTCTAACTCACTTTTTATTTTTTCCGCGTACCTGTTTTTCACATCATTACTATTAATTCTCTATGGTGGAACGTTACATATTGTCATAATAATTGTATCATATATATGACATTTCTTTGATCAAATTAACTTAGTCGGCTAACCAATTTTGCGATCAACTTTAAACAAAAGATCTCCTGCATTTTTTTGTGGTTGTTTACAAACATGTATTGTTAATTATTATAATGTGTCTAGAAGTTGGAATTCGAAAATACTTTTTTTTAACTTAAATACTTCAAAAACAATATTGTGTTTTTATAATCCATTTTTTTAATTATCCTAGGTCCATTGAATTGATTCAATAGACAGTTGTTTTATAGTAAATTCACTCACTACCATAAATGATAAATTCCTCTTGTTTAAACCATTCCTTTGTCATTTCTATTAGCAAAAAAATAACATTAGATGTTTTCTTCGATGCTCTTTATTAACATGAAGTTACAGAGGACAAATTACAGGGGAAATAAAGAGAGGGATAAAGAGAAAATAAGAGAGAGAGGAGAGATAGAGAGAAAGAGAATAAGAATAAAAGGCACGTATCGTCATTTAAAATATCATTCACGTAGAGTGAAAAATATGAGTAAAAATCAAGAAGGCGGTTCCTTAGGCAAGATTTGACTCAAATATTTGAAAAAAATATCAACGTAATTAAGGGAGTTTTTAATTCATTCTTATAGATCTATTTGATATTTAAGTGCAAGAGTTGATATAACTATTTTACATACATGTTGTTACATGACACATATTCCAACTACCATTTAGTTTCCCGTATGAGATGGAAGGTTTTTGCTTTGATAAATAGAAGAAAGATAAACAAGACTCTAAACTTATTTTTCTTTTACAATTTCGGATGTATGAGGAATAGAGATTATTTATTCTTCGTGGGGTCGTAAAAGCTTGAATAATACTTCTTTCTCTATCCGTTTCAAACTTCACTTGTTGAGCTTCCAAAAGGCCCACTCGTCTCG
Source organism: Astragalus glycyphyllos (assembly GCA_963573325.1). Lineage (NCBI taxonomy): Eukaryota > Viridiplantae > Streptophyta > Magnoliopsida > Fabales > Fabaceae > Astragalus > Astragalus glycyphyllos. The sequence continues at coordinate 25,513,074 of OY754308.1, forward strand.
CAGTTAATGTAGAATTTACACAAACTATACAATATTTTCATGGACGTAATGGGTCTAGATTTTTTACCACCTTTAAATATAGCTTAAAGATTTATAACACTTTCATCTTGAATCCTCTTCAACTTCAAGATTTTGCATGCAATCCTCAGATGTCCAAACGAGAGGAGCTATCTCTAGTGTATCACACATGCAATAACTGTTTGATAAATGAGAAACAAATCATAACAATTTTATGTATAGTGATTAAAAAAGGATTATAGAGACACAAATTATTTTCAAAATAACATAATTGACTATGCAATAAATTGGAATATTTACTTATTCTGCGCAACGTCGGTGCACTTGTTATATAATGTAACTGAGCCTTCCCTATGTCTCCACATGTATCGCAAATTTTACCTGGAATATTCAAATGGAAGCAAGAATAAAGATCCATAAATTTATAAACACAATATGAGACACAATTGAATATATACACAAATAATTGTTTTTGCATAAATTGAAGAAAATGTTGGATCTTGAAAAAATTATCTGATCCTTGAGAAACTAGATTAGTTGGGTACCTGTTTAATCAAGGAAATCACAGTCGGTTGAAGATGTATGTTGGTCATTGATTAGTAGACAAAGAAAAAGAGAAGGAGAACTTATGTAAGAAACCATAAATGACATCCGCTGAATCCAACTTGTAGCAATGATACGTGAACCAGATTTTGTAGAGGATCCTATGGAGATAAAGAAAAAATAGTCATTTAAAATATATATATATATATATATATATATATATATATATGAAATTGACAATAGATCTATAATACATGTTTGAGTATATCTAAGTTACAATTGGTATACTTCTTCATATTATAATAATAATAATAATAATAATAATAATAATAATATGTTCGATCACTAGTATAATTTTGTAAACATTTATTTGACAGGAAGATAAAAAACCTGGAAAGCAAAATTTCTACAAGTTTCTATGAACCTGCACTGGCGATGGTTGTGGGAGATACTGACCCTTAAGGCTTCACAGTGGTGTTAAAGTGATAGCTGCATGTATTTATATTGAACTCATGAAAATCATACTATGATAGAAGAAAAGGCACATGTTAGTGGGTTATCTTATCAAACAAAGGGTTGCTTCGAGACAAAGCTTTCAATTATTTTATTTAACTACGATATATTAAAGAAATGGCCTTCTTAAAATACAAATTTGGACATTTACATCTTTGACATGTATCTCACCATTTTTAGGGTATTACTGTAATTTTTATAACAATTTTACTTATTGCACTTCTCTCTCCACATTTATTTATTTTACCTTTTTCTGTTTCTCTTTCCAGTTTTATTTTTTCCTTTTTTCTCAAATTTATCTTTTTGTAACCTTTTCTCTTTCCTCTCTCTGCCTTATCTTTCTCAATTTTCTCTCTCTCTCTCTCTCTCTCTCTCTCTCTCGCTCTCTCTCTCTCTCTCATCATATTTCAACTCTTTTTAATATATTTGATCTGTACCGTGAGGTCTTCTGTGGGGATGATCAAGGGACGGGTCGTCTGATACTGTAGAATGAGGATGACCTGAACGCGCGAGGGAGTGTACCTGCAAGGACACTCCCACGCCCAAGTCAACTATATCGAGCTACAATACTATCGTGAATATTCGAATGTATTGCGTACCTGACACCTTGTGACTGATGTTATTTATAGTGATAAGTTCGGATCGTTGACGTTGGATAGCCCAGTTGCATTGGGGGCCCAAGTATCAATCGAGCGGATCCTCCCCTTGCTGGGTTGGATGATTACTTAGTGGATTGGGCCTGACAAACTGGCCCAATCCAGAACAGTTGCCTCCCAAGCCAAGGTCGATCGTTGAGCGGGCGTAGGCTTGACGTGTAATCGGGATGGTCGTGCCCCAAGTCGTTACTTCTGATGTTTTTCGGCGATCTTGATCGTAACGGATCGTTTGATCAGTGATGCGTATTTTTCGCGTCGTCTTGACTTCACTAAATCTTGAACATTTTTAATGTTTTATTGGGCTATTTTCTTGGGCCCATATATAAGGTGGATGAGAGGGGTCTTTCACTCTCACCACTCATTTCTCACAAACACATTTTCTTTTTCTTCTAGAAATTCTCTCTAGGAGGATCACTTTGAAACTTTTGGGAGGATCCTTCTTTTGGAGCGACCATAACCCCTCTAGGACGACCAGCACCTCAAAGTCTTCCCCTGGTGCGATTACCTCTTCGTTTCTACGGGCGATCTGTCCATCGGGTGTGAGGAGGACGGTCACTACCCCGGACGACCCGACCAAAGCTCCTGGGAGTGACCTGCGTGCACGCGAGCGACTTGGGAGGGGGCGACCTGATCGTTCCTCGGACGACCTGATCGTTCCTCGGACGTCCCGATCGAAATTCCTGGGAGCGACCCGCGTGTGACTAGAAAAGGAGGCGACCCGATCGTTCCTCGGACGACCCGACTGAAGTTCCTGGGAGCGACCCGCGTGCGACCAGAAAAGGAGGCGACCTGATCTGCTCGGTTGCCCATCGTGGGCGTCTTCTTTGAGGCGGCCAGCTCGCGCGACGATCAGCTCGTCTTGCGCGCGTCTTCTCTGATTGGCAGGAGCAAAGCTCATGGTGACCCCTTGTACGAGCGATCTGCTCAACGGGCGACCCGTCCCTCTTCTTCGCGGGCGACCGAGCTCCTTCTCCTCCGTGGCGCAAGCGTTCATTTAACTTTTTGACAAAATTTTCGGGTACTCTCCTCTTTTTCTACTTTCTTTTGTGTATTAAATTTGAGTACCTTGGTAATTTTTCCTTCAACTCTTAGTAATTTGGTAGGACCTGAATACCTTGGTAATTTGTTCTCTCTGCGATCTGATTGTTTGATCTTTAATTCGATTTGAACTAGTTCCCATGGACTGCTACCTTGATTTTCCTTGCTAGAGGTTTTGTCATGATTATTATCTCTTGTGTTCTAAGTTATGATGTTTTGTTGGTGGATGATCGGCAGCTCTAGAGAGAGACCATCCATTGTGTGACTCAGGTAACCCTTCGCTAGTATTTTCCTTCTTGGTGTAACACGTACTTTTGGGTATTTACCTCTTCCCCTTTTCGAGTATCGATGTAGTGATTTCAGGTAGGATCGTAATAACCTGATTATTTGATTTTTCAATCTTCCATGTCGCATCGTGATCTTGCCTCTTCCCGATTTGGTAGTTCAATCTTCCGGGCGGCTTGATCTTTCTTTCACGGTATGCTACCTTGAACTTCGTTGTTAGTAACTTGCAAAAATTGTCGTATGTGCGTTATAAATTATAACTCTTCGTTTTATTGTCTTAGTGCGGGCCTGATCTTCCCTTTATTTCTGTATTCAGTGGGTGGTCTTGATCGTGGGTGACCTTAATCTTCATAGCGGTGACTTGGTCTTCTTTGTCAGGATAGTTTTCCAGGTTTCTACCCAGATTTAACTCGTCCTCAGGGGTGCGACAAATCTCAGGTCGCTTCGATTGTGCTTGAATTCGTTGTAGCGCCCTTGGGCAGTTTACCAAGTTCGAATCGGATTGAACTCGCCCTCGGAGGTGCGACCAATCTTAGGCCGTTTCGTTTGTGCTTAAATTCGTTTAAGTGTTGTATCCAGACCGCGCAGTTTATCAAACACGGCTCGAACTTCACTCGCGCGGTAGGTCAAACTTTTGAGGTTCCTTCTCCATAGTGACGATCAACTTGATTCGTCCGATTAGTGTGGTGGATGCCCCATTAAACTTGATTCGTTCGAAAATGATGTCCGTGGAGCTTCCTTGGTCGATCAGTATTCGTCTAACCTCCATATTCTTGGTCGATCAGTACTCTTCTGACCTCCATGTTGGCCGTCACTGCAACCACCATGAGTTGCACTTCAATGTTGGGAGTCCTGTCAATGGGGTCCTCATCCCCGAACAGAATGGGCGGCCTCTTCGAGAGGACCCTTGGGGCGGATGTCGACGTGACGCTCATGATCTGGTCGAACCTTCCCTTTATTGACTTGTAAGTTGAGGCGTCAGTGGGGATGCCTCTAGTGATCATCATGGCAACTTGCCTTCCCCTTTATCTTCTTGTATCTGGGACATCATCGTCTTCATTCTCCTCTTCTTCTCTGACTTTGGCCACTTCGGTGGCTGGTGTCTTACCTATCCTAGGTGATCGACGTGTTCGATTGTCATCTCGCCCATCAGGTTGGTTCTTCCTTACATACTGAGTCAGCTTTCCTCCTCGGATTAATGCCTCAACGTCGTCTTTGAGGGCCATGAGATCATTTGTGTCATGCCCATCGATCTTATGGTAATGACAGTGTTTGCACACTCTGTTCGTGGAGCAGTCTTAGGCTTGATTTGCAGTTCTGGTGATCATGTCCCCGGTTATTACTTGTGAATTTTTTTCAGCGATCTGGATCCTAACGGATCGTATGATAACTGATGGGTGCTTTTCGTGTCTTTCTCTGTGAATTTCTAATATTTTCAATATTATTTGTTCCAATATTATTCTCTGGAGCAACCACCCCCCTTGGGGCGATCTGCTCTCCATTCGTAGCCCAGAGGGCGGTCAGTTCTTCCCCCCACGGTGGACGACCTGTGTGACTTGCTACTTACGAGCGATCTGCTCTCCCCCTCATGGAGGACGACCTGCACTTCTTTTTCCCGGACGATCTGGTGCTCTTCTCTCCGGGCGATCTACTCCTCTTCTCCGCGGACGACCACCCTTGCTACTTACGAGCGATCTGCTCTTCCCCTCACGGAGGATGACCTGCACTTCTTTTTCCCGGACGATCTGGTACTCTTCTCTGCGGGCGATCTGCTCCTCTTCTCCGCGGACGACCACCCTTGCTACTTACGAGGGATCTGCTCTCCGCCTCACGGAGGATGACCTGCACATCTCTTTCACGGACGATCTGGTGCTCTTCTCTGTGGGTGATCTTCTCCTCTTCTCTACGGACGACCACCCTTGCTACTTACGAGCTATCTGTTCTCCCCCTCACGGCGTGGTCAACCGTTTTGGGTGAGCTTATTCTCGGTGGGAGCGTCTTTTCTCCGCGGCGCGCACTCTCTCTCGTTCGTGGTGGATGTTGTCTGTCTTGTATTAAAAATTCCACTCGGGGGCGATCATCTCCCGTGTGGGGCGACCTGCTACTGGGGATTCATCTGTTATTATATTTTTTTGACTAAGTATTTTTTACTGAGTCATGATCGACGCCCGCTCCTAGGGTCGTGGCCTCATGGCCTGTCTCGTTGGGGCTAACCTTCCTCCTCTTCCCCTTCGACGGGGTGGAGATCTATGGATGAGCTATCCGCGGGGAGGCGAACGATGCCTCCTTCGTGGGTTGGCCCGAGGGATGGGCGACCCATTGTTGCGATGGCGTGGCTCGGGCATTGTGTTCCCTCGTCTTGAAGCTATTAGTTCCTACATCTGGGTGAGGCGGTCATCTCGGCGAGCGATCTGCTGATCCCTGACACGGAACAAGGCACGAAGCTCCTGAACTAGGTTGGCTGGAAGGGTGACGTCAACCTCCTGGGTCGTGCCTGGCTGGGGACCAGGGGCAACGACCTCAGTGTTGGTCATCGTTCCTCCCATTGTCCGCGGTCTGCCTCGAGTTGTCTTTAGAGGCATTGGGAATGTTGGTGGAATAGTGTTCTCCCACTGTAGTCGCCAATGAACCGTACCTTGAGGTCTTTTGTGGGGATGATCAAGGGACGGGTCGTCTGATACTGTAGAATGAGGATGACCTGAACGCGCGAGGGGGTGTACCTGCGAGGACACTCCGACGCCCAAGTCAACTATATCGAGCTACAGTACTATCGTGAATATTCGAATGTATTGCTTACCTGACACTAGGTGACTGATGTTATTTATAGTGATAAGTTCGGATCGTTGACGTTGGATAGCCCAGTTGCGCTGGGAGCCCAAGTATCAGTCAAGCGGATCCTCCCCTTGCTGGGTTGGATGATCACTTAGTGGATTGGGCCTGACAGCTGGCCCAGTCCAGAACAATATTACTATCTATTTAATCAAAATACTCATCAATCAAATATTTATTTATCTAGTTAATCAGTTTATCCACTACCAAAAATACCAAATTATTCACTTTAAAACCTACTTTTCGTGGAAAAATATGTCTTTCAAAATTATTCTATCTCAATTTTTATTTTTTCCGGGTACCTCGTTATCACATCATTACTATTAATTCTCTATGGTAGAATATTACATATTGTCAGAATAATTGTATCATATATATGATATTTCATTGTTCAAATTAACTTAGTCGGCTAACCAATTTTGCGATCAACTTTAAACAAAAGATCTCCTACATTTTTTTGTGGTAGTTTACAAACCTGTATTCTTAATTATTATAATGTGTCTAGTAGTTGGAATTCGAAAATACTTTTTTTTAACTTAAAGACTTCAGAAACAATGGTGTGTTTTTATAATCCATTTTTTTAATTATCCTAGGCCCATTGAATTGATTCAATAGACAGTTGTTTTTTAGTAAATTCCCTCACTACCATAAATGATAAATTCCTATTGTTTAAACCATTCCTTTTTCATTTCTATTAGCAAAAAAATCACATTAGATGTTTTCTTTGATCCTCTTTATTAACATTAAGTTACAGAACACAAATTACACTGGAAATAAAGAGAGGGATAAAGAGAAAATAAGAGAGAGAGGAGTGATAGAGGGAATGAGAATAAGAATAAGAATAAAAGACATGTATCATCATTTAAAATATCATTCACGTGGAGTGAAAAATATGAGTAAAAATCCAGAAGACGGGTCCTTAGGCAAGGGAGTTTTGAAAAAAATATTTGATATTTAAGTGCATGAGTTGATATAACTATTTTACATACATGTTACATGAGTTGATATAACTAAAATATTTGAAAAAAAATATCAACGTAATTAAGGGAGTTTTTAATTCATTCTTATAGATCTATTTGATATTTAAGTGCAAGAGTTGATATAACTATTTTACATACATGTTACATGACACATATTCCAACTACCATTTATTTTCCCGTATGAGATGGAAGGTCTTTGCTTTGATAAATGGAAGAAAGATAAACAAGACTCTAAACTTATTTTTCTTTTTCAATTTCGGATGTATGAGGAATATAGATTATTTAATCTTCGTTGGGTTGTAAAAGCTTGAATAATACTTCTTTCGCTATCCGTTTCAAACTTCACTTGTTGAGCTTCCAACAGGCCCACTTGTCTCATAGTTAATGTAGAATTTACACAAACTATACAATGTTTTCTTGGACGTAATGGGTATAGATTTTTTACCATCTTTAAATATAGCTTCAAGATTTATAACACTTTCATCTTGAATCCTCTTCAACTTCAAGATTCTGCATGCAATCCTCAGATGTCCAAATGGGAGGAACTATCTCCAGTGTATCACACATGCAATAACTGTTTGATAAATGAGAAACAAATCATAACAATTTTATGTATAGTGATTAAAAAAGAAAAATAGAGACACAAATTATTTTCAACATAACATAATTGACTATGCAATAAATTGGAATATTTACTTATTTTGCGCGACGTCGGTGCACTTGTTACATAAAGTAACTGAGCCTGCCCTATGTCTCCACATGTATCGCAAATTTTACTTGGAATATTCAAATGGAAGCCAGAATAAATATCCATAAATTTATAAACACAATATGAGACACAATTGAATATATACACAAATAATTGTTTTTGCATAAATTGAAGAAAATGTTGGATCTTTAAAAAATTATCCGATCCTTGAGAAACTAGATTAGTTGGGTACCTGTTTAATCAAGGAAATCACAGTCGGTTGAAGATGTATGTTGGTCATTGATTAGTAGACCAAGAAAAAAAGAAGGAGAACTTATGTAAGAAACCATCAATGACATCCGCTGAATCCAACTTGTAGCAATGATACGTGAACCAACTTGTACCAAATAATAACTGTGACAGCAATGCCCTTATTCAATATTAACCATTAGATTAAATTTCATTAAAAGTTTGAGAATCTAATGGCTATTATTTGTTTAGTAAGAGTTACTAAGGAAAATGCTTAGTAACATAAGCCAAAGCCATGGCGCAAATATAGAAAAGGAACGCGTGAATTTGGCAAAGATGGCCCAATGCATAATTGAAAGAAATGCACGGAGGAATTAAAGATGAAGGGTTTTTTTCTATACCCCCACCTCATCCCATATACCCCCCACATAATTTTTAAAACCCGAAAATACCCCTTCCCAAAAACGGATTTTTTCCAAAAACGGATTTATCTACCCAATAGGTAAATCTGATTTGCAAAAATAACAAAGCGGATTTACCTTAGGTGGGGGTTAAATCCGTTTTGTTATTTTTAAAATCGGATTTACCTATTGGGTAGACAAAATTTGCTTTGAAATTAAAATTAAAATTAATTTTAAAAAAATATAATAAAATAGTCATGAATATCGGTCGTCTTTTGGTTCTGTTTAGTGTGTACTTCGTTAACACGTGACGATGTTGTACGTCGGGTGAACAAGTTAGGCAAAAAAATCGGTTTTCGGGCAACCTACTCAAATTGTACTGAAACACAAGCCATTAAATCCAAAAAAAAATCAGGGATCGAGACTGTCATACCCTAATTTTGTCCACCTAGGTTTAAAACCCTAATTTTCCGCAAAAATAAATAAATTGAGAAGTGTGGTTTTATTTTGAAGAGTGAAGAGAATTGTGCATGCATTTTTGGGTTTTAAAAGGCATTCTAGGGCTTTTAAATTCATTGTTAGAGTGGAAATGCATTTGTTGTTAAAAAACAAGGTTTTTAGGGCAAAAGGGTATTTTGGTCATTGTCAAAAATAAGATAATTTCTCATCAAGAATCATTGTGCAATTTTAGAGAAATTTATTTGAGGCAAAACATTTTTGGTCATGTATGTATGTATGCGCATGCATGCATACATTGTGCACAAAATTCAAATTCAAAAAAGGCATCAAAAAGGAATATTCTACAAAAATTTCAAGATGAGGTTTTTATGATATTTTTGGTCATGGTGATCTCATAAAATGGCATATTCCTCAAGATACCTTGTATGTGGCCTAAATTGGGTGTATTTTTGTACAATTATCCTAAGAAGAATAATCAAAAATGAAGGGATAATGGAATGGTCATATAATAGTACAATAGTACAAGATGACAACTAGCAAAACTTGGTCACCAAGGACCCCTCCCATTTATGCGCCTATCCCTCTCTATTCTCTCATTTTGTGTTTTCTCAATGTCCTCAATCCATGTGAGCCTCAATCCTAGCCTTTGATTCAAAATTAAAATCAAATCCTAGAGCACAACTAGTGCACAATGACCTAACTACCCTTAAACCTAATTGCTTTCTATATATACCCTATTAACCTCACCTCACAAAAAAAGAGCTTTTGGCCACACCATTCACTCACAAAACCCTAGCACACAAACCTCTCCTCTCCTCTCCTCCTTTGGCCGAAACCACCAACAACCACTCCCTCCTCCATTTTTCTTCATTTCACTTCCATTTTCCATCTCATATTAACTCCTACTTCATATATCTTCCTTCTCTCCTAATTTAATTCAAAGTTGCATCATCAAAGGGCATTTTTAAGCAAGCATTTCGTGGGTTTCATTGAAGTTTGGTGAAGATTCAAGTTGATTTATGGTCTTGTTCTTCATTTTAGTCATTCCTTAGCTTGGATTTGAGGTAAACTTCTTAAAACCTAGCATCATCTTCAACTTTTTTGCATCGAAATGTAGATATCATGTTTCTAATTTTGCATCCTACCATATTCATGCATTTTAGTGTTGTTATATTGTTGATTTGTTGATTGTTGTTGGTGAGAGGTGTCTCAAGCATTTTGACAAGCACTTAGGGAGGCTTGGGTGCTTGAGATGCTTCTCACCCTTGAATAAATTGTGATTTATGTTGTTTTCACTATGATCTTGCATTTTTGTTGAATAAAATGATGTGATGCTTCGCAAATCATGATTAGAATTAGGGTTTGTTAATTTTCTTGTGAAATGTGAGCAAAAAAGGGGTCTATAAACAATTGAATTTGCGCACATGATTGGTCTCCAATGACCTTGATGCATCCTCAAGTTTAATCATGCTTTCTTTGCTCTTTGAGTTTAATGTAAATTGTTGTTTGAAGTTTGTGAAGTTTTGGCAAAGGATAGGCCACTTAGAGCCTTGATGCACCATTGCATTGTCTTAATAAATTGCAAAGGAGAGACTACTTGGAGTCTTGATGCACTTTCCATTTCTCAATCGGCAAAGGATAGGTTCATTTAACCTTGATGCACATGCATTCTTGAATTGAAGCTTGGTACTCAATGCTTGATATACTTGTTTATGTGCTTGTGATGCATAAAAATGTTGAATTGGTGTTCACAATTTGCTTGTTTTGATTTCCACCAATTGTTACTCGTTAGTAACTCTCCAAAACTTCAAAACCATGTTGCATACAAAGAACAACTTGTTACTCGTTAGTAACGTTCCAACTTCAAAACATTTTTTTTGCATTTACATAACCATTGATAAACAACTTCACTTATTCTCAAAACAATTTCAAACTATTTTTCACAAATTAAAAACTTTGTTGAGGATAATGCGAAGCCTTTGCTTGCACGATTGTCAACAATGGGGTGCTAGTGGTGATCACTTGGAGTCTTTGCTCAATTGATTATCATGAACACTCATTTTTCAAAAGAACTCTCATTTCACAAATTAAAAACTTTGTTGAGGATAATGCGAAGCCTTTGCTTGCACGATCGTCAATAATGGGATGCTAGTGGTGATCACTCGAAACCTTTGTTGTTTGATCACTGTGAACATTCAATTTTCACAATTAAACAACTAAAAAATAAAAACCTTTTCTCGACAACCGAGAACTACGTAAGCTTTGAATTCTCCATCGCACTGGGAGATACGTAGGAGCGGGTCACATTCCCGTCAAGCACGACAAATGAAAACCATTTTCTTTTCAGAAAAACAAACCCTTTTCCAAAACAAGGCAATTTCTAAAAACAAAACAATTTTCGAAAACAAGAACTACGTTGCTTTGATTCCCTCCCCGGGATACGTAGGCACGGTGCCCTCCCGTCAAGCGCAAAAGATTAAATTTTCCTTAAGTTTTTCCATAAAGTAAGGAGAGATAAAGAGAGATAAAAACAAAGCATTTCTTAAATCAACCTTTTAAATCACACGTCAAATCGAGGTTCCCTTTCAGTAGAAAGGATGTGTGGGGTGCTCGTACCTTCCCCATGCATAACCGACCCCCGAACTCAAATCTCGTGGTTCCAAGGACCATTGTCTTTCAAGAAAGGTTTTTTTCAATGTTTTACCTCTAAAAAAAATATTGGTGGCGACTCCAATTCATGTTGTGCGAAGAGAAATCCCTCCAAAGGATTTTTCGGGGTGCAACAGCTGGCGACTCCGCTGGGGACCTTTCTTTAGTGGGTCGAGCCAATCGATTCGACATGTGATTTATTTCGTTGATTTGAATGCTTTGTTATATCTCTCCTCCTTTCCCTTTCTTCTTTCTTTCCTTTTCCTTTAAAAACATGCTTGCATTATTCTTAGAATTGTCGTGTGCATTCTTGTGATGTTGTGCTTGCGTGCATTGTGTGTTAGCCTTCTTCCTCTTCTATATTTGCTTCTTGAGTAAAATAAGAGTAGTTTCTTCTTCTTCTCCTCTTACTTTCGTCGTTTATATGCTTGTCTCATACATTTCCCCAATCCTAGCATGTTCCCCTCTTCTTTGCTCCCTTTCTTGAGGTAAGCTCATGCATTTCCCTTAATCCTATTATGTCCCCTCCTCTAGGCTCCCTTTCTTAAGGTAAGCAATGCTTGCGATTGTTGTTGGAACCCTAGGTTAGTATACTTATGTTGAAATGATATTGAACCCTAGGGTAGACGACATGCTGTTGCTTGATATTGTCTGGACTGTTTTGGTTTCCCTTTGCAGGTGGGGTTTGGGTAGATTTTTAGGTGTTGTGCCCTCATCACATACTGCACACCTTATATTTGTGAGCATTGAGTGGGGCCTAAAACCCAAGGTCTGCAAAGAACCCTAGGAGAGTGGAAATGAGTAGTGACTGCCATTCGTAGACCGTTGTCTGTCTGGCTCTCATGAAAGTTTCGCCCAAGAGTGCGCTTTCTTCATGATACCTCACAATCGGTAGCTCTCTACGATTGTGGGTGTATTCATGAGAGAGACTTTAGCTCTTGGTTGCCATTGTGAGGCAGTGACCAGAACCCACATGGGAGGATTACCCTTGTCGTTGACTTTAGAGCCTACGATCCTTACCCATTTGTAGGACACGGGGGCACGCAAATTGTGTGTTGCATTAGCTTAGGCATCCTCTTTTGAAATTCTTTTACCAAAAATGTAGAAAATAATTTCCTTTTTTCCTCATAAACACCTATATGAGGTGGCATATAGCGGGTATTTTCAAAAATGTTTTGAACCGCCACCAATAAACATCATTTTCTTCTCTCTTTTCTATGTAAATAAAAGGTCATAATCATCACATCTGCGTCATTTTGCATCATCATCATTGCATTCGCATCTAACAAAAATTTTGAAAAAAAACCTCCATTCTTTGCATCCTCCATGCATTAAAGTTGTTTGCCGGAGATCGCAACGTAACACAAAGTCTTGTCATAGGTGTGTAAGAAACGGAATGGAATCAAAAGGCAAAACCGTTTTCAATTCAAGGCTTCCTGTTGTGAAAGAGATTGATATGGCTAGTCTGAAAGAGTATGCATCCCTCCTAGGTCCTATTGAGGTCAGGTCTTTTGACAAAACCTATGGGAACATTCGCAAGCTGCTACTACTAGAAGTGCAAGAGAGTGCCATTGCTGCCCTGTGTCGGTTCTATGACTCGGAGATTCGCTGTTTCATTTTTAAGAATTTCCAAATGGCGCCTACCCTAGAAGAGTATGATAGGATTTTGGGCTTTGATCGATCCAAGTTTAATCCTTATCAATACCAAGGGGAGTATTATTCTGATGAAAAGCTTGCTGCCTTGTTGCAAATCAGTGCTGAGAAAGTGCGGGCCCATAAGATAGAACGTAATAAGGTATTTAGGTTTCCTCAAGAATACTTTGAGAGTTTGATGACCAGCTATGTAGTGTCTGATGATTGGAATTCTTTCAAGCAAGTGCTAGCTCTGACCATCTTCGGCATTGTGCTCTTCCCTCAGATAGAGAGGCATGTGAGTGAAACTGCAATCGGTGTCTTCCTCGCCTTCAAATGTGCAAAAAATCCTATCAACCCGGTTCCCGCAATCCTCGCAGAGACATACCGTGCCTTCACTCGTCACCATGAATTCCAAAAGAATAAGATGTGTTGCTCCTTCCCTGTGTTATATGCTTCGTTGATCAGTCATGGGTGTACCAACAAAAGTGATGTGAAGGATTTGCTTTCCTATGCCTTGGGTTGTAATCCGAAGACTATGAACTCTCAAGAGTGGGTGCATGCTTTCAAGAACCAAGATGCTCTCCAGATTCGTTGGTTCTCACCTAAATGTTGGGTAGACAGGCCTTCAGTGGTATTTCGGTGTGGGAGTTTTCAGAACGTTCCTCTCATGGGAATCCAAGGATGCATAAACTATAACCCCTCTTTGACCTTGCGACAGCTCGGATACCCTATGCGGGATTCACCCTCCGAAGCTATGCTATTTCGTTTTTACCTCCACGCGGGGATCCCTAAAGACGAGAGTCTACTTCGGCGAGTCTTGCAAGCTTGGGAAACCGTAGTGCGGAAGGACAGAGAAGAGTTAACCAGGAGGACCACTGCTATCTCTTTTTCTCAATGGCTTGAAGGGAGGATTAGTGAAACTCGGTCATCCAACCAAGGAGTACCACTGCCTGAGGAAAAGATACAAGAACCTCACATTCCTACCATTGAAGAATTGGAAAAGGTTAGGTTGGCCATGTCAAAGGTGGGAGAAGAGAAAAAGGCTCTGCAAGATAGATTGAGAAAGATGATGCAAGACAAGAAAAAGCTAGAAAATGAAAATGCTTTCCAAGCTGCAGCTATTGAGGAAGTCAATAGAAAACTTGAAATAGAGGAGAAAAGCAAGAGGGAAATGCAAAAGCACTTGAAGGGTGCCAAAGAGGAAGTGAAGAGGTGCACTACCAAGATGAATGAGGCTGTAGCGGAAGCAATTAAATGGAAGAGGCTATATGAGGATACATGAAAAGAAGAGCAAGCAGTCAGGCACGCACTAGTTAAGTCAAGAAAAGACTCTCGAATAATGAAGCTTGAATTGGAAGATCAATTAAAGAGTGTCAAGCAAGATCGGGAATCTATTGAAGGGATCCTGAGGGATTATCAGCAAGCACTAAGAAGGGAATAAGGGAAGTCAGAAAGCTTGGCCAATCATGTGCAGTACTTGGAAGGGTCTTACCTCCGGCTAAGGGAGAAGAGTGACTATTGGGAGAGTCAATTTGCGAAATTGCTCAGTAAGGTAAAAAGTCAACAAGTCTTTGAGGAATTGAAAAAGGAAGGCTTACATTGGAAAGACAAGTTCTCCAAGTTAGTTTGGTTAGCTAATCAGGCTGTGAGAGACATTCCCAAGAAGCTAAGAAAGGCGGATGCAGAAATGAATCCTTTCAACACCCCTGTCAAGGTGTGTGAGTTTGTTGAGTACTGCAAGATTCTCACTGAAGAACTCCTGGAGAAAGCCCGGGGGGCAGCTGAGAGCAAGAAGAGGAAAAGGAGCGAGGAGTTGAAAGCCATATGCCTTTAAAGTTCCCTTTAGAGTATTGTAGCGATCCTTAGGAAATTGTAATTTTCTTTAAGAAGTCGTAACTTTCTTTGGAAAATAGCACTTTGTTTAAAATCATTGTATTGTACTCTTAAGGAATATTGTACTTTGATTTGCTTTCTATTTGTGATACTCCTTCGCATTCCATTTAATTGAAGTACGTTTGTTTTGCCTTGTTGCTTCCAACTTTGTTGCAATCCTAAAAACACCTGAACCTTAACACCTATGACAAGACGAGTTGCACCGCGATTCCCGGCAATAAACATAATAACATGCATATTGCATTGCATTTGCATCATTTGTCTTTGTGTCCATAAAAAAAAATGTTCCGTCCACAGAAGTAAGACAAGCTGGTTAATCATCGGTATTGGACGCAATCACAGGCAAGAAATATGGCCAACAATCAAGACAACGCGAATCTGGGCAATCATCAACCAATCCAGAATGATGTAGTTCCAGAAGGTCCGAATCCAAATGGTCAGGGTCAGCATGATCAGAATCAAGAGAATCGAGCAATCAGGGCTGAGATGGAAGTTATAAGAGCTAAAATGGCAGAGGTCATAAGAGTGTTAAGTGCCTTAAGGGATGCTGGCATAACTGAAGGTGCTGCTGCCGCAGGAGTGGATCCTCCTAGAGTCTCTCGGGCTCTCCAGAACGTGCAATGGCCTCCTTATGGTCTCCCATTAGGGTACACACCCCCTACTGCTGGTGCAAACCCAGAAAGTGGTCCTTCGGGAACCACAGGACAGGCCCAGCCTGAATCAGCTGTGAATGAAGTTGGAACGGGGACACCTCAGGTTCAAATTCAGATTCCTACTCCTGCTATTACCCCGGGAACTCCGGTTGGCTTCAATTCTCTAGCAACAATCCATCCACAAGTTCAGGGTCCAATTCCTCAGATTATCGCTCACTCACGTGACCCACACGTGACCCCAGCTATGGTGTCGATGAATAATCTTCACTACGGTGTGAGTGGTTTTCCGCCGAATTACCCTGATGAAGCTAGAAGTCAGTACCAGATGTTAGAAGAAAGATTGAGAGTTGTTGAAGGAACAGGTTCCCAGGCTAGGAATGCCCATGAGTTATGCTTGGTCCCTAATCTAGTCCTGCCACCCAAGTTCAAAGCACCATTTTTCGACAAGTACAAAGGAGCAACCTGCCCGCGCAGCCATGTGACGATGTATTGCCGGAAGATGACTGCCCACGCCCGTGATGATAATCTGATGATACATTGCTTTCAGGAAAGTTTAGCTGGAGCCCCCCTTGAATGGTATATGCAATTGGAGCCAACTAATATCCGTTGTTGGAAGGTCTGGCGGATGCCTTTATCCGTCAATACCAGTACAACAATGATTTAGCCCCGGATAGGACCCAGCTGCAATGTATGTCTAAGAAGGATAATGAGACATTCAAGGAATACGCCCAGAGGTGGAGGAACTTCGCTACACAAGTAAAACCCTCCCTGCTTGATAAAGAGATGGTCCATATGTTCATGGAAACTCTTCCCCCAGTGTTCTATGATCGTTTGGCCGGCAGCGTGGCTTCGAATTTCTCGGAGATGGTTGTCATTGGAGAAAGAGTGGAGAACGGCATGCGCAGCGGAAGAATAGCCCATGGCCCAACACCTCCTTCCCATCAGAAAAAGCCTTTTTCTGGTACCCACAAGAAGAAGGAGGGAGAAACTAATGCAATCATCGGAGCTAGCGGTCCATCACACAACAATCCCCCACAAGCCATTCCAGTTCCTGCTCAGACGCCGCCTGCTCAGCCATTCCAGTCCAACAATCAGTACAGAAACTACAATGAAAAAAAGCCTGTTGTCTTTAAACCTATCCCCATGTCGTACACGGATTTGTTCAATTATCTCATTGCTAACAAGTTAATCAACACTCGTCAGATGAAACCATATCAGCCTCCCTATCCCAGAGGGTATAATGCAAATGCTACCCGTGCCTTTCATTTTGGGGCAGTAGGTCATGTGGTGGAGGATTGTAAGGCGTTCAAGTACGTTGTGCAAGACCTGCTTGATGCAAAGAGTATATCATTTCAGCAACCTAATGTAACCACCAACCCGTTGCCGGGGCATGGTGGGCCCACTGCAAATGCCATTAATGATCAGGGTGGTCAGTACTTAATTAGGAAGGTGGAGTGCATTCGTACACCCCTGAGTATCATTCATGCTGCACTATGCCGTTGTGGTATCATCGAAGAAGGGTGTGCCAGAAGAGACATCTGCAATGACCCTTATTGTGTTGGGGCCTGTGAGAGCTTCAAACCCATCCTCCAAGAGCTGTTAGACAGACACCTGGTCCAGGTTGGGGTTCAGGAAAAGGAAGAAAGTGTATCTACCCTGCAATCAAACAACAGAGGTTTCAGGAGACCGGTTGAAATCCCTTGCAGTCTGAATTCAAGCTCGGTTGTGGCAAGACCTCTGACTTTTGTTATTCCGGTACCTGCTGCTACCCCTAGTAGAGAGACTGGGGTTACTCCTTGAAGCTGCAACGTGCAAATTTCATGCAGGGGGAGTGGGACATTCTGTGGAAGATTGTAAAGCATTGAAACATGCGGTCCAGGATCTAATCGACTCCAAACATTTGAATTTCAATGACAACAATGTTAATGGCTTGACTGTGAAGGAGAATGGAGAAACCAGTGCTGTGGCGGGCAAAAGAAGGTCACCACAATACAACCCCATCCCCGTGTCATACGCCGACCTATGCAGCTATCTAATCAGTCATGGATGGATCACTCCTCGCAAGATGAGATCAGTTCAACCTCCATTCCCAAGCGGGTACAATCCAGAAGCCACTTGCGAGCTCCATGCTGGGGCAATTGGGCGTTCTGCTGAAAATTGCTATCTTTTGAAAAGTTTGGTTCAGGGCTTCATTGATTCCAAGCAGTTAACTTTTGAGAAGGGGGGAAGAATCACAATCAAGCCCTTCACATCTCTGTCAAGTGTGGGGACTACATGCTGGCCAGAGTGCTCATCGACAATGGCTCGTCATTAAATGTGTTGCCCAAGTCCACAATGGATAAGTTGGATGTGGATTGCTCATATCTGAAGCCTAGCTCCACCTTGGTTAGAGCATTTGATGGGTCTGTGAAAGAAGTTTTTGGAGAAGTAGAGGTGCCTTTGCAGGTGGGTCCTGAAGTGTTCTATGTCACATTCCATGTCATGGATATAGCTTCCTCTTATAGCTGTCTGCTAAGACGACCTTGGATACATGCCGCTGGGGCAGTGCCATCTTCGCTCCATCAGAAACTCAAGTTTGTGGCCGAGGGCAAGTTGATAGTAATCTTCGGGGAGGAGGAAATGATGATAAACCGATCACCACCAGAATATTACGTTGAAGCAGCAGAGGAGTCTTTTGAGACTGCCTTCCAGGGATTGGAGATCTCAAATGCTATCTTTGTTGGGAGTGAGCCTCCCCAATTGAAGCCTAGGTGGTCCAAGGCGGACATGATGGTTGCAAAGGTGATTCTAGGATATGGGTATCAGGTTGGAAAAGGCCTGGGAAAAGCTGCTCAAGGAATTGTAGCACCCGTCCTGCTGAAAGGGAATACTGAAAGGTTCGGTATTGGGTACATCCTAAGCCCTGCAGACCGAGAGAGGCTAGCAGCTGATAGAAGAGAGAAATGGTTGGCAAAGCTCAGAGGAAGGACCCCCAACCAGGGAGGGATGGTCGTCGGTGATCTTAGGAACAACTTCCGAAGTGTAGGCATGCTGAACCCTGACCAGGTCAATGTGATTGAAGAAGATTCAGGCTCGGGTGACGGTGCTGTCGGCTTAGTGCGCCGTTGTGCTGCGAAAGAAAAGCTCCAGAACTGGGAGGCCCTAGATTTCCCTGTGATTTTCAATTTAAAGTAATTTTTCTTCGTAATGCAAAATTCCTCGGCTCTGCCCAAGGGATTGGGATATTTCATTCGGGCATGCATGTTTTCGTCAAACTTCATCAATGAATAAAATGTTATTTTGGAATTTTCAATAAAATTCTCTTTCTTCATCTCTCATTTGCGTGTCTTTTCTTTATTTTTATTCGCCACTCCATTTTAATGCAGATCGAATACAATTCTTGAAAGTAATAATGCCCATAACTCATACTGTGACTTTGATTACCCGGTTAACCAAACTGAGAGAGAGGCTGAAGACAACTGGGATGTTTCTTCGCAATTAATAAGTGAAGAATTGGCTAAGGCTGTAGAAATTCATGATGCCACAACTAGGTTGGGCAATGAAGTCAAAGCACAAGTTCAAGCAAAGTGGAGCAATGCTGAGGAAACCAAACAAATGTTACAAGCGAACCTCTTTCGCGACCAAACCCTTTCCCTTCCTCAAATCAACCAACTTTCCCATTTCCCATTACAAGTACCCCATCACAAAAAAAATTTCATAACCAAATGCCTGCCATCGCCACCTTCCTCACTACCAGTGGCCCTTCTACAAAATCAACCCATCTCATTCGCTCCTCCCTCTGAACCTCCTGTCACCCCAGTTAATACCAGAACCCAATCAAGCATCCTTCAACCGCTGCAGGGGTTTCATTGCCATTATCTCTCCAATCACCCCAGACAAGGATCACTTCAAATATCCAAAAATAGTGTATCACTTTTATCAGCTCACTCAACTCAAAAGGAAAAAAGGAAAAAATCAGAAAAAATGAAACAAAAAAGAACAAGATTCAAAAAAATGAAAATCCCAAAAATGAAAAAACAAGGGAAAAAGAGACGAAAGAAATATAAGTTGTGAGCTGATACATTTGGCCATAAAGCGTAAGAGATCCTTGTCTCAATGAACCTTCCTACACCTTGTTGTGTATGACCACCCTTTCTTCCATAAACCTTCAAACACTTAATCATTCCTATACATCTCTCCTTTCATAAAACCGCAAACACTACCTCGACCTCGTCATCCCGCCCTCCACAAACCCTCAGTCATTCCTCAGACTCCACCATCAGATTTGCAATCAAGCTGTTGTGCAAGAATAAGAGAATAAAGTGGTCCGCCCTCATGAGGAATCAAGTGACATGATCAATTTGAGCAAAGGAGAGGATTGACGCCATGATAAAGAGCAATGAATCAACAAGTTTGTGTAAATCACCCTTCTGACATAAGACACTTGCCATTATAACAAAGTCTGTAATTACCAAAGTTTAGTCTGTTGCGCATCTTTCCAAGATAAGGTAGTCACAAATGACAGTATGAAGACTCCAGGTCAAGCATCATGATCCCGCCCTACGCCACCCTAAAAATGGGGCAGTTAGAGACAATCAACAAAGGATATCAAGGACGATGATGACCTTCATGGAAATCAGGCTTCGTTTTACACTCTAACAGGGGCAAACCCCATATGATGGAAGTAATACTTTCATTGAGCCTTATCAAACCAAAGTACATTTGTCTTATGTCAGAAGAAGATTAAGAGAAAGCTCAAACCGAAGAAAGCTCATCTTCAACAATTTCAAAGAAGACTCAATGCTCAAAAAGATCATGAACCTCCAAAGGGATTCCCATGGAGATGAACCCAGTATCATGAAGACGAAGAACTTATTCTCCGGAGGGGCCTTTAATTCTAGCAAAATGGGATGCAAGAAAAGAAAACACCAGTTTCCAGTAAATTCAGATACAGTCAGAAAGGAGTATGCCTAAAGAAATAAATGAGAAAAGAGAAAGATGAGCCAAGTAAGAATCAGCTCGCTAGGTTGAAAACCCGCAAAGGGCGGCCTAGGCAAAACCAGAGCGACCCGGTGGATTGAAAACCTGCAAAGGGCGATCCAGGCAAAAATTAGGGTCAGAAAACTTGGACTTGAAATGAAAAAGGCAATCAGCACTCCCAAAAGTTTGGATAAAGGGGTGATCAAGGTCATGAGTATGGACGATTGGCATCGTTACTTCAAAAGAAAAAACACAAGATCTGCTTCCCCTTTTTCTTGTATTTTTCCAGTTTAAAAATTTTTCACTGTACTTTCAATTGGCGTGACCTTCTGCACGTCCAGTTTCCATAACAATAAGAATTCAACTTGTTCTTCCATGTGTTTGCTTTTCGTGTCTTTTATCTTCACTTATTCTGTCTCTTTGTTTTAAAATAAATGTTTTTATGATTGATGATACTGAATTGTGAAACCTGTGCATGAGTCAAAAAGCATTACAATTATTGCGAAATTTCTGAAAATCACAGAAAAGAGGGGATCCCTCAAATAAATGAATTGGCAAAAAACAAACGCGGGCACAATCACTTCAAATGGCAAGCAAACTTATGCGCGGCTCTGGCATTGCTATTACCCTAGATGGTCCTCATGTCTCAGGCCCAAAGGAAAAGATTTGCACCAAAGATTAAAACAAGGTTTAGTGATCACCAAGCGAGGCTTCTTTCATGCCAAAAGTCAAGACATTCATAGAGAACCAAAGATTTGCACTGAGAACACCACTCAGATCCAAAAGTTGGGGCATTCTCTTCACCACCCACCCACCCTGGTCTTGGGAAAGTTTGTTCATTGTCCATCCCATTCATATACCACCCTCAGTTCATAACCAGTACCATAACTTCATTCCCTTTCACAAACCCACTCAAAGAACCCATTTGAAATTGTCATTCTAAAGTGGGGCATTCCTATAACTGTTCACTCCCGCTCAAATGAGCAGAGTTCTCCCTAAAGTCATTCACATCCATAAATTCCTGTCGGGGCAGTCTCTCAACTCACTGTCCTAAACCAATCCCAAGTTAACTGACTCAGTCGTCCACATCTGCACTCTTATGCATACTTACTAGTCAATGCTTCAGAGAGAGAGAATACAAATTGATCATGTGGTGTTTAAAGTTCGGTCATCATGGAAATGGAAAGGAAAATAAGTGAGCTTGTTAATAAAAACCTTGAGAACACCAGAGTTTGAATCAAATCTAGTTTTTCCAAAGAATGGTCCATAGCCATCTCAATTCCTTGCATTCAAAGTCTCGCGTCTCATCATCATAAAAATGTTTACAAAAATGTTTAAATACTCCAATCATTCATCCTCCTCATGCATGTAGGCATTTCATGTTATTCAAAGCATTACATTCGCATCATCCACATTCATCACAATAAAAGCAAAAGAACATAGACATTCCATAGCATTTATCATCATCACATCAAACATCAAATCAGTTTTCAAAACAACAAGAGGCATTCTTAATAAATAGTCATAGTCGTCACGATAGGACGCTTGAATTGATCACTCAAGAATCCTAAAGTCCCTATGCTAAAAGAAAACTAAAAACATATCATTGCATCCATGTGCATCCCAGCATCAAAAGCCTGCATTCCATGCATCATTCAAAGCTTCCCAATTTTCAAAAAGAAACTCAGTTGCTTTGGACTCGTTAGTCCCCAAAATTTTCAAAAAAAGTCAGTTACTTTGGACCAATGGGTCCCCGAAATCTCATTTTCAGAAAATCATCATGGCACCGAGTTAGTGAACTCCATCAGCAGAGTTAGTAAACTCCCACAGAGTTAGTGAACTCCTTCCACAGATCACAACGTCGCGTACGAGCGCGCGGCAGATCCTACAGACTTCGTTAAGTCCATCGGATTAATTGTGTCAACCTAAGGCATAGCGTAGATCCATTGATCATATCAGTTCCGGACCTGATATTGATCGGCCGCTCGAAAAGGCCACCCCCAGAGCTCGGACTCGACGAGAGTTCGTCAAAAGGTTTTAGGCAACCTCCGAATCCCCAATTTACGGCACTTCCCATTTACTGCTTTCATTTACTGCTTTACGCAATTTACTGCTTTCGTTTACTGCTTTACGCAATTTACTGCTTTCATTTACCGCTTTACGCAATTTACTGCTTTCTCGTCGACGCGACAAGTGTTGACTCTCTCTCTCTCAAAAGAAGAGAGATCAAAGAAAGGAAACAAAAAAAAGAGAAAAAAGAAAAGGAAAATTCGGGTTTCTCTATTTTGCCTCGGAATATGTTTCGGCCAATTCATATTCCTTGGTAAAATCCAAATAAAGAGGGGCAGCTGTCATACCCTAATTTTGTCCACCTAGGTTTAAAACCCTAATTTTCCGCAAAAATAAATAAATTGAGAAGTGTGGTTTTATTTTGAAGAGTGAAGAGCATTGTGCATGCATTTTTGGGTTTTAAAAGTCATTCTAGGGCTTTTAAATTCATTGTTAGAGTGGAAATGCATTTGTTGTTAAAAAACAAGGTTTTTAGGGCAAAAGGGTATTTTGGTCATTGTCAAAAATAAGATAATTTCTCATCAAGAATCATTGTGCAATTTTAGAGAAATTTATTTGAGGCAAAACATTTTTGGTCATGTATGTATGTATGCGCATGCATGCATACATTGTGCACAAAATTCAAATTCAAAAAAGGCATCAAAAAGGAATATTCTACAAAAATTTCAAGATGAGGTTTTTATGATATTTTTGGTCATGGTGATCTCATAAAATGGCATATTCCTCAAGATACCTTGTATGTGGCCTAAATTGGGTGTATTTTTGTACAATTATCCTAAGAAGAATAATCAAAAATGAAGGGATAATGGAATGGTCATATAATAGTACAATAGTACAAGATGACAACTAGCAAAACTTGGTCACCAAGGACCCCTCCCATTTGTGCGCCTATCCCTCTCTATTCTCTCATTTTGTGTTTTCTCAATGTCCTCAATCCATGTGAGCCTCAATCCTAGCCTTTGATTCAAAATTAAAATCAAATCCTAGAGCACAACTAGTGCACAATGACCTAACTACCCTTAAACCTAATTGCTTTCTATATATACCCTATTAACCTCACCTCACAAAAAAAGAGCTTTTGGCCACACCATTCACTCACAAAACCCTAGCACACAAACCTCTCCTCTCCTCTCCTCCTTTGGCCGAAACCACCAACAACCACTCCCTCCTCCATTTTTCTTCATTTCACTTCCATTTTCCATCTCATATTAACTCCTACTTCATATATCTTCCTTCTCTCCTAATTTAATTCAAACTTGCATCATCAAAGGGCATTTTTAAGCAAGCATTTCGTGGGTTTCATTGAAGTTTGGTGAAGATTCAAGTTGATTTATGGTCTTGTTCTTCATTTTAGTCATTCCTTAGCTTGGATTTGAGGTAAACTTCTTAAAACCTAGCATCATCTTCAACTTTTTTGCATCGAAATGTAGATATCATGTTTCTAATTTTGCATCCTACCATATTCATGCATTTTAGTGTTGTTATATTGTTGATTTGTTGATTGTTGTTGGTGAGAGGTGTCTCAAGCATTTTGACAAGCACTTAGGGAGGCTTGGGTGCTTGAGATGCTTCTCACCCTTGAATAAATTGTGATTTATGTTGTTTTCACTATGATCTTGCATTTTTGTTGAATAAAATGATGTGATGCTTCGCAAATCATGATTAGAATTAGGGTTTGTTAATTTTCTTGTGAAATGTGAGCAAAAAAGGGGTCTATAAACAATTGAATTTGCGCACATGATTGGTCTCCAATGACCTTGATGCATCCTCAAGTTTAATCATGCTTTCTTTGCTCTTTGAGTTTAATGTAAATTGTTGTTTGAAGTTTGTGAAGTTTTGGCAAAGGATAGGCCACTTAGAGCCTTGATGCACCATTGCATTGTCTTAATAAATTGCAAAGGAGAGACTACTTGGAGTCTTGATGCACTTTCCATTTCTCAATCGGCAAAGGATAGGTTCATTTAACCTTGATGCACATGCATTCTTGGTACGACAAATGAAAACCATTTTCTTTTCAGAAAAACAAACCCTTTTCCAAAACAAGGCAATTTCTAAAAACAAAACAATTTTCGAAAACAAGAACTACGTTGCTTTGATTCCCTCCCCGGGATACGTAGGCACGGTGCCCTCTCGTCAAGCGCAAAAGATTAAATTTTCCTTAAGTTTTTCCATAAAGTAAGGAGAGATAAAGAGAGATAAAAACAAAGCATTTCTTAAATCAACCTTTTAAATCACACGTCAAATCGAGGTTCCCTTTCAGTAGAAAGGATGTGTGGGGTGCTCGTACCTTCCCCATGCATAACCGACCCCCGAACTCAAATCTCGTGGTTCCAAGGACCATTGTCTTTCAAGAAAGGTTTTTTTCAATGTTTTACCTCTAAAAAAAATATTGGTGGCGACTCCAATTCATGTTGTGCGAAGAGAAATCCCTCCAAAGGATTTTTCGGGGTGCAACAGAGACTCCCAAGAAGGGCCTTCTTTTAGGACAGGGGGGCTCAAAATCCCAAATTCCAACGTTTACTATTTTTTATTAATCTTTTTAATTTTTCAAAATCTCTAAAAAATCTAAAAAAATTTGCATAACCATATTTTGATTTTATTAGATTCTTAGTGGTGTTTTTATGATTTTTAGATTAGTTTTGACTCTTTCACAATTTTGTAGTAGTATTTTTATAACCTTTGTTAAAAAATTTAAATAAAAAACAGTTATTTTTAATACATAAAACGGATTTAACCCCCACCCAAGGTAAATCCGCTTTTAAAAATGACAAAAACGGATTTATCTTTTAGAAGATAAATCTGTTTTCCATTTTTTTTTTGAAATCGGATTTATCTTTTAAAAGATAAATCTGTTTTCCGAAAAAAATTGAAAACGGTTTTATCTTTTAAAAGATAAATCCGCACGAATTTTTGAGCTAGGCTATTTTTGGGTTTTTAAATTTTGTGAAGGGTAATTGCGTCTTTTCGCTAGGTCCGTGGGGGGTATAGTGTCAAAGGGTGAAGGTACAAAAAAAACCAAAGATGAATGGGGATACGATCACAAGCATTTTTGTATAAAAAACCGTGTGGATGTATGATACTGTCACAAGCATTCTCCATTGTGCATTGTCATTAATCAGTGGCTGGAACGGGCGCTATTGGTTCGTGTAAATGAAATTAATCTATAATCTATCTATAGCTTAAACATTTGAGAATCCAATTCCATTAATGCATTGCCACTTGTCATTTTATTATAAATTGCTAATTAATTCTCTTGAAAACTTCCAATATACTCTTCAGATGGAATTTCTTATTTTGAAAACTCCACAATTAATGCTTAAAATAAATATCCTATTTTGAAAACTTCTAATGTACTCATTGGATCAATTTCTCTAATATATATAGCCCTCCATTTCTCGCTTGTATTGCGAAAACTA
The DNA here is from genome assembly GCA_963573325.1 of Astragalus glycyphyllos. NCBI lineage: Eukaryota > Viridiplantae > Streptophyta > Magnoliopsida > Fabales > Fabaceae > Astragalus > Astragalus glycyphyllos. The sequence goes on from OY754308.1 coordinate 25,539,008, forward strand.
TTGCTCCACTACTCCAAAAAAAATTACACCACGTCCGTTTTTTTGTTCATTTTCGATTAATGCCTGCAAACAATCATGGTAAAGTCAGTTTGTTGTGGTTCTCTTCCAACTACTCTTCCCACCCAATCTAGTAGGCCCTATGTTCTTGAAATTCTTCCCAATTACCATTTCTAAACCCAACATGCACAGCCTGAAAGGGAAACGGTTACATGTAATTTTATTAAAAAAAATAACAATTTCTTCTATTGCTTTCATTACGTTGTTATTTTGTGGACTTGTTTTCGTTATAGGAAAACAAAAAGGATTGAGGAAATTGGTTCCTTTCAAGATAAGTTTTGCGTCCAATTGCACTGGACTCTAAAATCTAAATGGTATTTGTAATACTACTTGCATTACTTCAACAAAATTTAATTAATCCCCGTGGATATGATAATCTTTTATACGAAGCAGTACATTTGCTCTATGTGTGTTGTTAAGGCAACAAGTTTTTGTCGCCGTTGCCGGAGATTAATTTAGCAATATTAAACGAAAAATATTTTTATTGCTTTAGACATTTTTTTCTTTAGTTTTATTGTTTTTATTGTTAATATTTTTTTAGAAAAAATATATAAAAAAAATTGCTAATACTTTTCCAAGAGACAGTTGCAGTTCACCTTGTTTTGTAGAGAAAAGCCTAAACCATTATTAAAACTCTTGGAGATTACATTAGAGAAGCAAAGGAACAAAGGAATTTAGAGACGTCAACTCGGTATATACCACCTCAATGTCAAGGCCCAATTCCTTCTCCTCCTTATGAGCCTTATTCAGACTATTGGGATGACTAGGAGATACCTCCCATTGCAAATTGGTGGTAATGAATAAAGAAAGGATCAAGCCCAACCACATAAAGGAAGTAAGAACTAACGGTTTGTATGGCACATGTCCATCCCCAAAGTCAGAGGCAACGGTATGAAGGATGTCATTTCGTCCTCACTGCGATTCGTATTTCCCCAATGTGCCTTGCACACCCCACCCCCACTCGCGTTTTGTGTCCATGTGACGCCTGCACTGGTAGTTCCTTTCTTCTACAGCACATGGCGACCATGATGCGATCAAAGCAGTAACCGACATTGCCATCAGAGTGAACAATATTTTTTCCTCAATTTTGCATGCCTTAAAAACCAATAGAAGCAACATGTTCGTAGGGTGAAGCTTTCAAACCCAACTTTGATTACAACAGAGCATCAAAACTTTTTGTCAACGGCGGCACCATCAGCGCGCACCATCGCTGGAAAGTTGTGACCGAAGATTGGCGTTGGGGTGACCGTCGGCGCACACCACTCTCTTCAGCCTATTGCTTATCTCATATGATGTTGACACCGCCACTTCTCTGGAATCACTCGGAGTACCTTGTTTGCTTGCTACAACAATGATAATTTCTCTCTCGATTATGGCCTATGCTCATTTGGAAATGAAAGCATCAAATGAAAATCATTCATGGGTTAAAGCAACACGTGACGAGCAACAACAAAACAAACACTAAAATAGGGAAATTCTTGGACATCTGAGGGAAGAAGATTGGTACTATAAAAGGCTAAAGAAAAAGAAAAACTAAAGCATATTCCAATTAGTTCCCATTCATTTGTAGAAAGAAACAAACAAACAATCTCATAAATAAGTAAACAAGTATTGATAAAAAAGATGATGCAATAAATGGAGACTATTACTGAGAGAGATGTTGGCCTTTGGAATGGAACAATCCTCTCTAGGTGGGTTTTGGACCTTTTGGTGATATCTCATTTTCCCTATCTTTTTCTCTCACCTCTTACACATTTACTTTTGTTATTGATTAGTGTTGTGAATGTTTAACGAAGGGGTTGTTCCAGTATTCGCTTCAGTAAGTGTGTTCCGGTGTTTTTCCTTATCAGCTATAAGTGTAATAACGTATTTAGTTCGAAAATTTTGCATTTCTCACGTCAATCAACTATGATGGTGTTAAGGCAAAATCCCTAAGTCATGTTTTGATGAGAACAAATAGTTTTGATAAGCTTATTAACCTTTCTGATTCATTAGTGTTCTAATGAGTTCTCTTGAGCGATCCTATAGTCAGGTATAAAACTGCTACATCTCAAGATGAACATGTGCTACAAATTAGCACATCATAAGAAGAAGAATTTAGTCTTAGAAGATACTTGCTATGCTCAAAGAGGTGCTCAGAAGACAACAAGCAAGGAGACAATGTTATGTGGCCTAACATGAAGCAAAGAAACATATGGCAATTAAGTTATTCTTCTGGGTAACATGTACTAATGTTGGTAATAACTTAGAAGATACTTTAGAAGGCATTCTGATTGTATCTCAGAAGGTTATTGAGAAGACGGTGTTCTGAAGCATGATGGAAAATTGTCACTCTTCTCTCAACGGTCAAACTGTCACATAACAATGGTAATATGCTAAGAATAATTTTCCAATTGAAAGAAGTCGTCACAAACAAAAATTCATGGGTTGACCAGCTCAGAAGCTCTCAACGGTCACCTGCAGTAGTGTACAGAGCATGCTTTAGTGTACCCGTGTAGGCGCTAAAGGAACAACTGATCTATTTCTCTTTGCTAAAGTACTCCAACGGATCTTTTAAGGCAAATGGCCTATAAATACATCATTGAGACCTCAGAATTTCTTCTAGGGAAACCACCGCACAAAATTGGTCAAGACATCAGAAGCTTCACAGTAGCTTCTGAGTAAGTCTACACTCTCCTAAACACACTCACAACAAATCAACATATTTGGGACTTTTGAGTGTGTTCATTGTAAAACTTGATTGTCTAAATAAACTGTTAGAAGAAATATTTGACAACATTATGATCTTAAAAGTTTATAACTTTCACATACCTGGATTTGTTGATGAAGCCATAATACAGTTGAAATTGGTTTCTCTCCCTTAATCTCGTTTATAAGACGCACGTAAAGATTGAAAATTATGTGAACATAAGCATAAATATGAAGGTGTCATTTGTGGGTAGAGAGAGGACCAATTTATAGATAGTGCCATTTAATCTGAGACGTCCATCAAGTATCAAAATCAACGGATGAGATTGATTCCTTTCACATTCTAGTGGTTATAGACTTTAAGCAATTCAATAGGTAGATTTTAAATGTCACTAAAGTGTCACTAAAATCTACTAATTAAGAGCCGCTAATATTTGTTTATTACCTCAATTTATTTTAGGCCATCACTTTGGAAAGTTGCAAAATTAATAATATGATGTTACAACTTTACAATTTCTTGCATTAACCTTGTAACTTCTTACATTCTCCCACTTGGCCTAAAATTAATTTAAGTAAACCACCTCATAAGTGATACATAAATACTAATGTATCAAACCTCATCCACATGAATTCATAACTACTTTAATATAATAAAATACTAAGTGTGAGTTATGGCGATCATGTATTCCTTTCCAAGACACACTTCCTTCCATATACTACAAACACTAGTGCCTTACTGTACAAAAGTACCTTAAGCACCACATAAAATTTCATTATGGTCCCGTAAGTGTTTCTAGGACATTCATGTTATAACTCATAAAGAAAACTAGGTGCACAATAACTAGAAACAATTATTAAGTTTCAGAAATACATGATCATAAGGAGCTCAGAGTATCATTATCATCAAATACATCATTCAAAAGGGACAACCAAGACGCATTCTATGAACATGTTCCTTAAATGTCTTTGGTTGTAATCCCTTAGTTAATGGATCATCTATCATAAGGTCTGTTCTAACATGCTCTATAGATACTCTTTGTTTCCGAACTTCGTCCTTAACAGAGAAATACTTTAACTTCGCGTGCTTTGTACCTTTTGAGTATTTATCAATCTTGGAGAAAAATACTGCTGCAGAATTGTCACCACAAATCTTTAACGGCTTATCAATAGTGTCAACTACCCAAAGCCCTTTCACAAAATTTCTGAATTGTAGCTTCAAAACAAGCTATGAATTCAGCTTCCATGGTGGAAGAAGCAACAACTGTCTGCTTAGCACTTTTCCATGATATGCAGAAGCAACAACTTTCTTTGCAGCTTTCCATTGATCAATTCCAAGATTACTTTGATACCTGCCCAAAATTCCAACTGCAAAACTAATGTCTGGTTGCGTGCAGGTTTGCACATACATCAGACTACCCATTGCAGAACGTACCATATGGAATTGATTCCATTTGTTTTCGCTCTACGTCATTCTTTGGACATTGCATAAGACTGAATTTGTCCCCTTTCTGAATTGGTACAATTCCAGCAGAACAATTTTCCATATTAAATCTCTCTAGGATTTTCTTGATATAGGCTTTTTGAGACAATCCTAACAATCCTTGTGATCTATCACGAAATATTTCAATTCGTATCACATAGGACACCTCTCCTAAATCTTTCATTTCAAAATTCTTAGAGAGATATTCCTTGGTCTCATGCAACATACTCAAACTATTAATTGCAAGCAAGATATCATCAACATATAGCACTGATCCGCTGGCGCGCACGGATCAAAACGAGTAATTTTAAAATGTAGTTTACGGTAACGACAACTCGAGTATCGTTTCTCAAGGCTTCTTGTATGAATTAACCAACTGATCGCGCAAGGATTCTCAGAAAACAATTAACAGAAAGTGATTATAAATTAAATGATTATAAAATCAGCTAATCTACTGATTCGGTTCCTACCTATCATCGATTGTTATAACTTCACTATCCTAAGCGGATCCTATTCCTGTTCGATCACAACAACATTCAACAAGCGAGAATGATATTATAAGAAGTATGTTTCCTGTTTACCGAATTAAGCAAACGGTTAAGAATAAAGCGAATTAACGGATTAAGCAAACGGTAACACGCAATTAAAATTAGGGAACATAAATCAATCGAACCAAACAAAACTATTCTATGACAAATCGAATTAAGCAAACGATAGACATATAATAGAATTGAAAAGAATAGGAATTAAATTGCAAGGTTATATTAATCTCAAGTATCGGAACCTGAATACAGCAGATCAACCAGGTGATTAGTTCTCCATCGGTTTTCGTACCAAGCTCCCGAAAGATAATTTGTGAACAGTAAAAACGAGATATGAACAGTACTCGCGGCTATTAGGTATAGGCAAAACAAAGAATTTGGGTTTAACCCAACCGGGTCGAAAAACATAAAAAAACCGGCCCAAAACTAAATATTTATTAAGTCTGGAACTTCAACGAATTATTTGAGACTTCTGAACTCCTAATCAGCTTTTGGCTTCAACAGGAAACTTGTAGCTGTTTCTCTTAGCTTTCCAACGCATCTCAGAATGCGTCAATCCGATTACCGTAGCTCAAGTTATGGTCTGCACAATGGACAGGTATCAAATAACCGCTAATGCTGAAAATAAAATACGAAAATTAAATAAAGGCAAAAATAAACTAAAACATAAAAACACAATAAAACAGTAAAAATAATAAAACAAACTAAAGAAATTCCTAAGTACAATAGTAGAAGAATGTGCATCAAAATGCACTGATCAAGCACCAAAAACATAAACTTACTCCCACTTACCTTTCGGTATATGCATTTATCAACTTGATTTTCTTCAAAACCGAAAGAGGTAATGGAATCGTTGAACTTAATATACCATTGCCTTGAGGCTTGTTTTAGTCCATATATTGATTTCTTTAGCTTACACACCATATGACCTTTTCCATTAATTTGAAAACCTTCTGGTTGGTCCATATAAACTTCTTCTTCAAGATTACCATTCAAAAAGGTTGTTTTCACATCCATCTGGTGCAACTCTAAATCATAATGAGCAACCAGTGCCATGATAATGTGTAACGAGTCTTTCTTTGAGACAGGAGAAAATGTTTCTTTATAATCAACGCCATCCTTTTGAGTATATCCTTTAGCAACAAGTCGGGCTTTATATCGTTCAATATTGCCATTTGAGTCACGCTTGGTCTTAAAGACCCACTTACAACCAACTCGTTTAGCACCTTCTGGCAATTCAACAATTTCCCAAACCTTATTTTCTTGCATGGATTTTAACTCATCTTTCATGGCATCAATCCATTTATCTGACTCCACAATTTCCATGGCTTTTGAAAATGAAACTGGATATTTATTGATCCCAATGTCTGACTCTAGCAAATAAGTATCATAGTCGCTTGGAATTGCTGGTTTTCTTTCTCTTTGAGACCTTCTCAAAGGCACTTCTTGAGACTCATTTAGTTCAGACCTTTGTGAGTTAGTCTCTTCATTGGGTGTGTTATCATTCAAATTTTGTTCATTGTTGTCAGGTCGTTCTACAACGACTAGAAAAACTTTTGGAACAATAAAAAATATCATTGACTTGTCGCTCCTCACTCCCATTACTGTTCGAGAGACTAACTTCTTTTCATGTGGATTATATACTCTTGCTTCTGCTGCTCAACCCCAAACATGCAGATGCCTTAAATTTTGTTTCCTATTTGTCCACAACTCAAAAGGAGTTTTAGGGACTGCCCTGCTAGGAACCTTGTTTAATAAATACATAGCAGTTTTTAATGCATACATCCACAAAAATTTGGGAAATGAAGAATTGCTAATCATACTCCTAACCATATACATTAGTGTTCTATTACGCCTTTCTGCCACACCATTTTGTTGTGGTGTTTATGCCATTATGTATTGTGCACGGATACCGTGGCTTTCAAGAATTTTTGCAATTGGCCCCGGACATTGTCCTGTTTTACCATGTTTTCCATAAAATTCACCACCTCTATCTGATCTTACAACTTTCACTTTCTTTTCTAATTGTCTTTCGACTTCAATAATATAATTCTCAAAAACATCAACAGCTTAAGACTTTTCTTTAGGCAAATAGACATATCCATAACATGAAAAGTCATCGATAAAGGTGATGAAATATTTTTCTCCACCAAGAGAAGGAGTATCAAAAGGTCCACATATATCAGTGTGTATAATTTCAAGAAGCTGGGTGCTTCTTGTTGAACCTTTCTTGTTATGCCTGTTGTGCTTTCCCTTAATGCAATCCACACATTACTCAAGATCTGTAAAATCTATATTTAGTAGAATCTCGTTCTTTACTAACCTTTATAATCTTTCCTTGGATATATGACCCAAGGGTTTATGCCACAAGTATGCAGAACTTTCATTAAGCATGTTACGCTTAATTCCAATACTTTGATGCTCGGTAAGCAAGGACTCATAAAAATTATCATGAAGTTTCAATCTATATAAACCATCAATAATATAACAAGAACCAAAACGTTTATTATTATTGCATAAATTGAAACAACCATGTACACCATTAAATTCAAAACCACAATTGTCCAACTTTGAAAGAGAAACTAAACTCCTAGACATTGAAGGCACATAAAGAGTCTTTATTAGGTCCAAATGATAACCAGTATCAAGGATCAAGCAATAAGTCCCTATGCCTTCAATTGGAGCTTTCTTACGATTTCCCATGTAAAGAAACATGTTACTTTGGCTTGTGGTTTGGATTGTAAGAAATCCTTGCATCATATTAGATACATGAGTAGTAGCACCAGAGTCAAGCCACCAAGAATTATGAGGAACATCAACTAAGTGTGATTCAAAAGTGCATACATATGTTTTATACATACCTTTCTTTTCGAACAAAGCCTTACGTTTTGGACAATCCTTTTGGAAGTGTCCTTCTTTAGCACAAAAATGACACTTATTCTTATGCTTAGCAGGTTCCTTTTTCTTAAAATTCTTGGCTTTTGGCTTCAATGCTTTTCCAGCTCCATGAACACGGTTGACAGAATGACTCTTAAAATTTTTCAGCCTGTTCTCCTCCTGAATGAGCTTTCCAATCAATTCATTAACATCCCACTTATCTTTCATAGTGTTATAGTTAATTTGGAAAGCTCCATACTCAGAAGGCAACGAGTTCAAAATAAGTTGAACCATGAAAGAGTCATCAGCTACCATACCCAAAGACTTCAGTCTTGTTGCAGTGTTAGTCATCTCAACGGTATGCTCTTGCATGCTTCGCGAACCATCAAACTTCATGGTCGTGAGTTGAGCCATAAGTGTACCAGCAAGTGACTTATCAGCAGAGCGAAAACGTTCTTCCACAAACTTAAGGTATTGCTTAGCACTTTCTGTTTGTGGAATAGTAGTCTTAATGTTGTTTGCAATAGTCATTCGCATAAACATAAGGCTTAATTTGTTGGACCGCTCCCATGCCTTCAGTTCAAACTTTTCATCTTCAGTGCTGTCTTCAGTTACGACGGGCTTATCTTCCAAAAGTGAAAAGTCAAGGTCCAAAACACCTAAGTGGAATTTGACTTGTTCACTCCATTCAGAAAAGTTCAAACCATTGAAAACGGTAACAGACGCAGCTTGCGAATGAAGAAAAATTGTTGCAAAAATAAATCATAAAATGCTCATATTAAAATATCACATACTCATATAAAACATCAAAGTATATTATAGTTCACCTTTGGGTAATCATATAATACACTATCATAAATAAATGCCAATTTTATCATAATTGAAAACCAAAATTCTCAACCAAACACATAATTCATCTTTGGAGAAAATATATATTTGATCCAAGAATTTTAGTTTCCCACGATTATGTTTAACAACCATAGAACTACAATTTTCCTTTGGGTAAATTTATTCCCAATGATTAACTAACAATCACATTTCATGGCATTTTTCATCATTGTAACTCGGCCACTTTGGTGTTGTTTACCTTGGATTTTGGTAAACACCGCTAGTTTGAAATTGCTTCTGTTTGCAGGATCAACTAGTAAATCCTAAGACGACTTGTGTTAAAGTTTTTCCAGAATCGCTTGTGTCTTGCTGTTTAACAATAAAAAGAAGAAAAGAAGAAGATAACTGTCGATTTCTCCGCGAAACAGTCGAATTACTTCAATGAGGGAGAAGGTTTAAAGCAGTAAATTGCTGGAATTTAAAGAGAAAGCAAGTAAAATTGCATTACTGTAAAGGGTGGTACACAAGATCATACATGCATTCCTTATACTCGTTTCTCAGTGCGTGTCCGTACTTTTAGCGTGGGAACTTAGTATGAGAGATTGCTACCCGTTTTTCCTATGAAAAACTACTATTTATACAAAGGAAAAGAGGGGGAAAAACTAAATAAGTAACTGCCTAGAAATTCGAAAACTAATAACTGCTACTCCTACTTTTGACAAGAACCGCTTCATCACGCTTCGACCACAAGCGCATGGATCCTGATCTGCTACTAGTCTTCAACTTCTTGCTCTGTCGAAATATTAGCTTTAGCTCTTCGTTTCTGCCAATTCCAAGGTCTTGTTGAATCCTTCTTTTAAAGAACTTCCTTCCTGTCGAAATCAACAAAATACCTCCTGAAAGACAAGTCAAACCTCGTTGACTGCATTTAATTAAGCCTGTCGAAAATGCAGGCTAACAAATTGCCCCCCAAAAATGTCTTTTTCGACTGGAGCTTTATGTAAGGCAGAAAAGAGACATTTTTGAAATTCCTCTTAACTGCTCTAATGGCGTCATCAGGTCGAAAATAGCTTGTTCTCTCTAGATTTCTCCTTTTTTCGACAACGAGCCAATCGATAGGTATAAAGAGGTCCTGATTTCAATTCTGTAATATTAACCTCTTCTTCGACATCTTCATAAGATACGTCGAACTCTTGGTCACTGTCATTAGTTTCGACATAAGCAACCATTTCTTTTTTATTATGGAACCTACTTGTTCTGGCTTTTTCAGCTTTGAGTCTTTCGACTTGTCGAACTCTATCAGCTAATTGTGCCATATCTCTTAAGTGTAGAGTATCCAGTTCCTTTCTTATAGAATAATCTAGGCCACCAGCGGCCATTTCGACTAACTCATTGTTCAGGCACTTGAGTGAAGCACCTTGCTTTGAGAAGTCTAAATCTATTGAGATAATCATCAATAGATTCTTCCCCCTTGCGTCGAACACTAGCCAATTTCTTAAGACTAATCTTGCATTGGCCCATATAAAATTGTTCATGGAAGGCCTTTTCTAACTGACTCCAACTAAAAATAGAATGTGGAGACAGAGTGGTGAACCATGTAAACGCATTCTTAGTTAGAGAATTTGGAAAATACTTCATTCTCAAATTCTCATTGTGCGCAATATCACCAGCCTCAGTTAAATAACAAGCCACGTGTTCGACAGTAGATTCACTAGTTTCCCCAGCAAACTTTGTGAACTTGGGAATTTTACATCCCCTAGGTAGCTCTATTTGTAGGGTATAATCCGACAAAAGTGACACAAAATTAAGCCTGTGTAACCCTAGGTTAAGGCCATTCTGTGCTAGAATGGTTTCGACCATATTATCCAGATTATTTTGTGCTCCAAAATTGTTTTGTTGCACTTGCCGACTACCTCGTCCACATTCTGGTTTCTATTCACCGACACCACTTCAGGGATTGCCTCTACCCTCATGGGTTCTTCGACAACTTGTTGTTGTCCTTGGTTTCCCTGATTGGTTGGAAATGCATTATTGGGCCTCTCTACAGGTATTTCGACAGGCCTAGCATTTTGAATTTGGGGAATTGGCTGATTATGAATTGGTGGAGTACCAAAGAAGTCAACAATTCTTCCCATTTGTGTTGCCAACAATTAGGTATAGGCAAAACAAAGAATTCGGGTTTAACCCAACCGGGTCGAAAAACATAAAAAAACCGGCCCAAAACTAAATATTTATTAAGTCTGGAACTTCAACGAATTATTTGAGACTTCTTAACTCCTAATCAGCTTTTGGCTTCAACAGGAAACTTGTAGATGTTTCTCTTAGCTTTCAAACGCATCTGAGAATGCGTCAATCCGATTACCGTAGCTCAAGTTATGGTCTGCACAGTGGACAGGTATCAAATAACCGCTAATGCTGAAAATAAAATACGAAAATTAAATAAAGGCAAAAATAAACTAAAACATAAAAACACAATAATATAGTAAAAATAATAAAACAAACTAAAGAAATGCCTAAGTACAATAGTAGAAGAATGTGAATCAGAATGCACTGATCAAATTCCCCCACATTTGAACTTTTGCACTCCGAGCAAACTAGTAACTTCAGAAAAAACAAAAACAAAACAGAGCATGCATTTCCAAAAGTATTCAAGATACAAGGTACAAGCAGAATTCTAAGTCTAAGCTTCAAGAATATGGTGTTAGTGAGCAACTCTTTGTGACATTCAAAGTAAATAGGAAAACAGATTACCAAAAAGTACATCAAAAGCAGCAAAATCCTCACAGGATAAAATTCACTCAACTCTCAAGTGTTTAGGTTAACTGTTTACACTCAAAGCACAACATGAAAGTTAGTACTACCATAAGCTTGAAAAGACTCTAACATCTACAATTTAAATACATGCACACAAAGATCAAAAGGACTTTAATTCGGTTGTAACTTGGCCAAGGTAAGGGTGAGATAAATCCTAAGGGGGTACTAGGCTAAAAATCAAAGGGTTAAAAGAAAATTGAAAGGATTGCGGGAGTTGAACTACAGGATACCTCAATTGCTTTCAAACAACAACCTCACAACTTATTTCTCTTCTCCTTTTCCTTTATTCTTCCCTTTTTTTTCCAGAAGGGCTATGTATTGACATCCTTCTCTATTTTATTTCGTTTTTCATTTTTCATCTTTTTTTTTTCTATTTTTCTTTTCTTTTTTTTTCTTTTCTTTTTTTTTTCTGCCAACATTTGGAACATCACAACAACATCACAAAAATGAAGTTCAACCCCACACAACTCAACACAAGACTCTTTCAACCCTTGATTAGGGTGATAATTTTGTTTTTCACTTTTCGGCTTGTAATGAGTTAATCACAAAAAAACGGATAAATAGGCTCAAAGGGGTTTTCAAACAAAGGGATGACATTGTTCAGGGTTGGCTTTTGGCTAAGTGGCTAAAAAAAACGAAAAAAACGAGTTGCCTTTATCATATCAGTGTGCACAAGTAAACAAAAAGTATCAAAAAGAGTCAATTCAAGTTCTAGAGACTAACAGACATGAGTGGTTCACACAAGAAAGAAAGAGATGGATTTTTGTATGTTATCCATATAAGGCTCAAAACTCACAAGGGTTAATGATCTGCTACTAATGATGTACAATTCAGAGTTTAGTCTTACCTATCATACTAAGAATGCACAACAAACTTTTTCACATCACATCACAAGGCACTAGTCAAGAGAACTAAGAACAATACTCATAATTGTAACTCAAAAACCAAAGAAAAGCATGCAATTTTTTTTTTTTTAAGAGACAAAACCAAAACAGAGAAAACTGAAAACAACACAAAAAAATGGTTCCCTCCCCCACACTTAAAACATGCATTGTCCTCAATGAAAGGACATAATTATTAAATAAGAGTGAGAGAAAGGAAAAGGTGCTCCCTGGTCAAGTTGCAGAGTAGGTGGGCTTTTCCAAGGAAAGCTCTTCTATGGGTGCATCTTCAGGCACCGAACTTTCATGGAATAGCTTCAGGCGCTGCCCATTAACCTTGAAGGTTTTGTCAGTACCTGCACTTTTTATTTCTACTGCACCATGAGGAAAAACATTAGTAACAACAAAAGGGCCAATCCACTTGGATCGAAGTTTTCCAGCCATAAGCTTAAGGCGGGAGTTAAACAGTAAAACCTGTTGGCCCACAGAGAATTCCTTCCTAGAAATCATTTTATCATGGAAGTGCTTAGTTTTCTCTTTATAAATCCTAGAGCTTTCATAAGCCTCTAGCCTAAGCTCTTCAAGCTGTTGTAATTGGAGTTTTCTTTCAATACCTGCTTGTTGCATCTCCAAATTACAACTCTTTACCGCCAAATAAGCACGGTGTTCTATCTCTACAGGAAGGTGACATGCCTTACCAAAAACAAGTCGATAGGGAGACATCCCTATTGGATGGTGTCTTGAAAGCTGTTCTTTGAGCCCAAAGTACGTCTTCTAGACGGCGGCTCCAGTCCTTCCTGTTTGGCTGCACCATTTTCTCTAAAACCTGTTTAATCTCCTTGTTTGAGATCTCAGCTTGCCCATTAGTTTGTGGGTGATATGCAGTAGAGACTCTGTGCACAACTCCATACTTCCGGAGCAAAGCTCCCATGGTGCGGTTACAGAAATGAGTGCCCTGGTCACTTATGATAGCTCGGGGTATTCCAAACCTGCAAAAGATATTTGCCCTGACAAAATCTGCAACAACTCTAGAATCATTAGTCCTAGTGGGGATAGCTTCCACCCACTTTGAAACATAATCAACAGCAATCAAAATGTAGAGAAAACCAAATGATATAGGAAAGGGACCCATGAAGTCGATTCCCCACACATCAAATACCTCACAGAAAAGCATAGGTTGCTGAGGCATTTCACTCTTACGAGTGATGGCTGTACCTGCTATCTGACACTCTTTACAAGTGCGGTAAGTCTCATAGGCATCTTTAAAAATAGTGGGCCAATAGAAACCTGAGTCTAAGACTTTCCTTGCAGTCCTTTGAGGACCAAAGTGCCCCCCTACTTGAGAAGCATGAGAAAGATGCAAAATAGATTCAATCTCATAGTCGGGGACACATCTCCTAATTACCTGATCACTACCAAACTTCCAAAGATATGGATCATCCCAAACATAATATTTGGCATCACTCTTGAGTTTGTGAATTTGTGTCCTGGATGCACCTGTAGGAAAAACACCAGCAACAAGATAATTAACAATATCAGCAAACCAAGGAGTAACTCCATGCATAAGTAAAAGCTGCTCATCAGGAAAGTCATCCTGAATGGGAAAAGGATCTTCATCCCTCTCTATCCTGCTCAAGTGATCAGCCACCAAGTTCTCAGCTCCACTTTTATCTTTAATCTCCACATTAAACTCTTGGAGTAACAACATCCACCGAATCAATCTCGGTTTTTCTTCTGGCTTCTTCAACAAGTATTTTAAAGTTGCATGGTCAATAAAAACAACAACCTTGGAACCTAGCAAATATGATCTGAATTTATCAAGAGCAAAAACAATAGCTAGAAGTTCCTTTTCAGTGGTGGTGTAATTAGACTGTGCAGAATCTAAAGTCCTAGAAGCATAGTAAATAACATGGGCAGCCTTGTCAACTCTTTGTACAAGGACCGCCCCAACAGCATAGTTAGAAGCATCACACATAATCTCAAAAGGGAGGGTCCAGTCAGGGGGCTGGATGATGGGAGCTGAGGTCAATGCTTTCTTCAAGAAGTCAAATGCTTTTTTGCAATTGTCATTGAAGTTGAAAGTGACGTCATTCTTCAACAAGTTGGACAGCGGAAGAGCTATCTTGCTGAAATCCTTAATGAAACGCCTGTAAAAACCTGCATGACCAAGAAAAGAACGAATTTTGCGAATGCAAGATGGGTAAGGCAATGTAGAAATCACATCAATCTTAGCAGGGTCTACAGAAATTCCTTTTTCAGAGATTATGTGACCTAAAACAATTCCCTGTTCAACCATAAAATGGCATTTTTTATAATTTAAAACAAGGTCAGTTTCGATGCATCTCTCTAAAACCATATTTAAACTGCTCAAACATGCATCAAATGAAGAACCATAAACAGTGAAATCATCCATAAACACTTCCATGCAATTTTCAATAAAATCAGCAAAAATGCTAATCATGCAACGCTGGAAAGTGCCAGGAGCATTGCAAAGACCAAAAGGCATCCTCCTGTAAGCAAATGTACCGAATGGGCACGTAAAAGTAGTCTTTTCTTGATCTTCAGGTGCAATATGAATTTGAAAGTAACCTGAAAAGCCATCAAGAAAACAATAATGTGATTTACCAGCAAGCCGTTCAAGCATTTGGTCAATGAACGGTAAAGGAAAGTGATCCTTTCTAGTAGCCTGGTTCAATCTCCTGTAATCAATACAAACTCTCCAGCTATTCTGAACTCTAGTGGGGACAAGTTCATTCTTTTCATTTTTTACCACCGTGAGTCCAGATTTCTTAGGTACAATCTGCACTGGGCTTACCCATTTACTGTCAGAGATAGGGTAAATGATACCTGCTTGTAAGAGTTTGGTTACCTCTTTCTTCACAACATCGAGGATCAACAGATTAAGCCTCCTTTGGGGCTGCCTTACTGTTTTAGCACCATCTTCAAGTAAAATCCTGTGCATACACATTGAGGGACTAATACCTGGGATGTCAGCCAATGTCCACCCAATCGCCTTTTTATGCTTCCTCAAAACCTGCAAAAGCTTACTTTCTTGATCGAAATCAAGGTTAGAAGATATTATAACAGGGAGTTTTTCATTACTCTCTAAATAAGCATATTTCAGATTTGCAGGGAGTTGTTTCAGCTCCAGGGAAGGTGGTTGCTCAATGGATGGAGTGCTTGGGGCAGCCGGGGTGTCGAGAGCTTCAACTGCATAAACAGCTTCATCGACAACTTCACCTGTAGAAAAAATGTTACCCTGCAAGGCAGCATCAATCTCAGCACATACAACACAAAGGTTAGTGTCAGTACAATCATCACATGAGTAAACATCATCAAAACCAGATAAAGATGGAAAATCAAGTGAAAACAATTCAGAACAAGTGTCATCAACCAACTCAGAGATCAATTCAATATGAAAAACGGAATCCTCTTCCAAGGGATATTTCATAGCATCGAAAATGTTAAATTTCGCGACAATGTCACCAAATTCCATGGACATGGTTCCATCATCAACACCAATTTTTGTTTTCGCTGTTTTCATGAACGGTCTGCCTAAAATGATGGGAGCCCTGCTTGACTTAGTTTCTCCTTCCATGTCCAGAATATAAAAATCTGCGGGAAAAATCGAGTCATTAACATGAACAAGGACATCTTCCACTACTCCGGTGGGGCGAGCATTGCTTCTGTTCGCCAGCTGAATGATTAAACCTGTATGCTGCAAAGGACCAAGATTAAGGTTATTATAAACAGAAGTAGGCATAACATTAATGCCCGCTCCTAAATCAAGCATGCAATTCTCGAATTTACTATCCCCGATGGTACAAGGAATAGTAAAAGTTCCTGGATCCTTGCACTTTTGTGGCATGACCTGAGTGAGAGCTGAAACATTTTGCTCGCTTGTAGCTTTTTCAGATGAAGGCTTAGGCTGAAAGAAAGCAGAAACATTTCTTCCCAAGTTGACTCTCTCATTTCGCTTCAACCTTCTTTTGTGTGTACACAAATCTTTCAAGAACTTTGCATACTTCGGAACCTGCTTAATCACATCAAGAAGCAGAATGTTTACCGCAACCTTTTTGAATACATCCAAAATCTCTCTTTCTTTGTCTCCCTCATCAGTCCTTTTATTTTTCAGTACTCTATGTGGGAAAGGGACTGGTGGTACATACTCCTTCTGTTTATCTTTTTCAGTTTCTACCACAACAGAAGAGGGTTCAGGTGAAGAAGGTGTTACCTCAAGAATTTTTTTATTTTTGTCTGGGGCTGGTTCTACAACTTTTCCGGATCTCAAGGAAATTGCACTCACATTAGGGCCTTTTGGATTCACAACTGTTTGGGCAGGAAGTTGGTTCGATCCTTGGGCTTGCTTCATGGCATTCATTGAAGTGGCAAGCTGTCCAATCTGTGTCTGCAAGGTCTGAATGCTAGAATTAGTTCTTTGTTGGAACTGGAGATTGTTGACAGCCATTTGCTTGACAAGATCCTCTAATGAAGGTCCGGAAGGTGCAGGGGTGGTCACTTGGGGAGGGTTTTGTTGTTGGCTGGACTGTTGATTCCCATATCGAAGGTTTGGATGGTTCCTCCAATTGGGATGGTATTTGTTAGTGGACAGGTCAGGAATGTTGTACCTGTTCTGATTGTTTCCTTGATTGTAAAGGTTTGCTGCATAAGCTTGAGGCAACTCAGTGATCGACTCATCTTGCAAAATAGGACATGTATTGGTCGGGTGTTCAGGAGAAGTACAAATACCACACAAGTTTGCTGCTTGAGTCTTACCTACTGCCATCCGTTTCACTAAAGAAGTAAGCTCGTCAATTCTTGTTTCTAAAGCTTTGTTGGAAGAAACTCAAATCTCGTTCACACCTTTGGTTTGGACAGAATTGTTTCTAGTGGTGAACTGTTGGGAGTTGAGAGACATGTTTTCAATCAAGGCTTTAGCAGCAGTTGGAGTTTTATCAACAAGTGCTCCACCGCTAGCAGCATCAAGAATGTTTCTATCCATCGGTAGCAATCCCTCATAGAAGTACTGGATAAGTAACTGCTCGGTGATCTGGTGTTGGGGACAACTGGACACTAACTGCTTGAATCTCTCCCAATACTCAGCTAATGACTCATCGTCCTGTCTAATGCCACATATCTGTTTTCTGATTGATGCAGCTCTGGAGGCAGGAAAGTATCTTTCTAAGAACACTCTTTTCAAAGCAATCCAGCTTGTGATAGAATTCGGTTCAAGGTAATATATCCAATCTTTTGCCGCACCTTGCAATGAGAATGGAAAGGCTCTGAGCTTGATGTGATCTTCAATGATTCCTTCAGGCCTCAATGGTGTAGAACACACAACCTGGAATTCTTTCAAATGCTTATACGGATCCTCACCTGCAAGACCATTAAACTTTGGCAACAAGTGTATTAAACCAGATTTCAATTCAAAGGGTGCATCAGCTTCAGGATAATCAATACATAAACCATTATAGTTCACATCAGGGGCAGCAAGCTGCCTTAGTGTTCTTTGTTCAGCCATGTTATCAAAAGCAAGTTCAAAATCAGAATCAAATAAGCTATGCAAATAGTCAGAATCAGAATCGATAACGGGTGGTGAACTAGTGCTAGCCCGATTTGCTCTGCGGCGTGTGTGCAAGGTTCTTTCAACTTCAGGATCAAAATCAAACAAGTCAGAACAACTCGCATTTTAAAAATAATTGCGAGTATCATGCATTTCATTTCATTGCATAAGAAAAATGAAAACGAAAAAAACAATTATCATCTGCATAGCATAAGCATTTCAGTCATCCATAATCATGTACAAAAACCTTCATCAAATAATATGGGCGTCGAGCCAATGTAGCATTTATGCATCATTTCATTAACCTCATAAGCATTATTTCAGAAAAAATACGAAGAAGAACTACGTAGCTTTGATTCCTCATCACAATGGGGATACGTAGGAGCGGGTCATACCCGTCAAGCACCTTTTTCTAAAAACCTTTTTCCCCAAATAAAGCACCTTTTTCTAAAAAAAAAATAAATTTTCAATAAATCACTTGCATCTTCAAATCATTTTTAAAATTATTTTCTAAATCATTTTCCAAAAAAAAATGAAATGAAATAAGAGAAATTCCTTATGCAATCGTTCCATGGGTAGAAGTGCATCTTTGAATGATGAAGGGTAATATCTCAAATTTGTTTGTGCACTACAAATTTGAGATGATACTCTACGATATCGGGGCACTTTGACCCAATCAGGCGCAGTTTGTTTTCAAATAAAGTGAATAAGTGGAGTCAACCAATGTTTCATGCAAGTTACTCAGAGTAACGACAATTGGTTGCCTCACGTCATCATTTTCGCAAAAAGGGGCATTGGTATTTCAGATCTTGCCGTGCCTCTAAAGAATAAAAATCATTTTGAAAAGATATCATTCTTGCATCTTGCATCATCCAAAAATGCATTGGAGTTTCGTATTTCATCTTGCATCAAAAACAAACAAAAAAATCTCCTTTAGAATAATTACACTTTTCAAGTGGTCATTTTTCATGCATTTGCTTATCATGATTTGTTCATTCATACATTGCATAAACCAAATAAAAAGTTGTGATGAGAGACGAGACGCTTTTGCAAAATAATCTGTTGAAAAAGTTTACCCTCACTTATTTGCAAACTCAAGATGTTCCAAGGCACTCAGTTTTTCAAATCAACAGTTCATTTGCATTTTCTTCAAAAAAGGCATTGCATCTCATCCATTCCATGATAAAAGACTGAAACAGTTCATCAAAAAAATGTTCCATCATGTTTTAACCAATGTTAACTCTCTACGAAGCATTCTTCTAGTGGGCGTGCATGCCATGTGCAGTTTCTCTTGTTTGAGTCTGTCAGTTTCCTTCCCTTATCATCATTCTCCATCCAAGTTTGATCCCGCCCCATCCCCGTGTCATACGCCGACCTATGCAGCTATCTAATCAGTCATGGATGGATCACTCCTCGCAAGATGAGATCAGTTCAACCTCCGTTCCCAAGCGGGTACAATCCAGAAGCCACTTGCGAGCTCCATGCTGGGGCAATTGGGCATTCTGCTGAAAATTGCTATCTTTTGAAAAGTTTGGTTCAGGGCTTCATTGATTCCAAGCAGTTAACTTTTGAGAAGGGGGGAAGGATCAAGTTCTCAGGGTCTGTGGACTATTAAGCAAGGATAGCAGTTGTTGAAGAGGGTTGAAGTGGTGAAAGCGGCATCATCAAAACATTTGTGTCTTTGTCATGCATTTCATAGCATTTATGAGTGATTGTTGATTTTCATGTAGTTTTTCAGTTCAAAACAATTTTGTGTAATGCAATCCTTTGGCTCTGCCCAAGGCCTTAGGATATTTCAATAAGGGCACACATGTTTCCTTTTAGTATCATCATCAATAAAATGTTATTTTGAATTCCTTAATAAAATTTCTTTCTTTCATTTTGTCATGTGTCTGTTATTTGCTTTTCAATTCCTCCCAACGCGGATCAAAAATAATAATAAATGAAAATAATCTTTGAAAACAACGACGCCAATGGTTCATATTGTGACTCTGATTACCCGATTAACCAAACTGAGAGAGAGGCTGAAGACAACTGGGATGTTTCTTCGGAGTTAATAAGTGAAGAATTGGCTAAGGCTGTAGAAATTCATGATGCCACAACTAGGTTGGGCAATGAAGTCAAAGCACAAGTTCAAGCAAAGTGGAGCAATGCTGAGGAAACCAAACAAATGTTACAAGCGAACCTCTTTCGCGACCAAACCCTTTCCCTTCCTCAGATCAACCAACTTTCCCATTTCCCATTACAAGTACCCCATCACAAAAAAAAATTCATAACCAAATGCCTGCCATCGCCACCTTCCTCACTACCAGTGGCCCTTCTACAAAATCAACCCATCTCATTTGCTCCTCCCTCTGAACCTCCTGTCACCCCAGTTAATACCAGAACCCAATCAAGCATCCTCCAACCGCTGCAGGGGTTTCATTGCCATTATCTCTCCAATCACCCCAGACAAGGATCACTTCAAATATCCAAAAATAGTGTATCACTTTTATCAGCTCACTCAACTCAAAAGCAAAAAAGGAAAAAATCAGAAAAAATGAAACAAAAAAAGAACAGATTCAAAAAAATGAAAATCCCAAAAATGAAAAAACAAGGGAAAAAGAGACGAAAGAAATATAAGTTGTGAGCTGATACATTTGGCCATAAAGCGTAAGAGATCCTTGTCTCAATGAACCTTCCTACACCTTGTTGTGTATGACCACCCTTTCTTCCATAAACCTTCAAACACTTCATCATTCCTATACATCTCTCCTTTCATAAAACCGCAAACACTACCTCAACCTCGTCATCCCGCCCTCCACAAACCCTCAGTCATTCCTCAGACTCCACCATCAGATTTGCAATCAAGCTGTTGTGCAAGAATAAGAGAACAAAGTGGTCCGTCCTCATGAGGAATCAAGTGACATGATCAATTTGAGCAAAGGAGAGGATTGATGCCATGATAAAGAGCAATGAATCAACAAGTTTGTGTAAATCACCCTTCTGACATAAGACACTTGCCATTATAACAAAGTCTGTAATTACCAAAGTTCGGTCTGTTGCGCAGCTTTCCAAGCTAAGGTAGTCACATATGACAGTATGAAGACTCCAGGTCAAGCATCATGATCCCTCCCTACGCCACCCTAAAAATGGGGCAGTTAGAGACAATCAACAAAGGATATCAAGGACGATGATGACCTTCATGGAAATCAGGCTTCGTTTTACACTCTAACAGGGGAAAACCCCATATGATGGAAGTGATACTTTCATTGAGCCTTATCAAACCAAAGTACATTTGTCTTATGTCAGAAGAAGAATAAGAGAAAGCTCAAACCGAAGAAAGCTCATCTTCAACAATTTCAAAGAAGACTCAATGCTCAAAAAGATCATGAACCTCCAAAGGGATTCCCATGGAGATGAACCCAGTATCATGAAGACGAAGAACTTATTCTCCGGAGGGGCCTTTAATTCTCGCAAAATGGAATGCAAGAAAAGAAAACCCCAGTTTCCAGTAAATTCAGATGCAGTCAGAAAGGAGTATGCCTAAAGAAATAAATGAAAAAAGAGAAAGATGAGCCAAGTAAGAATCAGCTCGCTAGGTTGAAAACCCGCAAAGGGCGATCCAGGCAAAAATTAGGGTCAGAAAACTTGGACTTGAAATGAAAAAGGCAATCAGCACTCCCAAAAGTTTGGATAAAGGGGTGATCAAGTTCATGAGTATGGACGATTGGCATCGTTACTTCAAAAGAAAAAACAGAAGATCTGCTTCCCCTTTTTCTTGTATTTTTCCAGTTTAAAATTTTTCAATGTACTTTCAATTGGCGTGACCTTCTGCACGTCCAGTTTCCATAACAATAAGAATTCAACTTTTTCTTCCATGTGTTTGCTTTTCGTGTCTTTTATCTTCACTTATTCTGTCTCTTTGTTTTAAAATAAATGTTTTTATGATTGATGATACTGAATTGTGAAACTTGTGCATGAGTCAAAAAGCATTACAATCATTGCGAAATTTCTGAAAATCACAGAAAAGAGGGGATCCCTCAAATAAATGAATTGGCAAAAAACAAACGCGGGCACAACCACTTCAAATGGCGAGCAAGCTTATACGCGGCTCTGGCATTGCTATTACCCTAGATGGTCCTCATGTCTCAGGCCCAAAGGAAAAGATTTGCACCAAAGATTAAAACAAGGTTTAGTGATCACCAAGTGAGGCTTCTTTCATGCCAAAAGTCAAGACATTCATAGAGAACCAATGATTTGCACTGAGAACACCACTCAGATCCAAAAGTTGGGGCATTCTCTTCACCACCCACCCACCCTGGTCTTGGGAAAGTTTGTTCATTGTCCACCCCATTCATATACCACCCTCAGTTCATAACCAGTACCATAACTTCATCCCCTTTCACAAACCCACTCAAAGAACCCATTTGAAATTGTCATTCTAAAGTGGGGCATTTCCATAACTGTTCACTCCCGCTCAAATGAGCAGAGTTCTCCCTAAAGTCATTCACATCCATAAATTCCTGTCGGGGCAGTCTCTCAACTCACTGTCCTAAACCAATCCCAAGTTAACTGACTCACTCGTCCACATCTGCACTCTTATGCATACTTACTAGTCAATGCTTCAGAGAGAGAGAGAATACAAATTGATCATGTGGTGTTTAAAGTTCAGTCATCATGGAAATGGAAAGGAAAATAAGTGAGCTTGTTAATAAAAACCTTGAGAACACCAGAGTTTGAATCAAATCTAGTTTTTCCAAAGAATGGTCCATAGCCATCTCATTTCCTTGCATTCAAAGTCTCGCGTCTCATCATCATAAAAATGTTTACAAAAATGTTTAAATACTCCAATCATTCATCCTCCTCATGCATGTAGGCACTTCATGTTATTCAAAGCATTACATTCGCATCATCCACATTCATCACAATAAAAGCAAAAGAATACAGACATCCCATAGCATTTATCATCATCACATCAAACATCAAATCAGTTTTCAAAACAAAAAGAGGCATTCTTAATAAATAGTCATAGTCGTCACGATAGGACGCTTGAATTGATCACTCAAGAATCCTAAAGTCCCTATGCTAAAAGAAAATTAAAAACATTCATTGCATCACGTGCATTCGCATAACCTACCTTTGCATAACATACATTTGCATTACATTTGCATATCCACCTCTTGTGCATTCATCGAAAAAAGAATAAGGAGCATTTCATGAATATCCATGTCTTTGCTAAATTTTTCTGCATCCAAATAAGTTGCTATCTGCTAGTAACAGCTCAAGTCGCCAATGGTCGATCCTACGAAACTCGTGTTTGTTCGATCACCACTAAGGTAAGAAAAAAACTTGCATTCATGCACCATTCCTTGCATCAATTAACGTATGCAGGTACCCTGGATCGGTGCGGCAGCATGGACCAACTGAAGAAAACCAATTGGATTTTCAAATCCCCTTTGGACCCACGTGTCCCCCAGAAGATTGACTTCACTTCGTATTCGAGCTGCGAGTAAGTCCCCCTGACCTCAATAGGTCCAGTCGAAAAGGATAGCTGTGTTGGCCTAAAACATGGCGCAGTCCTAGGGAAATATCGAGATCTAGACTTGATATAGTACCCTCCCCCGGTCGCTCGAAAGACCACCCCTTTGAGCCCACGTGCTCCCCAGGCCCAAGTGCAAGCTCGGATCGTTCGCGATTCGTTAAAAGGCTTTAGGCAGCCTCCTTCGCCGGCTTATTGAGGGCCGGCACCCTTTTTTTTTTTGTTTTTTGCTTTCTTTACTGCTTTCGCTAGATTATTGAGGATTGGCACCATTTAATTCCAAAAAAAAAAAAAAAATCTTTTCATTGCATTTGTATCATATTTCAAAAAGGAACAAAAAAAAAAGAGAAAAAAAAGAAAAAGGAAAATTCTGGTTTCTCTAAGTAGACAAAATTGGTATAATTTCTGAATTCTTTATTTCTATTTTGCCTCGGAATATGTTTCGGCCAATTCATATTCCTTGTTAAAATCCAAATAAAGAGAGGCAGCTGTCATACCCTAATTTTGTCCGCCTAGGTCAAAACCCTAATTCTCAACAAAAATAAATAAATTGAGAAGTGTGGCATTATTTTGAAAAGTGTGAAGAGCATTGTGCATGCATTCTAGGTTTTTTTTTTAGGTTGGAAATGCATTTTTGGACAAAAAAATGTTTTTAGGGCAAAGGGTATTTTGGTCATTTTTTAAAAAAAAAGAGGATAATTTTTCATCCAAAATCATTGTGCAATTTTAGAGGAAACTATTTGAAGCAAGACACCCTTGGTCATATATTTTTTGCGCATACATGCACGCAATTGCATAAAAATTCAAATTCAAAAAAGGCATCAAAAAGGAATATTCTACAAAAATTTCAAGATGAGGTTTTTATGAAATTTTTGGTCATGGTGATCTCATAAAATGGCATATTCCTAAGGTTCCTAGTATGTTGCCTAAATTGGGTGTATTTTTGTACAATTATCCTAAGAAGAATAATAAAAAATGAAGGGATAATAGAATGGTCATATAATAGTACAATAGTACAAGATGACAACTTGCAAAACTTGGGCACCACTCTCCCTTGCTATTTCGAATTTCACCCTCTCTATTCTCTCATTTTGTGTTTTCTCAATGTCCTCAATCCATGTGAGCCTCAATCCTAGCCTTTGATTCAAAATTAAAATCAAATCCTAGAGCACAACTAGTGCATATTGACCTAAATACCCTCAAACCTAGATGCATTCTATAAATACCCTATTAACCTCACCTCTCACAACTTTTGGCCTCATTTTCACTCACACAACCCTAGCACACAACTCCCTCTCCTAATTCCCTCTCTTGGCCGAAATCATACCACCTTCTTCCTCCATCAATTCTTCACTTCTCCTTCACCAAATCACCATTTTCTCACCTCATTTCCATTCCTACTTCATATATCTTCCTTCTCTCCTAATTTAATTCAAGCTTGCATCATCAAAGGGCATTTTTAAGCAAGCATTTCGTGGGTTTCATTGAAGTTTGGTGAAGATTCAAGTTGATTTGTGGTCTTGTTCTTCATATTAGTCATTCCTTAGCTTGGATTTGAGGTAAACTTCTTAAAACCTAGCATCATCTTCAACTTTTTTGCATCAAAATGTAGATATCATGTTTCTAATTTTGCATCCTACCATATTCATGCATTTTAGTGTTGTTATATTGTTGATTTGTTGATTGTTGTTGGTGAGAGGTGTCTCAAGCATTTTGACAAACACTGTGGGAGGTTTGGGTGCTTGAGATGCTTCTCACCCTTGAATAAATTGTGATTTATGTTTTTTTCACTATGATCTTGCATTTTTGTTGAATAAAATGATGTGATGCTTCGCAAATCATGATTAGAATTAGGGATTGTTAATTTTCTTGTGAAATGGGTTTGCAATTGTGATCAAAAACGTTTTCTCAAGTTATTTTGATGTTAATAGATGGTATCTTGCTTGCAAGTCATTGTTATGTTGATGATTGGCAAGAGGACTCACACTTGTGCCTTTGCGCACTTAACTTTAAGTTTTGAGGATTGACTAAAATGATTCAACGCAATTGATTTGATGTTTTGATTGCAAAATATTGTTGCTAATTGATTGTATCTTGCTTGCAAATTGTTATATGTTGATGATTGGCAAGAGGACTCACACTTGTGTCTTTGTGTACTTCACTTTAAGTGATGAGGATTGCCTAAGATGATTCAATTTTCTTTGTGCAATTCTTGCTTGAAAATGCAAATGCTAGTTTTCTAACTTGATTAATCAATTTTGGTTACAAAAATGACTTGTTAATGCCCTCTATTGCTCACTTTTGGTCTTGCAAATGTGATGTTCTTTCTAGGTCAATGTTATGCTTTAATGTTGATGATTTGGTAAAAGGACTAGACACTTATGCACTTGTGCATTGTCTCAAGCGTCAAGGATTACCAAAAGGGATTCAACCTTGTGCTTTATCTTGTGTTGACACCTAATTGAGTTGAACTTTTGTATGATCTCTTTGTGTGCCTATTGTTGATCTTACATATGCATGCCATTAGATGTTGATGACTAAGTGTCATTCTTGTGCTCAAATGTTGTAATTGGTAATGTTTATGCTTATGCTTACATTGTTGATTGCTTTGCTTGCAATTTGTTAAATGTTGCACTTTGGTTCTTGACTTGTAAATTGATTGAATGTTCTACTTTCTTTTCCTTTTGGATGCCACGCCATCCCAACAAACCTTTTGTGACCAATGTCACCCTCAAACTCCCTTCTCCTTTCTTCAAATCAATCATTTTCTAATGCTTTTTCCAAACTCAATCTTTTCTCAAATTGTTTTCATAAGACAATCAAATTCTTTCTAAGATCAACAATAAACCTTTTTGAAAACTCATAAGGAGGCAAGTCGGACGTACGGCCGGTGTTGTCTAGCGTCCTAAGATCGGAGCTGTACAGCTCAAACATCTTGGGATACTTATGAGAATCAAAACAAGTAATTAACAACTTGAACCCTATTTCAAAAAATGAGTAAGGAATCGAGTCGGATGTACATCCGGTATTGGTTAGCGTCTTAGGGTTAGCGAGCTGTACAGTTCGGGCGAACCTAAGATACTTGCCAAAGAAAAGCAACCAACCTCACAACAAATCTTTTTCTTCCTTAATCAAAAAAAACATTTTCAATAAGTAGGGGGCACGTCGTCTGTACACGCGGGGTTGTCTTTGTTCTAGGTCTAGTGGACTGTACAGTCTAGGACCGAAAACCCCTACAATAAAAAACACCAACACAAAGTTTCTCGACTAAGGAGAACTACGTAAGCTTTGAATTCTCCATCGCACCGGGAGATACGTAGGAGCGGGTCACATCCCGTCAAGCACACTTTTAAAAAATAATAAAAAGATTCTTCTTTTCCCCCGTTTTCAAAAACACTTTTCTCAAATAAAAAAGAAGTAGAACGAATTGTTTCAAATCAACTCTGTCAAAACCGCATATCAAGTTAAAGGTTCCCTTTCGGTAGAAAGGAGGTGTGGGATGCTAATACCTTCCCCACACCTAACCGAACCCTGAACCTACATCTCTAGTTCTCAAAAGACCACCCCGCCTTAAAAAGGACCCTTTTTCAATGTTTTGGTCCCTAAATAAAAAATGTTGATGGCGGCTTCACAAATTTTCACGTTGTACGATGAAAGGTCCAAACTGGATTTTTTCGGGGTGCAACAACAGGTATAAAGAGGTCCTGATTTCAATTCTGCAATATTAACCTCTTCTTCGACATCTTCATAAGATACGTCGAACTCTTGGTCACTGTCATTAGTTTCGACATTAGCAACCATTTCTTTTTTATTATGGAACCTACTTGTTCTGGCTTTTTCAGCTTTGAGTCTTTCGACTTGTCGAACTCTATCAGCTAATTGCGCCATATCTCTTAAGTGTAGAGTATCCAGTTCCTTTCTTATAGAATAATCTAGGCCACCAGCGGCCATTTCGACTAACTCATGTTCAGGCACTTGAGTGAAGCACCTTGCTTTGAGAAGTCTAAATCTATTGAGATAATCATCAATAGATTCTGCCCCCTTGCGTCGAACACTAGCCAATTTCTTAAGACTAATCTTGCATTGGCCCATATAAAATGGTTCATGGAAGGCCTTTTCTAACTTACTCCAACTAAAAATAGAATGTGGAGACAGAGTGGTGAACCATGTAAACGCATTCTTAGTTAGAGAATTTGGAAAATACTTCATTCTCAAATTCTCATTGTGCGCAATATCACCAGCCTCAGTTAAATAACAAGCCACGCGTTCGACAGTAGATTCACTAGTTTCCCCAGCAAACTTTGTGAACTTGGGAATTTTACATCCCCTAGGTAGCTCTGTTTGTAGGGTATAATCCGACAAAAGTGACACAAAATTAGGCCTGTGTAACCCTAGGTTAAGGCCATTCTGTGCTAGAATGGTTTCGACCATATTATCCTGATTATTTTGTGCTCCAAAATTGTTTTGTTGCACTTGCCTGACTACCTCGTCAACATTCTGGTTTCTATTCACCAACACCACTTCAGGGATTGCCTCTACCCTCATGGGTTCTTCGACAACTTGTTGTTGTCCTTGGTTTCCCTGATTGGTTGGAAATGCGTTATTGGGCCTCTCTACAGGTATTTCGACAGGCCTAGCATTTTGAATTTGGGGAATTGGCTGATTATGAATTGGTGGAGTACCAAAGAAGTCAACAATTCTTCCCATTTGTGTTGCCAACAATTGGTAACTGTTATTGGTGTCCCTTATCAAAGGATTGAACACTATACCAATTTGTTATGTCAACATATTTACCATGTCATGAGTACTATCATCTATTTGTTGTCTTAACGCCATCAACGATGTGGTAGTCAAATTTTGTTGGGCATTTCGACTAAAAATGCCTTCTGAGGAACTATGGGTAGGGGAAAAGTCTGCAATTGCATTCTCTGCAAAAGTAGACGAATTTGTCTGGAGGCCTGCCATCAACGCTATTGGCATACCATATTGGAACGCCCTACCAGCCATAGTAAATGGTGAATTTCCCATCACTGGATTTGCCATTATAGGACTTGTTGGTCCTACCATTTGTGGCGCAGAAGCCATTGTTTTAACATTCGTTAATGCTGCATTAGTCATCATTGACACTGGCGTAATTATGGGAGAAGTTACAGCGGTTACTCCCATGTTTGTCGACGAAGGCATAGCAACGGTTATGCCTGCGACATTTGCAGCGTTAACATCAACAACTGACGTTTGTTCTTGTGTACTTTGTGCATTTGATGCAGAAGCATTATTGGTACTTGAACGTGCCATTTCTTGGAGATATTTCCCACTCCTCAATTGCATGCACAGACAACACAAACTCTTTTGCGTTTTAACGAAAAAACTTTAAAAATTAGCACAAGGGTCCCACCGGGCGTGCCAATTTGTATACCTTGGATTTTGGTAAACACCGCTAGTTTGAAATTGCTTCTGTTTGCAGGATCAACTAGTAAATCCTAAGACCACTTGTGTTAAAGTTTTTCCAGAATCGCTTGTGTTCTTGCTGTTTAACAATAAAAAGAAGAAAAGAAGAAGATAACTGTCGATTTCTCCGCGAAACCGTCGAATTACTTCAATGAGGGAGAAGGTTTAAAGCGGTAAATTGCTGGAATTTAAAGAGAAAGAAAGTAAAATTGCATTACTGTAAAGTGTGGTACACAAGATCATACATGCATTCCTTATACTCGTTTCTCAGTGCGTGTCGGTACTTTGAGCGTGGGAACTTAGTATGAGAGATTGCGACCCGTTTTTCCTATGAAAAACTACTATTTATACAAAGGAAAAGAGGGGGGAAAACTAAACTAAGTAACTGCCTAGAAATTCGAAAACTAATAACTGCTACTCCTACTTTTGACAAGAACCGCTTCATCACGCTTCGACCACAAGCGCTTGGATCCTGATCTGCTACTAGTCTTCAACTTCTTGCTCTGTCGAAATATTAGCTTTAGCTCTTCGTTTCTGCCAATTCCAAGGTCTTGTTGAATCCTTCCTTTAAAGAACTTCCTTCCTGTCGAAATCAACAAAATACCTCCTGAAAGGACAAGTCAAACCTTGTTGACTGCATTTAATTAAGCCTGTCGAAAATGCAGGCTAATAGGTGTACACAAGTAGTAAACTTTATTCATTCTCATTCAGCCACATACTTAAATAATTCAACTAATATGTCTATAATATATATAAACTTTCGGGGCTAGGTTCAACATACTAGAGGGAGATAAAATATCATTGATGGAAAATCATAAACTTCACAACATGGCTCTGATACCACATGTAAAACTTAATTGTCTAAATAAACTATTAGCGGAAATATTTGATAACATAAGGATCTTAAAACTTTATCACTTTCACATACCTGGATTTGTTGTTGAAGCCATAATACAAATGAAATTGGTTTCTCTCCCTTAACCCCGTTTCTAAGACATGCGTAAAGATGGAAAATTATGTGAACATAAACATAAATATGAAGGTGTCATTTGTGGGTAGAGAGAGGACAGATTTATAGATAGTGCCATTTAATCTGAGTCGTCAATATCAAGTATCAGAATCAACGGATGAGATTGATTCCTTTCACATTCTAGTGGTTATAGACTTTAAGCAATTCAATAGGTAGATTTCAAATGTCACTAAAGTGTCACTAAAATCTAGTAATTAAGAGCCACTAATATTTGTTGATTACCTCAATTTATTTTAGGCCATCAATTTGGAAAGTTTTTTTTTTTTGACACAAACAAACTACTTCATTTCATTAATAATCAAAGTGGCAATACATGCTGGAACATCAAAGAAAACTTGAGAGGAAGCTGAGAACAAGGCTACCCTAGCAAGTGAGTGAGCCACCTTGTTAGCTTCTCTCCTAGAGAACTCCACATGAGAGTTGATAGAAAAATAAACAAAAGTCTCTCTACAGGAATTCAAAATACATCCATAATCAGACACAATAGAGTGACAATTGTTGAAGTCGTCCACCACAACTTTTGCATCAAGCTCGAAGATAAATTCTTTATAGTTCAAAGAGCGAACCCAATCCAAAGCCAAAAGTAAGCCAAGCGCCTCTCCCTTATAAGGATCAAAGAGAGGCGTGAAGTGATGAGTTTTTGCAGCAATGAAAGATCCAAACTCATCCCGAATGCACATACCAAAACCCACCTTGTTACCTGTATCATCAAAGGCAGCGTCAACATTGCATTTAACAAAACCGGGTGGAGGGGGCGTCCATAGGACAGTAGCTGGAGCTCTATCAGTAGCAAAAGAAGCACCAGTCCCATGGCTAGGAGTACCACGCGCATCAAGCCAATCCGAGTATAAAGAGCTGCCACGCATAATAACAGTGGCAGCGGAATCACGAACATTTTTCCACACCAAGTTATTGCGACTAGACCATAGACTCCAGAGGGTCATACACCAAGCTAAACGTGAATCACCATGAAGCTCTTGTAGGATCAGGAAAAACCAAGATGAATTAGCTGGGCTACTAGAAACAATACGGGAAATAATAGAGTCAATACCCAGCGTCTGCCAGCAAGTCACTGCAAGAGGACAAGTAAGAAACAAATGCAACATAGTCTCATCAGAATTTTCACAGCAAGGACAAGATACCAGGACATCAATATGATGATGAACTAAAATAGCTCTCGTCGGAATAATGTTGCGCGCCACTCTCCACAGAAAATTCTTTACTTTTGGTGGTACCTGCAATTTCCACAACAGAGTCCAACACCCTTCAACATGAAGGTGGGCGTTGGTAATAATAGTTTGGGTAGCTAAGCGATAAGCACTTCTAACAGAGTAATTCCCATGCTTCTCACCCCTCCAACATAAAGTATCTTCAGTCACACAAGAAAATAGAGGAGTTTTAAGAACAGCGTTTGCAGAAACCTCATTCAACAGAAAAGCAACTAAGGCTTCATTCCACACCTTGCGCTCATGAGTAATTAAATAGTCAACACGGAGGAAAGGATTAAAATTACCCAGTTGGCGAGGCTGAATATAAGTTGGATGCACGGTCCAGTTATCATCAAATAAACGAATCGAGCTACCATCCCCGATACTCCATGACGGCCCTTCTTGAAGTAGCCGTTGAGAAGCCATAATGCTATTCCACACAAAGCTACCATTACTACGGTTAGAAGCATGTAGGAGATCACAATGAGGAAAATACTTAGCCTTGTAAAGATGTGAGACCAAGAGATTGGGATTTGTTTGGATGCGCCACGCTTGCTTGCCCAAGAGAGCCAAATTAAAAGCCTTCAAGTTTCTAAACCCCATTCCTCCATGAACTTTAGGGACACAAAGCTTTTCCCAAGTCATCCATCGAATTCCATTACTTTGACCCCCATGACCACCCCACCAATAGCCGTTTAACATGCGCTCAATTTCCACTATCAAAGTGGAGGGGATGACAAATAGACTCATAAAATAAGTGGGAATGGATTGGAGGACCGATTTAATCATAACTTCCTTACCGGCCTTAGAGAGCATCTTCCCACCCCAAGAGTGTATTTTGCGCCAAATTCTGTCCTTAATAAACTTGAACATAGATTTCTTGCTCCTCCCTATCGTGGATGGAAGACCCAAATATTTACCAGTCCCTAAACAAACATTAACACCAAGTTGGGCAGCAATAGTGTCTTTATCAACCGGAGATACATTCTGACTAAAGAATATTTCGGATTTCTGAAAATTAATACACTGCCCCGAAGCCTGCTCATAAGTATCAAGAACATGCTGAATTTGAGATGCCTCACGAGGTGTTGCCCTGAAAAAAAGAAAACAATCATCGGCAAACAGCAAGTGTGAGATTACAGGGGCACCCCTACAAACTGATATTCCATGAATGTCACCAGAGGCTAATGACCCATGAAGTAGCGCTGTAAGACCTTCAGAGCATAAGATAAACAGGTATGGAGAAAGAGGATCCCCTTGCCGGAGTCCCCTCCCAGGAATTATGGGACCTACACGCTCCTTGTTCACAAGCACAAATAGAGAAACAGACGCAACACACATGCGCATCCAATTAATCCATATAGCATTAAAACCCAATCGATTCAACACAGCATAAATATATCCCCAATCAATCCTGTCATATGCTTTACTCATATCAATTTTTAAAGCTACCTCACCCATCTTCCCCTTCCTCTTATTTTTCAAATAATGAATTACTTCAAATGCAATCATGGCATTATCAAGGAGTGATCTATCAGCAACAAATGCAGATTGTTCAATGGAAATACACTTTGATATAACATGTTTGAGTCTATTAGCAAGTACCTTGGCCACAACCTTGTAGAGAACATTACAAAGGGCAATGGGGCGCCAGTCCTTCATGGACGTGGGATTATCAACCTTCGGTATGAGTGCCAAATTTGTATCATTAAGAGCATGAGGAAATTCCCCCCGTTCTAATCAAGTCACGCAAGATGAGAAGATCTCGTCTCCATAGGAACTCCAATACCGTTTGAAGAAAGCGGGGTTGAAACCATCTAGGCCAGGAGCCTTATCATCATTCATAGACATCACGGCATCCTTAAACTCCTCTTTTTGGAAAGGAGAAATCAGAATATTATTATCATCAACCGAGAGCATAGGCTCCATGGTACTAACCACAGGATCATAAACACCGGCTTGGCTCTGAAAAAGAGTTTGAAAATAGTCACCAGCCACGCGCTGGATAGAGAGAGGATCAATAGCCAAAGTCCCATTAGGACGCTGCAAGCTCTCAATCTTCTTTTTACGGTACCTGCAAGTAGCGTTAGCATGAAAAAATTTAGTATTTTGATCTCCATCCTTTAGCCAAAAGGATTTCGATCTCTGCTTCCAAAAAGCCTCCTCCTTAAGGATCAACACATTCAAGCGCCTGCTCATACGCCTATACCTCAACACCCCCTGATCATCCTGCCTATCACGGACCCTCTCCATAGCATCCTTACAAGCATCAATTTCCTCCCGGAACTTGAGACGCAAGCTGCGCCCCCAAGTAGTAAGAGACGTAGCACATTCCTTCAAGTGGGATTGAATATCACCCACCATACCATTACTCCAGCCATGACGCACAACATCATCAATTTCAGGCGCCCTGAGCCAAGCATTTTCAAACTTGAAAGATAAATTCCGGCGTTGTTCCCCTACAAAGTCACGCTGGAGCAACAAAGGCGAGTGATCTGATTTTGGAGAGATTAAATTCAACAACCGAGCATTGGGAAACATATCCATCCACTCCTTGGTGACAAAGGCTCGGTCTAGACGTTGTTCAATGGCATGAGGAGTACCTAGAGCAAAACGCCATGTAAATTGGTATCCTGTCAAAGGTAAATCACTAAGTCTAGCATCAAGAATGGCGTCTTGAAAACCCTTCATCAAATAGTAAGGATGGTCGCAATATCCTCTTTTGTCCGCTGGGGATAACAAATCATTAAAGTCTCCGATAATGCACCATGGTAAGGAGGACAACCCTGCAAGACGCCGGATAAGAGCCCAAGAGTATCTCCTTATGGACCTGTCAGCAAAACCATAATAGCCAGTCACACGCGACTTTCCTCGAGCCACATCATCCACCTCAACATCTAGATGATGTCTCGAGTAATTAGTAACACTACACCTCATAGTTTCTTTCCAAAGCACGGCTACACCACCACCCCTACCAACTCTATCAACAGCCACACACCCATCAAAACCCAAAGCAACACGAATCGACTCCAGCTTGCTCGAATAAGATAATGTCTCAAATAGAAAAACTAACTCCGGGTTGTTGCTCCGGACAAGGTCACGTAACATAGGAATTGCCGAGTGATAACCCAGGCCTCGACAATTCCAACTTAGTATACTCATTTCTCTTGGCAGGTCTGGCTGCCAGAACCTGCCAATAAAAAAGACTGACCTCCAGAAATAGAGCTATCATCACTCCGCTTTTTCTTTCGCGCATCATCATTCATGTCATCATCCATAGTCCCATAATCAACATAATCTACCTGCAGGGGACGTTGCGCAGTAACAGCTTGCATGGCGCTAGGGCCATGGCGCACAACTCGAGGCTGGGGAGCTTCTCTCTCCGGATTTGATTGCATTAAGTGCTCATTAAACTGCATTAACTCAGGGATAGCATTTGGAATATTCCTTGCACTAGTTGTGGGAGTTGACAAAGAATTTATGAGGTCATCATTTGCTGGGGGGACAAAACCGCTCCTTGTTAAATGCGAATGATTGACATTTAATTGCTGGAATCTCTCCTCATAATTGGCGCAATTACTCCTGTCATTACTACCTGCCTGTGTTGGAAACGCCCCACAATGGCCAGATCTCACCGGAGGTTCTTCCATTCCGGCAGCCACCGGACCCTCCCTGCGCAACCACTGGTTATTGTCCCCCGGATTTCTCCGCTCAACTTTCAGCTCTGGTCCCCATCCACGATTACCATCATCATGCTCCATATCAAATAACAATTCACAGTTGGAGTCCATATGGCCAAGGAGTCCACAGAGATAGCAAAAAACTGACAGTCGTTCATATTTAAATCTGACTGATCGAATATTATCTCCCCCAACGTTGATCTTCTTCCCCCTCCTCAGTGGTTTACGAACATCCACCAACACCCGGATGCGCATAAAGGACTTCCAAAAGTCAGAGCTATTTTTTGGATCATATTGCATGAAAACACCAATGAAATTCCCCAGAACTCGTCCTACCGCCTCCGTAATGAATCCAATCAGAACATCGTGCACTTGAACCCAAAAAGCTACGTCATACAGTGGAACTTGCGCCGAAATGTCACCCACGTTTAACTTGGCAGTAATCAGCATATGGCCATCAAAGTGCCATGGACCTCCATTAACAACCTTATCAACATCGCGCCAATGGTAAAACTGAAAAAGAAATAGGTTGGCGTCGAGCACACGTATGTTAACCCCCCGACCTGGCTGCCATACTGCAGCAAGACGATCCTTCATGATAGTGATACGAATAGACCGCTTAGTGAGAAAATGCCCCACCAAGCTCAGGCGCGCCTCTAGAGTGTCATTGCCATGTGTTTCTTGTTGTAGTGGAACTGCATCATCTTCCTCTTCGTCAAAGTTCATGTTCGGAATAGAAGCCATACGTAAGAACGGAGAATGGATGATGAAACTAAATATGTTCAGTGTACCCGCTCTGCGTCAAAAGTTACCTTTCGTTCAGAGCTTCGCACTACATCAAAATTTAGTTTCCGAAGAGGCTAGCAACCAAGATCTGATCTTGGCACCAGCGAAAACAAGCTTCAAAGGATGTGGTTGTTGCCGTCGTTGGTTGAGAATAAGAAGAAAGAATACGACTCACGGTGGAGCGCGAGGGAGGCCGTCGTCTCACAAGGGAAACCCTAGGAGAGAAAAAAAATGTGTGATATCATTTTTATTAGTTGGTAACATTAATAAACACAACATCCATTTCATCAATTTGGAAAGTTACAAAATTAATAATATGATGTTACAACTTTACAATTTCTTGCATTAACCTTGTAACTTCTTACATTCATATCTTGGTGTCAATTGTCAAATGTATTTTACTTAAGCTATTTTTATCCTGGTTCAAAACCAAACATATTTTCATATGTGTACCTTCTAAAAAATAAGCATAGGCTGCGGTAAGTATTTCTTAGAGGTTAAGTTGCTAGACATGGAAAAAAAACTAGTGGGACCCTTGATAGAGCTGCGTTGGAAAACAATCAGAGATTAATTAGCCATTGGTTGACTTGTAAAACCATTTATGAAATAGTGGAAAATCTCACTGGGTGTGAGGAGTGAACGTAGCCCTTCGCAAGTTGGGTAAACCACTAAAAATCTATGTGTTCTTTACAACTTTTCTTTAATGGTTTCTCACTAACTGTTTTCTGAACAAAACAACTTGAACAAATTCTTTAAGAACGAAACTATATCTTCTAAACAATACACAATTTACAAGGTCATCTTTTTAGTAAAAAACAAACAAGCTTCTGAAAGAACTTGACTCTAGAAAAGGTTTTAAAATGTGTCACAATTAAAACCCCCCATTTCTTGTGACTTATATTTGACATCAATTGGCATCAGAACGTCCCGGAAGGGTAGCTCATGTGGTTGAGTGAAAGGGACATTGTTGGTGAAAATGTAGGCGTACGGGGTTCGAACCCCGCTCCCCCCTCCCCTCTAACTACTAACACACTAATTTGTAACCACTTTGCTTATCAAAAAAAAATTGGCATCAGAACAAGGCATCTGGTTGAACACACTCAAAAAGTGTTAGAGAAAAGATCTTGGAAGAAGTCATGGCCAACCCAAATTCGGTTGCATTTCTACCATAATGAGCATCTTCAAATAGACCTTCCGGATTCAATGGAGAACACTATTACTAGTGGAAGAATCAGATGAAGCTATATATGAAATCCCAAGATATAGACATCTGGGATATCATTCAAAATGATGACAAACCAAAGGAAACATGGAGTGCAGAAGACAAACGCCTAATCCTGCTGAACTCTAAGGCAAAATACTATCTCACTTGTGCTCTAAGTAGAATTGAATATGAAAAAGTAGTTGGGAAAGAAACTGCCATGGAAATATGGGACACATTAGGAACAGATATGATCAAGGAAGCCAAAATGGAAATTCTAGTTAGAGAATTTGAAATGTTCACAATGAGTGAAGATGAATCAATTGATGAAATGTCTACAAGATTCACCACAATGATAAATGACTTAAGCTCTCTGGGAAAGAAATACACCAACTTGGAGAAGATCAGAAAACTGTTAAGTTGTCTACCAAATGTATGGAGACCTAAGGTAACAGCCATCGAAGAAGCCAAGACCCCATCTACTCAGAACATTGATGAACTACTTGGCTCACTGAAAGTTCATGAGCAAGTGATCAAATAAGAACGTCACCCAAAGAAAAGAAAGTCCATAGCTCTCAAAGTCTCTTAGAAGATAGGAAACTCATCTTCTAAGAAAGGGAAAGGAGCTGCATTAAAATCTTCTAAAGAAACTAATGAGGAAAATGATAAAGAAAGTTAAGAAGATTTAGAAAGAGAATAATGGTCATTGATATCAAGAAGGGTGAACAAGTGGTTTGCTAACAGAAAGAAAGGAAACACATTCTCTCAATTCAAAAGAGAGATTTCAAACATTGATTCAAACAAACAAAAAAGTCACATGCTTTGAATGCAGAAAAACATGTCATATGAGGCAAGAGTGTCCTCTTCTAAATAAGAAAGAATTCAGAAGGTCTTCAGAAAAGAAGAAGGAATTTATGAAAACTTGGGATGACTCAGATGATTCCTCCTCAAAACAAGAAGGAGAAGTTGCAAATCTATGCCTCATGGCAGGATCAACACAAGATGAGGTATCCGACTTTGAACTCTCTAAATATGATACATGCAAAGAAATTGAATCATCTTTTGTTAGATTTCTTTATGACTCAAACATTTTATCTCAAAAATGCTTTCAAACAACAACTTTGTGAATTAAAAAGTGAAAATGAGGAGCCGAGGGCTCAAAATGAAAGAATGTCTAAAGCCATTCATACTTTACAGCAATCTCATTTCAAACTCTCTGAGAAACACAAGCTTCTGAGTATAAAATTAGCTATCGTAGCTAATGACTCCAAAGATCCCAATTTGGAAATCATTTGTGAAAACAAAGCCTTGAAACAGCAAGTAAAATATTTGAAACATGAGTTGCTTATATTTGCATAAAATCTCATGAATGCACTACTGCATCTGAGAAGGCTAGGTTTTCTCAGAAAAAGGCTTTTGAGAACCACAGAAAGCCAAAATCAAAGTGCTCATACTGTAACAGTTTGGACATTACATTTCAAGCTGTTACAAAAAGAAAAAAGGCAGGTTTTGGAAATACACTAACCAACAAGGACCCAAAAGACAATGGGTACCTAAATCTTTGTTAACTACAATTGCAGGAGTGCCTCTTCGCATCAAGAAAAAAGCTGTGGTTCTTAGACAGTGGATGCTCAAAGGACATGACTGGGGAGAAAGATAAGTTTCTCTCCATAATGTTGTCTCCTTTGTGATCTTATAGACAGGTATAAAATTGCAACATCTCAAGGAGAACATGTGCTACAAATTAGCACATAATAAGAAGAAGAATTGAGTCTTAGAAGATACTTGTTAGGCTCTAAGAGGTGCTCAGAAGACAACAAGCAGGGAGACAATGTTATTTGGCCGCCTAACATGAAACAAGGAAACATATGACAATCAAGATATTCTTTTGGATAACATGTACTCAAGTTGGTAATAACATAGAAGATACTTCAGAAGGCATTCTGATTGAATCTCAGAAGGTTACTGAGAAGACAATGTTCAGAAACTACTATACAGGCTTTTGAAGCATGAAAGGAAAATTGTCATTCTTCTCTCAAAGGTCAAAATGTCACATCAACAATGGTAATATGCTAAGAAGAATTGTTTCAAGTGAAAGAAGCCATCGCAAACATAATTCATGGGTTGACGAGCTCAAAAGCTCTCAATTGTCACCTGCAGCAGTGTACGGAGCCTGCTGCAGTGTACCCGTCTAGGTGCTAAAGGAAGAACAAATATGAAGTCGAATAGTTGCAATTTAATTTACAATGGGAAGCGAAATGTAAGTAATTAAAGCGGTCATTGGTAATAGTATAGGGTAGTTCTGTAATAATTGCAAGTGTGAGAGACTATTATTATGGAAATAATTAAAATGACGAGAGTAACCTCCGTTTTGGCGGTCTTTTTCTCACCTAAATGACTAGATTTTGGCGGACTCCGTATTCTATATTTAAAAGATGTTATTAGCAGTAAATGCATTCATTATATGTCCAAAAAAACTGCATTCATTAGGTAAAGAAAATAGCACTACAAATAGAATGAGAAAATTGTGTTAGGAAACCCCAAGACATATATTAGCATCAACTTTAAGAGCTAAGCATAAATGGGGTAAGCATTACACAAAAGTGTCCAAAACCCAAAGGGGCATAACAAACCAAGTGATCCCAGTTTTGTTCAAATTAATGCCTTGTGACCTTGTCCTGAATCCGGTTGATACTTGGAGAGGTTGCTAAAATAAGGGCCAGCCTTAAAGGATTTGTCAATCTTATATTCCCAGAGCTTTAAAACAGACAGTACAACAAATATATTATTATCATATTAAAATGCAACCAAGCAAACACAAAAGATAGTTGTCATAGTGGACGAAGGAACCAAATTTCCCTATCTCAGATGACTTATTTAAAGTAATAACCATTATTATTCATAAAGCAGCAATGCCATTTAAATGGAGATACTGTTGGGAACTCCTTTAAATGTTATTCCTTCCTCACTTGAAGGATAAAGTAGGGTGTAAGGCATGCTAACTTGCCCAACTCTGTTTTTTAGTAATTCATTATCATTCTTTTTGTTGATATTTTCCTGAATTCCCTCTAACCTTTTTCCAAACTTCTTAAAGGCCTCTAAGGCCTTTGTATCAGAAGTCCAGTGGTGTTCATTTTCTCTTTGCCCGAGATATTGCTCATCAACTATATGCTTTGACAAAATCTCTAGGGTTG
This sequence comes from Astragalus glycyphyllos, assembly GCA_963573325.1. Lineage (NCBI taxonomy): Eukaryota > Viridiplantae > Streptophyta > Magnoliopsida > Fabales > Fabaceae > Astragalus > Astragalus glycyphyllos. Next base: position 25,578,806 of record OY754308.1, read on the forward strand.
CAAGACAAATGAGAGCTTGAGGCTTTGACGTAATTGTTTTCAAGTAGGCTCGCTCAGGTTCCATCGTTGCCTCAAAATAATCATCTTCATGAAGCTTAGGCTTAGGCATGAATCGTCTGCTAAGAGTCGGACGATTTAAGATCAAACCTCCATACGGATATTGTCCAAAATTCACAGCTGCATGGAGGGCTGAAGCAGTCCATATGATAATAGTGCAAGCATCAATCAAGTCTTTACGGATTTTCATTTTAGGCCACCATTTCTCATTTTTCTTGTCACCATGACCCTTCTCTACAATTTCTGTCCACCAAGATTGGAGTTCAGAGTCTTGTCGAACTACGTCATCTGTTATGTAATATATGGACACATACTCTTGCACCCATGTATGTATAGCATTCCAAATTTCGAGTCCATCATCAGCATAAGGGTAATCCTTCATCACTAACTTAACACCACTAGGGGAATTCTCGTCTGGAACAGCCATTCCCCTGAATAAATAACAATACAATAATTTGCACATAGCGGAAATAATAATTGATACAGTATCTTAAATGTTTTAGTCTCAATTGGATCCTTTAAATTTTAAAATTTCAATTGGTTCCCTAAGTATGCAAAGTTATACCAATGTGGTCCCCCTTTTATTGGTCCCTTTCTGTAGCACAATGGAAACAGAAAAAACCATGGTGAATACCTAAATAAATATAGACCTCACAACTGAACCTTTTAAAAGGGGAATACACCATGTATGCTGGAACTAAAAAATAAGATAAGGATGAAAAAATGTTTTAATCTTGTAACAAAAAATTCATTCAAATTCACAAATTATAATCGTAAGTAAAATTTTGATATTTAGTAAGGGTGTATATTTATAAGGATTTATTACCTTTTTTTAAGATCTTCGGGTAGGGCTTGATCTGGGAAAACCCAATCCTTATATATTTCTGAAGACATCTCCACAGCAAGCTGTCCCCACAAGAACGTCTTTTCAACGAAACCATCCGCATTAATTAAGAATTGTCTTGCAGCTGCATTTATATTCATGGTATTACGATAGTGTGGATGTAAAAGTTTATAAATGGGATGAATCACACTAAGCTGCCTATTTGTTGCTATGCTAAATGGTTCAATAACTGCATGGGTATGTAACCTGTAATCAATAAAAAGTAGTTATTAATCAATTTGTACTTACATAAAAATTATATTTGTTTATATAAATAACATCGACAAACTATATACCAGTGGCTGATAATTTGATGAAAGCACGAGTCGTTTACAATAACATAAGCCTTTGCGAGTGGCCATAAAGGATTTGAAGAATTGATAGCTTCAAATGTAGGTAACTGGACACTACTAATTGGACCCAACTGATCTTCATCATCATGTGGAAGACTTAACTCAATGGCTACTGGCTTTAAAGTTTCATCACTTTTCAAGAAAAAAATTGTTCTAGAAGCATAGCCATTCCTGGAAGTTGAGTTTATTTTCTTTAGATATGGAAATATTGTGTCATGGTGATCTAGCAAGAACAATTTCTTATCCTGGATAGCCTGCTCAACAAATTTTAATTATAGTCATCGCAACATGCCATCCGTAAATAAATAAAATATTGCTTCAAAGCAGCAACAAAAGAACCATGTTTAATTTGTATACAATATATAATAATTTATCTTTACCTTCTCTACAGTTGAACCATCTAAGTAGGGCTTTATGTCATCTTCGGTAATCTTGCTAGTATGATCACCATACTGTTCAATGTTTAGCTTACTTTTTGGGGGAAATTCCTACAATTAAGATTGGAATATTATGCTGAATCATATTAATTGTCGAACAATTAATGGTTTTCTATTTAATCAATAAATATTACCAATATGAAATCTAAACATAAATGGTTCACCAGGGAATGTATTATGCAATTATTAAATAATTAAATAATACATTCGTAAGCTTACTTGAAGACAACAAATTAGGCCAGAATTTACACCAGCGATAACTTCTCTTGCAAATTCTTCATCACTATTCCATGCATAATGATTCTCTGCTCAAAGTAATAAAGAATAGTCACTATCAAAATATAAATCCATTACCTATTTTTTTAAGGGCAAACACAATTATATATATATATATAGAGAGAGAGAGAGAGAGTAAAGGGTACCAGGGATTTTTTTTTTTTTTACAGGGACTAAAACTAAAAGTCTCTATATTTGCAGAGACTAAAAACATATTTAAGCCTTTGTTTTGAATACAATCGACGAGATATATTTATAGACCATTCATATAATAGATTATGACCATTTATGAAATGCTAGGGTACCTTTAATAACGTGGGGCTTTGGATAATCTATATGTTCATATAGATCATACACATCTTGAAAGCTTTCAAACTCCTTTGTCGGAGGTGCTTTTTTTAATATAGTCTTCAGTTTATCAGGAAAAGATGAGAATTCCAAGTTACCAAGATCTTCATCTCTTGGAATATACACATAGGTACTCCTACTCTCACACTTGACGTCTGTTAAGGTAATGGAACAATATAACTCAATAACAATAATATTTGGTTTTTCCTATTCATGAAAAAGTACCATGACGCTTCTATGTAAGTTATTATATACATATGGAAAATTTTCATAACATATATAAGCTTAAGATGTACATACGAAAAGCAAATAATACTACAAATTAAATAGAATGCAAAAACATATGACCTTTGTCAGTTGATGCTCTGCCTGTTCTACCCCGACGAGGGTATGGTCGATCAGGTCGACCTCCTGCAATTGGACGAGGTTTGTTATTATCTGGATCACCTAGATCATTATAGACATCATAATCATAGATCCTTTCCCATCTCTTGCGCTCCCCTTTTCCATCTCCTCTTAATGTTTCTAACTCAAGTTGTCTGTAGTCGGCTAGTAGAGCTGGTGTAGTACTTGGAAGATAAGTCTGCAATATTTATATATGGGGTCATGTTATTTGGTACAGCACTATGTAGAATGATATAAGAGAAACACGTAATTTATAGATAGATTGCTTACGTCATTGTTGAAGAAAATACGATCCCTTTGGTACTTGTCTGCATTGTAAATCCATGAATTACAAGGAAAATGGATAGTACCATACTTGGGGACACCTTCAAGAGTCAAACTAATTAGGAAAAACTCATTTTCCAAAAGGTTCCTGATGTAAAATGCTCCAGGTCTTTTGAAGTTCTTGTCATAATCCAAATAAAAGGTGAATGGATATATTTCTTCATACACAGGTGACGCCTTCTCAATGACACCGTCTACTGGAGCCCTATTTGATAGTTGTCCTTTTCGCCCTCGTGCTACATATATATATATATTTCACGAATAAAATTTAAATATATAAGCATGACACCAATATTACCAATTAGTGTATCAAATGAGAGAATTTTTCTTGTCAGATGGTGAGAGGATTGAATCGTAACCATAGATTAAATGGTTAGTGGTTGAGAATATTAAAACAAAAAGTGAACCGCTCATGTATTATTATACCGTCCAGATTTATTCCTCTCACCCTCTCATATTATGATATGTATTCTCAATATATTTCACACATGCTTAAGGTCTTTTAAAGAAGAAAAGGAACAAGCGAAATAACTTACAATCAGCTTGAGTAGAACTAATTAACTGGATTTCGGCTGATAGGCCCAAAAAATAGGAACCGTTTGAACTAGTTAACCCTTTATTGTCTGGCTCGTTCGGCTCGTTCGGGAACCTCACCCTCAGTATTCCTTTTATCTTTATTGGACGAACCATTTTTGCTTTGCTAAACAAGAAATACTACTTTAGAAATATGGTTGGAGACCTTTTGCATTGTGAGGAACCCATGCAATCTCTGTGGTATTTATAGATGAAAATTACATATATAAAAACAAAAACAATAACATGGGACTTTAAGAGAGGTGTGAACGTCCCTTAATTATAGTTTTTTGTATAAAAAAAAACGTGTGGATGTATGAAATCAGTGGCTCGAACATGCGCTATTGGTAGGTACGTGGAAATGCATATAGTTCCATCAGATTAATTATAGGTGTAATAAGTCAGGGATAGAATTAACATGTGACTCCACGAGTAACCAAGATCAACGAACCACATTACTTCAATGCGCATGTGTCACACTTAAGGTTGAGCCACAAGACGCTGCTCAACACTTCATATGATTAAATATTAATCATGGTTCAATTAATGTTGAGCCGTATGATTAATAAATAAAAAAAGATTATTTTTTTGGAGAAAAGGAAAATACATTTCGGTCGGTTCAATTCGAGTAAATTGACGGTTCAAAGTGGTTCAGCTGCAGTCAAATCTAGCTCAATCCGATTTTGGGCGGTTCAACAAGTAATTTTTAGATAGACATAAATATTTACACACATCATTTGGGCACATACACAAAAAAACAATAAATATTTTTGTAGAAACACATAACTATTATTTTATTATTATTTATTTTTGCATTTATTTTTTTTTTGTTTGTGTCCAAATAATGTGTCTAAGTATTTATGTCCACCTTAAAATTACTCGCGGTTCAACCATCTAACACTCCGAATAAGGTTGAACCAACCACTAGATTGGGCAATTCCTAGTTGTAACAATACTAGCTAGTCTTTTCTACAAAACCTGAATCAAATGAATGACATAATGAGTAAGTTGGTTTGGATTGGTCGGTCTAAGGCTATTGTTTTTGAAAAGGAAGAGATTAGTTATTAATCTAAAGTACTCCATCAGTAAATAAATGTAATGTACTGCTATTAATTAAGGTTTTGAAATGATATAAAAATGTTAGGCCACCAAACGAAAACGGTGTGAATTAAATAATACCAGCTGGATGTATGAAATTAGTTAAGAGAGGTGTGAACGTCCCTTAATTATAGTTTTTTGCATAAAAAAAACGTGTGGATGTATGAAATTAGTGGCTCGAACAGGCGCTATTGGTAGGTACGTGGAAATGCATATAGTTCCATCAGATTAATTATAGATCAGGGATGGAGTGTGTTCCGGCCCAGCGAGCGCGACTCCATCAGTAACCAAGATCAACGAACCACGTTACTTCAACTCGATTAGACGGTTCGTAACCAAGCAAGACCCGCACAATTAGGATCTGCTATTGGTCACTTAAGGGAGCTTTTTTTTGGTTGCCGACTACCTACTGAGTGTCTCTACGCGTGCAACAAAATACTAATCTCAGCTCGTATAATTAGGATCAAATTTTGCACTGGCATACAAGGTCGTACAATTAGGATCAAATTTTGCCCTGGCATACACCGAACTCGGGAGTATTGGGTCAACCCCTCATGTCCTATGATAGATTAAGTCACTGAGCCAAAAGTGTTAGTTAGAAGGTGAGTGGAGTTTGCATCTATGATGTTTTTCCCTCAAGGGATTTAACACTCTTGCATGCCCACACGGAATTGAAAAAGCATATTAAGAGAGGACATTCCTCTAAAAATTAATGACTCCAGTTTATATATAAGATTTAAATCACAATCTCATCAACAAAAAAAATTTAAATCCCAATTTCTTCTGCATTTAACAGTTATTAACACTTTTTCTATTATACATGTTGGCTAGAGTTTTTTCTTCCAATTATAAAATGTCGGGATGTTAAAATAAAGGAGAAGATGGTGGGTTGTCGGCCTCTATCACTTAAGACTTTTCTCTCAGGGAAAGTGCTGAATTCAATAATTTTATGGCTTAAATATATATTACCTCCTGCAAATATACCCATTTTCTATTTACCCTCCTGTAAAAATAAAACTCTCAAAAAAGACATTGCAAATATAAACAATTTACGGTTACCCCCCTGCTGTTAGATTATGTAGTGTAACCGTAATGTTTTTTGAGAGTTTTATTTTTACAGGGGGTAAATGGAAAATGGGTATATTTGCAGGGGGGTAACATATATTTAAGCCTAATTTTATTGATAACATGGACTTTTGTTCTGATGGAATTTCTATCAGCAGATTGGATCGGTTTCTTATAACGGAAGGTCTCATTTCTCTTTGGAATGTTTAGGGGCAGTGGATTGGTTTGAGTTTTTTTAAAATTGGGGGACTAAATGTTCGAGCTTAAAATAGGAGGACTAAAACTATAATTTAGCAAAATTATTAAAATTATGTCTAACTCCAGTCTTAGCACCATAATCGAGTCACTAGACCAATTAATTAATTATATATCAATAAAAAAATCATAAGAGTGTCTCTATTATAGTCTTCTAACAACCAAATCTTTAGGGAAATCAAGTTAGTGCTCACATCACATGGAAGCATTTTCTATTATGAGTTCTCGTTGTTCGAAAATATAATTTAAATGCATGAGTAACATAGCTGAACAATAAGAGGGGTTATTATACTCTCTTCATCCTACAATGACTCTTACATTTAATTAATTCACACAAACTAAGAAAATTTATAATTATATTAATAATTTAGAAAACTAGGAATGAGGTGATTTTTTCAAATAAGTCTTTTGACCTCCCTAAGATCATATTTTTGGTAAAATTGTATTCGTGGAAATGTTTCGGGGCAGTGCATTGGTGAAAGAGACATATCGGATCATTGCCCGATATGGCTCATTCGTTCTTTAAAGGATTTGGGTCCCAAGCCATTTCGCTTTATAAATGGGTGGTTAGAGCATTATGATTTTTGCCCTTTTGTGCTTTCTTGTTGGGCTGGTTTTTGTGTTCATGGTAATAAGGCCTATGTGTTGAAGGAAAAAATTAAATTACTTAAAGGAAAATTCAGGGATTGGAATAAGGAGGTGTTTGGTGTTATTGATTTGAACAATGGAAAGGATGTCCAGGATATTAATATGCTTGATGATATGTTGATTGATTCTTTTGATACTGATGTGCTCTTACGGAGGATGGAAGTCAATGCTAAGTTTTGGAAAGATATTAGAATGAAGGAAAGCTTATTATATCAAAAATCTATATCTCGGAGGATTAGAGAGGGGATGCCAACTCAAAGTATTTTCATTCTCTTTTGAAGAGTAGAAGGAGGAGGAGTAAGTTTCTCCTTATGAATGCGAATGGTGTTTTAATTGATGATGTAGACGAGGTAAAGGAGGTTGTTAGAAGCCACTTTGAGAAGTGTTTTGAGAAGACTCAACAAGTTCGGCCTACTCTTGATGGGATTGACTTTAAACGGGTTTCTAGTATTGATAATGAGCTCTTAGTGATGCCTTTCTCGGAGGAGGAAATTAAGGCAGAGGTTTGGAATTGTGACGGTGACAAGAGCCCGGGGCCGGATGGTTTTAAATTGAAGTTTATATATCAAGGAGTGTTGGGATTTTGTCCGGGAAGATATTGTTGCTTTCTTTCATGAATTTCATTCGAAGGCGTCGTAGAGATTATTTAATCTTCAGGCGTCGTAGAGGCTTGAATAGTACTTTTTACGCTATCCGTTTCAAACTTCATTTGTCGAGCTTCCAAAAGGCCCACTTGTCTCATAGTTAATGTAGAATTTACACAAATTATAGTATGTTTTCTTGGACGTAATGGGACTAGATTTTTTACCACCATTCAATATAGCTTCAAGATTTATAACACTTTCATCTTGAATCCTCTTCAACTTCAAGATTTTGCATGCAATCCTCACATGTCCAATCAGGAGAAACTATCTCCAGTGTATCACGCATGCAATAACTATTTGATATATGAGAAACAAATCATAACAATTTTACGTATAGTGATTAAGAAAGAACTAGAGAGACATAGAAATGACCACAACTTACTCAAATAATCTGGAACTTGAGCCTAAACAGTAGAAAATTAATTCTAGTTTTCAAAGAAATAAAAATCATTCGAAATGGAGCTCAATTGAAACCACCATGCCCAAAACACTGACCCTATGTCCAGATTGTACCCAGAATTTTACTCTAACTTGTGGAGCCTATAACTTGAGCTAGACAACTCCAAATGCAACCCAACCAGAGCAAAAATAACGAGAATTCAATCTAGTTTCTAAAATGGCAAGCCATATAATTTTTCAACTTGTAAAACAGTCCCAGTCACCGAAAACCGAACCTACCCCAGAATGTTCCTAAACAGTGAACTTGACAACACAATAAGCATCAAACAAGCAACAAATTCAACAATTAAGACATATTATCATCAAGGAATAGCAACACACAATTTTTTACAGAATCAAAACATAATAAAACGTAGAACTCACCTCTAGATGGGATTTGTAAACCGAAAACAAGTTACTCATCCCTTGCTAGCCAAAACGAATTCATAAGGTACCCGAATCCACTAGAAGAGTTTCAAAACCACCCTGTGAGCTCCCAAACTCTAATGATGTGCTATTCAACCTCCCATACAGTTCTCCATGCTCTCAAATTGAAGAAGATTTAAAATGCATGTAGAAAATCTAGTGAAGGAAAGATTTCAGATTTTGGGGGTTTAGGGATTGTAGATTTTCGAAGTTCTAGATGAAGAAGAAGAAGATGGAATGAGTGTGGAACTCTAAAAGGTCGTGACTACTAGAATAATCTTGGCCCTAAACATACGTACATCACACTTCCACAATCAAAATGTATTTGCAAGTCATACATTATCATTTAGCCAACTTCAGCATCCTAATGTTCAATGAACATTCTCATACAATCAAAGTGTTGAAATCATTGACAAGCAAAATAGCCTATGTCCTTGTTTTTTTTCATATTAGTTCACATTTCCAGCAACCATTCATCATCAATTCATGCTAACAAAATCATCCATCAAACAAACAACAACCATCTTTTTGTGCAAAAGTCATATTACAAGCAGTCAAGTGAAACCATTTCTAGCTTACTAGAGTTTCCAAAATAAACATTCAATTCCGCATTTCAGAATTTACCTCATCCTATAAACCAAATCATATAAGGGACACAACATAGGTCACAGGATTCACTATCTAGCTCAAACCAAAATTCATTACAAGTGCAATCATGCTCAAAATAACTCTGAAACATCAGTTATTGCAGTTCAATAAAACATTTATAAGCTTTTAATTATGCAGCTTGATATAAGTGTTTCTGGTAGAAAAAGGCATTGTTCATTTTTAAAGCTTTTCATAACAAATTCTAGTTATAATATAACTCACCCCAACTTGAAAAAAAAACCAGAAGAAAGTACATAGTTCACTTAAAGGACTACAAGGGTAAGCAATCAATATGATAAAAGTGATAAAACAACACATAAAATGAACCATAGAGTTTAAAGTTGAAGTAAGCCAGTGCTGAGAGAAAAATTCAAATATCTTAATTAGTTAATCAATGCTTGACACTGTCCAAATCAGAGGGGCATTCGTGAAACTAGGAAGTCAAACTTTTCAAAAATTTACAAATGTATCATATCCATAGACATACTCAATTGTGCATACAACTTCAAAAACAAAGCCAATAACACAAGTCTCAAAAATCAAATGCTCATAGTATATCAAGGATAGAGGCTTTATCTCTTGAAGCAGATTTAGAGAAAACTAGCAAAGAATATAAAACTATGTAGTCTTTTGTATCTGTTAAGAACATTATATCAAAAAGTAAATACAGATAGACCACAATGTTTTTGCCACAAACAAATAACTTGTTTCCTTTTAGTTACGATTAATGCACACCCACAAAGGAAATTTGCAATAACTGACATGATATGACACCCAAAAATTAGTAAGAACTAGCAAAATTTTACAAAGACATTTAAACGTATAAGCCTAAATTGATCAAAATTCAGTTTGTACTTAAACATAGTAAGGATTAAGATTTCTTTGGTTCATAAACTAAATTGATGATGACTTGATCAGCAATCATGAGAGAACTGTACCCCCAACCAATTAGTAAGAAAGGGCATCATTATTTATAGATAAATTCGTCTAGTTTAAACCAAATTCCACCATCTGACAAAATGATCATAAGTGATACAAACACCACATAGCACACTTAAGAATTAAGATTCTGAACAAAATTAGACTCGACACATTGCAAGTAGAACAAGTACAACCAAAGCCAAATCCAACAAGGAAACAAAAATACTAACATACTGTGACAGAAACAGATGGCAGATAATCCTATAAGATTCATCGCAGGTTCACATATACGTAAAAGTGGTTGCTTTTGCTTCAAAATATTATCAAAACAATCCTTTCTTAAGTTAGTATGTCTTTAACACCACATCGAGTAAATAGCATACCTTTAATCATAGGAATCAAAATCAAACAAGTTATGTTACTACAAAGAATGAATTAGGCATGGAAAGGAATTGGAATTGGCACCAAAATAGAAGGAATTTGAAAATCCCGAATTTTTCCGTACATTTTTGGCCTTCCTCTTGGCTTCCATTTCCAATCAAATTCCATAACTAATTAATTTCAGTTCCATGACTTAAATAACTAACATATAGTCAATCAAATCCTTCAAATCACATATCCGTTACACATAGAAAAAATAGGAGACTTCATATTAGGCCAAGATACAATTACAACATTGCACAAATAGCATCTCATGATTTCACATATAGAACTCATTACCAACGTGTCACTGAAAATCAATCATGAATAATACGCTAGGACAACAAAGCTATCATGGTTAAGTTAAAACATAATAAAAAAAAAAAAGGCTAAATACCACTTTTGGTCCTTTATCTTTGCTCTAAGTTTCACTTTGGTCCTTTATCTTTTTTTTGGTCCGTTTTGGTCCTTTATCTTTCATTTCTGTGCTAGTTTGGTCCTTTATCTTTATTTTGTTTCACTTTGGTCATTTATCTTTCATTTATTGTTTCATTTTGGTCATCTTAAACAAAAATACAAAAAAATGAAGAACACTATGAATGTGCTTAAGAACACCAATAACACTTTGATTTTTTGTTTCTTGAATAATTCATGCAATACGCGACCAAAATGTTTTGTTTTAGAGGACCAAAATGAAACAATAAATAAAAGATAAAGGACCAAAGTGAAACGAAATAAAGATAAAGGACCAAACTGACACAAATGAAAGATAAAGGACCAAAACGGACCAGAAAAAAGATAAAGGACCAAAGTGAAACTTAGAGCAAAGATAAAGGACCAAAAGTGGTATTTAGCCTAAAAAAAATTAGACTAAGGAAAGGATTTGGATTCTAAGGTAGACATCTTTTCCGGGAATTGAGAAAATGCACGAAACAATATTTAAGTTTCAAAAAGTTTCATTGTTTGGTTGACAATGCTAGGAAACCAACACTTTTCGAGGCGAAAGGTCCTGAAACAAAACTAATTCTTGAGTGGCGACCTCTAAATTCTTCGCTGATGTGACAGTCAAATCGACTCCGACGACTGAGCTTCTATTAAAAATCCAAACTGTAACTACCATATTAGACAAAGAGAACGTAACACATTCTTACTTGACTGACTTTCAGATAAGCCTAGACACAAACGTAAAACTAGCTCGGCATCTAAAGGTGTTGGAAGAACTCTGGTATTCGGGATCTTGCCTGAAGGACTTGAGGATCCTTAACAAATACTTGGGTTTACCGAATACTTAAACAATCCTAACTGCGGTGGGTTTTGCTCTACGAAAAAGGATAAACTTACTAAAGAACAGACCTTAATGTTGAAATCAAAGTGGTCTTATTCAGAGATTAAGGTTGAGTCAGAAAACTAAGAGCCGATGACCCTACATTGGCTACATCGGTATACCGCACTATGCGTGCCAACACAGATGCCCGAAGACTCAGAACAGTACATAATTCGGAAGGCGAACCAGGATATTAGCAATAGTAGGCATAGCCTAACCATTCCTATTGCCATAGTCATGGAAGGAAAACACAGTATTTTGGCAATAGTAGGCATAGCCTAACCATTCCTATTTTGGCAAAGATAGGAGGATTTTCGAAAGGATCTAGGGATGGAGAGAAACCAGTATAAGAATTTTGACTAACCCAAAAACCAAACAATAATTTAAAAGAAAACTGTGAAACAGGACTCGAATCTAAAGAAGACTCACTGTTCGGAGAAGCCGCTTTAAGAGACAGATGTTTTCTATATGGATAGCTTCTAAAGAAACTTCTCCTAGATCAATGACCTTAGAACTTCTTGTTGGCTCAATGATTGGCGGAGTCTGACGACGAAGCTGTCACAAACAAGTCTGGATGCCCATCAACTGCTACTGCACAATCATTTGTAGCCCTCTGCTTCCACTGCGTACTCTGATAAAAGAAGGTCGAGAATCCTATGGTTTAGGGTTTCTGAGACTTCCGGGGCTATGGCCATCAATTGTTGTCATTTTTGGTAAATTGAATGCTACTTCGAGTTGATCAAGCTCGAGGTTCCATGCAATATACTAAAAGATTTCGACAATTAATCGTCTAAGTCCCTAACTGGCTCAATCTAGCTACTCGACTAACAACTACATTTCTAAGTCCGACAGGGCCGAACAGCTCTGATACCAAAATGTAACATCCCTAGTTCGTAGTCGTCCATACAAACGCTGAATATTACCTTTTAGCAAAATCAGAGGTGCACAAAGCGGAATGGATAAAAACTCATAACAGTAAATATAAATCCACAATCAGTGATGTCTTAGTCATTCAAAATACCATGAAGTTTAGAAAAGGTTTTACACATCACATAAGTCAATAGAAGTACATAGTATCCATAAATGCACATATCCCTAATACATAAATCGGTTCGAAATCAATACACGACATGAACAAGACTTAATATAGTCTCCACGATACATAATACTAAAACATGAAACAGAACATGATGGCCATGAACAGAGATCCTCAGTTAACAGAATTCTTGCCCTTTCCTGAATTACCTGAGTCCTTCACCCGTGAATCTGAAAATCAACAACAATGAGGGATGAGATTACTTAATCTCAGTGAGTTCTCGCAACCCCTTACCATAATACTCTCAGTTGTTCAATTTTAATTAATATAGCCTAGGGTGCATCCCTCCTAACGTGATAGACTTACATAATATAAACGATATCGCGTACACGGTGAGGGTATCCAACACTCGCCAATCTAACGAGTAATAGAACCATGAAGACCCCTGGAGTAGTCCATGACACTAACCCCAAGTACACCCACATTCTTTAATCAATTTATTTTCCCTTATATATAGGATACATAGTGGTCTCACCCGTTTAGTAAAAACATACATAACAAGTCCACAGAAATTTTTTAGCATTAACACATAAACTTCAACAAATCAATTACTGTACCAAACGGTATCGGAACTTAGCAAACGACCCCTCTACGGAACGCTCATGAAGTCTAGTTTTGGTCTCACCCGTTTAGTAAAAACATACATAACAAGTCCACAGAAAATTTTCAGTATTAACACATAAACTTCAACAAATTAATTACTGTACCAAACGATATCGGAACTTAGCAAACGACCCCTCTACGGAACGCTCATGAAGTATAGTTTTTGACTTTATTTTTAGAATTGAAAAATGATGGGTTAATAATAAGTACATTTTTAGAAAAAAAGTCAGTATGTCCAGAAAACGAGACAGCAACTATGACCTAGATTGCAATCCATCTTAAATGACCACAACTTACTCAAATAATCTGGAACTTGAGACAAAACAGTAGAAAATTAAGTCTAGTTTTCAAAGAAATAAAAATCATTCGAAAATAAGCTCAATTGAAACCACCTATGTCCAGATTGTTCCCAGAATTTTACTCTAACTTGTGGAGCCTATTACTTGAGCTACACAACTCCAAATACGACCCAACCAGAGCCAAAATAACAAGAATTCAATCTAATTTCTAAAATGGAAAGTCACATAATTTTTCAACCAGTAAAATAGTCACAGTCACCGAAAAACCGAACCTACCCCAGAATGTTTCTAAAAGTGAACTTGACAACACAATAAGCATCAAACAAGCAACAAATTCAACAATTAAGACATATTATCATCAAGGAACAGCAACACACAATTTTTTACAGAATCAAAACACAATAAAATGTAGAACTCACCTCTAGATGGGATTTGTAAACCGAAAACAAGTTACTCATCCCTTGCTAGCCAAAACGAATTCATAAGGTACCCGAATCCACTAGAAGAGTTCCAAAACCACGCTGTGAGCTCCCAAACTCTAATGATGTGCTATTCAAGCTCACATACAGTTCTCCATGCTCTCAAATTGAAGAAGATTGAAAATGCATGTAGAAAGTTAAGTGAAGGAAAGCTTTCAGATTTTGGGGGTTTAGGGATTATAGATTTTCGAAGTTCTTGATGAAGAAGAAGAAGATGGAATGAGTGTGGTTCTTTTCTAGTTCAGCAGCTGAAATGTAATGGAATTGCATGGATTAATCCCTCCTTCTTCTCCATTTTGGGGGTTTCAAATTTTTTTTCCCTTCAAAGCTCACTCTCTTTCCCTTCACTCTCTCCACTCTTTATCTCCCCCTCTCTCTATATCTTTGTTCTTTCTCTTTTTCCAAAAAGTGTACCAATGATTTGTGAACATGGGGAATTAAATCAAGTAGCATAAAGATGGAGGGTCCACTTGGGTTTAAAACAAATGGGTTGGGTTTTCACCCCAAGCCCATGATTTGGTGCTAATAAAATTTGCTAAAACAACCCTCTCTTCTAACACACTTAAATAAATCTAATAGTAAACCCCCCACCTATAAATGCCTACTTATGTTATGAAATCTATCAATACGAATGAGACGCAATTAGTTTACTTTAAGAGACATCAATGTAATTCTAAGAGATAACAATTAAATTACTCAAACATCAAAACATGTAATTTAAATAGAGCAACTACAAGATAATGCTCAAAGTAATTATTGAATTACTTTGGGTATTACAAGACACAATTTAATATATACACATATAATTGTTTTTGCATAAATTAAAGAAAATGTTGGGTCTCTCTCCCTCTCTCTCTCCCATCACATTTCAAGTTTTTCTTTTTAATATATTACTATCTATTTGAGTAAGAAACCATCAATCACATCCACTGAATCCAACTTGTAGCAATGATACGTGAACCAGCTTTTGTAAACAAAAAATAGTCATTTAAAAAAACAAAAAAAAATATATGAAATTTACAATTGATCTATAACTCATTTTGAGTATATCTAAGATACAATTGGTATACTTCTTCATATTATAATAATAATAATATGTTCGATCACTAGCATAATTTTGTAAACATTTATTTGAAAGAAAGATAAAAAACCTGGAATGCAAAATTTCTACAAGTTTCTATGAACCTGCACTGGCGATGGTTGTGGGAGATACTGACCCTTAAGGCTTCACAGTGGTGTTAAAGTGATAGCTACATGTATTTATGTAGAACTCTTGAAAATCATATTGTGATAAAAGAAAATGCACATGTTAGTGGGTTATCTCATCAAACAAAGGGTTGCTTCGAGGTTAAGCTTTCAATTATTTTATTTAACTACTATATATTAAAGAAATGGCCTTCTTAAAATACAAATTTGGACATTTACATATTTGACATGTATCTCACCACTTTAAAACTTACTTTATGGGGACAAATTTGTCATTCAAAATTATTCTATCACAATTTTTAGTTTTTCTGGGTACCACTTTATCACATCATTACTATTAATTCTCTATGGTGGAACGTCACATATTGTCAGAATAATTGTATCATATATATGACATTTCATTGTTCAAATTAACTTAGTCGGCTAACCAATTTTGCGATCAACTTTAAACAAAAGATCTCCTACATTTTTTGTGGTTGTTTACAAACATGTAGTCTTAATCTAAGAATCTAATGCGGCTTTTCACTTGCGCGCGCAAGTGACAAGTTTTTTGTTTTTTTTTTATTTCAGATTTTTTATTTTTCTTTTTGTTTCTTTTTTTTCTCGTCTTTTTTTCAGTTTTTTTTGTTACTTTTGGTTTTTTGCTTTAGTTTTTTTTCTTTCTTTTGTATTTTAAGAAGTACTTTACACCGTCGAAAAATTTTAAATGTTTAAATATGCAAATTTTGTTCTTCAATAATCAATTAGATAGAAAAAATTTTAATTTCATAAAAAAATACGTAAAGTGATATGATAAAAAGTATGCTTTGGTGTACTTGATGGTGAAAAAAATTATTTAGTAACAAAATACGTAAAGTGAAATGTTAAGCAGTGTGTTTTGAGATACTTTGGGATTCGAAAAAAAAAACTAACTTTTCAAATATCAGAAGTTTTTTCGTATATAAACCGGTTTGGTAAAAAATAATAAGTTTGTGAAAAAATACGTTTGTGAAAAAATAATAATCTTCTTATTTAATTTATAGTTTTAATTTAATTTTTATTTTCGGAAGCTTCAGTTACATTTACAATAGATCCCTCAATCGCACACTTTCGACTTTCTATAGATGCTTTTATTTTATTGGTAATTTCTATCCAACCCAACACGATACCACTGTTTCATTTTCTATTTGTGTTTTCTTTTTTATATTGGTCATTTCGCCCCAACGGGTATTAAAACTATTCTATTTTATCATGGGTTTTCCTTCAACCATGCATGATACCCATCGTGTTTCACTTTTTAATTGTGTTGTCTTATTTTTCTATTTGTGGGTTAATTTTTTATATTTGCATTTGATGAGTGTGAATTATGTTATTAAAATTTTCTTCTTATTTTATCTATGGAGGATGTGTGTCTTTGTTAATGTTCCTTTTAAAATTGATAATCTTTTTATTTAATTTATATTTATATTTAAGTTTTATTCACAGTTATTAGATTTTATATTTTGCTAACTAACACCATTTGCCCAATGGGATAGGCTATCCTAAGGCACGGGAGTCGATCCCGTGCTCCTGAGTTTGACTCTCACCGTTGACAAACTCTGTGTTGGCCAGTGCGAAATTTGCTTTCAAGCACGATGGGATATTAGTCTTTCGAAAAGATTTAATTATATGAGAGAATTTAGCCAACCCCGTGCATCGCACGGATTATGGGTCTAGTTATTATAATGTGTCTAGTAGTTGGAACTCGAAAACACTTTTTTTATAACTTAAATATTTCAGAAACAATAGTGTGTTTTTATAATCCAATTTTTTAATTATCCTAGGTCCATTGAACTGATTCAAATAGACCTTTAAATATAGCTTCAAGATTTATAACACTTTCATCTTCAATCCTCTTCAACTTCAAGATTTTGCATGCAATCCTCAGATGTCCAAACGGGAGGAACTATCTCCAGTGTATCACACATGCAATAACTGTTTGATAAATGAGAAACAAATCATAACAATTTTATGTATAGTGATTATAAAAGGACTATAGACACACAGAAATTATTTTCAAAATAACATAATTGACTATGCAATCAATTTGAATATTTACTTATTTTACGCGACGTCGGTGCACTTGTTACATAAAGTAACTGACCCTGCCCTATGTCTCCACATGTATCGCAAATTTTACCTGGAATATTCAAATGGAAGCCAGAATAAAGATCCATAAATATATAAACACAATATGAGACACAATTGAATATATACACAAATAATTGTTTTTGCATAAATTAAAGAAAATGTTGGATCCATAAAAAATTATCCGATCCTGGAGAAACTAGATTAGTTTGGTACCTGTTTAGTCAAGGAAATGACAGTTGGTTGAAGTTGTATGTTGGTCATTGATTAGTAGACCAAGATAAAAAGAAGGAGAATTTATATAAGAAACCAACAATGACATCCGCTGAATCCAACTTGTAGCAATGATACGTCAACCAGCTTTTGTAGAGGATCCTATGGAGATAACGAAAAAATAGTCAATTAAAAAAAATGAAATTGACAATAGATCTATAATACATGTTTGAGTATATCTAAGTAACAATTGGTATACTTCTTCAGATTATAATAATAATAATAATAATAATAATATTTTCGACCACTAGCATAATTTTGTAAACATTTATTTGGAAGAAAGATAAAAAACCTGGAAAGCAAAATTTCTACAAGTTTCTATGAACCTGCAATGGCGATGGTTGTGAGAGATATTGACCCTTAAGGCTTCACAGTGGTGTTAAAGTGATAGCTACATGTATTTATATAGAACTCATGAAAATCATACTATGATAGAAGAAAAGGCACATGTTAGTGGGTTATCTCATCAAACAAAGGGTTGCTTCGAGGTTAAGCTTTCAATTATTTTATTTAACTACGATATATTAAAGAAATGGCCTTCTTAAAATAGAAATTTGGACATTTACATCTTTGACATGTATCTCACCATTTTAAGGGTATTACTATAATTTTTATAACAGCTTTACTTATTGCACTTCTCTCTCCACATTTATTTATTTTACCTTTTTCTGTTTCTCTTTCCACTTATATTTTTTATTTTTTTCTCAAATTTATCTTTTTGTAACTTTTTCTCTCTCCTACTTTTCTCTTTCCTCTCTCTCTCTCTCAGCCTTATCTTTCTCAATTTTCTCTCTCTCTCATCACATTTCAACTTTTTTTAATATATTACTATCTATTTAATCAAAATACTCATGAATCAAATATTTATTTATCTAGTTAATCAATTTATCCACTACCAAAAATACCAAATTATTCACTTTAAAACCTACGTTATGGGGACAAATATGTCATTCAAAATTATTCTATCTCAATTTTTATTTTTTCCGGGTACCACTTTATCACATCATTACTATTAATTCTCTATGGTGGAACGTTACATATTGTCATAATAATTGTATCTTATATATGACATTTCATTGTTCAAATTAACTTAGTCGGCTAACCAATTTTGCGATCAACTTTAAACAAAAGATCTCCTACATTTTTTTGCGGTTGTTTACAAACATGTATTCTTAATTATTATAATGTGTCGAGAAGTTGGAATTCGAAAATACTTTTTTTTAACTTAAATACTTCAGAAACAATAGTGTGGTTTTATATACCAGTTTTTTAATTATCCTAGGTCCATTGAATTGATTCAATAGACAGTTGTTTTTTAGTAAATTCACTCACTACCATAAATGATAAATTCCTCTTGTTTAAACCATTCCTTTGTCATTTCTATTAGCAAAAAAATCACATTAGATGTTTTCTTTGATCCTCTTTATTAACATGAAGTTACAGAGGACAAATTACGGTGGAAATAAAGAGAGGGATAAAGAGAAAATCAGAGAGAGAGAAGTGATAGAGAGAAAGAGAATAAGAATAAAAGACATGTATCATCATTTAAAGTATCATCACGTAGAGTGAAAAATATGAGTAAAAATCAAGAAGGCGGTTCCTTAGGCAAGATTTAACTCAAATATTTGAAAAAAATATCAACGTAATTAAGGGAGTTTTTAAGTCATTCTTAGAGATCTATTTGATATTTAAGTGCAAGAGTTGATATAATTATTTTACATACATCTTGTTACATGACACATATTCCAACTACCATTTATTTTCCCGTATGAGATGGAAGGTTTTTGCTTTGATAAATAGAAGAAAGATAAACAAGACTCTAAACTTATTTTTCTTTTACAATTTCGGATGTATGAAGAATAGAGATTATTTAATATTCATGGGGTCGTAGAAGCTTGAATAATACTTCTTTCGCTATCCGTTTCAAACTTCACTTGTTAAGCTTCCAAATTAAAAGGCCCACTTGTCTCATAGTTAATGTAGAATTTAAACAAACTATACAATGTTTTCTTGGACGTAATGGGTTTAGATTTTTTACCACCTTTAAATATAGCTTCAAGATTTATGACACTTTCATCTTCAATCCTCTTCAACTTCAAGATTTTGCATGCAATCCTCAGATGTCCAAACGGGAGGAACTATCTCCAGTGTATCACACATGCAATAACTGTTTGATAAATGAGAAACAAATCATAATAATTTTATGTATAGTGATTAAAAAAGGACTATAGACACACAGAAATTATTTTCAAAATAACATAATTGACTATGCAATAAATTGGAATATTTACTTATTTTGCGCGACGTCAGTGCACTTGTTACATAAAGTAACTGCCCCTTCCCTATGTCTCCACATGTATCGCAAATTTTACCTGGAATATTCAAATGGAAACCAGAATAAAGATCCATAAATTTATAAACACAATATGAGACACAATTGAATATATACACAAATAATTGTTTTTGCATAAATTAAAGAAAATGTTGGATCTTTAAAAAATTATTCGATCCTTGAGAAACTAAATTAGTTGGGTACCTGTTTAATCAAGGAAATCACAGTCGGTTGAAGATGTATGTTGGTCATTGATTAGTAGACCGGGCAAGAAAAAAAGAAGGAGAACTTATGTAAGAAACCATCAATGACATCCGCTGAATCCAACTTGTAGCAATGATACGTGAACCAGCTTTTGTAGGATCCTATGGAGATAAAGAAAAAATAGTCATTTAAAAAAAAAAAAAATATGAAATTGGCAATAGATCTATAATACATGTTTGAGTATATCTAAGTTACAATTGGTATACTTCTTCAGATTATAATAATAATAATAATAATAATAATAATATTTTCGACCACTAGCATAATTTTGTAAACATTTATTTGAAAGAAAGATAAAAAACCTGGAAAGCAAAATTTCTACAAGTTTCTATGAACCTGCAATGGCGATGGTTGTGAGAGATATTGACCCTTAAGGCTTCACAGTGGTGTTAAAGTGATAGCTACATGTATTTATATAGAACTCATGAAAATCATACTATGATAGAAGAAAAGGCACATGTTAGTGGGTTATCTCATCAAACAAAGGGTTGCTTCGAGGTTAAGCTTTCAATTATTTTATTTAACTACGATATATTAAAGAAATGGCCTTCTTAAAATAGAAATTTGGACATTTACATCTTTGACATGTATCTCACCATTTTAAGGGTATTACTATAATTTTTATAACAGCTTTACTTATTGCACTTCTCTCTCCACATTTATTTATTTTACCTTTTTCTGTTTCTCTTTCCACTTTTATTTTTTCCTTTTTTCTCAAATTTATCTTTTTGTAACTTTTTCTCTCTTCTACTTTTCTCTTTCCTCTCTCTCTCTCAGCCTTATCTTTCTCAATTTTCTCTCTCTCTCATCACATTTCAACTTTTTTTAATATATTACTATCTATTTAATCAAAATACTCATGAATCAAATATTTATTTATCTAGTTAATCAATTTATCCACTACCGAAAATACCAAGTTATTCACTTTAAAAGCTACTTTATGGAGACAAATATGTCATTCAAAATTATTCTATCACAATTTTTATTTTTTCCGGGTACCAATTTATCACATCATTAATATTAATTCTCTATGGTGGAACGTTACATATTGTCATAATAATTGTATCATATATATGACATTTCATTGTTCAAATTAACTTAGTCGGCTAACCAATTTTGCGATCAACTTTAAACAAAAGATCTCCTACATTTTTTTGTGGTTGTTTACAAACATGTATTCTTAATTACTATAATGTGTCGAGAAGTTGGAATTCGAAAATACTTTTTTTTAACTTAAATAATTCAGAAACAATAGTGTGTTTTTATAATCCATTATTTTTAATTATCCTAGGTCCATTGAATTGATTCAATAGATAGTTGTTTTTTAGTAAATTCACTCACTACCATAAATGATAAATTCCTCTTGTTTAAACCATTCCTTTGTCGTTTCTATTAGCAAAAAAATCACATTAGATGTTTTCTTTGATCCTCTTTATTAACATGAAGTTACAGAGGACAAATTACGATGGAAATAAAGAGAGGGATAAAGAGAAAAAGAGAGAGAGAGAAGAGATAGAGAGAAAGAGAATAAGAATAAAAGACATGTATCATCATTTAAAGTATCATGACGTAGAGTGAAAAATATGAGTAAAAATCAAGAAGGCGGTTCCTTAGGCAAGATTTGACTCAAATATTTGAAAAAAATATCAACGTAATTAAGGGAGTTTTTAATTCATTCTTATAGATCTATTTGATATTTAAGTGCAAGAGTTGATATAATTATTTTACATACATCTTGTTACATGACACATATTCCAACTACCATTTATTTTCCCGTATGAGATGGAAGGTTTTTGCTTTGATAAATAGAAGAAAGATAAACAAGACTCTAAACTTATTTTTCTTTTACAATTTCGGATGTATGAAGAATAGAGATTATTTAATCTTCATGGGGTCGTAGAAGCTTGAATAATACTTCTTTCGCTATCCGTTTCAAACTTCACTTGTTAAGTTTCCAAATTAAAAGGCCCACTTGTCTCATAGTTAATGTAGAATTTAAACAAACTATACAATGTTTTCTTGGACGTAATGGGTTTAGATTTTTTACCACCTTTAAATATAGCTTCAAGATTTATAACACTTTCATCTTCAATCCTCTTCAACTTCAAGATTTTGCATGCAATCCTCAGATGTCCAAACGGGAAGAACTATCTCCAGTGTATCACACATGCAATAACTGTTTGATAAATGAGAAACAAATCATAATAATTTTATGTATAGTGATTAAAAAAGGACTATAGACACACAGAAATTATTTTCAAAATAACATAATTGACAATGCAATAAATTGGAATATTTACTTATTTTGCGCGACGTCGGTGCACTTGTTACATAAAGTAACTGCCCCTTCCCTATGTCTCCACATGTATCGCAAATTTTACCTGGAATATTCAAATGGAAACCAGAATAAAGATCCATAAATTTATAAACACAATATGAGACACAATTGAATATATACACAAATAATTGTTTTTGCATAAATTAAAGAAAATGTTGGATCTTTAAAAAATTATTCGATCCTTGAGAAACTAAATTAGTTGGGTACCTGTTTAATCAAGGAAATCACAGTCGGTTGAAGATGTATGTTGGTCATTGATTAGTAGACCGGGCAAGAAAAAAAGAAGGAGAACTTATGTAAGAAACCATCAATGACATCCGCTGAATCCAACTTGTAGCAATGATACGTGAACCAGCTTTTGTAGGATCCTATGGAGATAAAGAAAAAAATAGTCATTTAAAAAAACAAAAAAAAAAAATGAAATTGGCAATAGATCTATAATACATGTTTGAGTATATCTAAGTTACAATTGGTATACTTCTTCATATTATAATAATAATAATAATAATAATAATAATAATATGTTCGATCACTAGCATAATTTTGTAAACATTTATTTGAAAGAAAGATAAAAAACCTGGAAAGCAAAATTTCTACAAGTTTCTATGAACCTGCAATGGCGATGGTTGTGGGAGATATTGACCCTTAAGGCTTCACAGTGGTGTTAAAGTGATAGCTACATGTATTTATATAGAACTCATGAAAACCATACTTTGATAGAAGAAAAGGCACATGTTAGTGGGTTATCTCATCATACAAAGGGTTGCTTCCAGGTTAACCTTTCTATTATTTTATTTAACTACGATATATTAAAGAAATGACCTTCTTAAAATACAAATTTGGACATTTACATCTTTGACATGTATCTCACCATTTTAAGGGTATTACTGTAATTTTTATAACAACTTTACTTATTGCACTTCTCTCTCCACATTTATTTATTTTACCTTTTTCTGTTTCTCTTTCTACATTTATTTTTTCCTTCTTTCTCAAACTTATCTTTTTGTAACTTTTTCTCTCTCCGACTTTTCTCTTTCCCCTCTCTCTCTCTCAAAGGCTTATCTTTCTCAATTTTCTCTCTCTCTCATCACATTTCAACTTTTTTTAATATATTACTATCTATTTAATCAAAATACTCATGAATCAAATATTTATTTATCTAGTTAATCAATTTATCCACTACCGAAAATACCAAGTTATTCACTTTAAAAGCTACTTTATGGAGACAAATATGTCATTCAAAATTATTCTATCACAATTTTTATTTTTTCCGGGTACCAATTTATCACATCATTAATATTAATTCTCTATGGTGGAACGTTACATATTGTCATAATAATTGTATCATATATATGACATTTCATTGTTCAAATTAACTTAGTCGGCTAACCAATTTTGCGATCAACTTTAAAAAAAAGATCTCCTACATTTTTTTGTGGTTGTTTACAAACATGAATTCTTAATTACTATAATGTGTCGAGAAGTTGGAATTCGAAAATACTTTTTTTTAACTTAAATAATTCAGAAACAATAGTGTGTTTTTATAATCCATTTTTTTTAATTATCCTAGGTCCATTGAATTGATTCAATAGACAGTTGTATTTTAGTAAATTCACTCACTACCATAAATGATAAATTCCACTTGTTTAAACCATTCCTTTGTCGTTTCTATTAGCAAAAAAATCACATTAGATGTTTTCTTTGATCCTCTTTATTAACATGAAGTTACAGAGGACAAATTACGATGGAAATAAAGAGAGGGATAAAGAGAAAAAGAGAGAGAGAGAAGAGATAGAGAGAAAGAGAATAAGAATAAAAGACATGTATCATCATTTAAAGTATCATGACGTAGAGTGAAAAATATGAGTAAAAATCAAGAAGGCGGTTCCTTAGGCAAGATTTGACTCAAATATTTGAAAAAAATATCAACGTAATTAAGGGAGTTTTTAATTCATTCTTATAGATCTATTTGATATTTAAGTGCAAGAGTTGATATAATTATTTTACATACATGTTGTTACATGACACATATTCCAACTACCACTTATTTTCCCGTATGAGATGGAAGGTTTTTACTTTGACAAATAGAAGAAAGATAAACAAGACTCTAAACTTATTTTTCTTTTACAATTTCGGATGTATGAAGAATAAAGATTATTTAATCTTCATGGGGTCGTAGAAGCTTGAATTATACTTCTTTCGCTATCCGTTTCAAACTTCACTTGTTAAGCTTCCAAATTAAAAGGCCCACTTGTCACATAGTTAATGTAGAATTTAAACAAACTATACAATGTTTTCTTGGACGTAATGGGTCTAGATTTTTTACCACCTTTAAATATAGCTTCAAGATTTATAACACTTTCATCTTCAATCCTCTTCAACTTCAAGATTTTTCATGCAATCCTCGGATGTCCAAACGGGAGGAACTATCTCCAGTGTATCACACATGCAATAACTGTTTGATAAATGAGAAACAAATCATAACAATTTTATGTATAGTGATTAAAAAAGTACTATAGACACACAGAAATTATTTTCAAAATAACATAATTGACTATGCAATAAATTGGAATATTTACTTATTTTGCGCGACGTCGGTGCACTTAGTACATAAAGTAACTGCCCCTGCCTATGTCTCCACATGTATCGCAAATTTTACCTGGAATATTCAAATGGAAGCCAGAATAAAGATCCATAAATTTATAAACACAATATGAGACACAATTGAATATATACACAAATAATTGTTTTTGCATAAATTAAAGAAAATGTTGGATCTTTAAAAAATTATCCGATCCTTGAGAAACTAGATTAGCTGGGTACCTGTATAATCAAGGAAATCATAGTCGGTTGAAGATGTATGTTGGTCATTGATTAGTAGACCAAGAAAAGAAGAAGGAGGACTTATGTAAGAAACCATCAATGACATCCGCTGAATCCAACTTGTAGCAATGATACGTGAACCAGCTTTTGTAGGATCCAATGGAGATAAAGAAAAAATAGTCATTTAAAAAAACAAAAAAAAAATGAAATTGACAATAGATCTATAATACAAGTTTGAGTATATCTAAGTTACAATTGGTATACTTTTCATATTATAATAATAATAATAATAATAATAATAATATGTTCAATCACTAGCATAATTTTGTAAACATTTATTTGAAAGAAAGATAAAAAACCTGGAAATCAAAATTTCTACAAGTTTCTATGAACCTGCAATGGCGATGGTTGTGGGAGATATTGACCCTTAGGGCTTCACAATGGTGTTATAGTGATAGCTACATGTATTTATATAGAACTCAAGAAAATTATACTAAGATAGAAGAAAAGGCACATGTTAGTGGGTTATCTCATCAAACAAAGGGTTGCTTCGAGGTTAAGCTTTCAATTATTTTATATAACTACGATATATTAAAGAAATGGCGTTCTTAAAATACAAATTTGGACATTTACATCTTTGACATGTATGTCACCATTTAAAGGGTATTACTGTAATTTTTATAACAACTTTACTTATTGCACTTCTCTCTCCACATTTATTTATTTTACCTTTTTCTGTTTCGCTTTCCACTTTTATGTTTTCCTTTTTTCTCAAATTTATCTTTTTGTAACTTTTTCTCTCTCCGACTTTTCTCATTCCTCTCTCTCTCTCTCAGCCTTATCTTTCTCAATTTTCTCTCTCTCTCTCTCATCACATTTCAACTTTTTTTAATATATTACTATCTATTTAATCAAAATACTCATGAATCAAATATTTATTTATTTAGTTAATCAATTTATCCACTACCAAAAATACAAAGTTATTCACTTTAAAACCTACTTTATGGGGACAAATATGTCATTCAAAATTATTCTATCTCAATTTTTATTTTTTCCGGGTTCCACTTTATCACATCATTACTATTAATTCTCTATGGTGGAACGTTACATATTGTCATAATAATTGTATTATATATATGACATTTCATTGTTCAAATTAACTTAGTCGGCTAACCAATTTTGCGATCAACTTTAAACAAAAGATCTCCTACATTTTTTTGTGGTTGTTTACAAACATGTATTCTTAATTATTATAATGTGTCTAGAATTTGGAATTCGAAAATACTTTTTTTTAACTTATATACTTCAGAAACAATAGTGTGTTTTTATAATCCATTTTTTTAATTATCCTAGGTCCATTGAATTGATTCATTATACAGTTGTTTTTTAGTAAATTCACTCACTACCATAAATGATAACTTCCTCTTGTTTAAACCATTCCTTTGTCATTTCTATTAGCAAAAAAATAACATTAGATGTTTTCTTTGATGCTCTTTATTAACATGAAGTTACAGAGGACAAATTACGGTGGAAATAAAGAGAGGGGTAAAGAGAAAATAAGAGAGAGAGGAGAGATAGAGAGAAAGAGAATAAGAATAAAAGACATGTATCATCATTTAAAGTATCATTCACGTAGAGTGAAAAATTTGAGTAAAAATCAAGAAGGCAGTTCCTTAGGCAAGATTTGACTAAAATATTTGAAAAAAATATAAACGTAATTAAGGGAGTTTTTAATTCATTCTTATAGATCTATTTGATATTTAAGTGCAAGAGTAGATATAATTATTTTACATACTTGTTGTTACACACATATTCCAACTACCATTTATTTTCACGTATGAGATGGAAGGTTTTTGCTTTGATAAATAGAAGAAAGATAAACAAGAGTCTAAACTTATTTTTCTTTTATAATTTCGGATGAATGAAGAATAGAGATTATTTAATCTTCAAGGGATCGTAAAAGCTTCAATAATACTTCTTTCGCTATCCATTTCAAACTTCACTTGTTAAGCCTCCAAATTAAAAGGCCCACTTGTCTCATAGTTAATGTAGAAATTAAACAAACTATACAATGTTTTGTTGGACGTAATGGGTCTAGCTATTCAACTTCAAGATTTTGCATGCAATCCTCAGATGTCCAAACGGGAGGAACTATCTCCAGTGTATCACACATGCAATAACTGTTTGATAAATGAGAAACAAATCATAACAATTTTATGTATAGTGATTAAAAAAGGACTATAGACACACAAATTATTTTCAAAATAACATAATTGACTATGCAATAAATTGAAATATTTACTTATTTTGCGCGACGTCGATGCACTTGTTACATAAAGTAACTGCCCCTGCCCTATGTCTCCACATGTATCGCAAATTTTACCTGGAATATTCAAATGGAAGGAAGAATAAAGATCCATAAATTTATTAACACAATATGAGACACAATTGAATATATACACAAATAATTGTTTTTGCATAAATTAAAGAAAATGTTGGATCTTTAAAAAATTATCCGATCCTTGAGAAACTAGATTAGTTGGGTACCTGTTTAATCAAGCAAATCACAGTCGGTTGAAGATGTATGTTGGTCATTGATTAGTAGACCAAGAAAAAAAGAAGAAGAACTTATGTAAGAAACCATCAATGACATCCGCTGAATCCAACTTGTAGCAATGATACATGAACCAGCTTTTGTAGGATCCTATGGAGATAAAGAAAAAATAGTCATTTAAAAAAACAAAAAAAAAATATGAAATTGACAATAGATCTATAATACATGTTTGAGTATATCTAAGTTACAATTGGTATACTTTTTCATATTATAATAATAATAATAATAATAATAATAATAATATTATGTTCGATCACTAGCATAATTTTGTAAACATTTATTTGAAAGAAAGATAAAAAATCTAGAAAGCAAAATTTCTGCAAGTTTCTATGAACCTGCAATGGGGATGGTTGTGGGAGATATTGACCCTTAAGGCTTCACAATGGTGTTATAGTGATAGCTACATGTATTTATATAGAACTCATGAAAATTATACTATGATAGAAGAAAAGGCACATGTTAGTGGGTTATCTCATCAAACAAAGGGTTGCTTCGAGGTTAAGCTTTCAATTATTTTATTTAACTACGATATATTAAAGAAATGGCCTTCTTAAAATAGAAATTTGGACATTTACATCTTTGACATGTATCTCACCATTTTAAGGGTATTACTATAATTTTTATAACAGCTTTACTTATTGCACTTCTCTCTCCACATTTGTTTATTTTACCTTTTTCTGTTTCTCTTTCCAGTTTAATTTTTTCCTTTTTTCTCAAATTTATCTTTTTGTAACTTTTTCTCTCTCCGACTTTTTTCTTTCCTCTCTCTCTCTCTCAGCCTTATCTTTCTCAATTTTCTCTCTCTCTCTCATCACATTTCAACTTTTTTTTAATATATTACTATCTATTTATTTATCTAGTTAATCAATTTATCCACTACCAAAAATACTAAATTATTCACTTTAGAACCTACTTTATGGGGACAAATATGTCATTTAAAATTATTCTAACTCACTTTTTATTTTTTCCGCGTACCTGTTTATCACATCATTACTATTAATTCTCTATGGTGGAACGTTACATATTGTCATAATAATTGTATCATATATATGACATTTCTTTGTTCAAATTAACTTAGTCGGCTAACCAATTTTGCGATCAACTTTAAACAAAAGATCTCCTGCATTTTTTTGTGGTTGTTTACAAACATGTATTCTTAATTATTATAATGTGTCTAGAAGTTGGAATTCGAAAATACTTTTTTTTAACTTAAATACTTCAAAAACAATATTGTGTTTTTATAATCCATTTTTTTAATTATCCTAGGTCCATTGAATTGATTCAATAGACAGTTGTTTTATAGTAAATTCACTCACTACCATAAATGATAAATTCCTCTTGTTTAAACCATTCCTTTGTCATTTCTATTAGCAAAAAAATAACATTAGATGTTTTCTTTGATGCTCTTTATTAACATGAAGTTACAGAGGACAAATTACAGTGGAAATAAAGAGAGGGATAAAGAGAAAATAAGAGAGAGAGGAGAGATAGAGAGAAAGAGAATAAGAATAAAAGGCACGTATCGTCATTTAAAATATCATTCACGTAGAGTGAAAAATATGAGTAAAAATCAAGAAGGCGGTTCCTTAGGCAAGATTTGACTCGAATATTTGAAAAAAATATCAACGTAATTAAGGGAGTTTTTAATTCATTCTTATAGATCTATTTGATATTTAAGTGCAAGAGTTGATATAACTATTTTACATACATGTTGTTACATGACACATATTCCAACTACCATTTAGTTTCCCGTATGAGATGGAAGGTTTTTGCTTTGATAAATAGAAGAAAGAAAAACAAGACTCTAAACTTATTTTTCTTTTACAATTTCGGATGTATGAGGAATAGAGATTATTTAATCTTCGTGGGGTCGTAAAAGCTTGAATAATACTTCTTTCGCTATCCGTTTCAAACTTCACTTGTTGAGCTTCCAAAAGGCCCACTCGTCTCGCAGTTAATGTAGAATTTACACAAACTATACAATGTTTTCATGGACGTAATGGGTCTAGATTTTTTACCACCTTTAAATATAGCTTCAAGATTTATAACACTTTCATCTTGAATCCTCTTCAACTTCAAGATTTTGCATGCAATCCTCAGATGTCCAAACGGGAGGAGCTATCTCTAGTGTATCACACATGCAATAACTGTTTGATAAATGAGAAACAAATCATAACAATTTTATGTATAGTGATTAAAAAAGGATTATAGAGACACAAATTATTTTCAAAATAACATAATTGACTATGCAATAAATTGGAATATTTACTTATTCTGCGCAACGTCGGTGCACTTGTTATATAATGTAACTGAGCCTTCCCAATGTCTCCACATGTATCGCAAATTTTACCTGGAATATTCAAATGGAAGCAAGAATAAAGATCCATAAATTTATAAACACAATATGAGACACAATTGAATATATACACAAATAATTGTTTTTGCATAAATTGAAGAAAATGTTGGATCTTGAAAAAATTATCCGATCCTTGAGAAACTAGATTAGTTGGGTACCTGTTTAATCAAGGAAATCACAGTCGGTTGAAGATGTATGTTGGTCATTGATTAGTAGACAAAGAAAAAAAGAAGGAGAACTTATGTAAGAAACCATAAATGACATCCGCTGAATCCAACTTGTAGCAATGATACGTGAACCAGATTTTGTAGAGGATCCTATGTAGATAAAGAAAAAATAGTCATTTAAAATATATATATATATATATATATATATATATGAAATTGACAATAGATCTATAATACATGTTTGAGTATATCTAAGTTACAATTGGTATACTTCTTCATATTATAATAATAATAATAATAATAATAATAATAATAATAATAATAATATGTTCGATCACTAGTATAATTTTGTAAACATTTATTTGACAGGAAGATAAAAAACCTGGAAAGCAAAATTTCTACAAGTTTCTATGAACCTGCACTGGCGATGGTTGTGGGAGATACTGACCCTTAAGGCTTCACAGTGGTGTTAAAGTGATAGCTGCATGTATTTATATAGAACTCATGAAAATCATACTATGATAGAAGAAAAGGCACATGTTAGTGGGTTATCTCATCAAACAAAGGGTTGCTTCGAGGTAAAGCTTTCAATTATTTTATTTAACTACGATATATTAAAGAAATGGCCTTCTTAAAATACAAATTTGGACATTTACATCTTTGACATGTGTCTCACCATTTTAAGGGTATTACTGTAATTTTTATAACAACTTTACTTATTGCACTTCTCTCTCCACATTTATTTATTTTACCTTTTTCTGTTTCTCTTTCCAGTTTTATTTTTTCCTTTTTTCTCAAATTTATCTTTTTGTAACCTTTTCTCTTTCCTCTCTCTGCCTTATCTTTCTCAATTTTCTCTCTCTCTCTCTCTCTCTCTCTCTCTCTCTCTCTCTCTCTCTTTCTCTCTCTCTCGCTCTCTCTCTCTCTCTCTCATCATATTTCAACTTTTTTTAATATATTTGATCTGTACCGTGAGGTCTTCTGTGGGGATGATCAAGGGACGGGTCGTCTGATACTGTAGAATGAGGATGACCTGAACGCGCGAGGGAGTGTACCTGCAAGGACACTCCCACGCCCAAGTCAACTATATCGAGCTACAATACTATCGTGAATATTCGAATGTATTGCGTACCTGACACCTTGTGACTGATGTTATTTATAGTGATAAGTTCGGATCGTTGACGTTGGATAGCCCAGTTGCATTGGGGGCCCAAGTATCAATCGAGCGGATCCTCCCCTTGCTGGGCTGGATGATTACTTAGTGGATTGGGCCCGACAAACTGGCCCAATCCAGAACAGTTGCCTCCCAAGCCAAGGTCGATCGTTGAGCGGGCGTAGGCTTGACGTGTAATCGGGATGGTCGTGCCCCAAGTCGTTACTTCTGATGTTTTTCGGCGATCTTGATCGTAACGGATCGTTTGATCAGTGATGCGTATTTTTCGCGTCGTCTTGACTTCACTAAATCTTGAACATTTTTAATTTTTTATTGGGCTATTTTCTTGGGCCCATATATAAGGTGGATGAGAGGGGTCTTTCACTCTCACCACTCATTTCTCACAAACACATTTTCTTTTTCTTCTAAAAATTCTCTCTAGGAGGATCACTTTGAAACTTTTGGGAGGATCCTTCTTTTGGAGCGACCATAACCCCTCTAGGACGACCAGCACCCCAAAGTCTTCCCCTGGTGCGATTACCTCTTCGTTTCTACGGGTGATCTGTCCATCGGGTGTGAGGAGGACGGTCACTACCCCGGACGACCCGACCAAAGCTCCTGGGAGTGACCTGCGTGCACGCGAGCGACTTGGGAGGGGGCGACCTGATCGTTCCTCGGACGACCTGATCGTTCCTCGGACGTCCCGATCGAAATTCCTGGGAGCGACCCGCGTGTGACTAGAAAAGGAGGCGACCCGATCGTTCCTCGGACGACCCGACTGAAGTTCCTCGGAGCGACCCGCGTGCGACCAGAAAAGGAGGCGACCTGATCTGCTCGGTTGCCCATCGTGGGCGTCTTCTTTGAGGCGGCCAGCTCGCGCGACGATCAGCTCGTCTTGCGCGCGTCTTCTCTGATTGGCAGGAGCAAAGCTCATGGTGACCCCTTGTACGAGCGATCTGCTCAACGGGCGACCCGTCCCTCTTCTTCGC
The DNA here is from genome assembly GCA_963573325.1 of Astragalus glycyphyllos. NCBI lineage: Eukaryota > Viridiplantae > Streptophyta > Magnoliopsida > Fabales > Fabaceae > Astragalus > Astragalus glycyphyllos. The sequence continues at coordinate 25,611,447 of OY754308.1, forward strand.
GGGCGACCGAGCTCCTTCTCCTCCGTGGCGCAAGCGTTCATTTAACTTTTTGACAAAATTTTCGGGTACTCTCCTCTTTTTCTACTTTCTTTTGTGTATTAAATTTGAGTACCTTGGTAATTTTTCCTTCAACTGTTAGTAATTTGGTAGGACCTGAATACCTTGGTAATTTGTTCTCTCTGCGATCTGATTGTTTGATCTTTAATTCGATTTGAACTAGTTCCCATGGACTGCTACCTTGATTTTCCTTGCTAGAGGTTTTGTCATGATTATTATCTCTTGTGTTCTAAGTTATGATGTTTTGTTGGTGGATGATCGGCAGCTCTAGAGAGAGACCATCCATTGTGTGACTCGGGTAACCCTTCGCTAGTATTTTCCTTCTTGGTGTAAGACGTACTTTTGGGTATTTACCTCTTCCCCTTTTCGAGTATCGATGTAGTGATTTCAGGTAGGATCGTAGTAACCTGATTATTTGATTTTTCAATCTTCCATGTCGCATCGTGATCTTGCCTCTTCCCGATTTGGTAGTTCAATCTTCCGGGCGGCTTGATCTTTCTTTCACGGTATGCTACCTTGAACTTCGTTGTTAGTAACTTGCAAAAATTGTCGTATGTGCGTTATAAATTATAACTCTTCATTTTATTGTCTTAGTGCGGGCCTGATCTTCCCTTTATTTCTGTATTCAGTGGGTGGTCTTGATCGTGGGTGACCTTAATCTTCATAGCGGTGACTTGGTCTTCTTTGTCAGGATAGTTTTCCAGGTTTCTACCCAGATTTAACTCGTCCTCAGGGGTGCGACAAATCTCAGGTCGCTTCGATTGTGCTTGAATTCGTTGTAGCGCCCTTGGGCAGTTTACCAAGTTCGACTCGGATTGAACTCGCCCTCGGAGGTGCGACCAATCTTAGGCCGTTTCGTTTGTGCTTAATTTCGTTTAAGTGTTGTATCCTGACCGCGCAGTTTATCAAACACGGCTCGAACTTCACTCGCGCGGTAGGTCAAACTTTTGAGGTTCCTTCTCCATAGTGACGATCAACTTGATTCGTCCGATTAGTGTGGTGGATGCCCCATTAAACTTGATTCGTTCGAAAATGATGTCCGTGGAGCTTCCTTGGTCGATCAGTATTCGTCTAACCTCCATATTCTTGGTCGATCAGTACTCTTCTGACCTCCATGTTGGCCGTCACTGCAACCACCACGAGTTGCACTTCAATGTTGGGAGTCCTGTCAATGGGGTCCTCATCCCCGAACAGAATGGGCGGCCTCTTCGAGAGGACCCTTGGGGCGGATGTCGACGTGACGCTCATGATCTGGTCGAACCTTCCCTTTATTGACTTGTAAGTTGAGGCGTCAGTGGGGATGTCTCTAGTGATCATCAAGGCAACTTGCCTTCCCCTTTATCTTCTTGTATCTGGGACATCATCGTCTTCATCCTCCTCTTCTTCTCTGACTTTGGCCACTTCGGTGGCTGGTGTCTTACCTATCCTAGGTGATCGACGTGTGCGGTTGTCATCTCGCCCATCAGGTTGGTTCTTCCTTACATACTGAGTCAGCTTTCCTCCTCGGATTAATGCCTCAACGTCGTCTTTGAGGGCCATGAGATCATTTGTGTCATACCCATCGATCTTATGGTAATGACAGTGTTTGCACACTCCGTTCGTGGAGCAGTCTTAGGCTTGATTTGCAGTTCTGGTGATCATGTCCCCGGTTATTACTTGTGAATTTTTTCAGCGATCTGGATCCTAACGGATCGTATGATAACTGATGGGTGCTTTTCGTGTCTTTCTCTGTGAATTTCTAATATTTTCAATATTATTTGTGCCAATATTATTCTCTGGAGCAACCACCCCCCTTGGGGCGATCTGCTCTCCATTCGTAGCCCAGAGGGCGGTCAGTTCTTCCCCCCACGGTGGACGACCTGTGTGACTTGCTACTTACGAGCGATCTGCTCTCCCCCTCACGGAGGACGACCTGCACTTCTTTTTCCCGGACGATCTGGTGCTCTTCTCTCCGGGCGATCTACTCCTCTTCTCTGTGAACGACCACCCTTGCTACTTACGAGGGATCTGCTCTCCGCCTCACGGAGGATGACCTGCACTTCTCTTTCACGGACGATCTGGTGCTCTTCTCTGTGGGTGATCTTCTCCTCTTCTCTACGGACGACCACTCTTGCTACTTACGAGCGATCTGCTCTCCCCCTCACGGAGGACGACCTGCACTTCTTTTTCCCGGACGATCTGGTGCTCTTCTCTCCGGGCGATCTACTCCTCTTCTCTGTGAACGACCACCCTTGCTACTTACGAGCGATCTGCTCTTCCCCTCACGGAGGATGACCTGCACTTCTTTTTCCCGGACGATCTGGTGCTCTTCTCTGCGGGCGATCTGCTCCTCTTCTCTGTGAACGACCACCCTTGCTACTTACGAGGGATCTGCTCTCCGCCTCACGGAGGATGACCTGCACTTCTCTTTCACGGACGATCTGGTGCTCTTCTCTGTGGGTGATCTTCTCCTCTTCTCTACGGACGACCACTCTTGCTACTTACGAGCTATCTGTTCTCCCCCTCACGGCGTGGTCACCCGTTTTGGGTGAGCTTATTCTCGGTGGGAGCGTCTTTTCTCCGCGGCGCGCACTCTCTCTCGTTCGTGGTGGATGTTGTCTGTCTTGTGTTAAAAATTCCACTCGGGGGCGATCATCTCCCGTGTGGGGCGACCTGCTACTGGGGATTCATCTGTTATTATATTTTTTTTGACTAAGTATTTTTTACTGAGTCATGATCGACGCCCGCTCCTAGGGTCGTGGCCTCATGGCCCGTCTCGTTGGGGCTAACCTTCCTCCTCTTCCCCTTCGACGGGGTGGAGATCTATGGATGAGCTGTCCGCGGGGAGGCGAACGATGCCTCCTTCGTGGGTTGGCCCGAGGGATGGGCGACCCATTGTTGCGATGGCGTGGCTCGGGCGTTGTGTTCCCTCGTCTTGAAGCTATTAGTTCCTACATCTGGGTGAGGCGGTCATCTCGGCGAGCGATCTGCTGATCCCTGACACGGAACAAGGCACGAAGCTCCTGAACTAGGTTGGCTGGAAGGGTGACGTCAACCTCCTGGGTCGTGCCCGGCAGGGGACCAGGGGCAACGACCTCAGTGTTGGTCGTCGTTCCTCCCATTGTCCGCGGTCTGCCTCGAGTTGTCTTTAGAGGCATTGGGAATGTTGGTGGAATAGTGTTCTCCCACTGTAGTCGCCAATGAACCGTACCTTGAGGTCTTTTGTGGGGATGATCAAGTGACGGGTCGTCTGATACTGTAGAATGAGGATGACCTGAACGCGCGAGGGGGTGTACCTGCGAGGACACTCCGACGCCCAAGTCAACTATATCGAGCTACAGTACTATCGTGAATATTCGAATGTATTGCTTACCTGACCCTAGGTGACTGATGTTATTTATAGTGATAAGTTCGGATCGTTGACGTTGGATAGCCCAGTTGCGCTGGGAGCCCAAGTATCAGTCAAGCGGATCCTCCCCTTGCTGGGTTGGATGATCACTTAGTGGATTGGGCCTGACAGCTGGCCCAGTCCAGAACAATATTACTATCTATTTAATCAAAATACTCATCAATCAAATATTTATTTATCTAGTTAATCAATTTATCCACTACCAAAAATACCAAATTATTCACTTTAAAATCTACTTTTCGTGGAAAAATATGTCTTCCAAAATTATTCTATCTCAATTTTTATTTTTTCCAGGTACCTCGTTATCACATCATTACTATTAATTCTCTATGGTAGAATGTTACATATTGTCAGAATAATTGTATCATATATATGATATTTCATTGTTCAAATTAACTTAGTCGGCTAACCAATTTTGCGATCAACTTTAAATAAAAGATCTCCTACATTTTTTTGTGGTAGTTTACAAACCTGTATTCTTAATTATTATAATGTGTCTAGTAGTTGGAATTCGAAAATACTTTTTTTTAACTTAAAGACTTCAGAAACAATGGTGTGTTTTTATAATCCATTTTTTTAATTATCCTAGGCCCATTGAATTGATTCAATAGACAGTTGTTTTTTAGTAAATTCCCTCACTACCATAAATGATAAATTCCTATTGTTTAAACCATTCCTTTGTCATTTCTATTAGCTAAAAAATCACATTAGATGTTTTCTTTGATCCTCTTTATTAACATTAAGTTACAGAACACAAATTACGGTGGAAATAAAGAGAGGGATAAAGAGAAAATAAGAGAGAGAGGAGAGATAGAGGGAAAGAGAATAAGAATAAGAATAAGAATAAAAGACATGTATCATCATTTAAAATATCATTCACGTGGAGTGAAAAATATGAGTAAAAATCCAGAAGGCGGTTCCTTAGGCAAGGGAGTTTTGAAAAAAATATTTGATATTTAAGTGCATGAGTTGATATAACTATTTTACATACATGTTACATGAGTTGATATAACTAAAATATTTGAAAAAAAATATCAACGTAATTAAGGGAGTTTTTAATTCATTCTTATAGATCTATTTGATATTTAAGTGCAAGAGTTGATATAACTATTTTACATACATGTTACATGACACATATTCCAACTACCATTTATTTTCCCGTATGAGATGGAAGGTCTTTGCTTTGATAAATGGAAGAAAGATAAACAAGACTCTAAACTTATTTTTCTTTTTCAATTTCGGATGTATGAGGAATATAGATTATTTAATCTTCGTTGGGTTGTAAAAGCTTGAATAATACTTCTTTCGCTATCCGTTTCAAACTTCACTTGTTGAGCTTCCAAAAGGCCCACTTGTCTCATAGTTAATGTAGAATTTACACAAACTATACAATGTTTTCTTGGACGTAATGGGTATAGATTTTTTACCATCTTTAAATATAGCTTCAAGATTTATAACACTTTCATCTTGAATCCTCTTCAACTTCAAGATTCTGCATGCAATCCTTAGATGTCCAAATGGGAGGAACTATCTCCAGTGTATCACACATGCAATAACTGTTTGATAAATGAGAAACAAATCATAACAATTTTATGTATAGTGATTAAAAAAGAAAAATAGAGACACAAATTATTTTCAGCATAACATATTTGTTTATTACCTCAATTTATTTTAGGCCATCACTTTGGAAAGTTGCAAAATTAATAATATGATGTTACAACTTTACAATTTCTTGCATTAACCTTGTAACTTCTTACATTCTCCCACTTGGCCTAAAATTAATTTAAGTAAACCACCTCATAAGTGATACATAAATACTAATGTATCAAACCTCATCCACATGAATTCATAAGTACTTTAATATAATAAAATACTAAGTGTGAGTTATGGCGGTCATGTATTCCTTTCCAAGACACACTTCCTTCCATATACTACAAACACTAGTGCCTTACTATACAAAAGTACCTTAAGCAGCACATAAAATTTCATTATGGTCCCGTAAGTGTTTCTAGGACATTCATGTTATAACTCATAAAGAAAACTACGTGCACAATAACTAGAAACAATTATTAAGTTTCAGAAATACATGATCATAAGGAGCTCAGAGTATCATTATCATCAAATACATCATTCAAAAGGGACAACCAAGACGCATTCTATGAACATGTTCCTTAAATGTCTTTGCTTGTAATCCCTTAGTTAATGGATCATCTATCATAAGGTCTGTTCTAACATGCTCTATAGATACTCTTTGTTTCCGAACTTCGTCCTTAACAGAGAAATACTTTAACTTCGCGTGCTTTGTACCTTTTGAGTATTTATCAATCTTGGAGAAAAATACTGCTGCAGAATTGTCACCATAAATCTTTAACGGCTTATCAATAGTGTCAACTACCCAAAGCCCTTTCACAAAATTTCTGAATTGTAGCTTCAAAACAAGCTATGAATTCAGCTTCCATGGTGGAAGAAGCAACAACTGTCTGCTTAGCACTTTTCCATGATATGCAGAAGCAACAACTTTCTTTGCATCTTTCCATTGATCAATTCCAAGATTACTTTGATACCTGCCCAAAATTCCAACTGCAAAACTAATGTCTGGTTGCGTGCAGGTTTGCACATACATCAGACTACCCATTACAGAACGTACCATATGAAATTGATTCCATTTGTTTTCGCTCTACGTCATTCTTTGGACATTGCATAAGACTGAATTTGTCCCCTTTCTGAATTGGTACAATTCCAGCAGAACAATTTTCCATATTAAATCTCTCTAGGATTTTCTTGATATAGGCTTTTTGAGACAATCCTAACAATCCTTGTGATCTATCACGAAATATTTCAATTCGTATCACATAGGACACCTCTCCTAAATCTTTCATTTCAAAATTCTTAGAGAGATATTCCTTGGTCTCATGCAACATACTCAAACTATTAATTGCAAGCAAGATATCATCAACATATAGCACTGATCCGCTGTCGCGCACGGATCAAAACGAGTAATTTTAAAATGTAGTTTACAGTAACGACAACTCGAGTATCGTTTCTCAAGAATTCTTGTATGAATTAACCAACTGATCGCGCAAGGATTCTCAGAAAACAATTAACAGAAAGTGATTATAAATTAAATGATTATAAAATCAGCTAATCTACTGATTCGGTTCCTACCTATCATCGATTGTTATAACTTCACTATCCTAAGCGGATCCTATTCCTGTTCGATCACAACAACATTCAACAAGCGAGAATGATATTATAAGAAGTATGTTTCCTGTTTACCGAATTAAGCAAACGGTTAAGAATAAAGCGAATTAACGGATTAAGCAAACGGTAACACGCAATTAAAATTAGGGATCATAAATCAATCGAACCAAACAAAACTATTCTATGACAAATCGAATTAAGCAAACGATAGACATATAATAGAATTGAAAAGAATAGGAATTAAATTGCAAGGTTATATTAATCTCAAGTATCGGAACCTGAATACAGCAGATCAACCAGGTGATTAGTTCTCCATCGGTTTTCGTACCAAGCTCCCGAAAGATAATTTGTGAACAGTAAAAACGAGATATGAACAGTACTCGCGGCTATTAGGTATAGGCAAAACAAAGAATTCGGGTTTAACCCAACCGGGTCGAAAAACATAAAAAAACCGGCCCAAAACTAAATATTTATTAAGTCTGGAACTTCAACGAATTATTTGAGACTTCTGAACTCCTAATCAGCTTTTGGCTTCAACAGGAAACTTGTATCTGTTTCTCTTAGCTTTCCAACGCATCTCAGAATGCGTCAATCCGATTACCGTAGCTCAAGTTATGGTCTGCACAGTGGACAGGTATCAAATAACCGCTAATGCTGAAAATAAAATACGAAAATTAAATAAAGGCAAAAATAAACTAAAACATAAAAACACAATAAAACAGTAAAAATAATAAAACAAACTAAAGAAATTCCTAAGTACAATAGTAGAAGAATGTGCATCAAAATGCACTGATCAAGCACCAAAAACATAAACTTACTCCCACTTACCTTTCGGTATATGCATTTATCAACTTGATTTTCTTCATAACCGAAAGAGGTAATGGAATCGTTGAACTTAATATACCATTGCCTTGAGGCTTGTTTTAGTCCATATATTGATTTCTTTAGCTTACACACCATATGACCTTTTCCATTAATTTGAAAACCTTCTGGTTGGTCCATATAAACTTCTTCTTCAAGATTACCATTCAAAAAGGTTGTTTTCACATCCATCTGGTGCAACTCTAAATCATAATGAGCAACCAGTGCCATGATAATGTGTAACGAGTCTTTCTTTGAGATAGGAGAAAATGTTTCTTTATAATCAACGCCATCCTTTTGAGTATATCCTTTAGCAACAAGTCGGGCTTTATATCGTTCAATATTGCCATTTGAGTCACGCTTGGTCTTAAAGACCCACTTACAACCAACTCGTTTAGCACCTTCTGGCAATTCAACAATTTCCCAAACCTTATTTTCTTGCATGGATTTTAACTCATCTTTCATGGCATCAATCCATTTATCTGACTCCACAATTTCCATGGCTTTTGAAAATGAAACTGGATATTTATTGATCCCAATGTCTGACTCTAGCAAATAAGTATCATAGTAGCTTGGAATTGCTGGTTTTCTTTCTCTTTGAGACCTTCTCAAAGGCACTTCTTGAGACTCATTTAGTTCAGACCTTTGTGAGTTAGTCTCTTCATTGGGTGTGTTATCATTCAAATTTTGTTCATTGTTGTCAGGTCGTTCTACAACGACTAGAAAAACTTTTGGAACAATAAAAAATATCATTGACTTGTCGCTCCTCACTCCCATTACTGTTCGAGAGACTAACTTCTTTTCATGTGGATTATATACTCTTGCTTCTGCTGCTCAACCCCAAACATGCAGATGCCTTAAATTTTGTTTCCTATTTGTCCACAACTCAAAAGGAGTTTTAGGGACTGCCCTGCTAGGAACCTTGTTTAATAAATACATAGCAGTTTTTAATGCATACATCCACAAAAATTAGGGAAATGAAGAATTGCTAATCATACTCCTAACCATATACATTAGTGTTCTATTACGCCTTTCTGCCACACCATTTTGTTGTGGTGTTTATGCCATTATGTATTGTGCACGGATACCGTGGCTTTCAAGAATTTTTGCAAATGGCTCCGGACATTGTCCTGTTTTACCATGTTTTCCATAAAATTCACCACCTCTATCTGATCTTACAACTTTCACTTTCTTTTCTAATTGTCTTTCGACTTCAATAATATAATTCTCAAAAACATCAACAGCTTAAGACTTTTCTTTAGGCAAATAGACATATCCATAACATGAAAAGTCATCGATAAAGGTGATGAAATATTTTTCTCCACCAAGAGAAGGAGTATCAAAAGGTCCACATATATCAGTGTGTATAATTTCAAGAAGCTGGGTGCTTCTTGTTGAACCTTTCTTGTTATGCCTGGTGTGCTTTCCCTTAATGCAATCCACACATTACTCAAGATCTGTAAAATCTATATTTAGTAGAATCTCGTTCTTTACTAACCTTTATAATCTTTCCTTGGATATATGACCCAAGCGTTTATGCCACAAGTATGCAGAACTTTCATTAAGCATGTTACGCTTAATTCCAATACTTTGATGCTCGGTAAGCAAGGACTCATAAAAATTATCATGAAGTTTCAATCTATATAAACCATCAATAATATAACAAGAACCATAACGTTTATTATTATTGCATAAATTGAAACAACCATGTCCACCATTAAATTCAAAACCACAATTGTCCAACTTTGAAAGAGAAACTAAACTCCTAGACATTGAAGGCACATAAAGAGTCTTTATTAGGTCCAAATGATAACCAGTATCAAGGATCAAGCAATAAGTCCCTATGCCTTCAATTGGAGCTTTCTTACGATTTCCCATGTAAAGAAACATGTTACTTTGGCTTGTGGTTTGGATTGTAAGAAATCCTTGCATCATATTAGATACATGAGTAGTAGCACCAGAGTCAAGCCACCAAGAATTATGAGGAACATCAACTAAGTGTGATTCAAAAGTGCATACATATGTTTTATACATACCTTTCTTTTCGAACAAAGCCTTACGTTTTGGACAATCCTTTTGGAAGTGTCCTTCTTTAGCACAAAAATGACACTTATTCTTATGCTTAGCAGGTTCCTTTTTCTTAAAATTCTTGGCTTTTGGCTTCAATGCTTTTCCAGCTCCATGAACACGGTTGACAGAATGACTCTTAAAATTTTTCAGCCTGTTCTCCTCCTGAATGAGCTTTCCAATCAATTCATTAACATCCCACTTATCTTTCATAGTGTTATAGTTAATTTGGAAAGCTCCATACTCAGAAGGCAACGAGTTCAAAATAAGTTGAACCATGAAAGAGTCATCAGCTACCATACCCAAAGACTTCAGTCTTGCTGCAGTGTTAGTCATCTCAACGGTATGCTCTTGCATGCTTCGCGAACCATCAAACTTCATGGTCGTGAGTTGAGCCATAAGTGTACCAGCAAGTGACTTATCAGCAGAGCGAAAACGTTCTTCCACAAACTTAAGGTATTGCTTAGCACTTTCTGTTTGTGGAATAGTAGTCTTAATGTTGTTTGCAATAGTCATTCGCATAAACATAAGGCTTAATTTGTTGGACCGCTCCCATGCCTTCAGTTCAAACTTTTCATCTTCAGTGCTGTCTTCAGTTACGACGGGCTTATCTTCCAAAAGTGAAAAGTCAAGGTCCAAAACACCTAAGTGGAATTTGACTTGTTCACTCCATTCAGAAAAGTTCAAACCATTGAAAACGGTAACAGACGCAGCTTGCGAATGAAGAAAAATTGTTGCAAAAATAAATCATAAAATGCTCATATTAAAATATCACATACTCATATAAAACATCAAAGTATATTATAGTTCACCTTTGGGTAATCATATAATACACTATCATAAATAAATGCCAATTTTATCATAATTGAAAACCAAAATTCTCAACCAAACACATAATTCATCTTTGGAGAAAATATATATTTGATCCAAGAATTTTAGTTTCCCACGATTATGTTTAACAACCATAGAACTACAATTTTCCTTTGGGTAAATTTATTCCCAATGATTACTAACAATCACATTTCATGGCATTTTTCATCATTGTAACTCGGCCACTTTGGTGTTGTTTACCTTGGATTTTGGTAAACACCGCTAGTTTGAAATTGCTTCTGTTTGCAGGATCAACTAGTAAATCCTAAGACCACTTGTGTTAAAGTTTTTCCAGAATCGCTTGTGTCTTGCTGTTTAACAATAAAAAGAAGAAAAGAAGAAGATAACTGTCGATTTCTCCGCGAAACCGTCGAATTACTTCAATGAGGGAGAAGGTTTAAAGGAGTAAATTGCTGGAATTTAAAGAGAAAGCAAGTAAAATTGCATTACTGTAAAGGGTGGTACACAAGATCATACATGCATTCCTTATACTCGTTTCTCAGTGCGTGTCGGTAGTTTGAGCGTGGGAACTTAGTATGAGAGATTGCGACCCGTTTTTCCTATGAAAAACTACTATTTATACAAAGGAAAAGAGGGGGAAAAACTAAATAAGTAACTGCCTAGAAATTCGAAAACTAATAACTGCTACTCCTACTTTTGACAAGAACCGCTTCATCACGCTTCGACCACAAGCGCATGGATCCTGATCTGCTACTAGTCTTCAACTTCTTGCTCTGTCGAAATATTTGCTTTAGCTCTTCGTTTCTGCCAATTCCAAGGTCTTGTTGAATCCTTCTTTTAAAGAACTTCCTTCCTGTCGAAATCAACAAAATACCTCCTGAAAGACAAGTCAAACCTCGTTGACTGCATTTAATTAAGCCTGTCGAAAATGCAGGCTAACAAATTGCCCCCCAAAAATGTCTTTTTCGACTGGAGCTTTATGTAAGGCAGAAAAGAGACATTTTTGAAATTCCTCTTAACTGCTCTAATGGCGTCATCAGGTCGAAAATAGCTTGTTCTCTCTAGATTTCTCCTTTTTTCGACAACGAGCCAATCGATAGGTATAAAGAGGTCCTGATTTCAATTCTGTAATATTAACCTCTTCTTCGACATCTTCATAAGATACGTCGAACTCTTGGTCACTGTCATTAGTTTCGACATAAGCAACCATTTCTTTTTTATTATGGAACCTACTTGTTCTGGCTTTTTCAGCTTTGAGTCTTTCGACTTGTCGAACTCTATCAGCTAATTGTGCCATATCTCTTAAGTGTAGAGTATCCAGTTCCTTTCTTATAGAATAATCTAGGCCACCAGCGGCCATTTCGACTAACTCATTGTTCAGGCACTTGAGTGAAGCACCTTGCTTTGAGAAGTCTAAATCTATTGAGATAATCATCAATAGATTCTTCCCCCTTGCGTCGAACACTAGCCAATTTCTTAAGACTAATCTTGCATTGGCCCATATAAAATTGTTCATGGAAGGCCTTTTCTAACTGACTCCAACTAAAAATAGAATGTGGAGACAGAGTGGTGAACCATGTAAACGCATTCTTAGTTAGAGAATTTGGAAAATACTTCATTCTCAAATTCTCATTGTGCGCAATATCACCAGCCTCAGTTAAATAACAAGCCACGTGTTCGACAGTAGATTCACTAGTTTCCCCAGCAAACTTTGTGAACTTGGGAATTTTACATCCCCTAGGTAGCTCTATTTGTAGGGTATAATCTGACAAAAGTGACACAAAATTAGGCCTGTGTAACCCTAGGTTAAGGCCATTCTGTGCTAGAATGGTTTCGACCATATTATCCAGATTATTTTGTGCTCCAAAATTGTTTTGTTGCACTTGCCGACTACCTCGTCCACATTCTGGTTTCTATTCACCGACACCACTTCAGGGATTGCCTCTACCCTCATGGGTTCTTCGACAACTTGTTGTTGTCCTTGGTTTCCCTGATTGGTTGGAAATGCATTATTGGGCCTCTCTACAGGTATTTCGACAGGCCTAGCATTTTGAATTTGGGGAATTGGCTGATTATGAATTGGTGGAGTACCAAAGAAGTCAACAATTCTTCCCATTTGTGTTGCCAACAATTAGGTATAGGCAAAACAAAGAATTCGGGTTTAACCCAACCGGGTCGAAAAACATAAAAAAACCGGCCCAAAACTAAATATTTATTAAGTCTGGAACTTCAACGAATTATTTGAGACTTCTGAACTCCTAATCAGCTTTTGCTTCAACAGGAAACTTGTATCTGGTTCTCTTAGCTTTCCAACGCATCTCAGAATGCGTCAATCCGATTACCGTAGCTCAAGTTATGGTCTGCACAGTGGACAGGTATCAAATAACCGCTAATGCTGAAAATAAAATACGAAAATTAAATAAAGGCAAAAATAAACTAAAACATAAAAACACAATAAAACAGTAAAAATAATAAAACAAACTAAAGAAATGCCTAAGTACAATAGTAGAAGAATGTGCATCAGAATGCACTGATCAAATTCTCCCACATTTGAACTTTTGCACTCCGAGCAAAATAGTAACTTCAGAAAAAACAAAAACAAAACAGAGCATGCATTTCCAAAAGTATTCAAGATACAAGGCACAAGCAGAATTCTAAGTCTAAGCTTCAAGAATATGGTGTTAGAGAGCAACTCTTTGTGACATTCAAAGTAAATAGGAAAACAGATTACCAAAAAGTACATCAAAAGCAGCAAGATCCTCACAGGATAAAATTCACTCAACTCTCAAGTGTTTAGGTTAACTGTTTACACTCAAAGCACAACATGAAAGTTAGTACTACCATAAGCTTGAAAAGACTCTAACATCTACAATTTAAATACATGCACACAAAGATCAAAAGGACTTTAATTCGGTTGTAACTTGGCCAAGGTAAGGGTGAGATAAATCCTAAGGGGGTACTAGGCTAAAAATCAAAGGGTTAAAAGAAAATTGAAAGGATTGCGGGAGTTGAACTACAGGATACCTCAATTGCTTTCAAACAACAACCTCACAACTTATTTCTCTTCTCCTTTTCCTTTATTCTTCCCTTTTTTTTTCCAGAAGGGCTATGTATTGACATCCTTCTCTATTTTATTTCATTTTTCATTTTTCATCTTTTTTTTTTCTATTTTTCTTTTCTTTTTTTTTTCTTTTTTCTTTTTCTGCCAACATTTGGAACATCACAACAACATCACAAAAATGAAGTTCAACCCCACACAACTCCACACAAGACTCTTTCAACCCTTGATTAGGGTGATAATTTTGTTTTTCACTTTTCGGCTTGTAATGAGTTAATCACAAAAAAAACGGATAAATAGGCTCAAAGGGGTTTTCAAACAAAGGGATGACATTGTTCAGGGTTGGCTTTTGGCTAAGTGGCTAAAAAAAACGAAAAAAACGAGTTGCCTTTATCATATCAGTGTGCACAAGTAAACAAAAAGTATCAAAAAGAGTCAATTCAAGTTCTAGAGACTAACAGACATGAGTGGTTCACACAAGAAAGAAAGAGATGGATTTTTGTATGTTATCCATATAAGGCTCAAAACTCACAAGGGTTAATGATCTGCTACTAATGATGTACAATTCAGAGTTTAGTCTTACCTATCATACTAAGAATGCACAACAAACTTTTTCACATCACATCACAAGGCACTAGTCAAGAGAACTAAGAACAATACTCATAATTGTAACTCAAAAACCAAAGAAAAGCATGCAATTTTTTTTTTTAAGAAACAAAACCAAAACAGAGAAAACTGAAAACAACACAAAAAAATGGTTCCCTCCCCCACACTTAAAACATGCATTGTCCTCAATGAAAGGACATAATTATTAAATAAGAGTGAGAGAAAGGAAAAGGTGCTCCCTGGTCAAGTTGCAGAGTAGGTGGGCTTTTCCAAGGAAAGCTCTTCTATGGGTGCATCTTCAGGCACCGAACTTTCATGGAATAGCTTCAGGCGCTGCCCATTAACCTTGAAGGTTTTGTCAGTACCTGCACTTTTTATTTCTACTGCACCATGAGGAAAAACATTAGTAACAACAAAAGGGCCAATCCACTTGGATCGAAGTTTTCCAGCCATAAGCTTAAGGCGGGAGTTAAACAGTAAAACCTGTTGGCCCACAGAGAATTCCTTCCTAGAAATCATTTTATCATGGAAGTGCTTAGTTTTCTCTTTATAAATCCTAGAGCTTTCATAAGCCTCTAGCCTAAGCTCTTCAAGCTGTTGTAATTGGAGTTTTCTTTCAATACCTACTTGTTGCATCTCCAAATTACAACTCTTTACCGCCAAATAAGCACGGTGTTCTATCTCTACAGGAAGGTGACATGCCTTACCAAAAACAAGTCGATAGGGAGACATCCCTATTGGATGGTGTCTTGAAAGCTGTTCTTTGAGCCCAAAGTACGTCTTCTAGACGGCGGCTCCAGTCCTTCCTGTTTGGCTGCACCATTTTCTCTAAAACCTGTTTAATCTCCCTGTTTGAGATCTCAGCTTGCCCATTAGTTTGTGGGTGATATGCAGTAGAGACTCTGTGCACAACTCCATACTTCCGGAGCAAAGCTCCCATGGTGCGGTTACAGAAATGAGTGCCCTGGTCACTTATGATAGCTCGGGGTATTCCAAACCTGCAAAAGATATTTGCCCTGACAAAATCTGCAACAACTCTAGAATCATTAGTCCTAGTGGGGATAGCTTCCACCCACTTTGAAACATAATCAACAGCAATCAAAATGTAGAGAAAACCAAATGATATAGGAAAGGGACCCATGAAGTCGATTCCCCATACATCAAATACCTAACAGAAAAGCATAGGTTGCTGAGGCATTTCACTCTTACGAGTGATGGTTGTACCTGCTATCTGACACTCTTTACAAGTGCGGTAAGTCTCATAGGCATCTTTAAAAATAGTGGGCCAATAGAAACCTGAGTCTAAGACTTTCCTTGCAGTCCTTTGAGGCCCAAAGTGCCCCCCTACTTGAGAAGCATGAGAAAGATGCAAAATAGATTCAATCTCATAGTCGGGGACACATCTCCTAATTACCTGATCACTACCAAACTTCCAAAGATATGGATCATCCCAAACATAATATTTGGCATCACTCTTGAGTTTGTGAATTTGTGTCCTGGATGCACCTGTAGGAAAAACACCAGCAACAAGATAATTAACAATATCAGCAAACCAAGGAGTAACTCCATGCATAAGTAAAAGCTGCTCATCAGGAAAGTCATCCTGAATGGGAAAAGGATCTTCATCCCTCTCTATCCTGCTCAAGTGATCAGCCACCAAGTTCTCAGCTCCACTTTTATCTTTAATCTCCACATTAAACTCTTGGAGTAACAACATCCACCGAATCAATCTCGGTTTTGCTTCTGGCTTCTTCAACAAGTATTTTAAAGCTGCATGGTCAATAAAAACAACAACCTTGGAACCTAGCAAATATGATCTGAATTTATCAAGAGCAAAAACAATAGCTAGAAGTTCCTTTTCAGTGGTGGTGTAATTAGACTGTGCAGAATCTAAAGTCCTAGAAGCATAGTAAATAACATGGGCAGCCTTGTCAACTCTTTGTGCAAGGACCGCCCCAACAGCATAGTTAGAAGCATCACACATAATCTCAAAAGGGAGGGTCCAGTCAGGGGGCTGGATGATGGGAGCTGAGGTCAATGCTTTCTTCAAGAAGTCAAATGCTTTTTTGCAATTGTCATTGAAGTTGAAAGTGACGTCATTCTTCAACAAGTTGGACAGCGGAAGAGCTATCTTGCTGAAATCCTTAATGAAACGCCTGTAAAAACCTGCATGACCAAGAATAGAACGAATCTCGCGAATGCAAGATGGGTAAGGCAATGTAGAAATCACATCAATCTTAGCAGGGTCTACAGAAATTCCTTTTTCAGAGATTATGTGACCTAAAACAATTCCCTGTTCAACCATAAAATGGCATTTTTTATAATTTAAAACAAGGTCAGTTTCGATGCATCTCTCTAAAACCATATTTAAACTGCTCAAACATGCATCAAATGAAGAACCATAAACAGTGAAATCATCCATAAACACTTCCATGCAATTTTCAATAAAATCAGCAAAAATGCTAATCATGCAACGCTGGAAAGTGCCAGGAGTATTGCAAAGACCAAAAGGCATCCTCCTGTAAGCAAATGTACCGAATGGGCACGTAAAAGTAGTCTTTTCTTGATCTTCAAGTGCAATATGAATTTGAAAGTAACCTGAAAAGCCATCAAGAAAACAATAATGTGATTTACCAGCAAGCCGTTCAAGCATTTGGTCAATGAACGGTAAAGGAAAGTGATCCTTTCTAGTAACCTGGTTCAATCTCCTGTAATCAATACAAACTCTCCAGCTATTCTGAACTCTAGTGGGGACAAGTTCATTCTTTTCATTTTTTACCACCGTGAGTCCAGATTTCTTAGGTACAATCTGCACTGGGCTTACCCATTTACTGTCAGAGATAGGGTAAATGATACCTGCTTGTAAGAGTTTGGTTACCTCTTTCTTCACAACATCGAGGATCAACAGATTAAGCCTCCTTTGGGGCTGCCTTACTGTTTTAGCACCATCTTCAAGTAAAATCCTGTGCATACACATTGAGGGACTAATACCTGGGATGTCAGCCAATGTCCACCCAATCGCCTTTTTATGCTTCCTCAAAACCTGCAAAAGCTTACTTTCTTGATTGAAATCAAGGTTAGAAGATATTATAACAGGGAGTTTTTCATTACTCTCTAAATAAGCATATTTCAGATTTGCAGGGAGTTGTTTCAGCTCCAGGGAAGGTGGTTGCTCAATGGATGGAGTGCTTGGGGCAGCCGGGGTGTCGAGAGCTTCAACTGCATAAACAGCTTCATCGACAACTTCACCTGTAGAAAAAATGTTACCCTGCAAGGCAGCATCAATCTCAGCACATACAACACAAAGGTTAGTGTCAGTACAATCATCACATGAGTAAACATCATCAAAACCAGATAAAGATGGAAAATCAAGTGAAAACAATTCAGAACAAGTGTCATCAACCAACTCAGAGGTCAATTCAATATGAAAAACGGAATCCTCTTCCAAGGGATATTTCATAGCATCGAAAATGTTAAATTTCGCGACAATGTCACCAAATTCCATGGACATGGTTCCATCATCAACACCAATTTTTGTTTTCGCTGTTTTCATGAACGGTCTGCCTAAAATGATGGGAGCCCTGCTTGACTTAGTTTCTCCTTCCATGTCCAGAATATAAAAATCTGCGGGAAAAATCAAGTCATTAACATGAACAAGGACATCTTCCACTACTCCGGTGGGGCGAGCATTGCTTCTGTTCGCCAGCTGAATGATTAAACCTGTATGCTGCAAAGGACCAAGATTAAGGTTATTATAAATAGAAGTAGGCATAACATTAATGCCCGCTCCTAAATCAAGCATGCAATTCTCGAATTTACTATCCCCGATGGTACAAGGAATAGTAAAAGTTCCTGGATCCTTGCACTTTTGTGGCATGACCTGAGTGAGAGCTGAAACATTTTGCTCGCTTGTAGCTTTTTCAGATGAAGACTTAGGCTGAAAGAAAGCAGAAACATTTCTTCCCAAGTTGACTCTCTCATTTCCCTTCAACCTTCTTTTGTGTGTACACAAATCTTTCAAGAACTTTGCGTACTTCGGAACCTGCTTAATCACATCAAGAAGCGGAATGTTTACCGCAACCTTTTTGAATACATCCAAAATCTCTCTTTCTTTGTCTCCCTCATCAGTCCTTTTATTTTTCAGTACTCTATGTGGGAAAGGGACTGGTGGTACATACTCCTTCTGTTTATCTTTTTCAGTTTCTACCACAACAGAAGAGGGTTCAGGTGAAGAAGGTGTTACCTCAAGAATTTTTTTAGTTTTGTCTGGGGCTGGTTCTACAACTTTTCCGGATCTCAAGGAAATTGCACTCACATTAGGGCCTTTTGGATTCACAACTGTTTGGGCAGGAAGTTGGTTCGATCCTTGGGCTTGCTGCATGGCATTCATTGAAGTGGCAAGCTGTCCAATCTGTGTCTGCAAGGTCTGAATGCTAGAATTAGTTCTTTGTTGGAACTGGAGATTGTTGACAGCCATTTGCTTGACAAGATCCTCTAATGAAGGTCCGGAAGGTGCAGGGGTGGTCACTTGGGGAGGGTTTTGTTGTTGGCTGGACTGTTGATTCCCATATCGAAGGTTTGGATGGTTCCTCCAATTGGGATGGTATTTGTTAGTGGACAGGTCAGGAATGTTGTACCTGTTCTGATTGTTGCCTTGATTGTAAAGGTTTGCTGCATAAGCTTGAGGCAACTCAGTGATCGACTCATCTTGCAAAATAGGACATGTATCGGTCGGGTGTTCAGGAGAAGTACAAATACCACACAAGTTTGCTGCTTGAGTCTTACCTACTGCCATCCGTTTCACTAAAGAAGTAAGCTCGTCAATTCTTGTTTCTAAAGCTTTGTTGGAAGAAACTCGAATCTTGTTCACACCTTTGGTTTGGACAGAATTGTTTCTAGTGGTGAACTGTTGGGAGTTGAGAGACATGTTTTCAATCAAGGCTTTAGCAGCAGTTGGAGTTTTATCAACAAGTGCTCCACCGCTAGCAGCATCAAGAATGTTTCTATCCATCGGTAGCAATCCCTCATAGAAGTACTGGATAAGTAACTGCTCGGTGATCTGGTGTTGGGGACAACTGGACACTAACTGCTTGAATCTCTCCCAATACTCAGCTAATGACTCATCGTCCTGTCTAATGCCACATATCTGTTTTCTGATTGATGCAGCTCTGGAGGCAGGAAAGTATCTTTCTAAGAACACTCTTTTCAAAGCAATCCAGCTTGTGATAGAATTCGGTTCAAGGTAATATATCCAATCTTTTGCCGCACCTTGCAATGAGAATGGAAAGGCTCTGAACTTGATGTGATCTTCAGTGATTCCTTCAGGCCTCAATGGTGTAGAACACACAACCTGGAATTCTTTCAAATGCTTATACGGATCCTCACCTGCAAGACCATTAAACTTTGGCAACAAGTGTATTAAACCAGATTTCAATTCAAAGGGTGCATCAGCTTCAGGATAATCAATACATAAACCATTATAGTTCACATCAGGGGCAGCAAGCTGCCTTAGTGTTCTTTGTTCAGCCATGTTATCAAAAGCAAGTTCAAAATCAGAATCAAATAAGCTATGCAAATAGTCAGAATCAGAATCGATAACGGGTGGTGAACTAGTGCTAGCCCGATTTGCTCTGCGGCGTGTGTGCAAGGTTCTTTCAACTTCAGGATCAAAATCAAACAAGTCAGAACAAGCAGACCTAGTAGCCAGGACTAATGCAGCAATGCAGCAACAAATGTGAAAATGCCAACAATTTCCCTAATAGGCAGAAACAAAACGAATGAAGGGATATGATTAAAATAAATTCAGAAAAATACAAAAACACCAAATTTAATCTAATTAAGTGAAATAAGAATTTTGAGAATTTTTTTGGAATTTTTCGAAACTATGAAAACAGTAAAAAATTCATAAAAAATAGAAAAAAGAAGAATTTGGCAATTTGAGAGTGAAATCCCATACTCTTTTCAAGAGTAGGGAAAGAGTAGGGGTCTAATGATCGCACGATTTTTCTGCTCAAATTGCACGGAACAGATTTTGAAACGGACAAAATTTTCCCGAAAACCGGATTTTTGACACTAAGCCGCGAATTGGCCAAATTTCTTAAGACTAATCTTGCATTGGCCCATATAAAATTGTTCATGGAAGGAATTTCTAACTGACTCCAACTAAAAATAGAATGTGGAGACAGAGTGGTGAACCATGTGAACGCATTCTTAGTTAGAGAATTTGGAAAATACTTCATTCTCAAATTCTCATTGTGCGCAATATCACCAGCCTCAGTTAAATAACAAGCCACGTGTTCGACAGTAGATTCACTAGTTTCCCCAGCAAACTTTGTGAACTTGGGAATTTTACATCCCCTAGGTAGCTCTGTTTGTAGGGTATAATCCGACAAAAGTGACACAAAATTAGGCCTGTGTAACCCTAGGTTAAGGCCATTCTGTGCTAGAATGGTTTCGACCATATTATCCAGATTAATTTGTGCTCCAAAATTGTTTTGTTGCACTTGCCTGACTACCTCGTCCACATTCTGGTTTCTATTCACCAACACCACTTCAGGGATTGCCTCTACCCTCATGGGTTCTTCGACAACTTGTTGTTGTCCTTGGTTTCCGTGATTGGTTGGAATTGCATTATTGGGCCTCTCTACAGGTATTTTGACAGGCCTAGCATTTTGAATTTGGGGAATTGGCTGATTATGAATTGGTGGAGTACCAAAGAAGTCAACAATTCTTCCCATTTGTGTTGCCAACAATTGGTAACTGTTATTGGTGTCCCTTATCAAAGGATTGAACACTATACCAATTTGTTGTGTCAACATATTTACCATGTCATGAGTACTATCATCTATTTGTTGTCTTAACGCCATCAACGATGTGGTAGTCAAATTTTGTTGGGCATTTCGACTAAAAATGCCTTCTGAGGAACTATGGGTAGGGGAAAAGTCTGCAATTGCATTCTCTGCAAAAGTAGACAAATTTGTCTGGAGGCCTGCCATCAACGCTATTGGCATACCATATTGGAACGCCCTACCAGCCATAGTAAATGGTGAATTTCCCATCACTGGATTTGCCATTATAGGACTTGTTGGTCCTACCGTTTGTGGCGCAGAAGCCATTGTATTAACATTCGTTAATGCTGCATTAGTCATCATTGACACTGGCGTAATTATGGGAGAAGTTACAGCGGTTACTCCCATGTTTGTCGACGAAGGCATAGCAACGGTTATGCCTGCGACATTTGCAGCGTTAACATCAACAACTGACGTTTGTTCTTGTGTACTTTGTGCATTTGATGCAGAAGCATTATTGGTACTTGAACGTTCCATTTCTTGGAGATATTTCCCACTCCTCAATTTCATGCACAGACAACACAAACTCTTTTGCGTTTTAACGAAAAAACTTTAAAAATTAGCACAAGGGTCCCACCGGGCGTGCCAATTTGTTTACCTTGGATTTTGGTAAACACCGCTAGTTTGAAATTGCTTCTGTTTGCAGGATCAACTAGTAAATCCTAAGACCACTTGTGTTAAAGTTTTTCCAGAATCGCTTGTGTTCTTGCTGTTTAACAATAAAAAGAAGAAAAGAAGATAACTGTCGATTTCTCCGCGAAACCGTCGAATTACTTCAATGAGGGAGAAGGTTTAAAGCAGTAAATTGCTGGAATTTAAAGAGAAAGCAAGTAAAATTGCATTACTGTAAAGGGTGGTACACAAGATCATACATGCATTCCTTATACTCGTTTCTCAGTGCGTGTCGGTACTTTAAGCGTGGGAACTTAGTATGAGAGATTGCGACCCGTTTTTCCTATGAAAAACTACTATTTATACAAAGGAAAAGAGGGGGAAAAACTAAACTAAGTAACTGCCTAGAAATTCGAAAACTAATAACTGCTACTCCTACTTTTGACAAGAACCGCTTCATCACGCTTCGACCACAAGCGCTTGGATCCTGATCTGCTACTAGTCTTCAACTTCTTTCTCTGTCGAAATATTAGCTTTAGCTCTTCGTTTCTGCCAATTCCAAGGTCTTGTTGAATCCTTCTTTTAAAGAACTTCCTTCCTGTCGAAATCAACAAAATACCTCCTGAAAGACAAGTCAAACCTCGTTGACTGCATTTAATTAAGCCTGTCGAAAATGCAGGCTAACAAATTGCCCCCCAAAAATGTCTTTTTCGACTGGAGCTTTATGTAAGGCAGAAAAGAGACATTTTTGAAATTCCTCTTAACTGCTCTAATGGCATCATCAGGTCGAAAATAGCTTGTTCTCTCTAGATTTCTCCTTTTTTCGACAACGAGCCAATCGACAGGTGTCATACCCTAATTTTGTCCGCCTAGGTCAAAACCCTAATTCTCAACAAAAATAAATAAATTGAGAAGTGTGGCATTATTTTGAAAAGTGTGAAGAGCATTGTGCATGCATTCTAGGTTTTTTTTTTAGGTTGGAAATGCATTTTTGGACAAAAAAATGTTTTAGGGCAAAGGGTATTTGTCATACCCTAATTTTGTCCGCCTAGTTTCAAAACCCTAATTTTCAGCAAAAATAAATAATTTTGTGAGTGATGCATTATTTGAGAAAGGGTTTAGGGTATTTACCCAAGCATTCTAAGGTTTTCAAAATCATTTTTGAGAAATTAAGGAATTTTGGGGCATTTAAAAGGGGCATTGTTTGGTCAATTTCAATTTAGTAAATTTTTGCTAGCTGAAAATCCAATTAATTAATTTTTGGGAATTTATTTAATGAAATTGTATTATTTTGAACAAAAAAATAAATAAAGAAAATCATTTTTCAAATTATGCGCATATTTTATATGTGTACTAAAAAAATCAAGTTCAAATTAATTCAAGAAAGCATTTCAAAAAAATAGTACAAGGAATATTCCCAAAAATTATATGATAAGATTTTTGTTGGCAATTTTGGTCATCTCTCATTTTCAAAAATGGCATATTCTTCAAGATACCTTGTATATGGCTCAAAATGGTTAGATTTATGTACAATTATCTTGAAAAGAATAATCAAAATTGAGAGGATAATAGAATGGTCATATGATAGTACAATAGTACAAGATGACAACTTGCAAAGCTTGGGCACCACTCTCCCAATGTGGTCGAATACCCCCCTTCATTTCCCTCTCATTTTTGCATTTTTTTGCCCCTCATCAAAGTGTGTTTCAATCCTCACCCTTGATTCAAAATTAAAATGCAATCCTAGAATGAGATGAGGTACACAATGACCTAAATGCCCCTAAACCTAATTGCACATTATATATACCCTCATATCCTCACCTCTCACGAGGTTTTGGCTCACAATTCACACTCAAAAACCTAGCCTCTCCTCTTCTCCCTTCTTGGCCGAATACACCTCCTCATTCCCTCACCTCATTTCTTCACTTTTTCACTTCAAATCAACATTCTAGTCCTAAATCCTTCATCATCCTTGCATTCTCTTCAAAGATCCATCTTCAAATCTCAAGAATCAAGCTCAAGATTGAAGATTAGAGGGTTGATTCAAGTGGTTTAGTGTTCATTCACCTTATTTCTTTTGCTATTCTAGCTTGGAGTTGAGGTATACTCTCAATCTTAACATCATCAAAATTTTAGTATAAAAAATGTAGATCATCAATCTATTTTTGCATATCAAGCATTTCTTTGCATTTTAGTGCTCTATTTTATGTTGAAATGTTGATATAATTGTTGTTGTTGAATGAGAGATGTGTTTCAAGCATTTTGACAAACACTTTGGGAGGTTTGGATGCTTGAAATGCATCTCTCTCTTTCGGAATAAATTGTGTGTTTGTGCTATTTTCATTTTGTGCTTGCATTTTCATGAATAAAATTGTGATTTGGGATTATGTTTCATTTCGCATATTGTAGAAAAATTAGGGTTTGTGTGATTTTAGTGCATTCCTTTGCTTAATCATGTGAATCCTTGCCAAAAAGCTTGATCTATGTCATTTGCTTGCATGATTTTGTTGCTTTCAAAGAATAAAATGAGATTTTAGCTCTATGTTAGTGTCGCATTTCATGAGATAATTAGGGTTTGTGCTTGTTTTTGTTGCTTGCTTTGAAAATCATGTTTGTGTTGATGATTTGGTAAGAGGATTTAACACTTATGCACTTGTGCATATCCCAAGTGTTAAAGATTACCTAAAGGGATTCAACACCTTAATTGTATATGCTTACGCTTGCATTGTTGATTGTTTTGCTTGCAACTTGTTAAAGTTTACACTTTGGTTCTTGATTTGGAAATTGATTTGAATTCTCTACTTCTTTTTCTTTTGGATGCCACGCCATCCCAACAAACTT
Organism: Astragalus glycyphyllos; assembly: GCA_963573325.1. Lineage (NCBI taxonomy): Eukaryota > Viridiplantae > Streptophyta > Magnoliopsida > Fabales > Fabaceae > Astragalus > Astragalus glycyphyllos. The sequence continues at coordinate 25,635,817 of OY754308.1, forward strand.
TTGTGATCAATATCACCCTCCAATTCTCTTCCTCTCTTCTTCAAGTCATTTCTTTTTCCAAATTATTTTCCAAATTAAAACTTTTCTTCAAATTGTTTTTCTATAGCAATCAAATTTTTTCTAAGATCAACAATAAACCTTTTTGAAAACTCATAAGGAGGCAAGTCGGACGTACGGCCGGTGTTGTCTAGCGTCCTAAGATCGGGGCTGTACAGCTCAAACATCTTGGGATACTTATGAGAATCAAAACAAGTAATTAACAACTTGAACCCTATTTCAAAAAATGAGTAAGGAATCGAGTCGGATGTACATCCGGTATTGGTTAGCGTCTTAGGGTTAGCGAGCTGTACAGTTCGTGCGAGCCTAAGATACTTGCTCAAATAAAAGCAACCAACCTCACAACAAATCTTTTTCTTCCTTAATCAAAAAAACATTTTCAATAAGTAGGGGGCACGTCGTCTGTACAGGCGGGGTTGTCTTTGTTCTAGGTCTAGTGGGCTGTACAGTCTAGGACCGAAAACCCCTACAATAAAAAACACCAACACAAAGTCTCTCGACTAAGGAGAACTACGTAAGCTTTGAATTCTCCATCGCACCGGGAGATACGTAGGAGCGGGTCACATCCCGTCAAGCACACTTTTAAAAAACAATAAAAAATTCTTCTTTTCCCCCGTTTTCAAAAACACTTTTCTCAAATAAAAAGAAGTAGAATGAATTGTTTCAAATCAACTCTGTCAAAACCGCACATCAAGTTAAAGGTTCCCTTTCGGTAGAAAGGAGGTGTGGGGTGCTAATACCTTCCCCACACCTAACCGACCCCCGAACCTACATCTCTAGTTCTCAAAGGACCACCCGCCTTAAAAAAAAAAAAGGACCCTTTTTCAATGTTTTGGTCCCTAAATAAAAAATGTTGATGGCGGCTTCACAAATTTTCACGTTGTACGATGAAAGGTCCAAACCGGATTTTTCGGGGTGCAACAGCTGGCGACTCCACTGGGGACTTTCCTTTTTAAAACGAGGGTCAGGCCTAATTAACTTGATGTGCGGTTTAATTGTTTGATTTGAATGTGATTGTTCTATTTCTCTCTTTTCTTCTCCTTCTTTTTCTTCTCTCTTTCTGATGTTTGAATGTTCTCTTACATTCTCGTGTTGTTATGTTGCATTCATGTGCATTTGACTCTTCTTCTTCTATGTTCGCTTCTTGTTCCTTCTTCTCCTTTCATCTTCTTTTGTTTATATGCTTAATATGATCATGCATTTCTCCAATCCCCATGTCCCCTTCTTCTTTGCTCCCTTTCTTCAAGGTAAGCTCATGCATCATTCCCCCAATTCTACTATGATCCCTTCTTCTTTGCTCCCTTTCTTCAAGGTAAGTTCATGCATTCCCCCGATTCTATTATGACCCCTCTTCTATTGTTGTTGGAACCCTAGGTTAGTTTACTTGTTTGTATTGAAATGATATATGCTTGCAAAACCCTAGGGTAGACGACTCTTTGTCTGGACTGTTTCTGGATTTTCTTTGCAGGTGGGGAGGTATGTTTGTTGTTGTGCTCCTACACACACATTGCACTCTTTTTACCCTTATATTTCTTGGTGAGACAGCCCTATACCCGGGCTAGAGCATATCTTAGGCTAGAACGAAGTCATTAGTGGCTGCTCACTGGACGTACGTCTTGTTGGGTGGTTGCGAAGACTTCACCTAGAGTTTGGCTTTGTTTGATGATACCATCACTTGGACGTACGGCCCTGTGATCGGTGCTCTCAGATGAGGTCGTTGGCTCTAGGAACCTTATTTAGGGTCCTTCTTTTAGTGCTATCCTTGAAGTGTGTACCCGTAGAAATAGCCATAGACCCTGTCTCTAAGAAACCTTGTAGGAAACAAAGGAGCTGCATACCCCTGCATCTGAATAAAGATTTTTGCAAATAAACCAAAAATTTTCAAAAAAAAAATGTATGTGAATTTGTAGCTTTTGAAAAACTGTTATGTTGAAAATATTATTATGTTTTTCATCATGCATCCATTCATACACTTTGCATGCATTCTCACTAGTGCCGGGGAAATTGTAGATACCAAAAAAAAAAAAAACGCATTTTGCATCGCATGCATACACATATACTTATGCATCCATTCATTTCATGCATCCATGCATCTATTCATTCAGGCTCTTACACAATAAATATTTAAACAAACAGAAAAGGCAAGCTGGTTCGCCATCACCGTTACTACACTCGTCTACAGGCAAGGCTCATGGCAGAGAATCAAGAAAGTCCAGACATTGAGATTGAGAGTTACCACTCGGGTCCGGATGATTTGGTTATAGAGATACTCAACCCCGAGCAGCTAGCTCAAGAAAACCGGGTTTTGAAGGATAAGGTAGGGGCTATGGAGGCCCAGATGGTTGAAATGATGGGTATGCTGAGGAATCTGAAAGGTGGGGCCAGTGCTGAGGCCACCGCCGTTGTAAACCCTGATGGAGTTGTCACCTTCATTCCCCCTCCGAGGCCTGTTAATACTGCAACTACTATTCCTCCTCCGGGAACAGGGATCCCTCATTTTGTCCACTCTCCAGGGGCAAACGGTCAGAGCCATCCAGCTGCTCAGAGGTACCCGTGGGGAATGCCAGTCGGTTATACGCCTCAAAATGTTGAATCCAATCCAGCTGGGGTAACAGGGCCAAGTCAGGCTGCTGTGGTCGTACCTGGTGGAGATGTTGGTAGACCACAGGTCCACGCTCTTAATCATGATGCTGCGCTACAGAGAAATCCACTCAGTCATACTCCTGGGATCACTACCAATCCTCAGAATGTTGCGTATCAAGTAGGAAATCCCGCTCAGTTTGGGGGAAATTATTATGGCATGAGTAGTCATCCTCAGGGGCATGTGTTTGAAAACTCGCAGTCCAGAGACCAGTATCGTGTGCTTGAAGAACGGTTAAGGGCTGTGGAAGGCACAGGTGTTAGAGTCAAGGATGCCCGTGATTTGTGTCTCGTTCCAGATATAGTCCTTCCTCCAAAGTTTAAGGCACCTGATTTTGACAAGTACCGGGGTGCTGGTTGTCCATCAAGTCATATAACCATGTATTGCCGAAAAATGGCTGCGCATGCTAGTGATGATAAGCTGTTGATCCACTGCTTTCAGAATAGCTTAGCTGGGGCATCCTTAGACTGGTACATGCAGTTACAGTCTTCCGACATCCATAGTTGGAAGGACCTCTCAGAAGCCTTTTTGAAACAGTACCAGTACAATATGGATATGGCTCCAGATCGATCTCAGTTACAGCACATGGGCAAAGGAGATAAAGAATCTTTTAAAGAATACGCCCAACGGTGGAGAAGTACAGCTGCACAAGTAAAGCCATCACTAACAGAGAAAGAGATGGTATACATGTTCATGGAAACTCTTCCGGCAATCTACTACGATAGACTGATAGGGAGTGTCTCGTCAAATTTCTCAGACATGGTAGTTATTGGGGAAAGGCTTGAAAACGGTTTGCGTAGCGGGAAGATCGCCAACCACTTTGGTAGTTCAGGTAGTTCAGGCAGTTCAGGTGGACAAAGAAAGCCCTCTTCTCATTTCCCTAAAAAGAAAGAGGGAGAGACCAATGTAATTTCCGGAGGAAATCCATCTTTCAGTACTCCACCGCAGACGGTACCATTCTCGGCACCAGTGCAACCTCAACGAGCCAATGATGGTTATAAAGCCCAGAACTACCAGTATAAGAAGCGCGTCAGTTTTGATCCAATCCCGATGACTTACACGGAGCTGTTCAATCATCTGGTCTCCAAAAACTTAATCAACACTCGCTCGATGAAGCCTCTCCAGCCTCCTTTCCCTAGGAGCTATAATGCCAATGCTACTTGTAGTTTTCATGAGGGTGGAATCGGTCACACAGTGGAGGACTGCAAAGCTTTTAAGCACGTAGTTCAGGACTTAATCGACGCTAATTGGATTTCTTTCAAACAGAACAGTCCAAGTATAACTACAAATCCACTGCCAGGACATGGGAATCCGTCGACCAATGCAATAGAAGATTCTACTGGACAGGTGATAAGGGAGGTTGAAAAAATCAAAACTCCCTTGGATGCCATTCACGCTGAATTGTGTCGATTTGAGGTCATTGAGAAAGGATGTTGTCAGGAGAATGGGTGTGCTGACTCCCTGTGTAAAGGGGTCTGTGAAGTTTTTAAGCAGACCTTGCAAGACTTGATGGACCGCCGTGTAGTTCAGGTAGTTACTTTTGAAACAGAAGAAAGCGTGATGACCCTTCAGTCTAATAATGGCAGAGAAGTCAGAAGGCCAATTGAGATTTTATATGATTACAATCCGAGGCAAGTTCAAGCCAAAGCTCAGCCCATAGTCATTGAGGTCCCTGCTCCCTTTCCATATGAGAAAGATAGTGCTGTGCCCTGGAAATATAGTACTTTGCCTCCAGTGGAGAGTTATCCAAGTGCATCTGCTGTCACCAATATATCAGGAGTGGGTAGAATGACGAGAAGCGGCCGTATGTATGCTCCGGAAACTCTTCGGGTTGAAACGTCTAAAGATGCTGAGGACAGGTTTAGAAAAGGAAAAGAGAAAGTATCAGAGGATACCCAGGGCAAGAAAGTAACAGAACAGGAAGCCAGTGAGTTCTTAAGGATTATCAGACAAAGTGATTATCAAATTGTTGATCAGTTGAGAAGCTCATCGGACTGCTCAGTTCAGAAGCTCATCGGACTGCCCTGATGAAAGTACTCAATGAAGCCCATGTCGCTGAAGATATCTCTGTGTGTCAGTTTGATGGGATTGTAGGAAACATCGTGGCAGCTAATCATTTGACTTTTGCTGACGATGAGTTACCCCCAGGAGGAAGAAGGCACCACCAGGCTCTGCATATCTCCGTCAAATGCGGAGACTATGTGTTGGCTCGGGTTTTGATTGATAATGGGTCCTCACTAAATGTCATGCCGAAGTCCACCATGGACAAAATGGATGTGGACTGCTCTTATATGAAGCCTAGTTCGACGTTGGTGAGAGCGTTTGACGGGTCGAAGAAGGAAGTGCTAGGGGAAGTGGAGTTCCCAATTCAGATTGGGCCGGAGACCTTTTATGTGAATTTCCAGATCATGGACATCACTTCATCATATAGCTGCCTGTTGGGGAGACCGTGCATTCACATGGCGGGAGCTATTCCCTCTTCCGTACACCAGAGGGTCAAGTTTGTGGTAGATGACAAGATTGTTGTTGTGTTTGGTGAAGAAGAAATGTTAGTCAACAAGCCATCCCCATTCCGTTATGTGGAAGCCGCTGAGGAATCTCTGGAGACCTCCTTTCAGTCCCTTGAAATTGCTAATGCTATATTCAGAGGGAGCAAGCTTCCGTCACCAGGGTCAAAATTGTCAAGGAACGAGGAAATGGTCGCCAAGATCATGTTAGAACAAGGATACAAGGTGGGATGTGGTTTAGGCAAATCTGGTCAGGGGATTCTTGCGCCTATTCAACTGAAGGAAAATCGAGACCGTTGTGGGTTGGGGTACCATCCTAATCAAGCCGAGAGAAAGGGGATGGCAGAGGAAAGAAAGAGCAGGTGATTGGCCAAACTGAGAGGCCATGATCCTTGGTCAAAAAAGATCCCTATCTGTGATATTCGCCAGAGCTTTAAGAGTGCAGGGTTGCTGGACCCTAATCAAAACGCTGCCATTGGGGATGGTCCTGGAGCTGAAAAAGGTGATACCAGCCTAGTCCGCCGTTGCTTTGTCGGTGAAAAGTTGAAGAATTGGGAAGCTGCTGACTTTCCCGTGGCTTTTAATCCAAAGTAATAATTTGTAATGCACCCCTGTGGCTCTGCCCAAGGCCATAGGATAAGTTGTTAGGGGCACGCATGTTTTTATCTTCATTGCTATCATCATCAATAAAAAACGTTGTTTTTGAAATTCATCAATAAAATCATTTCTCTTAATTTCATGTGTCTTCTCCGCTTTATTTTATTTTGCCTGTTTGTTTCGCCTTTCATTCTGCTTTTTGCCTCTGCAAATGCAGATCAACAATAATTATCTCTGAAAATAACAATGCCGATGATCCATATTTTGACTTTGATCATCCAATTAATCAAACTGAGGGAGATGTTGAGAACAATTGGGAAGCTCCTCCAGAACTAATGAGATTAATGGAACAGGAAGAAAGGGTCATACAGCCTCATGGAGAATCAACTGAGGTAATCAACTTGGGTACAGATGAGAACAAGAAAGAAGTTAAGGTCGGTACCGCAATGAACGACAGTGATCGTATGAAGTTAATTCAGCTCCTGCGCGATTACGTTGACATTTTTGCATGGTCGTATCAAGATATGCCTGGGTTGGATACCGATATTGTTGTGCACAAGTTGCCAGTAAAGCCAGAATGCCCGCCTGTAAAGCAAAGACTGAGAAGAATGAAGCCAGAGATATCGTTGAAAATCCGGGATGAGGTAAAGAAGCAGTTTGATGCAGGGTTTCTAGCGGTTGCCAAGTATCCTCAATGGGTTGCCAATATCGTCCCGGTTCCGAAGAAGGACGGGAAAGTCAGGATGTGTGTCGATTACAGGGATCTGAACAGAGCCAGCCCCAAAGATGATTTCCCCCTACCCCACATTGATATTCTGGTGGACAGTACAGCCCAACACTCTTTATTCTCCTTCATGGACGGATACTCAGGATACAATCAGATAAAGATGGCTCCGGAAGATATGGAGAAAACAACCTTCATAACTCTCTGGGGAACCTTTTGCTATAAGGTGATGCCTTTCGGACTCAAAAACGCCGGTGCGACGTATCAGAGGGCCATGGTGACATTGTTCCACGACATGATGCACAAGGAAATCGAAGTGTATGTGGATGATATGATTGCTAAATCCAAGACTGATGAAGAGCATATTGTGAATCTGCAAAAACTCTTTGAACGTCTAAGGAAGTTCAAACTCAGATTAAACCCAGCTAAATGCACCTTCGGTGTAAGATCCAGAAAGCTACTGGGGTTCATCGTCAGTCAGAAAGGGATAGAAGTTGATCCAGATAAAGTCAAAGCAATCCTCGAAATGCCAGTACCAAAGACTGAAAGGGAGGTCCGTGGTTTTCTTGGGAGACTGAATTACATCTCAAGGTTCATATCCCAACTGACAGCCACTTGCGAGCCTCTCTTTAAGCTGTTGTGCAAGAACCAAGAATCCAAATGGAACGATGATTGTCAGAGAGCCTTCGAGAGAATTAAAGAGTATCTTCAGAATGCACCAATTCTGATGCCACCGGTGTCCGGAAGACCGCTGATCTTGTACCTAACCGTGTTAGACAATTCGATGGGGTGTGTGCTGGGGCAGCATGATGAGTCAGGCAAGAAAGAACATGCTATTTATTACCTGAGCAAGAAATTTACTGACTGCGAGACAAGATACACAATGCTGGAGAAGACTTGTTGTGCTTTGGCTTGGGCTGCTCATCGTTTAAGGCAGTACATGCTGAGCCATACAACTTGGTTGGTGTCTAAAATGGATCCGATCAAGTACATTTTTGAGAAACCAGCTCTCGCAGGACGAATTGCCCGTTGGCAGATGTTATTGTCAGAATATGATATCCTGTACGTCACGCAGAAGGCAGTCAAGGGCAGCGCACTTGCTGAGTACTTAGTTTGTCAGCCTATCCCAGAATACCAGTCGATGTAGTATGATTTTCCCGATGAAGACATCATGGCACTATTCGACGAGGGGAAGTCCCAAGAAGATGAAAGATGGAGGATGATATTTGATGGTGCATCCAACATGTGGGGGCATGGGGCCGGAGCTGTGTTAATCTCTCCAGACAATCGCTTCATTCCGGTCACTGCAAGACTGAGCTTTAATGTTACAAATAACATTGCGGAATATGAAGCATGCATCCTGGGTATTCAGGCAGCCCTTGAATGGAAGGTCAAAAGGCTTGATGTGTATGGTGATTCAGCCTTGGTTATTCATCAGGTGCGAGGTGATTGGGAGACCAGAGATCCCAAATTGATTCCCTATTATGATTATGTTCAAGAATTGATGGAGTCCTTTGAGGAAGTCACTTTCCAGCATATCCCTCGAAGCGAAAACCAGTTGGCCGATGCTTTGGCAACCTTGTCGTCAACGTTCAACATCAGCTGTGACAAGAGTTTAGCTCACCTCAGAATCCAGCATAGGGATCTACCAGCACATCATTACTGCACTGCAATAGATGAAGAGCCTGATGACAAGCCGTGGTACCATGATATCAAGCAGTACATCACCACCAGGGAATACCCTCCTGGGGCATCAGAAAATGACAAGAGAACGCTCAGAAGGCTGTCGAGGAATTTCTTCCTGAATGGTGAAGTTCTCTACAAGAGAAATTATGACATGGTTCTCCTAAGGTGTGTTGCGAAAGAGGAGGCCGAAAAGATTATGAAAGAGGTCCATGAAGGCTCATTCGGGGTTCATTCCAGTGGACACACCATGGCCAGAAAAATCTTAAGAGCCGGCTATTATTGGCTGCAAATGGAATCTGACTGTTACAGCTTTGTAAGAAAGTGTCACAAATGCCAAATCTATGCCGATCATATCCATGTACCACCTACTTCATTAAACGTTCTGACTGCTTCTTGGCCATTCTCAATGTGGGGGATGGATGTCATCGGTCCTATCGAGCCAAAAGCATCAAACGGGCATCGCTTCATCCTTGTCGCCATTGACTATTTCACCAAGTGGGTTGAAGCTGCCTCATACTCAAGCATCACTAGCTCTGTGGTTGCAAAGTTTGTAAAGAAAGATCTGGTTTTTCGTTACGGCCTTCCAAACAGGATCATCACCGATAACGGCAGCAACCTGAACAACAAGATGATGAAAGACCTGTGCACAGAATTCAAAATCCAGCATCATAATTCTTCCCCCTATCGACCCAAGATGAATGGGGCAGTCGAAGCGGCCAACAAGAATATCAAGAGAATAGTTCAAAAGATGGTGGTAACCTACAAAGATTGGCATGAGTTGCTTCCTTTTGCTTTGCACGGATACCGCACTTCAGTGCGTACCTCAACTGGGGCAACCCCTTTTTCTCTAGTATATGGGTCAGAAGCAGTCCTTCCTATTGAGGTTGAAATACCCTCCCTGCGGGTATTGATGGAAACCAAGTTGGAAGAGCTGAATGGGTACAAGCTCGTCTGGATCAGTTAAATCTCATTGAGGAAAAAAGAATTGCAGCTTTTTGTCATGGACAGCTGTATCAACAGAGGATGAGGACGGCCTTCGACAAGAAAGTTCGCCCTCGAGAGTTCAACGAGGGAGATCTTGTGCTCAAAAAGATATTGCCCATTCAGAGCGATCCCCGAGGAAAATGGACTCCCACTTATGATGGACCTTATGTGGTCAAGAAAGCCTTCTCTGGAGGAGCACTAATACTCACCAACATGGACGGTGAAGAACTCAGAAACCCAGTCAATTCAGATTCGGTGAAGAAGTATTATGCCTGAAAGAAATAGACGAAAAAAGAGAAAGATAAGCCAAGTAAGAATTAGCTCGCTAGGTTGAAAACCCGAAAGGGCGGCCTAGGCAAAATCAGAGCGACCCGGTGGATTGAAAACCCGCAAAGGGCGATCCAGGCAAAAATTAGGGTCAGAAAACTTGGGCATGAAAATAAACAAGGGCATACAGCACTCCTGAAGGTTCGGACAGAGGGGTGATCAAGGTCAAGGACATAAATGTTTGGCATTGTTCCACAGAGACGGACATTTAGAAACTAGCTTTTCTCTCTCTTTCGTGTCTTTTTGCAGTTTAAATTTTCAAATGTATTGAACAGTCGGCGTAACTTTCTGTACGATCGGTTTCCACATCAATAAAGTTCAATTTTTCTCATATCAGTTTGCTTTTCTATTTTCTGCTCAAAATAAACGTTTTATGATGATGGTAATACTGAATTGTAAAACATGTGCATAAATCCTAGGGCATTGCAATCATTGCGAAATCCCCAAAAGTCACGGGAAGGAAGTGATTTCTCAAAAACAAATTAATGTTGCAAGGAAAATAATTGCGCCCATCAAACACTTCAGATGGCAAATCATAAAGCAAACCTGCACCCGGCCCGTGCGCCGCAGCAACTCTAATAAGTTCCCCAGTCTTGTGCCATGAGTGTCACGGGTCGGTCGAACCAGCAAAGAGAAAATAAGTCAAAAAAAAAATGATCAGAAAAAAAAAAGAAAGCTGATCAAGAAGAATCAAAAGAAAATCAAAAGCATTTTCACAGCATTCATCAAATCATCGCATCGCATGCACCCGCATCACACGCACTCGCATAACATGCTTTTGCATAACCTGCACCCTTGCATTCATGCACCATCCCTTGCATCAACTAACGTATGCAGGTACCCTGGATCAGTGCGGTAGCATTGACCAACTGAAGAAAGCTAATTGGATTTGCGGATCCCCCTTTGGACCCACGTGTCCCCAGAAGATTGACTTCACTTCGTATTCGAGCTGCGAGTAAGTCCCTTTGACCTCAATAGGTCCAGTCGAAAAGGATAGCTGTGTTGGCCTAAAACATGGCGCAGTCCTAGGGAAATATCGAGATCTAGACTTGATATAGTACCCTCCCCCGGTCGCTCGAAAGACCACCCCTTTGAGCCCACGTGCTCCCCAGGCCCAAGTGCAAACTCGGATCGTTCGCGATTCGTTAAAAGGCTTTAGGCAGCCTCCTTCGCCGGCTTAATGAGGGCCGGCACCCCTTTTTTTTTCTGTTTTCTTTACTGCTTTGGCTGGCTTATTGAGGGTTGGCACCAATTGATTCCAAAAAGGAACAAAAAGAAAGAGAAGAAAAAAAAATCTTTTCATTGCATTTGTATCATATTTCAAAAAGGAACAAAAAAAAAAGAAAAAAAAAGGAAAATTCTGGTTTTCTCTAAGTAGACAGAATTGGTATAATTTCTGAATTCTTTATTTCTATTTTGCCTCGGAATATGTTTCGGCCAATTCATATTCCTTGTTAAAATCCAAATAAAGAGGGGCAGCTGTCATACCCTAACTTTGTCCGCCTAGTTTCAAAACCCTAATTTTCAGCAAAAATAAATAATTTTGTGAGTGATGCATTATTTGAGAAAGGGTTTAGGGTATTTACCCAAGCATTCTAAGGTTTTCAAAATCATTTTTGAGAAATTAAGGAATTTTGGGGCATTTAAAAGGGGCATTGTTTGGTCAATTTCAATTTAATAAATTTTTGCTAGCTGGAAATCCAATTAATTAATTTTTGGGAATTTATTTAATGAAATTGTATTATTTTGAACAAAAAAATAAATAAAGAAAATCATTTTTCAAATTATGCGCATATTTTATATGTGTAGTAAAAAAATCAAGTTCAAATTAATTCAAGAAAGCATTTCAAAAAAATAGTACAAGGAATATTCCCAAAAATTATATGATAAGATTTTTGTTGGCAATTTTGGTCATCTCTCATTTTCAAAAATTGCATATTCTTCAAGATACCTTGTATATGGCTCAAAATGGTTAGATTTATGTACAATTATCTTGAAAAGAATAATCAAAATTGAGAGGATAATAGAATGGTCATATGATAGTACAATAGTACAAGATGACAACTTGCAAAGCTTGGGCACCACTCTCCCAATGTGGTCGAATACCCCCCTTCATTTCCCTCTCATTTTTGCATTTTTTTGCCCCTCATCAAAGTGTGTTTCAATCCTCACCCTTGATTCAAAATTAAAATGCAATCCTAGAATGAGATGAGGTACACAATGACCTAAATGCCCCTAAACCTAATTGCACATTATATATACCCTCATATCCTCACCTCTCACGAGGTTTTGGCTCACAATTCACACTCAAAAACCTAGCCTCTCCTCTTCTCCCTTCTTGGCCGAATACACCTCCTCATTCCCTCACCTCATTTCTTCACTTTTTCACTTCAAATCAACATTCTAGTCCTAAATCCTTCATCATCCTTGCATTCTCTTCAAAGATCCATCTTCAAATCTCAAGAATCAAGCTCAAGATTGAAGATTAGAGGGTTGATTCAAGTGGTTTAGTGTTCATTCACCTTATTTCTTTTGCTATTCTAGCTTGGAGTTGAGGTATACTCTCAATCTTAACATCATCAAAATTTTAGTATAAAAAATGTAGATCATCAATCTATTTTTGCATATCAAGCATTTCTTTGCATTTTAGTGCTCTATTTTATGTTGAAATGTTGATATAATTGTTGTTGTTGAATGAGAGATGTGTTTCAAGCATTTTGACAAACACTTTGGGAGGTTTGGATGCTTGAAATGCATCTCTCTCTTTCGGAATAAATTGTGTGTTTGTGCTATTTTCATTTTGTGCTTGCATTTTCATGAATAAAATTGTGATTTGGGATTATGTTTCATTTCGCATATTGTAGAAAAATTAGGGTTTGTGTGATTTTAGTGCATTCCTTTGCTTAATCATGTGAATCCTTGCCAAAAAGCTTGATCTATGTCATTTGCTTGCATGATTTTGTTGCTTTCAAAGAATAAAGTGAGATTTTAGCTCTATGTTAGTGTCGCATTTCATGAGATAATTAGGGTTTGTGCTTGTTTTTGTTGCTTGCTTTGAAAATCATGTTTGTGTTGATGATTTGGTAAGAGGATTTAACACTTATGCACTTGTGCATATCCCAAGTGTTAAAGATTACCTAAAGGGATTCAACACCTTAATTGTATATGCTTACGCTTGCATTGTTGATTGTTTTGCTTGCAACTTGTTAAAGTTTACACTTTGGTTCTTGATTTGAATTCTCTACTTCTTTTTCTTTTGGATGCCACGCCATCCCAACAAACTTTTGTGATCAATATCACCCTCCAATTCTCTTCCTCTCTTCTTCAAGTCATTTCTTTTTCCAAATTATTTTCCAAATTAAAACTTTTCTTCAAATTGTTTTTCTATAGCAATCAAATTTTTTCTAAGATCAACAATAAACCTTTTTGAAAACTCATAAGGAGGCAAGTCGGACGTACGGCCGGTGTTGTCTAGCGTCCTAAGATCGGGGCTGTACAGCTCAAACATCTTGGGATACTTATGAGAATCAAAACAAGTAATTAACAACTTGAACCCTATTTCAAAAAATGAGTAAGGAATCGAGTCGGATGTACATCCGGTATTGGTTAGCGTCTTAGGGTTAGCGAGCTGTACAGTTCGTGCGAGCCTAAGATACTTGCTCAAATAAAAGCAACCAACCTCACAACAAATCTTTTTCTTCCTTAATCAAAAAAACATTTTCAATAAGTAGGGGGCACGTCGGCTGTACAGTCTACGACAGAAAACCCCTACAATAAAAAACACCAACACAAAGTCTCTCGACTAAGGAGAACTACGTAAGCTTTGAATTCTCCATCGCACCGGGAGATACGTAGGAGCGGGCCACATCCCGTCAAGCACACTTTTAAAAAACAATAAAAAATTCTTCTTTTCCCCCGTTTTCAAAAACACTTTTCTCAAATAAAAAGAAGTAGAATGAATTGTTTCAAATCAACTCTGTCAAAACCGCACATCAAGTTAAAGGTTCCCTTTCTGTAGAAAGGAGGTGTGGGGTGCTAATACCTTCCCCACACCTAACCGACCCCCGAACCTACATCTCTAGTTCTCAAAGGACCACCCGCCTTAAAAAAAAAAAGGACCCTTTTTCAATGTTTTGGTCCCTAAATAAAAAATGTTGATGGCGGCTTCACAAATTTTCACGTTGTACGATGAAAGGTCCAAACCGGATTTTTCGGGGTGCAACAGTATTTTGGTCATTTTTCAAAAAAAAAGAGGATAATTTTTCATCAAAAATCATTGTGCAATTTTAGAGGAAACTATTTGAAGCAAGACACCCTTGGTCATATATTTTTTGCGCATACATGCACGCAATTGCATAAAAATTCAAATTCAAAAAAGGCATCAAAAAGGAATATTCTACAAAAATTTCAAGATGAGGTTTTTATGATATTTTTGGTCATGGTGATCTCATAAAATGGCATATTCCTAAGGTTCCTAGTATGTGGCCTAAATTGGGTGTATTTTTGTACAATTATCCTAAGAAGAATAATCAAAAATGAAGGGATAATAGAATGGTCATATAATAGTACAATAGTACAAGATGACAACTTGCAAAACTTGGGCACCACTCTCCCTTGCTATTTCGAATTTCACCCTCTCTATTCTCTCATTTTGTGTTTTCTCAATGTTCTCAATCCATGTGAGCCTCAATCCTAGCCTTTGATTCAAAATTAAAATCAAATCCTAGAGCACAACTAGTGCATATTGACCTAAATACCCTCAAACCTAGATGCATTCTATAAATACCCTATTAACCTCACCTCTCACAACTTTTGGCCTCATTTTCACTCACACAACCCTAGCACACAACTCCCTCTCCTAATTCCCTCTCTTGGCCGAAATCATACCACCTTCTTCCTCCATCAATTCTTCACTTCTCCTTCACCAAATCACCATTTTCTCACCTCATTTCCATTCCTACTTCATATATCTTCCTTCTCTCCTAATTTAATTCAAGCTTGCATCATCAAAGGGCATTTTTAAGCAAGCATTTCGTGGGTTTCATTGAAGTTTGGTGAAGATTCAAGTTGATTTGTGGTCTTGTTCTTCATATTAGTCATTCCTTAGCTTGGATTTGAGGTAAACTTCTTAAAACCTAGCATCATCTTCAACTTTTTTGCATCAAAATGTAGATATCATGTTTCTAATTTTGCATCCTACCATATTCATGCATTTTAGTGTTTTTATATTGTTGATTTGTTGATTGTTGTTGGTGAGAGGTGTCTCAAGCATTTTGACAAACACTGTGGGAGGTTTGGGTGCTTGAGATGCTTCTCACCCTTGAATAAATTGTGATTTATGTTTTTTTCACTATGATCTTGCATTTTTCTTGAATAAAATGATGTGATGCTTCGCAAATCATGATTAGAATTAGGGATTGTTAATTTTCTTGTGAAATGGGTTTGCAATTGTGATCAAAAATGTTTTCTCAAGTTATTTTGATGTTAATAGATGGTATCTTGCTTGCAAGTCATTGTTATGTTGATGATTGGCAAGAGGACTCACACTTGTGCCTTTGCGCACTTAACTTTAAGTGTTGAGGATTGACTAAAATGATTCAACGCAATTGATTTGATGTTTTGATTGCAAAATATTGTTGCTAATTGATTGTATCTTGCTTGCAAATTGTTATATGTTGATGATTGGCAAGAGGACTCACACTTGTGTCTTTGTGCACTTCACTTTAAGTGTTGAGGATTGCCTAAGATGATTCAACACAACCTTGTGCTTTGATTGTAAACTTTGGTTTGCTTGTTAGTAACTTGTTTGCAAAGTTATTCTATGTTGAGGATTGGCAAGAGGACTCTCACTTGTGCCTACTGCACTTCACTTTAAGTGATGAGGATTGCCTAAGATGATTCAATTTTCTTTGTGCAATTCTTGCTTGAAAATGCAAATGCTAGTTATCTAACTTGATTAATCAATTTTGGTTACAAAAATGACTTGTTAATGCCCTCTTTTGCTCACTTTTGGTCTTGCAAATGTGATGTTCATTCTAGGTCAATGTTATGCTTTAATGTTGATGATTTGGTAAAAGGACTAGACACTTATGCACTTGTGCATTGTCTCAAGCGTCAAGGATTACCAAAAGGGATTCAACCTTGTGCTTTATCTTGTGTGAACACCTAATTGAGTTGAACTTTTGTATGATCTCTTTGTGTGCCTATTGTTGATCTTACATATGCATGCCATTAGATGTTGGTGACTAAGTGTCATTCTTGTGCTCAAATGTTGTAATTGGTAATGTTTATGCTTATGCTTACATTGTTGATTGCTTTGCTTGCAATTTGTTAAATGTTGCACTTTGGTTCTTGACTTGGAAATTGATTGAATGTTCTACTTTCTTTTCCTTTTGGATGCCACGCCATCCCAACAAACCTTTTGTGACCAATGTCACCCTCAAACTCCCTTCTCCTTTCTTCAAATCAATCATTTTCTAAAGCTTTTTCCAAACTCAATCTTTTCTCAAATTGTTTTCATAAGACAATCAAATTCTTTCTAAGATCAACAATAAACCTTTTTGATAACTCATAAGGAGGCAAGTCGGACGTACGGCCGGTGTTGTCTAGCGTCCTAAGATCAGAGCTGTACAGCTCAAACATCTTGGGATACTTATGAGAATCAAAACAAGTAATTAACAACTTGAACCCTATTTCAAAAAATGAGTAAGGAATCGAGTCGGATGTACATCCGGTATTGGTTAGCGTCTTAGGGTTAGCGAGCTGTACCGTTCGGGCGAACCTAAGATACTTGCCAAATAAAAGCAATCAACCTCACAACAAATCTTTTTCTTCCTTAATCAAAAAAAAAACATTTTCAATAAGTAGGGGGCACGTCGTCTGTACAGGCGGGGTTGTCTTTGTTCTAGGTCTAGTGGACTGTACAGTCTAGGGCCTAAAACCCCTACAATAAAAAACACCAACACAAAGTTTCTCGACTAAGGAGAACTACGTAAGCTTTGAATTCTCCATCGCACCGGGAGATACGTAGGAGCGGGTCACATCCCGTCAAGCACACTTTTAAAAAATAATAAAAAGATTCTTCTTTTCCCCCGTTTTCAAAAACACTTTTCTCAAATAAAAAAGAAGTAGAACGAATTGTTTCAAATCAACTCTGTCAAAACCGCATATCAAGTTAAAGGTTCCCTTTCGGTAGAAAGGAGGTGTGGGATGCTAATACCTTCCCCACACCTAACCGACCCCCGAACCTACATCTCTAGTTCTCAAAGGACCACCCCGCCTTAAAAAGGACCCTTTTTCAATGTTTTGGTCCCTAAATAAAAAATGTTGATGGCGGCTTCACAATTTTTCACGTTGTACGATGAAAGGTCCAAACTGGATTTTTTTCGGGGTGCAACAGCTGGCGACTTCACTGGGGACTTTCTTTTTTAAAACGAGGGTCAGGCCTAATTAACTTGATGTGCGGTTTAATTGTTTGATTTGAATGTGATTGTTCTATTTCTCTCTTTTTTTCTCCTTCTTTTTCTTCTCTCTTTCTGATGTTTGAATGTTCTCTTGCATTCTCGTGTTGTTATGTTGCATTCATGTGCATTTGACTCTTCTTCTTCTATGTTCGCTTCTTGTTCCTTCTTCTCCTTTCATCTTCTTTCGTTTATATGTTTAATATGATCATGCCTTTCTCCAATCACCATGTCCCCTTCTTCTTTGCTCCCTTTCTTCAAGGTAAGTTCATGCATTCCCCCGATTCTATTATGACCCCTCTTCTTGGCTCCCTTTCTTGAGGTAAGCAGTGCATATGATTGTTGTTGGAACCCAAGGTTAGTTTACTTGTTTGTATTGAAATGATATATGCTTGCAAAACCCTAGGGTAGACGACTCTTTGTCTGGACTGTTTCTGGATTTTCTTTGCAGGTGGGGGGGTATGTTTGTCGTTGTGCTCCTACACACACGTTGCACTCTTTTTACCCTTATATTTCTTGGTGAGACAGCCCTATACCCGGGCTAGAGCATATCTTAGGCTAGAACGAAGTCATTAGTGGCTGCTCACTGGACGTACGTCTTGTTGGGTGGTTGCAAAGACTTCACCAAGAGTTTGGCTTTGTTTGATGATACCATCACTTGGACGTACGGCCCTGTGATCGGTGGTCTCAGATGAGGTCGTTGGCTCTAGGAGCCTTATTTAGGGTCCTTCTTTTAGTGCTAACCTTGAAGTGTGTACCCGTAGAAATAGCCATAGATCCTGTCTCTAAGAAACCTTGGTAGGACACAAAGGAGCTTCATACCCCTGCATCCATGCTAAATAAAATATTTTTGCAAATAAACCAAAAAAAATTATCAAAAAAAATGTCTGAATTTCCGGCTTTTGAAAGCCTTTGCATTGTAAATAATTTTTTTACTCATTTCCTTTTGCATACATCTTCATCCAGTGAAGATCATGATTTTTCATGCATTAAAAATTGCGAGTATCATGCACTTTCTCGCATATAAAAAAAAAACATTTTTTTAGAAACATCTCTCGTGCATTGTTATTTTCCCTTGCATATAAATATGTGAACCTCTCATTTTGCATATAGTTTCATTTAATAAAAATCACGTCTCTCGTGCATTTTAAAAATAATTGCGAGTATCATGCATTTCATTTCATTGCATAAGAAAAATGAAAACGAAAAAAAACAATTATCATCTGCATAGCATAAGCATTTCAGTCATCCATAATCATGTACAAAAACCTTCATCAAATAATATGGGCGTCGAGCCAATGTAGCATTTATGCATCATTTCATTAACCTCATAAGCATTATTTCAGAAAAAATACGAAGAAGAACTACGTAGCTTTGATTCCTCATCACAATGGGGATACGTAGGAGCGGGTCATACCCGTCAAGCACCTTTTTCTAAAAACCTTTTTCCCCAAATAAAGCACCTTTTTCTAAAAACCTTTTTCCCCAAATAAAGCACCTTTTTCTAAAAAAAAAAAAATTTTTCAATAAATCACTTGCATCTTCAAATCATTTTTAAAATTATTTTCTAAATCATTTTCCAAAAAAAATGAAATGAAATAAGAGAAATTCCTTATGCAATCGTTCCATGGGTAGAAGTGCATCTTTGAATGATGAAGGGTAATATCTCAAATTTGTTTGTGCACTACAAATTTGAGATGATACTCTACGATATCGGGGCACTTTGACCCAATCAGGCGCAGTTTGTTTTCAAATAAAGTGAATAAGTGGAGTCAACCAAATGTCGAAGCATTTCAGTATATTGCGTGAAGTATTGAGTCAGGAATCACTCAATGTTTCATGCAAGTTACTCAGAGTAACGACAATTGGTTGCCTCACGTCATCATTTTCGCAAAAAGGGGCATTGGTATTTCAGATCTTGCCGTGCCTCTAAAGAATAAAAATCATTTTGAAAAGATATCATTCTTGCATCTTGCATCATCCAAAAATGCATTGCAGTTTCGTATTTCATCTTGCATCAAAAACAAACAAAAAAATCTCCTTTAGAATAATTACACTTTTCAAGTGGTCATTTTTCATGCATTTGCTTATCATGATTTGTTCATTCATACATTGCATAAACCAAATAAAAAGTTGTGATGAGAGACGAGACGCTTTTGCAAAATAATCTGTTGAAAAAGTTTACCCTCACTTATTTGCAAACTCAAGATGTTCCAAGGCACTCAGTTTTTCAAATCAACAGTTCATTTGCATTTTCTTCAAAAAAGGCATTGCATCTCATCCATTCCATGATAAAAGACTGAAACAGTTCATCAAAAAAATGTTCCATCATGTTTTAACCAATGTTAACTCTCTACGAAGCATTCTTCTAGTGGGCGTGCATGCCATGTGCAGTTTCTCTTGTTTGAGTCTGTCAGTTTCCTTCCCTTATCATCATTCTCCATCCAAGTTTGATCCCGCCCCATCCCCGTGTCATACGCCGACCTATGCAGCTATCTAATCAGTCGTGGATGGATCACTCCTCGCAAGATGAGATCAGTTCAACCTCCGTTCCCAAGCGGGTACAATCCAGAAGCCACTTGCGAGCTCCATGCTGGGGCAATTGGGCATTCTGCTGAAAATTGCTATCTTTTGAAAAGTTTGGTTCAGGGCTTCATTGATTCCAAGCAGTTAACTTTTGAGAAGGGGGAAGGATCAAGTTCTCAGGGTCTGTGGACTATTAAGCAAGGATAGCAGTTGTTGAAGAGGGTTGAAGTGGTGAAAACGACATCATCAAAACATTTGTGTCTTTGTCATGCATTTCATAGCATTTATGAGTGATTGTTGATTTTCATGTAGTTTTTCAGTTCAAAACAATTTTGTGTAATGCAATCCTTTGGCTCTGCCCAAGGCCTTAGGATATTTCAATAAGGGCACACATGTTTCCTTTTAGTATCATCATCAATAAAATGTTATTTTCAATTCCTTAATAAAATTTCTTTCTTTCATTTTGTCATGTGTCTGTTATTTGCTTTTCAATTCCTCCCAACGCGGATCAAAAATAATAATAAATGAAAATAATCTTTGAAAACAACGACGCCAATGGTTCATTTTGTGACTCTGATTACCCGATTAACCAAACTGAGAGAGAGGCTGAAGACAACTGGGATGTTTCTTCGGAGTTAATAAGTGAAGAATTGGCTAAGGCTGTAGAAATTCATGATGCCACAACTAGGTTGGGCAATGAAGTCAAAGCACAAGTTCAAGCAAAGTGGAGCAATGCTGAGGAAACCAAACAAATGTTACAAGCGAACCTCTTTCGCGACCAAACCCTTTCCCTTCCTCAGATCAACCAACTTTCCCATTTCCCATTACAAGTACCCCATCACAAAAAAAAAATTCATAACCAAATGCCTGCCATCGCCACCTTCCTCACTACCAGTGGCCCTTCTACAAAATCAACCCATCTCATTTGCTCCTCCCTCTGAACCTCCTGTCACCCCAGTTAATACCAGAACCCAATCAAGCATCCTCCAACCGCTGCAGGGGTTTCATTGCCATTATCTCTCCAATCACCCCAGACAAGGATCACTTCAAATATCCAAAAATAGTGTATCACTTTTATCAGCTCACTCAACTCAAAAGCAAAAAAGGAAAAAATCAGAAAAAATGAAACAAAAAAAGAACAGATTCAAAAAAATGAAAATCCCAAAAATGAAAAAACAAGGGAAAAAGAGACGAAAGAAATATAAGTTGTGAGCTGATACATTTGGCCATAAAGCGTAAGAGATCCTTGTCTCAATGAACCTTCCTACACCTTGTTGTGTATGACCACCCTTTCTTCCATAAACCTTCAAACACTTCATCATTCCTATACATCTCTCCTTTCATAAAACCGCAAACACTACCTCGACCTCGTCATCCCGCCCTCCACAAACCCTCAGTCATTCCTCAGACTCCACCATCAGATTTGCAATCAAGCTGTTGTGCAAGAATAAGAGAACAAAGTGGTCCGTCCTCATGAGGAATCAAGTGACATGATCAATTTGAGCAAAGGAGAGGATTGATGCCATGATAAAGAGCAGTGAATCAACAAGTTTGTGTAAATCACCCTTCTGACATAAGACACTTGCCATTATAACAAAGTCTGTAATTACCAAAGTTCGGTCTGTTGCGCAGCTTTCCAAGCTAAGGTAGTCACAAATGACAGTATGAAGACTCCAGGTCAAGCATCATGATCCCTCCCTACGCCACCCTAAAAATGGGGCAGTTAGAGACAATCAACAAAGGATATCAAGGACGATGATGACCTTCATGGAAATCAGGCTTCGTTTTACACTCTAACAGGGGAAAACCCCATATGATGGAAGTAATACTTTCATTGAGCCTTATCAAACCAAAGTACATTTGTCTTATGTCAGAAGAAGAATAAGAGAAAGCTCAAACCGAAGAAAGCTCATCTTCAACAATTTCAAAGAAGACTCAATGCTCAAAAAGATCATGAACCTCCAAAGGGATTCCCATGGAGATGAACCCAGTATCATGAAGACGAAGAACTTATTCTCCGGAGGGGCCTTTAATTCTCGCAAAATGGGATGCAAGAAAAGAAAACCCCAGTTTCCAATAAATTCAGATGCAGTCAGAAAGGAGTATGCCTAAAGAAATAAATGAAAAAAGAGAAAGATGAGCCAAGTAAGAATCAGCTCGCTAGGTTGAAAACCCGCAAAGGGCGATCCAGGCAAAAATTAGGGTCAGAAAACTTGGACTTGAAATGAAAAAGGCAATCAGCACTCCCAAAAGTTTGGATAAAGGGGTGATCAAGTTCATGAGTATGGACGATTGGCATCGTTACTTCAAAAGAAAAAACAGAAGATCTGCTTCCCCTTTTTCTTGTATTTTTCCAGTTAAAATTTTTTCAATGTACTTTCAATTGGCGTGACCTTCTGCACGTCCAGTTTCCATAACAATAAGAATTCAACTTTTTCTTCCATGTGTTTGCTTTTCGTGTCTTTTATCTTCACTTATTCTGTCTCTTTGTTTTAAAATAAATGTTTTTATGATTGATGATACTGAATTGTGAAACTTGTGCATGAGTCAAAAAGCATTACAATCATTGCGAAATTTCTGAAAATCACAGAAAAGAGGGGATCCCTCAAATAAATGAATTGGCAAACAACAAACGCGGGCACAACCACTTCAAATGGCGAGCAAGCTTATGCGCGGCTCTGGCATTGCTATTACCCTAGATGGTCCTCATGTCTCAGGCCCAAAGGAAAAGATTTGCACCAATGATTAAAACAAGGTTTAGTGATCACCAAGTGAGGCTTCTTACATGCCAAAAGTCAAGACATTCATAGAGAACCAAAGATTTGCACTGAGAACACCACTCAGATCCAAAAGTTGGGGCATTCTCTTCACCACCCACCCACCCTGGTCTTGGGAAAGTTTGTTCATTGTCCATCCCATTCATATACCACCCTCAGTTCATAACCAGTACCATAACTTCATCCCCTTTCACAAACCCACTCAAAGAACCCATTTGAAATTGTCATTCTAAAGTGGGGCATTTCCAAAACTGTTCACTCCCGCTCAAATGAGCAGAGTTCTCCCTAAAGTCATTCACATCCATAAATTCCTATCGGGGCAGTCTCTCAACTCACTGTCCTAAACCAATCCCAAGTTAACTGACTCACTCGTCCACATCTGCACTCTTATGCATACTTACTAGTCAATGCTTCAGAGAGAGAGAATACAAATTGATCATGTGGTGTTTAAAGTTCAGTCATCATTGAAATGGAAAGGAAAATAAGTGAGCTTGTTAATAAAAACTTTGAGAACACCAGAGTTTGAATCAAATCTAGTTTTTCCAAAGAATGGTCCATAGCCATCTCATTTCCTTGCATTCAAAGTCTCGCGTCTCATCATCATAAAAATGTTTACAAAAATGTTTAAATAATCCAATCATTCATCCTCCTCATGCATGTAGGCACTTCATGTTATTCAAAGCATTACATTCGCATCATCCACATTCATCACAATAAAAGCAAAAGAATACAGACATTCCATAGCATTTATCATCATCACATCAAACATCAAATCAGTTTTCAAAACAAAAAGAGGCATTCTTAAAAAATAGTCATAGTCATCACGATAGGACGCTTGAATTGATCACTCAAGAATCCTAAAGTCCCTATGCTAAAAGAAAATTAAAAACATTCATTGCATCACGTGCATTCGCATAACCTGCCTTTGCATAACATACATTTGCATTACATTTGCATATCCACCTCTTGTGCATTCATCGAAAAAAGAATAAGGAGCATTTCATGAATATCCATGTCTTTGCTAAATTTTTCTGCATCCAAATAAGTTGCTATCTGCTAGTAACAGCTCAAGTCGCCAATGGTCGATCCTACGAAACTCGTGTTTGTTCGATCACCACTAAGGTAAGAAAAAAACTAGCATTCATGCACCATTCCTTGCATCAATTAACGTATGCAGGTACCCTGGATCGGTGCGGCAGCATGGACCAACTGAAGAAAACCAATTGGATTTTCAAATCCCCTTTGGACCCACGTGTCCCCCAAAAGATTGACTTCACTTCGTATTCGAGCTGCGAGTAAGTCCCCCTGACCTCAATAGGTCCAGTCGAAAAGGATAGCTGTGTTGGCCTAAAACATGGCGCAGTCCTAGGGAAATATCGAGATCTAGACTTGATATAGTACCCTCCCCCGGTCGCTCAAAAGACCACCCCTTTGAGCCCACGTGCTCCCCAGGCCCAAGAGCAAGCTCGGATCGTTCGCGATTCGTTAAAAGGCTTTAGGCAGCCTCCTTCGCCGGCTTAATGAGGGCTGACACCCATTTTTTTTTTTTTTTGTTTTTTGCTTTCTTTACTGCTTTCGCTGGATTATTGAGGATTGGCACCATTTAATTCCAAAAAAAAAAAAAAATCTTTTCATTGCATTTGTATCATATTTCAAAAAGGAACAAAAAAAAAGAGAAAAAAAAGAAAAAGGAAAATTCTGGTTTCTCTAAGTAGACAAAATTGGTATAATTTCTGAATTCTTTATTTCTATTTTGCCTCGGAATATGTTTCGGCCAATTCATATTCCTTGTTAAAATCCAAATAAAGAGGGGCAGTTGTCATACCCTAATTTTGTCCGCCTAGGTCAAAACCCTAATTCTCAACAAAAATAAATAAATTGAGAAGTGTGGCATTATTTTGAAAAGTGTGAAGAGCATTGTGCATGCATTCTAGGTTTTTTTTTAGGTTGGAAATGCATTTTTGGACAAAAAAATGTTTTTAGGGCAAAGGGTATTTTGGTCATTTTTCAAAAAAAAAAAGAGGATAATTTTTCATCCAAAATCATTGTGCAATTTTAGAGGAAACTATTTGAAGCAAGACACCCTTGGTCATATATTTTTTGCGCATACATGCACGCAATTGCATAAAAATTCAAATTCAAAAAAGGCATCAAAAAGGAATATTCTACAAAAATTTCAAGATGAGGTTTTTATGAAATTTTTGGTCATGGTGATCTCATAAAATGGCATATTCCTAAGGTTCCTAGTATGTGGCCTAAATTGGGTGTATTTTTGTACAATTATCCTAAGAAGAATAATCAAAAATGAAGGGATAATAGAATGGTCATATAATAGTACAATAGTACAAGATGACAACTTGCAAAACTTGGGCACCACTCTCCCTTGCTATTTCGAATTTCACCCTCTCTATTCTCTCATTTTGTGTTTTCTCAATGGCCTCAATCCATGTGAGCCTCAATCCTAGCCTTTGATTCAAAATTAAAATCAAATCCTAGAGCACAACTAGTGCATATTGACCTAAATACCCTCAAACCTAGATGCATTCTATAAATCCCTATTAACCTCACCTCTCACAACTTTTGGCCTCATTTTCACTCACACAACCCTAGCACACAACTCCCTCTCCTAATTCCCTCTCTTGGCCGAAATCATACCACCTTCTTCCTCCATCAATTCTTCACTTCTCCTTCACCAAATCACCATTTTCTCACCTCATTTCCATTCCTACTTCATATATCTTCCTTCTCTCCTAATTTAATTCAAGCTTGCATCATCAAAGGGCATTTTTAAGCAAGCATTTCGTGGGTTTCATTGAAGTTTGGTGAAGATTCAAGTTGATTTGTGGTCTTGTTCTTCATATTAGTCATTCCTTAGCTTGGATTTGAGGTAAACTTCTTAAAACCTAGCATCATCTTCAACTTTTTTGCATCAAAATGTAGATATCATGTTTCTAATTTTTCATCCTACCATATTCATGCATTTTAGTGTTGTTATATTGTTGATTTGTTGATTGTTGTTGGTGAGAGGTGTCTCAAGCATTTTGACAAACACTGTGGGAGGTTTGGGTGCTTGAGATGCTTCTCACCCTTGAATAAATTGTGATTTATGTTTTTTTCACTATGATCTTGCATTTTTGTTGAATAAAATGATGTGATGCTTCGCAAATCATGATTAGAATTAGGGATTGTTAATTTTCTTGTGAAATGGGTTTGCAATTGTGATCAAAAACTTTTTCTCAAGTTATTTTGATGTTAATAGATGGTATCTTGCTTGCAAGTCATTGTTATGTTGATGATTGGCAAGAGGACTCACACTTGTGCCTTTGCGCACTTAACTTTAAGTGTTGAGGATTGACTAAAATGATTCAACGCAATTGATTTGATGTTTTGATTGCAAAATATTGTTGCTAATTGATTGTATCTTGCTTGCAAATTGTTATATGTTGATGATTGGCAAGAGGACTCACACTTGTGTCTTTGTGCACTTCACTTTAAGTGTTGAGGATTGCCTAAGATGATTCAACACAACCTTGTGCTTTGATTGTAAACTTTGGTTTGCTTGTTAGTAACTTGTTTGCAAAGTTATTCTATGTTCAGGATTGGCAAGAGGACTCTCACTTGTGCCTAGTGCACTTCACTTTAAGTGATGAGGATTGCCTAAGATGATTCAATTTTCTTTGTGCAATTCTTGCTTGAAAATGCAAATGCTAGTTTTCTAACTTGATTAATCAATTTTGGTTACAAAAATGACTTGTTAATGCCCTCTTTTGCTCACTTTTGGTCTTGCAAATGTGATGTTCTTTCTAGGTCAATGTTATGCTTTAATGTTGATGATTTGGTAAAAGGACTAGACACTTATGCACTTGTGCATTGTCTCAAGCGTCAAGGATTACCAAAAGGGATTCAACCTTGTGCTTTATCTTGTGTTGACACCTAATTGAGTTGAACTTTTGTATGATCTCTTTGTGTGCCTATTGTTGATCTTACATATGCATGCCATTAGATGTTGATGACTAAGTGTCATTCTTGTGCTCAAATGTTGTAATTGGTAATGTTTATGCTTATGCTTACATTGTTGATTGCTTTGCTTGCAATTTGTTAAATGTTGCACTTTGGTTCTTGACTTGGAAATTGATTGAATGTTCTACTTTCTTTTCCTTTTGGATGCCACGCCATCCCAACAAACCTTTTGTGACCAATGTCACCCTCAAACTCCCTTCTCCTTTCTTCAAATCAATCATTTTCTAAAGCTTTTTCCAAACTCAATCTTTTCTCAAATTGTTTTCATAAGACAATCAAATTCTTTCTAAAATCAACAATAAACCTTTTTGAAAACTCATAAGGAGGCAAGTCGGACGTACGGCCGGTGTTGTCTAGCGTCCTAAGATCAGAGCTGTACAGCTCAAACATCTTGGGATACTTATGAGAATCAAAACAAGTAATTAACAACTTGAACCCTATTTCAAAAAATGAGTAAGGAATCGAGTCGGATGTACATCCGGTATTGGTTAGCGTCTTAGGGTTAGCGAGCTGTACAGTTCGGGCGAACCTAAGATACTTGCCAAATAAAAGCAACCAACCTCACAACAAATCTTTTTCTTCCTTAATCAAAAAAAACATTTTCAATAAGTAGGGGGCACGTCGTCTGTACACGCGGGGTTGTCTTTGTTCTAGGTCTAGTGGACTGTACAGTCTAGGACCGAAAACCCCTACAATAAAAAACACCAACACAAAGTTTCTCGACTAAGGAGAACTACGTAAGCTTTGAATTCTCCATCGCACCGGGAGATACGTAGGAGCGGGTCACATCCCGTCAAGCACACTTTTAAAAAATAATAAAAAGATTCTTCTTTTCCCCCGTTTTCAAAAACACTTTTCTCAAATAAAAAAGAAGTAGAGCGAATTGTTTCAAATCAACTCTGTCAAAACCGCATATCAAGTTAAAGGTTCCCTTTCGGTAGAAAGGAGGTGTGGGATGCTAATACCTTCCCCACACCTAACCGACCCCTGAACCTACATCTCTAGTTCTCAAAGGACCACCCCGCCTTAAAAAGGACCCTTTTTCAATGTTTTGGTCCCTAAATAAAAAATGTTGATGGCGGCTTCACAAATTTTCACGTTGTACGATGAAAGGTCCAAACTGGATTTTTTTCGGGGTGCAACAACAGGTATAAAGAGGTCCTGATTTCAATTCTGCAATATTAACCTCTTCTTCGACATCTTCATAAGATACGTCGAACTCTTGGTCACTGTCATTAGTTTCGACATTAGCAACCATTTCTTTTTTATTATGGAACCTACTTGTTCTGGCTTTTTCAGCTTTGAGTCTTTCGACTTGTCGAACTCTATCAGCTAATTGCGCCATATCTCTTAAGTGTAGAGTATCCAGTTCCTTTCTTATAGAATAATCTAGGCCACCAGCGGCCATTTCGACTAACTCATGTTCAGGCACTTGAGTGAAGCACCTTGCTTTGAGAAGTCTAAATCTATTGAGATAATCATCAATAGATTCTGCCCCCTTGCGTCGAACACTAGCCAATTTCTTAAGACTAATCTTGCATTGGCCCATATAAAATGGTTCATGGAAGGCCTTTTCTAACTTACTCCAACTAAAAATAGAATGTGGAGACAGAGTGGTGAACCATGTAAACGCATTCTTAGTTAGAGAATTTGGAAAATACTTCATTCTCAAATTCTCATTGTGCGCAATATCACCAGCCTCAGTTAAATAACAAGCCACGTGTTCGACAGTAGATTCACTAGTTTCCCCAGCAAACTTTGTGAACTTGGGAATTTTACATCCCCTAGGTAGCTCTGTTTGTAGGGTATAATCCAACAAAAGTGACACAAAATTAGGCCTGTGTAACCCTAGGTTAAGGCCATTCTGTGCTAGAATGGTTTCGACCATATTATCCAGATTATTTTGTGCTCCAAAATTGTTTTGTTGCACTTGCCTGACTACCTCGTCAACATTCTGGTTTCTATTCACCAACACCACTTCAGGGATTGCCTCTACCCTCATGGGTTCTTCGACAACTTGTTGTTGTCCTTGGTTTCCCTGATTGGTTGGAAATGCATTATTGGGCCTCTCTACAGGTATTTCGACAGGCCTAGCATTTTGAATTTGGGGAATTGGCTGATTATGAATTGGTGGAGTACCAAAGAAGTCAACAATTCTTCCCATTTGTGTTGCCAACAATTGGTAACTGTTATTGGTGTCCCTTATCAAAGGATTGAACACTATACCAATTTGTTATGTCAACATATTTACCATGTCATGAGTACTATCATCTATTTGTTGCCTTAACGCCATCAACGATGTGGTAGTCAAATTTTGTTGGGCATTTCGACTAAAAAAGCCTTCTGAGGAACTATGGGTAGGGGAAAAGTCTGCAATTGCATTCTTTGCAAAAGTAGACGAATTTGTCTGGAGGCCTGCCATCAACGCTATTGGCATACCATATTGGAACGCCCTACCAGCCATAGTAAATGGTGAATTTCCCATCACTGGATTTGCCATTATAGGACTTGTTGGTCCTACCATTTGTGGCGCAGAAGCCATTGTTTTAACATTCGTTAATGCTGCATTAGTCATCATTGACACTGGCGTAATTATGGGAGAAGTTACAGCGGTTACTCCCATGTTTGTCGACGAAGGCATAGCAACGGTTATGCCTGCGACATTTGCAGCGTTAACATCAACAACTGACGTTTGTTCTTGTGTACTTTGTGCATTTGATGCAGAAGCATTATTGGTACTTGAACGTGCCATTTCTTGCAGATATTTCCCACTCCTCAATTGCATGCACAGACAACACAAACTCTTTTGCGTTTTAACGAAAAAACTTTAAAAATTAGCACAAGGGTCCCACCGGGCGTGCCAATTTGTATACCTTGGATTTTGGTAAACACCGCTAGTTTGAAATTGCTTCTGTTTGCAGGATCAACTAGTAAATCCTAAGACCACTTGTGTTAAAGTTTTTCCAGAATCGCTTGTGTTCTTGCTGTTTAACAATAAAAAGAAGAAAAGAAGAAGATAACTGTCGATTTCTCCGCGAAACCGTCGAATTACTTCAATGAGGGAGAAGGTTTAAAGCGGTAAATTGCTGGAATTTAAAGAGAAAGAAAGTAAAATTGCATTACTGTAAAGGGTGGTACACAAGATCATACATGCATTCCTTATACTCGTTTCTCAGTGCGTGTCGGTACTTTGAGCGTGGGAACTTAGTATGAGAGATTGCGACCCGTTTTTCCTATGAAAGACTACTATTTATACAAAGGAAAAGAGGGGGAAAAACTAAACTAAGTAACTGCCTAGAAATTCGAAAACTAATAACTGCTACTCCTACTTTTGACAAGAACCGCTTCATCACGCTTCGACCACAAGCGCTTGGATCCTGATCTGCTACTAGTCTTCAACTTCTTGCTCTGTCGAAATATTAGCTTTAGCTCTTCTTTTCTGCCAATTCCAAGGTCTTGTTGAATCCTTCCTTTAAAGAACTTCCTTCCTGTCGAAATCAACAAAATACCTCCTGAAAGGACAAGTCAAACCTTGTTGACTGCATTTAATTAAGCCTGTCGAAAATGCAGGCTAATAGGTGTACACAAGTAGTAAACTTTATTCATTCTCATTCAGCCACATACTTAAATAATTCAACTAATATGTCTATAATATATATAAACTTTCGGGGCTAGGTTCAACATACTAGAGGGAGATAAAATATCATTGATGGAAAATCATAAACTTCACAACATGGCTCTGATACCACATGTAAAACTTAATTGTCTAAATAAACTATTAGCGGAAATATTTGATAACATAAGGATCTTAAAACTTTATCACTTTCACATACCTGGATTTGTTGTTGAAGCCATAATACAAATGAAATTGGTTTCTCTCCCTTAACCCCGTTTCTAAGACACGCGTAAAGATGGAAAATTATGTGAACATAAACATAAATATGAAGGTGTCATTTGTGGGTAGAGAGAGGACAGATTTATAGATAGTGCCATTTAATCTGAGTCGTCAATATCAAGTATCAGAATCAACGGATGAGATTGATTCCTTTCACATTCTAGTGGTTATAGACTTTAAGCAATTCAATAGGTAGATTTCAAATGTCACTAAAGTGTCACTAAAATCCAGTAATTAAGAGCCACTAATATTTGTTGATTACCTCAATTTATTTTAGGCCATCAATTTGGAAAGTTTTTTTTTTATGACACAAACAAACTACTTCATTTCATTAATAATCAAAGTGGCAATACATGCTGGAACATCAAAGAAAACTTGAGAGGAAGCTGAGAACAAGGCTACCCTAGCAAGTGAGTGAGCCACCTTATTAGCTTCTCTCCTAGAGAACTCCACATGAGAGTTGATAGAAAAATAAACAAAAGTCTCTCTACAGGAATTCAAAATACATCCATAATCAGACACAATAGAGGGACAATTGTTGAAGTCGTCCACCACAACTTTTGCATCAAGCTCGAAGATAAATTCTTTATAGTTCAAAGAGCGAACCCAATCCAAAGCCAAAAGTAAGCCAAGCGCCTCTCCCTTATAAGGATCAAAGAGAGGCGTGAAGTGATGAGTTTTTGCAGCAATGAAAGATCCAAACTCATCCCGAATGCACATACCAAAACCCACCTTGTTACCTGTATCATCAAAGGCAGCGTCAACATTGCATTTAACAAAACCGGGTGGAGGGGGCGTCCATAGGACAGTAGCTGGAGCTCTATCAGTAGCAAAAGAAGCACCAGTCCCATGGCTAGGAGTACCACGCGCATCAAGCCAATCCGAGTATAAAGAGCTGCCACGCATAATAACAGTGGCAGCGGAATCACGAACATTTTTCCACACCAAGTTATTGCGACTAGACCATAGACTCCAGAGGGTCATACACCAAGCTAAACGTGAATCACCATGAAGCTCTTGTAGGATCAGGAAAAACCAAGATGAATTAGCTGGGCTACTAGAAACAATACGGGAAATAATAGAGTCAATACCCAGCGTCTGCCAGCAAGTCACTGCAAGAGGACAAGTAAGAAACAAATGCAACATAGTCTCATCAGAATTTTCACAGCAAGGACAAGATACCAGGACATCAATATGATGATGAACTAAAATAGCTCTCGTCGGAATAATGTTGCGCGCCACTCTCCACAGAAAATTCTTTACTTTTGGTGGTACCTGCAATTTCCACAACAGAGTCCAACACCCTTCAACATGAAGGTAGGCGTTGGTAATAATAGTTTGGGTAGCTAAGCGATAAGCACTTCTAACAGAGTAATTCCCATGCTTCTCACCCCTCCAACATAAAGTATCTTCAGTCACACAAGAAAATAGAGGAGTTTTAAGAACAGCGTTTGCAGAAACCTCATTCAACAGAAAAGCAACTAAGGCTTCATTCCACACCTTGCGCTCATGAGTAATTAAATAGTCAACACGGAGGAAAGGATTAAAATTACCCAGTTGGCGAGGCTGAATATAAGTTGGATGCACGGTCCAGTTATCATCAAATAAACGAATCGAGCTACCATCCCCGATACTCCATGACGGCCCTTCTTGAAGTAGCCGTTGAGAAGCCATAATGCTATTCCACACAAAGCTACCATTACTACGGTTAGAAGCATGTAGGAGATCACAATGAGGAAAATACTTAGCCTTGTAAAGACGTGAGACCAAGAGATTGGGATTTGTTTGGATGCGCCACGCTTGCTTGCCCAATAGAGCCAAATTAAAAGCCTTCAAGTTTCTAAACCCCATTCCTCCATGAACTTTAGGGACACAAAGCTTTTCCCAAGTCATCCATCGAATTCCATTACTTTGACCCCCATGACCACCCCACCAATAGCCGTTTAACATGCGCTCAATTTCCACTATCAAAGTGGAGGGGATGACAAATAGACTCATAAAATAAGTGGGAATGGATTGGAGGACCGATTTAATCATAACTTCCTTACCGGCCTTAGAGAGCATCTTCCCACCCCAAGAGTGTATTTTGCGCCAAATTCTGTCCTTAATAAACTTGAACATAGATTTCTTGCTCCTCCCTATCATGGATGGAAGACCCAAATATTTACCGGTCCCTAAACAAACATTAACACCAAGTTGGGCAGCAATAGTGTCTTTATCAACCGGAGATACATTCTGACTAAAGAATATTTCGGATTTCTGAAAATTAATACACTGCCCCGAAGCCTGCTCATAAGTATCAAGAACATGCTGAATGTGAGATGCCTCACGAGGTGTTGCCCTGAAAAAAAGAAAACAATCATCGGCAAACAGCAAGTGTGAGATTACAGGGGCACCCCTACAAACTGATATTCCATGAATGTCACCAGAGGCTAATGACCCGTGAAGTAGCGCTGTAAGACCTTCAGAGCATAAGATAAACAGGTATGGAGAAAGAGGATCCCCTTGCCGGAGTCCCCTCCCAGGAATTATGGGACCTACACGCTCCTGGTTCACAAGCACAAATAGAGAAACAGACGCAACACACATGCGCATCCAATTAATCCATATAGCATTAAAACCCTATCGATTCAACACAGCATAAATATATCCCCAATCAATCCTGTCATATGCTTTACTCATATCAATTTTTAAAGCTACCTCACCCATCTTCCCCTTCCTCTTATTTTTCAAATAATGAATTACTTCAAATGCAATCATGGCATTATCAAGGAGTGATCTATCAGCAACAAATGCAGATTGTTCAATGGAAATACACTTTGACATAACATGTTTGAGTCTATTAGCAAGTATCTTGGCCACAACCTTGTAGAGAACATTACAAAGGGCAATGGGGCGCCAGTCCTTCATGGACGTGGGATTATCAACCTTCGGTATGAGTGCCAAATTTGTATCATTAAGAGCATGAGGAAATTCCCCCCGTTCTAATCAAGTCACGCAAGATGAGAAGATCTCGTCTCCATGGGAACTCCAATACCGTTTGAAGAAAGCGGGGTTGAAACCATCTGGGCCAGTAGCCTTATCATCATTCATAGACATCACGGCATCCTTAAACTCCTCTTTTTGGAAAGGAGCAATCAGAATATTATTATCATCAACCGAGAGCATAGGCTCCATGGCACTAACCACAGGATCATAAACACCGGCTTGGCTCTGAAAAAGAGTTTGAAAATAGTCACCAGCCACGCGCTGGATAGAGAGAGGATCAATAGCCAAAGTCCCATTAGGACGCTGCAAGCTCTCAATCTTCTTTTTACGGTACCTGCAAGTAGCGTTAGCATGAAAAAATTTAGTATTTTGATCTCCATCCTTTAGCCAAAAGGATTTCGATCTCTGCTTCCAAAAAGCCTCCTCCTTAAGGATCAACACATTCAAGCGCCTGCTCATACGCCTATACCTCAACACCCCCTGATCATCCTGCCTATCACGGACCCTCTCCATAGCATCCTTACAAGCATCAATTTCCTCTCGGAACTTGAGACGCAAGCTGCGCCCCCAAGTAGTAAGAGACGTAGCACATTCCTTCAAGTGGGATTGAATATCACCCACCATACCATTACTCCAGCCATGACGCAAAACATCATCAATTTCAGGCTCCCTGAGCCAAGCATTTTCAAACTTGAAAGATAAATTCCGGCGTTGTTCCCCTACAAAGTCACGCTGGAGCAACAAAGGCGAGTGATCTGATTTTGGAGAGATTAAATTCAACAACCGAGCATTGGGAAACATATCCATCCACTCCTTGGTGACAAAGGCTCGGTCTAGACGTTGTTCAATGGCATGAGGAGTACCTAGAGCAAAACGCCATGTAAATTGGTATCCTGTCAAAGGTAAATCACTAAGTCTAGCATCAAGAATGGCGTCTTGAAAACCCTTCATCAAATAGTAAGGATGGTCGCAATATCCTCTTTTGTCCGCTGGGGATAACAAATCATTAAAGTCTCCGATAATGCACCATGGTAAGGAGGACAACCCTGCACGACGCCGGATAAGAGCCCAAGAGTATCTCCTTATGGACCTGTCAGCAAAACCATAATAGCCAGTCACACGCCACTTTCCTCGAGCCACATCATCCACCTCAACATCTAGATGATGTCTCGAGTAATTAGTAACACTACACCTCATAGTTTCTTTCCAAAGCACGGCTACACCACCACCCCTACCAACTCTATCAACAGCCACACACCCATCAAAACCCAAAGCAACACGAATCGACTCCAGCTTGCTCGAATAAGATAATGTCTCAAATAGAAAAACTAACTCCGGGTTGTTGCTCCGGACAAGGTCACGTAACATAGGAATTGCCGAGTGATAACCCAGGCCTCGACAATTCCAACTTAGTATACTGATTTCTCCTGGCAGGTCTGGCTGCCAGAACCTGCCAATAAAAAAGACTGAACTCCAGAAATAGAGCTATTATCACTCCGCTTTCTCTTTCGCGCATCATCATTCATGTCATCATCCATAGTCCCATAATCAACATAATCTACCTGCAGGGGACGTTGCGCAGTAACAGCTTGCATGGCGCTAGGGCCATGGCGCACAACTCGAGGCTGGGGAGCTTCTCTCTCCGGATTTGATTGCATTAAGTGCTCATTAAACTGCATTAACTCAGGGATAGCATTTGGAATATTCCTTGCACTAGTTGTGGGAGTTGACAAAGAATTTATGAGGTCATCATTTGCTGGGGGGACAAAACCGCTCCTTGTTAAATGCGAATGATTGACATTTAATTGCTGGAATCTCTCCTCATAATTGGCGCAATTACTCCTGTCATTACTACCTGCCTGTGTTGGAAACGCCCCACAATGGCCAGATCTCACAGGAGGTTCTTCCATTCCGGCAGCCACCGGACCCTCCCTGCGCAACCACTGGTTATTGTCCCCCAGATTTCTCCGCTCAACTTTCAGCTCTGGTCCCCATCCACGATTACCATCATCATGCACCATATCAAATAACAATTCACAGTTGGAGTCCATATGGCCAAGGAGTCCACAGAGATAGCAAAAAACTGACAGTCGTTCATATTTAAATCTGGCTGATCGAATATTATCTCCCCTAACGTTGATCTTCTTCCCCCTCCTCAGTGGTTTACGAACATCCACCAACACCCGGATGCGCATAAAGGACTTCCAAAAGTCAGAGCTATTTTTTGGATCATATTGCATGAAAACACCAATGAAATTCCCCAGAACTCGTCCTACCGCCTCCGTCATGAATCCAATCAGAACATCGTGCACTTGAACCCAAAAAGCTACGTCATACAGTGGAACTTGCGCCGAAATGTCACCCACGTTTAACTTGGCAGTATTCAGCATATGGCCATCAAAGTGCCATGGACCTCCATTAACAACCTTATCAACATCGCGCCAATGGTAAAACTGAAAAAGAAATAGGTTGGCGTCGAGCACACGTATGTTAACCCCCCGACCTGGCTGCCATACTGCAGCAAGACGATCCTTCATGATAGTGATACGAATAGACCGCTTAGTGAGAAAATGCCCCACCAAGCTCAGGCGCGCCTCTAGAGTGTCATTGCCATGTGTTTCTTGTTGCAGTGGAACTGCATCATCTTCCTCTTCGTCAAAGTTCATGTTCGGAATAGAAGCCATACGTAAGAACGGAGAATGGATGATGAAACTAAATATGTTCAGTGTACCCGCTCTGCGTCAAAAGTTACCTTTCGTTCAGAGCTTCGCACTGCATCAAAATTTAGTTTCCGAAGAGGGCTAGCAACCAAGATCTGATCTTGGCACCAGCGAAAACAAGCTTCAAAGGATGTGGTTGTTGCAGTCGTTGGTTGAGAATAAGAAGAAAGAATACGACTCACGGTGGAGCACGAGGGAGGCCGTCGTCTCACAAGGGAAACCCTAGGAGAGAAAAAAAATGTGTGATATCATTTTTATTAGTTGGTAACATTAATAAACACAACATCCATTTCATCAATTTGGAAAGTTACAAAATTAATAATATGATGTTACAACTTTACAATTTCTTGCATTAACCTTGTAACTTCTTACATTCATATCTTGGTGTCAATTGTCAAATGTATTTTACTTAAGCTATTTTTATCCTGGTTCAAAACCAAACATATTTTCATATGTGTACCTTCTAAAAAATAAGCATAGGCTGCGGTAAGTATTTCTTAGAGGTTAAGTTGCTAGACATGGAAAAAAAACTAGTGGGACCCTTGATAGAGCTGCGTTGGAAAACAATCAGAGATTAATTAGCCATTGGTTGACTTGTAAAACTATTTATGAAATAGTGGAAAATCTCACTGGGTGTGAGGAGTGAACACCCTTCGCAAGTTGGGTAAACCACTAAAAATCTATGTGTTCTTTACAACTTTTCTTTAATGGTTTCTCACTAACTGTTTTCTGAACAAAACAACTTGAACAAATTCTTTAAGAACGAAACTATATCTTCTAAACAATACACAATTTACAAGGTCATCTTTTTAGTAAAAAACAAACAAGCTTCTGAAAGAACTTGACTCTAGAAAAGGTTTTAAAATGTGTCACAATTCAAACCCCCCATTTCTTGTGACTTATATTTGACATCAATTGGCATCAGAACGTCCCGGAAGGGTAGCTCATGTGGTTGAGTGAAAGGGACATTGTTGGTGAAAATGTAGGCGTACGGGGTTCGAACCCCGCTCCCCCCTCCCCTCTAACTACTAACACACTAATTTGTAACCACTTTGCTTATCAAAAAAAAATTGGCATCAGAACAAGGCATCTGGTTGAACACACTCAAAAAGTGTCAGAGAAAAGATCTTGGAAGAAGTCATGGCCAACCCAAATTCGGTTGCATTTCTACCATAAGGAGCATCTTCAAATAGACCTTCCGGATTCAATGGAGAACACTATTACTAGTGGAAGAATCAGATGAAGCTATATATGAAATCCCAAGATATAGACATCTAGGATATCATTCAAAATGATGACAAACCAAAGGAAACATGGAGTGCAGAAGACAAACGCCTAATCCTGCTGAACTCTAAGGCAAAATACTATCTCACTTGTGCTCTAAGTAGAATTGAATATGAAAAAGTAGTTGGGAAAGAAACTGCCATGGAAATATGGGACACATTAGGAACAGATATGATCAAGGAAGCCAAAATGGAAATTCTAGTTAGAGAATTTGAAATGTTCACAATGAGTGAAGATGAATCAATTGATGAAATGTCTACAAGATTCACCACAATGATAAATGACTTAAGCTCTCTGGGAAAGAAATACACCAACTTGGAGAAGATCAGAAAACTGTTAAGTTGTCTACCAAAGGTATGGAGACCTAAGGTAACAGCCATCGAAGAAGCCAAGACCCCATCTACTCAGAACATTGATGAACTACTTGGCTCACTGAAAGTTCATGAGCAAGTGATCAAATAAGAACGTCACCCAAAGAAAAGAAAGTCCATAGCTCTCAAAGTCTCTTAGAAGATAGGAAACTCATCTTCTAAGAAAGGGAAAGGAGCTGCATTAAAATCTTCTAAAGAAACTAATGAGGAAAATGATAAAGAAAGTTAAGAAGATTTAGAAAGAGAATAATGGTCATTGATATCAAGAAGGGTGAACAAGTGGTTTGCTAACAGAAAGAAAGGAAACACATTCTCTCAATTCAAAAGAGAGATTTCAAACATTGATTCAAACAAACAAAAAAGTCACATGCTTTGAATGCAGAAAAACATGTCATATGAGGCAAGAGTGTCCTCTTCTAAATAAGAAAGAATTCAGAAGGTCTTCAGAAAAGAAGAAGGAATTTATGAAAACTTGGGATGACTCAGATGATTCCTCCTCAAAACAAGAAGGAGAAGTTGCAAATCTATGCCTCATGGCAGGATCAACACAAGATGAGGTATCCGACTTTGAACTCTCTAAATATGATACATGCAAAGAAATTGAATCATCTTTTGTTAGCTTTCTTTATGACTCAAACATTTTATCTCAAAAATGCTTTCAAACAACAACTTTGTGAATTAAAAAGTGAAAATGAGGAGCCGAGGGCTCAAAATGAAAGAATGTCTAAAGCCATTCATACTTTACAGCAATCTCATTTCAAACTCTCTGAGAAACACAAGCTTCTGAGTATAAAATTAGCTATCGTAGCTAATGACTCCAAAGATCCCAATTTGGAAATCATTTGTGAAAACAAAGCCTTGAAACAGCAAGTAAAATATTTGAAACATGAGTTGCTTATATTTGCATAAAATCTCATGAATGCACTACTGCATCTGAGAAGGCTAGGTTTTCTCAGAAAAAGGCTTTTGAGAACCACAGAAAGCCAAAATCAAAGTGCTCATACTGTAACAGTTTGGACATTACATTTCAAGCTGTTACAAAAAGAAAAAAGGCAGGTTTTGGAAATACACTAACCAACAAGGACCCAAAAGACAATGGGTACCTAAATCTTTGTTAACTACAATTGCAGGAGTGCCTCTTCGCATCAAGAAAAAAGCTGTGGTTCTTAGACAGTGGATGCTCAAAGGACATGACTGGGGAGAAAGATAAGTTTCTCTCCATAATGTTGTCTCCTTTGTGATCTTATAGACAGGTATAAAATTGCAACATCTCAAGGAGAACATGTGCTACAAATTAGCACATAATAAGAAGAAGAATTGAGTCTTAGAAGATACTTGTTAGGCTCTAAGAGGTGCTCAGAAGACAACAAGCAGGGAGACAATGTTATTTGGCCGCCTAACGTGAAACAAGGAAACATATGACAATCAAGATATTCTTTTGGATAACATGTACTCAAGTTGGTAATAACATAGAAGATACTTCAGAAGGCATACTGATTGAATCTCAGAAGGTTACTGAGAAGACAATGTTCAGAAACTACTATACAGGCTTTTGAAGCATGAAAGGAAAATTGTCATTCTTCTCTCAAAGGTCAAAATGTCACATCAACAATGGTAATATGCTAAGAAGAATTGTTTCAAGTGAAAGAAGCCATCGCAAACATAATTCATGGGTTGACGAGCTCAAAAGCTCTCAATTGTCACCTGCAGCAGTGTACGGAGCCTGCTGCAGTGTACCCGTCTAGGTGCTAAAGGAAGAACAAATATGAAGTCGAATAGTTGCAATTTAATTTACAATGGGAAGCGAAATGTAAGTAATTAAAGCGGTCATTGGTAATAGTATAGGGTAGTTCTGTAATAATTGCAAGTGTGAGAGACTATTATTATGGAAATAATTTAAATGACGAGAGTAACCTCCGTTTTGGCGGTCTTTTTCTCACCTAAATGACTAGATTTTGGCGGACTCCGTATTCTATATTTAAAAGATGTTATTAGCAGTAAATGCATTCATTATATGTCCAAAAAAACTGCATTCATTAGGTAAAGAAAATAGCACTACAAATAGAATGAGAAAATTGTGTTAGGAAACCCCAAGACATATATTAGCATCAACTTTAAGAGCTAAGCATAAATGGGGTAAGCATTACACAAAAGTGTCCAAAACCCAAAGGGGCATAACAAACCAAGTGATCCCAGTTTTGTTCAAATTAATGCCTTGTGACCTTGTCCTGAATCCGGTTGATACTTGGAGAGGTTGCTAAAATAAGGGCCAGCCTTAAAGGATTTGTCAATCTTATATTCCCAGAGCTTTAAAACAGACAGTACAACAAATATATTATTATCATATTAAAATGCAACCAAGCAAACACAAAAGATAGTTGTCATAGTGGACGAAGGAACCAAATTTCCCTATCTCAGATGACTTATTTAAAGTAATAACCATTATTATTCATAAAGCAGCAATGCCATTTAAATGGAGATACTGTTGGGAACTCCTTTAAATGTTATTCCTTCCTCACTTGAAGGATAAAGTAGGGTGTAAGGCATGCTAACTTGCCCAACTCTGTTTTTTAGTAATTCATTATCATTCTTTTTGTTGATATTTTCCTGAATTCCCTCTAACCTTTTTCCAAACTTCTTAAAGGCCTCTAAGGCCTTTGTATCAGAAGTCCAGTGGTGTTCATCTTCTCTTTGCCCGAGATATTGCTCATCAACTATATGCTTTGACAAAATCCCTAGGGTTGCAAGACAAATGAGAGCTTGAGGCTTTGACGTAATTGTTTTCAAGTAGGCTCGCTCAGGTTCCATCGTTGCCTCAAAATAATCATCTTCATGAAGCTTAGGCTTAGGCATGAATCGTCTGCTAAGAGTCGGACGATTTAAGATCAAACCTCCATACGGATATTGTCCAAAATTCACAGCTGCATGGAGGGCTGAAGCAGTCCATATGATAATAGTGCAAGCATCAATCAAGTCTTTACGGATTTTCATTTTAGGCCACCATTTCTCATTTTTCTTGTCACCATGACCCTTCTCTACAATTTCTGTCCACCAAGATTGGAGTTCAGAGTCTTGTCGAACTACGTCATCTGTTATGTAATATATGGACACATACTCTTGCACCCATGTATGTATAGCATTCCAAATTTCGAGTCCATCATCAGCATAAGGGTAATCCTTCATCACTAACTTAACACCACTAGGGGAATTCTCGTCTGGAACAGCCATTCCCCTGAATAAATAACAATACAATAATTTGCACATAGCGGAAATAATAATTGATACAGTATCTTAAATGTTTTAGTCTCAATTGGATCCTTTAAATTTTAAAATTTCAATTGGTTCCCTAAGTATGCAAAGTTATACCAATGTGGTCCCCCTTTTATTGGTCCCTTTCTGTAGCACAATGGAAACAGAAAAAACCATGGTGAATACCTAAATAAATATAGACCTCACAACTGAACCTTTTAAAAGGGGAATACACCATGTATGCTGGAACTAAAAAATAAGATAAGGATGAAAAAATGTTTTAATCTTGTAACAAAAAATTCATTCAAATTCACAAATTATAATCGTAAGTAAAATTTTGATATTTAGTAAGGGTGTATATTTATAAGGATTTATTACCTTTTTTTAAGATCTTCGGGTAGGGCTTGATCTGGGAAAACCCAATCCTTATATATTTCTGAAGACATCTCCACAGCAAGCTGTCCCCACAAGAACGTCTTTTCAACGAAACCATCCGCATTAATTAAGAATTGTCTTGCAGCTGCATTTATATTCATGGTATTACGATAGTGTGGATGTAAAAGTTTATAAATGGGATGAATCACACTAAGCTGCCTATTTGTTGCTATGCTAAATGGTTCAATAACTGCATGGGTATGTAACCTGTAATCAATAAAAAGTAGTTATTAATCAATTTGTACTTACATAAAAATTATATTTGTTTATATAAATAACATCGACAAACTATATACCAGTGGCTGATAATTTGATGAAAGCACGAGTCGTTTACAATAACATAAGCCTTTGCGAGTGGCCATAAAGGATTTGAAGAATTGATAGCTTCAAATGTAGGTAACTGGACACTACTAATTGGACCCAACTGATCTTCATCATCATGTGGAAGACTTAACTCAATGGCTACTGGCTTTAAAGTTTCATCACTTTTCAAGAAAAAAATTGTTCTAGAAGCATAGCCATTCCTGGAAGTTGAGTTTATTTTCTTTAGATATGGAAATATTGTGTCATGGTGATCTAGCAAGAACAATTTCTTATCCTGGATAGCCTGCTCAACAAATTTTAATTATAGTCATCGCAACATGCCATCCGTAAATAAATAAAATATTGCTTCAAAGCAGCAACAAAAGAACCATGTTTAATTTGTATACAATATATAATAATTTATCTTTACCTTCTCTACAGTTGAACCATCTAAGTAGGGCTTTATGTCATCTTCGGTAATCTTGCTAGTATGATCACCATACTGTTCAATGTTTAGCTTACTTTTTGGGGGAAATTCCTACAATTAAGATTGGAATATTATGCTGAATCATATTAATTGTCGAACAATTAATGGTTTTCTATTTAATCAATAAATATTACCAATATGAAATCTAAACTTAAATGGTTCACCAGGGAATGTATTATGCAATTATTAAATAATTAAATAATACATTCGTAAGCTTACTTGAAGACAACAAATTAGGCCAGAATTTACACCAGCGATAACTTCTCTTGCAAATTCTTCATCACTATTCCATGCATAATGATTCTCTGCTCAAAGTAATAACGAATAGTCACTATCAAAATATAAATCCATTACCTATTTTTTTAAGGGCAAACACAATTATATATATATATATAGAGAGAGAGAGAGAGTAAAGGGTACCAGGGATCTTTTTTTTTTTTTTTTTACAGGGACTAAAACTAAAAGTCTCTATATTTGCAGAGACTAAAAACATATTTAAGCCTTTGTTTTGAATACAATCGACGAGATATATTTATAGACCATTCATATAATAGATTATGACCATTTATGAAATGCTAGGGTACCTTTAATAACGTGGGGCTTTGGATAATCTATATGTTCATATAGATCATACACATCTTGAAAGCTTTCAAACTCCTTTGTCGGAGGTGCTTTTTTTAATATAGTCTTCAGTTTATCAGGAAAAGATGAGAATTCCAAGTTACCAAGATCTTCATCTCTTGGAATATACACATAGGTACTCCTACTCTCACACTTGACGTCTGTTAAGGTAATGGAACAATATAACTCAATAACAATAATATTTGGTTTTTCCTATTCATGAAAAAGTACCATGACGCTTCTATGTAAGTTATTATATACATATGGAAAATTTTCATAACATATATAAGCTTAAGATGTACATACGAAAAGCAAATAATACTACAAATTAAATAGAATGCAAAAACATATGACCTTTGTCAGTTGATGCTCTGCCTGTTCTACCCCGACGAGGGTATGGTCGATCAGGTCGACCTCCTGCAATTGGACGAGGTTTGTTATTATCTGGATCACCTAGATCATTATAGACATCATAATCATAGATCCTTTCCCATCTCTTGCGCTCCCCTTTTCCATCTCCTCTTAATGTTTCTAACTCAAGTTGTCTGTAGTCGGCTAGTAGAGCTGGTGTAGTACTTGGAAGATAAGTCTGCAATATTTATATATGGGGTCATGTTATTTGGTACAGCACTATGTAGAATGATATAAGAGAAACACGTAATTTATAGATAGATTGCTTACGTCATTGTTGAAGAAAATACGATCCCTTTGGTACTTGTCTGCATTGTAAATCCATGAATTACAAGGAAAATGGATAGTACCATACTTGGGGACACCTTCAAGAGTCAAACTAATTAGGAAAAACTCATTTTCCAAAAGGTTCCTGATGTAAAATGCTCCAGGTCTTTTGAAGTTCTTGTCATAATCCAAATAAAAGGTGAATGGATATATTTCTTCATACACAGGTGACGCCTTCTCAATGACACCGTCTACTGGAGCCCTATTTGATAGTTGTCCTTTTCGCCCTCGTGCTACATATATATATATATTTCACGAATAAAATTTAAATATATAAGCATGACACCAATATTACCAATTAGTGTATCAAATGAGAGAATTTTTCTTGTCAGATGGTGAGAGGATTGAATCGTAACCATAGATTAAATGGTTAGTGGTTGAGAATATTAAAACAAAAAGTGAACCGCTCATGTATTATTATACCGTCCAGATTTATTCCTCTCACCCTCTCATATTATGATATGTATTCTCAATATATTTCACACATGCTTAAGGTCTTTTAAAGAAGAAAAGGAACAAGCGAAATAACTTACAATCAGCTTGAGTAGAACTAATTAACTGGATTTCGGCTGATAGGCCCAAAAAATAGGAACCGTTTGAACTAGTTAACCCTTTATTGTCTGGCTCGTTCGGCTCGTTCGGGAACCTCACCCTCAGTATTCCTTTTATCTTTATTGGACGAACCATTTTTGCTTTGCTAAACAAGAAATACTACTTTAGAAATATGGTTGGAGACCTTTTGCATTGTGAGGAACCCATGCAATCTCTGTGGTATTTATAGATGAAAATTACATATATAAAAACAAAAACAATAACATGGGACTTTAAGAGAGGTGTGAACGTCCCTTAATTATAGTTTTTTGTATAAAAAAAAACGTGTGGATGTATGAAATCAGTGGCTCGAACATGCGCTATTGGTAGGTACGTGGAAATGCATATAGTTCCATCAGATTAATTATAGGTGTAATA
Source organism: Astragalus glycyphyllos (assembly GCA_963573325.1). Classification (NCBI taxonomy): domain Eukaryota; kingdom Viridiplantae; phylum Streptophyta; class Magnoliopsida; order Fabales; family Fabaceae; genus Astragalus; species Astragalus glycyphyllos. The sequence goes on from OY754308.1 coordinate 25,680,183, forward strand.
AGTCAGGGATAGAATTAACATGTGACTCCACGAGTAACCAAGATCAACGAACCACATTACTTCAATGCGCATGTGTCACACTTAAGGTTGAGCCACAAGACGCTGCTCAACACTTCATATGATTAAATATTAATCATGGTTCAATTAATGTTGAGCCGTATGATTAATAAATAAAAAAAGATTATTTTTTTGGAGAAAAGGAAAATACATTTCGGTCGGTTCAATTCGAGTAAATTGACGGTTCAAAGTGGTTCAGCTGCAGTCAAATCTAGCTCAATCCGATTTTGGGCGGTTCAACAAGTAATTTTTAGATAGACATAAATATTTACACACATCATTTGGGCACACACACAAAAAACAATAAATATTTTTGTAGAAACACATAACTATTATTTTATTATTATTTATTTTTGCATTTATTTTTTTTTGTTTGTGTCCAAATAATGTGTCTAAGTATTTATGTCCACCTTAAAATTACTCGCAGTTCAACCATCTAACACTCCGAATAAGGTTGAACCAACCACTAGATTGGGCAATTCCTAGTTGTAACAATACTAGCTAGTCTTTTCTACAAAACCTGAATCAAATGAATGACATAATGAGTAAGTTGGTTTGGATTGGTCGGTCTAAGGCTATTGTTTTTGAAAAGGAAGAGATTAGTTATTAATCTAAAGTACTCCATCAGTAAATAAATGTAATGTACTGCTATTAATTAAGGTTTTGAAATGATATAAAAATGTTAGGCCACCAAACGAAAACGGTGTGAATTAAATAATACCAGCTGGATGTATGAAATTAGTTAAGAGAGGTGTGAACGTCCCTTAATTATAGTTTTTTGCATAAAAAAAACGTGTGGATGTATGAAATTAGTGGCTCGAACAGGCGCTATTGGTAGGTACGTGGAAATGCATATAGTTCCATCAGATTAATTATAGATCAGGGATGGAGTGTGTTCCGGCCCAGCGAGCGCGACTCCATCAGTAACCAAGATCAACGAACCACGTTACTTCAACTCGATTAGACGGTTCGTAACCAAGCAAGACCCGCACAATTAGGATCTGCTATTGGTCACTTAAGGGAGCTTTTTTTTGGTTGCCGACTACCTACTGAGTGTCTCTACGCGTGCAACAAAATACTAATCTCAGCTCGTATAATTAGGATCACATTTTGCACTGGCATACAAGGTCGTACAATTAGGATCAAATTTTGCCCTGGCATACACCGAACTCGGGAGTATTGGGTCAACCCCTCATGTCCTATGATAGATTAAGTCACTGAGCCAAAAGTGTTAGTTAGAAGGTGAGTGGAGTTTGCATCTATGATGTTTTTCCCTCAAGGGATTTAACACTCTTGCATGCCCACACGGAATTGAAAAAGCATATTAAGAGAGGACATTCCTCTAAAAATTAATGACTCCAGTTTATATATAAGATTTAAATCACAATCTCATCAACAAAAAAAATTTAAATCCCAATTTCTTCTGCATTTAACAGTTATTAACACTTTTTCTATTATACATGTTGGCTAGAGTTTTTTCTTTCAATTATAAAATGTCGGGATGTTAAAATAAAGGAGAAGATGGTGGGTTGTCGGCCTCTATCACTTAAGACTTTTCTCTCAGGGAAAGTGCTGAATTCAATAATTTTATGGCTTAAATATATATTACCTCCTGCAAATATACCCATTTTCTATTTACCCTCCTGTAAAAATAAAACTCTCAAAAAAGACATTGCAAATATAAACAGTTTACGGTTACCCCCCTGCTGTTAGATTATGTAGTGTAACCGTAATGTTTTTTGAGAGTTTTATTTTTACAGGGGGTAAATGGAAAATGGGTATATTTGCAGGGGGGTAACATATATTTAAGCCTAATTTTATTGATAACATGGACTTTTGTTCTGATGGAATTTCTATCAGCAGATTGGATCGGTTTCTTATAACGGAAGGTCTCATTTCTCTTTGGAATGTTTAGGGGCAGTGGATTGGTTTGAGTTTTTTTAAAATTGGGGGACTAAATGTTCGAGCTTAAAATAGGAGGACTAAAACTATAATTTAGCAAAATTATTAAAATTATGTCTAACTCCAGTCTTAGCACCATAATCGAGTCACTAGACCAATTAATTAATTATATATCAATAAAAAAATCATAAGAGTGTCTCTATTATAGTCTTCTAACAACCAAATCTTTAGGGAAATCAAGTTAGTGCTCACATCACATGGAAGCATTTTCTATTATGAGTTCTCGTTGTTCGAAAATATAATTTAAATGCATGAGTAACATAGCTGAACAATAAGAGGGGTTATTATACTCTCTTCATCCTACAATGACTCTTACATTTAATTAATTCACACAAACTAAGAAAATTTATAATTATATTAATAATTTAGAAAACTAGGAATGAGGTGATTTTTTCAAATAAGTCTTTTGACCTCCCTAAGATCATATTTTTGGTAAAATTGTATTCGTGGAAATGTTTCGGGGCAGTGCATTGGTGATAGAGACATATCGGATCATTGCCCGATATGGCTCATTCGTTCTTTAAAGGATTTGGGTCCCAAGCCATTTCGCTTTATAAATGGGTGGTTAGAGCATTGTGATTTTTGCCCTTTTGTGCTTTCTTGTTGGGCTGGTTTTTGTGTTCATGGTAATAAGGCCTATGTGTTGAAGGAAAAAATTAAATTACTTAAAGGAAAATTCAGGGATTGGAATAAGGAGGTGTTTGGTGTTATTGATTTGAACAATGGAAAGGATGTCCAGGATATTAATATGCTTGATGATATGTTGATTGATTCTTTTGATACTGATGTGCTCTTACGGAGGATGGAAGTCAATGCTAAGTTTTGGAAAGATATTAGAATGAAGGAAAGCTTATTATATCAAAAATCTATATCTCGGTGGATTAGAGAGGGGATGCCAACTCAAAGTATTTTCATTCTCTTTTGAAGAGTAGAAGGAGGAGGAGTAAGTTTCTCCTTATGAATGCGAATGGTGTTTTAATTGATGATGTAGACGAGGTAAAGGAGGTTGTTAGAAGCCACTTTGAGAAGTGTTTTGAGAAGACTCAACAAGTTCGGCCTACTCTTGATGGGATTGACTTTAAACGGGTTTCTAGTATTGATAATGAGCTCTTAGTGATGCCTTTCTCGGAGGAGGAAATTAAGGCAGAGGTTTGGAATTGTGACGGTGACAAGAGCCCGGGGCCGGATGGTTTTAAATTGAAGTTTATATATCAAGGAGTGTTGGGATTTTGTCCGGGAAGATATTGTTGCTTTCTTTCATGAATTTCATTCGAAGGCGTCGTAGAGATTATTTAATCTTCAGGCGTCGTAGAGGCTTGAATAGTACTTTTTACGCTATCCATTTCAAACTTCATTTGTCGAGCTTCCAAAAGGCCCACTTGTCTCATAGTTAATGTAGAATTTACACAAATTATAGTATGTTTTCTTGGACGTAATGGGACTAGATTTTTTACCACCATTCAATATAGCTTCAAGATTTATAACACTTTCATCTTGAATCCTCTTCAACTTCAAGATTTTGCATGCAATCCTCACATGTCCAATCAGGAGAAACTATCTCCAGTGTATCACGCATGCAATAACTATTTGATATATGAGAAACAAATCATAACAATTTTACGTATAGTGATTAAGAAAGAACTAGAGAGACATAGAAATGACCACAACTTACTCAAATAATCTGGAACTTGAGCCTAAACAGTAGAAAATTAATTCTAGTTTTCAAAGAAATAAAAATCATTCGAAATGGAGCTCAATTGAAACCACCATGCCCAAAACACTGACCCTATGTCCAGATTGTACCCAGAATTTTACTCTAACTTGTGGAGCCTATAACTTGAGCTAGACAACTCCAAATGCAACCCAACCAGAGCAAAAATAACGAGAATTCAATCTAGTTTCTAAAATGGCAAGCCATATAATTTTTCAACTTGTAAAACAGTCCCAGTCACCGAAAACCGAACCTACCCCAGAATGTTCCTAAACAGTGAACTTGACAACACAATAAGCATCAAACAAGCAACAAATTCAACAATTAAGACATATTATCATCAAGGAATAGCAACACACAATTTTTTACAGAATCAAAACATAATAAAACGTAGAACTCACCTCTAGATGGGATTTGTAAACCGAAAACAAGTTACTCATCCCTTGCTAGCCAAAACGAATTCATAAGGTACCCGAATCCACTAGAAGAGTTTCAAAACCACCCTGTGAGCTCCCAAACTCTAATGATGTGCTATTCAACCTCCCATACAGTTCTCCATGCTCTCAAATTGAAGAAGATTTAAAATGCATGTAGAAAATCTAGTGAAGGAAAGATTTCAGATTTTGGGGGTTTAGGGATTGTAGATTTTCGAAGTTCTTGATGAAGAAGAAGAAGATGGAATGAGTGTGGAACTCTAAAAGGTCGTGACTACTAGAATAATCTTGGCCCTAAACATACGTACATCACACTTCCACAATCAAAATGTATTTGCAAGTCATACATTATCATTTAGCCAACTTCAGCATCCTAATGTTCAATGAACATTCTCATACAATCAAAGTGTTGAAATCATTGACAAGCAAAATAGCCTATGTCCTTGTTTTTTTTCATATTAGTTCACATTTCCAGCAACCATTCATCATCAATTCATGCTAACAAAATCATCCATCAAACAAACAACAACCATCTTTTTGTGCAAAAGTCATATTACAAGCAGTCAAGTGAAACCATTTCTAGCTTACTAGAGTTTCCAAAATAAACATTCAATTCCGCATTTCAGAATTTACCTCATCCTATAAACCAAATCATATAAGGGACACAACATAGGTCACAGGATTCACTATCTAGCTCAAACCAAAATTCATTACAAGTGCAATCATGCTCAAAATAACTCTGAAACATCAGTTATTGCAGTTCAATAAAACATTTATAAGCTTTTAATTATGCAGCTTGATATAAGTGTTTCTGGTAGAAAAAGGCATTGTTCATTTTTAAAGCTTTTCATAACAAATTCTAGTTATAATATAACTCACCCCAACTTGAAAAAAAAACCAGAAGAAAGTACATAGTTCACTTAAAGGACTACAAGGGTAAGCAATCAATATGATAAAAGTGATAAAACAACACATAAAATGAACCATAGAGTTTAAAGTTGAAGTAAGCCAGTGCTGAGAGAAAAATTCAAATATCTTAATTAGTTAATCAATGCTTGACACTGTCCAAATCAGAGGGGCATTCGTGAAACTAGGAAGTCAAACTTTTCAAAAATTTACAAATGTATCATATCCATAGACATACTCAATTGTGCATACAACTTCAAAAACAAAGCCAATAACACAAGTCTCAAAAATCAAATGCTCATAGTATATCAAGGATAGAGGCTTTATCTCTTGAAGCAGATTTAGAGAAAACTAGCAAAGAATATAAAACTATGTAGTCTTTTGTATCTGTTAAGAACATTATATCAAAAAGTAAATACAGATAGACCACAATATTTTTGCCACAAACAAATAACTTGTTTCCTTTTAGTTACGATTAATGCACACCCACAAAGGAAATTTGCAATAACTGACATGATATGACACCCAAAAATTAGTAAGAACTAGCAAAATTTTACAAAGACATTTAAACGTATAAGCCTAAATTGATCAAAATTCAGTTTGTACTTAAACATAGTAAGGATTAAGATTTCTTTGGTTCATAAACTAAATTGATGATGACTTGATCAGCAATCATGAGAGAACTGTACCCCCAACCAATTAGTAAGAAAGGGCATCATTATTTATAGATAAATTCGTCTAGTTTAAACCAAATTCCACCATCTGACAAAATGATCATAAGTGATACAAACACCACATAGCACACTTAAGAATTAAGATTCTGAACAAAATTAGACTCGACACATTGCAAGTAGAACAAGTACAACCAAAGCCAAATCCAACAAGGAAACAAAAATACTAACATACTGTGACAGAAACAGATGGCAGATAATCCTATAAGATTCATCGCAGGTTCACATATACATAAAAGTGGTTGCTTTTGCTTCAAAATATTATCAAAACAATCCTTTCTTAAGTTAGTATGTCTTTAACACCACATCGAGTAAATAGCATACCTTTAATCATAGGAATCAAAATCAAACAAGTTATGTTACTACAAAGAATGAATTAGGCATGGAAAGGAATTGGAATTGGCACCAAAATAGAAGGAATTTGAAAATCCCGAATTTTTCCGTACATTTTTGGCCTTCCTCTTGGCTTCCATTTCCAATCAAATTCCATAACTAATTAATTTCAGTTCCATGACTTAAATAACTAACATATAGTCAATCAAATCCTTCAAATCACATATCCGTTACACATAAAAAAAATAGGAGACTTCATATTAGGCCAAGATACAATTACAACATTGCACAAATAGCATCTCATGATTTCACATATAGAACTCATTACCAACGTGTCACTGAGAATCAATCATGAATAATACGCTAGGACAACAAAGCTATCATGGTTAAGTTAAAACATAAAAAAAAAAAAGGCTAAATACCACTTTTGGTCCTTTATCTTTGCTCTAAGTTTCACTTTGGTCCTTTATCTTTTTTTTGGTCCGTTTTGGTCCTTTATCTTTCATTTCTGTGCTAGTTTGGTCCTTTATCTTTATTTTGTTTCACTTTGGTCATTTATCTTTCATTTATTGTTTCATTTTGGTCATCTTAAACAAAAATACAAAAAAATGAAGAACACTATGAATGTGCTTAAGAACACCAATAACACTTTGATTTTTTGTTTCTTGAATAATTCATGCAATACGCGACCAAAATGTTTTGTTTTAGAGGACCAACATGAAACAATAAATAAAAGATAAAGGACCAAAGTGAAACGAAATAAAGATAAAGGACCAAACTGACACAAATGAAAGATAAAGGACCAAAACGGACCAGAAAAAAGATAAAGGACCAAAGTGAAACTTAGAGCAAAGATAAAGGACCAAAAGTGATATTTAGCCTAAAAAAAATTAGACTAAGGAAAGGATTTGGATTCTAAGGTAGACATCTTTTCCGGGAATTGAGAAAATGCACGAAACAATATTTAAGTTTCAAAAAGTTTCATTGTTTGGTTGACAATGCTAGGAAACCAACACTTTTCGAGGCGAAAGGTCCTGAAACAAAACTAATTCTTGAGTGGCGACCTCTAAATTCTTCGCTGATGTGACAGTCAAATCGACTCCGACGACTGAGCTTCTATTAAAAATCCAAACTGTAACTACCATATTAGACAAAGAGAACGTAACACATTCTTACTTGACTGACTTTCAGATAAGCCTAGACACAAACGTAAAACTAGCTCGGCATCTAAAGGTGTTGGAAGAACTCTGGTATTCGGGATCTTGCCTGAAGGACTTGAGGATCCTTAACAAATACTTGGGTTTACCGAATACTTAAACAATCCTAACTGCGGTGGGTTTTGCTCTACGAAAAAGGATAAACTTACTAAAGAACAGACCTTAATGTTGAAATCAAAGTGGTCTTATTCAGAGATTAAGGTTGAGTCAGAAAACTAAGAGCCGATGACCCTACATTGGCTACATCGGTATACCGCACTATGCGTGCCAACACAGATGCCCGAAGACTCAGAACAGTACATAATTCGGAAGGCGAACCAGGATATTAGCAATAGTAGGCATAGCCTAACCATTCCTATTGCCATAGTCATGGAAGGAAAACACAGTATTTTGGCAATTGTAGGCATAGCCTAACCATTCCTATTTTGGCAAAGATAGGAGGATTTTCGAAAGGATCTAGGGATGGAGAGAAACCAGTATAAGAATTTTGACTAACCCAAAAACCAAACAATAATTTAAAAGAAAAATGTGAAACAGGACTCGAATCTAAAGAAGACTCACTGTTCGGAGAAGCCGCTTTAAGAGACAGATGTTTTCTATATGGATAGCTTCTAAAGAAACTTCTCCTAGATCAATGACCTTAGAACTTCTTGTTGGCTCAATGATTGGCGGAGTCTGACGACGAAGCTGTCACAAACAAGTCCGGATGCCCATCAACTGCTACTGCACAATCATTTGTAGCCCTCTGCTTCCACTGCGTACTCTGATAAAAGAAGGTCGAGAATCCTATGGTTTAGGGTTTCTGAGACTTCCGGGGCTATGGCCATCAATTGTTGTCATTTTTGGTAAATTGAATGCTACTTCGAGTTGATCAAGCTCGAGGTTCCATGCAATATACTAAAAGATTTTGACAATTAATCGTCTAAGTCCCTAACTGGCTCAATCTAGCTACTCGACTAACAACTACATTTCTAAGTCCGACAGGGCCGAACAGCTCTGATACCAAAATGTAACATCCCTAGTTCGTAGTCGTCCATACAAACGCTGATTATTACCTTTTAGCAAAATCAGAGGTGCACAAAGCGGAATGGATAAAAACTCATAACAATAAATATAAATCCACAATCAGTGATGTCTTAGTCATTCAAAATACCATGAAGTTTAGAAAAGGTTTTACACATCACATAAGTCAATAGAAGTACATAGTATCCATAAATGCACATATCCCTAATACATAAATCGGTTCGAAATCAATACACGACATGAACAAGACTTAATATAGTCTCCACGATACATAATACTAAAACATGAAACAGAACATGATGGCCATGAACAGAGATCCTCAGTTAACAGAATTCTTGCCCTTTCCTGAATTACCTGAGTCCTTCACCCGTGAATCTGAAAATCAACAACAATGAGGGATGAGATTACTTAATCTCAGTGAGTTCTCGCAACCCCTTACCATAATACTCTCAGTTGTTCAATTTTAATTAATATAGCCTAGGGTGCATCCCTCCTAACGTGATAGACTTACATAATATAAACGATATCGCGTACACGGTGAGGGTATCCAACACTCGCCAATCTAACGAGTAATAGAACCATGAAGACCCCTGGAGTAGTCCATGACACTAACCCCAAGTACACCCACATTCTTTAATCAATTTATTTTCCCTTATATATAGGATACATAGTGGTCTCACCCGTTTAGTAAAAACATACATAACAAGTCCACAGAAATTTTTTAGCATTAACACATAAACTTCAACAAATCAATTACTGTACCAAACGGTATCGGAACTTAGCAAACGACCCCTCTACGGAACGCTCATGAAGTCTAGTTTTGGTCTCACCCGTTTAGTAAAAACATACATAACAAGTCCACAGAAAATTTTCAGCATTAACACATAAACTTCAACAAATTAATTACTGTACCAAACGATATCGGAACTTAGCAAACGACCCCTCTACGGAACGCTCATGAAGTCTAGTTTTTGACTTTATTTTTAGAATTGAAAAATGATGGGTTAATAATAAGTACATTTTTAGAAAAAAAGTCAGTATGTCCAGAAAACGAGACAGCAACTATGACCTAGATTGCAATCCATCTTAAATGACCACAACTTACTCAAATAATCTGGAACTTGAGACAAAACAGTAGAAAATTAAGTCTAGTTTTCAAAGAAATAAAAATCATTCCAAAAGAAGCTCAATTGAAACCACCTATGTCCAGATTGTTCCCAGAATTTTACTCTAACTTGTGGAGCCTATTACTTGAGCTACACAACTCCAAATACGACCCAACCAGAGCCAAAATAACAAGAATTCAATCTAATTTCTAAAATGGAAAGTCACATAATTTTTCAACCAGTAAAATAGTCACAGTCACCGAAAAACCGAACCTACCCCAGAATGTTTCTAAAAGTGAACTTGACAACACAATAAGCATCAAACAAGCAACAAATTCAACAATTAAGACATATTATCATCAAGGAACAGCAACACACAATTTTTTACAGAATCAAAACACAATAAAATGTAGAACTCACCTCTAGATGGGATTTGTAAACCGAAAACAAGTTACTCATCCCTTGCTAGCCAAAACGAATTCATAAGGTACCCGAATCCACTAGAAGAGTTCCAAAACCACCCTGTGAGCTCCCAAACTCTAATGATGTGCTATTCAAGCTCACATACAGTTCTCCATGCTCTCAAATTGAAGAAGATTGAAAATGCATGTAGAAAGTTAAGTGAAGGAAAGCTTTCAGATTTTGGGGGTTTAGGGATTATAGATTTTCGAAGTTCTTGATGAAGAAGAAGAAGATGGAATGAGTGTGGTTCTTTTCTAGTTCAGCAGCTGAAATGTAATGGAATTGCATGGATTAATCCCTCCTTCTTCTCCATTTTGGGGGTTTCAAATTTTTTTTCCCTTCAAAGCTCACTCTCTTTCCCTTCACTCTCTCCACTCTTTATCTCCCCCTCTCTCTATATCTTTGTTCTTTCTCTTTTTCCAAAAAGTGTACCAATGATTTGTGAACATGGGGAATTAAATCAAGTAGCATAAAGATGGAGGGTCCACTTGGGTTTAAAACAAATGGGTTGGGTTTTCACCCCAAGCCCATGATTTGGTGCTAATAAAATTTGCTAAAACAACCCTCTCTTCTAACACACTTAAATAAATCTAATAGTAAACCCCCCACCTATAAATGCCTACTTATGTTATGAAATCTATCAATACGAATGAGACGCAATTAGTTTACTTTAAGAGACATCAATGTAATTCTAAGAGATAACAATTAAATTACTCAAACATCAAAACATGTAATTTAAATAGAGCAACTACAAGATAATGCTCAAAGTAATTATTGAATTACTTTGGGTATTACAAGACACAATTTAATATATACACATATAATTGTTTTTGCATAAATTAAAGAAAATGTTGGGTCTCTCTCCCTCTCTCTCTCTCTCCCATCACATTTCAAGTTTTTCTTTTTAATATATTACTATCTATTTGAGTAAGAAACCATCAATCACATCCACTGAATCCAACTTGTAGCAATGATACGTGAACCAGCTTTTGTAAACAAAAAATAGTCATTTAAAAAAACAAAAAAAAAATATATGAAATTTACAATTGATCTATAACTCATTTTGAGTATATCTAAGATACAATTGGTATACTTCTTCATATTATAATAATAATAATATGTTCGATCACTAGCATAATTTTGTAAACATTTATTTGAAAGAAAGATAAAAAACCTGGAAAGCAAAATTTCTACAAGTTTCTATGAACCTGCACTGGCGATGGTTGTGGGAGATACTGACCCTTAAGGCTTCCAGTGGTGTTAAAGTGATAGCTACATGTATTTATGTAGAACTCTTGAAAATCATATTGTGATAAAAGAAAATGCACATGTTAGTGGGTTATCTCATCAAACAAAGGGTTGCTTCGAGGTTAAGCTTTCAATTATTTTATTTAACTACTATATATTAAAGAAATGGCCTTCTTAAAATACAAATTTGGACATTTACATATTTGACATGTATCTCACCACTTTAAAACTTACTTTATGGGGACAAATTTGTCATTCAAAATTATTCTATCTCAATTTTTAGTTTTTCTGGGTACCACTTTATCACATCATTACTATTAATTCTCTATGGTGGAACGTTACATATTGTCAGAATAATTGTATCATATATATGACATTTCATTGTTCAAATTAACTTAGTCGGCTAACCAATTTTGCGATCAACTTTAAACAAAAGATCTCCTACATTTTTGGTGGTTGTTTACAAACATGTAGTCTTAATCTAAGAATCTAATGCCGCTTGTCACTTGCGCGCGCAAGTGACAAGTTTTTTGTTTTTTTTTTATTTCAGATTTTTTATTTTTCTTTTTGTTTCTTTTTTTTCTCGTCTTTTTTTTAGTTTTTTTTGTTACTTTTTGTTTTTTGCTTTAGTTTTTTTTCTTTCTTTTGTATTTTAAGAAGTACTTTACACCGTCGAAAAATTTTAAATGTTTAAATATGCAAATTTTGTTCTTCAATAATCAATTAGATAGAAAAAAAATTTAATTTCATAAAAAAATACGTAAAGTGATATGCTAAAAAGTATGCTTTGGTGTACTTGATGGTGAAAAAAATTATTTAGTAACAAAATACGTAAAGTGAAATGTTAAGCAGTGTGTTTTGAAATACTTTGGGATTCGAAAAAAAAAACTAACTTTTCAAATATCAAAGGTTTTTTCGTATATAAACCGGTTTGGTAAAAAATAATAAGTTTGTGAAAAAATACGTTTGTGAAAAAATAATAATCTTCTTATTTAATTTATTGTTTTAATTTAATTTTTATTTTCGGAAGCTTCAGTTACATTTACCATAGATCCCTCAATCGCACACTTTCGACTTTCTATAGATGCTTTTATTTTATTGGTAATTTCTATCCAACCCAACACGATACCACTGTTTCATTTTCTATTTGTGTTTTCTTTTTTATATTGGTCATTTCGCCCCAACGGGTATTAAAACTATTCTATTTTATTATGGGTTTTCCTTCAACCATGCATGATACCCATCGTGTTTCACTTTTTAATTGTGTTGTCTTATTTTTCTATTTGTGGGTTAATTTTTTATATTTGCATTTGATGAGTGTGAATTATGTTATTAAAATTTTCTTCTTATTTTATCTATGGAGGATGTGTGTCTTTGTTAATGTTCCTTTTAAAATTGATAATCTTTTTATTTAATTTATATTTATATTTAAGTTTTATTCACAGTTATTAGATTTTATATTTTGCTAACTAACACCATTTGCCCAATGGGATAGGCTATCCTAAGGCACGGGAGTCGATCCCGTGCTCCTGAGTTTGACTCTCACCGTTGACAAACTCTGTGTTGGCCAGTGCGAAATTTGCTTTCAAGCACGATGGGATATTAGTCTTTCGAAAAGATTTAATTATATGAGAGAATTTAGCCAACCCCGTGCATCGCACGGATTATGGGTCTAGTTATTATAATGTGTCTAGCAGTTGGAATTCGGAAACACTTTTTTTATAACTTAAATATTTCAGAAACAATAGTGTGTTTTTATAATCCAATTTTTTAATTATCCTAGGTCCATTGAATTGATTCAAATAGACCTTTAAATATAGCTTCAAGATTTATAACACTTTCATCTTCAATCCTCTTCAACTTCAAGATTTTGCATGCAATCCTCAGATGTCCAAACGGGAGGAACTATCTCCAGTGTATCACACATGCAATAACTGTTTGATAAATGAGAAACAAATCATAACAATTTTATGTATAGTGATTATAAAAGGACTATAGACACACAGAAATTATTTTCAAAATAACATAATTGACTATGCAATCAATTTGAATATTTACTTATTTTACGCGACGTCGGTGCACTTGTTACATAAAGTAACTGACCCTGCCCTATGTCTCCACATGTATCGCAAATTTTACCTGGAATATTCAAATGGAAGCCAGAATAAAGATCCATAAATATATAAACACAATATGAGACACAATTGAATATATACACAAATAATTGTTTTTGCATAAATTAAAGAAAATGTTGGATCCATAAAAAATTATCCGATCCTGGAGAAACTAGATTAGTTTGGTACCTATTTAGTCAAGGAAATGACAGTTGGTTGAAGTTGTATGTTGGTCATTGATTAGTAGACCAAGATAAAAAGAAGGAGAATTTATATAAGAAACCAACAATGACATCCGCTGAATCCAACTTGTAGCAATGATACGTCAACCAGCTTTTGTAGAGGATCCTATGGAGATAACGAAAAAATAGTCATTTAAAAAAAATGAAATTGACAATAGATCTATAATACATGTTTGAGTATATCTAAGTAACAATTGGTATACTTCTTCAGATTATAATAATAATAATAATAATATTTTCGACCACTAGCATAATTTTGTAAACATTTATTTGAAAGAAAGATAAAAAAACCTGGAAAGCAAAATTTCTACAAGTTTCTATGAACCTGCAATGGCGATGGTTGTGAGAGATATTGACCCTTAAGGCTTCACAGTGGTGTTAAAGTGATAGCTACATGTATTTATATAGAACTCATGAAAATCATACTATGATAGAAGAAAAGGCACATGTTAGTGGGTTATCTCATCAAACAAAGGGTTGCTTCGAGGTTAAGCTTTCAATTATTTTATTTAACTACGATATATTAAAGAAATGGCCTTCTTAAAATAGAAATTTGGACATTTACATCTTTGACATGTATCTCACCATTTTAAGGGTATTACTATAATTTTTATAACAGCTTTACTTATTGCACTTCTCTCTCCACATTTATTTATTTTACCTTTTTCTGTTTCTCTTTCCACTTTTATTTTTTCCTTTTTTCTCAAATTTATCTTTTTGTAACTTTTTCTCTCTCCTACTTTTCTCTTTCCTCTCTCTCTCTCTCAGCCTTATCTTTCTCAATTTTCTCTCTCTCTCATCACATTTCAACTTTTTTTAATATATTACTATCTATTTAATCAAAATACTCATGAATCAAATATTTATTTATCTAGTTAATCAATTTATCCACTACCGAAAATACCAAGTTATTCACTTTAAAAGCTACTTTATGGAGACAAATATGTCATTCAAAATTATTCTATCACAATTTTTATTTTTTCCGGGTACCAATTTATCACATCATTAATATTAATTCTCTATGGTGGAACGTTACATATTGTCATAATAATTGTATCATATATATGACATTTCATTGTTCAAATTAACTTAGTCGGCTAACCAATTTTGCGATCAACTTTAAACAAAAGATCTCCTACATTTTTTTGTGGTTGTTTACAAACATGTATTCTTAATTACTATAATGTGTCGAGAAGTTGGAATTCGAAAATACTTTTTTTTAACTTAAATAATTCAGAAACAATAGTGTGTTTTTATAATCCATTTTTTTTAATTATCCTAGGTCCATTGAATTGATTCAATAGACAGTTGTTTTTTAGTAAATTCACTCACTACCATAAATGATAAATTCCTCTTGTTTAAACCATTCCTTTGTCGTTTCTATTAGCAAAAAAATCACATTAGATGTTTTCTTTGATCCTCTTTATTAACATGAAGTTACAGAGGACAAATTACGATGGAAATAAAGAGAGGGATAAAGAGAAAAAGAGAGAGAGAGAAGAGATAGAGAGAAAGAGAATAAGAATAAAAGACATGTATCATCATTTAAAGTATCATGACGTAGAGTGAAAAATATGAGTAAAAATCAAGAAGGCGGTTCCTTAGGCAAGATTTGACTCAAATATTTGAAAAAAATATCAACGTAATTAAGGGAGTTTTTAATTCATTCTTATAGATCTATTTGATATTTAAGTGCAAGAGTTGATATAATTATTTTACATACATCTTGTTACATGACACATATTCCAACTACCATTTATTTTCCCGTAAGAGATGGAAGGTTTTTGCTTTGATAAATAGAAGAAAGATAAACAAGACTCTAAACTTATTTTTCTTTTACAATTTCGGATGTATGAAGAATAGAGATTATTTAATCTTCATGGGGTCGTAGAAGCTTGAATAATACTTCTTTCGCTATCCGTTTCAAACTTCACTTGTTAAGCTTCCAAATTAAAAGGCCCACTTGTCTCATAGTTAATGTAGAATTTAAACAAACTATACAATGTTTTCTTGGACGTAATGGGTTTAGATTTTTTACCACCTTTAAATATAGCTTCAAGATTTATAACACTTTCATCTTCAATCCTCTTCAACTTCAAGATTTTGCATGCAATCCTCAGATGTCCAAACGGGAGGAACTATCTCCAGTGTATCACACATGCAATAACTGTTTGATAAATGAGAAACAAATCATAATAATTTTATGTATAGTGATTAAAAAAGGACTATAGACACACAGAAATTATTTTCAAAATAACATAATTGACTATGCAATAAATTGGAATATTTACTTATTTTGCGCGACGTCGGTGCACTTGTTACATAAAGTAACTGCCCCTTCCCTATGTCTCCACATGTATCGCAAATTTTACCTGGAATATTCAAATGGAAACCAGAATAAAGATCCATAAATTTATAAACACAATATGAGACACAATTGAATATATACACAAATAATTGTTTTTGCATAAATTAAAGAAAATGTTGGATCTTTAAAAAATTATTCGATCCTTGAGAAACTAAATTAGTTGGGTACCTGTTTAATCAAGGAAATCACAGTCGGTTGAAGATGTATGTTGGTCATTGATTAGTAGACCGGGCAAGAAAAAAAGAAGGAGAACTTATGTAAGAAACCATCAATGACATCCGCTGAATCCAACTTGTAGCAATGATACGTGAACCAGCTTTTGTAGGATCCTATGGAGATAAAGAAAAAATAGTCATTTAAAAAAACAAAAAAAAAATATGAAATTGGCAATAGATCTATAATACATGTTTGAGTATATCTAAGTTACAATTGGTATACTTCTTCAGATTATAATAATAATAATAATAATAATAATAATATGTTCGATCACTAGCATAATTTTGTAAACATTTATTTGAAAGAAAGATAAAAAACTTGGAAAGCAAAATTTCTACAAGTTTCTATGAACCTGCAATGGCGATGGTTGTGGGAGATATTGACCCTTAAGGCTTCACAGTGGTGTTAAAGTGATAGCTACATGTATTTATATAGAACTCATGAAAACCATACTATGATAGAAGAAAAGGCACATGTTAGTGGGTTATCTCATCAAACAAAGGGTTGCTTCCAGGTTAACCTTTCTATTATTTTATTTAACTACGATATATTAAAGAAATGACCTTCTTAAAATACAAATTTGGACATTTACATCTTTGACATGTATCTCACCATTTTAAGGGTATTACTGTAATTTTTATAACAACTTTACTTATTGCACTTCTTTCTCCACATTTATTTATTTTACCTTTTTCTGTTTCTCTTTCTACATTTATTTTTTCCTTCTTTCTCAAACTTATCTTTTTGTAACTTTTTCTCTCTCCGACTTTTCTCTTTCCTCTCTCTCTCTCTCAAAGGCTTATCTTTCTCAATTTTCTCTCTCTCTCATCACATTTCAACTTTTTTTAATATATTACTATCTATTTAATCAAAATACTCATGAATCAAATATTTATTTATCTAGTTAATCAATTTATCCACTACCGAAAATACCAAGTTATTCACTTTAAAAGCTACTTTATGGAGACAAATATGTCATTCAAAATTATTCTATCACAATTTTTATTTTTTCCGGGTACCAATTTATCACATCATTAATATTAATTCTCTATGGTGGAACGTTATATATTGTCATAATAATTGTATCATATATATGACATTTCATTGTTCAAATTAACTTAGTCGGCTAACCAATTTTGCGATCAACTTTAAACAAAAGATATCCTACATTTTTTTGTGGTTGTTTACAAACATGTATTCTTAATTACTATAATGTGTCGAGAAGTTCGAATTCGAAAATACTTTTTTTTAACTTAAATAATTCAGAAACAATAGTGTGTTTTTATAATCCATTTTTTTTAATTATCCTAGGTCCATTGAATTGATTCAATAGACAGTTGTTTTTTAGTAAATTCACTCACTACCATAAATGATAAATTCCACTTGTTTAAACCATTCCTTTGTCGTTTCTATTAGCAAAAAAATCACATTAGATGTTTTCTTTGATCCTCTTTATTAACATGAAGTTACAGATGACAAATTACGATGGAAATAAAGAGAGGGATAAAGAGAAAAAGAGAGAGAGAGAGAAGAGATAGAGAGAAAGAGAATAAGAATAAAAGACATGTATCATCATTTAAAGTATCATGACGTAGAGTGAAAAATATGAGTAAAAATCAAGAAGGCGGTTCCTTAGGCAAGATTTGACTCAAATATTTGAAAAAAATATCAACGTAATTAAGGGAGTTTTTAATTCATTCTTATAGATCTACTTGATATTTAAGTGCAAGAGTTGATATAATTATTTTACATACATGTTGTTACATGACACATATTCCAACTACCACTTATTTTCCCGTATGAGATGGAAGGTTTTTACTTTGATAAATAGAAGAAAGATAAACAAGACTCTAAACTTATTTTTCTTTTACAATTTCGGATGTATGAAGAATAAAGATTATTTAATCTTCATGGGGTCGTAGAAGCTTGAATTATACTTCTTTCGCTATCCGTTTCAAACTTCACTTGTTAAGCTTCCAAATTAAAAGGCCCACTTGTCTCATAGTTAATGTAGAATTTAAACAAACTATACAATGTTTTCTTGGACGTAATGGGTCTAGATTTTTTACCACCTTTAAATATAGCTTCAAGATTTATAACACTTTCATCTTCAATCCTCTTCAACTTCAAGATTTTTCATGCAATCCTCAGATGTCCAAACGGGAGGAACTATCTCCAGTGTATCACACATGCAATAACTGTTTGATAAATGAGAAACAAATCATAACAATTTTATGTATAGTGATTAAAAAAGTACTATAGACACACAGAAATTATTTTCAAAATAACATAATTGACTATGCAATAAATTGGAATATTTACTTATTTTGCGCGACGTCGGTGCACTTAGTACATAAAGTAACTGCCCTGCCTATGTCTCGACATGTATCGCAAATTTTACCTGGAATATTCAAATGGAAGCCAGAATAAAGATCCATAAATTTATAAACACAATATGAGACACAATTGAATATATACACAAATAATTGTTTTTGCATAACTTAAAGAAAATGTTGGATCTTTAAAAAATTATCCGATCCTTGAGAAACTAGATTAGCTGGGTACCTGTATAATCAAGGAAATCATAGTCGGTTGAAGATGTATGTTGGTCATTGATTAGTAGACCAAGAAAAGAAGAAGGAGGACTTATGTAAGAAACCATCAATGACATCCGCTGAATCCAACTTGTAGCAATGATACGTGAACCAGCTTTTGTAGGATCCAATGGAGATAAAGAAAAAGTAGTCATTTAAAAAAACAAAAAAAAAAAATGAAATTGACAATAGATCTATAATACATGTTTGAGTATATCTAAGTTACAATTGGTATACTTTTCATATTATAATAATAATAATAATAATAATAATATGTTCAATCACTAGCATAATTTTGTAAACATTTATTTGAAAGAAAGATAAAAAACCTGGAAAGCAAAATTTCTACAAGTTTCTATGAACCTGCAATGGCGATGGTTGTGGGAGATATTGACCGTTAGGGCTTCACAATGGTGTTATAGTGATAGCTACATGTATTTATATAGAACTCAAGAAAATTATACTATGATAGAAGAAAAGGCACATGTTAGTGGGTTATCTCATCAAACAAAGGGTTGCTTCGAGGTTAAGCTTTCAATTATTTTATATAACTACGATATATTAAAGAAATGGCGTTCTTAAAATACGAATTTGGACATGTACATCTTTGACATGTATCTTACCATTTTAAGGGTATTACTGTCATTTTTATAACAACTTTACTTATTGCACTTCTCTCTCCACATTTGTTTATTTTACCTTTTTCTGTTTCTCTTTCCAGTTTAATTTTTTCCTTTTTTCTCAAATTTATCTTTTTGTAACTTTTTCTCTCTCCGACTTTTCTCTTTCCTCTCTCTCTCTCTCAGCCTTATCTTTCTCAATTTTCTCTCTCTCTCTCATCACATTTCAACTTTTTTTTAATATATTACTATCTATTTATTTATCTAGTTAATCAATTTATCCACTACCAAAAATACTAAATTATTCACTTTAGAACCTACTTTATGGGGACAAATATGTCATTTAGAACCTACTTTAGAACCTACTTTATGGGGACAAATATTTTCCGCGTACCTGTTTATCACATCATTACTATTAATTCTCTATGGTGGAACGTTACATATTGTCATAATAATTGTATCATATATATGACATTTCTTTGTTCAAATTAACTTAGTCGGCTAACCAATTTTGCGATCAACTTTAAACAAAAGATCTCCTGCATTTTTTTGTGGTTGTTTACAAACATGTATTCTTAATTATTATAATGTGTCTAGAAGTTGGAATTCGAAAATACTTTTTTTTAACTTAAATACTTCAAAAACAATATTGTGTTTTTATAATCCATTTTTTTAATTATCCTAGGTCCATTGAATTGATTCAATAGACAGTTGTTTTATAGTAAATTCACTCACTACCATAAATGATAAATTCCTCTTGTTTAAGCCATTCCTTTGTCATTTCTATTAGCAAAAAAATAACATTAGATGTTTTCTTTGATGCTCTTTATTAACATGAAGTTACAGAGGACAAATTACAGTGGAAATAAAGAGAGGGATAAAGAGAAAATAAGAGAGAGAGGAGAGATAGAGAGAAAGAGAATAAGAATAAAAGGCACGTATCGTCATTTAAAATATCATTCACGTAGAGTGAAAAATATGAGTAAAAATCAAGAAGGCGGTTCCTTAGGCAAGATTTGACTCAAATATTTGAAAAAAATATCAACGTAATTAAGGGAATTTTTAATTCATTCTTATAGATCTATTTGATATTTAAGTGCAAGAGTTGATATAACTATTTTACATACATGTTGTTACATGACACATATTCCAACTACCATTTAGTTTCCCGTATGAGGTGGAAGGTTTTTGCTTTGATAAATAGAAGAAAGATAAACAAGACTCTAAACTTATTTTTCTTTTACAATTTCGGATGTATGAGGAGTAGAGATTATTTAATCTTCGTGGGGTCGTAAAAGCTTGAATAATACTTCTTTCGCTATCCGTTTCAAACTTCACTTGTTGAGCTTCCAAAAGGCCCACTCGTCTCGCAGTTAATGTAGAATTTACACAAACTATACAATGTTTTCATGGACGTAATGGGTCTAGATTTTTTACCACCTTTAAATATAGCTTCAAGATTTATAACACTTTCATCTTGAATCCTCTTCAACTTCAAGATTTTGCATGCAATCCTCAGATGTCCAAACGGGAGGAGCTATCTCTAGTGTATCACACATGCAATAACTGTTTGATAAATGAGAAACAAATCATAACAATTTTATGTATAGTGATTAAAAAAGGATTATAGAGACACAAATTATTTTCAAAATAACATAATTGACTATGCAATAAATTGGAATATTTACTTATTCTGCGCAACGTCGGTGCACTTGTTATATAATGTAACTGAGCCTTCCCTATGTCTCCACATGTATCGCAAATTTTACCTGGAATATTCAAATGGAAGCAAGAATAAAGATCCATAAATTTATAAACACAATATGAGACACAATTGAATATATACACAAATAATTGTTTTTGCATAAATTGAAGAAAATGTTGGATCTTGAAAAAATTATCTGATCCTTGAGAAACTAGATTAGTTGGGTACCTGTTTAATCAAGGAAATCACAGTCGGTTGAAGATGTATGTTGGTCATTGATTAGTAGACAAAGAAAAAAAGAAGGAGAACTTATGTAAGAAACCATAAATGACATCCGCTGAATCCAACTTGTAGCAATGATACGTGAACCAGATTTTGTAGAGGATCCTATGGAGATAAAGAAAAAATAGTCATTTAAAATATATATATATATATATATATGAAATTGACAATAGATCTATAATACATGTTTGAGTATATCTAAGTTACAATTGGTATACTTCTTCATATTATAATAATAATAATAATAATAATAATAATATGTTCGATCACTAGTATAATTTTGTAAACATTTATTTGACAGGAAGATAAAAAACCTGAAAAGCAAAATTTCTACAAGTTTCTATGAACCTGCACTGGCGATGGTTATGGGAGATACTGACCCTTAAGGCTTCACAGTGGTGTTAAAGTGATAGCTGCATGTATTTATATAGAACTCATGAAAATCATACTATGATAGAAGAAAAGGCACATGTTAGTGGGTTATCTCATCAAACAAAGGGTTGCTTCGAGGTAAAGCTTTCAATTATTTTATTTAACTACGATATATTAAAGAAATGGCCTTCTTAAAATACAAATTTGGACATTTACATCTTTGACATGTATCTCACCATTTTAAGGGTATTACTGTAATTTTTATAACAACTTTACTTATTGCACTTCTCTCTCCACATTTATTTATTTTACCTTTTTCTGTTTCTCTTTCCAGTTTTATTTTTTCCTTTTTTCTCAAATTTATCTTTTTGTAACCTTTTCTCTTTCCTCTCTCTGCCTTATCTTTCTCAATTTTCTCTCTCTCTCTCTCTCTTTCTCTCTCTCTCTCTCTCTCGCTCTCTCTCTCTCTCATCATATTTCAACTTTTTTTAATATGTTTGATCTGTACCGTGAGGTCTTCTGTGGGGATGATCAAGGGACGGGTCGTCTGATACTGTAGAATGAGGATAACCTGAACGCGCGAGGGAGTGTACCTGCAAGGACACTCCCACGCCCAAGTCAACTATATCGAGCTACAATACTATCGTGAATATTCGAATGTATTGCGTACCTGACACCTTGTGACTGATGTTATTTATAGTGATAAGTTCGGATCGTTGACGTTGGATAGCCCAGTTGCATTGGGGGCCCAAGTATCAATCGAGCGGATCCTCCCCTTGCTGGGTTGGATGATTACTTAGTGGATTGGGCCCGACAAACTGGCCCAATCCAGAACAGTTGCCTCCCAAGCCAAGGTCGATCGTTGAGCGGGCGTAGGCTTGACGTGTAATCGGGATGGTCGTGCCCCAAGTCGTTACTTCTGATGTTTTTCGGCGATCTTGATCGTAACGGATCGTTTGATCAGTGATGCATATTTTTCGCGTCGTCTTGACTTCACTAAATCTTGAACATTTTTAATGTTTTATTGGGCTATTTTCTTGGGCCCATATATAAGGTGGATGAGAGGGGTCTTTCACTCTCACCACTCATTTCTCACAAACACATTTTCTTTTTCTTCTAAAAATTCTCTCTAGGAGGATCACTTTGAAACTTTTGGGAGGATCCTTCTTTTGGAGCGACCATAACCCCTCTAGGACGACCAGCACCCCAAAGTCTTCCCCTGGTGCGATTACCTCTTCGTTTCTACGGGCGATCTGTCCATCGGGTGTGAGGAGGACGGTCACTACCCCGGACGACCCGACCAAAGCTCCTGGGAGTGACCTGCGTGCACGCGAGCGACTTGGGAGGGGGCGACCTGATCGTTCCTCGGACGACCTGATCGTTCCTCGGACGTCCCGATCGAAATTCCTGGGAGCGACCCGCGTGTGACTAGAAAAGGAGGCGACCCGATCGTTCCTCGGACGACCCGACTGAAGTTCCTGGGAGCGACCCGCGTGCGACCAGAAAAGGAGGCGACCTGATCTGCTCGGTTGCCCATCGTGGGCGTCTTCTTTGAGGCGGCCAGCTCGCGCGACGATCAGCTCGTCTTGCGCGCGTCTTCTCTGATTGGCAGGAGCAAAGCTCATGGTGACCCCTTGTACGAGCGATCTGCTCAACGGGCGACCCGTCCCTCTTCTTCGCGGGCGACCGAGCTCCTTCTCCTCCGTGGCGCAAGCGTTCATTTAACTTTTTGACAAAATTTTCGGGTACTCTCCTCTTTTTCTACTTTCTTTTGTGTATTAAATTTGAGTACCTTGGTAATTTTTCCTTCATCTGTTAGTAATTTGGTAGGACCTGAATACCTTGGTAATTTGTTCTCTCTGCGATCTGATTGTTTGATCTTTTATTCGATTTGAACTAGTTCCCATGGACTGCTACCTTGATTTTCCTTGCTAGAGGTTTTGTCATGATTATTATCTCTTGTGTTCTAAGTTATGATGTTTTGTTGGTGGATGATCGGCAGCTCTAGAGAGAGACCATCCATTGTGTGACTCGGGTAACCCTTCGCTAGTATTTTCCTTCTTGGTGTAAGACGTACTTTTGGGTATTTACCTCTTCCCCTTTTCGAGTATCGATGTAGTGATTTCAGGTAGGATCGTAATAACCTGATTATTTGATTTTTCAATCTTCCATGTCGCATCGTGATCTTGCCTCTTCCCGATTTGGTAGTTCAATCTTCCGGGCGGCTTGATCTTTCTTTCACGGTATGCTACCTTGAACTTCGTTGTTAGTAACTTGCAAAAATTGTCGTATGTGCGTTATAAATTATAACTCTTCGTTTTATTGTCTTAGTGCGGGCCTGATCTTCCCTTTATTTCTGTATTCAGTGGGTGGTCTTGATCGTGGGTGACCTTAATCTTCATAGCGGTGACTTGGTCTTCTTTGTCAGGATAGTTTTCCAGGTTTCTACCCAGATTTAACTCTTCCTCAGGGGTGCGACAAATCTCAGGTCGCTTCGATTGTGCTTGAATTCGTTGTAGCGCCCTTGGGCAGTTTACCAAGTTCGACTCGGATTGAACTCACCCTCGGAGGTGCGACCAATCTTAGGCCGTTTCGTTTGTGCTTAAATTCGTTTAAGTGTTGTATCCTGACCGCGCAGTTTATCAAACACGGCTCGAACTTCACTCGCGCGGTAGGTCAAACTTTTGAGGTTCCTTCTCCATAGTGACGATCAACTTGATTCGTCCGATTAGTGTGGTGGATGCCCCATTAAACTTGATTCGTTCGAAAATGATGTCCGTGGAGCTTCCTTGGTCGATCAGTATTCGTCTAACCTCCATATTCTTGGTCGATCAGTACTCTTCTGACCTCCATGTTGGCCGTCACTGCAACCACCACGAGTTGCACTTCAATGTTGGGAGTCCTGTCAATGGGGTCCTCATCCCCGAACAGAATGGGCGGCCTCTTCGAGAGGACCCTTGGGGCGGATGTCGACGTGACGCTCATGATCTGGTCGAACCTTCCCTTTATTGACTTGTAAGTTGAGGCGTCTGTGGGGATGCCTCTAGTGATCATCATGGCAACTTGCCTTCCCCTTTATCTTCTTGTATCTGGGACATCATCGTCTTCATCCTCCTCTTCTTCTCTGACTTTGGCCACTTCGGTGGCTGGTGTCTTACCTATCCTAGGTGATCGACGTGTTCGGTTGTCATCTCGCCCATCAGGTTGGTTCTTCCTTACATACTGAGTCAGCTTTCCTCCTCGGATTAATGCCTCAACGTCGTCTTTGAGGGCCATGAGATCATTTGTGTCATACCCATCGATCTTATGGTAATGACAGTGTTTGCACACTCCGTTCGTGGAGCAGTCTTAGGCTTGATTTGCAGTTCTGGTGATCATGTCCCCGGTTATTACTTGTGAATTTTTTTCAGCGATCTGGATCCTAACGGATCGTATGATAACTGATGGGTGCTTTTCGTGTCTTTCTCTGTGAATTTCTAATATTTTCAATATTATTTGTGCCAATATTATTCTCTAGAGCAACCACCCCCCTTGGGGCGATCTGCTCTCCATTCGTAGCCCAGAGGGCGGTCAGTTCTTCCCCCCACGGTGGACGACCTGTGTGACTTGCTACTTACGAGCGATCTGCTCTCCCCCTCACGGAGGACGACCTGCACTTCTTTTTCCCGGACGATCTGGTGCTCTTCTCTCCGGGCGATCTACTCCTCTTCTCCGCGGACGACCACCCTTGCTACTTACGAGCGATCTACTCTTCCCCTCACGGAGGATGACCTGCACTTCTTTTTCCCGGACGATCTGGTGCTCTTCTCTGCGGGCGATCTGCTCCTCTTCTCCGCGGACGACCACCCTTGCTACTTACGAGGGATCTGCTCTCCGCCTCACGGAGGATGACCTGCACTTCTCTTTCACGGACGATCTGGTGCTCTTCTCTATGGGTGATCTTCTCCTCTTCTCTACGGACGACCACTCTTGCTACTTACGAGCTATCTGTTCTCCCCCTCACGGCGTGGTCACCCGTTTTGGGTGAGCTTATTCTCGGTGGGAGCGTCTTTTCTCCGCGGCGCGCACTCTCTCTCGTTCGTGGTGGATGTTGTCTTTCTTGTGTTAAAAATTCCACTCGGGGGCGATCATCTCCCGTGTGGGGCGACCTGCTACTGGGGATTCATCTGTTATTATATTTTTTTTGACTAAGTATTTTTTACTGAGTCATGATCGACGCCCGCTCCTAGGGTCGTGGCATCATGGCCCGTCTCGTTGGGGCTAACCTTCCTCCTCTTCCCCTTCGACGGGGTGGAGATCTATGGATGAGCTGTCCGCGGGGAGGCGAACGATGCCTCCTTCGTGGGTTGGCCCGAGGGATGGGCGACCCATTGTTGCGATGGCGTGGCTCGGGCGTTGTGTTCCCTCGTCTTGAAGCTATTAGTTCCTACATCTGGGTGAGGCGGTCATCTCGGCGAGCGATCTGCTGATCCCTGACACGGAACAAGGCACGAAGCTCCTGAACTAGGTTGGCTGGAAGGGTGACGTCAACCTCCTGGGTCGTGCCCGGCTGGGGACCAGGGGCAACGACCTCAGTGTTGGTCGTCGTTCCTCCCATTGTCCGCGGTCTGCCTCGAGTTGTCTTTAGAGGCATTGGGAATGTTGGTGGAATAGTGTTCTCCCACTGTAGTCGCCAATGAACCGTACCTTGAGGTCTTTTGTGGGGATGATCAAGGGACGGGTCGTCTGATACTGTAGAATGAGGATGACCTGAACGCGCGAGGGGGTGTACCTGCGAGGACACTCTGACGCCCAAGTCAACTATATCGAGCTACAGTACTATCGTGAATATTCGAATGTATTGCTTACCTGACCCTAGGTGACTGGATAGCCCAGTTGCGCTGGGAGCCCAAGTATTAGTCAAGCGGATCCTCCCCTTGCTGGGTTGGATGATCACTTAGTGGATTGGGCCTGACAGCTGGCCCAGTCCAGAACAATATTACTATCTATTTAATCAAAATACTCATCAATCAAATATTTATTTATCTAGTTAATCAATTTATCCACTACCAAAAATACCAAATTATTCACTTTAAAACCTACTTTTTGTGGAAAAATATGTCTTCCAAAATTATTCTATCTCAATTTTTATTTTTTCCAGGTACCTCGTTATCACATCATTACTATTAATTCTCTATGGTAGAATGTTACATATTGTCAGAATAATTGTATCATATATATGATATTTCATTGTTCAAATTAACTTAGTCGGCTAACCAATTTTGCGATCAACTTTAAACAAAAGATCTCCTACATTTTTTTGTGGTAGTTTACAAACCTGTATTCTTAATTATTATAATGTGTCTAGTAGTTGGAATTCGAAAATACTTTTTTTTAACTTAAAGACTTCAGAAACAATGGTGTGTTTTTATAATCCATTTTTTTAATTATCCTAGGCCCATTGAATTGATTCAATAGACAGTTGTTTTTTAGTAAATTCCCTCACTACCATAAATGATAAATTCCTATTGTTTAAACCATTCCTTTGTCATTTCTATTAGCAAAAAAATCACATTAGATGTTTTCTTTGATCCTCTTTATTAACATTAAGTTACAGAACACAAATTACGGTGGAAATAAAGAGAGGGATAAAGAGAAAATAAGAGAGAGAGGAGAGAAAGAGGGAAAGAGAATAAGAATAAGAATAAGAATAAAAGACATGTATCATCATTTAAAATATCATTCACGTGGAGTGAAAAATATGAGTAAAAATCCAGAAGGCGGTTCCTTAGGCAAGGGAGTTTTGAAAAAAATATTTGATATTTAAGTGCATGAGTTGATATAACTATTTTACATACATGTTACATGAGTTGATATAACTAAAATATTTGAAAAAAAATATCAACGTAATTAAGGGAGTTTTTAATTCATTCTTATAGATCTATTTGATATTTAAGTGCAAGAGTTGATATAACTATTTTACATACATGTTACATGACACATATTCCAACTACCATTTATTTTCCCGTATGAGATGGAAGGTCTTTGCTTTGATAAATGGAAGAAAGATAAACAAGACTCTAAACTTATTTTTCTTTTTCAATTTCGGATGTATGAGGAATATAGATTATGTAATCTTCGTTGGGTTGTAAAAGCTTGAATAATACTTCTTTCGCTATCCGTTTCAAACTTCACTTGTTGAGCTTCCAAAAGGCCCACTTGTCTCATAGTTAATGTAGAATTTACACAAACTATACAATGTTTTCTTGGACGTAATGGGTATAGATTTTTTACCATCTTTAAATATAGCTTCAAGATTTATAACACTTTCATCTTGAATCCTCTTTAACTTCAAGATTCTGCATGCAATCCTCAGATGTCCAAATGGGAGGAACTATCTCCAGTGTATCACACATGCAATAACTGTTTGATAAATGAGAAACAAATCATAACAATTTTATGTATAGTGATTAAAAAAGAAAAATAGAGACACAAATTATTTTCAGCATAACATAATTGACTATGCAATAAATTGGAATATTTACTTATTTTGCGCGACGTCGGTGCACTTGTTACATAAAGTAACTGAGCCTGCCCTATGTCTCCACATGTATCGCAAATTTTACTTGGAATATTCAAATGGAAGCCAGAATAAAGATCCATAAATTTATAAACACAATATGAGACACAATTGAAAATATACACAAATAATTGTTTTTGCATAAATTGAAGAAAATGTTGGATCTTTAAAAAATTATCCGATCCTTGAGAAACTAGATTAGTTGGGTACCTGTTTAATCAAGGAAATCACAGTCGGTTGAAGATGTATGTTGGTCATTGATTAGTAGACCGAGAAAAAAAGAAGGAGAACTTATGTAAGAAACCATCAATGACATCCGCTGAATCCAACTTGTAGCAATGATACGTGAACCAACTTGTACCAAATAATAACTGTGACAGCAATGCCCTTATTCAATATTAACCATTAGATTAAATTTCATTAAAAGTTTGAGAATCTAATGGCTATTATTTGTTTAGTAAGAGTTACTAAGGAAAATGCTTAGTAACATAAGCCAAAGCCATGGCGCAAATATAGAAAAGGAACGCGTGAATTTGGCAAAGATGGCCCAATGCATAATTGAAAGAAATGCACGGAGGAATTAAAGATGAAGGGTTTTTTTCTATACCCCCACCTCATCCCATATACCCCCCACATAATTTTTAAAACCCGAAAATACCCCTTCCCAAAAACGGATTTTTTCCAAAAACGGATTTATCTACCCAATAGGTAAATCTGATTTGCAAAAATAACAAAGCGGATTTACCTTAGGTGGGGGTTAAATCCGTTTTGTTATTTTTAAAATCGGATTTACCTATTGGGTAGACAAAATCTGCTTTGAAATTAAAATTAAAATTAATTTTAAAAAAATATAATAAAATAGTCATGAATATCGGTCGTCTTTTGGTTCTGTTTAGTGTGTACTTCGTTAACACGTGACGATGTTGTACGTCGGGTGAACAAGTTAGGCAAAAATATCGGTTTTCGGGCAACCTACTCAAATTG
Organism: Astragalus glycyphyllos; assembly: GCA_963573325.1. NCBI lineage: Eukaryota > Viridiplantae > Streptophyta > Magnoliopsida > Fabales > Fabaceae > Astragalus > Astragalus glycyphyllos. Next base: position 25,709,429 of record OY754308.1, read on the forward strand.
TACTGAAACCACAGCCATTAAATCCAAAAAAAAATCAGGGATCGAGACTCCCAAGAAGGGCCTTCTTTTAGGACAGGGGGGCTCAAAATCCCAAATTCCAACGTTTACTATTTTTTATTAATCTTTTTAATTTTTCATAATCCCCAAAAAATATAAAAAAATTTGCATAACCTTATTTTGATTTTATTAGATTCTTAGTGGTGTTTTTATGATTTTTAGATTAGTTTTGACTCTTTCACAATTTTGTAGTAGTATTTTTATAACCTTTGTTAAAAAATTTAAATAAAAAACAGTTATTTTTAATACACAAAACGGATTTAACCCCCACCCAAGGTAAATCCGCTTTTAAAAATGACAAAAACGGATTTATCTTTTAGAAGATAAATCTGTTTTCCGTTTTTTTTTTGAAATCGGATTTATCTTTTAAAAGATAAATCTGTTTTCCGAAAAAAATTGAAAACGGTTTTATCTTTTAAAAGATAAATCCGCACGAATTTTTGAGCTAGGCTATTTTTGGGTTTTTAAATTTTGTGAAGGGTAATTGCGTCTTTTCGCTAGGTCCGTGGGGGGTATAGTGTCAAAGGGTGAAGGTACAAAAAAAACCAAAGATGAATGGGGATACGATCACAAGCATTTTTGTATAAAAAACCGTGTGGATGTATGATACTGTCACAAGCATTCTCCATTGTGCATTGTCATTAATCAGTGGCTGGAATGGGCGCTATTGGTTCGTGTAAATGAAATTAATCTATAATCTATCTATAGCTTAAACATTTGAGAATCCAATTCCATTAATGCATTGCCACTTGTCATTTTATTATGAAATTGCTAATTAATTCTCTTGAAAACTTCCAATATACTCTTCAGATGGAATTTCTTATTTTGAAAACTCCACAATTAATGCTTAAAATAAATATCCTATTTTGAAAACTTCTAATGTACTCATTGGATCAATTTCTCTAATATATATAGCCCTCCATTTCTCGCTTGTATTGCGAAAACTATTGCTCCACTACTCCAAAAAAAATTACACCACGTCCGTTTTTTTGTTCATTTTCGATTAATGCCTGCAAACAATCATGGTAAAGTCAGTTTGTTGTGGTTCTCTTCCAACTACTCTTCCCACCCAATCTAGTAGGCCCTATGTTCTTGAAATTCTTCCCAATTACCATTTCTAAACCCAACATGCACAGCCTGAAAGGGAAATGGTTACATGTAATTTTATTAAAAAAAATAACAATTTCTTCTATTGCTTTCATTACGTTGTTATTTTGTGGACTTGTTTTCGTTATAGGAAAACAAAAAGGATTGAGGAAATTGGTTCCTTTCAAGATAAGTTTTGCGTCCAATTGCACTGGACTCTAAAATCTAAATGGTATTTGTAATACTACTTGCATTACTTCAACAAAATTTAATTAATCCCCGTGGATATTATAATCTTTTATACGAAGCAGTACATTTTCTCTATGTGTGTTGTTAAGGCAACAAGTTTTTGTCGCCGTTGCCGGAGATTAATTTAGCAATATTAAACGAAAAATATTTTTATTGCTTTAGACATTTTTTTCTTTAGTTTTATTGTTTTTATTGTTAATATTTTTTTAGAAAAAATATATAAAAAAAATTGCTAATACTTTTCCAAGAGACAGTTGCAGTTCACCTTGTTTTGTAGAGAAAAGCCTAAACCATTGTTAAAACTCTTGGAGATTACATTAGAGAAGCAAAGGAACAAAGGAATTTAGAGACGTCAACTCGGTATATACCACCTCAATGTCAAGGCCCAATTCCTTCTCCTCCTTATGAGCCTTATTCAGACTATTGGGATGACTAGGAGATACCTCCCATTGCAAATTGGTGGTAATGAATAAAGAAAGGATCAAGCCCAACCACATAAAGGAAGTAAGAACTAACGGTTTGTATGGCACATGTCCATCCCCAAAGTCAGAGGCAACGGTATGAAGGATGTCATTTCGTCCTCACTGCGATTCGTATTTCCCCAATGTGCCTTGCACACCCCACCCCCACTCGCGTTTTGTGTCCATGTGACGCCTGCACTGGTAGTTCCTTTCTTCTATAGCACATGGCGACCATGATGCGATCAAAGCAGTAACCGACATTGCCATCAGAGTGAACAATATTTTTTCCTCAATTTTGCATGCCTTAAAAACCAATAGAAGCAACATGTTCGTAGGGTGAAGCTTTCAAACCCAACTTTGATTACAACAGAGCATCAAAAATTTTTGTCAACGGCGGCACCATCAGCGCGCACCATCGCTGGAAAGTTGTGACCGAAGATTGGCGTTGGGGTGACCGTCGGCGCACACCACTCTCTTCAGCCTATTGCTTATCTCATATGATGTTGACACCGCCACTTCTCTGGAATCACTCGGAGTACCTTGTGTGCTTGCTACAACAATGATAATTTCTCTCTCGATTATGGCCTATGCTCATTTGGAAATGAAAGCATCAAATGAAAATCATTCATGGGTTAAAGCAACACGTGACGAGCAACAACAAAACAAACACTAAAATAGGGAAATTCTTGGACATCTGAGGGAAGAAGATTGGTACTATAAAAGGCTAAAGAAAAAGAAAAACTAAAGCATATTCCAATTAGTTCCCATTCATTTGTAGAAAGAAACAAACAAACAATCTCATAAATAAGTAAACAAGTATTGATAAAAAAGATGATGCAATAAATGGAGACTATTACTGAGAGAGATGTTGGCCTTCGGAATGGAACAATCCTCTCTAGGTGGGTTTTGGACCTTTTGGTGATATCTCATTTTCCCTATCTTTTTCTCTCACCTCTTACACATTTACTTTTGTTATTGATTAGTGTTGTGAACGTTTAACGAAGGGGTTGTTCCAGTATTCGCTTCAGTAAGTGTGTTCCGGTGTTTTTCCTTATCAGCTATAAGTGTAATAACGTATTTAGTTCGAAAATTTTGCATTTCTCATGTCAATCAACTATGATGGTGTTAAGGCAAAATCCCTAAGTCATGTTTTGATGAGAACAAATAGTTTTGATAAGCTTATTAACCTTTCTGATTCATTAGTGTTCTAATGAGTTCTCTTGAGCGATCCTATAGTCAGGTATAAAACTGCTACATCTCAAGATGAACATGTGCTACAAATTAGCACATCATAAGAAGAAGAATTTAGTCTTAGAAGATACTTGCTATGCTCAAAGAGGTGCTCAGAAGACAACAAGCAAGGAGACAATGTTATGTGGCCTAACATGAAGCAAAGAAACATATGGCAATTAAGTTATTCTTCTGGATAACATGTACTAATGTTGGTAATAACTTAGAAGATACTTTAGAAGGCATTCTGATTGTATCTCAGAAGGTTATTGAGAAGACGGTGTTCTGAAGCATGATGGAAAATTGTCACTCTTCTCTCAACGGTCAAACTGTCACATAACAATGGTAATATGCTAAGAATAATTTTCCAATTGAAAGAAGTCGTCACAAACAAAAATTCATGGGTTGACCAGCTCAGAAGCTCTCAACGGTCACCTGCAGTAGTGTACAGAGCATGCTTTAGTGTACCCGTGTAGGCGCTAAAGGAACAACTGATCTATTTCTCTTTGCTAAAGTACTCCAACGGATCTTTTAAGGCAAATGGCCTATAAATACATCATTGAGACCTCAGAATTTCTTCTAGGGAAACCACCGCACAAAATTGGTCAAGACATCAGAAGCTTCACAGTAGCTTCTGAGTAAGTCTACACTCTCCTAAACACACTCACAACAAATCAACATATTTGGGACTTTTGAGTGTGTTCATTGTAAAACTTGATTGTCTAAATAAACTTTTAGAAGAAATATTTGACAACATTATGATCTTAAAAGTTTATAACTTTCACATACCTGGATTTGTTGATGAAGCCATAATACAGTTGAAATTGGTTTCTCTCCCTTAATCTCGTTTATAAGACGCACGTAAAGATTGAAAATTATGTGAACATAAGCATAAATATGAAGGTGTCATTTGTGGGTAGAGAGAGGACCAATTTATAGATAGTGCCATTTAATCTGAGACGTCCATCAAGTATCAAAATCAACGGATGAGATTGATTCCTTTCACATTCTAGTGGTTATAGACTTTAAGCAATTCAATAGGTAGATTTTAAATGTCACTAAAGTGTCACTAAAATCTACTAATTAAGAGCCGCTAATATTTGTTTATTACCTCAATTTATTTTAGGCCATCACTTTGGAAAGTTGCAAAAATAATAATATGATGTTACAACTTTACAATTTCTTGCATTAACCTTGTAACTTCTTACATTCTCCCACTTGGCCTAAAATTAATTTAAGTAAACCACCTCATAAGTGATACATAAATACTAATGTATCAAACCTCATCCACATGAATTCATAAGTACTTTAATATAATAAAATACTAAGTGTGAGTTATGGCGGTCATGTATTCCTTTCCAAGACACACTTCCTTCCATATACTACAAACACTAGTGCCTTACTATACAAAAGTACCTTAAGCAGCACATAAAATTTCATTATGGTCCCGTAAGTGTTTCTAGGACATTCATGTTATAACTCATAAAGAAAACTACGTGCACAATAACTAGAAACAATTATTAAGTTTCAGAAATACATGATCATAAGGAGCTCAGAGTATCATTATCATCAAATACATCATTCAAAAGGGACAACCAAGACGCATTCTATGAACATGTTCCTTAAATGTCTTTGGTTGTAATCCCTTAGTTAATGGATCATCTATCATAAGGTCTGTTCTAACATGCTCTATAGATACTCTTTGTTTCCGAACTTCGTCCTTAACAGAGAAATACTTTAACTTCGCGTGCTTTGTACCTTTTGAGTATTTATCAATCTTGGAGAAAAATACTGCTGCAGAATTGTCACCATAAATCTTTAACGGCTTATCAATAGTGTCAACTACCCAAAGCCCTTTCACAAAATTTCTGAATTGTAGCTTCAAAACAAGCTATGAATTCAGCTTCCATGGTGGAAGAAGCAACAACTGTCTGCTTAGCACTTTTCCATGATATGCAGAAGCAACAACTTTCTTTGCAGCTTTCCATTGATCAATTCCAAGATTACTTTGATACCTGCCCAAAATTCCAACTGCAAAACTAATGTCTGGTTGCGTGCAGGTTTGCACATACATCAGACTACCCATTACAGAACGTACCATATGAAATTGATTCCATTTGTTTTCGCTCTACGTCATTCTTTGGACATTGCATAAGACTGAATTTGTCCCCTTTCTGAATTGGTACAATTCCAGCAGAACAATTTTCCATATTAAATCTCTCTAGGATTTTCTTGATATAGGCTTTTTGAGACAATCCTAACAATCCTTGTGATCTATCACGAAATATTTCAATTCGTATCACATAGGACACCTCTCCTAAATCTTTCATTTCAAAATTCTTAGAGAGATATTCCTTGGTCTCATGCAACATACTCAAACTATTAATTGCAAGCAAGATATCATCAACATATAGCACTGATCCGCTGTCGCGCACGGATCAAAACGAGTAATTTTAAAATGTAGTTTACGGTAACGACAACTCTAGTATCGTTTCTCAAGAATTCTTGTATGAATTAACCAACTGATCGCGCAAGGATTCTCAGAAAACAATTAACAGAAAGTGATTTTAAATTAAATGATTATAAAATCAGCTAATCTACTGATTCGGTTCCTACCTATCATCGATTGTTATAACTTCACTATCCTAAGCGGATCCTATTCCTGTTCGATCACAACAACATTCAACAAGCGAGAATGATATTATAAGAAGTATGTTTCCTGTTTACCGAATTAAGCAAACGGTTAAGAATAAAGCGAATTAACGGATTAAGCAAACGGTAACACGCAATTAAAATTAGGGATCATAAATCAATCGAACCAAACAAAACTATTCTATGACAAATCGAATTAAGCAAACGATAGACATATAATAGAATTGAAAAGAATAGGAATTAAATTGCAAGGTTATATTAATCTCAAGTATCGGAACCTGAATACAGCAGATCAACCAGGTGATTAGTTCTCCATCGGTTTTCGTACCAAGCTCCCGAAAGATAATTTGTGAACAGTAAAAACGAGATATGAACAGTACTCGCGGCTATTAGGTATAGGCAAAACAAAGAATTCGGGTTTAACCCAACCGGGTCGAAAAACATAAAAAAACCGGCACAAAACTAAATATTTATTAAGTCTGGAACTTCAACGAATTATTTGAGACTTCTTAACTCCTAATCAGCTTTTGGCTTCAACAGGAAACTTGTAGATGTTTCTCTTAGCTTTCCAACGCATCTCAGAATGCGTCAATCCGATTACCGTAGCTCAAGTTATGGTCTGCACAGTGGACAGGTATCAAATAACCGCTAATGCTGAAAATAAAATACGAAAATTAAATAAAGGCAAAAATAAACTAAAACATAAAAACACAATAAAACAGTAAAAATAATAAAACAAACTAAAGAAATTCCTAAGTACAATAGTAGAAGAATGTGCATCAAAATGCACTGATCAAGCACCAAAAACATAAACTTACTCCCACTTACCTTTCGGTATATGCATTTATCAACTTGATTTTCTTCAAAACCGAAAGAGGTAATGGAATCGTTGAACTTAATATACCATTGCCTTGAGGCTTGTTTTAGTCCATATATTGATTTCTTTAGCTTACACACCATATGACCTTTTCCATTAATTTGAAAACCTTCTGGTTGGTCCATATAAACTTCTTCTTCAAGATTACCATTCAAAAAGGTTGTTTTCACATCCATCTGGTGCAACTCTAAATCATAATGAGCAACCAGTGCCATGATAATGTGTAACGAGTCTTTCTTTGAGACAGGAGAAAATGTTTCTTTATAATCAACGCCATCCTTTTGAGTATATCCTTTAGCAACAAGTCGGGCTTTATATCGTTCAATATTGCCATTTGAGTCACGCTTGGTCTTAAAGACCCACTTACAACCAACTCGTTTAGCACCTTCTGGCAATTCAACAATTTCCCAAACCTTATTTTCTTGCATGGATTTTAACTCATCTTTCATGGCATCAATCCATTTATCTGACTCCACAATTTCCATGGCTTTTGAAAATGAAACTGGATATTTATTGATCCCAATGTCTGACTCTAGCAAATAAGTATCATAGTAGCTTGGAATTGCTGGTTTTCTTTCTCTTTGAGACCTTCTCAAAGGCACTTCTTGAGACTCATTTAGTTCAGACCTTTGTGAGTTAGTCTCTTCATTGGGTGTGTTATCATTCAAATTTTGTTCATTGTTGTCAGGTCGTTCTACAACGACTAGAAAAACTTTTGGAACAATAAAAAATATCATTGACTTGTCGCTCCTCACTCCCATTACTGTTCGAGAGACTAACTTCTTTTCATGTGGATTAAATACTCTTGCTTCTGCTGCTCAACCCCAAACATGCAGATGCCTTAAATTTTGTTTCCTATTTGTCCACAACTCAAAAGGAGTTTTAGGGACTGCCCTGCTAGGAACCTTGTTTAATAAATACATAGCAGTTTTTAATGCATACATCCACAAAAATTTGGGAAATGAAGAATTGCTAATCATACTCCTAACCATATACATTAGTGTTCTATTACGCCTTTCTGCCACACCATTTTGTTGTGGTGTTTATGCCATTATGTATTGTGCACGGATACCGTGGCTTTCAAGAATTTTTGCAAATGGCCCCGGACATTGTCCTGTTTTACCATGTTTTCCATAAAATTCACCACCTCTATCTGATCTTACAACTTTCACTTTCTTTTCTAATTGTCTTTCGACTTCAATAATATAATTCTCAAAAACATCAACAGCTTAAGACTTTTCTTTAGGCAAATAGACATATCCATAACATGAAAAGTCATCGATAAAGGTGATGAAATATTTTTCTCCACCAAGAGAAGGAGTATCAAAAGGTCCACATATATCAGTGTGTATAATTTCAAGAAGCTGGGTGCTTCTTGTTGAACCTTTCTTGTTATGCCTGGTGTGCTTTCCCTTAATGCAATCCACACATTACTCAAGATCTGTAAAATCTATATTTAGTAGAATCTCGTTCTTTACTAACCTTTATAATCTTTCCTTGGATATATGACCCAAGCGTTTATGCCACAAGTATGCAGAACTTTCATTAAGCATGTTACGCTTAATTCCAATACTTTGATGCTCGGTAAGCAAGGACTCATAAAAATTATCATGAAGTTTCAATCTATATAAACCATCAATAATATAACAAGAACCATAACGTTTATTATTATTGCATAAATTGAAACAACCATGTCCACCATTAAATTCAAAACCACAATTGTCCAACTTTGAAAGAGAAACTAAACTCCTAGACATTGAAGGCACATAAAGAGTCTTTATTAGGTCCAAATGATAACCAGTATCAAGGATCAAGCAATAAGTCCCTATGCCTTCAATTGGAGCTTTCTTACGATTTCCCATGTAAAGAAACATGTTACTTTGGCTTGTGGTTTGGATTGTAAGAAATCCTTGCATCATATTAGATACATGAGTAGTAGCACCAGAGTCAAGCCACCAAGAATTATGAGGAACATCAACTAAGTGTGATTCAAAAGTGCATACATATGTTTTATACATACCTTTCTTTTCGAACAAAGCCTTACGTTTTGGACAATCCTTTTGGAAGTGTCCTTCTTTAGCACAAAAATGACACTTATTCTTATGCTTAGCACGTTCCTTTTTCTTAAAATTCTTGGCTTTTGGCTTCAATGCTTTTCCAGCTCCATGAACACGGTTGACAAAATGACTCTTAAAATTTTTCAGCCTGTTCTCCTCCTGAATGAGCTTTCCAATCAATTCATTAACATCCCACTTATCTTTCATAGTGTTATAGTTAATTTGGAAAGCTCCATACTCAGAAGGCAACGAGTTCAAAATAAGTTGAACCATGAAAGAGTCATCAGCTACCATACCCAAAGACTTCAGTCTTGCTGCAGTGTTAGTCATCTCAACGGTATGCTCTTGCATGCTTCGCGAACCATCAAACTTCATGGTCGTGAGTTGAGCCATAAGTGTACCAGCAAGTGACTTATCAACAGAGCGAAAACGTTCTTCCACAAACTTAAGGTATTGCTTAGCACTTTCTGTTTGTGGAATAGTAGTCTTAATGTTGTTTGCAATAGTCATTCGCATAAACATAAGGCTTAATTTGTTGGACCGCTCCCATGCCTTCAGTTCAAACTTTTCATCTTCAGTGCTGTCTTCAGTTACGACGGGCTTATCTTCCAAAAGTGAAAAGTCAAGGTCCAAAACACCTAAGTGGAATTTGACTTGTTCACTCCATTCAGAAAAGTTCAAACCATTGAAAACGGTAACAGACGCAGCTTGCGAATGAAGAAAAATTGTTGCAAAAATAAATCATAAAATGCTCATATTAAAATATCACATACTCATATAAAACATCAAAGTATATTATAGTTCACCTTTGGGTAATCATATAATACACTATCATAAATAAATGCCAATTTTATCATAATTGAAAACCAAAATTCTCAACCAAACACATAATTCATCTTTGGAGAAAATATATATTTGATCCAAGAATTTTAGTTTCCCACGATTATGTTTAACAACCATAGAACTACAATTTTCCTTTGGGTAAATTTATTCCCAATGATTAACTAACAATCACATTTCATGGCATTTTTCATCATTGTAACTCGGCCACTTTGGTGTTGTTTACCTTGGATTTTGGTAAACACCGCTAGTTTGAAATTGCTTCTGTTTGCAGGATCAACTAGTAAATCCTAAGACCACTTGTGTTAAAGTTTTTCCAGAATCGCTTGTGTCTTGCTGTTTAACAATAAAAAGAAGAAAAGAAGAAGATAACTGTCGATTTCTCCGCGAAACCGTCGAATTACTTCAATGAGGGAGAAGGTTTAAAGCAGTAAATTGCTGGAATTTAAAGAGAAAGCAAGTAAAATTGCATTACTGTAAAGGGTGGTACACAAGATCATACATGCATTCCTTATACTCGTTTCTCAGTGCGTGTCGGTACTTTGAGCGTGGGAACTTAGTATGAGAGATTGCGACCCGTTTTTCCTATGAAAAACTACTATTTATACAAAGGAAAAGAGGGGGAAAAACTAAATAAGTAACTGCCTAGAAATTCGAAAACTAATAACTGCTACTCCTACTTTTGACAAGAACCGCTTCATCACACTTCGACCACAAGCGCATGGATCCTGATCTGCTACTAGTCTTCAACTTCTTGCTCTGTCGAAATATTAGCTTTAGCTCTTCGTTTCTGCCAATTCCAAGGTCTTGTTGAATCCTTCTTTTAAAGAACTTCCTTCCTGTCGAAATCAACAAAATACCTCCTGAAAGACAAGTCAAACCTCGTTGACTGCATTTAATTAAGCCTGTCGAAAATGCAGGCTAACAAATTGCCCCCCAAAAATGTCTTTTTCGACTGGAGCTTTGTGTAAGGCAGAAAAGAGACATTTTTGAAATTCCTCTTAACTGCTCTAATGGCGTCATCAGGTCGAAAATAGCTTGTTCTCTCTAGATTTCTCCTTTTTTCGACAACGAGCCAATCGATAGGTATAAAGAGGTCCTGATTTCAATTCTGTAATATTAACCTCTTCTTCGACATCTTCATAAGATACGTCGAACTCTTGGTCACTGTCATTAGTTTCGACATAAGCAACCATTTCTTTTTTATTATGGAACCTACTTGTTCTGGCTTTTTCAGCTTTGAGTCTTTCGACTTGTCGAACTCTATCAGCTAATTGTGCCATATCTCTTAAGTGTAGAGTATCCAGTTCCTTTCTTATAGAATAATCTAGGCCACCAGCGGCCATTTCAACTAACTCATTGTTCAGGCACTTGAGTGAAGCACCTTGCTTTGAGAAGTCTGAATCTATTGAGATAATCATCAATAGATTCTGCCCCCTTGCGTCGAACACTAGCCAATTTCTTAAGACTAATCTTGCATTGGCCCATATAAAATTGTTCATGGAAGGCCTTTTCTAACTTACTCCAACTAAAAATAGAATGTGGAGACAGAGTGGTGAACCATGTAAACGCATTCTTAGTTAGAGAATTTGGAAAATACTTCATTCTCAAATTCTCATTGTGCGCAATATCACCAGCCTCAGTTAAATAACAAGCCACGTGTTCGACAGTAGATTCACTAGTTTCCCCAGCAAACTTTGTGAACTTGGGAATTTTACATCCCCTAGGTAGCTCTATTTGTAGGGTATAATCTGACAAAAGTGACACAAAATTAGGCCTGTGTAACCCTAGGTTAAGGCCATTCTGTGCTAGAATGGTTTCGACCATATTATCCAGATTATTTTGTGCTCCAAAATTGTTTTGTTGCACTTGCCGACTACCTCGTCCACATTCTGGTTTCTATTCACCGACACCACTTCAGGGATTGCCACTACCCTCAGGGGTTCTTCGACAACTTGTTGTTGTCCTTGGTTTCCCTGATTGGTTGGAAATGCATTATTGGGCCTCTCTACAGGTATTTCGACAGGCCTAGCATTTTGAATTTGGGGAATTGGCTGATTATGAATTGGTGGAGTACCAAAGAAGTCAACAATTCTTCCCATTTGTGTTGCCAACAATTAGGTATAGGCAAAACAAAGAATTCGGGTTTAACCCAACCGGGTCGAAAAACATAAAAAAACCGGCACAAAACTAAATATTTATTAAGTCTGGAACTTCAACGAATTATTTGAGACTTCTTAACTCCTAATCAGCTTTTGGCTTCAACAGGAAACTTGTATATGTTTCTCTTAGCTTTCCAACGCATCTCAGAATGCGTCAATCCGATTACCGTAGCTCAAGTTATGGTCTGCACAGTGGACAGGTATCAAATAACCGCTAATGCTGAAAATAAAATACGAAAATTAAATAAAGGCAAAAATAAACTAAAACATAAAAACACAATAAAACAGTAAAAATAATAAAACAAACTAAAGAAATTCCTAAGTACAATAGTAGAAGAATGTGCATCAAAATGCACTGATCAAGCACCAAAAACATAAACTTACTCCCACTTACCTTTCGGTATATGCATTTATCAACTTGATTTTCTTCAAAACCGAAAGAGGTAATGGAATCGTTGAACTTAATATACCATTGCCTTGAGGCTTGTTTTAGTCCATATATTGATTTCTTTAGCTTACACACCATATGACCTTTTCCATTAATTTGAAAACCTTCTGGTTGGTCCATATAAACTTCTTCTTCAAGATTACCATTCAAAAAGGTTGTTTTCACATCCATCTGGTGCAACTCTAAATCATAATGAGCAACCAGTGCCATGATAATGTGTAACGAGTCTTTCTTTGAGACAGGAGAAAATGTTTCTTTATAATCAACGCCATCCTTTTGAGTATATCCTTTAGCAACAAGTCGGGCTTTATATCGTTCAATATTGCCATTTGAGTCACGCTTGGTCTTAAAGACCCACTTACAACCAACTCGTTTAGCACCTTCTGGCAATTCAACAATTTCCCAAACCTTATTTTCTTGCATGGATTTTAACTCATCTTTCATGGCATCAATCCATTTATCTGACTCCACAATTTCCATGGCTTTTGAAAATGAAACTGGATATTTATTGATCCCAATGTCTGACTCTAGCAAATAAGTATCATAGTAGCTTGGAATTGCTGGTTTTCTTTCTCTTTGAGACCTTCTCAAAGGCACTTCTTGAGACTCATTTAGTTCAGACCTTTGTGAGTTAGTCTCTTCATTGGGTGTGTTATCATTCAAATTTTGTTCATTGTTGTCAGGTCGTTCTACAACGACTAGAAAAACTTTTGGAACAATAAAAAATATCATTGACTTGTCGCTCCTCACTCCCATTACTGTTCGAGAGACTAACTTCTTTTCATGTGGATTAAATACTCTTGCTTCTGCTGCTCAACCCCAAACATGCAGATGCCTTAAATTTTGTTTCCTATTTGTCCACAACTCAAAAGGTGTTTTAGGGACTGCCCTGCTAGGAACCTTGTTTAATAAATACATAGCAGTTTTTAATGCATACATCCACAAAAATTTGGGAAATGAAGAATTGCTAATCATACTCCTAACCATATACATTAGTGTTCTATTACGCCTTTCTGCCACACCATTTTGTTGTGGTGTTTATGCCATTATGTATTGTGCACGGATACCGTGGCTTTCAAGAATTTTTGCAAATGGCCCCGGACATTGTCCTGTTTTACCATGTTTTCCATAAAATTCACCACCTCTATCTGATCTTACAACTTTCACTTTCTTTTCTAATTGTCTTTCGACTTCAATAATATAATTCTCAAAAACATCAACAGCTTAAGACTTTTCTTTAGGCAAATAGACATATCCATAACATGAAAAGTCATCGATAAAGGTGATGAAATATTTTTCTCCACCAAGAGAAGGAGTATCAAAAGGTCCACATATATCAGTGTGTATAATTTCAAGAAGCTGGGTGCTTCTTGTTGAACCTTTCTTGTTATGCCTGGTGTGCTTTCCCTTAATGCAATCCACACATTACTCAAGATCTGTAAAATCTATATTTAGTAGAATCTCGTTCTTTACTAACCTTTATAATCTTTCCTTGGATATATGACCCAAGCGTTTATGCCACAAGTATGCAGAACTTTCATTAAGCATGTTACGCTTAATGCCAATACTTTGATGCTCGGTAAGCAAGGACTCATAAAAATTATCATGAAGTTTCAATCTATATAAACCATCAATAATATAACAAGAACCAAAACGTTTATTATTATTGCATAAATTGAAACAACCATGTCCACCATTAAATTCAAAACCACAATTGTCCAACTTTGAAAGAGAAACTAAACTCCTAGACATTGAAGGCACATAAAGAGTCTTTATTAGGTCCAAATGATAACCAGTATCAAGGATCAAGCAATAAGTCCCTATGCCTTCAATTGGAGCTTTCTTACGATTTCCCATGTAAAGAAACATGTTACTTTGGCTTGTGGTTTGGATTGTAAGAAATCCTTGCATCATATTAGATACATGAGTAGTAGCACCAGAGTCAAGCCACCAAGAATTATGAGGAACATCAACTAAGTGTGATTCAAAAGTGCATACATATGTTTTATACATACCTTTCTTTTCGAACAAAGCCTTACGTTTTGGACAATCCTTTTGGAAGTGTCCTTCTTTAGCACAAAAATGACACTTATTCTTATGCTTAGCACGTTCCTTTTTCTTAAAATTCTTGGCTTTTGGCTTCAATGCTTTTCCAGCTCCATGAACACGGTTGACAGAATGACTCTTAAAATTTTTCAGCCTGTTCTCCTCCTGAATGAGCTTTCCAATCAATTCATTAACATCCCACTTATCTTTCATAGTGTTATAGTTAATTTGGAAAGCTCCATACTCAGAAGGCAACGAGTTCAAAATAAGTTGAACCATGAAAGAGTCATCAGCTACCATACCCAAAGACGTCAGTCTTGCTGCAGTGTTAGTCATCTCAACGGTATGCTCTTGCATGCTTCGCGAACCATCAAACTTCATGGTCGTGAGTTGAGCCATAAGTGTACCAGCAAGTGACTTATCAGCAGAGCGAAAACGTTCTTCCACAAACTTAAGGTATTGCTTAGCACTTTCTGTTTGTGGAATAGTAGTCTTAATGTTGTTTGCAATAGTCATTCGCATAAACATAAGGCTTAATTTGTTGGACCGCTCCCATGCCTTCAGTTCAAACTTTTCATCTTCAGTGCTGTCTTCAGTTACAACGGGATTATCTTCCAAAAGTGAAAAGTCAAGGTCCAAAACACCTAAGTGGAATTTGACTTGTTCACTCCATTCAGAAAAGTTCAAACCATTGAAAACGGTAACAGACGCAGCTTGCGAATGAAGAAAAATTGTTGCAAAAATAAATCATAAAATGCTCATATTAAAATATCACATACTCATATAAAACATCAAAGTATATTATAGTTCACCTTTGGGTAATCATATAATACACTATCATAAATAAATGCCAATTTTATCATAATTGAAAACCAAAATTCTCAACCAAACACATAATTCATCTTTGGAGAAAATATATATTTGATCCAAGAATTTTAGTTTCCCACGATTATGTTTAACAACCATAGAACTACAATTTTCCTTTGGGTAAATTTATTCCCAATGATTAACTAACAATCACATTTCATGGCATTTTTCATCATTGTAACTCGGCCACTTTGGTGTTGTTTACCTTGGATTTTGGTAAACACCGCTAGTTTGAAATTGCTTCTGTTTGCAGGATCAACTAGTAAATCCTAAGACCACTTGTGTTAAAGTTTTTCCAGAATCGCTTGTGTCTTGCTGTTTAACAATAAAAAGAAGAAAAGAAGAAGATAACTGTCGATTTCTCCGTGAAACCGTCGAATTACTTCAATGAGGGAGAAGGTTTAAAGCAGTAAATTGCTGGAATTTAAAGAGAAAGCAAGTAAAATTGCATTACTGTAAAGGGCGGTACACAAGATCATACATGCATTCCTTATACTCGTTTCTCAGTGCGTGTCGGTACTTTGAGCGTGGGAACTTAGTATGAGAGATTGCGACCCGTTTTTCCTATGAAAAACTACTATTTATACAAAGGAAAAGAGGGGGGAAAACTAAATAAGTAACTGCCTAGAAATTCGAAAACTAATAACTGCTACTCCTACTTTTGACAAGAACCGCTTCATCACGCTTCGACCACAAGCGCATGGATCCTGATCTGCTACTAGTCTTCAACTTCTTGCTCTGTCGAAATATTAGCTTTAGCTCTTCGTTTCTGCCAATTCCAAGGTCTCGTTGAATCCTTCTTTTAAAGAACTTCCTTCCTGTCGAAATCAACAAAATACCTCCTGAAAGACAAGTGAAACCTCGTTGACTGCATTTAATTAAGCCTGTCGAAAATGCAGGCTAACAAATTGCCCCCCAAAAATGTCTTTTTCGACTGGAGCTTTGTGTAAGGCAGAAAAGAGACATTTTTGAAATTCCTCTTAACTGCTCTAATGGCGTCATCAGGTCGAAAATAGCTTGTTCTCTCTAGATTTCTCCTTTTTTCGACAACGAGCCAATCGATAGGTATAAAGAGGTCCTGATTTCAATTCTGTAATATTAACCTCTTCTTCGACATCTTCATAAGATACGTCGAACTCTTGGTCACTGTCATTAGTTTCGACATAAGCAACCATTTCTTTTTTATTATGGAACCTACTTGTTCTGGCTTTTTCAGCTTTGAGTCTTTCGACTTGTCGAACTCTATCAGCTAATTGTGCCATATCTCTTAAGTGTAGAGTATCCAGTTCCTTTCTTATAGAATAATCTAGGCCACCAGCGGCCATTTCAACTAACTCATTGTTCAGGCACTTGAGTGAAGCACCTTGCTTTGAGAAGTCTGAATCTATTGAGATAATCATCAATAGATTCTGCCCCCTTGCGTCGAACACTAGCCAATTTCTTAAGACTAATCTTGCATTGGCCCATATAAAATTGTTCATGGAAGGCCTTTTCTAACTGACTCCAACTAAAAATAGAATGTGGAGACAGAGTGGTGAACCATGTAAACGCATTCTTAGTTAGAGAATTTGGAAAATACTTCATTCTCAAATTCTCATTGTGCGCAATATCACCAGCCTCAGTTAAATAACAAGCCACGTGTTCGACAGTAGATTCACTAGTTTCCCCAGCAAACTTTGTGAACTTGGGAATTTTACATCCCCTAGGTAGCTCTATTTGTAGGGTATAATCTGACAAAAGTGACACAAAATTAGGCCTGTGTAACCCTAGGTTAAGGCCATTCTGTGCTAGAATGGTTTCGACCATATTATCCAGATTATTTTGTGCTCCAAAATTGTTTTGTTGCACTTGCCGACTACCTCGTCCACATTCTGGTTTCTATTCACCGACACCACTTCAGGGATTGCCTCTACCCTCATGGGTTCTTCGACAACTTGTTGTTGTCCTTGGTTTCCCTGATTGGTTGGAAATGCATTATTGGGCCTCTCTACAGGTATTTCGACAGGCCTAGCATTTTGAATTTGGGGAATTGGCTGATTATGAATTGGTGGAGTACCAAAGAAGTCAACAATTCTTCCCATTTGTGTTGCCAACAATTAGGTATAGGCAAAACAAAGAATTCGGGTTTAACCCAACCGGGTCGAAAAACATAAAAAAACCGGCCCAAAACTAAATATTTATTAAGTCTGGAACTTCAACGAATTATTTGAGACTTCTTAACTCCTAATCAGCTTTTGGCTTCAACAGGAAACTTGTAGATGTTTCTCTTAGCTTTCTAACGCATCTCAGAATGCGTCAATCCGATTACCGTAGCTCAAGTTATGGTCTGCACAGTGGACAGGTATCAAATAACCGCTAATGCTGAAAATAAAATACGAAAATTAAATAAAGGCAAAAATAAACTAAAACATAAAAACACAATAAAACAGTAAAAATAATAAAACAAACTAAAGAAATGCCTAAGTACAATAGTAGAAGAATGTGCATCAGAATGCACTGATCAAATTCCCCCACATTTGAACTTTTGCACTCCGAGCAAAATAGTAACTTCAGAAAAAACAAAAACAAAACAGAGCATGCATTTCCAAAAGTATTCAAGATACAAGGTACAAGCAGAATTCTAAGTCTAAGCTTCAAGAATATGGTGTTAGAGAGCAACTCTTTGTGACATTCAAAGTAAATAGGAAAACAGATTACCAAAAAGTACATCAAAAGCAGCAAGATCCTCACAGGATAAAATTCACTCAACTCTCAAGTGTTTAGGTTAACTGTTTACACTCAAAGCACAACATGAAAGTTAGTACTACCATAAGCTTGAAAAGACTCTAACATCTACAATTTAAATACATGCACACAAAGATCAAAAGGACTTTAATTCGGTTGTAACTTGGCCAAGGTAAGGGTGAGATAAATCCTAAGGGGGTACTAGGCTAAAAATCAAAGGGTTAAAAGAAAATTGAAAGGATTGCGGGAGTTGAACTACAGGATACCTCAATTGCTTTCAAACAACAACCTCACAACTTATTTCTCTTCTCCTTTTCCTTTATTCTTCCCTTTTTTTTTCCAGAAGGGCTATGTATTGACATCCTTCTCTATTTTATTTCATTTTTCATTTTTCATCTTTTTTTTTTCTATTTTTCTTTTCTTTTTTTTTCTTTTTTTTTTTTTCTGCCAACATTTGGAACATCACAACAACATCAAAAAAATGAAGTTCAACCCCACACAACTCCACACAAGACTCTTTCAACCCTTGATTAGGGTGATAATTTTGTTTTTCACTTTTCGGCTTGTAATGAGTTAATCACAAAAAAAACGGATAAATAGGCTCAAAGGGGTTTTCAAACAAAGGGATGACATTGTTCAGGGTTGGCTTTTGGCTAAGTGGCTAAAAAAAACGAAAAAAACGAGTTGCCTTTATCATATCAGTGTGCACAAGTAAACAAAAAGTATCAAAAAGAGTCAATTCAAGTTCTAGAGACTAACAGACATGAGTGGTTCACACAAGAAAGAAAGAGATGGATTTTTGTATGTTATCCATATAAGGCTTAAAACTCACAAGGGTTAATGATCTGCTACTAATGATGTACAATTCAGAGTTTAGTCTTACCTATCATACTAAGAATGCACAACAAACTTTTTCACATCACATCACAAGGCACTAGTCAAGAGAACTAAGAACAATACTCATAATTGTAACTCAAAAACCAAAGAAAAGCATGCAATTTTTTTTTTTTAAGAAACAAAACCAAAACAGAGAAAACTGAAAACAACACAAAAAAATGGTTCCCTCCCCCACACTTAAAACATGCATTGTCCTCAATGAAAGGACATAATTATTAAATAAGAGTGAGAGAAAGGAAAAGGTGCTCCCTGGTCAAGTTGCAGAGTAGGTGGGCTTTTCCAAGGAAAGCTCTTCTATGGGTGCATCTTCAGGCACCGAACTTTCATGGAATAGCTTCAGGCGCTGCCCATTAACCTTGAAGGTTTTGTCAGTACCTGCACTTTTTATTTCTACTGCACCATGACGAAAAACATTAGTAACAACAAAAGGGCCAATCCACTTGGATCGAAGTTTTCCAGCCATAAGCTTAAGGCGGGAGTTAAACAGTAAAACCTGTTGGCCCACAGAGAATTCCTTCCTAGAAATCATTTTATCATGGAAGTGCTTAGTTTTCTCTTTATAAATCCTAGAGCTTTCATAAGCCTCTAGCCTAAGCTCTTCAAGCTGTTGTAATTGGAGTTTTCTTTCAATACCTGCTTGTTGCATCTCCAAATTACAACTCTTTACCGCCAAATAAGCACGGTGTTCTATCTCTACAGGAAGGTGACATGCCTTACCAAAAACAAGTCGATAGGGAGACATCCCTATTGGTGTCTTGAAAGCTGTTCTTTGAGCCCAAAGTACGTCTTCTAGACGGCGGCTCCAGTCCTTCCTGTTTGGCTGCACCATTTTCTCTAAAACCTGTTTAATCTCCCTGTTTGAGATCTCAGCTTGCCCATTAGTTTGTGGGTGATATGCAGTAGAGACTCTGTGCACAACTCCATACTTCCGGAGCAAAGCTCCCATGGTGCGGTTACAGAAATGAGTGCCCTGGTCACTTATGATAGCTCGGGGTATTCCAAACCTGCAAAAGATATTTGCCCTGACAAAATCTGCAACAACTCTAGAATCATTAGTCCTAGTGGGGATAGCTTCCACCCACTTTGAAACATAATCAACAGCAATCAAAATGTAGAGAAAACCAAATGATATAGGAAAGGGACCCATGAAGTCGATTCCCCACACATCAAATACCTCACAGAAAAGCATAGGTTGCTGAGGCATTTCACTCTTACGAGTGATGGTTGTACCTGCTATCTGACACTCTTTACAAGTGCGGTAAGTCTCATAGGCATCTTTAAAAATAGTGGGCCAATAGAAACCTGAGTCTAAGACTTTCCTTGCAGTCCTTTGAGGCCCAAAGTGCCCCCCTACTTGAGAAGCATGAGAAAGATGAAAAATAGATTCAATCTCATAGTCGGGGACACATCTCCTAATTACCTGATCACTACCAAACTTCCAAAGATATGGATCATCCCAAACATAATATTTGGCATCACTCTTGAGTTTGTGAATTTGTGTCCTGGATGCACCTGTAGGAAAAACACCAGCAACAAGATAATTAACAATATCAGCAAACCAAGGAGTAACTCCATGCATAAGTAAAAGCTGCTCATCAGGAAAGTCATCCTGAATGGGAAAAGGATCTTCATCCCTCTCTATCCTGCTCAAGTGATCAGCCACCAAGTTCTCAGCTCCACTTTTATCTTTAATCTCCACATTAAACTCTTGGAGTAACAACATCCACCGAATCAATCTCGGTTTTGCTTCTGGCTTCTTCAACAAGTATTTTAAAGCTGCATGGTCAATAAAAACAACAACCTTGGAACCTAGCAAATATGATCTGAATTTATCAAGAGCAAAAACAATAGCTAGAAGTTCCTTTTCAGTGGTGGTGTAATTAGACTGTGCAGAATCTAAAGTCCTAGAAGCATAGTAAATAACATGGGCAGCCTTGTCAACTCTTTGTGCAAGGACCGCCCCAACAGCATAGTTAGAAGCATCACACATAATCTCAAAAGGGAGGGTCCAGTCAGGGGGCTGGATGATGGGAGCTGAGGTCAATGCTTTCTTCAAGAAGTCAAATGCTTTTTTGCAATTGTCATTGAAGTTGAAAGTGACGTCATTCTTCAACAAGTTGGACAGCGGAAGAGCTATCTTGCTGAAATCCTTAATGAAACGCCTGTAAAAACCTGCATGACCAAGAATAGAACGAATCTCGCGAATGCAAGATGGGTAAGGCAATGTAGAAATCACATCAATCTTAGCAGGGTCTACAGAAATTCCTTTTTCAGAGATTATGTGACCTAAAACAATTCCCTGTTCAACCATAAAATGGCATTTTTTATAATTTAAAACAAGGTCAGTTTCGATGCATCTCTCTAAAACCATATTTAAACTGCTCAAACATGCATCAAATGAAGAACCATAAACAGTGAAATCATCCATAAACACTTCCATGCAATTTTCAATAAAATCAGCAAAAATGCTAATCATGCAACGCTGGAAAGTGCCAGGAGCATTGCAAAGACCAAAAGGCATCCTCCTGTAAGCAAATGTACCGAATGGGCACGTAAAAGTAGTCTTTTCTTGATCTTCAGGTGCAATATGAATTTGAAAGTAACCTGAAAAGCCATCAAGAAAACAATAATGTGATTTACCAGCAAGCCGTTCAAGCATTTGGTCAATGAACGGTAAAGGAAAGTGATCCTTTCTAGTAGCCTGGTTCAATCTCCTGTAATCAATACAAACTCTCCAGCTATTCTGAACTCTAGTGGGGACAAGTTCATTCTTTTCATTTTTTACCACCGTGAGTCCAGATTTCTTAGGTACAATCTGCACTGGGCTTACCCATTTACTGTCAGAGATAGGGTAAATGATACCTGCTTGTAAGAGTTTGGTTACCTCTTTCTTCACAACATCGAGGATCAACAGATTAAGCCTCCTTTGGGGCTGCCTTACTGTTTTAGCACCATCTTCAAGTAAAATCCTGTGCATACACATTGAGGGACTAATACCTGGGATGTCAGCCAATGTCCACCCAATCGCCTTTTTATGCTTCCTCAAAACCTGCAAAAGCTTACTTTCTTGATCGAAATCAAGGTTAGAAGATATTATAACAGGGAGTTTTTCATTACTCTCTAAATAAGCATATTTCAGATTTGCAGGGAGTTGTTTCAGCTCCAGGGAAGGTGGTTGCTCAATGGATGGAGTGCTTGGGGCAGCCGGGGTGTCGAGAGCTTCAACTGCATAAACAGCTTCATCGACAACTTCACCTGTAGAAAAAATGTTACCCTGCAAGGCAGCATCAATCTCAGCACATACAACACAAAGGTTAGTGTCAGTACAATCATCACATGAGTAAACATCATCAAAACCAGATAAAGATGGAAAATCAAGTGAAAACAATTCAGAACAAGTGTCATCAACCAACTCAGAGATCAATTCAATATGAAAAACGGAATCCTCTTCCAAGGGATATTTCATAGCATCGAAAATGTTAAATTTCGCGACAATGTCACCAAATTCCATGGACATGGTTCCATCATCAACACCAATTTTTGTTTTCGCTGTTTTCATGAACGGTCTGCCTAAAATGATGGGAGCCCTGCTTGACTTAGTTTCTCCTTCCATGTCCAGAATATAAAAATCTGCGGGAAAAATCAAGTCATTAACATGAACAAGGACATCTTCCACTACTCCGGTGGGGCGAGCATTGCTTCTGTTCGCCAGCTGAATGATTAAACCTGTATGCTGCAAAGGACCAAGATTAAGGTTATTATAAACAGAAGTAGGCATAACATTAATGCCCGCTCCTAAATCAAGCATGCAATTCTCGAATTTACTATCCCCGATGGTACAAGGAATAGTAAAAGTTCCTGGATCCTTGCACTTTTGTGGCATGACCTGAGTGAGAGCTGAAACATTTTGCTCGCTTGTAGCTTTTTCAGATGAAGACTTAGGCTGAAAGAAAGAAGAAACATTTCTTCCCAAGTTGACTCTCTCATTTCCCTTCAACCTTCTTTTGTGTGTACACAAATCTTTCAAGAACTTTGCGTACTTCGGAACCTGCTTAATCACATCAAGAAGCGGAATGTTTACCGCAACCTTTTTGAATACATCCAAAATCTCTCTTTCTTTGTCTCCCTCATCAGTCCTTTTATTTTTCAGTACTCTATGTGGGAAAGGGACTGGTGGTACATACTCCTTCTGTTTATCTTTTTCAGTTTCTACCACAACAGAAGAGGGTTCAGGTGAAGAAGGTGTTACCTCAAGAATTTTTTTATTTTTGTCTGGGGATGGTTCTACAACTTTTCCGGATCTCAAGGAAATTGCACTCACATTAGGGCCTTTTGGATTCACAACTGTTTGGGCAGGAAGTTGGTTCGATCCTTGGGCTTGCTGCATGGCATTCATTGAAGTGGCAAGCTGTCCAATCTGTGTCTGCAAGGTCTGAATGCTAGAATTAGTTCTTTGTTGGAACTGGAGATTGTTGACAGCCATTTGCTTGACAAGATCCTCTAATGAAGGTCCGGAAGGTGCAGGGGTGGTCACTTGGGGAGGGTTTTGTTGTTGGCTGGACTGTTGATTCCCATATCGAAGGTTTGGATGGTTCCTCCAATTGGGATGGTATTTGTTAGTGGACAGGTCAGGAATGTTGTACCTGTTCTGATTGTTGCCTTGATTGTAAAGGTTTGCTGCATAAGCTTGAGGCAACTCAGTGATCGACTCATCTTGCAAAATAGGACATGTATCGGTCGGGTGTTCAGGAGAAGTACAAATACCACACAAGTTTGCTGCTTGAGTCTTACCTACTGCCATCCGTTTCACTAAAGAAGTAAGCTCGTCAATTCTTGTTTCTAAAGCTTTGTTGGAAGAAACTCGAATCTCGTTCACACCTTTGGTTTGGACAGAATTGTTTCTAGTGGTGAACTGTTGGGAGTTGAGAGACATGTTTTCAATCAAGGCTTTAGCAGCAGTTGGAGTTTTATCAACAAGTGCTCCACCGCTAGCAGCATCAAGAATGTTTCTATCCATCGGTAGCAATCCCTCATAGAAGTACTGGATAAGTAACTGCTCGGTGATCTGGTGTTGGGGACAACTGGACACTAACTGCTTGAATCTCTCCCAATACTCAGCTAATGACTCATCGTCCTGTCTAATGCCACATATCTGTTTTCTGATTGATGCAGCTCTGGAGGCAGGAAAGTATCTTTCTAAGAACACTCTTTTCAAAGCAATCCAGCTTGTGATAGAATTCGGTTCAAGGTAATATATCCAATCTTTTGCCGCACCTTGCAATGAGAATGGAAAGGCTCTGAACTTGATGTGATCTTCAGTGATTCCTTCAGGCCTCAATGGTGTAGAACACACAACCTGGAATTCTTTCAAATGCTTATACGGATCCTCACCTGCAAGACCATTAAACTTTGGCAACAAGTGTATTAAACCAAATTTCAATTCAAAGGGTGCATCAGCTTCAGGATAATCAATACATAAACCATTATAGTTCACATCAGGGGCAGCAAGCTGCCTTAGTGTTCTTTGTTCAGCCATGTTATCAAAAGCAAGTTCAAAATCAAAATCAAATAAGCTATGCAAATAGTCAGAATCAGAATCGATAACGGGTGGTGAACTAGTGCTAGCCCGATTTGCTCTGCGGCGTGTGTGCAAGGTTCTTTCAACTTCAGGATCAAAATCAAACAAGTCAGAACAAGCAGACCTAGTAGCCAGGACTAATGCAGCAATGCAGCAACAAATGTGAAAATGCCAACAATTTCCCTAATAGGCAGAAACAAAACGAATGAAGGGATATGATTAAAATAAATTCAGAAAAATACAAAAACACCAAATTTAATCTAATTAAGTGAAATAAGAATTTTGAGAATTTTTTTGGAATTTTTCGAAACTATGAAAACAGTAAAAAATTCATAAAAAATAGAAAAAAGAAGAATTTGGCAATTTGAGAGTGAAATCCCAAACTCTTTTCAAGAGTAGGGAAAGAGTAGGGGTCTAATGATTGCACGATTTTTCTGCTCAAATTGCACGGAACAGATTTTGAAACGGACACAATTTTCCCGAAAACCGGATTTTTGACACTAAGCCGCGAATTGGCCAAATTTCTTAAGACTAATCTTGCATTGGCCCATATAAAATTGAGCATGGAAGGCCTTTTCTAACTGACTCCAACTAAAAATAGAATGTGGAGACAGAGTGGTGAACCATGTAAACGCATTCTTAGTTAGAGAATTTGGAAAATACTTCATTCTCAAATTCTCATTGTGCGCAATATCACCAGCCTCAGTTAAATAACAAGCCACGTGTTCGACAGTAGATTCACTAGTTTCCCCAGCAAACTTTGTGAACTTGGGAATTTTACATCCCCTAGGTAGCTCTGTTTGTAGGGTATAATCCGACAAAAGTGACACAAAATTAGGCCTGTGTAACCCTAGGTTAAGGCCATTCTGTGCTATAATGGTTTCGACCATATTATCCAGATTAATTTGTGCTCCAAAATTGTTTTGTTGCACTTGCCTGACTACCTCGTCCACATTCTGGTTTCTATTCACCAACACCACTTCAGGGATTGCCTCTACTCTCATGGGTTCTTCGACAACTTGTTGTTGTCCTTGGTTTCCGTGATTGGTTGGAATTGCATTATTGGGCCTCTCTACAGGTATTTCGACAGGCCTAGCATTTTGAATTTGGGGAATTGGCTGATTATGAATTGGTGGAGTACCAAAGAAGTCAACAATTCTTCCCATTTGTGTTGCCAACAATTGGTAACTGTTATTGGTGTCCCTTATCAAAGGATTGAACACTATACCAATTTGTTGAGTCAACATATTTACCATGTCATGAGTACTATCATCTATTTGTTGTCTTAACGCCATCAACGATGTGGTAGTCAAATTTTGTTGGGCATTTCGACTAAAAATGCCTTCTGAGGAACTATGGGTAGGGGAAAAGTCTGCAATTGCATTCTCTGCAAAAGTAGACGAATTTGTCTGGAGGCCTGCCATCAACGCTATTGGCATACCATATTGGAACGCCCTACCAGCCATAGTAAATGGTGAATTTTCCATCACTGGATTTGCCATTATAGGACTTGTTGGTCCTACCGTTTGTGGCGCAGAAGCCATTGTATTAACATTCGTTAATGCTGCATTAGTCATCATTGACACTGGCGTAATTATGGGAGAAGTTACAGCGGTTACTCCCATGTTTGTCGACGAAGGCATAGCAACGGTTATGCCTGCGACATTTGCAGCGTTAACATCAACAACTGACGTTTGTTCTTGTGTACTTTGTGCATTTGATGCAGAAGCATTATTGGTACTTGAACGTTCCATTTCTTGGAGATATTTCCCACTCCTCAATTGCATGCACAGACAACACAAACTCTTTTGCGTTTTAACGAAAAAACTTTAAAAATTAGCACAAGGGTCCCACCGGGCGTGCCAATTTGTTTACCTTGGATTTTGGTAAACACCGCTAGTTTGAAATTGCTTCTGTTTGCAGGATCAACTAGTAAATCCTAAGACCACTTGTGTTAAAGTTTTTCCAGAATCGCTTGTGTTCTTGCTGTTTAACAATAAAAAGAAGAAAAGAAGAAGATAACTGTCGATTTCTCCGCGAAACCGTCGAATTACTTCAATGAGGGAGAAGGTTTAAAGCAGTAAATTGCTGGAATTTAAAGAGAAAGCAAGTAAAATTGCATTACTGTAAAGGGTGGTACACAAGATCATACATGCATTCCTTATACTCGTTTCTCAGTGCGTGTCGGTACTTTAAGCGTGGGAACTTAGTATGAGAGATTGCGACCCGTTTTTCCTATGAAAAACTACTATTTATACAAAGGAAAAGAGGGGGAAAAACTAAACTAAGTAACTGCCTAGAAATTCGAAAACTAATAACTGCTACTCCTACTTTTGACAAGAACCGCTTCATCACGCTTCGACCACAAGCGCTTGGATCCTGATCTGCTACTAGTCTTCAACTTCTTTCTCTGTCGAAATATTAGCTTTAGCTCTTCGTTTCTGCCATTTCCAAGGTCTTGTTGAATCCTTCTTTTAAAGAACTTCCTTCCTGTCGAAATCAACAAAATACCTCCTGAAAGACAAGTCAAACCTCGTTGACTGCATTTAATTAAGCCTGTCGAAAATGCAGGCTAACAAATTGCCCCCCAAAAATGTCTTATTCGACTGGAGCTTTATGTAAGGCAGAAAAGAGACATTTTTAAAATTCCTCTTAACTGCTCTAATGGCATCATCAGGTCGAAAATAGCTTGTTCTCTCTAGATTTCTCCTTTTTTCGACAACGAGCCAATCGACAGGTGTCATACCCTAATTTTGTCCGCCTAGGTCAAAACCCTAATTCTCAACAAAAATAAATAAATTGAGAAGTGTGGCATTATTTTGAAAAGTGTGAAGAGCATTGTGCATGCATTCTAGGTTTTTTTTTTAGGTTGGAAATGCATTTTTGGACAAAAAAATGTTTTTAGGGCAAAGGGTATTTGTCATACCCTAATTTTGTCCGCCTAGTTTCAAAACCCTAATTTTCAGCAAAAGTAAATAATTTTGTGAGTGATGCATTATTTGAGAAAGGGTTTAGGGTATTTACCCAAGCATTCTAAGGTTTTCAAAATCATTTTTGAGAAATTAAGGAATTTTGGGGCATTTAAAAGGGGCATTGTTTGGTCAATTTCAATTTAGTAAATTTTTGCTAGCTGAAAATCCAATTAATTAATTTTTGGGAATTTATTTAATGAAATTGTATTATTTTGAACAAAAAAATAAATAAAGAAAATCATTTTTCAAATTATGCGCATATTTTATATGTGTACTAAAAAAATCAAGTTCAAATTAATTCAAGAAAGCATTTCAAAAAAATAGTACAAGGAATATTCCCAAAAATTATATGATAAGATTTTTGTTGGCAATTTTGGTCATCTCTCATTTTCAAAAATGGCATATTCTTCAAGATACCTTGTATATGGCTCAAAATGGTTAGATTTATGTACAATTATCTTGAAAAGAATAATCAAAATTGAGAGGATAATAGAATGGTCATATGATAGTACAATAGTACAAGATGACAACTTGCAAAGCTTGGGCACCACTCTCCCAATGTGGTCGAATACCCCCCTTCATTTCCCTCTCATTTTTGCATTTTTTTGCCCCTCATCAAAGTGTGTTTCAATCCTCACCCTTGATTCAAAATTAAAATGCAATCCTAGAATGAGATGAGGTACACAATGACCTAAATGCCCCTAAACCTAATTGCACATTATATATACCCTCATATCCTCACCTCTCACGAGGTTTTGGCTCACAATTCACACTCAAAAACCTAGCCTCTCCTCTTCTCCCTTCTTGGCCGAATACACCTCCTCATTCCCTCACCTCATTTCTTCACTTTTTCACTTCAAATCAACATTCTAGTCCTAAATCCTTCATCATCCTTGCATTCTCTTCAAAGATCCATCTTCAAATCTCAAGAATCAAGCTCAAGATTGAAGATTAGAGGGTTGATTCAAGTGGTTTAGTGTTCATTCACCTTATTTCTTTTGCTATTCTAGCTTGGAGTTGAGGTATACTCTCAATCTTAACATCATCAAAATTTTAGTATAAAAAATGTAGATCATCAATCTATTTTTGCATATCAAGCATTTCTTTGCATTTTAGTGCTCTATTTTATGTTGAAATGTTGATATAATTGTTGTTGTTGAATGAGAGATGTGTTTCAAGCATTTTGACAAACACTTTGGGAGGTTTGGATGCTTGAAATGCATCTCTCTCTTTCGGAATAAATTGTGTGTTTGTGCTATTTTCATTTTGTGCTTGCATTTTCATGAATAAAATTGTGATTTGGGATTATGTTTCATTTCGCATATTGTAGAAAAATTAGGGTTTGTGTGATTTTAGTGCATTCCTTTGCTTAATCATGTGAATCCTTGCCAAAAAGCTTGATCTATGTCATTTGCTTGCATGATTTTGTTGCTTTCAAAGAATAAAATGAGATTTTAGCTCTATGTTAGTGTCGCATTTCATGAGATAATTAGGGTTTGTGCTTGTTTTTGTTGCTTGCTTTGAAAATCATGTTTGTGTTGATGATTTGGTAAGAGGATTTAACACTTATGCACTTGTGCATATCCCAAGTGTTAAAGATTACCTAAAGTGATTCAACACCTTAATTGTATATGCTTACGCTTGCATTGTTGATTGTTTTGCTTGCAACTTGTTAAAGTTTACACTTTGGTTCTTGATTTGGAAATTTATTTGAATTCTCTACTTCTTTTTCTTTTGGATGCCACGCCATCCCAACAAACTTTTGTGATCAATATCACCCTCCAATTCTCTTCCTCTCTTCTTCAAGTCATTTCTTTTTCCAAATTATTTTCAAAATTAAAACTTTTCTTCAAATTGTTTTTCTATAGCAATCAAATTTTTTCTAAGATCAACAATAAACCTTTTTGAAAACTCATAAGGAGGCAAGTCGGACGTACGGCCGGTGTTGTCTAGCGTCCTAAGATCGGGGCTGTACAGCTCAAACATCTTGGGATACTTATGAGAATCAAAACAAGTAATTAACAACTTGAACCCTATTTCAAAAAATGAGTAAGGAATCGAGTCGGATGTACATCCGGTATTGGTTAGCGTCTTAGGGTTAGCGAGTTGTACAGTTCGTGCGAGCCTAAGATACTTGCTCAAATAAAAGCAACCAACCTCACAACAAATCTTATTCTTCCTTAATCAAAAAAACATTTTCAATAAGTAGGGGGCACGTCGTCTGTACAGGCGGGGTTGTCTTTGTTCTAGGTCTAGTGGGTTGTACGGTCTAGGACCGAAAACCCCTACAATAAAAAACACCAACACAAAGTCTCTCGACTAAGGAGAACTACGTAAGCTTTGAATTCTCCATCGCACCGGGAGATACGTAGGAGCGGGTCACATCCCGTCAAGCACACTTTTAAAAAACAATAAAAAATTCTTCTTTTCCCCCGTTTTCAAAAACACTTTTCTCAAATAAAAAGAAGTAGAATGAATTGTTTCAAATCAACTCTGTCAAAACCGCACATCAAGTTAAAGGTTCCCTTTCGGTAGAAAGGAGGTGTGGGGTGCTAATACCTTCCCCACACCTAACCGACCCCCGAACCTACATCTCTAGTTCTCAAAGGACCACCCGCCTTAAAAAAAAAAAAGGACCCTTTTTCAATGTTTTGGTCCCTAAATAAAAAATGTTGATGGCGGCTTCACAAATTTTCACGTTGTACGATGAAAGGTCCAAACCGGATTTTTCGGGGTGCAACAGCTGGCGACTCCACTGGGGACTTTCCTTTTTAAAACGAGGGTCAGGCCTAATTAACTTGATGTGCGGTTTAATTGTTTGATTTGAATGTGATTGTTCTATTTCTCTCTTTTCTTCTCCTTCTTTTTCTTCTCTCTTTCTGATGTTTGAATGTTCTCTTACATTCTCGTGTTGTTATGTTGCATTCATGTGCATTTGACTCTTCTTCTTCTATGTTCGCTTCTTGTTCCTTCTTCTCCTTTCATCTTCTTTTGTTTATATGCTTAATATGATCATGCATTTCTCCAATCCCCATGTCCCCTTCTTCTTTTCTCCCTTTCTTCAAGGTAAGCTCATGCATCATTCCCCCAATTCTACTATGATCCCTTATTCTTTGCTCCCTTTCTTCAAGGAAAGTTCATGCATTCCCCCGATTCTATTATGACCCCTCTTCTTGGCTCCCTTTCTTGAGGTAAGCAGTGCATATGATTGTTGTTGGAACCCTAGGTTAGTTTACTTGTTTGTATTGAAATGATATATGCTTGCAAAACCCTAGGGTAGACGACTCTTTGTCTGGACTGTTTCTGGATTTTCTTTGCAGGTGGGGGGGTATGTTTGTTGTTGTGCTCCTACACACACATTGCACTCTTTTTACCCTTATATTTCTTGGTGAGACAGCCCTATACCCGGGCTAGAGCATATCTTAGGCTAGAACGAAGTCATTAGTGGCTGCTCACTGGACGTACGTCTTGTTGGGTGGTTGCGAAGACTTCACCTAGAGTTTGGCTTTGTTTGATGATACCATCACTTGGACGTACGGCCCTGTGATCGGTGCTCTCAGATGAGGTCGTTGGCTCTAGGAACCTTATTTAGGGTCCTTCTTTTAGTGCTATCCTTGAAGTGTGTACCCGTAGAAATAGCCATAGACCCTGTCTCTAAGAAACCTTGTAGGACACAAAGGAACTGCATACCCCTGCATCTGAATAAATATTTTTGCAAATAAACCAAAAATTTTCAAAAAAAAAATGTATGCGAATTTGTAGCTTTTGAAAAACTGTTATGTTGAAAATATTATTATTTTTTTCATCATGCATCCATTCATACACTTTGCATGCATTCTCACCAGTGCCGGGGAAATTGTAGATACCAAAAAAAAAAAAACGCATTTTGCATCGCATGCATACACATATACTTATGCATCCATTCATTTCATGCATCCATGCATCTATTCATTCAGGCTCTTACACAATAAATATTTAAACAAACAGAAAAGGCAAGCTGGTTCGCCATCACCGTTACTACACTCGTCTACAGGCAAGGCTCATGGCAGAGAATCAAGAAAGTCCAGACATTGAGATTGAGAGTTACCACTCGGGTCCGGATGATTTGGTTATAGAGATACTCAACCCCGAGCAGCTAGCTCAAGAAAACCGGGTTTTGAAGGATAAGGTAGGGGCTATGGAGGCCCAGATGGTTGAAATGATGGGTATGCTGAGGAATCTGAAAGGTGGGGCCAGTGCTGAGGCCACCGCCGTTGTAAACCCTGATGGAGTTGTCACCTTCATTCCCCCTCCGAGGCCTGTTAATACTGCAACTACTATTCCTCCTCCGGGAACGAGGATCCCTCATTTTGTCCACTCTCCAGGGGCAAACGGTCAGAGCCATCCAGCTGCTCAGAGGTACCCGTGGGGAATGCCAGTCGGTTATACGCCTCAAAATGTTGAATCCAATCCAGCTGGGGTAACAGGGCCAAGTCAGGCTGCTGTGGTCGTACCTGGTGGAGTTGTTGGTAGACCACAGGTCCACGCTCTTAATCATGATGCTGCGCTACAGAGAAATCCACTCAGTCCTACTCCTGGGATCACTACCAATCCTCAGAATGTTGCGTATCAAGTAGGAAATCCCGCTCAGTTTGGGGGAAATTATTATGGCATGAGTAGTCATCCTCAGGGGCATGTGTTTGAAAACTCTCAGTCCAGAGACCAGTATCGTGTGCTTGAAGAACGGTTAAGGGCTGTGGAAGGTACAGGTGTTAGAGTCAAGGATGCCCGTGATTTGTGTCTCATTCCAGATATAGTCCTTCCTCCAAAGTTTAAGGCACCTGATTTTGACAAGTACCGGGGTGCTGGTTGTCCATCAAGTCATATAACCATGTATTGCCGAAAAATGGCTGCGCATGCTAGTGATGATAAGCTGTTGATCCACTGCTTTCAGAATAGCTTAGCTAGGGCATCCTTAGACTGGTACATGTAGTTACAGTCTTCCGACATCCATAGTTGGAAGGACCTCTCAGAAGCCTTTTTGAAACAGTACCAGTACAATATGGATATGGCTCCAGATCGATCTCAGTTACAGCACATGGGCAAAGGAGATAAAGAATCTTTTAAAGAATACGCCCAACGGTGGAGAAGTACAGCTGCACAAGTAAAGCCATCACTAACAGAGAAAGAGATGGTATACATGTTCATGGAAACTCTTCCGGCAATCTACTACGATAGACTGATAGGGAGTGTCTCGTCAAATTTCTCAGACATGGTAGTTATTTGGGAAAGGCTTGAAAACGGTTTGCGTAGCGGGAAGATCGCCAACCACTTTGGTAGTTCAGGTAGTTCAGGCAGTTCAGGTGGACAAAGAAAGCCCTCTTCTCATTTCCCTAAAAAGAAAGAGGGAGAGACCAATGTAATTTCCGGAGGAAATCCATCTTTCAGTACTCCACCGCAGACGGTACCATTCTCGGCACCAGTGCAACCTCAACGAGCCAATGATGGTTATAAAGCCCAGAACTACCAGTATAAGAAGCGCGTCAGTTTTGATCCAATCCCGATGACTTACACGGAGCTGTTCAATCATCTGGTCTCCAAAAACTTAATCAACACTCGCTCGATGAAGCCTCTCCAGCCTCCTTTCCCTAGGAGCTATAATGCCAATGCTACTTGTAGTTTTCATGAGGGTGGAATCGGTCACACAGTGGAGGACTGCAAAGCTTTTAAGCACGTAGTTCAGGACTTAATCGACGCTAATTGGATTTCTTTCAAACAGAACAGTCCAAGTATAACTACAAATCCACTGCCAGGACATGGGAATCCGTCGACCAATGCAATAGAAGATTCTACTGGACAGGTGATAAGGGAGGTTGAAAAAATCAAAACTCCCTTGGATGCCATTCACGCTGAATTGTGTCGATTTGAGGTCATTGAGAAAGGATGTTGTCAGGAGAATGGGTGTGCTGACTCCCTGTATAAAGGGGTCTGTGAAGTTTTTAAGCAGACCTTGCAAGACTTGATGGACCGCCGTGTAGTTCAGGTAGTTACTTTTGAAACAGAAGAAAGCGTGATGACCCTTCAGTCTAATAATGGCAGAGAAGTCAGAAGGCCAATTGAGATTTTATATGATTACAATCCGAAGCAAGTTCAAGCGAAAGCTCAGCCCATAGTCATTGAGGTCCCTGCTCCCTTTCCATATGAGAAAGATAGTGCTGTGCCCTGGAAATATAGTACTTTGCCTCCAGTGGAGAGTTCTCCAAGTGCATCTGCTGTCACCAATATATCAGGAGTGGGTAGAATGACGAGAAGCGGCCGTATGTATGCTCCGGAAACTCTTCGGGTTGAAACGTCTAAAGATGCTGAGGACAGGTTTAGAAAAGGAAAAGAGAAAGTATCAGAGGATACCCAGGGCAAGAAAGTAACAGAACAGGAAGCCAGTGAGTTCTTAAGGATTATCAGACAAAGCGATTATCAAATTGTTGATCAGTTGAAACAAACTCCAGCCAAGATCTCTATGCTGTCGTTACTGCTCAGTTCAGAAGCTCATCGGACTGCCCTGATGAAAGTACTCAATGAAGCCCATGTCGCTGAAGATATCTCTGTGTGTCAGTTTGATGGGATTGTAGGAAACATCGTGGCAGCTAATCATTTGACTTTTGCTGACGATGAGTTACCCCCAGGAGGAAGAAGGCACCACCAGGCTCTGCATATCTCCGTCAAATGCGGAGATATGTGTTGGCTCGGGTTTTGATTGATAATGGGTCCTCACTAAATGTCATGCCGAAGTCCACCATGGACAAAATGGATGTGGACTGCTCTTATATGAAGCCTAGTTCGACGTTGGTGAGAGCGTTTGACGGGTCGAAGAAGGAAGTGCTAGGGGAAGTGGAGTTCCCAATTCAGATTGGGCCGGAGACCTTTTATGTGTATTTCCAGATCATGGACATCACTTCATCATATAGCTGCCTGTTGGGGAGACGGTGGATTCACATGGCGGGAGCTATTCCCTCTTCCGTACACCAGAGGGTCAAGTTTGTGGTAGATGACAAGATTGTTGTTGTGTTTGGTGAAGAAGAAATGTTAGTCAACAAGCCATCCCCATTCCGTTATGTGGAAGCCGCTGAGGAATCTCTGGAGACCTCCTTTCAGTCCCTTGAAATTGCTAATGCTATATTCAGAGGGAGCAAGCTTCCGTCACCAGGGTCAAAATTGTCAAGGAACGAGGAAATGGTCGCCAAGATCATGTTAGAACAAGGATACAAGGTGGGATGTGGTTTAGGCAAGTCTGGTCAGGGGATTCTTGCGCCTATTCAACTGAAGGAAAATCGAGACCGTTGTGGGTTGGGGTACCATCCTAATCAAGCCGAGAGAAAGGGGATGGCAGAGGAAAGAAAGAGCAGGTGGTTGGCCAAACTGAGAGGCCATGATCCTTGGTCAAAAAAGATCCCTATCTGTGATATTCGCCAGAGCTTTAAGAGTGCAGGGTTGCTGGACCCTAATCAAAACGCTGCCATTGGGGATGGTCCTGGAGCTGAAAAAGGTGATACCAGCCTAGTCCGCCGTTGCTTTGTCGGTGAAAAGTTGAAGAATTGGGAAGCTGCTGACTTTCCCGTGGCTTTTAATCCAAAGTAATAATTTGTAATGCACCCCTGTGGCTCTGCCCAAGGCCATAGGATAAGTTGTTAGGGGCACGCATGTTTTTATCTTCATTGCTATCATCATCAATAAAAAACGTTGTTTTTGAAATTCATCAATAAAATCATTTCTCTTAATTTCATGTGTCTTCTCCGCTTTATTTTATTTTGCCTGTTTGTTTCGCCTTTCATTCTGCTTTTTGCCTCTGCAAATGCAGATCAACAATAATTATCTCTGAAAATAACAATGCCGATGATCCATATTTTGACTTTGATCATCCAATTAATCAAACTGAGGGAGATGTTGAGAACAATTGGGAAGCTCCTCCAGAACTAATGAGATTAATGGAACAGGAAGAAAGGGTCATACAGCCTCATGGAGAATCAACTGAGGTAATCAACTTGGGTACAGATGAGAACAAGAAAGAAGTTAAGGTCGGTACCGCAATGAACGACAGTGATCGTATGAAGTTAATTCAGCTCCTGCGCGATTACGTTGACATTTTTGCATGGTCGTATCAAGATATGCCTGGGTTGGATACCGATATTTTTGTGCACAAGTTGCCAGTAAAGCCAGAATGCCCGCCTGTAAAGCAAAGACTGAGAAGAATGAAGCCAGAGATATCGTTGAAAATCCGGGATGAGGTAAAGAAGCAGTTTGATGCAGGGTTTCTAGCGGTTGCCAAGTCTCCTCAATGGGTTGCCAATATCGTCCCGGTTCCGAAGAAGGACGGGAAAGTCAGGATGTGTGTCGATTACAGGGATCTGAACAGAGCCAGCCCCAAAGATGATTTCCCCCTACCCCACATTGATATTCTGGTGGACAGTACAGCCCAACACTCTTTATTCTCCTTCATGGACGGATACTCAGGATACAATCAGATAAAGATGGCTCCGGAAGATATGGAGAAAACAACCTTCATAACTCTCTGGGGAACCTTTTGCTATAAGGTGATGCCTTTCGGACTCAAAAACGCCGGTGCGACGTATCAGAGGGCCATGGTGACATTGTTCCACGACATGATGCACAAGGAAATCGAAGTGTATGTGGATGATATGATTGCTAAATCCAAGACTGATGAAGAGCATATTGTGAATCTGCAAAAACTCTTTGAACGTCTAAGGAAGTTCAAACTCAGATTAAACCCAGCTAAATGCACCTTCGGTGTAAGATCCGGAAAGCTACTGGGGTTCATCGTCAGTCAGAAAGGGATAGAAGTTGATCCAGATAAAGTCAAAGCAATCCTCGAAATGCCAGTACCAAAGACTGAAAGGGAGGTCCGTGGTTTTCTTGGGAGACTGAATTACATCTCAAGGTTCATATCCCAACTGACAGCCACTTGCGAGCCTCTCTTTAAGCTGTTGTGCAAGAACCTAGAATCCAAATGGAACGATGATTGTCAGAGAGCCTTCGAGAGAATTAAAGAGTATCTTCAGAATCCACCAATTCTGATGCCACCGGTGTCCGGAAGACCGCTGATCTTGTACCTAACCGTGTTAGACAATTCGATGGGGTGTGTGCTGGGGCAGCATGATGAGTCAGGCAAGAAAGAACATGCTATTTATTACCTGAGCAAGAAATTTACTGACTGCGAGACAAGATACACAATGCTGGAGAAGACTTGTTGTGCTTTGGCTTGGGCTGCTCATCGTTTAAGGCAGTACATGCTGAGCCATACAACTTGGTTGGTGTCTAAAATGGATCCGATCAAGTACATTTTTGAGAAACCAACTCTCGCAGGACGAATTGCCCGTTGGCAGATGTTATTGTCAGAATATGATATCCTGTACGTCACGCAGAAGGCAGTCAAGGGCAGCGCACTTGCTGAGTACTTAGCTTGTCAGCCTATCCCAGAATACCAGTCGATGCAGTATGATTTTCCCGATGAAGACATCATGGCACTATTCGACGAGGGGAAGTCCCAAGAAGATGAAAGATGGAGGATGATATTTGATGGTGCATCCAACATGTGGGGGCATGGGGCCGGAGCTGTGTTAATCTCTCCAGACAATCGCTTCATTCCGGTCACTACAAGACTGAGCTTTTATGTTACAAATAACATTGCGGAATATGAAGCATGCATCCTGGGTATTCAGGCAGCCCTTGAATGGAAGGTCAAAAGGCTTGATGTGTATGGTGATTCAGCCTTGGTTATTCATCAGGTGCGAGGTGATTGGGAGACCAGAGATCCCAAATTGATTCCCTATTATGATTATGTTCAAGAATTGATGGAGTCCTTTGAGGAAGTCACTTTCCAGCATATCCCTCGAAGCGAAAACCAGTTGGCCGATGCTTTGGCAACCTTGTCGTCAACGTTCAACATCAGCTGTGACAAGAGTTTAGCTCACCTCAGAATCCAGCATAGGGATCTACCAGCACATCATTACTGCACTGCAATAGATGAAGAGCCTGATGACAAGCCGTGGTACCATGATATCAAGCAGTACATCACCACCAGGGAATACCCTCCTGGGGCATCAGAAAATGACAAGAGAACGCTCAGAAGGCTGTCGAGGAATTTCTTCCTGAATGGTGAAGTTCTCTACAAGAGAAATTATGACATGGTTCTCCTAAGGTGTGTTGCGAAAGAGGAGGCCGAAAAGATTATGAAAGAGGTCCATGAAGGCTCATTCGGGGTTCATTCCAGTGGACACACCATGGCCAGAAAAATCTTAAGAGCCGGCTATTATTGGCTGCAAATGGAATCTGACTGTTACAGCTTTGTAAGAAAGTGTCACAAATGCCAAATCTATGCCGATCATATCCATGTACCACCTGCTTCATTAAACGTTCTGACTGCTTCTTGGCCATTCTCAATGTGGGGGATGGATGTCATCGGTCCTATCGAGCCAAAAGCATCAAACGGGCATCGCTTCATCCTTGTCGCCATTGACTATTTCACCAAGTGGGTTGAAGCTGCCTCATACTCAAGCATCACTAGCTCTGTGGTTGCAAAGTTTGTAAAGAAAGATCTGGTTTGTCGTTACGGCCTTCCAAACAGGATCATCACCGATAACGGCAGCAACCTGAACAGCAAGATGATGAAAGACCTGTGCACAGAATTCAAAATCCAGCATCATAATTCTTCCCCCTATCGACCCAAGATGAATGGGGAAGTCGAAGTGGCCAACAAGAATATCAAGAGAATAGTTCAAAAGATGGTGGTAACCTACGAAGATTGGCATGAGTTGCTTCCTTTTGCTTTGCACGGATACCGCACTTCAGTGCGTACCTCAACTGGGGCAACCCCTTTTTCTCTAGTATATGGGTCAGAATCAGTCCTTCCTATTGAGGTTGAAATACCCTCCCTGCGGGTATTGATGGAAACCAAGTTGGAAGAAGCTGAATGGGTACAAGCTCGTCTGGATCAGTTAAATCTCATTGAGGAAAAAAGAATTGCAGCTTTGTGTCATGGACAGCTGTATCAACAGAGGATGAGGATGGCCTTCGACAAGAAAGTTCGCCCTCGAGAGTTCAACGAGGGAGATCTTGTGCTCAAAAAGATATTGCCCATTCAGAGCGATCCCCGAGGAAAATGGACTCCCACTTATGATGGACCTTATGTGGTCAAGAAAGCCTTCTCTGGAGGAGCACTAATACTCACCAACATGGACGGTGAAGAACTCAGAAACCCAGTCAATTCAGATTCGGTGAAGAAGTATTATGCCTGAAAGAAATAGACGAAAAAAGAGAAAGATAAGCCAAGTAAGAATTAGCTCGCTAGGTTGAAAACCCGAAAGGGAGGCCTAGGCAAAATCAGAGCGACCCGGTGGATTGAAAACCCGCAAAGGGCGATCCAGGCAAAAATTAGGGTCAGAAAACTTGGGCATGAAAATAAACAAGGGCATACAACACTCCTGAAGGTTCGGACAGAGGGGTGATCAAGGTCAAGGACATAAATGTTTGGCATTGTTCCACAGAGACGGACATTTAGAAACTAGCTTTTCTCTCTCTTTCGTGTCTTTTTGCAGTTTAAATTTTCAAATGTATTGAACAGTTGGCGTAACTTTCTGTACGATCGGTTTCCACATCAATAAAGTTCAATTTTTCTCATATCAGTTTGCTTTTCTATTTTCTGCTCAAAATAAACGTTTTATGATGATGGTAATACTGAATTGTAAAACATGTGCATAAATCCTAGAGCATTGCAATCATTGCGAAATCCCCAAAAGTCACGGGAAGGAAGTGATTTCTCAAAAACAAATTAATGTTGCAAGGAAAATAATTGCGCCCATCAAACACTTCAGATGGCAAATCATAAAGCAAACCTGCACCCGGCCCGTGCGCCGCAGCAACTCTAATAAGTTCCCCAGTCTTGTGCCATGAGTGTCACGGGTAGGTCGAACCAGCAAAGAGAAAATAAGTCAAAAAAAAAATGATCAGAAAAAAAAAAGAAAGCTGATCAAGAAGAATCAAAAGAAAATCAAAAGCATTTTCACAGCATTCATCAAATCATCGCATCGCATGCACCCGCATCACACGCACTCGCATAACATGCTTTTGCATAACCTGCACCCTTGCATTCATGCACCATCCCTTGCATCAACTAACGTATGCAGGTACCCTGGATCAGTGCGGTAGCATTGACCAACTGAAGAAAGCTAATTGGATTTGCGGATCCCCCTTTGGACCCACGTGTCCCCCAGAAGATTGACTTCACTTCGTATTCGAGCTGCGAGTAAGTCCCTTTGACCTCAATAGGTCCAGTCGAAAAGGATAGCTGTGTTGGCCTAAAACATGGCGCAGTCCTAGGGAAATATCGAGATCTAGACTTGATATAGTACCCTCCCCCGGTCGCTCGAAAGACCACCCCTTTGAGCCCACGTGCTCCCCAGGCCCAAGTGCAAACTCGGATCGTTCGCGATTCGTTAAAAGGCTTTAGGCAGCCTCCTTCGCCGG
This sequence comes from Astragalus glycyphyllos, assembly GCA_963573325.1. Lineage (NCBI taxonomy): Eukaryota > Viridiplantae > Streptophyta > Magnoliopsida > Fabales > Fabaceae > Astragalus > Astragalus glycyphyllos. Next base: position 25,749,148 of record OY754308.1, read on the forward strand.
CTTAATGAGGGCCGGCACCCCTTTTTTTTTCTGTTTTCTTTACTGCTTTGGCTGGCTTATTGAGGGTTGGCACCAATTGATTCCAAAAAGGAACAAAAAGAAAGAGAAGAAAAAAAAATCTTTTCATTGCATTTGTATCATATTTCAAAAAGGAACAAAAAAAAAAGAAAAAAAAAGGAAAATTCTGGTTTTCTCTAAGTAGACAGAATTGGTATAATTTCTGAATTCTTTATTTCTATTTTGCCTCGGAATATGTTTCGGCCAATTCATATTCCTTGTTAAAATCCAAATAAAGAGGGGCAGCTGTCATACCCTAATTTTGTCCGCCTAGTTTCAAAACCCTAATTTTCAGCAAAAATAAATAATTTTGTGAGTGATGCATTATTTGAGAAAGGGTTTAGGGTATTTACCCAAGCATTCTAAGGTTTTCAAAATCATTTTTGAGAAATTAAGGAATTTTGGGGCATTTAAAAGGGGCATTGTTTGGTCAATTTCAATTTAATAAATTTTTGCTAGCTGAAAATCCAATTAATTAATTTTTTGGGAATTTATTTAATGAAATTGTATTATTTTGAACAAAAAAATAAATAAAGAAAATCATTTTTCAAATTATGCGCATATTTTATATGTGTAGTAAAAAAATCAAGTTCAAATTAATTCAAGAAAGCATTTCAAAAAAATAGTACAAGGAATATTCCCAAAAATTATATGATAAGATTTTTGTTGGCAATTTTTGTCATCTCTCATTTTCAAAAATTGCATATTCTTCAAGATACCTTGTATATGGCTCAAAATGGTTAGATTTATGTACAATTATCTTGAAAAGAATAATCAAAATTGAGAGGATAATAGAATGGTCATATGATAGTACAATAGTACAAGATGACAACTTGCAAAGCTTGGGCACCACTCTCCCAATGTGGTCGAATACCCCCCTTCATTTCCCTCTCATTTTTGCATTTTTTTGCCCCTCATCAAAGTGTGTTTCAATCCTCACCCTTGATTCAAAATTAAAATGCAATCCTAGAATGAGATGAGGTACACAATGACCTAAATGCCCCTAAACCTAATTGCACATTATATATACCCTCATATCCTCACCTCTCACGAGGTTTTGGCTCACAATTCACACTCAAAAACCTAGCCTCTCCTCTTCTCCCTTCTTGGCCGAATACACCTCCTCATTCCCTCACCTCATTTCTTCACTTTTTCACTTCAAATCAACATTCTAGTCCTAAATCCTTCATCATCCTTGCATTCTCTTCAAAGATCCATCTTCAAATCTCAAGAATCAAGCTCAAGATTGAAGATTAGAGGGTTGATTCAAGTGGTTTAGTGTTCATTCACCTTATTTCTTTTGCTATTCTAGCTTGGAGTTGAGGTATACTCTCAATCTTAACATCATCAAAATTTTAGTATAAAAAATGTAGATCATCAATCTATTTTTGCATATCAAGCATTTCTTTGCATTTTAGTGCTCTATTTTATGTTGAAATGTTGATATATTTGTTGTTGTTTAATGAGAGATGGGTTTCAAGCATTTTGACAAACACTTTGGGAGGTTTGGATGCTTGAAATGCATCTCTCTCTTTCGGAATAAATTGTGTGTTTGTGCTATTTTCATTTTGTGCTTGCATTTTCATGAATAAAATTGTGATTTGGGATTATGTTTCATTTCGCATATTGTAGAAAAATTAGGGTTTGTGTGATTTTAGTGCATTCCTTTGCTTAATCATGTGAATCCTTGCCAAAAAGCTTGATCTATGTCATTTGCTTGCATGATTTTGTTGCTTTCAAAGAATAAAATGAGATTTTAGCTCTATGTTAGTGTCGCATTTCATGAGATAATTAGGGTTTGTGCTTGTTTTTGTTGCTTGCTTTGAAAATCATGTTTGTGTTGATGACTTGGTAAGAGGATTTAACACTTATGCACTTGTGCATATCCCAAGTGTTAAAGATTACCTAAAGGGATTCAACACCTTAATTGTATATGCTTACGCTTGCATTGTTGATTGTTTTGCTTGCAACTTGTTAAAGTTTACACTTTGGTTCTTGATTTGGAAATTGATTTGAATTCTCTACTTCTTTTTCTTTTGGATGCCACGCCATCCCAACAAACTTTTGTGATCAATATCACCCTCCAATTCTCTTCCTCTCTTCTTCAAGTGATTTCTTTTTCCAAATTATTTTCCAAATTAAAACTTTTCTTCAAATTGTTTTTCTATAGCAATCAAATTTTTTCTAAGATCAACAATAAACCTTTTTGAAAACTCATAAGGAGGCAAGTCGGACGTACGGCCGGTGTTGTCTAGCGTCCTAAGATCGGGGCTGTACAGCTCAAACATCTTGGGATACTCATGAGAATCAAAACAAGTAATTAACAACTTGAACCCTATTTCAAAAAATGAGTAAGGAATCGAGTCGGATGTACATCCGGTATTGGTTAGCGTCTTAGGGTTAGCGAGCTGTACAGTTCGTGCGAGCCTAAGATACTTGCTCAAATAAAAGCAACCAACCTCACAACAAATCTTTTTCTTCCTTAATCAAAAAAACATTTTCAATAAGTAGGGGGCACGTCGTCTGTACAGGCGGGGTTGTCTTTGTTCTAGGTCTAGTGGGCTGTACAGTCTAGGACCGAAAACCCCTACAATAAAAAACACCAACACAAAGTCTCTCGACTAAGGAGAACTACGTAAGCTTTGAATTCTCCATCGCACCGGGAGATACGTAGGAGCGGGTCACATCCCGTCAAGCACACTTTTAAAAAACAATAAAAAATTCTTCTTTTCCCTCGTTTTCAAAAACACTTTTCTCAAATAAAAAGAAGTAGAATGAATTGTTTCAAATCAACTCTGTCAAAACCGCACATCAAGTTAGAGGTTCCCTTTCGGTAGAAAGGAGGTGTGGGGTGCTAATACCTTCCCCACACCTAACCGACCCCCGAACCTACATCTCTAGTTCTCAAAGGACCACCCGCCTTAAAAAAAAAAGGACCCTTTTTCAATGTTTTGGTCCCTAAATAAAAAATGTTGATGGCGGCTTCACAAATTTTCACGTTGTACGATGAAAGGTCCAAACCGGATTTTTCGGGGTGCAACAGTATTTTGGTCATTTTTCAAAAAAAAAGAGGATAATTTTTCATCAAAAATCATTGTGCAATTTTAGAGGAAACTATTTGAAGCAAGACACCCTTGGTCATATATTTTTTGCGCATACATGCACGCAATTGCATAAAAATTCAAATTCAAAAAAGGCATCAAAAAGGAATATTCTACAAAAATTTCAAGATGAGGTTTTTATGATATTTTTGGTCATGGTGATCTCATAAAATGGCATATTCCTAAGGTTCCTAGTATGTGGCCTAAATTGGGTGTATTTTTGTACAATTATCCTAAGAAGAATAATCAAAAATGAAGGGATAATAGAATGGTCATATAATAGTACAATAGTACAAGATGACAACTTGCAAAACTTGGGCACCACTCTCCCTTGCTATTTCGAATTTCACCCTCTCTATTCTCTCATTTTGTGTTTTCTCAATGTTCTCAATCCATGTGAGCCTCAATCCTAGCCTTTGATTCAAAATTAAAATCAAATCCTAGAGCACAACTAGTGCATATTGACCTAAATACCCTCAAACCTAGATGCATTCTATAAATACCCTATTAACCTCACCTCTCACAACTTTTGGCCTCATTTTCACTCACACAACCCTAGCACACAACTCCCTCTCCTAATTCCCTCTCTTGGCCGAAATCATACCACCTTCTTCCTCCATCAATTCTTCACTTCTCCTTCACCAAATCACCATTTTCTCACCTCATTTCCATTCCTACTTCATATATCTTCCTTCTCTCCTAATTTAATTCAAGCTTGCATCATCAAAGGGCATTTTTAAGCAAGCATTTCGTGGGTTTCATTGAAGTTTGGTGAAGATTCAAGTTGATTTGTGGTCTTGTTCTTCATATTAGTCATTCCTTAGCTTGGATTTGAGGTAAACTTCTTAAAACCTAGCATCATCTTCAACTTTTTTGCATCAAAATGTAGATATCATGTTTCTAATTTTGCATCCTACCATATTCATGCATTTTAGTGTTGTTATATTGTTGATTTGTTGATTGTTGTTGGTGAGAGGTGTCTCAAGCATTTTGACAAACACTGTGGGAGGTTTGGGTGCTTGAGATGCTTCTCACCCTTGAATAAATTGTGATTTATGTTTTTTCACTATGATCTTGCATTTTTGTTGAATAAAATGATGTGATGCTTCGCAAATCATGATTAGAATTAGGGATTGTTAATTTTCTTGTGAAATGGGTTTGCAATTGTGATCAAAAACGTTTTCTCAAGTTATTTTGATGTTAATAGATGGTATCTTGCTTGCAAGTCATTGTTATGTTGATGATTGGCAAGAGGACTCACACTTGTGCCTTTGCGCACTTAACTTTAAGTGTTGAGGATTGACTAAAATGATTCAACGCAATTGATTTGATGTTTTGATTGCAAAATATTGTTGCTAATTGATTGTATCTTGCTTGCAAATTGTTATATGTTGATGATTGGCAAGAGGACTCACACTTGTGTCTTTGTGCACTTCACTTTAAGTGTTGAGGATTGCCTAAGATGATTCAACACAACCTTGTGCTTTGATTGTAAACTTTGGTTTGCTTGTTAGTAACTTGTTTGCAAAGTTATTCTATGTTGAGGATTGGCAAGAGGACTCTCACTTGTGCCTAGTGCACTTCACTTTAAGTGATGAGGATTGCCTAAGATGATTCAATTTTCTTGGTGCAATTCTTGCTTGAAAATGCAAATGCTGGTTATCTAACTTGATTAATCAATTTTGGTTACAAAAATGACTTGTTAATGCCCTCTTTTGCTCACTTTTGGTCTTGCAAATGTGATGTTCATTCTAGGTCAATGTTATGCTTTAATGTTGATGATTTGGTAAAAGGACTAGACACTTATGCACTTGTGCATTGTCTCAAGCGTCAAGGATTACCAAAAGGGATTCAACCTTGTGCTTTATCTTGTGTGCATTAAGTTGAACTTTTGTATGATCTCTTTGTGTGCCTATTGTTGATCTTACATATGCATGCCATTAGATGTTGATGACTAAGTGTCATTCTTGTGCTCAAATGTTGTAATTGGTAATGTTTATGCTTATGCTTACATTGTTGATTGCTTTGCTTGCAATTTGTTAAATGTTGCACTTTGGTTCTTGACTTGGAAATTGATTGAATGTTCTACTTTCTTTTCCTTTTGGATGCCACGCCATCCCAACAAACCTTTTGTGACCAATGTCACCCTCAAACTCCCTTCTCCTTTCTTCAAATCAATCATTTTCTAAAGCTTTTTCCAAACTCAATCTTTTCTCAAATTGTTTTCATAAGACAATCAAATTCTTTCTAAGATCAACAATAAACCTTTTTGAAAACTCATAAGGAGGCAAGTCGGACGTACGGCCGGTGTTGTCTAGCGTCCTAAGATCGGAGCTGTACAGCTCAAACATCTTGGGATACTTATGAGAATCAAAACAAGTAATTAACAACTTGAACCCTATTTCAAAAAATGAGTAAGGAATCGAGTCAGATGTACATCCGGTATTGGTTAGCGTCTTAGGGTTAGCGAGCTGTACAGTTCGGGCGAACCTAAGATACTTGCCAAATAAAAGCAACCAACCTCACAACAAATCTTTTTCTTCCTTAATAAAAAAAAAACATTTTCAATAAGTAGGGGGCACGTCGTCTGTACAGGCGGGGTTGTCTTTGTTCTAGGTCTAGTGGACTGTACAGTCTAGGGCCTAAAACCCCTACAATAAAAAACACCAACACAAAGTTTCTCGAATAAGGAGAACTACGTAAGCTTTGAATTCTCCATCGCACCGGGAGATACGTAGGAGCGGGTCACATCCCGTCAAGCACACTTTTAAAAAATAATAAAAAGATTCTTCTTGTCCCCCGTTTTCAAAAACACTTTTCTCAAATAAAAAAGAAGTAGAACGAATTGTTTCAAATCAACTCTGTCAAAACCGCACATCAAGTTAAAGGTTCCCTTTCGGTAGAAAGGAGGTGTGGGATGCTAATACCTTCCCCACACCTAACCGACCCCCGAACCTACATCTCTAGTTCTCAAAGGACCACCCCGCCTTAAAAAGGACCCTTTTTCAATGTTTTGGTCCCTAAATAAAAAATGTTGATGGCGGCTTCACAAATTTTCACGTTGTACGATGAAAGGTCCAAACTGGATTTTTTTCGGGGTGCAACAGCTGGCGACTTCACTGGGGACTTTCTTTTTTAAAACGAGGGTCAGGCCTAATTAACTTGATGTGCGGTTTAATTGTTTGCTTTGAATGTGATTGTTCTATTTCTCTCTTTTATTCTCCTTCTTTTTCTTCTCTCTTTCTGATGTTTGAATGTTCTCTTGCATTCTCGTGTTCTTATGTTGCATTCATGTGCATTTGACTCTTCTTCTTCTATGTTCGCTTCTTGTTCCTTCTTCTCCTTTCATCTTCTTTCGTTTATATGTTTAATATGATCATGCCTTTCTCCAATCACCATGTCCCCTTCTTCTTTGCTCCCTTTCTTCAAGGTAAGTTCATGCATTCCCCCGATTCTATTATGACCCCTCTTCTTGGCTCCCTTTCTTGAGGTAAGCAGTGCATATGATTGTTGTTGGAACCCTAGGTTAGTTTACTTGTTTGTATTTAAATGATATATGCTTGCAAAACCCTAGGGTAGACGACTCTTTGTCTGGACTGTTTCTGGATTTTCTTTGCAGGTGGGGGGGTATGTTTGTCGTTGTGCTCCTACACACACGTTGCACTCTTTTTACCCTTATATTTCTTGGTGAGACAGCCCTATACCCGGGCTAGAGCATATCTTAGGCTAGAACGAAGTCATTAGTGGCTGCTCACTGGACGTACGTCTTGTTGGGTGGTTGCAAAGACTTCACCAAGAGTTTGGCTTTGTTTGATGATACCATCACTTGGACGTACGGCCCTGTGATCGGTGGTCTCAGATGAGGTCGTTGGCTCTAGGAGCCTTATTTAGGGTCCTTCTTTTAGTGCTAACCTTGAAGTGTGTACCCGTAGAAATAGCCATAGATCCTGTCTCTAAGAAACCTTGGTAGGACACAAAGGAGCTTCATACCCCTGCATCCATGCTAAATAAAATATTTTTGCAAATAAACCAAAAAAAATTATCAAAAAAAATGTCTGAATTTCCGGCTTTTGAAAGCCTTTGCATTGTAAATAATTTTTTTACTCATTTCCTTTTGCATACATCTTCATCCAGTGAAGATCATGATTTTTCATGCATTAAAAATTGCGAGTATCATGCACTTTCTCGCATATAAAAAAAAAACATTTTTTAGAAACATCTCTCGTGCATTGTTATTTTCCCTTGCATATAAATATGTGAACCTCTCATTTTGCATATAGTTTCATTTAATAAAAATCACGTCTCTCGTGCATTTTAAAAATAATTGCGAGTATCATGCATTTCATTTCATTGAATAAGAAAAATGAAAACGAAAAAAACAATTATCATCTGCATAGCATAAGCATTTCAGTCATCCATAATCATGTACAAAAACCTTCATCAAATAATATGGGCGTCGAGCCAATGTAGCATTTATGCATCATTTCATTAACCTCATAAGCATTATTTCAGAAAAAATACGAAGAAGAACTACGTAGCTTTGATTCCTCATCACAATGGGGATACGTAGGAGCGGGTCATACCCGTCAAGCACCTTTTTCTAAAAACCTTTTTCCCCAAATAAAGCACCTTTTTCTAAAAACCTTTTTCCCCAAATAAAGCACCTTTTTCTAAATAAAAAAAAAATTTCAATAAATCACTTGCATCTTCAAATCATTTTTAAAATTATTTTCTAAATCATTTTCCAAAAAAAATGAAATGAAATAAGAGAAATTCCTTATGCAATCGTTCCATGGGTAGAAGTGCATCTTTGAATGATGAAGGGTAATATCTCAAATTTGTTTGTGCACTACAAATTTGAGATGATACTCTACGATATCGGGGCACTTTGACCCAATCAGGCGCAGTTTGTTTTCAAATAAAGTGAATAAGTGGAGTCAACCAAATGTCGAAGCATTTCAGTATATTGCGTGAAGTATTGAGTCAGGATCCACTCAATGTTTCATGCAAGTTACTCAGAGTAACGACAATTGGTTGCCTCACGTCATCATTTTCGCAAAAAGGGGCATTGGTATTTCAGATCTTGCCGTGCCTCTAAAGAATAAAAATCATTTTGAAAAGATATCATTCTTGCATCTTGCATCATCCAAAAATGCATTGCAGTTTCGTATTTCATCTTGCATCAAAAACAAACAAAAAAATCTCCTTTAGAATAATTACACTTTTCAAGTGGTCATTTTTCATGCATTTGCTTATCATGATTTGTTCATTCATACATTGCATAAACCAAATAAAAAGTTGTGATGAGAGACGAGACGCTTTTGCAAAATAATCTGTTGAAAAAGTTTACCCTCACTTATTTGCAAACTCAAGATGTTCCAAGGCACTCAGTTTTTCAAATCAACAGTTCATTTGCATTTTCTTCAAAAAAGGCATTGCATCTCATCCATTCCATGATAAAAGACTGAAACAGTTCATCAAAAAAATGTTCCATCATGTTTTAACCAATGTTAACTCTCTACGAAGCATTCTTCTAGTGGGCGTGCATGCCATGTGCAGTTTCTCTTGTTTGAGTCTGTCAGTTTCCTTCCCTTATCATCATTCTCCATCCAAGTTTGGTCCCGCCCCATCCCCGTGTCATACGCCGACCTATGCAGCTATCTAATCAGTCGTGGATGGATCACTCCTCGCAAGATGAGATCAGTTCAACCTCCGTTCCCAAGCGGGTACAATCCAGAAGCCACTTGCGAGCTCCATGCTGGGGCAATTGGGCATTCTGCTGAAAATTGCTATCTTTTGAAAAGTTTGGTTCAGGGCTTCATTGATTCCAAGCAGTTAACTTTTGAGAAGGGTGAAGGATCAAGTTCTCAGGGTCTGTGGACTATTAAGCAAGGATAGCAGTTGTTGAAGAGGGTTGAAGTGGTGAAAGCGGCATCATCAAAACATTTGTGTCTTTGTCATGCATTTCATAGCATTTATGAGTGATTGTTGATTTTCATGTAGTTTTTCAGTTCAAAACAATTTTGTGTAATGCAATCCTTTGGCTCTGCCCAAGGCCCCAGGATATTTCAATAAGGGCACACATGTTTCCTTTTAGTATCATCATCAATAAAATGTTATTTTGAATTCCTTAATAAAATTTCTTTCTTTCATTTTGTCATGTGTCTGTTATTTGCTTTTCAATGCCTCCCAACGCGGATCAAAAATAATAATAAATGAAAATAATCTTTGAAAACAACGACGCCAATGGTTCATATTGTGACTCTGATTACCCGATTAACCAAACTGAGAGAGAGGCTGAAGACAACTGGGATGTTTCTTCGGAGTTAATAAGTGAAGAATTGGCTAAGGCTGTAGAAATTCATGATGCCACAACTAGGTTGGGCAATGAAGTCAAAGCACAAGTTCAAGCAAAGTGGAGCAATGCTGAGGAAACCAAACAAATGTTACAAGCGAACCTCTTTCGCGACCAAACCCTTTCCCTTCCTCAGATCAACCAACTTTCCCATTTCCCATTACAAGTACCCCATCACAAAAAAAATTTCATAACCAAATGCCTGCCATCGCCACCTTCCTCACTACCAGTGGCCCTTCTACAAAATCAACCCATCTCATTTGCTCCTCCCTCTGAACCTCCTGTCACCCCAGTTAATACCAGAACCCAATCAAGCATCCTCCAACCGCTGCAGGGGTTTCATTGCCATTATCTCTCCAATCACCCCAGACAAGGATCACTTCAAATATCCAAAAATAGTGTATCACTTTTATCAGCTCACTCAACTCAAAAGCAAAAAAGGAAAAAATCAGAAAAAATGAAACAAAAAAAGAACAGATTCAAAAAAATGAAAATCCCAAAAATGAAAAAACAAGGGAAAAAGAGACGAAAGAAATATAAGTTGTGAGCTGATACATTTGGCCATAAAGCGTAAGAGATCCTTGTCTCAATGAACCTTCCTACACCTTGTTGTGTATGGCCACCCTTTCTTCCATAAACCTTCAAACACTTCATCATTCCTATACATCTCTCCTTTCATAAAACCGCAAACACTACCTCGACCTCGTCATCCCGCCCTCCACAAACCCTCAGTCATTCCTCAGACTCCACCATCAGATTTGCAATCAAGCTGTTGTGCAAGAATAAGAGAACAAAGTGGTCCGTCCTCATGAGGAATCAAGTGACATGATCAATTTGAGCAAAGGAGAGGATTGATGCCATGATAAAGAGCAATGAATCAACAAGTTTGTGTAAATCACCCTTCTGACATAAGACACTTGCCATTATAACAAAGTCTGTAATTACCAAAGTTCGGTCTGTTGCGCAGCTTTCCAAGCTAAGGTAGTCACAAATGACAGTATGAAGACTCCAGGTCAAGCATCATGATCCCTCCCTACGCCACCCTAAAAATGGGGCAGTTAGAGACAATCAACAAAGGATATCAAGGACGATGATGACCTTCATGGAAATCAGGCTTCGTTTTACACTCTAACAGGGGAAAACCCCATATGATGGAAGTAATACTATCATTGAGCCTTATCAAACCAAAGTACATTTGTCTTATGTCAGAAGAAGAATAAGAGAAAGCTCAAACCGAAGAAAGCTCATCTTCAACAATTTCAAAGAAGACTCAATGCTCAAAAAGATCATGAACCTCCAAAGGGATTCCCATGGAGATGAACCCAGTATCATGAAGACGAAGAACTTATTCTCCGGAGGGGCCTTTAATTCTCGCAAAATGGGATGCAAGAAAAGAAAACCCCAGTTTCCAATAAATTCAGATGCAGTCAGAAAGGAGTATGCCTAAAGAAATAAATGAAAAAAGAGAAAGATGAGCCAAGTAAGAATCAGCTCGCTAGGTTGAAAACCCGCAAAGGGCGATCCAGGCAAAAATTAGGGTCAGAAAACTTGGACTTGAAATGAAAAAGGCAATCAGCACTCCCAAAAGTTTGGATAAAGGGGTGATCAAGTTCATGAGTATGGACGATTGGCATCGTTACTTCAAAAGAAAAAACAGAAGATCTGCTTCCCCTTTTTCTTGTATTTTTCCAGTTTAAAATTTTTTCAATGTACTTTCAATTGGCGTGACCTTCTGCACGTCCAGTTTCCATAACAATAAGAATTCAACTTTTTCTTCCATGTGTTTGCTTTTCGTGTCTTTTATCTTCACTTATTCTGTCTCTTTGTTTTAAAATAAATGTTTTTATGATTGATGATACTGAATTGTGAAACTTGTGCATGAGTCAAAAATCATTACAATCATTGCGAAATTTCTGAAAATCACAGAAAAGAGGGGATCCCTCAAATAAATGAATTGGCAAACAACAAACGCGGGCACAACCACTTCAAATGGCGAGCAAGCTTATGCGCGGCTCTGGCATTGCTATTACCCTAGATGGTCCTCATGTCTCAAGCCCAAAGGAAAAGATTTGCACCAAAGATTAAAACAAGGTTTAGTGATCACCAAGTGAGGCTTCTTTCATGCCAAAAGTCAAGACATTCATAGAGAACCAAAGATTTGCACTGAGAACACCACTCAGATCCAAAAGTTGGGGCATTCTCTTCACCACCCACCCACCCTGGTCTTGGGAAAGTTTGTTCATTGTCCATCCCATTCATATACCACCCTCAGTTCATAACCAGTACCATAACTTCATCCCCTTTCACAAACCCACTCAAAGAACCCATTTGAAATTGTCATTCTAAAGTGGGGCATTTCCATAACTGTTCACTCCCGCTCAAATGAGCAGAGTTCTCCCTAAAGTCATTCACATCCATAAATTCCTATCGGGGCAGTCTCTCAACTCACTGTCCTAAACCAATCCCAAGTTAACTGACTCACTCGTCCACATCTGCACTCTTATGCATACTTACTAGTCAATGCTTCAGAGAGAGAGAATACAAATTGATCATGTGGTGTTTAAAGTTCAGTCATCATTGAAATGGAAAGGAAAATAAGTGAGCTTGTTAATAAAAACCTTGAGAACACCAGAGTTTGAATCAAATCTAGTTTTTCCAAAGAATGGTCAATAGCCATCTCATTTCCTTGCATTCAAAGTCTCGCGTCTCATCATCATAAAAATGTTTACAAAAATGTTTAAATACTCCAATCATTCATCCTCTTCATGCATGTAGGCACTTCATGTTATTCAAAGCATTACATTCGCATCATCCACATTCATCACAATAAAAGCAAAAGAATACAGACATTCCATAGCATTTATCATCATCACATCAAACATCAAATCAGTTTTCAAAACAAAAAGAGGCATTCTTAATAAATAGTCATAGTCATCACGATAGGACGCTTGAATTGATCACTCAAGAATCCTAAAGTCCCTATGCTAAAAGAAAATTAAAAACATTCATTGCATCACGTGCATTCGCATAACCTGCCTTTGCATAACATACATTTGCATTACATTTGCATATCCACCTCTTGTGCATTCATCGAAAAAAGAATAAGGAGCATTTCATGAATATCCATGTCTTTGCTAAATTTTTCTGCATCCAAATAAGTTGCTATCTGCTAGTAACAGCTCAAGTCGCCAATGGTCGATCCTACGAAACTCGTGTTTGTTCGATCACCACTAAGGTAAGAAAAAAACTTGCATTCATGCACCATTCCTTGCATCAATTAACGTATGCAGGTACCCTGGATCGGTGCGGCAGCATGGACCAACTGAAGAAAACCAATTGGATTTTCAAATCCCCTTTGGACCCACTTGTCCCCCAGAAGATTGACTTCACCTCGTATTCGAGCTGCGAGTAAGTCCCCCTGACCTCAATAGGTCCAGTCGAAAAGGATAGCTGTGTTGGCCTAAAACATGGCGCAGTCCTAGGGAAATATCGAGATCTAGACTTGATATAGTACCCTCCCCCGGTCGCTCAAAAGACCACCCCTTTGAGCCCACGTGCTCCCCAGGCCCAAGAGCAAGCTCGGATCGTTCGCGATTCGTTAAAAGGCTTTAGGCAGCCTCCTTCGCCGGCTTAATGAGGGCCGGCACCCTCTTTTTTTTTTGTTTTTTGCTTTCTTTACTGCTTTCGCTGGATTATTGAGGATTGGCACCATTTAATTCCAAAAAAAAAAAAATCTTTTCATTGCATTTGTATCATATTTCAAAAAGGAACAAAAAAAAAGAGAAAAAAAAGAAAAAGGAAAATTCTGGTTTCTCTAAGTAGACAAAATTGGTATAATTTCTGAATTCTTTATTTCTATTTTGCCTCGGTCATATATTTTTTGCGCATACATGCACGCAATTGCATAAAAATTCAAATTCAAAAAAGGCATCAAAAAGGAATATTCTACAAAAATTTCAAGATGAGGTTTTTATGAAATTTTTGGTCATGGTGATCTCATAAAATGGCATATTCCTAAGGTTCCTAGTATGTGGCCTAAATTGGGTGTATTTTTGTACAATTATCCTAAGAAGAATAATAAAAAATGAAGGGATAATAGAATGGTCATATAATAGTACAATAGTACAAGATGACAACTTGCAAAACTTGGGCACCACTCTCCCTTGCTATTTCGAATTTCACCCTCTCTATTCTCTCATTTTGTGTTTTCTCAATGTCCTCAATCCATGTGAGCCTCAATCCTAGCCTTTGATTCAAAATTAAAATCAAATCCTAGAGCACAACTAGTGCATATTGACCTAAATACCCTCAAACCTAGATGCATTCTATAAATACCCTATTAACCTCACCTCTCACAACTTTTGGCCTCATTTTCACTCACACAACCCTAGCACACAACTCCCTCTCCTAATTCCCTCTCTTGGCCGAAATCATACCACCTTCTTCCTCCATCAATTCTTCACTTCTCCTTCACCAAATCACCATTTTCTCACCTCATTTCCATTCCTACTTCATATATCTTCCTTCTCTCCTAATTTAATTCAAGCTTGCATCATCAAAGGGCATTTTTAAGCAAGCATTTCGTGGGTTTCATTGAAGTTTGGTGAAGATTCAAGTTGATTTGTGGTCTTGTTCTTCATATTAGTCATTCCTTAGCTTGGATTTGAGGTAAACTTCTTAAAACCTAGCATCATCTTCAACTTTTTTGCATCAAAATGTAGATATCATGTTTCTAATTTTGCATCCTACCATATTCATGCATTTTAGTGTTGTTATATTGTTGATTTGTTGATTGTTGTTGGTGAGAGGTGTCTCAAGCATTTTGACAAACACTGTGGGAGGTTTGGGTGCTTGAGATGCTTCTCACCCTTGAATAAATTGTGATTTATGTTTTTTTCACTATGATCTTGCATTTTTGTTGAATAAAATGATGTGATGCTTCGCAAATCATGATTAGAATTAGGGATTGTTAATTTTCTTGTGAAATGGGTTTGCAATTATGATCAAAAACTTTTTCTCAAGTTATTTTGATGTTAATAGATGGTATCTTGCTTGCAAGTCATTGTTATGTTGATGATTGGCAAGAGGACTCACACTTGTGCCTTTGCGCACTTAACTTTAAGTGTTGAGGATTGACTAAAATGATTCAACGCAATTGATTTGATGTTTTGATTGCAAAATATTGTTGCTAATTGATTGTATCTTGCTTGCAAATTGTTATATGTTGATGATTGGCAAGAGGACTCACACTTGTGTCTTTGTGCACTTCACTTTAAGTGTTGAGGATTGCCTAAGATGATTCAACACAACCTTGTGCTTTGATTGTAAACTTTGGTTTGCTTGTTAGTAACTTGTTTGCAAAGTTATTCTATGTTGAGGATTGGCAAGAGGACTCTCACTTGTGCCTAGTGCACTTCACTTTAAGTGATGAGGATTGCCTAAGATGATTCAATTTTCTTTGTGCAATTCTTGCTTGAAAATGCAAATGCTAGTTTTCTAACTTGATTAATCAATTTTGGTTACAAAAATGACTTGTTAATGCCCTCTTTTGCTCACTTTTGGTCTTGCAAATGTGATGTTCTTTCTAGGTCAATGTTATGCTTTAATGTTGATGATTTGGTAAAAGGACTAGACACTTATGCACTTGTGCATTGTCTCAAGCGTCAAGGATTACCAAAAGGGATTCAACCTTGTGCTTTATCTTGTGTTGACACCTAATTGAGTTGAACTTTTGTATGATCTCTTTGTGTGCCTATTGTTGATCTTACATATGCATGCCATTAGATGTTGATGACTAAGTGTCATTCTTGTGCTCAAATGTTGTAATTGGTAATGTTTATGCTTATGCTTACATTGTTGATTGCTTTGCTTGCAATTTGTTAAATGTTGCACTTTGGTTCTTGACTTGGAAATTGATTGAATGTTCTACTTTCTTTTCCTTTTGGATGCCACGCCATCCCAACAAACCTTTTGTGACCAATGTCACCCTCAAACTCCCTTCTCCTTTCTTCAAATCAATCATTTTCTAAAGCTTTTTCCAAACTCAATCTTTTCTCAAATTGTTTTCATAAGACAATCAAATTCTTTCTAAGATCAACAATAAACCTTTTTGAAAACTCATAAGGAGGCAAGTCGGACGTACGGCCGGTGTTGTCTAGCGTCCTAAGATCAGAGCTGTACAGCTCAAACATCTTGGGATACTTATGAGAATCAAAACAAGTAATTAACAACTTGAACCGTATTTCAAAAAATGAGTAAGGAATCGAGTCGGATGTACATCCGGTATTGGTTAGCGTCTTAGGGTTAGCGAGCTGTACAATTCGGGCGAACCTAAGATACTTGCCAAATAAAAGCAACCAACCTCACAACAAATCTTTTTCTTCCTTAATCAAAAAAAACATTTTCAATAAGTAGGGGGCTCGTCGTCTGTACACGCGGGGTTGTCTTTGTTCTAGGTCTAGTGGACTGTACAGTCTAGGACCGAAAACCCCTACAATAAAAAACACCAACACAAAGTTTCTCGACTAAGGAGAACTACGTAAGCTTTGAATTCTCCATCGCACCGGGAGATACGTAGGAGCGGGTCACATCCCGTCAAGCACACTTTTAAAAAATAATAAAAAGATTCTTCTTTTCCTCCGTTTTCAAAAACACTTTTCTCAAATAAAAAAGAAGTAGAACGAATTGTTTCAAATCAACTCTGTCAAAACCGCATATCAAGTTAAAGGTTCCCTTTCGGTAGAAAGGAGGTGTGGGATGCTAATACCTTCCCCACACCTAACCGACCCCTGAACCTACATCTCTAGTTCTCAAAGAACCACCCCGCCTTAAAAAGGACCCTTTTTCAATGTTTTGGTCCCTAAATAAAAAATGTTGATGGCGGCTTCACAAATTTTCACGTTGTACGATGAAAGGTCCAAACTGGATTTTTTTTGGGGTGCAACAACAGGTATAAAGAGGTCCTGATTTCAATTCTGCAATATTAACCTCTTCTCCGACATCTTCATAAGATACGTCAAACTCTTGGTCACTGTCATTAGTTTCGACATTAGCAACCATTTCTTTTTTATTATGGAACCTACTTGTTCTGGCTTTTTCAGCTTTGAGTCTTTCGACTTGTCGAACTCTATCAGCTAATTGCGCCATATCTCTTAAGTGTAGAGTATCCAGTTCCTTTCTTATAGAATAATCTAGGCCACCAGCGGCCATTTCGACTAACTCATGTTCAGGCACTTGAGTGAAGCACCTTGCTTTGAGAAGTCTAAATCTATTGAGATAATCATCAATAGATTCTGCCCCCTTGCGTCGAACACTAGCCAATTTCTTAAGACTAATCTTGCATTGGCCCATATAAAATGGTTCATGGAAGGCCTTTTCTAACTTACTCCAACTAAAAATAGAATGTGGAGACAGAGTGGTGAACCATGTAAACGCATTCTTAGTTAGAGAATTTGGAAAATACTTCATTCTCAAATTCTCATTGTGCGCAATATCACCAGCCTCAGTTAAATAACAAGCCACGTGTTCGACAGTAGATTCACTAGTTTCCCCAGTAAACTTTGTGAACTTGGGAATTTTACATCCCCTAGGTAGCTCTGTTTGTAGGGTATAATCCGACAAAAGTGACACAAAATTAGGCCTGTGTAACCCTAGGTTAAGGCCATTCTGTGCTAGAATGGTTTCGACCATATTATCCAGATTATTTTGTGCTCCAAAATTGTTTTGTTGCACTTGTCTGACTACCTCGTCAACATTCTGGTTTCTATTCACCAACACCACTTCAGGGATTGCCTCTACCCTCATGGGTTCTTCGACAACTTGTTGTTGTCCTTGGTTTCCCTGATTGGTTGGAAATGCATTATTGGGCCTCTCTACAGGTATTTCGACAGGCCTAGCATTTTGAATTTGGGGAATTGGCTGATTATGAATTGGTGGAGTACCAAAGAAGTCAACAATTCTTCCCATTTGTGTTGCCAACAATTGGTAACTGTTATTGGTGTCCCTTATCAAAGGATTGAACACTATACCAATTTGTTATGTCAACATATTTACCATGTCATGAGTACTATCATCTATTTGTTGTCTTAACGCCATCAACGATGTGGTAGTCAAATTTTGTTGGGCATTTCGACTAAAAATGCCTTCTGAGGAACTATGGGTAGGGGAAAAGTCTGCAATTGCATTCTTTGCAAAAGTAGACGAATTTGTCTGGAGGCCTGCCATCAACGCTATTGGCATACCATATTGGAACGCCCTACCAGCCATAGTAAATGGTGAATTTCCCATCACTGGATTTGCCATTATAGGACTTGTTGGTCCTACCATTTGTGGCGCAGAAGCCATTGTTTTAACATTCGTTAATGCTGCATTAGTCATCATTGACACTGGCGTAATTATGGGAGAAGTTACAGCGGTTACTCCCATGTTTGTCGACGAAGGCATAGCAACGGTTATGCCTGCGACATTTGCAGCGTTAACATCAACAACTGACGTTTGTTCTTGTGTACTTTGTGCATTTGATGCAGAAGCATTATTGGTACTTGAACGTGCCATTTCTTGGAGATATTTCCCACTCCTCAATTGCATGCACAGACAACACAAACTCTTTTGCGTTTTAACGAAAAAACTTTAAAAATTAGCACAAGGGTCCCACCGGGCGTGCCAATTTGTATACCTTGGATTTTGGTAAACACCGCTAGTTTGAAATTGCTTCTGTTTGCAGGATCAACTAGTAAATCCTAAGACCACTTGTGTTAAAGTTTTTCCAGAATCGCTTGTGTTCTTGCTGTTTAACAATAAAAAGAAGAAAAGAAGAAGATAACTGTCGATTTCTCCGCGAAACCGTCGAATTACTTCAATGAGGGAGAAGGTTTAAAGCGGTAAATTGCTGGAATTTAAAGAGAAAGAAAGTAAAATTGCATTACTGTAAAGGGTGGTACACAAGATCATACATGCATTCCTTATACTCGTTTCTCAGTGCGTGTCGGTACTTTGAGCGTGGGAACTTAGTATGAGAGATTGCGACCCGTTTTTCCTTTGAAAAACTACTATTTATACAAAGGAAAAGAGGGGGAAAAACTAAACTAAGTAACTGCCTAGAAATTCGAAAACTAATAACTGCTACTCCTACTTTTGACAAGAACCGCTTCATCACGCTTCGACCACAAGCGCTTGGATCCTGATCTGCTACTAGTCTTCAACTTCTTGCTCTGTCGAAATATTAGCTTTAGCTCTTCGTTTCTGCCAATTCCAAGGTCTTGTTGAATCCTTCCTTTAAAGAACTTCCTTCCTGTCGAAATCAATAAAATACCTCCTGAAAGGACAAGTCAAACCTTGTTGACTGCATTTAATTAAGCCTGTCGAAAATGCAGGCTAATAGGTGTACACAAGTAGTAAACTTTATTCATTCTCATTCAGCCACATACTTAAATAATTCAACTAATATGTCTATAATATATATAAACTTTCGGGGCTAGGTTCAACATACTAGAGGGAGATAAAATATCATTGATGGAAAATCATAAACTTCACAACATGGCTCTGATACCACATGTAAAACTTAATTGTCTAAATAAACTATTAGCGGAAATATTTGATAACATAAGGATCTTAAAACTTTATCACTTTCACATACCTGGATTTGTTGTTGAAGCCATAATACAAATGAAATTGGTTTCTCTCCCTTAACCCCGTTTCTAAGACACGCGTAAAGATGGAAAATTATGTGAACATAAACATAAATATGAAGGTGTCATTTGTGGGTAGAGAGAGGACAGATTTATAGATAGTGCCATTTAATCTGAGTCGTCAATATCAAGTATCAGAATCAACGGATGAGATTGATTCCTTTCACATTCTAGTGGTTATAGACTTTAAGCAATTCAATAGGTAGATTTCAAATGTCACTAAAGTGTCACTAAAATCCAGTAATTAAGAGCCACTAATATTTGTTGATTACCTCAATTTATTTTAGGCCATCAATTTGGAACGTTTTTTTTTTTTGACACAAACAAACTACTTCATTTCATTAATAATCAAAGTGGCAATACATGCTGGAACATCAAAGAAAACTTGAGAGGAAGCTGAGAACAAGGCTACCCTAGCAAGTGAGTGAGCCACCTTATTAGCTTCTCTCCTAGAGAACTCCACATGAGAGTTGATAGAAAAATAAACAAAAGTCTCTCTACAGGAATTCAAAATACATCCATAATCAGACACAATAGAGGGACAATTGTTGAAGTCGTCCACCACAACTTTTGCATCAAGCTCGAAGATAAATTCTTTATAGTTCAAAGAGCGAACCCAATCCAAAGCCAAAAGTAAGCCAAGCGCCTCTCCCTTATAAGGATCAAAGAGAGGCGTGAAGTGATGAGTTTTTGCAGCAATGAAAGATCCAAACTCATCCCGAATGCACATACCAAAACCCACCTTGTTACCTGTATCATCAAAGGCAGCGTCAACATTGCATTTAACAAAACCGGGTGGAGGGGGCGTCCATAGGACAGTAGCTGGAGCTCTATCAGTAGCAAAAGAAGCACCAGTCCCATGGCTAGGAGTACCACGCGCATCAAGCCAATCCGAGTATAAAGAGCTGCCACGCATAATAACAGTGGCAGCGGAATCACGAACATTTTTCCACACCAAGTTATTGCGACTAGACCATAGACTCCAGAGGGTCATACACCAAGCTAAACGTGAATCACCATGAAGCTCTTGTAGGATCAGGAAAAACCAAGATGAATTAGCTGGGCTACTAGAAACAATACGGGAAATAATAGAGTCAATACCCAGCGTCTGCCAGCAAGTCACTGCAAGAGGACAAGTAAGAAACAAATGCAACATAGTCTCATCAGAATTTTCACAGCAAGGACAAGATACCAGGACATCAATATGATGATGAACTAAAATAGCTCTCGTCGGAATAATGTTGCGCGCCACTCTCCACAGAAAATTCTTTACTTTTGGTGGTACCTGCAATTTCCACAACAGAGTCCAACACCCTTCAACATGAAGGTGGGCGTTGGTAATAATAGTTTGGGTAGCTAAGCGATAAGCACTTCTAACAGAGTAATTCCCATGCTTCTCACCCCTCCAACATAAAGTATCTTCAGTCACACAAGAAAATAGAGGAGTTTTAAGAACAGCGTTTGCAGAAACCTCATTCAACAGAAAAGCAACTAAGGCTTCATTCCACACCTTGCGCTCATGAGTAATTAAATAGTCAACACGGAGGAAAGGATTAAAATTACCCAGTTGGCGAGGCTGAATATAAGTTGGATGCACGGTCCAGTTATCATCAAATAAACGAATCGAGCTACCATCGCCGATACTCCATGACGGCCCTTCTTGAAGTAGCCGTTGAGAAGCCATAATGCTATTCCACACAAAGCTACCATTACTACGGTTAGAAGCATGTAGGAGATCACAATGAGGAAAATACTTAGCCTTGTAAAGACGTGAGACCAAGAGATTGGGATTTGTTTGGATGCGCCACGCTTGCTTGCCCAAGAGAGCCAAATTAAAAGCCTTCAAGTTTCTAAACCCCATTCCTCCATGAACTTTAGGGACACAAAGCTTTTCCCAAGTCATCCATCGAATTCCATTACTTTGACCCCCATGACCACCCCACCAATAGCCGTTTAACATGCGCTCAATTTCCACTATCAAAGTGGAGGGGATGACAAATAGACTCATAAAATAAGTGGGAATGGATTGGAGGACCGATTTAATCATAACTTCCTTACCGGCCTTAGAGAGCATCTTCCCACCCCAAGAGTGTATTTTGCGCCAAATTCTGTCCTTAATAAACTTGAACATAGATTTCTTGCTCCTCCCTATCATGGATGGAAGACCCAAATATTTACCGGTCCCTAAACAAACATTAACACCAAGTTGGGCAGCAATAGTGTCTTTATCAACCGGAGATACATTCTGACTAAAGAATATTTCGGATTTCTGAAAATTAATACACTGCCCCGAAGCCTGCTCATAAGTATCAAGAACATGCTGAATGTGAGATGCCTCACGAGGTGTTGCCCTGAAAAAAAGAAAACAATCATCGGCAAACAGCAAGTGTGAGATTACAGGGGCACCCCTACAAACTGATATTCCATGAATGTCACCAGAGGCTAATGACCCGTGAAGTAGCGCTGTAAGACCTTCAGAGCATAAGATAAACAGGTATGGAGAAAGAGGATCCCCTTGCCGGAGTCCCCTCCCAGGAATTATGGGACCTACACGCTCCTGGTTCACAAGCACAAATAGAGAAACAGACGCAACACACATGCGCATCCAATTAATCCATATAGCATTAAAACCCTATCGATTCAACACAGCATAAATATATCCCCAATCAATCCTGTCATATGCTTTACTCATATCAATTTTTAAAGCTACCTCACCCATCTTCCCCTTCCTCTTATTTTTCAAATAATGAATTACTTCAAATGCAATCATGGCATTATCAAGGAGTGATCTATCAGCAACAAATGCAGATTGTTCAATGGAAATACACTTTGATATAACATGTTTGAGTCTATTAGCAAGTACCTTGGCCACAACCTTGTAGAGAACATTACAAAGGGCAATGGGGCGCCAGTCCTTCATGGACGTGGGATTATCAACCTTCGGTATGAGTGCCAAATTTGTATCATTAAGAGCATGAGGAAATTCCCCCCGTTCTAATCAAGTCACGCAAGATGAGAAGATCTCGTCTCCATAGGAACTCCAATACCGTTTGAAGAAAGCGGGGTTGAAACCATCTGGGCCAGTAGCCTTATCATCATTCATAGACATCACGGCATCCTTAAACTCCTCTTTTTGGAAAGGAGCAATCAGAATATTATTATCATCAACCGAGAGCATAGGCTCCATGGCACTAACCACAGGATCATAAACACCGGCTTGGCTCTGAAAAAGAGTTTGAAAATAGTCACCAGCCACGCGCTGGATAGAGAGAGGATCAATAGCCAAAGTCCCATTAGGACGCTGCAAGCTCTCAATCTTCTTTTTACGGTACCTGCAAGTAGCGTTAGCATGAAAAAATTTAGTATTTTGATCTCCATCCTTTAGCCAAAAGGATTTCGATCTCTGCTTCCAAAAAGCCTCCTCCTTAAGGATCAACACATTCAAGCGCCTGCTCATACGCCTATACCTCAACACCCCCTGATCATCCTGCCTATCACGGACCCTCTCCATAGCATCCTTACAAGCATCAATTTCCTCCCGGAACTTGAGACGCAAGCTGCGCCCCCAAGTAGTAAGAGACGTAGCACATTCCTTCAAGTGGGATTGAATATCACCCACCATACCATTACTCCAGCCATGACGCACAACATCATCAATTTCAGGCTCCCTGAGCCAAGCATTTTCAAACTTGAAAGATAAATTCCGGCGTTGTTCCCCTACAAAGTCACGCTGGAGCAACAAAGGCGAGTGATCTGATTTTGGAGAGATTAAATTCAACAACCGAGCATTGGGAAACATATCCATCCACTCTTTGGTGACAAAGGCTCGGTCTAGACGTTGTTCAATGGCATGAGGAGTACCTAGAGCAAAACGCCATGTAAATTGGTATCCTGTCAAAGGTAAATCACTAAGTCTAGCATCAAGAATGGCGTCTTGAAAACCCTTCATCAAATAGTAAGGATGGTCGCAATATCCTCTTTTGTCCGCTGGGGATAACAAATCATTAAAGTCTCCGATAATGCACCATGGTAAGGAGGACAACCCTGCAAGACGCCGGATAAGAGCCCAAGAGTATCTCCTTATGGACCTGTCAGCAAAACCATAATAGCCAGTCACACGCCACTTTCCTCGAGCCACATCATCCACCTCAACATCTAGATGATGTCTCGAGTAATTAGTAACACTACACCTCATAGTTTCTTTCCAAAGCACGGCTACACCACCACCCCTACCAACTCTATCAACAGCCACACACCCATCAAAACCCAAAGCAACACGAATCGACTCCAGCTTGCTCGAATAAGATAATGTCTCAAATAGAAAAACTAACTCCGGGTTGTTGCTCCGGACAAGGTCACGTAACATAGGAATTGCCGAGTGATAACCCAGGCCTCGACAATTCCAACTTAGTATACTCATTTCTCCTGGCAGGTCTGGCTGCCAGAACCTGCCAATAAAAAAGACTGAACTCCAGAAATAGAGCTATTATCACTCCGCTTTCTCTTTCGCGCATCATCATTCATGTCATCATCCATAGTCCCATAATCAACATAATCTACCTGCAGGGGACGTTGCGCAGTAACAGCTTGCATGGCGCTAGGGCCATGGCGCACAACTCGAGGCTGGGGAGCTTCTCTCTCCGGATTTGATTGCATTAAGTGCTCATTAAACTGCATTAACTCAGGGATAGCATTTGGAATATTCCTTGCACTAGTTGTGGGAGTTGACAAAGAATTTATGAGGTCATCATTTGCTGGGGGGACAAAACCGCTCCTTGTTAAATGCGAATGATTGACATTTAATTGCTGGAATCTCTCCTCATAATTGGCGCAATTACTCCTGTCATTACTACCTGCCTGTGTTGGAAACGCCCCACAATGGCCAGATCTCACAGGAGGTTCTTCCATTCCGGCAGCCACCGGACCCTCCCTGCGCAACCACTGGTTATTGTCCCCCAGATTTCTCCGCTCAACTTTCAGCTCTGGTCCCCATCCACGATTACCATCATCATGCACCATATCAAATAACAATTCACAGTTGGAGTCCATATGGCCAAGGAGTCCACAGAGATAGCAAAAAACTGACAGTCGTTCATATTTAAATCTGACTGATCGAATATTATCTCCCCTAACGTTGATCTTCTTCCCCCTCCTCAGTGGTTTACGAACATCCACCAACACCCGGATGCGCATAAAGGACTTCCAAAAGTCAGAGCTATTTTTTGGATCATATTGCATGAAAACACCAATGAAATTCCCCAGAACTCGTCCTACCGCCTCCGTCATGAATCCAATCAGAACATCGTGCACTTGAACCCAAAAAGCTACGTCATACAGTGGAACTTGCGCCGAAATGTCACCCACGTTTAACTTGGCAGTATTCAGCATATGGCCATCAAAGTGCCATGGACCTCCATTAACAACCTTATCAACATCGCGCCAATGGTAAAACTGAAAAAGAAATAGGTTGGCGTCAAGCACACGTATGTTAACCCCCCGACCTGGCTGCCATACTGCAGCAAGACGATCCTTCATGATAGTGATACGAATAGACCGCTTAGTGAGAAAATGCCCCACCAAGCTCAGGCGCGCCTCTAGAGTGTCATTGCCATGTGTTTCTTGTTGCAGTGGAACTGCATCATCTTCCTCTTCGTCAAAGTTCATGTTCGGAATAGAAGCCATACGTAAGAACGGAGAATGGATGATGAAACTAAATATGTTCAGTGTACCCGCTCTGCGTCAAAAGTTACCTTTCGTTCAGAGCTTCGCACTGCATCAAAATTTAGTTTCCGAAGAGGGCTAGCAACCAAGATCTGATCTTGGCACCAGCGAAAACAAGCTTCAAAGGATGTGGTTGTTGCTGTCGTTGGTTGAGAATAAGAAGAAAGAATACGACTCACGGTGGAGCGCGAGGGAGGCCGTCGTCTCACAAGGGAAACCCTAGGAGAGAAAAAAAATGTGTGATATCATTTTTATTAGTTGGTAACATTAATAAACACAACATCCATTTCATCAATTTGGAAAGTTACAAAATTAATAATATGATGTTACAACTTTACAATTTCTTGCATTAACCTTGTAACTTCTTACATTCATATCTTGGTGTCAATTGTCAAATGTATTTTACTTAAGCTATTTTTATCCTGGTTCAAAACCAAACATATTTTCATATGTGTACCTTCTAAAAAATAAGCATAGGCTGCGGTAAGTATTTCTTAGAGGTTAAGTTGCTAGACATGGAAAAAAAACTAGTGGGACGCTTGATAGAGCTGCGTTGGAAAACAATCAGAGATTAATTAGCCATTGGTTGACTTGTAAAACTATTTATGAAATAGTGGAAAATCTCACTGGGTGTGAGGAGTGAACGTAGCCCTTCGCAGGTTGGGTAAACCACTAAAAATCTATGTGTTCTTTACAACTTTTCTTTAATGGTTTCTCACTAACTGTTTTCTGAACAAAACAACTTGAACAAATTCTTTAAGAACGAAACTATATCTTCTAAACAATACACAATTTACAAGGTCATCTTTTTAGTAAAAAACAAACAAGCTTCTGAAAGAACTTGACTCTAGAAAAGGTTTTAAAATGTGTCACAATTCAAACCCCCCATTTCTTGTGACTTATATTTGACATCAATTGGCATCAGAACGTCCCGGAAGGGTAGCTCATGTGGTTGAGTGAAAGGGACATTGTTGGTGAAAATGTAGGCGTACGGGGTTCGAACCCCGCTCCCCCCTCCCCTCTAACTACTAACACACTAATTTGTAACCACTTTGCTTATCAAAAAAAAATTGGCATCAGAACAAGGCATCTGGTTGAACACACTCAAAAAGTGTCAGAGAAAAGATCTTGGAAGAAGTCATGGCCAACCCAAATTCGGTTGCATTTCTACCATAAGGAGCATCTTCAAATAGACCTTCCGGATTCAATGGAGAACACTATTACTAGTGGAAGAATCAGATGAAGCTATATATGAAATCCCAAGATATAGACATCTAGGATATCATTCAAAATGATGACAAACCAAAGGAAACATGGAGTGCAGAAGACAAACGCCTAATCCTGCTGAACTCTAAGGCAAAATACTATCTCACTTGTGCTCTAAGTAGAATTGAATATGAAAAAGTAGTTGGGAAAGAAACTGCCATGGAAATATGGGACACATTAGGAACAGATATGATCAAGGAAGCCAAAATGGAAATTCTAGTTAGAGAATTTGAAATGTTCACAATGAGTGAAGATGAATCAATTGATGAAATGTCTACAAGATTCACCACAATGATAAATGACTTAAGCTCTCTGGGAAAGAAATACACCAACTTGGAGAAGATCAGAAAACTGTTAAGTTGTCTACCAAAGGTATGGAGACCTAAGGTAACAGCCATCGAAGAAGCCAAGACCCCATCTACTCAGAACATTGATGAACTACTTGGCTCACTGAAAGTTCATGAGCAAGTGATCAAATAAGAACGTCACCCAAAGAAAAGAAAGTCCATAGCTCTCAAAGTCTCTTAGAAGATAGGAAACTCATCTTCTAAGAAAGGGAAAGGAGCTGCATTAAAATCTTCTAAAGAAACTAATGAGGAAAATGATAAAGAAAGTTAAGAAGATTTAGAAAGAGAATAATGGTCATTGATATCAAGAAGGGTGAACAAGTGGTTTGCTAACAGAAAGAAAGGAAACACATTCTCTCAATTCAAAAGAGAGATTTCAAACATTGATTCAAACAAACAAAAAAGTCACATGCTTTGAATGCAGAAAAACATGTCATATGAGGCAAGAGTGTCCTCTTCTAAATAAGAAAGAATTCAGAAGGTCTTCAGAAAAGAAGAAGGAATTTATGAAAACTTGGGATGACTCAGATGATTCCTCCTCAAAACAAGAAGGAGAAGTTGCAAATCTATGCCTCATGGCAGGATCAACACAAGATGAGGTATCCGACTTTGAACTCTCTAAATATGATACATGCAAAGAAATTGAATCATCTTTTGTTAGCTTTCTTTATGACTCAAACATTTTATCTCAAAAATGCTTTCAAACAACAACTTTGTGAATTAAAAAGTGAAAATGAGGAGCCGAGGGCTCAAAATGAAAGAATGTCTAAAGCCATTCATACTTTACAGCAATCTCATTTCAAACTCTCTGAGAAACACAAGCTTCTGAGTATAAAATTAGCTATCGTAGCTAATGACTCCAAAGATCCCAATTTGGAAATCATTTGTGAAAACAAAGCCTTGAAACAGCAAGTAAAATATTTGAAACATGAGTTGCTTATATTTGCATAAAATCTCATGAATGCACTACTGCATCTGAGAAGGCTAGGTTTTCTCAGAAAAAGGCTTTTGAGAACCACAGAAAGCCAAAATCAAAGTGCTCATACTGTAACAGTTTGGACATTACATTTCAAGCTGTTACAAAAAGAAAAAAGGCAGGTTTTGGAAATACACTAACCAACAAGGACCCAAAAGACAATGGGTACCTAAATCTTTGTTAACTACAATTGCAGGAGTGCCTCTTCGCATCAAGAAAAAAGCTGTGGTTCTTAGACAGTGGATGCTCAAAGGACATGACTGGGGAGAAAGATAAGTTTCTCTCCATAATGTTGTCTCCTTTGTGATCTTATAGACAGGTATAAAATTGCAACATCTCAAGGAGAACATGTGCTACAAATTAGCACATAATAAGAAGAAGAATTGAGTCTTAGAAGATACTTGTTAGGCTCTAAGAGGTGCTCAGAAGACAACAAGCAGGGAGACAATGTTATTTGGCCGCCTAACATGAAACAAGGAAACATATGACAATCAAGATATTCTTTTGGATAACATGTACTCAAGTTGGTAATAACATAGAAGATACTTCAGAAGGCATTCTGATTGAATCTCAGAAGGTTACTGAGAAGACAATGTTCAGAAACTACTATACAGGCTTTTGAAGCATGAAAGGAAAATTGTCATTCTTCTCTCAAAGGTCAAAATGTCACATCAACAATGGTAATATGCTAAGAAGAATTGTTTCAAGTGAAAGAAGCCATCGCAAACATAATTCATGGGTTGACGAGCTCAAAAGCTCTCAATTGTCACCTGCAGCAGTGTACGGAGCCTGCTGCAGTGTACCCGTCTAGGTGCTAAAGGAAGAACAAATATGAAGTCGAATAGTTGCAATTTAATTTACAATGGGAAGCGAAATGTAAGTAATTAAAGCGGTCATTGGTAATAGTATAGGGTAGTTCTGTAATAATTGCAAGTGTGAGAGACTATTATTATGGAAATAATTTAAATGACGAGAGTAACCTCCGTTTTGGCGGTCTTTTTCTCACCTAAATGACTAGATTTTGGCGGACTCCGTATTCTATATTTAAAAGATGTTATTAGCAGTAAATGCATTCATTATATGTCCAAAAAAACTGCATTCATTAGGTAAAGAAAATAGCACTACAAATAGAATGAGAAAATTGTGTTAGGAAACCCCAAGACATATATTAGCATCAACTTTAAGAGCTAAGCATAAATGGGGTAAGCATTACACAAAAGTGTCCAAAACCCAAAGGGGCATAACAAACCAAGTGATCCCAGTTTTGTTCAAATTAATGCCTTGTGACCTTGTCCTGAATCCGGTTGATACTTGGAGAGGTTGCTAAAATAAGGGCCAGCCTTAAAGGATTTGTCAATCTTATATTCCCAGAGCTTTAAAACAGACAGTACAACAAATATATTATTATCATATTAAAATGCAACCAAGCAAACACAAAAGATAGTTGTCATAGTGGACGAAGGAACCAAATTTCCCTATCTCAGATGACTTATTTAAAGTAATAACCATTATTATTCATAAAGCAGCAATGCCATTTAAATGGAGATACTGTTGGGAACTCCTTTAAATGTTATTCCTTCCTCACTTGAAGGATAAAGTAGGGTGTAAGGCATGCTAACTTGCCCAACTCTGTTTTTTAGTAATTCATTATCATTCTTTTTGTTGATATTTTCCTGAATTCCCTCTAACCTTTTTCCAAACTTCTTAAAGGCCTCTAAGGCCTTTGTATCAGAAGTCCAGTGGTGTTCATTTTCTCTTTGCCCGAGATATTGCTCATCAACTATATGCTTTGACAAAATCTCTAGGGTTGCAAGACAAATGAGAGCTTGAGGCTTTGACGTAATTGTTTTCAAGTAGGCTCGCTCAGGTTCCATCGTTGCCTCAAAATAATCATCTTCATGAAGCTTAGGCTTAGGCATGAATCGTCTGCTAAGAGTCGGACGATTTAAGATCAAACCTCCATACGGATATTGTCCAAAATTCACAGCTGCATGGAGGGCTGAAGCAGTCCATATGATAATAGTGCAAGCATCAATCAAGTCTTTACGGATTTTCATTTTAGGCCACCATTTCTCATTTTTCTTGTCACCATGACCCTTCTCTACAATTTCTGTCCACCAAGATTGGAGTTCAGAGTCTTGTCGAACTACGTCATCTGTTATGTAATATATGGACACATACTCTTGCACCCATGTATGTATAGCATTCCAAATTTCGAGTCCATCATCAGCATAAGGGTAATCCTTCATCACTAACTTAACACCACTAGGGGAATTCTCGTCTGGAACAGCCATTCCCCTGAATAAATAACAATACAATAATTTGCACATAGCGGAAATAATAATTGATACAGTATCTTAAATGTTTTAGTCTCAATTGGATCCTTTAAATTTTAAAATTTCAATTGGTTCCCTAAGTATGCAAAGTTATACCAATGTGGTCCCCCTTTTATTGGTCCCTTTCTGTAGCACAATGGAAACAGAAAAAACCATGGTGAATACCTAAATAAATATAGACCTCACAACTGAACCTTTTAAAAGGGGAATACACCATGTATGCTGGAACTAAAAAATAAGATAAGGATGAAAAAATGTTTTAATCTTGTAACAAAAAATTCATTCAAATTCACAAATTATAATCGTAAGTAAAATTTTGATATTTAGTAAGGGTGTATATTTATAAGGATTTATTACCTTTTTTTAAGATCTTCGGGTAGGGCTTGATCTGGGAAAACCCAATCCTTATATATTTCTGAAGACATCTCCACAGCAAGCTGTCCCCACAAGAACGTCTTTTCAACGAAACCATCCGCATTAATTAAGAATTGTCTTGCAGCTGCATTTATATTCATGGTATTACGATAGTGTGGATGTAAAAGTTTATAAATGGGATGAATCACACTAAGCTGCCTATTTGTTGCTATGCTAAATGGTTCAATAACTGCATGGGTATGTAACCTGTAATCAATAAAAAGTAGTTATTAATCAATTTGTACTTACATAAAAATTATATTTGTTTATATAAATAACATCGACAAACTATATACCAGTGGCTGATAATTTGATGAAAGCACGAGTCGTTTACAATAACATAAGCCTTTGCGAGTGGCCATAAAGGATTTGAAGAATTGATAGCTTCAAATGTAGGTAACTGGACACTACTAATTGGACCCAACTGATCTTCATCATCATGTGGAAGACTTAACTCAATGGCTACTGGCTTTAAAGTTTCATCACTTTTCAAGAAAAAAATTGTTCTAGAAGCATAGCCATTCCTGGAAGTTGAGTTTATTTTCTTTAGATATGGAAATATTGTGTCATGGTGATCTAGCAAGAACAATTTCTTATCCTGGATAGCCTGCTCAACAAATTTTAATTATAGTCATCGCAACATGCCATCCGTAAATAAATAAAATATTGCTTCAAAGCAGCAACAAAAGAACCATGTTTAATTTGTATACAATATATAATAATTTATCTTTACCTTCTCTACAGTTGAACCATCTAAGTAGGGCTTTATGTCATCTTCGGTAATCTTGCTAGTATGATCACCATACTGTTCAATGTTTAGCTTACTTTTTGGGGGAAATTCCTACAATTAAGATTGGAATATTATGCTGAATCATATTAATTGTCGAACAATTAATGGTTTTCTATTTAATCAATAAATATTACCAATATGAAATCTAAACATAAATGGTTCACCAGGGAATGTATTATGCAATTATTAAATAATTAAATAATACATTCGTAAGCTTACTTGAAGACAACAAATTAGGCCAGAATTTACACCAGCGATAACTTCTCTTGCAAATTCTTCATCACTATTCCATGCATAATGATTCTCTGCTCAAAGTAATAAAGAATAGTCACTATCAAAATATAAATCCATTACCTATTTTTTTAAGGGCAAACACAATTATATATATATATAGAGAGAGAGAGAGAGAGTAAAGGGTACCAGGGATTTTTATTTTTTTTTACAGGGACTAAAACTAAAAGTCTCTATATTTGCAGAGACTAAAAACATATTTAAGCCTTTGTTTTGAATACAATCGACGAGATATATTTATAGACCATTCATATAATAGATTATGACCATTTATGAAATGCTAGGGTACCTTTAATAACGTGGGGCTTTGGATAATCTATATGTTCATATAGATCATACACATCTTGAAAGCTTTCAAACTCCTTTGTCGGAGGTGCTTTTTTTAATATAGTCTTCAGTTTATCAGGAAAAGATGAGAATTCCAAGTTACCAAGATCTTCATCTCTTGGAATATACACATAGGTACTCCTACTCTCACACTTGACGTCTGTTAAGGTAATGGAACAATATAACTCAATAACAATAATATTTGGTTTTTCCTATTCATGAAAAAGTACCATGACGCTTCTATGTAAGTTATTATATACATATGGAAAATTTTCATAACATATATAAGCTTAAGATGTACATACGAAAAGCAAATAATACTACAAATTAAATAGAATGCAAAAACATATGACCTTTGTCAGTTGATGCTCTGCCTGTTCTACCCCGACGAGGGTATGGTCGATCAGGTCGACCTCCTGCAATTGGACGAGGTTTGTTATTATCTGGATCACCTAGATCATTATAGACATCATAATCATAGATCCTTTCCCATCTCTTGCGCTCCCCTTTTCCATCTCCTCTTAATGTTTCTAACTCAAGTTGTCTGTAGTCGGCTAGTAGAGCTGGTGTAGTACTTGGAAGATAAGTCTGCAATATTTATATATGGGGTCATGTTATTTGGTACAGCACTATGTAGAATGATATAAGAGAAACACGTAATTTATAGATAGATTGCTTACGTCATTGTTGAAGAAAATACGATCCCTTTGGTACTTGTCTGCATTGTAAATCCATGAATTACAAGGAAAATGGATAGTACCATACTTGGGGACACCTTCAAGAGTCAAACTAATTAGGAAAAACTCATTTTCCAAAAGGTTCCTGATGTAAAATGCTCCAGGTCTTTTGAAGTTCTTGTCATAATCCAAATAAAAGGTGAATGGATATATTTCTTCATACACAGGTGACGCCTTCTCAATGACACCGTCTACTGGAGCCCTATTTGATAGTTGTCCTTTTCGCCCTCGTGCTACATATATATATATATTTCACGAATAAAATTTAAATATATAAGCATGACACCAATATTACCAATTAGTGTATCAAATGAGAGAATTTTTCTTGTCAGATGGTGAGAGGATTGAATCGTAACCATAGATTAAATGGTTAGTGGTTGAGAATATTAAAACAAAAAGTGAACCGCTCATGTATTATTATACCGTCCAGATTTATTCCTCTCACCCTCTCATATTATGATATGTATTCTCAATATATTTCACACATGCTTAAGGTCTTTTAAAGAAGAAAAGGAACAAGCGAAATAACTTACAATCAGCTTGAGTAGAACTAATTAACTGGATTTCGGCTGATAGGCCCAAAAAATAGGAACCGTTTGAACTAGTTAACCCTTTATTGTCTGGCTCGTTCGGCTCGTTCGGGAACCTCACCCTCAGTATTCCTTTTATCTTTATTGGACGAACCATTTTTGCTTTGCTAAACAAGAAATACTACTTTAGAAATATGGTTGGAGACCTTTTGCATTGTGAGGAACCCATGCAATCTCTGTGGTATTTATAGATGAAAATTACATATATAAAAACAAAAACAATAACATGGGACTTTAAGAGAGGTGTGAACGTCCCTTAATTATAGTTTTTTGTATAAAAAAAAACGTGTGGATGTATGAAATCAGTGGCTCGAACATGCGCTATTGGTAGGTACGTGGAAATGCATATAGTTCCATCAGATTAATTATAGGTGTAATAAGTCAGGGATAGAATTAACATGTGACTCCACGAGTAACCAAGATCAACGAACCACATTACTTCAATGCGCATGTGTCACACTTAAGGTTGAGCCACAAGACGCTGCTCAACACTTCATATGATTAAATATTAATCATGGTTCAATTAATGTTGAGCCGTATGATTAATAAATAAAAAAAGATTATTTTTTTGGAGAAAAGGAAAATACATTTCGGTCGGTTCAATTCGAGTAAATTGACGGTTCAAAGTGGTTCAGCTGCAGTCAAATCTAGCTCAATCCGATTTTGGGCGGTTCAACAAGTAATTTTCAGATAGACATAAATATTTACACACATCATTTGGGCACACACACAAAAAACAATAAATATTTTTGTAGAAACACATAACTATTATTTTATTATTATTTATTTTTGCATTTATTTTTTTTTGTTTGTGTCCAAATAATGTGTCTAAGTATTTATGTCCACCTTAAAATTACTCGCGGTTCAACCATCTAACACTCCGAATAAGGTTGAACCAACCACTAGATTGGGCAATTCCTAGTTGTAACAATACTAGCTAGTCTTTTCTACAAAACCTGAATCAAATGAATGACATAATGAGTAAGTTGGTTTGGATTGGTCGGTCTAAGGCTATTGTTTTTGAAAAGGAAGAGATTAGTTATTAATCTAAAGTACTCCATCAGTAAATAAATGTAATGTACTGCTATTAATTAAGGTTTTGAAATGATATAAAAATGTTAGGCCACCAAATGAAAACGGTGTGAATTAAATAATACCAGCTGGATGTATGAAATTAGTTAAGAGAGGTGTGAACGTCCCTTAATTATAGTTTTTTGCATAAAAAAAACGTGTGGATGTATGAAATTAGTGGCTCGAACAGGCGCTATTGGTAGGTACGTGGAAATGCATATAGTTCCATCAGATTAATTATAGATCAGGGATGGAGTGTGTTCCGGCCCAGCGAGCGCGACTCCATCAGTAACCAAGATCAACGAACCACGTTACTTCAACTCGATTAGACGGTTCGTAACCAAGCAAGACCCGCACAATTAGGATCTGCTATTGGTCACTTAAGGGAGCTTTTTTTTGGTTGCCGACTACCTATTGAGTGTCTCTACGCGTGCAACAAAATACTAATCTCAGCTCGTATAATTAGGATCACATTTTGCACTGGCATACAAGGTCGTACAATTAGGATCAAATTTTGCCCTGGCATACACCGAACTCGGGAGTATTGGGTCAACCCCTCATGTCCTATGATAGATTAAGTCACTGAGCCAAAAGTGTTAGTTAGAAGGTGAGTGGAGTTTGCATCTATGATGTTTTTCCCTCAATGGATTTAACACTCTTGCATGCCCACACGGAATTGAAAAAGCATATTAAGAGAGGACATTCCTCTAAAAATTAATGACTCCAGTTTATATATAAGATTTAAATCACAATCTCATCAACAAAAAAAATTTAAATCCCAATTTCTTCTGCATTTAACAGTTATTAACACTTTTTCTATTATACATGTTGGCTAGAGTTTTTTCTTTCAATTATAAAATGTCGGGATGTTAAAATAAAGGAGAAGATGGTGGGTTGTCGGCCTCTATCACTTAAGACTTTTCTCTCAGGGAAAGTGCTGAATTCAATAATTTTATGGCTTAAATATATATTACCTCCTGCAAATATACCCATTTTCTATTTACCCTCCTG
The DNA here is from genome assembly GCA_963573325.1 of Astragalus glycyphyllos. Taxonomy (NCBI): domain Eukaryota; kingdom Viridiplantae; phylum Streptophyta; class Magnoliopsida; order Fabales; family Fabaceae; genus Astragalus; species Astragalus glycyphyllos. Next base: position 25,784,224 of record OY754308.1, read on the forward strand.
TAAAAATAAAACTCTCAAAAAAGACATTGCAAATATAAACAGTTTACGGTTACCCCCCTGCTGTTAGATTATGTAGTGTAACCGTAATGTTTTTTGAGAGTTTTATTTTTACAGGGGGTAAATGGAAAATGGGTATATTTGCAGGGGGGTAACATATATTTAAGCCTAATTTTATTGATAACATGGACTTTTGTTCTGATGGAATTTCTATCAGCAGATTGGATCGGTTTCTTATAACGGAAGGTCTCATTTCTCTTTGGAATGTTTAGGGGCAGTGGATTGGTTTGAGTTTTTTTAAAATTGGGGGACTAAATGTTCGAGCTTAAAATAGGAGGACTAAAACTATAATTTAGCAAAATTATTAAAATTATGTCTAACTCCAGTCTTAGCACCATAATCGAGTCACTAGACCAATTAATTAATTATATATCAATAAAAAAATCATAAGAGTGTCTCTATTATAGTCTTCTAACAACCAAATCTTTAGGGAAATCAAGTTAGTGCTCACATCACATGGAAGCATTTTCTATTATGAGTTCTCGTTGTTCCAAAATATAATTTAAATGCATGAGTAACATAGCTGAACAATAAGAGGGGTTATTATACTCTCTTCATCCTACAATGACTCTTACATTTAATTAATTCACACAAACTAAAAAAATTTATAATTATATTAATAATTTAGAAAACTAGGAATGAGGTGATTTTTTCAAATAAGTCTTTTGACCTCCCTAAGATCATATTTTTGGTAAAATTGTATTCGTGGAAATGTTTCGGGGCAGTGCATTGGTGATAGAGACATATCGGATCATTGCCCGATATGGCTCATTCGTTCTTTAAAGGATTTGGGTCCCAAGCCATTTCGCTTTATAAATGGGTGGTTAGAGCATTGTGATTTTTGCCCTTTTGTGCTTTCTTGTTGGGCTGGTTTTTGTGTTCATGGTAATAAGGCCTATGTGTTGAAGGAAAAAATTAAATTACTTAAAGGAAAATTCAGGGATTGGAATAAGGAGGTGTTTGGTGTTATTGATTTGAACAATGGAAAGGATGTCCAGGATATTAATATGCTTGATGATATGTTGATTGATTCTTTTGATACTGATGTGCTCTTACGGAGGATGGAAGTCAATGCTAAGTTTTGGAAAGATATTAGAATGAAGGAAAGCTTATTATATCAAAAATCTATATCTCGGTGGATTAGAGGGGGGATGCCAACTCAAAGTATTTTCATTCTCTTTTGAAGAGTAGAAGGAGGAGGAGTAAGTTTCTCCTTATGAATGCGAATGGTGTTTTAATTGATGATGTAGACGAGGTAAAGGAGGTTGTTAGAAGCCACTTTGAGAAGTGTTTTGAGAAGACTCAACAAGTTCGGCCTACTCTTAGTGATGCCTTTCTCGGAGGAGGAAATTAAGGCAGAGGTTTGGAATTGTGACGGTGACAAGAGCCCGGGGCCGGATGGTTTTAAATTGAAGTTTATATATCAAGGAGTGTTGGGATTTTGTCCGGGAAGATATTGTTGCTTTCTTTCATGAATTTCATTCGAAGGCGTCGTAGAGATTATTTAATCTTCAGGCGTCGTAGAGGCTTGAATAGTACTTTTTACGCTATCCATTTCAAACTTCATTTGTCGAGCTTCCAAAAGGCCCACTTGTCTCATAGTTAATGTAGAATTTACACAAATTATAGTATGTTTTCTTGGACGTAATGGGACTAGATTTTTTACCACCATTCAATATAGCTTCAAGATTTATAACACTTTCATCTTGAATCCTCTTCAACTTCAAGATTTTGCATGCAATCCTCACATGTCCAATCAGGAGAAACTATCTCCAGTGTATCACGCATGCAATAACTATTTGATATATGAGAAACAAATCATAACAATTTTACGTATAGTGATTAAGAAAGAACTAGAGAGACATAGAAATGACCACAACTTACTCAAATAATCTGGAACTTGAGCCTAAACAGTAGAAAATTAATTCTAGTTTTCAAAGAAATAAAAATCATTCGAAATGGAGCTCAATTGAAACCACCATGCCCAAAACACTGACCCTATGTCCAGATTGTACCCAGAATTTTACTCTAACTTGTGGAGCCTATAACTTGAGCTAGACAACTCCAAATGCAACCCAACCAGAGCAAAAATAACGAGAATTCAATCTAGTTTCTAAAATGGCAAGCCATATAATTTTTCAACTTGTAAAACAGTCCCAGTCACCGAAAACCGAACCTACCCCAGAATGTTCCTAAACAGTGAACTTGACAACACAATAAGCATCAAACAAGCAACAAATTCAACAATTAAGACATATTATCATCAAGGAATAGCAACACACAATTTTTTACAGAATCAAAACATAATAAAACGTAGAACTCACCTCTAGATGGGATTTGTAAACCGAAAACAAGTTACTCATCCCTTGCTAGCCAAAACGAATTCATAAGGTACCCGAATCCACTAGAAGAGTTTCAAAACCACCCTGTGAGCTCCCAAACTCTAATGATGTGCTATTCAACCTCCCATACAGTTCTCCATGCTCTCAAATTGAAGAAGATTTAAAATGCATGTAGAAAATCTAGTGAAGGAAAGATTTCAGATTTTGGGGGTTTAGGGATTGTAGATTTTCGAAGTTCTTGATGAAGAAGAAGAAGATGGAATGAGTGTGGAACTCTAAAAGGTCGTGACTACTAGAATAATCTTGGCCCTAAACATACGTACATCACACTTCCACAATCAAAATGTATTTGCAAGTCATACATTATCATTTAGCCAACTTCAGCATCCTAATGTTCAATGAACATTCTCATACAATCAAAGTGTTGAAATCATTGACAAGCAAAATAGCCTATGTCCTTGTTTTTTTTCATATTAGTTCACATTTCCAGCAACCATTCATCATCAATTCATGCTAACAAAATCATCCATCAAACAAACAACAACCATCTTTTTGTGCAAAAGTCATATTACAAGCAGTCAAGTGAAACCATTTCTAGCTTACTAGAGTTTCCAAAATAAACATTCAATTCCGCATTTCAGAATTTACCTCATCCTATAAACCAAATCATATAAGGGACACAACATAGGTCACAGGATTCACTATCTAGCTCAAACCAAAATTCATTACAAGTGCAATCATGCTCAAAATAACTCTGAAACATCAGTTATTGCAGTTCAATAAAACATTTATAAGCTTTTAATTATGCAGCTTGATATAAGTGTTTCTGGTAGAAAAAGGCATTGTTCATTTTTAAAGCTTTTCATAACAAATTCTAGTTATAATATAACTCACCCCAACTTGAAAAAAAAACCAGAAGAAAGTACATAGTTCACTTAAAGGACTACAAGGGTAAGCAATCAATATGATAAAAGTGATAAAACAACACATAAAATGAACCATAGAGTTTAAAGTTGAAGTAAGCCAGTGCTGAGAGAAAAATTCAAATATCTTAATTAGTTAATCAATGCTTGACACTGTCCAAATCAGAGGGGCATTCGTGAAACTAGGAAGTCAAACTTTTCAAAAATTTACAAATGTATCATATCCATAGACATACTCAATTGTGCATACAACTTCAAAAACAAAGCCAATAACACAAGTCTCAAAAATCAAATGCTCATAGTATATCAAGGATAGAGGCTTTATCTCTTGAAGCAGATTTAGAGAAAACTAGCAAAGAATATAAAACTATGTAGTCTTTTGTATCTGTTAAGAACATTATATCAAAAAGTAAATACAGATAGACCACAATGTTTTTGCCACAAACAAATAACTTGTTTCCTTTTAGTTACGATTAATGCACACCCACAAAGGAAATTTGCAATAACTGACATGATATGACACCCAAAAATTAGTAAGAACTAGCAAAATTTTACAAAGACATTTAAACGTATAAGCCTAAATTGATCAAAATTCAGTTTGTACTTAAACATAGTAAGGATTAAGATTTCTTTGGTTCATAAACTAAATTGATGATGACTTGATCAGCAATCATGAGAGAACTGTACCCCCAACCAATTAGTAAGAAAGGGCATCATTATTTATAGATAAATTCGTCTAGTTTAAACCAAATTCCACCATCTGACAAAATGATCATAAGTGATACAAACACCACATAGCACACTTAAGAATTAAGATTCTGAACAAAATTAGACTCGACACATTGCAAGTAGAACAAGTACAACCAAAGCCAAATCCAACAAGGAAACAAAAATACTAACATACTGTGACAGAAACAGATGGCAGATAATCCTATAAGATTCATCGCAGGTTCACATATACATAAAAGTGGTTGCTTTTGCTTCAAAATATTATCAAAACAATCCTTTCTTAAGTTAGTATGTCTTTAACACCACATCGAGTAAATAGCATACCTTTAATCATAGGAATCAAAATCAAACAAGTTATGTTACTACAAAGAATGAATTAGGCATGGAAAGGAATTGGAATTGGCACCAAAATAGAAGGAATTTGAAAATCCCGAATTTTTCCGTACATTTTTGGCCTTCCTCTTGGCTTCCATTTCCAATCAAATTCCATAACTAATTAATTTCAGTTCCATGACTTAAATAACTAACATATAGTCAATCAAATCCTTCAAATCACATATCCGTTACACATAAAAAAAATAGGAGACTTCATATTAGGCCAAGATACAATTACAACATTGCACAAATAGCATCTCATGATTTCACATATAGAACTCATTACCAACGTGTCACTGAAAATCAATCATGAATAATACGCTAGGACAACAAAGCTATCATGGTTAAGTTAAAACATAAAAAAAAAAAAGGCTAAATACCACTTTTGGTCCTTTATCTTTGCTCTAAGTTTCACTTTGGTCCTTTATCTTTTTTTTGGTCCGTTTTGGTCCTTTATCTTTCATTTCTGTGCTAGTTTGGTCCTTTATCTTTATTTTGTTTCACTTTGGTCATTTATCTTTCATTTATTGTTTCATTTTGGTCATCTTAAACAAAAATACAAAAAAATGAAGAACACTATGAATGTGCTTAAGAACACCAATAACACTTTGATTTTTTGTTTCTTGAATAATTCATGCAATACGCGACCAAAATGTTTTGTTTTAGAGGACCAACATGAAACAATAAATAAAAGATAAAGGACCAAAGTGAAACGAAATAAAGATAAAGGACCAAACTGACACAAATGAAAGATAAAGGACCAAAACGGACCAGAAAAAAGATAAAGGACCAAAGTGAAACTTAGAGCAAAGATAAAGGACCAAAAGTGGTATTTAGCCTAAAAAAAATTAGACTAAGGAAAGGATTTGGATTCTAAGGTAGACATCTTTTCCGGGAATTGAGAAAATGCACGAAACAATATTTAAGTTTCAAAAAGTTTCATTGTTTGGTTGACAATGCTAGGAAACCAACACTTTTCGAGGCGAAAGGTCCTGAAACAAAACTAATTCTTGAGTGGCGACCTCTAAATTCTTCGCTGATGTGACAGTCAAATCGACTCCGACGACTGAGCTTCTATTAAAAATCCAAACTGTAACTACCATATTAGACAAAGAGAACGTAACACATTCTTACTTGACTGACTTTCAGATAAGCCTAGACACAAACGTAAAACTAGCTCGGCATCTAAAGGTGTTGGAAGAACTCTAGTATTCGGGATCTTGCCTGAAGGACTTGAGGATCCTTAACAAATACTTGGGTTTACCGAATACTTAAACAATCCTAACTGCGGTGGGTTTTGCTCTACGAAAAAGGATAAACTTACTAAAGAACAGACCTTAATGTTGAAATCAAAGTGGTCTTATTCAGAGATTAAGGTTGAGTCAGAAAACTAAGAGCCGATGACCCTACATTGGCTACATCGGTATACCGCACTATGCGTGCCAACACAGATGCCCGAAGACTCAGAACAGTACATAATTCGGAAGGCGAACCAGGATATTAGCAATAGTAGGCATAGCCTAACCATTCCTATTGCCATAGTCATGGAAGGAAAACACAGTATTTTGGCAATTGTAGGCATAGCCTAACCATTCCTATTTTGGCAAAGATAGGAGGATTTTCGAAAGGATCTAGGGATGGAGAGAAACCAGTATAAGAATTTTGACTAACCCAAAAACCAAACAATAATTTAAAAGAAAAATGTGAAACAGGACTCGAATCTAAAGAAGACTCACTGTTCGGAGAAGCCGCTTTAAGAGACAGATGTTTTCTATATGGATAGCTTCTAAAGAAACTTCTCCTAGATCAATGACCTTAGAACTTCTTGTTGGCTCAATGATTGGCGGAGTCTGACGACGAAGCTGTCACAAACAAGTCCGGATGCCCATCAACTGCTACTGCACAATCATTTGTAGCCCTCTGCTTCCACTGTGTACTCTGATAAAAGAAGGTCGAGAATCCTATGGTTTAGGGTTTCTGAGACTTCCGGGGCTATGGCCATCAATTGTTGTCATTTTTGGTAAATTGAATGCTACTTCGAGTTGATCAAGCTCGAGGTTCCATGCAATATACTAAAAGATTTTGACAATTAATCGTCTAAGTCCCTAACTGGCTCAATCTAGCTACTCGACTAACAACTACATTTCTAAGTCCGACAGGGCCGAACAGCTCTGATACCAAAATGTAACATCCCTAGTTCGTAGTCGTCCATACAAACGTTGATTATTACCTTTTAGCAAAATCAGAGGTGCACAAAGCGGAATGGATAAAAACTCATAACAATAAATATAAATCCACAATCAGTGATGTCTTAGTCATTCAAAATACCATGAAGTTTAGAAAAGGTTTTACACATCACATAAGTCAATAGAAGTACATAGTATCCATAAATGCACATATCCCTAATACATAAATCGGTTCGAAATCAATACACGACATGAACAAGACTTAATATAGTCTCCACGATACATAATACTAAAACATGAAACAGAACATGATGGCCATGAACAGAGATCCTCAGTTAACAGAATTCTTGCCCTTTCCTGAATTACCTGAGTCCTTCACCCGTGAATCTGAAAATCAACAACAATGAGGGATGAGATTACTTAATCTCAGTGAGTTCTCGCAACCCCTTACCATAATACTCTCAGTTGTTCAATTTTAATTAATATAGCCTAGGGGTGCATCCCTCCTAACGTGATAGACTTACATAATATAAACGATATCGCGTACACGGTGAGGGTATCCAACACTCGCCAATCTAACGAGTAATAGAACCATGAAGACCCCTGGAGTAGTCCATGACACTAACCCCAAGTACACCCACATTCTTTAATCAATTTATTTTCCCTTATATATAGGATACATAGTGGTCTCACCCGTTTAGTAAAAACATACATAACAAGTCCACAGAAATTTTTTAGCATTAACACATAAACTTCAACAAATCAATTACTGTACCAAACGGTATCGGAACTTAGCAAACGACCCCTCTACGGAACGCTCATGAAGTCTAGTTTTGGTCTCACCCGTTTAGTAAAAACATACATAACAAGTCCACAGAAAATTTTCAGCATTAACACATAAACTTCAACAAATTAATTACTGTACCAAACGATATCGGAACTTAGCAAACGACCCCTCTACGGAACGCTCATGAAGTCTAGTTTTTGACTTTATTTTTAGAATTGAAAAATGATGGGTTAATAATAAGTACATTTTTAGAAAAAAAGTCAGTATGTCCAGAAAACGAGACAGCAACTATGACCTAGATTGCAATCCATCTTAAATGACCACAACTTACTCAAATAATCTGGAACTTGAGACAAAACAGTAGAAAATTAAGTCTAGTTTTCAAAGAAATAAAAATCATTCCAAAAGAAGCTCAATTGAAACCACCTATGTCCAGATTGTTCCCAGAATTTTACTCTAACTTGTGGAGCCTATTACTTGAGCTACACAACTCCAAATACGACCCAACCAGAGCCAAAATAACAAGAATTCAATCTAATTTCTAAAATGGAAAGTCACATAATTTTTCAACCAGTAAAATAGTCACAGTCACCGAAAAACCGAACCTACCCCAGAATGTTTCTAAAAGTGAACTTGACAACACAATAAGCATCAAACAAGCAACAAATTCAACAATTAAGACATATTATCATCAAGGAACAGCAACACACAATTTTTTACAGAATCAAAACACAATAAAATGTAGAACTCACCTCTAGATGGGATTTGTAAACCGAAAACAAGTTACTCATCCCTTGCTAGCCAAAACGAATTCATAAGGTACCCGAATCCACTAGAAGAGTTCCAAAACCACCCTGTGAGCTCCCAAACTCTAATGATGTGCTATTCAAGCTCACATACAGTTCTCCATGCTCTCAAATTGAAGAAGATTGAAAATGCATGTAGAAAGTTAAGTGAAGGAAAGCTTTCAGATTTTGGGGGTTTAGGGATTATAGATTTTCGAAGTTCTTGATGAAGAAGAAGAAGATGGAATGAGTGTGGTTCTTTTCTAGTTCAGCAGCTGAAATGTAATGGAATTGCATGGATTAATCCCTCCTTCTTCTCCATTTTGGGGGTTTCAAATTTTTTTTCCCTTCAAAGCTCACTCTCTTTCCCTTCACTCTCTCCACTCTTTATCTCCCCCTCTCTCTATATCTTTGTTCTTTCTCTTTTTCCAAAAAGTGTACCAATGATTTGTGAACATGGGGAATTAAATCAAGTAGCATAAAGATGGAGGGTCCACTTGGGTTTAAAACAAATGGGTTGGGTTTTCACCCCAAGCCCATGATTTGGTGCTAATAAAATTTGCTAAAACAACCCTCTCTTCTAACACACTTAAATAAATCTAATAGTAAACCCCCCACCTATAAATGCCTACTTATGTTATGAAATCTATCAATACGAATGAGACGCAATTAGTTTACTTTAAGAGACATCAATGTAATTCTAAGAGATAACAATTAAATTACTCAAACATCAAAACATGTAATTTAAATAGAGCAACTACAAGATAATGCTCAAAGTAATTATTGAATTACTTTGGGTATTACAAGACACAATTTAATATATACACATATAATTGTTTTTGCATAAATTAAAGAAAATGTTGGGTCTCTCTCCCTCTCTCTCTCTCTCTCCCATCACATTTCAAGTTTTTCTTTTTAATATATTACTATCTATTTGAGTAAGAAACCATCAATCACATCCACTGAATCCAACTTGTAGCAATGATACGTGAACCAGCTTTTGTAAACAAAAAATAGTCATTTAAAAAAACAAAAAAAAATATATGAAATTTACAATTGATCTATAACTCATTTTGAGTATATCTAAGATACAATTGGTATACTTCTTCATATTATAATAATAATAATATGTTCGATCACTAGCATAATTTTGTAAACATTTATTTGAAAGAAAGATAAAAAACCTGGAAAGCAAAATTTCTACAAGTTTCTATGAACCTGCACTGGCGATGGTTGTGGGAGATACTGACCCTTAAGGCTTCCAGTGGTGTTAAAGTGATAGCTACATGTATTTATGTAGAACTCTTGAAAATCATATTGTGATAAAAGAAAATGCACATGTTAGTGGGTTATCTCATCAAACAAAGGGTTGCTTCGAGGTTAAGCTTTCAATTATTTTATTTAACTACTATATATTAAAGAAATGGCCTTCTTAAAATACAAATTTGGACATTTACATATTTGACATGTATCTCACCACTTTAAAACTTACTTTATGGGGACAAATTTGTCATTCAAAATTATTCTATCTCAATTTTTAGTTTTTCTGGGTACCACTTTATCACATCATTACTATTAATTCTCTATGGTGGAACGTTACATATTGTCAGAATAATTGTATCATATATATGACATTTCATTGTTCAAATTAACTTAGTCGGCTAACCAATTTTGCGATCAACTTTAAACAAAAGATCTCCTACATTTTTTGTGGTTGTTTACAAACATGTAGTCTTAATCTAAGAATCTAATGCGGCTTGTCACTTGCGCGCGCAAGTGACAAGTTTTTTGTTTTTTTTTTATTTCAGATTTTTTATTTTTCTTTTTGTTTCTTTTTTTTCTCGTCTTTTTTTTAGTTTTTTTTGTTACTTTTTGTTTTTTGCTTTAGTTTTTTTTCTTTCTTTTGTATTTTAAGAAGTACTTTACACCGTCGAAAAATTTTAAATGTTTAAATATGCAAATTTTGTTCTTCAATAATCAATTAGATAGAAAAAAAATTTAATTTCATAAAAAAATACGTAAAGTGATATGCTAAAAAGTATGCTTTGGTGTACTTGATGGTGAAAAAAATTATTTAGTAACAAAATACGTAAAGTGAAATGTTAAGCAGTGTGTTTTGAAATACTTTGGGATTCGAAAAAAAAAACTAACTTTTCAAATATCAGAAGTTTTTTCGTATATAAACCGGTTTGGTAAAAAATAATAAGTTTGTGAAAAAATACGTTTGTGAAAAAATAATAATCTTCTTATTTAATTTATTGTTTTAATTTAATTTTTATTTTCGGAAGCTTCAGTTACATTTACCATAGATCCCTCAATCGCACACTTTCGACTTTCTATAGATGCTTTTATTTTATTGGTAATTTCTATCCAACCCAACACGATACCACTGTTTCATTTTCTATTTGTGTTTTCTTTTTTATATTGGTCATTTCGCCCCAACGGGTATTAAAACTATTCTATTTTATTATGGGTTTTCCTTCAACCATGCATGATACCCATCGTGTTTCACTTTTTAATTGTGTTGTCTTATTTTTCTATTTGTGGGTTAATTTTTTATATTTGCATTTGATGAGTGTGAATTATGTTATTAAAATTTTCTTCTTATTTTATCTATGGAGGATGTGTGTCTTTGTTAATGTTCCTTTTAAAATTGATAATCTTTTTATTTAATTTATATTTATATTTAAGTTTTATTCACAGTTATTAGATTTTATATTTTGCTAACTAACACCATTTGCCCAATGGGATAGGCTATCCTAAGGCACGGGAGTCGATCCCGTGCTCCTGAGTTTGACTCTCACCGTTGACAAACTCTGTGTTGGCCAGTGCGAAATTTGCTTTCAAGCACGATGGGATATTAGTCTTTCGAAAAGATTTAATTATATGAGAGAATTTAGCCAACCCCGTGCATCGCACGGATTATGGGTCTAGTTATTATAATGTGTCTAGCAGTTGGAATTCGGAAACACTTTTTTTATAACTTAAATATTTCAGAAACAATAGTGTGTTTTTATAATCCAATTTTTTAATTATCCTAGGTCCATTGAATTGATTCAAATAGACCTTTAAATATAGCTTCAAGATTTATAACACTTTCATCTTCAATCCTCTTCAACTTCAAGATTTTGCATGCAATCCTCAGATGTCCAAACGGGAGGAACTATCTCCAGTGTATCACACATGCAATAACTGTTTGATAAATGAGAAACAAATCATAACAATTTTATGTATAGTGATTATAAAAGGACTATAGACACACAGAAATTATTTTCAAAATAACATAATTGACTATGCAATCAATTTGAATATTTACTTATTTTACGCGACGTCGGTGCACTTGTTACATAAAGTAACTGACCCTGCCCTATGTCTCCACATGTATCGCAAATTTTACCTGGAATATTCAAATGGAAGCCAGAATAAAGATCCATAAATATATAAACACAATATGAGACACAATTGAATATATACACAAATAATTGTTTTTGCATAAATTAAAGAAAATGTTGGATCCATAAAAAATTATCCGATCCTGGAGAAACTAGATTAGTTTGGTACCTGTTTAGTCAAGGAAATGACAGTTGGTTGAAGTTGTATGTTGGTCATTGATTAGTAGACCAAGATAAAAAGAAGGAGAATTTATATAAGAAACCAACAATGACATCCGCTGAATCCAACTTGTAGCAATGATACGTCAACCAGCTTTTGTAGAGGATCCTATGGAGATAACGAAAAAATAGTCATTTAAAAAAAATGAAATTGACAATAGATCTATAATACATGTTTGAGTATATCTAAGTAACAATTGGTATACTTCTTCAGATTATAATAATAATAATAATAATATTTTCGACCACTAGCATAATTTTGTAAACATTTATTTGAAAGAAAGATAAAAAAACCTGGAAAGCAAAATTTCTACAAGTTTCTATGAACCTACAATGGCGATGGTTGTGAGAGATATTGACCCTTAAGGCTTCACAGTGGTGTTAAAGTGATAGCTACATGTATTTATATAGAACTCATGAAAATCATACTATGATAGAAGAAAAGGCACATGTTAGTGGGTTATCTCATCAAACAAAGGGTTGCTTCGAGGTTAAGCTTTCAATTATTTTATTTAACTACGATATATTAAAGAAATGGCCTTCTTAAAATAGAAATTTGGACATTTACATCTTTGACATGTATCTCACCATTTTAAGGGTATTACTATAATTTTTATAACAGCTTTACTTATTGCACTTCTCTCTCCACATTTATTTATTTTACCTTTTTCTGTTTCTCTTTCCACTTATATTTTTTATTTTTTTCTCAAATTTATCTTTTTGTAACTTTTTCTCTCTCCTACTTTTCTCTTTCCTCTCTCTCTCTCTCTCTCAGCCTTATCATTCTCAATTTTCTCTCTCTCTCATCACATTTCAACTTTTTTTAATATATTACTATCTATTTAATCAAAATACTCATGAATCAAATATTTATTTATCTAGTTAATCAATTTATCCACTACCGAAAATACCAAATTATTCACTTTAAAACCTACTTTATGGGGACAAATATGTCATTCAAAATTATTCTATCTCAATTTTTATTTTTTTCCGGGTACCACTTTATCACATCATTACTATTAATTCTCTATGGTGGAACGTTACATATTGTCATAATAATTGTATCTTATATATGACATTTCATTGTTCAAATTAACTTAGTCGGCTAACCAATTTTGCGATCAACTTTAAACAAAAGATCTCCTACATTTTTTTGCGGTTGTTTACAAACATGTATTCTTAATTATTATAATGTGTCGAGAAGTTGGAATTCGAAAATACTTTTTTTTAACTTAAATACTTCAGAAACAATAGTGTGGTTTTATATACCAGTTTTTTAATTATCCTAGGTCCATTGAATTGATTCAATAGACAGTTGTTTTTTAGTAAATTCACTCACTACCATAAATGATAAATTCCTCTTGTTTAAACCATTCCTTTGTCATTTCTATTAGCAAAAAAATCACATTAGATGTTTTCTTTGATCCTCTTTATTAACATGAAGTTACAGAGGACAAATTACGGTGGAAATAAAGAGAGGGATAAAGAGAAAATCAGAGAGAGAGAAGACATAGAGAGAAAGAGAATAAGAATAAAAGACATGTATCATCATTTAAAGTATCATCACGTAGAGTGAAAAATATGAGTAAAAATCAAGAAGGCGGTTCCTTAGGCAAGATTTCACTCAAATATTTGAAAAAAATATCAACGTAATTAAGGGAGTTTTTAAGTCATTCTTAGAGATCTATTTGATATTTAAGTGCAAGAGTTGATATAATTATTTTACATACATCTTGTTACATGACACATATTCCAACTACCATTTATTTTCCCGTATGAGATGGAAGGTTTTTGCTTTGATAAATAGAAGAAAGATAAACAAGACTCTAAACTTATTTTTCTTTTACAATTTCGGATGTATGAAGAATAGAGATTATTTAATCTTCATGGGGTCGTAGAAGCTTGAATAATACTTCTTTCGCTATCCGTTTCAAACTTCACTTGTTAAGCTTCCAAATTAAAAGGCCCACTTGTCTCATAGTTAATGTAGAATTTAAACAAACTATACAATGTTTTCTTGGACGTAATGGGTTTAGATTTTTTACCACCTTTAAATATAGCTTCAAGATTTATAACACTTTCATCTTCAATCCTCTTCAACTTCAAGATTTTGCATGCAATCCTCAGATGTCCAAACGGGAGGAACTATCTCCAGTGTATCACACATGCAATAACTGTTTGATAAATGAGAAACAAATCATAATAATTTTATGTATAGTGATTAAAAAAGGACTATAGACACACAGAAATTATTTTCAAAATAACATAATTGACTATGCAATAAATTGGAATATTTACTTATTTTGCGCGACGTCGGTGCACTTGTTACATAAAGTAACTGCCCCTTCCCTATGTCTCCACATGTATCGCAAATTTTACCTGGAATATTCAAATGGAAACCAGAATAAAGATCCATAAATTTATAAACACAATATGAGACACAATTGAATATATACACAAATAATTGTTTTTGCATAAATTAAAGAAAATGTTGGATCTTTAAAAAATTATTCGATCCTTGAGAAACTAAATTAGTTGGGTACCTGTTTAATCAAGGAAATCACAGTCGGTTGAAGATGTATGTTGGTCATTGATTAGTAGACCGGGCAAGAAAAAAAGAAGGAGAACTTATGTAAGAAACCATCAATGACATCCGCTGAATCCAACTTGTAGCAATGATACCTGAACCAGCTTTTGTAGGATCCTATGGAGATAAAGAAAAAATAGTCATTTAAAAAAACAAAAAAAAAATATGAAATTGGCAATAGATCTATAATACATGTTTGAGTATATCTAAGTTACAATTGGTATACTTCTTCAGATTATAATAATAATAATAATAATAATATTTTCGACCACTAGCATAATTTTGTAAACATTTATTTGAAAGAAAGATAAAAAACCTGGAAAGCAAAATTTCTACAAGTTTCTATGAACCTGCAATGGCGATGGTTGTGAGAGATATTGACCCTTAAGGCTTCACAGTGGTGTTAAAGTGATAGCTACATGTATTTATATAGAACTCATGAAAATCATACTATGATAGAAGAAAAGGCACATGTTAGTGGGTTATCTCATCAAACAAAGGGTTGCTTCGAGGTTAAGCTTTCAATTATTTTATTTAACTACGATATATTAAAGAAATGGCCTTCTTAAAATAGAAATTTGGACATTTACATCTTTGACATGTATCTCACCATTTTAAGGGTATTACTATAATTTTTATAACAGCTTTACTTATTGCACTTCTCTCTCCACATTTATTTATTTTACCTTTTTCTGTTTCTCTTTCCACTTTTATTTTTTCCTTTTTTCTCAAATTTATCTTTTTGTAACTTTTTCTCTCTCCTACTTTTCTCTTTCCTCTCTCTCTCTCTCAGCCTTATCTTTCTCAATTTTCTCTCTCTCTCATCACATTTCAACTTTTTTTAATATATTACTATCTATTTAATCAAAATACTCATGAATCAAATATTTATTTATCTAGTTAATCAATTTATCCACTACCGAAAATACCAAGTTATTCACTTTAAAAGCTACTTTATGGAGACAAATATGTCATTCAAAATTATTCTATCACAATTTTTATTTTTTCCGGGTACCAATTTATCACATCATTAATATTAATTCTCTATGGTGGAACGTTACATATTGTCATAATAATTGTATCATATATATGACATTTCATTGTTCAAATTAACTTAGTCGGCTAACCAATTTTGCGATCAACTTTAAACAAAAGATCTCCTACATTTTTTTGTGGTTGTTTACAAACATGTATTCTTAATTACTATAATGTGTCGAGAAGTTGGAATTCGAAAATACTTTTTTTTAACTTAAATAATTCAGAAACAATAGTGTGTTTTTATAATCCATTTTTTTTAATTATCCTAGGTCCATTGAATTGATTCAATAGACAGTTGTTTTTTAGTAAATTCACTCACTACCATAAATGATAAATTCCTCTTGTTTAAACCATTCCTTTGTCGTTTCTATTAGCAAAAAAATCACATTAGATGTTTTCTTTGATCCTCTTTATTAACATGAAGTTACAGAGGACAAATTACGATGGAAATAAAGAGAGGGATAAAGAGAAAAAGAGAGAGAGAGAAGAGATAGAGAGAAAGAGAATAAGAATAAAAGACATGTATCATCATTTAAAGTATCATCACGTAGAGTGAAAAATATGAGTAAAAATCAAGAAGGCGGTTCCTTAGGCAAGATTTGACTCAAATATTTGAAAAAAATATCAACGTAATTAAGGGAGTTTTTAATTCATTCTTATAGATCTATTTGATATTTAAGTGCAAGAGTTGATATAATTATTTTACATACATCTTGTTACATGACACATATTCCAACTACCATTTATTTTCCCGTATGAGATGGAAGGTTTTTGCTTTGATAAATAGAAGAAAGATAAACAAGACTCTAAACTTATTTTTCTTTTACAATTTCGGATGTATGAAGAATAGAGATTATTTAATCTTCATGGGGTCGTAGAAGCTTGAATAATACTTCTTTCGCTATCCGTTTCAAACTTCACTTGTTAAGCTTCCAAATTAAAAGGCCCACTTGTCTCATAGTTAATGTAGAATTTAAACAAACTATACAATGTTTTCTTGGACGTAATGGGTTTAGATTTTTTACCACCTTTAAATATAGCTTCAAGATTTATAACACTTTCATCTTCAATCCTCTTCAACTTCAAGATTTTGCATGCAATCCTCAGATGTCCAAACGGGAGGAACTATCTCCAGTGTATCACACATGCAATAACTGTTTGATAAATGAGAAACAAATCAAAATAATTTTATGTATAGTGATTAAAAAAGGACTATAGACACACAGAAATTATTTTCAAAATAACATAATTGACTATGCACTAAATTGGAATATTTACTTATTTTGCGCGACGTCGGTGCACTTGTTACATAAAGTAACTGCCCCTTCCCTATGTCTCCACATGTATCGCAAATTTTACCTGGAATATTCAAATGGAAACCAGAATAAAGATCCATAAATTTATAAACACAATATGAGACACAATTGAATATATACACAAATAATTGTTTTTGCATAAATTAAAGAAAATGTTGGATCTTTAAAAAATTATTCGATCCTTGAGAAACTAAATTAGTTGGGTACCTGTTTAATCAAGGAAATCACAGTCGGTTGAAGATGTATGTTGGTCATTGATTAGTAGACCGGGCAAGAAAAAAAGAAGGAGAACTTATGTAAGAAACCATCAATGACATCCGCTGAATCCAACTTGTAGCAATGATACGTGAACCAGCTTTTGTAGGATCCTATGGAGATAAAGAAAAAATAGTCATTTAAAAAAACAAAAAAAAAATATGAAATTGGCAATAGATCTATAATACATGTTTGAGTATATCTAAGTTACAATTGGTATACTTCTTCAGATTATAATAATAATAATAATAATAATAATAATAATAATAATATGTTCGATCACTAGCATAATTTTGTAAACATTTATTTGAAAGAAAGATAAAAAACCTGGAAAGCAAAATTTCTACAAGTTTCTATGAACCTGCAATGGCGATGGTTGTGGGAGATATTGACCCTTAAGGCTTCACAGTGGTGTTAAAGTGATAGCTACATGTATTTATATAGAACTCATGAAAACCATACTATGATAGAAGAAAAGGCACATGTTAGTGGGTTATCTCATCAAACAAAGGGTTGCTTCGAGGTTAAGCTTTCAATTATTTTATTTAACTACGATATATTAAAGAAATGGCCTTCTTAAAATAGAAATTTGGACATTTACATCTTTGACATGTATCTCACCATTTTAAGGGTATTACTATAATTTTTATAACAGCTTTACTTATTGCACTTCTCTCTCCACATTTATTTATTTTACCTTTTTCTGTTTCTCTTTCCACTTATATTTTTTATTTTTTTCTCAAATTTATCTTTTTGTAACTTTTTCTCTCTCCTACTTTTCTCTTTCCTCTCTCTCTCTCTCTCTCAGCCTTATCATTCTCAATTTTCTCTCTCTCTCATCACATTTCAACTTTTTTTAATATATTACTATCTATTTAATCAAAATACTCATGAATCAAATATTTATTTATCTAGTTAATCAATTTATCCACTACCGAAAATACCAAGTTATTCACTTTAAAAGCTACTTTATGGAGACAAATATGTCATTCAAAATTATTCTATCACAATTTTTATTTTTTCCGGGTACCAATTTATCACATCATTAATATTAATTCTCTATGGTGGAACGTTATATATTGTCATAATAATTGTATCATATATATGACATTTCATTGTTCAAATTAACTTAGTCGGCTAACCAATTTTGCGATCAACTTTAAACAAAAGATCTCCTACATTTTTTTGTGGTTGTTTACAAACATGTATTCTTAATTACTATAATGTGTCGAGAAGTTGGAATTCGAAAATACTTTTTTTTAACTTAAATAATTCAGAAACAATAGTGTGTTTTTATAATCCATTTTTTTTAATTATCCTAGGTCCATTGAATTGATTCAATAGACAGTTGTTTTTTAGTAAATTCACTCACTACCATAAATGATAAATTCCACTTGTTTAAACCATTCCTTTGTCGTTTCTATTAGCAAAAAAATCACATTAGATGTTTTCTTTGATCCTCTTTATTAACATGAAGTTACAGAGGACAAATTACGATGGAAATAAAGAGAGGGATAAAGAGAAAAAGAGAGAGAGAGAGAAGAGATAGAGAGAAAGAGAATAAGAATAAAAGACATGTATCATCATTTAAAGTATCATGACGTAGAGTGAAAAATATGAGTAAAAATCAAGAAGGCGGTTCCTTAGGCAAGATTTGACTCAAATATTTGAAAAAAATATCAACGTAATTAAGGGAGTTTTTAATTCATTCTTATAGATCTACTTGATATTTAAGTGCAAGAGTTGATATAATTATTTTACATACATGTTGTTACATGACACATATTCCAACTACCACTTATTTTCCCGTATGAGATGGAAGGTTTTTACTTTGATAAATAGAAGAAAGATAAACAAGACTCTAAACTTATTTTTCTTTTACAATTTCGGATGTATGAAGAATAAAGATTATTTAATCTTCATGGGGTCGTAGAAGCTTGAATTATACTTCTTTCGCTATCCGTTTCAAACTTCACTTGTTAAGCTTCCAAATTAAAAGGCCCACTTGTCTCATAGTTAATGTAGAATTTAAACAAACTATACAATGTTTTCTTGGACGTAATGGGTCTAGATTTTTTACCACCTTTAAATATAGCTTCAAGATTTATAACACTTTCATCTTCAATCCTCTTCAACTTCAAGATTTTTCATGCAATCCTCAGATGTCCAAACGGGAGGAACTATCTCCAGTGTATCACACATGCAATAACTGTTTGATAAATGAGAAACAAATCATAACAATTTTATGTATAGTGATTAAAAAAGTACTATAGACACACAGAAATTATTTTCAAAATAACATAATTGACTATGCAATAAATTGGAATATTTACTTATTTTGCGCGACGTCGGTGCACTTAGTACATAAAGTAACTGCCCTGCCTATGTCTCGACATGTATCGCAAATTTTACCTGGAATATTCAAATGGAAGCCAGAATAAAGATCCATAAATTTATAAACACAATATGAGACACAATTGAATATATACACAAATAATTGTTTTTGCATAACTTAAAGAAAATGTTGGATCTTTAAAAAATTATCCGATCCTTGAGAAACTAGATTAGCTGGGTACCTGTATAATCAAGGAAATCATAGTCGGTTGAAGATGTATGTTGGTCATTGATTAGTAGACCAAGAAAAGAAGAAGGAGGACTTATGTAAGAAACCATCAATGACATCCGCTGAATCCAACTTGTAGCAATGATACGTGAACCAGCTTTTGTAGGATCCAATGGAGATAAAGAAAAAGTAGTCATTTAAAAAAACAAAAAAAAAAAATGAAATTGACAATAGATCTATAATACATGTTTGAGTATATCTAAGTTACAATTGGTATACTTTTCATATTATAATAATAATAATAATAATAATATGTTCAATCACTAGCATAATTTTGTAAACATTTATTTGAAAGAAAGATAAAAAACCTGGAAAGCAAAATTTCTACAAGTTTCTATGAACCTGCAATGGCGATGGTTGTGGGAGATATTGACCCTTAGGGCTTCACAATGGTGTTATAGTGATAGCTACATGTATTTATATAGAACTCAAGAAAATTATACTATGATAGAAGAAAAGGCACATGTTAGTGGGTTATCTCATCAAACAAAGGGTTGCTTCGAGGTTAAGCTTTCAATTATTTTATTTAACTACGATATATTAAAGAAATGGGGTTCTTAAAATACGAATTTGGACATGTACATCTTTGACATGTATCTTACCATTTTAAGGGTATTACTGTCATTTTTATAACAACTTTACTTATTGCACTTCTCTCTCCACATTTGTTTATTTTACCTTTTTCTGTTTCTCTTTCCAGTTTAATTTTTTCCTTTTTTCTCAAATTTATCTTTTTGTAACTTTTTCTCTCTCCGACTTTTCTCTTTCCTCTCTCTCTCTCTCAGCCTTATCTTTCTCAATTTTCTCTCTCTCTCTCATCACATTTCAACTTTTTTTTAATATATTACTATCTATTTATTTATCTAGTTAATCAATTTATCCACTACCAAAAATACTAAATTATTCACTTTAGAACCTACTTTATGGGGACAAATATGTCATTTAGAACCTACTTTAGAACCTACTTTATGAGGACAAATATTTTCCGCGTACCTGTTTATCACATCATTACTATTAATTCTCTATGGTGGAACGTTACATATTGTCATAATAATTGTATCATATATATGACATTTCTTTGTTCAAATTAACTTAGTCGGCTAACCAATTTTGCGATCAACTTTAAACAAAAGATCTCCTGCATTTTTTTGTGGTTGTTTACAAACATGTATTCTTAATTATTATAATGTGTCTAGAAGTTGGAATTCGAAAATACTTTTTTTTAACTTAAATACTTCAAAAACAATATTGTGTTTTTATAATCCATTTTTTTAATTATCCTAGGTCCATTGAATTGATTCAATAGACAGTTGTTTTATAGTAAATTCACTCACTACCATAAATGATAAATTCCTCTTGTTTAAGCCATTCCTTTGTCATTTCTATTAGCAAAAAAATAACATTAGATGTTTTCTTTGATGCTCTTTATTAACATGAAGTTACAGAGGACAAATTACAGTGGAAATAAAGAGAGGGATAAAGAGAAAATAAGAGAGAGAGGAGAGATAGAGAGAAAGAGAATAAGAATAAAAGGCACGTATCGTCATTTAAAATATCATTCACGTAGAGTGAAAAATATGAGTAAAAATCAAGAAGGCGGTTCCTTAGGCAAGATTTGACTCAAATATTTGAAAAAAATATCAACGTAATTAAGGGAGTTTTTAATTCATTCTTATAGATCTATTTGATATTTAAGTGCAAGAGTTGATATAACTATTTTACATACATGTTGTTACATGACACATATTCCAACTACCATTTAGTTTCCCGTATGAGGTGGAAGGTTTTTGCTTTGATAAATAGAAGAATGATAAACAAGACTCTAAACTTATTTTTCTTTTACAATTTCGGATGTATGAGGAATAGAGATTATTTAATCTTCGTGGGGTCGTAAAAGCTTGAATAATACTTCTTTCGCTATCCGTTTCAAACTTCACTTGTTGAGCTTCCAAAAGGCCCACTCGTCTCGCAGTTAATGTAGAATTTACACAAACTATACAATGTTTTCATGGACGTAATGGGTCTAGATTTTTTACCACCTTTAAATATAGCTTCAAGATTTATAACACTTTCATCTTGAATCCTCTTCAACTTCAAGATTTTGCATGCAATCCTCAGATGTCCAAACGGGAGGAGCTATCTCTAGTGTATCACACATGCAATAACTGTTTGATAAATGAGAAACAAATCATAACAATTTTATGTATAGTGATTAAAAAAGGATTATAGAGACACAAATTATTTTCAAAATAACATAATTGACTATGCAATAAATTGGAATATTTACTTATTCTGCGCAACGTCGGTGCACTTGTTATATAATGTAACTGAGCCTTCCCTATGTCTCCACATGTATCGCAAATTTTACCTGGAATATTCAAATGGAAGCAAGAATAAAGATCCATAAATTTATAAACACAATATGAGACACAATTGAATATATACACAAATAATTGTTTTTGCATAAATTGAAGAAAATGTTGGATCTTGAAAAAATTATCTGATCCTTGAGAAACTAGATTAGTTGGGTACCTGTTTAATCAAGGAAATCACAGTCGGTTGAAGATGTATGTTGGTCATTGATTAGTAGACAAAGAAAAAAAGAAGGAGAACTTATGTAAGAAACCATAAATGACATCCGCTGAATCCAACTTGTAGCAATGATACGTGAACCAGATTTTGTAGAGGATCCTATGGAGATAAAGAAAAAATAGTCATTTAAAAAATATATATATATATATATATATGAAATTGACAATAGATCTATAATACATGTTTGAGTATATCTAAGTTACAATTAGTATACTTCTTCATATTATAATAATAATAATAATAATAATAATAATAATAATAATATGTTCGATCACTAGTATAATTTTGTAAACATTTATTTGACAGGAAGATAAAAAACCTGAAAAGCAAAATTTCTACAAGTTTCTATGAACCCGCACTGGCGATGGTTGTGGGAGATACTGACCCTTAAGGCTTCACAGTGGTGTTAAAGTGATAGCTGCATGTATTTATATAGAACTCATGAAAATCATACTATGATAGAAGAAAAGGCACATGTTAGTGGGTTATCTCATCAAACAAAGGGTTTCTTCGAGGTAAAGCTTTCAATTATTTTATTTAACTACGATATATTAAAGAAATGGCCTTCTTAAAATACAAATTTGGACATTTACATCTTTGACATGTATCTCACCATTTTAAGGGTATTACTGTAATTTTTATAACAACTTTACTTATTGCACTTCTCTCTCCACATTTATTTATTTTACCTTTTTCTGTTTCTCTTTCCAGTTTTATTTTTTCCTTTTTTCTCAAATTTATCTTTTTGTAACCTTTTCTCTTTCCTCTCTCTGCCTTATCTTTCTCAATTTTCTCTCTCTCTCTCTCTCTCGCTCTCTCTCTCTCTCATCATATTTCAACTTTTTTTAATATGTTTGATCTGTACCGTGAGGTCTTCTGTGGGGATGATCAAGGGACGGGTCGTCTGATACTGTAGAATGAGGATAACCTGAACGCGCGAGGGAGTGTACATGCAAGGACACTCCCACGCCCAAGTCAACTATATCGAGCTACAATACTATCGTGAATATTCGAATGTATTGCGTACCTGACACCTTGTGACTGATGTTATTTATAGTGATAAGTTCGGATCGTTGACGTTGGATAGCCCAGTTGCATTGGGGGCCCAAGTATCAATCGAGCGGATCCTCCCCTTGCTGGGTTGGATGATTACTTAGTGGATTGGGCCCGACAAACTGGCCCAATCCAGAACAGTTGCCTCCCAAGCCAAGGTCGATCGTTGAGCGGGCGTAGGCTTGACGTGTAATCGGGATGGTCGTGCCCCAAGTCGTTACTTCTGATGTTTTTCGGCGATCTTGATCGTAACGGATCGTTTGATCAGTGATGCATATTTTTCGCGTCGTCTTGACTTCACTAAATCTTGAACATTTTTAATGTTTTATTGGGCTATTTTCTTGGGCCCATATATAAGGTGGATGAGAGGGGTCTTTCACTCTCACCACTCATTTCTCACAAACACATTTTCTTTTTCTTCTAAAAATTCTCTCTAGGAGGATCACTTTGAAACTTTTGGGAGGATCCTTCTTTTGGAGCGACCATAACCCCTCTAGGACGACCAGCACCCCAAAGTCTTCCCCTGGTGCGATTACCTCTTCGTTTCTACGGGCGATCTGTCCATCGGGTGTGAGGAGGACGGTCACTACCCCGGACGACCCGACCAAAGCTCCCGGGAGTGACCTGCGTGCACGCGAGCGACTTGGGAGGGGGCGACTTGATCGTTCCTCGGACGACCTGATCGTTCCTCGGACGTCCCGATCGAAATTCCTGGGAGCGACCCGCGTGTGACTAGAAAAGGAGGCGACCCGATCGTTCCTCGGACGACCCGACTGAAGTTCCTGGGAGCGACCCGCGTGCGACCAGAAAAGGAGGCGACCTGATCTGCTCGGTTGCCCATCGTGGGCGTCTTCTTTGAGGCGGCCAGCTCGCGCGACGATCAGCTCGTCTTGCGCGCGTCTTCTCTGATTGGCAGGAGCAAAGCTCATGGTGACCCCTTGTACGAGCGATCTGCTCAACGGGCGACCCGTCCCTCTTCTTCGCGGGCGACCGAGCTCCTTCTCCTCCGTGGCGCAAGCGTTCATTTAACTTTTTGACAAAATTTTCGGGTACTCTCCTCTTTTTCTACTTTCTTTTGTGTATTAAATTTGAGTACCTTGGTAATTTGTCCTTCAACTGTTAGTAATTTGGTAGGACCTGAATACCTTGGTAATTTGTTCTCTCTGCGATCTGATTGTTTGATCTTTTATTCGATTTGAACTAGTTCCCATGGACTGCTACCTTGATTTTCCTTGCTAGAGGTTTTGTCATGATTATTATCTCTTGTGTTCTAAGTTATGATGTTTTGTTGGTGGATGATCGGCAGCTCTAGAGAGAGACCATCCATTGTGTGACTCGGGTAACCCTTCGCTAGTATTTTCCTTCTTGGTGTAAGACGTACTTTTGGGTATTTACCTCTTCCCCTTTTCGAGTATCGATGTAGTGATTTCAGGTAGGATCGTAATAACCTGATTATTTGATTTTTCAATCTTCCATGTCGCATCGTGATCTTGCCTCTTCCCGATTTGGTAGTTCAATCTTCCGGGCGGCTTGATCTTTCTTTCACGGTATGCTACCTTGAACTTCGTTGTTAGTAACTTGCAAAAATTGTCGTATGTGCGTTATAAATTATAACTCTTCGTTTTATTGTCTTAGTGCGGGCCTGATCTTCCCTTTATTTCTGTATTCAGTGGGTGGTCTTGATCGTGGGTGACCTTAATCTTCATAGCGGTGACTTGGTCTTCTTTGTCAGGATAGTTTTCCAGGTTTCTACCCAGATTTAACTCTTCCTCAGGGGTGCGACAAATCTCAGGTCGCTTCGATTGTGCTTGAATTCGTTGTAGCGCCCTTGGGCAGTTTACCAAGTTCGACTCGGATTGAACTCACCCTCGGAGGTGCGACCAATCTTAGGCCGTTTCGTTTGTGCTTAAATTCGTTTAAGTGTTGTATCCTGACCGCGCAGTTTATCAAACACGGCTCGAACTTCACTCGCGCGGTAGGTCAAACTTTTGAGGTTCCTTCTCCATAGTGACGATCAACTTGATTCGTCCGATTAGTGTGGTGGATGCCCCATTAAACTTGATTCGTTCGAAAATGATGTCCGTGGAGCTTCCTTGGTCGATCAGTATTCGTCTAACCTCCATATTCTTGGTCGATCAGTACTCTTCTGACCTCCATGTTGGCCGTCACTGCAACCACCACGAGTTGCACTTCAATGTTGGGAGTCCTGTCAATGGGGTCCTCATCCCCGAACAGAATGGGCGGCCTCTTCGAGAGGACCCTTGGGGCGGATGTCGACGTGACGCTCATGATCTGGTCGAACCTTCCCTTTATTGACTTGTAAGTTGAGGCGTCAGTGGGGATGCCTCTAGTGATCATCATGGCAACTTGCCTTCCCCTTTATCTTCTTGTATCTGGGACATCATCGTCTTCATCCTCCTCTTCTTCTCTGACTTTGGCCACTTCGGTGGCTGGTGTCTTACCTATCCTAGGTGATCGACGTGTTCGGTTGTCATCTCGCCCATCAGGTTGGTTCTTCCTTACATACTGAGTCAGCTTTCCTCCTCGGATTAATGCCTCAACGTCGTCTTTGAGGGCCATGAGATCATTTGTGTCATACCCATCGATCTTATGGTAATGACAGTGTTTGCACACTCCGTTCGTGGAGCAGTCTTAGGCTTGATTTGCAGTTCTGGTGATCATGTCCCCGGTTATTACTTGTGAATTTTTTTCAGCGATCTGGATCCTAACGGATCGTATGATAACTGATGGGTGCTTTTCGTGTCTTTCTCTGTGAATTTCTAATATTTTCAATATTATTTGTGCCAATATTATTCTCTAGAGCAACCACCCCCCTTGGGGCGATCTGCTCTCCATTTGTAGCCCAGAGGGCGGTCAGTTCTTCCCCCCACGGTGGACGACCTGTGTGACTTGCTACTTACGAGCGATCTGCTCTCCCCCTCACGGAGGACGACCTGCACTTCTTTTTCCCGGACGATCTGGTGCTCTTCTCTCCGGGCGATCTACTCCTCTTCTCCGCGGACGACCACCCTTGCTACTTACGAGCGATCTACTCTTCCCCTCACGGAGGATGACCTGCACTTCTTTTTCCCGGACGATCTGGTGCTCTTCTCTGCGGGCGATCTGCTCCTCTTCTCCGCGGACGACCACCCTTGCTACTTACGAGGGATCTGCTCTCCGCCTCACGGAGGATGACCTGCACTTCTCTTTCACGGACGATCTGGTGCTCTTCTCTGTGGGTGATCTTCTCCTCTTCTCTACGGACGACCACTCTTGCTACTTACGAGCTATCTGTTCTCCCCCTCACGGCGTGGTCACCCGTTTTGGGTGAGCTTATTCTCGGTGGGAGCGTCTTTTCTCCGCGGCGCGCACTCTCTCTCGTTCGTGGTGGATGTTGTCTTTCTTGTGTTAAAAATTCCACTCGGGGGCGATCATCTCCCGTGTGGGGCGACCTGCTACTGGGGATTCATCTGTTATTATATTTTTTTTGACTAAGTATTTTTTACTGAGTCATGATCGACGCCCGCTCCTAGGGTCGTGGCATCATGGCCCGTCTCGTTGGGGCTAACCTTCCTCCTCTTCCCCTTCGACGGGGTGGAGATCTATGGATGAGCTGTCCGCGGGGAGGCGAACGATGCCTCCTTCGTGGGTTGGCCCGAGGGATGGGCGACCCATTGTTGCGATGGCGTGGCTCGGGCGTTGTGTTCCCTCGTCTTGAAGCTATTAGTTCCTACATCTGGGTGAGGCGGTCATCTCGGCGAGCGATCTGCTGATCCCTGACACGGAACAAGGCACGAAGCTCCTGAACTAGGTTGGCTGGAAGGGTGACGTCAACCTCCTGGGTCGTGCCCGGCTGGGGACCAGGGGCAACGACCTCAGTGTTGGTCGTCGTTCCTCCCATTGTCCGCGGTCTGCCTCGAGTTGTCTTTAGAGGCATTGGGAATGTTGGTGGAATAGTGTTCTCCCACTGTAGTCGCCAATGAACCGTACCTTGAGGTCTTTTGTGGGGATGATCAAGGGACGGGTCGTCTGATACTGTAGAATGAGGATGACCTGAACGCGTGAGGGGGTGTACCTGCGAGGACACTCTGACGCCCAAGTCAACTATATCGAGCTACAGTACTATCGTGAATATTCGAATGTATTGCTTACCTGACACTAGGTGACTGGATAGCCCAGTTGCGCTGGGAGCCCAAGTATCAGTCAAGCGGATCCTCCCCTTGCTGGGTTGGATGATCACTTAGTGGATTGGGCCTGACAGCTGGCCCAGTCCAGAACAATATTACTATCTATTTAATCAAAATACTCATCAATCAAATATTTATTTATCTAGTTAATCAATTTATCCACTACCAAAAATACCAAATTATTCACTTTAAAACCTACTTTTTGTGGAAAAATATGTCTTCCAAAATTATTCTATCTCAATTTTTATTTTTTCCAGGTACCTCGTTATCACATCATTACTATTAATTCTCTATGGTAGAATGTTACATATTGTCAGAATAATTGTATCATATATATGATATTTCATTGTTCAAATTAACTTAGTCGGCTAACCAATTTTGCGATCAACTTTAAACAAAAGATCTCCTACATTTTTTTGTGGTAGTTTACAAACCTGTATTCTTAATTATTATAATGTGTCTAGTAGTTGGAATTCGAAAATACTTTTTTTTAACTTAAAGACTTCAGAAACAATGGTGTGTTTTTATAATCCATTTTTTTAATTATCCTAGGCCCATTGAATTGATTCAATAGACAGTTGTTTTTTAGTAAATTCCCTCACTACCATAAATGATAAATTCCTATTGTTTAAACCATTCCTTTGTCATTTCTATTAGCAAAAAAATCACATTAGATGTTTTCTTTGATCCTCTTTATTAACATTAAGTTACAGAACACAAATTACGGTGGAAATAAAGAGAGGGATAAAGAGAAAATAAGAGAGAGAGGAGAGAAAGAGGGAAAGAGAATAAGAATAAGAATAAGAATAAAAGACATGTATCATCATTTAAAATATCATTCACGTGGAGTGAAAAATATGAGTAAAAATCCAGAAGGCGGTTCCTTAGGCAAGGGAGTTTTGAAAAAAATATTTGATATTTAAGTGCATGAGTTGATATAACTATTTTACATACATGTTACATGAGTTGATATAACTAAAATATTTGAAAAAAAATATCAACGTAATTAAGGGAGTTTTTAATTCATTCTTATAGATCTATTTGATATTTAAGTGCAAGAGTTGATATAACTATTTTACATACATGTTACATGACACATATTCCAACTACCATTTATTTTCCCGTATGAGATGGAAGGTCTTTGCTTTGATAAATGGAAGAAAGATAAACAAGACTCTAAACTTATTTTTCTTTTTCAATTTCGGATGTATGAGGAATATAGATTATGTAATCTTCGTTGGGTTGTAAAAGCTTGAATAATACTTCTTTCGCTATCCGTTTCAAACTTCACTTGTTGAGCTTCCAAAAGGCCCACTTGTCTCATAGTTAATGTAGAATTTACACAAACTATACAATGTTTTCTTGGACGTAATGGGTATAGATTTTTTACCATCTTTAAATATAGCTTCAAGATTTATAACACTTTCATCTTGAATCCTCTTTAACTTCAAGATTCTGCATGCAATCCTCAGATGTCCAAATGGGAGGAACTATCTCCAGTGTATCACACATGAAATAACTGTTTGATAAATGAGAAACAAATCATAACAATTTTATGTATAGTGATTAAAAAAGAAAAATAGAGACACAAATTATTTTCAGCATAACATAATTGACTATGCAATAAATTGGAATATTTACTTATTTTGCGCGACGTCGGTGCACTTGTTACATAAAGTAACTGAGCCTGCCCTATGTCTCCACATGTATCGCAAATTTTACTTGGAATATTCAAATGGAAGCCAGAATAAAGATCCATAAATTTATAAACACAATATGAGACACAATTGAAAATATACACAAATAATTGTTTTTGCATAAATTGAAGAAAATGTTGGATCTTTAAAAAATTATCCGATCCTTGAGAAACTAGATTAGTTGGGTACCTGTTTAATCAAGGAAATCACAGTCGGTTGAAGATGTATGTTGGTCATTGATTAGTAGACCGAGAAAAAAAGAAGGAGAACTTATGTAAGAAACCATCAATGACATCCGCTGAATCCAACTTGTAGCAATGATACGTGAACCAACTTGTACCAAATAATAACTGTGACAGCAATGCCCTTATTCAATATTAACCATTAGATTAAATTTCATTAAAAGTTTGAGAATCTAATGGCTATTATTTGTTTAGTAAGAGTTACTAAGGAAAATGCTTAGTAACATAAGCCAAAGCCATGGCGCAAATATAGAAAAGGAACGCGTGAATTTGGCAAAGATGGCCCAATGCATAATTGAAAGAAATGCACGGAGGAATTAAAGATGAAGGGTTTTTTTCTATACCCCCACCTCATCCCATATACCCCCCACATAATTTTTAAAACCCGAAAATACCCCTTCCCAAAAACGGATTTTTTCCAAAAACGGATTTATCTACCCAATAGGTAAATCTGATTTGCAAAAATAACAAAGCGGATTTACCTTAGGTGGGGGTTAAATCCGTTTTGTTATTTTTAAAATCGGATTTACTTATTGGGTAGACAAAATCTGCTTTGAAATTAAAATTAAAATTAATTTTAAAAAAATATAATAAAATAGTCATGAATATCGGTCGTCTTTTGGTTCTGTTTAGTGTGTACTTCGTTAACACGTGACGATGTTGTACGTCGGGTGAACAAGTTAGGCAAAAAAATCGGTTTTCGGGCAACCTACTCAAATTGTACTGAAACCACAGCCATTAAATCCAAAAAAAAATCAGGGATCGAGACTCCCAAGAAGGGCCTTCTTTTAGGACAGGGGGGCTCAAAATCCCAAATTCCTACGTTTACTATTTTTTATTAATCTTTTTAATTTTTCATAATCCCCAAAAAATTTAAAAAAATTTGCATAACCTTATTTTGATTTTATTAGATTCTTAGTGGTGTTTTTATGATTTTTAGATTAGTTTTGACTCTTTCACAATTTTGTAGTAGTATTTTTATAACCTTTGTTAAAAAATTTAAATAAAAAACAGTTATTTTTAATACACAAAACGGATTTAACCCCCACCCAAGGTAAATCCACTTTTAAAAATGACAAAAACGGATTTATCTTTTAGAAGATAAATCTGTTTTCCGTTTTTTTTTTGAAATCGGATTTATCTTT
This sequence comes from Astragalus glycyphyllos, assembly GCA_963573325.1. Lineage (NCBI taxonomy): Eukaryota > Viridiplantae > Streptophyta > Magnoliopsida > Fabales > Fabaceae > Astragalus > Astragalus glycyphyllos. The sequence goes on from OY754308.1 coordinate 25,814,754, forward strand.
TAAAAGATAAATCTGTTTTCCGAAAAAAATTGAAAACGGTTTTATCTTTTAAAAGATAAATCCGCACGAATTTTTGAGCTAGGCTATTTTTGGGTTTTTAAATTTTGTGAAGGGTAATTGCGTCTTTTCGCTAGGTCCGTGGGGGGTATAGTGTCAAAGGGTGAAGGTACAAAAAAAACCAAAGATGAATGGGGATACGATCACAAGCATTTTTGTATAAAAAACCGTGTGGATGTATGATACTGTCACAAGCATTCTCCATTGTGCATTGTCATTAATCAGTGGCTGGAATGGGCGCTATTGGTTCGTGTAAATGAAATTAATCTATAATCTATCTATAGCTTAAACATTTGAGAATCCAATTCCATTAATGCATTGCCACTTGTCATTTTATTATGAAATTGCTAATTAATTCTCTTGAAAACTTCCAATATACTCTTCAGATGGAATTTCTTATTTTGAAAACTCCACAATTAATGCTTAAAATAAATATCCTATTTTGAAAACTTCTAATGTACTCATTGGATCAATTTCTCTAATATATATAGCCCTCCATTTCTCGCTTGTATTGCGAAAACTATTGCTCCACTACTCCAAAAAAAATTACACCACGTCCGTTTTTTTGTTCATTTTCGATTAATGCCTGCAAACAATCATGGTAAAGTCAGTTTGTTGTGGTTCTCTTCCAACTACTCTTCCCACCCAATCTAGTAGGCCCTATGTTCTTGAAATTCTTCCCAATTACCATTTCTAAACCCAACATGCACAGCCTGAAAGGGAAATGGTTACATGTAATTTTATTAAAAAAAATAACAATTTCTTCTATTGCTTTCATTACGTTGTTATTTTGTGGACTTGTTTTCGTTATAGGAAAACAAAAAGGATTGAGGAAATTGGTTCCTTTCAAGATAAGTTTTGCATCCAATTGCACTGGACTCTAAAATCTAAATGGTATTTGTAATACTACTTGCATTACTTCAACAAAATTTAATTAATCCCCGTGGATATGATAATCTTTTATACGAAGCAGTACATTTTCTCTATGTGTGTTGTTAAGGCAACAAGTTTTTGTCGCCGTTGCCGGAGATTAATTTAGCAATATTAAACGAAAAATATTTTTATTGCTTTAGACATTTTTTTCTTTAGTTTTATTGTTTTTATTGTTAATATTTTTTTAGAAAAAATATATAAAAAAAATTGCTAATACTTTTCCAAGAGACAGTTGCAGTTCACCTTGTTTTGTAGAGAAAAGCCTAAACCATTGTTAAAACTCTTGGAGATTACATTAGAGAAGCAAAGGAACAAAGGAATTTAGAGACGTCAACTCGGTATATACCACCTCAATGTCAAGGCCCAATTCCTTCTCCTCCTTATGAGCCTTATTCAGACTATTGGGATGACTAGGAGATACCTCCCATTGCAAATTGGTGGTAATGAATAAAGAAAGGATCAAGCCCAACCACATAAAGGAAGTAAGAACTAACGGTTTGTATGGCACATGTCCATCCCCAAAGTCAGAGGCAACGGTATGAAGGATGTCATTTCGTCCTCACTGCGATTCGTATTTCCCCAATGTGCCTTGCACACCCCACCCCCACTCGCGTTTTGTGTCCATGTGACGCCTGCACTGGTAGTTCCTTTCTTCTACAGCACATGGCGACCATGATGCGATCAAAGCAGTAACCGACATTGCCATCAGAGTGAACAATATTTTTTCCTCAATTTTGCATGCCTTAAAAACCAATAGAAGCAACATGTTCGTAGGGTGAAGCTTTCAAACCCAACTTTGATTACAACAGAGCATCAAAAATTTTTGTCAACGGCGGCACCATCAGCGCGCACCATCGCTGGAAAGTTGTGACCGAAGATTGGCGTTGGGGTGACCGTCGGCGCACACCACTCTCTTCAGCCTATTGCTTATCTCATATGATGTTGACACCGCCACTTCTCTGGAATCACTCGGAGTACCTTGTTTGCTTGCTACAACAATGATAATTTCTCTCTCGATTATGGCCTATGCTCATTTGGAAATGAAAGCATCAAATGAAAATCATTCATGGGTTAAAGCAACACGTGACGAGCAACAACAAAACAAACACTAAAATAGGGAAATTCTTGGACATCTGAGGGAAGAAGATTGGTACTATAAAAGGCTAAAGAAAAAGAAAAACTAAAGCATATTCCAATTAGTTACCATTCATTTGTAGAAAGAAACAAACAAACAATCTCATAAATAAGTAAACAAGTATTGATAAAAAAGATGATGCAATAAATGGAGACTATTACTGAGAGAGATGTTGGCCTTCGGAATGGAACAATCCTCTCTAGGTGGGTTTTGGACCTTTTGGTGATATCTCATTTTCCCTATCTTTTTCTCTCACCTCTTACACATTTACTTTTGTTATTGATTAGTGTTGTGAATGTTTAACGAAGGGGTTGTTCCAGTATTCGCTTCAGTAAGTGTGTTCCGGTGTTTTTCCTTATCAGCTATAAGTGTAATAACGTATTTAGTTCGAAAATTTTGCATTTCTCATGTCAATCAACTATGATGGTGTTAAGGCAAAATCCCTAAGTCATGTTTTGATGAGAACAAATAGTTTTGATAAGCTTATTAACCTTTCTGATTCATTAGTGTTCTAATGAGTTCTCTTGAGCGATCCTATAGTCAGGTATAAAACTGCTACATCTCAAGATGAACATGTGCTACAAATTAGCACATCATAAGAAGAAGAATTTAGTCTTAGAAGATACTTGCTATGCTCAAAGAGGTGCTCAAAAGACAACAAGCAAGGAGACAATGTTATGTGGCCTAACATGAAGCAAAGAAACATATGGCAATTAAGTTATTCTTCTGGATAACATGTACTAATGTTGGTAATAACTTAGAAGATACTTTAGAAGGCATTCTGATTGTATCTCAGAAGGTTATTGAGAAGACGGTGTTCTGAAGCATGATGGAAAATTGTCACTCTTCTCTCAACGGTCAAACTGTCACATAACAATGGTAATATGCTAAGAATAATTTTCCAATTGAAAGAAGTCGTCACAAACAAAAATTCATGGGTTGACCAGCTCAGAAGCTCTCAACGGTCACCTGCAGTAGTGTACAGAGCATGCTTTAGTGTACCCGTGTAGGCGCTAAAGGAACAACTGATCTATTTCTCTTTGCTAAAGTACTCCAACGGATCTTTTAAGGCAAATGGCCTATAAATACATCATTGAGACCTCAGAATTTCTTCTAGGGAAACCACCGCACAAAATTGGTCAAGACATCAGAAGCTTCACAGTAGCTTCTGAGTAAGTCTACACTCTCCTAAACACACTCACAACAAATCAACATATTTGGGACTTTTGAGTGTGTTCATTGTAAAACTTGATTGTCTAAATAAACTTTTAGAAGAAATATTTGACAACATTATGATCTTAAGAGTTTATAACTTTCACATACCTGGATTTGTTGATGAAGCCATAATACAGTTGAAATTGGTTTCTCTCCCTTAATCTCGTTTATAAGACGCACGTAAAGATTGAAAATTATGTGAACATAAGCATAAATATGAAGGTGTCATTTGTGGGTAGAGAGAGGACCAATTTATAGATAGTGCCATTTAATCTGAGACGTCCATCAAGTATCAAAATCAACGGATGAGATTGATTCCTTTCACATTCTAGTGGTTATAGACTTTAAGCAATTCAATAGGTAGATTTTAAATGTCACTAAAGTGTCACTAAAATCTACTAATTAAGAGCCGCTAATATTTGTTTATTACCTCAATTTATTTTAGGCCATCACTTTGGAAAGTTGCAAAAATAATAATATGATGTTACAACTTTACAATTTCTTGCATTAACCTTGTAACTTCTTACATTCTCCCACTTGGCCTAAAATTAATTTAAGTAAACCACCTCATAAGTGATACATAAATACTAATGTATCAAACCTCATCCACATGAATTCATAAGTACTTTAATATAATAAAATACTAAGTGTGAGTTATGGCGGTCATGTATTCCTTTCCAAGACACACTTCCTTCCATATACTACAAACACTAGTGCCTTACTATACAAAAGTACCTTAAGCAGCACATAAAATTTCATTATGGTCCCGTAAGTGTTTCTAGGACATTCATGTTATAACTCATAAAGAAAACTACGTGCACAATAACTAGAAACAATTATTAAGTTTCAGAAATACATGATCATAAGGAGCTCAGAGTATCATTATCATCAAATACATCATTCAAAAGGGACAACCAAGGCGCATTCTATGAACATGTTCCTTAAATGTCTTTGGTTGTAATCCCTTAGTTAATGGATCATCTATCATAAGGTCTGTTCTAACATGCTCTATAGATACTCTTTGTTTCCGAACTTCGTCCTTAACAGAGAAATACTTTAACTTCGCGTGCTTTGTACCTTTTGAGTATTTATCAATCTTGGAGAAAAATACTGCTGCAGAATTGTCACCATAAATCTTTAACGGCTTATCAATAGTGTCAACTACCCAAAGCCCTTTCACAAAATTTCTGAATTGTAGCTTCAAAACAAGCTATGAATTCAGCTTCCATGGTGGAAGAAGCAACAACTGTCTGCTTAGCACTTTTCCATGATATGCAGAAGCAACAACTTTCTTTGCAGCTTTCCATTGATCAATTCCAAGATTACTTTGATACCTGCCCAAAATTCCAACTGCAAAACTAATGTCTGGTTGCGTGCAGGTTTGCACATACATCAGACTACCCATTACAGAACGTACCATATGAAATTGATTCCATTTGTTTTCGCTCTACGTCATTCTTTGGACATTGCATAAGACTGAATTTGTCCCCTTTCTGAATTGGTACAATTCCAGCAGAACAATTTTCCATATTAAATCTCTCTAGGATTTTCTTGATATAGGCTTTTTGAGACAATCCTAACAATCCTTGTGATCTATCACGAAATATTTCAATTCGTATCACATAGGACACCTCTCCTAAATCTTTCATTTCAAAATTCTTAGAGAGATATTCCTTGGTCTCATGCAACATACTCAAACTATTAATTGCAAGCAAGATATCATCAACATATAGCACTGATCCGCTGTCGCGCACGGATCAAAACGAGTAATTTTAAAATGTAGTTTACGGTAACGACAACTCGAGTATCGTTTCTCAAGAATTCTTGTATGAATTAACCAACTGATCGCGCAAGGATTCTCAGAAAACAATTAACAGAAAGTGATTTTAAATTAAATGATTATAAAATCAGCTAATCTACTGATTCGGTTCCTACCTATCATCGATTGTTATAACTTCACTATCCTAAGCGGATCCTATTCCTGTTCGATCACAACAACATTCAACAAGCGAGAATGATATTATAAGAAGTATGTTTCCTGTTTACCGAATTAAGCAAACGGTTAAGAATAAAGCGAATTAACGGATTAAGCAAACGGTAACACGCAATTAAAATTAGGGATCATAAATCAATCGAACCAAACAAAACTATTCTATGACAAATCGAATTAAGCAAACGATAGACATATAATAGAATTGAAAAGAATAGGAATTAAATTGCAAGGTTATATTAATCTCAAGTATCGGAACCTGAATACAGCAGATCAACCAGGTGATTAGTTCTCCATCGGTTTTCGTACCAAGCTCCCGAAAGATAATTTGTGAACAGTAAAAACGAGATATGAACAGTACTCGCGGCTATTAGGTATAGGCAAAACAAAGAATTCGGGATTAACCCAACCGGGTCGAAAAACATAAAAAAACCGGCCCAAAACTAAATATTTATTAAGTCTGGAACTTCAACGAATTATTCGAGACTTCTGAACTCCTAATCAGCTTTTGGCTTCAACAGGAAACTTGTATCTGTTTCTCTTAGCTTTCCAACGCATCTCAGAATGCGTCAATCCGATTACCGTAGCTCAAGTTATGGTCTGCACAGTGGACAGGTATCAAATAACCGCTAATGCTGAAAATAAAATACGAAAACTAAATAAAGGCAAAAATAAACTAAAACATAAAAACACAATAAAACAGTAAAAATAATAAAACAAACTAAAGAAATTCCTAAGTACAATAGTAGAAGAATGTGCATCAAAATGAACTGATCAAGAACCAAAAACATAAACTTACTCCCACTTACCTTTCGGTATATGCATTTATCAACTTGATTTTCTTCAAAACCGAAAGAGGTAATGGAATCGTTGAACTTAATATACCATTGCCTTGAGGCTTGTTTTAGTCCATATATTGATTTCTTTAGCTTACACACCATATGACCTTTTCCATTAATTTGAAAACCTTCTGGTTGGTCCATATAAACTTCTTCTTCAAGATTACCATTCAAAAAGGTTGTTTTCACATCCATCTGGTGCAACTCTAAATCATAATGAGCAACCAGTGCCATGATAATGTGTAACGAGTCTTTCTTTGAGACAGGAGAAAATGTTTCTTTATAATCAACGCCATCCTTTTGAGTATATCCTTTAGCAACAAGTCGGGCTTTATATCGTTCAATATTGCCATTTGAGTCACGCTTGGTCTTAAAGACCCACTTACAACCAACTCGTTTAGCACCTTCTGGCAATTCAACAATTTCCCAAACCTTATTTTCTTGCATGGATTTTAACTCATCTTTCATGGCATCAATCCATTTATCTGACTCCACAATTTCCATGGCTTTTGAAAATGAAACTGGATATTTATTGATCCCAATGTCTGACTCTAGCAAATAAGTATCATAGTAGCTTCGAATTGCTGGTTTTCTTTCTCTTTGAGACCTTCTCAAAGGCACTTCTTGAGACTCATTTAGTTCAGACCTTTGTGAGTTAGTCTCTTCATTGGGTGTGTTATCATTCAAATTTTGTTCATTGTTGTCAGGTCGTTCTACAACGACTAGAAAAACTTTTGGAACAATAAAAAATATCATTGACTTGTCGCTCCTCACTCCCATTACTGTTCGAGAGACTAACTTCTTTTCATGTGGATTAAATACTCTTGCTTCTGCTGCTCAACCCCAAACATGCAGATGCCTTAAATTTTGTTTCCTATTTGTCCACAACTCAAAAGGAGTTTTAGGGACTGCCCTGCTAGGAACCTTGTTTAATAAATACATAGCAGTTTTTAATGCATACATCCACAAAAATTTGGGAAATGAAGAATTGCTAATCATACTCCTAACCATATACATTAGTGTTCTATTACGCCTTTCTGCCACACCATTTTGTTGTGGTGTTTATGCCATTATGTATTGTGCACGGATACCGTGGCTTTCAAGAATTTTTGCAAATGGCCCCGGACATTGTCCTGTTTTACCATGTTTTCCATAAAATTCACCACCTCTATCTGATCTTACAACTTTCACTTTCTTTTCTAATTGTCTTTCGACTTCAATAATATAATTCTCAAAAACATCAACAGCTTAAGACTTTTCTTTAGGCAAATAGACATATCCATAACATGAAAAGTCATCGATAAAGGTGATGAAATATTTTTCTCCACCAAGAGAAGGAGTATCAAAAGGTCCACATATATCAGTGTGTATAATTTCAAGAAGCTGGGTGCTTCTTGTTGAACCTTTCTTGTTATGCCTGGTGTGCTTTCCCTTAATGCAATCCACACATTACTCAAGATCTGTAAAATCTATATTTAGTAGAATCTCGTTCTTTACTAACCTTTATAATCTTTCCTTGGATATATGACCCAAGCGTTTATGCCACAAGTATGCAGAACTTTCATTAAGCATGTTACGCTTAATTCCAATACTTTGATGCTCGGTAAGCAAGGACTCATAAAAATTATCATGAAGTTTCAATCTATATAAACCATCAATAATATAACAAGAACCATAACGTTTATTATTATTGCATAAATTGAAACAACCATGTCCACCATTAAATTCAAAACCACAATTGTCCAACTTTGAAAGAGAAACTAAACTCCTAGACATTGAAGGCACATAAAGAGTCTTTATTAGGTCCAAATGATAACCAGTATCAAGGATCAAGCAATAAGTCCCTATGCCTTCAATTGGAGCTTTCTTACGATTTCCCATGTAAAGAAACATGTTACTTTGGCTTGTGGTTTGGATTGTAAGAAATCCTTGCATCATATTAGATACATGAGTAGTAGCACCAGAGTCAAGCCACCAAGAATTATGAGGAACATCAACTAAGTGTGATTCAAAAGTGCATACATATGTTTTATACATACCTTTCTTTTCGAACAAAGCCTTACGTTTTGGACAATCCTTTTGGAAGTGTCCTTCTTTAGCACAAAAATGACACTTATTCTTATGCTTAGCACGTTCCTTTTTCTTAAAATTCTTGGCTTTTGGCTTCAATGCTTTTCCAGCTCCATGAACACGGTTGACAAAATGACTCTTAAAATTTTTCAGCCTGTTCTCCTCCTGAATGAGCTTTCCAATCAATTCATTAACATCCCACTTATCTTTCATAGTGTTATAGTTAATTTGGAAAGCTCCATACTCAGAAGGCAACGAGTTCAAAATAAGTTGAACCATGAAAGAGTCATCAGCTACCATACCCAAAGACTTCAGTCTTGCTGCAGTGTTAGTCATCTCAACGGTATGCTCTTGCATGCTTCGCGAACCATCAAACTTCATGGTCGTGAGTTGAGCCATAAGTGTACCAGCAAGTGACTTATCAGCAGAGCGAAAACGTTCTTCCACAAACTTAAGGTATTGCTTAGCACTTTCTGTTTGTGGAATAGTAGTCTTAATGTTGTTTGCAATAGTCATTCGCATAAACATAAGGCTTAATTTGTTGGACCGCTCCCATGCCTTCAGTTCAAACTTTTCATCTTCAGTGCTGTCTTCAGTTACGACGGGATTATCTTCCAAAAGTGAAAAGTCAAGGTCCAAAACACCTAAGTGGAATTTGACTTGTTCACTCCATTCAGAAAAGTTCAAACCATTGAAAACGGTAACAGACGCAGCTTGCGAATGAAGAAAAATTGTTGCAAAAATAAATCATAAAATGCTCATATTAAAATATCACATACTCATATAAAACATCAAAGTATATTATAGTTCACCTTTGGGTAATCATATAATACACTATCATAAATAAATGCCAATTGTATCATAATTGAAAACCAAAATTCTCAACCAAACACATAATTCATCTTTGGAGAAAATATATATTTGATCCAAGAATTTTAGTTTCCCACGATTATGTTTAACAACCATAGAACTACAATTTTCCTTTGGGTAAATTTATTCCCAATGATTAACTAACAATCACATTTCATGGCATTTTTCATCATTGTAACTCGGCCACTTTGGTGTTGTTTACCTTGGATTTTGGTAAACACCGCTAGTTTGAAATTGCTTCTGTTTGCAGGATCAACTAGTAAATCCTAAGACCACTTGTGTTAAAGTTTTTCCAGAATCGCTTGTGTCTTGCTGTTTAACAATAAAAAGAAGAAAAGAAGAAGATAACTGTCGATTTCTCCGCGAAACCGTCGAATTACTTCAATGAGGGAGAAGGTTTAAAGCAGTAAATTGCTGGAATTTAAAGAGAAAGCAAGTAAAATTGCATTACTGTAAAGGGCGGTACACAAGATCATACATGCATTCCTTATACTCGTTTCTCAGTGCGTGTCGGTACTTTGAGCGTGGGAACTTAGTATGAGAGATTGCGACCCGTTTTTCCTATGAAAAACTACTATTTATACAAAGGAAAAGAGGGGGGAAAACTAAATAAGTAACTGCCTAGAAATTTGAAAACTAATAACTCCTACTCCTACTTTTGACAAGAACCGCTTCATCACGCTTCGACCACAAGCGCATGGATCCTGATCTGCTACTAGTCTTCAACTTCTTGCTCTGTCGAAATATTAGCTTTAGCTCTTCGTTTCTGCCAATTCCAAGGTCTTGTTGAATCCTTCTTTTAAAGAACTTCCTTCCTGTCGAAATCAACAAAATACCTCCTGAAAGACAAGTGAAACCTCGTTGACTGCATTTAATTAAGCCTGTCGAAAATGCAGGCTAACAAATTGCCCCCCAAAAATGTCTTTTTCGACTGGAGCTTTGTGTAAGGCAGAAAAGAGACATTTTTGAAATTCCTCTTAACTGCTCTAATGGCGTCATCAGGTCGAAAATAGCTTGTTCTCTCTAGATTTCTCCTTTTTTCGACAACGAGCCAATCGATAGGTATAAAGAGGTCCTGATTTCAATTCTGTAATATTAACCTCTTCTTCGACATCTTCATAAGATACGTCGAACTCTTGGTCACTGTCATTAGTTTCGACATAAGCAACCATTTCTTTTCTATTATGGAACCTACTTGTTCTGGCTTTTTCAGCTTTGAGTCTTTCGACTTGTCGAACTCTATCAGCTAATTGTGCCATATCTCTTAAGTGTAGAGTATCCAGTTCCTTTCTTATAGAATAATCTAGGCCACCAGCGGCCATTTCAACTAACTCATTGTTCAGGCACTTGAGTGAAGCACCTTGCTTTGAGAAGTCTGAATCTATTGAGATAATCATCAATAGATTCTGCCCCCTTGCGTCGAACACTAGCCAATTTCTTAAGACTAATCTTGCATTGGCCCATATAAAATTGTTCATGGAAGGCCTTTTCTAACTGACTCCAACTAAAAATAGAATGTGGAGACAGAGTGGTGAACCATGTAAACGGATTCTTAGTTAGAGAATTTGGAAAATACTTCATTCTCAAATTCTCATTGTGCGCAATATCACCAGCCTCAGTTAAATAACAAGCCACGTGTTCGACAGTAGATTCACTAGTTTCCCCAGCAAACTTTGTGAACTTGGGAATTTTACATCCCCTAGGTAGCTCTATTTGTAGGGTATAATCTGACAAAAGTGACACAAAATTAGGCCTGTGTAACCCTAGGTTAAGGCCATTCTGTGCTAGAATGGTTTCGACCATATTATCCAGATTATTTTGTGCTCCAAAATTGTTTTGTTGCACTTGCCGACTACCTCGTCCACATTCTGGTTTCTATTCACCGACACCACTTCAGGGATTGCCTCTACCCTCATGGGTTCTTCGACAACTTGTTGTTGTCCTTGGTTTCCCTGATTGGTTGGAAATGCATTATTGGGCCTCTCTACAGGTATTTCGACAGGCCTAGCATTTTGAATTTGGGGAATTGGCTGATTATGAATTGGTGGAGTACCAAAGAAGTCAACAATTCTTCCCATTTGTGTTGCCAACAATTAGGTATAGGCAAAACAAAGAATTCGGGTTTAACCCAACCGGGTCGAAAAACATAAAAAAAACCGGCCCAAAACTAAATATTTATTAAGTCTGGAACTTCAACGAATTATTTGAGACTTCTTAACTCCTAATCAGCTTTTGGCTTCAACAGGAAACTTGTAGATGTTTCTCTTAGCTTTCCAACGCATCTCAGAATGCGTCAATCCGATTACCGTAGCTCAAGTTATGGTCTGCACAGTGGACAGGTATCAAATAACCGCTAATGCTGAAAATAAAATACGAAAATTAAATAAAGGCAAAAATAAACTAAAACATAAAAACACAATAAAACAGTAAAAATAATAAAACAAACTAAAGAAATGCCTAAGTACAATAGTAGAAGAATGTGCATCAGAATGCACTGATCAAATTCCCCCACATTTGAACTTTTGCACTCCGAGCAAAATAGTAACTTCAGAAAAAACAAAAACAAAACAGAGCATGCATTTCCAAAAGTATTCAAGATACAAGGTACAAGCAGAATTCTAAGTCTAAGCTTTAAGAATATGGTGTTAGAGAGCAACTCTTTGTGACATTCAAAGTAAATAGGAAAACAGATTACCAAAAAGTACATCAAAAGCAGCAAGATCCTCACAGGATAAAATTCACTCAACTCTCAAGTGTTTAGGTTAACTGTTTACACTCAAAGCACAACATGAAAGTTAGTACTACCATAAGCTTGAAAAGACTCTAACATCTACAATTTAAATACATGCACACAAAGATCAAAAGGACTTTAATTCGGTTGTAACTTGGCCAAGGTAAGGGTGAGATAAATCCTAAGGGGGTACTAGGCTAAAAATCAAAGGGTTAAAAGAAAATTGAAAGGATTGCGGGAGTTGAACTACAGGATACCTCAATTGCTTTCAAACAACAACCTCACAACTTATTTCTCTTCTCCTTTTCCTTTATTCTTCCCTTTTTTTTTCCAGAAGGGCTATGTATTGACATCCTTCTCTATTTTATTTCATTTTTCATTTTTCATCTTTTTTTTTTCTATTTTTCTTTTCTTTTTTTTTCTTTTTTTTTTTTTTCTGCCAACATTTGGAACATCACAACAACATCAAAAAAATGAAGTTCAACCCCACACAACTCCACACAAGACTCTTTCAACCCTTGATTAGGGTGATAATTTTGTTTTTCACTTTTCGGCTTGTAATGAGTTAATCACAAAAAAAACGGATAAATAGGCTCAAAGGGGTTTTCAAACAAAGGGATGACATTGTTCAGGGTTGGCTTTTGGCTAAGTGGCTAAAAAAAACGAAAAAAACGAGTTGCCTTTATCATATCAGTGTGCACAAGTAAACAAAAAGTATCAAAAAGAGTCAATTCAAGTTCTAGAGACTAACAGACATGAGTGGTTCACACAAGAAAGAAAGAGATGGATTTTTGTATGTTATCCATATAAGGCTCAAAACTCACAAGGGTTAATGATCTGCTACTAATGATGTACAATTCAGAGTTTAGTCTTACCTATCATACTAAGAATGCACAACAAACTTTTTCACATCACATCACAAGGCACTAGTCAAGAGAACTAAGAACAATACTCATAATTGTAACTCAAAAACCAAAGAAAAGCATGCAATTTTTTTTTTTTAAGAAACAAAACCAAAACAGAGAAAACTGAAAACAACACAAAAAAATGGTTCCCTCCCCCACACTTAAAACATGCATTGTCCTCAATGAAAGGACATAATTATTAAATAAGAGTGAGAGAAAGGAAAAGGTGCTCCCTGGTCAAGTTGCAGAGTAGGTGGGCTTTTCCAAGGAAAGCTCTTCTATGGGTGCATCTTCAGGCACCGAACTGTCATGGAATAGCTTCAGGCGCTGCCCATTAACCTTGAAGGTTTTGTCAGTACCTGCACTTTTTATTTCTACTGCACCATGAGGAAAAACATTAGTAACAACAAAAGGGCCAATCCACTTGGATCGAAGTTTTCCAGCCATAAGCTTAAGGCGGGAGTTAAACAGTAAAACCTGTTGGCCCACAGAGAATTCCTTCCTAGAAATCATTTTATCATGGAAGTGCTTAGTTTTCTCTTTATAAATCCTAGAGCTTTCATAAGCCTCTAGCCTAAGCTCTTCAAGCTGTTGTAATTGGAGTTTTCTTTCAATACCTGCTTGTTGCATCTCCAAATTACAACTCTTTACCGCCAAATAAGCACGGTGTTCTATCTCTACAGGAAGGTGACATGCCTTACCAAAAACAAGTCGATAGGGAGACATCCCTATTGGTGTCTTGAAAGCTGTTCTTTGAGCCCAAAGTACGTCTTCTAGACGGCGGCTCCAGTCCTTCCTGTTTGGCTGCACCATTTTCTCTAAAACCTGTTTAATCTCCCTGTTTGAGATCTCAGCTTGCCCATTAGTTTGTGGGTGATATGCAGTAGAGACTCTGTGCACAACTCCATACTTCCGGAGCAAAGCTCCCATGGTGCGGTTACAGAAATGAGTGCCCTGGTCACTTATGATAGCTCGGGGTATTCCAAACCTGCAAAAGATATTTGCCCTGACAAAATCTGCAACAACTCTAGAATCATTAGTCCTAGTGGGGATAGCTTCCACCCACTTTGAAACATAATCAACAGCAATCAAAATGTAGAGAAAACCAAATGATATAGGAAAGGGACCCATGAAGTCGATTCCCCACACATCAAATACCTCACAGAAAAGCATAGGTTGCTGAGGCATTTCACTCTTACGAGTGATGGTTGTACCTGCTATCTGACACTCTTTACAAGTGCGGTAAGTCTCATAGGCATCTTTAAAAATAGTGGGCCAATAGAAACCTGAGTCTAAGACTTTCCTTGCAGTCCTTTGAGGCCCAAAGTGCCCCCCTACTTGAGAAGCATGAGAAAGATGCAAAATAGATTCAATCTCATAGTCGGGGACACATCTCCTAATTACCTGATCACTACCAAACTTCCAAAGATATGGATCATCCCAAACATAATATTTGGCATCACTCTTGAGTTTGTGAATTTGTGTCCTGGATGCACCTGTAGGAAAAACACCAGCAACAAGATAATTAACAATATCAGCAAACCAAGGAGTAACTCCATGCATAAGTAAAAGCTGCTCATCAGGAAAGTCATCCTGAATGGGAAAAGGATCTTCATCCCTCTCTATCCTGCTCAAGTGATCAGCCACCAAGTTCTCAGCTCCACTTTTATCTTTAATCTCCACATTAAACTCTTGGAGTAACAACATCCACCGAATCAATCTCGGTTTTGCTTCTGGCTTCTTCAACAAGTATTTTAAAGCTGCATGGTCAATAAAAACAACAACCTTGGAACCTAGCAAATATGATCTGAATTTATCAAGAGCAAAAACAATAGCTAGAAGTTCCTTTTCAGTGGTGGTGTAATTAGACTGTGCAGAATCTAAAGTCCTAGAAGCATAGTAAATAACATGGGCAGCCTTGTCAACTCTTTGTGCAAGGACCGCCCCAACAGCATAGTTAGAAGCATCACACATAATCTCAAAAGGGAGGGTCCAGTCAGGGGGCTGGATGATGGGAGCTGAGGTCAATGCTTTCTTCAAGAAGTCAAATGCTTTTTTGCAATTGTCATTGAAGTCGAAAGTGACGTCATTCTTCAACAAGTTGGACAGCGGAAGAGCTATCTTGCTGAAATCCTTAATGAAACGCCTGTAAAAACCTGCATGACCAAGAATAGAACGAATCTCGCGAATGCAAGATGGGTAAGGCAATGTAGAAATCACATCAATCTTAGCAGGGTCTACAGAAATTCCTTTTTCAGAGATTATGTGACCTAAAACAATTCCCTGTTCAACCATAAAATGGCATTTTTTATAATTTAAAACAAGGTCAGTTTCGATGCATCTCTCTAAAACCATATTTAAACTGCTCAAACATGCATCAAATGAAGAACCATAAACAGTGAAATCATCCATAAACACTTCCATGCAATTTTCAATAAAATCAGCAAAAATGCTAATCATGCAACGCTGGAAAGTGCCAGGAGCATTGCAAAGACCAAAAGGCATCCTCCTGTAAGCAAATGTACCGAATGGGCACGTAAAAGTAGTCTTTTCTTGATCTTCAGGTGCAATATGAATTTGAAAGTAACCTGAAAAGCCATCAAGAAAACAATAATGTGATTTACCAGCAAGCCGTTCAAGCATTTGGTCAATGAACGGTAAAGGAAAGTGATCCTTTCTAGTAGCCTGGTTCAATCTCCTGTAATCAATACAAACTCTCCAGCTATTCTGAACTCTAGTGGGGACAAGTTCATTCTTTTCATTTTTTACCACCGTGAGTCCAGATTTCTTAGGTACAATCTGCACTGGGCTTACCCATTTACTGTCAGAGATAGGGTAAATGATACCTGCTTGTAAGAGTTTGGTTACCTCTTTCTTCACAACATCGAGGATCAACAGATTAAGCCTCCTTTGGGGCTGCCTTACTGTTTTAGCACCATCTTCAAGTAAAATCCTGTGCATACACATTGAGGGACTAATACCTGGGATGTCAGCCAATGTCCACCCAATCGCCTTTTTATGCTTCCTCAAAACCTGCAAAAGCTTACTTTCTTGATCGAAATCAAGGTTAGAAGATATTATAACAGGGAGTTTTTCATTACTCTCTAAATAAGCATATTTCAGATTTGCAGGGAGTTGTTTCAGCTCCAGGGAAGGTGGTTGCTCAATGGATGGAGTGCTTGGGGCAGCCGGGGTGTCGAGAGCTTCAACTGCATAAACAGCTTCATCGACAACTTCACCTGTAGAAAAAATGTTACCCTGCAAGGCAGCATCAATCTCAGCACATACAACACAAAGGTTAGTGTCAGTACAATCATCACATGAGTAAACATCATCAAAACCAGATAAAGATGGAAAATCAAGTGAAAACAATTCAGAACAAGTGTCATCAACCAACTCAGAGATCAATTCAATATGAAAAATGGAATCCTCTTCCAAGGGATATTTCATAGCATCGAAAATGTTAAATTTCGCGACAATGTCACCAAATTCCATGGACATGGTTCCATCATCAACACCAATTTTTGTTTTCGCTGTTTTCATGAACGGTCTGCCTAAAATGATGGGAGCCCTGCTTGACTTAGTTTCTCCTTCCATGTCCAGAATATAAAAATCTGCGGGAAAAATCAAGTCATTAACATGAACAAGGACATCTTCCACTACTCCGGTGGGGCGAGCATTGCTTCTGTTCGCCAGCTGAATGATTAAACCTGTATGCTGCAAAGGACCAAGATTAAGGTTATTATAAACAGAAGTAGGCATAACATTAATGCCCGCTCCTAAATCAAGCATGCAATTCTCGAATTTACTATCCCCGATGGTACAAGGAATAGTAAAAGTTCCTGGATCCTTGCACTTTTGTGGCATGACCTGAGTGAGAGCTGAAACATTTTGCTCGCTTGTAGCTTTTTCAGATGAAGACTTAGGCTGAAAGAAAGAAGAAACATTTCTTCCCAAGTTGACTCTCTCATTTCCCTTCAACCTTCTTTTGTGTGTACACAAATCTTTCAAGAACTTTGCGTACTTCGGAACCTGCTTAATCACATCAAGAAGCGGAATGTTTACCGCAACCTTTTTGAATACATCCAAAATCTCTCTTTCTTTGTCTCCCTCATCAGTCCTTTTATTTTTCAGTACTCTATGTGGGAAAGGGACTGGTGGTACATACTCCTTCTGTTTATCTTTTTCAGTTTCTACCACAACAGAAGAGGGTTCAGGTGAAGAAGGTGTTACCTCAAGAATTTTTTTATTTTTGTCTGGGGATGGTTCTACAACTTTTCCGGATCTCAAGGAAATTGCACTCACATTAGGGCCTTTTGGATTCACAACTGTTTGGGCAGGAAGTTGGTTCGATCCTTGGGCTTGCTGCATGGCATTCATTGATGTGGCAAGCTGTCCAATCTGTGTCTGCAAGGTCTGAATGCTAGAATTAGTTCTTTGTTGGAACTGGAGATTGTTGACAGCCATTTGCTTGACAAGATCCTCTAATGAAGGTCCGGAAGGTGCAGGGGTGGTCACTTGGGGAGGGTTTTGTTGTTGGCTGGACTGTTGATTCCCATATCGAAGGTTTGGATGGTTCCTCCAATTGGGATGGTATTTGTTAGTGGACAGGTCAGGAATGTTGTACCTGTTCTGATTGTTGCCTTGATTGTAAAGGTTTGCTGCATAAGCTTGAGGCAACTCAGTGATCGACTCATCTTGCAAAATAGGACATGTATCGGTCGGGTGTTCAGGAGAAGTACAAATACCACACAAGTTTGCTGCTTGAGTCTTACCTACTGCCATCCGTTTCACTAAAGAAGTAAGCTCGTCAATTCTTGTTTCTAAAGCTTTGTTGGAAGAAACTCGAATCTCGTTCACACCTTTGGTTTGGACAGAATTGTTTCTAGTGGTGAACTGTTGGGAGTTGAGAGACATGTTTTCAATCAAGGCTTTAGCAGCAGTTGGAGTTTTATCAACAAGTGCTCCACCGCTAGCAGCATCAAGAATGTTTCTATCCATCGGTAGCAATCCCTCATAGAAGTACTGGATAAGTAACTGCTCGGTGATCTGGTGTTGGGGACAACTGGACACTAACTGCTTGAATCTCTCCCAATACTCAGCTAATGACTCATCGTCCTGTCTAATGCCACATATCTGTTTTCTGATTGATGCAGCTCTGGAGGCAGGAAAGTATCTTTCTAAGAACACTCTTTTCAAAGCAATCCAGCTTGTGATAGAATTCGGTTCAAGGTAATATATCCAATCTTTTGCCGCACCTTGCAATGAGAATGGAAAGGCTCTGAACTTGATGTGATCTTCAGTGATTCCTTCAGGCCTCAATGGTGTAGAACACACAACCTGGAATTCTTTCAAATGCTTATACGGATCCTCACCTGCAAGACCATTAAACTTTGGCAACAAGTGTATTAAACCAGATTTCAATTCAAAGGGTGCATCAGCTTCAGGATAATCAATACATAAACCATTATAGTTCACATCAGGGGCAGCAAGCTGCCTTAGTGTTCTTTGTTCAGCCATGTTATCAAAAGCAAGTTCAAAATCAGAATCAAATAAGCTATGCAAATAGTCAGAATCAGAATCGATAACGGGTGGTGAACTAGTGCTAGCCCGATTTGCTCTGCGGCGTGTGTGCAAGGTTCTTTCAACTTCAGGATCAAAATCAAACAAGTCAGAACAAGCAGACCTAGTAGCCAGGACTAATGCAGCAATGCAGCAACAAATGTGAAAATGCCAACAATTTCCCTAATAGGCAGAAACAAAACGAATGAAGGGATATGATTAAAATAAATTCAGAAAAATACAAAAACACCAAATTTAATCTAATTAAGTGAAATAAGAATTTTGAGAATTTTTTTGGAATTTTTCGAAACTATGAAAACAGTAAAAAATTCATAAAAAATAGAAAAAAGAAGAATTTGGCAATTTGAGAGTGAAATCCCAAACTCTTTTCAAGAGTAGGGAAAGAGTAGGGGTCTAATGATTGCACGATTTTTCTGCTCAAATTGCACGGAACAGATTTTGAAACGGACACAATTTTCCCGAAAACCGGATTTTTGACACTAAGCCGCGAATTGGCCAAATTTCTTAAGACTAATCTTGCATTGGCCCATATAAAATTGTTCATGGAAGGCCTTTTCTAACTGACTCCAACTAAAAATAGAATGTGGAGACAGAGTGGTGAACCATGTAAACGCATTCTTAGTTAGAGAATTTGGAAAATACTTCATTCTCAAATTCTCATTGTGCGCAATATCACCAGCCTCAGTTAAATAACAAGCCACGTGTTCGACAGTAGATTCACTAGTTTCCCCAGCAAACTTTGTGAACTTGGGAATTTTACATCCCCTAGGTAGCTCTGTTTGTAGGGTATAATCCGACAAAAGTGACACAAAATTAGGCCTGTGTAACCCTAGGTTAAGGCCATTCTGTGCTATAATGGTTTCGACCATATTATCCAGATTAATTTGTGCTCCAAAATTGTTTTGTTGCACTTGCCTGACTACCTCGTCCACATTCTGGTTTCTATTCACCAACACCACTTCAGGGATTGCCTCTACTCTCATGGGTTCTTCGACAACTTGTTGTTGTCCTTGGTTTCCGTGATTGGTTGGAATTGCATTATTGGGCCTCTCTACAGGTATTTCGACAGGCCTAGCATTTTGAATTTGGGGAATTGGCTGATTATGAATTGGTGGAGTACCAAAGAAGTCAACAATTCTTCCCATTTGTGTTGCCAACAATTGGTAACTGTTATTGGTGTCCCTTATCAAAGGATTGAACACTATACCAATTTGTTGTGTCAACATATTTACCATGTCATGAGTACTATCATCTATTTGTTGTCTTAACGCCATCAACGATGTGGTAGTCAAATTTTGTTGGGCATTTCGACTAAAAATGCCTTCTGAGGAACTATGGGTAGGGGAAAAGTCTGCAATTGCATTCTCTGCAAAAGTAGACGAATTTGTCTGGAGGCCTGCCATCAACGCTATTGGCATACCATATTGGAACGCCCTACCAGCCATAGTAAATGGTGAATTTTCCATCACTGGATTTGCCATTATAGGACTTGTTGGTCCTACCGTTTGTGGCGCAGAAGCCATTGTATTAACATTCGTTAATGCTGCATTAGTCATCATTGACACTGGCGTAATTATGGGAGAAGTTACAGCGGTTACTCCCATGTTTGTCGACGAAGGCATAGCAACGGTTATGCCTGCGACATTTGCAGCGTTAACATCAACAACTGACGTTTGTTCTTGTGTACTTTGTGCATTTGATGCAGAAGCATTATTGGTACTTGAACGTTCCATTTCTTGGAGATATTTCCCACTCCTCAATTGCATGCACAGACAACACAAACTCTTTTGCGTTTTAAAGAAAAAACTTTAAAAATTAGCACAAGGGTCCCACCGGGCGTGCCAATTTGTTTACCTTGGATTTTGGTAAACACCGCTAGTTTGAAATTGCTTCTGTTTGCAGGATCAACTAGTAAATCCTAAGACCACTTGTGTTAAAGTTTTTCCAGAATCGCTTGTGTTCTTGCTGTTTAACAATAAAAAGAAGAAAAGAAGAAGATAACTGTCGATTTCTCCGCGAAACCGTCGAATTACTTCAATGAGGGAGAAGGTTTAAAGCAGTAAATTGCTGGAATTTAAAGAGAAAGCAAGTAAAATTGCATTACTGTAAAGGGTGGTACACAAGATCATACATGCATTCCTTATACTCGTTTCTCAGTGCGTGTCGGTACTTTAAGCGTGGGAACTTAGTATGAGAGATTGCGACCCGTTTTTCCTATGAAAAACTACTATTTATACAAAGGAAAAGAGGGGGAAAAACTAAACTAAGTAACTGCCTAGAAATTCGAAAACTAATAACTGCTACTCCTACTTTTGACAAGAACCGCTTCATCACGCTTCGACCACAAGCGCTTGGATCCTGATCTGCTACTAGTCTTCCACTTCTTTCTCTGTCGAAATATTAGCTTTAGCTCTTCGTTTCTGCCATTTCCAAGGTCTTGTTGAATCCTTCTTTTAAAGAACTTCCTTCCTGTCGAAATCAACAAAATACCTCCTGAAAGACAAGTCAAACCTCGTTGACTGCATTTAATTAAGCCTGTCGAAAATGCAGGCTAACAAATTGCCCCCCAAAAATGTCTTATTCGACTGGAGCTTTATGTAAGGCAGAAAAGAGACATTTTTGAAATTCCTCTTAACTGCTCTAATGGCATCATCAGGTCGAAAATAGCTTGTTCTCTCTAGATTTCTCCTTTTTTCGACAACGAGCCAATCGACAGGTGTCATACCCTAATTTTGTCCGCCTAGGTCAAAACCCTAATTCTCAACAAAAATAAATAAATTGAGAAGTGTGGCATTATTTTGAAAAGTGTGAAGAGCATTGTGCATGCATTCTAGGTTTTTTTTTTAGGTTGGAAATGCATTTTTGGACAAAAAAATGTTTTTAGGGCAAAGGGTATTTGTCATACCCTAATTTTGTCCGCCTAGTTTCAAAACCCTAATTTTCAGCAAAAGTAAATAATTTTGTGAGTGATGCATTATTTGAGAAAGGGTTTAGGGTATTTACCCAAGCATTCTAAGGTTTTCAAAATCATTTTTGAGAAATTAAAGAATTTTGGGGCATTTAAAAGGGGCATTGTTTGGTCAATTTCAATTTAGTAAATTTTTGCTAGCTGAAAATCCAATTAATTAATTTTTGGGAATTTATTTAATGAAATTGTATTATTTTGAACAAAAAAATAAATAAAGAAAATCATTTTTCAAATTATGCGCATATTTTATATGTGTACTAAAAAAATCAAGTTCAAATTAATTCAAGAAAGCATTTCAAAAAAATAGTACAAGGAATATTCCCAAAAATTATATGATAAGATTTTTGTTGGCAATTTTGGTCATCTCTCATTTTCAAAAATGGCATATTCTTCAAGATACCTTGTATATGGCTCAAAATGGTTAGATTTATGTACAATTATCTTGAAAAGAATAATCAAAATTGAGAGGATAATAGAATGGTCATATGATAGTACAATAGTACAAGATGACAACGTGCAAAGCTTGGGCACCACTCTCCCAATGTGGTCGAATACCCCCCTTCATTTCCCTCTCATTTTTGCATTTTTTTGCCCCTCATCAAAGTGTGTTTCAATCCTCACCCTTGATTCAAAATTAAAATGCAATCCTAGAATGAGATGAGGTACACAATGACCTAAATGCCCCTAAACCTAATTGCACATTATATATACCCTCATATCCTCACCTCTCACGAGGTTTTGGCTCACAATTCACACTCAAAAACCTAGCCTCTCCTCTTCTCCCTTCTTGGCCGAATACACCTCCTCATTCCCTCACCTCATTTCTTCACTTTTTCACTTCAAATCAACATTCTAGTCGTAAATCCTTCATCATCCTTGCATTCTCTTCAAAGATCCATCTTCAAATCTCAAGAATCAAGCTCAAGATTGAAGATTAGAGGGTTGATTCAAGTGGTTTAGTGTTCATTCACCTTATTTCTTTTGCTATTCTAGCTTGGAGTTGAGGTATACTCTCAATCTTAACATCATCAAAATTTTAGTATAAAAAATGTAGATCATCAATCTATTTTTGCATATCAAGCATTTCTTTGCATTTTAGTGCTCTATTTTATGTTGAAATGTTGATATAATTGTTGTTGTTGAATGAGAGATGTGTTTCAAGCATTTTGACAAACACTTTGGGAGGTTTGGATGCTTGAAATGCATCTCTCTCTTTCGGAATAAATTGTGTGTTTGTGCTATTTTCATTTTGTGCTTGCATTTTCATGAATAAAATTGTGATTTGGGATTATGTTTCATTTCGCATATTGTAGAAAAATTAGGGTTTGTGTGATTTTAGTGCATTCCTTTGCTTAATCATGTGAATCCTTGCCAAAAAGCTTGATCTATGTCATTTGCTTGCATGATTTTGTTGCTTTCAAAGAATAAAATGAGATTTTAGCTCTATGTTAGTGTCGCATTTCATGAGATAATTAGGGTTTGTGCTTGTTTTTGTTGCTTGCTTTGAAAATCATGTTTGTGTTGATGATTTGGTAAGAGGATTTAACACTTATGCACTTGTGCATATCCCAAGTGTTAAAGATTACCTAAAGTGATTCAACACCTTAATTGTATATGCTTACGCTTGCATTGTTGATTGTTTTGCTTGCAACTTGTTAAAGTTTACACTTTGGTTCTTGATTTGGAAATTTATTTGAATTCTCTACTTCTTTTTCTTTTGGATGCCACGCCATCCCAACAAACTTTTGTGATCAATATCACCCTCCAATTCTCTTCCTCTCTTCTTCAAGTCATTTCTTTTTCCAAATTATTTTCAAAATTAAAACTTTTCTTCAAATTGTTTTTCTATAGCAATCAAATTTTTTCTAAGATCAACAATAAACCTTTTTGAAAACTCATAAGGAGGCAAGTCGGACGTACGGCCGGTGTTGTCTAGCGTCCTAAGATCGGGGCTGTACAGCTCAAACATCTTGGGATACTTATGAGAATCAAAACAAGTAATTAACAACTTGAACCCTATTTCAAAAAATGAGTAAGGAATCGAGTCGGATGTACATCCGGTATTGGTTAGCGTCTTAGGGTTAGCGAGCTGTACAGTTCGTGCGAGCCTAAGATACTTGCTCAAATAAAAGCAACCAACCTCACAACAAATCTTATTCTTCCTTAATCAAAAAAACATTTTCAATAAGTAGGGGGCACGTCGTCTGTACAGGCGGGGTTGTCTTTGTTCTAGGTCTAGTGGGTTGTACGGTCTAGGACCGAAAACCCCTACAATAAAAAACACCAACACAAAGTCTCTCGACTAAGGAGAACTACGTAAGCTTTGAATTCTCCATCGCACCGGGAGATACGTAGGAGCGGGTCACATCCCGTCAAGCACACTTTTAAAAAACAATAAAAAATTCTTCTTTTCCCCCGTTTTCAAAAACACTTTTCTCAAATAAAAAGAAGTAGAATGAATTGTTTCAAATCAACTCTGTCAAAACCGCACATCAAGTTAAAGGTTCCCTTTCGGTAGAAAGGAGGTGTGGGGTGCTAATACCTTCCCCACGCCTAACCGACCCCCGAACCTACATCTCTAGTTCTCAAAGGACCACCCGCCTTAAAAAAAAAAAGGACCCTTTTTCAATGTTTTGGTCCCTAAATAAAAAATGTTGATGGCGGCTTCACAAATTTTCACGTTGTACGATGAAAGGTCCAAACCGGATTTTTCGGGGTGCAACAGCTGGCGACTCCACTGGGGACTTTCCTTTTTAAAACGAGGGTCAGGCCTAATTAACTTGATGTGCGGTTTAATTGTTTGATTTGAATGTGATTGTTCTATTTCTCTCTTTTCTTCTCCTTCTTTTTCTTCTCTCTTTCTGATGTTTGAATGTTCTCTTACATTCTCGTGTTGTTATGTTGCATTCATGTGCATTTGACTCTTCTTCTTCTATGTTCGCTTCTTGTTCTTTCTTCTCCTTTCATCTTCTTTTGTTTATATGCTTAATATGATCATGCATTTCTCCAATCCCCATGTCCCCTTCTTCTTTTCTCCCTTTCTTCAAGGTAAGCTCATGCATCATTCCCCCAATTCTACTATGATCCCTTCTTCTTTGCTCCCTTTCTTCAAGGAAAGTTCATGCATTCCCCCGATTCTATTATGACCCCTCTTCTTGGCTCCCTTTCTTGAGGTAAGCAGTGCATATGATTGTTGTTGGAACCCTAGGTTAGTTTACTTGTTTGTATTGAAATGATATATGCTTGCAAAACCCTAGGGTAGACGACTCTTTGTCTGGACTGTTTCTGGATTTTCTTTGCAGGTGGGGGGGTATGTTTGTTGTTGTGCTCCTACACACACATTGCACTCTTTTTACCCTTATATTTCTTGGTGAGACAGCCCTATACCCGGGCTAGAGCATATCTTAGGCTAGAACGAAGTCATTAGTGGCTGCTCACTGGACGTACGTCTTGTTGGGTGGTTGCGAAGACTTCACCTAGAGTTTGGCTTTGTTTGATGATACCATCACTTGGACGTACGGCCCTGTGATCGGTGCTCTCAGATGAGGTCGTTGGCTCTAGGAACCTTATTTAGGGTCCTTCTTTTAGTGCTATCCTTGAAGTGTGTACCCGTAGAAATAGCCATAGACCCTGTCTCTAAGAAACCTTGTAGGACACAAAGGAGCTGCATACCCCTGCATCTGAATAAAGATTTTTGCAAATAAACCAAAAATTTTCAAAAAAAAAATGTATGTGAATTTGTAGCTTTTGAAAAACTGTTATGTTGAAAATATTATTATTTTTTTCATCATGCATCCATTCATACACTTTGCATGCATTCTCACCAGTGCCGGGGAAATTGTAGATACCAAAAAAAAAAAACGCATTTTGCATCGCATGCATACACATATACTTATGCATCCATTCATTTCATGCATCCATGCATCTATTCATTCAGGCTCTTACACAATAAATATTTAAACAAACAGAAAAGGCAAGCTGGTTCGCCATCACCGTTACTACACTCGTCTACAGGCAAGGCTCATGGCAGAGAATCAAGAAAGTCCAGACATTGAGATTGAGAGTTACCACTCGGGTCCGGATGATTTGGTTATAGAGATGCTCAACCCCGAGCAGCTAGCTCAAGAAAACCGGGTTTTGAAGGATAAGGTAGGGGCTATGGAGGCCCAGATGGTTGAAATGATGGGTATGCTGAGGAATCTGAAAGGTGGGGCCAGTGCTGAGGCCACCGCCGTTGTAAACCCTGATGGAGTTGTCACCTTCATTCCCCCTCCGAGGCCTGTTAATACTGCAACTACTATTCCTCCTCCGGGAACAGGGATCCCTCATTTTGTCCACTCTCCAGGGGCAAACGGTCAGAGCCATCCAGCTGCTCAGAGGTACCCGTGGGGAATGCCAGTCGGTTATACGCCTCAAAATGTTGAATCCAATCCAGCTGGGGTAACAGGGCCAAGTCAGGCTGCTGTGGTCGTACCTGGTGGAGTTGTTGGTAGACCACAGGTCCACGCTCTTAATCATGATGCTGCGCTACAGAGAAATCCACTCAGTCCTACTCTTGGGATCACTACCAATCCTCAGAATGTTGCGTATCAAGTAGGAAATCCCGCTCAGTTTGGGGGAAATTATTATGGCATGAGTAGTCATCCTCAGGGGCATGTGTTTGAAAACTCTCAGTCCAGAGACCAGTATCGTGTGCTTGAAGAACGGTTAAGGGCTGTGGAAGGTACAGGTGTTAGAGTCAAGGATGCCCGTGATTTGTGTCTCATTCCAGATATAGTCCTTCCTCCAAAGTTTAAGGCACCTGATTTTGACAAGTACCGGGGTGCTGGTTGTCCATCAAGTCATATAACCATGTATTGCCGAAAAATGGCTGCGCATGCTAGTGATGATAAGCTGTTGATCCACTGCTTTCAGATTAGCTTAGCTGGGGCATCCTTAGACTGGTACATGTAGTTACAGTCTTCCGACATCCATAGTTGGAAGGACCTCTCAGAAGCCTTTTTGAAACAGTACCAGTACAATATGGATATGGCTCCAGATCGATCTCAGTTACAGCACATGGGCAAAGGAGATAAAGAATCTTTTAAAGAATACGCCCAACGGTGGAGAAGTACAGCTGCACAAGTAAAGCCATCACTAACAGAGAAAGAGATGGTATACATGTTCATGGAAACTCTTCCGGCAATCTACTACGATAGACTGATAGGGAGTGTCTCGTCAAATTTCTCAGACATGGTAGTTATTTGGGAAAGGCTTGAAAACGGTTTGCGTAGCGGGAAGATCGCCAACCACTTTGGTAGTTCAGGTAGTTCAGGCAGTTCAGGTGGACAAAGAAAGCCCTCTTCTCATTTCCCTAAAAAGAAAGAGGGAGAGACCAATGTAATTTCCGGAGGAAATCCATCTTTCAGTACTCCACCGCAGACGGTACCATTCTCGGCACCAGTGCAACCTCAACGAGCCAATGATGGTTATAAAGCCCAGAACTACCAGTATAAGAAGCGCGTCAGTTTTGATCCAATCCCGATGACTTACACGGAGCTGTTCAATCATCTGGTCTCCAAAAACTTAATCAACACTCGCTCGATGAAGCCTCTCCAGCCTCCTTTCCCTAGGAGCTATAATGCCAATGCTACTTGTAGTTTTCATGAGGGTGGAATCGGTCACACAGTGGAGGACTGCAAAGCTTTTAAGCACGTAGTTCAGGACTTAATCGACGCTAATTGGATTTCTTTCAAACAGAACAGTCCAAGTATAACTACAAATCCATTGCCAGGACATGGGAATCCGTCGACCAATGCAATAGAAGATTCTACTGGACAGGTGATAAGGGAGGTTGAAAAAATCAAAACTCCCTTGGATGCCATTCACGCTGAATTGTGTCGATTTGAGGTCATTGAGAAAGGATGTTGTCAGGAGAATGGGTGTGCTGACTCCCTGTATAAAGGGGTCTGTGAAGTTTTTAAGCAGACCTTGCAAGACTTGATGGACCGCCGTGTAGTTCAGGTAGTTACTTTTGAAACAGAAGAAAGCGTGATGACCCTTCAGTCTAATAATGGCAGAGAAGTCAGAAGGCCAATTGAGATTTTATATGATTACAATCCGAGGCAAGTTCAAGCGAAAGCTCAGCCCATAGTCATTGAGGTCCCTGCTCCCTTTCCATATGAGAAAGATAGTGTTGTGCCCTGGAAATATAGTACTTTGCCTCCAGTGGAGAGTTCTCCAAGTGCATCTGCTGTCACCAATATATCAGGAGTGGGTAGAATGACGAGAAACGGCCGTATGTATGCTCCGGAAACTCTTCGGGTTGAAACGTCTAAAGATGCTGAGGACAGGTTTAGAAAAGGAAAAGAGAAAGTATCAGAGGATACCCAGGGCAAGAAAGTAACAGAACAGGAAGCCAGTGAGTTCTTAAGGATTATCAGACAAAGTGATTATCAAATTGTTGATCAGTTGAAACAAACTCCAGCCAAGATCTCTATGCTGTCGTTACTGCTCAGTTCAGAAGCTCATCGGACTGCCCTGATGAAAGTACTCAATGAAGCCCATGTCGCTGAAGATATCTCTGTGTGTCAGTTTGATGGGATTGTAGGAAACATCGTGGCAGCTAATCATTTGACTTTTGCTGACGATGAGTTACCCCCAGGAGGAAGAAGGCACCACCAGGCTCTGCATATCTCCGTCAAATGCGGAGATATGTGTTGGCTCGGGTTTTGATTGATAATGGGTCCTCACTAAATGTCATGCCGAAGTCCACCATGGACAAAATGGATGTGGACTGCTCTTATATGAAGCCTAGTTCGACGTTGGTGAGAGCGTTTGACGGGTCGAAGAAGGAAGTGCTAGGGGAAGTGGAGTTCCCAATTCAGATTGGGCCGGAGACCTTTTATGTGTATTTCCAGATCATGGACATCACTTCATCATATAGCTGCCTGTTGGGGAGACGGTGGATTCACATGGCGGGAGCTATTCCCTCTTCCGTACACCAGAGGGTCAAGTTTGTGGTAGATGACAAGATTGTTGTTGTGTTTGGTGAAGAAGAAATGTTAGTCAACAAGCCATCCCCATTCCGTTATGTGGAAGCCGCTGAGGAATCTCTGGAGACCTCCTTTCAGTCCCTTGAAATTGCTAATGCTATATTCAGAGGGAGCAAGCTTCCGTCACCAGGGTCAAAATTGTCAAGGAACGAGGAAATGGTCGCCAAGATCATGTTAGAACAAGGATACAAGGTGGGATGTGGTTTAGGCAAGTCTGGTCAGGGGATTCTTGCGCCTATTCAACTGAAGGAAAATCGAGACCGTTGTGGGTTGGGGTACCATCCTAATCAAGCCGAGAGAAAGGGGATGGCAGAGGAAAGAAAGAGCAGGTGGTTGGCCAAACTGAGAGGCCATGATCCTTGGTCAAAAAAGATCCCTATCTGTGATATTCGCCAGAGCTTTAAGAGTGCAGGGTTGCTGGACCCTAATCAAAACGCTGCCATTGGGGATGGTCCTGGAGCTGAAAAAGGTGATACCAGCCTAGTCCGCCGTTGCTTTGTCGGTGAAAAGTTGAAGAATTGGGAAGCTGCTGACTTTCCCGTGGCTTTTAATCCAAAGTAATAATTTGTAATGCACCCCTGTGGCTCTGCCCAAGGCCATAGGATAAGTTGTTAGGGGCACGCATGTTTTTATCTTCATTGCTATCATCATCAATAAAAAACGTTGTTTTTGAAATTCATCAATAAAATCATTTCTCTTAATTTCATGTGTCTTCTCCGCTTTATTTTATTTTGCCTGTTTGTTTCGCCTTTCATTCTGCTTTTTGCCTCTGCAAATGCAGATCAACAATAATTATCTCTGAAAATAACAATGCCGATGATCCATATTTTGACTTTGATCATCCAATTAATCAAACTGAGGGAGATGTTGAGAACAATTGGGAAGCTCCTCCAGAACTAATGAGATTAATGGAACAGGAAGAAAGGGTCATACAGCCTCATGGAGAATCAACTGAGGTAATCAACTTGGGTACAGATGAGAACAAGAAAGAAGTTAAGGTCGGTACCGCAATGAACGACAGTGATCGTATGAAGTTAATTCAGCTCCTGCGCGATTACGTTGACATTTTTGCATGGTCGTATCAAGATATGCCTGGGTTGGATACCGATATTTTTGTGCACAAGTTGCCAGTAAAGCCAGAATGCCCGCCTGTAAAGCAAAGACTGAGAAGAATGAAGCCAGAGATATCGTTGAAAATCCGGGATGAGGTAAAGAAGCAGTTTGATGCAGGGTTTCTAGCGGTTGCCAAGTCTCCTCAATGGGTTGCCAATATCGTCCCGGTTCCGAAGAAGGACGGGAAAGTCAGGATGTGTGTCGATTACAGGGATCTGAACAGAGCCAGCCCCAAAGATGATTTCCCCCTACCCCACATTGATATTCTGGTGGACAGTACAGCCCAACACTCTTTATTCTCCTTCATGGACGGATACTCAGGATACAATCAGATAAAGATGGCTCCGGAAGATATGGAGAAAACAACCTTCATAACTCTCTGGGGAACCTTTTGCTATAAGGTGATGCCTTTCGGACTCAAAAACGCCGGTGCGACGTATCAGAGGGCCATGGTGACATTGTTCCACGACATGATGCACAAGGAAATCGAAGTGTATGTGGATGATATGATTGCTAAATCCAAGACTGATGAAGAGCATATTGTGAATCTGCAAAAACTCTTTGAACGTCTAAGGAAGTTCAAACTCAGATTAAACCCAGCTAAATGCACCTTCGGTGTAAGATCCGGAAAGCTACTGGGGTTCATCGTCAGTCAGAAAGGGATAGAAGTTGATCCAGATAAAGTCAAAGCAATCCTCGAAATGCCAGTACCAAAGACTGAAAGGGAGGTCCGTGGTTTTCTTGGGAGACTGAATTACATCTCAAGGTTCATATCCCAACTGACAGCCACTTGCGAGCCTCTCTTTAAGCTGTTGTGCAAGAACCTAGAATCCAAATGGAACGATGATTGTCAGAGAGCCTTCGAGAGAATTAAAGAGTATCTTCAGAATCCACCAATTCTGATGCCACCGGTGTCCGGAAGACCGCTGATCTTGTACCTAACCGTGTTAGACAATTCGATGGGGTGTGTGCTGGGGCAGCATGATGAGTCAGGCAAGAAAGAACATGCTATTTATTACCTGAGCAAGAAATTTACTGACTGCGAGACAAGATACACAATGCTGGAGAAGACTTGTTGTGCTTTGGCTTGGGCTGCTCATCGTTTAAGGCAGTACATGCTGAGCCATACAACTTGGTTGGTGTCTAAAATGGATCCGATCAAGTACATTTTTGAGAAACCAGCTCTCGCAGGACGAATTGCCCGTTGGCAGATGTTATTGTCAGAATATGATATCCTGTACGTCACGCAGAAGGCAGTCAAGGGCAGCGCACTTGCTGAGTACTTAGCTTGTCAGCCTATCCCAGAATACCAGTCGATGCAGTATGATTTTCCCGATGAAGACATCATGGCACTATTCGACGAGGGGAAGTCCCAAGAAGATGAAAGATGGAGGATGATATTTGATGGTGCATCCAACATGTGGGGGCATGGGGTCGGAGCTGTGTTAATCTCTCCAGACAATCGCTTCATTCCGGTCACTACAAGACTGAGCTTTTATGTTACAAATAACATTGCGGAATATGAAGCATGCATCCTGGGTATTCAGGCAGCCCTTGAATGGAAGGTCAAAAGGCTTGATGTGTATGGTGATTCAGCCTTGGTTATTCATCAGGTGCGAGGTGATTGGGAGACCAGAGATCCCAAATTGATTCCCTATTATGATTATGTTCAAGAATTGATGGAGTCCTTTGAGGAAGTCACTTTCCAGCATAACCAGTTGGCCGATGCTTTGGCAACCTTGTCGTCAACGTTCAACATCAGCTGTGACAAGAGTTTAGCTCACCTCAGAATCCAGCATAGGGATCTACCAGCACATCATTACTGCACTGCAATAGATGAAGAGCCTGATGACAAGCCGTGGTACCATGATATCAAGCAGTACATCACCACCAGGGAATACCCTCCTGGGGCATCAGAAAATGACAAGAGAACGCTCAGAAGGCTGTCGAGGAATTTCTTCCTGAATGGTGAAGTTCTCTACAAGAGAAATTATGACATGGTTCTCCTAAGGTGTGTTGCGAAAGAGGAGGCCGAAAAGATTATGAAAGAGGTCCATGAAGGCTCATTCGGGGTTCATTCCAGTGGACACACCATGGCCAGAAAAATCTTAAGAGCCGGCTATTATTGGCTGCAAATGGAATCTGACTGTTACAGCTTTGTAAGAAAGTGTCACAAATGCCAAATCTATGCCGATCATATCCATGTACCACCTGCTTCATTAAACGTTCTGACTGCTTCTTGGCCATTCTCAATGTGGGGGATGGATGTCATCGGTCCTATCGAGCCAAAAGCATCAAACGGGCATCGCTTCATCCTTGTCGCCATTGACTATTTCACCAAGTGGGTTGAAGCTGCCTCATACTCAAGCATCACTAGCTCTGTGGTTGCAAAGTTTGTAAAGAAAGATCTGGTTTGTCGTTACGGCCTTCCAAACAGGATCATCACTGATAACGGCAGCAACTTGAACAGCAAGATGATGAAAGACCTGTGCACAGAATTCAAAATCCAGCATCATAATTCTTCCCCCTATCGACCCAAGATGAATGGGGAAGTCGAAGTGGCCAACAAGAATATCAAGAGAATAGTTCAAAAGATGGTGGTAACCTACGAAGATTGGCATGAGTTGCTTCCTTTTGCTTTGCACGGATACCGCACTTCAGTGCGTACCTCAACTGGGGCAACCCCTTTTTCTCTAGTATATGGGTCAGAATCAGTCCTTCCTATTGAGGTTGAAATACCCTCCCTGCGGGTATTGATGGAAACCAAGTTGGAAGAAGCTGAATGGGTACAAGCTCGTCTGGATCAGTTAAATCTCATTGAGGAAAAAAGAATTGCAGCTTTGTGTCATGGACAGCTGTATCAACAGAGGATGAGGATGGCCTTCGACAAGAAAGTTCGCCCTCGAGAGTTCAACGAGGGAGATCTTGTGCTCAAAAAGATATTGCCCATTCAGAGCGATCCCCGAGGAAAATGGACTCCCACTTATGATGGACCTTATGTGGTCAAGAAAGCCTTCTCTGGAGGAGCACTAATACTCACCAACATGGACGGTGAAGAACTCAGAAACCCAGTCAATTCAGATTCGGTGAAGAAGTATTATGCCTGAAAGAAATAGACGAAAAAAGAGAAAGATAAGCCAAGTAAGAATTAGCTCGCTAGGTTGAAAACCCGAAAGGGAGGCCTAGGCAAAATCAGAGCGACCCGGTGGATTGAAAACCCGCAAAGGGC
Source organism: Astragalus glycyphyllos (assembly GCA_963573325.1). Lineage (NCBI taxonomy): Eukaryota > Viridiplantae > Streptophyta > Magnoliopsida > Fabales > Fabaceae > Astragalus > Astragalus glycyphyllos. The sequence continues at coordinate 25,847,426 of OY754308.1, forward strand.
GATCCAGGCAAAAATTAGGGTCAGAAAACTTGGGCATGAAAATAAACAAGGGCATACAACACTCCTGAAGGTTCGGACAGAGGGGTGATCAAGGTCAAGGACATAAATGTTTGGCATTGTTCCACAGAGACGGACATTTAGAAACTAGCTTTTCTCTCTCTTTCGTGTCTTTTTGCAGTTTAAATTTTCAAATGTATTGAACAGTCGGCGTAACTTTCTGTACGATCGGTTTCCACATCAATAAAGTTCAATTTTTCTCATATCAGTTTGCTTTTCTATTTTCTGCTCAAAATAAACGTTTTATGATGATGGTAATACTGAATTGTAAAACATGTGCATAAATCCTAGAGCATTGCAATCATTGCGAAATCCCCAAAAGTCACGGGAAGGAAGTGATTTCTCAAAAACAAATTAATGTTGCAAGGAAAATAATTGCGCCCATCAAACACTTCAGATGGCAAATCATAAAGCAAACCTGCACCCGGCCCGTGCGCCGCAGCAACTCTAATAAGTTCCCCAGTCTTGTGCCATGAGTGTCACGGGTAGGTCGAACCAGCAAAGAGAAAATAAGTCAAAAAAAAAAATGATCAGAAAAAAAAAGAAAGCTGATCAAGAAGAATCAAAAGAAAATCAAAAGCATTTTCACAGCATTCATCAAATCATCGCATCGCATGCACCCGCATCACACGCACTCGCATAACATGCTTTTGCATAACCTGCACCCTTGCATTCATGCACCATCCCTTGCATCAACTAACGTATGCAGGTACCCTGGATCAGTGCGGTAGCATTGACCAACTGAAGAAAGCTAATTGGATTTGCGGATCCCCCTTTGGACCCACGTGTACCCCAGAAGATTGACTTCACTTCGTATTCGAGCTGCGAGTAAGTCCCTTTGACCTCAATAGGTCCAGTCGAAAAGGATAGCTGTGTTGGCCTAAAACATGGCGCAGTCCTAGGGAAATATCGAGATCTAGACTTGATATAGTACCCTCCCCCGGTCGCTCGAAAGACCACCCCTTTGAGCCCACGTGCTCCCCAGGCCCAAGTGCAAACTCGGATCGTTCGCGATTCGTTAAAAGGCTTTAGGCAGCCTCCTTCGCCGGCTTAATGAGGGCCGGCACCCCTTTTTTTTTCTGTTTTCTTTACTGCTTTGGCTGGCTTATTGAGGGTTGGCACCAATTGATTCCAAAAAGGAACAAAAAGAAAGAGAAGAAAAAAAAATCTTTTCATTGCATTTGTATCATATTTCAAAAAGGAACAAAAAAAAAAGAAAAAAAAAGGAAAATTCTGGTTTTCTCTAAGTAGACAGAATTGGTATAATTTCTGAATTCTTTATTTCTATTTTGCCTCGGAATATGTTTCGGCCAATTCATATTCCTTGTTAAAATCCAAATAAAGAGGGGCAGCTGTCATACCCTAATTTTGTCCGCCTAGTTTCAAAACCCTAATTTTCAGCAAAAATAAATAATTTTGTGAGTGATGCATTATTTGAGAAAGGGTTTAGGGTATTTACCCAAGCATTCTAAGGTTTTCAAAATCATTTTTGAGAAATTAAGGAATTTTGGGGCATTTAAAAGGGGCATTGTTTGGTCAATTTCAATTTAATAAATTTTTGCTAGCTGAAAATCCAATTAATTAATTTTTTGGGAATTTATTTAATGAAATTGTATTATTTTGAACAAAAAAATAAATAAAGAAAATCATTTTTCAAATTATGCGCATATTTTATATGTGTAGTAAAAAAATCAAGTTCAAATTAATTCAAGAAAGCATTTCAAAAAAATAGTACAAGGAATATTCCCAAAAATTATATGATAAGATTTTTGTTGGCAATTTTGGTCATCTCTCATTTTCAAAAATTGCATATTCTTCAAGATACCTTGTATATGGCTCAAAATGGTTAGATTTATGTACAATTATCTTGAAAAGAATAATCAAAATTGAGAGGATAATAGAATGGTCATATGATAGTACAATAGTACAAGATGACAACTTGCAAAGCTTGGGCACCACTCTCCCAATGTGGTCGAATACCCCCCTTCATTTCCCTCTCATTTTTGCATTTTTTTGCCCCTCATCAAAGTGTGTTTCAATCCTCACCCTTGATTCAAAATTAAAATGCAATCCTAGAATGAGATGAGGTACACAATGACCTAAATGCCCCTAAACCTAATTGCACATTATATATACCCTCATATCCTCACCTCTCACGAGGTTTTGGCTCACAATTCACACTCAAAAACCTAGCCTCTCCTCTTCTCCCTTCTTGGCCGAATACACCTCCTCATTCCCTCACCTCATTTCTTCACTTTTTCACTTCAAATCAACATTCTAGTCCTAAATCCTTCATCATCCTTGCATTCTCTTCAAAGATCCATCTTCAAATCTCAAGAATCAAGCTCAAGATTGAAGATTAGAGGGTTGATTCAAGTGGTTTAGTGTTCATTCACCTTATTTCTTTTGCTATTCTAGCTTGGAGTTGAGGTATACTCTCAATCTTAACATCATCAAAATTTTAGTATAAAAAATGTAGATCATCAATCTATTTTTGCATATCAAGCATTTCTTTGCATTTTAGTGCTCTATTTTATGTTGAAATGTTGATATATTTGTTGTTGTTTAATGAGAGATGGGTTTCAAGCATTTTGACAAACACTTTGGGAGGTTTGGATGCTTGAAATGCATCTCTCTCTTTCGGAATAAATTGTGTGTTTGTGCTATTTTCATTTTGTGCTTGCATTTTCATGAATAAAATTGTGATTTGGGATTATGTTTCATTTCGCATATTGTAGAAAAATTAGGGTTTGTGTGATTTTAGTGCATTCCTTTGCTTAATCATGTGAATCCTTTCCAAAAAGCTTGATCTATGTCATTTGCTTGCATGATTTTTGTTGCTTTCAAAGAATAAAATGAGATTTTAGCTCTATGTTAGTGTCGCATTTCATGAGATAATTAGGGTTTGTGCTTGTTTTTGTTGCTTGCTTTGAAAATCATGTTTGTGTTGATGACTTGGTAATAGGATTTAACACTTATGCACTTGTGCATATCCCAAGTGTTAAAGATTACCTAAAGGGATTCAACACCTTAATTGTATATGCTTACGCTTGCATTGTTGATTGTTTTGCTTGCAACTTGTTAAAGTTTACACTTTGGTTCTTGATTTGGAAATTGATTTGAATTCTCTACTTCTTTTTCTTTTGGATGCCACGCCATCCCAACAAACTTTTGTGATCAATATCACCCTCCAATTCTCTTCCTCTCTTCTTCAAGTCATTTCTTTTTCCAAATTATTTTCCAAATTAAAACTTTTCTTCAAATTGTTTTTCTATAGCAATCAAATTTTTTCTAAGATCAACAATAAACCTTTTTGAAAACTCATAAGGAGGCAAGTCGGACGTACGGCTGGTGTTGTCTAGCGTCCTAAGATCGGGGCTGTACAGCTCAAACATCTTGGGATACTCATGAGAATCAAAACAAGTAATTAACAACTTGAACCCTATTTCAAAAAATGAGTAAGGAATCGAGTCGGATGTACATCCGGTATTGGTTAGCGTCTTAGGGTTAGCGAGCTGTACAGTTCGTGCGAGCCTAAGATACTTGCTCAAATAAAAGCAACCAACCTCACAACAAATCTTTTTCTTCCTTAATCAAAAAAATATTTTCAATAAGTAGGGGGCACGTCGTCTGTACAGGCGGGGTTGTCTTTGTTCTAGGTCTAGTGGGCTGTACAGTCTAGGACCGAAAACCCCTACAATAAAAAACACCAACACAAAGTCTCTCGACTAAGGAGAACTACGTAAGCTTTGAATTCTCCATCGCACCGGGAGATACGTAGGAGCGGGTCACATCCCGTCAAGCACACTTTTAAAAAACAATAAAAAATTCTTCTTTTCCCTCGTTTTCAAAAACACTTTTCTCAAATAAAAAGAAGTAGAATGAATTGTTTCAAATCAACTCTGTCAAAACCGCACATCAAGTTAGAGGTTCCCTTTCGGTAGAAAGGAGGTGTGGGGTGCTAATACCTTCCCCACACCTAACCGACCCCCGAACCTACATCTCTAGTTCTCAAAGGACCACCCGCCTTAAAAAAAAAAGGACCCTTTTTCAATGTTTTGGTCCCTAAATAAAAAATGTTGATGGCGGCTTCACAAATTTTCACGTTGTACGATGAAAGGTCCAAACCGGATTTTTCGGGGTGCAACAGTATTTTGGTCATTTTTCAAAAAAAAAAGAGGATAATTTTTCATCAAAAATCATTGTGCAATTTTAGAGGAAACTATTTGAAGCAAGACACCCTTGGTCATATATTTTTTGCGCATACATGCACGCAATTGCATAAAAATTCAAATTCAAAAAAGGCATCAAAAAGGAATATTCTACAAAAATTTCAAGATGAGGTTTTTATGATATTTTTGGTCATGGTGATCTCATAAAATGGCATATTCCTAAGGTTCCTAGTATGTGGCCTAAATTGGGTGTATTTTTGTACAATTATCCTAAGAAGAATAATCAAAAATGAAGGGATAATAGAATGGTCATATAATAGTACAATAGTACAAGATGACAACTTGCAAAACTTGGGCACCACTCTCCCTTGCTATTTCGAATTTCACCCTCTCTATTCTCTCATTTTGTGTTTTCTCAATGTTCTCAATCCATGTGAGCCTCAATCCTAGCCTTTGATTCAAAATTAAAATCAAATCCTAGAGCACAACTAGTGCATATTGACCTAAATACCCTCAAACCTAGATGCATTCTATAAATACCCTATTAACCTCACCTCTCACAACTTTTGGCCTCATTTTCACTCACACAACCCTAGCACACAACTCCCTCTCCTAATTCCCTCTCTTGGCCGAAATCATACCACCTTCTTCCTCCATCAATTCTTCACTTCTCCTTCACCAAATCACCATTTTCTCACCTCATTTCCATTCCTACTTCATATATCTTCCTTCTCTCCTAATTTAATTCAAGCTTGCATCATCAAAGGGCATTTTTAAGCAAGCATTTCGTGGGTTTCATTGAAGTTTGGTGAAGATTCAAGTTGATTTGTGGTCTTGTTCTTCATATTAGTCATTCCTTAGCTTGGATTTGAGGTAAACTTCTTAAAACCTAGCATCATCTTCAACTTTTTTGCATCAAAATGTAGATATCATGTTTCTAATTTTGCATCCTACCATATTCATGCATTTTAGTGTTGTTATATTGTTGATTTGTTGATTGTTGTTGGTGAGAGGTGTCTCAAGCATTTTGACAAACACTGTGGGAGGTTTGGGTGCTTGAGATGCTTCTCACCCTTGAATAAATTGTGATTTATGTTTTTTTCACTATGATCTTGCATTTTTGTTGAATAAAATGATGTGATGCTTCGCAAATCATGATTAGAATTAGGGATTGTTAATTTTCTTGTGAAATGGGTTTGCAATTGTGATCAAAAACGTTTTCTCAAGTTATTTTGATGTTAATAGATGGTATCTTGCTTGCAAGTCATTGTTATGTTGATGATTGGCAAGAGGACTCACACTTGTGCCTTTGCGCACTTAACTTTAAGTGTTGAGGATTGACTAAAATGATTCAACGCAATTGATTTGATGTTTTGATTGCAAAATATTGTTGCTAATTGATTGTATCTTGCTTGCAAATTGTTATATGTTGATGATTGGCAAGAGGACTCACACTTGTGTCTTTGTGCACTTCACTTTAAGTGTTGAGGATTGCCTAAGATGATTCAACACAACCTTGTGCTTTGATTGTAAACTTTGGTTTGCTTGTTAGTAACTTGTTTGCAAAGTTATTCTATGTTGAGGATTGGCAAGAGGACTCTCACTTGTGCCTAGTGCACTTCACTTTAAGTGATGAGGATTGCCTAAGATGATTCAATTTTCTTGGTGCAATTCTTGCTTGAAAATGCAAATGCTAGTTATCTAACTTGATTAATCAATTTTGGTTACAAAAATGACTTGTTAATGCCCTCTTTTGCTCACTTTTGGTCTTGCAAATGTGATGTTCATTCTAGGTCAATGTTATGCTTTAATGTTGATGATTTGGTAAAAGGACTAGACACTTATGCACTTTTGCATTGTCTCAAGCGTCAAGGATTACCAAAAGGGATTCAACCTTGTGCTTTATCTTGTGTGCATTGAGTTGAACTTTTGTATGATCTCTTTGTGTGCCTATTGTTGATCTTACATATGCATGCCATTAGATGTTGATGACTAAGTGTCATTCTTGTGCTCAAATGTTGTAATTGGTAATGTTTATGCTTATGCTTACATTGTTGATTGCTTTGCTTGCAATTTGTTAAATGTTGCACTTTGGTTCTTGACTTGGAAATTGATTGAATGTTCTACTTTCTTTTCCTTTTGGATGCCACGCCATCCCAACAAACCTTTTGTGACCAATGTCACCCTCAAACTCCCTTCTCCTTTCTTCAAATCAATCATTTTCTAAAGCTTTTTCCAAACTCAATCTTTTCTCAAATTGTTTTCATAAGACAATCAAATTCTTTCTAAGATCAACAATAAACCTTTTTGAAAACTCATAAGGAGGCAAGTCGGACGTACGGCCGGTGTTGTCTAGCGTCCTAAGATCGGAGCTGTACAGCTCAAACATCTTGGGATACTTATGAGAATCAAAACAAGTAATTAACAACTTGAACCCTATTTCAAAAAATGAGTAAGGAATCGAGTCAGATGTACATCCGGTATTGGTTAGCGTCTTAGGGTTAGCGAGCTGTACAGTTCGGGCGAACCTAAGATACTTGCCAAATAAAAGCAACCAACCTCACAACAAATCTTTTTCTTCCTTAATAAAAAAAAAACATTTTCAATAAGTAGGGGGCACGTCGTCTGTACAGGCGGGGTTGTCTTTGTTCTAGGTCTAGTGGACTGTACAGTCTAGGGCCTAAAACCCCTACAATAAAAAACACCAACACAAAGTTTCTCGAATAAGGAGAACTACGTAAGCTTTGAATTCTCCATCGCACCGGGAGATACGTAGGAGCGGGTCACATCCCGTCAAGCACACTTTTAAAAAATAATAAAAAGATTCTTCTTTTCCCCCGTTTTCAAAAACACTTTTCTCAAATAAAAAAGAAGTAGAACGAATTGTTTCAAATCAACTCTGTCAAAACCGCACATCAAGTTAAAGGTTCCCTTTCGGTAGAAAGGAGGTGTGGGATGCTAATACCTTCCCCACACCTAACCGACCCCCGAACCTACATCTCTAGTTCTCAAAGGACCACCCCGCCTTAAAAAGGACCCTTTTTCAATGTTTTGGTCCCTAAATAAAAAATGTTGATGGCGGCTTCACAAATTTTCACGTTGTACGAAGAAAGGTCCAAACTGGATTTTTTTCGGGGTGCAACAGCTGGCGACTTCACTGGGGACTTTCTTTTTTAAAACGAGGGTCAGGCCTAATTAACTTGATGTGCGGTTTAATTGTTTGCTTTGAATGTGATTGTTCTATTTCTCTCTTTTATTCTCCTTCTTTTTCTTCTCTCTTTCTGATGTTTGAATGTTCTCTTGCATTCTCGTGTTCTTATGTTGCATTCATGTGCATTTGACTCTTCTTCTTCTATGTTCGCTTCTTGTTCCTTCTTCTCCTTTCATCTTCTTTCGTTTATATGTTTAATATGATCATGCCTTTCTCCAATCACCATGTCCCCTTCTTCTTTGCTCCCTTTCTTCAAGGTAAGTTCATGCATTCCCCCGATTCTATTATGACCCCTCTTCTTGGCTCCCTTTCTTGAGGTAAGCAGTGCATATGATTGTTGTTGGAACCCTAGGTTAGTTTACTTGTTTGTATTGAAATGATATATGCTTGCAAAACCCTAGGGTAGACGACTCTTTGTCTGGACTGTTTCTGGATTTTCTTTGCAGGTGGGGGGGTATGTTTGTCGTTGTGCTCCTACACACACGTTGCACTCTTTTTACCCTTATATTTCTTGGTGAGACAGCCCTATACCCGGGCTAGAGCATATCTTAGGCTAGAACGAAGTCATTAGTGGCTGCTCACTGGACGTACGTCTTGTTGGGTGGTTGCAAGGACTTCACCAAGAGTTTGGCTTTGTTTGATGATACCATCACTTGGACGTACGGCCCTGTGATCGGTGGTCTCAGATGAGGTCGTTGGCTCTAGGAGCCTTATTTAGGGTCCTTCTTTTAGTGCTAACCTTGAAGTGTGTACCCGTAGAAATAGCCATAGATCCTGTCTCTAAGAAACCTTGGTAGGACACAAAGGAGCTTCATACCCCTGCATCCATGCTAAATAAAATATTTTTGCAAATAAACCAAAAAAAATTATCAAAAAAAATGTCTGAATTTCCGGCTTTTGAAAGCCTTTGCATTGTAAATAATTTTTTTACTCATTTCCTTTTGCATACATCTTCATCCAGTGAAGATCATGATTTTTCATGCATTAAAAATTGCGAGTATCATGCACTTTCTCGCATATAAAAAAAAAACATTTTTTAGAAACATCTCTCGTGCATTGTTATTTTCCCTTGCATATAAATATGTGAACCTCTCATTTTGCATATAGTTTCATTTAATAAAAATCACGTCTCTCGTGCATTTTAAAAATAATTGCGAGTATCATGCATTTCATTTCATTGCATAAGAAAAATGAAAACGAAAAAAACAATTATCATCTGCATAGCATAAGCATTTCAGTCATCCATAATCATGTACAAAAACCTTCATCAAATAATATGGGCGTCGAGCCAATGTAGCATTTATGCATCATTTCATTAACCTCATAAGCATTATTTCAGAAAAAATACGAAGAAGAACTACGTAGCTTTGATTCCTCATCACAATGGGGATACGTAGGAGCGGGTCATACCCGTCAAGCACCTTTTTCTAAAAACCTTTTTCCCCAAATAAAGCACCTTTTTCTAAAAACCTTTTTCCCCAAATAAAGCACCTTTTTCTAAAAAAAAAAAAAATTTCAATAAATCACTTGCATCTTCAAATCATTTTTAAAATTATTTTCTAAATCATTTTCCAAAAAAAATGAAATGAAATAAGAGAAATTCCTTATGCAATCGTTCCATGGGTAGAAGTGCATCTTTGAATGATGAAGGGTAATATCTCAAATTTGTTTGTGCACTACAAATTTGAGATGATACTCTACGATATCGGGGCACTTTGACCCAATCAGGCGCAGTTTGTTTTCAAATAAAGTGAATAAGTGGAGTCAACCAAATGTCGAAGCATTTCAGTATATTGCGTGAAGTATTGAGTCAGGATCCACTCAATGTTTCATGCAAGTTACTCAGAGTAACGACAATTGGTTGCCTCACGTCATCATTTTCGCAAAAAGGGGCATTGGTATTTCAGATCTTGCCGTGCCTCTAAAGAATAAAAATCATTTTGAAAAGATATCATTCTTGCATCTTGCATCATCCAAAAATGCATTGCAGTTTCGTATTTCATCTTGCATCAAAAACAAACAAAAAAATCTCCTTTAGAATAATTACACTTTTCAAGTGGTCATTTTTCATGCATTTGCTTATCATGATTTGTTCATTCATACATTGCATAAACCAAATAAAAAGTTGTGATGAGAGACGAGACGCTTTTGCAAAATAATCTGTTGAAAAAGCTTACCCTCACTTATTTGCAAACTCAAGATGTTCCAAGGCACTCAGTTTTTCAAATCAACAGTTCATTTGCATTTTCTTCAAAAAAGGCATTGCATCTCATCCATTCCATGATAAAAGACTGAAACAGTTCATCAAAAAAATGTTCCATCATGTTTTAACCAATGTTAACTCTCTACGAAGCATTCTTCTAGTGGGCGTGCATGCCATGTGCAGTTTCTCTTGTTTGAGTCTGTCAGTTTCCTTCCCTTATCATCATTCTCCATCCAAGTTTGATCCCGCCCCATCCCCGTGTCATACGCCGACCTATGCAGCTATCTAATCAGTCGTGGATGGATCACTCCTCGCAAGATGAGATCAGTTCAACCTCCGTTCCCAAGCGGGTACAATCCAGAAGCCACTTGCGAGCTCCATGCTGGGGCAATTGGGCATTCTGCTGAAAATTGCTATCTTTTGAAAAGTTTGGTTCAGGGCTTCATTGATTCCAAGCAGTTAACTTTTGAGAAGGGTGAAGGATCAAGTTCTCAGGGTCTGTGGACTATTAAGCAAGGATAGCAGTTGTTGAAGAGGGTTGAAGTGGTGAAAGCGGCATCATCAAAACATTTGTGTCTTTGTCATGCATTTCATAGCATTTATGAGTGATTGTTGATTTTCATGTAGTTTTTCAGTTCAAAACAATTTTGTGTAATGCAATCCTTTGGCTCTGCCCAAGGCCCCAGGATATTTCAATAAGGGCACACATGTTTCCTTTTAGTATCATCATCAATAAAATGTTATTTTGAATTCCTTAATAAAATTTCTTTCTTTCATTTTGTCATGTGTCTGTTATTTGCTTTTCAATGCCTCCCAACGCGGATCAAAAATAATAATAAATGAAAATAATCTTTGAAAACAACGACGCCAATGGTTCATATTGTGACTCTGATTACCCGATTAACCAAACTGAGAGAGAGGCTGAAGACAACTGGGATGTTTCTTCGGAGTTAATAAGTGAAGAATTGGCTAAGGCTGTAGAAATTCATGATGCCACAACTAGGTTGGGCAATGAAGTCAAAGCACAAGTTCAAGCAAAGTGGAGCAATGCTGAGGAAACCAAACAAATGTTACAAGCGAACCTCTTTCGCGACCAAACCCTTTCCCTTCCTCAGATCAACCAACTTTCCCATTTCCCATTACAAGTACCCCATCACAAAAAAAATTTCATAACCAAATGCCTGCCATCGCCACCTTCCTCACTACCAGTGGCCCTTCTACAAAATCAACCCATCTCATTTGCTCCTCCCTCTGAACCTCCTGTCACCCCAGTTAATACCAGAACCCAATCAAGCATCCTCCAACCGCTGCAGGGGTTTCATTGCCATTATCTCTCCAATCACCCCAGACAAGGATCACTTCAAATATCCAAAAATAGTGTATCACTTTTATCAGCTCACTCAACTCAAAAGCAAAAAAGGAAAAAATCAGAAAAAATGAAACAAAAAAAGAACAGATTCAAAAAAATGAAAATCCCAAAAATGAAAAAACAAGGGAAAAAGAGACGAAAGAAATATAAGTTGTGAGCTGATACATTTGGCCATAAAGCGTAAGAGATCCTTGTCTCAATGAACCTTCCTACACCTTGTTGTGTATGGCCACCCTTTCTTCCATAAACCTTCAAACACTTCATCATTCCTATACATCTCTCCTTTCATAAAACCGCAAACACTACCTCGACCTCGTCATCCCGCCCTCCACAAACCCTCAGTCATTCCTCAGACTCCACCATCAGATTTGCAATCAAGCTGTTGTGCAAGAATAAGAGAACAAAGTGGTCCGTCCTCATGAGGAATCAAGTGACATGATCAATTTGAGCAAAGGAGAGGATTGATGCCATGATAAAGAGCAATGAATCAACAAGTTTGTGTAAATCACCCTTCTGACATAAGACACTTGCCATTATAACAAAGTCTGTAATTACCAAAGTTCGGTCTGTTGCGCAGCTTTCCAAGCTAAGGTAGTCACAAATGACAGTATGAAGACTCCAGGTCAAGCATCATGATCCCTCCCTACGCCACCCTAAAAATGGGGCAGTTAGAGACAATCAACAAAGGATATCAAGGACGATGATGACCTTCATGGAAATCAGGCTTCGTTTTACACTCTAACAGGGGAAAACCCCATATGATGGAAGTAATACTATCATTGAGCCTTATCAAACCAAAGTACATTTGTCTTATGTCAGAAGAAGAATAAGAGAAAGCTCAAACCGAAGAAAGCTCATCTTCAACAATTTCAAAGAAGACTCAATGCTCAAAAAGATCATGAACCTCCAAAGGGATTCCCATGGAGATGAACCCAGTATCATGAAGACGAAGAACTTATTCTCCGGAGGGGCCTTTAATTCTCGCAAAATGGGATGCAAGAAAAGAAAACCCTAGTTTCCAATAAATTCAGATGCAGTCAGAAAGGAGTATGCCTAAAGAAATAAATGAAAAAAGAGAAAGATGAGCCAAGTAAGAATCAGCTCGCTAGGTTGAAAACCCGCAAAGGGCGATCCAGGCAAAAATTAGGGTCAGAAAACTTGGACTTGAAATGAAAAAGGCAATCAGCACTCCCAAAAGTTTGGATAAAGGGGTGATCAAGTTCATGAGTATGGACGATTGGCATCGTTACTTCAAAAGAAAAAACAGAAGATCTGCTTCCCCTTTTTCTTGTATTTTTCCAGTTTAAAATTTTTTCAATGTACTTTCAATTGGCGTGACCTTCTGCACGTCCAGTTTCCATAACAATAAGAATTCAACTTTTTCTTCCATGTGTTTGCTTTTCGTGTCTTTTATCTTCACTTATTCTGTCTCTTTGTTTTAAAATAAATGTTTTTATGATTGATGATACTGAATTGTGAAACTTGTGCATGAGTCAAAAATCATTACAATCATTGCGAAATTTCTGAAAATCACAGAAAAGAGGGGATCCCTCAAATAAATGAATTGGCAAACAACAAACGCGGGCACAACCACTTCAAATGGCGAGCAAGCTTATGCGCGGCTCTGGCATTGCTATTACCCTAGATGGTCCTCATGTCTCAGGCCCAAAGGAAAAGATTTGCACCAAAGATTAAAACAAGGTTTAGTGATCACCAAGTGAGGCTTCTTTCATGCCAAAAGTCAAGACATTCATAGAGAACCAAAGATTTGCACTGAGAACACCACTCAGATCCAAAAGTTGGGGCATTCTCTTCACCACCCACCCACCCTGGTCTTGGGAAAGTTTGTTCATTGTCCATCCCATTCATATACCACCCTCAGTTCATAACCAGTACCATAACTTCATCCCCTTTCACAAACCCACTCAAAGAACCCATTTGAAATTGTCATTCTAAAGTGGGGCATTTCCATAACTGTTCACTCCCGCTCAAATGAGCAGAGTTCTCCCTAAAGTCATTCACATCCATAAATTCCTATCGGGGCAGTCTCTCAACTCACTGTCCTAAACCAATCCCAAGTTAACTGACTCACTCGTCCACATCTGCACTCTTATGCATACTTACTAGTCAATGCTTCAGAGAGAGAGAATACAAATTGATCATGTGGTGTTTAAAGTTCAGTCATCATTGAAATGGAAAGGAAAATAAGTGAGCTTGTTAATAAAAACCTTGAGAACACCAGAGTTTGAATCAAATCTAGTTTTTCCAAAGAATGGTCAATAGCCATCTCATTTCCTTGCATTCAAAGTCTCGCGTCTCATCATCATAAAAATGTTTACAAAAATGTTTAAATACTCCAATCATTCATCCTCTTCATGCATGTAGGCACTTCATGTTATTCAAAGCATTACATTCGCATCATCCACATTCATCACAATAAAAGCAAAAGAATACAGACATTCCATAGCATTTATCATCATCACATCAAACATCAAATCAGTTTTCAAAACAAAAAGAGGCATTCTTAATAAATAGTCATAGTCATCACGATAGGACGCTTGAATTGATCACTCAAGAATCCTAAAGTCCCTATGCTAAAAGAAAATTAAAAACATTCATTGCATCACGTGCATTCGCATAACCTGCCTTTGCATAACATACATTTGCATTACATTTGCATATCCACCTCTTGTGCATTCATTGAAAAAAGAATAAGGAGCATTTCATGAATATCCATGTCTTTGCTAAATTTTTCTGCATCCAAATAAGTTGCTATCTGCTAGTAACAGCTCAAGTCGCCAATGGTCGATCCTACGAAACTCGTGTTTGTTCGATCACCACTAAGGTAAGAAAAAAACTTGCATTCATGCACCATTCCTTGCATCAATTAACGTATGCAGGTACCCTGGATCGGTGCGGCAGCATGGACCAACTGAAGAAAACCAATTGGATTTTCAAATCCCCTTTGGACCCACTTGTCCCCCAGAAGATTGACTTCACCTCGTATTCGAGCTGCGAGTAAGTCCCCCTGACCTCAATAGGTCCAGTCGAAAAGGATAGCTGTGTTGGCCTAAAACATGGCGCAGTCCTAGGGAAATATCGAGATCTAGACTTGATATAGTACCCTCCCCCGGTCGCTCAAAAGACCACCCCTTTGAGCCCACGTGCTCCCCAGGCCCAAGAGCAAGCTCGGATCGTTCGCGATTCGTTAAAAGGCTTTAGGCAGCCTCCTTCGCCGGCTTAATGAGGGCCGGCACCCTCTTTTTTTTTTGTTTTTTGCTTTCTTTACTGCTTTCGCTGGATTATTGAGGATTGGCACCATTTAATTCCAAAAAAAAAAAAATCTTTTCATTGCATTTGTATCATATTTCAAAAACGAACAAAAAAAAAGAGAAAAAAAAGAAAAAGGAAAATTCTGGTTTCTCTAAGTAGACAAAATTGGTATAATTTCTGAATTCTTTATTTCTATTTTGCCTCGGTCATATATTTTTTGCGCATACATGCACGCAATTGCATAAAAATTCAAATTCAAAAAAGGCATCAAAAAGGAATATTCTACAAAAATTTCAAGATGAGGTTTTTATGAAATTTTTGGTCATGGTGATCTCATAAAATGGCATATTCCTAAGGTTCCTAGTATGTGGCCTAAATTGGGTGTATTTTTGTACAATTATCCTAAGAAGAATAATCAAAAATGAAGGGATAATAGAATGGTCATATAATAGTACAATAGTACAAGATGACAACTTGCAAAACTTGGGCACCACTCTCCCTTGCTATTTCGAATTTCACCCTCTCTATTCTCTCATTTTGTGTTTTCTCAATGTCCTCAATCCATGTGAGCCTCAATCCTAGCCTTTGATTCAAAATTAAAATCAAATCCTAGAGCACAACTAGTGCATATTGACCTAAATACCCTCAAACCTAGATGCATTCTATAAATACCCTATTAACCTCACCTCTCACAACTTTTGGCCTCATTTTCACTCACACAACCCTAGCACACAACTCCCTCTCCTAATTCCCTCTCTTGGCCGAAATCATACCACCTTCTTCCTCCATCAATTCTTCACTTCTCCTTCACCAAATCACCATTTTCTCACCTCATTTCCATTCCTACTTCATATATCTTCCTTCTCTCCTAATTTAATTCAAGCTTGCATCATCAAAGGGCATTTTTAAGCAAGCATTTCGTGGGTTTCATTGAAGTTTGGTGAAGATTCAAGTTGATTTGTGGTCTTGTTCTTCATATTAGTCATTCCTTAGCTTGGATTTGAGGGAAACTTCTTAAAACCTAGCATCATCTTCAACTTTTTTGCATCAAAATGTAGATATCATGTTTCTAATTTTGCATCCTACCATATTCATGCATTTTAGTGTTGTTATATTGTTGATTTGTTGATTGTTGTTGGTGAGAGGTGTCTCAAGCATTTTGACAAACACTGTGGGAGGTTTGGGTGCTTGAGATGCTTCTCACCCTTGAATAAATTGTGATTTATGTTTTTTTCACTATGATCTTGCATTTTTGTTGAATAAAATGATGTGATGCTTCGCAAATCATGATTAGAATTAGGGATTGTTAATTTTCTTGTGAAATGGGTTTGCAATTATGATCAAAAACTTTTTCTCAAGTTATTTTGATGTTAATAGATGGTATCTTGCTTGCAAGTCATTGTTATGTTGATGATTGGCAAGAGGACTCACACTTGTGCCTTTGCGCACTTAACTTTAAGTGTTGAGGATTGACTAAAATGATTCAACGCAATTGATTTGATGTTTTGATTGCAAAATATTGTTGCTAATTGATTGTATCTTGCTTGCAAATTGTTATATGTTGATGATTGGCAAGAGGACTCACACTTGTGTCTTTGTGCACTTCACTTTAAGTGTTGAGGATTGCCTAAGATGATTCAACACAACCTTGTGCTTTGATTGTAAACTTTGGTTTGCTTGTTAGTAACTTGTTTGCAAAGTTATTCTATGTTGAGGATTGGCAAGAGGACTCTCACTTGTGCCTAGTGCACTTCACTTTAAGTGATGAGGATTGCCTAAGATGATTCAATTTTCTTTGTGCAATTCTTGCTTGAAAATGCAAATGCTAGTTTTCTAACTTGATTAATCAATTTTGGTTACAAAAATGACTTGTTAATGCCCTCTTTTGCTCACTTTTGGTCTTGCAAATGTGATGTTCTTTCTAGGTCAATGTTATGCTTTAATGTTGATGATTTGGTAAAAGGACTAGACACTTATGCACTTGTGCATTGTCTCAAGCGTCAAGGATTACCAAAAGGGATTCAACCTTGTGCTTTATCTTGTGTTGACACCTAATTGAGTTGAACTTTTGTATGATCTCTTTGTGTGCCTATTGTTGATCTTACATATGCATGCCATTAGATGTTGATGACTAAGTGTCATTCTTGTGCTCAAATGTTGTAATTGGTAATGTTTATGCTTATGCTTACATTGTTGATTGCTTTGCTTGCAATTTGTTAAATGTTGCACTTTGGTTCTTGACTTGGAAATTGATTGAATGTTCTACTTTCTTTTCCTTTTGGATGCCACGCCATCCCAACAAACCTTTTGTGACCAATGTCACCCTCAAACTCCCTTCTCCTTTCTTCAAATCAATCATTTTCTAAAGCTTTTTCCAAACTCAATCTTTTCTCAAGTTGTTTTCATAAGACAATCAAATTCTTTCTAAGATCAACAATAAACCTTTTTGAAAACTCATAAGGAGGCAAGTCGGACGTACGGCCGGTGTTGTCTAGCGTCCTAAGATCAGAGCTGTACAGCTCAAACATCTTGGGATACTTATGAGAATCAAAACAAGTAATTAACAACTTGAACCCTATTTCAAAAAATGAGTAAGGAATCGAGTCGGATGTACATCCGGTATTGGTTAGCGTCTTAGGGTTAGCGAGCTGTACAGTTCGGGCGAACCTAAGATACTTGCCAAATAAAAGCAACCAACCTCACAACAAATCTTTTTCTTCCTTAATCAAAAAAAACATTTTCAATAAGTAGGGGGCTCGTCGTCTGTACACGCGGGGTTGTCTTTGTTCTAGGTCTAGTGGACTGTACAGTCTAGGACCGAAAACCCCTACAATAAAAAACACCAACACAAAGTTTCTCGACTAAGGAGAACTACGTAAGCTTTGAATTCTCCATCGCACCGGGAGATACGTAGGAGCGGGTCACATCCCGTCAAGCACACTTTTAAAAAATAATAAAAAGATTCTTCTTTTCCTCCGTTTTCAAAAACACTTTTCTCAAATAAAAAAGAAGTAGAACGAATTGTTTCAAATCAACTCTGTCAAAACCGCATATCAAGTTAAAGGTTCCCTTTCGGTAGAAAGGAGGTGTGGGATGCTAATACCTTCCCCACACCTAACCGACCCCTGAACCTACATCTCTAGTTCTCAAAGAACCACCCCGCCTTAAAAAGGACCCTTTTTCAATGTTTTGGTCCCTAAATAAAAAATGTTGATGGCGGCTTCACAAATTTTCACGTTGTACGATGAAAGGTCCAAACTGGATTTTTTTTGGGGTGCAACAACAGGTATAAAGAGGTCCTGATTTCAATTCTGCAATATTAACCTCTTCTCCGACATCTTCATAAGATACGTCAAACTCTTGGTCACTGTCATTAGTTTCGACATTAGCAACCATTTCTTTTTTATTATGGAACCTACTTGTTCTGGCTTTTTCAGCTTTGAGTCTTTCGACTTGTCGAACTCTATCAGCTAATTGCGCCATATCTCTTAAGTGTAGAGTATCCAGTTCCTTTCTTATAGAATAATCTAGGCCACCAGCGGCCATTTCGACTAACTCATGTTCAGGCACTTGAGTGAAGCACCTTGCTTTGAGAAGTCTAAATCTATTGAGATAATCATCAATAGATTCTGCCCCCTTGCGTCGAACACTAGCCAATTTCTTAAGACTAATCTTGCATTGGCCCATATAAAATGGTTCATGGAAGGCCTTTTCTAACTTACTCCAACTAAAAATAGAATGTGGAGACAGAGTGGTGAACCATGTAAACGCATTCTTAGTTAGAGAATTTGGAAAATACTTCATTCTCAAATTCTCATTGTGCGCAATATCACCAGCCTCAGTTAAATAACAAGCCACGTGTTCGACAGTAGATTCACTAGTTTCCCCAGTAAACTTTGTGAACTTGGGAATTTTACATCCCCTAGGTAGCTCTGTTTGTAGGGTATAATCCGACAAAAGTGACACAAAATTAGGCCTGTGTAACCCTAGGTTAAGGCCATTCTGTGCTAGAATGGTTTCGACCATATTATCCAGATTATTTTGTGCTCCAAAATTGTTTTGTTGCACTTGTCTGACTACCTCGTCAACATTCTGGTTTCTATTCACCAACACCACTTCAGGGATTGCCTCTACCCTCATGGGTTCTTCGACAACTTGTTGTTGTCCTTGGTTTCCCTGATTGGTTGGAAATGCATTATTGGGCCTCTCTACAGGTATTTCGACAGGCCTAGCATTTTGAATTTGGGGAATTGGCTGATTATGAATTGGTGGAGTACCAAAGAAGTCAACAATTCTTCCCATTTGTGTTGCCAACAATTGGTAACTGTTATTGGTGTCCCTTATCAAAGGATTGAACACTATACCAATTTGTTATGTCAACATATTTACCATGTCATGAGTACTATCATCTATTTGTTGTCTTAACGCCATCAACGATGTGGTAGTCAAATTTTGTTGGGCATTTCGACTAAAAATGCCTTCTGAGGAACTATGGGTAGGGGAAAAGTCTGCAATTGCATTCTTTGCAAAAGTAGACGAATTTGTCTGGAGGCCTGCCATCAACGCTATTGGCATACCATATTGGAACGCCCTACCAGCCATAGTAAATGGTGAATTTCCCATCACTGGATTTGCCATTATAGGACTTGTTGGTCCTACCATTTGTGGCGCAGAAGCCATTGTTTTAACATTCGTTAATGCTGCATTAGTCATCATTGACACTGGCGTAATTATGGGAGAAGTTACAGCGGTTACTCCCATGTTTGTCGACGAAGGCATAGCAACGGTTATGCCTGCGACATTTGCAGCGTTAACATCAACAACTGACGTTTGTTCTTGTGTACTTTGTGCATTTGATGCAGAAGCATTATTGGTACTTGAACGTGCCATTTCTTGGAGATATTTCCCACTCCTCAATTGCATGCACAGACAACACAAACTCTTTTGCGTTTTAACGAAAAAACTTTAAAAATTAGCACAAGGGTCCCACCGGGCGTGCCAATTTGTATACCTTGGATTTTGGTAAACACCGCTAGTTTGAAATTGCTTCTGTTTGCAGGATCAACTAGTAAATCCTAAGACCACTTGTGTTAAAGTTTTTCCAGAATCGCTTGTGTTCTTGCTGTTTAACAATAAAAAGAAGAAAAGAAGAAGATAACTGTCGATTTCTCCGCGAAACCGTCGAATTACTTCAATGAGGGAGAAGGTTTAAAGCGGTAAATTGCTGGAATTTAAAGAGAAAGAAAGTAAAATTGCATTACTGTAAAGGGTGGTACACAAGATCATACATGCATTCCTTATACTCGTTTCTCAGTGCGTGTCGGTACTTTGAGCGTGGGAACTTAGTATGAGAGATTGCGACCCGTTTTTCCTTTGAAAAACTACTATTTATACAAAGGAAAAGAGGGGGAAAAACTAAACTAAGTAACTGCCTAGAAATTCGAAAACTAATAACTGCTACTCCTACTTTTGACAAGAACCGCTTCATCACGCTTCGACCACAAGCGCTTGGATCCTGATCTGCTACTAGTCTTCAACTTCTTGCTCTGTCGAAATATTAGCTTTAGCTCTTCGTTTCTGCCAATTCCAAGGTCTTGTTGAATCCTTCCTTTAAAGAACTTCCTTCCTGTCGAAATCAACAAAATACCTCCTGAAAGGACAAGTCAAACCTTGTTGACTGCATTTAATTAAGCCTGTCGAAAATGCAGGCTAATAGGTGTACACAAGTAGTAAACTTTATTCATTCTCATTCAGCCACATACTTAAATAATTCAACTAATATGTCTATAATATATATAAACTTTCGGGGCTAGGTTCAACATACTAGAGGGAGATAAAATATCATTGATGGAAAATCATAAACTTCACAACATGGCTCTGATACCACATGTAAAACTTAATTGTCTAAATAAACTATTAGCGGAAATATTTGATAACATAAGGATCTTAAAACTTTATCACTTTCACATACCTGGATTTGTTGTTGAAGCCATAATACAAATGAAATTGGTTTCTCTCCCTTAACCCCGTTTCTAAGACACGCGTAAAGATGGAAAATTATGTGAACATAAACATAAATATGAAGGTGTCATTTGTGGGTAGAGAGAGGACAGATTTATAGATAGTGCCATTTAATCTGAGTCGTCAATATCAAGTATCAGAATCAATGGATGAGATTGATTCCTTTCACATTCTAGTGGTTATAGACTTTAAGCAATTCAATAGGTAGATTTCAAATGTCACTAAAGTGTCACTAAAATCCAGTAATTAAGAGCCACTAATATTTGTTGATTACCTCAATTTATTTTAGGCCATCAATTTGGAACGTTTTTTTTTTTTGACACAAACAAACTACTTCATTTCATTAATAATCAAAGTGGCAATACATGCTGGAAGATCAAAGAAAACTTGAGAGGAAGCTGAGAACAAGGCTACCCTAGCAAGTGAGTGAGCCACCTTATTAGCTTCTCTCCTAGAGAACTCCACATGAGAGTTGATAGAAAAATAAACAAAAGTCTCTCTACAGGAATTCAAAATACATCCATAATCAGACACAATAGAGGGACAATTGTTGAAGTCGTCCACCACAACTTTTGCATCAAGCTCGAAGATAAATTCTTTATAGTTCAAAGAGCGAACCCAATCCAAAGCCAAAAGTAAGCCAAGCGCCTCTCCCTTATAAGGATCAAAGAGAGGCGTGAAGTGATGAGTTTTTGCAGCAATGAAAGATCCAAACTCATCCCGAATGCACATACCAAAACCCACCTTGTTACCTGTATCATCAAAGGCAGCGTCAACATTGCATTTAACAAAACCGGGTGGAGGGGGCGTCCATAGGACAGTAGCTGGAGCTCTATCAGTAGCAAAAGAAGCACCAGTCCCATGGCTAGGAGTACCACGCGCATCAAGCCAATCCGAGTATAAAGAGCTGCCACGCATAATAACAGTGGCAGCGGAATCACGAACATTTTTCCACACCAAGTTATTGCGACTAGACCATAGACTCCAGAGGGTCATACACCAAGCTAAACGTGAATCACCATGAAGCTCTTGTAGGATCAGGAAAAACCAAGATGAATTAGCTGGGCTACTAGAAACAATACGGGAAATAATAGAGTCAATACCCAGCGTCTGCCAGCAAGTCACTGCAAGAGGACAAGTAAGAAACAAATGCAACATAGTCTCATCAGAATTTTCACAGCAAGGACAAGATACCAGGACATCAATATGATGATGAACTAAAATAGCTCTCGTCGGAATAATGTTGCGCGCCACTCTCCACAGAAAATTCTTTACTTTTGGTGGTACCTGCAATTTCCACAACAGAGTCCAACACCCTTCAACATGAAGGTGGGCGTTGGTAATAATAGTTTGGGTAGCTAAGCGATAAGCACTTCTAACAGAGTAATTCCCATGCTTCTCACCCCTCCAACATAAAGTATCTTCAGTCACACAAGAAAATAGAGGAGTTTTAAGAACAGCGTTTGCAGAAACCTCATTCAACAGAAAAGCAACTAAGGCTTCATTCCACACCTTGCGCTCATGAGTAATTAAATAGTCAACACGGAGGAAAGGATTAAAATTACCCAGTTGGCGAGGCTGAATATAAGTTGGATGCACGGTCCAGTTATCATCAAATAAACGAATCGAGCTACCATCGCCGATACTCCATGACGGCCCTTCTTGAAGTAGCCGTTGAGAAGCCATAATGCTATTCCACACAAAGCTACCATTACTACGGTTAGAAGCATGTAGGAGATCACAATGAGGAAAATACTTAGCCTTGTAAAGACGTGAGACCAAGAGATTGGGATTTGTTTGGATGCGCCACGCTTGCTTGCCCAAGAGAGCCAAATTAAAAGCCTTCAAGTTTCTAAACCCCATTCCTCCATGAACTTTAGGGACACAAAGCTTTTCCCAAGTCATCCATCGAATTCCATTACTTTGACCCCCATGACCACCCCACCAATAGCCGTTTAACATGCGCTCAATTTCCACTATCAAAGTGGAGGGGATGACAAATAGACTCATAAAATAAGTGGGAATGGATTGGAGGACCGATTTAATCATAACTTCCTTACCGGCCTTAGAGAGCATCTTCCCACCCCAAGAGTGTATTTTGCGCCAAATTCTGTCCTTAATAAACTTGAACATAGATTTCTTGCTCCTCCCTATCATGGATGGAAGACCCAAATATTTACCGGTCCCTAAACAAACATTAACACCAAGTTGGGCAGCAATAGTGTCTTTATCAACCGGAGATACATTCTGACTAAAGAATATTTCGGATTTCTGAAAATTAATACACTGCCCCGAAGCCTGCTCATAAGTATCAAGAACATGCTGAATGTGAGATGCCTCACGAGGTGTTGCCCTGAAAAAAAGAAAACAATCATCGGCAAACAGCAAGTGTGAGATTACAGGGGCACCCCTACAAACTGATATTCCATGAATGTCACCAGAGGCTAATGACCCGTGAAGTAGCGCTGTAAGACCTTCAGAGCATAAGATAAACAGGTATGGAGAAAGAGGATCCCCTTGCCGGAGTCCCCTCCCAGGAATTATGGGACCTACACGCTCCTGGTTCACAAGCACAAATAGAGAAACAGACGCAACACACATGCGCATCCAATTAATCCATATAGCATTAAAACCCTATCGATTCAACACAGCATAAATATATCCCCAATCAATCCTGTCATATGCTTTACTCATATCAATTTTTAAAGCTACCTCACCCATCTTCCCCTTCCTCTTATTTTTCAAATAATGAATTACTTCAAATGCAATCATGGCATTATCAAGGAGTGATCTATCAGCAACAAATGCAGATTGTTCAATGGAAATACACTTTGATATAACATGTTTGAGTCTATTAGCAAGTACCTTGGCCACAACCTTGTAGAGAACATTACAAAGGGCAATGGGGCGCCAGTCCTTCATGGACGTGGGATTATCAACCTTCGGTATGAGTGCCAAATTTGTATCATTAAGAGCATGAGGAAATTCCCCCCGTTCTAATCAAGTCACGCAAGATGAGAAGATCTCGTCTCCATAGGAACTCCAATACCGTTTGAAGAAAGCGGGGTTGAAACCATCTGGGCCAGTAGCCTTATCATCATTCATAGACATCACGGCATCCTTAAACTCCTCTTTTTGGAAAGGAGCAATCAGAATATTATTATCATCAACCGAGAGCATAGGCTCCATGGCACTAACCACAGGATCATAAACACCGGCTTGGCTCTGAAAAAGAGTTTGAAAATAGTCACCAGCCACGCGCTGGATAGAGAGAGGATCAATAGCCAAAGTCCCATTAGGACGCTGCAAGCTCTCAATCTTCTTTTTACGGTACCTGCAAGTAGCGTTAGCATGAAAAAATTTAGTATTTTGATCTCCATCCTTTAGCCAAAAGGATTTCGATCTCTGCTTCCAAAAAGCCTCCTCCTTAAGGATCAACACATTCAAGCGCCTGCTCATACGCCTATACCTCAACACCCCCTGATCATCCTGCCTATCACGGACCCTCTCCATAGCATCCTTACAAGCATCAATTTCCTCCCGGAACTTGAGACGCAAGCTGCGCCCCCAAGTAGTAAGAGACGTAGCACATTCCTTCAAGTGGGATTGAATATCACCCACCATACCATTACTCCAGCCATGACGCACAACATCATCAATTTCAGGCTCCCTGAGCCAAGCATTTTCAAACTTGAAAGATAAATTCCGGCGTTGTTCCCCTACAAAGTCACGCTGGAGCAACAAAGGCGAGTGATCTGATTTTGGAGAGATTAAATTCAACAACCGAGCATTGGGAAACATATCCATCCACTCTTTGGTGACAAAGGCTCGGTCTAGACGTTGTTCAATGGCATGAGGAGTACCTAGAGCAAAACGCCATGTAAATTGGTATCCTGTCAAAGGTAAATCACTAAGTCTAGCATCAAGAATGGCGTCTTGAAAACCCTTCATCAAATAGTAAGGATGGTCGCAATATCCTCTTTTGTCCGCTGGGGATAACAAATCATTAAAGTCTCCGATAATGCACCATGGTAAGGAGGACAACCCTGCAAGACGCCGGATAAGAGCCCAAGAGTATCTCCTTATGGACCTGTCAGCAAAACCATAATAGCCAGTCACACGCCACTTTCCTCGAGCCACATCATCCACCTCAACATCTAGATGATGTCTCGAGTAATTAGTAACACTACACCTCATAGTTTCTTTCCAAAGCACGGCTACACCACCACCCCTACCAACTCTATCAACAGCCACACACCCATCAAAACCCAAAGCAACACGAATCGACTCCAGCTTGCTCGAATAAGATAATGTCTCAAATAGAAAAACTAACTCCGGGTTGTTGCTCCAGACAAGGTCACGTAACATAGGAATTGCCGAGTGATAACCCAGGCCTCGACAATTCCAACTTAGTATACTCATTTCTCCTGGCAGGTCTGGCTGCCAGAACCTGCCAATAAAAAAGACTGAACTCCAGAAATAGAGCTATTATCACTCCGCTTTCTCTTTCGCGCATCATCATTCATGTCATCATCCATAGTCCCATAATCAACATAATCTACCTGCAGGGGACGTTGCGCAGTAACAGCTTGCATGGCGCTAGGGCCATGGCGCACAACTCGAGGCTGGGGAGCTTCTCTCTCCGGATTTGATTGCATTAAGTGCTCATTAAACTGCATTAACTCAGGGATAGCATTTGGAATATTCCTTGCACTAGTTGTGGGAGTTGACAAAGAATTTATGAGGTCATCATTTGCTGGGGGGACAAAACCGCTCCTTGTTAAATGCGAATGATTGACATTTAATTGCTGGAATCTCTCCTCATAATTGGCGCAATTACTCCTGTCATTACTACCTGCCTGTGTTGGAAACGCCCCACAATGGCCAGATCTCACAGGAGGTTCTTCCATTCCGGCAGCCACCGGACCCTCCCTGCGCAACCACTGGTTATTGTCCCCCAGATTTCTCCGCTCAACTTTCAGCTCTGGTCCCCATCCACGATTACCATCATCATGCACCATATCAAATAACAATTCACAGTTGGAGTCCATATGGCCAAGGAGTCCACAGAGATAGCAAAAAACTGACAGTCGTTCATATTTAAATCTGACTGATCGAATATTATCTCCCCTAACGTTGATCTTCTTCCCCCTCCTCAGTGGTTTACGAACATCCACCAACACCCGGATGCGCATAAAGGACTTCCAAAAGTCAGAGCTATTTTTTGGATCATATTGCATGAAAACACCAATGAAATTCCCCAGAACTCGTCCTACCGCCTCCGTCATGAATCCAATCAGAACATCGTGCACTTGAACCCAAAAAGCTACGTCATACAGTGGAACTTGCGCCGAAATGTCACCCACGTTTAACTTGGCAGTATTCAGCATATGGCCATCAAAGTGCCATGGACCTCCATTAACAACCTTATCAACATCGCGCCAATGGTAAAACTGAAAAAGAAATAGGTTGGCGTCGAGCACACGTATGTTAACCCCCCGACCTGGCTGCCATACTGCAGCAAGACGATCCTTCATGATAGTGATACGAATAGACCGCTTAGTGAGAAAATGCCCCACCAAGCTCAGGCGCGCCTCTAGAGTGTCATTGCCATGTGTTTCTTGTTGCAGTGGAACTGCATCATCTTCCTCTTCGTCAAAGTTCATGTTCGGAATAGAAGCCATACGTAAGAACGGAGAATGGATGATGAAACTAAATATGTTCAGTGTACCCGCTCTGCGTCAAAAGTTACCTTTCGTTCAGAGCTTCGCACTGCATCAAAATTTAGTTTCCGAAGAGGGCTAGCAACCAAGATCTGATCTTGGCACCAGCGAAAACAAGCTTCAAAGGATGTGGTTGTTGCTGTCGTTGGTTGAGAATAAGAAGAAAGAATACGACTCACGGTGGAGCGCGAGGGAGGCCGTCGTCTCACAAGGGAAACCCTAGGAGAGAAAAAAAATGTGTGATATCATTTTTATTAGTTGGTAACATTAATAAACACAACATCCATTTCATCAATTTGGAAAGTTACAAAATTAATAATATGATGTTACAACTTTACAATTTCTTGCATTAACCTTGTAACTTCTTACATTCATATCTTGGTGTCAATTGTCAAATGTATTTTACTTAAGCTATTTTTATCCTGGTTCAAAACCAAACATATTTTCATATGTGTACCTTCTAAAAAATAAGCATAGGCTGCGGTAAGTATTTCTTAGAGGTTAAGTTGCTAGACATGGAAAAAAAACTAGTGGGACGCTTGATAGAGCTGCGTTGGAAAACAATCAGAGATTAATTAGCCATTGGTTGACTTGTAAAACTATTTATGAAATAGTGGAAAATCTCACTGGGTGTGAGGAGTGAACGTAGCCCTTCGCAGGTTGGGTAAACCACTAAAAATCTATGTGTTCTTTACAACTTTTCTTTAATGGTTTCTCACTAACTGTTTTCTGAACAAAACAACTTGAACAAATTCTTTAAGAACGAAACTATATCTTCTAAACAATACACAATTTACAAGGTCATCTTTTTAGTAAAAAACAAACAAGCTTCTGAAAGAACTTGACTCTAGAAAAGGTTTTAAAATGTGTCACAATTCAAACCCCCCATTTCTTGTGACTTATATTTGACATCAATTGGCATCAGAACGTCCCGGAAGGGTAGCTCATGTGGTTGAGTGAAAGGGACATTGTTGGTGAAAATGTAGGCGTACGGGGTTCGAACCCCGCTCCCCCCTCCCCTCTAACTACTAACACACTAATTTGTAACCACTTTGCTTATCAAAAAAAAATTGGCATCAGAACAAGGCATCTGGTTTAACACACTCAAAAAGTGTCAGAGAAAAGATCTTGGAAGAAGTCATGGCCAACCCAAATTCGGTTGCATTTCTACCATAAGGAGCATCTTCAAATAGACCTTCCGGATTCAATGGAGAACACTATTACTAGTGGAAGAATCAGATGAAGCTATATATGAAATCCCAAGATATAGACATCTAGGATATCATTCAAAATGATGACAAACCAAAGGAAACATGGAGTGCAGAAGACAAACGCCTAATCCTGCTGAACTCTAAGGCAAAATACTATCTCACTTGTGCTCTAAGTAGAATTGAATATGAAAAAGTAGTTGGGAAAGAAACTGCCATGGAAATATGGGACACATTAGGAACAGATATGATCAAGGAAGCCAAAATGGAAATTCTAGTTAGAGAATTTGAAATGTTCACAATGAGTGAAGATGAATCAATTGATGAAATGTCTACAAGATTCACCACAATGATAAATGACTTAAGCTCTCTGGGAAAGAAATACACCAACTTGGAGAAGATCAGAAAACTGTTAAGTTGTCTACCAAAGGTATGGAGACCTAAGGTAACAGCCATCGAAGAAGCCAAGACCCCATCTACTCAGAACATTGATGAACTACTTGGCTCACTGAAAGTTCATGAGCAAGTGATCAAATAAGAACGTCACCCAAAGAAAAGAAAGTCCATAGCTCTCAAAGTCTCTTAGAAGATAGGAAACTCATCTTCTAAGAAAGGGAAAGGAGCTGCATTAAAATCTTCTAAAGAAACTAATGAGGAAAATGATAAAGAAAGTTAAGAAGATTTAGAAAGAGAATAATGGTCATTGATATCAAGAAGGGTGAACAAGTGGTTTGCTAACAGAAAGAAAGGAAACACATTCTCTCAATTCAAAAGAGAGATTTCAAACATTGATTCAAACAAACAAAAAAGTCACATGCTTTGAATGCAGAAAAACATGTCATATGAGGCAAGAGTGTCCTCTTCTAAATAAGAAAGAATTCAGAAGGTCTTCAGAAAAGAAGAAGGAATTTATGAAAACTTGGGATGACTCAGATGATTCCTCCTCAAAACAAGAAGGAGAAGTTGCAAATCTATGCCTCATGGCAGGATCAACACAAGATGAGGTATCCGACTTTGAACTCTCTAAATATGATACATGCAAAGAAATTGAATCATCTTTTGTTAGCTTTCTTTATGACTCAAACATTTTATCTCAAAAATGCTTTCAAACAACAACTTTGTGAATTAAAAAGTGAAAATGAGGAGCCGAGGGCTCAAAATGAAAGAATGTCTAAAGCCATTCATACTTTACAGCAATCTCATTTCAAACTCTCTGAGAAACACAAGCTTCTGAGTATAA
The DNA here is from genome assembly GCA_963573325.1 of Astragalus glycyphyllos. NCBI lineage: Eukaryota > Viridiplantae > Streptophyta > Magnoliopsida > Fabales > Fabaceae > Astragalus > Astragalus glycyphyllos. Next base: position 25,875,903 of record OY754308.1, read on the forward strand.
AATTAGCTATCGTAGCTAATGACTCCAAAGATCCCAATTTGGAAATCATTTGTGAAAACAAAGCCTTGAAACAGCAAGTAAAATATTTGAAACATGAGTTGCTTATATTTGCATAAAATCTCATGAATGCACTACTGCATCTGAGAAGGCTAGGTTTTCTCAGAAAAAGGCTTTTGAGAACCACAGAAAGCCAAAATCAAAGTGCTCATACTGTAACAGTTTGGACATTACATTTCAAGCTGTTACAAAAAGAAAAAAGGCAGGTTTTGGAAATACACTAACCAACAAGGACCCAAAAGACAATGGGTACCTAAATCTTTGTTAACTACAATTGCAGGAGTGCCTCTTCGCATCAAGAAAAAAGCTGTGGTTCTTAGACAGTGGATGCTCAAAGGACATGACTGGGGAGAAAGATAAGTTTCTCTCCATAATGTTGTCTCCTTTGTGATCTTATAGACAGGTATAAAATTGCAACATCTCAAGGAGAACATGTGCTACAAATTAGCACATAATAAGAAGAAGAATTGAGTCTTAGAAGATACTTGTTAGGCTCTAAGAGGTGCTCAGAAGACAACAAGCAGGGAGACAATGTTATTTGGCCGCCTAACATGAAACAAGGAAACATATGACAATCAAGATATTCTTTTGGATAACATGTACTCAAGTTGGTAATAACATAGAAGATACTTCAGAAGGCATTCTGATTGAATCTCAGAAGGTTACTGAGAAGACAATGTTCAGAAACTACTATACAGGCTTTTGAAGCATGAAAGGAAAATTGTCATTCTTCTCTCAAAGGTCAAAATGTCACATCAACAATGGTAATATGCTAAGAAGAATTGTTTCAAGTGAAAGAAGCCATCGCAAACATAATTCATGGGTTGACGAGCTCAAAAGCTCTCAATTGTCACCTGCAGCAGTGTACGGAGCCTGCTGCAGTGTACCCGTCTAGGTGCTAAAGGAAGAACAAATATGAAGTCGAATAGTTGCAATTTAATTTACAATGGGAAGCGAAATGTAAGTAATTAAAGCGGTCATTGGTAATAGTATAGGGTAGTTCTGTAATAATTGCAAGTGTGAGAGACTATTATTATGGAAATAATTAAAATGACGAGAGTAACCTCCGTTTTGGCGGTCTTTTTCTCACCTAAATGACTAGATTTTGGCGGACTCCGTATTCTATATTTAAAAGATGTTATTAGCAGTAAATGCATTCATTATATGTCCAAAAAAACTGCATTCATTAGGTAAAGAAAATAGCACTACAAATAGAATGAGAAAATTGTGTTAGGAAACCCCAAGACATATATTAGCATCAACTTTAAGAGCTAAGCATAAATGGGGTAAGCATTACACAAAAGTGTCCAAAACCCAAAGGGGCATAACAAACCAAGTGATCCCAGTTTTGTTCAAATTAATGCCTTGTGACCTTGTCCTGAATCCGGTTGATACTTGGAGAGGTTGCTAAAATAAGGGCCAGCCTTAAAGGATTTGTCAATCTTATATTCCCAGAGCTTTAAAACAGACAGTACAACAAATATATTATTATCATATTAAAATGCAACCAAGCAAACACAAAAGATAGTTGTCATAGTGGACGAAGGAACCAAATTTCCCTATCTCAGATGACTTATTTAAAGTAATAACCATTATTATTCATAAAGCAGCAATGCCATTTAAATGGAGATACTGTTGGGAACTCCTTTAAATGTTATTCCTTCCTCACTTGAAGGATAAAGTAGGGTGTAAGGCATGCTAACTTGCCCAACTCTGTTTTTTAGTAATTCATTATCATTCTTTTTGTTGATATTTTCCTGAATTCCCTCTAACCTTTTTCCAAACTTCTTAAAGGCCTCTAAGGCCTTTGTATCAGAAGTCCAGTGGTGTTCATTTTCTCTTTGCCCGAGATATTGCTCATCAACTATATGCTTTGACAAAATCTCTAGGGTTGCAAGACAAATGAGAGCTTGAGGCTTTGACGTAATTGTTTTCAAGTAGGCTCGCTCAGGTTCCATCGTTGCCTCAAAATAATCATCTTCATGAAGCTTAGGCTTAGGCATGAATCGTCTGCTAAGAGTCGGACGATTTAAGATCAAACCTCCATACGGATATTGTCCAAAATTCACAGCTGCATGGAGGGCTGAAGCAGTCCATATGATAATAGTGCAAGCATCAATCAAGTCTTTACGGATTTTCATTTTAGGCCACCATTTCTCATTTTTCTTGTCACCATGACCCTTCTCTACAATTTCTGTCCACCAAGATTGGAGTTCAGAGTCTTGTCGAACTACGTCATCTGTTATGTAATATATGGACACATACTCTTGCACCCATGTATGTATAGCATTCCAAATTTCGAGTCCATCATCAGCATAAGGGTAATCCTTCATCACTAACTTAACACCACTAGGGGAATTCTCGTCTGGAACAGCCATTCCCCTGAATAAATAACAATACAATAATTTGCACATAGCGGAAATAATAATTGATACAGTATCTTAAATGTTTTAGTCTCAATTGGATCCTTTAAATTTTAAAATTTCAATTGGTTCCCTAAGTATGCAAAGTTATACCAATGTGGTCCCCCTTTTATTGGTCCCTTTCTGTAGCACAATGGAAACAGAAAAAACCATGGTGAATACCTAAATAAATATAGACCTCACAACTGAACCTTTTAAAAGGGGAATACACCATGTATGCTGGAACTAAAAAATAAGATAAGGATGAAAAAATGTTTTAATCTTGTAACAAAAAATTCATTCAAATTCACAAATTATAATCGTAAGTAAAATTTTGATATTTAGTAAGGGTGTATATTTATAAGGATTTATTACCTTTTTTTAAGATCTTCGGGTAGGGCTTGATCTGGGAAAACCCAATCCTTATATATTTCTGAAGACATCTCCACAGCAAGCTGTCCCCACAAGAACGTCTTTTCAACGAAACCATCCGCATTAATTAAGAATTGTCTTGCAGCTGCATTTATATTCATGGTATTACGATAGTGTGGATGTAAAAGTTTATAAATGGGATGAATCACACTAAGCTGCCTATTTGTTGCTATGCTAAATGGTTCAATAACTGCATGGGTATGTAACCTGTAATCAATAAAAAGTAGTTATTAATCAATTTGTACTTACATAAAAATTATATTTGTTTATATAAATAACATCGACAAACTATATACCAGTGGCTGATAATTTGATGAAAGCACGAGTCGTTTACAATAACATAAGCCTTTGCGAGTGGCCATAAAGGATTTGAAGAATTGATAGCTTCAAATGTAGGTAACTGGACACTACTAATTGGACCCAACTGATCTTCATCATCATGTGGAAGACTTAACTCAATGGCTACTGGCTTTAAAGTTTCATCACTTTTCAAGAAAAAAATTGTTCTAGAAGCATAGCCATTCCTGGAAGTTGAGTTTATTTTCTTTAGATATGGAAATATTGTGTCATGGTGATCTAGCAAGAACAATTTCTTATCCTGGATAGCCTGCTCAACAAATTTTAATTATAGTCATCGCAACATGCCATCCGTAAATAAATAAAATATTGCTTCAAAGCAGCAACAAAAGAACCATGTTTAATTTGTATACAATATATAATAATTTATCTTTACCTTCTCTACAGTTGAACCATCTAAGTAGGGCTTTATGTCATCTTCGGTAATCTTGCTAGTATGATCACCATACTGTTCAATGTTTAGCTTACTTTTTGGGGGAAATTCCTACAATTAAGATTGGAATATTATGCTGAATCATATTAATTGTCGAACAATTAATGGTTTTCTATTTAATCAATAAATATTACCAATATGAAATCTAAACATAAATGGTTCACCAGGGAATGTATTATGCAATTATTAAATAATTAAATAATACATTCGTAAGCTTACTTGAAGACAACAAATTAGGCCAGAATTTACACCAGCGATAACTTCTCTTGCAAATTCTTCATCACTATTCCATGCATAATGATTCTCTGCTCAAAGTAATAAAGAATAGTCACTATCAAAATATAAATCCATTACCTATTTTTTTAAGGGCAAACACAATTATATATATATATAGAGAGAGAGAGAGAGAGTAAAGGGTACCAGGGATTTTTATTTTTTTTTACAGGGACTAAAACTAAAAGTCTCTATATTTGCAGAGACTAAAAACATATTTAAGCCTTTGTTTTGAATACAATCGACGAGATATATTTATAGACCATTCATATAATAGATTATGACCATTTATGAAATGCTAGGGTACCTTTAATAACGTGGGGCTTTGGATAATCTATATGTTCATATAGATCATACACATCTTGAAAGCTTTCAAACTCCTTTGTCGGAGGTGCTTTTTTTAATATAGTCTTCAGTTTATCAGGAAAAGATGAGAATTCCAAGTTACCAAGATCTTCATCTCTTGGAATATACACATAGGTACTCCTACTCTCACACTTGACGTCTGTTAAGGTAATGGAACAATATAACTCAATAACAATAATATTTGGTTTTTCCTATTCATGAAAAAGTACCATGACGCTTCTATGTAAGTTATTATATACATATGGAAAATTTTCATAACATATATAAGCTTAAGATGTACATACGAAAAGCAAATAATACTACAAATTAAATAGAATGCAAAAACATATGACCTTTGTCAGTTGATGCTCTGCCTGTTCTACCCCGACGAGGGTATGGTCGATCAGGTCGACCTCCTGCAATTGGACGAGGTTTGTTATTATCTGGATCACCTAGATCATTATAGACATCATAATCATAGATCCTTTCCCATCTCTTGCGCTCCCCTTTTCCATCTCCTCTTAATGTTTCTAACTCAAGTTGTCTGTAGTCGGCTAGTAGAGCTGGTGTAGTACTTGGAAGATAAGTCTGCAATATTTATATATGGGGTCATGTTATTTGGTACAGCACTATGTAGAATGATATAAGAGAAACACGTAATTTATAGATAGATTGCTTACGTCATTGTTGAAGAAAATACGATCCCTTTGGTACTTGTCTGCATTGTAAATCCATGAATTACAAGGAAAATGGATAGTACCATACTTGGGGACACCTTCAAGAGTCAAACTAATTAGGAAAAACTCATTTTCCAAAAGGTTCCTGATGTAAAATGCTCCAGGTCTTTTGAAGTTCTTGTCATAATCCAAATAAAAGGTGAATGGATATATTTCTTCATACACAGGTGACGCCTTCTCAATGACACCGTCTACTGGAGCCCTATTTGATAGTTGTCCTTTTCGCCCTCGTGCTACATATATATATATTTCACGAATAAAATTTAAATATATAAGCATGACACCAATATTACCGATTAGTGTATCAAATGAGAGAATTTTTCTTGTCAGATGGTGAGAGGATTGAATCGTAACCATAGATTAAATGGTTAGTGGTTGAGAATATTAAAACAAAAAGTGAACCGCTCATGTATTATTATACCGTCCAGATTTATTCCTCTCACCCTCTCATATTATGATATGTATTCTCAATATATTCCACACATGCTTAAGGTCTTTTAAAGAAGAAAAGGAACAAGCGAAATAACTTACAATCAGCTTGAGTAGAACTAATTAACTGGATTTCGGCTGATAGGCCCAAAAAATAGGAACCGTTTGAACTAGTTAACCCTTTATTGTCTGGCTCGTTCGGCTCGTTCGGGAACCTCACCCTCAGTATTCCTTTTATCTTTATTGGACGAACCATTTTTGCTTTGCTAAACAAGAAATACTACTTTAGAAATATGGTTGGAGACCTTTTGCATTGTGAGGAACCCATGCAATCTCTGTGGTATTTATAGATGAAAATTACATATATAAAAACAAAAACAATAACATGGGACTTTAAGAGAGGTGTGAACGTCCCTTAATTATAGTTTTTTGTATAAAAAAAAACGTGTGGATGTATGAAATCAGTGGCTCGAACATGCGCTATTGGTAGGTACGTGGAAATGCATATAGTTCCATCAGATTAATTATAGGTGTAATAAGTCAGGGATAGAATTAACATGTGACTCCACGAGTAACCAAGATCAACGAACCACATTACTTCAATGCGCATGTGTCACACTTAAGGTTGAGCCACAAGACGCTGCTCAACACTTCATATGATTAAATATTAATCATGGTTCAATTAATGTTGAGCCGTATGATTAATAAATAAAAAAAGATTATTTTTTGGAGAAAAGGAAAATACATTTCGGTCGGTTCAATTCGAGTAAATTGACGGTTCAAAGTGGTTCAGCTGCAGTCAAATCTAGCTCAATCCGATTTTGGGCGGTTCAACAAGTAATTTTTAGATAGACATAAATATTTACACACATCATTTGGGCACACACACAAAAAAACAATAAATATTTTTGTGGAAACACATAACTATTATTTTATTATTATTTATTTTTGCATTTATTTTTTTTTGTTTGTGTCCAAATAATGTGTCTAAGTATTTATGTCCACCTTAAAATTACTCGCGGTTCAACCATCTAACACTCCGAATAAGGTTGAACCAACCACTAGATTGGGCAATTCCTAGTTGTAACAATACTAGTCTTTTCTACAAAACCTGAATCAAATGAATGACATAATGAGTAAGTTGGTTTGGATTGGTCGGTCTAAGGCTATTGTTTTTGAAAAGGAAGAGATTAGTTATTAATCTAAAGTACTCCATCAGTAAATAAATGTAATGTACTGCTATTAATTAAGGTTTTGAAATGATATAAAAATGTTAGGCCACCAAACGAAAACGGTGTGAATTAAATAATACCAGCTGGATGTATGAAATTAGTTAAGAGAGGTGTGAACGTCCCTTAATTATAGTTTTTTGCATAAAAAAAACGTGTGGATGTATGAAATTAGTGGCTCGAACAGGCGCTATTGGTAGGTACGTGGAAATGCATATAGTTCCATCAGATTAATTATAGATCAGGGATGGAGTGTGTTCCGGCCCAGCGAGCGCGACTCCATCAGTAACCAAGATCAACGAACCACGTTACTTCAACTCGATTAGACGGTTCGTAACCAAGCAAGACCCGCACAATTAGGATCTGCTATTGGTCACTTAAGGGAGCTTTTTTTTGGTTGCCGACTACCTACTGAGTGTCTCTACGCGTGCAACAAAATACTAATCTCAGCTCGTATAATTAGGATCAAATTTTGCACTGGCATACAAGGTTGTACAATTAGGATCAAATTTTGCCCTGGCATACACCGAACTCGGGAGTATTGGGTCAACCCCTCATGTCCTATGATAGATTAAGTCACTGAGCCAAAAGTGTTAGTTAGAAGGTGAGTGGAGTTTGCATCTATGATGTTTTTCCCTCAAGGGATTTAACACTCTTGCATGCCCACACGGAATTGAAAAAGCATATTAAGAGAGGACATTCCTCTAAAAATTAATGACTCCAGTTTATATATAAGATTTAAATCACAATCTCATCAACAAAAAAAATTTAAATCCCAATTTCTTCTGCATTTAACAGTTATTAACACTTTTTCTATTATACATGTTGGCTAGAGTTTTTTCTTCCAATTATAAAATGTCGGGATGTTAAAATAAAGGAGAAGATGGTGGGTTGTCGGCCTCTATCACTTAAGACTTTTCTCTCAGGGAAAGTGCTGAATTCAATAATTTTATGGCTTAAATATATATTACCTCCTGGAAATATACCCATTTTCTATTTACCCTCCTGTAAAAATAAAACTTTAAAAAAAGACATTGCAAATATAAACAGTTTACGGTTACCCCCCTGCTGTTAGATTATGTAGTGTAACCGTAATATTTTTTGAGAGTTTTATTTTTACAGGGGGTAAATGGAAAATGGGTATATTTGCAGGGGGGTAACATATATTTAAGCCTAATTTTATTGATAACATAGACTTTTGTTCTGATGGAATTTCTATCAGCAGATTGGATCGGTTTCTTATAACGGAAGGTCTCATTTCTCTTTGGAATGTTTAGGGGCAGTGGATTGGTTTGAGTTTTTTTAAAATTGGGGGACTAAATGTTCGAGCTTAAAATAGGAGGACTAAAACTATAATTTAGCAAAATTATTAAAATTATGTCTAACTCCAGTCTTAGCACCATAATCGAGTCACTAGACCAATTAATTAATTATATATCAATAAAAAAATCATAAGAGTGTCTCTATTATAGTCTTCTAACAACCAAATCTTTAGGGAAATCAAGTTAGTGCTCACATCACATGGAAGCATTTTCTATTATGAGTTCTCGTTGTTCGAAAATATAATTTAAATGCATGAGTAACATAGCTGAACAATAAGAGGGGTTATTATACTCTCTTCATCCTACAATGACTCTTACATTTAATTAATTCACACAAACTAAGAAAATTTATAATTATATTAATAATTTAGAAAACTAGGAATGAGGTGATTTTTTCAAATAAGTCTTTTGACCTCCCTAAGATCATATTTTTGGTAAAATTGTATTCGTGGAAATGTTTCGGGGCAGTGCATTGGTGATAGAGACATATCGGATCATTGCCCGATATGGCTCATTCGTTCTTTAAAGGATTTGGGTCCCAAGCCATTTCGCTTTATAAATGGGTGGTTAGAGCATTGTGATTTTTGCCCTTTTGTGCTTTCTTGTTGGGCTGGTTTTTGTGTTCATGGTAATAAGGCCTATGTGTTGAAGGAAAAAATTAAATTACTTAAAGGAAAATTCAGGGATTGGAATAAGGAGGTGTTTGGTGTTATTGATTTGAACAATGGAAAGGATGTCCAGGATATTAATATGCTTGATGATATGTTGATTGATTCTTTTGATACTGATGTGCTCTTACGGAGGATGGAAGTCAATGCTAAGTTTTGGAAAGATATTAGAATGAAGGAAAGCTTATTATATCAAAAATCTATATCTCGGTGGATTAGAGAGGGGATGCCAACTCAAAGTATTTTCATTCTCTTTTGAAGAGTAGAAGGAGGAGGAGTAAGTTTCTCCTTATGAATGCGAATGGTGTTTTAATTGATGATGTAGACGAGGTAAAGGAGGTTGTTAGAAGCCACTTTGAGAAGTGTTTTGAGAAGACTCAACAAGTTCGGCCTACTCTTGATGGGATTGACTTTAAACGGGTTTCTAGTATTGATAATGAGCTCTTAGTGATGCCTTTCTCGGAGGAGGAAATTAAGGCAGAGGTTTGGAATTGTGACGGTGACAAGAGCCCGGGGCCGGATGGTTTTAAATTGAAGTTTATATATCAAGGAGTGTTGGGATTTTGTCCGGGAAGATATTGTTGCTTTCTTTCATGAATTTCATTCGAAGGCGTCGTAGAGATTATTTAATCTTCGGGCGTCGTAGAGGCTTGAATAGTACTTTTTACGCTATCCGTTTCAAACTTCATTTGTCGAGCTTCCAAAAGGCCCACTTGTCTCATAGTTAATGTAGAATTTACACAAATTATAGTATGTTTTCTTGGACGTAATGGGACTAGATTTTTTACCACCATTAAATATAGCTTCAAGATTTATAACACTTTCATCTTGAATCCTCTTCAACTTCAAGATTTTGCATGCAATCCTCACATGTCCAATCAGGAGAAACTATCTCCAGTGTATCACGCATGCAATAACTATTTGATATATGAGAAACAAATCATAACAATTTTACATATAGTGATTAAGAAAGGACTAGAGAGACATAGAAATGACCACAACTTACTCAAATAATCTGGAACTTGAGCCTAAACAGTAGAAAATTAATTCTAGTTTTCAAAGAAATAAAAATCATTCGAAATGGAGCTCAATTGAAACCACCATGCCCAAAACACTGACCCTATGTCCAGATTATACCCAGAATTTTACTCTAACTTGTGGAGCCTATAACTTGAGCTAGACAACTCCAAATGCAACCCAACCAGAGCAAAAATAACGAGAATTCAATCTAGTTTCTAAAATGGCAAGCCATATAATTTTTCAACTTGTAAAACAGTCCCAGTCACCGAAAACCGAACCTACCCCAGAATGTTCCTAAACAGTGAACTTGACAACACAATAAGCATCAAACAAGCAACAAATTCAACAATTAAGACATATTATCATCAAGGAATAGCAACACACAATTTTTTACAGAATCAAAACATAATAAAACGTAGAACTCACCTCTAGATGGGATTTGTAAACCGAAAACAAGTTACTCATCCCTTGCTAGCCAAAACGAAATCATAAGGTACCCGAATCCACTAGAAGAGTTTCAAAACCACCCTGTGAGCTCCCAAACTCTAATGATGTGCTATTCAACCTCCCATACAGTTCTCCATGCTCTCAAATTGAAGAAGATTTAAAATGCATGTAGAAAATCTAGTGAAGGAAAGATTTCAGATTTTGGGGGTTTAGGGATTGTAGATTTTCGAAGTTCTTGATGGAGAAGAAGAAGATGGAATGAGTGTGGAACTCTAAAAGGTCGTGACTACTAGAATAATCTTGGCCCTAAACATACGTACATCACACTTCCACAATCAAAATGTATTTGCAAGTCATACATTATCATTTAGCCAACTTCAGCATCCTAATGTTCAATGAACATTCTCATACAATCAAAGTGTTGAAATCATTGACAAGCAAAATAGCCTATGTCCTTGTTTTTTTTCATATTAGTTCACATTTCCAGCAACCATTCATCATCAATTCATGCTAACAAAATCATCCATCAAACAAACAACAACCATCTTTTTGTGCAAAAGTCATATTACAAGCAGTCAAGTGAAACCATTTCTAGCTTACTAGAGTTTCCAAAATAAACATTCAATTCCACATTTCAGAATTTACCTCATCCTATAAACCAAATCATATAAGGGACACAACATAGGTCACAGGATTCACTATCTAGCTCAAACCAAAATTCATTACAAGTGCAATCATGCTCAAAATAACTCTGAAACATCAGTTATTGCAGTTCCAATCATCATTTGCATACAAGGCATTTAGGAAATTTCTCTTCTTACCAACACGACAGTAACAACAACTACACTTTAACATGCAATGGTCTTCCTTTATGAAGTATATTACCTTCTGTCAAGACATATTGCTTGCCCCGTTTGATATTTGATTATCAGATCAAATGGCGTGTGTGTGTGGGTGGGTATCTAATGGAATTTGGAAATAGTGTGAGCTATTTGGTACCAGTCAATTAAATGATTCAAAGTTTTAGAAGCGTAGAAAAGAAGTTGATATAAATCTGGATGTACATACAAACATACTTGGTAAAATAAGGATATGCAATTATAGCTGGACTATTCAAAGATTAATTAAGCTGTGCATAAACAAGACTGGAATAATCATATCATCAAAACTTAGAACAACAAGAGTAGCACAGTCCAATAAAACATTTATAAGCTTTTAATTATGCAGCTTGATATAAGTGTTTCTGGTAGAAAAAGGCATTGTTCATTTTTAAAGCTTTTCATAACAAATTCTAGTTATAATATAACTCACCCCAACTTGAAAAAAAAACCAGAAGAAAGTACATAGTTCACTTAAAGGACTACAAGGGTAAGCAATCAATATGATAAAAGTGATAAAACAACACATAAAATGAACCATAGAGTTTAAAGTTGAAGTAAGCCAGTGCTGAGAGAAAAATTCAAATATCTTAATTAGTTAATCAATGCTTGACACTGTCCAAATCAGAGGGGCATTCGTGAAACTAGGAAGTCAAACTTTTCAAAAATTTACAAATGTATCATATCCATAGACATACTCAATTGTGCATACAACTTCAAAAACAAAGCCAATAACACAAGTCTCAAAAATCAAATGCTCATAGTATATCAAGGATAGAGGCTTAATCTCTTGAAGCAGATTTAGAGAAAACTAGCAAAGAATATAAAACTATGTAGTCTTTTGTATCTGTTAAGAACATTATATCAAAAAGTAAATACAGATAGACCACAATGTTTTTGCCACAAACAAATAACTTGTTTCCTTTTAGTTACGATTAATGCACACCCACAAAGGAAATTTGCAATAACTGACATGATATGACACCCAAAAATTAGTAAGAACTAGCAAAATTTTACAAAGACATTTAAACGTATAAGCCTAAATTGATCAAAATTCAGTTTGTACTTAAACATAGTAAGGATTAAGATTTCTTTGGTTCATAAACTAAATTGATGATGACTTGATCAGCAATCATGAGAGAACTGTACCCCCAACCAATTAGTAAGAAAGGGCATCATTATTTATAGATAAATTCGTCTAGTTTAAACCAAATTCCACCATCTGACAAAATGATCATAAGTGATACAAACACCACATAGCACACTTAAGAATTAAGATTCTGAACAAAATTAGACTCGACACATTGCAAGTAGAACAAGTACAACCAAAGCCAAATCCAACAAGGAAACAAAAATACTAACATACTGTGACAGAAACAGATGGCAGATAATCCTATAAGATTCATCGCAGGTTCACATATACATAAAAGTGGTTGCTTTTGCTTCAAAATATTATCAAAACAATCCTTTCTTAAGTTAGTATGTCTTTAACACCACATCGAGTAAATAGCATACCTTTAATCATAGGAATCAAAATCAAACAAGTTATGTTACTACAAAGAATGAATTAGGCATGGAAAGGAATTGGAATTGGCACCAAAATAGAAGGAATTTGAAAATCCCGAATTTTTCCGTACATTTTTGGCCTTCCTCTTGGCTTCCATTTCCAATCAAATTCCATAACTAATTAATTTCAGTTCCATGACTTAAATAACTAACATATAGTCAATCAAATCCTTCAAATCACATATCCGTTACACATAAAAAAAATAGGAGACTTCATATTAGGCCAAGATACAATTACAACATTGCACAAATAGCATCTCATGATTTCACATATAGAACTCATTACCAACGTGTCACTGAAAATCAATCATGAATAATACGCTAGGACAACAAAGCTATCATGGTTAAGTTAAAACATAAAAAAAAAAAAGGCTAAATACCACTTTTGGTCCTTTATCTTTGCTCTAAGTTTCACTTTGGTCCTTTATCTTTTTTTTGGTCCGTTTTGGTCCTTTATCTTTCATTTCTGTGCTAGTTTGGTCCTTTATCTTTATTTTGTTTCACTTTGGTCATTTATCTTTCATTTATTGTTTCATTTTGGTCATCTTAAACAAAAATACAAAAAAATGAAGAACACTATGAATGTGCTTAAGAACACCAATAACACTTTGATATTTTGTTTCTTGAATAATTCATGCAATACGCGACCAAAATGTTTTGTTTAAGAGGACCAAAATGAAACAATAAATAAAAGATAAAGGACCAAAGTGAAACGAAATAAAGATAAAGGACCAAACTGACACAAATGAAAGATAAAGGACCAAAACGGACCAGAAAAAAGATAAAGGACCAAAGTGAAACTTAGAGCAAAGATAAAGGACCAAAAGTGGTATTTAGCCTAAAAAAAATTAGACTAAGGAAAGGATTTGGATTCTAAGGTAGACATCTTTTCCGGGAATTGAGAAAATGCACGAAACAATATTTAAGTTTCAAAAAGTTTCATTGTTTGGTTGACAATGCTAGGAAACCAACACTTTTCGAGGCGAAAGGTCCTGAAACAAAACTAATTCTTGAGTGGCGACCTCTAAATTCTTCGCTGATGTGACAGTCAAATCGACTCCGACGACTGAGCTTCTATTAAAAATCCAAACTGTAACTACCATATTAGACAAAGAGAACGTAACACATTCTTACTTGACTGACTTTCAGATAAGCCTAGACACAAACGTAAAACTAGCTCGGCATCTAAAGGTGTTGGAAGAACTCTGGTATTCGGGATCTTGCCTGAAGGACTTGAGGATCCTTAACAAATACTTGGGTTTACCGAATACTTAAACAATCCTAACTGCAGTGGGTTTTGCTCTATGAAAAAGGATAAACTTACTAAAGAACAGACCTTAATGTTGAAATCAAAGTGGTCTTATTCAGAGATTAAGGTTGAGTCAGAAAACTAAGAGCCGATGACCCTACATTGGCTACATCGGTATACCGCACTATGCGTGCCAACACAGATGCCCGAAGACTCAGAACAGTACATAATTCGGAAGGCGAACCAGGATATTAGCAATAGTAGGCATAGCCTAACCATTCCTATTGCCATAGTCATGGAAGGAAAACACAGTATTTTGGCAATAGTAGGCATAGCCTAACCATTCCTATTTTGGCAAAGATAGGAGGATTTTCGAAAGGATCTAGGGATGGAGAGAAACCAGTATAAGAATTTTGACTAACCCAAAAACCAAACAATAATTTAAAAGAAAACTGTGAAACAGGACTCGGATCTAAAGAAGACTCACTGTTCGGAGAAGCCGCTTTAAGAGACAGATGTTTTCTATATGGATAGCTTCTAAAAAAACTTCTCCTAGATCAATGACCTTAGAACTTCTTGTTGGCTCAATGATTGGCGGAGTCTGACGACGAAGCTGTCACAGACAAGTCCGGATGCCCATCAACTGCTACTGCACAATCATTTGTAGCCCTCTGCTTCCACTGCGTACTCTGATAAAAGAAGGTCGAGAATCCTATGGTTTAGGGTTTCTGAGACTTCCGGGGCTATGGCCATCAATTGTTGTCATTTTTGGTAAATTGAATGCTACTTCGAGTTGATCAAGCTCGAGGTTCCATGCAATATACTAAAAGTTTTCGACAATTAATCGTCTAAGTCCCTAACTGGCTCAATCTAGCTACTCGACTAACAACTACATTTCTAAGTCCGACAGGGCCGAACAGCTCTGATACCAAAATGTAACATCCCTGTTCGTAGTCGTCCATACAAACGCTGAATATTACCTTTTAGCAAAATCAGAGGTGCACAAAGCGGAATGGATAAAAACTCATAACAATAAATATAAATCCACAATCAGTGATGTCTTAGTCATTCAAAATACCATGAAGTTTAGAAAAGGTTTTACACATCACATAAGTCAATAGAAGTACATAGTATCCATAAATGCACATATCCCTAATACATAAATCGGTTCGAAATCAATACACGACATGAACAAGACTTAATATAGTCTCCACGATACATAATACTAAAACATGAAACAGAACATGATGGCCATGAACAGAGATCCTCAGCTAACAGAATTCTTGCCCTTTCCTGAATTACCTGAGTCCTTCACCCATGAATCTGAAAATCAACAACAATGAGGGATGAGATTACTTAATCTCAGTGAGTTCTCGCAACCCCTTACCATAATACTCTTAGTTGTTCAATTTTAATTAATATAGCCTAGGGTGCATCCCTCCTAACGTGATAGACTTACATAATATAAACGATATCGCGTACACGGTGAGGGAATCCAACACTCGCCAATCTAACGAGTAATAGAACCATGAAGACCCCTGGAGTAGTCCATGACACTAACCCCAAGTACACCCACATTCTTTAATCAATTTATTTTCCCTTATATATAGGATACATAGTGGTCTCACCCGTTTAGTAAAAACATACATAACAAGTCCACAGAAATTTTTTAGCATTAACACATAAACTTCAACAAATCAATTACTGTACCAAACGGTATCGGAACTTAGCAAACGACCCCTCTACGGAACGCTCATGAAGTCTAGTTTTTGGTCTCACCCGTTTAGTAAAAACATACATAACAAGTCCACAGAAAATTTTCAGCATTAACACATAAACTTCAACAAATTAATTACTGTACCAAACGATATCGGAACTTAGCAAACGACCCCTCTACGGAACGCTCATGAAGTCTAGTTTTTGACTTTATTTTTAAAATTGAAAAATGATGGGTTAATAATAAGTACATTTTTAGAAAAAAAGTCAGTATGTCCAGAAAACGAGACGGCAACTATGACCTAGATTGCAATCCATCTTAAATGACCACAACTTACTCAAATAATTTGGAACTTGAGCCAAAACAGTAGAAAATTAAGTCTAGTTTTCAAAGAAATAAAAATCATTCGAAAAGAAGCTCAATTGAAACCACCTATGTCCAGATTGTTCCCAGAATTTTACTCTAACTTGTGGAGCCTATTACTTGAGCTACACAACTCCAAATACGACCCAACCAGAGCCAAAATAACAAGAATTCAATCTAATTTGTAAAATGGAAAGTCACATAATTTTTCAACCAGTAAAATAGTCACAGTCACCGAAAAACCGAACCTACCCCAGAATGTTTCTAAAAGTGAACTTGACAACACAATAAGCATCAAACAAGCAACAAATTCAACAATTAAGACATATTATCATCAAGGAACAGCAACACACAATTTTTTACAGAATCAAAACACAATAAAATATAGAACTCACCTCTAGATGGGATTTGTAAACCGAAAACAAGTTACTCATCCCTTGCTAGCCGAAACGAATTCATAAGGTACCCGAATCCACTAGAAGAGTTCCAAAACCACCCTGTGAGCTCCCAAACTCTAATGATGTGCTATTCAAGCTCACATACAGTTCTCCATGCTCTCAAATTGAAGAAGATTGAAAATGCATGTAGAAAGTTAAGTGAAGGAAAGATTTCAGATTTTGGGGGTTTAGGGATTATAGATTTTCGAAGTTCTTGATGAAGAAGAAGAAGATGGAATGAGTGTGGTTCTTTTCTAGTTCAGCAGCTGAAATGTAATGGAATTGCATGGATTAATCCCTCCTTCTTCTCCATTTTGGGGGTTTCAATTTTTTTTTCCCTTCAAAGCTCACTCTCTTTCCCTTCACTCTCTCCACTCTTTATCTCCCCCTCTCTCTATATCTTTGTTCTTTCTCTTTTTCCAAAAAGTGTACCAATGATTTGTGAACATGGGGAATTAAATCAAGTAGCATAAAGATGGAGGGTCCACTTGGGTTTAAAACAAATGGGTTGGGTTTTCACCCCAAGCCCATGATTTGGTGCTAATAAAATTTGCTAAAACAACCCTCTCTTCTAACACACTTAAATAAATCTAATAGTAACCCCCCCACCTATAAATGCCTACTTATGTTATGAAATCTATCAATACGAATGAGACGCAATTAGTTTACTTTAAGAGACATCAATGTAATTCTAAGAGATAACAATTAAATTACTCAAACATCAAAACATGTAATTTAAATAGAGCAACTACAAGATAATGCTCAAAGTAATTATTGAATTACTTTGGGTATTACAAGACACAATTTAATATATACACATATAATTGTTTTTGCATAAATTAAAGAAAATGTTGGGTCTCTCTCCCTCTCTCTCTCCCATCACATTTCAAGTTTTTCTTTTTAATATATTACTATCTATTTGAGTAAGAAACAATCAATCACATCCACTGAATCCAACTTGTAGCAATGATACGTGAACCAGCTTTTGTAAACAAAAAATAGTCATTTAAAAAAACAAAAAAAATATATATGAAATTTACAATTGATCTATAATTCATTTTGAGTATATCTAAGATACAATTGGTATACTTCTTCATATTATAATAATAATAATATATTCGATCACTAGCATAATTTTGTAACCATTTATTTGAAAGAAAGATAAAAAACCTGGAAAGCAAAATTTCTACAAGTTTCTATGAACCTGCACTGGCGATGGTTGTGGGAGATACTGACCCTTAAGGCTTCCAGTGGTGTTAAAGTGATAGCTACATGTATTTATGTAGAACTCTTGAAAATCATATTGTGATAAAAGAAAATGCACATGTTAGTGGGTTATCTCATCAAACAAAGGGTTGCTTCGAGGTTAAGCTTTCAATTATTTTATTTAACTACTATATATTAAAGAAATGGCCTTCTTAAAATACAAATTTGGACATTTACATCTTTGACATGTATCTCACCACTTTAAAACTTACTTTATGGGGACAAATTTGTCATTCAAAATTATTCTATCTCAATTTTTAGTTTTTCTGGGTACCACTTTATCACATCATTACTATTAATTCTCTATGGTGGAACGTTACATATTGTCAGAATAATTGTATCATATATATGACATTTCATTGTTCAAATTAACTTAGTCGGCTAACCAATTTTGCGATCAACTTTAAACAAAAGATCTCCTACATTTTTTGTGGTTGTTTACAAACATGTAGTCTTAATCTAAGAATCTAATGCGGCTTGTCACTTGCGCGCGCAAGTGACAAGTTTTTTGTTTTTTTTATTTCAGATTTTTTATTTTTCTTTTTGTTTCTTTTTTTTCTCGTCTTTTTTTCATTTTTTTTGTTACTTTTTGTGTTTTGCTTTAGTTTTTTTTCTTTCTTTCGTATTTTAAGAAGTACTTTACACCGTCGAAAAATTTTAAATGTTTAAATATGCAAATTTTGTTCTTCAATAATCAATTAGATGGAAAAAATTTTAATTTCATAAAAAAATACGTAAAGTGATATGCTAAAAAGTATGCTTTGATGTACTTGATGGTGAAAACAATTATTTAGTAACAAAATACGTAAAGTGAAATGTTAAGCAGTGTGTTTTGAGATACTTTGGGATTCGAAAAAAAAAACTAACTTTTCAAATATCAGAAGTTTTTTCGTATATAAACCGGTTTGGTAAAAAATAATAAGTTTGTGAAAAAATACGTTTGTGAAAAAATAATAATCTTCTTATTTAATTTATAGTTTTAATTTAATTTTTATTTTCGGAAGCTTCAGTTACATTTACAATAGATCCCTCAATCGCACACTTTCGACTTTCTATAGATGCTTTTATTTTATTGGTAATTTCTATCCAACCCAACACGATACCACTGTTTCATTTTCTATTTGTGTTTTCTTTTTTATATTGGTCATTTTGCCCCAACGGGTATTAAAACTATTCTATTTTATCATGGGTTTTCCTTCAACCATGCATGATACCCATCGTGTTTCACTTTTTAATTAATTGTGTTGTCTTATTTTTCTATTTATGGGTTAATTTTTTATATTTGCATTTGATGAGTGTGAATTATGTTATTAAAATTTTCTTCTTATTTTATCTATGGAGGATGTGTGTCTTTGTTAATGTTCCTTTTAAAATTGATAATCTTTTTATTTAATTTATATTTATATTTAAGTTTTATTCACAGTTATTAGATTTTATATTTTGCTAACTAACACCATTTGCCCAATGGGATAGGCTATCCTAGGGCACGGGAGTCGATCCCGTGCTCCTGAGTTTGACTCTCACCGTTGACAAACTCTGTGTTGGCCAGTGCGAAATTTGCTTTCAAGCACGATGGGATATTAGTCTTTCGAAAAGATTTAATTATATGAGAGAATTTAGCCAACCCCGTGCATCGCACGGATTATGGGTCTAGTTATTATAATGTGTCTAGTAGTTGGAATTCGAAAACACTTTTTTTATAACTTAAATATTTCAGAAACAATAGTGTGTTTTTATAATCCAATTTTTTAATTATCCTAGGTCCATTGAATTGATTCAAATAGACCTTTAAATATAGCTTCAAGATTTATAACACTTTCATCTTCAATCCTCTTCAACTTCAAGATTTTGCATGCAATCCTCAGATGTCCAAACGGGAGGAACTATCTCCAGTGTATCACACATGCAATAACTGTTTGATAAATGAGAATCAAATCATAACAATTTTATGTATAGTGATTATAAAAGGACTATAGACACACAGAAATTATTTTCAAAATAACATAATTGACGATGCAATCAATTTGAATATTTACTTATTTTACGCGACGTCGGTGCACTTGTTACATAAAGTAACTGACCCTGCCCTATGTCTCCACATGTATCGCAAATTTTACCTGGAATATTCAAATGGAAGCCAGAATAAAGATCCATAAATATATAAACACAATATGAGACACAATTGAATATATACACAAATAATTGTTTTTGCATAAATTAAAGAAAATGTTGGATCTATAAAAAATTATCCGATCATGGAGAAACTAGATTAGTTTGGTACCTGTTTAGTCAAGGAAATGACAGTCGGTTGAAGATGTATGTTGGTCATTGATTAGTAGACCAAGATAAAAAGAAGGAGAATTTATGTAAGAAACCAACAATGACATCCGCTGAATCCAACTTGTAGCAATGATACGTCAACCAGCTTTTGTAGAGGATCCTATGGAGATAACGAAAAAATAGTCATTTAAAAAAAATGAAATTGACAATTGATCTATAATACATGTTTGACTATATCTAAGTAACAATTGGTATACTTCTTCAGATTATAATAATAATAATAATAATATTTTCGACCACTAGCATAATTTTGTAAACATTTATTTGAAAGAAAGATAAAAAACATGGAAAGCAAAATTTCTACAAGTTTCTATGAACCTGCAATGGCGATGGTTGTGAGAGATATTGACCCTTAAGGCTTCACAGTGGTGTTAAAGTGATAGCTACATGTATTTATACAGAACTTATGAAAATCATACTATGATAGAAGAAAAGGCACATGTTAGTGGGTTATCTCATCAAACAAAGGGTTGCTTCGAGGTTAAGCTTTCAATTATTTTATTTAACTACGATATATTAAAGAAATGGCCTTCTTAAAATAGAAATTTGGACATTTACATCTTTGACATGTATCTCACCATTTTAAGGGTATTACTATAATTTTTATAACAGCTTTACTTATTGCACTTCTCTCTCCACATTTATTTATTTTACCTTTTTCTGTTTCTCTTTCCACTTTTATTTTTTCCTTTTTCTCAAATTTATCTTTTTGTAACTTTTTCTCTCTCCTACTTTTCTCTTTCCTCTCTCTCTCTCAGCCTTATCTTTCTCAATTTTCTCTCTCTCTCTCTCATCACATTTCAACTTTTTTTAATATATTACTATCTATTTAATCAAAATACTCATGAATCAAATATTTATTTATCTAGTTAATCAATTTATCCACTACCAGAAATACCAAATTATTCACTTTAAAACCTACTTTATGGGGACAAATATGTCATTCAAAATTATTCTATCTCAATTTTTATTTTTTCCGGGTACCACTTTATCACATCATTACTATTAATTCTCTATGGTGGAACGTTACATATTGTCATAATAACTGTATCATATATATGACATTTCATTGTTCAAATTAACTTAGTTGGCTAACCAATTTTGCGATCAACTTTAAACAAAAGATCTCCTACATTTTTTTGTGGTTGTTTACAAACATGTATTCTTAATTATTATAATGTGTCGAGAAGTTGGAATTCGAAAATACTTTTTTTTAACTTAAATACTTCAGAAACAATAGTGTGGTTTTATAATCCATTTTTTTAATTATCCTAAGTCCATTGAATTGATTCAATAGACAGTTGTTTTTTAGTAAATTCACTCACTACCATAAATGATAAATTCCTCTTGTTTAAACCATTCCTTTGTCATTTCTATTAGCAAAAAAATCACATTAGATGTTTTCTTTGATCCTCTTTATTAACATGAAGTTACAGAGGACAAATTACGGTGGAAATAAAGAGAGGGACAAAGAGAAAATCAGAGAGAGAGAGAAGAGATAGAGAGAAAGAGAATAAGAATAAAAGACATGTATCATCATTTAAAGTATCATCACGTAGAGTGAAAAATATGAGTAAAAATCAACAAAGGCGGTTCCTTGGGCATGATTTGACTCAAATATTTGAAAAAAATATCAACGTAATTAAGGGAGTTTTTAAGTCATTCTTATAGATCTATTTCATATTTAAGTGCAAGAGTTGATATAATTATTTTACATACATCTTGTTACATGACACATATTCCAACTACCATTTATTTTCCCGTATGAGATGGAAGGTTTTTGCTTTGATAAATAGAAGAATGATAAACAAGACTCTAAACTTATTTTTCTTTTACAATTTCGGATGTATGAAGAATAGAGATTATTTAATCTTCATGGGGTCGTAGAAGCTTGAATAATACTTCTTTCGCTATCCGTTTCAAACTTCACTTGTTAAGCTTCCAAATTAAAAGGCCCACTTGTCTCATAGTTAATGTAGAATTTAAACAAACTATACAATGTTTTCTTGGACGTAATGGGTTTAGATTTTTTACCACCTTTAAATATAGCTTCAAGATTTATAACACTTTCATCTTCAATCCTCTTCAACCTCAAGATTTTGCATGCAATCCTCAGATGTCCAAACGGGAGGAACTATCTCCAGTGTATCACACATGCAATAACTATTTGATAAATGAGAAACAAATCATAACAATTTTATGTATAGTGATTAAAAAAGGACTATAGACACACAGAAATTATTTTCAAAATAACATAATTGACTATGCAATAAATTGGAATATTTACTTATTTTGCGCGACGTCGGTGCACTTGTTACATAAAGTAACTGCCCCTTCCCTATGTCTCCACATGTATCGCAAATTTTACCTGGAATATTCAAATGGAAACCAGAATAAAGATCCATAAATTTATAAACACAATATGAGACACAATTGAATATATACACAAATAATTGTTTTTGCATAAATTAAAGAAAATGTTGGATCTTTAAAAAATTATTCGATCCTTGAGACACTAAATTAGTTGGGTACCTGTTTAATCAAGGAAATCACAGTCGGTTGAAGATGTATGTTGGTCATTGATTAGTAGACCAAGAAAAGAAGAAGGAGGACTTATGTAAGAAACCATCAATGACATCCGCTGAATCCAACTTGTAGCAATGATTTGTGAACCAGTTTTTGTAGGATCCTATGGAGATAAAGAAAAAATAGTCATTTAAAAAAACAAAAAAAAAATATGAAATTGGCAATAGATCTATAATGCATGTTTGAGTATATCTAAGTTACAATTGGTATACTTCTTCATATTATAATAATAATAATAATAATAATAATAATAATAATAATAATATGTTCGATCACTATAATAATTTTGTAAACATTTATTTGAAAGAAAGATAAAAAACCTGGAAAGCAAAATTTCTACAAGTTTCTACGAACCTGCACTGGCGATGGTTGTGGGAGATATTGACCCTTAAGGCTTTACAATGGTGTTAAAGTGATAGCTACATGTATTTATATAGAACTCATGAAAATTATACTATGATAGAAGAAAAGGCACATGTTAGTGGGTTATCTCATCAAACAAAGGGTTGCTTCGAGGTTAAGCTTTCAATTATTTTATTTAACTACGATATATTAAAGAAATGGCCTTCTTAAAATACAAATATGGACATTTACATCTTTGACATGTATCTCACCATTTTAAGGGTATTACTGTAATTTTTATAACAACTTTACTTATTGCACTTCTCTCTCCACATTTATTTATTTTACCTTTTTCTGTTTCTCTTTCCACTTTTATTTTTTCCTTTTTTCTCAAATTTATCTTTTTGTAACTTTTTCTCTCTTCGACTTATCTCTTTCCTCTCTCTCTCTCTCAGCCTTATCTTTCTCAATTTTCTCTCTCTCTCTCTCTCATCACATTTCAACTTTTTTTAATATATTACTATCTATTTAATCAAAATACTCATGAGTCAAATATTTATTTATCTAGTTAATCAATATATCCACTACCAAAAATACCAAATTATTCACTTTAAAACCTACTTTATGGGGACAAATATGTCATTCAAAATTATTCTATCTCAATTTTTATTTTTTCCGGGTACCACTTTATCACATCATTACTATTAATTCTCTATGGTGGAACGTTACATATTGTCATAATAATTGTATCATATATATGACATTTCATTGTTCAAATTAACTTAGTCGGCTAACCAATTTTGCGATCAACTTTAAACAAAAGATATCCTACATTTTTTTGTGGTTGTTTACAAACATGTATTCTTAATTATTATAATGTGTCGAGAAGTTGGAATTCGAAAATACTTTTTTTTAACTTAAATACTTCAGAAACAATAGTGTGGTTTTATAATCCATTTTTTTAATTATCCTAGGTCCATTGAATTGATTCAATAGACAGTTGTT
This sequence comes from Astragalus glycyphyllos, assembly GCA_963573325.1. Classification (NCBI taxonomy): domain Eukaryota; kingdom Viridiplantae; phylum Streptophyta; class Magnoliopsida; order Fabales; family Fabaceae; genus Astragalus; species Astragalus glycyphyllos. Next base: position 25,899,803 of record OY754308.1, read on the forward strand.
TTTTAGTAAATTCACTCACTACCATAAATGATAAATTCCTCTTGTTTAAACCATTCCTTTGTCATTTCTATTAGCAAAAAAATCACATTAGATGTTTTCTTTGATCCTCTTTATTAACATGAAGTTACAGAGGACAAATTACGGTGGAAATAAAGAGAGGGATAAGGAGAAAATAAGAGAGAGAGGAGAGATAGAGAGAAAGAGAATAAGAATAAAAGACATGTATCATCATTTATAGTATCATTCACCTAGAGTGAAAAATATGAGTAAAAATCAAGAAGGCGATTCCTTAGGACAGATTTTTCTCAAATATTTGAAAAAAATATCAACGTAATTAAGGGAGTTTTTAATTCATTTTTATAGATCTATTTGATATTTAAGTGCAAGAGTAGATATAATTATTTTACATACATGTTGTTACACGACACATATTCCAACTACCATTTATTTTCCCGTATGAGATGGAAGGTTTTTGCTTTGATAAATAGAAGAAAGATAAACAAGACTCAAAACTTATTTTTCTTTTACAATTTCGGATGTATGAAAAATAGAGATTATTTAATCTTCAAAAGCTTCAATAATACTTCTTTCGCTATCCGTTTCAAACTTCACTTGTTGAGCTTCCAAATTAAAAGGCCCACTTGTCTCACAGTTAATGTAGAATTTAAATAAACTATACAATGTTTTGTTGGACGTAATGGGTCTAGCTCTTCAACTTCAAGATTTTGCATGCAATCCTCAGATGTCCAAACGGGAGGAACTATCTCCAGTGTATCACACATGCAATAACTGTTTGATAAATGAGAAACAAATTATAACAATTTTATGTATAGTGATTAAAAAAGGACTATAGACACACAAATTATTTTCAAAATAACATAATTAACATTATAATAGATTGGAATATTTACTTATTTTGCGCGACGTCGGTGCACTTGTTACATAAAGTAACTGCCCCTGCCATATGTCTCCACATGTATCGCAAATTTTACCTGGATTATTCAAATGGAAGCCAGAATAAAGATCCATAAATTTATAAACACAATATGAGACACAATTGAATATATACACAAATAATTGTTTTTGCATAAATTAAAGAAAATGTTGGATCTTTAAAAAATTATCCGATCCTTGAGAAACTAGATTAGTTGGGTACCTGTTTAATCAAGGAAATCACAGTCGGTTGAAGATGTGTGTTGGTCATTGATTAGTAGAACAAGAAAAAAAGAAGGAGAACTTATGTAAGAAACCGTCAATGACATCTGCAGAATCCAACTTGTAGCAATGATACGTGAACCAGCTTTTGTAGGATCCTATGGAGATAGAGAAAAAATAGTCATTTAAAAAAAAAAAAATATCAAATTGGCAATAGATCTATAATACATATTTGAGTATATCTAAGTTACAACTGGTATACTTTTTCATATAATAATAATAATAATAATAATAATATGTTCGATCACTAGCATAATTTTGTAAACATTTATTTGAAAGAAAGATAAAAAACCTGGAAAGCAAAATTTCTACAAGTTTCTATGAACCTGCAATGGCGATGGTTGTGGGAGATATTGACCCTTAAGGCTTCACAGTGGTGTTAAAGTGATAGCTACATGTATTTATATAGAACTCATGAAAACCATACTATGATAGAAGAAAAGGCACATGTTAGTGGGTTATCTCATCAAACAAAGGGTTGCTTCGAGGTTAACCTTTCTATTATTTTATTTAACTACGATATATTAAAGAAATGACCTTCTTAAAATACAAATTTGGACATTTACATCTTTGACATGTATCTCACCATTTTAAGGGTATTACTGTAATTTTTATAACAACTTTACTTATTGCACTTCTCTCTCCATATTTATTTATTTTACCTTTTTCTGTTTCTCTTTCTACATTTATTTTTTCCTTCTTTCTCAAATTTATCTTTTTGTATCTTTTTCTCTCTCCGACTTTTCTCTTTCCTCTCTCTCTCTCAAAGGCTTATCTTTCTCAATTTTCTCTCTCTCTCATCACATTTCAACTTTTTTTAATATATTACTATCTATTTAATCAAAATACTCATGAATCAAATATTTATTTATCTAGTTAATCAATTTATCCACTACCGAAAATACCAAGTTATTCACTTTAAAACCTACTTTATGGAGACAAATATGTCATTCAAAATTATTCTATCTCAATTTTTATTTTTTCCGGGTACCACTTTATCACATCATTACTATTAATTCTCTATGGTGGAACGTTACATATTGTCATAATAATTGTATCATACATATGACATTTCAGTGTTCAAATTAACTTAGTCGGCTAACCAATTTTGCGATCAACTTTCAACAAAAGATCTCCTACATTTTTTTGTGGTTGTTTACAAACATGTATTCTTAATTATTATAATGTGTCGAGAAGTTGGAATTCGAAAATACTTTTTTTTAACTTAAATAATTCAGAAACAATAGTGTGTTTTTATAATCCATTTTTTTATTTATCCTAGGTCCATTGAATTGATTCAATAGACAGTTGTTTTTTCGTAAATTCACACACTACCATAAATGATAAATTCCTCTTGTTTAAACCATTCCTTTGTCATTTCTATCAACAAAAGAAAATCACATTAGATGTTTTCTTTGATCCTCTTTATTAACATGAAGTTACAGAGGACAAATTATGGTGGAAATAAAGAGAGGGATAAAGAGAAAATCAGAGAGAGAGGAGAGATAGAGAGAAAGAGAAAAAGAATAAAAGACATGTATCATCATTTAAAGTATCATTCACGTAGAGTGAAAAAATATGAGTAAAAATCAACAAAGGCGGTTCCTTAGGCAAGATTTGACTCAAATATTTGAAAAAAATATCAACGTAATTAAGGGAGTTTTTAATTCATTCTTATAGATCTATTTGATATTTAAGTGCAAGAGTTGATATAGTTATTTTACATACATGTTGTTACATGACACATATTCCAACTACCACTTATTTTCCCGTATGAGATGGAAGGTTTTTACTTTGATAAATAGAAGAAAGATAAACAAGACTCTAAACTTATTTTTCTTTTACAATTTCGGATGTATGAAGAATAGAGATTATTTAATCTTCATGGGGTCGTAGAAGCTTGAATAATACTTCTTTCGCTATCCGTTTCAAACTTCACTTGTTAAGCTTCCAAATTAAAAGGCCCACTTGTCTCATAGTTAATGTAGAATTTAAACAAACTATACAATGTTTTCTTGGATGTAATGGGTTTCGATTTTTTACCACCTTTAAATATAGCTTCAAGATTTATAACACTTTCATCTTCAATCCTCTTCAACTTCAAGATTTTGCATGAAGTCCTCAGATGTCCAAACGGGAGGAACTATCTCCAGTGTATCACACATGCAATAACTGTTTGATAAATGAGAAACAAATCATAACAATTTTATGTATAGTGATTAAAAAAGTACTATAGACACACAGAAATTATTTTCAAAATAACATAATTGACTATGCAATAAATTGGAATATTGACTTATTTTGCGCGACGTCGGTGCACTTAGTACATAAAGTAACTGCCCCTGCCTATGTCTCCACATGTATCGCAAATTTTACCTGGAATATTCAAATGGAAGCCAGAATAAAGATCCATAAATTTATAAACACAATATGAGACACAATTGAATATATACACAAATAATTGTTTTTGCATAAATTAAAGAAAATGTTGGATCTTTAAAAAATTATTCGATCCTTGAGACACTAAATTAGTTGGGTACCTGTTTAATCAAGGAAATCACAGTCGGTTGAAGATGTATGTTGGTCATTGATTAGTAGACCAAGAAAAGAAGAAGGAGGACTTATGTAAGAAACCATCAATGACATCCGCTGAATCCAACTTGTAGCAATGATTTGTGAACCAGTTTTTGTAGGATCCTATGGAGATAAAGAAAAAATAGTCATTTAAAAAAACAAAAAAAAAATGAAATTGACAATAGATCTATAATACATGTTTGAGTATATCTAAGTTACAATTGGTATACTTTTAATATTATAATAATAATAATAATATTATTATGTTCGATCACTAGCATAATTTTGTAAACATTTATTTGAAAGAAAGATAAAAAACCTGGAAAGCAAAATTTCTCCAAGTTTCTATGAACCTGCAATGGCGATGGTTGTGGGAGATATTGACCCTTAAGGCTTCACAATGGTGTTATAGTGATAGCTACATGTATTTATATAGAACTCATGAAAATTATACTATGATAGAAGAAAAGGCACATGTTAGTGGGTTATCTCATCAAACAAAGGGTTGCTTCGAGGTTAAGCTTTCAATTATTTTATTTAACTACGATATATTAAAGAAATGGCCTTCTTAAAATACGAATTTGGACATGTACATCTTTGACATGTATCTTACCATTTTAAGGGTATTACTGTAATTTTTATAACAACTTTACTTATTGCACTTCTCTCTACACATTTGTTTATTTTACCTTTTTCTGTTTCTCTTTCCAGTTTAATTTTTTCCTTTTTTCTCAAATTTATCTTTTTGTAACTTTTTCTCTCTCCGACTTTTCTCTTTCCTCTCTCTCTCTCTCTCAGCCTTATCTTTCTCAATTTTCTCTCTCTCTCATCACATTTCAACTTTTTTTAATATATTACTATCTATTTAATTAAAATACTCATGAATCAAATATTTATTTATCTAGTTAATCAATTTATCCACTACCAAAAATACTAAATTATTCACTTTAGAACCTACTTTATGGGGACAAATATGTCATTTAAAATTATTCTAACTCACTTTTTATTTTTTCCGCGTACCTGTTTATCACATCATTACTATTAATTCTCTATGGTGGAACGTTACATATTGTCATAATAATTGTATCATATATATGACATTTCTTTGTTCAAATTAACATAGTCGGCTAACCAATTTTGCGATCAACTTTAAACAAAAGATCTCCTGCATTTTTTTGTGGTTGTTTACAAACATGTATTCTTAATTATTATAATGTGTCTAGAAGTTGGAATTCGAAAATACTTTTTTTTAACTTAAATACTTCAAAAAAATTATTGTGTTTTTATAATCCATTTTTTTAATTATCCTAGGTCCATTGAATTGATTCAATAGACAGTTGTTTTATAGTAAATTCACTCACTACCATAAATGATAAATTCCTCTTGTTTAAACCATTCCTTTGTCATTTCTATTAGCAAAAAAATAACATTAGATGTTTTCTTTGATGCTCTTTATTAACATGAAGTTACAGAGGACAAATTACAGTGGAAATAAAGAGAGGGATAAAGAGAAAATAAGAGAGAGAGGAGAGATAGAGAGAAAGAGAATAAGAATAAAAGGCACGTATCGTCATTTAGAATATCATTCACGTAGAGTGAAAAATATGAGTAAAAATCAAGAAGGCGGTTCCTTAGGCAAGATTTGACTCAAATATTTGAAAAAAATATCAACGTAATTAAGGGAATTTTTAATTCATTCTTATAGATCTATTTGATATTTAAGTGCAAGAGTTGATATCACTATTTTACATACATGTTGTTACATGACACATATTCCAACTACCATTTAGTTTCCCGTATGAGATGGAAGGTTTTTGCTTTGATAAATAGAAGAAAGATAAACAAGACTCTAAACTTATTTTTCTTTTACAATTTCGGATGTATGAGGAATAGAGATTATTTAATCTTCGTGGGGTCGTAAAAGCTTGAATAATACTTCTTTCGCTATCCGTTTCAAACTTCACTTGTTGAGCTTCCAAAAGGCCCACTCGTCTCGCAGTTAATGTAGAATTTACACAAACTATACAATGTTTTCTTGGACGTAATGGGTCTAGATTTTTTACCACCTTTAAATATTGCTTCAAGATTTATAACACTTTCATCTTGAATCCTCTTCAACTTCAAGATTTTGCATGCAATCCTCAGATGTCCAAACGGGAGGAGCTATCGCTAGTGTATCACACATGCAATAACTGTTTGATAAATGAGAAACAAATCATAACAATTTTATGTATAGTGATTAAAAAAGGATTATAGAGACACAAATTATTTTCAAAATAACATAATTGACTATGCAATAAATTGGAATATTTACTTATTCTGCGCAACGTCGGTGCACTTGTTATATAAAGTAACTGAGCCTTCCCTATGTCTCCACATGTATCGCAAATTTTACCTGGAATATTCAAATGGAAGCAAGAATAAAGATCCATAAATTTATAAACACAATATGAGACACAGTTGAATATATACACAAATAATTGTTTTTGCATAAATTGAAGAAAATGTTGGATCTTGACAAAATTATCTGATCCTTGAGAAACTAGATTAGTTCTGTACCTGTTTAATCAAGGAAATCACAGTCGGTTGAAGACGTATGTTGGTCATTGATTAGTAGACAAAGAAAAAAAGAAGGAGAACTTATGTAAGAAACCATAAATGACATCCGCTGAATCCAACTTGTAGCAATGATACTTGAACCAGATTTTGTAGAGGATCCTATGGAGATAAAGAAAAAATAGTCATTTAAAATATATATATATATATATATATATCTATATATATATATATATGAAATTGACAATAGATCTATAATACATGTTTGAGTATATCTAAGTTACAATTGGTATACTTCTTCATATTATAATAATAATAATATGTTCGATCACTAGTATAATTTTGTAAACATTTATTTGACAGGAAGATAAAAAACCTGGAAAGCAAAATTTCTACAAGTTTCTATGAACCTGCACTGGCGATGGTTGTGGGAGATACTGACCCTTAAGGCTTCACAGTGGTGTTAAAGTGATAGCTGCATGTATTTATATAGAACTCATGAAAATCATACTATGATAGAAGAAAAGGCACATGTTAGTGGGTTATCTCATCAAACAAAGGGTTGCTTCGAGGTAAAGCTTTCAATTATTTTATTTAACTACGATATATTAAAGAAATGGCCTTCTTTAAATACAAATTTGGACATTTACATCTTTGACATGTATCTCACCATTTTAAGGGTATTACTGTAATTTTTATAACAACTTTACTTATTGCACTTCTCTCTCCACATTTATTTATTTTACCTTTTTCTGTTTCTCTTTCCAGTTTTATTTTTTCCTTTTTTCTCAAATTTATCTTTTTGTATCCTTTTCTCTTTCCTCTCTCTGCCTTATCTTTCTCAATTTTCTCTCTCTCTCTCTCTCTCTCGCTCTCTCTCTCTCTCATCATATTTCAACTTTTTTTAATATATTTGATCTGTACCGTGAGGTCTTCTGTGGGGATGATCAAGGGAAGGGTCATCTGATACTGTAGAATGAGGATGACCTGAACGCGCGAGGGAGTGTACCTGCAAGGACACTCCCACGCCCAAGTCAACTATATCGAGCTACAATACTATCGTGAATATTCGAATGTATTGCGTACCTGACACTTTGTGACTGATGTTATTTATAGTGATAAGATCGGATCGTTGACGTTGGATAGCCCAGTTGCATTGGGGGCCCAAGTATCAGTCGAGCGGATCCTCCCCTTGCTGGGTTGGATGATTACTTAGTGGATTGGGCCTGACAAACTGGCCCAATCCAGAATAGTTGCCTCCCAAGCCAATGTCGATCGTTGAGCGGGCGTAGGCTTGACGTGTAATCGGGATGGTTGTGCCCCAAGTTGTTACTTCTGATGTTTTTCGGCGATGCGTATTTTTCGCGTCGTCTTGACTTCACTAAATCTTGAACATTTTTAATGTTTTATTGGGCTATTTTCTTGGGCCCAGATATAAGGTGGATGAGAGGGGTCTTTCACTCTCACCACTCATTTCTCACAAACACATTTTCTTTTTCTTCTAAAAATTCTCTCTAGGAGGATCACTTTGAAACTTTTGGGAGGATCCTTCTTTTGGAGCGACCATAACCCCTCTAGGACGACCAGAACCTCAAAGTCTTCCCCTGGTGCGATTACCTCTTCGTTTCTACGGGCGATCTGTCCATCGGGTGTGAGGAGGACGGTCACTACCCCGGACGACCCGACCAAAGCTCCTGGGAGTGACCTGCGTGCATGCGAGCGACTTGGGAGGGGGCGACCTGATCGTTCCTCGGACGACCTGATCGTTCCTCGGACGTCCCGATCGAAATTCCTGGGAGCGACCCGCGTGTGACCAGAAAAGGAGGCGACCCGATCGTTCCTCGGACGACCCGACTGAAGTTCCTGGGAGCGACCCGCGTGCGACCAGAAAAGGAGGCGACCTGATCTGCTCGGTTGCCCATCGTGGGCGTCTTCTTTGAGGCGGCCAGCTCGCGCGACGATCAGCTCGTCTTGCGCGCGTCTTCTCTGATTGGCAGGAGCAATGCTCATGGTGACCCCTTGTACGAGCGATCTGCTCAACGGGCGACCCGTCCCTCTTCTTCGCGGGCGACCGAGCTCCTTCTCCTCCGTGGCGCAAGCGTTCATTTAACTTTTTGACAAAATTTTCGGGTACTCTCCTCTTTTTCTACTTTCTTTTGTGTATTAAATTTGAGTACCTTGGTAATTTTTCCTTCCACTCTTAGTAATTTGGTAGGACCTGAATACCTTGGTAATTTGTTCTCTCTGCGATCTGATTGTTTGATCTTTAATTCGATTTGAACTAGTTCCCATGGACTGCTACCTTGATTTTCCTTGCTAGAGGTTTTGTCATGATTATTATCTCTTGTGTTCTAAGTTATGATGTTTTGTTGGTGGATGATCGGCAGCTCTAGGGAGAGACCATCCATTGTGTGACTCGGGTAACCCTTCGCTAGTATTTTCCTTCTTGGTGTAAGACGTACTTTTGGGTATTTACCTGTTCCCCTTTTCGAGTATCGATGTAGTGATTTCAGGTAGGATCGTAATAACCTGATTATTTGATTTTTCAATCTTCCATGTCGCATCGTGATCTTGCCTCTTCCCGATTTGGTAGTTCAATCTTCCGGGCGGCTTGATCTTTCTTTCACGGTATGCTACCTTGAACTTCGTTGTTAGTAACTTGCAAAAATTGTCGTATGTGCGTTATAAATTATAACTCTTCGTTTTATTGTCTTAGTGCGGGCCTGATCTTCCCTTTATTTCTGTATTCAGTGGGTGGTCTTGGTCGTGGGTGACCTTAATCTTCATAGCGGTGACTTGGTCTTCTTTGTCAGGATAGTTTTCCAGGTTTCTACCCAGATTTAACTCGTCCTCAGGGGTGCGACAAATCTCAGGTCGCTTCGATTGTGCTTGAATTCGTTGTAGCGCCCTTGGGCAGTTTACCAAGTTCGACTCGGATTGAACTCGCCCTCGGAGGTGCGACCAATTATAGGCCGTTTCGTTTGTGCTTAAATTCGTTTAAGTGTTGTATCCTGACCGCGCAGTTTATCAAACACGGCTCGAACTTCACTCGCGCGGTAGGTCAAACTTTTGAGGTTCCTTCTCCATTGTGACGATCAACTTGATTCGTCCGATTAGTGTGGTGGATGCCCCATTAAACTTGATTCGTTCAAAAATGATGTCCGTGGAGCTTCCTTGGTCGATCAGTATTCGTCTAACCTCCATATTCTTGGTCGATCAGTACTCTTCTGACCTCCATGTTGGCCGTCACTGCAACCACCACGAGTTGCACTTCAATGTTGGGAGTCCTGTCAATGGGGTCCTCATCCCCGAACAGAATGGGCGGCCTCTTCGAGAGGACCCTTGGGGCAGATGTCGACGTGACGCTCATGATCTGGTCGAACCTTCCCTTTATTGACTTGTAAGTTGAGGCGTCAGTGGGGATGCCTCTAGTGATCATCATGGCAACTTGCCTTCCCCTTTATCTTCTTGTATCTGGGACATCATCGTCTTCATCCTCCTCTTCTTCTCTGACTTTGGCCACTTCGGTGGCTGGTGTCTTACCTATCCTAGGTGATTGACGTGTTCGGTTGTCATCTCGCCCATCAGCTTGGTTCTTCCTTACGTACTGAGTCAGCTTTCCCCCTCGGATTAATGCCTCAACGTCGTCTTTGAGGGCCATGAGATCATTTGTGTCATGCCCATCGATCTTATGGTAATGACAGTGTTTGCACACTCCGTTCGTGGAGCAGTCTTAGGCTTGATTTGCAGTTCTGGTGATCATGTCCCCGGTTATTACTTGTGAATTTTTTTCAGCGATCTGGATCCTAACGGATCGTATGATAACTGATGGGTGCTTTTCGTGTCTTTCTCTGTGAATTTCTAATATTTTCAATATTATTTGTGCCAATATTATTCTCTGGAGCAACCACCCCCCTTGGGGCGATCTGCTCTCCATTCGTAGCCCAGAGGGCGGTCAGTTCTTCCCCCCACGGTGGACGACCTGTGTGACTTGCTACTTACGAGCGATCTGCTCTCCCCCTCACGGAGGACGACCTGCACTTCTTTTTCCCGGACGATCTGGTGCTCTTCTCTTCGGGCGATCTACTCCTCTTCTCCGCGGACGACCACCCTTGCTACTTACGAGCGATCTGCTCTTCCCCTCACGGAGGATGACCTGCACTTCTTTTTCCCGGACGATCTGGTGCTCTTCTGTGCGGGCGATCTGCTCCTCTTCTCCGCGGACGACCACCCTTGCTACTTACGAGGGATCTGCTCTACGCCTCACGGAGGATGACCTGCACTTCTCTTTCACGGACGATCTGGTGCTCTTCTCTGTGGGTGATCTTCTCCTCTTCTCTACGGACGACCACCCTTGCTACTTACGAGCTATCTGTTCTCCCCCTCACGGCGTGGTCACCCGTTTTGGGTGAGCTTATTCTCGGTGGGAGCGTCTTTTCTCCGCGGCGCGCACTCTCTCTCATTCGTGGTGGATGTTGTCTGTCTTGTGTTAAAAATTCCACTCGGGGGCGATCATCTCCCGTGTGGGGTGACCTGCTACTGGGGATTCATCTGTTATTATATTTTTTTTGACTAAGTATTTTTTACTGAGTCATGATCGACGCCCGCTCCTAGGGTCGTGGCCTCATGGCCCGTCTCGTTGGGGCTAACCTTCCTCCTCTTCCCCTTCGACGGGGTGGAGATCTATGGATGAGCTGTCCGCGGGGAGGCGAACGATGCCTCCTTCGTGGGTTGGCCCGAGGGATGGGTGACCCATTGTTGCGATGGCGCGGCTCGGGCGTTGTGTTCCCTCGTCTTGAAGCTATTAGTTCCTACATCTGGGTGAGGCGGTCATCTCGGCGAGCGATCTGCTGATCCCTGACACGGAACAAGGCACGAAGCTCCTGAACTAGGTTGGCTGGAAGGGTGACGTCAACCTCCTGGGTCGTGCCCGGCTGGGGACCAGGGGCAACGACCTCAGTGTTGGTCGTCGTTCCTCCCATTGTCCGCGGTCTGCCTCGAGTTGTCTTTAGAGGCATTGGGAATGTTGGTGGAATAGTGTTCTCCCACTGTGGTCGCCAATGAACCGTACCTTGAGGTCTTTTGTGGGGATGATCAAGGGACGGGTCGTCTGATACTGTAGAATGAGGATGACCTGAACGCGCGAGGGGGTGTACCTGCGAGGACACTCCGATGCCCAAGTCAACTATATCGAGCTACAGTACTATCGTGAATATTCGAATGTATTGCTTACCTGACACCAGGTGACTGATGTTATTTATAGTGATAAGTTCGGATCGTTGACGTTGGATAGCCCAGTTGCGCTGGGAGCCCAAGTATCAGTCAAGCGGATCCTCCCCTTGCTGGGTTGGATGATCACTTAGTGGATTGGGCCTGACAGCTGGCCCAGTCCAGAACAATATTACTATCTATTTAATCAAAATACTCATCAATCAAATATTTATTTATCTAGTTAATCAATTTATCCACTACCAAAAATACCAAATTATTCACTTTAAAACCTACTTTTCGTGGAAAAATATGTCTTTCAAAATTATTCTATCTCAATTTTTATTTTTTCCGGGTACCTCGTTATCACATCATTACTATTAATTCTCTATGGTAGAATGTTACATATTGTCAGAATAATTGTATCATATATATGATATTTCATTGTTCAAATTAACTTAGTCGGCTAACCAATTTTGCGATCAACTTTAAACAAAAGATCTCCTACATTTTTTTGTGGTTGTTTACAAACCTGTTTTCTTAATTATTATAATGTGTCTAGTAGTTGGAATTCGAAAATACTTTTTTTTAACTTAAAGACTTCAGAAACAATGGTGTGTTTTTATAATCCATTTTTTTAATTATCCTAGGCCCATTGAATTGATTCAATAGACAGTTGTTTTTTAGTAAATTCCCTCACTACCATAAATGATAAATTCCTATTGTTTAAACCATTCCTTTGTCATTTCTATTAGCAAAAAAATCACATTAGATGTTTTCTTTGATCCTCTTTATTAACATTAAGTTACAGAACACAAATTACGGTGGAAATAAAGAGAGGGATAAAGAGAAAATAAGAGAGAGAGGAGAGATAGAGGGAAAGAGAATAAGAATAAGAATAAGAATAAAAGACATGTATCATCATTTAAAATATCATTCACGTGGAGTGAAAAATATGAGTAAAAATCCAGAAGGCGGTTCCTTAGGCAAGGGAGTTTTGAAAAAAATATTTGATATTTAAGTGCATGAGTTGATATAACTATTTTACATACATGTTACATGAGTTGATATAACTAAAATATTTGAAAAAAAAATCAACGTAATTAAGGGAGTTTTTAATTCATTCCTATAGATCTATTTGATATTTAAGTGCAAGAGTTGATATAACTATTTTACATACATGTTACATGACACATATTCCAACTACCATTTATTTTCCCGTATGAGATGGAAGGTCTTTGCTTTGATAAATGGAAGAAAGATAAACAAGACTCTAAACTTATTTTTCTTTTACAATTTCGGATGTATGAGGAATAGAGACTATTTAATCTTCGTTGGGTTGTAAAAGCTTGAATAATACTTCTTTCGCTATCCGTTTCAAACTTCACTTGTTGAGCTTCCAAAAGGCCCACTTGTCTCATAGTTAATGTAGAATTTACACAAACTATACAATGTTTTCTTGGACGTAATGGGTATAGATTTTTTACCATCTTTAAATATAGCTTCAAGATTTATAACACTTTCATCTTGAATCCTCTTCAACTTCAAGATTCTACATGCAATCCTCAGATGTCCAAATGGGAGGAACTATCTCCAGTGTATCACACATGCAATAACTGTTTGATAAATGAGAAACAAATCATAACAATTTTATGTATAGTGATTAAAAAAGAAAAATAGAGACACAAATTATTTTCAACATAACATAATTGACTATGCAATAAATTGGAATATTTACTTATTTTGCGCGACGTCGGTGCACTTGTTACATAAAGTAACTGAGCCTGCCCTATGTCTCCACATGTATCGCAAATTTTACCTGGAATATTCAAATGGAAGCCAGAATAAAGATCCATAAATTTATAAACACAATATGAGACACAATTGAATATATACACAAATAATTGTTTTTGCATAAATTGAAGAAAATGTTGGATCTTTAAAAAATTATCCGATCCTTGAGAAACTAGATTAGTTGGGTACCTGTTTAATCAAGGAAATCACAGTCGGTTGATGATGTATGTTGGTCATTGATTAGTAGACCAAGAAAAAAAGAAGGAGAACTTATGTAAGAAACCATCAATGACATCCGCTGAATCCAACTTGTAGCAATGATACGTGAGTATATCTAATGCATGTTTGAGTATATCTAAGTTACAATTGGTATACTTCTTCATATTATAATAATAATAATAATAATAATAATAATAATAATAATAATAATAATAATAATAATAATAATAATAATAATATGTTCGATCACTATAATAATGCATGTAAACATTTATTTGAAAGAAAGATAAAAAACCTGGAAAGCAAAATTTCTACAAGTTTCTATGAACCTGCACTGACGATGGTTGTGGGAGATACTGATCCTTAATGCTTCACAGTGGTGTTAAAGTGATAGCTGCATGTATTTATATAGAACTCATGAAAATCATACTATGATAGAAGAAAATGCACATGTTAGTGGGTTATCTCATCAAACAAAGGGTTGCTTCGAGGTTAAGCTTTCAATTATTTTATTTAACTATGATATATTAAAGAAATGGCCTTCTTAAAATACAAATTTGGACATTTACATCTTTGACATGTATCTCCCCATTTTAAGGGTATTACTGTAATTTTTATAACAACTTTACTTATTGCACTTCTCTCTCCACCTTTATTTATTTTACCTTTTTCTGTTTCTCTTTCAAGTTTTATTTTTTCCTTTTTTCTCAAATTTATCTTTTTGTAACTTTTTCTCTCTCCAACTTTTCTCTTTCCTCTCACTCTCTCTCAGCTTTATCTTTCTCAATTTTATTCTCTCTCTCTCTCTCTCTCTCTCTCTCTCTCTCTCTCTCAGCCTTATCTTTCACTACAAGAAACACTGGCTTTACTGTCCAGGCGTTTCCGGCGGATTCATATCCGTCGGAAAGTTTTCGGCGGATTTTGGAGAATTTCCGGCGGATTGGTTGGCATTTCCGGCGGATTTGTCTGAATTTAAAATGATTTTTTTTAAAAAAAAATAAAAATCCGCCACAAATAGCATTTCTGGCGGATTTTAAAAAGGGGGGAAATTCAAAATACAAAATCCGCCACAAAGGTCGTTTCCGGCGGATTCTAAAAAGGGGGGGAAATTCGAAATTTGAAAATCCGTCGGAAATTCCGTCCACCGCCCAACTCCGTCGGAAACCTGAAATCCGCCGGAAAGCGTATCCGCCGGAACTCCACTAAATCCGCCAGAAAGCGTAGTTTTTGAGGGATTTGAAATTGTAACCGTTACACCCCCTTCCTCTATACATTCCCACGAATTCCTCTTCATTTTCACATCTTCTTCACTTCTTCACATCTCAAATTTCTCTCTTCTCCACATCTCAATTTTCTCTCTTCTCCACATCTCAATTTTCTCTCTTCTTCTCTTACAAAATCTCTTCCATTCTTTGATATATTTCTTCCATCTAAGGTATGATTTCTTCCTCTCTTTCGTAGAGTTCTCTCTTTTTCTGTTTGTATGAGTTCTATTTTCGTTTTTTCGATAACGGTATAGTTATTATTTGTTGTATTGTTTGTTTAGGTGTTGAGTTTGGATCGTGTTTTGGTTCGTTTTGATTTTTGTTGGAAGGAGTTTGGAATAGCATCAAGCCAGAGCCTTCCCTTCACAACCGGTTAGATATCCAATTTAATATTTTATATATTATTAGATTGTTATATTAGATAGTTATTTGATATATTATTAGTTAGATTATAATTTCTTCAATAGTTAAATATAAATAGTTAATATATAAATAGTTAATATAAATAGTTAATATATAAATTAGTTAATATATATATAAATTAGATAATATATAATTACGAAATTGAAGTAATAATTTTTTAATATATAGATATTATTTTATTAATATATTTTTCAATATATAATTACGAAATTCAAGTAATATTTTTACTTTAATTACGAAATTAAAGTAATTTTTTTATTTTTTGTGTAATAAATTAAAGTTATATTAATTTACTTTTTAATTTGTGTTTATAGGAAATTAAAGTAATATATTTTATAATTTTAATTTATGTTTGTATATTTAATTTATTTATTATATATTTAATACGAAATAAAATGAGAAATAAATTTAAATTTTCGTAATAAATTTTATATATAAAAAAATAGATTAATTTTGAGATAAATATGATATATTATGTTGATATAATTGATATAAATGCAAATTATATTATTGATTTCTATTTTTTATTCATTTTTAGATAAAAATATTAATTATTATATTTACTTTATTAAATTGTATATCAATAAATATATATATATATATATATATATATATATATATATATATATATATTCACTAATATATAATTAGATTTACTTTGAATAATTACAGTTAATTTATTACTAACCTAAAGTTTGATATTTTTTTTAAAAGATAGGAATTTAAAATTAGTAATATTAATATATAGAGAATAGTATATAAGATTAAAACATGTATTTTAATTATAGTTGTTATTATGTTATTATAATTCAATTTACTTTTTAATATATATATATATATAGTTAAACTAGATATTAATGTATTTAATATATCAATAAAAAATGCTATATTTGAAACCTAGTAACTAGTGTTTTATTTAATGTTTACATTGTTAGTGTATGTAAATATGTGTATATGTATACATATGTGCATGTATATGTAATATGTAATAAATATATAGGAATCTAATATATAACTTTAATTTTTATTGAACTATAGTACATAGTTCTCGAAAACATGGATCGTAGTTGGATGTACGATCGGTTGTTTCCTGGAAGAGTTGGTTTAAAGCGGCGTTTTGTAGAAGGAGTAGAAGAGTTTCTATTTTGTGCTAAGCAGCACGAAGAATTTGCACGACAAGGCAGAATTAGATGTCCGTGCTTGAAATGTTCATTTCAATTTATAGAAAATGATGATGAAATCAGAATGGATTTGTACAATAATGGGTTTAGGCCAAATTATTTTATATGGAGTCGTCACAGCGAATTAGCAGTAGGGGTTGTTCGTGCAGTTAATGTTCCGGTTGTAGTAGCTTCCACAGCAAAGACTTATCCAGCGGCTACGACATCTAGAGGCGAAATTATTCAACCTTTAGAAGTTTATCAAGGAATGATATCTTATGCGGTTGGAGTAAACTTGGATTATGAAGAGCCAGAATATGATGCTGAAGAAGTTCCAAATGAGGAAAGACTTCGTGGTTTGACTCGCACCGTAGGTTCTTACCTATGGATCACCCATTTCGAAAACAAAAGTATGCATTTATCAAAGGAAATGTTGAAACAAATGGACCTCCTCGTATTTTGACACCTGAAGAAGTTTAGGACAATGTTAAGGATATTCCTCCTGTGGAAGTTGTAGCGGGTGTTGTGTCTCGTCCAGAAGGCTATGGACAATGGCACAATTGGACAAAAAAAAGTATTTTTTGGGAACATTCCTATTGGAAAGATAATCTATTGAGACACAATCTCGATGTGATGCATATAGAGAAGAATTTTTTTGACAACATATTTAACACTGTCATGAACGTTAAAGGTAAAACGTAAGATAATGAGAAAGCTAGGAGGGACATAAATCATTATTGTCGATGGAAGGATTTGTTGTTGGTTGACCAAGGTACTAGGACATTGAAACCTAAAGCCAATTATACTTTATCTATTGAACAAGCGAAAGCAGTTTATCGGTGGATAAAAGAGTTGAAAATGCCAGATGGTTATTCTTCCAATTTATCTAGATGTGCGGATGTGGATCATGGGAGGTTGCATGGGATGAAGAGCCATGATTGTCATGTATTCATGGAGTGTTTACTTCCCATCGCTTTTAGTTCGTTGCCGACACATGTGTTGAATCCGCTCATTGAAATTAGTCAATACTTTAAGAATTTGTGTTCTGCAACGCTAAAAGTTGATGATCTTACAAAAATGGAAGAAGACATCCCATTTATCATATGCAAGTTGGAGAGAGTATTCCCGCCTGGTTTCTTTGATTCTATAGAGCACCTTCCGGTGCATCTCGCATATGAAGCTAAACTTGGCGGACCTGTCCAATACCGATGGATGTATCCGTTTGAAAGGTTAGTTAATTAATTAATTAAAGATCATGGGTGATTCCAAAAGAAAGAAGTTTATGTTATTACTATATATTAACATATTCTTTTGTTTAGGTTCATGAGTGATTCCAAAAGATCAGTGAAAAACAAAGCTAGAGTTGAAGGATCGATATGTGCTTCTTACTTACACCGTGAAACAACTCATTTTTGTTCATATTATTTCAAGAGTGAATTTGCTCCAAGAATCAGTCGAAATGAAATGGATATTGATTGTCCTAGACATCATTTGGCTTTGTCTGTCTTTTGTCAACCTGGTCGTCCATCTGGGAAGGAGTCAATTCACTGGCTAACTGAAGAAGAGTTAAATTCAGCACATGTTCATATGTTGATAAACTGTTCTAAGGTGCAACCATTCATTGAGTATGTATTCCTCAACGTGCCTTATCAATCTTATATTTGATAGTAATTACAATATTGTGTAAACATTAATTATCTTTTTTATAAATTAGGGAATTTTTGTCATCAGAGGGAGTGAGTGAAGATCAATCATCTGCACATATTAGTGCACATTTTCCAATGTGGTTTAGGCAACATGTTTATTCCCTCCCATCAACTCCTGCTAACCAACACCTGAGGAACTTATCTGACGGTCCTTGAAGAAGTGTTAGAGAATGGCACACATACTTTGTTAATGGTTACAAATTTCACACCAATGAATGGACACAGGGCAGAGAAACTATCAATAGTGGTGTTTGCATGAAGGGTGTCACTGAAGGAGGTGAAGATGATTTTTATGGAGTTGTACAACACATATACGAACTTGCGTACCCCCATCTAGATTTTAGTCAGAAGGTAGCGGTTTTTTACTGTAATTGGTTTGATCCATCTTCTCGGGGAACAAGGGTGAATCAAAAGTCAAATACAGTGGACACTAAAATGAGTAGTAGATATTGACTGTATGATTCGTTCGTCATTGCACAAAATGTGAGACAAGTCTATTATGTCCCTTATCCATCAACACGGACTGATAGACATGGTTGGTGTGTCGCAATTAAAACAAAGCCAAGAGGTCGCATTGAGACAAATGATGACACAATGGAAGATGTGCCATATCAAATGGATGAGATGACTAATGTAAATGAAGTGATTCAAGTTGAACACATCAGTCGTTTATGTGATGAGCCAAACATAGGCGACGAAGTTGATGATGAAGATGATGAAGATGAAGTAGAGCACGTTGGTCCATCAAGAATTCATGACTCTTCCGATGACGATGATTTTGAGAATGAATATAATTCCAATTAGCTAGCTAGTACTTAACTTATGCATGTTGTTGTATTTAATTTAATTATGATATGGATACAATTTATGTTTTAGTGTTTAAATTAATATTAAGCCGATCTCTTTTTTAAATATTTACATCTATATATATATTTCTAAATTTCTAGATATATACAGTATATGGCTCACTCAGGATCTGGGTTTGATCATGATGATCATGATGTTCCTCCACCGGTGGACGATGTTGGTAGTAGTCGTAGGACGAAGACTTCTACTCGCCTTAGACGTTGTCAACAACCCCGTCGAGTTGTTGTTCCTGATAGTGACGGATATGTGCCTCGACCTCGGACAGATGGAACTTCTAGTAGTACTACTCCACAGGAGCCAGTGATTCCTGACGGTACTGAGGGCATCTCCCCAGTACATGTTGATGCTGAAGGTATACACACTTATCACATTGACCAGGAGGTGGTGAGGTATACGCTTGATGGCCGTGTCATTTTGAAGACTGCTGGTGAATCGTAAGTATAGTATTTATATTAATTTATTTTTCTTTTATAACTCTTAATTATTATATAAATTTTGTGTAACAAATTAAATTCATCTCTTTAAATATTCTACAGCTTTCTTCCTTGCAAGAAAAGTGCAACTGCAATCATAACATCAATTAGGGAGAATTTCAACAAGGGCTGGAAGAATTGGGGTGCAGTGAGAAAAGATAAGGACGAATGCAAAAAGATTTTAAATTCATTTTTAGTAAGTTTTTATTCTAAAAACAATTTTTAATTATTTTATTATTGATTAATTTGTTTTTATTTTATATAATATATAATATTATGTAATTAACATAATTGTATAATTTTTAAAATAGGAAAAATGTACGTGGCTAATTGAGGAACAAGAAGAATGTATGAAAGTCTGGCATAAGAGGTGTTCTCATCGGTTTTCTGAATTATTGAGGAATGCACGAATAGAAGATAAGAAACCGACTTATATGGGAGAATCAAGTTGGCAAGACCTGAAAAAGTATTGGGCGACACCGGAATTTAAACTTCTTTCTGAGAAAGCCAAGAAAAACAGGGCTTTTGACAAAGGTCGCTGCACACACACAGGGGGCAGTGTTAATGCTGCAACTCATCATTTGCGTTTGGTAAATTTCTTACATATTACTTGATTAATTAATTATTAATTAATATTTATAATTAATTGATTAACTAATAACACTATTTATATAGGAGGCAATGAACCAGAGGCCAGTTATGATGCCTGAGTTGTATACCTACCTCCATGTCGGGGAGGAGACTGGTGAGTTTGTTACTGACCAGGCGAGGGAGATTCAGGTAAAAGTTATTATCTATACAATTATAAATATTATCTTTAAATTATTATTATTTCATTAATAGTTTTTCATTTTATTTTGGTTTGTATTATTTTTTCAGGAAAACTTTGAGGCTGGAATTAATGAGTACCGGGAGACTCAACAGCAGAGCAGTGAGAGCACGGAAGTTGATCCTGTGGAGGAGGCTAGAGCAGCTCGTGAAATTTGGGAGAGAGCAGTTGGTCCAAGAAAAAGTAATCGTTTAGTAGGATCTGGTGGTATCGAACCGGCTGCTTTCAGAGCAAGTATTATTCCGTGTCTTTCTAGTTCTGGATCAGCTGGGAGTACTGCTCGCTCATATGTTCCTACCACTGGAGATTTGCATGCTGTAACTGAGTTGACCCAGCAGTTGAGCCAGGCTCATCGTGAGTATGAAGAGCGCCAGCAGAAAAGTGCTCAAGAATTGCAGGAGCTTCGAGAGCGGACTAGGTTAGCTGAGGCACGCGTGGCGGAGCAGGAACGACAAGCAGCGGAGGAACGTAGGCTAGCAGCGGAGGAACGTAGGCTAGCAGCGGAGGAACGTAGGCTAAATGAGGAGCGCTATAATCACTTATTGAGTCAGCTGTCTCAGCAGCAGTACTCCAGGCCATCATCTTCCCATATGGCGCCATCCTACACGCCGCCACAACAGCACTTTGGCGGTGCCTTTCAGCCATGGTCTCAGTACCCGCAGCAGTATCCACCTCAGCAGCAGATGTATCCACCACCGGCGCCCCAGTTTCATCAACAGTACTATGCACCTCAACAGCAGATGTATCCACCCCCACCCCAGCAGGTTGATCAGCACTCCCAGCAGATATACAACTCAAGTATCGATTTGAATACTATCGATCCTATTGGTGCTTTTCTTACAGCTACTGATGACGCCTCAGGTGACGCCACAGCCAGCTTTACACAAGCGAGGATTCAGACCAGCTCCCACACCAGCCCCCACCCTAGTAGCTAGCTTACTCTTATGTTATTTTGTTCTTTGTATATCTAAGTTTTATTTTGTGTTGAATATGAATATTCGCGTATTTTGTTGGAATATATAAGTTTGCGCTTTTTTTGGATATTATATCGACCGGGTATTAATTTTTAGTCGCATATTTAATTTGTCATTTTAATTTGATTATTAATTTTTTTCAATTAAAATATTATTTAATAAATATATTATTTAACAAATTATTTAATAACTTGTTAAATATTATATTTTTATTAATACTCATTATAAATATTTAATAATATTTATTATTATTTAATTCGTATTATTTAAAAATACGAATTAATTATTTTAAAAATAATTATGATAAAAAAATTATTTATATTTAAATCGTATTTTTAAAAATAACATTATTTAATAAAAAAATAATTTTCTATTTTTAAAACAGTTTTTTATTATTAAATTTTCTTTTTTAAAAAAATTTTAATCAATTTTTAATTATTAAATATGCTGTTTTTATTTCGTATTATAAAAAAAAATTTAATTATTAAATTTTCTGTTTTTTTAAAAAAAAATATTTTTCGGTTTTTAAAACATTTATTTATTATTAAATTTATTTTTTTAAAAAAATATATATTAAATTTCCGGCTGATAATAGGTGGTTTCCTGCGGATTTATTTATTTTTTTTAAAAAAACATATTTTATGGCGGATATTAGGCGGTTTTCGGCGGATTTATTTATTTATTTTTTAAAAAAACCGTATTATCCGGCGGATATTAGGTGGTTTCCGGCGGATTTATTTTTTTATTTTAAAAAAACCGTATTTTCAGGCGGATATTAGGCGGTTTCCGGCGGATTTTTTTTATTTTTAAAAAACGTATTTTCCGGCGGATTTTTCCGCCGGAAACCATTTGCGACGAGGGTTTTTCCGGCGCCCAAAATCCACCGTAAAGTCCAAATTTTCGGCGGATTTTGGTCATTTCCGGCAGATTTTCAACTTTTTTTAATATATTACTATCTATTTAATCAAAATACTAATCAATCAAATATTTATTTATCTAGTTAATCAATTTATCCACTACCAAAAATACCAAATTATTCACTTTAAAACCTACTTTATGTGGACAAATATGTCATTCAAAATTATTCTATCTCAGTTTTTATTTTTGTCGGGTATCGCTTTATCACATCATTCCTGTTCTGGACTGGGCCACGAGGCTCATTCAGCAATTGAACATGGATTGGCCCAATCACTTTGGTCCATATCGACAATCTACAAGCCCAATTATGACTCTCATATTTGGAGGGCTCAGATCGACTCATTCAATCCAACGGCTCATAATGGGCACGCTTTCCTATAAATACTGGCTCACATTGCCACAATGAGGGACACTCTCATTCCTTGCTAAATCACTCACCTACTCTCATTACTAACTTGGGCGTCGGATTGGCTTCGCAGGTCCCCCTCCCGGGCGCTTGTACTGAGGGCTGTCAGGCAGCGGGAAGGCGAAACACTTAGAGAGTATATTGACCGTTTCAATAAGGAAGCTTCATGTGTTCGGAACTTGGAAGATAAGCAAAGACTATTTTGGATGAAAGATGGCCTCAGGCAAGGAAGTCTTTTCGAAATTAATGTGGGAATCAACAAGCCAAGGGACTTGGCAGAATTCCTCCAAAAGTCTCAAAAGTACATGGACTAGGAAGAGAATAAGTTGGCTTACCAAGAGGAAGCCAAGGTTGGCAACAAAGGACGGGCGGACCTATAAGGCCACCGAAGAGCTATGGCAGAAGCGAGGTCAAGCTGAGAGAGCTCCCTTTGAATCTCGACCCCGGCAAGGTCGTTTCTCAGAGTACACCCTGCTGAACACATCCCAGGCTGAGATCCTTGCTAAATGCGCCGACGCGGAGTTTCGAGATATCAAACAGCCCGAACCTCTCGTACAAAGGAAAGGCCGAACCTCTAAGAAGTATTGCCATTATCACAAAGTTATGGGCACAGTACCAACAAATGCTACACCCTTAGGGATGACATTGAAGAGCTGATCCGCGAAAGGAAGCTCGCCCAGTACGTGAATGAAGAAGAGGAGGAGACCGATGACTCTGAATAGTGAACAAAGCATCAGAACCTGAACCTAGGGGTAGGACTAGTTAAGAATTTTGTTGTTTGGGCACAAAAGCAGAATGTAAAAGCTCGATATGATTAACAAAAGTTCATTTTGCAAGTACAGTTTTTGCTCTAGCTCACCAACATTAACACTGGTTCGAAAGAAAATCCATTAATATTAAGAAAGAAAAAGGTCCAACTCCATAGCTGGGGGCAGAACGAAACAAGTTTGAGACCCGAGATACCCCGTAGGAAGGGACTGCCTGGCTCACAGAGGAAACCTCATCATTAACTCTAAACTAAAATCATCTTCCCAAGACGGTCTTTTTTTAAATACACCCCTTGGAATCCTAGTAATGGAGTCAAGAGTGCCATGGCACGCTGAGACAAATAAAGATTGTCGGTAACAGAGAATCAATGAGAGCCACCATGATCATTAGCATCTTCCCTACATACCGAGGCAGGAATCTCGTGATTCTTTCCATCAAGTGACCTTGGTGGTCGCAACCCCTTGGACGAGTTGTATCCGGGCCGAGTCCTGGTAAACTGTGCCAAGGGTATACTTCAAGTGACCTTGGTGGTCACAACCCCTTGGACGAGTTATATCTGGGCTGAGTCCTGGTAAACTGTGCCAAGGGTATAATTCAAGCTGACTTTGATGGCCATAACCCCTTGGGCGAATATACTTGACCATGAGGTGCCATGTGGAAACGAAGGCCGGCACCCTGCCGGGTTTTGGGTATGAACCCCTACACCAACGAAGGCCGGCACCCTGCCGGGTTTGACATATCGAACCCCGACACTATGATTTCTATCCCGGCACCATGTAACCCGGCAACCTTGAGGGATGTCTAGTCTGCAGACCGTAACTTCGTCCATGTTTTTTCGATGGGGGAGTGTGAGCATGCGTTGGAAAGCTAAGAAGCAGATCTACAATTCTCCTGTTAAGCTCAAGATCCAATTCTGACGTCTCCAACCCAGGCAGCATGATTTGTAACCCGGCACCCTTGAGGGCTGTCTAGCCTGCAGACCATAACTTCGTCCATGGTTATCCAATGGGGGCGTGTGAGCATGCGTTGGAAAGATAAGAAGCAGAGATACAATTCTTATTTTAAACTCAAAATCCAATTCTGAAGTCTCCAACCCCGGCACCCTGATTTGTATCCCGGCACCTTGTAACCCGGCACCTTGCCGGTTTCCGCGGCATCCGGGAGGGCTGTCTAGTCTCCATGCCATAACTTCGTCCATGTTTACTCGATGGAGGCGTGTGAGCATGCGTTGGAAAGCTAAGAAGCAGGGCTACAATTCTTATGTTAAGCTAAAAATCCATTTCTGACGTCTCCAACCCTGGAACCATGTTTTGTATCCCTACACTTTGTAACCCGGCACCCTTGAGGACTGTCTAGTCTGCAGACCATAACTTCGTCCATGTTTATCCGATGGAGGCGTGTGAACATGCGTTGGAAAGATAAGAAGAAGGGCTACAATTCTTATGTTAAAGCTCAAAATCCAATTCTGACGTCTCCAACCCCGGCACCATGATTTGTACCCCGGCACCTTGCCGGTGTCCGAGGCGTGCGCAAGAGAAGAAGTTGAACCCCGGCACCCTGCCAGTGTCCGGGGTGTGCGCGAAGGAAAGAATTGAACCCCAGCACCCTGCCGGTGTCCGGAGCGAGCACTGAAAAATTAAGGTGCGAAAGAAATTCATGAGAAATAAACTAAGTGTCAAAGACTAGGAGCCACGAGGCCCCAATATGGTGGGATCATGTGCAAATTTATCAAAGCACGATCAACCAACAACAAAGCGTACGAGGCGCGAAAGACGAGCGCACGAGCACGAGGCGTAACCCGGCACCCCGCCGGTGTCTACGCCTAACCCAGCAACCCGCCGGTGTTGGTTGACACGCGCACGAAGCGCAAAGGTGTCGTCCCGTGAGCGCACGAACCTGGCGCATAACCGGGCACCCTGCCGGTTTGGGAAGAGAAGGCTGGACCCCGGCACCCTGCCGGTTTGCAGGGGGTGCGCGCGGGTATTGGACCCGGCACCCTGCCGGTTTGCGAGGGGGGGTGCACGTGGGTATTGGACCCCGGCACCCTGCCGGTTTGCAGTGGGCGTGCGGGGGTATTGGACTCCGGCACCCTGCCTGTTTGCGAGGGGGGTACGCTCGGGCATTGGAGCCCGGCACCCTGCCGGTTTGCGAAGACTATCCCCCATACGGTTTGGTTCCATTTTTCGCGAGAGCCAAGGAGAAAGGACGCGAATTCGTGGCTCTCTCACGAGGCACCGACATTCCCTTGTCACCTAAGACTTTGATGGAAAACCAATGCCGTGAGGCATCAACATTCTTTTGTCACTAAGAGCTAACATTCTCATGAAGTATGCAATGGTAACATACAATGTTAAAAAGAGATAAAAGAGGATGAAGAAAGATACACTTACCAAGGGAGAAATTAGGGAGAGCTTCAAAGGAAATCTTGTGTGGTCCCAAAACCTTATCCACTCTTTCAAAATTCTATCTTCATCCACTCTGACCAGGCACCACGAGGTGCCCACCAGCTGTTTGATAAATTGCCTGAAAGGCAGCGTCTGGATGCAGCACAACTAGGCAGCCTACCAGGATTTCCTTGCCCATCAGGTGTTCGATAAATTGCCTGAATGGTAGTACATGGAAGGGACACAACCCGGCATTCGACCGGTCGTGTGCAGACGCATTGTGGACACGGCGCAATGCCTATGCACCAAAGAAAAGAGAATGAAAATGCTTACCAAGGAGAGAAGTAAGAGAGGGTGGATCCAAGCTGAAAATGAAGTATGTGGTCACCAAGAGTCTTATTCTCCACCATGCTCAAAATCATGCCCATAAAACCATGGGGTGGCCAAAGACTAGACACGACACCATAGAGGGCGCCTAGCACACGGCACCATGGAGGTGCCAAGACACAATCACACAACACCATGAGGATGCTTAGTCCCACGACACCATAGAGGTGCCAAGACATCATCACACGACACCTTTGAGGGCCAAGCTCCCGATAAGTTGGACGAACCGACAAAAATGCTTCAAGCCAAGACCATCCTTCAAAATAATCTCAGCTTGGGGAGCAACTGTTCTGGATTGGGCCATGAGGCCCATTCAGCAATTGAACATGGATTGGCCCAATCACTTTGGTCCATATCCACAATCTACAAGCCCAATTATGACTCTCATATTTGGAGGGCTCAGATCGACTCATTCAATCCAAGGGCTCATAATGGGCACGCTTTCCTATAAATACTGGCTCACATTGCCACAATGAGGGACACTCTCATTCCTTGCTAAATCACTCACCTACTCTCAATACTAACTTGGGCGTCGGAGTGGCTTTGCAGGTCCCCCTCCCTGGTGCTCGTTGATATCAAGCCATATCGCAAGAGACCACCGACGCAGTCCACACAACACTGCTAGGTACAGTTCAATTACTATTAATTCTCTATGGTAGAATGTTACATATTGTCAGAATAATTGTATCATATATATGACATTTCATTGTTCAAATTAACTTAGTCAGCTAACCAATTTTGCGATCAACTTTAAACAAAAGATCTCCTACATTTTTTTGTGGTTGTTTACAAACATGTATTCTTAATTACTATAATGTGTCTAATAGTTGGAATTCGAAAATACTTTTTTTTAACTTAAATACTTCAGAAAAAATAGTGTGTTTTTATAATCCATTTTTTTAATTATCCTAGGTCCATTGAATTGATTCAATAGACAGTTGTTTTTTTGTAAATTCCCTCACTACCATAAATGATAAATTCCTCTTGTTTAAACCATTCCTTTGTCATTTCTATTAGGAAAACAATCACATTAGATGTTTTCTTTGATCCTCTTTATTAACATGAAGTTACAGAGCACAAATTACGGTGGAAATAAAGAGAGGGATAAAGAGAAAATAAGAGAGAGAGGAGAGATAGAGAGAAAGAGAATAAGAATAAAAGACATGTATCATCATTTAAAATATCATTCACGTAGAGGGAAAAATATGAGTAAAATAAGAAGGCGGTTCCTTAGGCAAGATTTGACTCAAATATTTGAAAAAAATATCAACGAAATTAAGGGATTTTTTTAATTCATTCTTATAGATCTAATTGACATTTAAGTGCAAGAGTTGATATAACTATTTTACATACATGATGTTACATGACACATATTCCGACTACCATTTATTTTCCCATACGAGATGGAAGGTTTTTGCTTTGATAAATAGAAGAAAGATAAACAAGACTCTAAACTTTTTTTCTTTTACAATTTCGGATGTAGGAGGAATAGAGATTATTTAATCTTCGTGGGGTCGTAAAAGCTTGAATAATACTTCTTTCGCTATCCATTTCAAACTTCACTTGTTGAGATTTCAAAAGGCCCACTTGTTTCACAGTTAATGTAGAATTTACACAAACTTTACAATGCTTTCTTGGACGTAATGGGTCTAGATTTTTTACCACCTTTAACTATAGCTTCAAGATTTATAACACTTTCATCTTTAAACCTCTTCAACTTCAAGATTTTGCATGCAATCCTCAGATGTCCAAACGGGAGGAACTATCTCCAGTGTATCACACATGCAATAACTGTTTGATAAATGAGAAACAAATCAGAACAATTTTATGTATAGTGATTAAAAAATGACTATAGAGACACAGAAATTTTTTTCAAAATAACATAATTGACTATGAAACAAATTGGAATATTTACTTATTTTGCGCGACGTCGGTGCACTTGTTACATAAGGTAAATGAGCCTGCCCTATGTCTCCACATGTATCGCAAATTTTACCTGGAATATTCAAATGGAATCCAGAATAAAGATCCATAAATTTATAAACACAATATGAGACACAATTGAATATATACACAAATAATTGTTTTTGCATAAATTAATGAAAATGTTGGATCTTGAAAAAATTATCCGATCATTGAGAAACTAGATTAGTTGGGCACCTGTTTAATCAAGGAAGTCACAGTCGGTTGAAGATATACGTTGGTCAATGATTAGTAGACCAAGAAAAAGAGAAGGAGAACTTATGTAAGAAACCATCAATGACATCCGCTGAATCCAACTTGTAGCAATGATACGTGAATCAGCTTTTGTAGAGGATCCTATGGAGATAAAGAACAAATAGTCATTTAAAAAAACCAAAAAACTATATTTAATTGACAATAGATCAATAATACATGTTTGAGTATATCTAAGTTACAACTGGTATACTTCTTCATATTATAATAATAATAATAATAATAATAATAATATGTTCGATCACTAGCATAATTTTGTAAACATTTATTTGAAAGAAAGATAAAAAACCTGAAAAGCAAAATACCTACAAGTTTCTATGAACCTACACTGGCGATGGTTGTGGGAGATACTGACCCTTAAGGCTTCACAGTGGTGTTAAAGTGATAGCTACATGTATTTACATAGAACTCATGAAAATCATACTATGATAGAAGAAAAGGCACATGTTAGTGGGTTATCTCATCAAACAAATGATTGCTTCTAGGTTAAGCTTTCAATTATTTTATTTAACTACGATATATTAAAGAAATGGCCTTCTTAAAATACAAATTTGGACATTTACATCTTTTACCTGGAATATTCAAATGGAATCCAGAATAAAGATCCATAAATTTATAAACACAATATGAGACACAATTGAATATATACACAAATAATTGTTTTTGCATAAATTAATGAAAATGTTGGATCTTGAAAAAATTATCCCATTGAAACTACAGTCGGTTGAAGATGTATGTTGGCCAATGATTAGTAGACCAAGAAAACGAGAAGGAGAACTTATGTAAGAAACCATCAATGACATCCGCTGAATCCAACTTGTAGCAATCATACGTGAACCAGGTTTTGTAGGGATCCTATGGAGATAAAGAAAAAATAGTCATTTAAAAAAACAAAAAAGAATAGGTTTAAATATGCGTTTGGCCCCTGCAAATACACGCACAATCCAAACAGGCCCCTGTAAAAAAAAAACTTTAAAATAGCCCCTATAAAATATAAATTGTTTACGGTTAGGCCCCTCGGTCAGTTTTCCATAAAAAAAATGTTTAAATATGTGTTTGGTCCCTGGAAATACACGCACAATCCAAACAAGCCCCTGTTAAAAAAAACTTTAAATAGCCCCTGCAAAATATAAATTGTTTACGGTTAGGCCCCTCGGTCAGTTTTCCATAAAAAAAACATTGAAATAAAAATAATTGCCACGTGTCATCATCTCATTGGACCATTATGCCACGTGTCACTGAACGCCACGTCATCAACCCATGTCACCATGGACACATGGCACTGACAAGTGCCACGTCAACAACCAATAGTTGGCTGCCACGTGGCGCATACATGGCAAAGTGGAAAATAGTGTGTTACTAAAATTTTAAAGATTTTGGGAGAACAAGGGTGTTGAACCCGTGACCCCCTTGTTGAAGAAACAACCAAATACCACTAGGCTACATCACCATTTGAGATTATTTGGCCAACTACTTCTATATAATATATAATAACGAAAATTTTCATAAAAAAATAAAAAAGGATATTGATACTTTCTTGCGCTAAAGCACTGTAACCAGCAACAACAATAGCAGTTTGCCATCAAAACTTAAATCTTAACTTGGTTTCTTACCTTGGTTTTATATTTCGGTTTCAAAGAACAACCCATTTATTAGATCTATGATTTCTCTAATATGGATCAGTGATTCTTCAAATTATGTTGGGGTTATTCCGTTTCTCTGAATTCCGAAACAAATGCATATAAACATGAAGAGAACGGTGGCCTGAAACGCAAGAAGGTATCAATTTCCTTTTTTATTTTTTAATGAAAATTTTCGTTAATATATATTATATAGAAGTAGTTGGCCAAATAATCACAAATTGTGATGTACCCTAGTGGTATTTGGTTGTTTCTTCCACAAGGGGGTCATGGGTTCAACATCCATGTCCCCCCAAAATCTTTAATTTTTTAGTAAAACACTATTTTCCACTTGGCCATGTATGCGCCACGTGGTAGCCAACTACTGGTTGCTGACGTGGCACTTGTCAGTGCCATGTGTCCATGGTGACATGGGTTGACGACGTGGCGTTCAGTGACACGTGGCATAATGGTCCAATGAGATGATGACACGTGGCAATTATTTTTGTTTTAATGTTTTTTTTATGGAAAACTTACCGAGGGGCCTAACTGTAAACAATTTATATTTTGCAGGGACAATTTAAAGTTTTTTTTTACAGGGACCTGTTTGGATTGTGCATGTATTTGCAAGGACCGAACGCATATTTAAACCTTTTTTTTATGGAAAACTGACCGAGGGGCCTAACCGTAAACAATTTATAGTTTGCAGAGGCTATTTTAAAGTTTTTTTTTTTACAGGGGCCAGTTTGAATTGTGCGTGTATTTGCAGGGGCCAAACGCATATTTAAACCAAAAAAATATATGGAATTGACAATAGATCTATAATACATGTTTGAGTATATCTAAGTTACAATTGGTATACTTCTTCATATTATAATAATAATAATAATAATAATAATAATATGTTCGATTACTAGCATAATTTTGTAAACATTTATTTGAAAGAAAGATAAAAAACCTGAAAAGCAAAATTTCTACAAGTTTCTATGAACCTGCATTGGCGATGGTTGTGGGAGATACTGACCCTTAAGGCTTCACAGTGGTGTTAAAGTGATAGCTACATGTATTTATATAGAACTCATGAAAATCATACTATGATAGAAGAAAAGGCACATGTTAGTGGGTTATCTCATCAAACAAAGGGTTGCTTCGAGGTTAAGCTTTCAATTATTTTATTTAAATACGATATATTAAAGAAATGGCCTTCTTAAAATACAAATTTGGACATTTACATTTTTAACATGTATCTTGTAACGCCCTAAAATTTAATCAAATTATTTCGAAGTTGGATTGCCGTAGGATGATTGTAAGAATTGAAATTATGGGCGTAGTAGCTATGTTGAAAACGAGTTAGATGATAATCACGTGTTGTGGGCTAGTTAAAAATAGCATTGGGCTCCCTTCCTATGTGGATAAAGTCCCAAATAATTAAGCCCATTATGTTTCTCACTTATTAATAGTGGAGAGGATTAATTTAGGGTTGAGAGAGAGAGGAATTTCGGATTAGAGCAGCCACCAAAGAGAGAGAAAAGAAGAGAGAAAACAATTCCCGTTTTTCTCAAACCTGTCACCGTAAAATTGCGATTCCGGTTTCGTTAACCGTTGGATCGTCTTCGTTTTTGGGCAGCAGGTTCGTAAGATATAGTTCTACACTTTCACCGTTCGGATCTTCGAAACGAGTTCTGAGGAGAGAGATATTGGCTTCGCACTGAAGCTGCAGTTTGGGGGAGTCGCCGTATTCGGAGATCGAGGAACGAGGCTAGGAGGGAGTTTGCGCCACCATAGTTGAGGTAAGGGTGGGCTTAACCTTGATAATGGGTTGATGATAATTATGTGTGGGTAGTCTAGGGTTTTGTTGAATTGTTCGTGTTGTTGCATATCGTGTTTTCGTTGAGATTGGTGCTTTGATGATTATTGCACGTTATTGTGATTTGTTTCGTTATTTGTTGTTGCGTGATTGTTGTATCACGATGATGGTGTTGTTATTGTTCGTGTTTTTGTTGTTGCTGTGCGTGGTTGATTGTTGTTGTCGCGTTGTCGAATTGTCGTTTTTGTTGTGGTGGTTGCGGTGTCGTTGCCGTTAGGGTTTGGTGTTTGGCAATTTAGCGATTCTGGACACAGGTTCGGTTTTTCTAAAACTGGCGCTGTTTGGTTGATCCAAAAATTATGAGGTTGATTGTTTTTGAAAATAGACTTAACGCCGGTCGTTTTGGCACTGGTTTCGTCAAATTCGGAGTTGTATAGCTCGAGTTATAGGCGATACAAGTTAGGTTAAAATTCTGGAAACGATTTGGGTATAGATTCGGTATTTCGGTGACTGGGAACGTTGTATTGACCGAAAAATTATGTGGTTTATTTTTCTGGAAAATAGACTTAATGCTTGTTAATTTGGCACTGGTTTGGTTGCGTTTAGAGTTGTGTAGCTCGAGATATGAATTCCACAAGTTAGAGTAAGATTCTGGAAACAATCTGGACACAGGGTCAGTGTTTTGGTTACCACGTTTTCAAAAGAACTCCTTTTCGAACGAATCCAATTTCTTTGAAAACTAGACAAAATTTGCCCCAGTTTATGCACAATTTTCATGCAATTTGATTGAGTTTTGGTCACTTTGGAATTGCTTGAATTTGAAGGACAGAAACTGTCCTCTTTTGCAACTAGCCTGTGTGCTTTTCGAAAACTGTACCTATTGGACACTCTCCTTCAAAAACTGAACTTAGGGATGATAACCAGACCCATAGGGCTTTCCAACAAGTATTTATTTGTTGAAATCCGATGTCGTTTACTATTTTAATTAATTCGCTGAAGTAGGTGCGATGTGCCTAGGCGCTGTGCGCCAGTCTTGTGCGTGGTGTGCGTGCGTTATGTCCGCGTTGTGGAGCCGTCTGGTGTTAATATTTCAGGTGCGGTGCTGGTATGCTCAGGAGAGTTTAGTGGTAGCTGTGATGCTACAACTTGGTGCTATTTTTGGTGAAATCATTTGTTTTGATTCTGGTGATATAGTATTTATTTTAAATACTTGTTATGGTGAGTTGGTGCATAATCATGGTGTCGCATTGTCATATGCATGTTTTGGTGATATAGGCTCTGCCTCTGGTGTTTATTGGTGATATGCCCGTCGTGGCTCATTTTGGTGATCGGTACCGCATGCATATGCCCACTGGAGGGGTTGCATATCATCCCATTGTCTATGAATGTTATAATTTTGGTGGTTCACTGTCAAATGGATTTTTCCCTTGGTATCTGGTGCTGTGATATGGTGTAATTGTATTGTGTTGCTGTAGTTACCTGATGCTAGCATATTTTTATCATCTGCTTATTATCTCTGTTAGACTCACCCCTTCTGCTTGGAATGTTGCTCTCACGCGGCAACGCTGCAGGTGATCGCTAGTGCTCGTGGAGGAATTGCTAGGTTTTGCTTCCTCTCTCGTTTGGGTCTGTGTCAGCTCTGATATGTAGCACCGGGGAGTCGTTAGTTATCGTTTTGAACTATTATTTTAGTTATTGGAAATTGTTTTAGTTTATTTTGGAGATGTCTTTAATTGTTAATTCTGGAGATGTTTAAACTGGTTAATATTTCCGCTGCTTGGTGATTTCTTTTATATAAATTATTTTGGAGATTTTCCTTTTTTAAAAATGGTGAAAAAATGTAGCGCCCTTCGAGGTGACTCTGATAATTGTCTATTTAATTGTAGTAGTAAAAGGGGGGTGTTACATATCTCACCATTTTAAGGGTATTACTGTAAATTTTATAACAACTTTACTTATTGCACTTCTCTCTCCACATTTATTTATTTTAACTTTTTCTGTTTCTCTTTCCAGTTTTATTTTTTCCTTTTTTCTCAAATTTATCTTTTTGTAACTTTTTCTCTCTCCAACTTTTCTCTTTCCTCTCTCTCTCTCTCAGCCTTATCTTTCTCAATTTTCTCTCTCTCTCTCTCTCTCATCACATTTCAACTTTTTTTAATATATTACTATCTATTTAATCAAAATACTCATGAGTCAAATATTTATTTATCTAGTTAATCAATTTATCCACTACCAAAAATACCAAATTATTCACTTTAAAACCTACTTTATGGGGACAAATATGTCATTCAAAATTATTTTTATCTCAATTTTTATTTTCTGCGGGTACCACTTTATCACATCATTACTAATAATTCTCTATGATGGACCGTTACATATTGTCAGAATAATTTGAAGTCAATAATGTCACAAGGAAGGGGGGGTTGGAATTGTGACCCTTTTAAAATTGACTTGAAATAAAAGAACTTATCTTCACAAGTATGATGTAGATATAAGATTGTAAGTGCTATTTGTTAAGAAGGGTGAGTCAAAACAAGTCTTCTTGACTTAGATAGAAGCCTGAAAATGGTGATTGTTCTGTCTTCTCAACTATATGAAGGAGTTGAGAAGGGTCAGACAGTTCTTCCCTTGAAGCTTCTCTCAATGAATCTTTTGACAGTGTTAGTAAGTATTAGGCTAGTGATCAAGACATATTTTATCAATATAAATTTGTCAAGAGATTTCTGAGTGATTCATGCATAAGGGTAGGTGTGAGAAGGGTTAAAACACAGGTTACTTGAAAACAGTTTCCTAGGAGAGAAGGGTCATAACTGACTCTTCTCAGTTTTCATAAACCTTCTCCTTACAGAGAGATTTCTTACTAAGTGCAATCTACTGATATATAAAGCAATAAATAACACAGTGATTTATAGTGGTTCACCCAACTTCTGAGCTACATCCACTCCTCACAATTAGTGAGAGTTTCCACTATTTTTCCAAAATAGATTACACCTTTTACACCTCCCTAGGCTAAAAGAACTCTTGGTAGTTTTCTTCACACAGCTCTACCTACTGTAAACACCTCTAATAGACTTCTCCTGATCTATTAGACTGCTTCTAACACAGAAGCACTCACTTCTCAAGTCCTACAGCAACACATGCCACTTGAGAAGGTTCCCTATAAGGAATCTGTTTGATTGATAGGGTTTGTGGGATTTCTAGAGCTTGGTTGATACAAATGGAGTGTTCAATAATTACAATAACACAAGACTTAATACATACCCAGAGATCAGACGAATTCCTTCTGGTTTAGAACAACTGAGTATGGATGAGAGAAAACTTAATTTGATACTTGGGAAGGGTGGAAGTTAAGACCTCAATGCACTCTCATGAAGATTGATGGTGACCAGAAGCGTTGTTTTATAGATCAAATTATGTGTATTAACTGCTGGTCCAAGATTTGTAACCGTTGAAGAAGAAACTAGCCGTTTATAGCCGTTGGAATGGGCTGTCTGCACAACAAAGCTGTGTTTTTGCTTTTCTGCAGAAGACAGCTGTTTCCAGTTGTTCATGACCCTTCTTGCTATGACTCTTCTCACATCTGGCAGATGATGATGCTTCTCAAGTTGATACTTCTTATGTTGATGCTTCTCATGTTGATGTTCCTGAAGATGGTTCATAGTATGACTCTTCTCATCATGACCCTTCTCAAGGTTGTGACTCTTCTCAACTTGACTCTTCTCATCATGACCCTTCTCAGGGATATAACTCTTCTCATCTTCTTCTTGATGACGCTTCTTGGTTTGCTCCTTGTTGTCTACTCTTCTCATATTGCCACATTAATAAATAAACTTCTCAGGATGATCTTTCTCAAGTTTACCATGTGGTCTTGACTTTTGAATCTTGTCAAGAGAAGACTTTCTTCTTAGAACATTGTGGACAATATTCTTCTTTAAGTTTTCCATAATTGATGCTTCTCATAAGTATATACCTTCTTGAGATTTGTTTGATTGAACCTGTTCTTTCATAACACTCAAGAAGAACATTAGTAGCATATGAAATCAGGAAACTGAGCAACTGGACCAAATTCTGGTGGGACTATGTGGGGAGAAATGTTGTTGATGCCTTGCTGCAGAATCCATGATCTATATTGCTCATCACGAGCAGCTTGAGCTCTTTGAGCTTGGTGCAGTATTACTTCACCTTCAAGCACATTTTTCAACAGTTCTTTCATTCTTCTCATCATTCTTTCCATCTTAGACATCCTCTTTTCAATGCTAGCAGAAGCTTCAGCAGAGGGGCTTTTCTCTTGGGATTCCTCAGTACCCTTCTCATCTGCTAACCCAGAAGGTTGGCCAGCAGTGAGAAAGATGGAATCCAGAGACCAAAATTTTGATGGCATATCAGAGGGTAAAGGTTGGGTGTTTATGGAGTGAGGCATAGGTTGAGGGGATTCAGAAAGAGGAGTTTGGTTAAGGTTCAGGAATTGGTTGAGTGTTTTGAGAGGTGAGATGCCATGTTCTTGAATGATGGCAGCAAGTAGTTGTTCTAAGTTGTGGGAGGTTACTCTTGAGATAGTTGGGTTTGGAGATGGTTGGATAGGAGGAGCTGATGCAAGGGGTACTGGTTGGTGCAAGAAGGGTGGATTTTTTGGTAAGGTAAAAGAGGGTGAGAAGGGTAGTCTTGGCATTTGATCATTTAGGAATGTAGGAAGAGGGGTGTGGATGATGGGTGAGGAGGTGTTTCATGGAAACTCCCCCTGAGGTGATGCAGGTTGTGGTTGGGTAAGTGTTATGCCATCATGAGCAGATTTCTCTTGCTCAATTTCTCCTTCAGCATTCTTCTCAGCATCCTTCTCTGCATTCTTCTCACCTTCTACACTTTTCCCTTCTTGTACAGAAGTGTCTTTCTCAACCATGTCAGAATCTTCTACTTGTGTAGGAATACTTTCTTCTTCTTCAATATTGAATCCTTCATTCAAATTGAATGGTACAACATCTTCTAAGACCACTGTTTTGACAGAACTCTTCCCTCCAGAAGAGTCAATATCCAGTATCTCTGTTCCTTCTCCAGTTTTGTCACTACCAGCAACTTTCTCTAGTGTGCTTCTTTCTAGTTCAGCAGCTGCCCTATTAAAACTTTCTACTAGAGCACTAGTGGCTTCTTGCTCATTTGACCTCCAAGTTTTTCTAGGTTCTCCTCTGGTGTATACCTTGGATAGAGGAGCCATAACTTCTTTTGAGGCAGAGTGAGCAGAATCACTCTTCTTGTCAGTTATGGTCCTTTCTTCATCAGAGGTGCCTTCAGCACTCTTCTCAGGTTCTTTCAAGGCTTCCTCTTCTTGCACCTAAACCTTCTCAGCATTCAGTTCATCCTTTTGAGCCTTTTCAGATGAATGACCCTCTATTTCTTGATCCCGATCCTTCTCAGGATCATTTCTTTCTTCTTCTTCACTCTTCTCCGGTCCTGCATTCTTCTCAGGACTCTTCTCAGGAGGTTTTCCTTTCTCTTGAGGAATGGTGTCATGTTTCTTCTTACTCCTTGCTTCTCTTTTCAGTATTTCAGATAGAGTTGCTTCCTTTTCTATCTCTGTAGATACCCCAGATGCATCCTCTTTCTTCTGTTTCTTCTTTTTACCATTTTCTTGTTCATCGCTTGGAGAGACATCAAGTCCCATGAGTCTAAGGTTCTTAGAGGTAAATGGTTTCTGTAACACCCCAATTCTACCCAATAATACTATAAATCAGAGTGCGGAATTTTCAACATAAATATTGGAGTGCTACACTTACTTCCCAACACAAACAATATAATTCATTCATGGTAAATTCAATTTGAAGCAATCTTAACAATCCTTGTCCATTTGACAACTCAAAGTCAACAATTTGCTTAATAGAAATAACTTCGAGTTCAACAAATATTGCAACCTAAATGATAAAGGAAAAAAAAATAGCATTCAATCCCCCCGAGTGTTACGTATCAGAGTGACGACACCGACTCAACTAAGGAAGGATCACCGCCTTCATTCGCGACTACCTGCACGTTACCACATAGGGGTAACATTCAAACAGAAGGGGTGAGATATCGAACTATATAAGAGCATGTATGAAGAACAATATGATAGGTCAGGTACTATAGAATTACACATATCATCAATAAAATCCTCAATAGAGTCATCAATAGAATCATCGAAGTGCAATGCGGAATGCGACTCAACTGTGCATATGCATGTGGTACCATTGGAGCAAAACTCCCGTCGTAAAAATCGTCGTTGCCAGTAAATAGTGGCTCACAGGGCATAGCCCTCATCGTTCACGTCGTAAAGCAAATGCAAAGGTATGCGACACAATGTGAATGTACAAGTAACGCTAATCACAGTCACGCAATCGCACGACAACAACACCAAAACGTCATGGCGGCCATAGGGCCTACAATTTACTATCTTTGCCAATAAATAGAGGCAAATCAACTTTTACAACTTCACCTGCAATTTACCACATTTTCGACAAGGTATTCAACACAACAATTAACCACAACAGCAACTGTGGCAACAATATTGACAAAGCAGCAACATCAACAGCGCAAAACAGCAAGAATAGCAACAACACAGCAGCAAACGTAACAGCAATGACAACAATAACAGCAAAACCGCAACAGCTTTAACAGCAAAACATCAACAGCATTAACAGCGAAACAGCAACAGCATTATCAGCAAAACAGCAACAGCATTAACAGCAAAACAGCAACAGCATTACATCAAAACAGTAACAGCATTAACGTAACCATCAATTCAATTACGAAAATTATTTATAATTCTTACTAACGAGTTATCTATATTCCTATCATTTTTTTTGATTATAATAGTGAAAACCTTAATCCAACAAAATTACAATTCGATTTAATTAGAACTAACGACATAGGAATTCAAGCACACACGGTCAATTCATCAAACATTTCTCATACGATATATATATATAACTACGCAACATACATAGAGGCAATCTATAATAAACCCCAAACCCCGCATACGATCCCTCATATACGCTATTATAGAATTCGAACCCACCCTTACCTCAACTATGGTGGCGCAACTCCCTCCTAGCCTCGTTCCTCGATTCTCCGAATACGGCGACTCCCCTGCAATAGTAACGACGCGTGACGATCACGAACGTAGAGAATTGTAATGAAAATCAACCCTCCCAATCCAATCCTAGGCTAGAGCTCTAGAAAATTGAGGCTTTTGTGTAACTTAGAAGTGAGAGGAAGAAGGAGAAGAAGGGAAAAGAGGGCGGTTGCACAAAAAGACCAGCCCTAGCGCATATTTACGCTATATTTATAAGGAGGAGTGGCGCACAAGCGCCTTCCTGCGCAAGCTGCGCACTGGACACGCTGCTAGGGTTGCGTGAGCGCTGCGCACTCGCGGTGCTAAGCCCAATGCTATTTTTAACTGGCCCACGACACGTGATTATCATCTAACTCATTTTCAACATAGCTACTACGCCCATAATTTCAATTCTTACAATTATCCTACGGCAATCCAACTTCGAAGTAATTTGATTAAATTTTAGGGCGTTACAGTTTCGATTCTATGACACCTTCATCAACAGAAATCTTAATCAAGTAGTGATTAAAGATTCTGGTGAGAACTTTCCCATAGGGCAAGGAATTTGCAAGTTTATCTACCTTGATTATATTAATCATTTGCTGAATGATTAGAAAGGGAAGGCTAATAGGCTTTTTCTCAATGAGATGGTACAATATCATACAGTCTCTAGTTGTAACCTTCTCAAAGGAACCTGCTCTAGGGAGAAGGGTATGAGAACTGATATGGTGAAGGATTCTTACCATAGGTTTGAGATTAGGGGCTGAGATAGGGAGAGAAGGGTCTTTTAGGAGAAGGGTTTTGAGTTCTTGGATAGAGATGCCTATCAAGTAGTACCAGTTTTCTTCAAACATCTGAGTACCTTGATTAGGTAGATCAAGAGCTCTTCCAAGAGTTCTTGGTGAGATTGAAAATTCCCTTTCACCAATCCAAGATGTGATTTGTGGAGGATCAGTCTGAAATTTTGCATTTGCATAGAACTCCCTAACTTTTTCTCTATAAACCAGATCATCTAGAGAAATGAACTTCTCTCACTTCTGTTGAGTGAGAAGGGGAGTGATGTTCCAACCACATCTTTCAATCTCTTCTAGGGAATACACAGTTCCAGACACAATGGCCTTCTTACTCCATTTAGATAGTTCTAGTTGTTTCCTTTTCTTTAACTCCTGATGCTTCTTGCCACTAGGAGGCAAAGTACTCTCAACCTTCTTTTCTTTCTCTTTTTCTTTCTTCTCAATAACCTTCTTTGAAGAAGTTTCTGCACCTTTTGGAGATTTTGAAACCTTCTCAGCAATAGTAGGTTGCTCTGTACTTTGTGCAGGAGCATTTTCATTCTTCTCAAGATCTATGAGGGCTTCAGGATTAGTTCCAGAAGTGTTTTTCGCAGCAGTGTGGAACTTAACGCTCATGGACCTTCTTGGATTGCCACTAGGAGTGTGTTTCATCTTTGCAGGTCGTGATTTTAGTGATTTGAGTGAGTTTCGCGTGAGGAATCAGAGTATGTAGAGATGGGTTCTGAGTTTTTGGTTCTAACCATTTGAGGGAGAAAAGAGAGTTTGGGATTAAAAAGAGGAGCGGTTTCGTTTTGATAGAAGAGAGAGAGAGAGGAAGTGAATTTAATCACTTGGAAATGGTTATTGCCCAACGGTTACAACATCATTGACTGATGTGTGTAACTGTTTATGAGTTGATCGTGTGACAAGAAAGATAGAAGCCGTTGTAACAGCTAGGTTCCTATTTTTGGTTTTTTCTTTTTAATAAATAAAACTAAAATCTAAGACAAGGAATAAATGGAAATAACACATACTATTTTTGAATTTTTATGGCCATATGAATCTGATGGTCTTCTCAAGAGTTGAGAAGGTTGAGGGTTATGACCCTTTTCAGGACTGAGAGGGTTGCTGGTCATGACCCTTCTCATCTGAGGGGGTTTCAATGATGTGAAGCATGTTTTCAATGTAACTAAAACTTTCTTTCAAGAGAGGTTTAGTAAATATATCAGCTAATTGATGTTTTGTATCAACAAACACAAGTTCAATATCTTTCTTTTGCACATGATCCCTAATGAATTGATGCTTAATATCAATGTGTTTTGATCTAGAATGTTGAATTGGATTTTTAGATAGATTTATAGCATTGGTGTTATCACAGAATTTAGGAATACCTGAGTAGTTTAAAGAGAAGTCTTTAAGTTGATTCTTGATCCATAGGATTTGTGAGCAACAGCCTGCAGCTGAGACATATTCTACTTTTGTGGTTGACAAGGCAATTGTGTTCTATTTTCTACATGACCATGAGATGAGTGATTCTCCAAGCAATTGACATGAACCACTTGTACTCTTTCTCTCAATTTTGTCTCCAGCATAGTCAGCATCACATTACCCAATAAGCCAATGTTAGGTGTTCCAACAAGATATCTAAAAATTCTTTTGACAGCACATAGATGAGATTCCTTAGGAGCAGTTTGGAATCTTGCACACAACCCTACAGAGAAGACTATGTCTGGTCTTCTTGCAGTGAGATACAATAAAGACCCAATCATTCCTTTATATTCCTTCTCAGACACAGACTTACCCTTCTCATCCTTGTCAACGTTTGTAGAAGGGTGCATAGGTGTATCCATTGCCTTTGCATCACTCATTTTATAATTCTTAGGAAGATCTTTGATATATTTCTCTTGAGAAATGAAGATACCCTTCTTAAGTTGTTTGATTTGTAAGCCAAGAAAGTATCTTAGCTCACCCATTAGACTCATTTCAAACTCACTAATCATTAATTTTCCAAAGTCACTGCATAGCTTTTCATTAGTTGCTCCAAAGATGATATCATCAACATAGATTTGTACAATTAAAAGTTCATCCTTAAGAAATTTTTTAAACAGAGTAACATCTATTTTTCCTCTTGAAAAACCATTTTTGAGGAGAAAGCTACTTAGTCTTTCATACCAAGCTCTAGGTGCTTGTTTAAGACCATAGAGTGCCTTATTTAGTTTGAAAACATGGTTTAGATGTTTCTCATCAATGAAACCAGGAGGTTGGTGTACATACACTTCCTCATTTAGAAAAGCACTTTTGACATCCATTTGGAATAGTTTGAAATCTTTATGAGCAGCATAAGCAAGAAGTATTCTAATGGCTTCTACTCTAGCAACAAGAGCAAAAGTTTCATCATAATAAATACCTTCCTGTTGATTGTAGCCTTGAGCAACTAACCTTGCTTTGTTTCTGATAACTTTAACATTTTCATTCATTTTGTTCCTAAGAACCCATTTTGTACCAATAACAGATTGGTGTGTAGGAGAAGGGACCAAGTTCCATACCTCATTCTTCTCAAACTGAGCAAGATCTTCTTGCATTGCCTCTACCCAAGACTCATCAATAATTGCTTCATTTATGTTTTTAGGTTCAATTGATGAGATGAGGGCACTTTGAGCATTTTCTCTTTGGAAGGAGCTTCTGGTTCTTACAATGTCAGAAGTTTCTCCAATTATTTGTGTTGCACCCTGAAAAAATCCAGTTTGGACCTTTCATCGTACAACGTGAAAATTTGTGAAGCCGCCATCAACATTTTTTATTTAGGGACCAAAACATTGAAAAAGGGTCCTTTTTAAGGCGGGGGGGGGGGGGGGGGGGGGGGGTCCTTTGAGAACTAGAGATGTAGGTTCGGGGGTCGGTTAGGTGTGGGGAAGGTATTAGCATCCCACACCTCCTTTCTACCGAAAGGGAACCTTTAACTTGATGTGCGGTTTTGACAGAGTTGATTTGAAACAATTCGTTCTACTTCTTTTTTATTTGAGAAAAGTGTTTTTGAAAACGGGGGAAAAGAAGAATCTTTTTATTATTTTTTAAAAGTGTGCTTGACGGGATGTGACCCGCTCCTACGTATCTCCCGGTACGATGGAGAATTCAAAGCTTACGTAGTTCTCTTTAGTCGAGAAACTTTGGTGTTTTTTTTATTGTAGGGGTTCTCGGTCCTGAACTGTACAGTTCACTAGACCTAAAACGACAAACATCCTCGCCTGTACAGACGACGTGCCCCCTACTTTTTGAGAATGGTTTGAATTACTTGAAGAAAAGGATTTGTTGTGAGGTTGATTACTTTTATTTGAGCAAGTATCTTAGGCTCGCACGAACTGTACAGCTCGCTAACCCTAAGACGCTAACCGATCCCGGATGTACATCCGATTTGATTCCTTACTCATTTTTTTTTTAAAAAGGGTTCAAGTTGTTAATTGCTTGTTTTAATTCTCATAAGTATCCCAAGATGTTTGAGCTGTACAACTCCAATCTTAGGACGCTAGTCAACACCGGCCGTACGTCCGACTTGACTCCTTATGAATTTTCAAAAAGGTTTGTTGTTGATCTTTGAAAAAATTTGATTGCTATAGAAAAACAATTTGAAAAAAGATTGAGTTTGGAAAAGCTTTAGAAAATGATTGATTTGAAGAAAGGAGAAGGGAGTTTGAGGGTGACATTGGTCACAAAAGATTTGTTGGGATGGCGTGGCATCCAAAAGGAAAAGAAAGTAGAACCTTCAATCAATTTCCAAGTCAAGAACCAAAGTGCAACATTTAACAAATTGCAAGCAAAGCAATCAACAATGTAAGCATAAGCATAAACATTACCAATTACAACATTTGAGCACAAGAATGACACTTAGTCATCAACATCTAATGGCATGCATATGTAAGATCAACAATAGGCACACAAAGAGATCATACAAAAGTTCAATTCAATTAGGTGTCAACACAAGATAAAGCACAAGGTTGAATCCCTTTTAGTAATCCTTGACGCTTGAGACAATGCACAAGTGCATAAGTGTCTAGTCCTTTTACCAAATCATCAACATTAAAGCATAACATTGACCTAGAAAGAACATCGCATTTGCATGATCACAAGTGACCAAAAGAAAGCAATAACAAGTCATTTTGTAACCGAAATTGATTAATCAAGTTAGAGAACTAGCATTTGCATTTTTAAACAAGAATTGCACAAAGGAAGTTGAATCATCTTAGGCAATCCTCAACATTTAGAGTGAAAGTGCCTAAGGCACAAGTGTAAGTCCTCTTGCCAATCATCAACATAGAGTAATTTTGCAAACAAGTTACTAA
Organism: Astragalus glycyphyllos; assembly: GCA_963573325.1. NCBI lineage: Eukaryota > Viridiplantae > Streptophyta > Magnoliopsida > Fabales > Fabaceae > Astragalus > Astragalus glycyphyllos. The sequence goes on from OY754308.1 coordinate 25,943,778, forward strand.
CAAGCAAACCAAAGTTTACAATCAAAGCACAAGGTTGTGTTGAATCATCTTAGGCAATCCTCAACACTTAAAGTGAAGTGCACAAAGACACAAGTGTGAGTCCTCTTGCCAATCATCAACATATAACAATTTGCAAGCAAGATACAATCAATTAGCAACAATATTTTGCAATCAAAACATCAAATCAATTGCGTTGAATCATTTTAGTCAATCCTCAACACTTAAAGTTAAGTGCGCAAAGGCACAAGTGTGAGTCCTCTTGCCAATCATCAACATAACAATGACTTGCAAGCAAGATACCATCTATTAACATCAAAATAACTTGAGAAAACGTTTTTGATCACAATTGCAAACCCATTTCACAAGAAAATTAACAATCCCTAATTCTAATCATGATTTGCGAAGCATCACATCATTTTATTCAACAAAAATGCAAGATCATAGTGAAAAAAACATAAATCACAATTTATTCAAGGGTGAGAAGCATCTCAAGCACCCAAACCTCCCACAGTGTTTGTCAAAATGCTTGAGACACCTCTCACCAACAACAATCAACAAATCAACAATATAACAACACTAAAATGCATGAATATGGTAGGATGCAAAATTAGAAACATGATATTTACATTTTGATGCAAAAAAGTTGAAGATGATGCTAGGTTTTAAGAAGTTTACCTCAAATCCAAGCTAAGGAATGACTAATATGAAGAACAAGACCACAAATCAACTTGAATCTTCACCAAACATCAATGAAACCCACGAAATGCTTGCTTAAAAATGCCCTTTGATGATGCAAGCTTGAATTAAATTAGGAGAGAAGGAAGATATATGAAGTAGGAATGGAAATGAGGTGAGAAAATGGTGATTTGGTGAAGGAGAAGTGAAGAATTGATGGAGGAAGAAGGTGGTATGATTTCGGCCAAGAGAGAGAATTAGGAGAGGGAGTTGTGTGCTAGGGTTGTGTGAGTGAAAATGAGGCCAAAAGTTGTGAGAGGTAAGGTTAATAGGGTATTTATAGAATGCATCTAGGTTTGAGGGTATTTAGGTCAATATGCACTAGTTGTGCTCTAGGATTTGATTTTAATTTTGAATCAAAGGCTAGGATTGAGGCTCACATGGATTGAGGACATTGAGAAAACACAAAATGAGAGAATAGAGATGGTGAAATTCGGCCAAGAGGTAGTGGGAGTGGTCACCAAGTTTTGCTAGTTGTCATCTTGTACTATTGTACTATTATATGACCATTCCATTATCCCTTCATTTTTGATTATTCTTCTTAGGATAATTGTACAAAAATACACCCAATTTAGGCCACATACTAGGAACCTTAGGAATATGCCATTTTATGAGATCACCATGACCAAAAATATCATAAAAACCTCATCTTGAAATTTTTGTAGAATATTCCCTATTGATCCCTTTTTTGAATTTGGGCACAATGTATGCATGCATGCGCATACATACATACATGACCAAAAATGTTTTGCCTCAAATAAATTTCTCTAAAATTGCACAATGATTCTTGATGAGAAATTATCTTGTTTTTGACAAATGACCAAAATACCCTTTTCCCTAAAAACATTTTTTTTGTCCAAAAATGCATTTCCAACCTAAAAAAAACTAGAATGCATGCACAATGCTCTTCACACTTTTCAAAATAATGCCACACTTCTCAATTTATTTATTTTTGTTGAGAATTAGGGTTTTGACCTAGGCGGACAAAATTAGGGTATGACAGCTGCCCCTCTTTATTTGGATTTTAACAAGGAATATGAATTGGCCGAAACATATTCCGAGGCAAAATAGAAATAAAGAATTCAGAAATTATACCAATTTTGTCTACTTAGAGAAACCAGAATTTTCCTTTTTCTTTTTTTCTCTTTTTTGTTCCTTTTTGAAATATGATACAAATGCAATGAAAAGATTTTTTTTTTTGTTTTTCTTTTGGGAATCAATTGGTGCCAACCCTCAATAAGCCAGCGAAAGCAGTAAAGAAAGCAAAAAAAAAAGGGTGCCGGCCCTCATTAAGCCGGCGAAGGAGGCTGCCTAAAGCCTTTTAACGAATCGCGAACGATCCGAGTTTGCACTTGGGCCTGGGGAGCACGTGGGCTCAAAGGGGTGGTCTTTCGAGCGACCGGGGGAGGGTACTATATCAAGTCTAGATCTCGATATTTCCCTAGGACTGCGCCATGTTTTAGGCCAACACAGCTATCCTTTTCGACTGGACCTATTGAGGTCAGGGGGACTTACTCGCAGCTCGAATACGAAGTGAAGTCAATCTTTCTGGAGGACACGTGGGTCCAAAGGGGATTTGAAAATCCAATTGGTTTTCTTCAGTTGGTCAATGCTGCCGCACCGATCCAGGGTACCTGCATACGTTAGTTGATGCAAGGAATGGTGCATGAATGCAAGTTTTTTTCTTACCTTAGTGGTGATCGAACGAACACGAGTTTCGTAGGATCGACCATCGGGGACTTGAGCTGTTACTAGCAGATAGCAACTTATTTGGATGCAGAAAAATTTAGCAAAGACATGGATATTCATGAAATGCTCCTTATTCTTTTTTCGATGAATGCACAAGAGGTGGATATGCAAATGTAATGCAAATGTATGTTATGCAAGGGCAGGTTATGCGAATGCACGTGATGCAATGAATGTTTTTAATTTTCTTTTAGCATAGGGACTTTAGGATTCTTGAGTGATCAATTCAAGCGTCCTATCGTGACGACTATGACTATTTATTAAGAATGCCTCTTTTTGTTTTGAAAACTGATTTTATGTTTGATGTGATGATGATAAATGCTATGGAATGTCTGTGTTCTTTTGCTTTTATTGTGATGAATGTGGATGATGCGAATGTAATGCTTTGAATAACATGAAATGCCTACATGCATGAGGAGGATGAATGATTGGAGTATTTAAACATTTTTGTAAACATTTTTATGATGATGAGACGCGAGACTTTGAATGCAAGGAATTGAGATGGCTATGGACCATTCTTTGGAAAAACTAGATTTGATTCAAACTCTGGTGTTCTCAAGGTTTTTATTAACAAGCTCACTTATTTTCCTTTCCATTTCCATGATGAGTGAACTTTAAACACCACATGATCAATTTGTATTCTCTCTCTCTGAAGCATTGACTAGTAAGTATGCATAAGAGTGCAGATGTGGACGAGTGAGTCAGTTAACTTGGGATTGGTTTAGGACAGTGAGTTGAGAGACTGCCCTGACAGGAATTTATGGATGTGAATGACTTTAGGGAGAACTCTGTTCATTTGAGCGGGAGTGAACAGTTATGGAAATGCCCCACTTTAGAATGACAATTTCAAATGGGTTCTTTGAGTGGGTTTGTGAAAGGGGATGAAGTTATGGTACTGGTTATGAACTGAGGGTGGTATATGAATGGGATGGACAATGAACAAACTTTCCCAAGACCAGGGTGGGTGGGTGGTGAAGAGAATGCCCCAACTTTTGGATCTGAGTGGTGTTCTCAGTGCAAATCTTTGGTTCTCTATGAATGTCTTGACTTTTGGCATGAAAGAAGCCTCACTTGGTGATCACTAAACCTTGTTTTAATCTTTGGTGCAAATCTTTTCCTTTGGGCCTGAGACATGAGGACCATCTAGGGTAATAGCAATGCCAGAGCCGCGCATAAGTTTGCTTGCCATTTGAAGTGATTGTGCCCGCGTTTGTTTTTTTTCCAATTCATTTATTTGAGGGATCCCCTCTTTTCTGTGATTTTCGGAAATTTCGCAATGATGGTAATGCTTTTTGACTCATGCACAGGTTTCACAATTCAGTATCATCAATCATAAAAACATTTATTTTAAAACAAAGAGACAGAATAAGTGAAGATAAAAGACACGAAAAGCAAACACATGGAAGAAAAAGTTGAATTCTTATTGTTATGGAAACTGGACGTGCAGAAGGTCACGCCAATTGAAAGTACATTGAAAAATTTTTAAACTGGAAAAATACAAGAAAAAGGGGAAGCAGATCTTGTGTTTTTTCTTTTGAAGTAACGATGCCAATCGTCCATACTCATGACCTTGATCACCCCTTTATCCAAACTTTTGGGAGTGCTGATTGCCCTTTTCATTTCAAGTCCAAGTTTTCTGACCCTAATTTTTGCCTGGATCGCCCTTTGCGGGTTTTCAATCCACCGGGTCGCTCTGGTTTTGCCTAGGCCGCCCTTTGCGGGTTTTCAACCTAGCGAGCTGATTCTTACTTGGCTCATCTTTCTCTTTTTTCATTTATTTCTTTAGGCATACTCCTTTCTGACTGCATCTGAATTTACTGGAAACTGGGGTTTTCTTTTCTTGCATCCCATTTTGCGAGAATTAAAGGCCCCTCCGGAGAATAAGTTCTTCGTCTTCATGATACTGGGTTCATCTCCATGGGAATCCCTTTGGAGGTTCATGATCTTTTTGAGCATTGAGTCTTCTTTGAAATTGTTGAAGATGAGCTTTCTTCGGTTTGAGCTTTCTCTTATTCTTCTTCTGACATAAGACAAATGTACTTTGGTTTGATAAGGCTCAATGAAAGTATTACTTCCATCATATGGGGTTTGCCCCTGTTAGAGTGTAAAACGAAGCCTGATTTCCATGAAGGTCATCATCGTCCTTGATATCCTTTGTTGATTGTCTCTAACTGCCCCATTTTTAGGGTGGCGTAGGGAGGGATCATGATGCTTGACCTGGAGTCTTCATACTGTCATTTGTGACTACCTTAGCTTGGAAAGCTGCGCAACAGACCGAACTTTGGTAATTACAGACTTTGTTATAATGGCAAGTGTCTTATGTCAGAAGGGTGATTTACACAAACTTGTTGATTCATTGCTCTTTATCATGGCGTCAATCCTCTCCTTTGCTCAAATTGATCATGTCACTTGATTCCTCATGAGGACGGACCACTTTGTTCTCTTATTCTTGCACAACAGCTTGATTGCAAATCTGATGGTGGAGTCTGAGGAATGACTGAGGGTTTGTGGAGGGCGGGATGACGAGGTCGAGGTAGTGTTTGCGGTTTTATGAAAGGAGAGATGTATAGGAATGATGAAGTGTTTGAAGGTTTATGGAAGAAAGGGTGGTCATACACAACAAGGTGTAGGAAGGTTCATTGAGACAAGGATCTCTTACGCTTTATGACCAAATGTATCAGCTCACAACTTATATTTCTTTCGTCTCTTTTTCCCTTGTTTTTTCATTTTTGGGATTTTCATTTCTTGAATCTGTTCTTTTTTGTTTCATTTTTTGAGTTTTTCCTTTTTTGCTTTTGAGTTGAGTGAGCTGATAAAAGTGATACACTATTTTTGGATATTTGAAGTGATCCTTGTCTGGGGTGATTGGAGAGATAATGGCAATGAAACCCCTGCAGCGGTTGGAGGATGCTTGATTGGGTTCTGGTATTAACTGGGGTGACAGGAGGTTCAGAAGGAGGAGCAAATGAGATGGGTTGATTTCGTAGAAGGGCCATTGGTAGTGAGGAAGGTGGCGATGGCAGGCATTTGGTTATGAAATTTTTTTTGTGATGGGGTACTTGTAATGGGAAATGGGAAAGTTGGTTGATCTGAGGAAGGGAAAGGGTTTGGTCGCGAAAGAGGTTCGCCTGTAACATTTGTTTGGTTTCCTCAGCATTGCTCCACTTTGCTTGAACTTGTGCTTTGACTTCATTGCCCAACCTAGTTGTGGCATCATGAATTTCTACAGCCTTAGCCAATTCTTCACTTATTAACTCCGAAGAAACATCCCAGTTGTCTTCAGCCTCTCTCTCAGTTTGGTTAATCGGGTAATCAGAGTCACAATATGAACCATTGGCGTCGTTGTTTTCAAAGATTATTTTCATTTATTATTATTTTTGATCCGCGTTGGGAGGAATTGAAAAGCAAATAACAGACACATGACAATGAAAGAAAGAAATTTTATTGAGGAATTCAAAATAACATTTTATTGATGATGATACTAAAAGGAAACATGTGTGCCCTTATTGAAATATCCTAAGGCCTTGGGCAGAGCCAAAGGTTTGCATTACAGAAAATTGTTTTGAGCTGAAAAACTACATGAAAATCAACAATCACTCATAAATGCTATGAAATGCATGACAAAGACACAAATGTTTTGATGATGCCGCTTTCACCACTTCAACCCTCTTCAACAACTGCTATCCTTGCTTAATAGTCCACAGACCCTGAGAACTTGATCCTTCCCCCCTTCTCAAAAGTTAACTGCTTGGAATCAACGAAGCCCTGAACCAAACTTTTCAAAAGATAGCAATTTTCAGCAGAATGCCCAATTGCCCCAGCATGGAGCTCGCAAGTGGCTTCTGGATTGTACCCGCTTGGGAATGGAGGTTGAACTGATCTCATCTTGCGAGGAGTGATCCATCCATGACTGATTAGATAGCTGCATAGGTCGGCGTATGACACGGGGATGGGGTTGGATCAAACTTGGATGGAGAATGATGATAAGGGAAGGAAACTGACAGACTCAAACAAGAGAAACTGCACCTGGCATGCACGCCCACTAGAAGAATGCTTCTAGAGAGTAAACATTGGTTAAAACCTGATGGAAAATTTTTTTTGAGGAACTGTTTCAGTCTTTTATCATGGAATGGATGAGATGCAATGCCTTTTTTGAAGAAAATGCAAATGAACTGTTGATTTGAAAAACTGAGTGCCTTGGAACATCTTGAGTTTGCAAATAAGTAAGGGTAAACTTTTTCAACAAATTATTTTGCAAAAGCGTCTCGTCTCTCATCACAACTTTTTTATTTGGTTTATGCAATGTATGAATGAACAAATCATGATAAGCAAATGCATGAAAAATGACCACTTGAAAAGTGTAATTATTCTAAAGGAGATTTTTTTGTTTGTTTTTGATGCAAGATGAAATACGAAACTCCAATGCATTTTTGGATGATGCAAGATGCAAGAATGATATTTTTTCAAAATGATTTTTATTCTTTAGAGGCACGGCAAGATCTGAAATACCAATGCCCCTTTTTGCGAAAATGATGACGTGAGGCAACCAATTGTCGTTACTCTGAGTAACTTGCATGAAACATTGAGTGGATCCTGACTCAATACTTCACGCAATATACTGAAATGCTTCGACATTTGGTTGACTCCAATTATTCACTTTATTTGAAAACAAACTGCGCCTGATTGGGTCAAAGTGCCCCGATATCGTAGAGTATCATCTCAAATTTGTAGTGCACAAACAAATTTGAGATATTACCCTTCATCATTCAAAGATGCACTTCTACCCATGGAATGATTGCATAAGGAGTTTCTCTTATTTCATTTCATTTTTTTTTGGAAAATGATTTAGAAAATGATTTTAAAAATGATTTGAAGATGCAAGTGATTTATTGAAAAAAAAATTTTAGAAAAAGGTGCTTTATTTGGGGAAAAAGGTTTTTAGAAAAAGGTGCTTTATTTGGGGAAAAAGGTTTTTAGAAAAAGGTGCTTGACGGGTATGACCCGCTCCTACGTATCCCCATTGTGATGAGGAATCAAAGCTACGTAGTTCTTCTTCGTCTTTTTTCTGAAATAATGCTTATGAGGTTAATGAAATGATGCATAAATGCTACATTGGCTCGACGCCCACATTATTTGATGAAGGTTTTTGTACATGATTATGGATGACTGAAATGCTTATGCTATGCAGATGATAATTGTTTTTCGTTTTCATTTTTCTTATGCAATGAAATGAAATGCATGATACTCGCAATTATTTTTAAAATGCACGAGAGACGTGATTTTTATTAAATGAAACTATATGCAAAATGAGAGGTTCACATATTTATATGCAAGGGAAAATAACAATGCGAGAGAGATGTTTCTAAAAAATGTTTTTTTTTATATGCGAGAAAGTGCATGATACTCGCAATTTTTAATTCATGAAAAATCATGATCTTCACGGGATGAAGATGTATGCAAAAGGAAATGAGTAAAAAATTATTTACAATGCAAAGGCTTTCAAAAGCCGGAAATTCACACATTTTTTTTTGATAATTTTTTTTTCCGGTTTATTTGCAAAAATATTTTATTTAGCATGGATGCAGGGGTATGGAGCTCCTTTGTGTCCTACCAAGGTTTCTTAGAGACAGGATCTATGGCTATTTCTACGGGTACACACTTCAAGGATAGCACTAAAAGAAGGACCCTAAATAAGGCTCCTAGAGCCAACGACCTCATCTGAGACCACCGATCACAGGGCCGTACGTCCAAGTGATGGTATCATCAAACAAAGCCAAACTCTAGGTGAAGTCTTCGCAACCACCCAACAAGACGTACGTCCAGTGAGCAGCCACTAATGACTTCGTTCTAGCCTAAGATATGCTCTAGCCCGGGTATAGGGCTGTCTCACCAAGAAATATAAGGGTAAAAAGAGTGCAACGTGTGTGTAGGAGCACAACGACAAACATACCCCCCCACCTGCAAAGAAAATCCAGAAACAGTCCAGACAAAGAGTCGTCTACCCTAGGGTTTTGCAAGCATATATCATTTCAATACAAACAAGTAAACTACCCTAGGGTTTCAACAATCATATGCACCGCTTACCTCTAGAAAGGGTGCCAAGAAGAGGGGACATAATAGAATCGGGGGAATGCATGAACTTACCTTGAAGAAAGGGAGCAAAGAAGAAGGGATCATAGTAGAATTGGGGGAATGATGCATGAGCTTACCTTGAAGAAAGGGAGCAAAGAAGAAGGGGACATGGTGATTGGAGAAATGCATGATCATATTAAGCATATAAACAAAAGAAGATGAAAGGAGAAGAAGGAACAAGAAGCGAACATAGAAGAAGAAGAGTCAAATGCACATGAATGCAACATAACAACACGAGAATGCAAGAGAACATTCAAACATCAGAAAGAGAGAAGAAAAAGAAGGAGAAGAAAAGAGAGAAATAGAACAATCACATTCAAATCAAACAATTAAACCGCACATCAAGTTAATTAGGCCTCACCCTCGTTTTAAAAGGAAAGTCCCCAGTGGAGTCGCCAGTTGTTGCACCCTGAAAAAAATCCAGTTTGGACCTTTCATCGTACAACGTGAAAATTTGTGAAGCCGCCATCAATATTTTTTATTTAGGGACAAAAACATTGAAAAAGGGTCCTTTTTAAGGCGGGGGGGGGGGGGGGGGGGGTCCTTTGAGAACTAGAGATGTAGGTTCCGGGGTCGGTTAGGTGTGGGGAAGGTATTAGCATCCCACACCTCCTTTCTACCGAAAGGGAACCTTTAACTTGATGTGCGGTTTTGACAGAGTTGATTTGAAACAATTCGTTCTACTTCTTTTTTATTTGAGAAAAGTGTTTTTGAAAACGGGGGAAAAGAAGAATCTTTTTATTATTTTTTAAAAGTGTGCTTGACGGGATGTGACCCGCTCCTACGTATCTCCCGGTACGATGGAGAATTCAAAGCTTACGTAGTTCTCTTTAGTCGAGAAACTTTGGTGTTTTTTTTATTGTAGGGGTTCTCGGTCCTGAACTGTACAGTTCACTAGACCTAAAACGACAAACATCCTCGCCTGTACAGACGACGTGCCCCCTACTTTTTGAGAATGGTTTGAATTACTTGAAGAAAAGGATTTGTTGTGAGGTTGATTACTTTTATTTGAGCAAGTATCTTAGGCTCGCACGAACTGTACAGCTCGCTAACCCTAAGACGCTAACCGATCCCGGATGTACATCCGATTTGATTCCTTACTCATTTTTTTTTTTAAAAAGGGTTCAAGTTGTTAATTGCTTGTTTTAATTCTCATAAGTATCCCAAGATGTTTGAGCTGTACAACTCCAATCTTAGGACGCTAGTCAACACCGGCCGTACGTCCGACTTGACTCCTTATGAATTTTCAAAAAGGTTTGTTGTTGATCTTTGAAAAAATTTGATTGCTATAGAAAAACAATTTGAAAAAAGATTGAGTTTGGAAAAGCTTTAGAAAATGATTGATTTGAAGAAAGGAGAAGGGAGTTTGAGGGTGACATTGGTCACAAAAGATTTGTTGGGATGGCGTGGCATCCAAAAGGAAAAGAAAGTAGAACCTTCAATCAATTTCCAAGTCAAGAACCAAAGTGCAACATTTAACAAATTGCAAGCAAAGCAATCAACAATGTAAGCATAAGCATAAACATTACCAATTACAACATTTGAGCACAAGAATGACACTTAGTCATCAACATCTAATGGCATGCATATGTAAGATCAACAATAGGCACACAAAGAGATCATACAAAAGTTCAATTCAATTAGGTGTCAACACAAGATAAAGCACAAGGTTGAATCCCTTTTAGTAATCCTTGACGCTTGAGACAATGCACAAGTGCATAAGTGTCTAGTCCTTTTACCAAATCATCAACATTAAAGCATAACATTGACCTAGAAAGAACATCGCATTTGCATGATCACAAGTGACCAAAAGAAAGCAATAACAAGTCATTTTGTAACCGAAATTGATTAATCAAGTTAGAGAACTAGCATTTGCATTTTTAAACAAGAATTGCACAAAGGAAGTTGAATCATCTTAGGCAATCCTCAACATTTAGAGTGAAAGTGCCTAAGGCACAAGTGTGAGTCCTCTTGCCAATCATCAACATAGAGTAATTTTGCAAACAAGTTACTAACAAGCAAACCAAAGTTTACAATCAAAGCACAAGGTTGTGTTGAATCATCTTAGGCAATCCTCAACACTTAAAGTGAAGTGCACAAAGACACAAGTGTGAGTCCTCTTGCCAATCATCAACATATAACAATTTGCAAGCAAGATACAATCAATTAGCAACAATATTTTGCAATCAAAACATCAAATCAATTGCGTTGAATCATTTTAGTCAATCCTCAACACTTAAAGTTAAGTGCGCAAAGGCACAAGTGTGAGTCCTCTTGCCAATCATCAACATAACAATGACTTGCAAGCAAGATACCATCTATTAACATCAAAATAACTTGAGAAAACGTTTTTGATCACAATTGCAAACCCATTTCACAAGAAAATTAACAATCCCTAATTCTAATCATGATTTGCGAAGCATCACATCATTTTATTCAACAAAAATGCAAGATCATAGTGAAAAAAACATAAATCACAATTTATTCAAGGGTGAGAAGCATCTCAAGCACCCAAACCTCCCACAGTGTTTGTCAAAATGCTTGAGACACCTCTCACCAACAACAATCAACAAATCAACAATATAACAACACTAAAATGCATGAATATGGTAGGATGCAAAATTAGAAACATGATATTTACATTTTGATGCAAAAAAGTTGAAGATGATGCTAGGTTTTAAGAAGTTTACCTCAAATCCAAGCTAAGGAATGACTAATATGAAGAACAAGACCACAAATCAACTTGAATCTTCACCAAACATCAATGAAACCCACGAAATGCTTGCTTAAAAATTCCCTTTGATGATGCAAGCTTGAATTAAATTAGGAGAGAAGGAAGATATATGAAGTAGGAATGGAAATGAGGTGAGAAAATTGTGATTTGGTGAAGGAGAAGTGAAGAATTGATGGAGGAAGAAGGTGGTATGATTTCGGCCAAGAGAGGGAATTAGGAGAGGGAGTTGTGTGCTAGGGTTGTGTGAGTGAAAATGAGGCCAAAAGTTGTGAGAGGTAAGGTTAATAGGGTATTTATAGAATGCATCTAGGTTTGAGGGTATTTAGGTCAATATGCACTAGTTGTGCTCTAGGATTTGATTTTAATTTTGAATCAAAGGCTAGGATTGAGGCTTACATGGATTGAGGACATTGAGAAAACACAAAATGAGAGAATAGAGAGGGTGAAATTCGGCCAAGAGGTAGTGGGAGTGGTCACCAAGTTTTGCTAGTTGTCATCTTGTACTATTGTACTATTATATGACCATTCCATTATCCCTTCATTTTTGATTATTCTTCTTAGGATAATTGTACAAAAATACACCCAATTTAGGCCACATACTAGGAACCTTAGGAATATGCCATTTTATGAGATCACCATGACCAAAAATATCATAAAAACCTCATCTTGAAATTTTTGTAGAATATTCCCTATTGATCCCTTTTTTGAATTTGTGCACAATGTATGCATGCATGCGCATACATACATACATGACCAAAAATGTTTTGCCTCAAATAAATTTCTCTAAAATTGCACAATGATTCTTGATGAGAAATTATCTTATTTTTGACAAATGACCAAAATACCCTTTTCCCTAAAAACATTTTTTTTTGTCCAAAAATGCATTTCCAACCTAAAAAAAACTAGAATGCATGCACAATGCTCTTCACACTTTTCAAAATAATGCCACACTTCTCAATTTATTTATTTTTGTTGAGAATTAGGGTTTAGACCTAGGCGGACAAAATTAGGGTATGACAATTTGCTCTTGAGGATGGTGAGTAACTAGTCTCCAATTTCTAGGTGGTTCAGAAGCTTGAGTGGGTTGTCTATCTTGGTTGTTTGGAGGTTGAGAAGGGTCAGGTGTTGACTGTGTTTCAACTTTCTCACTAGTATCAGCACCCTTCTCACCTGTCTTATCTGCATCATTCTCATCTTCTTCGTTTCTATCTGTTGAACTGTTAGTTTCCATAAACATTACATGCATGCTTTCTTCAACATCTTTTGTTCTAAGATTAAAAACTCTATATGCTTTTGATGTGAGAGAATATCCTAAGAATAGTGCAGGATCAGACTTTGCATCAAACTTTCCTAAATTATCCTTGTTGTTTAAAACATAACAATCACATCCAAACACATGGAAATAAGAGATGATTGGTTTCTTTCCTTTCCATAGTTCATATGCGGTTTTGTTTAGAGTCTTTCTAATAGTTGCCCTGTTTAAAATGTAACAAGCATTGTTCACTGCTTCTGCACAAAAATATTTTTCAATTTTTGAATCATTGAGCAGGGTCCTAGCCATCTCTTGCAATGTTCTATTATTTCTTTCAACAACACCATTTTGTTGAGGAGTTCTTGGACAAGAGAAGCTGTGAGACACGCCATTCTCTTCAAGAAAGGTTTTAAATAAAGTATTTTCAAATTCTCCTCCATGGTCACTTCTAATTGCAATGATGTTGGAACTCTTTTCATTTTGAAGTTTCTTAAAGAATGTTTTGAAGCTTTCAAAAGCTTCATCTTTGTGTTTTAGAAAAATCACCCATGTGAACCTGGAATAGTCATCAACAATGACAAAACCATATATTTTTCCACTAAGGCTTCCATGCGTTGTAGGACCAAAAAGATCCATCTGCAGAAGTTCCAAAGGTCTATGAGTGGAAATCATGTTTATTGGTTTGAAAGAAGATTTGACATGCTTTCCTTGAATGCATGCTTCACATGATTTATCCTTCTCATACTTGATCTTTGGAAGTCCTCTGACTAAATCAAGTTTGGATAATTTTGAAAGATTTTTCATGCTAATGTGACCAACTCTCCTATGCCACATCCATTTGTCATCTTCTTTAGAAATTAAGCACATTTGATCAGGTAGATCATCAAGACAGGTGCTATAGAGATTGTTTGTTCTATGACCAGTAAAAGTTGTTTTTCCAGACTCTATACTACTAATTCTACCCACATCAGATTTAAATGTCACTTCATGTCCAGAATCACATAACTGACTTACACTAAGTAAGTTATGTTTGAATCCTTTCACAAATTGAACATTTTGAATCTGAGCAGAGTTTATTTTACCTACTGTACCTACTCCCTTGATGAAGACTTTGTCATTTTTGCCAAACATAACAAGTCCTCCATCAAAGCTCTCCATGTAGAGGAACTTATCCTTCTCCCCTGTCATGTGCCTTGAGCATCCACTGTCTAGATACCACAGTTTTCTTCTTGATACTAGAGGCATGCCTGCATTTGTTTTTGACAAAGATATAGGTACCCATTGATCTTTGGGTCCTTGAGGGTTAGTATTCATGATTATGGGATCTTTATGCTTGGTGTTACAAACTGAAAAATGGTGTCCAGTTTGTTTACACTTTGAGCATTTGATTCTAGGTCTTCTTTTACTCTTCTTAGCCATCAGTTCTTCCTCAAGAGGAGTTAAAACTACTTGAGAAGCTTCAAGTTTTTTTGCACAGATCATAAGTTCATATGTCAAATCACTGACTTGTTTCCGAAGCATTGTATTTTCATTTTCTAGTTCTAAGTTAGAAAATATTGGTTTTTCTGACATTTTCACAGTATGAAGCTTGAATTGTTCAGATAGTTTGAAATGAGATGTTTGTAGGGTGTGAACAGTTGTTCCCATTCTTTCCTTTTGTATTTTTATCTCTTCATTTTCCTTTTTCATTGTACTTAACTGTTCTTTGAAAAACATGCATTTTTTAGCAAGAATTTTTGAATCATAAAGCAAGCTATCAAAGGAGGATTCCATTTCTTTGCATGATTAACATTTAGGAAGTTCAGAGTTTTGTACCTCTTCTTGTTTTTATTCCTGCCATGAGACAGAGATTGGCTGACTCTTCTTCATGCTCACTTGATGACTCTTCCGAGTCATCCCAAGTAGCCAATAAGGCTTTCTTCTGAGGTGTGAACCTTCTTGAACTCTTCTTGTTTAGAAGTGGAAAGTCTTGTTTCATGTGACCAGGTTTCTTGCATTCAAAACAAGTGAATTTTGATCTATTTCCTTCACATTTGAATGAATCTTTTCTGAACTGAGGTTTTCCTCTTCTTTTGTTGTTTAGCCATCTGTTGATCCTTTTGGAGATCAATGCTAATTCTTCTCCTCCTGTATCCTCATCACTTTCTTGCTCTTCATCATCCATATCTTGAGAAGATTTGAGTGCAACTCCTTTTCCTTTGTGAGAAGGGTTGTTTTCTTCTTTCTGAGAAGCTTTGAGAGCAACTGCCTTTCTCTTTGGGTGTAGCTCTTCCATGAGCTCCTGTTCATGAATCTTTAGTGATCCCAGAAGATGATCAATGTCTAGTTCTGATAGTGTTTTTGCTTCTTCTATGACAGTTTTCTTTGGTCTCCATGCTTTTGGCAAACATTTCAATAGTTTGCTAACCTTCTCAGTATTGGGATATGTTTTTCCCAGAGCACTCAAACCATTGATGATGGCAGTGAATCTGCTGAACATCTCATCAATAGTTTCTTCTTTAGTCATTTTGAACATTTCAAATTCATGGATTAGCATGCCTTTCTTTGCTACTTTGATCTGATCAGTTTCTTCATGAGCAGTTTGTAATGTATCCCATTCTCTTTTGCAGTTTCTTTTCCCACAATCTTGTCATATTCTGCTTTTCCCAAAGCACAAGTGAGGTGGTAGTACTTTGCTTTGGCATTTTGCAACACACGATGCTTCTCATCCACTGTCCAATCAGTTTTGGGCTTGGGAATAGGACTATTTGGAACTGGACCAGGCATTGTAGGAATGAATCGTCCATTTTCAACAATGTCCCAAATGTCAGTATCTTGAGATTCAAGAAAAAATTTCATTTGGCTTTTCCTATAGTAGTAGTGTTCACCATTGAATCCAGGTGGCCTGTTTGATGAAGCACCTTCTGGTAGGAAGGTGACAGAATTTGGTTTGGCAATGACTTCTTCCAAGATCTTTTCCTCTCACACTGTTAAGTGTGCTCAAGCCCCAGAGGTTGAGCTCTGATGCCAATTGAAGTCAATAATGTCACAAGGAAGGGGTGGGGGGGAGGTTGGAATTGTGACCCTTTTAAAATTGACCTGAAATAAAAGAACTTATCTTCACAAGTATGATGTAGATAGAAGATAGTAAGTGCTATGTGTTAAGAAGGGTGAGTCAAAACAAATCTTCTTGACATAGATAGAAGCCGGAGAAGGGTGATTGTTTTGTCTTCTCAACTATATGAAGGAGTTGAGAAGGGTCAGACAGTTCTTCACATGAAGCTTCTCTCAATGATTCTTTTGACAGCGTTAGTAAGTATTATGCTTGTGATGAAGACATATTTTATCAATATAAATTTGTCAAGAGATTTCTGAGTGATTCAAGCATAAGGGTAGGTGTGAGAAGGGTTAAAACACCGGTTACTTGAAAACAGTTTCCAACCAGAGAAGGGTCATAACTGACTCTTCTCAGTTTTCATAAACCTTCTCCTTACAGAGAGTTTTCTTACTAAGTGCAATCTACTGATATATAAAGCAATAAATAACACAGTGATTTATAGTGGTTCACCCAACTTCTGGGCTACATCCACTCCTCACAATTAGTGAGAGTTTCCACTATTTTTCCAAAATAGATTACACCTTTTACACCTCCCTAGGCTAAAAGAACTCTTGGTAGTTTTCTTCACACAGCTTTACCTACTGTAAACACCTCTAATAGACTTCTCCTGATCTATTAGACTGCTTCTAACACAGAAGCACTCACTTCTCAAGTCCTACAGCAACACATGCCACTTGAGAAGGTTCCCTATAAGGTATCTGTTTGATTGATAGGGTTTGTGGGCTTTCGAGAGCTTGATTGATACAAATGGAGTGTTCAATAATTACAACAAAACAAGACTTAATACATACTCAGAGATAAGATGAATCCCTTCTGGTTTAGAACAACTGAGTATGGATGAGAGAAAACTTTGATACTTGAGAAGGATGGAAGTTAAGACCTCAATGCACTCTCATGAAGATTGACGGTGGCCAGAAGCGTTGTTTTATAGATCAAATTATGTGTATTAACTGCTGGTCCAAGATTTGTAACCGTTGAAGAAGAAACTAGCCGTTTATAGCCGTTGGAATGGACTGTCTGCACAACACAGCTGTGTTTCTGCTTTTCTGCAAAAGACAGCTGTTTCCAGTTGTTCATGACCCTTCTTGCTATGACTCTTCTCACATGTGGCAGATGATGATGCTTCTCAAGTTGATACTTCTTATGTTGATGCTTCTCATGTTGATGTTCCTGAAGATGGTTCATAGTATGACCCTTCTCAACATTACTCTTCTCATCATGACCCTTCTCAGGATTGTGACTCTTCTCAACTTGACTCTTCTCATCATGACCCTTCTCAGGGTTATAACTCTTCTCATCTTGTTCTTGATGATTCTTCTTGGTTTGCTCCTTGTTGTCTATTCTTCTCATACTGCCACATCAATAGATAAAGCTTCTCATGATGATCTTTCTCAAGTTTACCACGTGGTCTTGACTTTTGAATCTTGTCAAGAGAAGACTTTCTTCTTAGAACATTGTGGACAATATGCTTCTCATAAGCATATACCTTCTTGAGATTTGTTTGATTGAGCTTGTTCTTCCATAACACTCAAGAAGAACATTAGTAGCATACGAAATCAGAAACCTTAAGCTTCTCACATTTGAGGTTTGTTAATCATCAAAACTTAATTAGGGATTTTGCCTCAACATAATTGTATTATATATATGACATTTCATTGTTCAAATTAACTTAGTCGGCTAACCAATTTTGCGATCAACTTTAAACAAAAGATCTCCTACATATTTTTTGTAGTTGTTTACAAACATGTATTCTTAATTATTATAATGTGTCTAGTAGTTGGAATTCGAAAATTCTTTTTTTTTAACTTAAATACTTGAGAAACAATCCTGTGTTTTTATAATCCATTTTTTTAATTATCCTAGGTCCATTGAATTGATTCAAATAGACAGTTGTTTTTTAGTAAATTCCTTTACTAACATAAATGATAAATTCCTCTTGTTTAAACCATTCCTTTGTCATTTCTATTAGCAAAAAAATCACATTAGATGTTTTCTTTGATCCTCTTTATTAACATGAAGTTAGAGAGCCCAAATTACGGTGCAAATAAAGAGATGGATAAAGATCATTTGAGAATATATGTAAACATAATATATTTGATTTGTCTGGTTGATAAAAGATCATTTGATTTGTCTGAAGGATGTGAATATATGTAAACGTAATATTCCAAAATTGAGAAAAAAAAAGATGAAAAAAGTAAAGTAGATACCAACAGATTTCAAAATTTCTGCTTTTTTCCAAGATTTTCTGTTCTTGAGTTGATTGATTTATTTAAAGGTTTTTCATAAAGCCTAAGCATCAGTATTGATGTTGCTAACTTCACCTGGTAGTATTTGTTAACTATGCAAGGTTGGTTGTAGTTGTTACTTTTGTTTTTGTTGCTTTGTTCGAAGTGGTTGTCTTGTAAATTGTAGCAACTAAGTAGGAGAATATTTTTTTATTGTTACACCAAACTTGGGAAATGTTTTCCTAAGATCAAACTGAAGATGTTTTTCTGGAAAATATTTCCATACCAAGCACCAAAGAGGATTGAATAAATTTTGTGTTAAGAAAAAATTATAGTCTGTTTGTGATCATTTCTTAATTAATTGATTTTCATTTGGCTTTTTGGAAAATTTGGGATTTTGACTCCTGTGGGAGTAGTTGACTAGTTGTCAATTCACCATTTATGTGTTTTTAGCTGTGTTTTGATCATAGTTGCTTGTGATGTAAACTTTAGATTTCTCTCCTATCTTATGAAGACTTGAACTCAAGTGTTGCAAGAATGGGGAGCCTATAAACTTCAAAGTTATCTGGTAAGCTACCTTTCCTCTTTGTGTTTCTTTGAGCTATGATATTGATTGATGTTATCTTATAGGATTCTTGCTGTTGTGGACATGCCAATAATGGTGTTTGCTTAGTTTTTCCAATTGTACTCCTTTTGTCATGAGCTGGAAAATAGAAAAAAGGAAAGCTCACAATGGCATCTAACTAAATCAATTGGCATTGTTAACGAGAGAGTTGGCTACAGAATAAGGCTTTTGCATTTTACTTCATCTTTTTTCTTTTATGTTTGTGATGTGGTTAAAAAATCTCTTTTGAATTCTTTTTTTGCTTCTATCTTGATATACACATTGTAATCCATTAATGTTGGAAACTTTTTTGCTTTGTTTTCCCCTTATTGTCATTGCTAAGTATAACATTGTAACTGATGTAATGCCTCACTCTTACGTTCTTCATTAATTGGGTGTGTTTGTGTGATTTTGTTTTAATAATTAATACTTGGTCTATCTTTCTATCTTTCTTTTCCTAATTTTATTCTATGATAACATTAATCATTCTATCTTTCTTTTGATGTGATTGTGTGATTTTGTTTTAACAATTAATACTTGGTCTATTATTTTGGAGCATATAGTCATGGATCGTAGTTGGATGCAAAGTAATCGTCTGAGTGATGAGTATGCGAAAGGAGTCGAAGAGTTTATAAATTTTGCTCAAGCAAATCTTCGCAAAACTGATGTTACCAAAACTGATGTTCCCGAAACTGATGTTCCCGAAACTGAAGTAACTTATTCCTGCCCTTGTTGTAGTTGTGTGAATCGGGCCCCACAACTACCAAGTGTAATACGAGACCATCTCTTTGTTTATGGGATCTTACCCAGTTATACCACATGGATATGGCATGGTGAATCAACTGGCAATCCAAGTGTGTCCAAAAGTGAGAAAGCCGATGAAGATATGGATGATCGAATGGAGGACATGATACGTGACATTGGTCCTGAATCTTTTAAGCGAGCGCATGAATATGATACTTTGTGCAAAGGCAAAGATCAACCTCTGTATTTGGGTTGCACAAAATACACACGATTGTCTGCTTCGTTAAAATTGATCAATCTGAAGGCAATACATGGGTGGACTGATAAGGGATTCACTGAATTGCTTGAGTTGTTGGAAGACATGCTTCCCATAGGTAACACACTACCAAAACGTACGTATGATGCGAAGAAGATTTTGTGTCCGATGGGTGTGGAGTATAAGAAAATACATGCATGTCCCAATGACTGCATATTGTATCGGAAAGACTTTGAGGATTTACATAAGTGCCCTACGTGTAATTGGTCGCGCTACAAAGTGAAGTCGGGTGAATCTAGTTTTGAAGACAACAGCACAACGGGTTCCCCTGCGAAGGTTTTGTGTTATCTTCCAATAATACCTAGGTTCAAACGCTTGTTTGCTAATGCAAATGACGCGAAGAGCATTAGATGGCATGCAGATGAGAGGAAATGTGACAGGCAGCTTCGCCATCTGGCTGATTCTTTGCAATGGAAGAAAGTTGATAATTTGTATCCGGATTTTAGCGCTGAATCAAGAAATCTTAGGCTTGCACTTGCTTCAGATGGTATGAATCCATATGGTAACTTAAGTACGAATCATAGCTCGTGGCCTGTTCTCCTTGTAATTTACAACCTATCTCCATGGTTGTGCATGAAGCGCAAATATGTGATGTTATCCATGATGTTTTCTGGTCCGAGACAGCCAGGTAATGACATAGATGTTTACCTTAGTCCATTGATTGAAGACTTGAGGACAATGTGGGATGAAGGCGTGGATGTGTATGACGGGTATTGTAGTGAAACTTTTAAGCTGCGAGCCATGTTATTTTGCACGATTAATGACTTTCCAGCATACGGAAACTTGTCTGGGTATAATGTCAAGGGGCATAAAGGTTGTCCTATTTGTGCAGAAGGCACGTGCCACCATCAACTCAAACATGGAAGGAAGACTGTTTACCTTGGGCATCGGAAATTTCTCAAACCAAATCATAGATATCGTATGTTGAAAAAAGCTTTTAATGGGTACCAGGAAAATGACACTGCTCCGAATGCCTTGACAGGAGAAGAAGTCTATCAAGTGTGATTGTATGTTTCTATACATATTCAACAAATATTGGCTACTACCAATAAGGAAATATGGTTGGCTCCATTTTGCAATAGGTACATGATTACATATTTGAAAGAATTGGTAATACATTTTCCTTTATTTGTTTGTTTGTTTCTTAGTTTTATGTTTATCAATGTTGCAGCAAGCATTGGCAACTAGTTGTCCTCCTCCCAAAGCAAAATACTGTGGTCTGGATGTGTTCCTTATGTCGCCAACCAACCAAAGCAATCAAAGAAATGTTTGGCAAGTAAGTTTTTAATTGTTTATCATGGTTTAGATTGTAGTATTTGAACTTCTAGTTGAAATTTTATAACTAATTTATATTATTTTGTTAATAGAGCTGTGAAAGGGGATTCTACATCGGCCACCAACTGGTTGTACCCTATAGTAAGTAGTTTAAAATATTGGGTTGATTTAGTTTTGAGTGAATTCTCAAGGTTATTGATAGTATTTCTGCCTGTCAGCCTGAAAAGTGAAAATCTGGTGTCTTTTAACTGGAATATCAATTTACACACTGCCTGCTAAACTAGCTAAAGTAGTTTTTTCTTTTTGAAGAAATGGAGATGTAGAAGGCTTTGTGGCTATTTTTTTTATTACTTCTAATCAGATACAGCAGCTGCCTAATAAATTTTGATTGGCTTTTTTGGGCTGGAAATGTTTTGATGAGAAAACATTAACATGTTTCTTTGAATTTCTTAGGAAATAGATTTGATCAGTGTGATTGTATTTATCACACTTGATAGGTTTAGGAATTAGTACTTGGTGAACTGAAATTCAGTATCAGAAGCTAGGCTACATTTCCACACATAAAGTGGAAACAAACAAGTCCATTATTTATAGATGATCGTGAATTTATATTTATAGTGGCCTATAAACCATACCATTAAATGTGCAATAATCTAAATCATTGTGACAGATATTCCGATTAAAGTTTACTAATTCTCTTTCTCTTTAGTTCTAAAAAATAAGATGTGTACAGTTTTAGTATTATATTATATGGTACAGTTGCAAATGGTTGGGAAAACTGAGAACTTTAGAGTTTGATATATATATATATATATATATATATATATTATATTCTTTTTTGGTTAACTTTGTTAATTCATTTGTGTAGATGCCAATACAACCGAATGGTTTTCATTGTGGCTATTATGTTATGAAGTTTATGCTGACCATTGTGAGCGCCGGTATTGTTGATAATTGGGAGAAGGTATTAAATTCTATCAAAGCAAAGTCTTTTTTAGTAGGTATTTGATAATTAGGAGAAGGTATAAAAGTTTGAAATCTAATTTGTTTGAGTAAATTTTAAACTTGTAGGTATCTGATAATGCAAAGTCATACACCGATGAGGAACTTGAGGAGACTCGTCAGCTTTGGGTGGAATTCTTTTTCAAGACATTATTAAGTTTAATGGAATTTTAAGTACTTTTATGCAAGACATTATTAAGTTTAATTAGTTTAACTTATGTTCTCACTATGCAAGACATTATTAAGTTTAATGGAATTTTAAGTACTTTTACGTGTTGATGATTGGAATATCTTTCTGTATATAACAGGTTATTATGTATTAGATGACTGGTATGGACAAAAACAAAAAAATAATATAAAAGAAATGAGACTTTTAGCATCGGTTGTACAGTATAACCGATGCTAAGTAAAACCGATGCTAAATGTCTCCTACAGGTACATTTAGCATCGGTTGTACAGTATAACAGATGCTAAATGTCTCCTACAGGTACATTTAACATCGGTTGTACAGTACAACCGATGCTAAATGTACCTGTAGGAGACATTTAGCATCGGTTGTACAATATAACCGATGCTAAATGTACCAGTAGGAGACATTTAGCATCGATTAAATAACCGATGCTAAATGTCCCACATTTAGTATCTGGGGATTTAGCATCGTCGGATAACCGATGCTAAAAGTCCAAAACAGCCGATGCTAAATGTCTTTTTTGCACTAGTGGAGACACAATTTAATATATACACAAATAATTGTTTTTGCATTAATTAAAGAAAATGTTGGATCTTGAAAATATTATCTGATCCTTGAGAAATTGGATTAGTTGGGTACCTATGTTTAATCGAGGAAATCACAGTCGGTTGAAGATTTATGTTGGTCATTGATTAATACCGAAGCAAAAAAAGAAGGAGAACTTATGTAAGAACCCATCAATGATATCCACTGAATCCGACTTGTAGTAATGATGCGCGAACCAACTTTTGTAGAGGATCCTATGGAGATAAAGAAAAAATAGTCATTTAAAAAACAAAAAAATATATGAAATTGACAATAGATCTATGTTTCGGACTGGGCCAAACCTTCACTGGCTTGGGCCTGGCCCACTTCTGTATACCAGGGCATCTGTGTCAGTATTCTGAACGTTCCCAACGGCCAGGATCTATCCTACAAATCCAATGGCTCAGGTACGACGCCTCGTCTAGAAATAGAGGCTCCGCCCTCCAATCCAGGTACGCCTTGATACCATCTTGACAAGTTTCGACCTACACGTCCACAGAATAGCACTAGGGAACACGTTCCCTAGGCGACCCCGCGCCCGAGGACGCTCTCGAACCAACCTCGACACCCTGTCGTGCTCATATTCCTAATACTTCTATTTAATCTATTTATCTTATTCACCTCTATTCTTTACTGATTTGAACGTCGGAGTGTCTTGCAGGTACCCCCCACCGACGTGGAAAGAGGACTACCTCGGACTTTCCAAGCTCCAACTCCTATCCGCCGAGTTCAACGTTCATTCTTAAAGATCAACTCAACTGGAAGCACTCAAGCATTCTGAACCCCAGACCTGGATCCTGCTAAGATTCGGGTGCCTCAGGCCCGTACTCCGGTACCGAACATTGGCGAGCACAGTGGGAGCATCGTTGTTTGCTTCCATACTCTATCAAAACTATCATGTTTCCTCTGGATTAGACCTTCTCCCCGAGGTACGTCCCGAACTTCGAATCACTCCAGACTATCTTCTCTTCTTATCTGCAGGTTCTGCTCGCCTCCCAAGCACGGCTTGAGTCCGCAGGTTCTGCTTGCCTCCCAAGCACAGCTTGAGCCCGCAAGTTCTGCCCGCCTCCCAAGCACGGCTTGAGCTCGCAAGTTCTGCTCGCCTCCCAAGCACGGCTTGAGCTTGCAGGTTCCGCTCCCCTCACCAATAGGGCTTCAGCCTCCACCCTACCTTGGATCTCTTCGTCAGAATGGCTCTCCCAGAGTTCTTGAAGTTGATCTCAGACATCTGTCTCTAATCGGATCATCATCCATTCCCTTTCAAGATTTCTTTCCAGGTTTCCATCTGGCCTCGGATCTCTGTCATGCCCCTGGCACCAAGCAAATAGCCCGCAGCGGCTCCAATACCTCTCTGATCTCTGAGCCCCGCGCTCCATCAGAGAGTCTGATCTTCCCTCTGATGTCCAAGCTGGCGAGCTCCATCAGAGGCCGAAGGGTCCCAATTTTGCCTCGTGCGAGCCGACCTCCCTCTGATCTCCGAGCTAACGAGCTCCATCAGAGGCCGAGGTCTTCCCAATTTCGCCTCGTGCGAGCCTACAGCGCCTCTTATCTCTGAGCTCCGCGTTCCATCAGAGGTTTAAGGGCGGAGGTCCACCGGGAGCTCCGTTGGAGGAATCTTTGGAGAGAGGAACCCGCAGCGGCTTTCTCATCTATAAAGGCTATGGCCCGCAGCGGCTCTCTTATGCAATCTAGCTACGGAGAGGGGATCCCGCAGTGGCCTTCCCATCCTTAAAGCACGACCCTCAGCGGATCTTTCTTACAATCTTGTTTTGAACTGCTGGAATCTCAAAGATCTCTGGGTTTCTGTCGTCAACATCAGATTCTCACTCTTGTATCCACGGAGTTCTATTGGTTTACCTATGACAGAGTTTAGCCGTCCTGCAACAGTTTATTCTTTAATCTCGGCTACGGTTTTCTACTCTACTGCGAGCATTCAATCAAAGCATGCAAACAAGACAGGGTATATGACAACAAAATTAATAAAGTACAAAATGAATTAAGAGCCGAAAAAAAGGGACGGCGCCCAATGTATGTTACAAATTGGGATTGGCCCCAGACATGCCCGAAGCCAATCAGCAAAAAGAAAAAGAAATTTAAGCAAGTCAAGCAGCTTTCTCAGGCTCCTGCTTCTCTGCTGCCCCGCCTTCCTCCTCCGGATTGGTTGGCACGACCTCGTCCTCAACAATAGGAGTTGTAGCAGGGTCATAGATCCTTGCACGCTTGTAAACAATCTTCCCGCCTTCAGCCTTATATTTGGCATCCAGCATGTTGATGTTTAGTCCGGGCTCTAGGACTACATCCATGTTGAGGCAATGGTCAAAGCCAGACATGGCCGCCCTCGCCATCTTCTTGGTGAGTTCCGCTTTGTCCGTCTTCAGCTGCTCCACTTCTTTGGTCTTCTCTTCCTTCTCAACTTCAGCGACCTCCAACCTCTCCCGGGCCGACTTCAAATCAGCCTTCGGCTTCGGAAGATCAGCAATAGCCTTTACCTGTTGACTGACCTTGGCGTTGGCCTCATCGAGCTGCAGCCGGAATCCTTTCAGCTTCTCAAGCTCTTCTTTAAAGCTCGGATTCTCTTCGGAATAGGTTACCAAGTTACGGTCTCGGTAAGTGCTTAACTCACGACATACATGAATAAACTTGCCTTGTAAATGCCTTGTACATGAACACGTTCCCTAAGTGACCCCGCGCCCCGGGACGCTCTCGAACGAACCTCGGATCTCTGCCGTGCTCATATTCCTAATACTTCTATTTAATCTATTTATCTTATTCACCTCTATTCTTTACTGACTTGAGCGTCGGAGTGTCTTGCTGGTACCCCCCACCCGACGTGGACAGAGGACTACCTCGGACTTTCCAATCTACAACTCCTATCTGCTGAGTTCAATGTTCATTCTTGAAGATCAACTCAACTGGAAGCACTCAAGCATCCTGAGCCCCGGACCTGGATCCTGCTAGGATTCGGGTACCTCAGGACCGTACTCCGGTACCGAACAATCTATAATACATGTTTGAGTATATCTAAGTTACAATTGCTATACTTCTTCATATTATAATAATAATAATAATAATAATATTATAATAATAATAATAATAATAATATGTTTGATCACTAGCATAACTTTGTAAACATTCATTTGAAAGAAAGATAAAAAAACCAGAAAGTAAAATTTCTACAAGTTCCATTGAACCCGCAATGGCGATGGTTGTGGGAGATACTGACCCTTGAAGCTTCACAGTGGTGTTAAAGTGATAGCTACATGTATTTATATAGAACTCCTGAAAATTATACTATGATAGAAGAAAAGACACATGTTAGTGGGTTATCTCATCAAACAAAGGGTTGCTTCGAGGTTAAGCTTTCAATTATTTTATTTAACTACGATATATTAAAGCAATGGCCTCCTCTAATTACAAATTTGGACATTTACATCTTTGACATCTATATCACCATTTTACAAAGATGTATTCTTAATTATTATAATGTGGATAGCAATCGGAATTCGAAATTACTTTTTTTTAACTTCAATACTTGAGAAACAATTGTGCGTTTTTATAATCAAATTTTTTAATTATCCTAGGTCCATAGAATTGATTCAAATAGACAGTTGTTTTTTAGTAAATTCCCTCACTATCGTAAATCATAAATTCCTCTTGTTTAAACCATTCCTTTGTCATTTCTATTTGCAAAAAATTCACATTAGATGTTTTCTTCGATCCTCTTTATTAACGTGAAGTTACAGAGCCCAAATTAAGGTGGAAATACAGAGCGGGATAAAGAGAAAATTAGAGAGAGAGAGAGGAGAGATAGAGAGAAAGGGAATAAGAATAAAAGACATGTATCATCATTTAAAAAATTATTCAAGTAGAGTGAAACATATGGGTAAAAATCAAAAAGGAGGTTCCTAAGGCAAGATTTGACTCAAATCTTTGAAAAAAATATCAACATAATTGACTATGCAATAAATTGGAATATTTACTTATTTGGTGCGACGTCGGTGCACTTGTTACAAGAAGTATTTGATCCTGCCCTATATCTCCACATGTTTCACAATTTTCACCTGTTATATTCAAATGGAAGCCAAAATAAAGATCCATAAATTTATAAACACAATATGATACACAATTTAATATATACACAAATAATTGTTTTTTCATTAATTAAACAACATGTTGGATCTTGAAAAAATTATCCGATCCTTGAGAAACTGGATTAGTTGGGTACCTATGTTTAATCAATGAAATCACAGTCGGATGAAGATTTATGTTGGTCGTTGATTAATAAACCGAAGCAAAAAAAGGAGAACTTACGTAAGAAACCATGAATGACATCCACTGAATCCAACTTGTAGCAATGATACGTGAATCAGCTTTTGTAGAGAATCCTATGGAGATAAAGAAAAAATAGTGATTTAAAAAATCAAAAAAAAATATATGAAATTTACAATAGATCTATAATACTTGTTTGAGTATATCTAAGTTATACTTCTTCATATTATAATAATAATAATAATAATAATAATAATATTTCGATCACTAGCATAATTTTTTAAACATTTATTTGAAAGAAAGATAAAAAACCTGGAAAGCAAAATTTCTACAAGTTTCTATGAACCTGCACTGGCGATGGTTGTGGGAGATACTGACCCTTGAAGCTTCACAGTGGTGTTAAAGTGATAGCTACATGGATTTATATAGAACTCATGAAATCATATTATGATAGAAGAAAAGACACATGTTAGTAGGTTATCTCATCAAACAAAGGGTTGCTTCGAGGTTAAGCTTTCAATTATTTTATTTAACTACGATATATTAAAGCAATGGCCTCCTCTAATTACAAATTTGGACATTTACATCTTTGACATCTATATCACCATTTTACAAAGATGTATTCTTAATTATTATCATGTGGATAGCAATCGGAATTCGAAATTACTTTTTTTTAACTTCAATACTTGAGAAACAATTGTGCGTTTTTATAATCAAATTTTTTAATTATCCTAGGTCCATAGAATTGATTCAAATAGACAGTTGTTTTTTAGTAAATTCCCTCACTATCGTAAATCATAAATTCCTCTTGTTTAAACCATTCCTTTGTCATTTCTATTTGCAAAAAAATCACATTAGATGTTTTCTTCGATCCTCTTTATTAACATGAAGTTACAGAGCCCAAATTAAGGTGGAAATACAGAGAGGGATAAAGAGAAAATTAGAGAGAGAGAGAGAGGAGAGATAGAGAGAAAGGGAATAAGAATAAAAGACATGTATCATCATTTAAAAAATTATTCAAGTAGAGTGAAACATATGGGTGAAAATCAAAAAGGAGGTTCCTAAGGCAAGATTTGACTCAAATCTTTGAAAAAAATATCAACATAATTGACTATGCAATAAATTGGAATATTTACTTATTTGGTGCGACGTCGGTGCACTTGTTACAAGAAGTATTTGATCCTGCCCTATATCTCCACATGTTTCACAATTTTCACCTGTTATATTCAAATGGAAGCCAAAATAAAGATCCTAAAATTTATAAACACAACATGATACACAATTTAATATATACACAAATAATTGTTTTTTCATTAATTAAACAACATGTTGGATCTTGAAAAAATTATCCGATCCTTGAGAAACTGGATTAGTTGGGTACCTATGTTTAATCAATGAAATCACAGTCGGATGAAGATTTATGTTGGTCGTTGATTAATAAACCGAAGCAAAAAAAGGAGAACTTATGTAAGAAACCATGAATGACATCCACTGAATCCAACTTGTAGCAATGATACGTGAATCAGCTTTTGTAGAGAATCCTATGGAGATAAAGAAAAAATAGTGATTTAAAAAATCAAAAAAAAATATATGAAATAGACAATAGATCTATAATACTTGTTTGAGTATATCTAAGTTACAATTGGTATACTTCTTCATATTATAATAATAATAATAATAATAATATTTCGATCACTAGCATAATTTTTTAAACATTTATTTGAAAGAAAGATAAAAAACCTGGAAAGCAAAATTTCTACATGTTTCTATGAACCTGCACTGGCGATGGTTGTCGGAGATACTGACCCTTGAAGCTTCACAGTGGTGTTAAAGTGATAGCTACATGGATTTATATAGAACTCGTGAAAATCGTATTATGATAGAAGAAAAGACACATGTTAGTAGGTTATCTCATCAAACAAAGGGTTGCTTCGAGGTTAAGCTTTCAATTATTTTATTTAACTACGATATATTAAAGCAATGGCCTCCTCAAATTACAAATTTGGACATTTACATCTTTGACATCTATATCACCATTTTACAAAGATGTATTCTTAATTATTATAATGTGGATAGCAATCGGAATTCGAAAATACTTTTTTTTAACTTCAATACTTGAGAAACAATTGTGCGTTTTTATAATCAAATTTTTTAATTATCCTAGGTCCATAGAATTGATTCAAATAGACAGTTGTTTTTTAGTAAATTCCCTCACTATCGTAAATCATAAATTCCTCTTGTTTATACCATTCCTTTGTCATTTCTATTTGCAAAAAAATCACATTAGATGTTTTCTTCGATCCTCTTTATTAACATGAAGTTACAGAGCCCAAATTACGGTGGAAATACCAAAACATACATTTTATTTATATCAGAGTATAAAAATTTTCTGCTTAGATATACATCATTGTCAGAATAGCGGAAACGATTACATAACTTAAATTAAATTCAAGTCATATTATCGATTACAGGGACAACACAGAAATCAAAATCAAGATAAAAGAACTAGTCTTCAATCTTCTCCGTTAACATGTCACATAAGCATGCCTTTTAGCTTTCCTCATTCCTTGTTTATCTGTAAAAATAACAATAATGATAGGGTCAGATAACATATCTCAGTGAGTTCTACCGCGACCCCTAACATACTCTAGGTTAAATTATAGAACTGTTACAACGTCGTTTAATTTATAAACCACTCGCCTATTTAATTGTAGCTCATTGCCGACCGTACAACAACTACTAATCTCGGTATTTTAATGTGCTAACAATTTACTTTGGTTTTCGTAATTTAATTTATGAACTTCAAGTCTTTTATCGATTTAAACACCTACCATGCACACAACCACAATCCCGGTGAATCGTGCACTATACTTATCAATCGAAACACCGATCGTACAACAACTACTAATCCCGGTGTATCATGCACTATTCTTAGCATAACACTGCCCGTACAACAACTACTAATCCCGATGAACCCCCGCTAGTACTTTCCGTAACGGATATTCGGCCTAGGTTAAGGGCTCATGACCTTCCCCGCCTAGTATGTTGTTTCTTGGGTTGTCATCCATAATTGATATAATTTATATATCGTACCCGCATTGGGCAGTCTGCTATATTCGATATAATCTATATACCGTGAAACATAAACAGTCTATGATGATAATATAATCATCCCATAACCAATCTTTCAATATCAAGTGGAACTTATAGTTCGTTTTATTTCAAAAAGACTTGTCCTCACACGTGTTCTATAATTTGGTTTTTCGAAACATTTGTAGTTCGAGACAATTCGGTTTAAGTCATGTAATTCATAAGCGTTTCGCCATCAATTACGGTTATTTTATCATTATATAAGTTGAGGGAAGGTTTAGGATTGGAAAACAATCCATTTAAGATTGAAACAGGTGTAAAATAGTGGGCCAAGCTGATCTTGACACGGCCACCCGTGGCAAGCAACACTGGCTGTGGAGACTGGTTGCAGATTTTTAGTAATAGACAGTTGTTTTTTAGTAAATTCCCTCACTGCCATAAATGATAAATTCCTCTTGTTTAAACCATTCCTGTAACATCCCTAGTTCTGTTAATTATAGTTTACGAAATTAACGATTGATTTATTATTCGAGTGAAAAATAAATCAAGTCACGGATATGAGATGATCGCAAGAGCAATTTATAATTGCTAAGTGATAGGAGTCAAATGCATCATTATTTGAATGGTGTGATTATATATGTGATTGTTAGATTAGTATAGAGTTAGCGAGAGTTTAAGAGAGTAAGGGCATTTTGGACTTTTCCCACTCTTTTAAAATCAGCCTTCAGCCCACACACTCACCAAAACAACACCACATAACCTCACTTTCATCATTTGCTGAAAGCTTAGAGAATAGAAGAGAGAGAGGGGGTTGGGCGTGAGAGAGAGAGAAGGAGAAGAGGCTTGAAGAACTCCACTTCCTTCCATTGCATGTGAGTATGAATTTCACCATTCTCTTCCTTTTTCAATTCTCTTTCAAGTGATACCCATTTCAATAACTCATTTCTCCTCCTTCCCTTTTCACCATTTATGGGGAGCTTGAAGCTCAACCTTGAGGAAAAACTCATTTCTATGTCTTGCATGTTGTTTTGATTCTTTAAAATACAGTTGTGAAGTTCAAGAACTGAAATTAGAGCAAGAATAGGGAATATGGGTAGCAACATTGTGGTTGGAACGAAGATTAGTAGTGTTGGTGTTGCTGGTATTGCAAATTGGGTAGCGGTTGTCTCGGTTTCGAAGCTATTGGGAGCGCGGAGCTAGTTCGTGAAATTTTGGAAGTTTGAGCTTAGGAAGTCTCGGTATTTCGTGATTTTCATCACCATAGGTGTGTTTTACTCATGTTTAGGGCTTTGTTCTATTGTTTTGAACATCTTGAAATTTTGGTTGAGACATTATTTCGTTTCAAAGGATTTTTAGAGTCAAAAATCGGTTTTCTTGAAAACTTAAGTTTTACGGTTATTTGTTCAAAAACTATATAGGTGTGTTGATTGAAACATGGATTATATTGATTGCTATGGTGTGATAATTGAATTTTGTTAAGTTGGAAATGGATTGGGTCACAGATTGGACTCGATCGGAATCGCGAACCGAACAAACGAAATGAAAATTCTGATTCTGCACAGGGGCACACGGACCATGCGTCCCGTACGCTAATGTTGCCTGAAAATTTTAACAGGGCACACGGACCACGCGTCTAGGCACACGAACCGTGCCCTGCCTAAGCCCCCAAGTGCAAATTTGTCGTTTTGTCGCTCCTTTCGATTCCAAACCACTTCTAATCCTTTTCCCAACCAATTGTGATGATATATACTTGATAAAAACATTATTCTAAACATGTTTAACTTGGTTTTGAGGAAATGTTTTGAAAACTGTAAATGTTTTAAAAAATCGAACTTAGTACACATGAGGGTACATGTGTTTTGAAAAACTAAACGGATTACATATCTGTTCGGTACCGGAGTACGGATTGTTACCTCGGATTGGAGCGTGCCGTGTGGATGAAAGGTTGAATTCAGACGATAGAGTTTGGACCTCGGATCGGCAGAGGTAGTCTTCTCTCGCACTTCGGGTGGGGTACTTGCAAGTGCTCTGATGCCTAAGTCAGCAAGGCAAGAGGAGAGGTGCTTGAAAGGGGAATGAGTGCGTACCTGGAATTGGCAGACGAGTCCTGTATTTATAGACCACGATGTTAGACGCGAGCCGTTGGATTGGGGGAGTGAGCCCGTTCGTTGGGTACGGGTTGCTACCATAGTGGAACCCGGCTTTGCCTTGCGGCAACACATGGGATTGGGCCAAGCCTAGGTGGTTGGCTGTTGGCCTAGTCCGGAACAATATCCTTTTTGATATTGTATCAATGACGCGAGATGGTTAATGTTTGTCATACCCTAATTTTGTCCGCCTAGGTCAAAACCCTAATTCTCAACAAAAATAAATAAATTGAGAAGTGTGGCATTATTTTGAAAAGTGTGAACAGCATTGTGCATGCATTCTAGGGTTTTTTTAGGTTGGAAATGCATTTTTGGACAAAAAAATGTTTTTAGGGCAAAGGGTATTTTGGTCATTTTTCAAAAAAAAAAGAGGATAATTTTTCATCAAAAATCATTGTGCAATTTTAGAGGAAACTATTTGAAGCAAGACACCCTTGGTCATATATTTTTTGCGCATACATGCACGCAATTGCATAAAAATTCAAATTCAAAAAAGGCATCAAAAAGGAATATTCTACAAAAATTTCCTGATGAGGTTTTTATGATATTTTTGGTCATGGTGATCTCATAAAATGGCATATTCCTAAGGTTCCTAGTATGTGGCCTAAATTGGGTGTATTTTTGTACAATTATCCTAAGAAGAATAATCAAAAATGAAGGGATAATAGAATGGCCATATAATAGTACAATAGTACAAGATGACAACTTGCAAAACTTGGGCACCACTCTCCCTTCATTTCCCTCACATTTTGCATTTTTTTTGTCCCTCATGTGTGTTTCAATCCTCACCCTCCATTCAAATTTTAAATGCAATCCTAGAGTGAGATGAGATGCACAATGACCTAAATACCCTTAAACCTAGTTGCTCTCTATATATACCTTAGAAACCTCATCTCACATACACACCTTTTTTTTGGCCTCACAATTCATTCACAAAACCCTAGCACACAAACCTCTCCTCTCCTCTCCTCCTTTGGCCGAAATCACCAAACAACCATTCCCTCCTCCATTTTTCTTCATTTCACTTCCATTTTCCATCCCATATTAACTCCTACTTCATATATCTTCCTTCTCTCCTAATTTAATTCAAGCTTGCATCATCAAAGGGCATTTTTAAGCAAGCATTTCGTGGGTTTCATTGAAGTTTGGTGAAGATTCAAGTTGATTTGTGGTCTTGTTCTTCATATTAGTCATTCCTTAGCTTGGATTTGAGGTAAACTTCTTAAAACCTAGCATCATCTTCAACTTTTTTGCATCAAAATGTAGATATCATGTTTCTAATTTTGCATCCTACCATATTCATGCATTTTAGTGTTGGTATATTGTTGATTTGTTGATTGTTGTTGGTGAGAGGTATCTCAAACATTTTGACAAGCACTTAGGGAGGCTTGGGTGTTTGAGATTGCTTCTCACCCTTGAATAAATTGTGATTTGTGTTGTTATCATTTTGCTTGTTGCATTTTGTGAAATAAAATTGTGTTAGGAAGCTATGAAAGTTTTGCACCCTTAGCATAAAATAGGTTTAATCGAGTTTGATGCATTTCTTTATGCAATCTTGTTATTGAGGCTTGATTTTGAAGTTCCCATGTCCAAACATGTTGTTTGATTTTGCAAATATTCATTTTTCATGCCTTCTTATTTCCACAAAAAAATCAAAAAAAATATGAATAGTTGTTGATTTTGGTGTTTGATTGCTTGGATCTTGTGAATAAATGTTCCTAAGTCTTGTTAGTGTCATTTGCTCGCTTGATTTTGTGTATTTGTTGAATGAATTTGTTGTTTGGTTATGTTTTGGTTCGCAAGTTTCTAATAAGATAGGGTTTTTGTTATTTCTTTGTGAAAAGGGTTTACAATTGTGAGTAAAATGATCTCTCAAATTGTTTTGATGTTGCTTGTTAGTAACTTGTTTGCAAAATTACTCTATGTTGATGATTGGCAAGAGGACTCACACTTGTGCCTTAGGCACTTTCACTTTAAGTGATGAGGATTGCCTAAGATGATTCAATTTTCTTTGTGCAATTCTTGCTTGAAAATGCAAATGCTAGTTTTCTAACTTGATTAATCAATTTTGGTTACAAAAATGACTTGTTAATGCCATCTTTTGGTCACTTTTGGTCTTGCAAATGTGATGTTCTTTCTAGGTCAATGTTATGCTTTAATGTTGATGATTCGGTAAAAGGACTAGACACTTATGCCTTTGTACATTGTCTCAAATGTCAAGGATTACCAAAAGGGATTCAACCTTGTGTTTTTATCTTGTGTTGATGCCTAATTGAATTAAACTTTTGCATTATCTATTTGTGTGCCTATTCTTGTAACCTATTTGGTTAATGTTGATCTTACATATGCATGCCATTAGATGTTGATGACTAAGTGTCATTCTTGTGCTCAAATGTTGTAATTGGTAATGTTTATGCTTATGCTTACATTGTTGATTGCTTTGCTTGCAATTTGTTAAATGTTGCACTTTGGTTCTTGACTTGGAAATTGATTGAATGTTCTACTTTCTTTTCCTTTTGGATGCCACGCCATCCCAACAAACCTTTTGTGACCAATGTCACCCTCAAACTCCCTTTTCCTTTCTTCAAATCAATCATTTTCTAAAGCTTTTTTCCAAACTCAATCTTTTCTCAAATTGTTTTCATAAGACAATCAAATTCTTTCTAAGATCAACAATAAACCTTTTTGAAAACTCATAAGGAGGCAAGTCGGACGTACGGCCGGTGTTGTCTAGCGTCCTAAGATCGGAGCTGTACAGCTCAAACATCTTGGGATACTTACGAGAATCAAAACAAGTAATTAACAACTTGAACCCTATTTCAAAAAATGAGTAAGGAATCAAGTCGGATGTACATCCGGTATTGGTTAGCGTCTTAGGGTTAGCGAGCTGTACAGTTCGGGCGAGCCTAAGATACTTGCCAAATAAAAGCAACCAACCTCACAACAAATCTTTTTCTTCCTTAATCAAAAAAACATTTTCAATAAGTGGGGGGCACGTCGTCTGTACAGGCGGGGTTGTCTTTGTTCTAGGTCTAGTGGACTGTACAGTCTAGGACCGAAAACCCCTACAATAAAAAACACCAACACCAAAGTTTCTCGACTAAAGAGAACTACGTAAGCTTTGAATTCTCCATCGCACCGGGAGATACGTAGGAGCGGGTCACATCCCGTCAAGCACACTTTCATAAAATAATAAAAAGATTCTTCTTTTCCCCCGTTTTCAAAAACACTTTTCTCAAATAAAAAAAATAAGTAGAACGAATTGTTTCAAATCAACTCTGTCAAAACTGCACATCAAGTTAAAGGTTCCCTTTCGGTAGAAAGGAGGTGTGGGATGCTAATACCTTCCCCACACCTAACCGACCCCCGAACCTACATCTCTAGTTCTCAAAGGACCACCCGCCTTAAAAAAAGGACCCTTTTTCAATGTTTTGGTCCCTAAATAAAAAATGTTGATGGCGGCTTCACAAATTTTCACGTTGTACGATGAAAGGTCCAATCCGGATCTTTCGGGGTGCAACAATGTTGTATTGATCTAAAGCCGGTCATAGAACAATAAGATGCTAAACAATGGACTTTTAATTCATTAGAATTGATTGACAATAATTGTATAAGAATGATAGGTCGCTAAATACTTATACGGGTGACGACCCAAGATGATAGTACACTAGGGAGAGGGAAGTCATGAGCCCTTGAGCTAGGCCCATAATAAGAGGTTGTTCACTGAGATGCATATAGTGGATTGGGTTCACCGCAAACCGAAGAAAAGAAAAATGGTTTAAGGTATTATACTAGGTTAATTAAGAGGATAGTGCATAGGCATCAAGAACTGGTCTAGGAACAATAGATTCATAAATAATAGGCATACTTAGGTTACAAGGAAACTCCCAATGCTATTGACCAATTCGGAAAGGAATTGGGTGCGTCATAATTAATTATATTGCAAGGAAAGGTTTCATAATTGAACCTAGATTGGTTAGGGGTCACGGTAAAACTCACTGAGATATGTTTATCTCACCCTATCCTTTATTGTTGTTTTACAAAGAAACAGGGAAAGAAGAAGACTAAGCGGCACTAGTTGGTGGCGTGTCTTTGGATCCGTTGAAGACTAAGGGTCTTTGCTCATGTTTATTAGTTTTGCCTTGTTATTTCTGTATTGGATTATTAACTTACCTTGTGGCTAAATTGTATAAACCGCTTTCGTGTCTATCTTGTTTTTGGATATTGAACTATACGACAGGGTATGCTTATGTACACTAGTGAAGTTAAGTACTTTGACTTGTGGATTGTTGATAAGTACTTATGGTTTGTAGTGACTCTTGATATGTAATTCAAAGAGTTTTTGTTTGGTTCAATATCTGAAATAGGAAGTTTGTTACTCTGATGTATGCCAAGTTGTGTGCTTTAGGGTTTCTACAGTTTGGAGACGCTAGGGTGTTACAATTCCTTTGTTTTTTCTATTAGCAAAAAAATCACATTAGATGTTTTCTTTGATCCACTTTATTAACATGAAGTTACAGAGCCCAAATTACGGTGGAAATACAGAGAGGTATATAGAGAAAATAATAGAGAGAGGAGAGATAGAGAGAAAGAGAATAATAATAAAAGACATGTATCATCATTTAAATTATCATTCATGTAGAGTGAAACATATGAGTAAAAATCAAGAAGGAAGTTCCTAAGGCAAGATTTGACTCAAATATTTGAAAAAAAATATCAAAATAATTAAGGTTGCTTTTAATTCATTCTTAGAGATTGATTTAACTAGTTTACATACATCTTGTTACATAACACATCTTCCAACTACCATTTATTTTCCCGTTTCAGATGGAAGGTTTGTTCCTTGATAAATAGAAGAATGATAAACAAGACTCTAAACTTATTTTTCTTTTACAATTTTAGATGTATGAACAATACTCACATGTCCAATAGGGAGGAACTATCTCCAGTGTATCACGGATGCAATAACTGTTTGATAAATGAGAAACAAATCATAACAATTTTATGTATAGTGATTAAAAAAGGACTATATATAGAGTCATAAAAATTATTTTCAAAATAACATGACTATGCAATAAATTGGAATATTTATTTATTTTGTGCGACGTCGGTGCACTTATTACAAAAAGTAACTGATCCTACCCTATATCTCGACATGTATCACAAAACTTACCGGTAATATTCAAATGGAACCCAAAATAAAGATCCACAAATTTATAAACACAATATGAGACACAATTTAATATATACACAAATAATTGTTTTTACATTAATTAAAGAAAATGTTGGATCTTGAAAAAATTATCCGATCCTTGAGAAACTGCATTAGTTGGGTACCTATGTTTAATCAAGGAAATCACAGTCGGTTGAAGATTTATGTTGGTCATTGATTAATAGACCGAAGCAAAAAAGGAGGACAACTTATGTAAGAAACGATCAATGACATCCACTGCATCCAACTTGTAGCAATGATATGTGAACCAGCTTTTGTAGAGGATCCTATGGAGATAAAGAAAAAATAGTGATTTAAAATATATATATATATATATATATATATAAATATATGAAATTGACAATAGATCTATAATACATGTTTGAGTATATCTAAGTTACAATTGGTATACTTCTTCGTATTACAATAATAATATGTTCGATCACTAGCATAATTTTGTAAACATTTATTTGAAAGAAAGATAAAAAACCTGGAAAGAAAAATTTCTACAAGTTTCTATGAATTCGCACTGGCGATGGTTGGGGGAGATACTGACCTATGAAGCTTCACAGTGGTGTTAAAGTGATAGCTACATGTATTTATATAGAACTCATGAAAATCATACTATGATAGAAGAAAATACACATGTTAGTGGGTTATCTCATCAAACGAAGGGTTGCTTGGAGGTTAAGCTTTCAATTATTTTATTTAACTACGATATATTAAAGCAATGGCCTCCTTAAATTACAAATTTGGACATTTACATCTTTGACATCTATCTCACCATTTTAAGGGTATTACTGTAATTTAAATAACAACTTTACTTATTGCACTTCTCTCTCCACATTTATTTATTTTTCTGTTTCTCTTTCCACTTTTACTATTTCCTTTTTTTCTCAAATTTTTCTTTTTATATCTTTTTCTCTCTCCAACTTTTCTCTTTCCTCTCTCTCTCTCATCACATTTTAAGTTTTTTTTAATATATTACTATCTATTTAATCAAAATACTCATCAAACAAATATTTATTTATCTAGTTAATCAATTTATCCGCTGCCAAAATTACCAAATTATTCACTTTAAACCTACTTTATGGGGACAGATATGTCATTCAAAATTATTCTATCTCACTTTTTATCTTTTACGGGTACCACTATATCACATCATTACTATTAATTCTCTTTGGAGGAACGTCACATATTGTTAGAATAATTGTATCATATATATGACATTTCATTGTACAAATTTACTTAGTCGGCTAACCAATTTTGCGATGAACTTTAAACAAAATATCTCCTACATTTTTTTTGTGGTTGCTTACAAACATGTATTCTTAATTATTATAATGTGTATAGTAGTCGGAATTCGAAAATACTTTTTTTAACTTAAATACTTGACAAACAATAGTGAGTTTTTATAATCCATTTTTGTAATTATCCTAGGTCCATTGAATTGACTCAAAAAAACAGTTTTGTTTTTTGTAAATTCCCTGACAACCATAAATGATAAATTCCTCTTGTTTAAACCATTCCTTTGTCATTTCTATTATCAAAAAAATCACATTAGATGTTTTCTTTGATCCTCTTTATTATCATGAAGTTACAGAGCCCAAATTACGGAGGAAATACAGAGAAGGATAAAGAGAAAATAAGAGAGAGAGTAGAGATAGAGAGAAAGAGAATAAAAATAAAAGACATGTATCATAATTTAAAATATCATTCCCGTAGAGTGAAACAAATGAGTAAAAATCCAGGAGGTTCCTAAGGCAAGATTTGAATCAAATATTTGAAAAAATATCAACATAATTAAGGTTGTTTTTAATTCATTCTTATAGATCTATTTGATATTTGAGTGCAAGAGTTGATATAACTATTTAACATGCATCTTGTTACATGACACATCTTGCGACTACCCTTTATTTTCCCGTAT
Source organism: Astragalus glycyphyllos (assembly GCA_963573325.1). Taxonomy (NCBI): domain Eukaryota; kingdom Viridiplantae; phylum Streptophyta; class Magnoliopsida; order Fabales; family Fabaceae; genus Astragalus; species Astragalus glycyphyllos. The sequence goes on from OY754308.1 coordinate 25,983,060, forward strand.
CATATGGTAGGTGTTCGGTATTTGGACTCGAATATGATCACGTCCGGGGTACAGGTTGGTGTGCTTCAGGAGATCTTGAAGATGGACTTCGGATGGATGCTGATTGGCCTCGGGTGGTCCGAGGTAGCTTGATCATGTGCACCAGGGGTCGTACTTGCAAACACTCCGATGCTTAAGTCAGCAGGGGATTGGAGAGGTGTGCAGGGAATGAGAATGTACCTAAAAATGGAGGGGTACATCTATTTATAAACGCAAGTGCCGCACCCGAGCCATCGGTTATGGGTCCTCAAACATTGACCGTTGGATGTAAATACTTGATGCGCGAGCGTACTTTAGGTCTTGGCAGAGGCGGAAACGGGCCGGACCCGACCCGTGTGGGGTTTGGCCCAGTCCGGAACAGTGGCCTCCAAGTCGAGGTCGGTCGTGGGATGAGATCGTCCTCGGCTTGATTGAACCATTGCCTTGGGAAAGGGTTTAATTATTGTCGCGCTATATGTCAACCTGTTACTGAGGAGAAACAGCGGTGTGACGTTTGGGCAACCAAGGCGAGACTATCGTAATGGCGTTTTAATGTTAGTGATTTGAATGACGCATTGATTAATTGGACATGCCGTTTCGATTCCCAAGTTCCAAGTTCCGGGAGTATATAAGTTTTCGTAGGGGGCTTTGTTTCACACTTTGATATTTCGAGTGAGCCAGAGTTTTCCGATCAGTGGGTTCCGTTCATTTTCCAGCCTTCGTCCCGAGTTGCACCTTCTTCGTGGTTCTGGATTTTCCATTTCCTCCGAGTTCATTATTCATCTGTTCGAGCTAAAAATTTCCTTTGGATGTCGATTACTGATGCCATGGGGACGCCGTTGGAGGCATCTGAGCTTGAGGCGAGGGGCTCCAACTCGGCAGCGAACGCAGTTGGAGCCATGTCCAGAAAAGTTGCCGAGGCTGCCGAGGTTGAGAGACTTCTAGAAGAAACGGAAGAAGAAATGGAACCGTACTACTGAGTGTCTTTCGAGATCGGTAACCTTAAAGCAAATTTTAAGAGACACCAACCTCTGTCTTCTTTTAGAGAGGATGTAGTTGCCCCGGAGGGGCAAAAGTGGAGGTTGGAAGAGGCGGAACATTTGATTGTGTGCACCTAACTCCCAAATGATGTGATCGGTTACTTCTTCTACGGCAGGTGTATGGATACCATGGGAATCTGAGTTCCCTTGAGCGAGTTCCAGCAAGGCGTGTTGGACCACCACCTATGGTTGGCCCCTTCCCAAATGGCACCCAATGTGTGGGGTTACGTTAAAACGTTCGAGGCCGTGGACAAATATTTGGGACGGCGCCCAGATGCGAAGGTTTTCTTTGCCTTATTTGAAATCTTTCACCAGCCGGACAAGAGTGACGCTTCTCGGTAGGGCCACATCTGTTTACGCGGCACCCGAAGTTGGTCTTTCTTTACTCTGGTCAATGATTCAAAGAAAGGTGCTTCTAGCCGAAAACGGCCTGTTTTGAGCTTGGTGACTATTCCTGACCTCTTCAAAAAACCAAAAACTTTGACTGTTGAAGACGTCGGGCTCGAAGTCCCTTCAGCAGCTGAACTTGAAGCCTGTGGAAGGATTGCCGAGGCCGGGATCAAGTTGTACTAGAGGCTTCAGCAACGGGAGTTGGACCTCGAGATCTCGCGGCTCCAGACCCGACTTGATAAGGTAGAGGCTCAAAACCTTTGGGCTGACGGGGATTTACTGGACAAACAGGACAAGTTGGAGTACTGCCGGGACGAGAAAATTCCGGAGCTCCTCGAGGAAAACCATGTTCTTCGGAGTCTCTTGGAGTCCCTTGCCTCTACCGAAGAGCAGATCTCTGGGCTCGAAGCTCAAGTTGTTGCTAATCAGGCCGAGCCCTATCAAGCCAAGATGGTCCCGCTTTCGCGACTTCTTACGGGTCTCCTTCCTCTGGGGAAAAGGACTTCGGGATGAAGAAGAGTCGGAGGAGGAATTACCTGAGTCATTCGTGGAATCCGACCTCGGCGGAGATGGCAGAGTCAGAGGCATCCCGCGGCGTTTCTCCTTGCAGACTGGGGAGGTGTCATGCCTCGGGCTTTGATGTCGTTGAGATGCGGCAGTTTGAGGAGGAGAAGGTGGATGTCGGCCTGTAGTCTGAAGGGCGGCTGCTTGTTGGATCAAATCCCGGCTTCGGCATTCCAATACGTCAAGGAGGTGGCTGACGACCTAGATCTGAGCGGGGATGGCATCGGTAGGTGGAACTGGAGCCAGTGGCGGGAGCCGGACAGAGGTTGGGATGACCGATGCTTCTTCGTACGGTAGCGTTTGAACATGACCTTCGTGCGTTTCTGCGGCTTGGAGCGAGACTACCGTGTTCGTCGCTTGGGCCCGAGATTGAGCTCGGGTGGGGGACGTCCTCGCGGAGCCATGAGTCGAGCTAAATCTGATACTGAGTAGGGATTGTGGATGAGTTTGGAAGCAAATGATTATGCTCCCAATGTGGTCGCCATTGTTCAGTACTCGGACTCGGATATGATCACGTCCGGGGTACAGGTTGGTGTGCTTCGGGAGATCTTGAAGATAAACTTCGGATGGATACTGATTGGCCTCGGGTGGTCCAAGGTAGCTTGATCATGCGCACCGAGGGTGGTACCTGCAAACACTCTGATGCTTAAGTCCGCAAGGGAAGATGAGAGGTGTGCAGGGAATGAGAACGTACCTGAAAATGGAGGGGTGCACCTCTATTTATAGACGCAAGTGCCGCACCCGAGCCGTCGGATATGGGTCCTCAAACCTTGACCGTTGGATGGAAATATTTGATGCGCGACCGTACTTCGGGTCTTGGCAGAGGCGGAAACGGGCCGGACCCGACCCGTGTGGGGTTTCGTCCAGTCCGGAACAGTAGGTTTTTGACTTGATAATTAGAAGAAAGATAAACAAGACTCTAAACTTATTTTTCTTTTACAATTTCGGATGTATCAGGTATAGAGATTATTTAATCTTCAGGGATCGTAAAGTCTTGAATAGTACTTCTTTCAAATTTCACTTGTCGAGCTTCCAAAAGGCCCACTTGTCTCACAGTTAATGTAGAATTTACACAAACTATACTATGTTTTCTTGGACGTAATGGGTCTAGATTTTTTACCACCTTTAAAAATAGCTTCAAGATTTTGCATGCAATCCTCACATGTCCAATCGGGAGGAACTACCTCCAGTGTATCACGCATGCAATAACTGTTTGATAATTGAGAAACAAATCATAACAATTTTATGTATATTGATTAAAAAAGGACTACAGAGACATAGAAACTATTTTCAAAATAACATAATTGACTATGCAATAAATTGGAATATTTACTTATTTTGTGCGACGTCGGTGCACTTGTTACAAGAAGTAACTGATCCTTCCCTATATCTCCACATGTATTACAAAATTTACCTGTAATATTCAAATGGAAGCCAAAATAAAGATCCATAAATTTATTAACACAAAATGAGACACAATTTAATATATACACAAATATTTGTTTTTGCATTAATTAAAGAAAATGTTGGATCTTGAAAAAATTATCTGGTCCTTGAGAAACTGAATTAGTTGGGTACCTATGTTTAATCAAGGAAATCACACTCGGTTGAAGATTTATGTTGGTCATTGATTAATAGACAGAAGCAAAAAAAGAAGGAGAACTTATGTAAGAAACTGTAAATGACATCCACTGAATCCAACTTGTATCAGTGACACATGAACCAGCTTTTGTTGAGGATCCTATGGAGATAAAGAAAAAATAGTGAGTTAAAAAAACAAAAAAAAAATTGAAATTGACAATAGATCTATAATACATGTTTCAGTATATCTAAGTTACAAATGGTATACTTCTTCATATAATAATAATAATTATAATAATAATATGTTTGATCTCTAGTATAATTTTGTAAACATTTATTTGAAAGGAAGATAAAAAACCTGGAAAGCAAAATTTCTGCAAGTTTCTATGAACTTGCACTGGCGATGGTAGTGGGAGATACTGACCCTACAAGTTTCAAATGAATAAGACTTGAATGTAGTTTTTAAATTTTTTAAAAAGAGTCTAGATAGTTCCAAGAAATTCATGTCATCAATGTTAATTACATAATAATATTGTAGTATTGTTAAAATTATTTGAAGTAAAAAAGGAATGCTTTAGAGCAAAAAGGAAAGAACAGGGAATGTAAAAGGCAAACTCAAGAGGAAGAAAGTTGAAGCACAGTGGGATTGCATTGGTGAGGTGCTTGAGTGATCAATAGAGGAAAGGAAAGGAAGGCTAGGGGAAGAGATAGATAAGATTGAAAGAGAAGAAGGTGATTCAATGCACAAGTGCAAATTATTTGACGTAAAAGAAGTCTCATTTCTTTGACTATGGAACTTTTTTGTTGGTATTTGACAGTTTAGATTAAGTGAAATACTGAGAGTATAAAATTCTTGTGAAGGTAGAAGTTGACAATAGATTAGGTTAGTAAGAAGAAATACTAGAGCTAGTTTAGGTAAGGTGAAGCTTTTAAGTGTTCATAGTTGTAGATTAGCATCTTTAATGTTGCGTTTTGGATATGTGAAGTCATTAGAAACTTGATTAGCAATGATTAGGAGTTTTAAATACCGAAAAAGCATAAGAAAAACGGAAATTAGAAACTAGACACGTTATTATATTATAATATAAATAAGGGTTAGTAATAGAATCAATATTTTTGTATATTTTATCTAGTACTCTAATTTAATCTTATCCTAATCTATATTCAAAGAGTCCTTCCCATCAGTATTGGTATTCGATTCCTCTCTAAGAGGCTTAGGAAGTCAGTGAGTAAATAATGGGGACTATAACAAGTCTTTTTTACTTTTTTAAACTTATTTTATATTTATTTGACTGAATCTCTATCTTATGTTTTTTAAGCAATTTGAAGACTTTATTACCCTTTATATGAAACAAATTTTTGGGACATGGTAAGGTGATTTTATTGCTTGATAACTTGTATGTGAGGATTCTCACAAATTGTTTTGAACACTTGAATTTTGAGGTTTTTCTGAAGAATTGGTTTGATGTTTTGGAGTAATATCTTGAGAGTAATGATTCACGATGATATTTGTTGATTGAGAGGTTTTATCAATATATGTATATATATTTTATTGTATTTTCAAAACAGTTTGGGGTAAAACTTTGTCGAAACGCTGCATGCTAACAGCAGTATGTGTTAGCCTTGGTGCACCATGATTTACCGATCAGGCGGGGAGCCTATTGTTGATATTTCGAGGCAGGGAGCCTATTATTGACATTTTGAGGTGGGGAGCCTATTATTGATTTTGAGGCGGGGAGCCTATTTTAGTTCTGTATAAGTGTTACCCCGTATTGTCATTATTATTATTATTATTATTTGATTTTATACGACTTATTTGAATAAACCATTTTTTTGTTGAATCATTTTAAAATTTAAATTATCGTGTCCACTTGTTATGTTCTTTATTTGTTACTCACTGAGTTATGACTCACATCGTCTCTCTTATATGTTTCAGATTCCCAGGTCATGTTGAACAAATACCACTGCTAGAGTTTAGTCTCTTATTTCTAGGTGATGCTCCTTTCTTGTTTTGGATCGCCGTTGTTTATGTTATCTATATTTTCTATTGTGTCTATATGTATTTGTCTTGTAAAAATGTTTAGAGGCTTTGTTGCATTACGTGGTTGTCTGATAGTGGTTATATGTCACTATGATGGCCTCCTAAGACTAAGCTACCAAATTGCAATCTCGGTAAGTTTTTAAGTCGCGGGAATGAGAATTAACTCACCGTCTAAGTATCTATTGTGAGCTTCAAAGACATATATCTTACCTCGGAGGCAGGCAGTTGTTTTCTCCGCTATCATTTCTTCTAGTTCCTTGAAGGCCTTTGGACCCATCCTTCCAACTCGGGCACAGGCCTCAAAGTCGGCCATGGTAGCCTTCTCTTTGCCTTTCCTCTCTGTCCTCCTTTCTTTCTGTCATTGTTTTTGCCTTTTCTGGACAGCAGGATCAGCGTTGACGGCCTCAGGATGGCCTCTTTTGTGGCTCTCCTTGACCGGTTCCAAGTTTGACTTGGAAGAAGATTTGACGGCAGCAGGAGAATTCACCTGAGACTTTTGCTTATCAGCAGCAGACTTTCCCCCAGTAGATTGGGACTTGCTCGCCACCTTTTCAAGGACGGGCTCGGGTCCAGATCCCGAACCCGTCTTCTTTTTCTCTATTGTTTTCTTTTCAGGTTGCCTCTTGGGCACCTCTACTTGGACAGAAGTGTCGGCATTAGCATTCTCAAAGATGTCGTCAAGGTCGTCCATTTTTCCTGAAAAGGAAGAAAGATGGTCAGAATCAACATCAGAAAGTTCCTGAGATCAACAAGATAACAAAACATTGAAATTAAAGGTAAATACAGCAGGCGAAGTATCTCTTCAACTTGGCCTCAAAATCGGCCACGGCATCAATCATAGAGCCGCAGTGGAACTTCAAGCCTTTCTTGGCTAGCTATTTTCCCCACTTGTTGATTAGCTTATAAGACTCCGCGTCTTCCCCGGCCAGCAAGTTCGACTTCACAATATAAGACTTAGTCTCGATCTCTTCCCCGTCACGGACAATATGCTCCCGGCTTCACGACAACGGAAAATGCACCCTAGTCAGCTCCTTCCCCTCGTAGTCAGCAATGGAACGTTTGGTTGCGTTATTTGAAGCCTAGACAAAGAAGAAATTTAGTTTGAATTCTTTGTTGGAATCATTTTCAGGAGCAAAGTACGACTGCTCTATATTACCCCGCATGCCGACGTGCCCTTGTCTCCTGCCACCTGAACCCGGCTCCGGCGAGTGGAACACGTTGAAGAAGCAGAAGAAGACCTTTGCTGAAGGGATCCTCCTGAGGTGCTCCATGACCAGCTCGAACCCGCTCATAAATCCCCAGCCATTTGGGTGCAGCTGGGAAGGGGCCACGTACAGGTAATCGAGCATGTCATTCTGGAATTTGCTTAACGGAATCCGAACTCCCATGGTCTCCAGCATGACTCCATAGAAGAAAAATCCCATTCCGTGAAGCTCAGTGCACGCCAGCATGCCATCAGCCACCATCAGCTTTCACCTCTGGTCGGTTGGAGCGACAATGAACCGCTTAAAGTAGGACATCGGCTTGTCCAACTTCAATTTTGGGCAGATCCCAAAGATCCTCGTAGACACCCAATCATATGCTTCTTCGACCGTTCTCTCATCTTCTTCTACGGCGACCTCGTCCTCCTGAGCTTGGGAACCAACCTCGGCATTCTCTTCTACAATGTTCTCTTCAACGGTGCCTTCTGAGACCTGCTTGACGAAATCCCTAGCCGATGCGCCCGAGATTGCAGGAGAGTCCACATAGGTGGAAGAAAGCAGGGACGGAGCTCCCTTGGGGGCCGGTATTGGGTCTCCAGTAGCCGACCTCCTTAAGATCGGTTTACCAGGTGGTATGAAAGGCTGTGTTTCCTCGCTCTTAGAACATACTATTATCTGCAATAGGAGGACGACACTATCACTAATGACTAAGGCTAAAGCGGTACCGATCATGGCCTCGGCAACACCGAGGCTGGCACGTCTCCTCCTCTTGAGGTAGGCAGCGACGGTCGCAAGAACAACGACGTCCTCCGCAGTCAAAAAGATGCTACAACTGAAATAAAAACTGCAGAAAAGGAAACTAACCTCTGTGCAGGAACTTTCTGATGTCGGTTTGAATTTTGGCCTCGTCTCGGCAAAAAGTCCCACAAATTGCTGGAGGTGGACGGTGGCGTTGATCTCGGACGGTGGTCGGAAAATGTCAAATTCGCAGAGCTCAAGTGTCTCATAAAATTCAAGGGTGCACGAATGAGCCCTCAACTCGCCTTATATAGGGGCGAGATACGAAGCGTCAGGTCACATCAATGCGTCCTTTCAGTCCTGCGCAACGAACCACCCTTGGTTTCACCAAACGTCACGCCTCTGCTCCCCTCTCGTTGGATGACATGTGGCAGGTATTACCTCAAGTCAACGATCTAATCAAGCCGAGGTCGACATCATACTTCTCCCGTCCCCGACTTGGGGGACCACTGTTCCGAACTGGGCCAAACCTCAAGAGACTTGGGCCTGGCCCATTCCCGTAGTTCAGGTAATTCAACATGTACTCAAACCCGTAGTGCCCGTATCCAACGGTCCAGATTCAGGCACCCACATCCAACGCCTCAGGTATGGCATCTTGCCTATAAATAGAGGTTCCGCCCTCCAGTCACTGTAACTTTTACTCATTTGCATTATTCTATCTTTCCTAATCTCTCCTTCTCTTTCTCTTACTGACTTGGGCGTCGGAGAATTTTACAGGTACCCCCCACCCGACGTGGACGTGTGAGCTACCTCGGACATCCCAGGATCAATCTTCAACCCATGGAAGCATATCTACTCAATCTTGTACCCCGGGTTTATCCGTACCAGGCGCCTAGGTACCGAACAGTTTTCAATATAAATGTATTATTGATAATCACATATGCTTACACTATCTAAATAATCAAAGAGACAAGTACTTAACAGTAAGCATTGAAGACAGAACTTACTGACTTTTCTCAACTCTGTTATATAGTTGAGAAGATAGTTTATTCTAAACCTTCTCTACTCACTATCAAAGTTAAGAAGATTGGTTTCACTCACCCTTCTTAACTTATAGCACTCACTATCTTAATATCTGATCATACTTGTGAAGATAATCATATTATTTCAGGTAAATTTAAAAAGGGTCACAATTCCAACCCCCCCTTCCTTGTGACAATTATTGACTTCAACTGGTATCAGAGCTCGGCCTTTGGGTTGAGCATCCTCAGCAGTGTGAGAGGAAAAGATCTTGGAAGAAGTCATGGCCAAACCAAATTCTGTTGCCTTCCTACCAGAAGGTGCTTCATCCAACAGGCCACCTGGGTTTAATGGAGAACACTACTAATATTGGAAAAGCCAAATGAAGCTTTTCTTTGAATCACTAGACACTGACATATGGGACATTGTTGAAAATGGTCCTTATGTTCCCACAGTGGCAGGTCCTGTACCAAATAGTTGTATTCCTAAACCAAAGGCTGATTGGACTGCTGATGAGAAGCATCGTGTACTACAAAATGCTAAAGCCAAGTATTATCTAACTCGTGCTTTGGGAAGACCAGAATATGACAAGATAGTTGGGAAGGAAACTGCTAAGGAAATATGGGATACACTACAAACTGCTCATGAAGGAACTGATCAAATCAAAGAAGCAAAGAAAGGCATGCTCATTCATGAGTTTGAAATGTTCAAAATGACTGAAGATTAAACCATTAATGAAATTTTCAGCAGATTCACCACAATCATCAATGGGTTAAGTGCCCTGAGAAAAATCTATCCAAATGCTGAGAAGTTTAGTAAGCTTCTGAAATGTCTTCCACTAGTTTGGAGACCAAAGAAGTCTGCTATAGAAGAAGCAAAGAATCTGTCATCACTAGAAATTGATCACCTGCTAGGATCACTGAAAATCCATGAACAAGAACTCATGGAGGAACTACATCCAAAAAGAAAGACAGTTGTTTTGAAAGCTTCTCAAAAATAAGATAACTCTTCTTCTCAAAAAGGAAAATAACTAGAAATTTTCTCAAGTGGATGATGAAGAGCAAGAAACTGATGATGATACAGAAGGAGAATAATTAGCCTTGATATCTAAAAGAATCAACAGATGGCTAAACAACAAAAGAAAAGGAAAACCTCAGTTCATAAGAGACACATTTTAAGGAGAAAGAAGCAAATCAAAAATCACCTGTTATGAATGAAACAAGATTGCCATCTTCTAAATAAGAAGAGTCCAAGAAGTTTCTCACCAAAGAAGGAAGCTTTAATGGCCACTTGGGATGATTCAAAAGAATCATCAAGTGGGCATGAAGAAGAAATAGCAAATCTATGTCTCATGGCAGGAACTGAACAAGAAGAGGTATATGATTCTGAACCCTCTAAATGTGATTTTTGCAAAGAAGTAGAATCCTCCTTTGATAGCTTGCTTTATGATTCAAACGTCCTCTCTCAAAAATGCATGTTTTTCAAAGATCAGTTGTGTGTTTTAAAAAGGGAAAATGAGGAGCAAAAAACACAAAATGAAAGAATGGTAAAAACAATTCACACTCTACAACAATCCCACTTCAAACTGTTTGAACAGTTCAAGCTTCTCAACTTGAAAATACCAGAAAAATCAATTGCCTCTAACTTAGAACTAGAAGATGAAAATGAAATATGCTTAGAAAACAAGTTAGTGATTTGACAAATGAGCTCATGATTTGTGCACAAAGTCTTGAAGCTTCTCAAGTGAGTCTAACTCCTCTTGAGAAAGATCATATATATAAGAAGGGTAACAGTAAACCCAGAGTCAAATACTCAAGGTGCAAAGAAACAGGACATCATATTTCAGTTTGTAGCAATAAGCAAAAAGATCCCATAAATATGAAAACTAACCCTCAAGGACCCTGTTCCGGACTGGGCCAACAGCCAACCACTTGGGCCTGGCCCAATCCGCGTATGCTGCCAAAAGGTGAAACCGGACTTCACTGCAGTAACAACCCGCATCCAACGAACGGGACTTGTTTGCCCGATCCAACGGCCCATCACTAAAAGAAAAATGGGTTTTTCCGGCGACCAAAATCCGCCGGAAATGACCCAAATCCGCCAAAAATTTGGACTTTACAGCGGATTTTTGGCGCAGGTAGAACACTGGTAGGAAACGCTTTCCAGCGTAATTTCCGGCGGAGTTTAGTCACCGAAAAATCCGCCGAAAATTACCGGCTGAAAATCCGCCAGAAATTTCGGCCGATAATGGTCGTTTCCGGCGGATTTTAATTTTTCTTTTTTTTTAAAAATCATTTCCGGCGGATTTTTCAAAAAAAATAATAAATTTTTGTTTTTTTTGAAAAATCTGCCGGAAATGTACATTATTGACGGATTTTTTTTAAAAAAAATTCCGAATTTTAAAATTTAATATGTATTTTATTAAAAAGTAAAATATTGAATGGTAATATTGAAGTAGGAAGGAACAAAAGAGAATATGAGAAGAAATAATATAGGAGAGAATAAGAATGAGGAAGTATGAAGAAATAAGAATGAAGGAGTGAGAATGAAGTAGAAATAAGAATAAAGAAGTGAGAATGAAAAAGAATGAAGAAGAAAGGCGAATTATAGAAGAGAGATATGTAGAGAAATTTTTGGAGATTAGAGAGTATGAGAAAGAAGAAGAAAGATAAAATGGAGAAAATGTAGAAGAGAATGGGAAGGAAAGAAAGAGTTAAATGAGAGAATGAGAGGAGTGTAGGAGAGAGTTATATTTATAGACGGATTTTTTTCCCTCCAAAATTTTCCGGCGGATTTTTTTTTTAAAAAAAAAAATCTTGTAGGTAATACCAAAAATTTTGTTGTAGGTAATACCATTTTTTCCTCCGGAAAAGGTAATGCACCGATGGAAAAAATCTGCCGGAAATACGGGGTTTTCTTATAGTGCATGCATGGCGTGGTGGTCTATAAATACAGGACTCGTCCACCATTTCCAGGTACGCGTTCATTTCTCCCAAAATACCTCTTCTCTTCCCTTGCTGACATAGGCATCGGAGTTCTTGCAGGTACCACACCCGAAGCGCGGGAGAAGACTACCTCGGCCAATCCGAGGTCCAAGCTCAACCATCCGAGATCAATCCTTCATTCTCGCAGCCCGCTCTAATCCGACGCGACATCCCGTACTCCGGTACCGAACAGACCCAAAGACAAATGGGTACCTAAATCTATGTCAAATTCTAATGCAGGCATGCCTCAAAGCATCAAGAAGAAAATTGTGGTTTCTAGACTGTGGATGCTCAAGGCACATGACAGGGGAGAAGGATAAATTCCTCTCTATGGAGAGCTTTGATGGAGGCTTGTTATGTTTGGCAACAATGACAAAGGCTTCATCAAAGGAGTAGGTACAGTAGGTAAAATAAACTCTGCTCAGATTCAAAATGTTCAATTTGGGAAAGGATTAAAACATAACTTACTTAGTGTAAGTCAGTTATGTGACTCTGGACATGAAGTGACTTTTAAATCTGATGTGTGTAAAATAAATAGTTTAGAGTCTAGAAAAACAATTTTTACTGGTCATAGAACAATAAATCTCTATAGCATCTGTCCTGATGATCTACCAGATCAAATGTGCTTAATTTCAAAAGAAGATGATATGTGGATGTGGCATAGGAGACTTGGTCACATTAGCATGAAAACCCTTTCAAATTTGTCCAAACTTGATTTAGTAAGAGGACTTCCAAAGATCGTGTATGAAAAGGATAAATCATGTGAAGCATGCATCCAAGGGAAGCATGTCAAATCATCTTTTAAACCTATTAACATGATTTCTACTCAAAGACCTTTGGAACTTCTGCACATGGATCTTTTTGGTCCTACCAAACATGCTAGTCTTAGTGGAAAAAGATATGGCTTTGTTATAGTTGATGATTATTCTAGGTTCACATGGGTAATTTTTCTAAAACACAAAGATGAAGCTTTTGAAAGTTTCAAAACATTTTTTAAGAAAGTTCAAAATGAGAAGGGTTCTAACATTGTTGCAATCAGAAGTGACCATGGAGGAGAATTTGAAAATGTTTTATTTAAAACTTTTCTTGATGAGATTGGTGTGTCTCACAACTTCTCTTGTCCAAGAACTCCTCAACAAAATGTTGTGGTTTTAAGAAAAAACAAAACATTGCAAGAAATGGCTAGAACATTGCTCAATGATTCAAAAATTGAAAAATACTTTTGGGCAGAAGCAATAAACACTGCTTGCTACATTCTGAATAGATAAACCATTAGAAAAACTTTGAACAAAACCCCATATCAACTTTGGAAAGGAAAGAAGCCTATCATCTCTTATTTTCAGGTATTTGGCAGTGACTGCTATGTTTTAAATAACAATGACAATTTAGGAAAGTTTAATGCTAAGTCTGATCCTGCATTATTCTTAGTATATTATCTCACATAAAAAGCATATAGAGTGTTTAATCTTAGGACTAAAGATGTTGAAGAAAACATGCTTGTTAGGTTTATTAAAACTAACAGTTCAACAATAAGAAATGAAGATGATGAGATAGATGCAAATAAGATAGATGAGAAGGGTGATGAAGTTAATGAGAAAGCTAAAACTGAATCAACACCTAACCCTTCTCAACCTCTAGATAACCCAAATAGCCAGCCAACTCAAGCTTCAGAACTACCGAGAAGTTGGAGACTAGTAACTCACCATCCTCAAGAGAAAATTATTGGTGAAACTTCTGAACCAGTAAGAACCAGAAGTTCATTCAGAAGAGAAGCTTCTCACAATGCTCTGATATTTGCAATAGATCCAAAGAATATAAATGAAGTAATTGTTGATGAATCATGGGTAGAAGCAATGTAAGAAGATCTTGCTCAATTTGAGAAGAATGAGGTATGGAACTTAGTCCCATCTCCAAAACATCAATCTGTTATTGGCACAAAATGGGTTTTTAGAAACAAAATGGATCAGAATGGTAAAGTCATCAAAAACAAAGCAAGGTTAGTTGCTCAAGACTACAATCAACAGGAATGTATTGATTATGATGAAACATTTGCACTTGTTTCTAGATTAGAAGCTATTAGAATACTTCTTGCTTATGCTGCTCATAAAGATTTCAAACTCTTTCAAATGGATGTCAAAAGTACTTTTGTAAATGGTTTTCTAAATGAGGAAGTGTATGTACACCAACCTCCTGGTTTTATTGATGAGAAACATCCAAACCATGTTTTCAAACTAACTAAGGCTCTCTAGGGTCTTAAACAAGCTCTTAGAGCATGGTATGAGAGACTTAGTACCTTCTTGCTCACGAATGGTTTTTCAAGAAGAAAAATAGATGTCACTATTTTTAGAAAAACCCTCAAAGATGAATTGCAATTGTTCAAATTTATGTAGATGATATCATCTTTGGAGCCACAAATGAAAAGGTATGCATTGACTTTGCAAAGTTAATGAAGATTGAGTTTGAAATGAGCTTGATGGGTGAGCTAAGATACTTTCTTGGCTTACAAATGAAACAACTTAAGAATGGTATCTTTATTTCACAAGAGAAATACATCAAAGATCTTCTTAAGAAATATAACATGAGTGATGCAAAAGCCATGGCTACACCAATGCACCCTTCTGCAAGCACTGAAAAAGATGAGAAGGGTATGCCTGTTTCTGACACTGCAAGTAGAGCACACATAGTCTTCTCAGTAGGGCTATGTGCTAGATTTCAAACTGCTCCAAAAGAATCTGCTCTCTATGTTGTCAAAAGAATTTTTAGATATCTTGTTGGAACACCTAACATTGGTCTATGGTACAAAAAAAAGAACACATTTTGAGCTTATAGGGTACTGTGATGATGACTATGCTGGAGATAAAATTGAAAGAAAAAGCACAAGTGGTTCAAGCCAACTACTTGGAGAATCACTCGTCTCATGGTCATGTAGAAAACAAATTACAATTGCCCTGTCAACAACAGAAGCTGAATATGTCTCAGCTGCTGGATGCTGCTCTCAAATTCTATAGATCAAGAACCAACTTGAAGACTTCTCTTTCAGTTACTCGGGTATTCCAATATTTTTTGACACTAGTGCTATAAATTTGTCTAAAAATCCAATTCAGCACTCTAGGTCAAAGCACATTGATATTAAGCATCACTTCATTAGAGATCATGCGCAAAAGAAAGACATTGAACTTGTTTTTGTTGATACTAAACATCAACTAGCAGATATTTTCACTAAACCCCTCCTAGAGGAAAGTTTTAGTTAAATTAAAAGCAAGCTTCATATCATTTAAACCCCCTCAGATGAGAAGGGTCATGACCAGCAACCTTCTCAGTGATGAGAAGGGTCATAACCCTCAACCTTCTCAACTTTTGAGAAGGGTCTCAGATACATATGACCATAAAAATACAAAAAGATTTTTTGCTGTTTGTTGATTGTTTATTTAATGTTTGAATTTAATTGTTTATAAGTTTTATTCCTTTTGCCTTAGGTTAAGAAATATTAAAAAAGCCACAAATAGGTTCCTAGCCGTTACAACGGCTCTTCTCTCTCTCTCTCTCTCTCTCTCTCTCCCACACGTCTCAATCAAATAGTTACCGTTGGTCAATAACTGCTCTGAAGTGATTAAAGCACTTCACTTCGCCCTCTTTCTCTCTCTCTCAAAAATCAAAAATCACGAAACGATCATCTCTTTCCCCAAAATCTCTAAGTCCTCAAAGGGTAAGAACCAAAAACTTTGAACCCACTTCCACTTAATCTGATTCAAACGCAAAATCACAAGAGACAGATTCTAGGATTCCAAACTTTGTCCTCGTTGGACCTCCTCAAAAACTAGTTAGCGTAAAACCTCTAAATTCACGCACCACAAAGATGAAACACACTCCTGGTGGAAACCCAAGAATATCAAGGAGAGTAAAGTTCCAATCTGCTGCAAAGAACACTACTGGAACATCTATGGATGCTCCCATTGATGTTGAAAAAGACGAAAATCCTTCTGAAGCAGGAACAGAGCAACCTGTGATTGCTAAACAGATGACTGAAGCTTCTCAACCAGTTCCTAAATCTGTTGTTAATAAGGTTCAAGAGAACAAGAATGTGGATAAAGGAAAGAAAGTTGAAGTTCCCTTTCCTCTAAGTGGTAAGAAGGGTCAATCACTGAAGAAAAGAAAAAAAACAAGAAAGAACAAAGTGGGCTTCAAAGCCTATTGTTTCTAGAATAGTGTACTCCCCAGAAGAAATTGAAAAATGTGGCTGGAACATCACTCCATTTCTCACTCGACAGAAATGGGAGAGGTTCATCACCTTGGATGATCTTGTTTACAAAGACAGGGTAAGGGAATTCTTTGCATATGCCACAATCAAATATGATCCTCCATCCATTAATGCATGATTCTCTATCATCTCATCACTAACACACCCATAAGCCTTCCCTTCCTCATGATCCACCACATGATTAATGCCATCAGGGCAGATAAAGCCTCCACCTCTCTACCATATGGCAAGGCTCTCATTAGAGTGTCCAATCATTTCTTGATGGAAATTTCTGCTTATGAGGGTGTTATTGAGAGCAAAACCTTCACTGCCAAAAATCTAAAACTCATGGGGATTGATGTTACTACTAAAGAGGATAAGAAGGATAGGAAGAAAAAGAAAAAAATGACAAAGCCACTGTCCTGTATGTCCACAGAAGTGGAAACAGAAGAAATAATTGCTGAAGTGATAAGGAGGGAGTCAAGGAGTAACAGAAAGAATGATCTTATTCTACAAGAGATGGAAAAGGCTCCAAAGAAAGGTTCTGAAATGGAAGCAGAACCTGAGAACAATGAAAGAGTTGAGACAAATGATCCTGAGAAGGATCAAAATGAAGAAAATCTTGGTGAGAAGGAAGTCTCACAAGAAAATGAGGTATCAGTATCTGAGAAGGAACTTGATAAGGGTTCTCAAGAAAAATCTGATGATGAAAGGACCATCACAGATGAGAAGGTATGAACACACCAGAAAGGAATTCTGGTGGTGATAAATTAGAAGAGAAGACTGTGGATTTCCACCTCAACTCATCAGGTGGAAATGGTTCTGAGAGAATAGTGGTACTTAAAGGTATGACTCCATTCAACTTGAATGTTGAGATCACTGACGAACCACCACATGAGGTTGGAATCGAAGCAAATGAAGGACACATTGACAATTAAGCTGAGAAAGAAGTGTTTGCTCAAGCTGAGTAGGGTGAAGCTGCTGAGAAGGGTGAAACTGCTGAAGCAGAGCAGGTTGAGTATGCTCAAGAAGATATAGATGGTAATGTTTCTGAACCTTTAACCCAACCAATCCCAGCATCACCACAGGGGGAGCCTGACTATAACATCTCCTCACCCATCATACACACCCCTCTCCCTTCAATGTTCAATGAACAAACGCCTACACTTCCACCTTTCTCACCTGTCTCAACAATACAACACTCTGTCCCACCTTTCTCAGCTCAACCACTTCTCGTTGCAACTACACCTCCTACTGAACCATCACCAAATCCCACTATCTCATGTGTAACCTCCCACAATCTTGAACAATTACTTGCTGCCACCAACATAGAATCCGGAATCTCACCTCTGAAAACCACCAGCACCATAACCTCATCAAACATCAATCAATTTCTGAGCCTCAACCATACACCACAAGATGACTCCCCTCAACCAATGTTCCTTTCCATCAATACCCAAACTCACCCTTCTGACATGCCATCTAAGTTTGAGTCTCTGGATTCCTCTTTCTTCAATGCTAGCCAACCTTCTGGTGTAGCTCAAGAGAAGCTTGTAGAGGAATCTAAAGAGTAAAGCCCACCTGCTTCTGAAGCTCTGGAAAAATGTATGTCTAAGTTGGAAAAGATGATGAGAAGGATGAAAGCTCTACTGAAGGATGTGCTTGAAGGTCAAGCAATCGTACAACAAGGTCAGAGAGCTCAAGCTGCTAGAGATGAGCAGTATCAGTCATGGATTCTGCAGCAAGGGATGGCCACACTTGCTCCAAATCTCCTTCCTCCAGAATTTGGTCCTGTCCCTCAATTTCCTGACATTCCAAGACCTGCTACTTCCTCCTCTTCTGATGGGTCTTCCCCATCAAAGTATTCTCTTAATGTCTTTGTCTGCCTCCACCTTTCCGATGTTCGCCAAAAGGGGGAGAAGAAAAGATTAATTTACAAGGTCTTAGGAGTATTTTGAATGATAAGCATTAGCAAATATCTGTGTGTACTAGACACTTTTTGTTGAGAAGTAATCTTCTCATTAATTTTTTTTTATTTTCATAGGCATATATGCCAAAGAACATAATCTCTTGTAAACATGTTAATGATTCTTTTGATGAGCTGAATGAAATACATGTTCTTAATCATGTTCTTGTGTGATATCTGAATTATGTGAAATTAAACTCTTAATCTGTATGAACATATTCAGGAGGAGTAAAAAGTAACTATGCCTTAGAGAGTTTTAAACAAATATCAGAAAACTTAATCCATCTCAATAGAGAGTTTGTCAAACATCAAAAAGGGGGAGATTGTTGAGGCAAAATCCCTAATTAGTTTTGATGATTAACAAACATCAAATGTGAGAAGCTTAAGTTATCTGATTTCATATGCTAATAATGCTTCTTCTTGAGTGAACAATAAGAACAGGAATAACCAAGCTATTCTCAAGAAGGTATAGTATATGCTTATGAGAAACATCATATGTTAGAAGACATAAAAGAATGTTGTTCACAATATTCTTAAAGAAGAAACCTTCTCTTGACAAGATCAAAGATCTAGACCATATGGGTAAACTTGAGAAAGATCATCATGAGAAGCTTTATCCCTGTCTGAAGCAACATAAGAAGAGTAAACTAGAAGGATCAACCTAAGAAGCATCAAGACAAAACTATGAGAAAGGAGATGAGAAGAAACCAGTTGAGGAGCATCATGAGAAGAGTCATGACCATCAGAAGGAGTCAAGTTGAGAAAGGTCATACCACAAATATCCTCATTAGAAGTATCAACTTGAGAAGCATCAACTTGAGAAGCATCATCTTCAACAATTGTCATAGTTGAGAAGAGTCGCAGTTGAGAAGAGTCATGACAACTGGAAACAGCTGTCTTCTGCAGAAACACAGTGTATTAAGCATATAGCCTCTCCAGCGGCTATATGCTTTTGCCAACAACACTTAACAGAAAACCTGTAGGAAACCTTCTCAAGTAGCATGTCTTGCTGTAGGACTTGAGAAGTGAGTGCTTCCGTGATAGAAGCAGTTTAATAGATCAGAAGGATTCTATTAGGAGTGTTAACAGTAGGCAGAGCTGTGTGAAGACAATTACCAAGATTACTTTTAGTCTAGGGAGGTGTAAAAGTTGTAAACTATTTGGAAAATAGTGGAAATACTCACAGGGAGTGAGGAGTGGATGTAGCCCAGGGTTTTGGGTGAACCACTATACATCATTGTGTTATGTTCTGCTTTTTCTAAGTTGTTTTACACTCCAAACTCTCCTTCAGGAGAAACTTTATGAAAATTGAGAAGGCAGCATGTTGACCCTTCTCTGCAGAGAAATGTTTTAATTTAAAACACAGATTCAAGCATGGGGAAGTTTGATAAGTCTAATTTTAATCTCTTTTTAGCATTTGTTTTCAGTAACCGGCATAGCAATTTAGTTCTATTCTTGAGCTCTTTTTAGTATATGAAAATAATTTTAATTCCCTTGAGGAAAATAAAATGTATTGTTCTTAAAGGGTTTTGCTAACTTTCAACAATGAAAATTGGACTGAAAGTTAGATCAAAACAAATCATTGTACTTTTAAAGGAGACAATGATCGCATTTGCTACCTTGCCTTTTGAATATATTACTCTTATTGGTTGGTGAATGGTCATAAGAATTACATGGGTTCCTCATCACTGATGAAACAAATAATTCGAGATTCTTACAATTCTGAATTTTAAACCAATCAAAAATTCCATTTACAAAACCATTCCTTTTAGCTAATCACAACCGAATTTGAAATTGGTAATCCCATTGTCTTTGTGGATCGAAACTCCTTTACTACTAGATAGAACTGTTGCGGCCTATCAGGTTTTTGGCACCGTTGCTGGGGACATTGTGATAATGATTGATTTTTCGGTATCGGTTAGACTAAAATGTTTTACTTTTTTCTGTCAATTTTCCTTCTCTTTTGTTTTGAATGCGAAGAGTCCGAATTCTTGGTGCAATTGTTGAACCAATTTCTGACATTGAAAGATTCTTACATAGAAGAAAAAGGGAATTACGCAATAACCAAAAGTTGGCCGCTAATGCAAATCGCACTCCAAAAGAGTATTCTGCGCCTTCAACATTGAAGCCGCATGTTGTTATTGTGCACCCCAATCTTGATGCAAACAATTTTGAACTCAAGCCATCTCTACTTTCTATGGTCCGGCAAGACGAATTTTCTGGTTCTCCTGCAGATGACCCAAATCTTCATCTCTTTATTTTTCTTGAATTTTGTGGCACTCTAAAACTAAATGGAGCAACCCCTGAGGCCATAATACTAAAGCTTTTCCCTTTATCACTAAGGGATAGAGCTCAAGCATGGCTACATTCATTGCCAAATGAGTCTGTTGTTGAACCAAGGTCAAACACTCTTTGTTTTGTATGATAACAAATTACAATCTGTTTACTAATGGTTATAGTTGAACCAAAGCACAGGCCATGAACCAAAGCACAGGACATGAACCAAAGCATAGGACATGAGCCAAAGCACAGGGCACGAACCAAGACGCTTGACATGATATCATAAAGTGTAGCAGCTCAGAGGAGAAGTTTATTAAGCGTTCAAGACTTATGTGTTATATTGCTTTGCTACGACGCGTGTAAGATCCCGTCACTTCTGCTTTATGACTTTTGTAGTTGAGAGATGATCTTTTAAAATAGAACTGTTTTGTTAAAATCTTTTATATAAAAGCATGATTAAATAGGTTAGGCACAAGTGGTTTTTAAAGAATGGTTTTGAATCATGACTTGTTGTTTTTAAAGTGTAAAATCGATTCATGACTCCTTTGTCAAAGGAAGAAATCGATTTGGGACTTGATGGTTTCAAAAGCACTTGTTTTGAAGTAAAGAGTTGATTCCTGATTTGGTACTTTAAGCTAGAAATCGATTCCCTCTTGTTTTTAAAGCTAGAAATCGATTTCTCTCTTGTGTTTAGAGCAAGAAATCGATTTCACACTTGTTGGTTTAAAGACATCAATCGATTCATAGCTTAATTGGTTTTGAAAGAACTTGTGTTGGAAAGAAAACAATCGATTGATGACTTTGTATTTTTAAAGAGGAAAATAGATTTTGGATATGTATTATAAGAAGGTTGGAAATCGATTTGTGACTTGCTACATTAAAGTGCAAAATCGATTTCTAGCTTATTCTATTCAAGCAAGCAATCGATTCATGAGTTGCTAGTTTTAAAGCTAGCAATCGATTTTGGCTTGCCTCTTTTTTAGAAAACAAATCGATTTGTTGCTTGTCTTTTAAAAGCTAACAATCGATTGCCTTCCTCTTGTTTATGAACTTGATTTTCTAAAGCTAACAATCGATTGTCTACTTGCTTCATTAAGTTCAAAATCGATTCCTCTCCTATTTTACTTAAGCGCAAAATCGATTTATGTCCTACTTGTTCTAAGCAATCAATCGATTCTTCACTTATTACATTATCACATTAGTATTAAAAAGTGCTTCAACGGTCATATATAGGATTAGGGTTTACACGATTGTTTTCAACAACCTACAAATCAAAAAGAAAAGAACGCAAACTCTCACCATCACACCACTATAAGAAAAACTGGTTTTTCCGACCAAAATCCGCCGGAAACGACCAAAATCCGCCAGAAATTTGGACTTTCCAGTGGATTTTATCCGCTGGTAAGACCGTGGTAGCAAACGGTTTCCGGCGGATTTTAGCCCCTCGGAAAATCCGCCGGAAATTTCCGAGGGATAATCCGCCGGAAAAGTAAGCCAAGTCTGCTGGAAAAGTACCTAAATTCGCAGGAAATACCAAAGTCAAAAAAACGAAATTCAAAAAAATCCGCCGGAAAGTCCTCAAATCCGCCGGAAATTAATTTGTTTCTTTCAAAATTTATTTTTTATTTTTTAGTTTTTCCGAATTTTAATATTTAATATGTATTTTAATAAAAAGTAAAAAAAAATTGAAATTGAAGTAAAATATTGAATGGTAATGTTGAAGTAGGAAAGAATAAAAGAGAATGTGAGAACAAATAATATAGGAGAGAATAAGAATGAGGAAGTATGAAGAAATAAGAATGAAGGAGTGAGAATGAAGAAGAAATAAGAATAAAGAGTGAGAATGAATAAGAATGAAGAAGAAAGGAGAATTATAGAAGAGAATGAATAATAATAATAATAAATTAAAAAAAAATCCGTCGGAAAATCTCTCCAAATATTTTCGGCGGATTTTTTCCTTCCAAATTTTTCCGGCGGATTTTTCAACATTACCGGCAGATTTTTAAAAAAAAAATTAATTTTTTATTTTAAAACAAAAATCCGCCGGAAATGTACGAACGAAAAAAAATCCGCCGGTAATACCATTTTTTCCACCGGAAAAAATCCGCCAATAATGCCAAAAATCCGCCGGTAATGCACCGACGGAAAAAACCTGCCGAAAAAATCCGCTGGAAATACTGGGTTTTCTTGTAGTGCACTCATTCTTCACGTTCTTCATCAAGAGTTAGGTTGAATCCAAATCTCTCATCTCTCTGAACTACTTCATTGTTATATTGCTTGAGTGATTGGATCCTAGCTTTCAATTGTAAACATTTATATTTGGTTGTTGTGAAATTCTAAGAGTTTTCTTGGGTAATTCAATCAGGGAGATTGAATTGTAGCGAAATCCTTAGCGGGGAGCTTGGGTTCTCAATTTGGGGAAAATTGAGATTGGTGTGGTAGTTATAGGGAAGTTGTTTGCTTCTAAGACGTTGAAGAAGTTCTTCTCATATAGTGGTTATTATCAAGTCCGAACGTTGGAAAGCCGGAGGCCGAGGACGTAGGGCTTTTTATCCCGAACCTCGTAAAAATCACGATGTACTTCTTTCCCTTATCTTTTACATTGCTTTTACTTTATATTTGTTATTTATCATTGCATTTGATATTATTGTACTTAGCTTTCAATATCACTGTAATTGCTGCTACCATGGTTATAGCTTGCATAGTTGTTGCATATAGTTTAAATCCTCTTTTCCGCATTCGATTTAAACTAGCATCGTTAATTTTCAAAAATTAAAAAGATTTCATTTTTAGCATATAACCTTATTCACCCCCCCCCCCCCCCCCCCCCCAGGTTATTATATAGTCCAACATCTGTTACTATATGGGATCAGCTAAGGCAAGAATTCCTTGCTAGATTCTTTCCCTGAGTAAAACTGGACAAATGAGGAATCAAATTACACGATTCACTTAAAATGACAGGGGATCTATTTATGATGTTTGGGAGAGTTTCAAGGAAATGCTAAGCCTATGCCCCCATCATGGACTAGAGAAATGGTTAGTTATCCATACTTTCTTCAATGGATTGCTATAAGCAACTAATTTGAGTGAGCATGCTGCTGCGGGTGGGGCTCTGAGGAACAAACACAAAGAAGAGGCTTATGCTCACACTGAAGATATAACTCAAAACCATTGCCAAGATTTCTGGATTAACAAGATTTTAGTATTCTGAATTGAATCCAATTGGGATTTAGGGGTATAGCATTTGAGATTTAGGGATTTAGATTTGGGATTGGGATTGGGATTTAGAATCCTGTTTTGGTGGTGGCGGTGGAGGAGAGAGTGGTGGTGGATGTGAGGAGGAGAGTGTGGTGGTGGCTCGCCGGATGTGTTGTGGCTCGTCGAAGGTGGTGGAGAAGAAGAAGGCGAAGATGAAGAAAGAAGATGGAGAGTGATTGATTATGGTTTGTGTCAATTTGGTTCCCCTATGCTTTTTTTAGTTTCAATTTTATCTCCCATTGGCTATGTCATTTAATAAAGACACGTCATATTGGACAATGAGTACACCACGTCAGCAATTAACTGTCAGTATGGCGTCCGTTAAGTCAATGGACAGAAAACTACAAAAAAAAAGGACCAAAATGACACACAAAAAAAGATTAGGCGCCAAAACGAGAAGAAAAAAAAAAGATAAATGACCAAAATAACACCAATTCTAAAGATAAAGGGCCAAAACTACAATTTAGCCTATTTTTTACAAAATTTTAAGGTGAAAGAAGGACCCAAGTCTAAGCTGAGAAAACCTTCAACTACTTTGAGTGCTTATAAATAAAATCATTACCTCATCCCCAAAAGGATTAATGGGAGTTTCAACCAAACATTTTGTGTTAGTACTGAATAAAACTGAATATCTTCAAGAAATTCCTCACACAAACTAGTAATGGCCATCACCATGGCAACAAGCCCAACTCCTCTTCTTTACACCACAACCACCAACAGCAACAACAATTATCACCAACCCATTATCCATAACAATCTTACACGCATTATCCACTTATTGAACAAATCAAATACTATCTCTGATTCTCACCTTAAGCAAATCCACGCTCAATTACTACGCACCATTAACACCAACCATCCACAATCCCTCTTTCTCTACACAAAAATTCTTCATCATGCTTCTTTAACCAATCTCAACTACGCTACTCGTCTACTTCATCATTTTCACAAACCCAATTCCTTCATGTGGAATATTCTCATAAGAGCCTACGCACGGAGCATCAATGATAAACACCAAGCCATTTTGCTTTACAAAGAAATGATGATGGAAGAAGAAAGTGAAGTGCTTTTTGATAAACACACTTACCCATTTGTTTTAAAAGCTTGTGCTTACTTGTTTTTGATATGTGAAGGGAAACAAGTACATGCCCATGTTTTGAAACGTGGGTTTGAGTTAGATACTCATGTTTGTAATAGTTTGATTCATTTTTATGCTTCTTGTGGGTGTTTGGATTTGGCACGGATGGTGTTTGGGAAAATGTGTGAAAGGAGGAGTGAGGTTTCTTGGAATATTATGATTGATTCTTATGCAAAGGTTGGAGAGTTTGAGACTGCTTTGAAATTGTTTGGTGAAATGCAGAAGGTGTATGAGCCTGATTGTTACACAATGCAGAGTGTTATTATTGCTTGTGCTGGTTTGGGTGCACTTTCATTGGGTATGTGGGCTCATGCTTATGTTTTGAGAAAGTGTGAAAAGAATGTGAGTGATGATGTTTTGGTCAATACATGTTTGGTGGATATGTATTGTAAATGTGGGTCATTGGAAATTGCTCAGCAGGTGTTTGAAAGAATGCCTTGTAGAGATGTGAATTCATGGAATTCAATAATCTTGGGTTTTGCTATGCATGGCAAGGCTGAGGTAGCATTGGAGTATTACACCCGTATGGTGAAGATAGAGAAATTTTTGCCCAATTCTATCACTTTTGTTGGTGTCTTGAGTGCTTGTAATCATAGTGGAAAAGTTAATGAGGGCCTTAAGTATTTTAACATGATGACTAAGAAGTACAATGTTGAACCCACATTGGAGCATTATGGTTGTCTTGTTGATCTTTTTGCTCGAGCCGGGCGTATCGAAGAGGCTCTGAATGTGGTTTCAGAAATGCCCATCAAGCCAGATGTTGTAATCTGGAGGAGTCTTTTGGATGCTTGTTGTAAGCAACATGCAAGTGTTGAGCTAAGTAAAGAAATTGCAAAGCGAGTCTTTGAGTCAGAGGGAAGTGTTTCTGGTGGTGGTGGTGGTGGCTATGTGCTTTTGTCAAAAGTATATGCTTCAGCTAGCATGTGGAATGATGTAGGATTGCTTAGAAAGCTAATGAGTGATAAGGGTGTGAGTAAAGAACCTGGTTGTAGTTTAATAGAGGTTGGTGGAGTATCTCATGAATTTTTTGCAGGAGACACTACTCATCCACAAAGTAAAGATATTTATAGATTTATGAATGAAATTGAGGAGAAGCTAGAATCATTAGGGTATTTACCTGATTGCTCCGAGGAAATTTTATTTGATGAGAATAGGGAAGGAAATAAGAATACTATGAGGTGGCATAGTGAGAAATTGGCCATAGCTTTTGGGCTCTTGAACTCAACACCAGGCATGCCTTTAAGAGTATTTAAGAATCTTAGAGTGTGTAATGATTGCCACAATGTTACTAAATTAATTTCTAGAATATATAATGTGGAGATAATTGTAAGAGACCGTGTTCGATTCCATCACTTCAAAAATGGGACATGTTCTTGTATGGACTACTGGTGATAGATGCTACTGCTTCAGGGGATCTTGCATATAGTTTAAAAGCTCTGGTGAACTGCACCCAAATGATACTCGAGGAGTAGGAAGATCGAATTCATTCTTTTACCAGAAACTTAAAAAAAAAAGGCCAAATCCTCCAACACCTTTTACATTAAATATAATGTGTATACCATGATTTTAAATTACAATAATTGCTTTCAGATACGATTGTAAAGAATTAAAAGCTCTGTATGTTGTGGCTGTATTCTGAAACCGATATTACCCTCTTCATTTTGCAAGTTGGTGGCGGGAAAGGCATCATGCCTTTACTTGTGTCTATCTCTCTCATCTATTATCTTCTCTCTTACCTTATCTCATTTTTCACTATCCCAAGTAGGTAGCTCAGTTGGCTAGCTAAGAGATACCGAAGGCGTGCACCAAAAGAGTGCAAGGAAGTCTCAGGTTCAAATAATGGAAACAAACATTTCCCCACCCTTACTAACGTTGCCTATAAAAAAAATCTCATTTTTCTCTCCCATGTCTCTTCCTCTCTGAAAGAGAGAAAGGGAAGAGAGAAAGAAAGAAGAGAGAATGACTTTCTATTACACTAATAGTGTGTTTGTTTGAGGTGAAAGAATGAATTGAGAGAGTAGGGAAGAGAGCTTACGAAACAATAGAAAGAGAAAAGTGAATGACTTTCTCTCTTCCGTCTTTATGTTCAATCAAACGAACCATGAAAGAATGGAAAACTAATGGCACATAATCGAAGTCCAAAAAAAATGTATCTTACTAAGTTAGTTACTAGCCGTGTCTGGCATGTTGTTGGTTGGCCTATAAGTCATGTATGGTAAAAGAAAACCTATTTTTTCTTTACTTTACAAGAAGATCATCATTATAGAGTAGGCATCTCGCATCTTATGACTACCAACCAACTACGCTACTGCCTAGCAATTATCCGGCTAAGAACACCCACTAACATGCCATGTTTCCTGTTTCTCGCCAATAACCGCTTCTAATGTCTCTTTCAGCGTCTTATCCACTAGCCTACTATTTAGAAGCAGTTTCCTTATCTTTGCATGCAACTCCAATGTACACATTTCCACCGTTGGCACTCGTTTCAGCTCTATTTTCTAGGAATCCACGTGCTAAATGCTTTCTTTCTATCACACCCTTTGAATCAACTTATCCTTTTTTGGATAAATGTTGCTTGTCTCCCTTACCTATTATGTGGGTCCTTTACTTCAGCTGGCCTCTTCCTCGGTTGAAATATAATAGGTTTTTGGTGCAAACAATTGCCCCCTTTTAACTTGACCCATTAAAACTTTTTTAATAGGGTGAACGTAAAAATTTTCATCAAGATCCAAATAAAATCTAATTTTTTTACAATAACCTAAATTTTCTAATTGCCTCAACTTGAATCACCTTGCCGTTCCCACATAGATGTTCATGGCCACAAACCTAAATTGTCGAAACATATATACCAAAATATGCAATTCGCAAACGACAGTCAAGAAATAAGAAATTGTCGCTGCTCCAATTCACACATAATAAATACCGCAATAAAATACCATCGCAGACCAAACCCTTGATGTTAACAAAACCAGAAAACCATCACTAACATAATAAACATGGTGATAAAGTTATTCTCCCCCAACCCACTCTGCTAGGGTTTAGTGGTGGTCCTTCTCCGGGTTCTCCCGGTTCTCAACCCAGTATTTCCTAGATCTCTCTTGTGTCTCTCGACGCATCTCCTCTAGCTTGCTAGCTTATCTACAACTCTGTTGGTTCCTCTGCTCTCGATGGATCCATGGAAGGATGTTCCCATGTCTAAACAAGAAGAAGAGGGTTTCACGGTCGACCCTAGTGAAGTTCATGAAGATGATATATTTGATCGTTCGCTTGCTGGAAAGCTGTGGACAGATGGCCCCTATAATGTTCTAGCTTTCAAGAACACCATAGTTCACATGTGGCGCTTGAAGAACCATGTTGAGATTCAAGATCTGAGCATGAATCTGTTTTTTGTTCAGGTTTGCCCAGAAGAGAGATGTGGAATCTATGCTCAGAAATGGCCCTTGGAGTTTTGATCGCAATATTCTTATTTTGGAGTGCCTCTCCGGCGACGAGCAACCATATGGCATCAACATGTTTAGAATTTTGTTTTGGGTCAGGGCATATGATCTTCCCCTAAAGCTACGCTCTGAAGCGATGACAAAGAAGCTTGGAGGAATTACTGGATGTTTTGAAGAAGTGGATCAGAAAGAAGTTCACAAGCTAGGGTGATTCATCAGATTCGAAGTGTCTCTGGATTTAAGGAAACCTCTTATGCGTGCCACGATTATTCAATTCCAGGAGCGAAGCCTCAGGGTTTATTTCAAGTATAAACGCCTTCCTACATTTTGATTTTCTTGTTGCAGTGATAAGTCTTATTTTACTATGTTTTTAGTATTTAAATTAAATAAAAATTGTAGAATTTTAGTTTTGATTTGGAGCTATTTTACTACAAATTGTTTGTTTAATTTGTCAGGGTCAAATAAATGAAGAAATGGAGAAATTTGGGTAATTAAAAAGCAAGGATTGAAAATTTAAGGGCCAAGGAGCAAAATCAAGCAAATGGAGCCAAGAATTTGGTGTTCACGCACGGTCCGTGCCTACTACACGCATGGTCCGTGCTCACTGTTACAGAAAGCAGCTAAAAAGACTCAAGACACGCACGGTCCGTGCGCACCAGAAGCATGGTCCGTGCGTCCTGTACGTTTCAGAAGATGGAAAGTTTGAAGACCACGCACGGTCCGTGCGCCCTGTTCCAGAAAAGCTGTTTTGAAGATTACACGTAGCGCACGGTCCGTGCGCCCCAGCAGCACGGTCCGTGCGCCTTTGTCTGAAGTTCAAAATGTTACAAAACTCTTCTTCTTCTTTCATTATGGCTTGTAATTCGAATTTAATCCTTTGTCTACTGATCCTAGGCTATAAATAGGACCTCATTTCAGCTGTAATGGTACCTTTGGATACTTGTAATCTCACTCCAAAGTTTAATCTAAGTTCTTTCTCTTATTTTAGTTCTTGTTTACTTGCTTTCTTTTATCTTCTTGTTCTTTACATTTCAACTCTTACTTTCTGCACTTTATTTCTTGTCATTTAGATTTCAGTCATTTACAATTATGTCTATTTATCTTATTGCAATTTACATTATGAATATGAGTGAGTAGATACAAAGTCTTGGGTTATTGGGAGTAATCCAATGATAGGTCCCTAGTAATTCCCAAAGACTATTCTCCACTCCAATTGTTTTATATTTCAATCTAATTTCATTGTCCTTCAATTCTAATCCTAAACATCATACGAAGAACCGAAAGGTGAAGTATTGATGTTGGAACTATGAATTTAGACAAGGGATTCAAAACATGAGAATAGTTTTGAAACTCTTGAGACATTATAAAGGTGTTATGCTTAATGGGTTTTGGTGACAATCAACCATGAGAATAGGCTTGATTGTTAGTTCAAAACACACTTTTGTACTCTGAAAGGAGACATTTGTTATATTCGTTACCTTGTCTTTGAAATATATTACTTTATAAGTTTGGTAAATGGTCTAAAGAATTACATGGCTTCCTCATCATTGTGATAAAATTAATAACCTGACACTCTTTATAATTCTGAATTTAAAATCAGCAAACCTTCCTTCTTCTAAAATCATTCCTTTTACCTAATCAACATCGAAAAAGAAATTGGTAATCAAAAAGTCTCTGTGGGATCGATACTTTTTATTACGCAATAGAACCGTGCACTTGCGGCCTATCAAGTTTTTGGCACCGTTGCCGGGGACTTTGTGATATTGATTGAATTTTCGGTATCGGTTAGACTAAATTTTTTTCTTCTTTCTTTTTACTATGATTAAGAGTGAATTTACATTCTCCAAGGAGGAATGGGAATTCTTTCAGTTATCTTTGCTACCATCTCTACCTTGCTTGCAAGGAATTTTCAAAAATGAAATTACAATCTCAAAGGAGGAATGGGAATCTTTTGAGGCATCTTTGCCACCACCACCACCTTGCTTACAAGGAATTTTCAAAAAACAACATGAAATAGAAATTGAGAAAAATATTGTTGTTGAGATGGATCAAAATAATGGTAATGTGGTAGTGCAAGATGATTCAAAAGAGATATTCCATCAAATAGAGAGCATAAGGGAAACAGAAATTTCTTCCATGGATAAGTATAATGGTTTAAATTCATGTGTGGATGTCATAATCTTGTGCCCTTTATCTTACTTCTCACCATCCTTTGTGAAAATAACATTTGATCTAAGAGGAATGCAAAATAGGATCTTATTGCTTACACAACTTCCTTTTTACAAGCCATGGGATCCAGGAATATGCTTTCCTTCTTCATGTGTCACTTGGTCTTTATGCTTCAAGCAATGGGACCCAGGAATAAGTCTATAGAAGGCAAAGGTCAAGCTAATGACCATAAAGAAGCGCTGCGTGGAAGGCAACCCACAAGTTTACCTTCATTTTTGTTTTACTGGAATAAGAAGAAAAGCAACAAATGCTAGTCAATGTGAGCTTTCTTTACCCCTCTCATGTGTTTTTAATTTCATATCATTGAGGACAATGCTTAGTCTAAGCATGGGGGGGTTATTTACTTTACTTTGTTTTAATCTGTTTCCCTTTATTCTGTTTCCCTTTGTTTTATTTTGTAATTTTTAGGTTGCTTTGTTGTTTTTAGTTTAGTGAGTCTTGAATTCTCCCATGTCTTGAGTCGTTATTGTTGTTTTCTTGCAAGTTGAATGTAAAAACTTTTTAGCACTTACTAATAATTGCATTGAAAAAGAAAAAAAAATAGAGTTTAGTCTTTTTAAGACCACAAAACTGATTTGTATGACAGACATGTGTTTGAATATGACTTTGAGAATGCTTGCTGGAAACTGAAAATTAGCAATACATCTGTTAGATTTTTCTGTGAACCAAACTACTAAAGGTGAGTCTTAGAGCCTTCACAAGGGGATGTTACTAAAATTACATATTGTACCCCTTATTCCTTGCTGAGTGTGTTTTTCAAAATTGCATTATTCTAGAACTTGTCTATTGACCGTCTTAAAGCGAAAAATGTTTTGCGTCATGTGAAAGAATTCGGGGAATTTAGGAATCTTTTTCAAGCCTCAGAGTTAGTTGTGTAATAATTATTTCCATCTAGTTGCCCCCTTGAACCTATAATTTTTATTCTTTTAGCACCCAGAAATATTTTTTGTTTTTGTGGTAACCTTGGAATTGGATTGGAGCAACTATTGGAAATTGCAAATTTTGTCCTAGTTATAGATTGTTTATCTTATGGACATATAGCTGGTTATTGTGGATACAAATGTCCTTTTTCCTCCTAAAAAGAGAAAAGGTCAAAAAGGAGGAAAAAGAGGAAAATCAAAGGAAGAAAAATGCCTAAGAAAATTTTTTACATGAAGAGAAAGTCCACTCAAAGAAAAGAAACAATATCAAAAGAGTGGACTCAAGTGAGAAATGAAGGAAAAAGAATGAAAATTGGAATTTTGGGCAAAAATTTGCAAAGCTCGATTGTCATATTCAAAGGTTACTTTGATTGATTTTATTTTTAGCCCTTTTTGTTTTTCCCTTCTTTCTTTTACCCCACCAAACTCTAATACACCAAGGCCCCATTATAACCCATGAAACCCCAAATCTTTCGCATGAATGTGAACTTTTTAGTGAAGAATTGGTCAATTTACAAGCCTATGGCAATGTGTGTTTTGATAAACTTGTGTGCATAATTTCTCAAGCCCTTAAACACTCAAAGAGAGATGGTGAGCGAGTGCCTTATTCACAGAATTGTATTTTTCAGATCATAAGCCTCTAATTGGGTAACCAACTAACATCTCACTTGTGATACTATCTTATGTCTGTCATATGCTTCTGTTTTTGGTCTTTTATTTGACTATCTGTATTGTTGGACTTTTTGAGAATGCTGTTATTAATTTGTGCTGCAAGTTTTGATTGTTCTTGCTTGAGGACAAGCAAAGATTCAAGCATGGGGGAGTTTGATAAGTCTTATTTTACTATGTTTTTAGTATTTAAATTAAATAAAAATTGTAGAATTTTAGTTTTGATTTGGAGCTATTTTACTACAAATTGTTTGTTTAATTTGTCAGGGTCAAATAAATGAAGAAATGGAGAAATTTGGGTAATTAAAAAGCAAGGATTGAAAATTTAAGGACCAAGGAGCAAAATCAAGCAAATGGAGCCAAGAATTTGGTGTTTACGCACGGTCCGTGCCTACTACATGCATGGTCCGTGCTCACTATTACAGAAAACAGCTAAAAAGACTCAAGACACGCACGGTCCGTGCGCACCAGAAGCATGGTCCGTGCATCCTGTACGTTTCAGAAGATGGAAAGTTTGAAGACCACGCACGGTCCGTGCGCCCCAGCAGCACGGTCCGTGCGCCCTGTTCCAGAAAAGCTGTTTTGAAGATTACACGTAGCGCACGGTCCGTGCGCCCCAGCAGCACGGTCCGTGCGCCTTTGTCTGAAGTTCAAAATGTTACAAAACTCTTCTTCTTTTTTCATTATGGCTTGTAATTCGAATTTAATCCTTTGTCTACTGATCCTAGGCTATAAATAGGACCTCATTTCAGCTGTAATGGTACCTTTGGATACTTGTAATCTCACTCCAAAGTTTACCTCTAAGATTTTATGCAATTTACTTTCTTCATTTTAAGTTCTTGTTCTTTATAATTCTTGCATTTTACATTCTCCAACTTTACTTTCTGTTCTTTATTTTCCAGCACCTTTATTTTCTGCACTTTACTTTTTGTCATTTACATTCCAAGTCATTTACATTATGTCATTTACAATTCCGCAATTTACATTCCCGTCATTTATCTTTCTTGTCATTTATCTTTCATGTCTTCTTCTTCTTCTTCAAAGTTTTTTGTCTACTATGATCATGAGTGAGTAGACTCCTTTTAGTCTTGGGATTGTGGGACTAATCCAATGATAGACCCATAAACAATCCCAAGTCTAAACTCTATTTTATTAAAATTATATTCTAATTTAATCCCATCATTTTCAAAGTTTCATTCCAAATATCAAAACGAAGTACCGAAAGGAGAAGTTTTGATATTAGAACTATGGGATTAAACAAGGGAAACAAAACATGAGAATAATTTTGGGACCTTTGGGATAAAAGAGGCTTGTACTTAAGGGGTCTTGGCAATAATCAACCATGAGAATAGGTTTTGATTATTGTTTCGAGGCACACTCTTGTATTCTGAAAGGAAACTTGAGTTACCATTGAATGCCTTGTCCTTAGAAATAAAATTTTATATAAAATAGGGAATGGATGAGGGGTTGTGAGTTCATTATATCATTGTGATGAAACCACAATCCTAAGATGCTTTTATTTACAAATTCTAAATCAAAAAATTATCTTTTACTAAATCATTCTCTTTTAGCTAATCACCGAAAAAGAAATCGGTAATTACAAAGTCTCTGTGGGATCGATATTTTTACTACGCGATAGAACCGTGCACTTGTGGCCTATCAGGTAGGATTGGTCATCAATTGAAGGATTGTTAAGCTCTGGAAGAGAAAGAGGATGGGATTTTGAGGATATTGAAGAAACTGAGTTGTCTTTTCGTCCTTGGCTGCGTGCTTCTCCACTACCAAAGACCCCTTATGTTCAGAAACCAGATAACAGCCCAGGTAATTGCAGTAAGAATCTGTTTGGCTCTTTTAGTTCTGGTAAATGTAATACTGCTAGTACTAGGAAAGCAACAGATGAAATTGTTGAGCAACACCTAAAGCCTTTAAATGGTACAATACCCCACACAACTAATGTTGTTACAATAGCCATCAATGATACTGTAGTTGTGGACAATTCTAATGAGATTGAGAGAGTTGTTGAATCCCTAGGTACTGTTTCCCTATCTACCACTTTTGAAATTGGATCCAGCACCAAAGAAACCCCCTACCAAAACCAAAACCTGGACTAGAAAGACAGGTGGGAGGAAACCCAAAGGAGCAAAAGGAAACACTATGGATAAGGAGTTAGGGAAAAGACAGCTTGTTGATGTTCTCATCTCAGAAAGCTTGTTGAAAGCTTGAGAATAAAGTGTGGCTTTAGTTACGGGCTGGCTGTTTATCATGTTGGGCAAGGTAGGGAATGTGCTGGAGGTATTGTTCTTCTGTGGTATGATCAAAGTAGCATTGACATCAAATCTTTCTCTCTAAATCACATACATGGAACCTGTATGGATGAAGAGAGAGGTGAACCGTGGCACCTAACGGGTATCTATGGATTCTCCACTGAAAACAACAAGTGGAAAACTTGGCAATTCATTAGAACCTTGTCCTTTCAGTGTGTGGATAAATGGGTTTGCTTTTAGGAAGATAATGTATGGCTAATTGTAACCCGCTGGACTTGAATTTCATTGGATACTCTTTCACTTGGTCTAATGGTAGACACGTGGATGAGAATATACAATGCAGATTGGATAGATATTGTTGTAATGCTGAGTTTCAGAGTAGGTTACTCATCTTCCTAGATATGGGTCAGATCTTGCTGCTATCCCAATTCATCTTAAGGCTCCTAGAGATGGTCACAAAAGAAGGAAATCCTATGTGTTTAGGTTTGAGGAAGGTTGGCCAAAAGATGCTAGCTGTGAGAGAGTGATCCAGAGACAGTGGCTAGGGGGTAGCACTTCATGCATTGAAAAGATTGAGGCTATTAAATCTCTTGATGTGGAATTTGATGACTATAGAGTGGAGGTGATCAAGAAAGATATTAATAGAATTGAGAAGATCCTAAAAGACAGCTCTATGTGGAATGGCAATAGAGAAGAGGTGCAGAAGTATAAAGAGCTGGAAAAGGGACATGAGGAGTTGTTGAGAAAGGAGAAAACTATGTGGAGAAAAAGAAGTAGAGCGATGTGGTTGAAGGATGGAGACAAGAACAAAAAATTCTTTCACCATATGGCTAACCAATGAAAGAAACTCAATGAGATCAAGAAAGTGAAAGATGAAAATGGAGTCTGGTGGAGGGGTGATGACATGGTGGAAGAGCTTTCATTGATTATTTCTCTGATCTTTTTGCTTCATCAAATCCCACTAGTGTCACTGACACCTGTCAAGCAGTAAAGAACAAGCTCATTGATGAGATAAAAAGGAGGTGTGGCAATTCTTTCACTGCTACTGATGCTTATGAGGCTATATTCCAAATGCATCCTCTAAAAAGTCCTGGTCTTGATGGCCTTCCTACTTTGTTCTATCAGAAAGATTGGCATATTGTGGGCAAGGAAGTTTGTAACATTTCCCTTCGCATTCTCAATCATGGTAGATCCCACAAGGACATCAATAAAACCTTCATTGTTCTCATTCCTAAATGCAAAAACCCATAATCTCCAAAGCAGTTCAGACCAATTTGCTTGTGCAATGTGGTGATGAAGATAATGACTAAGGCAATTGCAAACCAGATAAAATATATTTTGCCTGAGATCATTGATGAGGAGCAGAGTGCATTCATCCAAGGGAAACTAATCACTAACAATGCTCTTATAGTTACGGAGTGCTTTCATTGGTTAAAGAAAAAGAAGAAAGGAAAGAAGGCGAGTATGGCTCTCAAGCTTGACATGTCTAAGGCCCCTGATCAAATTGAATGGAGCTTTGTTGTAGAGGTGTGCTCTCCACAATGGGGTTTCCTTCCCACTTGGTTCAGCTTATTTTGAGCTGTATATCCACGGTGTCGTACCAAGTGCTCATAAATGCCCATCCTAGCAATAGCTTCACCCCTAAGAGGGGATTAAGATAAGGTTACCCACTCTCTCCTTACTTATTTATTTTATATGCAAATGTACTTTCTGGTATGATTCATGAGGAGGTTTCGAAGGGAAACATTCATGGGCTCCAGGTAGCCTAAAATGCTCCTTCCATCTCTCATTTTCTCTTTGCAGATGACAGCCTCCTTTATACTCGTGCTAACACTAATGAGGCTGATATTGTGCTTAATATCCTTTCTTCTTATCAAAGGGCCTCTGTCCAAACTGTCAATATAAAGAAATATGAGTGTTCCTTCAGTCAAAATGTGGTTGCAAGAGATAGAAATATTATCTGTAACAGGATGGGTGTAAAGACTGTGGAATCTCATGATAGATACCTGGGTTTGCCATTTCCTTTTTGTATATTCAAGAAGATTATTTTCTCCTTTGTGGTTGATAGAATTTGGAAGAAAATGAAAGGATAGAAAGAGAAGTGTCTTTCAAGAGCTGGGAAAGAAACATGAATCAAAGAAGTGACCCAAGCAATTCCTTCTTCAATTGTGGGCTGCTATAAATTTCTTGAAGGCTGTTGCAAGGAAATTGAGACTATGATATCTCAGTTTTGGTGGGGATCAGGGGATAGTAAAAGGAAAATCCATTGGTTATCTTGATTAAGATTGTCAAAAGCAAAGAAGAAACGAGGGATCGAATTCAGAGAATTTAGCGAATTCAATAAGGCTCTGCTGGGCAAGCAGTGTTGAAGATTAATCACTAGGTGTTTAAGAGCAGATACTATCCTAGGATCAATTTTCTGAATGCTAAAACAGGGCATCAACCAAGCTATGCTTGGAGGAGTATTCTTGGTGCTAGAGAAATTGTGCAAAAAGGGGGCAGGTGGCAGATAGGTAATGGGAAAAAGGTACTAATATGGGTAGACAATTGGCTGCCCGGTTAGACTATTTCCAACATTAGAAGCCCTGTCTCTATCCTTGATGAAAATGAGACTGTTGATGCCTTGATTGTTGAGGAAACTAAGCAATGGAATAGAGACTTAATTTTTTTCTTGTTTCTCAAATTTTGAAGCTAAACAGATTGTCAATATTGCTTTGTCTTTTAGATTTCCTGAAGATACTTTCATATGAAAATGGGAGAAAGATGGTGAGTACTCTGTTATATCGACTTATCATGCCTTGTGTGAGGAAAGCTGCAGGAATCAAACTCTAATTTTAATGCTCTATGGTCTGAGATTTGGAAAGCTCTCGTCCCTAATAAGGTTAGGAATAACCTTTGGAGAAATGCAAAGAACATCCTTCCCTCAAGGTGTAACCTACTCAAGAAAGGAATTTAGTTGGATACCTTGTGCCCTTTGTGTAATGATGGTGAGGAGAATGTTGAACATATGGTTATGAAATGTAGTGTTATGAAGATGGTTCTGTTCGCTTCTCAGATTGAGACTCACATTCCAAGCAATATGCACTATCACAATTGGATTTCTCACTGGCTTTCAGGATCCGAAAAACTTGGTGGTCAACTCTTTGTTGTGACCCTTTGGAAGGTTTGGTATGCTAGAAACCAGTTGGTTTTCAAGAATGAAAAACTGAATCCAATACATATTGTTGAATCTGTCAAAGCCTTTGTGGAAGATTACAATGAAGCCAACCCTCACACCCAGCCTATGTAGCAAAATGTTTCTGTGTCTGGTTCCCATGAGCAGAGCCGGTTTGGCTCTTATATTTCTCTTGATGCAGATGTTTTTAATGATGGAATTGCGGGATGGGGAATGACTATTAGGAATATTTAGGGTGATCAGGTTTTGCTTGGAGATTGCCAAGGAAAGAGCTGTTCACAATCCACTCTTTGTCACCGATACTTCAGTGGTTGTTGATTGCATTCATGGAAACTCGAAGAGAGCATATCTTGAGCCCATCATCTTGGATTGCATAGACCTTCTTTTCCACTTTGAATATACTAGAATCAAACATATAAGGGGAGATGCAAATTCTAATGCACGTCAGCTTGTGGGTCTATCTAGATCCGTAGGGGACCAATCTTGGTCTAGTTTAGTTCAATTAGCAAGTTTAATTTCCACATGTAATATTTCTATCATGTATAATGACTCTTTGTTCAGTTAATGCAATTGAAGTTTACATTAAAAAAACAAAATTAGAAAACTAAAAGATGCAATCGTACGATAACAAATGCAACATAAACATAATTTTCTTAGCAATCAAACTTGAAAGACTCAGATGTCACTTGTTAGATCCGAAATAGTCTTTATAAAGCCAGGACCAATCATATAAATCACTAGAAAATACCAAAGCGGAAGCGTACCTGAACTAATGTTGATGTCGATTGGGTATGTGGTTTGGCCTTCTTGGCCTTAAGTTTTCTCTCTATATCTTTGTGATAATAGAATGTCAAGTAAGAACAAGAATGAAAAGTGGTGTGATCCGGGGACCACAGCCCCATTCCCCATTGCCAGAAGATATATTCTTTCTTAACTGATGCCAGTTGTCACAAATCCCAAGCCACAAGTTTGAGTTCTGGCTCATAGAGTCAATATGTTGTGAAAACTATCTCGGCCACATAAATATTTACTTCACAAAGTGGTAGCCCAAAGATAGAGAGAGTTTTTCCAGAGGTTCCAAGCAAATTTCATCATGGAGGAGTCATTAACTACCCCCCACACCTCTGCTTGGTAAACAAATTGTTTCCCACTTCACTATGTGTAGCTTCTTGTGGTTTGAACCTTCTCCCCTAAAGAAAGCACGATATTTCTTGTCCAATTCGTCACAAACCTCTTTAGGGATTACATAGGTTAGTAATGCCTGAAGAACAGATTTGGTAAAGGTAAGTGTTCCAGCGAAGTAGATACTCCTAGCTTTTTAATAGCTAAAACTTTTATTAACTTTCTTGACTGCAAATAAAAAGTACCTCAAAGGACTATTTTATGAAAAACGAGTATCCTTAGGTATTTTTTTGAGTCATTAATAGACAGAAATCCCAATTTAAAGTCGAGTTGGTTTCTAATTTCCCAATTTACATTCATGAGAAATAGACACGAGTTTTATCCTTAGTAACCTTTTGCTCGGAGATATTTCAAAAAACACCCCAGAGGATAGAATTTATCGAGTAGGTTTACTCCAAAGAGCACTAGTGCATATAAGACATTCAAAGTCAGTTGTTTTAGATATTTAAAGTTGATTCTAGACTTGACTCTATTTGATGAGTAAGACATTTGAAGTTTGTTGTTTACCCAACTGTTAATGTCAAATTTGGAGTCGACTATTCAAACACTCGACTACAAATGTGACATTTTGAGGCTCCAAAGGCTCTCAACACCCACATTTGGAGTCGGGT
Organism: Astragalus glycyphyllos; assembly: GCA_963573325.1. Taxonomy (NCBI): domain Eukaryota; kingdom Viridiplantae; phylum Streptophyta; class Magnoliopsida; order Fabales; family Fabaceae; genus Astragalus; species Astragalus glycyphyllos. Next base: position 26,022,004 of record OY754308.1, read on the forward strand.
GTTTCAGAAAATGACTCCGAATGTCTTGAAAATTATATTTGTGGTTGGTTGTTTCGAGCATCCGACTCAAAATGTGTCTACTTTTTATTTCGGTTTCGTTTTACTCACTTTCATAATGACGAAAGTTTGTCATTTACAACAGATTACAAATCATGTCACAAACAAGAAAATGATACTACTACAAATACAAATGTTCTTTCTATCAAAATTAATTGTTGCCATAAGGCATTACATAAGTTCATAGCATTGTAAAAAAACTTAAATACAAATAATATATATCGGTCTTTAGATATAAAAGTTTACAATAAAATTACAATATGAAAAAAAAAATATGAACCTAGATGGATCGTGTGTTCCATCGAAATCAGAACTAGTTGTTTATCATGCTAAGGTAGAATTTAATTAGAGTATTTTTGGGAGAAGGGGAAACGAGTATAGGAAACATTTCATGTACTCATTTTCCTATTTTGGCAAAGATATTCACCTTCTTAAATTTTGATTAATAGATAACACAGTCCAGTGAGATTTGTTTTGCTGCTCGACATTATCAAGTCGATCCTTACACATATTTCTTTAAAGACAATCCCAAGAAGTAGAATTAGTGTTGAAGAAGTTGTAAGACATAAATTTGTAGACATTGTAAGAATCTACTCAGAGTGTCAACAAGTAGGTGTTCAATTCCTAGTGTTCCATCCATCTCTTAGTAGATATAAAACCAAGCCAAATACAGAAGTATACAAATTCATGCCTTATAACTTCTCCACCTCCAATCCTACTACTTGGGATTGTTTTTGAATAAATACCCTAAAGATCAACTTGGTAATGTCTTGTTGAACCAATTGTCAAACACTCTTTGTTTTGTATGATAACAAATTACAATCTGTTTACTAATGGTTATAGTTGAACCTAAGCACAGAGCATGATAACTTAAAGTGTAGCAGCGCGACATGATATCTTGTAAGACGCTTGACATGATATCTTAAAGTGTAGCAGCTCGGAGGAGAAGTTTCTCAAGTGTTCAAGACTTATGTGTTATATTGCTTTGCATAGGACGCATGTATGATCTCGTCACTTAAGCTTTATGACTTTTGTAGTTGAGAGATGATCTTTTAAAATGGAATTGAGCTAGGCTTGGTAAAATAGGTTAGGCACAAATAATGATTTGTTGTTTTTTTATAGAAAATAGATTAATGAGTTAGTGTTTTAAAAGAATTTGTTTTTAAAGTAAAGAATCGATTCTTGTTTTCGTACATTAAGCTAGAAATCGATTTCTACTTGTTTCTAAAGCCAAAAATCGATTTCCCCTTGTTTTTTAAAGTGAAGAATCAATTTACTCATTCCTTTTAAAAGCCAACAATCGATTCCCACTCCTTGATTGCTTTTAAAAGAACTTGTTTTCACAAAACAATCGATTGATGACTTTGTATTTTTAAAAGTGCAAAATCGATTCATGGCTTGATTAGTAAAGCCCAAAATCGATTTCCCTCTTGCCTTGGAAGCAAGAAATCGATTTGCCACTTCTCAATTGGTTTTGAAAGAGTTTGTTTTGGAAAGAAAACAATTGATTGATGGTTTGTTATTTTAAAAGAGGTAAATCAATTTTGCTCTTATTTTGGAAGCTAAAAATCGATTTCTCTTCCCTTCTTTTAAGCACGGAATCGATTTTCCATTTGTTTTTTGGTGGCAAAATTACACTAGAGGACCTTTAAGTTATTTATTTGTAACAAGTTGGACCTTTAAGTTTTTTTTGTAACAAATAGGCCCTTTTAATGATTTCTCTAGCTTATATATTTTGATGTAATGCTACTTTATATATTGTGACTACTCTAGCTTATGTATTTTGATGCAAACAAACATATTTTGGTGTATTTTGATGTAATGAACGATATTACATTTTACTAAAAGGGCCAACGGTGTCAACGTCGGGTAACTTAAAGGGCCTATTTGTTACAAAAGAAACTTAAAGGGCCAACTTGTTACAAATAAATAAGTTAAAGGTCCCCTGGTGTAATTTTGCCTTTTTTGGTAGCACAACTTGTTTTTGAAGCTAGCAATCGATTTCTCTCTTATTTCATTAAAGCTAGAAATCGATTCCTCACTTATTTCTTTAAGCAAGAAATCGATTTCTTTACCTATGTCTTTTAAGCAATCAATCGATTTCTCACTTATTAAAAATTGCTTCAACGGTCATATTTTAAAATTCCATATAATTAGGATTAGGGTTTTCACGTTTCAAAAAGACAACCCACGAATCAAAAAGAAAAGAACGTATACTCTCACCGTAAAACCATTTTCTTCACGTTCTTCATCTAGGGTTCAAAATCTCTCATCTCTCTCAACTACATCATTGTTATATTGCTTCAGTGATTGGATCCTAGTTTTCATTTGTAATCATCTATACTTGGTTGTTGTGAAATCCTGGGAAGTTTTCTTGGGTAATTCAATCGGGGAGATTGAATTGTAGCGAAATCCTTAGCGGGGAGCTTGGGTTCTCAATTTGGGGAAAATTGAGATTGGTGTGGTAGCTATAGCGAAGTTGCTTGCTTGTAAGACGTTGAAGAAGTTTCTTCTCATATAGTGGTTATTGTCAAGTCTGAAGGTTGGAAAGCCGGAGGCCGAGGACATAGGGCTTTTATCCTGAACCTCGTAAAAATCACGGTGTACTCCTATCCCTTATCTTTACATTGCTTTTCCTTTATACTTGTTAATTATCATTGCATTTGATATTACTACGCGTAGCCTACTATATCACTGTAATTGATGCGGCCATTGTTATAGGTCGCTTAGGTATTGCATATAGTTTAAATCATCTTTTCCGCATTCGATTTAAACTTGTATTGTTAACTTTTCGAAAATTAAAAAGATTTCATTTTTAGCCCCCCTTTATGGTTATGATATAGTCCAACAATTGGTATCAAAGGTAGAAATTGCATATAGAGCTTAACATATCGCAATTTTTGATTATGGGTTCATTTATGAAAGAGGGGATGTCCTTCAATAGGCCACCCCTGTTCGATGGGACTAACTTTGACTATTGGAGTAGTCGAATGAAATGTCATGTGCAGGCTATTGATTTCACTTTATGGAGGATCATTGTTGATGGACCACTCACGCCTATGAGAATCAAGATTACTAAACCTGGTGTTGCTGCTGAGGGAGATACTACAAAATCTCAAGCCACTGGTACAGCTGAGGAAGTACCTATTGAAGATATTTATGCCATTGACTTGAGTGAGCTGAGAAAGCCTGAGCTAGAAAAAATATCTCTCAATGCCAAAGCAATGAATATTCTTCACCTATCTCTATGTGAAGAAGAATATGGAAGGGTGAAAGGATGTCCGACAGCAAAGGAAATTTGGGACTGTTTAGAAGCGATGCATGTTGGTATGAGTCAAGAGAAGGATACAAAGATTAGAGTTCTCACTTCTGAGTATGAAGCTTTCAAGATGAAGGAAGCTAGCAATCGATTTCTCTCGTATTTCATTAAAGCTAGAAATCGATTCCTCACTATTTCTTTAAGCAAGAAATCGATTTCTTTACCTATGTCTTTTAAGCAATCAATCAATTTCTCACTTATTAAAAATTGCTTCAACGGTCATATTTTTACAATCCAAGTAAATAGGATTAGGGTTTTCACGTTTCAAAAAGACAACCCACGAATCAAAAAGAAAAGAACGTATACTCTCATCGTAAAACCATTTTCTTCATGTTCTTCATCTAGGGTTCAAAATCTTTCATCTCTCTCAACTTCATCATTGTTATATTGCTTGAGTGATTGGATCCTTGTTTTCATTTGTAATCATCTATACTTGGTTGTTGTGAAATCCTGGGAAGTTTTCTTGGGTAATTCAATCGGGGAGATTGAATTGTAGCAAAATTGTAACATCCCAAAATTTAGACTAAGAATAATTAGACTTTGCAACCATAAGATAGTAATTTTCTAGCTTTGAGTTGATTAGAACAGTATTCCATAATTAGTATAAGAATATACAAAAGTCGTATTGCTGTGTTTTGTTTTATTATATATACGTTTTTCAGATTATTTTTTTATATAATTATAATTAGTACTTAATAAAAATAAGGAAACTTAATTTTAAACTCCTTTGTAAATATATGTGTCTTAGAAATAGAATGAAAATAAAGAAACAGAAGAGCTGGGTGAGTTTGTTGGGTCAAAGAATAAAAGGTGGGTGAGCAAGTAAGTTTTGGTGTCAAAATTAAATAAGATAAGGATAAAACCATGAACCGATAAACCATTGAGTTAGAGACTTAGGGTTAGCTAGATATAAATCAATGAAAGATATTAGCCTTGCTTTTTATGCTTACAGAACACCATAGTAATATCTTTATTGGGGGCCCAACATAAGTCATAATATTGTTATGATTACCCTAAACCTAAAACCAATTGTTAGAAGGCAGTGCTAAAAGAGAGGAAAAGATACGTAAGAAACATGGTGTGACGGCAACGCGGAGACAAAGTGAATGTGGAGAGAAAACTGAACGGTAGAACACAACCGATAACGAAAGATATTTTTGGTCTATAAAGTGAGTAATCACACCCCTTAAAACCTTCCATGGTACTTTAATTTTAGAAGTTTTGGATGAAAAACAGTTATGGTTTTCGGGAATATATTACGTTATATGTTGATGAAAGTTTATTTCTATTAAAAATACAGATCCCATAACAGACAATATTTGCATAACCACAACCCAATGAAATTACTATCCAATGTGGAGTCATCCCTTGTACACGTTGATAATCTGTCTCAGAACCTTTTCTTTTATCAGTTAATACGCTAATTCATGCCTCGATACTTGAAACCTTTAAAGTGATCGTGGGATATTAGTTGCTGGAATTGTTCTGACAATTACGATGCCTATTATTTTCCTTTGCTAATTGTTCATGTCTCTTTATTGTTAACGAGACTTATAATATCATATAAGTATATTGGGAGTTACTGTATTGCTTGAGACTTCAACCCCCTTAATATGGCAACATGTGTCTTGAAGGTACCATTATGACTAACTATCATGTTTCCCTAGTATTCTGTTTCTCTCACGCTAATACCCCTCACCTTGTATTTAGTAAAATATGTTAATAAGGACTGTAATTGTTCTTGTGTGAATAGTCTTGCTTGTAATAGTTACTGGACAAGTACTTGAATGGGCGTGTAGATGACACTAGTGAATTTACTGGTTTGATTAGCTACTAGTGATCATTTACTTATTTACATGACATGTTACGGATCCCTTACGTTCTTTGGTGTTTAGCTGAAATCGCTAAACAGGCCGGTTTACAGGAAGCCTTGCCCCGAGTGGGTGGACAGATTGGTGCATTTGCCCAGAGGATTCAAGACACCTGATTTCGCCGCATTTTCTGGAGATGATGGAAAATCAACTATGGAACACATCGGCCAATTCACAGCCCAATGTGGGGAAGGAAACCAAAATGAATTCCACAAGTTGCAATTGTTCGAATTATCCTTAACATGGATAGCGTTCACTTGGTATTCCTCCCTTCCACCTAATTCAATTAAGATCTGGGCAGACATGGATAGGTGCTTCCATGATAGGTTTTATTGGCCACAACTAGAAGTTATGTTGCCGATCTCATGAACTTACGGCAGAAGGTTGACAAATCTGAGGCCGAGTTCATTGAAAGGTTCATAAAGACGGCCCGAAAATGCTCTTTTTCAGAGAGATGAGTATAGCCAGAACCGGGAGCAATAATTACTCAATAAATGACCCAGTGTGGTGATCAGTGTTGTGATAAAATTCAATGTGCAGAATTGAAAATTGATCTTCCAGTCTTAAGATCAGAATATTGCAAAGGTTCCCTTATTGCTAAGCTCCCATTTGGTTTATCCTGAAGTGTGTAAAGCGTGTTTCAGATCACACTATGTCTCGAGCTTCATATTCCTATCCTTCACTAGGAAAAGTAATATTCCTATTACTTTTTAACCATATTAACTCATGAAATCAGCACTTTAATTCTTTTCCAGAAATTAAAACACGTTACATAATTAAAGTGACCAAGTTCAAAAGGAAGAGTATATAGCATTAAATCGCATGAGTTAATGATGCATCAAACACTAATCACAACATTCATTATAAATTCATAATTACGTCACCATAGTCTTGACTATAAAAGGATCTAGCTCATAATGAGCTTAGACATGATAAACCATACAAAAACACCATAAATGAAGTCATGGAAATAGCAATTACAGCTGAGATCAAAGATACACAGAGAAATACAGAAATTACAAACAATAAGAAGCTCAAAACTAGAATCTAGTGCAGCAAATATGCTAGAGTCTCCGAGTTGGTCAGATATTTTGCAGCAGAAAGCGAGTTTCCAGCTTCATCACTAAAAATGGTGGAAAGTTGGCCGGAGAAGAAGATGAACAAGGTATGGAGGCTGGAAATAGTACTCTTTGACTTAGGGATTCGTGGAGGCTGAAGTTGTGTCAACGGAGCATCAATAAGATTCTTTTCCTTTTCAGACCACCCACATAGTAAGAACCATCATTAAGTTGTTCATACAAAAAGGCCAAGGCAGACAAACCCCACGCCCACTGGCGACAATCCTCATAGTCCATAAACAACAACAACCACTTCGACTGTACAGAGGTAGCACTCTTATCTACAAAGATGATGAAGCCCAACAGAAGCAGTAGGTACGCCCGTGCAGCATAAATATAGTTCCCATTTACAGTTGGGCTAAGGTGTTCTCTGAAAAGCTGAATCTAAAATTGGCCCTTTAGTTTGGTTTGTCTCCACCACACACTATAAGTGTGGTATCGCCCAACAACTCAATTCTGGCATGTATGGTCGTGCTAGTGAAAGAGCCAGTGAACGAAAGATGTAGTAGAAATAAGTTGGTCCCCGGATGCCATCTCTCTATTAGAGTTGAAATAAGCTCGTTGTTGACGGTCTTCAGCGGTGTAAACTGTAGCTCCACAAGGCAAGATTTAGTAAGCCAGTCTAATACCTCCAGATGGTGGAATTGAGGTACCAGGGGCAATAATTTCCCACCATGTGCGGGAAAATTCAATTTACCACGATCCTATATATATACATACACAAAACTAAATTATTATAAAACATAATATAATGTAAAACGACAATGCATAAAATATTAAAACTATTACTGTTCCTATGCGGAGTATATATGTTACATGAACATCAACTCTGGTCAAAAGAGAGTGGTCCTGGGGACTCAAATCTAGCTCCTCCGGCTGATGGTCCTGCTCAGCCTCCGTCATAAACTGCTCAATATCAACAGCCTCCACCTCCGCCATAAACTGCTCAGGATTAGCAGCCTCATACACTCCATGATCAAGCTCCGCATCTTGATCAATATGGGCAGGGCTTTGTATTCTCTCTACACGCCTATGTCGGTCAAAAGCGTGACCGGCTATCCTCACTCGAATGCGGTTACTAACCGGAGTCTGTTCGTCTTCACGTGCCTCCGACTGTGATGACTCTCCTCGTACTAATCCGCGCGATCCCCGTGGGTTCTGCCACCAACTCTAGTGTATCCCACTACAATAGAATAACAAATAATTAATATAAATAACAATTAATAAATAAATTAAAAAAGTTAATAACACGTCCGAATTTAGGCCTAAATGGTAAATCCGGAATTAGATTCCGGATTTATCTTTTAGGCATAATTTCGGAAGGGTTAGTATGCATTATTCCCAGAAATACCAAAAACGTGTTAAATCTAGAAGCTAAATTGTGTTCCGGATTTAACTCCTATAGTTATTTCCAGAAAGAACAAAAAAAATATCCTGTTCCGGATTCAACTGTGATAAATCTGGAAGTCTAATTGTGTTTCGAATTTATCTCATATGGATAAATCCGGAACAAACACACACTTTCGTTACCTGCTTTTTGGTATTTCGGAGAATAAAAAGTCTGACTTACTTTTTGTTCCGGAAATATGAAATTTGTGTAGATTTGTTTTGGTTTTTGTAAAGGGTCAGAGGTAAAATTGGAACTTTAATTGCTGTATTGGTGGGTATGCGGCAAGCTGGGTATATAAATCATAAACTTGAGATTGAGCTACAGGGAAGATTATTTTACTGATAAGTATAATAACTATTTGGGTAGAGGGGGTAGGCTCCAGACCCCAATTTTTCCTAGGTTTTATACTTTTTATATATTAAGTTAATTAAGTTGATGATTGATGCTGATTGGAAAAATTAAGATGTGTACTAAATATGATAATAGTTTACTTGTAAAACTATTGTGCTATTGGAATATTCTGGTTCATGTGCTAGCTGTTATTTGAAGATTTGCATGGTTTGACATGTTGTGATCGATCGCTTGATATATGAGTTGAAAATGGTGGACAATGATTATGGCTTGTGTGAGCACATGACATGCAATTGAAATGCAATATGTGAATTTCTAAGTGTCATAAAATCAAAAGCAAAAGTATCAACAAGTGAGACAAATGATAGCAGCAATAAAACAGTAAAAGCTTCAGCAGACAAGACAAAATGTGGCAGCACTAGTGAGACAAAATTGTTGAATCCTAGCAACGGATATATGAATGACAAGGACACATTGGATACTGATTTTATGATGGAGCATATTCCCTAGAGATACCAATGATGAGTCACTGAATTCTAGAAGATCCTATTCCCATATCTTTGCTCAATGATTTGGTGAAGATTTCGGATATAGGCTGTAGTAGGGTGTACCTTCCTTAATGTGCACCTAGTTTTCTTTCCTATAAAAGCTGTACTGTTGTACCTTTTCCATCATCAATGAATATAGCAGTACATTGATCACATTCTCTTGTTTTATTCATGCTTTCATTAATGTTTATCATTGTTTATAAACTTTAAGATGGTATCAGAGCTTCTGCTCTGAATACCTTGCCTCTTTTTCATTTTATTCTCTGCTTTTTCTTAAAGCATGACTCGTAACAATGGTCCTGGTGGTTCTGGCACTGGTCCAAATCATCAGCCACCAAAGGATCCCAGCACTGATCAAAGTAGCCCTTACTATGTCCATCCTAGTGATGGTCCTTCTTCTGTCACAGTTACCCCAGTGCTCAATGTCAATGGAACCAACTATCATAGTTGGGCTATATCCATGAAAAGAGCTCTTGGTGGCAAAAATAAACTTGATTTTGTTGATGGAACTATTGGTGTACCAGATTCCTTTGATCCTAGCTTCAAGGCTTGGTCTAGATGCAACATGTTGGCTCATTGATGGATAATGAACTCAGTTGCTGAATCTATTGGCCAAAGCATTGTGTTTCTTGAGAATGCTATAGATGTTTGGGAAGAACTCAAAGAAAGGTTTTCACAAGGAGATCTTGTTCGAATTTCTGAATTGCAGTGTGAAATTTATGCTTCCAAGCAAGGTTCTCTTTCTGTCACAGAGTATTTTTCTGAGCTGAAAGTTCTGTGGGAAGAACTTGAAGCATATTGGCCTGAGCCCAAGTGTGGCTGTCCCAGAAAGTGTGTTTGTAACACTGGGATTAGCTTGTCTCAAGAACACTATGAGTAGAGCAAAGTTATCAGGTTCTTAACAAGACTAAATGATAACTTTGCAATGATAAAATCTCAGATCCTCATTATGCAACCATTGCCAAACCTTAACAAAATTTTCTCACTAGTCATACAGCATGAAAGACAATTCCCTCACAGTGATGAGTCTAAAGTTCTAGTTGGAAATGTTGATGCTAGAAGAGGACAAACTAAGACACGAGGAGGATACACCTGAGGTTATGGTAACAGAAATGGAGGCAAGGTCTGCACATTCTGTGGGAAAGTAGGTCACACAGTTGACAGTTGTTATAAGAAACATGGGATTCCTCCTCATTGGCAGAAAAATAGTGTCAATGCTGCTACTTCAGATGTTCATGATGAACCATCAGAGAAAGAAGAGGAGAAGGTTGTGCAATCAGGTATCACTCAGGAACAATATGACAAACTGATCACCATGCTTCAAAATAACTCTGCTGGAGGAAATACTACTAGCCAAGCAAATTCTGTGAATAACACTGGTATGCATTCTTTCACTCAATCAGTATCAGGTAATTTTCCTATGGTCTGTCTCTCATATTCTAATTCACTTGGCTCATGGATAGTTGATTCTGGAGCCACAGATCATATATGTTTCTCATTGAGTTGTTACAAAACATATGTCCCCATTAAGCCCATTAGTGTAAGATTACCTAATGGTAACATTGTTTTTGCCAAATTCAAGGGCACAGCTCAGTTTTCTCCAAATTTCAGTATAGACAATGTCTTATATGTACCTCAGTTTTCCTTGAATCTGATATCTGTCACCAAACTGATGCTTGACTCTAAAGAAGTGAATTTTCGTGACTTGAAATGTACCATACAGGACTTGAAGACTCAGGAGATGATTGGTTCGGGTGTGATGCATGAGAGTCTCATATATCTGATAATTGAAGACTGCAGAGCCAATGCTATCAGTTCTGGTGATGGAGGAACTGAGACTTTACCTAGTTCTGGCTTGTGGCATTTTAGACTTGGGCATCTCTCAAGTAAAAGAATGAAATTGTTACTCAGTGATTTTCCTTTTGTTAATACTGATGAGGGTTCTATATGTGATATCTGTCATTTCTCTAGACATAAAATATTACCTTATGTATTGAGCTCTACTAGAGCATCTAGATGTTATGAAATGATCCATTTTGATATATGGGGTCCTATTTCCACAGCTTCCATTCATGGTCACAAGTATTTTTTAATTGCTCTTGATGACTATAGTAGATATACTTGGATTGTCATGCTTAAGTCCAAGAGTGAAATGAGCAATCATGTGAGAAATCTAATCAATATGGTTGAGAAACAAAACAATGTAACAATCAAGATCATTAGGACTGATAATGGACCAGAATTTTTCCTTAAAGAATTTTATAGCCAAAAGGGAATTGTTCATCAAACTAGCTGTGTAGAAACACCACAGTAGAATGGTAGAGTAGAGAGAAAGCACCAACATATCTTGAACATAGGGAGAGCCCTCCTATTTCAATCTAAACTACCAAAACAATATTGGTCCTATGTTGTTTTACGTGCCACTTATATTATGAATAGAGTTCCTAGCCCAATTCTTCAAAACAAATCACCATATTTTCTGATGAAGGGAGTTTTACCTGACATTAATGAATTGAAGGTGTTTGGATGCCTCTGCTATGCATCAACACTTCAATCTCACAGAACTAAACTTGAGCCTAGAGCTAGGAAATGTGTTTTCTTAGGCTACAAGGCAGGGGTTAAGGGTGCTGTTTTGTTAGATCTTCACAATAGAGACATATTCATTTCAAGAAATGTCACATATCATGAGCATGTTTTACCATATCACAATACTCAACCCTTGTCTAAGTGGCATTATTTTCCCCAACATAACCAAGATATAGTGACTGAGCCTATTGTCAATCAACCAAACACTGTACTTGAAACTGTTACACCAGAAATTGAAACACCAGCAGATACAGTTCCATCAGAACCTGCCTCTGCAGAACCAGTGACTGAGCTTAGAAGATCTCAAAGGGAAATACATCAACCATCTTATTTATCAGATTATGTATGTACTCTCTCATCATCACCTAAGTCATCATCTCCAGATACTTCTTATCCCATTTCTAATTTCCATTCCTTTTGTAATTTATCTTCTGCTCAACAACATATTTCCATGAATATTACTGCTGCAAAAGAACCTAATTCCTATGATGAGGCTTGTAAAGATCCTTGTTGGGCAGAAGCTATGGGGAGTGAATTAGAGGCACTTAAAAGGAATGAAACATGGGAAATTGTTGAACTACCCCACAATGTGAAACCTATAGGTTGCAAATGGGTTTACAAAATAAAACACAAAGCTGATGGATCTATTGAGAGATACAAAGCTAGATTAGTTGCAAAGGGGTACAATCAAATAGAAGGTCTTGATTTCTTTGACACTTTCAGTCCTGTTGCAAAACTCACTACTGTCAGAATGTTACTTGCTGTTGCTTCTATGAAGAATTGGAATTTACATCAATTGGATGTAAATAATGCTTTTCTCCATGGTGAATTAAATGAAGATGTGTATATGGAGATTCCTAATTAAAGGGGTTCAATGTGAGAAAAATAATCAAGTATGCAAACTGAAGAAATCCTTGTATGGTCTCAAGCAAGCTAGTCGAAAATGGTATGAAAAGCTCACTGCCTTGTTACTCACACAAGGATACAAACAATCCAGTTCTGATTATTCCGTGTTTACTAACTATCAAGAAGAGTCTTTCACAACTCTTCTTGTATATGTTGATGATGTTATTTTAGCAGGAAATTGCTTAAAGGAATTTGACAGAATAAAAGGCATTTTAGATGTCAATTTCAAAATCAAAGACTTAGGCTCATTGAAGTATTTTCTTGGTCTTGAGGTTTCACAAAGCAAGGCAGGAATAGCAATATGTCAGAGAAAGTATTGTCTTGATTTACTGCATGAGTCAGGACACCTTGGCTCTAAGTCTGCTAGCACTCCATTGGACTCAAACATCAAATTGCACAAAGATGATAATGAAGCATATGCAGATTGCAATTCCTACAGAAGATTGATTGGGAGACTCCTGTATTTGACCAACACAAGGCCTGATATTACTTTTGTAACGCCCTAAAATAATTTAATTATTTATTTAATTGAATTATTTAAGGCTTACAATAATTTATTAAGTTAAATTAATAATCCGGTATTTTAATTTATTCAGGAGGTGTTATGAGTAATTAATGGAGTGGGAATAGAAGGCCCATGATCCATTAGCTAGGCCCAAGAGTCTAATTATCTAGTCTAGGGGTTATGAGATGGTGCTCATTTGAAATAAATCAAAGAAAGAAAGAAAGAAGTGAGATAGAGAGAGAGAGAGAGAGAGAGAGAGAGAGAGAGAGAGAGAGAGAGAAAACGCGAAGAAAGAGGGAGAGGAGGAGAAGAAGAGCTCGCAATTTTCAAGGAGAAGGGAAGAGGAGCTTGCTTGCTTGCTTTTGCTTTGGGGTTTTGTGGAGAGTGCTTGTCTTCACCAAAATTCAAGGTAAGGGTGGGTTTTCTTCATTTATAATGGGATTGTATGATTGTTATTATGTGGGGTTTTAGGATTTAAGTTGTTGTGAATTAATTGATTTGGTGATTGAATGAGTGATGATGTTGTTGATTTCATTTTGATGAAATTTGGTATGCTTAGTGTTTTGTTGGAATAATTGATGAAATTAATGTTGCTTGTAAGGTGTTTGATGAAATGATTCAATGATTTGGAATGTAAATATATGGTGCTTGTATGGTGTTTGATGATATGCTTGAAAGAGTCATGAACAATGATGTTGAAATTTGGTGGTGGAGTGTTGGGTGTCTCGGTGTTATGCCTGTGTGCTGGCGCAGTGTGCTGCCAGTGTTGCCTGTGTGCTGGCGCAGTGTGCTGCCAGTGTTGCCTGTGTGCTGTGTGCAGTGTTGCCCAGTGTTGCCTGTGTGCAGTGTTGCCCAGTGTTGCCTGTGTGCTGTGTGCAGTGTTGTCCAGTGTTGCCTGTGTGCTGTGTGCAGTGTTGCCTGTGTGCTGTGTGCAGTGTTGCCCAGTGTGGCCTGTGTGCTGTGTGCAGTGTTGCCCAGTGTTGCCTGTGTGCTGCGGGGCGCCAACTCCGGTGACTGTCCCGTGTCTTGGACTTATAAAGTAGTCTATATTTTTGGTGTGTCCGGCGAGTTTGGTGTTAGCCATAGAGCTATGATTGGTGATGTACTTGGTGAATTTAAATACGGTGACAGGTGATGGGTCTATGACCACTTATGGTGATGGTGAATTTAATGACGGTGATGAATCTAATGATTATTGGTGATGTTGTATTATACATATAATACTATGATTGTGGATTGTGGTTGGTGCATTGTTCATGGAGTCGCATACTTCATATGCATTTACCGGTGATGTAGGCTTCGGCCTTATGATTAATTATAGGTGATGATGCCCGAATGGCAATTATTGGTGATGATGGTACCACATGCATATGCCCGTTGGTGTGGGTTGCACCTCATGCATATACTCATGCAATTGGTGATGTTCCTTGATGCTTATGAATTGATGTTGTATAATGATGTTGTATGTTCGTAGTGTTGTGAGGCGGTGTTTATAGTTGCCTTTACTCTAACATATTGCTTATCATACATGCTATTATATTTGTTAGAGACTCACCCCTTCTGCTTTATATGTTGCTTCTTATGTCGGCAACGTGCAGGTGATCCCGAGTGAAGGTTCTTCTACCTTCCTTAGTCTGGTCCGTGTCGTTTGCTCTGATACGTAGCACCTGGGGGGGGGGGGGGGGGCGATCATTAGTTTTGTTGTTGTTTTATCTGTTGATTTCAAACTATTTATTTGGGATGTATGAATTATATTATGAGACTTGTCTTTATTCCGCTGCGATGGTGATTATAATAACTGTGGTGTAGTCGAACAGGTGTTTTGAGGGTTCGTCCCGATCGATGTGCTATGTATCACATTTCTCTATTTTGATGAATTTTAAATATGGTTATTTGTTGTATGGTGTAAATGTAGCACTCCCTTGTGGGTGTATCGAAAAGGTTTTTGAAAACTCTGATTTTTATATTACTTTGGACGTGTTAGAAAGGGGGTGTTACAACTTTTGCTGTGCAACAATTGAGTCAACATATCAACTCTCCTACTGTTACACACTTTAATTCTGCTTGCAGAGTTCTGAGATTTTTAAAGGGAACTCCTGGTCGTGGCCTTTTCTTTCCTAGAAATTCTGTTTTGCAACTGTTTGGATTCTCTGATGCTGACTGGGCAAATTGCTTGGATACAAGAAAATCAGTGACAGGCTATTGTTTCTTCCTAGGATCTTCTCTTGTATCATGGAGAACAAAGAAGCAACAAACTGTGTCAAGGTCTTCATCTGAAGCTGAATATAGAGCATTATCTACAGCAACTTGTGAGTTACAATGGTTACTTTTTCTGCTCAAAGACTTGGGAATCAAGTGTGATAGAGTGCCTGCCCTCTATTGTGACAACCAAAGTGCCATTCACATAGCTGGTAATCCTGTTTTCATGAAAGAACTAAGCATTTGGAAATTGATTGCCATTTTGTTAGAGAAAAAGTTCAAGAGGGCACTTTGAAACTACTGCCAGTTAGTTCTAAAGGACAAATTGCAGACTTCTTTACAAATGCTTTATCTCCTACTGCTTTTGTTCCTTTTATTTCCAAGCTAGGCATGCTCAATATATACCATGGTCCAGCTTGCGAGGGGGTGATAAAATCAAAAGCAAATGTATTAACAAGTGAGACAAATGATAACAGCAATAAAATAGTAAAAGCTTCAACAGACAAGACAAAATGTGGCAGCACGAGTGAGACAAAATTGTTGAATCCTAGCAACGGATATATGAATGACAAGGACACATTGGATACTGATTTTATGATGGAGCATATTCCCTAGAGATACCAATGATGAGTCACTGAATTCTAGAAGATCCTATTCCCAAATCTTTGCTCAATGATTTGGTGAAGATTTCGGATATAGGCAAATCTTGACAGCTGTAAATATTCCTAGTTTTCTATTAGCTGTAGTAAGGTGTACCTTCCTTAATGTGCACCTAGTTTTCTTTCCTATAATAGCTGTACTGTTGTACCTTTTCCATCATCAATGAATATAGGAGTACATTGATCACATTCTCTTGTTTTATTCATGCTTTCATTAATGTTTATCATTGTTTATAAACTTTAAGAAAGTGGTTGAATGCTTTTAAAACTCGGACTGGTGGCCGACTCGGTGAAAGTACCGGATCACTGGGTCAATGGTCGGATCGAGGGGTTGACAGTTGAACCGCATGACCAAAACCGAAAAAATCGGAACCGCATGACTCGGACCCGATCTCTATTTCGCGAATTTTCAAGACCTATATAATATAAATTTCGTACCTGTAAAACTTAATTTCCTAAAATTACACATCTTACCTAGAAAAGTCTAACAAAAATTCAAGAATGTAATGACCAAAGAGAGAATCAAGATTTGGTAAAATGTTTTACTCAAAACCAAAAAAGAATTATTATTTTAAAAATGTTTATACAATAAAACTTTACTGCCCCTGCTCCGCCCCACCCAGCCCCATTTCCATACCTAATTGGATAGCAAAGATATGACAAATAAATTTATTTCTACATGAAGAGATTTATACCTTTTGCCAAAGAAAAGAGTAAAATGTTAATTGAGGGATAATATTAAATGAGATTTTAATGAGTTCTCAATATGTTGTATATCCATTATAACAAAATGTCTTTAATCTATGTGACAAACATAAATCAATTAAACAATACTAGATATATGTGTCGGTGGGACATTTGAGAATTTAATAAATTGTATTTTTTTAATAAGCAATTTACCCGAAATATTTCCGGGTATACTAATATAATTCATATTCTTCTTAGGCTCGACGAGCTTACTCCGTCAACGACAACAACGTTAGTTTTTTTGAAAGGAACAAACCGAGTTTTTTCTTCCCTTCCTTTTGATGAATCTAGAAAATTCAACCCTCTTACTAATTTTCCATGCTGGTTCAACCCCAATATCCTCTTAATAATTATATTTAAAGCCCCACACCAATATTACTCACCCACGTCATATAAAATCAAAATTTTTTTGACAAAAACACATCATATAGAATCATTACCTATTTATTACCAATAAAAATACATAAAACCATATAAATTTCCATATCCTTCCTTATAAAATATATCCATAATTTGCAACCCTTCTGTACATCACAGAAGAATGGAGTATTTCAAGAAATCCAAAGCAGTGAAATTACGCAGCCACATCGGCAAATACTTAGTCGCCGACGAAGACCACGAAAAGCTCCATCAAAGCAGGAAAGGGACAACAAAAAACGCAACATGGTTAGTGGAACTAGTGGTAAATGAAGGTAAGAACCACCGCATACGGCTGAGGAGCTTCAACGGAAAGTACCTAACCGCGACCGATGCAGCCTTTCTCCTTGGCGTGACCGGGAACAAGGTTGTTCAAGCTGATTTGGACACGGGTTTGGGTTGGAAATATGAATGGGAACCAATAAAAGAAGGTTCACACGTAAAGTTGAGGAGTTGGTGTGGAAAGTATTTGAGGGGCAATGGTGGCACACCACCGTGGAGAAATTCGATCACCCATGATGATCCTTATACTTCTTCTACCCATAATTGGATCTTGTGGAGTGTGGAGGCTTTGGAGTTATTGCCTCAGAGTGTTTTCTCCTTCAATGAAAATGTTCTTTCTTCTTCTTATGATTCTGATGAGGTTTCCACCGTGTCGGTTTCTTCTAGGTCTTCGTTGCAGAGTCATCAGGATTCAATGTTGGTGAAGGTGCGTGTATAAGTTTTGATTCTACTTTATTGATTTCGTCAACTTGCTTATTGCATGATCTAGGGAGATTTTTATTTTGTCTTATTTTAGTTGATTGAAAAATCTCGTCTTTATCATGACTTTCCTAAGATTTTATCGTTGACCTCTAACTAGCCAGCTGAGGCTCTGTTTGTAAAAAGTAGTGGATTGCGGATAACAGATGAACAAATAAGCTAGCGAATATCGGATAAGCTAGCTGATAGCAATTGATGTGTTTGGTAAAACTAGCGGTTGATCAAACTGATAAATATAAAATGACATAAAAGGATATGTTTATTTAACTCATGATTATATTTATTTAATAAGGATAGAGAAGAAATTTAAGAAAATTAAAAAGCGTAAAAATGCCAACAAAAAGTGAGACGCTATCCGCTAGCGTTTTTTCAAACACTATTTGAAGTAGCGTTTGAAAAAACGCTAAAAGCGAGTGCTTACCAAACACATGTATTTTTCAGCCGCAAGTTTCATCTGCTACTTTCACCCGCTATCCGCTAGCGGATAGGACGCGCCAAATAGAGCCTAACTCTCTAGATGAAATGCATGAAACTAGGTCAAAAACAAGTGTATTGGGCTAAAACTGAGATGATTATTATGTGTTAGTTTAATTTAGTAGGTAGGTTATAATTGGGAAATTCCTTAACTATTAACTAAGTTGAACTAATTGCGAATAGGTGAGACCTATGTTGTCCTTTGGAGAAATGTGAGTAATTAACCCATTTCACTTGTATTTCTTAAATTTGATGTATATATATCTCACTAATTTAATATCAAAGTGATTTAAACGTACAAATATACAAATGAATTATGGCTAGATGAAATTTACTTTTTAGGTGAGTTACTTACAAATGCGAATAACTTACAAATGTGGGTAACATACCCAATTTAAACTGCATTCATTCAAAATTTGTCACATGTATGCGAATAATATAATATGAATGTGGTGTAAAAGTACAATTTTTTTTGGTATTAAAGTACTAAATATAATATTATTTTTTTGAGATTCAAAGGGGCTAAATATTCGTACAACCCCCTCTACTCATTGGACACTCCTGACCTTCAAATATTTCCAAAACACCCTCACATAAAACATACTTCGAAACACCCTACGTCGATTTTTAACAGGTTCAGAACTAAACTTCTGAACCGGTTCAGAAGTTTAGTTTCGAATTGGTTCGGAAGTTTAGTTCTGAACCTGTTAAAAATCTTGCAAATGAGGGTGTCTGCTTGGTTCAAAACTAAATTTCTGAACCGATTCAAAAGTTTAGTCCAAATCTTCGTTAACCTAGAAAAAAAGAAACGCGCGCATTTCGTTAATGAAATTTATGTCTTTTCGTATGATTTGGTCGTAAGAAATATGACTCTGTTACATTACTGCTCAGCCCAAAAAAGAAAACAACTCACAAACCGCGTAATCTCAATTTGGCTGGCTAATCTCAATTATGCGCTGGCCACACTAATTAAGGGATAGACACTTTTTAGAAAAAGAAATTATTCATTCAAAACAAATCAATGCATAATTAGTGTCAATTATGCGCTGGCTAATCTCATTTCCATATAGAATTATATTCAATTTTTTATGACAGCAAGAAATCAAATTTTGGTCCCACTCATATTTTTATTTTCACTTTTCATCCTCAATTACTGTTTCTACTATTGGCTACCAAATTGTCACACTGATGTCTGTCATGTCACACTTTAATTATTAGATGCCAAATTATCTAATGTAGCAAGTGATGTGACCGATGATAACATGAACGTTAGAAACTAGGGCTAGATAAAAAAAACCCAATCCAATCCGAAAACCCAAAAACTCGAAATAAATGAGTAGCAACGGGCGGGTCTTGACAGGCAAACAGGTCAGCGGGTTGAAAAAATGGGTATATGTGAGTTGAGATGGGTGGGTGTGGTTGTTATTTTTGAGCTTGTCGGTGCCAGACCAGCCCGAACACTGCACAACCACACGAATTTTTCTCTCACCGACTATGCATAACTCAATATTCTTTTTTTTTTTGAGATTACATAACTTTATATTCTCTTTGCGCTAAACACATCTTTTCAATTTTTTCTATCCCACTAACCAATGCTGCTACCTGCCACCATTTATTATATTTTTCAACTTATTTATTTATTTATTTATTTATTATATTATATACACAAGACCCAAAGTTACATTTTATTAGTATTATTTAAAAACCCTTTCATACTTTCAGTCGTCTTCTTCCTCACCTTACCCACCATTTCCATTCTTCACCATCTTTCTCTTCCTGGATATTTCTTTCTTCTCAAAAACCAGAGTTATCTTTTTAGTTTCCAAACCGTTAAAACCGACCCCGTGTAGCCGTGTAGCCGAAAAACCGAACCCGCTCCAACCGAAAGTAAAAACAGGCGGATTTGGGTCATTCTGTAGCAACCACGGTTTAGCTCGGATGGCCATTTTGGACCCGTAACCGCCCATACCCGCCGGATGTCCAGGCCTATTAGAAACCTAAAGTATCATTCATCAACTCATATTTAATCAAACAAAATATTTTTGAAAAAATTGTCGAAAAATATATTCTATAAAAGTAAATCATCAATTTAATAACTGGGGTGTGGTTGAACGGTTGAGGCTCATTCTCTCTTAACCAAATGTCGAGGGTTCGACGGTAGATATCCTGACCTAAAAAAAAAACATCAATTTTATCGGTGTCTTTTTTTTTGTTGTCAAATATCACTGTCTTTAATATAGTCCTTAATTATAAAATAACTATTAAATACTCTTTAAAATTTATTTACATAATTTATGAATGAATTAAATAAGAGAGAGATTATTATTGACTACACTAGTATCAATCAACGACAACCTCGGTGTCTACCATCCTTGTTCAATCAACTCAAAATCAAAGTCTCAATTCTCAGCTAACCCATTTCCACAATCACAGATGGATTTCTTCCAGCGAGCAAAAGCAGTGCGTCTCAGAAGCCACCACGACAAGTACCTAAACGCAGAAGAAGATCAAGAATCAGTAAACCAAGAAAGAAACGGATCATCAAAAACAGCAAAATGGATAGTAGAAACAATACCAGAATACGACAACATAATCCGTCTCAAAAGTTGTTACAACAAATACTTAACAGCATCAAACCAACCATTACTCCTTGGTGTTACAGGTCGTAAAGTGATTCAAAGTTTGCCACGTAGACTTGATTCTTCTGTTGAATGGGAACCTATAAGAGATGGTGCTCAAGTTAAACTTAAAACTAGGTATGGTAATTTTCTTAGAGCTAATGGTGGTTTACCACCTTGGAGAAATTCTGTTACACATGATATTCCTCATAGGTCTGCTACTCAAGATTGGATCCTTTGGGATGTTGATGTTCTTGAGATTCATGTTGCTCCTCCTGCTCCTCCTCCAATTCCTCATTCTGATTCTCTTGACTTTGAATCATCTACCCCTTCTGCTCTTTCCATTAAATCTGATCGCTTCTCTAGACAAGAGGTTTGTTTTTTATGTCTTCCGATTAAAGTTTTTATTTTTTTCATTTGGGTGTGCTTTTATTTATTTATTGGTAGTTGTTGATAAATTCAGTATTCTCATATCAGTAGATTCAGTACTCAAGTGGGTAGTTTTTTTTTTCATACTTTACGAATTTTGATCTATGTTTTAAGAACCCAATCAGATTGGAAAGTTGAATTGAGAATCAACTATGTCTATTGTTTGGTTATTTGTTGGTTCGATATGTTGATTTGAGTAGTTTAAAGCAATTGAATTATGGTGTGGAGATCTGATCTCTGGTTTGGTTTTTAAAACATTGTTTTGAATGGTGCTTTGTTTTAATTGTTGGATTAGTTTTTCTATGTGTATTTTATAGATCTAATTAGTCCCTTTAAAATGTTGACTTGAGGACTGATTTAGCTCTACTTGACTTGAGATTTGAGAACTAACTTGACTCAAAATATGCATTTAGGACTTTAAACATAATTTTCATTGTTAGAAACTAATATGAATGATGTGGTATCTTTGAATTGATTGACTTTTTACTTTTAAAATATGCTTAGTGTAACTTAACTTTTGACTTTTGGGAGCTTCTCAATTGAAATAAGTTGATGATTCTTCACTTAAGAAATAAAGTCGTTATAAGTTTATAATTCTTATAGAGAAGTTAATTGATGGGAGTTTCTAAAGAATTGATGATGCAGATGCTAATTTTGATTTATATGAGAAATTGCAGTTTATGAAGCTTATGATTATCTATGAAGCATTGATACAAACACGGACACGCAGACACCGGTTTTTATTTGAAAAATACAAGTAATTGAAGTGTTGATGTCGGTGTCCGACACGATACGTGTCGGGCAATAAATGGACACATCTTCAACCACAAGTGTTGGTGCTACAAAGATTATTATTGCATTTTTTTTTCAGAACTTCTTTCTTATTGCAAATGCTTATTGAGTGCTATATCCAAATTGACTCATAGTTATTTTTTAGAGAATGTAACTAGTGTCTTTGACTGGTTTGTTTTCAATGGACTACTAGTGTGATTGCTAAATGCCTTGGTTTGTGATGATCTTCATTTGGTTGAGTTTGCAGTCAACGGGTAGTGTAGGCTCACCGCCAAAGGCGAAGGTCGAGGGGAGAACTATATACTACCATGTTGCTGAGGATAATGGAGAAGTGGATGATGACAATGTGCAGGGCTATTCCTTGGTCTTCAATGGGAATGGAGTTGAGCAGTTAACTCGTAAGTTTCAGGAAGAGACAGGGCTCGAGGGAGTTATTGTGTGTACTCGAAGTCCTTTGAATGGAAAACTTTACCCTCTTCGCTTACAGCTTCCTCCAAACAATGTTACCATGCAAGTTGTTTTGGTTCTTCCCTCTTCAAAAGGTGACTTTCCTTTTCCCTTGGATGCTGAATCTTGTTTTCTGCATGCATCATTGTGCTAAAATTTAGGATATAGAAATCAATTTGATGTTCTTAGATTTGTGCCTTTGATGTTACATGTGTAGGCTATAGCAGATGCTGATTTGGATTAATGTTGTGAGAATTTGTTTATGGAATGAAATCTGTGTAGTGTTTGTCCGACAACTATTTTGTCTGAAGTACAGATTAAGCTGCAAGTGTTAATTAAACTACAATTCTAGCTTTGCTGTTCTTTTGGTTTGATTCTGTCTTTCTACCATATTTCAGTGTTATGAACTATGAGATTTATTAAATCCTGAAGTGAAATGAGAAGACATAAGAAGGTCTTCCTCTTGAGTCTGTTATCAATCAAACTGGTGTAATGGATGTTGATCTAAACTATATAAAAGTATTCAAATTGAAGAATCGGGGATTATATTAATGATTTCATAACAACAATTCATGAAATGAAAACTTGATATAAAATTGAATGTCAGGCATTGGAGTTGTTGTTCAGGTCTATATATGTTGCTTTACTTCATACAAAACTTCAGGAATTCTGGAGGACTTTATTATTGTATCACATTAATATTAATATTAATTTTTGGATATGAAATGGCACACTTAACTGTCACAAAAAAGTCATTTGAAGGGTCAAGGAAGAACGAATGATATGCAAGAAACTTTGGCAATTTTTCTTATTTGATTAACTTTTCATGACTGAGAAGTAAGCAACCTCTAAGAAGAAATTATCACAATCTAGTGATGCTAGTTTTGTTGCATAGGTTGCACACAAGACTTTTAATTCTTTTGTTGCCTTCGTATATTGCTTCCTTTTACTTTCAGTTGTGTTTAGCTTGCATGTTATTCTGTTACCCTAACCTTTAGTTTCTGTTCTGGTGTTTCAGTGGCCAAAGAGTTTGAGGAACAAGGTTTACTGTGACAAGCAACATTTTTGGGTTCACGAACCTATTAAATTGCAAGGCCCATGTACAAACTCTATGTGATAGCGTTTAAGTATATGTTGCTCACCTTGCAGACTGAGTCCATTACATTTATAAAGCAAAATTCATAAAAGTCCAAAGGAGGTACCTTAAAGTTGCCTTGGTAAATTATATGAGCATTATCTTCTCTTCAGTGGAATCTGAAGGAATGAGACTATATTCTTTGGAGATGGAAATCTTTGATTTATTATTAGATCTAGCATAGACTTCGGGTATTTTTATTGTTTCTGACTCTTTCAATTTGTTAATTATCTATTTCTAATGTACTTTTTAGGTGTATTTCTTGTAAATTCTTTCATCAGAAAACTAGACAGAGGCATATTTTTTTAGCCAGATACAGTAAAATATTGTGTTTCTGTAATTGATATTTGCATAAGTTGTTTACATCGTTATAAACACATTATGTCTTTACAATCACATCTGACACAGTAGCATCTATCACCAGTAGTCCATACAAGAACATGTCCCATTTTGAAGTGATGGAATCGAACACGATCTCTTACAATTATCTCCACATTATATATTCTAGAGATTAATTTAGGAACCTTATGGCAATCATTACACACTCTAAGATTCTTAAATACTCTTAAAGGCATGCCTGGTGTTGAGTTCAAGAGCCCAAAAGCTATGGCCAGTCTCTCACTATGCCACCTCATAGTATTCTGTTTTCCTTCCTTATTATTCTCATCATATAAAAGTTCCCCTGAGTAGTCAGGTAAATACCCTATTGATTCTAACTTCTCAATTTCATTCATAAATTTATATATATCTTTACTTTGTGGATGAGAAGTGTCTCCAGCAAAAAATTCATGAGCTACTCCATCTACCTCTATTAAACTACTGTTAGAATAGGCAATATTTTATTGTATAGTTCACTTTGTATTATTTAGTCCTATAGCTCACTTGTATGAGTTAGTCTTTAGATGAGTTTGTACAATTGTTAGTTTGTTAGACTTAGTAACTGGTTCAGCTTCCCTTAACTGATTCAGTTGTGTATATTGTTGTATATATAGGGATTGATCCCTCATTCAATAAACAAGTTCAGATTTTACATTCCTAACAACTACTACCTGGCTCTTTACTCACACCCTTATCAGTCATTAGCTTTCTAAGTAATCCTACATCATTCCACATGCTAGGTGAAGCATATACTTTTGACAAAAGCAGATAACCACCACCACCACCACCAGAAGCACTTCCCTCTGACTCAAAGATTTGCTTTGCGATTTCTTGACTTAGCTCAATACTTGCATGTTGCTTGCAATAAGCATCCAAAAGACTCCTTCATATCACAACATCTGGCCTGATGGGCATTTTTGAAACCACATTCAGAGCCTCTTCGATGTGCTCGGCTCGAGCGAAAAGATCAACTAGACATCCATAATGCTCCAGTGTGGGTTCAATATTGTACTTCTTAGTCATCGTGTTAAAATACTTAACACCCTCATTAACCATTCCACTATGATTACAAGATTATTGAATTCCATGAATTCACATCTCTACAAGGCATTCATTCAAACACCTGCTGAGCAATTTCCAATGACCCACACAAGTGTTTACCAAAACATCACCAGCCACATTCTTTTCACACTTTCTCAAAACATAAGCATGAGCCCACATACCCAATGAAAGTGCACCCAAACCAGCACAAGCAATAATAACACTCAAACAACTTCAAAGCAGTCTCAAACTCTCCAACTTTTGCATAAGAATCAATCATAATATTCCAAGAAACCTCACTCCTTCTTTCACACATTTTCTCAAACACCTTCCGTGCTAAATCCAAACACCCACAAGAAGAATAAAAATGAATCAAACTATTACAAACATGAGTATCTAACTCAAACCCAAGTTTCAAAACATGGGCATGTACTTGTTTCCCTTCACATAACAAAAACAAGTAAGCACAAGCTTTTAAAACAAATGGGTAAGTGTGTTTATCAAAAGCACTTCACTTTCTTCTTCCATCATCATTTCTTTATAAAGCAAAATCGCTATATGTTTATCATTGATGCTTCGTGCATAGGCTCTTATAAGAATATTCCACATGAAGGAATTGGGATTGTGAAAATGATGAAGTAAACGAGTAGCGTAGTTGAGATTGATCATAGAAGTATGATGAAGAATTTTTGTGAAGAGAAAGAGAGATTGTGGATGGTTGGTGTTAATGGTGCGTAGTAATTGAGCGTGGATTTGCTTAAGGTGAGAGTGAGAGATGGTATTGGATTTGTTCAATAAGTGGATAATGCGTGTGAGGTTTGTTAGGGATAATGGGTTGGTGGTAATGGTTGTTGCTGTTGGTTGTTGTGGTGTAAAGAAGAGGAGTTGGGCTTGTTGCCATGGTTATGGTTATGACCAGTACCTGTTTTGTGTGAGGAATTTCTTGAACATATTCAAATTTATTCAGGAGCGATGCTATTTCCAGGAATGCTCCCTTGGTGGAATCTAGCATTATTCTTTTATTCAGTACTAACACAATGTTCGGTTCAAACTCCCATTAACTCTCATGTCACGTCTCAGAGCACGTTAGTGAAAACTATTAACAGAGACTAAAAGTGCGAGCACTGATTGTTAGTACAAAGATATTTTGAAGAAATGAACGAAAACTACTGCTGAAAAGTAGGGATCGGTAACCCTACATGGTTGATGTGTTTGTTGAAAAGTCAATTGCACTTCCCTCTTGGTTTCATATCATACTAACCATCCCTTAAAAGTGTTAACGGAAAATAATGTAGGGACCAAAAGTGTCCAAAATTTTTTATAGAGACTAAAAACAAAATTCGCTATATTTATAGAGACGAAAAATATATTTAACCCGTGATTTTATTGGTAAGTGCTCAAAGAAGTTGAAGGTTTTCTTAGCTTAGACTTCGGTCATCATTTAACCTAAAATTTTGTAAAAAATAATAGTTATGTTTACGTAGTGACTAGTTCGAGAAGAGATGGAAACTCATAATAAAAGTGATTATCCTCGTAGCCGTAGTCAATTTCTATTTTGAAAAGGAGAATGCTGTTTATCATGACTACACTTCGTGAAATCGTCCTGATGAACCCACATCACATGATAGTTTTCAATGATAAGGAGGGAGTTTAATTGGAGATTTTGATGAATAAAAATAAGAAGTTTGATGAAAATTTAAGAAGTTGTGAACTTAGGAAGTTGGCTTGTTATGCAGTAGTTATGTTGGTTTTCTTCGTGTTTTTGTGTGCAGGAACTAGATCGAATTGAAGATCGAGTGGTGCAAGCAAGAAGAACAAGTGGTACAAGCCAAGGACTTGTCGTGCTGAGTGGCGCGCAGGAGGCGCGCAGGTGGCGCTTCACGCGCAAGAAAACAGAATTGGCATGCTGTGGGGCGCGCAGGAGGCGCGCAGGTGGCGCTTCACGCGCAAGAAAACAGAATTGGCATGCTGAGTGGCGCGCAGGAGGCGCGCAGGTGGCGCTTCACGCGCAAGAAAACAGAATTGGCGTGCTGTGGGGCGCGCAGGAGGCGCGCAAGTGGCGCGCAGGAGGTGCGCAAGTGGCGCGCAAGCGCCAGTCACGCGCAAGAAGGCAGAAGCAGAGGCGCGCAGCTTGCGCTTAAGTGGCGCTTAAGCGCCAGCTGAGCGTGAAAAACGTTAAAAACACGTAAGGCCAGGGGGAGAAAGGGGGTCGAGGAATTTTGGAACGCTAGAACGCGAAGAGCACTCATTCCTTCTCACCGGTATTGAAGATTCAAGGCTTGGGGACAAGAATTGAAGCTTCATATGTGTTCATCATCATCTTCATCTTGTAATTCTTCCTTTCTCTCTTCCCTTATCATTTGTAGCTAAACCCTAATGTTAGGGATGAATTAACTTTGACGTAACGCTATTGTTGCTGGTTTAAAATTATGTTTATGTCGTACTCTCTTATATTTTGTGAATTGAATTTCTATGCTTAACGCTTTCTATGGTTGGAAAACTTGTAGAACGATATTTTATTCAATGATCGAATGGAAGTTTTATTATTGAATGTTTGAAATTCAATTCCTACCATTCGTAGTTTAGGAATACTCTTAGAATTGTTGTATGTTGCGAATCCCCGTTGTTAATGCTTGTTGTTAATTGAAATCGCCTAAGGAATTAGGGCTTTAGTTATCGGCAAAGGACTAGTTACCTAAGGAATTAGGAATTAGTTAGAATTGAGGGTTTGATAGCAAAATAAGAGAGAGGTTATCTTTCGAAATTAAATCAGTGACAATAGTGTGAAATCAACAGGCATTCATCCCTAGCGTTCTTCCCATCGTATCTTCTCCTAAGCATTTTAGTTTTCTCTTATTAAAAACACAAAAAGAAATATTTAATTGCTTACTTTAGAATTAGTCGCTCACTCATACCAATCGGAAATTTATTTCAACTTGGTTCGTTTAGTTGTTGTTAACGTAATTGGTAAATTAATTCGATCCTCGAGGACGATACCCGGTCTTACCGGTTTTATTACTTGCAACGATTCGGTACACTTGCCGAAATATTAACACGTCCCACAAATAACATGTGTGATGTTATGTGGTTGTTTTCTAGTATTTTTCGTTAGTGTTTTTTTGTGAAACAAATACATTCGAAAGGGATGCGATAAGAAGACATTAGATCTAGTTTCACCAGTTGAGAGGTTTACATTGCCAGCCTCAATTTGTGTGTTTTTCGATAAGGAAAATGACTTTGAGAGGGAATCTAGTCACACAACCAAACGAATGAGAGATTCTAGATGATTCTCCAATTGTATCCTGAGTACTAGGCACTTGAACAAAACACGGGAATCACACTAAGAGACGGTAGAACATCGTGAGTCCTACGAGTGAGTACTTTGCACAATGGTTTTCATAATGTAAACAAAGTAAAAACAAAGTCAAGTAATTCACGGAATTCAATTCTAAGAAGGAAAGAACATCACGAATTCCTCGAGTGCAAAGACTAAAGAAGTAAAAACAAATAGTTAAAATAAGATAAAAAGAGACAAGAGTGAGCCACTCAATTGTCAAAAGGGAAAATGCATTGAATTGTAAAAGAGTTTGAAAATACAAGAGTATTGGCTCAGACATATATTGTTCATAACCAAAGATCATGTGTGTTAGGATGTATTAGGCGTTTTTGGCTACTGAATGTTATGAAATCAAGTCTTCGTACGAACTACTATTTATAAAACTACAAGTGAAAACTGCTATGTTGCATGATGTGCACTTGTCCTTATTAAAAGTGTATAAGAATTAAAATAACTAGTGATCGACTACGATTAGCACCATGTGTCTTCTGGACCCGGGTGCTTCACACTTGTCTTTGCGCTTTGAATTTTTTCTGAAGAAACTGCCTTAACTGCTCTTGTGTCTTCGCGTGTAGTACTCCAATCTTTGATACTTGCTTCTGAGTCCCCTTCGAAACCACATGCGAGCTATCGAGTTGTCTTGCCTTTCGAGTGTTCCTTTCTTCGAGTGATCTCAGACTTTATATTTACGCCTTCGAGTGATCTCTCTCTCTCTCTCTCTCTATGTATGTATATATATATATAAGTGCTAGTTTTTTTCAATCGATAATCAGAGAGATTTCATTAAGGTAAAAAAGGAAACAAAATCATGGGAGGACAAAAACCAAAACTCATGCAGAAAATATAAGTAAAAATAGCACTAAAAAAAGCTGAAGGTAAATAAAGCTGAAACAAGCATATCTAAAGTTCTGTTTCCTAAGAGTTTTCATGTTATACCTCCGAACTTTAGAATTGACCCATGTGAACTCCGAATCATCCTTAAGAGAATTAACACTCTCTAGGTTATTTTGTCCTTCAGCTTCATCAGCCCAATGCCTTTTTAGAGTCATTAAGTCAGATTTCACTATGTCTGAAAATGCTCCAGTATTCAACATAGTATCATATGGCGCACTGGCAGAATTCCTCATGTCACATGAAGTTTATATGCAGGCTACACCGATTTTAAGTGCACAGTCTTTGTTTTTCAGCGTTTTAAGGGCTGGTATGACAAGACCGACCCATTTTATCAGTTACATGAAATGCGAAGTAAACTCTCATGTTTCTCTAGTTGAAGTTTTCTGACGTGACGAGCAGCTTCTTGATAAGCTTTCCAATGAGCCGCGCGATGCAGGTATGGAGTCATAATATTGCTTTCGGTACTTTGCAAGTTCCTGAATTTCTCAATTTCTTTATCTAGATCACCCACATAAACCCGATTTAATTTTCCCAACACATCCATAGCAATCTCCTCAACAATTTCAGATTCCAACCTACCACATGTATAGTGTACATCACCAACATAAAAAGAGGAAGATGCATGCATGCAAGCAAGGATATATTATATATTAGAAATTCATTGAGCCTGAGAAGATAATAGAGTTACCTGTCAATGGAACAATCCCATCCTGAGAGTTTGACTGCTTCTACAAGAGCATCCCTCCATTTCTTCACTTTGTTTGGTTTATCCAAAAATCGTTGTTCATGTGTAGCAAATGCACTTGCAAAGGTTCCAGTCTGATTTCGCACGTGTAGGTTCTATATCATAAAATATAGGCACTACAATTTGCCCCCTTCTATTTTTACATTTAATTATTTTTTTGACTTCATCTAAACACCATTTTGAGGTTGCAAAGTTCTTGGAGAACACAATCACAGAGAGTTGTGCATCCTCTATAGCTCTGAGAAGGGTTCCTGATATTTCATCCCCTCTTTCAAGATTGTAGTCTATGTAAGTTTTGATCTCAGCTCTTTCAAAAGCAGAATGAAGATGGCTTGTGAAAGTCTTCCTAGTGTCCTCTCTCCTGAAGCTAAGGAACACCTCGTGCTTTTCATCATGTCTACTAAAGGATGATGATGCCATCTAATATGATATATATGACACGAAGTTGAGAACATTTTGCATTGTGCAATCTACAACCTTGTATATATAGTAGTTTATACTAGTAAGTTGTGTGTCTTCTGACGATATCTTGGATAAGATTGAACAATTTTTTATTCTTGGAAAGGGTTGACTTTCTTATGAAACCCCTCTTTTCTACACAAGATGTTCCACTTTTGTCATTATCATATATTTGTGTTCATCTCTCTTTCATTGTCAAAGTTTCGTTAATCAATTTTTATACTTAAAGTTTAACTTCAACCTAACTCTCTCATTGAAAAAATTGTTTTCTTTTCATTTTTAAAAATATAAGGTTTAATGGGGACAACTGAGAAATCAGTATCAAAATCGATCCATCTGTCATGTCCACTGTCCAGCTTTTAACATGTCAGGTTGTTTTGTCTTCTTTAAACCTTGAATCTGCTTGCCACTTGGAGGCAAGACAACTTCAACATTCTTTCCTTTGTCTACAACCTTTTTCACAGTATCTTTCTTCTCAACAACCTTCTTGGCAAGTGATTTTTCCAATTTGAAGGGAGTAGCACCTTCTCAGGAACTGTTTGTTACTCTGTACCCTGCGCAGAGACAACATCTTCCTTTTCCAAGTCAATGGGAGCATCAAGATTGATTCCAGTATTTTAGCAGCAACTTGAAACTTGAGTCGTGAGGATCTACGTGGGTCACTTGGAGCGTGTTTCATTTTGACTGGACGAGATTTTAGTGGCTTAACGTCAACGACGTTTTGAGGAGGGCCAAGAAGAATGAAATTAGGAGGCTTAGAGGTTGTTTCGCGTGATGAATCAGAGTATGTTGAGGTTGGTTCTGAGTTCTTAGTTCTTACCATTTGAGAGAAAGAAGGAATTTTGGGAGTTAAGGAGGAGCGGTTACGTGAATGGAAGAGGAGAGAGGAGAGAGGAGAAGTGAATTTAATCACTTGGGAATGGTTATTGACCAGCGGTTACAAACATCATTGACTAATGTGTGTAACTTCTTGATTAGATCGTGTGACGAGAGAGAGAGAGAGAGAGAGAGAGAGAGAGAGAGAGAGAGAGAGAGAGAGAGAGAGAGAGAGAGAGAGAGAGAGAGAGAGAGAGAGAGAGAGAGAGAGAGAGAGAGAGCCGTTACAACGGCTAGGAACCTATTTTTGGATTTTTTACTAAAATAAAACCTAAGACAGAAGGCATAAAAGGAATAAATAATAAATGATATATAATCATTGAAATAAACAATAAACTACAGACAAACATAAAATCTTTTTGGTATTTTTATGGACATATTAATTCTGATGACCCTTCTCAAGAGTTGAGAAGGTTGACGGTTATGACCCTTCTCATATCTGAGAAGGTTGCTGGTCATGACCCTTCTCATCTGAGTGGGTTTCAATGATATGAATCATGCTTTTAATATAATTAAAATTTTCTTCTAAAAGAGGTTTAGTAAATATAGTCAGCATCACAATACCCAATGAGGTCAAAGTGTGTTCTTTTCTTGTACCACAAGCCAATGTTAGGAGTTCCCACAAGATATCTAAAAATTCTTTTGACAGCACATAGATGAGATTCTTTTGGAGCAGTTTGAAACCTTGCACACAACCCTAATAAGAAGACTATATCTGGTCTACTTGTAGTGAGATACAATAGAGACCCTATCATTCCCCTATATTCCTTCTCAGACACAGACTTACCCTTCTCATCTATATCAATATTTGCAGAAGGGTGCATTGGTGTTGCCATTGCCTTTGCATCACTCATTTTATATTTCTTAAGAAGATCTTTGATATATTTCTCTTGAGAAATGAAGATATCCTTCTTAAGTTGTTTGATTTGCAAGCCAAGAAAGTATCTCAACTCACCCATCAAGCTCATTTAAAACTCACTCATCATTAGTTTTCCAAAATCACTACATAGCTTTTCATTTGTGGCTCCAAAGATGATGTCATCAACATAGATTTGAACAATTAATACTTCATCTTTAAGAGATTTTCTAAAAAGAGTAACATCTATTTTTTCTCTTGAAAAACCATTTTTGAGAAGAAAGGTACTCAGTCTTTCATACCAAGCTCTAAGAGCTTGTTTGAGACCATAGAGTGCCTTAGTCATTTTGAAAACATGGTTTGGATGTTTCTCATTAATAAAACCAAGAGGTTGGTGTACATACACTTCCTCATTTAGAAAAGCACTTTTGACATCTATTTGAAAAAGTTTGAAATCTTTATGAGCAGCATAAGTAAAAAGTATTCTAATGGCTTCTAGTCTAGCAACAGGTGCAAATGTTTCATCATAATCAATACCTTCTTGTTGATTGTAGCCTTGAGCAACTAACCTTGCTTTGTTTCTAATGACTTTCCCATTTTCATCCATTTTGTTTCTGAATACCTATTTAGTACCAATAACAGATTGATGTGTGGGAGATGGGACTAAGTTCATACCTCATTCTTCTCAAATTGAGCAAGCTCTTCTTGCATTGCTTCTACCCAAGAATCATCAATAATTGCTTCATTTATGTTCTTTGGTTCAATTGATGAGATGAGAGCACTTTGAGATTATTCTCTCCTAAAGGATCTTGTAGTTCTAACTGGTTAAGAAGTTTCTCCAATTATTTGTTGTTGAGGATGGTGAGTAACTAGCCTCCAGCTTCTTGGTAGTTCAGAAGCTTGAGTAGGTTGTTCATTTTGGTTGTTTGAGGGTTGAGAAGGGTTAGGTGTTGATTCTGTTTCAACTTTCTCACTTGTATTAGCACCCTTCTCACCTGTCTTATCTGCATCAATCTCATCTTCTTCATTTCTATCTGTTGAACTGTTAGTTTCCACAAACATAACATGCATGCTTTCTTCAACATCTTTAGTCCTAAGATTAAACACTCTATATGCTTTTGATGTGTGAGAATATCCTAGAAATAGTGCAAGATCAGATTTTGCATCAAACTTTCCTAGATTATCCTTGTTCAAAACATAACAATCACAACCAAACACATGAAAATAAGAGATGATAGGCTTCTTTCCTTTCCAAAGTAACAAACAGTGTTCACTGCTTCTGCCCAAAAGTATTTTTCAATTTTTGAATCATTGAGCAATGTTCTAGCCATCTCTTGCAATGTTCAATTTTTTCTTTCAACTACACCATTTTGTTGAGGAGTTCTTGGACAAGAGAAGTTGTGGGACACACCATTCTCTTCAAAAAAGGTTTTGAATAAAGCATTTTCAAGTTCTCCTCCATGATCACTTCTAATTGCAATAATGTTAGAACTTTTCTCATTTTGAACTTTCTTAAAAAATGTTTTAAAACTTTCAAAAGCTTCATCTTTGTGTTTTAGAAAAATTACCCATGTGAACCTAGAATAATCATCAACTATAACAAAGCCATATCTTTTTCCACTAAGACTAGCATGTTTGGTAGGACCAAAAAGATCCATGTGCAGAAGTTCCAAAGGTCTTTGAGTAGAAATCATGTTAATAGGTTTAAAAGATGATTTGACATGCTTCCCTTGGATGCATGCTTCACATGATTTATCCTTCTCATATTTGATCTTTGGAAGTCCTCTGATTAAATCAAGTTTGGATAATTTTGAAAGAGTTTTCATGTTGTTGTGACCAAATCTCCTATACGACATCCATTTATCATCTTCCTTAGAAATTAGACACATTTGATCAGGTAGATCATCAAGACACAAGCTATAGAGGTTATTAGTTCTATGACCAATAAAAATAGTTTTTCCAGACTCTAGACTATTTATTTTGCATACATTAGACTTAAAAGTCACTTCATATCCAGAATCACATAACTGACTTATACTAAGTAAGTTATGTTTGAGTCCTTTCACAAATTGAACATTTTGAATCTGAGCAGAGTTTATTTTACCTACAGTACCTACTCCTTTGATGAAGCCTTTGTCATTGTTGCCAAACATAACAAGTCCTCCATCAAAGCTCTCCATAGAGAGGAATTTATCCTTCACCCATGTCATGTGCCTTGAGCATCCACTGTTTAGGTACCACAGCTTTCTTCTTGATGCTATGAGGCATGCTTGCATTTGTTTTTGACAAAGATTTAGGTACCCATTTGTCTTTGGGTCCTTGAGGGTTAGTTTTCACGTTTATGGGATCATTATGCTCATTGGTACAAACTGAAATGTGATGTCCAGTTTGTTTGCACCTTGAGCACTTGTTTTTGGGTCTTCTATTACCCTTCTTAGATATTTGACTCTTCTCAGAGGGAGTTAAACTCACTTGAGAAGGTTCAAGTTGTTGTGCACAGAACATAAGCTCATTTGTCAAATCACTAACTTGTTTTCTTAGCATTGCATTTTCCTTTTCTAATTCCAAGTTAGAAGTGATTGGTTTTTCTAGTATTTTCAAAGTGAGAAGCTGAAATTGTTCTGATAGTTTAAAATGAGATATTTGAAGAGTGTGGATTGTTTTTCCCATTCTCTCATTTTGTGTTTTTAGCTCCGCATTTTCATTCTTTATTATTCCTAATTGATATTTGAAAACCATGCATTTTCTAGAAAGAATGTTTGAATCATAAAGCAAGCTATCAAAGGAGGATTCTATTTCTTTGCATGTTTCACATTTAAGGAGTTCAGAAGTTTGTACCTCTTCTTGTTCTATTCCTGCCATGAGACAAATATTTGCAAATTCTTCTTCATGCTCACTTGATGACTCTTCTGAGTCATCCCAAGTAGCCATTAAGGCCTTCTTCTGAGGTGTGAACCTTCTTGGACTCTTCTTAAGGAGTGGGCAATCTTGTTTCATGTGACCAGGCTTCTTGCACTCAAAGCAAGTGAATTTTGATTTGTCTCCTTTGAATGTGTCTCTTCTGAATTGAGGTTTTCCTCTTCTTTTGTTGTTTAGCCATCTGTTGATTCTTTTAGAGATCAATGCTAACTTTTCTCCTTGTGTATCCTCATCACTTTCTTGCTCTTCATCATCCATTTCTTGAGAAGATTTGAGTGCAACTGCTTTTCCTTTCTGAGAAGGGTTGTTATCTTCTTTGTGAGAAGCTTTGAGAGCCACTGTCTTTCTCTTTGGATGTAGTTCTTCCATGAGCTCTTGTTCATGGATTTTTAATGATCCAAGCAAATGATCAATGTCCAGTTCTGACAGTGTCTTGGCTTCTTCTATAGCTGTTTTCTTTGGTCTCCATGCTTTCGGAAGACACTTCAACAGTTTGCTAACCTTCTCAGCATTTGGATAGGTTTTACCCAAAGCACTCAACCCATTGATGATAGCAGTGAATCTGCCAAACATTTCATCAATTGTTTCTTCTTCAGATATTTTGAACATTTCAAACTCATGAATCAGCATTCCTTTCTTTGCTTCTTTGATTTGATCAGTTCCTTCATGAGCTGTTTGTAATGTATCCCATTTTCTTTTGCAGTTTCTTTTCCCACAATCTTGTCATATTCTGCTCTTCCCAAATACTTTGCTTTAGAGTTTTGCAGCACTTTATGCTTCTCTTCCACTGTCCAATCAGCTTTGGGCTTTGGAATACGAGTGTTTGGAACTGGACCAGTTATTGTAGGATTGAATGGTCCATTTTCAACTATGTCCCATATATTAGTATCTTGAGATTCAAGAAACAGTTTCATTTGATTTTTCCAATAGTAGTAGTGTTCACCATTAAACCCAGGTGGCCTATTTGATGAGGCACCTTCTGGTAGGAAGGAAACAGAATTTGGTTTGGTCATGACTTCCTCCAAGATCTTTTCATCTCACACTGTTAAGTGTGCTAAACCCCAGAGGCTTAGATCTGATGCCAATAGAAGTCACTAATGTCACAAGGAAGGGGAGTTGGAATTGTGACCCTTTTTAAATTGACCTCAAATAAAAGAACTTTCTTCACAAGTATGATGTAGATATAAGATAGAGAGTGATATGTGCTAAGAAGGGTGAGTGAAAACAAATCTTCTCAACTTATCATGTAAGTAGAGAAGGGTGAGTTTAGCTGTCTTCTCAACTATATGAATGAGTTGAGAAGGGTCAGAAAGTTATTCCCTTAAATCTACTCACAGTGTTTCTGTTAGATTGTTCTTAGAGAAGAGATTGAGCTATGTTGTAATTTATGTAGATCTTCTTTTCAAGAGTGTTTATAAATATTTACAACTAGGAAGAAGAGTGAGAAGGGTTGAAAACATAGTTTTCATAAAGACAGATATATCCAGAGAAGGGTCAACACTGACTTTTCTCAGTTTTCATAAACTTTCTCCTTATGGAGATTTTTCTCACAAAGTGAAAACTAGTGATTTGGAAAGCAATAAATAACACAGTGATTTATAGTGGTTCACCCAAATCCTGGGCTACATCCACTCCTCACATCCAGTGAGTGTTTCCACTATTTTTCAAAAATAGTTTACACCTTTTACCCCTCCCTAGGTTAAAATAACTCTTGGTAGGTTTCTTCACACAGCTCTACCTACTGTAAACACCACTAATAGATTCTTCCAGATCTGTTAGACTGCTTCTAACACAGAAGCACTCACTTCTCAAGTCCTACAACAACACATGCCACTTGAGAAGGTTCCCTACAGGTTTACTGTTTAAGTGTTTGGGTTTGTGGGATTTCTAGAGCTTGGTTGATACAAATGGAGTGTTCAATAATTACAACAACACAAGACTTAATACATACTTAGAGATCAGATGAATCCCTTCTAGTTTGGTGCAGCTGAGTATGGAAGAGAGAAAACTTTGATACTTGAGAAGGTTGAGACCTCAGATTTTAATTCACTCTCTTAAGGATCAATGGCAACCAGAAGCGTTAATTTATAAATGAAACTTTGTATATTAACTGTTGGTCCAAGAATTAGAGTCGTTGGTGAAGAAACTAGCCGTTTATAGCCGTTTGAATTGGCTGTCTGCACAACACAACTGTGTTTCTGCTTTTCTGTAGAAAACAGCTGTTACCAACTGTCACGACCCTTCTCACTGTGACTCTTCTCATATGTCTTTTCTATTGAAGATGATGCTTCTCAAGTTGATGCTTCTCATGTTGATGCTTCTTAGAATAGTTCATGATATGACTCTTCTCAACATGATTCTTCTCACCATGACCCTTCTCATGGTCATGACTCTTCTCAACTTGATTCTTCTCATCATGACCATTCTCATGGTTATGATTCTTCTTTGATGCTTCTCATCTTCATTATCAAGGTTCTTCTTAGGTTGATCCTTCATAGCTATCCTTCTCATATTGCCACAAGAGTAATTGGAGCTTCTCAAGATGATCTTTCTCAAGAGAAGATTTCTTCCTTAGGATAGTGTGGACAATATTCTTTCTTGTTTTCTCATCTATGATGCTTCTCATAAGCATATACCTTCTAGAGATTTGTTTTAATAAACCTGTTTTTATATAACACTCAAGAAGAAACATTAGTAGCATATGAAATCAGAAACCTTAAGCTTCTCATCTTTGAAGTTTGTTAATCATCAAAACTTAATTATGGATTTTGCCTCAACAGTAGATGTGTCGTTGTCCTCGCTTCTGATCTTCTTAATGAAACATCGTCGTGGAGGCGCGTCCTCCCTCGGCGCGGTGGCCGTGGGCTCCGCCTCCGTCGTCATGAAGTCACATTTGTTCACCCATTTAGTTCACTCCCATTAAAGATGCTCTAAGAAGACTGAGAAACACGTGGCAACTCTAAGAGGGTTCGATGGATTTAGCGAAAGAAAATGAGGGAACGTAACTCTACGGTTCCCACATTAACGTTATAAAATCCGCACCCGGTCGCAGCTTCCACTTCAGTCCAGAATCCATACAACAGCGCCGCTTCTATTCGTCTTCCTGTCGTGGCCACCTTTCGCAGTTTTGAAGTTCCGATCGTAGTTTTGAGGTCTGTGTACCCTCTGCATTTTGAAAGGTGTGAGATTTATCTCTGTCCACTGTTCCTCCGTTTTTGCATCTTTCAGTCAAATTCATCTCAATACCTAATTTTCCCTTTCCTTTCTTGGAGGATTGGTGTGCCTAAAATTGTGTGATATCGTCAAAATCCACAATACACTTCAAAATAATTGCAAATTTGAAACCGGTTCTTATTAACCGTATCTTAGGCGGCTCATGCTTTTGCAAAACTAGTTCTTAAGTCATTAGATCCATGGTTCTTATTAACAATTGTAAAAGGGTGATTTTTTAGTTAGAATCCGAAAGTCACAAGGGGCTCAAAATCCCAAATTCCATCGTTTACTATTTTTTATTAATTTTTTTAAATTTTTCATAGTCTCCAAAAAATCTAAAAAAATTTGCATAGCCTTATTTTGATTTTATTAGATTTTAAGTGGTGTTTTTATAATTTTTGGATTAGTTTTGACTCTTTAACGGTTTTTTAGTAGCGTTTTTATAACCGTTTTTTAAAAATTAAAACAATTTTTTTTAATAACAAATCATATATACATAAGGGGGTGTATATACGACTTTGTAAAATACAAGTCGTATGTACCCCCACACCTACGTATATACGACTTGTATGTCACCAAATCGTATATATGTAGGTGTGGGGTTATATACGACTTGTATTTTACAAAGTCGTATATACGATTTGTTTTTTAAAAAACCAATCGTATTTAAAAAACATTTACGTATATACGATCTACATTTTCAAAGTCGTATATACGTATTGTGGGGGTATATACGATTTTTGGTCAAATTTTTTAGGGGTATTTTCGTCCAAAAAAGTCTTGTGGAGGTAAAAAAAAACCTTTTTTGGTCATAAGAAAGAGTCATATTTAAAAAGAGCCCTTGTCTTTTTTTTTGGACAAAAAAGAGCCCTTGTCTTAAGTGTGATATTGGGCCAAGCCGAAAAACTAAGCCCATACTTCGTCCAACCCCCCTCTACTCTGTGGACACCCCCTAATTTCGTTTATCCCCAAATTGCCCTCACGTGGAAATCACGTGCATTTTAAAATTTCCATGGTTCGGCGCACGGGTGGCCGAACCCGTTTGGATGGACATCCGCCGAGTGTGGAAAAAATCTTGGTTCGGTCTTGCGAAATTCGAACCGGTTCGATCCTCTCTCAACCGAACCTTCTAGGGGTGTGTGAGCCAGAGAAGCTGTTATTTTGTTGAGTTCGGTCATCCGTTTGCCGAACAGGTTCAGCCTTGGATGGGCCAAACCTATCTGTTACCAGATAGAAACATTAAGTTTCTGGATAACAACTTTGTATACAACTTTTGCCCAAAATTCTTGTAATTCTACCTGTAATTAACTACTTCAACTTAACATAAACTCAACAAATACCATAAACAATGATAATGTAACAATAGAAGTGTCTTAATAATACTTAACCAAGCTCAAAAGTTACAACCAAATCTAACACCTAAATCTAAGGTTAAAGGGTTCCATTGTTGCAAGCGTCCTGTGAATGGCTTGGGCCAATCCTTTGCTATGTCTTTTCTGAATTTTGTCCAATAGGTATTGACTCTTGGCATCGGGCAACCTCTCTTCATTTTCATGTATACAAATTGCCTATGAAGCATATGTGGTAGACCGGTGCATTCTTGATTGGTGCCATTTGAAATGGATAAACCGAAAACGAAAGATGACGAGACCAGCAAAACCAACACGACCTTGTACGCATTTACAATCAAATAAGCACATTCTGGCAGAGTCGTCCAATTCTCATCTCCTCTTTTTACAACATGTTGATTCATCAAAGCCTTCATAACATAGGTGACTTTGCCCATTCCATGAAACAAGCTGGAGTACAAGTCGTAGTCTCGCTGAAGCTCTTTAAATAAGTCTGTCCTAACACTGAAATAATCATCTTCACCCTTCCAAGAAGTTTAGCAATACACCGAAACCCACAGTTGCCGTCACCTTCCACATTGACTATATTATCAACAAAACGATGTATCTCTGTAGGCAAAAAACCTATGAATTCATTGTATGACTCTGACCGAATGATATCAGGTGTAGGGTTTAGTGTAATCCCTTGAATTTGATTTAATGGCATAGTGGAGCAGGATTGGGTTGGTTTTTCGATTGGTGATGGAGTAGGATTGATCTTTTTTGGTAACGGGGGTGTAGGAGCTCCACTTTTAGACATTTTCCCTTTAGGTAACTGGAATGTACTTGGGGTGGAGCTTCTACTCTGTCTTGGAGTTGATGACTTTGAGACCGGGGGAGTATGGCGTTTGCGGGACTGAGCAGCAGCGGACGTGCTATCTTGTTGTGAGTAAAAAATGTGATCAACATGTTCCCAGTATGATGGCTCTCGCTTTGTTGAGAACTCATCTTTCTTCCTCTTCTTTTCCCCTTCCCCTTTTCCTTTTTAGATGGCCCCTTGGTAGTGATTGGTTTCGGAGGTGGACACATGGAAGTAGTATCCGGGAATGCCAACTCACGTGTTTTTTGCTTTATCATTACTCTACCAGGACGATCAGCAGCATCAAACCTCCGTTGTATAGCCTCAAATTCAATCTTCAAATTCAACTCATCATTTGGGATTTCGGAAGAATCTTCATTGTAGGAAACCTTGAAATTGAGTCTCTTCCAGTGGTTATGTATTATATCCAATGGAAAGCGAGCCAGCTTCGCTGTGTAGCTACAAAATAGTTGAAATTTGACATTACAAACATAATCTAAAATGATTTATATAAAACTAAAAGAGTTAGATGAATGAATTACCTAGCAAGCTCACATGCACACGGTAGACTGTGTGTCGTTTTTATGACGCATCCACATTCGGAAGACTCCATACCAATGAACCTACGCTTCAACTCTTTGCCAATATGGTCCATCGCAGTGGAAGAAACTAAACCCTTTAGGTTGTCATAAACCGTGCTCCAATGACTATATTTGACTCTGCTGAAGCTTAACTCAAAATGGCGCTTAAGTTCACCATGTTGTACTCTTAGCATTTCATCAAATGAATCTCAACACTTACACAAATCACCCCTACATGCAAAAGCTTCTTTAAGTTTGAGTGTGCCGACTCCACTCGGTTGGTGGTGGTGTTGCCAAGGTGCATATGACGGTTTATCCATGCTTCTACAAATCTCTCTTTAAAGGGGGTGGTCCACTACTTCTTCACATAGTCAACAAGGTTGTCAAATGGTTGACAAATAGCCACAAATTGCTCCATAGCCAACTCATACACTTCCTCCATCTTCACATGGACAACTTTTTGGAATGCTTCCATCACTTCATCAACTCTATCCATCAGACGCTCTTCGTCGCTCTCTTGCCCTTACATTTTTTTATGTGGAATTGGCACAACAAGTTTGCGGATTCCGGAAAAACAATTGCCAAAGCATTCATAACTCTTCCATCACAGTCGGTAAGTACGACCTTTGGCACATCTTCCGGTCTTCTAATCAATGACCTCAAT
Source organism: Astragalus glycyphyllos (assembly GCA_963573325.1). NCBI lineage: Eukaryota > Viridiplantae > Streptophyta > Magnoliopsida > Fabales > Fabaceae > Astragalus > Astragalus glycyphyllos. The sequence continues at coordinate 26,063,484 of OY754308.1, forward strand.
TTTTCAAGAACCCATACAAAATTATTCTTCCTCTCCCAATTTACATAAGCAAAGGCAACAGAGAAAGTATGCTCCGTTGATGTGACCCCGACAATCTCAACCAATGGGAACTTATATCGGTTTGTCTTGTAGGTGGAATCAATTAGCAAAACAATGGGAAATGTATTCAGAAGCTCAATCGAGTCTGGATGTGCCCAAAACATGTCGGTGACAACCTCGGTCCCAGATTCAACTCTATGCCAATACACATATTTATCACACTCCTAATAAGTCATCAACTGTTGGAGTTCAGTCCTACCCTGACGATTATTTGATCGTAACCTTGAACGTGCATTGTGTATTTGTTTGAGATTCAAGTGGTTGTCTACGGGGTACATAGACCTTAGTTCGGCCAAGATCCGATTAGGTGGAATCAAGTTCTTCGTCATTCTAGAAACAACTTCCTTCTGTTCTGTCGTTAATCTGTTGTTATGAGGATGACCTTCTCCGTAAGACATTAATGCATGGTTATGTGTTCCACACATAACGCTCAATATCCATCCATTAAGTTTTTTGATAAACTTTCCCTTTAGGCGAAACTTGCAACAACATTTTCTGCTCCCCGTTGGAAGCATATCTGCATGCTTGTATTTTCCTGCCTTTTCACAAACCAGCTCACAGAATATTTTCCCTGACCTTTGTCCGTTGTCCGACTGGTTGATGACAATAACCATCCCAAGAGTACGCGCAACGGAACGAATATACACAAGCAAGTCATCACGAGTAGCAAACACTTCGTTCGTCTCAAATGAACTAGTATAATCAACAACAAGGGCATCATCCATATTAGTAGCTAACAAATGGAAACAAAATCAAACACAATGTTAAAAAACATGGTTTCTGCACAATCTGTTCAACAGGTAGGTTCGGAAGCACCAGCTTCGAACCGGTTCGTTGCACGGCTGGCCGAACCAGCACTAGTTGAGAACCACCTAGAGCGGGTTCGGCGTACGGTTGGCAGAACTGGTTCGGCGTACGGTTGGTCGAACTGGTCCGGCCACTGTACAACCGAACCAAGCTCGATTTCAGAAAACCCAGCAAACAAAAACAACGAAAATGCGCAAAAAAAAAACGTAGATGAAGAGAAGATTAGCTACATACCGTGATATTGATGACAATAGGAGGAAGATTTCAGCTGGATTGATGTAAGAGTGTGGATTGAGAGTGATGAGAGTGAGAGTAGTGAGGTTTAGGGGGTGTTTTGGAGGAGAGGTGTGAAGGATGGATAAAATTGGAATTTTAAAATTTAACTAAGGGTATTTTAGTCATTTCATTAGGGAAATGGGGTGTCCACCGAGTAGAGAGGGGTTGTAGGAAGTATTGGCGAAAAACTAACACAAGCTAACCCGACTTCTGATATAGGAGTTGTCTTTTTGGTTCTCTGGATATAACAGCAGCGCCGTTTTATTTCCACTCTTCATCTACCCTTCTTCGTTTTTGACATTCAGTCTTCGGGTACCTTCTTCTTCATCTTTTCCCTTCCTTCTTTCATCTTTGTATCATTTTTTCTTGTCATCCACTCTTCAGCTACCTTCTACTTTATCTTTTCCCTTCCTTCTTCCCTAAAATCCCTTCTAAACAAACTTGGATCGTGCAACCCGACCCGTTTCAGTGCTAAAACCTGCAACGCACAGAATCGTGCGATATATGCTCCGTATCGCGATTCTGCGATACAGGTACGATACGTGTGCGATACATGATCAATTTCGATACAGTGAGCGATTCGTATAGGTGGGAGTTGTTTTTGTATCGTATCGCGATATGTTTCGTGCGACACATACGATACTTACTACCATTGGACCTTTTGCAAACTGGTTTTCAAACTCATGGAACCAATTCTAATTTTTTTTTGAACTGATTATTGATCTGATACTAGGTAGGATAAAGCTGTTTTAAATTGCTTTTCAAACCAGTTCAAAGCAGGTGAACCGGATGGATGACTCCTAGACCGATTCGGTTGATGTTGCTTGCTGCTAATTTGGTTTGGTTTGGCCGAATTTATATCTAGTTGGGTTCAGTTTAGTTTGGATTTTCATGCGAATTCATATCATGATCCTGTCTTATACATGCGTTTTGAGAGAAAACGTGTTAATATTTATAATGGGGAAAATTAGAGTAAGAACTAGGAAGCTTCATGTCTGTTTTAGTTCTATAAATAAATGATGTATATCTCTTGCAAATGTTAACTTCCACATTGTCTTTTGTCTGATGTAGTGGAAGAAAGCAGATATGGAATGTGTGGTTCAGGGAATTATAGAGACACAGGTGAGTTTATATTTACTTTGATGTTTCAAAATTTCAATGATCATCGTCGTCGTCACTATTATTATCATTTAAGAATCTGGGAGATGTTCTGGAATAATTTGATTTGGCTTAACCTGTGTTAAGTTCCAGCTGTAAGAATTTTTGGATTTTGCTTGTATAGTCTATTGTGCTTCATAGTTCATACAACAACAACTTCAACAACAAATCTTCTATCACCCAGTTGATAACCTGAATCAGAAAATACGATAGTTCTCTTCCCTATATACTAAGTTCAAAGATGTATTGTTTATTTTGAAGTCTCTTTTATTGGACCTATAGTTTTTCTTGCTCTTTGTTTACCTATAGTTATTGTTCTTTCCTCTGTCTGCTTCAGAAGAAAGATAGTTCAAAAGTTACAAGTAAAGGGAGACCAAAGAAAATGGTAGATCAAACCATTAATAGAGATTTAGAGGTAAATGGTCTGGCTGTGGACGTAATACTAGATAGGACTTCGGGCGTTGGTTGATCCTTGTAGTCAACCCTGCCTGGTGGGAAAAGGTTTGGTTGGTGTTGTTGAAATTATAGATTCACCGAACCGAAGTTCATATTGCCTTGTGCACACACTTATAGTTTTTTTTTTATCATCTTTCTCCTACTGAGGGTTGATCATTTAAACATTTCAACTTCTTTGAAACTGGCATCTAGGTTTGAGAATCTTACATACACAGAGAACCAAATATTTAATTATCAAAACATCTCAATGTGGTGTGCAAATATTCATGGAAATACTCAAACACCATGCTGTAACATTCAATTCAAGCTTCTTATATTAAAATCTAGACTTAACATACATGATTGGTCAATTTTCTGACAAGGTATTCAAATATTAGATTTCCAAATCGGCTTAAACTATCCCAGTAAGAGTTTCGTGAGTATCTGTAACAACATATGTTGACAATGGCACCTTGTGTTCACAGTATCTTTCTCCTTGTATTATTAACTGCGTTTTTCCCTTATAATGGCTCATATTTGCTTGTTGCCTGTTTCTGAAATAATAACTTGATCCTCTCTGATTCTGATGTGAAAATATTTAATGGTTTCCAAGCCTGTCAATGTTTCCTAGGAGCTTTGCCATACATGAAAGTGATGGCATTTTATCCCAGGGTTTTGTTTGGATTTGGAATCTCTACATGCAAGACAGTTTCTGTCCCAGGCCTCCATTGCTCACATTTGCATATCTCCTGATATACTTCATCATGCATTAAAATTATGAGATTATTTGATGGAGACAGTTGATATTTTGTTATCTTTTGCAGCATGTCGAGGCCCTTGAAATTCTTCTTCAAGGGCTTTGTGGTGTTCAGAGAGACCGATTGAGGATCCATGAAATATGCCTCAAGAATGGTCCACATCTCGGTGAGTGTTCTGTTAGGAACAAAAGAAATAGATGTTTTCTTCCAATATGTTGATAAGCTGCTGTGAACAGCATTTCCATTAGGGTGTGTTTGGATGAAGTATTTTTTGAGGGTAATGTGATTTTTGGGGGGAATTGAAATATTTTAGTTCGAAATTTTGAACTTAAATATATCAATTTCCCCCAAAAATTGCTTCATCCAAACATTGGGTTATCTTTACCGATAGGAAATTAATTTGATTATTATTAAGGAAGAAAAGCGGATCATTCCATTGGAGAAAAAAATAAAAATAACTCACATCAGGAAGCAGAGAAAGGGACATCACTACAGTAGGGGTTTCCAAATGCGGAACATGTCAAAGAATACAAACCCCCTGCGTACATGAGAGAGGAACAACACTGAAGAGAGAGAGAGATAAACAATTATATTTCACAACAGTTTCACACCTGTTAGAATATAGATAGTATCTAGGAAATCTTCATATAACCTTGAATTATCTCATAGGATTAGTTTCATATCTTATAGTATCTTAGAGTATCTCCTAGGATAAGTTTTCATATTATGTCGTTATTAATATGATTTCTTTCCCGATTTTCCTCTTAAATTAGGATTAGAAGTCTTGTGTCTTGTATATCTATAAATAGGGATTAGTGCTTAGTTGATACTATAAGATAATTCAAGATTATATGAAGATTTCCTAGATACCATCTATATTCTAACAGCACCTTCTCCCACAAACATTGCGCGATTTACTCCCCTGTAAGCCTTCAAATGTAACATTAGACAATTACTTCAAATAATGTACCCAGGATTCTTTGGAAGCCACAGAAAGAGTAATCCTGAACTCCTGATAAGCTTTAAGCCGACATGATTGGCAGCAGGCCACTGTAAGATTAATAGGTTAACATTTTCTGAATGTTTCATGCACATTTTGTGTAATTGGTATTAAGTGCTTACCTCAGAGAATGCAGCCATATTTCCTTTAAGCATTTAAATTCATAAGTGGACCAGCATCTAAATGGCATGCTTTATGTTGCATTCTCGAGAAGTGTATGTGTCCACGTTTTGTTGAGTATATAATATTCTGTCTGTTCTCAAATTGATCACAATTTTATGCTCTTCTTTCTAGGCACTGTTTCCTCAGAGCTGCGACTTTTATGTGATCTAGAGCAAACTGAACCCTCATGGTAAGCAAAAAACTTCATGGTTGAATGTCGATTACTTGTTAAAACTTTTTCCAGATGCAAATATACATTTAACAAGCCCTTGATGACTTGATCAGGACTGTTAGACATATAGGTGGTGCAATGAGGGGTGCTGGTGCTGATCAAATTTCAGTTCTGGTTAGGACAATGGTGGAAAGCAAAGCGAGCAAGAATGTGCTTCGTTTGTTCTATACATTGGGGTACAAGTTAGACCATGAGCTGCTGAGGGTGGGATTTTCCTTCAAGTTCTTTAGGGGGGCACAGATCACTGTAATGGTTTCGTCAATCAATAAAATGCTGAAGCTACATACAACCGACGAGGCCGTTCCAGTAACACCTGGTATACAGATGGTTGAAGTAACAGCACCTGCTTCTGCTGAAACCTATGCCGAAGTTGCTGCCGCTGTGTCATCCTTTTGTGAATATCTTTCCCCGTAAGAATCTCCTACTGTCTTCTCAATTCTACATTTCTCTATCCTTTCTTCAGATCATTTACTCACCTGGAGGATGTAGCTGCTAACTTTGTATACCTAGTTGCTGGTAACTAGTAGGGTTTTACACTATTGTTAGGGTATGTTTGGGAGGGGGTTTTGGGAGGGGAAGGAGGGGGGGAGGGCATATTTTTCAATTCTAAATTGAGAAAGCTATAAAAGGTCTCTAAGCATAAATGAGACTAATCTTTTTCAAGCCCTCCCCTCCGTTCCCCTCCCAAACATACCCTTAATTTCATCTATGATTGACCAACGGGCAAAGATTTTAAAAAGTTGTTTTGCTTGTTTTATGTAGCTTATAATTTGTTATTATTGGTTATAAATTTGGGTGGACTAGCAACTCTTTTCAAGTACGCAGAAGCATATAATGTTTTTGGTTGGTACCTTTATATAGATAATTGACACAAGCAACTCGTTGCTGTTACTTTTGCAGGCTTCTCCATCTGTCCAAACCAGGCATTTCAACTGGTGTTGTTCCTACTGCTGCTGCAGCTGCTGCATCTCTAATGTCTGATGGTGGGGGAACAACTTTGTAGGGAGTTTGCATTGTTATTGTTATATGTATGCATATAAACACATACTTGATAGTATAGATTAAAATTCCTTGGCCCCATCTAATTCTTCTCCATGAAAAGAGGTTTAACTTTTACTTGACAAGGTTACGTGAAACACTAAAATGACAGAGATGTTAATTGCTTCATTTTTTCTAAGTTCATATGTGTGTCTGTGTCTATATATATATATATATATAAGCCAAAAAATTGTATTTGATATAAGGACTAATAGTACAAGCTGTACCAAGTCCAGTAGAATAGTACACTTATTCATCAGAGAGGAAAAAATGCCCCTAGTAGCTACAAAACCATCACGAGGAGAGGAATTACAAGAAGTGGACAACACTGCAAAATCAAAAAGCTACCCCCCTTAGACCCCAGTTAGAAAACAACAACTCTCACCAACAACAAAAAAACTGCCATGCAGGAAACAAATTGCGCCAGCAAGGCAGCTCCCTGCTTCAAACACATACTTGATATGAAGTGCAGCAACTCGTTTCTTCTTCTTGCCCGACACAAATCCTCCAAATTGCATAAAGTGTTGAAGTAAGTCATTGTGGGGCACATCACAAACTCCCAACCAAACGAAAACCATGCTCCAAACATCAACAGCTCTACACTTAAAAAAATGATCGTGTTTTGATTCATCTATTTCAAAACAAAAGGACAAGCAAAATTGTGAGTACCGTCAATAATACTACGCCTGACACCTGACAAGTAAATCTCTTGTGGCCAATCTTCACCGCAAGACTCTCCAACCAAAAAGCTGTACTTTTGAGAGTACATTACAACACCAAAGGTGTTCTCATCCCATAGGGTACCTGTTGAATTGTAATAAGCTGTATGGCTTCACTTTGATGTATTTGTGATTCATTTAGATCTAGCACATGATTGGGTGTCCTCTCAAATCCTTCATAGAAGGTGGGGAGAGCGTGTGAAAGAAGACTTCAACATATGTATTTATGTAAATTTAATTATAATTTAGGCATCATTGTTTTTATTAAGGTTTAACTACTCTATAGTTCGTAAACTAAAAAAGTTGCAATCATGTCCCTAAACTAATATAGATTTTTCAGTTAGGTCATTCAGTTATATTATATTATAGTTAGTTAATAATTATTCAATACTAACTAACAAGCATTGACAATTTGTAAATAAGTTTTTGAACTAATTAACAATTTATAAATAAGTCCTTAAACTAATTTAAGCATATAAAAGTTGGTCCTTAGAAAAATAAAAAAATGATACATTCTAGCAACAATTAAGAAAAAAATATAATGTCAAAAGAAATTTAAATATTTTATGTTATTCTTCCTATATATAATAACTAAAAGTTTAATATCTTTTTTTATCTAAGCATTTATTATTTTCTTATTTGATTAATTGAAAACCATAATTATATTTTATAAGCATCTAAAAAATGTAAAACTAAATTTTTTATTATTATGTACATCTCAAAAAGATCTAAATATTTATGATAAAAAATATAAGCAATGAAATTTAAACACCTTCTTATTAGACTTTTTCTTTGAGTTTCTTAGATTCTCATTTTCTTTTGTCCTGGGTTTGAATTCAGCATTGAGCTTGCAGGAGTGTTAAATACCTTCCTATTGAAATGTTTTTTTTTTGTTGAGTTTTTTAGATTCTCATTTTCTGCTAAAGTAAAATAATAAAATTAATTTAAAAAAATTTCTCTGTTTTTCATACATATATATAATACACATAAATTTAATTTTAATATTATGAGTCAAAAAAGAGTAATATTAATGTAATAATAATAATAATAATAATAATATAATATCATGTGGTCCTTCTTAAATGTCTAGAGTCGTCAAAGGCGGCTGTTGTTAGTATTTGTTAGATTCCTAGAAAGTTGGTCCTTACTAACACACGTCTACATTTTGTCGGCTAATAGCAGTGTACCTAATCTATTAACAATTGTTTTATAAACTGAACAAAGAATAATTGAGAAAAAAATAGATATTTTTTATAATTAAACTATTAGTTTTTTGGTTTCACGTTTCCTATTTTGATGGAGTGGAAATGTGCTCTGCATTTGCTGCTAATTTTGGAGAAATATACTAACTCTGTATTCAGTCCATTTTTCTCTCCCACTAAACCCATGATCTCAATTCCTAAAATTAAGCCATTTATCGTGTAGTTGGAAGTTGCTGAGCTCTGTGATGGATAGAGCTCTATAAGTACAACTTCCACTCTTTGTTTTGGTCACTCAATTCCTAACATTGTTGACTGCTTTCTTATTGCTTTTGAAGTTAAAACCAGGAGGATAACCGTGTTTCATAAAACAGGTTTCCACTGTGTGATTAGTTCGATTACAGAAGGTGCAAAGACGATTATTGCGCGAGGAATTGAACTTTCCATGACCACGACCAGCACCGGGAGTAGCAGAGGCTTGGACATTCGCAACTGAAGGCTCGTGAGGAATTGGAGTTCCAATTTGACGCTCTTGTTGAATAATCATGGAGTAAACCCTAGATAGAAGAGGTAAGGGTTCCATGAGCAAAATTTGGGAACGCACCGCAACATAGTTGTCGTTCAAACCTTGAAGGAAACTCATAACAATATCTCAATTACGATAGTTTTGAACAATTTTGGAAGCATTGCAGCAGCAAGTTCCAGGAGGGGACAAGCAAGAAGGAATTGGATCGAAATTACAGAGTTCATCCCAAAGAATTCGCATCTTAGTGAAATAGGAGGTAACAGTGGTTTCACCTTGCTTTAACGAGAAGATCTCCTGGCGAAGATGAGCGATGTGTGTGTTATCACCTTGCGAGAATCGATTGCGAAGTTCCTTCCACACGGTGGAAGCTTCGGTGATCCAAGGAATGCTAGAGGAGATTTCTGTGGAAACAGCGCGATTGATCCAAGCTAGGGTTAACATATTACATCGCTTCCAGAGAGGAAATTTTGGATCAGAAGTTGCGGGACGAACGATCGAGCCATCAACGAACACAAACTTATTCTTCATTTGCAAAGTCATTGTCATAGCTTGAATCCAGCAGTGATAATTTGATCCATCGAGGATTGGATTGACGAGAACGAGGGATGGATTTTCGTTACGGTGAATGTAAAAAGGATCGGAGTAATCCTTTGGTGGTGAAGTTTTGGTGATGACGGAAGGTTTAGAGGAATGAATGGAGGGTTCAGCTTCATCGGAGGAGGAAGAAGGAGAGTTCGCCATTGACGCCGGCGAACAGAAACAGTTACGGAGGAGAAAAGGTTGTTACGGTGTGTAACGAAAGGGAAAGTGTGAGAGACTCACACAAGAGAGAGAGAGCGAGAAGTCAAAGCAGAAAAGGGTTAATCAACTGATACCATGTTATGATGTGGTAAAAATGACTTCTTAATATTATTGATGAGGGTCAAAACTATATATACAACCTGCACACTAGGCAATTTATGAGAGAAACTATACATTGTGTAAATAACATATATCTACAACTTGAGAGTAAAAAAAGCCTAATAAGGAAATACATAAAGCAAATTAAAATACATTTAATTTACAATCTAACAAACATCATAAAGTTATGCAACAAATATTGCCAATTCTCATTTGATTACTTTTCATGGCCGAGAAGTAAGCAAAATCTAAGAAGAAATTATCACAATTTGGTGATGCTAGTTTTGTTGCTTAGATTGCGCACAAGACTTTTAATTCTTTTGTTGCCTCCTTCGTATGCTGCTTCTTTTTACTTTCAGTTGTGTTTAGCTTGTATGTTATTCTGTTACCCTAACCTTTAGTTTCTGTTCTGGTGTTTCAGTGGCAAGAGAGTTTGAGGAACAAGGTTTACGGTGACAAGCTACATTTTTGGATTCATGAACCTATTAAATTGCAAGGCTTATGTACAAACTCTATAACGTGATAGCGTTTAAGTGTATGTTGCTAAACTTCACCTTGCTAGACTGAGAGTCCATTGCATTTACAAAGCAAAATTCATAAAGGTCCAAACGAGGTACCTTAAAGTTGATTTGTTAAGCTTAATTATATCAGCATTATCTTCTCTTCAGTGGAGATGGTAATCTTTATTAGGTTTCCTATTTATTATTAGAGCTAGCGTAGGATTCAGGTATTTTTTTATTTGTCTCTTTCAAGTATTTTGTTAATTATCTCTTTTTAATGTACTTGTTAGGTGCATGTCTTGTATCGTTATATATTCTTTTATCAGAAAACTAGCCAGAGGCATTTTTTTTTAGCCAGATACAGTAAAATATTATGTTTCTGTAATTGATATTTGGATAAGTTTTTTTCCTTCAGGTTAACGAAATGACAAATAAATACAATGGACACACACTACTACAGCTTACATCCGGGTTCGAACCCGGGTGTCGAGGTCCCCATGTCGCTGAAATTGGCAATGCAACCAACAGTAGCAGACTAATATTTGCATAAGTTGATTCCATCAAGATATACACACCCGTAGAGATAAACAACTTAATTAAGCGCTTATACCATATGCGCTTATCATATAAGAGCTTATGCATAACCTATTTATATAATTAAAGATAAAATAATATTAAACTATTTTTCTAGAAGCTATAAACTATTTTCATAAGCTATCTTAGAGGACTTATAGAAATTAGCTGAAAACAGCTTATGAACATGTCATAAGCTCTCCCAAACAGCTTAATTAGGAGACTAAAATAATAATTGTTGCCTAGCTTTATATTCACCTTCCGTTGATGATTTTGCTACCTATGTCTTTTGGTCCTCCAAGATATGCACGAGCTCTTTGAGATATCAGGTAGTATGAGTATGACCTCCAAGTAGAATCCTAATAAGAGTTATCTTTTTGTAATTTAGCTATCGCAAAATTACAATTCAAACACCCATTTCTTGTGTTTCTATCACCTTGATTGGCCTCAACTCTATCCTCAAGAGAAACAACACAATGATCACTCTAAGAAATCCCACTGGCACTCATCTATACAGGTATAAACATACAAGAAGAGAACATACAGAAAAGAAAGGGGGCAGATACATTTCATATCATGTTAAGTGGTATAACAACATAAGTGAATAGAGCAACACACAAACTTACTATCAAACAATCAAGAAATCTCACAAAAGTTACAGTGATAAAAATGCATGCCAATCCAATGCTTCTCTAACTGTACTCGATATGCATGTGATACCATATCACTAACTCGAGAAAGTATGTGATTGTCTGGTGACTAGTCTAGGTTGTTCAACTTTTGAAGAATGCCCCAACATCAAGTGACTAGCAAGAGTCATGGGGGTTTCCAGACTAGAGGATAATCACCCCCAAGGTCGGGTTGACAAACCCATCAAGGCCTCCATCGTTCTAACTCATGGCTCCAATCCGACCACCCAACACCCTTCTACAACACAAGTGAGTACTATCGCCGTCTCTCACAAGCTAAGTATATCACAGATAGAATATTACCAGAATTTTATCGTCACCATTCACAGACTAGGTGACTCGTCTCAATAATATCTGTTAAAAAATATGATGTGTTTTACAACATGGTCAACGCTGAGGAACAATTACACATACATCCTCAAAAATTGCCTAAAACTTAATTAAATAAAATATATTACATTATTACGCTAACAACTTTAGTACTCGTCAACTCTATATAATATCTATTTCGGATCGCTCAAACGCTATTAGGCCCAAACGAACTAGGCCCATGATCCATAGAAATTGAACGTCTCTGATTCGTATCTCTCGTCGCACGGTTCAAATACCCTAATGTCTGCTTCACCACTCAAAACATGTCACATATTGACACTATTCCCTATTAAAGCGTTGTCTCATCAGCTTGTCAGGTACGTATGTATTACCCGCATATCATCTATTCCCAATGCTGACTTAATGATGACAACCTATAATGGATGCCCTTAAAATAAATAAATCAAGCATAACAAGGAAAAGTGGGCATTGTTGAAAATAAAGCATATGTCTTGTTTTGGCATCTCAAGATCTAGAAGTCCGATTGGTGCGTTTCTTGATGCGTTGGAAAGATAAGAAAGATTCCTACATCTTTTATTCGATACATTATATCAGATTTGGTTTTCAATATGGTGAAAACAGGCTGGATGTCAAGGACGAATTTTGGTAAACACTACAAGAAAATCGCTCATTTGCGACGGCAATTTCCGTCGCAAATGTACCTTATCCCGTCGCAAAAGTGCATTTGCCACGGAATTTGCGACGGCAAAATTTTCGTGGCAAAAGGGCTCGTCGCAAAGCCTTTGCGAAGAAATTACCCGTCGCAAATCCCTCCGTCGCAAACACGTCACAAGTTCGTCGCAAATTTCCGTGGCAAAATCGTCGCAAACTCTGACAGTTTACTGTTGCAAATCCGTCGCAAATTTTCGTGGCAAAGTCGTCGCAAACTCTGACAGTTTTCTGTAGCAAATCCGTGGCAAAGTCGTCGCAAAGTCTGGCAACTTTTTCTCTTAAATCCGTGGCAACTTCGTGGCAAATTATTTGAAAATTTATAAATAGATGTTGAAATTTCCGTCGCAAATGTTAAAAATTCCGTGGCAAATTCAGTAACTACCAAAAAAAATTCCGTCGCAAATTCTAGCAATATTTGACATTCTCACTGTCATTCCTATTTGCAATACTTCCCTGCCAATTTAATTCAGACTCCAATCCACCAATTCAAACATACATAAACTACACTAATGTTAAAAGTGACAAACATACAAAATATCAAAATCAAAACATATCACTAAGTTAGTTAAAAGTGTCAAACATACCAAATATATTAAAACATACCACTAGTTTATGTCAAACCTACATAAACTACAGTAATGTCCAGTAAACTCAAAATCTTCAAGTCCAACTCTGAACAATGTACCTAACAAATCAAAAACGGTAATGATTACTAATTAATTCATAAAACTAATATATTTTGCACATTAATTAAAACAAAGATTACCTAGATCTCGTCAATAACCCTTATCATAAACGTGGTCTCCTTGATCTCCACATTCTCCATCATCTGCATCTTCGTTCTCGTCCTGCTGGGCGGACTGGTCCTGCTCGGGCGGATGCCAATCAGGTGGAGGCATTGGAATCCTAGAATGGTTAAATACGTACTCAATTAGTTGTTGTTGTCGTGCAAACCGCTCTGCAAATTGTTGTGACATTTGTTGGATGATCCTACGGGCCTCAGGAGACAAGCTCGCGCTCGTCGAAGCTCCAGAGTCTACCATATTATCAATTATGCCTCCTGTCCCATACACACCACGACTCTTATAGGGCCCTCCAACAGCCTGCTCCCACAACAAACGCTTCAACTTAGCCAACTCATCGAGGTCTACTGGTATATCTGACTGAGACAACAGCCGCTGAAACTCCTCCTATCAAATGCACAAGTTATAATCATAATCAAAATAAATGAGACATTTTTTCAGACACATTCCTAATAACATCTTTACTAATAGATAAAGAGAGTAAGCCAAAAAAACTGCTTTTTGGTGTCCACATTTCACTTTCCACTTATACCCTTAATAACAGCACACACGGATAAAGAGAACTAACTCCCTAAAAAAACTGCTTCTTTCGTTTCCTACTTTTTGTCCCATTTTACCCTTAAAAATTCCATCCATAATTACACCCTTACCCATACACTTGCTCTGCAAAATAACTGCACTCACAGGCCACTTGAACTTTACACAGTTATTTTGACAAAAAAAAGACTTAACACAGTTATCTTGCAAAAGAAACTGCTTAACTGCATAGGAAGAGAAATGTTTAGACATGTTTTGTGAGTGAATGTGGGGGAGTGGGTTATTGCCGCGGAGAGATCACAGGAAGCCATCCAAAACGATAATGGAGGACAGCAACATAAGCGGTAATCTACAAGTGCCATATTGTTTGACAACATAATCATTCTTCTTTTCTCCTCTTTCTCTTCAAGTCCCATATTGTTTGACAGTATAATCATTCTTATTTTCTCCTCTTTTTCTTCATTTCCCATATTGTTTGCTTTTTTTTTCTCACAGGTTATAACAAATGATTTAGTCCATCAAAGATAGAAAGAGTGAATCAAAATAGCAACTTATATGGGTATTTTCTATCTTCTCTATGTAGTTGTTAACATGTAGACGTTCCATTTTCTATTTTCGATCTTCTTTATTCACTAACCATAGTTCTTACTCATGCATAATTCATGAACAATAATTGTTTCCACCAAAGAAGCATAATAAAAAAGAAAAAATTGATTGCAATTTCTGGGTGTTAAATTCTTTTCTTTCTTTGGCTGAATGCATTCGTTCCATGGAGGAATAATCATATTATTTTGTTTTTATGTTAGTTTTGATTTTTTGTTTTAATCCGCAGCCATAATCAACATTTTATGTTTCTTCATAGTAGTGTGTCAAGTAGCATCAAGCCTTTGGGCGAATTTTGTGATATCTTATTTGATTGTGAATTCTTTTGGTCTTATCATTCTTTTGTCGATCATGTGTGCCCAGTCTTCTTGACTTAATTCTTCTCTGATGTTACACGAGATATAAATCGATGAATGTGGTGGTTGATTGGAATTTACGTAAAAGTTAAGATGAGTATCTTCTTACATTAGTTCAATTTTTTTAAAAAATTTTGTTCTACATTTTGTTTTTGGAATGTGTTGTCTCTATGGCGATGTTTTTGGGTTTTGAAAGTTGTAAATCCAATTATGTGTAAACTTACTTGCTTTCCTTCATGGATTTGGAACAGCTTTATTGGAAGCTCTGTCTTTCGGTGATTCGCAACTTGGTTTTTAGAAGCTCTGTCGTTCGGTGATTCGCAACTTGGTTTTTAGATAATTTTGTTACTTTTCGTTTTGGCATAAAATTAGAATTTAATTAGTGTAATTGAATTTTGTGAAAATTATGTGTTCTTAATTGCTCTATTGATTGAAATGTAGTTGGGGAGGACGAACGTCGATGTGCTACAGTTATATACAATGAAGTTTTGGATATCAAGTTTTGGAGCATGTGGGCGATGAGAAGTAGGTTCCTGATCAATGTATGTTTTGTCCAAAGGATACATTAAACTTTTCTGCGCAGAGAGTGGCTAATAGCCGACTGGATCAGAAGACGGGCGCTCCCAAATAACAGTCCACCCTATACACACTACATGAGTATCTACTGTACCCGGGTAACACCCAACACATTTCTAATTTTAATAATAATAATAACAATCTATATCTATATCTATACTAATCTATAAAGAGAGTTCACTAAAAAAACTGTCTTTTGGTGTCCACTTTTCACTTTCCACATATACCCCTACTAAAACACACGGAGGACGGTTGCAAAAGAAACCCCAGCCAGCAGTTAACGTAAAAAACTCCTGCTACTTACGTGTATCCACATACCCACATCACTAAAAGTTATATTTTCAGTTACAACTTCCTGCAAGTTATTCTTTTTCCATTACGACACTGTCAGAAATCATAATCACCATCAATACATCAATACATAAGAGAAAGAGGAAATCAGATATTCAAGGCAACCAAATGAGCAATACGATGTATATTAGTTATTGAGTCTTAAGGGATGTTTTATTCTTGCCTGGAAGATAAGATAAGAACAATCCAAAAATGAGTAAAAGAGATAGATAGAGAGTGTACCATACTTTAACATAGGTGTGTTCCTTGATGGGTTCTTCAATGGGTTTTTTAACCGCAAAATCTCAGATGCCATATATGAGTTTCTCCCCCATTTTATATTCAAAAAATATGGCCCGTGAAGAAGGCTACTTTGTTATCGTTTTACACCTGCATGTTTGATCCCCTCTCTCTGCTTCCGTTTCTTCTTCTGGTTTTCAAATTATGGTTCTTCATGTTTGTTTTCAGATTGTTTGTTTCAACGTTTAGTTTATCGGCAGTGGTGTTGTTTGAAGTAATGTTCCATTTCCTTCCAAATTTACATTTCAGTTACTTTAATAATTTATGCAACTCTGCCTCAAATTTATGATAGGATTTGGGGAAACTCTTTGATTATGTAGTAGGATAATGTAATAGGGAAAGAATTTTCAGATTTCAAAATCTGTTTAATTTTGTGCTTTTATGCTGTTTTTTCTTTCAGATATAATACTATGGGAAACTTCCAAATAAAATTCAAGATTCAACAAGGCATGAGAAACTAGCACTTTCTTCATACAATATGTCTCACTCAACTCATGAATACAACCAATCGGATCACACACATGGTAGTAGTCTCAACTACCTGGTTAACGAAGAACTCCTACCATGCCCAACATCTCAGCCTCTTCTAGATCAAAGTGATTTAAATATATATGTTTCCTATCTTAACCTGTATTTATGTTATAAATTTTTGAAACAAATATCACATAAATAATTTTTATAACATTATTATTTTGGAGATAAAGTTAGATATGTCATCTATTTCAAACATGATGTATTGCTTTGCTGTACCATCTTCATCTTCCATGTTTTAGCAGTTCCTTATGCTTATTTTGATTAATTGCTTTCTTTTGCTGAAACAGAGTTACTCCAAAATTGTAATATTTGTGTCTTGCTTATGCAGTTTTGGATGGTGAAATTATGATCAATATTGATTTTTGTTTTGCAGTTGGAGAGGGTGAAAGCCAAAATTTAGACACACACCTCAAACTAAGAGACTGAATCAGTCAACGTTACTGAAAGGAATATTTGGAAGATGTCTCAAGTAGCCTTGCATATGAGAAAAGTCCAATACAACAAGGTTTACCATTATAATGTTCAATTTATTATTTTTGAAGTAAAAGATTCATGGAAGTGTGTATGAAGAGATGACGTGTGATCATGACCTTTCGACTTCGCCAATCCGAGATTGGTCCTTAGATAGGGAGGGTGTCCGTAACTCAAAATAACCCCTATTACTTAAGTATCTACTGTAGCGCAGTAATTAAAAGTGGAAGACAGGCACGAAACACAATAACCCCTACTACATAAGTATCTACTGTAGCGCTGTAATTAAATGCAGGAAAACACAAAAAACTCCAAATTCTGAACCACTTTTTGATCTACCATTGAAGCAATGATTTAACATGAACAGACCATAACATTTGTAGCCAAAACATATTTTATTTTTGGTTTTATTTTCATTTGTGTAACTTATCCTCTTTTTAGCCCTAATACTTATCAGCAGTTCTTATACATCGTTCATTCACGGATAGAAGAGTTTCATTATGCTCACCGGTATGCAGACGCCTTGCTTGGATACCTTGATCATATACCTTGCTCTTTTTTAAAGGATATTTTTTCGAATTAGTTAAATAGGAGATATGGAAAAGACTGGGGAGTTGTTCATGAAAGCATATTCACCTCTCAGTCCATATACTTATGTTATTGGTGGATATCACCTACAAACTGCTATTTATATTTGGATTTGTGGTCATTCGATAAACTTATGTTGGCATTTATTGCGCTCCATAAAAAAACACATACCCTACGACTATGCAAGTATTTACTGAAGCCAACCAATATCACAGTGCCCAAAAGAGACTAGCGGAAGACGGGCGCTCCCGCGCCCGTCTTCCGCTTTTGATTATTGCGCTACAGTAGATACTTATGTAATTGCGGTTTATTGTGAGTTTCAGACTGGATTAGCTCAGTCAAAATAGTCTTCGCCCAAAAGGCCCAGTAAGGACATTGCAACACATCGTTATTCACACCCTATTGAAGTGTAGGCCAAGATCGGCTAGGCGAGGTCGAAAGGCGCTTGGAACCGCGCGTGAAAACATGAGGTGTGATCTGACCTTTCGACTTCGCCAAGTCGATCTTGGCCTATACATCAATAGGGTGTGAATAACGATGTGTTGCAATGTCCTTACTGGGCCTTTTGGGCGAAGACTATTTTGACTGAGCTAATCCAGTCTGAAACTCACAATAAACTGCAATTACATAAGTATCTACTGTAGCGCAATAATCAAAAGCGGAAGACGGGCGCGGGAGCGCCCGTCTTCCGCTAGTAGACATAAATGTCTTTAACATTGAAATGACTCATATCTATTTGCAATACAATATCCTGCAAATTCAATACAAACACACCAATTATAACCAAACACACCAACTATAAATTCAATAAACTAAGTGAGACAAATTATAACCGATTCAACAACTTCAAACACACCAATTCAATTCACATAAACTAACTTATATTTTCAATTCACATAACCAACTATAAGTTCAATAAACTAAGTGAGACAAATTATAACCGATTCAACAATTTCAAACACACCAATTCAATTCACATAAACTAACTTACATTTCCAACTCACATAACCAACTATAAGTTCAATAAGCTAAGTGGGACCAATATTATAACCGATTCAACAACTTCAAACACACCAATTCAATTCACATAAACTAACTTATATTTCCAATTCACATAACCAACTATAAGTTCAATAAGCTAAGTGGGACCAATATTATAACCGATTCAACAACTTCAAACACACCAATTCAATTCACATAAACAAACTTATATTTCCAATTCACATAACCAACTATAAGTTCAATAAACTAAGTGGGACCAATATTATAACCGATTCAACAACCTCCAAACACACCAATTCAATTCACATAAACTAACTTATATTTCCAATTCACATAACCAACTATAAGTTCAATAAACTAAGTGAGACAAATTATAACCGATTCAACAACTTCAAACACACCAATTCAATTCACATAAACTAACTTACATTTCCAACTCACATAACCAACTATAAGTTCAATAAGCTAAGTGGGACCAATATTATAACCGATTCAACAACCTCCAAACACACTAATTCAATTCACATAAACTAACTTATATTTACAATTCACATAACCAACTATAAGTTCAATAAGCTAAGTGGGACCAATATTATAACCGATTCAACAACTTCCAAACACATCAATTCAATTCACATAAACTCACTTATATATATGACAAAATTTCTTTATACCTGAGTAATGCGAGCGCGGTCCTCTACAAACTCGCATGTGCCCTTCCTAATGTGAGTGTGGCGATGAATCTCATCTACATGTGGCTTCCTCCCCATCTTCTTGGCCTATTATTAATAACTTAAGTTTGTAAATGGTAAATTATAATTAATTATATTGACATTAGGAAAATATAAGTTTAAGAATATACCAATCTCTCTGCATGCTCCAACATAGAGATAGAACCTCCAGTGTGCAAGCTTCCACCTTTTTCTGATGCCCTGTTCTTCTTATTCCGCTCACACTTGGCTTTGAATTTTGGATCATTCCAGATGTGATCTCTTAGGTGATTGTAGACTAGATCCCCCATCCAAAGAGGTCTGCCCCTCCCCATGCGGACACGTCTGAGCATATCAAGGATTCGGAGAGCAGCTTTTGTATGAAAAAGATCCCGAACAGCGGCCTCCTGAGACTTACGCCATGCAACATGCTTCTGCATTGTGAAAACATTTACAAAACAAATGTTACATCAAATCAAATAACTTAACAAATTCTCAAAAAAATAAAACGACAAACATTGTGATATGTTAAAATGTACACTTACTCTAAAAGTGTTAAAAAAAATTGGCTCGTTCCTTCTCATTAAGCTCTGACCAACTAGACCATGGATAAGTGTATAACTCGCGAATAGTCAATCGGATAGCATTTGCGGCTGGCCTTGAAGGAAGAAACCTACGAAGTTAAAACAATTGAAACGATTAAAACACATTATATATGACAAAACAAACAATCAATCAAACAAAGTTATAAAGAACTTTATATACCCTCCATTCTCAACACGGATGACAACTCGCCCGTCGCCTAACACAATCTCATCCTCATCCTCATCCTCATCCTTATCATCACCCCCCTCAACATCAGGTATCGCATCATCACCCCCCTCAACATCATGCATCTGATCATCTCCAGGTGAAAGTGGCTCTGTCGGTGATGGCAAAGGGGACGGAGTAGGCACAACATCTGGTGAAGGGGTAGGAGTAGGTATCGCACAAAAGCCTGCTACCGGAATCATGCGATATGGAGGACTCTGTGATGGTGGAGGAGTCACTCGCGCAGATGAAGTACGACCATGTACATCTCGGGGAGATGGAGTAGGCGAAGGAGTAACTCGCGGCGACGAACTAGATCCAATATGTAAGGACCTAACTCCAGAGGTCTGCTGCAAGGACCTAACTCCAAAGGTCTGCTGTAAGGACCTAACTCCAGAGGTCTGTTGTGGCGTATCTAAAGACCTAACTCCAGAGGTCTGTTGCGTTTCCTACAATGTTCTCACTCTACCTTCATGTGCTGGGCGTGTCTGTGTAGGGGTAGATGTCGTAGGCATCTCTGAATAGTCACCTGTGTCCTCGACGCATATCACCCTTTTCTTACGACGGGGGACAACTTTAGACTTCCCCTTACAATCATGGGGCGGTCTAGGTGGCGACGAATCACCTTCACCTGATGCCATGCTGCAGAGGAAACCAAACATAAACACAAACACAAACAATTTAAAAACATAAACTTTACTTCTAAAAAAATTCATGAAACAATTCACACACAATTCAAACAAACATGAATTAAAAAGCGGTTTAAGTTGTTTGGATACATCCATTCACACACAATTCAAAAACAAACATGAATTAAAAGCGGTTGTTTGGGTACATCAATTCTCACAATTCAAACACAAACACATTATATAATATATCTAATCTTCTGGCCATTCATCTTCTTCATCGTCTTCATCTTCTACATCAACTGGAACCTCATGTGAGTCCTCTCCTTCCAAGTTGTTTGGATCCACTTCTTCACCATTGCTTTCCAAATCACGTAAATTAGAAATCAGTTCAACTTCATTAACTTCATTTACAGGTGACATATCATCTGTCTGATAGGGAACATCTTCCACTGGCTCATTTGTTTCAATGCGACTCCTTGGCTTTGTCTTGATTGCGACACACCAACCTCGCTTGTCTCTTCGAGTTGATGGATAAGGAACATAGTACACTTGTCTCACATTCTCTGCCATTATAAACGGATCAAAAGATGGATATCTTTTGTCCATTCGTATGTCCACTCTATTATACTTTGGATCCATTTTGGTGCCTATAGCTGACGGATCAAACCAGTCACAATAAAACAACACTACAGTTTTAGCGTAGTCTAATGCACTAAACTCTAGTTCATAAATGTGTTGGATTACACCGTAATAATCATCTTCACCTCCTTCATTGACCCCTTTTACATAAACTCCACTGTTAATTGTTGCTTTGTTTTTCGTCCATGAGTGGGTATGAAACTTGTAGCCATTCACGTAAAATGTGTGATACTCTTTCACTTTTTTATAAGGACCATCAGATAAGTTTCTCAAGTGTTGATTGATTGGAGTTGGTTCCTCTGAGTAAACCTACGTACGTGACATACAAACAAGTTATTTCGTGAGGAACACATGATTAAGGTTGACGAACAAGTAACTCAACACTTACTTTTTCTTGAAACCATATTGGAAAATTTTCATATATATGAGCAGTTGCCTGATCATCTCTTAAATCTTCAGACAACAAGAATGACCTGATCAAATTAGACGATACGTACTAAATGAGCTAACAGATATGAACAATTAATTGAATGAAAATATTGATATACGTACTCAATGTATGGTTTAACTTCAGTGCAATTGTTCAACACATGAACATGAGCTGACTTATACTCCGCATCCGTTAACCAATGAATCGACTCCTTCCCAGAATGCCGATCAGATTGGCCGAAGACGGATAACATTAATGAGTGTCTAACACAATCATTTTGCATTTCATTCCTTTTATTTCTCAATGTGAAGTTGGTGAAATAATGTGAGCAAAAGTGGGTTATTTCGCGGTGTAGGTATGATGCACAAATTGATCCTTCAACTCTCGCCTTATTTTTCACCGATCGTTTAGAATCACCCATGAATCTATAAAACAACTTGATTAGATGGAAAATTATACTAACCTCAATTGGAAAAAAATGAGTATATTCTCAAAATGATACCTTTCAAAGGGATACATCCACCTGTACTGAACCGGTCCACCAAGTCTTGCTTCATATGCTAGATGAACGGGGAGATGCTCCATAGAATCAAAGAAACCAGGTGGAAATACTCTCTCCATCTTACATAGAATGAATGAAATGTTCTCTTCCATCCTAACAAGGTCAACATCTCTTAAAGACGCAGAACACAAATCTTTAAAAAATTGACTCACTTCATTTTGCGGATTTAGAACATGCACCGGTAAAGAACTAAATGCAATAGGGAGTAAACATTCCATAAATACATGACAATCATGGCTTTTCATCCCAATCATTCTTCTCTTATTCACATCAATACATCTTGCCAAATTAGAAGAATATCCATCTGGGAATTTCAGTTCTTTTATCCACTAATAAACTGAATTTGTTTCCTCGATACTTAATGAGTAACGTGCTTTGGGTTTGAGCATCTTCCCATTAGCTTGTGGCTTCAAATGTAAGTCCTTTCGATTGCAGTAAAGAGCAACGTCCAATCTCGCCTTATCATTGTCCTTTGTTTTGCCTTTTATGTTCATCACTGTGTTAAATATATTGTCAAAAAAATTCTTCTCTATGTGCATCACATCAAGATTGTGCCTCAATAAATTATCTTTCCAATATGGGAGATCCCAAAAGATACTCTTTTTTGTCCAATTATGCTCTTGTCCATATCCATGAAATCGAGAAACAAGGGGATCATCTGTGATTTTGGGCAAATCTCTAACTCTATCCCAAACCTGGTCTGGAGTCGACCGAGGAGGCGGCTCATCATTTTCAGCTTCCTTCTTCTTAAATGCATTCTTGTTCCTTCTAAATGCATTATCATGTGGTAAAAACCTACGATGCGAGTCAAACCAAGAACTCTTACCCCCATGTTTCAAGGTAAATAAATGCCTTTGTATGCTCCATACAATGTGGACATGCTAATTTACCATGAGTTTGCCAACCAGACAACATTCCATAAGCAGGGAAGTCATTAATGGTCCACATCAAAGCGGCTCTCATCATAAAATTCTCTTTCCGTGCGTAATCATAAGTCAAGACACCATTCCACAACCTCTTCAAATCATCAATTAGTGGTTCTAAATAGATGTCAATGCCTGCTTTTGGATTTTCTGGGCCAGATATCAGACAAGTCAAAAACATGTAAGGTTTAGTCATACACATCTCAGGGGGAAGGTTGTACGGGGTAACAATAACGGGCCAACAAGAATATGGCGAAGCCGATGCTTGGGTATATGGCGTAAAACCATCGGAGCATAACCCAAGTCGTACGTTGCGTGGATCTGCTACAAACTCAGGCTGTACCCGATCAAAGTGTTTCCATGCTTCTCCATCAGACGGATGGCGCAACACACCGGACAACAATCGATCCTTCTAGCTTCCAATCCCAACTTAGAAACTAACCTCTTAGCCTCGTAAAAATTCTTTGGCAAATTTTCGTTCATAGGTGTCACGCCTGACATCATATCACATATCAAGTCCATTCCCACCTCAGATGTATTACTCAACGATTTGAGAGCTAAAAGCTTTGCACAAATCGATAACTTTGAGTTCGATGACCCTTCAAACAATGGTTTGTTTGCATCTAACAACAGATTATAAAATCTCTGTGCTTGCTCATTCGGAAGCTCATCCATGTTATCATATTGCTGCTCCTCGAATGACACATTCACCCCAAGACCGTCACAAACCATATTCTGCATCAAGTTGATTTGTTCACTACATCCTACATCCGCGGAATTACTTGTAGCACCCATGCAATTTTCGCCAACCAATGGGACGACATCAAACCCTTTCTCACCATTACTCGTCCAAATCCAATAATTAGGCCTAAACCCAACTCTCTTCAAGTGATCAATGACCTCCGTTGGATTCCTAATCTTTCCACATTTGCATTTGATGCACGGACATCAAATCCCCCCTTCAACTCTAAATTGTTCTTGTGTCATTGCAAAAAGAATAAACTCCCACACGCCATCTACAAAAGATTGTTTCAAACCCGCTCTTTTTGGAAACAACCTATCATACATCCAAAGGCGGTGCGAAGGAGGAAACTCCATGCTGCACATTTAAAATTGTCGATATATAAAAGAGAGAGTGAGAGAGAGAGAGAGAGAGAGAACGAGACAAGAATGTAAACGATGGATGCCCATCGAGAGCTAAAACGCTAAAACTAAAATAAAAACAAAATCAACCACTTCTAGCAACTAAGAAGCTACATATTTAAACAAGTCACGGCTACTTAGGT
The DNA here is from genome assembly GCA_963573325.1 of Astragalus glycyphyllos. Taxonomy (NCBI): domain Eukaryota; kingdom Viridiplantae; phylum Streptophyta; class Magnoliopsida; order Fabales; family Fabaceae; genus Astragalus; species Astragalus glycyphyllos. Next base: position 26,087,688 of record OY754308.1, read on the forward strand.
CAATCACTTTCAAGTCAAGCACATTAAAACTATAGAAACCTTGTCCTTTTATACAAATTAAGCTTCATTAAACCCCTTTATGTGAGTATAGGCAAGAATTAGTTCAACAAATTGAGAGATAAATCAAACACTTAGACAAAGACAGTAATAGCTTCCAAAATCAATCCCAAACACTGAACTCAATAAATCCCTAAAGATCTGGTCTATTCATGTTGTATTGACATGCAATCCAATTCACAATTTGTTCATCAAAAAGGATAAAGAATTTAGAAATCTGATATGTATTTGGAGTAAAAACTTGGCCTTACTAAACCAGTAGCATAGTTTTCAATTCATCCAAGTAAAATTTTAACAACTCCCTAGTAGTATGAGCTAAAAAATTGAGCATATTAAACTTGTTCATCAATTGCAAATTGCAATTTATACCGAACTGTAGAACTTTTATCACTACTCATTCAGTTCCTAATTTTTATATTTTCTGAAACAAATTATATATGTATCCTAGTCAAATCACAAGCCTATAGCAACAGGTTGGTAACTTCCACCCACCATGATTAGTTAAATATTTGAATGTGCTTCACAAGAACCATATATATCATGCAAAACTGTAGAATTATATGCTTAAATATTATGTTCAATAGAGAACCTGCAAGCATACATTTATCAATAAAGAATACAATATATAAGACAACACAAAATGAACAAGTGCTTTTGTTCATATTTTAGAAGTAACAATAGCTGATGAAATAGAAAAACTGGAAATAATAAGCAGCAAAAGTGCACTGCATGGAAACTGACATAAACAAGCCAAGAGAAATCATGCTAAAGGCAACTATTAAAAAGCACAAAAACAACTTCCAGTATTAAGATAACAGAAAATATTCAAATTATCAAAGATGCAGAATCGAAAATGGGCTAAACAATTAAATAAAACATTAAACACTTCTAAATAAGAGCACGCACACAAAATAGCACAAATACAAAATGCCTTAAAAAGAGATATACCAAGTAAGAACTGGAGACTTTAACAAACTCTTCTAATAGGGATTGTGCAATAGAGAACCTGCAAGGTGGAGTGAAGATAAATATCATATATAGTATAGGGAAGATAAATAAAAACTAGTAGCTGGGACGCGTACTCCCAACCTTTTCCTTACCTCTTTAACCTTCTTCTTTTGCATGAAAACAAAGTCTATTTCTGCATGATCTATGATCAAATTTACGCATCACATTTTTGGAAGGCCTTTTGTGCCGCTAATCCACTGAAAGGCAAGCACCACGAATCCCCTGAAAATGAAATATTCAGCTATATGAAATCATGACCAACACACACAATCATTTAAGTAAACGATGGATGCCCACCAAGAATGTAAACGATGGATGCCCACCGAGAGCTAAAATACTAAAATAAAAACAAAATCAACCACTTCTAGTAACTAAGAAGCTACATATTTAAACAAGTCACAGCTACTTAGGTCAATCACTTTCAAGCCTTGCATGTAGAGGTTACCTAAGTCATTACATATAAGGTATCAATCCCATAAATAAAACACTATTTTCTTTTCTCTACTTCTAACATGGTCCAATCACAATAGTCTCCACCAAAGAAATCTTTATTTACAAGTATTGAAAGTATGGACTCAAAACGAGAATAGGAAAAGAAAGAGAAAGTTACAAGATTTTGAGATTTTTAAGACGAGTGAGTTGTCTTGGGATGCATCCAGTGAGGTTGTTGTTGTTTAGCCGTCTACACGATCAAAGCATTCAATTTAATTAAGTAATCAAATTGAAGTTTTTGTTTGGTTAAATTCAATCAACATAAGACTTACAGGTATTTAAGGGACTTCAACTTGGCCAATGATTTTGGTATTTTTCCTTGGAGTTTGTTATCATACAAATCCAAACTAATAAGGTTCTTCAAGTTTGCTCCTTTGGAATCTTGCCAGTTATGTCATTGCTATACAGCTCCCTGCAAGCAATCAAGAATTTGAGAATCAGTCTAATAATAAGGAGAAATTAGTAGGACTAGGAGGAGGTGTAACCCATTGACATAAATACATACAAGTATTGGAGGTGATTTAGGTGGCCAAGTTCAGGGCCCAATGTTCCAGAGATGTTAGAATTACCCAAGTCTCTAAAATAAACAAATGATTACTTGGAAGGCAATATATTTGGACCCTTATTTACTTTTACCTCCTGGGAAATCCTTTATTAGTTTCAAATGGGGTATATAAAATAAAAGATAGTTGCCAAAGATTTTACTCATATAGAAGGTGTTGATTTCTTTGACACTGATCACTAGCTTATTGCTAAAATTACATCTATTTCCATTACTTCTTCAAAATCAGCTGATGTCGTGTTGTTACATCTATATAAAATTACATCTATTTCCATTATTCCAAGCCCACACGCCATCTACAAATGATTGTTTCAAACCCGCTCTTTTTAGAAACAACCTATCATACATCCAAAGGCGGTGCGAATAGGAAGACGTACTAATATGCTCTAGTGCAACAATCAGCCCGCAAAACACAATAGACAAGTTCAATTTCAGAGTTTAGATGAAGACTTGTCGAGATAAACACAATTAGGTAGAGCAATTACTATGATGAAGACTTACTATGATGAAGACTACCTAATTTCAGTGTAATTTTGTATATGCATAGTGCTGCAGACGGGAAGAAGTTTTTTTTTTTTGTTCATAAGCTTATTTAATTCTAGGTTTTACACCTAATTACAACTACTGAGAGCTAATGCAGTTATGTGACATCATTGTTCTAAATTAGTGTAAAGAAATTTTTGAGATAAACCAATTTTCACGTCTTGTATATGAATGAATGAGTACATGACTTTTTTCTTGCTTGTCCCCACTATTTTCTATTCTATTTCATATTTAATTTAATTTCTGGAACAAAGATCATGAAGAGAATTGATTCTCACAATGTAATCAACTGCTGCAACTAATTTTTTTCACAGTATAATCAACTGTGTACTTTAACTATGAGAATTGATTCTCACATTATCAACTGCTACAACTAATTTTTCTATCAGTTAAACAGACTTGTAAGCCTTTAATTCCATGCATCAATTTACTGGAATGGGATTGTGAGCATCTGAAAAAGTAACCACTATTGAATAATCAATTTTTCCTTCAACAGAATTTATTTAACCTTAAATGGTAGTTGGTACAAAGCCTTGAAAATGTGTGTAGGTATGATTCAAAATGAAGTTAACGGAAATCTTCCACCTACCAGGTTCAAAGAAAAGAAAAAAAATTCACATGTTGAGAGTAATAATCAGGAAATTTATGGCTCCCAAATTGTCTAAAAGCTGGAACGATTACCCAAATCCCAAATTCACCATAACAAGACAATTCACCCAAATCCCAAATTCCCAAATCACACAAACCCTAAAAAATCGAAATCAAAAAGTGAAGGAAAATGAACAGAAGCATGAAAACAGATTGAAGAAGATGGAAAACGAAAATCAAATGAAGAAGAAGAAAGAAAACGAAATCCAACCTTGAACCTTGAAGAACAACAACGAACGGAGAAGAAGAGCAGACAGTGGCGGCAGAACACGGAGAAGAACGGCGGAATGCGGTGGAGACTTACTGAGTGCGTCTGCTTTTTCGGTGCTGCCTATGCGTAGCTGTCGACGGAGGAGGGTGGAGGGTGAAGGAGGGTGGAGGTCGGAGGAGGAGAGTGAGGGAGAGAGATTTCTGATTTTTCAGTGAAACAACGTACTGATTCGAGGGTTCGTGCGTGTTATTATTTTATTTAACGTTTGCGACGGGCTTGCGACGGGATATCCGTCGCAAATTTGTTGCCTTTTCCATGCCCGTCGCAAACCCGTGGCAAATGCCAGCGGGAAATTTCGCGCCCCTAGTTTTAACACATGCCGTCGCAAATCCGCGGCAAATTACTGATGGAATAAACTCCGTCGCAAATGTTGGTGGCTAAACTAGGTTTTTCTTGTAGTGAAAGATTTTAATATTGTTATTTTAATTTATGTAATAAAAAGAGGAAACCTTTGGCTTGCATGCCTTGGTGACTCTTTAGATAGTTTTATAATTTCTGAAATGGTATTTTAATTGAAGGTATTAAAAATCAACTAAGTAAAGATAGTTAAGACTATCATTAGGAATAATGTCACTTAGGAGTGACCTTTTGTTTACATCTTCATGCCTCCCAAAAAGGCTATATATATATATATGTGCCTATCTAGAATGTAAAGATCAGATTGGAATTATGAATGAAAATTGAGTTTCCTCCATTTGTGAGAGCTTCCCTTGTGTTCTTGGGTAAAAGAACCAAATCCGATCTTATCAAGGCAACTTGCGGCGATCAAAATACATGACTTATCACTCACTTTCTCATCCATCTCTTGAGTGTGGCGTCAATATCCTTCTCTAAACCTCCAAATTCAATACGGCCCTTTCTCTGTTCTCATCACTTAATCATCTGAGTGTGTGCAGGTACCACACCCTTCGCTGGATCAACACGAGCATGAGCATCTCGGCACTACACATGGAGTGTTCTAGCTTCTCATCTTGGTGAGCATCTCGTGCTGTCACTTGATCGAGACTTACATCCAACACAGTTCAATATCAATTACCTAACCAATTTTAATTTTTAACATCCTTAACGTTAAAAAATTCAGTTTTTCACATTCTCACTAATAAACAAGAAAAATTAGTTTTATAAAATCACTCTAACTAACTAAAAATTTCGATTGTCCATCTCTATTCCTTATCCCACATTCATATATTAATCAATCCTAAATTGAAAGTCTATTTTCAAAAAAGGCGTCGAGAAAGAAATATAAAATATTTACACAACCCACTATTTCCCACTATTTTTCATTCTCAAATTACAAATAAAAGAAAACGAACCAAGTTCACTCCACTTTAAAAACCGGCTCGGCCCGGGCTAACCGGGAACCGGTTAACCCTTTGGATCGGAAATGCACCAATCCGGTGGAAACCAGCCTAACTCGGCCGGATTTTGATAAACTCGGTGACCCGGTGGGTTGACGGGTTGTGCATGTTTTTTAAAATATTATTATTTTGCTATGCCAAAAGTGAAGTCATGTGAATCGAACCCATGACTCCTTATTCATCATGCATTGTGCATTACTACTGGACTACAAACCAACTCTTATTATTTGCTTACAAATAGTTTATCTATAAGTTCTTTTGCTGAATAAAAACTTGAAAATATAATCAGAATTTATAACGTTTTTCATAGTAAAAAAATACAATATTTAGTATATTTACATGCTATACATTCAGTAAAAAAGCGGCCAAGATACAAATGCATCATGGTCTTCTGTATTTATTATTATTATTATTATTATTATTATTATTATTATTATACTCTCTCTTACAAACAAGTCAACCACTAAAGATATTATTTTTTTCATAAAATATATTTAAGTACTCCTCGTCTCCCCGTCTCTGCCTCCGCCTCCGCCTCCGAAGTTCTCCCCCCTCCACATCCCCGATTCTCGGTTTGGGGAGTTTTCCCCTTCCACACCTCATCCCCACAGATCCCCAAGGTCCCTACGGGATCCCAGAAATTTATTATAAGTTAGAAAAACATATAAATTAAAATATAATAAAATTGAAAAAATATATATAAAGTAAGACTAAAAAACAAAACTTTAACATTTTAATATAAATAAATATAAAAATTAGTCATACTTTTATATTTTAATATTTAGAAAATATAAAAGTTAGAACAATTTAATATTTTAAATTTTAAATTAAAAGCACATATAAAAGACTAAAAAATTTAATACTTATAATATATATATATATATAATAAAAATATTTATGTAATATATTCGAGGTGGGATCCCTTGGGATGCCAAAAAAAACGGCACTTGTGTGTACCTGCGGGTATTATCCGCGATGGGTACGGGGCAGGTAGCTTAACGGGTACCCGCGATTTTACTAAACGGATAATTTGACTATCCGTCAATAAACTGGGTGGGTCCGGATATTGAGATACCCGTGCCCGCGGGTACCCGTATCCGAAATAAATACACTTATTTGAAAACTTTCCTATTAATGTTTATTTTAGTGTTATTTATCTTCTTTCATTAACTACAATAAGCTAAAAAATAAATGATAAAATAAATACATAATGAAATGCCTAGTTTTATATATGAATGAAGAGAAAAGATGATGTGCAAAAGGTTAATTTGTTTGGTATTTCAAATTTTATTTTCAAAAAAAAAAACATCGTTTAATATTAAAAGTATCTGTGGGTACCTGCGAGGAGATTATACCCATGAGAAATGCGCTACGTGAGTACCCGCGCGAGTATGCTGCATGAACGGGTATTATTTATATTAAACGGGGTGCGTAGTGGGTAACTACTACCCGTGCCTGCCCCGCCCCTATGACATTCCTAGGGATCCGCGAGGGGTGGGGTCCCCCGCGGGGTGAGGGGGTATGATCCTCGTCCCCATCCTCGCTTTGACTGCAGGGCAATTTTCTCCCTGTCCCCCTAGAGAAAAACTCCCCATCCACGGGGCCCTAAATGCTCCAATCCCCGGAGGATCCCCACATGCATGCAGGTAGAAATTGTCACCCTTATATCCAATATAGATGTTAGTCGTGCTTTCAACAAATATATCTCCAAAAAATTATAGTATGCTAAATATACCATAAGAAATTGTCCAACATAATATGTCAAATTAAATTGGCCTATATAATATACCACTCTATAAAACAATGAAATTGACTCCACTTGTTTATCTTCATGGAAATTTGATGCAAGCTAGACAACCAAACCTGGACCTAAAAAATTAATATAGCAAAATAACATTCATGATATGATTGATTAAGAGACTCAATCTTCAATTTACATATATGACAAAAGCTACACCCCAATATATCAAACAAAATGTACTTTGACTTACCAATTCAAAAATATCACTGATGATTAAAAGAATAATATATTGAATGATAAAAAAATAACAAAAAAAAATTGGTCAAAAAAAATCACAAAAAAATAAACTCTAGTAAACAGAACCAATACCTCTAATTCAGTAATTACATAATGCAAAACAATATATTGTTTGAGCCATGATACCAATCGATATCATAATTTCTCATTGATTCATGTTTAGACAGTAAAGAATAAAAAATTAATTTTAATTAATTAGTAACTCAACTCAAGACAGATCATGCTAATACAAAAAAAAAAATAAAGCCGATACACAATAGATGTAAATTGTAGTAAAGAATTGGGATTATGCAAAATATTCTATGTTTTCTGTTAAAAGAATTAATATTGTGCAGTACCATAGCCCAAGACTGTAAAATATTCAATAGTTTCTAGTTAGAAGTACACATTAATTTACTTTTATGAACTTAGAAGAGATCGAGACAAATGTTGGAACATGGAAGTGTAAGGACTTGTACCCTTCTATTGGAAGCCATGATTGATTGAATATTTAGACCTTGAAATATCACCTAGTGAAACGAATTGCAATGAAGAAAATGTCCTTATTCTCTCTGTTCAACAACTCTCCAGTTAGTTGTTTGGTCGCCTTTTGTGGGTCTTTTGCCGTTCTCGCAAGTGTATCGGTTTAGATTTGTTGTTACAGAAGATATCATAAAGCAAAAAAAAATTAGTAGAGGGATAATATTTTGTTTTTAATAAACTAATAAATTGTGGAAATAACTGCTTGTGATTGAAAAAAAAAAAACTGATTGTGATTGAAACAATTACAATCATGACAAAGTTGAAGGGGAATCAGTGTTTCCTCCTTGGGTCTTTTTCCATGGAGTTTTGACTCAGAGAAGTTTTAATGAGGCACTTTGTAGTTGTAAAGGTTTGTGTGCCCGTTTGCACCCCTTCTTATTATATATATATATATATATATATATATATATATATATATATATATATATATATATATATATAAGAAAAAACAGAGTTTAGTGCAAACTATTGTAATGGTTTGGGTATCATAAACCCAAAAAAATGGGTAATGCATAACAAATCTTTATAACAATTGTCAAATCATATTAAACTGAAATCATAACATAGAAAGGAAGAGGAGTTTCGACCAATCATTTTTAAACTGAAATCAAAGAACATTATAGCATATATTGAATAATATGGCATCCATCGAAGATAAAAGAGAAAAGATTAAGAGATTAAATATTCATCAAATGAATTGATAGAAATGATAAGGGTTGTATGAAATGATTACATGAAGCCTCTTTATATAGGCATAAAACTAACTACTAACTAACTCACTAATTAGTAACAACTATCTAACAATCTCATTTGTAACTACCAACTAGCTATCTCTCTAACTTCTAACTAACTATATATCTAATAGTCCCCCGCAAGCTAGAAGTTGTTCACAACACTTCTAGCTTGACATGAACAATAGAGAGATACATCAAAACAAAGGAAAATTACAATGATTCATAGTTAATCAACTACTGTGAGCCTTGAACTTTTAAAATCCAGATATGTTGTCTCTGTTGAAGTATGCAAGGAAGGAGTGATACACATGAAACTACACTCCACATTGATCTGCTCACTAATTGTACCTTCAGATTCATCTTGATAATTCTGATGAGCAAAAAACATTAGGTGCAAATAGGAATAGCAAGAACATTTTTCTTGGATTCTTGAAAGCGGTACACTAGTAACATGCCACCAGAAATCACAACAACACCAACAATGCAGAAAATGGTAATCAGCACCCAAATAAACCAAGATGATATGAAGAAGAATAATAGCACAAGAAAAGAAGATGCCATAATGGCAAAGAGAAAAGGAATATCACGATCCAAAATGAAATCGGAACTCCGCTTCAGATCACAATCATCGGGAATCAGAATGAAAGGAGGACAGTGAAGCGAAATGCAAAACGGATATGCAAGAATTGCAAACGGAGACGACGATTATGGATACTGACAAACAATTTGTGTCAAGCGAATCAGAAACGGAACAAACGAAAGCAAGTTGCAGAAACTAACACTCTCATAGAAGCGAGAGGAAGGAGAAAAACGCGATTCTGATTGAAAAGCAAATGATTGAATGAAAATCGATTCAAAGAATTTGCGAATTCGAAATTTTGGGAAACGCAAAAATAGAGGAATGATGTAATTGAAAGAACACCAAAAACGCGATGTGCAGAATTGCGGAACACGCAAACGTGATGAAGAAAGAACACAACGCACATCGAAAGTTAGAGATCACAAATTCCCAAATTTCCGAAAACGAAATATCAAGAATTGGGGAAAAGAAAGTGAAAACCCTAACAAAAACGAATTTCCGAAATCAAATTGGGGAAAATCCAAGAATAACTAAGAATGATGAAATCGGAATCAAGAATGATCAACAATATCAGAAAAGTGAAATGCAACTAAGAGCACAAAATGCGAAATCGAAAATTCAAACACAATGGAGAATCACAAACTCTAAAATTGCAAAACGCAAAAGAGCGATCAAGGAAAATTGCAATATCAAAAAACGAAAGTCGCAAATGAGGAATCAAAGGCAAATCATGAAATGAAAAATCAGAACTTGAATCACAGAACAAAAAATGCAAATTGAATGGTGAATTGCGAAATATTGGTTTCAAACGCCATGAACAAAGAGGGAAAGAATGTAAAGAAACTGTTTCTCATGGATGAACAAATCAAGAAACGGAGGCAAAAAATGATGCAAATGGAAGAAAGAATAAATCGGAAAAGGAAATGAATGGAAAGAAAACTAATAAAACAAAAAAAGAACCTGCAGCGGAATTCAGATTCAAGGTGGATACCATATGTGCTTTGATACCATATTGAATAATATGGCATCCATCGAAGATAAAAGAGAAAAGATTAAGAGATTAAATATTCATCCAATGAATTGATAGAAATGATAAGGGTTGTATGAAATGATTACATGAAGCCTCTTTATATAGGCATAAAACTAACTACTAACTAACTCACTAATTAGTAACAACTATCTAACAAACTCATTTGTAACTACCAACTAACTATCTCTCTAACTTCTAACTAACTATATATCTAATAGCATATCCCAAAATGGATCAGATACATATACATCATTCAAAGCAAATATTAAAAGAGACTATCTAATAGTTTAACTTCGTCCGTAAAAAAAAAGTTTAACTTTGCTTTATCCTATAGCAAAAAACTTTATATACAAATTTCTTATTCCTTATATATTTACAATACTCACCATGTACTGCAACAAACATCATATAGTCTTGAAAGAGGCTTTCCACACAAAGAGGACTGGCACAGAAGATATGTCACACAGATATAGAAATCAAAACGTTGCTTATTTACATTGGACATACTAACATGTATGAAAGTACCCTATCTTTCCACTCTTTGCAATAATGTATTTAAAATAAATATTTACAGCATTCACTATATTGCTCCTGCCTGGTTTTTTAATTTCGTTATAAATTGAGTGCCTCATTTGATGTAACAAATGAATAATAACAATTGGGGAAATCATAAAGGGGATGCCATAATCATAAGAATGTAAAACCTAAGTCAGAAAAGGACCCAGGGTGTTACAAAAAAAAGGCGCTAGTTCAATTGGTAGTGGGAATGCATTGAACTTGTACTTAGGCCCCAGGTACAAGGTTCGATTCCCACGGAAGGACCACAAGTGTACATCATGACCTTCTCTACCCCCCATGTAGAGTTTTTGCCTTCCGTGGGAATCGAACCTTGTACCTGGGGCCTTTGGTAGTGGGAATGCATTGAACTTGTACAAGGTTCGATTCCCACGGAAGGCAAAAACTCTACATGGGGGGTAGAGAAGGTCATGATGTACACTTGTGGATAGCCTACTAAGTCAGAAAAGGGCCCAGGGTGTTACACAAAGCATGACTATTATGTAAAGTCACTGGTTACACCCTAAGACCATAAAAATTCATACAAAGTTTTTCGTGGATAATTAGGTACAAAATCACTCGAAATAACTTAAAGATGAATACACAACACCAATAACCTAATTAATCAAGTCGTTATGATATTCAACAACATATCAATAGAAAATAAACTCTCTTTTTTTTAACGTGGAATAGAAAATACACTTATCATATAAAAAAAGTACTAAAACCTTGATTATAAAACATATCTTGTTACAATTATTGATTATAAAACGTTTTTATAATCAATAACGTATATTGTTACAATTATTATCATTTTTTACCTTTTATAAATATAATAATCAGTAATTATATTTTGTAACGTATTAATAAAATATATACAAAAATCATATCAAAAAATGATGAACGTTTTAATAAAATATAATCAATAATTATATTTTGTAACGTTTTAATAAAATATATTCAATAATTATATCAAAAAGATGTTATTTTGTGACGTTTTATTAAAATGTAATCAATAATTATAATTTGTAATAGTTTATTAAAATGATGAAGTTGGACACACACAATTATTAACATTTTGTAACGTTTTATTAAAATAGACTCAGTAATTATATTTTGTAACGTTTTAATAAAATATAATCAATTATTATATTTTGTAACTTTATAATAAAATATAATAAATAATTATATCAAAAAGATGTTATTTTGTAACGTTTTATTAAAATTTATATCAGTAATTATATTTTGTAACATTTATTAAAATGAAGAAGATAGACACACACAATTACTATCATTTTATAACGTTGTATAAAAATCTAAGAACTAACTATATTTTCTAACGGTCTAATAAAATATAATCAAAAATTATATTAAAATGATGAACGTTGTAATAAAATATAATCATTAATTATATTGGGTAACATTTTAGTAAAAAATAATAAATAATTATAACAAAAAAATGTTATTTTATAACGATTAATTAAAATATAATCAGTGATTATATTTTGTAACGAAATCTTAAAATGATGAAGTTGGTCACACACAATTATTATCATTTTGTAACAATTTATTAAAATATAACCAATAATTATATACTGTTACAATTATTAAATTACCAATTTTGTAATGCTTTATTAAAATATAATCAAATAAGACACTATAATATATTTTAATATAAAGCTTATTAATGTGAATCAAATTCTAACTAATACGTTAGGTAATATTAATTATTCGGTTACAAAATTTTGGTAACACATTCTTAAAAAAAATTTACGTAGCGTATTTTTCATAACTTTTGATTGATTTGATAAAAGTTCATATGGATAATGTTTATAAGTAACATGGACTAAATTATACCAAATTTGAAATAAAGTTATTATATACTTATTCACATGCTTATAAGTGAAGATGTTTTTATTCTATGTATTGTGCATAAAGTATTCTAATAATACATGTGTTTGACGCGTTTGAGATTTCTGCCAGAAGATTACTGGTAGCTTCCGCTACGAAGACTTATTTTCAAACAAAATGGATAAAACACCAAGAGTGAGGATATATTCAAAGTAAATGGACTAAATGAAAGGTCAGATTAATATACACGATGACTGGTTTAAAATATTAGCATGGTTGACATTCTACAAAATATTATTTGCTATACCTAAATCGTTTACGTACTGATTGCTGAAATTTATAAAAATTATTATTTACCTTTAGATGAATTTATATTTGTAAATTTCGTAATTAGATTGATTAAAAATCGAGTTGCAGTCAACAAAAATGAAATAATATTAGGGTAAGTAAATTGCGTAGTATATCATAATTAATTATTTAAAAACAATTCTTAGTTAGGATATGTATTATCCTAAAGAACTATGATCAAAGGATCTTCAACATTATATCAAGTTTTATATAACTGCAGTAGCTTATATTTTCTAATGCAAGCTTATATTGAAAAAGAGGACAACAAAAAGGTGCAACAAAAGCAAAGGGAACACATGCAACCAACAATGGGGAAAATGGATATTGATTAACAGCTTTCACTTCCCTCTTCCTAATTTGTTTAAAGGTAGTTATGTTCTAGTGGGATTCACACTATGAACATACATGGGTGTAATACAATTTCATTTGATAGGATGATTTACAATACATGGGTGTCAAAAAATTGCACATCTATATACTTATATAATGAAAAACCTAATTGACAACATGTCAAATCATGATCTAATAGCAATAAAATGAATTTCAACAACACTCATCTATTCCCTAAGCTACCAAACTTGACCCAAATTCACCAAAACTCGATCTGAAGCTTCAAAACCTTCTATTCAACTTGTAAATCAACAATGTAGGTCCTAGGTGACTCAACCCAACACCGAAAGTTCACATGCAAACCTATTCTACTCCTTCAACACGAAATTCGAAAATGGTGAAGAAGATGCATCCAAGAAGTGTGATGTTTTGTGTTGAACAAATGATGTTTTGGAAAGATGAAGTGATGGTGTTGAGAGTGACTCAACCCACCACCCAAATATGGATATGTATTTATTGCTAAAATGCTCATTGTGTGACATGTGGCTAGGAATTAAATTTTAGGCAAAATTACATCAGGGGACCTTTAAGTTATTTATTTGTAACAAGTTGGACCTTTAAGTTTTTTTTGTAACAAATAGGCCCTTTAAGTTACCTGACGTTAACACTGTTGGCCCTTTTGTAAAACGTAATATCGTTGATTACATCAAAATACACCAAAATATGCTTGGTTGCATCAAAATACATAAGATTGAGTAACCACAATATATAAAGTAGCATTACATCAAAATATATAAGCTAGAGAAATCATTAAAAGGGCCTATTTGTTACAAAAAAAACTTAAAGGTCCAACTTGTTACAAATAAATAACTTAAAGGTCCTCTGCTGTAATTTTGCCTAAATTTTAACATATAGGTATTATACGTTTTATAGGTTTAATATAAAGAAACCGTTAATTTTTTTATAGGTATTTATAGTTATTTTAACGTATTATAGGTATTTATAGCTTTTAGGATCAATTTTTTAGCATTATTATATAATTTTTAACGTATTATAGGTACTTATAGTTTTAATATTGATGACACGTTACAATTTTATATGGATAGGTAACAATTGATACACCCATTTTCAATTGAACACGAATATTAATATGAGTACGTTACAGATTTCTACATTTAAAGATGGTAACGTATTTTTAAAATTTGTAACGTCTTTTATTTATGCAATTAAAATATAATTATACATTAGAATTAGATTATACATTAAAATATAATTATTTATGTTGTTACAGTAATGGGTTAAATCATTGTACAATACATTAAAATGATTTAATGCATAAGTTTTGATTTAATAGTAACGTATATATCCAAATTTGATTTAATAGTAACGTATATATACAAATTTGTGTCAATTATTAATACATCGGTTTTGATTTATTAGTAACGTGTATATCTGATTTATGTTTTAGACCAAAAAATTTTATATATTATATATTATAGGTTGAATTAAAATACATGGGTGTTTATAATTTTGACGTTTATATATTTTTACTCAAAAAATTTATATATTATATATACTAAAAATATTTATATATTAAATATTTGTATACTTCTATGAATATACATGTGTGTAATACAATTTCATTTGATTTCCTCATTTTTTAGATAATTTTTCAAATCTATTATCAAATGCATAATCAATACTCCTAGAAATCATAGGTTTATATATGTGAGTGTATCATTTCTTTTGAATAATCAAATTAAATATTATGACGTTTATATATAAATGTGATAATACTTATTTTTTACTCATACAATTTATATATCAAAATATCATTTAGGGATAATATAATTGTCAAAAAATCTACACACTTTATTTTATTTGAATGATGATGTGTTGTCTTTCTTCCATCTGGTTTTTCTGTATGCTTGCACTTTTTCATCTACAGTTCATTTTGATGTTTCTTTCAAATTAACATGATATAACATGAAACTTTGACAGTGCAATATATATATGTATATTTTGTTATGTAGTTGTATTATATAACTGCAATAGCTTATATTTTCTCATGCAGACTTATATTGAAAAAGAGGACAATAAAAAGGTGAAACAAAAGCAAAGGGAACGCATGCAACCAAAAATGGGGAAAATGGATATTGATTATCAGGTTTCACTTCCCTCTCCCTAATTTGTTTAAGGGTAGTTATGTTCTAGTGGGATTCACACTATGAACATACATATATGGGTGTAAAATAATTTCATTTGATAGGATGATTTACAATACATGGGTGTCAAAAAAATTGCACATCTATATACATATGATGGAAAACCTAATTGACAACATGTCAAATCATGATCTAATAGCAATAAAATGAATTTCAACAGCACCCATCTATTCCCTAAGCTACCAAACTCGACCCAAATTCACCAAAACTCGATCTGAACCTTCAAAACCTTCTATTCAACTTCTAAATCAACAATGTAGCTCCTAGGTGACTCAACCCAAAACCGAAAGTTCACGTGCAAACCTATTCTTCTCCTGCAACATGAAATTCGAAAATGGTGAAGAAGATGTTTGGTGATGAACAGATGATGTTTAGGAAAGATGAAGTGATGGTGTTGAGAGTGACTCAACCCACCACCCAAATAGGGATATTTATACCCATGGTTGTGTAGAGAGTTACAATATATAAATAACCGTTTTTTTTAAATTCTAATAAATCATAATGGAACGTTACGTAATAAATTAACCGTTTTATAATTATTTTCATTTTGAACAAATAAAATAATAATTAAATAATATAAATAAAGGTGACATGGATATGTATTTATTGCTAAAATTCTCATTGTGTGACATGTGGCTAGGAATTAAATGAGATCATTTGCAATTGTTTATTATATAGATATAGATATAGATTACGTGTGTTGAGAAAAGGAAGTTTGAAACTGTTTGAAAATGACAAAAGAAATGGTGTGGAAGTTTAACTTCGAAATACGAAAAATTAAGAAAAGAGAAGCTGTTGGTGAAGGTGGCGGCAGATTGGGGTTGGGGTAAAGAGATCTCCTTCAATGACTTTAGAGTTTATGGTACACTCAATTGCAGATTCAAGGTCTAGGATCATGGGATTCAAAATTGTGTCTTGGATGTAATTTGATGCAAACTTTAGGATACTAGTGAAAATTTAAAATTTCAAGGGGTTCAAAAAAATTATATAAGGGAACGGTCAAATCTAAGTCATTTATTGAATACGACAAAAACTTAGGCAGAATATTGAATATTGGAGATTTAACACTTCGCAGTGTCCAATGAAAAGGCCACTACAAAAAATCTCATTCGAGTGCAAGTATTTGATTTAGTCGAGTATAGTTTTGTATATTGTTGATGATGGTAATGAGGAATGTGGGGAAGTATGTTCATTTTAGAGCTAAGAGACATCAAATAAGTTTAAAACAAGAGGTCTAGAGTTCCATTCTTGAAAACTAATATTTTTCTCTATTCCTAACTAATTAACCACTAATATTTTTCTATAAAAAAATTCACCCTACATCCAGTACTAAGAGAGAAAGAAATAGTGGGGTTGTAGTGAGGCGTTGTATGAGCGTTGAAAATATGAATTAAAAAATCAAAACTGTATAGGAATATATCAGGGTTGAACATGCTTGGAAATAATTGAGACGGTTGTTTGTGGATTCCTGAGTGAGAGAAGGGAGCATAAATAGGATTTCGACGACCAAATAGAGCAAATATTTTCTTCAAAAAGAGATTACAATTGAAGAGAGCACGTAGAGGAAATGAAATCTATAACTTGAGTTTCTCTAACTTTATCTAACTTTAGTCTATTTTGAGGAGAGAGAAAGTTAACAATGGAGGGAAATGATATGGGAGAAAAGATGTTAGAAGAGATACAGAGATAGTGAAAAATGTGTTTTAGGTTCATTAGGTTGTGCCATTAATTAATATGATACGAGTGCACAAATGAGAAGAGGATTAGGGTGCATTAGTTGTTTTCTAGTCAAGAAACAAAAACATTTAATTAAGGAAAATGCTTAAGAGTACGATATGATTACCTACAAAACTAAAAAGAAAGTTGGCATTCCCCTACCACCACTAACATTTGCTTATAAAAAAAAAATACTGGCAATCGGCACACTACCGCATCATCTCTCTTAAATAACATCACCATACCGTTTTTGTTTGTAGTGTGACACATGTCATTTCCGACGTTTCGTTTAAAAATCCTTGTTCCTAAATAGCAGTTCTCTTTAATTAAATGTAATTTGCATGGAGGAAGACATAAAAGATAAAGTAATTCATTACAAGTCAGCAAAAATTCAAATCATATCGATTTGAACATGATTTGAACACTCAAAATCGTTGTAACTACATTCAAATTGGTGGTGATTAACGTTACCTTGATGACCAATGAATTTTGATACTCAATATATCTATTAACTATTCACCGAACATCATTAACTAAGTACTTGAACTACGATATTCATTGATTTTGTTGTCGATTTTTTATGTCCAAATAGGACAACCGTACAAATATAGATTCAATACATAAACCTAATTTGTAGTCATCATCTCCTGAGACAAACTATCTGCAAGGTACTAATGTCCAATAGATACGTGCCACATAACAACACAATACCAAAATGCTAGATTTACAATCGAAAACTAATTTAAGGAATTGTACCACAAAAAAAAAAAGACTTAGGTAAGAGTGGACTAAAACAGTTTATTTTCATGACAAACATAATATTACAACTCAAGTAGTACAACTTACAAGGGACACTCAACCCATCATACAAGAGAAGAGAAAGACAATACAAGCCAACATCTATCTCCTAACAAGAGAAGAGTAGAACAAAAATTGTTAATGAAAGCAAAATCACCACACCTTTAATAATAAACGTACAAAATAAAGTAGAAGGGCCTATGCTACAGATTACAAAACTAATCTTAATATTGAAGTAGAATGACTGACTGAGTTGTGTGAAAATAACTCAAGTCCGTCTCATTTGGGGGGAAATGAAAGAGAGTTCTCAAGCATAAAGGAGAGATCATGTATCTGTGACATCAACATCTCTGCATCATCTTTTGACCCTACTTCTTCAGTGGGAACATCTCTCGTGGTATCCATATCAGCCACCCTACAAATGCAACTTTATAACATAAATTTCTATTATGAAAGTATAAAATGTCAATCAGAGATTAAATTTAGGCTGCAGAATGCTCAAAAACTACATCACTTAACCAGAGAATCGACGATAATAAAATGCAAAGCGTGACATCATTCAAAGAATAATAAGAACTTCCAATTCTTTAGTGCTTCCAAGGAAGAAGTATAAATACTAGGACCTAGGAATGATAGAGATGTTTGAACTTTGAACATTGACTTTCTAATAAAAGATAAATATAAAGAGGACCATCTAGTTTGTTCCTTCCTTTGTCAAAAAAAAAGTTTGTTCCTTCCTGCATTCTCTATCCCATTCACTTGTAAGAGGAAAATCTGTTCGAGTCATAACAATAAAATCTATGAAATATGACCAATGCCATGCCATCAATCAGAATCCCATCCAAATAGAACCCTTATAACAGATATTCTTGGCACAATCAGCAAATTAATTTGGTCTAAACCTAGATATGTTAGTTTCTTCGCAGGACTATGACGGTATAAAACATCCCTTATTTTATAACTACAACTAAATGTAAACTGATATATTGAACTCAAACTCTAGAGGTGTCAGAAATGGAGTCAAAGTCCATCTTGATACTCAAAATATGGTTGAATTTAATTATGCATAATATTCAACAACAAAAGAATGCAACTGGCATGATAACACGGCACCTGTCTAAAGAAGCAGCTGCAGGTTGAGCAACGGTTGCTGCTGGAGTACTCAGTGGATTATTATACTGTTTGAAAAAATCATGCTTTGAAAACCCACTAAAATCCATATCACGTGAGTTGTTTGATGTGCTGAATAAATTCATTTCAAAGGCCTTTTCAGAATGAGTTTGATTTACAATTTGTTTCGGAACATTGCTGAAAGGATCTTGTGAAGACATCAGGCTGGTCAAGCCACTCCAGGCATCAAATGAGTCGCCAGTATCATTAGTAGTCGTGGTATCAGTTGTTTTGTTATTGCTGACCTGCCATTGGTCATTCTCCATCCAATCAAAAGTTTTAACTGAAGAAGCATCAACTTCCTGTGCGGTTTTTGTATCATTTAGATCAGCTGTAATTTCAGATATCCCAGTCTGGCCTGTTATGTCAGAATGTGAAACACTACTGGAAGGATTTTGTAAAATGGCTGAGCCAGGAAAATCATTCCATTCATCAAATGAATCTGTAACTTCATTAGTAGTTACTATTCCAGTTGCCTTGTTATTGCTCCCCTGCCATAGGTCATTTTGCATCCAGTCAAAATTACTAGATGAAATAATAGCACTATCTACTATTTTTGCATCATTAGGATCTTTGGTCAATTCAAACTTTCCACTCTGGCCAGTTATCTCAGAGTTGGAAACACCATGGGATGTAGTGGCTGTGCCAGTGAAATCATTCCATTCATCAAATGAATCCGTAGCTTCATTAGTAATGATATTATCAGTTACCTTGCTATTGTTATCTTTCCATCCGTCATCCTGCATCCAGTCAAAGTCCTTATTAGAGGAACTGCTAGCACCCTCTGTTTTAGTATCATTCAGATCAGAAGAAAACTCAGATTTCCCAATCTGGTCAATTATGCTTGAATCGAAGGCCACATTAAAAGCATTATTAGTACTCTCTACTGTTTTTATATCATTCAGATCAGCAGAAAATCCAGAATTTCCAGGTTGGTCAGTTATGTTTGAGCTGGATATCATACCTGAAGGATCTTGTGTGCTGACTGAGCCAGTAAAATCATTCCATGCATCAAATGAATCTTTTGCTTCATCATCAGCCACAAGATCAGGTGTCTTGTTTTGAGTCCCTTGCCATTGGTTATCTTGCATCCAGTCCAAATTTCTAGTAGAAGAAACATTATCAATTTCTGTTGTTTTAGTATGGTTAAGATCCACGGTCGTTTCTGTCTTCCCAGACTGGCTATGTACCTCTGACTTGGAAGTTCTCCATTCACCACCCTGAAACCAATCTTCTTCATTTGATGCTGATGGATTGAAATCATCACTCTTCCCTACACCAACCGAATCTTTCCAGTATCCAGATACTGCATCCGATTCAACTTTAGAATGATCCACTGAATCGGACTCTTGGTGAACAGGACGAGAACTAGCCGACTTAAAATTGGCCTCCCAACCAGAAAAGGAATCATCGTCCTGATCTTCCACAGACACAGCAGATGCTTCTGAAGCTTGTGCATTTTGAAACAAACTAAGATTTTCATTAGCTTGGAAAGTATTATCTGAAGCAGTGCCTACTTTTCCTCCAGAGGCTAAATTCTGCTCAGACACATCGGAATCAGATTCCTTCCGATCGAAAAAACTATCAAGATCAACACCAGCAAAATCCAATGAACTCTTCCCCGGGAATCCTGCAGAATCTGAATTACTTGACAGCCGTCTCTCTGCCTCAGAAGGCCATCTAATTTCCAAATCTAGTAGTTCAGATAAAGGAATCTCATCTTTTTCTTCACTCCTTCCTCTGTATGACGCATTTTCTTCCGCCATTGGTGCCACCATCTCCTGCAAAGCAATGTGTGCAAAGCTAACATAACAACACATCAAATCCCTAATTTTTTTAAACAAAAAACATAATCTGATAAAACAAACAAAAGTAAACACTCAATTTAATCACTAAACTATCACTATCACTCCTATTTAATCCCTAAACAATCAAAACCTATTAAATAATCCTAAAATTTATCTCTGTCCATCAATTTAGTCCCTAAAATGGACTAATTTTCATAGTTTAGGGACTAGGTTCATTTTAACACAAACTGTCAAAATGGATAATGGTAAATCAGAATAATATATAAACCTCTATTTCCTAGTTTCAAGTATTAAGGGGGAGAACTATCATATAATTGAATCAGAAGAATTTGACAATTTAAAAAAGGTAATGGTGAGATTGATAATACCGATCCATCAAGGTTCAGGGATTCAAGTAACCATCGGTAGCCGAGAGTGTTCTTGAATTTGATTGGTTCGGGAGGAAGATCAGTGTGGGGATTGGTGCCACAAAAGACGCAGATGAAGGATTGCACTCCAAGGAGAAATCTGCCATTGCAATTCTTGCAGCGAAGGTAAGGCGGTGAAGGGTCGAGTTTCGCTACGGTTTCTGCTACGGGAGGTAGTTTCGGGAGTGGGAGATTTTCTTCCTTCTCTGGTTGGTACCATGAAAGGTTTGCCTCTTTGCGGAGAAGAGTTTTTAAGTGATTTATCTGATCTACTGGCATTTCGAACGCCATTGTTAGGGTTTCGGAATGGATAAACCTGAAATCAAAATGGAAATCACTCAAATTAGAATTCATGGAGATTACAAGACTTGGTTCAGTGGCTGGATTGAAGAAGATGGAAAACAAAAATGAAAAGAAAAAGAAGAAGAAGAAGAAGAAGGAAAATGAATTGTGGAAATCTAACCTTGAAAGCAACGAATGACTGACTGAGAAGAAGCAAAGGACGACGACAGAGCAAGTGGAGACGGCGACGGTGGCAGCGGAGCACCGCTGGTTGTGGTTTTGTGTCTGCGTATTTTGATTTTCGTTTCACGTTCACGGTAACAGGTTGCTGAGAACGAGAATGAGTGAAAGTGAGGTCTTTTTTTTGTCAGGTGGAGTAATGGGCTGGTTCCTATTTTGGGGCACTAAATTTTTTTTTTGAAGTTGGGCCCTGTGCATGTGCACGACCCATACTTCGTCCAACCCTCTAACTACTCAATAGACACTCCTAACACGCATGAAAAGACTAAAATGCAATTAATGAATCTTGTGATACTTTGATGGTTCGGAGCACGGTCGTCCGAACCGGTTCGGAGGAGGTGCCACCGAACCAGTTCGGTTCACTGTTAAATGTAGCATCACGGAACTTCATTTCTTCTCCAACCGTGAAATGTAGGAAATTCAAAAGGAAATTCATTTATTCTCCAAACGTGAAATGCAGCAACGTGAAAGGCAATTCATTTCTCCTCAAGCTATTGCAAGAACAAAGTTTCTTAGATTTTATTCATAATTAATTTGGTACTTGTTTTTCTTTCAATCTTTCACAGCCCTCTTCTAGTTTCCCCCCATTTCTCATAACTAGGTTTTGATAAAATCATGGGCACATTTTTGAAACTGATTTCTTGTCCAAGTGTTCCAGAAATGCAGCAACTAGATCATTTCTTCTCCAAATTCAGGAAAAGTGAAATCTTCATCAAAACTGATTTTGGGTTTTTGTTAGTGGTTCTGATTTTTGGTGAGTTGGGAAGAATTAGAGAGTGAAGAAATTACACATTTGATGATGGTTTTGAGGTGTAGAAGAGAAACCCAAAACTAGTTTGCTCACCCTTCAACAAGCTTCTTCCTTCTCTCTCGACCTCTCTCTTTTGCTCTGTACCTCACTTCTATTTTTGTTTGCAATAGCAAGTCCATGGAAACTGGAAAGGTTCGGATGATAAACTACCCAACCGGTTCGGTGGCACCTCCTCCGAATCAGTTCCGACGACCATGCGTTGAACTAGTTAAAATGTAGCGTGAGGGGATGTCCACAGTGATGGTATTTTGGGAATATTCAAAGATTGGGGGTGTCCAGTGAATAGTTGGAGAGTTGGACGAAGTATGAGCCAAGTGCACAGCTTGCACAGGCTGTTAGACGGGCCTGAGGTTCGTAGTGATCTTGTCTCCAAAAATAATCAAATAATAAAAATAAAAGAAATAATGAGAATAAACAATGTAGCATTCTTTTAAAATTTTAAAAATAATAAGAATAGAAAAGTTTTTTTTTGTCAAAAAAAGAAAAGATTATTTTTCTAGACAATATAGCAAAGGATTTTCCATAAATGCATAAAAAATCAAATTTAAAAGGAAGAAAATCAGTGCATAATAGTTGATTTCTTACATATGTCCACAATCATCAATGGAAAGAAGAGACTACGTAGTTTTACAGATAAATACATTCTTAGACTAGAAATCAGAACAAGATAGAAGATAGATACACATATAATTTTATTAACCGAATATTTTTACTTTTTTGATTTGCATATTAAGTGGCTAATGATACTGATCGACCCGTTTTGAAGTTGTTCACTCGAGTTGTAGTTGTATATAGTGAGCTTGTTGAGATGGTTTCTTAATTGGGGTCACCAACTCTCTTTCGTAAGATGATCCACCTCTTAGACAACTGTGAATCGATTCTCTGAATAGGAACTCTTAAAGTCATGTTTGTCCAATTTCCTTTACCCCATTGTTGCACAATAGCTAATACTTGTCTCTTGCTCTAACCACCATTTTCTTTTTTTTTCTTTTATTAATTAATAGATGTATAAATGATCCATTGGTATTTATAGTTCTTGTTGAAGAAGATCCATTAACACTTAGCTTTGTCTCTCTATGAACAATAACTAGAAAAGTAATGCTTGTCTCTTCCATCAAATTAGGGGGCTTTGTAAACTTTCATTAGATCGCACTAGATGTATCAATCATCGAATACTCTCTCGCACTTAGAATTCTAGTTGAGGTTTTCTTCACCAATTCGTTCCAATTAAGTTTCCAATTATGCGCATGACTCGCCACTTCTTTCAACACCGGAAATACTAAATTCACATTGTACCAGTCGAAGAGAGTGGTTGAGTATCTTTTAATGAAAGAAACCTTGCCGTTGTCGTTGCCGTCGCTGTCGCCCCTCTCCTTGCCGTCGCCGTCCTCCCTCGCCATTCTCAGTCTCTCACTGTTTCGTTCACTGTTCGTTCATTGTTTTCGTTTTCGTTCACTTTTTCAGAATCTTCAACCTCAGTTCGTTCAGAATCTTCAAATGGTAAGCATCTTGGCTCTCTCTTCCTCTCCCTTTGCTTTCGTTTTCTCAACTTGAAACCCTAATTTCATTTTTTGTGTTCAAAGGGGTAATTTTGATTTTGTCAAGTTTGTATTGTTAGGTTACACACAAAATGTGCAATTGCTTGAAGGATCTTGAGTAAAATCCTTCGTTTGGTTTTTCTTCTCTTCAAGAATATGAAAGAGCTACGCAATTAGACAGCAATCGTTCGCGGCGGAGGCACGATCTGCGGGTGTTGTAGCGACACGAACTACATTTTGTGACCGGGCTTCAACGAAAAAACTCATACAGGTAACGATTAAAGAATTTGCGAACTCGTTTTTTGCTTAATCAGTTATAGATTTCTCAATGTTAAGCAATTTTCATTTAGAACTTCATTAGAACTCTTTTTTAGTTTTTTCTTTGAAGTTTTGATGTGGTTAAATTTACAGATGCAAAATTTTGATCAGAATTAATCAATTACGATTTTTACAGTTTTGCATCTTTCTGTTTTCCTCAATTCACAGCTTCTGATGATGGCTTTTTTTAGTGTTTGGTAACACTTTTAAAGAGGAAGATAAATTTAATGTGAAGAACCAACATAAAAACCACTGATCGATAGGACCTTAAGGAACCAATTAAGCGATGGTGGCTAATATGAAAACATTAAAGGTTATTGTTTTAAAGTTAAGATTAAACTGATGCAGGTTATAAACTATCTTTTGAGGCATTATTTTTTAGACTTTTCTTCTCAAATTTATTGGCACATTAGAAAATTTGAGATATAAACTCAATCAAACAGATTTACGTGTAATTTAACTCAAAACTTTGAGAGTTTCTTTTCAATTTAGTCATAGATATTGCATTGCACTATGCAAACTGAATTACAACTGTTGAATGTTCAAAAATAAGAGAAGAAAAGCACAATCATGATTTAAACTTTGATTCCAATTAGTTGTTTAATAGATATTAGCAAAAACATAGCCACGGTAGAAAAATTGTGGTCATAGTAAGATAAATTCACATCTGTACATTTTGATTTCCCATGATTGGTTAAGCAGATGCTGTTTTGTTCAATAGCCCTTTAGGACTTTAATGCATTGTTGATATTGTTGATCTATTTTCACTTTTTATCTCAAGAGCTTCGCCATGATAGCATTAATCATTCTATCTTTCTTTTCCTAATTTTATTCTATGATAACATTAATCATTCTATCTTTCTTTTGATGTGATTGTGTGATTTTGTTTTAACAATTAATACTTGGTCTATTATTTTGGAGCATATAGTCATGGATCGTAGTTGGATGGAAAGTAATCGTCTGAGTGATGAGTATGCGAAAGGAGTCGAAGAGTTTATAAATTTTGCCCAAGTAAATCTTCGCAAAACTGATGTTACCAAAACTGATGTTTTCGAAACTGATGTTCCCGAACATGTGGAGGATTATGTCAAAATGCGGCTGTTCAAGTTCCTACTCCCATGACCACTGTTGGATCTAAGGGGAGCTGCTCACCATCTAATGTGAAGGAGGAGAAGGAGGAGGAGGGGAAG
The DNA here is from genome assembly GCA_963573325.1 of Astragalus glycyphyllos. Lineage (NCBI taxonomy): Eukaryota > Viridiplantae > Streptophyta > Magnoliopsida > Fabales > Fabaceae > Astragalus > Astragalus glycyphyllos. The sequence goes on from OY754308.1 coordinate 26,113,118, forward strand.
GAGGAGGGGGAGGAGGAGAAAATTGATTGGTTGAAAAAGATACTTTTGATTGCTTATGATGATGATAGACATGCCAAGATAGAGTTGGGGCATGAAAAATATATGTGCTTTATTGGCGGCAAAGCGATCAACGACATGGTTTCTGGTAAAGGGTGGTTTGAGTTGGCCCACTTGAGCATATGGTGCACGTAAGTAGTAAGGTTTATTTGATTATGTAAATTTCTCGCGTTTCTAATAATAGTCAATTTGATAGTTTTTCTTACTTGTCATTAATAGATATCTGTATCGCCGAGTTGTTGAAAAGGGTGATGATCAGTATGGATTTTTGTGTCCACATAAGATGAACTTGAAAGCTGGTCACATTACCAAACAGAATGTTTCTGAATATATTCAACGGACACTGACTACTACCAATAAGGAAATATATTTGGCTCCATTTTTCCATAGGTACATGAATTAGTAATTGATCCATGGTGTCTTTTTGGTTGTGCAATTTTGACAGAACTGTTTAATTAGCAGTCTTTGTATCACTGCATGTTGCTGAATTTTATGTTTATCAATGTTGCAGCAATCATTGGCAACTAGTTGTCCTACTCCCGAAGCAAAATACGGTGGTCTGGATGTGTTCCTACAGTTGCCAACCAGGAAAAACAATCAAAGACATGTTTAGCAAGTAATTTGTTAATTGTTTATCATGCTTTATATTGTAGTATTTGAACTTTGGGTTGAAATTTTATACCTAATTTATATTTATGTTGTTATTAGAGGTGTGAAAGGGGATTCTACATCGGCCGCCAAGTGGTTGTACCCTATAGTAAGTAGTTTAAATATTGGGTTGATTTAATTTTGAGTGAATTCATATATGATATATATATTATATTGTTTTTTGGTTAACTTTGTTAATTCATTGTGTAGATGCCAATATAAACGAATGGTTATCATTGCGGCTATTATGTGATGAAGTTTATGTTGACCATTTTAACTGCCGGTATTGTTGATAATTGGGAGAAGGTATTATCCCTGTCAATAATATCTCTTTGGATGCTAAACATCACTTTGCAACTATTCTCAGAAATTAACTCATATATTTGCATGAAAAATAAAGATAAAATTTTGTTTTGTCTTGACTTCTTTGCAGTGTGTCCCAAGTAGTTTGTTAAAGTTTATGTTAGTTTTTTACCTTTAATTGGTAATTTGGTACTAATAGTGTTATTATAGTATGAAGTAATGTAATGCTTATAAGTTACTGTAGACAAAAATTATTATTGAGTTGCTTGAGTTGTTAATGTTCTGTGTTATTATTGACATGGATATGTGTTTGTTTATGATTAGGGTACTGATTTTTCCTCCACAGAATGTTCTGAATTTTGAGTCACTTTTAAACTTGTAGGTATTTGATAACACCCAGGCATACACCGAAGAGGAAATTAAAGAGATTCGTCAGCTTTATGTGGAATTCTTTGTCAAGATACGTACAGAGCAAAAGGATACACTATTTCCAACCAATTAAGTTATTTTGAGCAAAAGAATACCACATTTTGAACAATTGTTATTTTGTAAGATATTATGTTTAATGGAATTTAAAGTATGTTAGGAAAGGGATCCTTTGAACAATTGTTACTTTGTAAGAGATTATGTTTAATGGAATTTAAAGTATGTTAGGAAAGAGATCCTTTGAACAATTGTTATCTTGTAAGATATACTTATTATGTGTTGATGACTGGAATTATCGCTGTATATAACAGGTTAATAATATGTCGGTATGGATAAAAACAAAATAAATATTAAAAAATATTAATACATTTAGTATCGGTTATATAGAAAAAACGATACTAAATGTACTTACTTAGGTACATTTAGTATCAGTGTTTCTGTATAACCGATACTAAATGTACCTTAGTAATACATATAGCATCGGTTATACAGAAACACCGATACTAAATGTACTTTAGTAATACATATAGTATCGGTTATACAGAAAAAACGATACTAAATGTACTTACTTAGGTACATTTAGTATCAGTGTTTCTGTATAACCGATACTAAATGTACCTTAGTAGTACATTTAGTATCGGTGTTTCTAGTATCGGTTATATAGAAATACCGATACTAAATGTACTTACTTAGGTACATTTAGTATCAATGTTTCTGTATAACCGATACTAAATGTACCTTAGTAATACATTTAGTATTGGTTATACAGAAACACCGATACTAAATGTACCTTAGTAATACATATAGTATCGGGTGTTTATGTACAACCGATACTAAATATACCCTAACAATACCTTAGTAGTACATTTAGTATCGGGTAAAAAACTAATACTAAATGATCGTACATTTAGTATCGGTGGATTTAGTATCGGTTCCACAACCGATCCTAAATATGCAAAACAACCGATACTAAATGTCAAATCTGCACTAGTTCTTTCCATTTAGGTAGGCCGTGTACCAATTGGTGGGAGTCACTTAAGAAATTTTTGAAAGTGTTGGGTTGAGAAGATAAAATGCTTATATAAGACTCGCATGATAGACGTATTGGAGTGCTCCGTTGTAGAAGCTCCAAGTTTTGCTTATAGATGTAATCAAATTATGAAACAGAAAGTGAAGGGGAGAAGTTGACAAGTTGTTGAACAAAAAAAATTACATGACACTAAATTATCAAAACAAACTTGTTTATATGGAACTGTCATTACAAATGATAGCACAACCCAATACAATGAGAATACTAAAAAGAGAAGAAATTTAAAAGCAACTGCGCAGCCCCAATTTCATCACAGAACAATATCATTTCCATAAGCATCTCCAATTCCCAAATTCAATTTCTTCTCAATAGCAGCTCTCCATTTAATCTGAAGAGACATTGCAAGCTTAACAAGCCTATCAGTCTTAGGTATAACCCCCTTCACAGCAGGATCATCAGCAAATCTTAATTTCAGCCCATTTCACCAATGCAGGAGCCTTTGCTTCAACTATAAATTTTCTTTCATAGAAATGCTCTATGACACTTAGCCATCCCAAGAAACTCCCAAAAGCAACATCAAGGAACCCAATCCTATCCCCACCAAAAAATTTCCCCCCTTTGCTGCATTTGCCAAAAACATCTTCCATCCTCTCAATTACTTCTTCCATTTGCTCAAAGTATGGTTTCGTTTCCTCCTCTCCTTCAAGAGTTATTATCCATTGCATGGAAGGAAACCACTATCCCATTTCCACACAAAATAATAAATCAAATAAAAATATTATTTATCAAATTAATTTAAATGTCATCCTAGATTTAATTTAAAATCTAAGTAAGTTCTTTAACTAAAAATATTGAAATTTAATATCTTAAACTCTCAATAATTCTAATTAAGTTTCCTAATTTTAATCTGGTCTTCAATCTTATAATTAATTCTTTCAACTTTTAAATAGTTTGTAAATGGATCATTCAACTTAGACTTGTAAGATTGAGTTGTTTGGCCCGATCGAACCCACCCAATGGGCCAAAGTGCAAAAGCGGGTTGGACTGTGACAGCAGGCCCAATCTGGGCCAACTGGACTGAACAAATATGTTCTGCATCTTTTTCAATCTCTATTTTTTGAGCTCAACCCAGCTCGAACACTAGGTCATCGGGTCGGCCCATTAGGCTGAACAAAAATTGACGGCTATAGTTGAAGTTATCAATAAACAAGGATCGCCGTATTAAAAATTATTTAAAAGTTCAATCACTAAATTATAGATTACTTAAAAGTTTAGGGGGGGTCAAATTGCAAATGATTGAAAATTTGGAAACTTGATTACAAATATAATTTACTAACATCTTTAAAAAATTTCAAATAGTTTAGGGAAAAAGCAGTTAAACATTTTTCATAGTAAATATTTCTACATTATTTGACAGACTCCAAACAAAAAAAGTATGTAAGTATGTAAGGGAATAGCAAAAAGAAGCTACCTTTTCATCTATGTATGTTGCCCAAAACCGAGCCAGTGCTCTATCATAAGCATCAGAGGGAAGAACAGAAGGACCAGTTGACCAAGTTTCATCTATATATTCAATTATGATCAGAGACTCACATATGGGTTTGTCTTTGTGGATGAGAACTGGGACTTTGCCATAGACAGGGTTGGATTGAAGAAGAAGATCACTTTTGGGGTTAAAGGTTTCATTCTCTTCAAAATTTTCATATTCAAGGGATTTTATATTGAGGGCAATCTTCATCCTTATCACATAAGGACTTGACCATTTACCAATAAGTTTCACCTCACTTTTTGCCATGGTGATAAGAACTATGAGGAGCAATGGTGCTGACCAAAGTTTAAGAATGGAATTTACATTGTTTTTTTATTTTTGATTCAAACTTCAAATTTCATTGACAAGAACTTAAGTCATTACATATCAGCTGAAGATTATACGTGGAAACTAAGCTAGAAATTTCAGATACATTAGACCACACATGGTCTCCAATATTCCTAGATAAGTTAGCTAGTTTGTGAGCATCAGAATTATAAATATGCCTAATGTAGAGCACTGAAACATCATCAAACCGAAGCAGAAAATCTCTGCAGTCTTCAACAATGGACTCAATAGACGCTCTAGTGTCCCTGTTGTTGATGCAGTTGACAGCAACTGCTGCATCCGAGAGGAAAACAGGATTGGGAAAATCAAATTCCACCACCTTATCTAGGCACCAACGCAATCCCAGAATTTCTGTAGTTAGAGGATCTATTGCAATATGTTCAACTTTGCAGGCAGCAGCTACCATAACACCTGCAGTGTTTCTAGCAACAAACCCCCACCCAGTCCTTCCATCTTTAAAACAAGCAGCATCCACTTTGATTACAGTTTGGGCATTAGAAGGCAACCTAGGACCTACTGCTGGCTGAGCCACTTGCTGCTGCTGACCACCATCATTTGCATCATTAAATTCATTCACGAGCTCCACTGCTGACCGAGCCACCTGAATTGGATTAGGCACAACATGCTTGAAAATCAATTGATTCCTTGCAAACCAGACTTTCCATAACAGAACAGCAAACAATTGAGCCCCAAAACTTTCGGTTCCAGCAAGCCAATGAACAATCCACTCATGATAGTGCATAGACTGAGGGATATGTGTGCCAATTTGTGAGGAGAACAAAGATAGTTTCATAAAGTTGCATTCCATCATCATATGGTCAACAGATTCACTACCAGTATTACACAGAGGGCAGGTTTGGTCAAGATGAATTCCTTTTTTTGCTGAGGTTGGCTCTGGTAGGCAGAATGTTTTTTGACAGTCTCCACAAGCGGTTCTTAATATTGTTGGGAATTTTTGCTTTCCAAATTTCACACCACAGCTTCTCAGATAAAGTGTTTGAAGAACCAGCAGCTTCCCTACACTTAGCCTCCGACAGAGTCCTATAAGTAGATCTGATAGAGTATCTACCATCCTTTTCCCAGTGCCACATAAACTTGTCAGCAGGCAGTCTATAGGACAAAGGAATATTAAGAATCTGTTTGGCCTCATACTCAGAGAAACAAGTAAACACAGTATCAGCTTTCCACCTCTTTGTGTCTTCATCAATAAGCAAATCCACAGTAGCACTCGGATCTAGTACATTAGCTGGGCCCCTAACCATAAAACCAGACTGTTCAGGGAGCCATTTGTCCCTCCAAATTCTAACATTTCTGCCATTGCCTACCTGCCACCTACCACCTACCTCCTTTCTCAATCACATCTCTCGCACTGAAAATACTTCTCCAAGCATAGCTTGGTTGGTAGCCAATGGTAGCCTCCATAAAAGAAGAATTTGGGTAATATCTAGCTTTGAAAATCCTTTCCATGAGGGATCCTTCATTAGAGATTAATCTCCAACAGTGCTTTCCCAGGAGGGCTGTATTGAACTCACTAAACTCCCTAAATCCCAAGCCACCTTTCTTCTTGTTCTTTGCAAGTCTATGCCAACTCATCCAGTGAATTTTCCTCTCCTCATCATTAGCACCCCACCAAAATCTAGCAATGATAGCTTCAGTTTCCTTACAACATCCCTCAGGAAATTTATAGCAGCTCATAATGTAGTTTGGGATTGCTTGTGCCACAGCTTTTATAAGAGTTTCCTTCCCAGCCCGAGAAAGAAACTTCTCTTTCCACCCCTTCACCTTCTTCCAAATTCTGTCAATTACAAAGGAAAAGATAACCTTTTTTGACCTTCCAAAAGGGATTGGTAGGCCCAGGTATCTACCATGATTCTCCAGTCTTTACACCCATCCTGTTACAGATCATTTATTTATCACAATCAAGCACATTTTGACTAAACGAAGACTCAGATTTATCCATGTTGACCATTTGACCAGAGGCTCTTTGGTAAGTGGGAAGGATCCTCAACACATAATCAGCCTCAGAACTGTTGGCTCTAATGAAGAGCAAGCTATCATCCGCAAACAACAAATGTGACACTTGAGGCGCACTTCTAGCTATTTTGAGCCCATGAAGCTTCCCATCAGCAACTTCCCGGTGAATCATACCAGATAAAGCATTAGCACAAAGGATGAAGAGGTAAGGGGATAAGGGATCCCCTTGCCTTAGACCCTCTCAGGCTTGAAGGACCTACTAGGCTGACCATTAATGAGGATCTGATGGAAACTAAAGAGATACACCTCATAATGACCTGGATCAAGTGAGAAGGGAAACCCATGGCAGTTAGGACACCTTCCACAAAACTCCATTCAATCCTATCATAAGCTTTTGACATGTCAAGTTTAAGAGCCATTGTTCCTCTTTTTCCTTTCTTCTTCTTTTTCAGCCAGTAATTTCTAAAATGTCTGCCCCTCTCAAGATTGGTCAAACTTGTTGCTAGATGAGGTATTCTAATTTAAATAAAAACAATACTTTTTTCTAACTTAAAAGTCCATTTGGCAATCTAGCGTGTTATGCCATGTCAGTTAAGTGATGACCATATCAGCAACAAGTTTGACCAAATTTTGAAGGCACAAACATTTCAGAAGTTAGCTAAGAGATTCAACATCGTGAAAAAAAAATAAGAAACTAAAATTGTGGATGAAAGATTATAAGAAAACCAAAAGTGCAATTAAGTGTAAACAATACACTTCATCAAAACTATATGTACTTTTTTTGTAAAGGGGGGCTAAGCCCCCAAAACTATGTACTTTTAAATGTGACAACTAGAGCTGGCAAAATGGGTCGGGTCCGCTGGGCCGAGTCGGGCTAGTCCGAAAAAACATAGAGCTTGGGTCGAAGGAATTGAGCCCATTTTTACATTCGGGCTTTTTAGCCCGACCCTAAAAAACCCGAGCCCGTGTCGGGCTAGCCCGGTCGGGCCATGGGTAGCCCATAGGCCCGTGATTAAAACAAAAAACACACCACTTAGTCGTTGTTGTGTGAGTGCTTCGGTGATCCAAATTGAAAAGTTCGAATTCACCAAAAAGCCATTTAATACTCATGAAGTCATCATCAACCATCCAAGTTCCAATTCATCAAAACACACCCTCCAAAAATGCAAATTCCCGTGTCAATAAAAAATATGCAAATTCCCAATTCAATTCCAATTTCCCAAGCAGCAATTACACTCCTCCACCAAACAAAAAACACACCACAAGCAGCAATTATGCTCCACCACCAAATTATAAAACCCCCCTTCTCACTTACAAAGACTCATAGTATGGATACCTTCCCTAAATATTTTGTGTTTGTTTGCTTTCGATTTGATCTGTGTTGTCTTGCAATGGATGTTTTTGGTGCTGGAAAAAATACTGATGATGCTAGTGATATTCAAGATTTGGAAACCCCACCACCTTGTAGGAGAGTTAATTTAATTGAGGCCAATGCTGCTGTGTGGAACTATTTTGAAAAGCTTGGTATCAGTAAAGATGGGAAGGAAAAATGCAGATGCAAGGGTTGTGGAAGTGAATTAGGTTGTATACCTAAAAATGGAACTTCTCACTTATTCTGTCATCTGAAAAATTGTAAACTTATTACAGTAGGATTTTAGTGTTTTTGCTGTTGAATGTTTTTTGCTACTAAATTTGGGATTTTAGAATGTCTTTTGCTGCTGGATTTTAGTGTTTTAGCTACTTGTTTTATAATGTTTACAATTCTTCTACTTAAAACAGACACAGAGCACGAGGTCATGAAATGAAAAACTGTTTCGCTCTCAAAAACGAAATAGAAAAACTAATTAGAAAGGGTCTCCTGAAAAAGTATATCAAAACAGACACAGAGGCCTCGGCGAGCCACACCACCGAGGATACTCGGCCAAAGCTACAATCCCAAGTCGTCAAATTAGACAACGCGGACGATGAAGAAGAGATTCCCCCAGTGCAGTACACCCTCAACACTATCTCTGGCGGCTTCGCTGGTGGTGGAGAAACTAGCTCGGCAAGAAGAAGATACGCGCGCCAAGTTATGCACGTTGCAGAATCTAACCCCTCTCTACCTGTTTCCGCAAGCGAACCAGAGTTAAATTTTTCTCCATAAGACCTTGAGGAATAGCACCACACGAAGATGACCTCCTGGTGATCATCGTACAACTATTTAACTTCAGCGTCCGACGTGTACTGATAGATCCAGGAAGCTCCGCTGTATCATATACTGGAAAGCTTTCCAAGGTATGCAACTATCCCGTGAACATCTTCAACCTTACCATGCTACGTTGGTTGGTTTCTCAGGTGAACAGGTTCAAGTTAAGGGTTACATAACCCTCAAAACCACATTTGGCATTGGAGATCAAGCCAGAACGACCAAAGTAAGATATCTGGTGATAGATACCCAGTCCTCATACAACATTGTCATGGGCCGACCAGTGTTGAATATCCTAGGCGTAGCTCTCTCCACACGTTATCTAACATTAAAGTATCCCCTGGACAATGGGGGAGTGGGAATTCTAAAAGCCGATCAGGAAGCAGCCCGGCAGTGCTACCTTGACAGCCTCAAAACAAAAAAGATGAATGCAGAACATCTCCCAAAAGCAAGTTCCCAAAACGTCAACTTTGCTGATCTCGACCCTAGGGAAAACTTCAGTGACCAACGACTCAAGCCAATTGACAACTTGAAGCAAGTTTAAATAGGGTCGACGTCAGAGCAAGCCACTAACATTGGAACCAACCTTCCCCCAGAGGAAGAGGAGATGATTACCAGCCTCTTGAGGAAGAACATCGATCTATTCGCCTGGACTCCAGCAAATATGCCTAGAATTGACCCAACTTTAATTACTCACAAGCTTTCTCTTGGACCCGCAGCAAAGCCGGTTATCCAAAGAAAGTAGAAGTTGGGAATAGAAAGGAAACAAGCTGTTGCAGAGGAGACTCAAACTATTAGATGCATCTTTCATCAAAGAGATTCAATATCCGAGTTGGTTGTCAAACGTTGTTCTCGTCAAAAAATCTAATGGGAAATGGCGCATGTGTGTCGACTTCACTAACTTGAACGCAGCATGCCCCAAGGACCCATACCCTATACCAAGCATTGACGGTTTGGTTGATGGAGCTTCAGGGTACCGTCTCCTAAGTTTCGTGGATGCTTACTCCGGTTACAACCAAATCAAAATGGACCCAGATGATGCTGACAAAACGACATTCATGACAGACACCTGCAACTACCATTATACAGTGATGCCTTTTGGCCTCAAAAATGCAGGAGCCACTTATCAGCGCTTAATGGATAGAGTCTTCCAAGAATAAATTGGAAAAAATTTAGAGGTTTATGTTGATGATATGGTGGTCAAAACAAAGAATGACAAGCCTCACACAGACGACTTGGCTGAAATCTTTTCTTCAATTCGCAAGCACCAGATGCGCCTAAACCCCACCAAATGCACGTTTGGTGTCCAGGCAGGAAAATTCCTCGGATTCATGCTGACAAACAGCGGAATAGAAGCAAATCCTGACAAATGCAAAGTCCGTCCAGTCCCAAAGAAGCACAACAACTCACTGGTAGACTAGCAGCACTCTCCAGATTTTTATCATGTGCAGGTGATGGAGATATCATTTGATCAAAGAAACTCTCTAACACCAACAAAGATCAAAGTAACTAACTGGTCACCTCGACCATTCTACTTTCTGTTTGTTTTATCATGTGCAGGTGATAAGGCTTTCCACTTCTTCTCATCCTTAAAGAAAGACGGCTAGTTCAACTGGACAAATGAGTGCCAAGTTGCCTTCGAAAACATCAAGCAATTCCTTTACTCACCTCCAATTTTGGTGAAACCAAAAGTGGGTTAACCATTACTGTTATACTTGGCAGTGTCTGATAAAGCAATGAGCTCGGTACTAATCAGAGAGCAGGGAGCAACGCCCAGTATATTTTTGCTGTAAAATCCTAAAAGGTGCTGAACTCAGATACCAAAAGATTGAGAAGCTAGCCTTAGCTCTCATCACAACTGCGAGGCGGCTTCATCCTTACTTCCAAAGTCACAAAATTGTCATCAAAACAGACCATCCATCAAACAAGTTCTAAGAAAGCCCGATCTCGCTGGCAGAATTGTAGCCTAGTCGATTGAGCTCTCTGAGTATGATATTTCCTTTCTCCCACGAGGAAGCATAAAAGTTCAGATCCTTGCCGACTTCATGGTCGAACTTACCCTAAGTGATTCAGAATCCAACCTTGTGTCTTGGGTTTTATCCGTAAATGGCGCATCGAACCTCAAAGGCAGTGGAGCAGGAATCACCTTGGAGGACCCGGATGGGTTACTAACTGAACAGTCTCTTCGATTCAACTTTCAAGCCAGCAACAATCAAGCAGAGTACGAAGCGTTGATTGCTGGAATGAACCTTGCTAAGGAGATCGGTGTACAACATCTCAATGTCAAAAGTGACTCCCAATTAGTCACCAGCCAAGTCTCTGGAGAATTCCAGATTAGAGACGTCCAACTTAGTAAATACCTCCAGAAGGTTAAAGGTTTGGCAAATTTCTTCACGTCCTTTGAGCTGTCAGCATACAAGAAACCTTGCTTTGCTCTTCTAACGACGGATTGGATTACCCCAATTCTATCCTACTTGGAAAAAGACATATTGCCCGCAGATGAGATCGAAGCAAAACAGCTTCGCAGAGAGGCTGCCAAATACACCCTGGTTGCAGGTAAGCTCTATAAAAGAGGATTCTCTACTCCTCTATTGTGATGCCTTCTCCCTAGTGAAGCAGACTATGTAGTGAGAGAAATCCACCAAGGAATTTGTGGAAGTCATATAGGAGGAAGAGCTTTAGCCAACAAGGTAATCCGAGCTGGCTACTATTAGTCGTGCCTTAACAAAGATTGCACACGTTTCGTAAAATCCTATGACAAGTGTCAAAGACATGCCGACCTCCACCATGCTCCGTCCACAACTCTCCAATCCATTTCAACACCATGGCCTTTCTATAAATGGGAGGCGGACATCCTAGGGCCATTTCCTACAGGTCCAAGACAAGTCAAGTTCTTAATTGTAGCAGTGGAGGCCGAACCTGTGGCAAAGAACACAGCAGCCAGAGTCTAGAAGTTCTACTAGAAGAACATAATTTGCTGATTTGGTCTACCTGCTGAGATAGTTTCTGATAATGGTACCCAATTTGCTAGTTCTGTTGTTGTAAATTTCTGTAGAGAGCTCGGCATCCAAAACAAATCACATCGGTCGAGCATCCACAAGCAAATGGCCAAGCCGAAGCTGCAAACAAAGTCATCTTATTTGGTCTAAAAAGAAAACTGGAGGAGGTCAAAGGTAACTAGGCAGAACAGTTATGCCAAGTCATTTGGTCATACCACACTACCCCACACTCCACGACTGGTGAAACGCCCTTCAAACTTGCATTTGGATCTGACGCCATGATTTCTATTCAGCTCGGCGAACCAAGTTTTAGAAGAGAAAACACTGAGGAATCGTCTAACTCAGTCAACCTCAAAGCCAGTCTGGATCTGCTGGACGAAACCAGGGAGATTGCTCATTTGCGTGAATTTGCTGTTAAGCAATGTGCAGCTCGGCGATATAGCTCAAAGGTAATTCCGAGAGAAATGAAGCAGGGAGACCTATAACAGCCCGAGCCCATCTCTGCGACCCGCCACTGTTCCTCACGGCCTTCTCTACCCCCCATGTAGAGTTTTTGCCTTCAGTGGGAATCGAACCTTGTACCTGGGGCTCAAGTACAAGTTCCATGCATTCCCACTACCAATTGAGCCGGCGGGTCGTAGAGATGGGGCCGGGCTATTATAAGACCTAGTTTTAAGAAGAGCGTCCAAATCAGATAGTGTTGGAAAGCTTTCTCCAAATTGGGAAGGACCCTATAGAATCAAAACCGAGCTCTCCCCCAGAGCCTACAAGTTAGAAACTTTAACAGGCACACCTATTCCAAGGTCATGGAACTCGGCCAACTTGCGCTTCTACTTTAGTTGAAGACTATTACTCCTCAAGGTGTACTTTAGACAAATTTCAAGCATTTTCCCTTTTCAGCAATGTTTTTTTTTTTTCCTTGTAATTTCCTTTTGTACTTATCCATGTACAAACTATGAATATCAATGAATAAACCTGGCAAGTACTCTTTTCTCCCACAGGGAGTTTTTAGCGAGGCTTGCCAGTTGATTATATTTCAGTGTAGAGCAACTTGCATTCATTTGAACAACGACAAAACAAGCACTGACTTGTACATTATCTCCACGAGACAAGGGTTCCCCTTTCAAAGGGTTACTCCCACTACCTTCTACCGAAATTGAAGTAAGTAAAATTAAAACTAAGCAAAAGTCTTACTCAAAGTCTCCATGAGAGGAGGGTTCACTTCTTTTTTGAAGGTCACTCCCACTACTTCTACCGCAATTGCAGTGAGTAAAAATTAACCACTCGTACAAAGAAAGAACTGGGATCCCCATAAGATTGTTCAAGACCAACAAAGTTCAGTGGTTACTCACCCATTCATAGTTCAACGGGATACTTTTTTAAACAAAAATCCTAAAACCTGGGGAAAAAAGGGTCAAGCATGAACCCCTGATATAAAGACTGGTTAACAAAAGAAACCGGCATAAAACCTAATAAAGGTTGAAACAAATCGGCAAACCAAGGAATATGTCGAATTACCATGCAAATGGAATAACAAGACAAGCTAAGGTATGAAACGAGATCAATAAATAATTAAGATTGAAAGGGACAAAGTGCGAAGACCTACTTTAAGTGTTCTTAAATACTTTTTGTCAAAGATCATTGTATTCCGAGTTCAACGAGAAGTTAAGGACACCGAGAAGAAAACGCGAAGACACTAAATCCTGAAGTAACCTCAAAAGATCATCGTATAAAGCAAAAGCAAATCCATTCAATTCAAGCTAGAAAGTGGTAAAGCAAGAAATATCACAAGATTAAAGATAAACTCAGAACATCATAAAAGAGAAACTCAGAACTTCATTCCTTCAAAAGCCTAAAGGCACTACAAAGTTGATTGCTAAAAAAGCATTCAAAACTTAGCCCAGAGGCATTACAAAATGAAGCCAATACAAACTAAGAATAAAAGGCAAATGAACCCCAAAAGAAGAGAACCAACAAGCTATCATTCTCCTTTGTTCACTTCACTCCCATCTACCACTTCGTCAGTCTTGTCACCCAATTCTTCCTCACTCGAGGCCGCCATTTCCACAAGCTTGCCCTCAGATATGACCTTGAACACGCTGATCTCAAATAGGTCTAAATCAGGGAAAAGGAATTCTACTTGAGCCTTAGCTTTGTCGAAACCGGTCAACACTCCATCAGCAGCACTGATCTTAAGATCCTCACTCTCAGCATCCTTCTGAACTAGGCTAGATGATTTGGCATCCAATTCTGCACGAACATTAGCCAATTTCTCTGTCCATTCAGCTACGGTGTTATCAAGGGTCTTCTTAACAAAGGCCTCCCTTTCTTGGTTGCTAGTCTCCTGGTCAGAAATCACCTTCTTTAAATGAGCCACATCCTTAACCAGGTCGGGTTGTTCGGCTAAAGTCTTTTTAGCGATCTCAAGGGCCTTCCTGTTGTTTCGCTCTTGAACCCTAAGCTTGTTGAACTCCTCTCCCACGACATTGCTAATGGAAGCAATTTTTAAACCATAAGACTGAAGAGCTATGACAGCTTGATCTAAACAAGTTTCAACCCGGCCAACATCATCCTCAGTAACTAGTTGATATCGTACAAAGTTTCCAACAGGAAACCGCTTGTCCCAAAGAGATTTGATGCCTTCTTCACCATGAAAATCAGTCAACGTGTCCGACCACGTCACCACTCCTTCATCAAGTTTTGGCTTCTTGGCAACTGTAGATTCTTCAAGAAACGCTTGACATTGTCTGCGAGTTTTTGTCGGTTTGGTAAGAGTTGCTCCAGCACCTCTTTGACTACTGGTGGAGACATTCAATGGTTGTGCAGGAATGGGCTTGTTTCCCTCGAGGACAGTCTTGTTCAAAACCTTCTTCGGCTCCTTAACCACGCCGTTCTCGGTATCATTAACAACAATTTGGGCCGCCCTCTTCTCAGCTGCTTTTTTGAGATAGTTTCTCAAATCCTTTTCTTTCAGAGAGCTCATCCTTCCTACAAACAATGAAGAAACAAAAATTAGAGTTAGTCAACAAAAAGAGAGCTTAAAAGACAAGCGTAATGCAATATGGCTTACCCAACAACTAAAGTAATTCCCTTTCATTGTTCTCCAAACTAATGATTTCTTTGCAACAACTCTTGTATTCCGGCAACAACTCCTCTGCCTTCACTCCAGTCACAGTAAAGATATCACTCCTCCAATACAAAGGAAACTGTTGAGCTCCCTTAGCATCAATGAACATTTCCGGACAGGAAGGACTCCCACGCACTCGAAAAAACCGAACTTTAAAGTTTTTGTAGGACTGGGTGAAAGGGATCAGAAGAGGTCTCTCAGCATGGCTGGTAAAGGAAATCCATTTACCGTTATCTACGCCCTTAGTCCTATAGAATGAAAAGAAGATTCCTACCCTAGGAACTATAGGTAAAGCCCGACATATAATTTGAAAAGCCCTCATGAAGGCCCAACTATTTGGGTGAAGTTGAGATGGTGCAACATTTAAAGCCCTAAGCACCATTTTCTCAAAAAGTGTGAAAGGCATCTCGACATTCAGATCGCTAAATACACAGGCATACATATATGTGAACTCATCAGCCACACCCCTAGGTCTTGATAAGCAGACCTGCTCCCCCTCTCTACAGCACTCAACAATTACGTCCTCCTCCTTACCTGTTGAGGATATATTATTCTCAGCTCGAAACGCGACAACACTCTCTTCGGTCAAAAAGGTCGAAGCATACATATTGGCCTCGAAAACAGTAACGTCTTCCACACTTATCTCCGAAGCCATAAACACCCTTACGTTGGCATGGCTGATGAAACGAATCTGCTAACAAGCCTGGTTCCTGAAGAATAAGCGGCAACAGGGTCATAATCTCAATCATCATCTGATGATTCCGAGCTAACTAACTCAGAGACATGACATAGAGCTTCTTTCAACCTCCTAGATCTGGTTTCATCTAAGGAAAGCTTAAAGGTGGGGGACACTTCGGAAACCTCATTACCACTCTCGTCCAACTCCCATAGCGTCACCATCTTACAACAACTTGTAAAAGAAGAGGAAAGGGAATGAAGTTAAAAAAGGAAAGACGTAAGAAATACCTTTAATGCGAGTGTTCAGAATCATCACAGAAGCAAACAACTAAGAGCCCTTAGTCCTTTCTTGGAAACAAATGTTGTCTTGCAGATACTCTTATGGCTGATTTTTCAAGTGTGAAGGTTGTATGATTTTCTCACACTTATGCATTTATAGAAAAGAAACTTGTTCGATACCGGAGTACTAGAGTGAAGCTCCCGAGGCTAGATGAGACTCCAAACCTGGGGCTAAGCGCTTGGTTGCTTCCAATGAGATGTCATAGTCCGAAAGCTAAGCTCGTACGTCCGAGGTAGAGCTCCGTCCACGTCGTGTGGGGGTACCTGCTTGAGGAAAGGACACCTGTCAGCTGTCTCCAAACGTGGGTGTGCGTGCCAATCATGGAATATTCGCTGATGACCTAGGGATTTGGGCAAAAAGGACCTTTTGCCCTCATTAAAGGACAAAAGGCACCTCCCCAATTAGGGTTACCTCTTATCCCTAGCCTCCTCTATATAAAGGACCACATTCCCAGAATTAGTTTAAGCCGAATTTGAGGTATAGAGATAGCCTCAAGCTTCGTGCCTTCTCCAAGTTACCTAAAAGATCTATTGCTAGAATTGTCATTGCTGCAGCAACACTGAAGCTTCATTTCTTGGAAGAAGCTACATTGGAGAGCTGGGATTGCTTCGTTGATATTCACTGAAGCTATTCCTTCGTTCAAGAGTGTAGTGTAAACTCTCTCCTTGGGATTTAGTATGACTTCTTCATTTATCTTAATGTTTAAGTTAGTTTCTTTGTTGTCAAAGCTCGCCATGAGCTAAACTCTTGTAGTTGGGATGCAAAACTTAATGTAATGAATTTATTGTGTTATTAACTGAGGACCCACATTTGCATTTAAAACAATTTGTAGAAATTTGTAGTAGATTCATTCTCCCTGGTGTATCTGATGATGCTTTTAAACTGAAACTTTTTCCATATTCCTTGAAGGATAGAGCTAAGGTTTGGTTAAATTCCTTGGAACCTAACTCTATCACTACTTGGAATGAGATGGCTGAGAAATTTATGACAAAATACTTTCCACCTATCAAGAATGCCAGGATGAGAACTGAAATTACATCTTTTAGACAAACTGAATTTGAAACTTTGTTTGAAGCATGGGAAAGATTCAAAGAATTGTTAAGAAAATGTCCACATAATGGGTTGCCTGTGGTTGTGCAAATGGAAACTTTTTACAATGGTTTGGAACCTCAAACTAGACTGATGCTTGATGCTTCTTCTGGTGGAGTCTTGCTGAATGGCTCTTACCAAGATGCTTATGATCTTATTGAAACCATTGCTGCAAATAGTTATCAATGGCCAACAGCCAGGGTTAGTGCTCAGAAGAAAGTTGCTGGTATGCATGAAGTGAGTAAAGTTACTGCTTTATCTGCCCAGGTTGCATCTTTGCCCAACATGATCAAAAATATGAGTGCAACACCTACTGCAGCAACACCTACTGCAGCAATTGAATCTGTACCAGAAACTAAAGTAGCAGCAATTGAACAAGTACCAGTTGGTTCTGCTAGTTGTGTGTACTGTGTAGGAGGCCATTTGTATGAAGAATGCCCTACAAACCCTATTTCAATCAACTATGTGGGATATGACAAGAACAATAATCCATATTCTCGTACCTACAATCTTGGGTGGAAGAACCATCCTAATTTCAAATGGAGCAACAGTTACAGCTCCTGCAACACCACCAGGATTCCCTGCTCAACCCAAGGCCGCAGCACCAGCAGTTGAGAACTCTATGGAAACCATGCTCAAGGCCTTCATGAATGAAACAAAAACTCAGTATCAAACTCAAGGGGCTGCAATCAAGAACTTGGAAAATCAAATTGGTCAAATAGCCACTGATCTTACCCAAAGACCTAGTGGATCATTACCATCCACTACTGAACCATCATCTTCTAAGGGGAAGGAACGAGTCAAGGCTATATCTCTAAGGAGTGGGAAGGACTTGAATGGACCATCTACTGATCCTAGTGATGGCACCAACAAAAACCAAAAAAAACAAAAATGAGAAAAAGAAGGCAACAAATGCTGTCACAGTTGATGCTGCAGCATCTGATGCTGCACCAGTTCCATCACCAGTTGCTGAACAACCTGTTCCATCTCCACCTTTTCCTCAAAGGTTGAAGAAGGCACAGAAAGACAAGCAATTTGGAAAATTTCTAGAGGTGCTAAAATAGCTTCACATCAATGTTCCTCTAGTAGAAGCACTTCAACAAATGCCCAACTATGCAAAGTTCATGAAGGATATGCTATCCAAGAGGAAGAGACTGGGAGAATTTAAAACAGTAGCTATGTCAGAAGAGTGTTGTATGATCATGCAAAGCAAGCTTCCAAGCAAGTTGAAGGATCCAGGCAGTTTCACTATTCCATGTTTAATTGGTGAAGCTTATACTCGCAGAGCTCTTTGTGACTTAGGTGCAAGCATCAATTTGATGCCTAAGTCCGTGTTCACTCAGTTGGGTATAGGTGTTGCCAGACCTACAACTGTTACTCTCCAACTTGCAGATAGATCCATTGCATTCCCAGAAGGAATCATTGAAGATGTCTTGATAAAGGTAGATAAATTTTTATTTCCTGCTGACTTTGTGATTTTAGATTTTGATGCAGATAAGGAAGTGCTTATAATTCTTGGAAGACCTTTCTTGGCTACTGGAAAGACTCTAATTGATGTGCAAAAAGGAGAATTCACTATTAGAGTCAATGATCAAGAAATCAAGTTCAATGTGATGAATGCTCTCAAGTTTCCTGATCAGGGAACTGAGGAGTGTTCCTTTGTTATGTCTCTTGATTCTGTGGTTAAGAAACACTTCCACAAGCAGAATGATCATTTGGTAAAGGCTCTTGCTGAAATTGATAAAAGTGAACTTGTGAAAGAAGGTATTGTGCACAAGGAGGCTGAGGTGAAAGAGCTATGGAGTAGACAATATGAATCCCTTGATCTAGAGGATTCCAATCTCAAACAGAATGTGCCTTCTATTGAAAAACCTCCTGTGCTTGAACTTAAAGAGTTACCCAAGCACCTGAAATATGCCTATTTAGGGGAAAATGATGCATTGCCTGTGATCATTGCTTCTGACCTATCCAAAAGTCAAGAGCATGATCTCATTACTACCCTAAAGAGGCATAAGAAGGCAATTGGGTGGCAAATGGCTGATATAAAGGGGATTAGTCCTACCATCTGCATGCATAGGATCATTCTTGATGAAAATGCTAAGAATAGCATTGAAGAGCAGAGGAGACTAAATCCCATCATGAAGGAAGTTGTGAAAAAGGAAATTATAAAGTGGCTAGATGCTGGCATTGTGTATCCTATATCAGATAGTGCATGGGTGAGCCCTGTGCAATGTGTTTCAAAGAAAGGAGGGGTCACAGTGGTAGCTAATGAGAAGAATGAGCTTATTCCTACAAGAACAGTGACTGGATGGAGGATTTGCATGGATTATAGAAAACTCAACAAGGGTACAAGAAAAGATCACTTCCCTCTACCATTCATAGACCAAATGCTTGATAGACTAGCTGGTAAGGAGTTCTATTGCTTTTTGGATGGATACTCTGGTTATAATCAAATAGTCATAGTGCCTGAAGATCAACAAAAGACTACTTTCACTTGCCCTTATGGTACTTTTGCTTTTAGGAGAATGCCATTTGGGTTGTGCAATGCACCAGCAACATTTCAAAGGTGTATGATGTCAATCTTTTCTGAATTCATTGAAAAATCTATGGAGCCGTTTATGGATGATTTTTGTCTTTGGGGAAACATTTCAATTATGCCTTGATAACTTAAAAGAGATTCTGGATAGATGTGAAGAAACTAACTTGGTCTTGAATTGGGAGAAATGCCACTTCATGGTCCAAGAAGGAATTGTTTTGGGACACAAGATTTCAAAGAGGGGAATTGAGGTTGACAAGGCCAAAGTTGAGGTAATTGAGAAGATGCATCCTCCAACAAATGTCAAAGGTGTTAGAAGTTTCCTGGGACATGCTGGTTTCTATAGAAGATTCATTAAGGACTTCTCCAAAATTTCAAAGCCACTATGTCAATTGCTGCAGCATGATACTCCATTTGTATTTGATGAATCATGTGCTGCAGCATTCCAGAAACTGCAGAATGCTCTAGTTACCGCTCTAGTGATAGTAACTCCTGATTGGAGCAAGCCTTTAGAGCTCATGTGTGATGCTAGTGATTATGCCATAGGTGCTGTCCTTGGCCAAAGGTATGGGAAAGTCTTTCATTCTATTTATTATGCTAGCAAAACACTTATTGATGCTCAATTGAATTACACTACCACGGAAAAAGAACTATTAGCTGTGGTATTTGCATTTGATAAATTTAGATCATACTTAGTTGGCACAAAAGTAATTGTTTTCACTGATTATTCTGCCATTAAGTATTTGATTGCTAAGAAAGATGCAAAACCTAGGCTAATAAGATGGGTTCTCCTCCTCCAAGAATTTGATCTTGAAATTAAAGATAAAAAGGGGGTGGAGAACCAAGTTGCTGATCATTTTGTCTAGATTGGAAGGTCACAATGTAGGTAATCATTTTGGAGAAATCAAGGAAAACTTCCCTGATGAGCAATTGTTAGCAGTTGATGCTGCAGCACCTTGGTATGAAGACATTGTCAACTTTCTTGTCAGCAAAGTGATACCATGTGATATGAATTACCAACAGAAGAAGAGGTTCTTCCACAATGTCAAGCAGTATTTTTGGGATGAACCATTCTTATACAAAAAGTGCCCTGATCAGTTACTAAGGAAATGTGTGGCTGATGAAGAACAACAAGAGGTGCTGCAACATATGGAGGACACTTTGGGGGTATGAGGACAGCAGCAAAAGTGCTTCAATCTAGTTATTTTTGGCCTACAATTTTCAAAGATGCTCATGAGTTGATTAGAAAATATGATAGTTGCCAAAGAAGTGGGAACATTTCAAATAGGAATGAAATGTCATTGTCAAACATCTTAGAGGTTGAACTCTTTGATGTTTGGGGTATGGACTTCATGGGACCTTTTCCTCCTTCTTTTGTCAACTCTTACATCCTGGTTGCTGTAGATTATGTATCAAAGTGGGTTGAAGCAGTGGCTTTACCTAACAATGATGCAAAATCTGTGAACAAGTTCTTGCTAAGAAACATCTTTACAAGGTTTGGGACTCCAAGAGCAATGATCATTGATGAAGGATCTCATTTTTGCAACAAATTGATCGAAAATCTCTTGGCTAAGTATGGGGTTAAGCACAAGATTGCAACTGCATTCATCCTCAAACTAGTGGTCAGGCAGAGTTATCCAACAGAGAGATCAAGAGAATGTTAGAGAAAATGGTAGGGACTACTAGAAAGGAGTGGTCAATTCATCTTGATGATGCTTTATGGGCTTATAGAACTGCTTACAAGACTCCTTTGGGAATGTCCCCCTGTAGACTTGTTTATGGCAAAGCTTGCCACCTGCCTTTGGAGCTTCAATACAAATCTCATCGGGCAATCAAAAAGCTCAATTTTGATCATACAAAGGCTGGGGAAGCTAGGCTATTGCAACTGAATGAATTGGAAGAAATGAGGCACTTTGCAAATGAGAGCTCAGAGTTGTACAAAGCCAAGACCAAAGCTTGGCACGATAAGAAGATTCAAAAGAGGGAATTAGTTGAGGGTGATCAAGTTCTGTTGTTCAACTCAAGACTCAAGCTATTCCTTGGAAAGCTCAAGTCTAGATGGTCTGCGCCATTCAAATTGGTGAAGGTGTACCCTCATGGAGCTGTGGACTTGTATGATGATGCAAGAAATCAAACCTTCAAGGTTAATGGTCAAAGGGTGAAGAAATACTATTGAGAATCAGTGGTGAGGAGCAAATTCACCACTAAATTCAAGAACCCATGACCTTTGAAGGAAGTCTGGCTGAGGACTCTTAAACTAAGCGCTACTGGGAGGCAGCCCAGGGTTTTTAATCTAATAAATTAGTTGTTTTGTTTTGGTGTTTGTTTTGCAGGAATTAATTCTGAGCAATTTGAAGTTTGAGGGTGTGACAGCAGTTGTTGCTTCAGCATTGCTTCCAGCGACATTGCTGCAGCAGTGAATGGCAGTTGAGGAAAAAATAAAATAACAGTAGTTATTCACGCATCTGATGCGTTGTCAGGGGCTCGTCTTTTCAGTCACTTAACCGTCCCATCATTATCCCTCCACCATACACATCACCCTAATCTCAACGGCTATCTCATTAATTGAGATTAGCAAATTGCCAAAATCGTCTCTCCCTAATCCTTATAACCACCCACTCTCATCCCTTCCACCATCACAATTCAATTGCGAGTGAAAACTGAATCCCTAATTCCTTAAACAGTAACCTCTCCATTCAAGAAATCCCAATTCACTCTCCATTCCCCTTCACAATTCAAAAACTCTATTAACAATGACAAGAACTAAGATGAGTGCTACCAAATCCTCTGGGAAACGCCAATCAACCACTGGGCGTGGGGAATCAAGCCAAGTCCGTTGCAAGAATGCCAAAGAAACTGATGCTGCAAATCCAGAGAAGTTCCAGTTCATGAATTTTTGGGAAGAGAGGGGCTTCATGCTGCAAAACGCCCCTGGTGCGTTCACATCCACTGTGAAAGCACTGGGGTGGGAGCAATTGGTGCAGCACCCATCATTCTTCTTCCCCTCTGTTGTGCGCGAATTTTATGCAGGAATTGTATCCCAGAAAGACAGCAAGCCCCAATTTATTTCTGAAATCAGAGGAGTGCATGTAAAATTTGACTCCATGGAAATTAACGAATGCTTGGGTTTAGGCTACCATGACTTAACCTTTGCAAAGAACTTCGTCAAATGGGGAAAGAGAGAAATGGAGTCTGTCAAGAAAGCAATCACCATTCCTGGAACACCTTGGAAACCCTGCAGTGCAAATGAGTTCAAAGTCAAGAGGAGTAGTCTCAACCACGATGCCATGGTCTGGTTCAATTTCATCAAGCATTCTCTTCTGCCTACTTCCCACACAACCAATGTGGAAAAAGAAAGGATGATGCTCCTGGATGTCATTTTGGGAGGAAAAGATATGGATGTAGGGAGGTTGATCTACAGAGAGATTCTGGTCTGCCATGGGAAAACTGCTGGATATTTATTCTCTCCATGTCTTATAACTGATCTGTGCATTAAAGCAGGTGTTGAAATCAAGGGAGAAAAGAAGGGGTACCCTCTTGCTGCTTTCCCAACTGTTCTGAAGGCAAAGCCAAATGCTGCTGCAGCATCTTGTAATTCCACCATGCTGCCACAATTCATGCTGCAGCAACGCTCTGTTTGAGAGTTTATGAGGAAGCAACAAGAATGGTTGACTGCTGTGTCTTCAACCAATTTGAAGGAGAATGTAGGAGTTGAAGCACCTATCTTTCCAGACTGGGTGTTAGATGAAGAAGCAATTGATGCAACAATGTTTGATGAAGCTGGTGTGGACGACGGAGAAGAAGAAAGAGTTGTTGAAAAGAAAAAGAAGAGACGGGAAGTGAAGTAAGGCAAGAGGAAGGTTGGAGAAGAAGAAGAAGACCTGCTTAAAACTGAAGATGGAAAATCCCTCAGTGAAGGGGAGAAGTAGGAGAACAAAGAAATAATGGCTCAATTCAATAGGGAGGATGACAATGAAGATGATGATTCTGTGGCTGATGAGGGAAGCAACAAAAAGAATCATAGTGAACCTGACTGGGATGACCTCACTGATATAGAAATTGACCCACCACCAACCCACAACATCACTAAAACCACTAACATACCTTCCACCTCCACATCTCAACCCATCCTAACCCCTGTCAACCAAACCACCATTGAAACACTAAACCAATCCACTCCCAACAAGAAAATCAACCAGAAAATCAACCCATGACCACCACAAATCTACCCCAAGAAAAAGAACCTGAATCAGTGCCAGCCAATGCTGCCAATTCACCTGCTGCAGTAGCTGAGGCTGCTAGTAATGATGAAGCTGCTGCTGTTACACCATCCAATAGGCAAAGGTCAAGGAGAATGGCAAAGAAGAGGAAGGTTGATGAGGTACCAGAGGAAGAAGAGCTTGATGCTGCTAAACTGACCGAGAAAGAGGATGCGCAGACTGATGCCACTATTGCTGCTGTGGTCAAAGGGCATTGCTGATGTTGCAGCTTCTGATGCTGCAGCAATGGAAGAACAGCGGAGAGCAGAGAAGAGTTGAGGTTGAGCGGATTGCAAGAGAAGATCTTGAGCTTGTGGCCGCATCAGTGACTGCCCAAAAGAAGGCAGGTGTTTCTGATGCTGGTGGTGTTGATGCAGATACACCACCAGTGCTGCAGCAATCTGATGCTGCAGCAACAGAAACTTCTGATGCTGTCATAAGTCCAAGAACCAAAAGACAGAAGCCATATACTCCAAGGTCCAGAAGAGGAACAGCCACAAGACAAAACCCAAGGGCAAAATCAGGAGCCTCTGCACCTTAATGTTTTTAGTTTATCTCTTTTAAATTCTGTTTTTACTGTTTTCGCTGGAATAAACCTGTTGAGTGCTTTTGTTATGTGATAGCACTCAACAGTTGTGTTAGTTGTTTGTTTTGCTTCTGTTTTGTTTTTAAATAGGCCTCCCCTTAATATGCATGAGCAGTGAGGACACTACAAGGTCTTAAGTAGGGGGGAGGACCTAGGGTCTATGTATTGTACTAGCATGTTTACTAGTTAGTTGAATGAAAAGTTTGAATTTTAGAAGTTGAGTTGAGCAAAACTTAGTGATGAAATGGTGAGAATTGAGTGATTAGTGCCCCTGTTTGTGAGTGAACTCTATTGCTCCTGTTCCTACACTTTTGCATGAAACTTAGGAAAGACTTAGTGAATTAGAAATGATCTGAAGCTAGGCTAGTGTTGGTAGACCTAGAGACTTACTAAATTTTTACTAAAAACTTAGGGTAGCATAAGAAACTAAGTTTGGGGGTTCTTTGAGCTATATTAAGGCAAAACATGAAGGAATGGAATTAGGCCAAGTGCACATAGTTTAGGAAGTAATTAAAGTCAGTGTATTGTGTAATGTGCTATGTTATAAAGCACTAATGTTGTAAATATTTGTAATTGTTGTCATTTCCCAAGCATATATAAAAAAAAAAAAAAGGAAGAAAGAAAAAGAGAAAAGCAAAAAAGCTATGAAAAAGAAATGTAAAGAATAAGGGCAATACAACACATGTGTCAAGTATTGTATGTTTTTAAAATTATGTTTTAGTTGTATTGCTGCAGCAACTGTTGCTGCAGCACTTCAGTCAAGTTGTAATAAGTGCACTGGCCTAGAGTTCTGAATTGCTAAATCAAAGCCCTTTGTCATGCTTATCCCCCCTTTCTGTGCTTGAATTGTTAGTCTACCCTTAGTTTTGAAACATCTTTGGCAATCTCAAAAGAAAGCCTCTCTAGTTTTAGTTAAGTGAAATTTTGAACCTTGCTATGTTCTGAACTGAGTTAAGTGTCACACACACACTTTTGAGCAGGAGTAATTCAAGGAACTTGCTATTCAGTAGGCATGCAATTGAGTGACCAATCTGAAAGTTTCATGCTCAGCTTAATATTCTGTTTGTGTGCCTTTGCGAATAATTCAACTATCTGGTTTGCTTGCTGGTATAGTGCTTGTCTCTGTCAAGTGTCATTGCTTGAGGACAAGCAATGGTTCAAGTTTTAGGGTGTGATAACAATCAAATATTATTGTTATTACCTCTTATTTCAAGCATAAATTATTGTTAATTCTCAAGCAATATAGTAATTAATGTTGTAAATATGTTAGTTTTGAGTAGCTTAAGGTGTAAGCTTGAATTTGTTATAATTGGCACTTTGGTGCCCAATTGTGGTTTAATGTGTTTATTTAATTACTGCAGCACTTATTGTGGTAGCAAATGCCATATTACACCATATGCGAGAGAAAGCAATAAGAAACACAGAAATTGAGGAAAGGACACCTGTCAGCTGTCTCTAGACGTGGGTGTGCGTGCCAATCATGGAATATTCGCTGATGACCTAGGGATTTGGGCAAAAAGGACCTTTTGCCCTCATTAAAGGACAAAAGGCACCTCCCCAATTAGGGCTACCTCTTATCCCTAGCCTCCTCTATATAAAGGACCACATTCCCAGAATTAGTTTAAGCCAAATTTGAGGTATAGAGATAGCCTCAAGCTTCGTGCCTTCTCCAAGTTACCTAAAAGATCTATTGCTGGAATTGTCATTGCTGCAGCAACACTGAAGCTTCATTTCTTGGAAGAAGCTACATTGGAGAGCTGGGATTGCTTCGTTGATATTCACTGAAGCTATTCCTTCGTTCAAGAGTGTAGTGTAAACTCTCTCCTTGGGATTTAGTATGACTTCTTCATTTATCTTAATGTTTAAGTTAGTTTCTTTGTTGTCAAAGCTCGCCATGAGCTAAACTCTTGTAGTTGGGATGCAAAACTTAATGTAATGAATTTATTGTGTTATTAATGTTTATGTTTAAGTGTTGAGTACTTTATCTTGTGTGCTTTTAATATTTCCATCTTAGATTAGGATTGGCCGTCTAATCTAAGTAGCATTTATATTCACAGAGATGGTTTGTAAATTTACCCCACAAGATAACATGGTATGTTGCATAATAGAGATATTGTTGTTCCTTGTCTTAACCCTAGAGATAGGGGAGGCATAAGCCATGAGGTGAACACTGCGGGTGCTTCAGCAGCCTAGGACAATACTCAATTGCGGCAGCACCTAGTGCTGCAGCACTTAACATAGCATTTCTGTACACTTTAATGAACTTACTGAAAGTGAATGCATCTCAACTTATTCCAATTATCTGATCTTCATTACCCTGATACTTTTTAATATTGCTGCATGTTACCAGATATTTGTGTTATTTACTTTATTTTTACCATCACTAATTTGTTGATTAAATTAAGCTTTGTTTAAGTGCTAATCCTCATGGGAACGAACTTTACTTTCACTTTATTACTTGTTGACAGTGTATACTTGCACTATCACGCTTTTAACACAACAATACGGAGTACGGATGTTACTATCATGAGAGGCGGAAATGGGCCGGGCCTTTCCCAGTGAAGGGTTTGGCCTAGTCCGGAACAGTGGCCCCTCAAGTGGAGAGCGGGGTGGCCTGAACTCGGTCCCGGCTTGTCTTCTTCCGAGGTGGACCCTTGACAGGTCTTGTCTTCTCCTGAAAAGGTACGTTGAATATACATGTAATGCGAGGTCAACATTCAGTCTGACATTCGAAAGTTCCCGTACCAAGGTTAGTTCTTTCGCAGTTATTTTATGTATTTTATCATTCTAGTCGCGGCGGGCGCCACCATTTCAGTGGCCGTCGCTGCTCGTTCCAAGGGGAGGAGCCGTCCGGCCTTGGGGATGCCCGAGGCCAAGACGTGTTATTGTTTGCGAGTTAAGATAGAAAACACCATGCGTTTAGATTAAGTGATGGCGCCGTCCTCCCCTTGCAGATCATGACTCGAACTAGGAGCGAGGAACGACGAGCCCCCGGGAAATCGCCTGTGAAACCAATCCTGAGGAAGTCGGCCATGGGTGAACCGATGCTGGCCCCAAGGGCCCCCCTTCTTTACTGTCTTCAACCTGCGCTCCTTCTCCTGCCGGGTAGGGTGCTTCGGCCAGAGAGCCAGTCCCGCAGACCTCGGAATGCACTGTTGAGGAGAACTCTAGGATAGAGGACGCCGAAGTCACTTCTTGGGCTGAAGAACTTGAGGCCGAGCTGGAAGTCGAAGGCGTGACGGAGAAGCCTGAGGTCCTTGTTGAAGACGAATACCCCTGGGTGGCGACAAGGATCTGCAATACCATGGCGAGGTTGAGGCCAGATAGACCCCTATCCTTCTACAAGAAGTTCATCACTGGTCCTGCTGAGCAGAGATGGGAGTTGATGGACGCCGACAAGTATCCGGTGTGCATGGAGCATGACGCGGCCGGCTTCTTCCTATACGGAGTTGTAATGGAGACAATGGGAGTCCGGATCCCACTGACCGAGTTCCAGAAGAATGTGCTCAAATTTCTGCACGTGGCCCCTTCACAGCTAACACCAAATGGTTGGGGCTTCGTCCGAGGTTTCGAGCTGGTCATGGAGCGCCATGGGAAAGTTCCAACAGCGGAGGTCTTCTTCTCCTTCTTCAACGTGCTCCGTTCCCCGGAGGCCGAATCTAAGGGCAAGAGGCATGGACACGTCGGACTGAGATGCAATCCAAATCGGTCTTGCTTCTTTGCTGTTAATGATTCGAACCGGGATTTCAAGGCAAATTTCTTTTTTGTCAGAGCTACAAGTAGTGCAGCAAAGCTTCCTGTTGCCAACTTCAAGGACCAAAGGTTGGTGGCTGGGCACTTCCCTCTTTTCTGGGATCAGAGCCATTACATCCGGAACGGAGTAAAGATCAGCACCCAGAGCTACATGTCGAACCCTGAAAAGCTTAAAGAAGAGGATAAAAATTCCTATGAGCTGTTTAATAAATGGGGAAAAATAATGGTTAAGGCCGGACTCCGGTTTCATTGTGGTTCAATGATAGAGGCCTTGGCCGTGTCCAAAGCCAAATTGGATCAATTTTTGCTACTTGTAATTCGCCTTTAATTTCTTCTTGTTTATTTTGCGTAGAGCCGAGTTCGGCGTATCATTGTTGTTGACCGATCCTTTTGTTGTTGTTGCAGGTAAAATGGATGACCTAGACTTGGATGCCGTTTTCGAGGTGGCTGGGGTTGCGACCACGGTCACTATCGACAAGAATACACCTGCAAAGAAGGCAACAGACAAACTTTCTGGGTCGGCCACTGGGACCGGCCCATCAGACAAGAACGCGGGCAAGTCCAACTATGGGGGACCCGCAGTAGATAAACAAAAATCAAGTCAGAATAAACCTCCTCCAAAATCTCCTGTTGTTCGATCCTCTACTCCGCAGCAGGACATTGGGGTAGGCAAGAAGAGGAGCAACGCCGAGGTCGTCGCCAGTGACCCTACCAAAAAACAAAGGTCTACGCAATAGAGTACGGATAAGGGTAAAGGAAAAGCTTCCCTGGCTGACTTTGAAGCCTGCATTAGAGTTGGTCAGACCGGTACGGGGGTCATCAAGGAGCTGCAGGATCTAGCAGCCAGCAAAATGACTGACTGCCTCAAAGGTAAGCTCTCCGTCCTTGACGCTGAAAATAGAATTTTACAAGGCAAATATATTCAAATATGTCGTGAGCTCAGTTCTTACCGAGATCGTAATTTGGTAGCCTACTCCGAGGAGAACCGGGGTCTGAAGGAGGAGCTGGAGAAGCTGAAGGATGTCTAGAAGCAGCTTGAGGATGCCCGTGCTCAGGTCTCTCAGCAAAACAAACTAGTTGCTGACATTCCAAAACTGAAGGAGGATCTAAAGGCGGCACTGGAGAGGGCGGAGGCAGCCAAGACGGCCAAAGAGAAGAAGTTGAAGGAGGTAGAGAAGCTGAAGGCGGATAACACCGTGCTTACTTAAAACGTGACAAAAGCTGCTATGTCCGGCTTCAGGTGTTGCCTGACTATGGCCTTGGTCTTGGAACCCAGTCTGAACACTAACCTATTGGATGCCAAGTACAGGACTGAAGATAGGAGGATAGTTCATAAGGATACAGTGATCTATGATCCTACTGCCGTCCCTGCTGCTGAGGAAGAGGCCGCTGTTGCCAACCCTCTAAAGAATGCCGAGCCTGAATGCGGAGCTTGCTGACCTTCTGTTTTGAGCTTTTCCTTGATTTGGTCTTGGGCATGTCTGGGGCCAATTTTAATTGTAACATACAATGGGCGCCGTCCCCTTTTTCCGGTCTTTAATTTGTTTTTTGTTCTTCATTAATTATGTTTATTAATCGCTGTTCTTCATGCATGCTTTGAATGAATGTCCGTTGAGTAGGAAAAACGATCGAGATTAGAACGCGAGTTGTTGTAGGACGGCTGTTCATTAGAAATCCGAGGTAGCCAATAGAAACTCTGTAGGTCCTGAGACATTTTTGCAATTTAAGACAATAGAGCTGAGAATAAGCTTTAAAGAGGGAAAAAGGGCGGCGGGCCATTGTCTTCACAGATGAGAAAGCCGCTTGCGGGCTCCTCTCTCCAAAAATTCCTCCAATGGAGATCGCTGCGGACCTCCGCCCTTCAACCCCTAATGGAGCGTTGAGCTCGGAGATCAGGGGCGCTGCAGGCCAGCACGAGGCGAAATTGGGAAGACCTCGGACTCTGATGGAGCTCGTCAGCTCGAAGATCAGAGGGAGGTTGGCTCGCACGAGGCGAAATTGGGAACCCTTCGGCCTTTGGTGGAGCTCGTCAGCTCTGACACGAGAGGGAAGGTCGGACTCTCTGATGGAGCGCGGGGCTCGGAGATCAGAGAGCTATTGGAGCTGCTGCGGGCTATTGACTTGGCACCGCGATCATGAGGGAGATCCGAGCGGGTGAAGACCTGCAAAGAAATCATGAGAAGATCGGATGAAGATCCAACCTTGAGGTAGACGCCGGAGGTCGGCAATGAGAATCCTGGAGAGGTGCCCTGGAGATATCCGGGGTCGGACAGAAACTCAAGCCCTACTTGCGAGGCGAGCGGAGTCTTCGAGCTCAAGCCGAGGTTGGGAGGCGAGCATACCCTTCAGGCTCAAGCCGTGGTTGGGAGGCGAGCATAACCTGCAAAATGGGAAACGAGAAATCCTGCGAAACAGTAGGAAATAGGTTTCGTAATTTGAAAGAGCGTTTAAAGGTGGGGGGCACTTCGAAAACCTCATTACCACTCTCGTCCAACTCCTATATCGTCACCATCTTACAACAACTTGTAAAAAAAGAGGAAAGGGAATGAAGTTAAAAAATGAAAGAAGTAAGAAATACCTTTAATGTGAGTGTGCAGAATCGTCACAGAAGCAAACGACTAAGAGCCCTTCGTCCTTTCTTGGAAACAAATGTTGTCTTGCAGATACTCTTATGGCTGATTTTTCAAGTGTGAAGGTTGTATGATTTTCTCACACTTATGCATTTATAGAAAAGAAACTTGTTCGGTATCGGAGTACTAAAGTGAAGCTCCCGAGGCTAGATGAGACTCCAAACCTAGGGCTAAGCGCTTGGTTGCTTCCAATGAGATGTCATAGTCCGAAAGCTGAGCTCGGACGTCCGAGGTAGAGCTCTGTCCACGTCGTGTGGGGGGTACCTGCAAGACACTCTGGCGCTCAAGTGAGTATGTGAAGGATGAAGAGATAATAAGATATAAAGAATACGATCTCGGGACTGTGCTGAGGTGCATGACTGAGTGCCCGAGCTCTGCGTGCCCGAACTCGGGGGATCGGGTGCGCCGAGCTTAGGGAGGATCAGGTATGCGCGGTGTCTTAGCATTCTTATAAGTGAATCGTACCCGGGTTTGGAGGGCGGAACCTCTATTTATAGACGAGACGCCATACCTGAACCGTTAGATGCGCAGGATTGATCCTAATCGTTGGTTGGATACGGAGTATGGATGTTACTATCCTGAGAGGCGGAAATGGGCCGGGCCTTAGCCAGTGAAGGGTTTGGCCCAGTCCGGAACAAAACTCAAGAACTTCAGTGTGATAAAACACGCGTATAATGGGCGTGAGGTAGCTAAAGAGAAGCAAAC
Organism: Astragalus glycyphyllos; assembly: GCA_963573325.1. Lineage (NCBI taxonomy): Eukaryota > Viridiplantae > Streptophyta > Magnoliopsida > Fabales > Fabaceae > Astragalus > Astragalus glycyphyllos. Next base: position 26,144,319 of record OY754308.1, read on the forward strand.
GAAACAGAGCGGACATGACTTGAAGAGACGCGCAGCAGAGTTGATGAGACATAAATGTATACTTGTTCCCAAGGCAAAACGCTTGTCATACACGCAGATGGCAGCAATCCCTTCACCTTCCATCCGTTCGAACAAGGCTACAAAAAGCATAAACAGGTCGGAAGCAACAAGCCCAAATGCACATGAGAGCTCGGCAATGTCCCTCACAAATAAACCTGAAGCCCTCTTCATTCAGAAAAAACTTTCTCCACCTCCTTAAAGCTCTTCGTCCTCGCAGCACTTGAGCTTGGGGGGCTGTCGACGGTCCAAACCGGCTTGGCTTCTCAAGATCTCAGCATGTCAACATGGCTCAGTGATTCACTGAAAGCATGACAAGTGACACTCATAAAATGAACCACGTGTGCTCGGCTGGACGCTTACGAAATCAGATAAGAACGCCACGAAGTCGATAGGACAGGTGGCAGAAGGAAAACACAATGATGAGAAGACCGGACATGTAACCACCTCGCCGGTTACATCCGAAGCTGGCTATAAATATAGGCCTAGGAAGGTTAGAAAAGACATCTGATAACCATTGTATAAACTATACTGGGATAGACAAATTGCTATCCGGTCTCTTGTAATCATCTTTCGACTTGTAATACTTTATTCAAGTACAATATAGCAGTTCGTTTTAAGTAAGTTTTGTTTTTTATTATAAAACAGCAAACAACTCGGAGAAATTTGGAAAAAGAATCATTCTAAAATAGCATGTTAAAACAATGAATTCATAAATCTTATACAAATGCTGAAGCTGATGTTGATCAAAAGAGAAGGACAATTGAAAGTTTGCTAAGTGCCGTATTAATTTCTAACGCGGTAAGATTTCTATATGGGGCACATGCTTAATGACCCAACGATCATTTATAGCAAGCCTCTCCAAGAACCTATATGGCATAAGCCCAATAACAAAAACTTCAAGTTTCTCCAAGTGCTGGATGCCAGAGGGTACTGTCTTGAGTAAGGGGATCTTCCATATTTCGAGCTTTGTAAGAGAATGTAGTGCTCCTTTATCAATGAGGATAGAACTTAAGTTATCTAAATCTCCAAGCTGTAGTTCCTTTAGCTTTTGAAACCCTCCATCTTGGAAATGTAAACTTTCACCTTTATAAGCATCAGTATGTAAATGGAGGATCAACAAGTTTGGCATACTTTTTAGGGATTTCATTGGATCATCAGTAAAGTGGCTATATTCCAACTTCAACTTAATAAGATTTTGAAGCATTGGAATCCACTTTGGTAACCTCTCTAACTTTCCAATTAGTGTAATATTTTGAAGCATAGGTGGGGGTGAAATAATATTCAAGTCAATGATTCCATCATCATCATCATCATCACGATGTTGATAAATTTTTAGTTTCTCCAAGTGTTGCATCTTCCCAATTGAGGTAGATAGAACGCTTCCATGTTCTCTTGTGACATTAATTATGCCCAATTCCCTTAGTTGCTTAAGCTTTCCCATTTCTCTAATAACCTCCACTGCCACTGATCCATTATCTCCATCCACTTTTAGATCAACATATCTTAGTGTTTGTATGGATGTCAAGCCTCCAATACCATCCTTCAATTGAATCAAAGGTATCTTGTCACTCCGAAGATGTCGTAGCTTTCTAAGCTTGCTAATCCCCATCGTCTTGGAAAACACAGTGAAATACGTACCCTTTAGATCAAGGGTCTCTAGGTTCTGGAGAAACTCAACGGATTTTTTAAATCCACACGACTTTACATAATTGAATCTTAAATACCTCAAGTGGATCATATTTTTTGGAGTATCAAACAATAAAGCATCTTCAAAATCAAGCACCTTCAAGAACCTGCATTTTTTAGGGATTCTCCTTAGAGTGTATCCAGGTGATTCTGGTTTCTTTTTGAAAACAAACAATGACCGAACACGTGAGCTTTCAGTGTATGCCATTAAATCATTAGAACTGGTTGTTGTTGCTACGCGTCGAGTTCTTCCACTTAAGGATGACTTGCAATCTTCATTAATATGCTGACAAAAACTTAAATCCTCAAATTTTTCAAGGATCATCAAACGTACCAGATCATGAACGCAACAAGCTTTAGCTTTTCCATCAATTCTAACCATAGAGGCTTGCACCAAATTTCTACGAATCAAGTCTGCTAAATATCCTTCCGCTACTTCTTCAAAAGTTTTCCCTCTTTCCTCTTTCACAAACCCTTCAGCTATCCACTGCAAAGTTAATCTCTTTGATTTAATTTCATAATCTTCAGGATATATTCCAAAATACAACAAGCATGGTTTAAGATAGTATGGCAAATCATCGTAACTGAAACCTAATATTTCTTTTATCCCAATTAAATGAGAATCCTTTTTTAGCTCCGAACTTAAATTTTCACTAAACCTCTTCCATTCAAATGCATTTTTCTCTTTTGTAGATAAAAGACCACCAATGACGACAATGGCTAGTGGTAAACCCTTGCATTTTTTAAGAATTTCGTAAGATATGTCGATGAGCTGTTTTGGACAACATCCACCACAATCAAATCGAAATGCCTTCTTATTGAACAATTCCCAAGATTGTTCACTAGTTAAAGATTGCAATTCATGCACTTCAACAAATGAAGATCTCTTACAATAGACGGCAACATCCATGTTCCTTGTCGTAATAATTATTTTACTTCCATTATAATTATCAATGACAGCAAATTCAATCTCATCCCAAAAATGTAAGTTCCATACATCATCAAACACAACAACATACCTCCTTTTTTGTAAGTAGTTTCGCACTTCATCAATCAAAGACCCTCTGTTCATTTGATCAATACCCCGAGGAGGAGTGCCACTTGTTTGTTTGTAAAACTTACACAACATGTCCCTCAACAACCCTTCTACTGAGTATGATTCAGAGACTGTGATCCATGCACGACAGTCAAAGTGTCTAACCACCTCTTTGCTGTCAAAAACTTTCTTGGCAATAGTGGTTTTTCCTTGCCCTCCCATTCCCACCAAAGAGATGACAGTGCGCTCTACTTTTCCATTCACCAACCAGCCAATCAATCTATTTTTGGGTTCTTCAAAGCCCACAACTTCATCATCCTCCATGTAAAGAGAAGCCATCCGAGGGTCATGCCACTTGGCATTTTGTTGTCCAGCAGAGCTACTTGATCCTTGTTCAAAACAAGGTTGTGTTTGAAAGCTATATCTTTGACTTCTTTCCTTGATTGCACGAACAGATGACTTAACGTCACGAATCTCGGATGCTATTCGATGGCGATGATTCAAAGTGTTGATGAAGTGGGAAATTCTATTGAGTGATGCTGCAAATCCGAAATGACGAGGTTGTTGTGCCACATAGATTATATATTCATCAATGATATCTTCAATGCGAAAAGCTGCTTCAATCACTTGCTTCACCCATATCTTCACCCCTTCACTATTGTTGTCTCTTTCAACAGCTCTTTTATCAGCATCCTTAAGGAAGGCTCGAATGCTTTCCATTTCATCTTTAACTTCTGCAAATTCTCTGTGAATTCCTTTGACAAGACTAGCTTCTTCCCTCAACAGTGGAAGCAGTTGGTCAATAGCAAAAGACACAGCTATTTCCGCCATTATTTTTTCTGTTCTTTGAGAGAATGATTATTTTTTCAGAATTCTCTCTTTAGTGAGAAGAAAACTAAGTTTCCCTTCATCCTTCTTTAACAATCTTTTGTTGTCAGCCTAGCTAGCGCCAGCTGTTGATCTTGTGATTTGATTTAGCTGATCTGTAAATGTGATTAAACAATATTATTAGTTATATTATTTAAGTAGAACGTGGTGTCCATGCCTAGATGCTTTCATATATAAATATATTGAAGGTCAACTTCTTCTACGTCCCGCAATAAATGATGATGCTTTTTTGTTGGGTGCTGTGGATGCTTATACAGATGTATTAATGTAATTTGTATTTCACTTTTCCATCGATGAGTTTATATCTAAATGATCAAAACGAAAGAGTTTAATTAGAAAAACTTTTATGTTATTTTTACACCAATCGAAGCAAAATATATAGAGAGCTTACAATATGTTGCAGACTGTGTGTAACTATCTTTGTAACCTATAAACATAATTCGATTTTACAAAGTCTACCAAATTCAATTAATCATCCAGCTATGTGAAGATAGTTTATATATATAGTCAAATGAGCAATAAATACATTTATATTGTAAAAAATTCATTTATTTTTTTTAGATAAGTAAATTTCATTGAAGGGAGCACAAGGGGTGCCCAACCCTTACAATGCAAAAGAAGGAAAGGGGGAGGGCCTCCTCAAAACCTCCCTGAGCCAAAACCCTTTGGGAAAAAGAGTACCTTGTGCAAAAAGCACTATAGTGGGAACAACAACCTAACCCACTGTTTCTCTCCCTACTAAAGTTACAAACTATTAACAGATGAAGAATTCAGAATATAAGGGTGTTCCAACGAATTCAATACCCCAGTTGGGCAATTATACCAGTCCTCCCATCCAGCTTCACAGCCTCTCCCTTGCCTAGCTTTGAACCAGCCCCATGAAGTGTCTTTAATAGCCGCAACGACAGAAGAAATTGAAGCCACCTCCCCTTTTCTTAAGGATGTGAGGTTATTGATGGGGCTCATTTAAGAAAATTTTCAAAAGTATTGGATTGAGAAGATAGAATGCTTATATAGAGTACATATATTAAAAGAAAAAAAGTCATTCGTACATATAAGACTCGCTTAAAAGTTCTTTAGAAAGCAGTGTTGTTTCTATGTGTAGCTTATGTGGACAGGTTTCCAAGACTTCTCAACATCTCATCCTCACTTGCCCTTTCGCCCTACTTTTGGAGCTGGCTTGCAGGTATTTTGAGTATTCATATTGACTCAGCTTCTTTTCAGAACATTTTAGCCTTGATATCTCATGGTGTTGGAGCCCTCAATTGCAAGATGATGTCTCTGTTGCTATTGTTAATATTTTTTTTGGCCATTTAGTATTGCAGGAATCAGGTTAGATTTAGTAATCATGAGATACTCTTACACTTAGCTTTCAATTTAATCCTCTCAAATGTTGCTTTAGTTGGGAATGCTTCTAAATCTTTGATATCTTCCTCTGTTGGTGAGTTTATGATTATCAAGACCTTCGATATCATTGATAATTATCGAAGCTCTGCGAACATCAAATAGGTTACTTGGATCCCCCTTGCGCCCTACATGATTAAGTGAAATACTGATGGCGGTGCCAAGGGTTGTCCGGGACCTACCGCTTGTGGTGGTATTTTTAGAGACAAAAGCGCTACTATTCTTGGTTGCTTTTCTGCTTCCATTGGCATAACTGCTCTTCATGTTGAAACTATTGAGGTTATGTTGTCTATAGAGATTGCTTTTGATAAAGGTTGGAAGTATTTGTGGTTAGAGTGCGATTCTCAGTTAGTGGTTTCCACCTTCAAGAATTGCAAAATAGTTCATTGGAAGCTTAGAAATAGATGACATAATTGTTTATATCTGACAAGACAAATGAACTTTGTTTGCACTAACATTTATAGTGAATGTAACACTTGTACTGATAAGTTTGTTGGGCATGGTACTAACACAAGTGGTTTTGTCTGGTGGGACCTTCTTCCTAGCTTCATTGTTGAGGATTTCTCCAAAAATAGGTTAGGTTTGCCTAACTATAGGTTTTGCTAATTTTCTACTCGATGGTTTCAGTCTCCTTCTGCCCTTTTGTTTCTGGTGGGCTGCAAATGATTGTTAGTGACTTTGGTGCCAACTTGGTTGGAATGAGAGTCATTATTGTCATGCTCTTGCATGTCCTTTTTTACTTTCTTTGGACCGGTTTCCTTTTAATAGGATTGTTGTTTTTTCCTTTTGATTGTTGTGTTGTTTTAATGATGGGTATTGGCCTAGTCTCCCCATGTCTTTTGTATATTTTCTGTTTTTTATCAATAAATTAAAGGGAGAATGTTATAAAACTAACTAAAACTAGAGCAAGAAGAAGAACAAGAAAATGAAGGAATGAGAGGAGAAGAAGAGGGCTATTGTATTATACTCTTCAAGGTATCATTTACATGGCTACATGAGTCCTATTTATAGGACAAGTCTTGTAACTTACAATAATCATAATAAGGAATAATAATCTACATAAATGGTTGTCTTCTAATATTCCTCTACTATGTAACTCTTCTAATTCATGGACATCCATATTCTTATTATTCATAACACTCCGCCTTGGATGTCCATCAGGGATATGACTAATTAAAACTTTACTAAGAAAAAACCCAACGAGAAAAAATCCCAGTGAAGGAACAAGAGTACAATATCCTCTACATGAGAGCTGCCTCGTTAAAAACCTTACTAGGAAAACTGATTGGGACAAAACCATGGTGAAGGAAAAAAGAGTACAGGCTGTGTTTATTTCTCCCCCTCATGCATGCAATCATATCTGAGACGACGAAGGCCTATTCTTTATATAAATAGCTCAAGAGTTTTGCTCGGCAATGCCTTTGTTAGAAGAATTGCTAAATTATAACATGAACGGACTTGTTGAATGCTAATATCTCCTTTCTTTTGAAGATCGTGATTGAAGAAAAACTTTAGCGAAATGTGTTTTGTTTTTTCTCCTTTAAGATACCCTTCATTCAACTCAAAAATGCATGCTGTGTTATCTTCATAAATGTTGCAATCATTTTCCATTAGACAAACCACAAGTTTCTTGTATTTATTGAATTACCAACGTCAACCAAATGCATTCTCGAACTGACTCTTGTAGTGCTAAAATTTGATCATATCAGGAAATTAGCAAACTACATTAGTGCCCCAATTGCACTAATATATGGTACTTCAGAACCAAGTAGTTCTTCATCATTTCCTCAAGGTCAAAACGAATATTTGTTCACAAATACCAATTTTACAACAATTGGAGTGAAAAACATATGTGAATCTCACATTGAAATGTTTTAGCACGTTTGCTATAAAGCTTCTTAAAACGTTAAAAGTTCATTCTTTAAAATCTTCAACTGTAATAGCAAACAACTCTCTGTCCTTCCAAAGTATTTCCTCTATAACTCTTGATTTAAGCAATTAACTTTTAGAAGCTCTTCAGGAGTTCGTATACTATTTATGCCATCAATATATACAATTATTTCCAAATATTTTAAAAGAATATATAGACAATGAGGTAACTTTGTATTCCTCATTTAGAATATGCACTGAAATGATTACACTACATATGTCCAAATTGTTTTATCTCACAAAGAGACGAATTCAACTTAAGTGAGTAATCTTCTCTAGAGTCCAAACTCTTACAAATTTAATCCTTCAGGGATCTTCACATAATTATCACTATCAAGTTAAATATATAAATAAGTTGTAACACACCAATCATATGTGAATTGAGTCTTTTATGTGCTACTGGACTAATAAAGTATTAAAATTTTCTCGCATCTACTACAGGTGAATATATTTTCAAAATCCAAGTTAGGTTTGTTCAAATACTCTTGAACAACTTTGCAAATTTTACATCTCACAACTTCACAATTCTCATTTCCTTTTTGCACAACAATCACTAGTTTCTAAGTAGCTTTACAACTTCCGATGTACAAAATCAAAGTAAAAAAACTTTTCAGCTTGCAAACAAAGTTCAATGGCGTCTTTGCATTTTTGTCGAATCATTTCTTTGTCTATAGTCCTTGATCGGTTCCATCTTTCTCCATTCATGACATAATTTATTGAGATCTCATTTCCACAAATTTCAGAATTCGTCAGGTACATGATCAGTTCTTCTAGAACTTGAAAAGTCAATTATGTCAAATTACTCTTTTAGAGCTTCCATAACCTCCTTTGGGCCATCCTAATTTTAAGCTCCTTTCTTTGTTTGAGGATGATTTATTTTTCTTTGGAACCGATCATGCTACACGCTTCATGCGTGGTAAATATTCAATTGCAATGTTTGAGTGTCCATTACGGACACCAATTTTTATTGGAGCACTGCAACTGTGATTAATTTGCTAAACTTTGCAAATGAGTTATCCTTTGAACTTCTGGTTCACATTGGTTTGTAAGAGGATCAAGATGAGATAATAATAATTTATTTCACATAATAATCATTTTCAGCTACTCATCTCTCCCCCTAATATTGAGAAAACTAATTCATCAGAATTTTAATCAACTAACTTAGCTATAAATACATCTCCAGTTGTTGGCTCAACATACTTTATGATGGAGATTTATATATTCATGTATTCCCAACATTCTTTAAGCATACTTCTTATTGTATAGTAGTGTAGTAATGTGAACATACACAACACATCCAAAAAAATTTAAGTTGAGAGATATTGGATTATTGACTAAAAATCAATCATAAAAGGGAGCATGTTCACTTTTAATACATGTTAACTAGTAATACACAAAGTTAATGGATTGAAGAATCTACGGACTCTTTAATACATGTTCACTTAAATTCTTAACTTTTTTTCACATCATAGTAGACCCGGGATGGCTCGGCCGGTCTTGCCAACGATAAACTTATTATAATCCATAAACTTTTGGATTAAGGTAGCATGCAAGGTTGTCAAAACCGGACCGGACCGGCCGGTTGAACCGGGAACCGGACCACTATTCGGTCCAAATGAACCCCAGAACTGCCTGGGGTGAAAACCGGGAATTGAACCGGATAACCAGTTGAAAACCGGGAACCGGACAAGAAACCGGCCAAAAACCGGGGAACCGTGCAGAAAACCGGATTTGGTTTATTTTCCTTAAAAAATGGTATACCAAGTTGATTTTTGGAAAAAAAATGATAAATGATGTTGATTTTTGGTATATGAGATATTTTTTATCATTTTTTATAATTAAATTGATGTAATAAATAAATAAATAATTAAAAAACAAATGTGTACACTAATATTACTAAGAGAGTATTTACATTATAGTATCTAATTATCTATGATTGTTGAATATTATAGTTTTATTATGTCATATTATGATTCTTTTTTGTTTTTTATCCTTTATATATTGTAAAAAATATATTAAATAATCTAATTAATTAATTCCGGTTCAACCCCTGATTCAACCGATTGAACCCAAGAACCCCTGAACCGCTACCTCTTCCGGTTCAATGTCCGGTCCGGTTTTGATTACCTTGGTAGCATGTCTTGTACTAATATGCATTTAGTATCAACCAACAGAAACACAAGTATTTTTTTTTCCTAATACACATTTGTATCTTCTAAAATAAGTCTCATGATATACAGACATTGAAGATTTTCTTCATTTATTTTTCGATATGGCATATCCACTTAGATGAATATCCTTGAAACTTAATTAGTTTCTATGAGACTGGAGAGAATATGACATCAATGTGTAAAATCTTTGTTCTTCAAGCCATGTATCAATCCAATTAGCTCTTTTGGAGCCTTCAATTACATTTGCAAACTTTTGGTTGCAAGTTGATAATAAGAACACACTATCATATGACTTTTCAATAGTTTATATGCATTAAGAACACATGACACAAAAATTTATTATATTGAAGAGTCTTTTGGTCCTTCAAAAATATTAATTTGTGTCGTCATCTTTGCATTTAATCTTGTTTATTAGTCCGAAAATTTCATAATTAAACTAACTACTAAAAAAAGTGATCTATGATATTCATTTTCCGGATCATTTTATTTGAATTTCACTATTTTATAATCCACAAGTTGAAATAGCATTACTTGGAGCAATCAAAGGTTGGAGTAAATTCTCAGCAAAATTGACCACTACAAGAAAATCAGTTATTAGCGAGGGAAAAAGGTCCCTCGCAAAAATGCTAATTAGCGACAGATTTGCAGTCATTAGCGACAGAATTTGAATCTGTCGTTTTGGTCTACCATTAGCGACGGAAATTTCCGTCGCTAATTGTTTGGAGAGAAAATTCAGTCAAATTCACGCTAATCAAGAAAATTAGCGACGGAAATTAAATTTTCTCGCAAACTAAAGTGACAATTAGCGACGGAAATTCAATTCCCTCGCAAATTTTTTTTACTTTTTTTACTTAAATCTGTTTGCACTTTCTTTCTCACTCACTCTTCTCTCCTCTTCACCCTTCCTCTTCCCTTCCTCTTCCTCTAATCTCCACTACCACACAACCACCACCACCACCACCACCACCACCACCACACAACTAACCTACTCTCCCCTTCCTCCTCCTCTACTATCTACTCTCTCCTTCCTCTTCCTGTACTCTCTCTCTCACCTACAAACTCTAACCCACCACCACACAACCACCACCACCACCACACAACAACCACCACCCATGACACCACCACCACCACCGGAGCTCCTCTTCCTCTCCTCTCTCTCTCTCTCTCTTGATTTCCCCTTTCCCTCTCCTTCTCTTCACCTTCTTCCACCACACCACCACCACACAACCACCACCACCACCACCTACAAATTTATTTCCTCTTTCTCGCCACCTTCCACACAACCACCACCACAACCACAAAATTAACAATATAATATATAAATAAATAATAAATAAAAACTGCCCAAATAATAAATATATTAATAAATATATAAATGGAAGGATTTGAAAAATTACCCAAATTTGAAAAACTGCACAGGCAGTCATTAGCGAGGAAATTAGCGAGGAAAATTTCCCTCGCTAATTAGCGAGGGATTCAAATTCCCTCGCTAATCCCATTAGCGAGGACGGATTTAGCGAGGGAACTGGTCCCTCGCTAATTCCCTCGCAAATGACCATTAGCGAGGGATTTTGGTCATTTTACGAGGGAAATTTCCCTCGCTAATGACTGATTTTTTTGTAGTGGACTCCACATATGTGTTGGAGAATATCGACTTCCATTGGTGATCCCCGTAGACTTTGTGACATGACCTTAAGACAAACATAAGCCTTGCTTTTACGTGCTATGCTTTCGGCAGTCAATAATAAATCTTTAGCTCCTTCACAACATGATGCAGATGGCATGGCAACTAAACCTTGCAGGTAGGATTTGCAGTTTGAAAGATACATTACTTCAGTTTCACACTCTAACTTGACCCCAGATAATGGTGATGGTGAAGAAAATAAGAAGAGAAAACATTAGAAAAATATAATTAAACACATACTAAATAATAAAATCGTGTAGACTATTAAACTTCGGGTTTAAAACACATTTTGTTTTTAAAAGTGCATAGCAAACTTCTGGTTTACCATAGCATAATTTTAATTGCACTCATATGCTTTACAATATTAAGGTAACATGAAATCAAAACAAGATGAAAAAAAATAAGAACATAAAAAGATCTAATTCGTTAAGAAATACCTTATCGTATCACATGTTCTTTCTATTGTTTCCACTCATGAAATAAATAATAGAATTACAGGGATAAGTAGAAAGGAAAGTTACACTTAGAAAAATCAAACTTTGCCATAATGTATGAGTTACTACATCATTATATTCATAAAAAGAAAAAGCCATTAGAGAATTAGTAAAGAATATAACCATAAATCATATATGTCAAAAATAGCCATAAATCATAATAATGAATTTTTGTTTTATCATCATTCACATGTAGCACACTCAATATTTACCTTTCACATACAACATATCATTTTTTTTTAGATTATTTTTAGTATGCAAAGAAAATCATAAAGGATTATCAATGGGGAAAAACATATTTTTATGTTATATTCGTCAAGAACTCGCCACAAACTTTTATAAAGGGTTATCAAAGAAAATCATAATTACGATCATATGTTCTTCAAGAACCATATAGCACTTCAAAATGATGACCAAAGAAAAATCATGCTTTAAGCAATCCTACAAGGGAATAAAGTACGATCATTACGTGATTTATCCTTTTCTGGGAATAAAGTTCAATCCAATATGTGATCTTTCACATCATGCTCACTCATAAGTCCTTTGTTCAATCACAATTGTGACTAAATTTTCAAAATATTCTAAAAATATTTTCTCACTTTTGCTACTCCAAGAGCATATTCGAGTAGGATAAACAAAATACATTTCCCCTTATTTTCCTTTATTTCAAGTTAATCTAGAATCTTTAGATTACAATCATGGTCTAAAGATTTAGTTCATCAAGAACTTGACCACAAATTTTTGATTAGCGATAATCAAGAAAAATCATCATTCTTGAAAAAATCCTACATGGATGGTTGAATATTAAGATTTAGTTCTTAAAGAACTTGACCACAAGTTTATATGATTACCATAATTCTTTGAACAATCCACCACGAATGGCTGAATATTAAGGTTCTTTTTTTTAAGTTCTTCAAGAACTATCGCAAATCTTCACATTTTGAGTAATCCTACAAATATACTCGAATATTCATTTTTTTTATTGTTTCAGTTCTTCAAGAACTATATAACAAATCATTACAAACAATGACAAAGAAAAAAATCTTTAAGTAATCCTACAGGGATGCTCGAATATTGTGTTTTTTTTCCTCTCAGTTCTTCAAGAACTATATCACGAGACTAAGCATTAAAAAAATTCTTTGAACAATCCTGCAGAAATTCTTGAATATTAAGTTTTATCTCTTCATTGAGTTCTTTGTGAAATCCTTCTAGGATGCTTGAATGATGAATTCTTCTGGAATTCATCAAGAAAACATGATAGCTGTCCTTATGCAATCCAACAGGGCACTACAAAAAAACAGCCAATTTGCGAGGGACATTAGCGAGGGAACAATGATCCCTCGCAAATTTGGGCAGTAGCGACAGACATTGCGACGGAAAATGAGCCCTTGTGAATTTTGGGCATTAGCGACGGATACGTTGGCAATAGTGACGGACAGTCCGTCACTAATGGGTGGGAGGGAAACTGAAATCAAAATGCACGGAATCCTATGTGATTAGCGACGGAATGGTTGGATCCCTCGCAAATCAAATTTGACCGTTCAGCCTTAGTAAACATGAGGGATTAGAGACGGAATGGATTGCCTCGCAAAATTCGTCGCTAACCCCACTTAATGTGCCCGTTTATTTCATTTTTCCTCACTCTTCTCTCTCACTCTTCACTCTTCTCTCTCACAACCCATCCGAACCCTAAACCTCTTCTCTCAATTCCACCAGCCCACAACCAACCAACACCACACAACCACCACCACCACCACCGGAGCTCCTCTTCCTCTCCCCCCCCCTCTCTCTCTCACGATTTCCCTTTTCCCTCTTCTTCTCTCCACCTTCTTCCACCACACCACCACCACACAAATTCCACCACCACCACCGGAGCTCCCCTTTCCCTCTTCTTGAATGTTTTGATTTTCATTTTTTATGATATTGTTTTAATTTTAATTTTTTTACTGAATTTGTTTTAATTTTTTTTTGCTTGAAATTGAAATTGGTTAGGATTGAAATTTGGAGTTTGAAGCCTCACAACAGCACCGGAGTGCGCACCGTCACCGGACCTCAATCTCATAATAGTTAGTTTTCAAAATAAATTTGTTGTTGTGTGTTAGAATTGAGTGTTGTTGTTAATTGTGTGTTATAATTGAGTGTTGTTGTGAATTGTGAGTTATAATTGAGTGTTAGGATTAAGTGTTGTTGTGAAATGTGAGTTAAATTGAGTGTCAAATGTGAGTTAGAATTGTCTTAAAGGTTGCAGGATTGAGTGTGAAATGTGAGTTAAAATTGAATGAATGTTGTTTGGGAAACTTTATTGTTAGAGATGATTGTTGTTAGTAATTGAAAAGTGAATTTGAAATTGTTAAATTGAAATTGTTGAGAAGAGTTAGATTGAAAATTGTTGAGAATTAAAAATTGTGTATGTTGTTAATTGTGTCAAATTGTTGAAATTGAAAAGTGTATTATTTTAGAGTTGTTAATTGAAAATTATTTAATTGTTGTTTTGATGAACCCTAAGTTAGATGACTGTGTGTTGTTGATGGAAAATGGAAACGGGTGCGGTGTTGTCCCTCACCCCCATAATTTGCTCGAAATCATCTCCATTTAGATAATTGCGAGACGATACTAACAACGGTAAGGTTGGAAGTTATACGAAATAACTTCCTTCACTACTTGGATGGAAAACGATTTTGCGCTGTCCTTGACCCCCATACTCAGCTCGAAATCATCTCCACTGAGATCAATCGATGCCACTAACTTGATAGGTTATTGAGAATGTTATGGGAATCTAACACGTTTTCTTAAATGTGTAAATGTGTAGATGAGTTGGTATGAATTTAATCGTGATTGGCTGTATGATCGGTTATTTCCTAGAAGAGCAGGTTTGAAGCAATCTTTTATAATTGGGGTTGAACAGTTTCTTGTAGTAGCGTGGCGTCATGAATTGGCTATACGGGATAAGGGGGTTAGATGTCCTTGCTTAAAATGCGACGGTGTACCTATTTGGACCGATGATCAAATTAGGGAGCACTTGTATCATTGGGGGTTTAAGCCTAATTATTTGATTTGGGTGGAACATGGAGAACAACGACGCCCAAATTTCAACGCAGGGGCTTCAAGCAGTTCGGGTGTTGGTGTTGCACTTAATGAAACTTTTGATTCGATGGAAAACGCATGATTTGTGATGGTCTCAGGGTGAATGTTCCATTTGATGAGCCACAATATGACGATCATGATGAACTTCCAAATGAAGAAGCACAAAGATTTTATAGTTTGTTAAGAGATTCGAATAGACCGTTGTTTGAAGGCTCCCCACAGTCAAAATTATCTATGTGTGTGAAGCTTTTATCTCTCAAGTCCATGAGTAATATTTCTGAGTTGGGTTTAGACTATATGACTGAAATGATGTTGGAAGCGACACTTAATAAGGATAATTTGCCAAAAAGTTATTATGAAGCAAAGATGTTAGTTTCGAAGCTGGGATAGAAATTTAAGAAGATTGATTGTTGTTCAGAAGGGCACGTGTTGTTTTACAACAACGAATTTGGTAAAAACGATGGTGAGCTACATGAATGCAAATTCTGTGGAAGGCCGGGGTATCACGATCGTAAAGGGGAAAAACGTAATTATAAACCAATCCCGGTAAAGTCGATGTTTTATTTGCCTATAGTTCCAAGGTTGGAAAAAATGTTTCCATCGACCGAAATTGCGCAGAAAATGACTTAGCATTATGACAATAGGTGTACTTCGAACATTTTACGCCACCCATCTGACGGTGAAGCGTGGACGCACTTTGATCAAGTGCATTCTAATTTTGCCTCAGACCCACAGAATGTTCGACTTGGTTTGTGCTCTGATGGATTTACTCCATATATCCAAGCATCGACGTCACCCTACTCTTGTTGGCCAGTCATTGTTACCCCTTACAATCTTCCTCCTGAGATGTGCATGACTAAACCGTATATGTTTTTGACTTGTCTGATACCTGGTCCACACAGTCCAAAACCTAACATTGATATCTTTTTGGAACCTCTGATTGATGATCTTAAGAGATTGTGGGGGGTGTTTTGACATATGATGCAGCACGAAAGAAAAGTTTTATGATGAGAGCAACATTGATGTGGACAATTAACGACTTTCCTGCTTATGGTATGTTGTCTGGTTGGGGGACTCACGGTAAATTGGCATGTCCCCACTGCATGGAACACACAAAGGCGTTTACACTAAAGTACGGGTAAAAGAGTTCTTGGTTTGACTGGCATCGTACATTCTTACCGCAAGATAATAAATTTAGAAAGAAAAAGAAGGCCTTCAAGAAAGGGGTAGTTGAAACAGATGGACCACCGCCTTTGTTGACATCAGGTGAAATCTTGAGCAGAGTTATGGATTTGCCACAAGCTATAGAGGTAGGGAGCTCACCCGACTGGATGGTTATGGGCGGGTGCACAATTGGACAAAAAATAGCATATTTTGGAATCTCCCATATTGGAAAGATAATCTGTTGAGGCACAATCTCGATGTTATGCACATTTTCATTTTACTTAGGGTAAAGTGACATGACGCATAGAAGACGATGAAGATGTGCGAAGACTTTTTTACAAAAGGATGGGCGCTCAAATATCAGATTTGTTTTAAAAGTTGCGGGTTAAAGAAAAAAAACCAGACTACATGAGTGATGAAGTATGGAATAATGCCTTCAAGGCTCATTAGGCTACAGAAACGTTCAAAGCAAATGTTGAAAAGCCAAGAAGAATAGAAACTCAGAGAAGGGTGGCTCACTTCATTGTTGCGGGTCCATCAACCAAGCTCAGCATGCTCTTAGATTGGTAAATTATTTAAAAATCTTTGTGTTTTTTACATTAATTAATTAGTTTGCAATTTTTGAAAATATATTTCATTTGGCAGAGTAAGAAGGCAGGTCGCCCTATCACTGCTCCTGAGTTGCATAGAGCCACCCATGTGAGGAAAGGCACTAGCGAGTATGTTGATGATCGCTCCAGGATGACTCAAGTAAATATACAACTTGATTTGTATTATATAATGTTGCTTTGTTAAAATGGAGCGCTAAATATGTTATGTTTTGTGGTTATGAAAAACAGGAGCAAATTAATGAGATCATGAATCAGTTGACTCAGGGGAGCAGGGACCCTACGTCATTTGGTGAACTTTCTCCTGAGATGAGAGATTTGGCAAGCAAATATTGGGAGAAAATAGTTGGTTGGTATAAGGGTCGTCTGTATGGTACAGGGCCATTAGCTCCTACTTTGAGCCAGTCTGGGGTCGGGAGCAGCAGAGGACGCCGTTGATCAGCTACTACTAATTCAGCTGTGGAGACAGAGCAGCTTAGGCAGGAGCTGCAGAATACTCAAGAGGAGGTCAGTAGATGGAGGGCAGACTATCCGAAAGTACTCCGTAGGCAGGAGCTAATGTATAAGTATTTTAAGAATATGGTGCCAGATGAGGAGCGAGATGAGGAGCAAGCATAGGAGTCTGGGGAGTCTGATGTCGATAGCTTTTAGGATTTGTTTTATCAGTTTGACATTTCAGTATTTTGTTATTCGGATTTTATGTTATTTTGATTCGGATTTTATGTTGAATCGGATTTTATGTTGATTCGGATTTTATGTATGTTAATTCGGATTTTAATTTAAACTGTTTTAACTATTTTTAATTTCATTATTTATTAATAAAATAAACAGGAATAAAAGCAGGTTTATCAAAAAAGAATTAAATTAGTTGGGGGATAAGCGAGGGAATTTGGACGCGTGGCTGTCAGAATTTGCCCACGTGTTTGTGATCATTTGCGAGGGCTTTATTTTCCCTCGCTAATTAGCGAGGAAATTAGCGAGGGATTGGTCCGTCGCTAATTAGCAAGGGATTCAATTTCTGTCGCTGATTCCATTAGCAAGGAGAAAATTAGCCAACTCTTTTGTAGTGGGGATGCTTGAATGTTGAATTCTTCGAGAATTAATCAAGAATAGACAAATCTGATAATTTTCTTTATGCAATCCAACAAGGGATGCTTGAATGATGAATTCTTCGTGATTTCTTCAAGTAAAAAAATAATAATTGAGGTAACTAAATAAAATTTCTTTACAAGAAACACAAAATATTAAAATGATAAAATAAAAGCTATGAGGAAGAACATCATAACATGATAATAGGTTAGATTAAAGGAAAAATAGTAGAAGAAAACATATCTTTCGAAATAGCCTCTAAGATGATTAAGCCATGATTTTGGTAGTGCTTCGTGTTGATAACGTGTTATACTCTTCAAGGTAACATTTACATGGCTACACGAGTCCTATTTATAGGACAAGTCTTGTAACTTACAATAACCATAATAAGGAATAATAGTCTACATAAATGGTTGTCTTCTAATATTCATCTACTATGTAACTCTTCTAATTCATGGACATCCGTATTCTTATTATTCATAACAGAGTACTCTTTTTCTTTCTTGATTTTTTCCCTAAGGAGGATTTTGCATCAGAAGGTGTTAATGTGAGGCTCCATATCCATTTCTTTTGCTAAAAAACAACAACTCACTTAATATCCCTTTATTGGAGTGCTCTAGAGGCTTACGGCTTATTTTTTAAAACAATCACTTATGATGACATGTTATCTGTTTGTTACAGATTCTTAAAAAAATGAAAAGCTGAAAATAATCTAAAAACCGCTTATCCCCTTAGTTTTTAGCTTTTAGTTTAGTTTTTATTTTACCTTTCCCTTTTGATTTTGGCTTTTGATTTGCAAAACTCAATTATGTAAACTTGGTTTATTCTCTTCTCCTGGTGGAGAGCTTCAAGAACCTTTGGTGTATTGTCTATCTAGCTTTTGTAGCAAATGATAGCGTGACCTCTGCAACCCTTCATAGAAGATGGGTAGAGAGTAGTTTCACGACGATGCTCAAGCTAGAATTTGTTAATGCAATTTCACTTATCGAAAAAATTAAAGCAAACCAGTTTGCACCGGAACTATCATTAGAAACGAGAGCACAACTCAATAAAAGAGGACGACTAAAAAGAGAAGATAGTTAAGGGCAACTGCAAAGCCCAATTACGTCATGACTATACCACGCAATGATTCTTATTGAGTTAATAGTCATTTTAGTTCCTGAATCTTTGAGACGTTGTCATTATAGTAATATTAAAATTGGAAACACATCCCTAAGTATCCATTCAGGAACTATAAGACAACACATCACACATTCAGGGACGAAATAGTTGTTTATCTGATTCTTATTTTATCACCAACAACATCACACAGTAAATCATTTCCAGAAGCATTCCCAAATTCTATTTCTTGCCAATAGCAACCCTCCATTTGGTCTGAAGAGACATAGCAAGCTTAACAAGCCTATCAGTCTCAGGTACAACCCCCTTCACAGCAGGGTCAGCACCAAATCTTTCAGCCCATTTCACCAAAGCAGGAGCCTTTGCTTCAACTAGAAATTTCCTTTCATACAAATGCTCTATGACACTTAGCCATCCCAAGAAACTTCCAAAAGCAATATCAAGGAACCCAATCCTATCCCCACCAAAAAAGCTATTCCCTTTGCTGCACTTTCCAAAATTATCCTCCATCCTCTTAATTACTTCTTCCATTAGCTCAAAGTGTGGCTTCCTTTCCTCCTCCCCTTCTAGAGTAATTATCCATTGCATGGAAGGAAACCACTATCTCATTTCGACACAAAATTATAAGTTAAATAAAAATCTTAATTTTTAAATTAATTCAAATTTCATTTTAGGTTTTATTTGAAAATTTCTAAGCAAGTATAAAAAAAGATGGAATTTAATCTCTCAAATTCTCAATATTTTTATAAGCAAATTTGATTAAACATTGAGTGCTAGGGGTACTCCAACCCAATACGACACAAACAATCCCAAAATTCTCACACCTAACATTGGCGATGGCCACAAGTCTGAAATTGTGAAACATGAAAATTTGCCCGGTTTACTAATAAGTCACCCTCAAGAGACACTCTTAATTAGATTTACGAAATTTGATCTCACAAACTTTCAATAATTTCTAATTAAGTTTTTGAATTTTAACCTGGTCATTAAATTTATAATTTCTTGGGACTGTTAAATAGTTTATATATGAATCACTGAATTTATCAATAAACAAGGATCCGATTAAAAATTATTTAAAAGTTCAATGACTAAATTATACATTATTTAAAAGTTTAGGGGGTCAAATTGCTTATTATTGAAAATTAAGAAACTTAATTACTGACATAATATACTCCGAAATAACAAATTGCTTTAAAAAAACATAATTTACCGACATTTTTAGTATATAGGGAAGAAGTAATTAAACATGTTTGATAGTAATTATTCAAAATTTGGTCAAAATAGTATTAAAGGTAATAGCAAAAAGAAACTACCTTTTCGTCTATGTAAGTTGCCCAGAACCGAGCAAGTGCTTTATCATAAGAATCAGAGGGGAGAATAGAAGGACCAGTAGACCAAGTTTCATCTATGTATTCAATTATGATTAGAGACTCACATATGGGTTTGTCTTTGTGGATGAGAACTGGGACTTTACCATAAACAGGGTTGGATTGAATAAGAAGATCACTTTTGGGGTTAAAGGTTTCATTCTCTTCAAAGTTTTCATATTCAAGGGATTTTATGTTGAGGGCAATCTTTGCCCTTATCACATAAGGACTTGACCATTTACCAATAAGTTTCACCTCACTCTTTGCCATGGTGATTTGAGAACTATGAGGAGCTATGGTGCTGACCAAAGTTTAAGAATGGAATTTACATTGTTTGTGTCAAAATGTTCTTGTTTTTATGGTTGGTGGAAATGTCCTTGCTTAAAAATAGGCATAAAGCATCTTGATGACAATAAACAATAAGCATGCAAGACAAGAAGAAAACAGACACATATCACCTTGATGCGAATAAACCTAAGCTTAATTGCATTTTGGTCCCGCTATAATCCTCCATCCATGAATTTAGTCTCCAAACTTAGTTTTTTACAACTTCAGTTCTTCTATTTTGCCAATTTCTAAAAAGCATGACCCTCTCAAAATTGGTCAAACCTGTTGCTAAATAAGGTTTTCTAATTAAAACAATTTTTTTTTCTAATTTAAAATTCCATTTGCCAATCTAGCGTGTCATGCCATGTCAGGTAAGGGATGACCATATGAGCAACAAGTTTGACCAATTTTTGAAGGGACAAAAATTTCAGAAATTAGCTAAATAAGAGATTCAACATGGTGAAAAAAAAATGAGAAACTAAAATTGTGGATGAAAAATTATAGGAAAACCAAAATTGCAATTAAATCTAAACAATACACTTCATTAAAACTATATGTACTTTTTTTATAACGGGGAGCTAAGCCTCTTTCAATATTCATCAAAACTATATGTACCTCTAAGTATAATTTTTTTTTTATAATTAAAGGTATTAATATTGAAAGTCATGTAGCTTAGCATCATTGACACACTCCTCCACACCTTCTATGAAGGGTTGAGAGGATGTCCAATAATGTGCAAGAAGCTACTGAAAAAAAGATACACCAAATTCAATACAACAATATCAAGAGGGGGTGGCAATATAAGACATGAAGAAAAATAGAGACTAAAGGGAAAGACTAGAGAAAACAAGAAGAAATTAGAATCTGAGTGGGCAAGGAGCTGCACTCTAACGGTAGCAAATGAAGACGATGGATCACACTCAAAGCTGAACTAACACCCTTGACTTAGAAAATGAACAATCTAAGACTCCAACACTCCTAGCTCCATCGTGGTAGCACCACCAAAAGTACCTTTAAGAGGTTTACAAACTACTCTCCAGCACCAAGTTTAACATTTGCAATCAATTCGTTAATTTTGTAAATAAGTCCCAATTTAAACGTCTCATTTTGTTTGATGTATAAAGTTTTGTATAAAAGTTAAGAAATTTAAACAATAATTAATCCAAAATTATTTGGTAATTTTAATAAACTTTTATTGAAAATTGAAGAAACACACTGGGAAAACATATTAGAGTAATTGAAAAGATAAAGCACGTCATAAAACTCATTAATACTTTTTTTTTTCAAAAGAAACTCATTAATAATAATACGAATATAATAACAAGAAATATGAAATGGGCAGAGGTGGAAATCTGGGTTCTTCTCACAATACCGATAACCCATTTACATGAATTCATCAAGGGGGCATACTTCGTACAACCCCTGGCTATTTGGTCGACACTCTCAACAACCTAAAATTCCCAAAATGCCCCTCCTCATTTTATAACTACTCTCCTCTCCTCTCACACCTCTCACCTCTCACACTCCCCTTTCCTTTCCTTTCCTCTCCTCTCACACACCCCAAATTCTCCTAACCTCCATATCTATCCCTCTCTCCCTCTATTCCTCTCCTCCATTTCAGTTCCTAATTTATCTTCCTTCGTGGTTGCATCCATCTCTACGTTCAAGAAATATATGAATTTCTTCTCCAATCCGTTCATTCTGTTTTTTTTTTTGAAAAATTTACACGGTTCGAACGTAAACCAACCGAACCCTATATACTCATAATTTTGTGTACGAACTGGTTCGGACGACCGTGGTCTGAACTGGTTCAGATGGCCGTGGTCCGAACCTGACCAATGTTTTGTTTTACAGCTATGGAATTCGTAATAGTTATCGAACAAAATGTTGGGTACATCAACATTCCACAGAATGTTTATAAGCTGATAGGCAACACATTGTCTCGCGATTGTTACCTACATCTGAAAATTGGCAATATTTTTCTTGCTATTGTCAACAGACGTACCCGAAAGCTGATGACGTATACACAGGCTATCTGCACTGCATATGGAGGTGTGGCCCGTGTTGATGTATCAATGTTAGAAACCATGGTTGCACATAGAAATTGTAATTGTGAATTTTCTTTATTGATTGAATTGTATCAGTACAATAGAGAGGGATCATATATATATATATATATATATATATATATATAGGTTTGAGCATTACAAGGGATAGGGTTGCTCAACCTGTTAGTAACTAACTAACTGATCAGTTTGTTAGAAACAGACTTCTAACAAACTGTTGAACTAATTAATAGTATTAACAGTTAACAGTTAACTAACTAAGTAACTATAACTGTACAATAGATACTTAACAATACAAACAGAACCTATTTTATGTCTTATCTAACATTGCCCCCACAAGCTCAGCAGTACCTAGTACTCTAAGCTTGTTTCTAAAGACTTGGAACTACTGCTTACTGAGAGGTTTGGTAAGAATATCTGCTACCTGAAGCTGTGATGGAATGTAGGAGACAATGAGAGACTTGTTCAGAACCTTTTCACGCACAAAGAAAATGTCAAGTTCCATATGTTTTGTTCTTGAGTGGAGGACTGGATTGTGACTCAAGGCTACAGTACTCTGGTTGTCACAATATATCACAGGAGAAGGAATGGAAATCTTGAGCTCATGAAGGAGAGATTGAAGCCATAAAACTTCAGAGGCAGCAAGTGCTAAACTCCTGTATTCAGCTTCAACACTTGACTTTGCCACCAAAGTCTGCTTCCATGACCACCAGGACACCAAGTTTGGTCCTAGATAGATGCAGGCACCTGATGTAGATCTTCTGTCATCAATGTCAGAGGCCTAGTCAGCATCACAGAATGCATTGATGGTGAGAGGAATGTTGGTTGTTGCTGGTTGCAGAGTGAGACCATAATCAATAGAGCTCTTTAAGTATCTCAATATTCTTTTCACTGCACTCCAATGAGACATGAGTGGTTGTGACATGAATTGACATACTTTGTTGACTGAATAACCAAGTTCTGGTCTAATAATGGTGACATATTGGAGAGCACCAACAATGCTTCTGTACAATGTAGGGTCTTCAAAGAAGTTAGTTCCAGTTTTAGATAGCTTGAGGTTGGCAAGTAGAGGTGTGGTGATTCCCTTGCAGTCCTCCATGCCTGCTCTATGTAAAACATCCCTTATGTATTTGGCCTGAGACAAGTGTAGAGAGCCATTGGTGGTGAATTTTCATTCAATTCCCAGAAAGTAATCAAGAGTGCCTAGTTGTTTTAAGGAGAAGGCAGAATTTAGCTTGGTGATGACTAAGTTCACAACTGTGTTGGAGGATCTTGTGATGATTATATCATCCACATAGATTAGAATCAGGATGCAGCAACCACGGTTATTGAATATGAGAATAGAGGGATCACATTTTGATTGTTGAAAGCCAAAGGAAATCAATGTTTTTGTCAAGCTTTCATACCAAGCCCTTGGTGCTTGTTTCAATCCATAAATCGCCTTATTGAGTTTACACGCATGAGAAGAGTTACCTTGGACAAATCCCTGAGGTTGTTGAATATAGACATCCTCTTGCAAGTGCCCATTTAGAAAGGCATTATTCACATCTAGTTGTATGAGTGGCCATTTAGAGGTGAGAGCTATAGTGAGCACAGTTCTTACTGTGATAGGTTTCACCACAGGTGAGAAGGTGTCAGTATAATGTTGGCCATATTTCTGGTGGAAACCCTTAGCCACTAGACGTGCTTTATACTTGTTGATAGACCCATCAGGGTTCTCTTTGACTCGGAAAACCCATTTGCAGCCAATAGCTCTTTTGTTGGGTGGAAGAGGTACCAAATGCCAAGTGTTGTTGTCTTGAAGAGCCTTATATTCTTGTTGCATTGCTGCTGCCCAGTGAGGTTAGTTGAGAGCCTGTTGGACAGTGGTTGGCTCAGTGGTTGTGAGGTTGATGCTGGGATAGAGAGGAGGCTTTAGGTGGCCAGTTTTAGACCTAGCGAGCATGTGATGAGTGTTATGAGGTGGAGATGGAGAGGATGAGATGGAGGAGTTGGGGTCTATGGTGCTGGAAGCAGTGGATGGTAGGGACTGAGTTGGTGAAAGTGGGTCATTGTGAGGAGGTGAGATAGGATGAAATGTGGAGGAATTGTGAGTGTGAGTTGGTGATTGATAAGTGTGAGAGGAAGATGTAGTAGAAGGTGGTGGTGAGGGATGATTAAAGTGATGATCTTGAGGAGGAGGTGTGGAAATGACTCCAAGAGAGGCTGTTGTAGTGATTGGATGAGACAATGAATTCTTGGAGGAGTTGGTAGTTTGATATGGAAAATGTTTTTCATTGAATACTACATCCTTTGAGATGTAGATACGGCCAGACTTGTCAAGACATTTGTATCCTCTGTGTGATGTAGAGTATCCTATGAATGTGCACTCCTTAGACCTGCATTGAAACTTAGGATTGTTGTAAGGGGTTAGCAAAGGATAGCATGCACAACCAAAAGCTCTTAAGAAGTGATAGTCAGGCATAGTATTAAACAATAATTGAAGAGGAATTGTATGAGTGTGTGATGCAGGTAGTCTATTAATGATATAGACAGCTATGTGAAATGCATGGTCCCAAAAATGGTATGGTAGTGAGGAGTGAGAGAGTAAAGACAGACCCATCTCTACAATATGTCTGTGCTTCCTCTCTACAACTCCATTTTGATGGTGTGTGTGTGTGGACATATGATGCGATGCAGAATGCCTAATTGTGCAAGATAGTCTTTGAAGGGTCTAAATTCCCCACCCTAATCTGATTGGATGGCTTTGATTTTGGTGTTGAATTGCAATTCAACAAGTGCTTTAAACTGTTTAAATGCTGTGAGTGTTTCAGATTTATCATGCAGGAAATATATTCAAGTGTACTTGCTAAATGCATCAATGAAAGAAATGTAATACTTGTAGCCCATAGATGATTGCATAGGAGCTGGTCCCCATAAATCACAAAAAATAAGATCAAGAGGAGCATTGTATGTAGTAGTTGACAAGGAAGAGGGCAATCTATGTGATTTGCTAAGACAACATGCAACACAAAAGTCTGTTTTATTTCTTTGAACATTAGTGAGATTACAAGATTTGAGAACATTGTTTAAAGTGTCTAAGCTAGGGTGCCCTAGTCTGTGATGCCCCTGAAAATAGGTGTCCCTAGGACTAGTTACAACAGTGTTAATAGAAGGAATAGCAGTGTTATTAGATGGCAGATTTGCGGCTGGAATGGAGTAGAGGCCTGCAGAGTCCAGTTTGCCTTGAAGCAGCACTTGGTCATCAGCCTGTGATTTCATCACATAATGAAAGGGATGAAATTGTATATATGCATTGTTGTCATAAGCAAATTTAGAGACACTAATAAGATTTTTGTTTAAGTCAGGGACATGTAAAACATCATTTAGATGCAATGTCTGATTAGGGTGAGTGGGAGAGGGAAATTGAAAGGAAGAAATGGATTGAACTGGCAAACCTTGGCAGTTCCCAAGGAAAATATTTTCCAAATGGGACAGTGGAGGAGCAGCACCAGGGGCTGCAGGCATTTGAGTGACATGTTGAGTTGCAGCTGGGTCCAAATTATTGCTTAGGATAGGATGCATTTGGTAACCAGTAGTATAGTTTGCTTGAGGGACATTTGCTTGCCATTGACTATTTCCTTAAGACCACTGATTGTTGGTGGTGTTGTTGTTGTTAGGAGCAGAGTTCCTCACGAATTGATATGGATTCCCATTCACGAACTGTGTTGACCTATACCATATGCAGGATTGAACCTGTGATAGCAATTTGCGACTTCGTGACCAGTACGATGGCATAGTTGACACTGTACAATGGAGCGACCACCACCCTCATGTCCGCCGCAATTCCCGCGGCCATTGCGACCACCACGGCCGCGGAATTGGTTGTTTCCTCTGAAACCGGTGTTGTTGTACTGAGAATTGTCGAAATTAGGGTTCCCAGAGGTGTAATTAGCCTGAGGAACAGTTATCGCAGAATTAGGGCTTTCTGAAGAATTGGGGGGTTTTGTTTGGGTAAGATTCAGAGATGCAGCTTCCTCAGTCACGCATTGTTTGTCAAGGCGCTGCTCACGGGCAAGAAGAAGAGCCCTAATTTCTTCAAGTTCAAACCATTCTATTTAGGAATTGATTAGGGTCACCAGGGCTTCGAATTCAGGAGGTAGACCTTCAAGAATTACGTCTAATTGGTATTGGAGGGATACGGATTCCCCAATAGAGAGTAACGAATCAGAAATGTGCTTAATTTTTGCAAGAAATTCAGCAATTGAAGGTGTGCCCTTTTTCGTCGTGCGTAGTTGAGTTCTTAGTTGACGAGCCTGGGCTTTTGTTTTTGCCTGAAAAGATTGATGAATATTCTCTCATAACTGGAATGTATGACGACAGCCTATTACAGAGGGAAGAATTGCTGGTGATAGAGAAGCCTGGAGCCAAGCCAACAGAAGTTGATCTTGGAGCTCCCAATTGGTATGTGTAGGATTCTCAATGTTGACCAATCTGTCTTGTTCTGTTGCGAATTGAGGTTGGATTTCTGGAGATACGCAGAAACGGTGAAGACGATGAGCGCGAAAGATAGGTTCTATCTGCTGCAGCCACACGAGATAATTGGATTCATCCAATTTGACAGAAATTTTGTAATTGAATGATGATAATGGATTGGCAGAGGCCGTTGGTGCCACCATAATTGGTGGTGTGCGAGGTGTTTGTGGCTGAGAATGATGAGAGGATGCCATTGATGATCAAAGAAAGCGGAAGAAAGGAGAGGGATCATATATATAGGTTTGAGCATTACAAGGGATAGGGTTGCTCAACCTGTTAGTAACTAACTAACTGATCAGTTTGTTAGAAACAGACTTCTAACAAACTGTTGAACTAACTAACCGTATTAACAGTTAACAGTTAACTAACTGAGTAAC
Organism: Astragalus glycyphyllos; assembly: GCA_963573325.1. NCBI lineage: Eukaryota > Viridiplantae > Streptophyta > Magnoliopsida > Fabales > Fabaceae > Astragalus > Astragalus glycyphyllos. The sequence goes on from OY754308.1 coordinate 26,171,387, forward strand.
TGTAACTGTACAATAGATACTTAACAATACAAACAGAACCTATTTTATGTCTTATCTAACAATCAATTACATATGCTCAGAATGGTCGTTTCAATCTGATCAGAATATTGCCCGAGAAAGATGAAGATGACGCTGGTTCTGACTCAACTGATTCGGATTACTGGGCATTCCTTGACAATTATGTATCCGATGATGATGGGAGTGGTGACGAACCAACAGAAGTCTCTGTCAGTGGACCATCATTTGGTGAAGATGACAACTGATTTCACGTTGTTTTATTTTAAACTGCAAACTGTTATATCTTTGTTTGAATAATTTTGCAAACTGGTATATCTTTGTACTCCCGTTTGTGGATTGTTATTTGTATAGATATTTATGTTTATTTAGTACTCAGTAATTTATATTTCAGTGGTATTTAAATTAAACAACAAGTTTATTATTACAAAACGTAACCGTACATCAAACACGAAAGACATCAAAATGGATAAAAAAAGCAACATAACGAAATAACTACAAAACTAGCGACTATTTGGGAAGTCCCTGTTTCAGAAGATAAAGGATCTCTTCTGGAGTGCGCATTGTTTCCACGAACAGCTTCAGGACTCTACGTCTCAATGGAACATTAGCATGAGATTCCATCATTGCTCGAACGTCATCGTCGCTCCAGATCTCCATAGATGAATAGTGGACAGCCCCGTCATCTCCACAATGGTACTTGCGGTAACGTAAACGACTTATGTGTTTACGCCACACTCCCTCTTGGGGAACCCTCCTCTCTTCCTTTTCCTTCAACTGAGTGAATGTTATATCTTTATTCATCCTACAGAAGATAGGATTGCGAGAACAAACAAACACACCATCGTCCCTGTTGGTGATCGTTCCACGGTGACGCAGGATGGTTAAGAATTTGTCACTTGAGTACTGGGTTGGGCACAACTGCCATTCCATTAGGTCTTCCATTTCAGCGGGTGGGGTTAGGGTGTTTGTGAAGAAGCAGAGAAGATGAATCAGAAATCGGTAGCGTGTTTGTGTGAAACTCAGTGAAGTGTGAGAGCCTATTTATAATAGGTGTGATCGAACGTGAGCCATTGATTTTGAATGATCAGAACCGTTGAAATTCTAACCGTTGGACACAATTTCCAATGGAAATATCAGCCACTCGTTTTTATGACACATTTGACTATTTTTTTGACTGATTTTAAGCGGTTGATGATAATGGACGGTGGAATCTAAGCTGTTGATGAGTGGTTCAGATGGCCGTGTGTCGAACCGGTTCGGACTGCCGTGGTCCAAACCTAATAAAAGCTTTTTTGGGGGGTGTCTCTAAAGATAACACACTCGTAATTTAAAAACCGAACCGGTTCGGATGACCGTAGTCCGAACCGTGGTTATCTCCAAAAAAAAAATGAAAAACCCGCATTTCATTAAGGGTATTTTTGTCTATTCACGCGTTTAGGGGGTGTTCACCGAGTAGGCATGGGGTTGTACGAAGTATGGGCCTTCATCAAGATATGTCTACTTCCTTGGGCCTTAGCTCCATTGTCAACCCAATAAAACTCCCTTCAAGTCCAAAGATTAACCTGGCCTCATCTTTGGCTCGCACCGGTTAACCCCAGACCCGTAAACACAAGGAACTTTGCTTTATTGGACCCAAGCCTGGGGTGCGAAATCGCAGAAAGAAAATCAAGTTGGTGTCTCGCGAGCTTGTCTTTGTTAGTTTGGAGGAAGCTATGCAACTTGTTGTCATGCCATCTGCTCACGCTGAGAGGTCTTCCCTTTTCAACTAAGTTTTCTGGGGGGACCACTCTTTGCGGGGCTCTATCAATGACAGCAACATCAATGGATGTAACAACCGATTATGAGCATTGCAAACTAAGGCCTTTGCACATAGGGTGTTGTGGAAGGATACAAAGTTGTTGGGTGTGGAGGGAAGAGGGAAGGATCCGATTTATGTTTGTCTAATTGAAGATGGGGAAATTAGGGAGCAATAAGTTATGTTGAGGAGGGAGAAAGCAAAAGGGGTTCCATGAATATCTTATCTTTAAACGTATGAGGGTTGGGTGACGACGCCAAGAGTAGACACCTGACTGCTTTCATCAATAGAGGTAAATTCGATTTTATTTGTCTTCAAGAAACTAAGTGGGAGTCATTATTTGAGCTGGTCTTACGTAGTTTATGGGGTTCTCAGAAAACATTGATTGGTTAGCTAAACCTTCTTTAAGCTTGTATGAGGGTATTCTAATGTTATAGAAACCTGATTCTATTGTGGTTAGAAGTAGTTTTTTTGGCTCTAGCTTTGTTGGGGTTTGTTGTACGTGGTCGAATAGGGTGATTTATATTATTACTGTATATTTTCCTAGTTGTGTGGTTTTCAAAAGACAAGTCTAGAAATAATTTAGGATGTTGAAACTGAATGGGGAACCTAGTGTTTTGTGGGGAGCCTTTGCTTCAACCAACAAATTTCCTTTCATACATATGCTCTATGACATTCATCAATCCCAAGAAGCTCCCAAAAGCAATATCAAGGTACCCAATCCTATCCCCACCAAAAAAGTGCTTCCCTTTGCTACACTTTTCGAAAAGCATCCTCCAACCTCTCAACCACTTCTTCCATTAGCTCAAAGTATGGCTTCCTTTCCTCCTCCCCTTCAACAATAATTATCCTTTCCATGGAAGGAAACCACTGTCTCATTTCCACACAAAATAACAAAACCAAATAAAAGTATTAATTTTCAAATTAATTCATATTTCATTTTTACGGTATATCTTTTGAAACTTCAAAGTAGGTCTTAAATTTTAACTGACTACTCAAATTTTTAATTAAGTCTCTAAACTTTCAAATAATTTACAAGTAAATATTTGAATTTATCAAAAAGCAAAGACTTGGTTGTAAATGTTAAAAATTATTGACAAATTTAGGGACTTAATCACATAATTCGCTAATTTTAATATTTATAAATTTTCAAATAGTTTAGAGATTTACTAATTAAAAAAAAATTAGAATACTTTTTTGACCGGTTTTAGAGTAAATTTTAAACATATTATTTGGTATTTGACTGCTTCCAAACTATAGGCTTAAATCTAGGTTTAATCCCTGTAAATAGGTGCTTGATCCAGTTTAGTCCCTGTAAAAATAAAATTTTGTATTTCGTCCTCTGCAAATATACGTTTGATCAGTTTAGTCCCTATAAAAATAAAATTTTATTTTTTGTCCCCGCAAATATACAATATTTTATCCAGTTTGGTCCTTATAACATGTGAAATATTTGATTTTAGTCATTTTTCCGCTAATATTGAAGGGTTAAAATGTATTTTTGCAGAAAAACCAAATTTTACTTGACCATTTACCAATAAGCTTCCCCTCACTCTTTGCTATCGTGATTGGAGAACTATATGTGACAATCAATGGTGCAGACCAAAGTTTAAGTAATGGAATTTTACATTGATTAGATCTAAAAGTCCTTTTTTAATAGTTCGTCCAATTAACCTTGCATAAAATAGGCATATAGCATCTTGATAACTGTACATGAATATTTTATTAGAAGTCGGAAAAGATTACAGAGTGCCGGATAGCCTTTTGTCTATCACGGTTATGCGTAATACAATTGTTATCTGATGCCTTTTCTAATTGGTTAAGGCTTGCATTTATAGCCGAGTTTAGGCATAACTGTCGAGTTGGTTGCATGTCTGGCCTCCACGTCAGTGTTGTCTCTTGTCTCCATCTGTCCTGGGCTTATGTGTCATCCTTATCCGGTTTCATAATCCTTTGAGCCGAGTACACGTAACCCCGTGCATGAATGCCACTTGTCTGAGTTTTAGTGAATCACTGAGCCGCTCTGGTGTGCCGAGGTCTTGACGTGTCAAGCCGGCTTGGATGGTCCACAGCCACCAAGCTCAAGTGCTGTAAGGATGAAGAGCTTAAAGAGGTGAAGAGAATTATTTCCGGAATGAGGAGGGAGGCTTCGGGTCAACTTGCGAGGGAATTTACCGAGGTGTCGCATACATCCGAGTTGATGGAAGGTGAAAAGTTTAGAGGCGTAAGTGTGTGTGACACGCGTCTGGCCTCGGGAACTGGTGCCTTTAAGTCTCATCAACTCTGGTGCATGTCTTTTCACGTCTTGTCCGTTCTGCTTCAATTTTCTTCAACTATTTCACGCGCATTGGACGCGTGGTTTACCGTATTGGAGTCTTTAACTTGCCTGCTTATAAATACAAGTGTGCGAGGGAGGCTAAAACATCTACCATTGTTGTTGCTCTCCTCAAAGGTTGAAGGGATCTTGGACGTTTGCTTCTGCGACGATTCGGCATGCTCGTGGCAAGGTACTTTCTGCTTCTTTCTCTTTTTATCTTCATTCCCTTTCATTCTTTTACGAGTTCTAGTGAGATGGTGAAGATATGGGAGTTAGATGAGAGTGGTACTGAGGTTTCTGAAGTGCCTCTTAAGATTTCTTTAGAGGAAGCCAGAGCTGAGAGGTTGAGGGAGGTTCTACGCCCCGTTTCTGAGTTAGTTAGTCCGGAATCATCAGACAATGAAGCGGATTATGACCCTGTTGCCTCTTATTATTCAGGATCTGGACTTGTTAGCCAACTCGCTACACCGTCCAACAGCATAAGGGTGTTTATGGCTTCGGAGATAAGTGTTGAAGGCGCCACTGTTTTTGAGGCCAACATGTACTCTTCGACTTTTCTAACCGAAGGGAGTATTGCTGCATTTCGAGTTGAGAATAAGTTATCTTCGACGGGTAAGGAAGAGGATGTGGTCGTTGAACGCTGCCGAGAGGGGGAACCGGTTTGTTTGTCAAGACCTAGAGGTGTGGCTGACGAGTTCACGTATATGTATGCGTGTTTATTTAGTGACCTGAAAATCAAAATGCCTTTCACCCTTTTTGAAAAAATGGTTCTAAGAGCTCTTAATGTCGCACCAACTCAACTCCACCCAAACAGCTGGGCTTTTATGAAGGCTTTCCAAATTGTCTATTGGGTTTACACATAGTTCCTAAGGTAGGAATTTTCTTTTCATTCTATAGGATTAAGGGCGTAGATAACGGTAGGTGGATCTCGTTTACCAACCATGATGAAAGACTCCTTCTGATACCTTTCACCCAGTCTTATAAAAACTTTAAAGCTAAGTTTTTTCGGGTTCGTGGTAGTCCTTCTTGTCCAGATATGTTTGTTGATGCTAAAGGAGCTCAACAATTTTCCTTGTATTGAAGGAGTGATATTTTTACCATAACCGGTGTGAAGAAAGAGTTGTTGTTGCCGGAGTACAAGGATGTTGTGGATCTTTTAGCTGGTTTTGCACCGATGTGTTGTAAGGAGGTTATAAGTTTGGAGGGAAAAGAGGAGGAATTATTCCAGTTGTTGGGTAAGTTACATTGTATTGTTCTCACATTTTTGAACTTTCCTTTAGTACCTTGTGATTTGTTGTTTGCAGTAAGGATGAGCTCTTTGAGAGAGAAGGAGTTCAGAAATTATCTCAAGAAGGCTGCTGAAATGAGGGCGGCACAATCAACTGCTACTGACAATGAAGTCGGCATTCTTAAGGAACCCGAGAAAGTTCACAACAAAACCATGCTTGAAGGAGCCGTTCCTATTCAAGCTTAGCCTTTGAGTGTTGCCACAAGTATTCAGGGCGGTGTTGGGGCTACCTCTGTAAAGACTGTGAAGACTCACAGGCAGCGGCAAGCTCTCCTTGAGGAGGTCACCATCAATAAAAAACCCAGACTTGAGGAAGGTGAAGTTTCCTGGTCTGACACTCTGTCTGAATTCCAAGGTGAAGAGGGTGTGAAGTCACTTTGGGATAAGCGTTTTCCTGTGAGTAATTTTGTTCGTGATGAGATAGTCACTACGGATGGCGTAGGTCGGGTAGCATATGGTTTAAAGGTTGCTTCCATTAGTCATGTGGTCGGGGAAGAGTTTAACAAGCTCAGGGTTCAAGAACGCAATAGCAGGAAGGCTCTTGAGGCTGCGAAAAAGACCCTTGCTGAGCAACCTGACTTGGCTAAGGAAGTAGCTCGCTTGGGGAAGGTGATTGCTGATCAGGAAACCAAGCAGAATGAAAAGGAAGAGCTTCTTAAGAAGACTTATGATGATACTGTTGCTGAGTGGACTGAAAAATTGGTTGAAGTTCGTCAACAGTTGAATGATAAGACAGCGAGCATTTCTTCGAAGGATTCTGAGATTGAAGATCTCAAGGTGAGTGCTGCTGGTTATTTGCTGACAGGGTTAGACAAAGCCAAGGCTCAAGTTGAGTTGCTTTACCCAGAGCTGGACCTTTCTGAACTTAGTGCTTTCAAGTCCATTCGTGATGGCAAACTTGTGGAATCGCCAGCTTCGAGCGAAGACGATTTGGATGGTAATACTGACGAGGTGGCAAATGGGAAAGAAGTGAGCTCCAAGGCTTAGAAGCTTTTTATCATAGACATTGTATTGCCTTCGGGCTTTGTTTTTATTTTGCTTTCTTTCTGTTTTTTTTATGCTAGCATTGCTCTTGGACTTCTAGTTGTAATGCCTTTGGGCTATTTTTGTAACGCCTTCGGGCTTTTGTTATCTGAATTGAAGTTGCATTTTTCTGCTCTAAACGAATGTAATTTCCTCTGACCAAACAAGTTTTTGAGTTGTTTGCCTTGTTGATATATCGAAGATGCCAAGTGTCTTGAATTTTTTAGGTCTCAACTTTGTCTGGAGTTGAGAGTTTGGTTTGTTGCTTTCAATGTACTCGGCAAGTAATTTATTCTTGTGTTGCCGATTTGTTTGGAGCCATTTGGCTTTGTTATCTTGGTTGAACTCGGTTTTATGTTTGTAACCGAATTTGGTTTAAAGGGTTCAAGAGTGGCCCTTGTTGTTCCAAAATTCGAGTAAGTAACCATTTATCTTTGTTTGGCTTTTGAATTAGGTCTCCGTAGGGATTTTAGTTCTTTCTGAGATCAAAGTGGTTTGTATTTTTACTTACTTCAATTGCGGTAGAAGTGAGTGGGAGTGACCTTCGAGTGAGGAGTGAACCCTTGTCTCATGGAGACTTAATGCAATGCCCTGCTTTTTGCTTTTGATTTTAGCCACTTCAATTGCAGTAGAAGATCATGGGAGTAACCCTTTTGAAGTAGGGAAAACCCTCGTCTCATGGAGACTTATTGCAGAGACCTGCTTTTTTAGATTTGGTTTTACTAACTTCAATTGCGGTAGAAGATAGCGGGAGTAGCCCTTATGAAGCAGGGAGAACCCTCGTCTCATGGAGACTTATTGCAGAGACTTGCTTTTTTAGATTTGGTTTTACTAACTTCAATTGCGGTAGAAGGATGAACCCTCGTCTCATGGAGACTTAGAGCAAGTTTCTGCTTGCTTTTGTTATTGCCATGTTGTATTCTGCACCTTATGAAATTTAGGTGTAGTTCAATCTTTGCCATGGTTATGTGTTAGTCAATGCTTGCGAAAAGAGATAAAGAATCAACACAGGAAGGTTATCAACTGGCAAGCCTCGCTAAAAACTCCCTGTGGGAGAAAAGAGTACTTGCCACGTTTATTTATTGATATGCTTAGTTTGTACATATACATGGTAGAGTACAACTGGAATTGAAAATACAGGAAATAAACACACTAGTAAAGACAACTGAAATGGAAATCATAAGGAAATGACCCAAAGTACACCTTAGTGAAGGGGTGTGTTCAACTGTAGTAGAAGCGAAGGTTGGTTGAGTTCCACGCCCTTGGGATAGGTGTGCCTGCCAGAGTTTCCAATTTGTAGGCTCCCGGAGAGAGTTCGGTCATGATCCTATAAGGTCCTTCCCAGTTTGGGGAGAGTTTTCCTGTGCCATCTGACTTGGAGGATCTTCTCAGGACCAGGTCTCCCTGTCTTATTTCTCTGGGAATTACTTTGGAGTTGTATCGCCGAGCTGCAGGCTGCTTGGCTGCGAATTCACACAGGTGGGCAATTTCTCTGGTCTCGTCCAACAGATCCAGATTTGTTTTGAGGTTTGCCGAGTTGGTTTCTTCTTCCGTGTTCTCTCGTTTGAAACTTGGCTCGCCGAGCTCAACAGGAATCATGGCGTCAAAGCCAAATGCAAGTTTAAACGGTGTTTCCCCTGTTGTGGAGTGGGGGGTGGTGCGATATGACCAGATGACTTGGCTTAGTTGTTCTACTCAATTACCTTTAACATCGTCCAGTTTTCTTTTCAGGCCAGAGAGAATCATTTTATTTGCAACTTCGGCTTGACCATTAGCTTGTGGGTGTTCCACCGACGTAAATTTGTTGCTGATGCCGAGTTATTTGCATAAATTTGTTCCATTATAAGATATGATCTCGGCAGGTAGGCCAAAACGACATATGATGTTCTTCCAGTAAATTTTTTTGACTCTGGCTGCTGTGATTTTGGCGACAGGTTCTGCTTCTACCCACTTGGTGAAATATTCGACAGCTACGATGAGGAATTTGACCTGCCCTGGACCTGTAGGCAAAGGTCCTAGTATGTCAGCCCCCATTTGTAGAAAGGCCAAGGAGTTGTGATAGATTGAAGTGTTGTTGCTGGAGCGTGCACGAGGTCGGCATGCTTTTGGCACTTGTCCCATGCTCTGCAAAAATGGGTGCAGTCTTTGTTGAGGCGAGGCCAGTAATAGCCAGCTCCGATCACCTTGTTTGCTAAGGCTCTCCCACCTATGTGGCTTCCATAAATTCCTTGATGAATCTCTCGCATTACATAATCTGCTTCTTCAGGAAGTAAGCATCAGAGGAGGGGGGTAGATAATCCCCTTTTGTAAAGTTTTCCTGCCGTTAGTGTATATTTGGCTGCTTCTTTGCGAAGCTGTTTTGCTTCATTCTCATCTGCTGGCAGAATATCCTTTTCAATATAAGATAAGATTGGGGTTATCCAATCTGTAGCTTGTACTGCATAATAATTTGTTTTGTAAGCTGGGTGGACAAGGGTTCAATCTGTTGTTCCCAAAGCATAGCAGGGTTTGCACTCTGAATCAATGTTGGGTGCTAGCAAAGTTTCCTGGATGACTGTGTGATCGTTGCCTGGTTTCTTAGCACTTGCCAATTTTAATCAGCTCGGATGTTTTGCTCTCTTGGAACCTACAATAACTCGAAGGAGGTGAAAATATTTGCCAGTTCTTTGACTTTATGGAGGTATTTGCTGAGTTGGACATCTCTGGTTTGAAATTCACCAGAGACTTGGCTGGTGACTAGTTGAGAATCACTTTTGATTTTGAGGTGCTGGACCCCGACTTCCTTGGCAAGCTTCATTTCGGCAATCAGTGCTTCATATTCTGCTTGATTATTGCTGGTTAGAAAGTTAAATCGTAGGGACTGTTCAATCAGAAGGCCATTCGGGCTTTCAAGTGTGATTCTTGCACCACTGCCTTTAAGGTTGGATGCGCCATTTACTGACAAAGTCCAAGAAACCAGAGTTGATTCTGGATTATCAAGTGTGAGTTCTACCATGAAGTCGGCAAGAATCTGTGCTTTTATGCTTCCTCTCGGAAGGAAAGTGATATCATATTCTGAGAGCTCTATTGACCAAGCCACCATTCTGCCTGCGAGGTCGGGCTTTCTTAGGACTTGCTTGATTTGGTGATCTGTCCTGACAATGATTTTGTGGCTTTGAAAATGTGGACGAAGTCGGCGTGCCGTTGTGATGAGAGCTAAAGCTAATTTTTCAATTTTCTGGTATCTGAGCTCGGCCCCTTTTAAGACTTTGCTGCAGAAGTAGACTGCACGTTGCTCTTTTCCTTCTTCTCGTACTAGGACCGAGCTCAACGCCTTATCTGATACAACCATGTATAGAAGTAATGGTTCTCCTGCTTTCGGCTTGACCAAAATCGGAGGTGAGGAGAGGAACTGTTTTATGTTCTCGAATGCAACTTGACATTCATCTGTTCATTCAAACTGGCCTTTTTTCTTTAAGGAAGTGAAGAAATGGAAGGATTTATCACCTGCACATGATAAAAATCTAGGGAGCGCTGCTAGCCGGCCAGTTAGTTGTTGTACTTCTTTGGGATTGGACGGGATTTGCATTTCTAGGATGGCATGGCATTTGTCCGGGTTGGCTTCAATGCCTCTGTTTGTTAGCATGAAACCAAGGAACTTGCCTGCTTGCACACCAAAGGTACACTTGGTGGGGTTTAAGCGCATCTGGTGTTTGCGGATTGAGGAAAAAATGTCTTCTAAGTCGTTAACATGTGGTCTGTCCTCCTCTGTTTTGACCACCATATCATCTACCTAGACTTCTAGGTTTTTGCCGATTTGCGTGCTAAAAACCCTGTCCATTAATCGCTGATAGGTAGCTCCAGCATTTTTGAGGCCGAAAGGCATCACTGTGTAGTGGTAATTGCAGGTGTCCGTCATGAATGCCGTTTTATTAGCGTCATCTGGGTCAATCTTAATCTGGTTATAACCAAAGTAAGCATCCATGAAGCTTAAAAGGCGATAGCCTGAAGCTCCATCAATTAAAGCATCAATACTTGGCAGAGGGTATGGGTCTTTAGGACATGCTGCGTTCAGGTCGGTAAAATCGACGCACATGCGCCATTTTCAGTTGGATTTCGTCACAAACACAACATTTGACAACCAGCTTGAGTACTAGATTTCTTTGATGAAGGAGGCATCTAACAGCTTCTTAGTCTCTTCTGCGACTGCTTGTTTTCTTTCTACCCCCAATTTTCCCTTTCGTTGGGCAACTGGCTTGGCTGCTGGACCAATGGAGAGCTTGTGAGATATAAATATTTGATCAATGCCAGGCATGTCTGCTGGGGTCCAAGCGAAGAGGTCAATGTTCTTTCTCAGGAAAGCAATGATTGTTTCTGCTTCGTCTGGGGAGAGATTGGCTCCAATGTTGGTGATTTGATCAGGAGTGGCTCCTATCTGGACTTGCTTCAAGTCGTCAATTGGCCTGAGTCTCTGGTCACTGAAATCCTCTCTGGGATTTAAATCGGCAAAATTAATGTTATGAGAGCTGGCTTTTGGGCCGTGTTCAGCATTTTTCCTTTTGGTTTTGAGACTGTCAAGGTAGCACTGTCGGGCTGCTTCTTGGTCTGCTTTCAAAGTTCCTACACCACTGTTATCCAAAGGATACTTGAGGGTTAAATACCGTGTTGATAGTGCTGCACCCAAGACGTTTAATACTGGTCTGCCCATTATGATGTTGTATGATGAAGGGGCATCTACAACTAGATATCGTACTTTAATCGTCCTTACTTGAGCTCCAGTGCCAAATGTGGTCTTGAGGGTGATGTACCCCTTGACTTGGACCTGTTCACCTGAGAAACCAACCAAAGTAGCATTGTAGGGTTGCAAATGTTCACGAGATAACTGCATACCTTGGAAAGCGTCCCAATATATGATATCTGCCGAGCTGCTTGGATCTACTAGCACACGGCGAACGTTGAAGTTAAGTAGTTGCACGACGATCACCAAAGGGTCGTCTTCATGGGGTGCAATTCCTTCCAAATCTTTTAGAGAGAAACTCAAGTCAGGCTCGTTTTTGGGGTTGGGAAGACTTGTTTCTGTGTCAGCAATGTGCATGACTTTGGCCGGGGTTCTTCTGTTGTGCGGCTTGTTGATGATTGAGTCTGCCATGACGTATTTTTTTAACATGCCTTTTCTGATCAATTTTTCAATTTCGTTTTTGAGAGCGTAGCAGTTTTCCGTCTCATGTCCCCGAGCTTTATGGTACTCACACCAAAGGTGTGTATCTCTGCCTAAAACTCTTCTGGTCGGGTTCAATTTTGGAATCAGTTTGGTGTGTAGGATGACTTTCAGAATGACTTCTCTTTTTTGGTTCAGAGGTGTTAGACCTCCCCTCTGTGGGCTTGCTTTTCTCTGGGATTCTCGCCGTTGAGAGGTGTTCCTTGGAAATTCTTCAGGCTGGTGGCATCGGTCTTGCACTCTTTCTTTGACAGGCCTGTTGCGCTTTTCAGCATTACTTTCTTCCCCTCTAATGTATGCTTCAGCCCTAGCTAGGATTTCTTGCATGTTTGAGGCCTGTCTGTAAGCCAAGGACTCGTCGAATTGGCCTCCTCGGAGACCGTTAGCGAAAGCGTCCGCAAACTGTTGTTGATCAGGGGATTCCACATCGACGGTTATATCGCTAAAACGACCCAAATACTCTCGGAGAGTTTCATTGGGTCTCTGCCTGGTGTTGAACAGGGTTGCAGTGGTGGTTTTGCGATGCTTTCTGTCTGAGAAATGTCTGATGAACTTCTTGGTGAAGTCGGCGTAACTGGTGATGGACTTGCGGGGTAGACTCATGTACCATCGAAGGGCTGGCCCTTTCATTGTTCCGGAGAACAACTTGCATTTCAGGGTGTCATGTGCGCCAAGGATGGCCATCTGGGTGTCAAAGGCTGTCAAATGTTCTTGAGGGTCTTTTTTGCCGTCGTAGTTTTCCAGAGGAGATTGTTTGAAGTTTTGAGGGACGACGTCCATCATAATGAAATCTGTCAATGGCTGGGGCTTCTCTGTCTGGACGCTGTCCAAACTGTTGGGGTCCCTTTCTTGTTGCAGTTGATTCATTCTGCGTTGCAGGGCCTAGTTTTCTCTTCGGAGGTCGTCAATAACCGCGTTAAAGCCAGCTATTAGGGGATGATCATCTGTTCCTGGGTGAACAGGGATTGGTGGTTGTTGAACTGGTGTTTCTGTAGTGGTTGGCGTGGTCGTGGTGGTTGTGGTAGTTGTCACTGGGGGAGTGATGGTTTCCTATGGCGGGTTACGCGCAGGAATGGTTGGACGTTTAGTCTGGGAACGCCCCTGTGGCCGGGGTTCATTTCTAGTTGTCTTTCCTCGAGATAAAGCCGGGGAGCGGCATTGGCGATCATGGCGAGTTGTGACCATGATTGTTCGAAGTGTGGCTAGGAATAGTTTTACCGGGCCCCACGGTTGGCGCCAATGTACTTGAATATTTTATTAGAAGTCGGAAAAGATTACAGAGAGCCGGATAGCTTTTTGTCTATCACGGTTATGGGTAAGACAATTGTTATCTGATGCCTTTTCTAATTGGTTAAGGCTTGTATTTATAGCCGAGCTTAGGCATAACTGCCGAATTGGTTGCATGTCTGGCCTCCACGTCAGTGTTGTCTCTTGTCTCCATTTGTCCTGGGCTTACACGTCATCATTATCCGGTTTCATAATCCTTTGAGCCGAGTACACGTAACCCCGTGCATGAATGCCACTTGTCTGAGTTTTAGTGAATCACTGAGCCGCTCTTGTGCCGAGATCTTGGCGTGTCAAGCCGGCTTGGACGGTCCAATAACAATAAACAATACTCAGCAGACAAGATAAGAAGAAAACAACTCACATCTTGATGCCAATATACAATGCAATAATACATCAAAAGCAATATATACGTCAAACTATTTGTTCTTTAAAACGTAACGACCATGTTGTCCCAACCAATTCGAAGTCCCATTTTTTCACGCATAATGTATAATTTGACGAATACCCGACTTTGCCGGCACGTTTGGTTCTCCCCTCTCAACAGAGTTTTTGTCACACTCAAGGTTCGAATCCGAAACTTTACGATGAGATCCGAGTTTAGTTACCACTCGGACCAACCCTTGTTGGTTGGTATAACCATAGTGGTTTTTATTTAACTTCTAACTTTTAAATTATATCTATTGAATGATCTCAAAACATTCACGCTTTGAGTTGGTACATTCAATCCCTTTTTAAGAATTCTTTTTAAGGATTCATCCAAAAGTCAACAAGTCTTGTGTTATTATGTTTTTTTATTGACATTTTGTATCATTAGCCAAATTTTGTTCCATTATTTCGCAAATCATGAGCGAGAAGTCACACAATTTCTACTGTTCATATATTATTGTAAGACTGGACTTTAGTTGAATCATATAATTTCATGATTAATACGAATCTTTTAAAAATGGATATTAAAGAGATTGCAGAGTTAATTAAACATGCATTTAATTGAAGTAAACACCAGTAAAGTAAAACATACACATTAGGTAAATACGACTAAGCATCACAGAGTGCATAACAAAAACAACTAAAATATTAAAGTACACAGCAACACACATTAGAAAGACACCATTACACTTGACAAGACAAAATTAATAAAGAAAAGTCAAGAAAAATAAAGACCTACATTAAGAATAATAAAATAAGGAAATCAAAGTAGAAAGAAGAGCATCAATGAACCAGTAAATGATTTACTATTGGATAAAAGGATAAATTCCAAGCACATGTTACAAAATAACAAATAAATAATCATGAAAAGAAACTAAACTAAGTAGCATTTATTTGGGAGAACTAGAAGCCATTTTGGCCCATAGAAACTTAGCAAATTCATGAAGCTTTTCTGTGTCTGGCATCACACCTTTGACAGCATCATGTGCAGAGAATCTTTCAGCCCATTTCACCAGCCCAGGTGTTTTTTCTTGATCAAGCAACTTCACCCCATTGGATTTCTCTATCACCTTCAGCCACCCCAAGAAACAACCAAATGCAATATCCAGGAACCCAATTTCATCACCACTGAAGAAGGCCTTGCTTTTACTACTCTTTTGAAAAGCTTCTTCCAGCAATGTCAGTCCTTCTCTCGCTTCTTGGATACATCTTTACCTATCTTCCTCTCCTTTTGCACTATTAATGGATTTCATTGTTGGGTACCACTGTAAAGACACAAAATTTCATAAGCATTATATGATAAGCTCGCCAAGATAGCTTGTGAAAACAGCTTATCAATTTACATACAATCAATTTGACTTAACTTTAATTTTAATTATAGAAATAGCATATACATAAGCATTATATGATAAGCGTGCATACTATAAACGCTTAATTAAACTGTTTATCTAAATAATGCTTAACAAAAAGATTTATATACCTTGTCATCGATATAGGTAGCCCAGAATCGAGCAACGGCGCGCTCATAAGGATCAGAAGGCAGAATAGAAGAACCGGAGGGCCACACTTCATCTACATACTCCACAATGACCAAAGACTCGCAAATTGGTTTGTCCCTATGAATTAGAACATGAACTTTCTTGTGAACAGGGTTGGATTGAAGAAGAAGCTGGCTTTTGGGATTAAATGTTTCCTGAATAAATTCATACTCAACTGATTTTATGTTAAGTGCTATCCTGGCCCTCAATGAATAAGGACTTTGCCATGCCCCTAATAGTTTCACCTCACTCTTTTTTGTCATCTTGATCTTCAGGAATAATATAATGTTGGTTCACTATATAAATAAAAGAATAAAATGAACCAAGGCAATATCAAGAAGATTAGTTAGGTCATAATGTGAATAAGCATGCTTGGAATATTTGATGAAGTTATGTACCAAACCACCACACACCAACCACAAAATTTACTTGTTTCTTTTGTGTCTATTTATTAACCGCGTCAGTTTAAAACTGCCTAAACATTAATGTTCATGGTACATCATGCAGAGTTACTGACAAAGGGGAATAAATGGCAAGGAAAGTTTAGTAGATTTTGTGGTTGAGTATACATGGTGCTAATCTCACGATCTTGACACATTAAACTGTTGTGAAGGAACTAAACGATTTTCCAGCATGGAACTAAAATGTTCTTTTTTTGACACAGATAATTTTAATTGTTGAAAACTACAAACCACCAAGAGGTAGGAAAGAGAAGTAAGAAAGAGAGAAAACGAAAAACTCATTGATTGATAAATTACTATTTTATCCTTATTTTGATATTTTATTTTGAAGCAAAAGTATTGTTGTCTTTTGATTAATAATACAAGATCTCTCTTCCCACTTTCTCTTCAACCAAACAAGAGAGAGAGAGAGAGAGAGAGAGAGAGAGAGAGAGAACTCTCCTCTTTCTATGCTATTTCTTTCAAACCAAACAACTTATTTAATCTACTTTATTTCACTCATTTCTCCCTTCTCTTACTCTCTCTCACCTCTCTCTCTCTTTTGCTGTATCCAACAAAGGAAAAAGAAAAGTCAATCTTCCACCATATAGTTTTTTGTGGTAGCATAACATTTGTGAAATCTATTGATGCATCAGATGTTGTGAAAAGATGTCACAACATTGTCCATTTTGTCTTCCGAACTTATTGAATGGGTTGGACTTGAAAGTATTGTAGTGACAAATAGTGCAGCCAATTATGTAGATGTTGGTAACTTATCGGGGGAAAAATGTAGCTGTTAGTATATTGGTACATGCAAAGTATGAATCAAGTTTTTGGTCTCCCTTTCGGGCTCACTGCTTGAATCTACTTTTAAAGGATAATTAACGTTTGCCCCATGTTAGAGGGCTTGCCTCTAAGGCTTCAAAGGTACTATTTTGTGTACAATCTCACTACATTCCTATCTTGGCAGAGAATTTGTGTTGCTCCAACGTTGCAAAAGATGAGAATTTGCTTTCTTAATCCAACTTTTTCTGGGTGTGCTAGAAATTGGAGCGTCTTTGAACCCATTCATATTTAGAGAACAAATATACTTAAACACCACATACTGAATGATCTTGTTTATGTTGCTTATAACTTGTGTTTGAAGAATAGGTATAAAAATTTCCTCCATTGTAGTTTTTGTTGTTTACATGCCATCATAAATTACCCATTGAAGGATTTTAACTACATCTACAATTCTTAGCAATTGAATTATGGAGCCCATAAGCTTTACAATCATGAAACAATATGGTTAGTAAAATGTTTGTCCACCATCAAAACTCACAAGTCATGCTTATGATCATAAATACTTTTCAGGATGATAAAAGTAGTTCCAAACTGAGTTACCCTGCACGCACAATTTCTTTCTAGCCTTCTCTTTCCCTCAGCCAAGATAGAAATATCATGTGATTGTACACAAAATAGTTGCCTTTGAAGCCTAGAGGCAAGCTACAAATATCCTTTAAAAGAAGATTCAAGGACTATCAATTTACCAACGGCTACATAATTGGCTGCATTGTCTGTCACTACATGAACAACATTTGCAGGTTCAACTCATTCAATAAGTCTACAAACCAAACTGGACGATGTTGTTTGGCAACTTTCACAACATCCAATGCATCAATAGATTTCACATATGTTATGTTACCACAAAAAACTATCGGGTGGAACATTGACTTCCCTTTTTCTTCTATTGGACACGGAAGTATGTACGGGTATGATCAAACTTATTGAATTTCTTCCTCACTAGATTGATCATCATATGCATCATTGAGGTCCTCAATGCTCTTTTTTCTTCAATAATTTCAATAATAATTGCAACATTTGATGACGAGCATCAGGAGGAACACACTTACCAGAGCTTATGTTACACTTTACACCTGAAAGTTGTTGCTTCATTCTATTTATCCCCCTTCGTTTGTGTTGATGCACAATGCATGCAAGTGTACACACTAGTTCTTCCTTCTTTTTAATACGCAAAATGGTCTCATGCCAGATCAGCTTTCCCACAATATGCAGTAGGGGAATCCTCAGCTTGTCTTTATGACGTTAGTGTATTATCAGTATCTTCACCTTGAGGAACATTCAGACTTGCTACTTCTTATATTTGTATCAGGCAACAAGTTTTCAAGCATCAGATTAACACGCAATATATTAAGGCATAAGTAACAAGTCACATACATGAACATATTTTCAATAAGCAACAAACAAATTTTATTATGTAAGGCAGGTTCTGATTTTCGCTAATGTTTAAGCAGGCAGGTGGTCTCTGTGTGAAATTGGCATATTCGTCAAATTATTAGGAGTTAATTCCAAATGATCCCAACCAATTGGGTTATTATATGCTATTTGTAATTTATTGTCCTTTTCACCTGATCCCTTCTTTGTACAAATTGTTGAATTTGTGACATGTGCATCTCAATCGAATAACACTAGGTTGTATTTATAATGGGATTGTAATAAATACAATAAATGCTAATTGAGTATTCTAATCCTAAGTGATATGAATATAAACCCTTATTGATACGCACACCTAAGGACGATGTGTACATGACTAAGATTCTAACACTCCCTCTCAAGCTAAAGCTTACTAAGGTTTAACCATGTTACAGGAAAACAAAGCATTTTCCTACAAATATTGAAACTACGTTTAGCCGGGATTTTGTGAGTCATAACCAACATAAGTCACCATCGGATGATCATCGACAAGAAGAGAAGTCATCATTAATGATTTATATGTGGGAAAAGAGTCACTACCTAAATGAACGTTGACGGGAAAAGAAGTCACGATAATAAAATCCATTAATGAGAAATAAGGCAAGACAAACCAAAATAGAACTAACGAGCGGATGCCTGTAGAGCAGAGAGAAAATGCTTTCTAATTACAGAGATAAAGGACTGCTTGAACTGTAACCTAGGTATTTGTAGCCTGAAGCAAGAAACTGAGTCCAGATCGGGAACCAATGATGCAAGGTGACATCTCCCGCGGAGATGCTGGACGCGCCGCTATGCATGGTGGTTAGGGGCGGCGGGTTTTGAAATAGCCCGAGACAGATCCGACCATTGCTATACATGTCAGCATGAATACATTTTTTTGGCGCAGAGAAGATAAATAAAAAAACGTTGCACATTGTTACCTGAGGATCAACCATTGTTATTGGAGTCGGGAAGGTCGTACACGAGCAAGCGAGGGCACGACCAGGACGGCACGACCAGGCAACGCAAACCTGAGCAGAACTGCATGTTCAAATTTAGGATTTCAGTTTCAAGTTTTTAACTCTGATACCTGGCTTTCGTGTTCTGTTTGTGGAAGATGGTGTAACACGAAATAACGCCGTTTCGTTCTTTAACTTTTTATAAAAAATATAATTTGTTAAAGCTGAACTGTTCAGACCGGAGAATCGCCAGTATCGCCTGGTTCCACTGATTTTCCACCGATTTAATGGTTCCTTGCCTGATTCCTACACAGAGGGGGTTAACTAGACCAGACCAGTGTCCAGTTCTAGATTGAACCGGTTGGAATGGAAGGTCCGGTTTTGACTACCTTATATTCTAATTGCCGCGACGAATTATACTCTAGCTGTCATTACATTCACTTACATCATCCTTTCTATCACTACTTGATCCTAATAACTATTTCAGATATATTTTTGAATCAATTAGTTATAAATAAATTTCCTGCAATTAATTTATACCTTGCATTAAATTAACTATAATTCATTTGAATATATTCAAGCAAATTAGATCAAAGTTATCACAAAAAAAAAAAAAAATTGATCAAGGTTTGTCAATTAATATAATCCTTTTAGTACAGATTAATGACATTTTTACATCAGCAGAAACGCTGCATTCAAGTAAACAAAGCATAGCAAATTTAGCAAAATTCCTTTAAAGATATTTAAAACTTTAGCACTTATATTATCAACTTCCAACATCCAAGTCCATCATCATTGATTACAGTTCACTAAAACAGGTTTTAAAGGATAGCAAAACTATACCAGAAAAATTAAAAATTACTTTTGGCGGAATGTATAGCAATAAACTGATTGAATGAATGCCCCAACTTACTCTTACGTTTTCTTGAAAATGCAGTGGAAGTTCCTTGAAGTAACTTTCAGGGAGTTTAAATTACCACACAAAACTTACTCCTTCTCCATCAATCTCACCTTGAAAAAATGTGGCAGGGTGGTAAAGTGGAATCTGAAATCTATAAAACATGAGTACGAGAAGAATATTCAGCCACAGAAAACATGATAGCATATGCAAAAAGAAAAACAAAGACCATTCATTTTTTTATTCTCATGGTAATCTGTAGCTGAAACCTAGAAGTTTTTAGAATTTTCTGTAGTTAATGTGCTATGGTTAGATACTTGAGGATTAGAATGTAGCTAGGAGTTCACTCACTGTTGGTATTAGAACAACAGCTATTAGCAAGAAGGGTGCAACTAGAACTCTGTTTTGGTAGAAAAAATAGGAGTACCTGAACATTTGCAAGTATATTTGGAAGTGTCCCATAAGAACTAACGACTGGAAGTTCCGCAAACCAAGGAATGCGGTCTACTTTTTGTGGAGATAAGAATACATTTACATCGAATGGGTAATATGCAGAATAGTTTGAAGCGATGTCATTCTTCTTGTACCTGCAATATTTTTATTTTAAAAAAGCAAAGTCAAACAGAATGCTATCTATGGATATGTACATAAAAACCTAACTTCAACGGTTTAAACTTTAGAGGCATTTCTTAAGCAAATTACAAATAGAATCAGTCTTCCTTAAAATAATATACTCCTTGGACTTTAAAAGTGCTTGGTTCAATGTTTGACAACCAATCAAGCATTTTCTTCTCAATTGGACAAAAGGGTACATGGGACCCAGCTATAGGTCTTTGCAGAAGTGTCTTCGAGGAAAATGAACCGTAAAAAGAAAAGAGAGATTACAACCATGAGTTACTCATAATTTCACTGTAAGGTGAACTCTCCTTGAAATAAAAGAATACAAGAAACCATCATTTAGCATTGTAATGAGGAAACTAAAATACATGCCATAGCTCTATACCCTATGCAATAAACACAGTTTTTTTTTTCTGCTGCTAGAATGACTTCAAAGCTGAATCATAAATAACAACGACCAATAATGATAAGAATTCTGTTTCAAGAGTTTTAACTCACATAATGTAACATGCCCACTCCCTTCCCGCCATTTAAAAGAAAGTTTTATAGGAGCCTTCTTCCTTGAATTAGTAGGACTAGAACAAGATGATCTCTTTTCTTCAATATATGGAACTGTAGACGCAAGTCAATCATCATTGATTAGACTTTGCTAAAACAAGTTTTAAAGGATGGCAAAACGACACCAATAAAATAGAAGGTCGCAAGAATTACTTTCATTGAAAATCTCTATGTACATCTTTCAATTGAGAAATCTCTATTACATTCGTTTCTTATACTGAGGAGGGCAAAAGGGAAAAAGGCTTCAGTACATCCATCTTCCGAATTCCCAAATGAATATCCTCAAAAAATCTTGAAATTTACTTTAGCGTTTGTATGTTTGTCATATAATCTGCTTCAGCATTTTGCAAAATACCTGGAAGTCAAGTGTCACTCTCTTTATGATAACAAAAACTGATGTTATCATGTGCAAGTTACATACAAGTCAACCAGCAGGAAGAAGCAGACACAGAGTCGTGGAAAGAAGACGATTACCGTCCTGATAATTCGGTCATAAACTGCATAGACAAAACTCAACTAAGAATTCTTAACAAGACATTTCTCTATTGCTTCATCACAAAGCTCAAGAGTGGTTTCCAAGTTCCCCTCTTCATAGTTTACATCAACAAAAATATCATATATCTCTTTTTCAGCAACCAACCCTTGCGTTCTCATCTCCTCAAATAGCTTCCTAGCTTCCACAAATTTCTTCCTCTTACAGAATCCTCTTATAAGAGCATTATAGGAAGCCGCAGTAAGACTAAACCCCTTTTCAACCATTTCTTTATGCAGAAAGCATGCCTCTTTCATATTCCTAGCTTTAGAATGCCCTTTAATCAAAATATTATAGGTGTTACTGTCAGGCGTCACTCCTTGAGCACGCATCCCCTTGTAAATCTCCATAGTTGCACGCATGTTACTTTTAATGCAGTACTGCTTCATAAGAGAATTGAATGTTGTGGCATTTGGCATTATACCCTTCTGCAACATCCATCTGATTAGTCTTTCACCATCTTCCAACAACCCTGACATGCAAATTCCATTCATTAGCACGTTGAACGTAACTACTGTAGGTTGAAGTCCCTTATCAAGCATTATTCGTAAGAATTCGTGAGCCTTGGCCATTTCCCCCATCTTACAATATGCATCCATGAGTGTAGTGTATGTAATAGTGTCAGGATAAAACCCTGCCAGATCCATTTCTTCCACGAGTTTTACTGCCTGAGCTATGTTTCCAATCTTACAAAGACCATTGACAATTGTGTTATAGGTGCAGACATTTGGTTTAAGTCCCTTTTCAGCCATTTCATGGAGAAGCTCATTGGCTACATCTACCTCTCCGCGTTTACAAAGGCCATCAACTAATGCAGTATAAGTGACAACATTCGGAAACAAACCCTTCTGAACCAACTGGTTGTGAAGGGAGAAAGCCTCCTTCATTTCTCCAGCCTTGCAATATCCATCAATAAGGGCAGTATAAGTAACTTCATCCGGTTGCAACCTCTTAACAAACATTTCACTAAACAGATTGTGTGCTTCAACCATCTTTTCAGTTTTACAAAGCCCGTCAATCATGGACGTATACGTAACAAAATCAGGAACTATTTTCAAACGCCTCATTTCATCAAACAGTTTGTATGCAGCTGAAACATTCCCAGACTTGCAGAAACCACTAATCAGAGTAGTATAGACTACATTGTCAGGAAAAACACCACATTTCGTCATCTCCCTCAAAACTCGCTCCGCTTCAACTAAGTCACCATCCTTACAAAGCAGGACAATTATGTTATTATAAATGTATTCATTTGGTTTCAACCCCTTTCTCTTCAACTCATCCACTAGCTTCAAGACCTTCTCTAGCTCTCCAACTTGACAATATCCACTAATTATAACACCATAGCTTACAACATCAGGAACAATTCCCTTAAGGTCCATTTGTACAAGCAGGTTATGTGCTTCTTTCACCTTACCCAATCGACAAAGAGAATGAAGAATAACATTATATGAAATAACATTCCAACAAACACCCAATTCAGGAAATTCATCGAACACCCTAAGTGCAGTCTTTAACCCATCAAAATTGCAAGACAACCTAGACAAAAACAAATTACAAGAATCTACAGAAACAACAATACCATAACTCAACAACTTACGAAAAAGTTTCTCAGCTTCTAAAAGCAACCCAGCTTCAACAAGCACTTGAAAAAACACATCAAAAACAAGAGGGTGTGCACCCCAATCCTTATAAGTATAAATCAACCTCTCAGTAAAACGATCAAACAAGTTAACGACATCCAAACGTGGCTTATTCCAAAACTCAAAAAGAAGTTTTTGTGCCGTTTTAAGATCTTTTGAAGCAACAGCAATATGAACAACAATGCAAAGTGATTCCAATGTAGGAACAGGTTCTTTAAGAGAACGTGCCCAGTTGAAGAAGTTAAGAACGAGTTGGTAATCGTTTTTTATGGTATTGAGAACCCAAATGAGGTGGCTGGATTTACAGCGAGATTCGTAAGGGTGGAGAACGCGACGAAGAGGCTCGGAACGACGTCGTTTGAGAGTTGTGGAGATGTGGCGGACTAGGTCGGAGTCAGTGGTGGAAGGGTTTCGTGGAGAGTAATCAGGAAAGGGACGAGGAGTTGTTGAGAAGTTTAAGGTTGAAGAAGTTAGAAGTTGACGGTGGTGGTATTGGTTATGGAAACGATGGAAATAGGAGGAGATGAATGCTCTCTTCATGTGCAATGTGGAAGAGGAAAACCCATCACCATCAGAATGTTTAAGTTTTTCAGCGCAGTCAATGAGAATGAGGTGTGTAGTTCGAAAATGAAAACCTGCGTCTGGTGAATGTGGTGGGCGCGGTCATTTTTATATCATAATTATAAAAATGTCCCTAAGTATCTCGTTGATTCGTAATTTTATGGACTAAATTGATAAACAAAATACATTGGGGATCAAAAGGACTAACAAAAGACACATTCGATAACCAAAATGACTTACTAAAGAGAAACTTAAAAGTGTGTTTGTAGTTTCAATATATTTATTGACTATAATGACAATGTCTGACACATTCAATAACTAAAATGGTTGTTATTCCGGCTTAAAAACTCTCTCAACCTCCCATTACCTCCCACCCTTTCATTTCTCTCACACCTCCCTCTCTTTCACTCCCTTCTTTATGTACACTTCCCCCAAACCTTAACCACCGCAACTCCAGACAACTCTGCCACAGCCACAATCGACGTCGTCCTTTGCACGCCACCACCTCCGTTCATCTTCTTGTCACACTCCTCCTCCTCTCATGTAACTTCTCATTTTTTTTCCACAACCAATATACGCTTGGTACTGTGTTACCGAGAGGATTTGGCACCTCGGTACCGATGTGAGGAATCGTTCTCTTTACACATTTGGTACCAAGGTACCGAGAGGGTTCAATATCTTAGTATCGGCTATGGTCCCATTTGGATAACAGCTTAATTAAGTACCTATAGCATAAGCCTTTTATCATATAGGAGCTTATGCATAAGTTGCTTCAATAATAAAAGATAAAATAATGTTTATCTATTTTTCTGTAAGCTATAAATTGTTTTCATATGCTATCCTAGGGAGTTTGTGGAATTAGATAAAATTAGTTTATGAACATGTCGTAAGTTGTTTCCATAAGCTCTCCCAAATAGTCTCGGAAGTGCTTATGTTAATAGATAAGCCCAAATAAGCTTATTCAAACAAGTTCTATGTTGTAAGAATGGAATTGTTATTTTGATGAAAATTGTGTTTGGGTGCCTTCCTGACTTCCTAATCTGTTGCAAGTATGGCTAAAAACTAGGGCGAATGATCTATCATGAGCGTTCGACTTCCTAAGTTAGAGCTAGGAAAATGGTGTGCGCCAGTTTGAATGGTATAGATGAGGCACCCCTTCCTGAGCATTGAGGTGCTCATGCTGATGTTGGGACTTCAAAGGAGCCTAGCAAGATGCTCTCTTGCAAGCAAGGAACCCTACCCAAGCGGCCTAGAGGAGAGAAGGGTCCTCACAGTTTATGGAGACATGTAGCCAAAAACTTGTTGATGTGAGCCCACATGCATGAAGCTTGGATGAATGTCCCATGGAGCTTGGATGAAGTGTTTCCTATATTTTGTTTTCTTTTGATAATTGTATATTTGTAAGACGCTTTCATTTTGGGCCATGTAGCTTGGAGTAGATGGGCTACGGTAGACTAGTTTTTGTGGCTAAAGACCTTTTTGTAATTGTGGATTTGGGCTTTATATTGTGGACCTAGGATCCAATTAGTCCATAGTATAAATAGCTTATCCCTTAGTGTAATTAGGGAGAACTCTTGATGAATTAGTTTCATTTCTTCATTTTTGCAAAGTGAAAGCCTAGAGAGAAACCTAGAGAGAGGTGAGAAGTGGCAAGTACATGCATATGAGAGAGTGAGATTCATCATGAAGATTCTCCATGGTTCTTGAAGGAGAGGACCTTGCTCACAACCTTGGGGCTAGGAGCACCCAATGCTAGTTGATCTTATCACCTTCCAAGAAGGTGTGGCGATCATTCATTTCAACATCCATTTCTAGTCTCATCCACATTTGTTCTTTCTTCTACTTTACATGTAAGATCGTTGTGCTTTGTGTTGTATATTTTGTTCATCTTTCTTGATTTGTCAAGAACACTTGTTCTTGATCTTGTGTGAGAATTAGTGAATTGTCAAAATTCTAGATCCTATCTTTCTAGACTATCCAAGATCATATCATGTGTCATCAAAGCACACTTGATTCACATCACTTGTGGTATAGAAAAGTGAGCAACAATTAAATTATTGAATGTATGGTCTTTGTTTAATATTTGAGTTCAACTAATAATAATCATCATGATACCAGGACTGCAACGAGCTATCAATCATCAGCCACCCCAGAACGTGGACAAGATAGCTCTTATTCTAGAGATCCATCATATCATTGAGGAGTTTGGGCTTGGACCACTCATCGATGTCAACTATAAGAATGTGGACAATGGGCTATTGCCTGCGCTCCTTGAGTGTTGGAGGTCGGACATATATCCACCTCGGCGTTGACGAGATATCAATCACACTCGATGATGTCTCCCGGATAATGCACTTCCTCGTCACGGGTATCTGCTACAACATGTCTGTGTTGTCAACGATGGAAGGTGTGCTAGAGACAGAGGGGGTGCTGGTTTTCATCAATTATGGGTGTGCATCACCGTCTACTCACAGTATTGCATGCAGTGCCCGGCAGTGGGAGTTTGCATCTAGGGAATTCATGTTGCACCTACTCAACACCACCGTCTATGTAGACAAGACTAGGGGAAATCAGAGGTGTCGAAAAGATTATGCCATATCATTTCGCACTGGAGAGGATGACGCCGAAGACGTCACCCTAAGATCCTTACACAGAGCATAGGGTTTCTAGGGAGTAGCCTTGTATAGGGGGTTCATTTCTTGTTACCTTGTCATGTAGCCCTATTTGGCCTGATAGGGTCCTCCGATAGTTTGGACACATGTAACGCATTCTCAGACCCACATGAAATCAGGTGGTAGTTGGTGAGTCCAGAGGCGATGCACGAGATGTGGCTCACATTTGACGAACACATGGTGGATCCTAGCCAAAGGTTAGGGCATGATCACCTAGACGTGGAGTCTAGGTGTATCGAGTGATTTCGTAGGATCTGCCATCCATATATACACTCATCAAGCGTACCAGAGCCACCACCCTCACCAATGTAACATCCCCAAAGTAATTTTAATTACTTTGTTGGCTAAGCGAATTGTTTAATTGTTGGTTGAATTGACAATTGTGTGATTGAATGATTTAATTGATTTAATCATTTATGGATTGATTAATGATTGATAATTTCATGAATTGATTTTCCTATATGTGATATTTGTGTGCATTGAGCGCTCATTAGATTAACTAGAAGTAGTCTTAAGTGGGGGAATGAGAGTAAGGGTAAAATAGACATTTCATAGCTCAACCAAACACTCCATTCCACTTAACCTTTCAGCTGAACATAAGAGGGAAAATTCAGTTTTCATATCATTTTAATTTTTAGGCTAAATTACACTATAGGTTCTTTAAGTTATTTAATTGTAACAAGTTAGTCCTTTAAGTTTTTTACGTACTACTTAGGTTCTTTAAGTTATTTAATCGTAACAAGTTTGTCCTTTATGTTTTTTTCGTACCACTTAGGTCTTTTAAGTTATTCAATTGTAACAAGTTTATCTTTTATGTTATTTAATTATAATTTTTAAAGGCCAAAAAACTTACATTTTTCAGCCCCAAATTGTTATAATTAAATAACTTAGAGAATCTAAGTGGTACAAAATAACTTAAAGGACCAACTTGTTACAATTAAAGAATTTAAAGGATCTAAGTGGTATGAAAGAAACTTAAAGGACCAACTTGTTACAATTAAATAACTTAAGAAGGACCCCTAGTATTATTTAGCCAAATTTTTAAGCAAAGTTTGGAGAAAGAGAGAGGAGAGGTCGAGAGAAAGAATGAGAAGAGAAGAGGGAAAGTGGACCCTTGTTCTTGCTTCTTCTTCCTAGCTTAACTTTAAACTTCCACTTCTCATCTTGTTGATATTGTTCTCCACACCATCATCACAAACCAGAACTTATATCTCACCTACACCTACTGAAATCGGTTTTGAAACCCTACTCTCTTCATTCTTGAGAAAAATGGTTGCATGTCAATGATTGAAGGTAAAGAAGGCTTTGGTGAACTAGCTAATGTGGTAGGGATGCTTCAACTTTGAGGAATCAAGTGAAGGTGCCATTTTGAGAGTTTGATTTCGTGGTTATAAGGGCTGTAGATTAAGGAGAAGCTGTTCAAAACTAAGTTTCAGCAACACACATTGTCTCTTGGAAATTTCTGCAGAAAAATAAACAAGGGTTTTGCCATTTTAGAAGCTTTGCATGCCTCGATTAGGGATGAAATTGGAACCTGGAAACTTAGGTTAAGTCATAGGAAGGCTTATACTTGAATATTGAACTTAGGGTTAGCATATTGGAGCTCCAACTCGTGGTCCTTGGTGGTGGAAATTGAAGTTTCAAAACTCACAGCAATTACTGCACAAAAATAGTTTTGACTACTTCTGGTAATTACTTCATAACTCTCCCTACAGACTTCCGTTGATTGTAATTCTTCTTTGTTTAGAAAGTAGACTCAAAACCCTTCAAAATAGGCACAAGAATCAACTGATTTCATCAAGTATTGAGGGAGAAATTTCACCAACAAGTTAGCATTTGAATCAGTGACAGATTTGACTTAGTTACATTGTTTTGGCCATATCTCACCAAATACCCAGTGTATCAGTTCAAAACCAAAACCATCCGAAACTAGACAAAATATTCTTCGTAATAGACCCTTGTTTTTGCAAATTTGGTAAAGTATTGAGTACGATATGCATGTTACAAAATTGGTCACTGTTGCTGCAAAAACAGAATTTGGAATGCTAGTGAAGTGATTTGGGAGCCAAGCTCTTGTGAGCCTTAGAAATTGCAGCAATAGAGGTGAGTTCTTTTTCCCATGTTTTGTGATTTTGATGAGTTTGCCATAAGGATTTATTATGTTCTGAAATGCATGTGTAATTTGTTACGTTTTTAGTTGATAAAACACCATGTTTTAATACTTTACATGTTTCAAGTAATTGTTGTGATTGTATTGAAATTATGGTGCTTGAGAATTATTGACTGAAATGATGTTTGGTATTTTTTGTTGATGGTTTGAGGTTTTGTTTATGCGAATATTACCCAAGTCGAATGATATTGTTTTATGAAACGAACGAGTGAGAACATAACTAAGGAAATTAATAAAACACCATGGGGATGACGATCCCAAGATGTAAGTAGCGTACTTGGAATGGGAGGTCATGTCTCCTGAGTTCAAGGCCCATTATGGTTACTCGGATTGAGTCATGGCTCATTATGGTTATTTGGGTTTACTTGGATTGAGTCATGTCTCATTATGGTTATTCGGGTTGGGTTCTCCGCTGTGGTTGACGTTGTTCAATCACTTTTGGATTACGTTACGTTATGACAAGTGAGAAGATAAGTAAAAGACAACGAGAGGTATGGTGATGGATCGCGAAAGAACTCACTGAGATTTATAATCTCACCTTTTATGTTGTTATGTTTTTCAGATCGACAAGTTAAGTTTAAGCAAGGCGAGGAAGAGTAGCAGCTGTTTTGGGCTACCGAGTTATGGGATCCTTCAAGGTCTATGTTTAAGAGTTAGTTTACTCTAGCTAAGGGTTATGTATTGCAGTTTTGGATATGTATTAGGTCTAAACTGTGTTTTGGATTTGAACTATGTTTAAGAAATGACTCATGTAAACTGTTTCAGTTATGTCATTTAAGTTATCCTTTCTGGTATTTCTACCACTCGGGACTATGTTTTTTCAAATCCATTAACGAGTTAGAACTCTGATTGTGTTAAAATGGTTAACAACCTATACTTTATGACGTCTAAAGTTAAGAGTGTTACAACCAACATTACAGGCAGAGCCAAAGCCAGTACTACCTGCTGATATATGTCTCCTTTTGCACACAACACTAAAACTCTCATTTCACTTCATTCTATTTGTCTCTCTCGTGCTTTTTGTCTCCCTCACTTTCCCTCATTGCCGCCGTTGCTCCATCATCGTGTCATTCTTGAGCTCACACTGTCCTTGGTGACACCTCGGTGGACGAGGTCTCCCTAGCATCCACCAATGGCTTAAGAGGAAGGTAATGAAGGTTCCCAATCCTCCATGAAGATTCTTCTTTTCCCCTCGCTCCATCCCTATTGGAAATGTTTTTTTTTTTGAAATTTTTTCTCTTTTTTTCCTATTTCCTTTTTTATATGTACTCTATTTGTTCTTTTTTACTTTATTATGTAGGTCGCGTATTTTTTCATTGTATGCGTTTGATTAGAACAGATGCAATACATATCTTAAAATTAAGGTCGTTGGCCAGACGATCTCACTACCATTTCTTGTAAATATAAAGCGATAAACAAGCAACGTAAATCTAGGTGAGAGTTAGGAGAATAATACACTGTTATGTTTATCCTAGTTCACAACAATTGTTGTTACATCTAGTCCACCCATTACAGAGTTATTTTGCCTTAAACCTTTAAGGATTTAATCCACTAGAAGAGTGTTCTTAACTTCTACCTCTGCAGGCTTTACAAAGTGTATATTTCTTCACGCCTAATCAAGTTCTACAAGTGTATTCATTCTTCAAATCTCACCAGGCTATACATGAGTATTATAGCCTCTCCACACAACTTTAACACACTCTCGAGAAACCTTATGTCAATTTAAGGTTGTTGCCTCTATTGGGCCGATTACAAATAGAGGTTGAGTTTGTGTCTAATGTGACACAAAGTCATATTCCATTGAATACGTGTGTAAGTGTCAAAGTGACACTAAATCATCCTAGGATTTATAACTCTTTTCAGAGCGAATAATCTATTACAAATCCTATGTTAGAAATTGGTTTACTAAAATATTAATTCATAGATTTCAGAAAACCCAATTGTCTAACTTACATAAAAGTTCTAGATTACTCTCACTAGAGAGGATATTCAATAAAACTAGATCTTACTCAAAAGATTTTTCTTCATATGTATCTTTCATTTGAGCTTTGCCTTTTTCTGAATATACTACTAAAAATAAAAATATTGTTACGCCGCGGTAATGACGATCTCCCTAATAGCGCATAGTAGTTATTACGAAAGAATTCATTTTGAATTTCCTTCTTTTCGAGAGTAATGAAGATTATTTCATATGGGACTTTCTCTTATACTCTCATACACTTTTTCTTCTTCTATAGTGACCTGGAATATGAGTGTTTGGAAGTGGTTTCTCTAGATACTATGAGAAATTTCATCTTTTGTTTATACTATTGTTTTCCCTCAAGAGTTTTCTTCCTTTTCTTTGTTTTGAGCTCGGAGGCTTCTTTTTCTTATGTACACTTCTGTGTGTTCTCACATATGTTCTACTTGTGCGTAGAAGAGATGTTGAACTCCTTTATTAATAATGTGAGCAATAAATAAGAGCGTCGAGAGAAAGTGCTTTGAATTTTGTCTGTTGTAGCTGAAAAGATTCATTGAAGGACAATTGCATCGAATGCTTTGTGTGCTCTATGAAAACGGAAAATCACTTTTCAATGATGTAACTCTAACAGTATTGTGTACGGAAACATTCTTTTCAAAAGTGATGTTTGAGGTAGACTTTGTCTTTTGTCATATCTTTTTGGTGTATTAACGTCTGATGATTGGGGAATCCTTGTACCATTAATTTTCTGTTTTTCTAGTGGATGCATTCATAAATGCCATTAAGTGCTTGAGCATATACTTGATCTTCGTAGTCATCACATCTTAGACTGTATGCTTCATTGATCAGATGCTTTCTTTCAGACAAATGTTTCCGTGCTAAGATGTAATCTTCTTCAGTGAAGACACTTATTGACTTTCATGTCTTCTGGTATAATGGACACTTGTTGATGCAACTTGATCATATGATGCTTGTTTGGGTCGGATGCTTGAATCTGATGCTTAGGGCTTCTTAAGCATAATTAAACCTTGATATCATTCACTGTCTACAAAAGACCATATGATGATCTTCAACTTGACTTGTGCTTTTAGATGCTTTAGCATTACTTGAGCAAGCACACATATTTTGTTGATAGTGATCATAGAATGTATTATGTACACTCAATTAGAAACATCAAGGTCAAACTGTTCTACTACTTTTTTAAAGAAAATTGTTCTACTATTTGTTCTCTTCAAAACCAAATGTGAGTTATTACTTTGGATCTGTCTAGTTCCAATAGTGTCAACCTGAATATCTCAATTATCTCCAATAACCAATCATCTTCGGAGCTGGTGTTCATCTCATTGATCTTGTTGTGCATGGTTGACCACTCTCATCATACCTCATGGCTACAAAGAAAAACAATAAAATAAGTAAAATTGACACGGGATTCTAAAAAGAGATGTGATATATATATATATATATATATATATATAGAGAGAGAGAGAGAGAGAGAGAGAGAGAGAGAGAGAGACATGGAAGCACCAATTTTGCAAATACAACATACTTAGCCATAAACCATTACATCAGCTGGCCCATCTCAATCTCAACCATTCAATATTTAATCCCTTAATCATTTATGGTTAGCAACTTTCCCATGGGACACAAATTCTTCAACTTTCCCATTTTAAAGGCCACCTATGAGATATAATACGATGCAAATTTAATTCCCTAAAATATAATGTTATTCTGAATCATGTTTGCCAACTAAACTTCCACAAAATACACACTATCATCATCATCATCATTTTTCACATCACAGATTGAGTTTGCATCTATACGAGCATAACTCCAATTACATAAACAGGTTTTCAAGAAACCTATACGGTATGAATTGACTACTATAATACTTTCAGACTTCACTAAGCCAATATTATTTCCATTTCCACTCTTACTAAATATAATGTAAAGTTACCAAGTTATGTGTGCAGTAGCTGCCTTTCATCTCAAAAACACTAATTTAACAGTAGCAGTAACAACTAATCATGTCCCATTTATTTATTTTTTCTTCAACATGTTATGGTTTTAATGTTGTAGGCTTTTGGTAATTCACCTTTCAAACTCTTCACAATAATGATATCCAACTACCCACATCTATCTACTTTATTCAAGGAAACACTAGTAGACAAACAGATCCAGCTGCTATGTTGTACTTCACCCTACCTTATTCAAACCTTATAGAACAAGCACGCCTCTCTAAACCCCGATAGATCGATCACGCCTCTGATCTCCAATTCTCCACGGCATCTGCACTGCTCCACACCTCTGCCCTTCACAGCATCTGCACCACCACCTTTAATCAATGTTTAATTGCTGCAAACATGAACCTGAAATAGTCATAGACCAACAAAAAAAAAATCAGAAAATGGTACAGAATCATAAGCTAGGAAATAGGAAATGGACCATTGATGCACTCTTTAGCTGGCAGCATCAGCAACGACTAGATATATATGTTTTGTCATTGTGGCAATGTAGTAGTATGCTTTAGCAAAACACACAAGCACGCATGGCATTTTTGCTAAGGGGATAGATGACAATGAGCCTAAGTATCGATTTGATCTGCATAGTACAACTTTGGGAGGCAAATACTGCTGGCTGCTAAAGCAACTTCTAAATTAAATGGAAAAACCACATGTCACCTTTTTTTAATACCTGCGAGAAGTGGATAGAGATTTTCACAATCTCAGTTTTTCCATTTGAAAAATAACATTAATCAAAGTCACCTTTATAACTTGCATATATTATGACAAAATCAACAACAAATATTTGATTTGAGTAATTACATGACTGTGGTCTGTATGAAAAAATTAGAAACAATTATATGACTTTTTTGCAGTGCTTAATTGCATGTCTTGCCTTCGATTGAAGGTTCACTTGAAAATATTGAAGAGAAAAAGGGCAACCTTTGGCAAGGAAATGTGTTGTGGATGCTTTTAACACAAGAATTAGTTCCAAACATGAACACAAATTAGCTCTCTAGACAATGAAAGCTAAGCTGCTATGAAAATAATGAACTCGGCTTTAAGTGAGATACAAAACACAAGTAATAGCCATTACTAATCATAGCTGCAATGCAGCACAAGAAATATAACACACCAATATTCACACACTTGAAAGGAAGATGAACCTGTCATTCATCATGGGAAAAGGGTTCAGTAATATATAAGAATTTATTCACTAAAATGAAAAACCCTTAAAACTTCGAAACAAGTTCATAAAACACCAACCATTTCACTTTCTAAATTATACATCTTCATTTCATACCACGTTTGAAGATTTAACTTCATTTCATAACAACAATATAAAAAGAAAATTATCCTCCTAGTTTAGTATTTAATTGAAAAAAAATGAACATACTCAATCTCAACATATACAAAACCATTTCATATTATCATTTCATACTAAATTACAATCACATGCATGTTAGTATAATAATGAATAATAAGTTATTGGCGCTGGAATTGACATCCCCATAACTTTCATTTGAGAGACCCATCTTAACAATATATTGTAACGTTTTTTTTTGGGGACTTTTTGACACATGTCAAGTTCTAAACATAATAATCTTGCCACATACATCACTATTACAATATTATTATTATTTACATAGTGCATTATTTGATGAAAGGCTTAAAGCATATATTATTTAAAATTTACTCACCCTCACTACGTTACATACCTGACTTACCTCAAGGCTATAATAACATACAAATTTCAAATTAATCTCAAAACTTTCCTTTTATTAATCTTGCACGCATCCTCACTACCCCCAACCACCCCATTTTGTTCTTTGATGGTGGTGCAACAATGTGCATCAGAAGTGGTACGAATTAACTGCTTTTTAAACTTCAAATATTTTGAATTTATTTGTGTTAAGTTTCGATATAACTATTGTTGCTTTTCCAACTTTTTTATGGGTGGCACTTAGCCTGGGAAAGTGGAAGTATTTGCCTCCCACGGGAAAGTGAGTTTAATACCGTGGATATATGCTCATAAAAAATCAATGGTTGTTGATATGTAAGGCTACCTGCTGTATCGGTTCTCACACATATTTGTTGTATTTTCAAATATGGTCATACATCAAAATTAAAAAATTTATTTAAATATTCCATTTATACTTTATCCTGAATTTTAGCTGCTATGTCATTGCTTTATGGTGGGAGTGTCAAAATGTTTGGTTTTGACACTCCGTCATCATTGTTTTCATTCTCATTTTTCGTGGGATTGTCTTCAGCATTATCATCTTCATCCAAATGTAAATGACAACATTTCAAAAGAGAAGTTAGCAAATAAAATCTAAAGTTATTAAACATGAAGCAATGAAACTTTATTCACATATAATAAAAACGTACCAATGTATCACTTGAATTTGGCTGGATGGTCATACTTGCAAGATCACCACGCAATGCATCCAACTCTTCATTGGTTAAGAGGGGTGGTGACTGGGTCATAGCCATTATTCCTCTTTTTCCTAAGCACATGTTATTGAATATAGAAATATAAACAACCAAATTAAAATAAACATAAATAAATAATAATACCTATTTTGGTGCCTTAAATTGTAACAAACAAAAACTAAGTCATTAAGCTTTTGATGCTCCAACCTATTTCTTTTTTTGGAATGAATGTGCTCAAACACACTCCAATTTCATTCACATCCTGAGGCACAACAAGTTTGACTTAAAATACAGATAGCCAACATTTGCAAGTTCTTGGCACCAGTTCCATACATATCCCACCATACATCTACAACATGGCATGTGATTAATGAAGAATCAATGAAAGTAATGAACTAAACTAAAGATTATGAATCAAATAATAAGAAAGTTACCCGGCCTTAGTATAAACTGATCATCCACTGCACCTGGCCTTCTAAAATCACCAATGGCATTTTTGTACTGGACTACCTCAGCAGTTAACTTCCTATGACATATTATCAACCTATGGCTGATGCGCTTTGTATTGTAGGCCCGAGGTATAAGCTTCCAACTATGCATATGCTTCTTACTTTTTTGAAACCTTTTCACCATCTCTGCTCGAGCCATATTTATAGCTTGGTAAAGAAAACCCATAGCATGTTTTTCTTCACTATCAACCATCCGCAACACGCGTACAAATGGTTCTGTGACTTTCACTATATCAACACATTTGTTCCAAAATGCAAAGTCTAAGACTTGATCCACAAATTGTTTTGCATTGGCTTCCCTGGAATAAGCTGAGGTTGTCCAATCTTTAGATGTTACCATAGCTCTCAGTGCATGTTTCTGAGCTAAAATACTTTGCAAAAAATTAGTGGCAAATC
This sequence comes from Astragalus glycyphyllos, assembly GCA_963573325.1. NCBI lineage: Eukaryota > Viridiplantae > Streptophyta > Magnoliopsida > Fabales > Fabaceae > Astragalus > Astragalus glycyphyllos. Next base: position 26,206,863 of record OY754308.1, read on the forward strand.
GAGTAGGAGCAGGACGAAGAATTTCTCTACCACTGGTATTTTTCTCATCAAATACAAAGCATAACAACGGTTATAAATGTAGTTGGTAACATTTGAGGCATGTGACACAACCTCACTTACTTCCACTAATTTTCCCATGGCTTGAAACATCAAACTAATGTAATGGGACACACATGGAGACCAAACCAAAGTAGGAAACTCTTTTTCTAATAGCTTTCCAGCAGCAACATAATTTGCAGCGTTGTCTGTTACTATATGAACAACAATTTCAGGGCCAATGGACAACACTACCTCCTTGAAAAGCTTAAACAACATCTGTGCCGTTTTTGAAGCATTAGAAGCATCCACTGCTTTCAGAAAAATAGTACCTTTGCGGCAATAAACCAGAAAGTTTATGAGAGTTCGCCTCTTCTGATTCGTCCACCCGTCTGCCATAAGAGTACAGCCAGTAAACTTCCAGATATTATGATAATCATCTATCATTTTGTTCATCTCTATAACCCATTTATTTAACAAGTTACCACGAAGCATATGCATAGTTGGAAGCTTATACCCCGGGCCTATACTACAAAGCGCATCAGCCATAGGTTGATAATATGCTGAATTAGATGCATTAAATGAGACACTTGCATCTAAGAACCACTTTGCAACAGCGAGATCACACTTCTCTATCACTTCTTTACTTTGCAACACACTTTTTAGGGTAGGTTGTGCTCTAGGAGTTGTTCTAGGAAAGAAATAGTTACCAATGCGACCAATACTCTTTCCCTTTTGAGATGCAACCTCTGGTCTTGATTGTCCAACAACCATTTGCATTTCAACACTCTCTTCACTTGGTGGATGTTGATAACTCCTCAGTTTCTGCTTGAGTCTTTCTTTTTTTGTTCTTGACTTCATCAAGATTTTCTTTCATTTGATTCTGAACTTCTGGAGGCACCTTCTTGCACTTTTCAACTTGGCCTTTTTCTCCAGCCAAGTGGCATTTAAACCTATTAATTCCACCTCCCCTGATAATTTTATCATAGTATATACATAGCATATATTATTTTTCCCATTCTCCAGAATACTTTTACAATGACCCTAGCCAATATCAGTTTTCCTCTAATATTCGTTTGGGTTGTATTTCCGGTGGAAGCCTCTTGTGACATTGGTGTGTCAGTAGGAGTAGCAGACATTGGTGGTGCATCAGCAGACGAAGATATTGTCCTAGCATAATTACAAAAATCAATTAATCAACAAACTAGAAGAATTCAAGCAACAAAAATTGTACATCTTAAAAAACTAGTAACTGAAACAGAGTATTTTAAACTAACTCTAATACTAAAATTCAGAACACATCAGAACATACAAACATAGTATTATCCAAACAAAGTATTATCAGATCTTGCCAATTCAAATACTAAAAATCATAAGCGTTGATGTGAAACAATTCACCACTACAGCAAACATTTGAAAATAATTAATGAAAAAAGCAATGTTTTCAATAAGATGTTAATAAAATACTAATGGATAGTAGAAAAACCTGAGTGCTGATGGAACATTGTGATTTCGTTAATAGAGAAGTAGGGTGGTGGTAAATAATATGGTACTATTGCACAAAAATTGAATTGGCAAGATCTGAGGTGAGCCAAGTTATACCAAAATAAACGTATAAATGTAGGCTTAAATATATGTTACCCCATTCTAAATATATCCATTATCCATTTACCCCTGTAAAAATAAAACTCTTAGAAAAGACCTTGCAAATAATAATTGTTTCTAGTTACCCCTACAGGGGTAACCGTAAATGATTTATATTTTACAGGGGTAACCGTAAACGGTTTATACCTATTATACACTTAACACTATCAACATAATCTAACAGCATGGGGTAACCGAAAACGGTTTATATTTGCAAGGTCTTTTTTAAGAGTTTTATTTTTAAAAGGGGGTAAATGGATAATGGGTATATTTCGTGGGGGTAACATATAAGGCTTAAATATATTATTATTTGATTTGATTGATATGAACGTTGGTTGTGTGGTATGGCAACAATTATGATAAACAGAGTATTATCAGAACACATTGCAACAGTAAATCAAATGGAGCCAATAATGCAATAATGGAAAAAAAGATGAAAAAGAGCAAAAGAAACAGATTACTTATGTCAATCTTCACTCTTGCTGCGAAATGGTGCTGATGCGAGTGTGAACAGTAGGCGAACGGTGGGCGGTGGGGCAAGGCAACGACAGTGACGGCGATTTGGAGTTGTGGGGGGTAGGTGGGCTGGTGCGTTTTGGTGATGATGGTGATGACTAAGGTTTAAAAAGAAATTGATTTGAGAAAGACATACACACGAGTCCTGATTTCTCTCCCTTTCTATTTTTGTTTTTAATTTTTTTAAATGATAGCTTAAAAACGACGTCGTTTTGGGTTTTTTTGTTTTTAATAAAACATGCACAACCCGGTATGGGTTCCCCAAACTCACCGAGTCACCGATTTTCTCAAAACCCGGCCGAGTCACAGCGGTTTTCACTGGCTAGCTACACTTCCGATCCATAGGGATGCCCGACTCGGTTACCCCCCGGTTCGTGGTTCGCCGGGTCGATTTTTTAAACACTGGTTGGCATTGTTATGATGAGGAATTTGTTCCACTGGAGCCCCAAGTAAACACGACATCAGCAAGTCACAACAACACACAACATGCTGATGGTGCAAAAGCAAAAGAGGAAGCAGTTACTACCTTCCTTGCTTCTGCTGAAGGTACAAATAATATTCCTACACACCTTGACTCTGATCATGAAAAATGGAAAATGGATATTGGTGCCTCACATAATCTTACGCCTAATGAACACAATTTGCAAGACAGTAGCTAGGCCTTATGTTGGGAATGAAAAGGTACATGTAAGCAATGGAGAAGGACACTCTATTCAATCCATTGGCTCAACTCATTTCACCACGAGCACAACTCCTCATACTGTTTTTACCTTGAACAATTTATTACATGTACCAAATACTACTCACAACCTTATATCTGCTTCACGATTTACTGTTGACAATGATGTATTTCTTGAACTTCATCCTACTAAATGTGTTGTGAAATCCCGGGGCTCTAGAAAACCATTGTTAGCGGGAAAATCAGGAGCGAACGTGATGAGGACCTCTTACATCAAGAAAATGAAGTACAACAAGGGATAGTGACTAGGAGCAAAGCGCGGAGGCTTCAAGAGGACATGGAGAGGAAGATTGGCGCTTTGTTGACTCCCATTAGAGGAGAATCTAATGAAACCTCCATTTACCAAGTCTTAGTCATTAGTGTCTAATTCCTTATTAAGAACATATATTAGATTTGTTTTCTTTTCTATTTGTAATTTGTAATAAATGTACTTTGAGGTATTTTCTTTAGAAGCCTAGCATTTGTTCTAAGGCTTTAGGTTGTGATTAGAAACTTAGGGTGGTGCACTTAGTATTTTTGCCAATAGTATATAATGGCAAACTTAACATTTTGGAAGGGGTTTTTTGATGATATAGAATTGTGATTTTTGAGAGCATAGTTTTCTCTCCTTTGGTTCGTGGATGAACTCTATTGATCTTATCAATGGGCTATTCATCTCCCTTGTGGCGATCACGCACCGATCTTATCATCTCACCTTAGATGTGGCGATCTTCGCTCCATCTCCATCTTCTTTCCTTTCCATTTTGTGAGTTTTAATTCCTTCATTGTTCCTATTTTTGTTCATTGAGTCAAGAAATTGAAAACCTAATCATGGAAAAGATCCTAATATTCAAGATCTTGCTTGGTCATCTACTTATGTTCAATTTTAGCTTTGACCTTTTCATGCAACTTTTTAACAAATTCGGCCTTAGCCTTTCCATCACTATGAATTATGGAAGAATTAATGGGCAAAGGCAACAAATCAAGGGGGTAAGGGGATTAAAACCATACACAACCTCGAATGGGGAATGAGAAGTAGAACCATGTGGAACTCTATTGTAAGCAAATTCAACCATAGGTAAGCAATCTTCCCAAGCCTTAACATTATTTTTAAGAAAAGATCGAAGCAAAGTACCAAGAGTTCTATTTGTTACCTCGGTTTGTCCATCCGTTTGAGGATGACAAGAAGTAGAGAAAAGTAACTTGGTACCAAGCTTACCCCACAAAGTCCTCCAAAAGTGACTTAGGAATTTTGGATCTCGATCCGAAATTATGGTCCTAGGCACCCCATGTAGTCTTACCACTTCCTTGAAGAATAGATTTGCAATGTGGCATGCATCATCCACCTTGTGACATGGAATAAAATGAGCCATTTTTGAGAAACGGTCCACCACCACAAAAATGGAGTCCCGACCATTCCTTGTCTTTGGGAGACCTAGCACAAAATCCATAGAAACATCCACCTAAGGTGTAGATGGAATAGGGAGAGGGGTATATAATCCATGAGGCATGCTCCTAGATTTAGCCTTTCTACATGTAATGCATTTAGAACATACTTTATGCACATCATGTTTCATTCTAGGCCAATAAAAATGCTCATGCAACATCTCAAGTGTTTTATGCTCCCCAAAATGACCCATCAATCCCCCCTCATGCACTTCTCTTACTAACAATTCCCTAACGGAACATTAAGGAATGCAAAGTCTACTCCCCTTAAAAAGAAACCCATTATGCTTGTAATGCCCCTTAAATGCACCATGATCACAAGATGTATATATATTGGAAAAATCAACATCACAAGCATATAGTTCTTTCAAATGTTCAAAACCAAGAATCTTAGTTTCAAGAGAAGAAAGTAAAGCATGTCTCCTAGATAAGGCATCCGCAACTACATTGCTTTTGCCTTTCTTGTGTTTAATTACATAGGGAAATTGCTCCAAAAATTCAACCCACTTGGCATGCCTTTTATTTAATTTTCCTTGGCCTTTAAGAAACTAAGAGATTCATGATCACTATGGATCACAAATTCTTTAGGAAACAAGTAGTGTTGCCAAGTTTGTAAGGCCCTAACCAAAGCATACAATTCTTTGTCATAGGTGGAATAATTCAAGGAGGCACCACTCAATTTTTCACTAAAATAAGCAATTGGGTGCCCCTCTTGCAATAAAACCGCACCTATGCCAATGTTGGAAGCATCACATTCCAACTCAAATGTCTTAGAAAAATTAGGCAAAGCTAGGATAGGAGCATTTGTCAATTTAGTTTTGAGCTCTTGAAAAGCTTGCTCTTGCTCCGTTCCCCACTTAAATGCCACATTTTTCTTGACAACATCATTCAAAGGAGAAGCCAATGTGCTAAAATTTTTAACAAACCGCCTATAAAAACTTGCTAGCCCATGAAAGCTCCTCACTTCACTCACATTCCTAGGGGTGGGCCAATCTTTGATGGCCTTGATCTTTTCCTCATCAACTTTCACCCCTTGGGAACTAACAACAAATCCCAAGAACACAACCTCACTTTTACAAAATGTGCATTTTTCTAAGTTAGCATATAAGTGTTCTTTTCTCAAAACTTCCATGACACTTTGTAAATGATTAACATGATCTTCTAGTGTCCTACTATATATGAGAATGTCATCAAAATAGACCACCACAAATTTTCCAATAAATTGCCTTAAAATATGGTTCATCAAACGCATAAAGGTACTTGGGGCGTTTGTCAAGCCAAAAGGCATGACTAACCATTCATATAGACCAAATTTGGTCTTGAATGCCGTTTTCCATTCACCCCCTTCTCTCATCCTAATTTGATGATAACCGCTTTTTAAGTCAATTTTAGAAAAATAGCAAGCACCATATAACTCATCAAGCATGTCATCTAATCTTGGGATTGGATGTCTATACTTAATGGTTATATTGTTGATGGCCCTACAATCGGTACACATTCTCCATGTGCCATCTTTTTTTGGTACTAAAATGACGGGCATAGCACAAGGGCTCAAACTCTCCCTTACCCATCCTTTTTCTAAAAGTTTTTCAACTTGCTTTTCAATCTCTTTTGTCTCTTCGGGATTACTTCTATAAGCAGGCCTATTTGGTAATGAGGCACTCGGAATGAGATCCATTTGGTGCTCAATACCCCTTATAGGAGGTAGGCCATGAGGTATGTCCTTGGGGAACACATCCTCAAAATCCTTTAAGAGATTTTCAACACATTTTGGCAATTCAAGAGAAGAATTAGGCAAGGACAAATCATTATAATACAAACAATATAGGGGTTGCCTACATGTCAAAGCTCTCTTGACTTCCTTCTCTCTCAAAAATAAGTTTTGTACTATATTCTCTTCTTTTTCCCCACTTTTCTTTTTATTCTTTTTTTCCTTTTGCTCTCGGTCCTCACTTTTTTGGGAACTTTCTCCACTCATTTTTTCACTCTTTTGTAGCTTTTCTTTCTCTCTTTTGAGCTTAAGAGCTATTTGATCCTCACATACTTCCTTTGGACTAAGAGGCGATAAAGTAATTTTGAGCTTGTCGTGAACAAAAGTGTATTTGTTAGTAAAGCCATCATGAGTGACTTTCCTATCAAATTGCCATGGTCTACCAAGCAAAATGTGACCGGCTTCCATTGGCACCACATCACACAAGATTTCATCTTTGTATTTATGGATGCTAAAACTTACCAACACTTGTTTGTTCACAACAATTTCTTCATCCTCTCTTAACCATTGAAGTTTATAGGGTCTAGGATGAGCAATGGTGGGTAGATTGAGTTTTGTAACTAATCTAGTGCTAGCTACATTAGTACAACTACCACCATCAATTATCAAAGAACAACATTGCACATTAACTAGACACCTAGTGTGAAAGATATTTTCTCTTTGAGAGGAGTCATCTATCCTAAGGTTCACTCCTAGTAATCTCCTCACCATAAGCAAATCCCCTTGGAGGGGTTGTTCATCCACTTCTTCCTCACTTCCACTAGAAGAGCTAGAGGAGGAGTGAGAGCTTTCTCTCTCACTCTCGGTCACCACAAAACCATCTTTGATGACCAAAGCTCTGTTGTTTGGGCATTGGGAAGCAATGTGCCCCCTCCCACGACATTTAAAACATTTTGTGGAAGTTGTGGAAGAACTAGATGAAGGAGTAGAGTTAGAAAGTTGCGTACCTTTGTGGCCATGTTTGGCCGAAGCTTCATCATGTTTGGAGGAAGAGGCTCCCTCCTTCTTTGACTTATCCTTATCCTTCCAATTTGAAGTCTTATGGTTGGAATTGTGGTTGGAATTGGATCTCTTGTAGGAGCTCTTTCTTTTTAGTTGTTGCTCCACTTTAGTAGCTTGATGGACAAGTTCTTCAAGGTCAAGGTGGTCTTGTAGCTCCACCACATCTCTTATCTCATAATTCAAACCATTCATGAATCTTGCCATAGCCGCTTCTCTACTCTCCTCCACATTGGCTCTACTTTGTGCAACTTCCAATTCTTTGTAATACTCCTCAACACTTTTCCCACCTTGTTTGAGCTTTTGGAGCTTGTCATGTAGTATCCTAGTGTAGTGACTTGGTACATATCTTTTCCTCATCATGGCTTTCAAGTCTTCCCAATATTCAATCGGTCTTGCTCCACACCTAGCTCTCTCCTTTTGTTGTTGATCCCACCATAACAAAGCATAATCCGTGAACTCTAAGGTAGCCAAACTAACCTTCCTTTCCTCCCTTACTTCATGGCAATTAAAAATTTGTTCCACTTTGAGTTCCCAATCTAAGTATAAATCCGCATCTCCTTTGCCTTGAAAATTAGGAATGTTGAGTTTCTTTTTTCTCCAAGATTCTTCTTCCCACCTTTGCCTCCTATCCTCCTCATCACTATGATGCCTATGCCTCCGTTCATAGTCATAACCATAATGGTGATGCCTATGCCTCCTTTCATATTCATTGTCAAAATGTCTATGTCTTCTATCATTCCTCCTTGGCCTCCTTTCATGTCTAGGGCTCTCTTCTTCAACCTCTTCCTCCTCAAGGTCATTATGTGGAATAGGTTCTTCAACCCGCCTTTCAACCAAAGTAATTCTTTCCCCAAGCGCTTCACTAACCCTCCTAATCTCCGTTTGTGTTTCTCTTTGAAGATTAGTAATGTGAGCCATGAGGGCAGCCGTTCTTGGTGATAGTGGAACACTTGACATGATCAAAATAACCAATACAATATACAAAAGAATATAAAAAAAAAGAAAAAATGGACCTCACCACTCAACTAAGTGTTTACACTCTTGAATTGTCACTCGTGTTTACACTCTTTTTGGCTTTTGTGTAATGTATCACTCTTGCCTTTTTCCACTCCCTAAATTTCCCTCCTATAGGTTCTTAAAAGGACTCAAGTAGATTTCAATCACCAAGGTGTTGATGTTACTACCATAGCCAATGAGACAACCACGCAAGGAAATTATCATACAAGAGCCAAAAAGACACAAAGAGACTCTAAGACAATTTAGACGACAACAAAGAAAGCTAATAAGAAAGAGACTCTCAAACAAATAATGTTTGAACAAGATACTCAAGGAAACAAAGGAAAAGTATGTGATCAAGGAAACCAAATGTGTATAAGTATGTAGTGTGTGTAGGAGACAAATGTGTGTAGGTAATCAAAATTGTGGAAAGTTTGGTACTAAAAGCTTACAATCCACATATCAAATATGACATCTATTTGCAAATTGAATGAAGAAACTTTATCTCAAATCTGGATATTTACTCTTTTGCTTTTTTTTTTGAATACTTGCCATTTTTTTAAGCACTTTTTTTTTCCAGAAGCACTTTTTTTGATAAGCTGTTTTCACAAATTTTCTATGCAGAATTGGATTCCTCTTTTTTTCTATACTATTTTGGCTTTTGAAAATCCAGATTTGAGTAAGTATTGAAGAAATAAGGCTAAAATGAAATTTGCAATTTAGAATTAAAGATTGCAATGCAATTCAGGAGAACAGATACACACAGATCAGAAAACAAACGCCCAACACCAGTGCGACTCTCAGAATCAGCAGCAATTACGGAAACGAAATCAGGCTAAGCGAGACAGCACCCAGAGGATCAAACTCGCTGACCAGAATCGCAAACACATAACAAGAATCGAACATTCAAACAGAAACGATTAGGATTTCAATTGATCTAAAATCGGAACCAGATCGAGAACGCACAATCGCACAATCAGAACATTCAGATTGAACAATTTTTTTCAATCAAAAAGCACAGATCGCAAACAGCAATGCTGAATCGTTTAACAGATCTATGAAACAAACAGAAATGGAACACAAATCTCATGAACTGAAACAGAATCAACCGTGATGCGAATACAAGAAGAAATCAGAAACGAAAAAACAAAGATCCGCAATTAACGGTAACGAAATCGGAACTAAACAAAGTGAAATCAGATTACTACAACTGAAACGAAGTTGACGTAAGCGAACAGGAACTAGAAGATTCAAGATTGCAAATTCACATACAGGGATAACAAGAAAGACAAAACGCACAGGCTGAAGCAACAAGAAAAATGCAGCAACAAAAAATGAGGAAAAAAAACGTAACAGAATCAGAATCGAAAGAAGAAAATTACACTAACAGAAATGAAAAAGCACTAATCACAGACCTAAATCTGATACCAATTGATGTGAAATTCAAGCAAGATCTTGAATATTAGGATCTTTTCCATGATTAGGTTTTCAATTTCTTGACTCAATGAACAAAAATAGGAACAATGAAGGAATTAAAACTCACAAACTGGAAAGGAAAGAAGATGGAGATGGAGCGAAGATCGCCACATCTAAGGAGAGATGATAAGATCGGTGCGTGATCGCCACAAGGGAGATGAATAGCCCCTTGATAAGATCAATAGAGTTCATCCAAGAACCAAAGGAGAGAAAACTATGCTCTCAAAAATCACAATTCTATATCATCAAAAACCCCTTCCAAAATGTTAAGTTTGCCATTATATACTATTGGCAAAAATACTAAGTGCACCACCCTAAGTTTCTAATCACAACCTAAAGCCTTAGAACAAATGCTAGGCTTCTAAAGAAAATACCTCAAAGTACATTTATTACAAATTACAAATAGAAAAGAAAACAAATCTAATATATGTTCTTAATAAGGAATTAGACACTAATGACTAAGCCTTGGTAAATGGAGGTTTCATTAGATTCTCCTCTAATGGGAGTCAACAAAGCGCCAATCTTCCTCTCCATGTCCTCTTGAAGCCTCCGCGCTTTGCTCCTAGTCACTATCCCTTGTTGTACTTCATTTTCTTGATGTAAGAGGTCCTCATCAGAACGGGTTCTACAATTTCACGGGCTTTAAACATTTACCAATGACCTCCACCACTTCCAAGAATAAGAGACCCACTAGCACTTCCCCTTTTATGTTGTCTAGTGTGCTCAAGAACCATTTTACTAATTCTTTTAGTTCTCCAATGTATTCATTGTGACACCATCATTTAGGCCATCCCAATAGTCATATTGTTTCTATTGTAACAAATACTTGTAATATCAAAATACCGAATACAAACACTTTTGAGTTGTGTCCATCTTGTAGTCTTGGTAAATCTCACTGACTCTATGCACCACCCTCAACCACACCACACACTTCACCCTTTGAACTCGTTTACACCGATTTGTGGGGACCATGACTCACCCCTTCAAGTTGTGGCTACTCATATTACATTGAATTTTTGGATGCATGCACCAAATGCACATGGATTTACTTCCTCAAACACAAATCTGATACCCTCCAAGCCTTTATCCAATTCCATATTCTAGTCAAAACCCAATACCACACGACTATTAAATCTCTCCAAACCGATGGTGTTGAATTCAAACCCCTCACCAAAATCTTGAATGAACAAGGTATACTACATCGGTTCACTTGCCCACATACCTCTCACCAAAATGAAACCGTAGAACGTGAGCATCGCCATATCACCGAAATGGGCCTCACACTACTTGCACATTAATCCATACCCCTCACCTTTTGGGACCATAGTTTTACCACGCGCGGTCTACCTAATCAATAGACTTCCTATACCCACTTTACCTAACACCATTTCACCTTACCAAGCCCTCACCAAGCAAAGCCCCAACTACAAAAATCTTAAGTCATTTGGATGCCTATGCTTTCCCTTGCTAACTCCCCATAACCGAAACAAACTACAATTCAAAAGTACGCAATGCATCAACCTTAGCCCATCCCCTCAACACAAAGGATTCAAGTGCCTTAGCCCCACCGGTCGCATATACATATCCAAAGATGTAATTTTTAACGAAACTAGATTTTCATACACCTCCCTATTTCCCACACCTACAGAAATGACCAATGCACCTCCCTATAGAGCACTATCTGAGGCACATCACCTTCCCCTCCTGGAACACACTTCTTCACCCAACTCACTCCAAAATACAAATACCACACTCAAATACCTCCACTAGCGCCTCAACCTGTAACACATCCCACCTCCATACCCACCTCACCATCACTAATACAACCTAATGAGAGACCAACTATCACTCCCGAATAAACAACTAACACAACTATGAGCATTACACCTCCACAAATTTAGTCCCTAATCTGCCAATTCCTACACCACCCAACTAATACCCATCTCATGGTCACCCGGTCTAGAACCGGGCACCTCAAACCCAAAGTCTTTCTTACTCATGTTGAACCTACAACGGTCAAACAAGCCTTAGAGGATCCCAATTACTGTAAAGCCATGCAAGTTGAATATGACACACTCACTACCAACCAAACTTGAACCCTCACAACTAACAAATGACCCATCCGCCAAATTGACATCAATAATGCTTTTATTAATGGTTTCTTACAGGAGGACATATACATGACTCAACCGCCCGACTTTGGGGCTCAAGACAAGTCTCTTGTGTGCAAGCTCCAACGGTCCCTTTATGGCCTTAAACAAGCACCGCGTGCATGGTATGAACGGTTGTGCAAATTTTTAGTGCGACTTGGCTTCAAAGCAAGTAGTTGTGATCACTCGCTCTTCATCTATCATAAATTAGGGTCCAACTATATGCTCTTGTATATGTTGATGATATATTAATCATGGGATCCTCCTCACACTTGATTCAAGCCGTCCTTGATACGTTGGAAGCTACCTTTGCTTTGAAGCATCTTGGTGAACCTAAATATTTCCAAGGCCTTGAAGTTGCTTATCAATCCAATGGATCCATCGTACTCACTAAACAGAAATACATTTGTGACTTGGTAGCTCGTGTGAACATGACGGGTTGTAACGGTGTTGGTACGCCTATACTTGCTTCCACCAAATTAAGCAAGCAAGGTACCGATCTCCTTGATGATCCACACTTGTATCGGTCTATTGTGGGTGCTCTCCAATATATCACTTTCACTAGCTCGTCCGGAATTATCATATAGGGTGAACAAGGTATGTCAATTCCTTTCCTCTCCTCTCACCTCACACTGGCATGTTGTAAAGCGTATCCTACAATACTTAAGTGGAAGCATCACATGGGCTTGTTTTTCAACTGACCCCCTGACCATGCCTCTATCCCTTCGGGTATACTCAGATTCTGATTGGGCCAGCGACCCGGATGATAGGCGTTCAACATTTGACTCACGTCTCTTTCTTGGACCAAATTTAATTTCATGGAGCTCCAAAACAAACACTGGTTGCACGCTCTAGAGTCGAGGCCGATTACCAAGGCATAGCCAATGCTACAACTGACCTCTTATGGTTGCAATCTCTCCTATGTGAACTACGGATACCGGTCTAAACTCCGACTCTATTATGTGATAATCTCAGTGCGGTTCAACTAGCTCATAATCTGGTATTACATGCGAGAATGAAACACCTTGAGCTCGATATTCACTTTTTTCGAGAAAACGATGCCGCAAAACAACTAGTCATCACTCATATTCCAGCTTACGCACAACTTGCATATTCCTTTACAAAACCATTGCCAACATCGACCTTCGTTGATCTTCGTAGCAAACGCCTTACCTCAACCTTGAGTTTGAGGGGGAATGATAGAATAAGATATTCAGTTGTAAATTAACCTATGGTTAAACTATCGTTAGAGACTAGTTAGATTGTAACTAAGTCGGTTACTATACTCTCTGATGTATTTATATTAACAATCCAAAATGTAACAAACTCAATTGAGAATCTAACAAATTATCTCAGAACCCGTTTTTCATCTCTTCCCTTTCTCTCTCAATGCACCACTCTTTCTCTGCAAATCTCAACTCAAACAAGTGTTACAAAAAAAAACTTAAAAAACCAATTTTTTACAATTAAATAACTTAAAGATACTAAGGTGCATTTTTAGCGTTAAAATACAACTTTAGCCTACTATCTTTCACTCAATATTTGGTTTGGCCTTTTTATCTTTTTAAAATATTGTATCTTCAAAAAGTTATATAAAATGAGTTTTTACCCATTCTTGTTAATCTAGTTAACAAAAACATCTTATGTGTCACTAATCCTATTTCCTCGCCCTATGCGACATAATTTACTCAAACAAGTGTTGAATTATTAAGGGCCAAAGTGTATCTTAACGTATTTGCTTCTTTAAAATTAAATATTGAAAACTACAAAATGTGGTGATAATTATATAATTATATCAAAACGTATCAACTAATAACTTAAAAAATGAAAATTTTAACCTAAAACTAAAAAAAAATGTTAATTTCATAATTTTTAATATCTAAACATAAAATAATTACAACTTTAAAAAGGTTCAATTCAGCTTAATGAGCAAAATTTACTAAAAATGACGTTTTTTAAAAGTGACGTTTTTAAAAGTGACTTGAAATGTGCAAAATCTACGGACATGTTGACATATCAAAATGACCATTGAATATGACAAACACTTTCCATAACACATTCAACAATTAAAAGCCATTAAATTATATTATTTTAATGAAAAAGCCAAAATATGTTGCTTGAAAGGGAATAAACTATTTGACCACCAACCCAAGTTGGAGCTGTAGACAGAAGAATATAATGAGGTGTTTTCCAATGATCCTGAGGTGTGCAAATTCACGTGCCAGCTTAAAAGAGACATTTTCAGACCTCACCAAACCTTATAATAAGATTCTTTTTTAATTAATTTGTATAAGATTCATTCATTCTGGTTATGAAAATATATTCCCCAACTTAAAAACCGACAATAAATCCTCAAAGGCAATCTTATTTAATGGATTTAATTTAGATACAATGTTATTAGTATTATTTAAAACATTTGCTTTTCTATTTTCTATCAATGCTTCATTTACCAGCATAGAGTATATAATAAAAACTTCAAATTTGTAACAAAAAAACTCAAACTTTGCAAAAGAACACAGAAGTTTGCAAAGTGATTGATTCATTGAAGAATACCCAGAAGGGGAAAATTCCCATTTCCTTCTGCTTCTTCTGGGTAGGGGAAATCTCTTCATTTTATATAGCAATTGAGTAGTTGATAGAGAAAAAGTTGTGATCTTTACAAACAATGAAGAGAGGGAAGCTAGACCCATTATTTCTTTTACCTAATAGACCTAAACCCCTTCAAATTTTCATGTTTTTGATACTTTTCTATTTGCTTTTCACCACATTCGAAATCGAAACCTATTTTGCTTTCAAAAATGGGTTTGTGTCAGTGTCCTCATTAGTAAAGAATGAACATCAAAACACCCATCATAGAAAAGCATTGAACTTGCTATCACAAGAAGATTCCGAGGTGTTTCAAGGTTCACTACATCGAAAACCCATGCAAGAATTGCATAAAGTTTCAAACTTGAGTTTCAATGAAGGTTTGAATTTGAATGAGACAAAAGACAAGTTTTCTGAACTTCAAAAGGTTGCTAATGATGCTTGGGTTAAAGGGATGAGACTATGGGAAGAAATTCAGAGTGTGGAAATGGAAACTAAGAATCTTTCTGATTCATGTAAGCATTCAATTTCATTATCTGGGTCTGAATTAAAGGACCAAAAAGGGATAATGGTGCTTCCTTGTGGGTTAACATTGTGGTCTCATGTTACTGTTGTTGGGACACCACGTTGGGCTCATTGGGAACATGATCGTAAGATAACTAAAGTGAAAGGTGATAAGGAAAAGGTGTTGGTGTCTCAGTTTATGATGGAGCTTCAAGGGTTGAAGATAGTGGATAATGAAGAACCACCAAAGATATTGCATTTTAATCCAAGATTGAAAGGGGATTATAGTTGGAAGCTTGTGATTGAGCAGAATACTTGTTATAGGATGCAGTGGGGTTCTTCACTTAAGTGTGAAGGGTGGAAGTCTAATGCTGATTAGGATACTGGTAATTATTTTCAACATTTTTAATTTCTTGTTTTGCAAATATACTTGTTTTATATTCTGGTTACTTTTTGTAGCATCGACACTTTCGATCGAAGGCGTGTCCAGTGTCAGACACCGACATCGACACTTCAATTACTTGTATTTTCCAATTAAAACAGGTGTCTGCGTGTCTGTGTCCGTATCATGTCCGGTGTTCGTGTCTATGTCGGTACTTTATAGATTAATAAAAGGAGAAAACTTACCATAGACATTTTCAAGGGGTGTGAAAAAAACTGTTTGTGGTGATGGCCATAAACAGTGAACTTGTAGTGTGATAGATATTGTGATTGTGGAAAGTGGAAACTGTGCTTTGCAGTTACAACAATTGCAGAAAGTTGCTGCTAGTATGGCCAAAATTGTAGTTGTAATGTGACTGTGAAACCTTTAAAATCATGATGTGGCTGCAAGTTTCATTGTGAACTTTGATTTACTATTAATGCATCTTTGATTTCTAGCTTTGAACTGAAAATAGTTATCAGGGGTTTGCCAAATACATTGCAAAGATGCATTAGGTGCTCAGTTAGTTGACTCTGATTATAGGAAGTTAATTTTAAAGTATTCATTGGAATTAGAAGAGAGAAAAGAAAAAATTGCATTCTATTATTAACATTTTCATTCTCTTTGGTGAATATGTACATCTTATATGTTCCATTTTTCTCTTTAGCATATCAGTTTCAATTCCAAGGAACATTTCTCATCTTTTTGCTGGCTTTTTGTGTTTTATGAAGTTGATGGACAAGTGAAATGTGAAAAGTGGATTCGCGATGATGGTAGCCGCTCAGAAGAGTCAAAGTCAACATGGTGGTTAACCAGAATGATAGGGAGAAAGCAGAAGATCGCTGTAGATTGGCCATACCCTTTTGCAGAGGGAAGATTATTTATTCTCACTCTAACTGCTGGTATGGAAGGTTACCATGTTAGTGTCGACGGAAGGCATGTGACGTCTTTTCCTTATCGCACGGTAGGTACACAAATCTTGTCTCCTTTTACATTTTGAATGCAAGAATATTTAAGGATTTATTTTATATACACTGTGTCTTATAAATTTTTTACAGCATCGACCAATTATAAGTTGACATGTCCTTAAAAAGAAGTGAGTCAACAAATAACCACCTTATATGTCACTCATACCATGAATTGTTATTGGTGTGACAGTGTGTAGAAATTAATCTCAATATCTAAAGCGTTTATGTTATTTTCTCAGGGCTTTTCTCTTGAAGATGCTACCGGTCTATCGATAAAAGGGGATGTTGATGTGCACTCTATATTTGCAGCTTCCTTTCCAACATCACATCCAAGTTTTGCACCACAAATGCATCTTGAATTGCTTCCTCAATGGAAAATTCAACCTATTCTCAATGTGAATGTGGAGCTTTTCATTGGAATACTTTCTGCTGGCAACCATTTTGCTGAACGAATGGCGGTAAGGAAATCCTGGATGCAACACAAGCTAATCAGATTGTCACATGTCGTGGCTCGATTCTTTGTTGCCTTGGTAAGAATGAATGCACCTTCCCTACCACTCAATAATGATAAAAACTTGTTAAAATTATTTAATATTTTTCCATTTTCTCATGTAAAAGCATGGAAGGAAAGATATAAACGTGGAGATAAAGAAGGAAGCAGATTATTTTGGCGATATTATCATTGTCCCGTACATGGATCATTACGACCTTGTTGTGCTGAAGAGCATAGCTATTGTTGAATATGGGGTGAGTAGTAGCAGATGAGTTAAATAATGTTCATTGTAGAAGTTTCCTTCATCTGTGAGTCTCCCCTCAGTTTTTTGCAAATTTGTTTATTGATTAAAGATTGCTATTAAACATGGTCATTTACAGATTCGTTCTGTAGCTGCTAAGTATATCATGAAGTGTGATGATGACACATTTGTTAGAGTGGATTCTATCATTGATGAAGTAAGAAAAGTAGGAATTGGCAAAATTCTCTACATTGGCAATATGAATTACCACCATAGGCCCCTTCGCCATGGTAAATGGGCAGTCACATATGAGGTATACTTTTTGTTTTCTTTCTTTTGCATTTCTGCTTTTCTATTAACACCTATCATGCTTTATTTTTTTGTGTGTACATTAGTTATCCTCTGTGCGCAACTGCAGAAACCAACATAACATGCTCTCTATATAAGAAAACTAATGAATATTTTATGCCTTTTGTTTAAATTTTTTGTTCACTAACTTTCAGGAATGGTCAGAGGAAGAGTACCTTATCTATGCAAATGGTCCAGGTTATATAGTCTCATCGGACATTGCTCGGTCCATAGTGTCCAATTTTGAGGAGCACCGATTAAAAGTACGTTTGCGAATGATCTTTACCTTTTTTTTTTGTGTGAATAATCTGCTAGTTTGTATGTGCATACATTTAACTTGTGCGTTGACAATACTGTGACATAACTTAATGAATTTCAATGATGTGTTGTAGTTATTTAAAATGGAGGATGTGAGCATGGGAATGTGGGTGGAGCAATTCAATAGTACAAAACCAGTTGAGTATGTGCACAGCTACAAATTCTGCCAATTTGGTTGCATTGAAGGTTATTTTACTGCACATTACCAATCTCCAAGACAAATGACATGTATGTGGGAGAAGTTACAACAAGGAAAACCACTTTGCTGCAACACCAGATGACATATAAGCAAATTTATAATGGTGGTTGGTATTAGAAGGAAGACTCAGTGAGGCAAATTATATGATCATATGTTTATAGATATTATATTATTTGTCTGTACATATGTACTGACAATGTTTGTGACAACATATTCATATTCATTCATTGTTTATAACTTTTAGGTCTTTTTAGTACCCTTTTGATTCCCCTAAATAGATGGCATATGAATATTAAGTTGGATATTGCAGCAAACCAATGGTTTGTAAATTTATGATAATGTAGAGAAATATGATATAGAAAAACTAAATAAAATGTGTTTTTTCTGCTTTGACCTCGTAGTTCTTATTTATGCCAAAATAAGTGTCAGCAGTCACTTAAACTGTAGTTTCCCCTGTGCTAGGGGAGTTGGAGGTGAAGTTGCCAAGAAAAAGCAATAGCCTTTGTAGGGTTTATCCACTAACAAACTTTGTTGGTTACAGCCTACAAGTATCTCCTAGAAAACTTGGATATTCTGGTAGAAACTTAAGGCAGTACAACAACATGTACTCGTTAACTCTAGCCTTCACTTGGCCTCACAAGAGTTTGCAAATAAACAAGGTTTAAGAAACAATCTAAACAACTATCATCATGAGAGGATAGACAAATCAAAGCTCAGTAACAAGAAATAATTTCCAGGGAGAATTTTAGATGAAAGTTTTAAAAGAAAGAGAGAATTAATCAACTGATGTTGTGTCTCCTTGATCTACTTCTTCATTCTTAATTCTTGTTTTTATTGCTAATGATTAAATGTATCTGTTTAGACTTTAGATTGTTTTCATTAGGAACAATATTCTTTCTTCACTGAATAACATTAATTGCCATGTCTATTTGGCTTTTCATTTTGTTGGGTAGTGGTAGCCTTTTTAGTTTTTACACATTTGGTGGTTTCTTTTAAGAAAAGCTGTATTGTCTCTCCACTTTGTACCATTTCTTCCGTGCTTGATTTCAAGGTTTCCCTTCCTCTCTTAGACAAAGGCATTTGCTTATGATAATATTTTTGTCTATTATGAATAGTAGGTATGTTGCTTTCTCATAGTTGACTTGATTTAAAAAGAAGTTATTGTTTGTGAAAATGCAACCTCTAGAGTGAAAGAGATCAATCTCCTAAGACTCATTTCAACAGATGAAGAATTATTTCAAACACAGATGACAGCGAGGTTTTCTCCTTCCATAGCACTCCTCACATCACTTGAAGAAATTGATCTTGGTGGTTTAGTTGGTCTTAGTGGAACAATTCCACACACCATTGGCCTGCACTTAACATAGCTCCAAAAGCTCCACCTTTATAGTTAATAATTTAACTGGTTCAATACCAGAAAACATTGGAGACGTGCAAAACCTTCAAGAATTGGCTTTATAGGAAAATAAGCTATCTGGGTCAATCCCTTTGAGCCTTGGAAGGATAAAAAATCTCAAAAAGATGTTTCTTTATTCAATATTGGATTCTTAAGGGTCCTTCTTCTTTAGGATTCTGAAGACTACATGATCACCTTGTTGGAGATATACCTTCCTATACTGATTATCTTGTATCTCTTCAAAGAGTTTCTTTATCAAACAACAAAACTTGAAGGAGCATTGCCATATAGTTTAGGAAATTTGGTATCATTGACTGAGTTATATCTCAGTGGCAACTTCTTATTTGGCCATATACCAAAATCAATAGGCCAACTTTCTCAGCTCGTTATGTTGAACATCTCTACAAATTTGTTTGAAAGACCATTGCCTCAAGAGATGCCTTAAGTTGTCAGTGAACCTCTCAGTGGAAGCATTCCATCATGTATTGGAAGCCTCAATCAACTAACTCTACATGTTGAATCTCTCATGGAACTCTCTTTATTCATACATTCTTGATTCTTTCTGAAATTTGCATGATTTAAGTGTTCTTAATCTTCATTCAAATAGGCTAACTGGCTCCATAGCTCCAATTTTTGACGTGGAACAAGGTATTTCTGGAGGGATAGAAACTATTGATCTTTCTGATAACAACTTCTCAAGTGGAATTGAAGAAATTGGTGTAGGAGGGCAATGTGATATTCAGTTTCTGAATATAGTTCACTTACATATTATAGTAGTTGTTCAACCTATTAAAACCTCTTTTGCCCAAGTGTATTGTGTTGGAACAATTTGCTTTTGTTGAGAACCGGTCTATTCTTGATAATGTGCCGGTGGCGATAGAAACTTTGCATCATTTGAAGTGTAAGAAAACAGGTAAGAAAGGTGAGATGACCTTGAAGATTGACATAATGCAAAGCTTATGATCGGGTGGATTGGGGATACTTGCAAAGAATGCTAGAGAAGATGGGCTTCGATGAGAAGTGGGTTAGTTGGATGCAAATGTGTTTGGAAACAGTTACTTACTCAGTTATGGTTAATGGGGAGAAAATGGGACCTATCATACCAGAGAGAGGACTCAGGCAAGGTGACCCACTGTCCCCCTACCTTTTCATATTATGTGCGGAGGGACTCACTACCTTACTTCAGAGAGCTGAGAGCAGAGGAGACATCCATGGTGTGAAAGTGTGTAGAGGGGCTCCTTCCCTCTCACACCTCCTTTTTGTTGATGATTGTTTTTTGTTTTGCGAGGATGATGCTAGAGAGAGCGGACATCTCAAGAATATCCTTAATACCTACGAGAGAGCCTCGGGGCAAGCTCTTAATTTACAAAAGTCATAAATTTGTTTCAGCAGGAACACATCTCAGGAGACTAGAAGTGATGTCACAGCTATTTTGGGAGTCACAGAGTGTTTGGGGACAGGCAAATATTTGGGCCTTCCATCTGATTGGTAGAAACAAGAAAAAACTCTTTGGCTATCTTCGAGACCGGATTCATCATTGGTCGGGAAACATTTATCAAAGGCTGGGAGAGAAGTGTTACTAAAGTCAGTGGCTCAATGAATTCCTACATTTTGCATGAGCACCTTCATGCTTCCATCCACACTGGGTGAGGAGCTTGAAAGAATAATGAATTCATTTTGGTGGGGTTCGAACAGAGGCACTAAGAGAGGTATTCATTGGTTGAGTTAAGAGAAGCTTACGGTGAGGAAGGAGTTTGGAGGTATAGGTTTCCAGCACCTACATGGTTTCAACTTGGCAATGCTAGGGAAGCAGGCATGGCATCTTGCTACTCGCACTGATACTATTGTAAGTAGAATTTTTAAAGCAAAATACTTTCCTAATGATGATTTTATGGGGGCTCGCTTGGGCCACAATCCCAGTTATGTACGGCTTAGTATCCTTACTTCCTGGGTGGTTGTTAATTTAGGGGCACGTTGGAGGATTGAAAATGGTGAAAATATCTTAGTTTGGTGAAACCCATGGTTGAAAGGGCGAAGCGATAGTTTTGTTAGATCTCCCATTGTTCAAGGTACGAAAGAATTGCGAGGAAAGGATTTGTTGAATGCAAACAATAGTGGCTGGAACTACAATCAAATTGATCAATTGTTTTGTGCTCTAGAGGCTATACTAATTAAATCTATGACTAGATTCAGCGAGATGGATGAGGATAAAGTCACTTGGTGGCG
Source organism: Astragalus glycyphyllos (assembly GCA_963573325.1). NCBI lineage: Eukaryota > Viridiplantae > Streptophyta > Magnoliopsida > Fabales > Fabaceae > Astragalus > Astragalus glycyphyllos. The sequence goes on from OY754308.1 coordinate 26,228,318, forward strand.
TAGTCGGTTTGGGAATTATTCGGTTCGCTCCGCATATTATGCTCTCATGGATGGTGTTATTAATAATTCGGGTGCGCGACTTGATGGTGCTTGGATGTCTATTTGGAGAGCGAGTGTTCCTCCAAAAGTTAAATTATTACTTTGGAGACTTGCTAGGGGGTGTCTTCCTACTCGTAGCAATTTGATCAAAAGAGAAGAGGAAACAGATAGCCATGATTTTTTTGACTGTAGTGCTGCATCGGAAGTCTGGCAGATAGCCATGAACAACACCACTAGCTTGCGTGCTGGAATCTGTCAGTGAGCAACTGACACAGAGTTATGATGATTATTTGGGCTATTTGGCGTCGCCGTATTGACAAAGTATGGGAGGGGGTGCCGCAACCGATTCAGCATGTGATTAATAGAGCTTGGGATTTGCTAGATGAGTGGGTTTGGTCACGGCAGCAACACCGTGTAGTTATTGATGGTTCTGGACAGCAACTCCCGGCCGTGGATAGGTGGCTGAAACCGTGTGAAGGTACCTTCAAATGTAATGTCGATGCCACACTATTTACCGATGAAAATAAATATGGTGGAGTTTGCATTCGATCCTCTACATGCAATTTTTATAAAGGCAAAACTATGCGGTTTAACGGCGTCCCTACACCACAAGAGGCAGAGGCAATAAGACTTAAGGAAGCCTTACTTTGGTTGGAGGTCTTGGGGCTAACTTCTCTTTCCATTGAACTGGACTGTGTTTCAGTGGTAAATGGCTTGAAGTTAGAGCCATTGCCAAATACCGAGTTTGGTGCTGTTTTATCACATTGTCGTAACCGTTTACTTATTTTCCTTAGCTTTAAGGTTAGCCATATTCGGAGACGAGCAAATCTTGTTGCTCATACATTAGCACGGGCATCAAGGTTATATGCTAGTTCCCACATTTTTATTTGATTCCAACCCAAATTGAGACAATTCTGATTAACGAAATGCTATAAGCTTGTTCTCGTAAAAAAAAGTAGTTGTTCAACCGCCTCTGCCCAAAAAAACGAGAAAACTTTTTTTATGTCAGCAAATGCACCTCTTACATTTTGTTTTATCTTAAAATATTATTTTCCATGACAATAAGTCTATTGAAAAGAATAATTTTTTGTATGGACGGACCCTCCTGTCCGTTATTTAAGTACAACTGAGTAGGTCCACACTTGAATTATTGTGATAGTGACCTTCCTTCAGCCAAGCTTGGCCACCAAAAAAAAACCATATGGCCCAAAAACCCATTTTGAAATTACCATTATTAATCATTCTTGGTTTTTGGTGAATTATTATTAATCATTATACCGGTCGCAATAGCAATAGCAATAAAAATTATATTTAAATTTTAAAAAATAAATAATTTGAATGTATGGTCAAAAAGAAACATATTCTATCCCATTGTCAAATACTTTTTTCCTATCATTTATGCCAAGGTGTCCCAAAAATCCATTTTGAAATGACCTCGTTTTGGTTAATTTCCATATTTTCTTTTGGAAAATTACTATGAATCATTAATCATTATAGTAAGAAAACATATGATTTTACAAACATATTAAAGTGGATCCTGAGTTATCCCCAATTGCTGGTAATTCATGTAATCAATGCCGTTTAGCCTAACACAACATAAAATCTGCTCAGGAAGCTCCTCTGCTTTGTTCCCCTGTTTTCATGATACAATCACAAGAAAAATTATTAATAGGAGCTTCACAACCATTAGCTTCTATGTATAAATAAATTCATCTAAAGAAGTATTACCTGAATAGTGAGGCCAACGTCTAGAACACAGTTCTTCAACCTTTCCATGAAGGCTTCAAAACCCTTCCTAGAGATATAACTGAATCTATGCATATCCAAATCAATCTCAAAGTAATTTTCCCCCTAAAAGAAAGAAATCCATGTTGTTTAATTTGTTTAAAAGAAGATTATTAAATAAAGTACTGCATGTGCGCCTTTTGAATGAAATGACTTCAATATCAATTGCCACCCAAAGATAATGGTATTAAAGAAGTAACCTGTTAGATAGCCAGAATTAGGATATAATAAATAATGGGCCTTGTTAGTTAATATTAGGAGGCAGTCTTATTATTATTATTATAGGCAGTTTTAGGGACAGTTTTATTAATAAATAACTGTCATATGGCAATTAGAGTAGAAAAAATAGGGAAGAGGGTACAATTTCACAAAAGTTCAATTTAGTCTCTGACATTTACAATATATCAACTTAGTCCGTGACTATTGCAAAAGTGTGACTTAGTCCATTTTTGCAAAATATGACCACTTTAACTAGTGATGAACAGTTTTTAGGTACACTTTTCATACTTTAACCAGAGAGACATTAAAGATGGTATCATATGAAATTATGTGAGAGTAATGCATGTAATAATTGTTGCTTTTGCACTTCCTGAATCATTTAAAAGTATTGTTCATTTTCAGCATAGTAAGATTAGAGGTTTATTGAATATTTGAATGAAACCATAGTGAAAAATGACACTGAACTTACTGTGTAGAAGTTATGTTGCGGACGCGAAAGAACAGGTTTCTCATTGTATGCATGCATAAGCTTCCGTTCAGCTGCACTCAAATGAAGATCTTCCACGTTGGCAACACGGCCTAATATTTTCAACCGTTCTCGAAAGGTGACAATTGTATCAACACGAAAACCCTTCACCTTTTCAACTTCATCATCCAACAACTTCTGTAGAAATGTATAGAACCATAGACAGATGTTCAGCAACATTAAGTTATTAAGTTTCCACCAAAAAACTAAAAAGTACTTTTGAAGAAAGGCTCCAACTCACTCTTATGTTTTCTTGAAAATGCAGTGGAAGTTCCTTGGAGTAACTTTCGGAGAGTTTAAAGTATAACACAAAACTCATTCCTTCCCCATCAGTCTCCCCTTGAAAAAGTGTGGTAGGGTAAAGTGGAATCTGAAATCCACAAAACATGAGTACAGAAGAATAATCATATTCAGCCGCGAAAAACATGAGAGCTTATGCTAGAAGAAGTTTGTTAAATTTTCTGTTAGCAATGTGCTATGGTTAGATACTTAAGGATTATAATGTACTCCCTCCGGTCTCATATATACGAGAAAAAGGCAGTTTTAGGTTCATTGAATAACTGATATCTGGTTCATCAATTTATAATATAAACCAGATACATCAATTATTCAATGAATCTAAAACTGCATTTTTCTCTTATATATGAGACCAGAGGGAGTAGCTAGGAGTCCACTAGTTGTTGGTATTAGAACGATAATTAACAAGAAGGGTGAAACTAGAACTCTATTATAGTGGAAAAAAAATAGGGGTACCTGAACATTTACAACAAGTATATGTGGAAGTTTCCCAGAAGAACTAACAGCAGGAAGTTCCACAAACCGAGCTATGTGGTCTACTTTTCGTGGAGATAAGAATACATCTACACCAAATGGGTAATATGCAGCATAGTTTGAAGCAAAGTCTTTCTTCTTGTCCCTGCAATATTTTAATGTACATAAGAATCCAACTTTAATAGTATAAAATTTTAAGGCGTTTCTTAAGTAAATTACAAACAGAATCACAATCTTACTTCAAGTAATTTACTCCTCGAACTTTAAAACTGCTTGGTTCAATGTTTGACCAACAATCAAGCATTTTCTTCTCAATTGGACAGAAGGGTACCTGGGAACCAGCGATAGGTCTTTGCAGAAATGTCTTCGAGGAAACTAGACCACAAAAACAAAAGAAAGAGGGATCACAACATTATTTACTCATAGTTGTTATTCTGAAAAAGCAATGAAGCACCGAGATAAACATAGACACCAGACACGACACTAACACTAAAGACAAACACGTAGAAACTAACTTTAATTTGAAAATGGAAGTAATTGAAGTGCCGCTGTCCAACATGACACATGTTGGGCACCGGACACGTCTTAGTGCCGGTGCTACAGAGGTTAAAACTAGAATACAATAAACCGTCATTTAGCATTGCCATGAGGAAACTAGAATACATTCCATCAACTATATATCCTATACAATAAAACACAGTTTTTCTTTTAGCTGCAAGAAACACTTCAAAGCTGAATCGTAAGTAACAATGACTGATAATTTTAACTCACATAAAGTATCATGCCCATTTCCTTCCCTCCATTTAAAGGAAAGTTTTCGAGGAGTCTTCTTCAATGAATTAGTAGGACTAGAACATGATGATCTCTTTTTTTCAATAGATGGAACTGTAGATGCAAGACATGGAAGACAATTGCTTGGATGAATTCCACAGTTGTCCAAAAATCCACCATCCTTGTTGGAATTTGCATCCACTGAGGAAAATTCATCACGGTAAACAGGTTCATTTATACTTCCAATATGTTTACATTGAGAATCCATGACATCTGCGCCGCTAAACTGAGCATATGAACTTCTAACATCCTCAAAGACATGTGTAGAGTATCTCAACGGTTTCTGCACCCGATCAGTTGAAATTCCACAGTTTGTTTCAATCCCATTCAGAGATACCAAATCTGCATATACCAATTGTATTTGATCATATATTGGCCTCAAAGGAATATCAAGTAAAACATGCCTACATTATAAATATGTAAAAGCATACCGTCGGGAACACTCTGGAAGTCATCATCAGAATCAGAGTCAAATATTGCAACTGAATCAAACCATGCCTCCTCAGTAGTTCCTACTTCCATAAATTAACATTTCAATAACAGACAATAAGTATTTCAGAAAATTGCTTTGGCACAAGCTGCAGCTAAGTCTTATACCATAGCATATGCACAAATGCTGAAATTATTTCGGTTCAGAATGAAAGTAACACAGTCAGATTTATCACATGAAGGTAAAACTAAGCAAAATTTCTTCTGGGCTTAAGCAGCAAACTTATCTGTTTGCTCTAGTCATCCAATGAATCAATGATTATAGCTTTTAAAGTAATTAATAGTTATCTCACATAAAACAAATATCATAATGCATGTACATAACACAAATAACAAATTACAATCCAAAAGAAAATAAAATCATTCTACTATATCATATAAAAACCTCCCATCCCAAATAATTTCAGAGAAAAAAACGAACCTTGAAAAGTGGGGGTGGCAAAGGAGCAACGAGATGAATCAACTTTATCCAATGATCCCTTTGACAACCTAGAAGACACTCTTCTTTTGATTCCATATCTCTTCCTCTTCCCATTCTTCTTCATGGAGGAGCTCACCCTCCCTCCTACACACCCTAAATTCTTTGACACACACCCCCCCATGGCATCAATATCTCTTCCTAATTCACCACCAACAACCACTTTCAGATAGCTCTGTCACATAGAGAAACACAATGAATGATATAGACAACAAGGCAAAGGTTAGTTAAACAAAGGACAGAACATTAAGAAAAAGAATAATTGAACTACTCAAAGACACAGACCTTCAAGCTACCCTTTGTTTAGATTGTTGCATGCTTCAAAAAATAAGTTCAACTTTTCTCTCCCCCATCATCATAATGTAGTTCATAAATAAGTTAAAAAGCAGAGTTTAAATTGTTATGCAATGTTGGTGTAAAAGATGTTTACACTAACAATCAATCATAAATCACGATTCAAGTGACTTTTCACATAGTTGAGACAACACTCAACAACTTTAAATGACCGCATCAAATTGTAATTCGTTGATGGTGTAAAAAAACTTTACGACAATAGTATATATAAATTAAATCCTAAAAAGCACGTAGATAAAGTTCAAGACTTTATATACAAATTATTCAATTAAATTAAAGAAAAACCTAAAGTACAAAATTATTGAATACATACAATGAGTGAAGTTGTTGAAAGTTGGCAATCTAAGAAGAAAGCAACAAATTGGTATCACCACCGGTAGGAGGGAGGGAGGGAGGGAGATGCCACGTGGAGAGAAGTGATTGGTCAATACTCGTAAATGGAATGTTATGTGAGAGAATCTTGTAGATGGTGTTGTTTTCTTCTTGAAGTGGTTACAGGGTTTCGTGTAAAGGGTTTTTCAGTATCATTATCAACGTTGGTATTTGGGTTTGGTGAATTCAAAAATGGCTTATATGGTATAATTAAGAAAACCGTGTTGGTACATTGTTACCTTTTTCGTCAATTACAATGGAGTTTTCGTCAAGGCTCTGAATTTTTACATATTTTCAGGTGAACACGCTTTTCCGTGATATGCCAGATAACGACAGTTAGTTACGTCAAACGAAACCAGTAACAATTTCTTACTTCCCCCCAACTACGGATCTAAATAGATAAGAAATCCAAAAAAGCATAATATTATTTTTTAAATAATAATAACAATAATATGTGATGAGAATAATCAGATTTCTTAATTTTAGCAGTCTATTGATTTTAAGTTGATTTTTTATGACAATTTGTAATACCCTGATCTCGACCTTTTAGCCAGGAAACCCCCGAGTCCGATACTCCAAAACAGTATCTTGTACGTATCCAATATCGATACGTGTTCGATACTTCGGGATACATACCCATGTATCTTGCAATTTTTATTTATTTTTTTAAAAGGAAAATGTCTGATACGTGGGAGATATGCGGCTGATACGCATAGGATACAACTGGTTTATACCGATACGCTCAAGATACACAACAAACTTATATAGATACGCACGAGATACTGCATGTGGGCCTCTTTCTATTTTTACAACCAATGTGACTCATTTTTGATTGTTTTTCATTTATATGATAAAAATAAACTATAATAAAATATTAAATCCTAAAAGGGGTTACTACATATGTCAATAAGCAATTTTTTTCTAAATAGGGTTACTACCTTTTCTCAGTTTCTGAATAAACCGTGGTCCTTTTTGTTACTCTTTTCTTTAAGTGTGATTTTTTTCCTATTATGAGAAATTGTTAATTAGTAAAGTAAATATCTCTTTACTGTTACATTTTGTTATGTTTGTATATTATGTTTTATTTTTATATATTTTAACTTTAATTTAATTTGTTATTAAAGTATCCATGTCGTATCGTATCTTGATTTTTTTAAAAATTCTGTATCCACGTGTCTTTATTGAGTCATATCTCGTATCGTATCTTGTATTCGGGTTTCATAGCCTTCTAGGTTAAAGATAAATCCTCAAATAAGGGTCATTAGAAATCAAGAAAAATCATGGTCTATGTTTAATTGACCGAGATATGAAATCATGGATTGTAATTGTAATAAAAATTAGTACATGCGTTACGGAATATTAGCAAGTTATTGAATTATGTGATTATGGGCATGTTTACTTGAATTATGTGATATTTGTGATTTTTATGAAAATATGATGTTTGTGTGAAAACCTGAATATTATTTGGGCATCAGTGAGAAATAAAATAAAGAAATGAGGGTCAAAATAGAAATTTTACAAAAACAGCTTAGAGAACACACCCCCACCATACTCCTTACCTCATCAAATCATTTCTTTAAGCAGTGGCGGATCCAGAAACAAGAGTCAATGGGGGCAAGAAGGCATTAGTTAGACCGTTAGTAACTGGTGGTTTGATGACAAAAGCTGGAATTAGAAAAAGGAAAATGCTAATAAGTGCTCCAAAGACATGGTTAAAGAATAACGTATTTAAATCTTGTGTGAAGTTGATGCATACAATTTTGTCAAAGTTTAAAATGAATTCGGTAATATTGCGTGTCTTGGGTCCTGTCACTTTTTTTTAGAAAAATATACTACATTTTTATTTCATCTATTTGACACTTTGACACTAAAAAGATCAAAATATAAATCCTATTACATTATTTTTTTTTCTCAAGGCTCGTGTCTTTCAATTCACAATGGCTGAGAAATGCATGTCAAGACTTTCAATTCACTTTGCCATCTCCTTTTTGTAAATCATGGGGGCAAAGCATCTTTTTTGGTGGGGGCAAATTAAAAACTCATTAAACATGAACAATAAAATAAGTTGATTTCATGGGGGCAATTGCCCTCACTTCATTGAAGGTGTATCCGCCACTGCCCATCAGTTGAATACTATTGAAAGGTTCTTCATTTTTCAGCACATACCCAAAAGAAAGAGAGAAGCTCTAAAGTGAGAGAGAGGGGTGGGGGGAGAGAGAGTGTGAGAATCAAAGAAAATGAGAGGAAGAAGAGGATATGAAGAGCTGATCAATATTACTCTCTCCAATCATGTACTACTCTTGAGTGTCTTAGCCAAATCATTACTTCGTCTATGCACCTATATCCTACCCTTACACCTCCTATTTACCCCCTACTATTCCTTTTCCAAATGGTTTTTCAAAATGTGAAGCACCGACACAGATACCAGACAAGACACGGACACAGATATCTAAACACCAATTTTATTTTTAATTTTTTTATTGTGTTGGAGACTCGGACACGGCATTTGAAAGATTCTAGAAAAGCATGAAAGGTGGAATATTGATGTAAGGGCTGAAGGACTAGAGCCAAATTTATGTGGGAAACCAAGGATAAAGGGAAGGGTAGCTGTTATAAAGTCTTCGTAGGAGTTCTTCACTCTTCCCTTTAGCTAACTTAGGGTTTAAATGCATGTTCTTATGATTTCCCTAATTTATGAACTATGATGTAGAATTGTCTTGCATGAAGTATGTTCTGAATTTATTCGATGGAATACGAGTTGATTTGTATATGAATTGCTTCCCTTCCTCTTATGTCAGAAGTAATTTATATTTGTGCATTGATAAATAAGTGATATGATGGGTTTTTTAGGGCTGGACAATCGGTCGGTTAGGCCAGATTCGGGTTCAAAAATCTCAATCCAGCTAAATCCGCGGTTCTTAATCTCAGATCCAATTTCGACCGTTTTAACCTTCGGTTTGGGCGAGTTCGGTTTTATGGGTTAATCACTCGGGTGGATTGAAACGGGTACTCAAACAAAACATAGAGGAAAGATTAATGGGGGTTTGTGATTTGTTTCTGCAATTTTTCTTCTGTAACTTTTCAGTAAGAACAAGCTTGAACAAGGAAGGAGAAGAACTTTAGTTTTCATGAATTATTTTATCTAATACATTATTAATAAAATAATGGGTAACGTGTGAATTGTGAGTGTGAAGTACAAATGTTTATATTTAAATATAAAAAAATAAAAAGTAGTCTACCTCTCTAAAAAGAAAGCAACAATGTAGCAGCAGAATGCAAATGCAAGTAGGGTAGTGCAGTGTAAAATATTACTCCCTCCGTCTCATATTAAGTGTCGTTTAAGATTATGCGCGGGTATTAAGAAAATGATTGGATAAGCTAAATTTTACGGTAAAAAAATGTGATAGGACTAAAACACCCTTACACTTTTCTTGGTTGGTGCAAAGACACGGTTATTGATATTTTAAAGTAAGGGTGTTATTGGAAAGTAATAATAAATGTTGTATTGGGATTTTAAAGTGACAGATAACTTGAGACAAAGAAAAATGGCAAACAGGACACTTAATATGAGACGGAGGGAGTAAAACAATGGGTAATATCTGGTCGGTTTCGGGTAGTGCTGGGTTTGAATTTGCTGAACCAATACCACCCATTTATACACTATCTAAACCGTTTTTTGCCATTTTGTGTACCCGAAGGTGGGACCGACCCGACCACTTCTGCCATTTTTGGTCGGATTTTTGGTTTTCTCGAGTGGGTATTAAATTTTTTCCAGCCCTAATGGTATTTGTTTATGATAACTTAGAGAATATTTAAATGAATATTGTTATTGTGTGGTATTTCTATGTTCATGGTCTTACTCAAGAATTAGAAGAGGTTCGATTGTCATTTGAATGAGTGAAATACATCAAAAACACTAAAAGCAAAGTTCCTTGAATTTGACCTAGACCGTGTCTATTTGACACAGACCGTGCTACCCACTAGTAGCTTTGCAGAATTAAGGAAATGTATCAACCCGTGATAAAGTTTAGAGAGAGAGAGAGAGGGAAAGATAATTAACATTTGAGTAAATTGTAATATTATTGAATGAATGGTAAATGAGTACAATGGGGATATTTATATTAAAATGTTACAACTAATATATGCACCCCCTTCTATTACTCTATTAGCCCCCCTTCAAAGTCAAAGTTGGGCTTGAAGTAGCTGAGCCCACTTTGAGTTTGGCCCGAAACTCAGTGAAGTTGATCAACGACAAAGGTTTCGTGAGCATATCTGCAATTTGCATTGTCGAAGGAACATATTGGATTTTTATCTCGTCTTTCGCAACTTTCTCTCTCACGAAGAAGACTTCGAGCTCCAGATGCTTGGTGCATGAATGGAGGACTGGGTTATGCGCAATCGTCACTGCGGAGAGAGTATCACAAAGAAGGGTTGGCGTTTGAAAAGGGATCTTCAGTTAAGAGAGGAGGGATTGAACCCACATCAATTCGGCAGTGACGTTTGCAATTCCACGATACTCAGTTTCAGCGCTCGATCAAACTACCAAGCTTTGCTTTTTCGCACTTCAGGAAACAAGATTTGGGCCAAAGTACAGACATGCACTAGAGGTAGAGCGACAATCGTCAGGGTCATTGGCCCAATCGGTGTCACTGTACACGCGAAATGAGAAGGGAGCTGTTGATTGAGCTGGTTGGAGAAATAGCCCTAAGTTGGAAGTACCACTGAGGTAGCATAGGATCCTCTTGACGGCACGCCAGTGAGATTCAAGAGGGGAAGCTAGGAATTGGCACACCTTGTTGACACTGAATGCCAAATCGGATCTGGTAATGGTGATGTACTGCAACATACCCACGATGGACCTGTATTAGTGAGGATCTGCAATAGAATCGATGCTGTGACGATTGAGCTTGATGTTGGTGACCATTGGAGTAGGCATAGGACTACAACCTGTCATGTGAGCCCTGTCAAGAAGATCTGCAATGTATTTGGACTGCGTCAGGAGCATGGAACCAGATTGCAGGTAGGGCAAAATGTTTTAGGGAAAATTGAGCCTGTAGCTTTGAAATCAGGTCATGTATTAGAGTAGGAGTAGTCCCAGTGATGAGAATATCATCCACATAAACTAGGGCATAAATTTGAGTACCCTTTGCTGTGTAAACAAATAGAGAATGATCACATTTATTGGACTGAAAACCAAATTGGAGGAGAGCTTGCTTGAGTCTCTCATACCAGGCTTGAGGGGCATGTTTTAAGCCATATAATGATCTGTGCAGCTTGCAAACTAGATTTTTATTCTCTGAAATAAACCCAGGAGGTTGTTGCATGTATATCTTCATGTAGGTGACCATTTATGAAAGCATTGTTGATATCTATCTGTTGTAGCTCCCATTTGTATGTTAAAACCAATGTAAGTAGAATTCTGATAGTAGCAGGCTTGGTAACTCGTGAAAAAGTTTCACCATAGTCTTTTCTTATACTTATTGATTGTTCCATCAGGATTTTCTTTAATCCTATACACCCTTTTACACCCTATAGCTTGTCTGTTGGGTGGTAGTTCAGTGAGAAACCAAGTACCATTGTTCACAAGTGTCTAATACTCTTCTTTAATAACTTCAACTCATTGAGGTATAGCCAATAAACCCTTAACAGTAGTAGGTTCAATATGTGTAAGAAAAACTTTGGGTTTTAGTTGACCTGTTTTCGTTCTTGTGGTCATAAGATGTGTGTTAGTTGTAGGTGGGGGAGGTGGTGGTTATTGTGGTACTGGTGGAGGAGATTGTTGTGGTACTAGTGGAGGAGGTTGTGGCAATGGTATTTGTGGTGGATTAGCATTGTTTAGGTTCACTGGTGGGGGTGAGGAAGGTGGTGTAAGAGTAGACTCAGGTGTGGTGGCATTAGGTACAGTATTGTGGGATGGGATAGGTTGTGTTGGGGAAATTGAAGAAGATAAAGAAAGTAACATGAGTTAGCTAGTCATAGAAGTGTTGGTGTTGATGGTTGTGGCAGGAAGAGAGGAAAACAATATAGGATAGGGAAATTTGTGTTCATGAAACTGAACATCTTTTGAAATATAAATTCTGCCATCAGGACTTAGACACTTAAAACCTTTGTGGGTGGGGGACAAACCCAAATTAACACACTCAACACTGTGAAATTGTAGTTTATTTTTGATGTAGGGGGTTAGTAATGCGAAACAAGCACAGCCAAAGGATTTGAGGTGAGCATAGTCAGGCAAGGTTTTAAACAAGGCTTCATATGGTGAGATGAAAGTGGGTAGACCAACTGTAGGTAATCTATTAATAAGTTGGACAATAGTAGTGAAGCTATGATCCCAATAGGTAAGAGGCATGGAAGCATGTGCTAATAGGGCTAGACCAGTTTTTGTAACGTGTCTATGTTTCCTCTCTACAGTGCCACTTTGGTGAGAGGTGTAAGGACATGTTTGTCTATGTAAGATGCCTAAAGATGTAAGATGATTAGTGAAAGGTCTAAATTCACCCCTAAAGTCAGATTGAAGGGCCTTGAGTTGTGCAGAAAACTGTTTCTGTATCATTCTGTGAAACTGATTAAATGCATGAATAGCTTCTGACTTAGCTTTCAAAAACTAAATCCAAGTGTATTTGGTACAAGCATCTACAATGCAATATAGTAAAGATAACCTCCACTAGATGGAGAAGGGGATGGACCCCAAAGAACTGTGTAAACTAGCTCAAAAGGTGTAGAGTAAGTAGAATTAGAGGGAGGAGCATACAATTTGTGTGATTTTCCAAGACAACAGGATTTACAAAGTTCAAAAGATTTAGAAATAGGAATGGAAATATTACTATGTGTTAGCGTTGAATGTACTGTGCGACTATTTGCATGTCCTAATCTATGATGCCACAAAGAATAATGGGTGGCATCAGATACAATAGATGGAGAATGTAAAGAAATAGCATTATTAGAATGTAAAGAAACATTTTGTGAAGAAATAGGAAAATTTATTGAGCCAGTGACTGCTGCAGCACTAGGTGGACAGCCTGATGAAGCAATGGTGAGACTAGGCAGGAAAAATAGGCCATCAGAAGAACCTCTGTAGCCCTGAAGCAAGACTTCTTTAGATGACTGTGATTTACCAAAGCACACAAATGGGTGAAATTCAAAATAAATAACATTATCTTTTGCAAATTTACCAACTGAAAGAAAATTTCTTTTGAGAGCAGGGACATGCAATAGATTTTTGAGATTATAAGTATGAGTAGGATTTAAAGTAGACTTTAGAGTACTAGAATCAGTGGACTAAATGATAGTGCCAAGGCCATTTCCCATGGTTGCTTGGTGAGGACCTGTGTAAGGACTACTAGAATGCAAATAATTAGCATAAGGTGTCATGTGGTGAGAAGCACAAGTGTCAGCATACCAACCTGAATTGGTGAATTCTGGTGGGAATTCAGCAGTCACTCCCCCAGGTACTGCAGTAGTAAATGCAGCAAAGCTAGCATGAGGAGCAGTAGTGTCTGAAGTTGTTGCTGGTGTGGTGGTGGATGCTGAGCTAGTGGTTGTAGAATTGTTAGGAGGTGCGGGAGTGAAATACTCATCAAACTTGTACCAACAACAGTGTTGAGATATGTTGTAAATAATAGATTTATTTATATATGTATTCGGCCCATTTACCAGGCCCGTTAGGTTTACACATAGAGTAGCCTATTTAAACTCATTAGTGGGTGTACTCAATACACAATTATACAATTTATAAGACGGAACTACAGCTGCTCTGTAGTCGCAGACGTAGGCAAAGATTGGCTGAACTGCGTGACCAATATCGTTGTCTCCTATTTCTTTTTCTACATGGTATCACGAGCTCTCGATCTTGAGAGACTTGCTTCCGCATAAACCCTAGCCGCCTTCATAGCGAGAAAAACTTTTGTCACCTTCATTGTGACCTGTACTGCCTTCATTGCAGTCTTTCTTCATCACCTCTGACCTCCTTACCCTGTTCTGGTGTGTGCTGCTGTTCAGAAAAAGAAAATTTTTTCTATCCCTTTTTTACATTCGCGACTGTTCTCCCAAGAAAGCCACCTTACACGACCGATCACCATACACCACCACCACCATCAGAACCGCCTTGAAATTCTGACCCACCCAGTAAAATTTCTCCGCCGCCCTCCTCCACACGCGCCTCCATGCGCCGCCCAACTCCGGTGACCTCTCGGGTGCGTGGGGCCCACACGCCACCCTGCGCCGGTTTTTTCGTGATGGCCCAGTTACACAGAATATAGATCGGCCTATTCTCTCTTTGTTTTGAGGGTCCGTTTTCAATTTGGAGCACTTTGATATTTTGGGTACTCTTGGAGCCACTTTGTTGTGTTTTTTGCTTTGTTTTTGTTATCAATTCTTCTCTGTTCAGCACCTATTGGCGTTCTACATATTCAACAATTTGTTTCTGGGTTATTCGTTATTCGAAGCTCATTTTTGGTTACGGTTATTGCTCTTTCGACAACTTTGGACACAATTATTGTGTTGGTCTTTTAGTTGTTGCCTTGTTTTCTTCGGTTATTGTCACCGATGTCTAATAATATTGCTATTGATTACTCTTTATCATTCACTGAGGATGAGGTGAATCATTTGAAGGCCCTACTTTACTCTCTTAGTAAGTCTTGTTCTCTACCAACGACCGGTATTAGCGTATGCTCCCGATTTTTCAATGTTTGCAGTAAAATCCCTAAGGATGCTTGGATTTTGGACTCTGGTGCCACCGACCACCTGACATTCAATTCGAGTTTATTTTCTTCCTATACCTCCTCTGAGAAGAATTGTTATGTTACAATTGCTAATGGTTCTTATGCTCATATTGATGGCTCTGGGAGTATTAACTTGCAATCTTCACTTCAATTACAGGATGTGCTACATGTTCCCACACTCTCTCATAATTTAATATCTGTTCGTAAACTCACTCGTGATCAGAATTGTAAAGTAACCTTTTTCACTTCTTATTGTGTTTTTCAGGATCTGACCACAGGGAAGATAATTGGAGTTGCTAAGGAAAAGGGAGGGTTATACTACTTATCTGATGAACCGGATTGTTTGAAGGTGCTGGCTTCTTCCTTGCAAACCGAGTCTTTTGAGTCTTCTCATTCTGCTGTACAAATTTGGATTCAGCACAAACGTCTTGGTCATCCTCCATTCTCTTTAGTTAAGTCTATGTTTCCTTCCTTGTTTTTACATCATTCAGTTGAGTCTTTTAAGTGTGAAGTTTGTGAGTTAGCTAAACATCATCGTGTCTCTTTTCCTCTTAGTTCCACTAAAAGTGCTGAACCTTTTGATCTTATACATTCTGATGTTTGGGGACCTGCACCTATTTCTAATGTTTCGGGTGCTAAATGGTTTGTGTCATTTATTGATGATTGTACTCGATCAACTTGGATTTTTTTGATGAAGGATAAATCAGAAGTACTAGAATTATTTATCAGATTTTATCAGAAGGTGCAAACACAATTTGGCAAAGGCATTAAAGGAATTCGCTCTGACAATGGCAAGGAATATGCCAATCAGAGTCTTTCAAATTTTACCAGTCAACAAGGAGTTCCTCATGAGTTTACATGTGTCGACACCCCACAACAAAATGGTGTCGCAGAAAGAAAGAGTCGTCATTTACTTGAAGTTGCTCGAGCCATTCTCTTCCAAATGGCAGTTCCCAATTCATACTGGGGAGAAGCAGTACTGACTGCTGCCTACTTGATTAATCGGGTCCCCAAAGAAATGTTAGGTAATGCCAGTCCTGTTCAGTTTTTGACTTCAAAGTTTCCTTCTGTTCATGTTTTGCAGAGTCTTGAATCTCGAGTGTTTGGTTGTGTTGCTTCTGTCCATGTTCACAAACAACATCAAAGTAAGTTGGACCCTCGTGCAGTCAGATGTATTTTTGTGGGTTATCTTCCTGACAAGAAAGGATATAAATGTTATCATCCTCCTAGTCGTAAGTACTTTATCTCTAAAGATGTCACGTTTCATGAGAATGTATCCTACTTCACTCGTCCTCAGCTTCAAGGGGAGAGTATTCATGATGATTTGGAATCTAAGTCCGAGTTTCTGGTCCTACCTGAGTTACCTGAGGCTCCTGTCTTAAGTCCTACTACTAGTCCTACTTGTCCTGCATCCACAAGTCCTACATTTGAGTTCCCTGAGTCGCCTGTGACTCTTGTCTCACCTTCTACTATTGATCCTGCTTCCACAAATACCGAATCTGAGTCACCTACTTCTATTTTGGTCCCTCCTTTATCTTCTGTTTTGCAGGAACCATCATCTTCGGCACTAGCAAATGCTAAAGCTGGTGAGCCAACTTTGGTGCATCAGAGAAGAAGTAAGCCCGACCTGCCCCAGACACAACTTCAATTGCCTGAACCAGAGGTAAGTACTGAAATTAACCCTCCTACTAGTGATTCCCACAGTTCTGACATTAGTGACACTGATACAGATGATTTGCCTATCGCTTTGAGGAAAGGGAAAAGGTCTTGTGTGAAATACCCTATTTCTCAATTTCTCTCCACTAAAAATCTTTCTGTGCAACATCAGAGTTTTATTTTAGCTGTTGAATTAGTGATAATTTCATCATCTGTTCAAGAAGCATTCAAAGATAGAAATTGGGTCCAAGCCATGGATGAGGAAATGAAAGCACTTGAGAAAAATGGAACGTGGGAAATTGTTGAGACACCGAAAGGAAAGAAGCCCGTTGGTTGCAGGTGGATCTATACAGTCAAGCACAGATCAGATGGTACTATTGATCGGTACAAGGCAAGACTAGTGGCTAAAGGATTCACTCAGACCTATGGCATTGATTATGAGGAGACTTTTGCTCTTGTGGGAAAGATGAACACTGTTCGGATCTTACTATCACTTGCTGCTCACTCCGGGTGGGAACTAAACCAATTTGATGTCAAAAATGAATTCTTGCATGGAGATTTAGAGGAGGAGGTATATATGGAGATTCCTCCAGAATTTGGTTCAAAAGATAGAACAAACAAGGTGTGCCGATTAAGGAAAGCTTTATATGGGCTAAAACAGTCTCCTCGAGCATGGTTTGGGAGATTTACAAAGGCAATGGTGTGCTTAGGCTATAAGCAAAGCCAAGGAGATCACACTCTTTTCTTCAAACATTCGAAAGATGGAAAACTGACTATACTTCTTGTTTATGTTGATGATATCATTATTACAAGTAACGATTTGGCTGAGAGACAGCTACTCAAAGAGAAATTATCAGCAGTATTTGAAATGAAGGACCTTGGGCAACTTAAGTATTTCTTGGGAATCGAAGTAGCTTACTCAAAAGAAGGCATTTTTATCTCTCAAAGAAAGTATGTGCTTGACCTCTTGCAGGAAACTGGAAAACTTGGATGCAAACCTACAAGTGTTCCCATAGAGCAGAATCACAAAGTTAGCTTTGAAGAAGAAAGTGCCAAAGTTGACAAGGTCCAATATCAGAGATTGGTGGGGAAATTGATTTACTTGGCACACACTAGACCTGATTTGGCTTATGCAGTCAGTGTGGTGAGCCAATTCATGCATGACCCGGGGTGAGACATTTGCAGGCTGTTGATCGTATTCTGCAATATCTCAAAACCTCTCCAAGAAGAGGACTATTGTTCAAAAGGGGTGGGAGCCTAACTATGGAAGCTTATACTGATGCTGACTATGCAGGTTCAATAAGTGATAGAAGATCTACTTCAGGTTATTGCACCTTCTTATGTGGGAACCTTGTTACTTGGAGGAGTAAGAAGCAAAATGTAGTGGCTCGATCAAGCGTTGAGGGTGAATTTAGAGCTTTGGCACAAGGAATCTGTGAACTATTGTGGATGAAGATTATACTAAATGACTTGAAGATACAATTTGAAGGTCCTATGAAGTTATTTTGCGATAACAAATCGGCTATCAGTATTGCTCATAATCCCGTTCAACATGACAGGACGAAGCACATTGAGATAGATCGTCACTTCATTAAGGAAAAACTTGACAGCGGGTTAATATCTACAACTTCCTTTCAGACACCAATTGGCAGATGCATTAACGAAGGGCTTGCCAACATAGCATTTCAAAGAACTTACATCCAAGCTGGGAATGATAGATATCCATTCACCAGCTTGAGGGGGAGTGTTGAGATATGTTGTAAATAGTAGATTTATTTATATATATATATATATATATATATATATATATATATTCAGCCCATTTATCAGACTCGTTAGGTTTACACATAGAGTAGTCTATTTAAACTCATTAGTGCTTGTACTCAATACACAATTATACAATTTATAAGACGGAACTACAGCTGCTTTGTAGTCGCAGACGTAGGCAAAGATTGGCCGAACTGCGTGACCAATATCGTTGTCTCCTATTTCTTTTTCTACAAAGAGGCTACTGCATGGCCATATTTGCCACACAATTGGCAAGTAGGTTTAGAACTAGTGGCTGGTGCAGTATAAGTTGGATTGTGATGTGCATTAGGATTGGCCCTATATGTAGCACGACCCCTTCCTCTGTTGAACCTGTACCTTCCACGCACATAGGGTGGAAAATTGTTGTGATTATATGGCTGAGGTGCTGTAGCAGTGGGATTTACTTGAGGAACTGGTGGAGTAGGAGCCTGCACAACATTAGCAGAGGGAGCAAGGGTAGTAAATTCTTGACGAAACTTTTCCAATTGTGCTTCTTGCACAAGGAGTAAAGACTCCAATTCCATGAGATCAGTGTTGCCTGGTGTTAGCCTGTAATTTCGACAAGCTAAATTAAATGCAGTCAACGAGGTTTGACGTATTTTTAAAGTTTGACCTTGTATTTCAAGAGACAAGTATCAATTTCGACACTGAAATGAATTAAGCTATCAAGTTGCATCAAGTAGATTTCGACCTCAGATTTGGCAAAGTCGAAGAGGCTGAAGATAGATATTTCGACAAGAAGGAGTTGGAGGCTTATGACGAAGTAGGATCTAGTAACAGTTACCAAGAGCACGTAGCAGTTACAGTTTTTTAAACTTTATATTGTTATTTTCTATTTGTATAAATAGTAGTTTCTCATAGGAAAAACGGGTCACAATTTCATTACAGAACTCTCACGCTCTAACTTCCAACACATTACAGAGAAAACGAGCAAAGAGAATAATGTATGATCTGTGTACCAACCCTCTTTACAATTAATGCAATTTTAATTTGTTTTCTTCTTTGCTTTTCTGCAATTTTTTCCTTTGTTTTATTCTCCCTCATTGAAAAAACTCGACGGTTTCGCGCGAGATCGATGGTTATCTTCTTCTTTTACTTTTAAATTGCAAGAACACAAGTAATTCTGGGAAAAACTCTAACCCAAATGGTCTTAGGATTTACTAGTTGATCCTGCAAACAGAAGCAATTTCAAACTAGCGGTGTTTACCAAAATCCAAGGTAAACAAATTGGCACGCCCGGTGGGACGTTTGTGCTAATTTTAAAAGTTTTTCGTTGAATTCTTAAACTTTGTTTTTGTCTGTGCATGAAGTTAAGGAGTGGTAAACATCTTCCAGAGATGGCACGCTCTGGTACAAGTAATGCTTCTGCATCAAATGCACAAAGTACACAAGAACAAGCGTCAGTTAGTGACGTTAACGCTGCAAATGTCGCAGGCATAACCGTTGCTATGCCTTCTTCGACAACAATGGGAGTAACCGCTATAACTTCTCCCATAATTACTCCTGTGTCAATGATGACCATTGCAGCATTAACAAATGTTAATACAATGGCTTCTGTGCCACCAATAACAGGACCAACGAGTCCTTTGATGGCAAATCCTATGATTGGAAATATGCCATTTACTATGAGCGGAAGGGTTTTACCGTATGGCATGCCCACAACATTGATGGCAGGTCTTCAGACAAATTCGTCTACATTTGCAGAAAATGCAAGTACAGGATATTCTCCTAATCATAGTTCAACGGAGGGCATCCATAGTTGAAATGCCCAAACTAATTTGACTACAACATCTTTGTTGGCATTAAGACAACAAATGGATGATAGCAATCATGATATGGTCAATATATTAACACAACAAATTGGTACTGTGTTTAATCCTTTGATACAAAACACTAATAACAGTTACCAAATGTTGGCAACACAAATGGGAAGGATTGCTGATTTCTTTGGTACTCCACCAGTACATCACCCGCAAATTCCCCAAATCCAAAATGCTAGGCCTGTAGAGATACCTGTAGAAAGGCCTAACAATGCAATTCCTATGAGTCAGGGAAACCAAGGACAACAACAAATTGTCGAAGAGCCTATGAGGATAGAGGCAATCCCTGAAGTTGTGTTGGTGAATAGAAACCAAAATGCTGACGAAGTGGTCTGACAAGTGCAACAAAACAATTTTGGAGCACAAAACAATCTGGCTAATATGGTCGAAACTATTTTAGCCCAGAATGGCCCTAACTTAGGTTTACATAGGCCTAATTTTGTGTCGCCCTTGTCAGAATACACCTTACAAACAGAGCTGCCTAAGGGATGGGAAATTCCCAAGTTCACAAAGTTCACTGGAGAAACCAGTGAATCTACCGTCGAACATGTGGATCGTTGTTTGACTGAGGATGGCGAACTAGCATACAATGAGAATTTAAGGATGAAATACCTTCCAAATTCTCTAACTAAGAACGCCTTCACATGGTTCACTACACTGCCTCCAAATTCAATTTTTAATTGGTGTCAATTAGAAAAGGCCTTCCACGAGCAGTTCTATATGGGTCAATGTAAGATTAGTCTTAAAGAACTGGCTAGCATTCGACGCAAGGGGGCAGAATCTATTGATGATTATCTCAATAGATTTAGACTACTCAAAGCAAGGTGCTTTACTCAAGTGCCTGAGCATGAGTTAGTTGAAATGGCTAGTGGTGGTCTAGATTACACTATAAGAAAGAAGCTAGACACACTACATTTAAGAGATATGGCACAATTGGCTGATAGAGTTCGACAAGTCGAAAGACTCAAAGCCGAAAAAGCCAGAACAGGTAGATTCCAAAGTAAGAAAGAAAAGGTTGCTTATGTCGAAGCTAATGACAGTGACCAAGAATACGACATATCTTATGAAGATGTTGAAGAAGAGGTTAACATTGCAAAACTAAAACCAGGACCTCCTTATATTTGCAAGTTATTAAAACCTTCTAATGGCAAAAATTCGGTGGAACCTAAGAATGATAAATTTGTCGCAAAAACTTACACTTATGATGTATCTAAATGTGACGAAATATTTGATCTGCTTGTGACTGATGGTCAAATCTTAGTGCCTAAGGGCCTAAAGATTCCACCATTAGAACAACGACAGAAAATAGGCTTTTGTAAGTTTCATGGTTTCTTAAGTCATAACAATTCCCGTTGTGTCATTTTCAGGGATTTGGTTCAAAATGCTATCAACGAAGGAAGGCTGAAATTTGGTGACAAATCTAAGCCACCAATGAAGATTGATATTGATTCCTTGCCAACAGCTGATGCATTGCTGGTCGAAGTTGATCTCAATGTGGTCGAGGTCACAGAAGATGTTGCTGAAAATGCTAAGGCAGAGAAACCTGTCGACAAGGTTGATGTCGAAATGGTCACTGATGACCAGTATGCTGAAAAGATGAAGATAGTATATCCAAGGGCAAAGAAGAATTGATTGATTTTCTCAATCGCTGCAAAATCAACAATACTGAAGTCATGCTTTGTCCTAGGTGCAGTGCTGTCTTCGACAAAGAGGCTACCAAGAATCTTGAGGGATTCAAGCCTCAACTGAAACGTAAAGGAAAGTGGGTTGACAAAAGGCCAAAGTTCAGTTACGATGACAGAGGGACCCAATATAAGTTTACTTCGACAAGGAATCCTCAAAAAGGTCAGATTAGGACTTATGTTCCTCTAGCAAAGTCACCTGTCGAGAAATGGGTGCATTCTGGTGGAAAGAGCACTGGGTATTACCCAGTGTATTATGCTGGAAAGGATGTTGGAAATCAACATGAACCAGCAAAATTGGTCAGGGGCAGCACTAGTGCTACTAACCAAAATAAGGCAACTGAATCTAACAAGTATGCCTATAACAATAATTACAAAGGGAAGAACCCTATGACGAGAACTCAATGACGTAGATATCAACGCCAGAAGAAAGTTGCTGCTGCAGGCAAGGTGGAAAATTCTAACAAAGAGAAAGGCAAACAAACACCTTCAAAGTCTCTTGAAATGGCTAGAAATCCAACTACTGAAAGGATATTTCCACCACTTTCAGTGATCAAAGAGGGTCTCAACATAGATGAAAAAATAGGCTCAGATTTCGCTGATTCTGGGTCAGAGTTCGACGTCTTGTGTGGTGTAGTCTCAATCCTCCCGATTGAGTATGACGTGGTTTCGGAAGTAAACGACGTCGAAGAGGATTTCGACGAAGAAACCACTTACAAACCCATCTGTTACTATGTCCTCAAGAATGGTTGTGTGGAAGAACAACACACTGTCTTTGAGAGACCTGATTGTGGGATGAGGAATCATCTCAAACCTTTGTATATCCAAGCAAAGGTGAACAATGTAGGGGTAAGCAAAATCTTGGTTAATGGTGGCGCTGCTGTGAACCTGATGCCACAACATATGCTGAAGAGGATTGGGAAGTGTGAAACGGATCTGGAAACACACAACGTAATCCTTACCAACTGTCATACCCTAATTTTGTTCGCCTAGGTTTAAAACTCTAATTTTCCACAAAAATAATTAAATTGAGAAGTGTGGCGTTATTTTGAAGAGTGTGAAGAACATTGTGCATGCATTTTTGAGTTTTTAGGGCAAAAGGGTATTTTGGTCATTTTCTAAAAATAAGATATTTTCTCATCAAAAATCATTGTGCAATTTTAGAGAAATTTATTTGAAGCAAAACATTTTGGTCATGTATATATGCATGCGCATGCATGCATGCATTATGCACAAAAAAATTCAAAAAGGCATCAAAAAGGAATGTTCTACAAAAAAGTTTCAAGATGTGATTTTTATGATATTTTTGGTCATTGTGATCTCATAAAATGGCATATTCTTCAAGATACTTTGTATGTGGCTCAAAATGGTTAGATTTATGTACAATTATCTTGAAAGGAATAATCAAAATTGAGAGGATAATTGGAGGGTTCATGGATAGTACAATGGTACAATTGCCAACTTGCAAAACTTGGTGACCAAGACCACACCCTACCCCAATGTTGCGCCATTACCTCCCCATTTCCTCTCCAATTTTTCATTTTGTCCCTCATCATGTGTGTTTCAATCCTCACCCTCCATTCAAATTTTAAATGCAATCCTAGACTGAGATGAGATGTACAATGACCTAAATACCTTTAAACCTAGTTGCTCTCTATATATACCTTAGAAACCTCATCTCACACACACCTTTTTTTTGGCCTCACAATTCATTCACAAAACCCTAGCACACAAACCTCTCCTCTCCTCTCCTCCTTTGGCCGAAACCACTAACAACCATTCCCTCCTCCATTTTTCTTCATTTCACTTCCATTTTCCATCTCATATTAACTCCTACTTCATATATCATCCATCTCTTCTACCAAGATTCAAGTGTTCATCATCCAATCTCAAGAACAAGGCAAGTTGCGCAAGGTTTTGGTGAAGATCTAGTTGATTTGTGGGTTTTCTCTTCATACTCTTTATTTATTAGCTTGGATTCAAGGTATACCTCAAAACTCTTGCATCATTCACTAAGTTTTTTTTTTTTGCATCAAAATGTAAAAATCATGTTTCTAATCTTGCATCCTACCATATTCATGCATTTTAGTGTTGGTATATTGTTGATTTGTTGATTGTTGTTGGTGAGAGGTGTCTCAAACATTTTGACAAGCACTTAGGGAGGCTTGGGTGTTTGAGATTGCTTCTCACCCTTGAATAAATTGTGATTTGTGTTGTTATCATTTTGTTTGTTGCATTTTGTGAAATAAAATTGTGTTAGGAAGCTATGAATGTTTCGCACCCTTAGTATAAAATAGGTTTAATCGAGTTTTGATGCATTTCTTTATGCAATCTTGTTATTGAGGCTTGATTTTGAAGTTCCCATGTCCAAACATGTTGTTTGATTTTGCAAATATTCATTTTTCATGCCTTCTTACTTTCACAAAAATCAAAAAAAATATGAATAGTTGTTGATTTTGGTGTTTGATTGCTTGGATCTTGTGAATAAATGTTCCTAAGTCTTGCTAGTGTCATTTGCTTGCTTGATTTTGTGGATTTGTTGAATGAAATTGTTGTTTGGTTATGTTTTGGTTCGCAAGTTTCTAATGAGTTAGGGTTTTGTTATTTCTTTGTGAAAGGGGTTTGCAATTGTGAGTAAAATGATTTCTCAAATTGTTTTGATGTTGGTCGTTATGTACTTTGCTTGCAAATTATTCTATGTTGATGATTGGCAAGAGGACTCACACTTGTGCCTTAGGCATTTCACTTTAAGTGTTGAGGATTGCCTAAGATGATTCAACACAACCTTGTGCTTTGATTGAAAATTTTGGTTTGCTTGTTAGTAACTTGTTTGCAAAATTACTCTATGTTGATGATTGGCAAGAGGACTCACACTTGTGCCTTAGGCACTTCACTTTAAATGTTGAGGATTGCCTAAGATGATTCAACTTCCTTTGTGCAATTCTTGTTTAAAAATGCAAATGCTAGTTCTCTAACTTGATTAATCAATTTTGGCTACAAAATGACTTGTTATTGCTTTCTTTTGGTCACTTGTGATCATGCAAATGCGATGTTCATTCTAGGTTAATAATTTGTTTTGTGTTGATGATTTGGTAAAAGGACTAGACACTTATGCCTTTGTGCATTGTCTCAAATGTCAAGGATTACCAAAAGGGATTCAACCTTGTGTTTTTATCTTGTGTTGATGCCTATTTGAATTAAACTTTTGCATTATCTATTTGTGTGCCTATTCTTGCAATCTATTTGTTTAATGTTGATCTTGCATGTTCATGGCCATTAAATGTTAGATGACTAAGCGTCATTCTTGTGCACCAGTGTAGTAATGGTTAAGGTATATGCTTACGCTTGCATTGTTGATTGTTTTGCTTGCAACTTGTTAAAGTTTACACTTTGGTTCTTGATTTGGAAATTGATTTGAATTCTCTTCTTCTTTTTCTTTTGGATGCCACGCCATCCCAACAAGTCGGACGTACGGCCGGTGTTGACTAGCGTCCTAAGATTGGAGTTGTACAGCTCAAACATCTTGGGATACTTATGAGAATTAAAACAAGTAATTAACAACTTGAACCCTTTTTTTAAAAAAAAAAGAGTAAGGAATCAAATCGGATGTACATCCGGGATCGGTTAGCGTCTTAGGGTTAGCGAGCTGTACAGTTCGTGCGAGCCTAAGATACTTGCTCAAATAAAAGTAATCAACCTCACAACAAATCCTTTTCTTCAAGTAATTCAAACCATTCTCAAAAAGTAGGGGGCACGTCGTCTGTACAGGCGAGGATGTTTGTTGTTTTAGGTCTAGTGAACTGTACAGTTATGGACCGAGAACCCCTACAATAAAAAAAACACCAAAGTTTCTCGACTAAAGAGAACTACGTAAGCTTTGAATTCTCCATCGCACCGGGAGATACGTAGGAGCGGGTCACATCCCGTCAAGCACACTTTTAAAAAAAATATAATAAAAAGATTCTTCTTTTCCCCTGTTTTCAAAAACATTTTCTCAAATGAAAAAAAGAAGTAGAATGAATTGTTTCAAATCAACTCTGTCAAAACCGCACATCAAGTTAAAGGTTCCCTTTCGGTAGAAAGGAGGTGTGGGGTGCTAATACCTTCCCCACACCTAACCGACCCCCGAACCTACATCTCTAGTTCTCAAAGGACCACCCGCCTTAAAAAGGACCCTTTTTCAATGTTTTGGTCCCTAAATAAAAAATGTTGATGGCGGCTTCACAAATTTTCACGTTGTACGATGAAAGGTCCAAACCGGATTTTTTTCGGGGTGCAACACCAACTATGAAGGTAAAAGTGGCCACTCTCTTGGAGCCATTGAAGTTGACCTTTCTGTTGGAAGCATTAGAAGGCCAACTATGTTTATGGTGATTTCAACCAAGGCAAATTATAATATGCTGTTGGGAAGGGAATGGATCCATGCTGTGGGGGCAATTCCTTCGACAGTTCACCAGAGGCTCATTATTTGGAGAGAAGATGGCCTAGTTGAAAACATTGAGGGTGATCAAAGCTATTTCAAGGCTGAAGTGAATACTATCACCAAGAAAACCTTCGACAAGAAACTGGCGAGCATTGCGCCATGCATTTCCTCTGAACATGGTTATGAAAGCCAAGATAATGTGAGGACCTCAGTGATTCTTGATCCCAACTATGGATTCATTTGGGATAGAGAGGTCATTGACGAAGACAACTACCCAAAAGGCTATGTCAAGCCTACAGGGTGGGAAGGACCATAAATAGTTATTTATGGATGAACCCACTGTATGGGATAGGATTACGGCCTATGTGGCCGAAAATAAGCAAAAAGCGGTTTTAGAAGCTGACTTACAACAACAATTAGTTGATGAAGCTGCTGAAGATAAAAATAAAGACAACATTGTCGAAAACCAGAGGCTTGATTGCGTCTATGATGACGAGCCTTTAGGTTTTGAAAAAGATCCAATGGGTTCAACCAAAAGGATCCAAGCACAAGATCCCTTAGAAGAAATTGATTTGGGAGATGGCTCAATAAAAAGGCCAACATACATCAGTGCTAAGATTGATCAAGAGTTGAAGGCGCAGATTGTTGAATTGCTGAAGGATTACAAAGACTACTTTGCATGGGATTACAATGAAATGCCAGGGTTGAGTCGAGAAGTTGTTGAAATCAGACTACCAATTCGACCAGGAAAGAAGCCAGTGAAGCAGACGCCAAGAAGATTTGCACCAGAAATCTTGGTAAAGATCAAGGCAGAAATAGAAAGGTTACTGAAGAGCAAGTTCATCAGAACTGCCAGGTATGTCGAATGGCTTGCTAATATAGTGCCTGTAACTAAGAAAATTGGTACACTTAGGGTGTGTATAGATTTTAGAGATTTAAATAATGCTACGCCTAAAGATGAGTATTCCATGCCAGTGGCAGAAATGCTAGTAGATTCAGCTGCAGGTTACGAATACCTAAGCATGCTTGATGGTTATTCTGGATATAACCAAATATATATTGTTGAAGAAGATACGTCAAAAACAGCATTTCGATGCCCAGGGGCATTGGGGGTCTATGAATGGGTTGTAATGCCATTTGGCCTTAAAAATGTTGGGGCAACGTACGAAAGAGCAATGAATTCTATGTTTCATGATTTTATTGAAAAATTTATGCAAGTATACATAGATGACATTGTTATTAAATCTGCCTCAGGAAATGGTCATATAGACCATCTCCGACAATCATTCGAAAGAATGAGAAAATATGGATTGAAAATGAATCCAATCAAATGTGCCTTCTGTGTTCGTGCAGGTGACTTTTTGGGTTTCGTAGTACACAAAAAAGGCATTGAAATCAATCAAAACAAGACGAGAGCAATCTTGGAAACGAAAGCTCCTTCGACCAAAAAAGAACAACAGTCATTACTAGGAAAAATAAATTTCCTTAGAAGATTTATCTCAAATCTAAGTGATAAAACCCAAGTGTTTTCGCCATTACATCGACTGAAGAAGGAAGATGTGTTCAAGTGGGACGCAGAACACCAACAAGCTTTCGACGAGATTAAAGCATACTTGATGAAGCCACCAATTTTGTTACCACCAATTAGGAATAAAGTAATGAAATTGTATATAGTAGCTTCAGAATTTTCTATAGGAAAGCATATTAGCTCAAGAAGATGAAAATGGTGTCGAAAGAGCCATTTATTACCTCATTAGAATTCTAAATGATGCAGAGACTAGGTATCATCCTATAGAAAAACTGTGTTTATGCTTGTATTTCTCTTGTACAAAATTAAAGCAATACAAAAAGCCTGTTGATGTGTATGTTTATTCGCATTACGATATTATTAAACATATGCTGTTGAAACCAATTTTACATAGTAGAATAGGTAAATGGGCTTTGGCTCTTTCTGAATTCTCTTTGACTTATTAGCCATTGAAAGCAATAAAAGGTCAAATAGTGGTTGACTTCATAGTTGACCATTCAGTGGTCGAAAATACAATAAACTTAGTGGAAATCCAACCTTGGAAGTTATACTTCGACGGTTCAAGCCACAAAAATGGTGTTGGAATTGGGGTATTAATAATTTCACCAACAAAGATACCAACAAAGTATAAGTTTAAAGTTGAAGAGACGTGCTCCAACAATGAGGCAGAGTATGAAGCCTTGATAGCAGGACTTCAAATCTTGTTAGAATTGGGAGCAAAACATGTCGAAATCAAAGGAGATTCAGAACTAATTGTGAAACAGTTAACAAAAGAATACAAATGCATCAAGGAGAACTTAATAATGTATTTTGCCATTGCTAATACGTTGTTAAAGAGATTTGACACTGTTCACATAAATCACGTGCCTCGTATAGAAAATCAAGAGGCAAATGATTTGGCACAAGTGGCTTCTAGATACAAAGTGTCAAAAGAAAAACTATTGGAGCTAGTAGAAATAAAGCACAAACGGATTTCAACAAATCCATCCAATGCTCAATTGTCAATGCCAAAAGCTGTTTTTCACTGAAACGTCTCATCAGTGCTGAAACGTGATGTTAATGACGTCATCAAAGCAGTTGAAAAGGATTTTCAAAAATACTCTTTTTCTGCCATTCACATAGCTCCTGTCGAAAAAGACATTTTTGAGGGGGCAATTTGTTAGCCTGTAATTTCGACAAGCTAAATGAAATGCAGTCAACGAGGTTTGACTTATTTTTAAAGTTTGACCTTGTATTTCAAGAGACAAGTATCAATTTCGACACTGAAATGAATTAAGCTATCAAGTTGCATCAAGTAGATTGCGACCTCAGATTTGGCAAAGTCGAAGAGGCTGAAGATAGATATTTCGACAAGAAGGAGTTGGAGGCTGATGACGAAGTAGGATCAAGTAACCGTTACCAAGAGCACGTAGCAGTTACAGTTTTTTAAACTTTATATTGTTATTTTTTATTTGTATAAATAGTAGTTTCTCATAGGAAAAACGGGTCACAATTTCATTATAGAACTCCCACACTCTAACTTCCAACACATTACAGAGAAAACTAGCAAAGAGAAGAATGTATGATCTGTGCACCAACCCTCTTTACAATTAATGCAATTTTAATTTGTTTTCTTCTTTGCTTTTCTGCAATTTTTCCCTTTGTTTTATTCTCCCTCATTGAGGAAACTCGACGGTTTCACGCGAGATCGACGGTTATCTTCTTCTTTGACTTTTAAACTGCAAGAACACAAGTAATTCTGGGAAAAACTCTAACACAAATGGTCTTAGGATTTACTAGTTGATCCTGCAAACAGAAGCAATTTCAAACTAGCGGTGTTTACCAAAATCCAAGGTCAACACCTGGTCTACCATAAAACATCATTACGAAGGCATTATACTCCTTAGGAAGACCTTCAAGGATTATATCCATAAGATCTTGATCTTTGACATCTTCACCTATACCAGCCAAAGAATCAGCCATAGAGTGAATTTTAGTAATGAACTCAAACTGTTGCAGTGCCTTTCTTGAGGGTTTTTAATTCATTCCTCAATTGTCTAGCCTTAGCCTTAAGATGTGCATAGAAATGCTTATGAATCTTGTCCCAGACTTCACTAGCATGCCTGCAACTAAGGACTCCAGGTAACATAGTATCAGACATAGTGGAAAGAAGCCATATACAATGCTTGATCTTGAACAATCCATTTAGAAAATTCTGGAGTCACTTTATTTTCTTTTTCATCAGTAGGTGTAGCATATTTCTGTGGAATTTGTGGACTAACTAGTAGCCTATGAAGGTTGTGAGTGAGAATTACACCTTTAATTTGTTGATTCCATAGTAGAAAAAAGTTATCATCGAGTTTAATTGAAAGTTTTGGACCAGAAATAAAAGTTGAACCTGTATGAAGTGTAGATCCAGAAGTAAAAATAGGTGGTGTTTGTTGTGATTCTTGTACAATTGCGTCATTTGTTTCTCAACTTGTTGCCATTGATCTATTGATTAAAGAATGATCTTGAAGCTGATTGGAAATTTATGCCACGATGTTCTTTGTTGATTGAAATTCTTTGATATTTCTGATTGGAAAAGTTTCTGTGTGGTGCTGATGAACTTGTTTTGGATGCAATGTGTGCAGGAATTATGAAAGGAAAGTGTTGCACCCCGAAAAAAAATCCAGTTTGGACCTTTCATCGTACAACGTGAAAATTTGTGAAGCCGCCATCAACATTTTTTATTTAGGGACCAAAACATTGAAAAAGGGTCCTTTTTAAGGCGGGTGGTCCTTTGAGAACTAGAGATGTAGGTTCGGGGGTCGGTTAGGTGTGGGGAAGGTATTAGCACCCCACACCTCCTTTCTACCGAAAGGGAACCTTTAACTTGATGTGCGGTTTTGACAGAGTTGATTTGAAACAATTCGTTCTACTTCTTTTTTATTTGAGAAAAGTGTTTTTGAAAACGGGGGAAAAGAAGAATCTTTTTATTATATATTTTTTTTAAAAGTGGGCTTGACGGGATGTGACCCGCTCCTACGTATCTCCCGGTGCGATGGAGAATTCAAAGCTTACGTAGTTCTCCTTAGTCGAGAAACTTTGGTGTTGGTGTTTTTTATTGTAGGGGTTTTCGGTCCTAGACTGTACAGTCCACTAGACCTAGAACAAAGACAACCCCGCCTGTACAGACGACGTGTCCCCTACTTATTGAAAATGTTTTTTTGATTAAGGAAGAAAAAGATTTGTTGTGAGGTTGGTTGCTTTTATTTGGCAAGTATCTTAGGCTCGCCTGAACTGTACAGCTCGCTAACCCTAAGACGCTAACCAATACCGGATGTACATCTGACTCGATTCCTTACTCATTTTTTGAAATAGGGTTCAAGTTGTTAATTACTTGTTTTGATTCTCATAAGTATCCCAAGATGTTTGAGCTGTACAGCTCCGATCTTAGGACGCTAGACAACACCGGCCGTACGTCCGACTTGCCTCCTTATGAGTTTTCAAAAAGGTTTATTGTTGATCTTAGAAAGAATTTGATTGTCTTATGAAAACAATTTGAGAAAAGATTGAGTTTGGAAAAAGCTTTAGAAAATGATTGATTTGAAGAAAGGAGAAGGGAGTTTGAGGGTGACATTGGTCACAAAAGGTTTGTTGGGATGGCGTGGCATCCAAAAGGAAAAGAAAGTAGAACATTCAATCAATTTCCAAGTCAAGAACCAAAGTGCAAACTTTAACAAGTTGCAAGCAAAACAATCAACAATGCAAGCGTAAGCATATACAATTAAGGTGTTGAATCCCTTTAGGTAATCTTTAACACTTGGGATATGTACAAGTGCATAAGTGTTAAATCCTCTTACCAAATCATCAACACAAACATGATTTTCAAAGCAAGCAACAAAAACAAGCACAAACCCTAATTATCTCATGAAATGCGACACCAACATAGAGCTAAAACCTCATTTTATTCTTTGAAAGCAACAAAATCATGCAAGCAAATGACATAGATCAAACTTTTTGGCAAGGATTCACATGATTAAGCAAAGGAATGCACTAAGATCACACAAATTCTAATTTTGATTTGCGAAGCATCACATCATTTTATTCAACAAAAATGCAAGATCATAGTGAAAACAACATAAATCACAATTTATTCAAGGGTGAGAAGCATCTCAAGCACCCAAACCTCCCACAGTGTTTGTCAAAATGCTTGAGACACCTCTCACCAACAACAATCAACAAATCAACAATATAACAACACTAAAGTGTATGAATATGGTAGGATGCAAAATTAGAAACATGATATCTACATTTTGATGCAAAAAAGTTGAAGATGATGCTAGGTTTTAAGAAGTTTACCTCAAATCCAAGCTAAGGAATGACTAATATGAAGAACAAGACCACAAATCAACTTGAATCTTCACCAAACTTCAATGAAACCCACAAAATGCTTGCTTAAAAATGCCCTTTGATGATGCAAGTTTGAATTAAATTAGGAGAGAAGGAAGATATATGAAGTAGGAATGGAAATGAGGTGAGAAAATGGTGATTTGGTGAAGGAGAAGTGAAGAATTGATGGAGGAAGAAGGTGGTATGATTTCGGCCAAGAGAGGGAATTAGGAGAGGGAGTTGTGTGCTAGGGTTGTGTGAGTGAATTGTGAGGCCAAAAAGTTCTCCTCTTGTGAGGTGAGGTTAATAGGGTATATATAGAAAGCAATTAGGTTTAAGGGTAGTTAGGTCATTGTGCACTAGTTGTGCTCTAGGATTTGATTTTAATTTTGAATCAAAGGCTAGGATTGAGGCTCACATGGATTGAGGACATTGAGAAAACACAAAATGAGAGAATAGAGAGGGGGTGGCGCATAAACATTGGGAGGGGTCCTTGGTTACCAAGTTTTGCAAGTTGTCATCTTGTACTATTGTACTATTATATGACCATTCCATTATCCCTTCATTTTTGATTATTCTTCTTAGGATAATTGTACAAAAATACACCCAATTTAGGCCACATACAAGGTATCTTGAGGAATATGCCATTTTATGAGATCACCATGACCAAAAATATCATAAAAACCTCATCTTGAAATTTTTGTAGAATATTCCTTTTTGATGCCTTTTTTGAATTTGAATTTTGTGCACAATGTATGCATGCATGCGCATACATACATACATGACCAAAAATGTTTTGCCTCAAATAAATTTCTCTAAAATTGCACAATGATTCTTGATGAGAAATTATCTTATTTTTGACAATGACCAAAATACCCTTTTGCCCTAAAAACCTTGTTTTTTTTAACAACAAATGCATTTCCACTCTAACAATGAATTTAAAAGCCATAGAATGACTTTTAAAACCCAAAAATGCATGCACAATGCTCTTCACTCTTCAAAATAAAACCACACTTCTCAATTTATTTATTTTTTGCGGAAAATTAGGGTTTTAAACCTAGGCGGACAAAATTAGGGTATGACAGCTGCCCCTCTTTATTTGGATTTTACCAAGGAATATGAATTGGCCGAAACATATTCCAAGGCAAAATAGAAATAAAGAATTCAGAAATAATACTAATTTTGTCTACTTAGAGAAACCCGAATTTTCCTTTTCTTTTTTCTCTTTTTTTTTTGTTCCTTTTTGAAATATGATACAAATGCAATGAAAAGATTATTTTTTTTTTGCCCCTTTCTTTTTTTTTTCTTCTTTTTTTTCTTGTTTTTCTTTTTGGAATCAATTGGTGCCAACCCTCAATAAGCCAGCGAAAGCAGTAAAGAAAGCAAAAAAAAAAAAAGGGTGCCGGCCCTCATTAAGCCGGCGAAGGAGGCTGCCTAAAGCCTTTTAACGAATCGCGAACGATCCGAGTTTGCACTTGGGCCTGGGGAGCACGTGGGCTCAAAGGGGTGGTCTTTCGAGCGACCGGGGGAGGGTACTATATCAAGTCTAGATCTCGATATTTCCCTAGGACTGCGCCACGTTTTAGGCCAACACAGCTATCCTTTTCGACTGGACCTATTGAGGTCAGGGGGACTTACTCGCAGCTCGAATACGAAGTGAAGTCAATCTTCTGGGGGACACGTGGGTCCAAAGGGGATTTGAAAATCCAATTGGTTTTCTTCAGTTGGTCAATGCTGCCGCACCGATCCAGGGTACCTGCATACGTTAGTTGATGCAAGGAATGGTGCATGAATGCAAGTTTTTCTTACCTTAGTGGTGATCGAACGAACACGAGTTTCGTAGGATCGACCATCGGCGACTTGAGCTGTTACTAGCAGATAGCAACTTATTTGGATGCAGAAAAATTTAGCAAAGACATGGATATTCATGAAATGCTCCTTATTCTTTTTTCGATGAATGCACAAGAGGTGGATATGCAAATGTAATGCAAATGTATGTTATGCAAGGGCAGGTTATGCGAATGCACGTGATGCAATGAATGTTTTTAATTTTCTTTTAGCATAGGGACTTTAGGATTCTTGAGTGATCAATTCAAGCGTCCTATCGTGACGACTATGACTATTTATTAAGAATGCCTCTTTTTGTTTTGAAAACTGATTTGATGTTTGATGTGATGATGATAAATGCTATGGAATGTCTGTGTTCTTTTGCTTTTATTGTGATGAATGTGGATGATGCGAATGTAATGCTTTGAATAACATGAAATGCCTACATGCATGAGGAGGATGAATGATTGGAGTATTTAAACATTTTCGTAAACATTTTTATGATGATGAGACGCGAGACTTTGAATGCAAGGAATTGAGATGGCTATGGACCATTCTTTGGAAAAACTAGATTTGATTCAAACTCTGGTGTTCTCAAGGTTTTTATTAACAAGCTCACTTATTTTCCTTTCCATTTCCATGATGACTGAACTTTAAACACCACATGATCAATTTGTATTCTCTCTCTCTGAAGCATTGACTAGTAAGTATGCATAAGAGTGCAGATGTGGACGAGTGAGTCAGTTAACTTGGGATTGGTTTAGGACAGTGAGTTGAGAGACTGCCCCGACAGGAATTTATGGATGTGAATGACTTTAGGGAGAACTCTGCTCATTTGAGCGGGAGTGAACAGTTATGGAAATGCCCCACTTTAGAATGACAATTTCAAATGGGTTCTTTGAGTGGGTTTGTGAAAGGGGATGAAGTTATGGTACTGGTTATGAACTGAGGGTGGTATATGAATGGGATGGACAATGAACAAACTTTCCCAAGACCAGGGTGGGTGGGTGGTGAAGAGAATGCCCCAACTTTTGGATCTGAGTGGTGTTCTCAGTGCAAATCTTTGGTTCTCTATGAATGTCTTGACTTTTGGCATGAAAGAAGCCTCACTTGGTGATCACTAAACCTTGTTTTAATCTTTGGTGCAAATCTTTTCCTTTGGGCCTGAGACATGAGGACCATCTAGGGTAATAGCAATGCCAGAGCCGCGCATAAGTTTGCTTGCCATTTGAAGTGATTGTGCCCGCGTTTGTTTTTTGCCAATTCATTTATTTGAGGGATCCCCTCTTTTCTGTGATTTTCAGAAATTTCGCAATGATTGTAATGCTTTTTGACTCATGCACAGGTTTCACAATTCAGTATCATTTATTTTAAAACAAAGAGACAGAATAAGTGAAGATAAAAGACACGAAAAGCAAACACATGGAAGAAAAAGTTGAATTCTTATTGTTATGGAAACTGGACGTGCAGAAGGTCACGCCAATTGAAAGTACATTGAAAAATTTTTAAACTGGAAAAATACAAGAAAAAGGGGAAGCAGATCTTGTGTTTTTTCTTTTGAAGTAACGATGCCAATCGTCCATACTCATGACCTTGATCACCCCTTTATCCAAACTTTTGGGAGTGCTGATTGCCTTTTTCATTTCAAGTCCAAGTTTTCTGACCCTAATTTTTGCCTGGATCGCCCTTTGCGGGTTTTCAATCCACCGGGTCGCTCTGGTTTTGCCTAGGCCGCCCTTTGCGGGTTTTCAACCTAGCGAGCTGATTCTTACTTGGCTCATCTTTCTCTTTTTTCATTTATTTCTTTAGGCATACTCCTTTCTGACTGTATCTGAATTTACTGGAAACTGGGGTTTTCTTTTCTTGCATCCCATTTTGCGAGAATTAAAGGCCCCTCCGGAGAATAAGTTCTTCGTCTTCATGATACTGGGTTCATCTCCATGGGAATCCCTTTGGAGGTTCATGATCTTTTTGAGCATTGAGTCTTCTTTGAAATTGTTGAAGATGAGCTTTCTTCGGTTTGAGCTTTCTCTTATTCTTCTTCTAACATAAGACAAATGTACTTTGGTTTGATAAGGCTCAATGAAAGTATTACTTCCATCATATGGGGTTTTCCCCTGTTAGAGTGTAAAACGAAGCCTGATTTCCATGAAGGTCATCATCGTCCTTGATATCCTTTGTTGATTGTCTCTAACTGCCCCATTTTTAGGGTGGCGTAGGGAGGGATCATGATGCTTGACCTGGAGTCTTCATACTGTCATTTGTGACTACCTTAGCTTGGAAAGCTGCGCAACAGACCGAACTTTGGTAATTACAGACTTTGTTATAATGGCAAGTGTCTTATGTTAGAAGGGTGATTTACACAAACTTGTTGATTCATTGCTCTTTATCATGGCGTCAATCCTCTCCTTTGCTCAAATTGATCATGTCACTTGATTCCTCATGAGGACGGACCACTTTGTTCTCTTATTCTTGCACAACAGCTTGATTGCAAATCTGATGGTGGAGTCTGAGGAATGACTGAGGGTTTGTGGAGGGTGGGATGACGAGGTCGAGGTAGTGTTTGCGGTTTTATGAAAGGAGAGATGTATAGGAATGATGAAGTGTTTGAAGGTTTATGGAAGAAAGGGTGGTCATACACAACAAGGTGTAGGAAGGTTCATTGAGACAAGGATCTCTTACGCTTTATGGCCAAATGTATCAGCTCACAACTTATATTTCTTTCGTCTCTTTTTCCCTTGTTTTTTCATTTTTGGGATTTTCATTTTTTGAATCTGTTCTTTTTTGTTTCATTTTTTCTGATTTTTTTCCTTTTTTGCTTTTGAGTTGAGTGAGCTGATAAAAGTGATACACTATTTTTGGATATTTGAAGTGATCCTTGTCTAGGGTGATTGGAGAGATAATGGCAATGAAACCCCTGCAGCGGTTGGAGGATGCTTGATTGGGTTCTGGTATTAACTGGGGTGACAGGAGGTTCAGAGGGAGGAGCGAATGAGATGGGTTGATTTTGTAGAAGGGCCACTGGTAGTGAGGAAGGTGGCGATGGCAGGCATTTGGTTATGAATTTTTTTTTGTGATGGGGTACTTGCAATGGGGAATGGGAAAGTTGGTTGATCTGAGGAAGGGAAAGGGTTTGGTCGCGAAAGAGGTTCGCTTGTAACATTTGTTTGGTTTCCTCAGCATTGCTCCACTTTGCTTGAACTTGTGCTTTGACTTCATTGCCCAACCTAGTTGTGGCATCATGAATTTCTACAGCCTTAGCCAATTCTTCACTATTAACTCCTGAGGAAACATCCCAGTTGTCTTCAGCCTCTCTCTCAGTTTGGTTAATCGGGTAATCAGAGTCACAATATGAACCATTGGCGTCGTTGTTTTCAAAGATTATTTTCATTTATTATTATTTTTGATCCGCGTTGGGAGGAATTGAAAAGCAAATAACAGACACATGACAAAATGAAAGAAAGAAATTTTATTGAGGAATTCAAAATAACATTTTATTGATGATGATACTAAAAGGAAACATGTGTGCCCTTATTGAAATATCCTAAGGCCTTGGGCAGAGCCAAAGGATTGCATTACAGAAAATTGTTTTGAGCTGAAAAACTACATGAAAATCAACAATCACTCATAAATGCTATGAAATGCATGACAAAGACACAAATGTTTTGATGATGCCGCTTTCACCACTTCAACCCTCTTCAACAACTGCTATCCTTGCTTAATAGTCCACAGACCCTGAGAATTTGATCCTTCCCCCCTTCTCAAAAGTTAACTGCTTGGAATCAATGAAGCCCTGAACCAAACTTTTCAAAAGATAGCAATTTTCAGCAGAATGCCCAATTGCCCCAGCATGGAGCTCGCAAGTGGCTTCTGGATTGTACCCGCTTGGGAATGGAGGTTGAACTGATCTCATCTTGCGAGGAGTGATCCATCCATGACTGATTAGATAGCTGCATAGGTCGGCGTATGATAAGGGGATGGGGTTGGATCAAACTTGGATGGAGAATGATGATAAGGGAAGGAAACTGACAGACTCAAACAAGAGAAACTGCACATGGCATGCACGCCCACTAGAAGAATGCTTCGTAGAGAGTTAACATTGGTTAAAACCTGATGGAAAATTTTTTTGATGAACTGTTTCAGTCTTTTATCATGGAATGGATGAGATGCAATGCCTTTTTTGAAGAAAATGCAAATGAACTGTTGATTTGAAAAACTGAGTGCCTTGGAACATCTTGAGTTTGCAAATAAGTAAGGGTAAACTTTTTCAACAGATTATTTTGCAAAAGCGTCTCGTCTCTCATCACAACTTTTTTATTTGGTTTATGCAATGTATGAATGAACAAATCATGATAAACAAATGCATGAAAAATGACCACTTGAAAAGTGTAATTATTCTAAAGGAGATTTTTTGTTTGTTTTTGATGCAAGATGAAATACGAAACTCCAATGCATTTTTGGATGATGCAAGATGCAAGAATGATATTTTTTCAAAATGATTTTTATTCTTTAGAGGCACGGCAAGATCTGAAATACCAATGCCCCTTTTTGCGAAAATGATGACGTGAGGCAACCAATTGTCGTTACTCTGAGTAATTTGCATGAAACATTGAGTGGATCCTGACTCAATACTTCACGCAATATACTGAAATGCTTCGACATTTGGTTGACTCCTCTTATTCACTTTATTTGAAAACAAACTGCGCCTGATTGGGTCAAAGTGCCCCGATATCGTAGAGTATCATCTCAAATTTGTAGTGCACAAACAAATTTGAGATATTACCCTTCATCATTCAAAGATGCACTTCTACCCATGGAACGATTGCATAAGGAGTTTCTCTTATTTCATTTCATTTTTTTTTGGAAAATGATTTAGAAAATGATTTTAAAAATGATTTGAAGATGCAAGTGATTTATTGAAAATTTTTTTTTTTAGAAAAATGTGCTTTATTTGGGGAAAAAGGTTTTAGAGAAAGGTGCTTTATTTGGGGAGAAAAAGGTGCTTTATTTGGGGAAAAAGGTTTTTAGAAAAAGGTGCTTGACGGGTATGACCCGCTCCTACGTATCCCCATTGTGATGAGGAATCAAAGCTACGTAGTTCTTCTTCGTCTTTTTTCTGACATAATGCTTATGAGGTTAATGAAATGATGCATAAATGCTACATTGGCTCGACGCCCACATTATTTGCTGAAGGTTTTTGTACATTATTATGGATGACTGAAATGCTTGTGCTATGCAGATGATAATTGTTTTTTTTTCGTTTTCATTTTTTCTTATGCAATGAAATGAAATGCATGATACTCGCAATTATTTTTAAAATGCACGAGAGACGTGATTTTTATTAAATGAAACTATATGCAAAATGAGAGGTTCACATATTTATATGCAAGGGAAAATAACAATGCACGAGAGATGTTTCTAAAAAATGTTTTTTTTATATGCGAGAAAGTGCATGATACTCGCAATTTTTAATGCATGAAAAATCATGATCTTCACTGGATGAAGATGTATGCAAAAGGAAATGAGTAAAAAATTATTTACAATGCAAAGGCTTTCAAAAGCCGGAAATTCACACATTTTTTTTGATAATTTTTTTCGGTTTATTTGCAAAAATATTTTATTTAGCATGGATGCAGGGGTATGAAGCTCCTTTGTGTCCTACCAAGGTTTCTTAGAGACAGGATCTATGGCTATTTCTGCGGGTACACACTTCAAGGTTAGCACTAAAAGAAGGACCCTAAATAAGGCTCCTAGAGCCAACGACCTCATCTGAGACCACCGATCACAGGGCCGTACGTCCAAGTGATGGTATCATCAAACAAAGCCAAACTCTAGGTGAAGACTTCGCAACCACCCAACAAGACGTACGTCCAGTGAGTAGCCACTAATGACTTCGTTCTAGCCTAAGATATGCTCTAGCCCGGGTATAGGGCTGTCTCACCAAGAAATATAAGGGTAAAAAGAGTGCAACGTGTGTGTAGGAGCACAACGACAAACATACCCCCCTACCTGCAAAGAAAATCCAGAAACAGTCCAGACAAAGAGTCGTCTACCCTAGGGTTTTGCAAGCATATATCATTTCAATTCAAACAAGTAAACTACCCTAGGGTTTCAACAATCATATGCACCGCTTACCTCGAGAAAGGGTGCCAAGAAGAGGGGACATAATAGAATCGGGGGAATGCATGAACTTACCTTGAAGAAAGGGAGCAAAGAAGAAGGGATCATAGTAGAATTGGGGGAATGATGCATGAGCTTACCTTGAAGAAAGGGAGCAAAGAAGAAGGGGACATGGGGATTGGAGAAATGCATGACATATTAAGCATATAAACAAAAGAAGATGAAAGGAGAAGAAGGAACAAGAAGCGAACATAGAAGAAGAAGAGTCAAAAGCACATGAATGCAACATAACAACACGAGAATGCAAGAGTACATTCAAACATCAGAAAGAGAGAAGAAAAAGAAGGAGAAGAAAAGAGAGAAATAGAACAATCACATTCAAATCAAACAATTAAACCGCACATCAAGTTAATTAGGCCTGACCCTCGTTTTAAAAGGAAAGTCCCCAATGAAGTCGCCAGCTGTTGCACCCCGAAAAAAAAATCCAGTTTGGACCTTTCATCGTACAACGTGAAAATTTGTGAAGCCGCCATCAACATTTTTTATTTAGGGACCAAAACATTGAAAAAGGGTCCTTTTTAAGGCGGGTGGTCCTTTGAGAACTAGAGATGTAGGTTCGGGGGTCGGTTAGGTGTGGGGAAGGTATTAGCACCCCACACCTCCTTTCTACCGAAAGGGAACCTTTAACTTGATGTGCGGTTTTGACAGAGTTGATTTGAAACAATTCGTTCTACTTCTTTTTTATTTGAGAAAAGTGTTTTTGAAAACGGGGGAAAAGAAGAATCTTTTTATTATATATTTTTTTTAAAAGTGGGCTTGACGGGATGTGACCCGCTCCTACGTATCTCCCGGTGCGATGGAGAATTCAAAGCTTACGTAGTTCTCCTTAGTCGAGAAACTTTGGTGTTGGTGTTTTTTATTGTAGGGGTTTTCGGTCCTAGACTGTACAGTCCACTAGACCTAGAACAAAGACAACCCCGCCTGTACAGACGACGTGTCCCCTACTTATTGAAAATGTTTTTTTGATTAAGGAAGAAAAAGATTTGTTGTGAGGTTGGTTGCTTTTATTTGGCAAGTATCTTAGGCTCGCCTGAACTGTACAGCTCGCTAACCCTAAGACGCTAACCAATACCGGATGTACATCTGACTCGATTCCTTACTCATTTTTTGAAATAGGGTTCAAGTTGTTAATTACTTGTTTTGATTCTCATAAGTATCCCAAGATGTTT
The DNA here is from genome assembly GCA_963573325.1 of Astragalus glycyphyllos. Taxonomy (NCBI): domain Eukaryota; kingdom Viridiplantae; phylum Streptophyta; class Magnoliopsida; order Fabales; family Fabaceae; genus Astragalus; species Astragalus glycyphyllos. The sequence continues at coordinate 26,269,349 of OY754308.1, forward strand.
GAGCTGTACAGCTCCGATCTTAGGACGCTAGACAACACCGGCCGTACGTCCGACTTGCCTCCTTATGAGTTTTCAAAAAGGTTTATTGTTGATCTTAGAAAGAATTTGATTGTCTTATGAAAACAATTTGAGAAAAGATTGAGTTTGGAAAAAGCTTTAGAAAATGATTGATTTGAAGAAAGGAGAAGGGAGTTTGAGGGTGACATTGGTCACAAAAGGTTTGTTGGGATGGCGTGGCATCCAAAAGGAAAAGAAAGTAGAACATTCAATCAATTTCCAAGTCAAGAACCAAAGTGCAAACTTTAACAAGTTGCAAGCAAAACAATCAACAATGCAAGCGTAAGCATATACAATTAAGGTGTTGAATCCCTTTAGGTAATCTTTAACACTTGGGATATGTACAAGTGCATAAGTGTTAAATCCTCTTACCAAATCATCAACACAAACATGATTTTCAAAGCAAGCAACAAAAACAAGCACAAACCCTAATTATCTCATGAAATGCGACACCAACATAGAGCTAAAACCTCATTTTATTCTTTGAAAGCAACAAAATCATGCAAGCAAATGACATAGATCAAACTTTTTGGCAAGGATTCACATGATTAAGCAAAGGAATGCACTAAGATCACACAAATTCTAATTTTGATTTGCGAAGCATCACATCATTTTATTCAACAAAAATGCAAGATCATAGTGAAAACAACATAAATCACAATTTATTCAAGGGTGAGAAGCATCTCAAGCACCCAAACCTCCCACAGTGTTTGTCAAAATGCTTGAGACACCTCTCACCAACAACAATCAACAAATCAACAATATAACAACACTAAAGTGTATGAATATGGTAGGATGCAAAATTAGAAACATGATATCTACATTTTGATGCAAAAAAGTTGAAGATGATGCTAGGTTTTAAGAAGTTTACCTCAAATCCAAGCTAAGGAATGACTAATATGAAGAACAAGACCACAAATCAACTTGAATCTTCACCAAACTTCAATGAAACCCACGAAATGCTTGCTTAAAAATGCCCTTTGATGATGCAAGTTTGAATTAAATTAGGAGAGAAGGAAGATATATGAAGTAGGAATGGAAATGAGGTGAGAAAATGGTGATTTGGTGAAGGAGAAGTGAAGAATTGATGGAGGAAGAAGGTGGTATGATTTCGGCCAAGAGAGGGAATTAGGAGAGGGAGTTGTGTGCTAGGGTTGTGTGAGTGAATTGTGAGGCCAAAAAGTTCTCCTCTTGTGAGGTGAGGTTAATAGGGTATATATAGAAAGCAATTAGGTTTAAGGGTAGTTAGGTCATTGTGCACTAGTTGTGCTCTAGGATTTGATTTTAATTTTGAATCAAAGGCTAGGATTGAGGCTCACATGGATTGAGGACATTGAGAAAACACAAAATGAGAGAATAGAGAGGGGGTGGCGCATAAACATTGGGAGGGGTCCTTGGTGACCAAGTTTTGCAAGTTGTCATCTTGTACTATTGTACTATTATATGACCATTCCATTATCCCTTCATTTTTGATTATTCTTCTTAGGATAATTGTACAAAAATACACCCAATTTAGGCCACATACAAGGTATCTTGAGGAATATGCCATTTTATGAGATCACCATGACCAAAAATATCATAAAAACCTCATCTTGAAATTTTTGTAGAATATTCCTTTTTGATGCCTTTTTTGAATTTGAATTTTGTGCACAATGTATGCATGCATGCGCATACATACATACATGACCAAAAATGTTTTGCCTCAAATAAATTTCTCTAAAATTGCACAATGATTCTTGATGAGAAATTATCTTATTTTTGACAATGACCAAAATACCCTTTTGCCCTAAAAACCTTGTTTTTTTTAACAACAAATGCATTTCCACTCTAACAATGAATTTAAAAGCCATAGAATGACTTTTAAAACCCAAAAATTCATGCACAATGCTCTTCACTCTTCAAAATAAAACCACACTTCTCAATTTATTTATTTTTTGTGGAAAATTAGGGTTTTAAACCTAGGCGGACAAAATTAGGGTATGACAGACAGTATGGGAGACCAGAAATGATAAAGAAAGAATGTGCAAGGCGTGTAGATTGAAGATGCTTTCATGGAGTTTCAGCAAGGAAAGAAGGTTGAAGAAGCATAACAGAAAAAATGAAATTTTGTTAGGCAGTTAGGCTCCCAGAAGCGAAGGCTCTTGATATCATGATAGAGTTTAGAGAGAGAGAGAGAATTGACATTTGAGTCAATTGTAATAGTCACTTCAATCCTTAATTCAATGACATGTTCTATGTGATAACTTTATTATTCGTATCATGATTGATTGTCAGTTTTTCGAACATGTTGAGAAAACTATTATTTATAGTATTATAATAAAAATGAACTAAAGGACTATTAGACAAATACTTAGATTGGGATCATGATCCAAGGCGAAGGCCCATCCTCGTATTCCTTATTTATGTTGTTTGATTTCTCCTCATTAGCTACTCTCCACACCTCTAACAAGGGTTCAACCCTTCTATAGCCAGCAAAGTGTGTAATGCAGAAGGGTGGAACACTACCTCGGGAACAATTTGTCCAAATTGGGTCGTCCTTCTACTGGAGGTGTTTCTCCCTTTTGATGTACCATGAAATTGGTCATCGTGTCCTGACTACGAACTTCTTCTTTTGTTGGTACATGGAAGTGGGCACACCTATAGAAGACTCGGTTTTGGTGGTTGTCGCCCTAGGATGTTTGTGGGGAGAAGTTATGGGTTGGGCGACACTAGATGCACCAAGGGGATTGACATTCCTCTATAAAAGTAGAGAGTGTAATCCTTATTCACTATTACGCAATTTTTTCGCTATACTTTTCGAAGTGCATGTAGGGAGACATCTTGAAGTTTTTGGTTGAATTGCTTAAAACATTTAGTCAACACTTGTGTTTTTATTTCGTCAGAGTCTCCGCGTTGTCAAGTGTGTTTTCTTTCCTTGATTGTTTTTCCATTTTATTGTCTTAGTCTGGAGATTTTGTTGGAGGTTCTAGTTGTATTGTCTGGCAGGGACTTCTTTCTTTTTCTCTCACGTCGTGGGTGTGGGGTGAAGGTAGTTGTTGAGTTTGGTCGCCCTAGGGAGAGATTATTTTCCCTTCGCTACCGTCAAGCTGGATTGCAGTGGTGTCGGGTTTTCCCTAGGCCTAGTGCCTTAAGGTGGACCTTTGGGGGATTTTTTGCAATTGCCCCGGTGCTGGATTTTAACAGATCTGCCATGGAACAAGGAGAGAAAAAGCCGAATTTGACGTGTCGCTGCTACCTTCAGACGCAACAAGGTTCTCTTGGGTTTCCAACGACGTGTTATTGGTGAAGTCGGTGTATCACAACAATACTGATATGGGTGACCTAGATATGCTGCTACTTGACAGAACGTAGCCCTACTAGCAGTGGCCGCTTCGTTCGGTGGTCAACAATGAGAGGGCATGATCCCCGTCGAATGAGGGGAATATATAAAGTACGCAAAGTTCATCATGTCTGAAGTCGTCTTAAACGCAGTTGGTGTCAGGGTCCCGTTTACTGTCCTGATGTAACTTTTTCTCGCCAAATTTGAGGCCCTACCTCCAACAAAGCCTCCGAATATAGTATTGAGACTGCCTTTGGTGCTTCTTGTGTTGGGTATAGTTATTTTTTCCCCTTATGGTGTCGCGTCTTGCTGGAAATTGACCTCGCAACTTCCAAGCAGGAGTGTGTTTTTCCCACTTATTGCTCATTTGTTTAGCATTCCTCCCTTCTTTTCGCACGTACTTTTTTAGCCCGCCTCATCGAATGAGCTATTTTATCTATTGCTTCAGGCTGAAGTAGTCATATGTGTTGTGGTCCATGGTCCTGTGAAATTTATAATATGCCTCTCCATCCTGAACCATTTGCATATATTGTGGGACAAGATAGGAGATCACATTCAATCATTTGACTTCATCGGAGATCCGTGACAATACTAGGCCGGGTGTGATGGATTGTCATCAAGTCCTCCTCTTCCTGCATCGTTTTCGTTGCTTTACGATTGTCTCTGCTATCCCTTGCTTTCTTTAAGGCGGAAGCCTCTACAAAATAACATTTTTAAATTATTACCAATAAATCATTTTAAAATAAAAAAATCGTATGGCATTCCAGTGTGGCTTGCCACATCAGTTAATTAAGCACCACATTAGATTCAATTTTGACCATATTAGGAAGGGACTTTGATTTTAGAAATTGGGAAAATATGTGGAGTAAATTCGTGAAAAAAATAGTTAAGGGACTAAAATCGTTTGTCATAATAAATGGACCAAAACTGTAATTAAGTCAAAATATTTAAAACATGATTAGTTGTGGGACTCAATTTTGAATCTCAGGAATTTACCATTTGAGCAAAATTTGCGTAAATTACCTATAAATAGGTGTAGAATTGTAGACAATTCTTTAGGAACTCATTGTGAATTCACTATAGAAACGAATGCCCAGATTGGGATAAAGAGGTAAAATGCAAACCACATTGAAACTAATGATGATGAACTGATGTTGCTAATGACTTGCATAGAAGAGATAAATGATGAATTGGAATTGCAGATGGGAGACACAAAAGAGAAAGAAGAGTTTGATGATGAATTGATGTTGCTTATGGCTAGTATAGCAGATGAACCAGAAATTTCTGACAAGATGATGTCACTGATGGTTGCTGATGCAGAAAGAAAAAATAAGGAAAAGGAACAAATTTGGTTTCTAGACTCGGGTTGTTCAAACCACATGAGTGGAGCAAAGAATTGGTTCATCAATTTGAATGAAACCTTCAAGAAAACTGTGAGGCTGGGAAATGACATGAAGTTGCGGGTGGCTGGCAAGGGAAGTATCAAGGTGAAAATTAATGGAGTAACTCATCTGATTTCTGATGTTTTCTATATTCCTGATCTCAAGAGAAATCTCTTGAGCATAGGACAACTACAAGAGAATGGTCTCACTGTATTGTTTCAAGGTGGAGAGGATAGCTGCCAAGTGTATCATTTAGAAAAAGGATTGATTCTAGAATCCGAAGTTGCTCCTAATAGAATGTACAAGTTGTACAGTAAAAACATTCAAGAGAAGTCACTCACAGAATCCAAATGCTTTCACACATCAGTGGAAGACTTGACATACTTATGGCACTGCAGATTTGGCCATCTGAGCAATAAAGGATTAAACACACTGCAGAGACATGGCATGGTGAATGGATTGCCCGAACTCACTGATGACTGCAGAGTTTGCTCAGATTGTGTGAAAGGCAAGCAGCGTAGGGATCCAATTCCAAAGAAGAGCAAGTGGAGAGCAAAGACTAGGCTGGAATTGATACACAGTGATGTGTGTGGACCTATTAATCCTCCTTCAAATAGCAACAAGAGGTATGTTCTATGCTTTATAGATGATTACTCTAGGAAGGCTTGGGTGTACTTTATGCATGAAAAATCAGAAGTTTTCACTCACTTCAAAGCCTTTAAAAGAATGATAGAAATGGAGACTGACTTGAAAATAAAAGCACTTAGGACTGATAGAGGTGGTGAATTTGTGTCTTCTGAGTTTGATAAGTTCTGTGTTGATGCTGGTATAAAAAGGAATTTAACCACAAGTTACACACCTCAGCAAAATGGAGTAGTGGAAAGAAAGAATAGGACCATTATGAATATGGTTAGGTCTGTGCTAAGTTGTAAAGACATACCAAAGAAGTTTTGGCCAGAAGCAGTGACATGGAGTGTGTATGTATTAAACAGATGCCCCACTTTGTCATTGAAAAACAAAACTCCAGAGGAAGCATGGAGTGGACACAAACCATCAGTGTCACATTTCAAAGTATTTGGTTGCATAGGACATGTTCATGTCCCTGATGCAAAGAGAAGCAAACTAGACAACAAAAGCTGCAAGTGTATATTGCTTGGCATGAGTGATGAGTCCAAGGGATATAGGATGTATAATCCAATAGAAGAAAAGATTGTGATCAGTAGAGATGTGATTTTTGAAGAAAATGAGAAGTGGAATTGGGATGAAAGGCATCAATCAGAGACAATAGTTGAATTGGATTGGGGAGAGTCTGACTCTAATGGTGAAGAAGATCTAGAAAGTGAAGCCAGTGAAGGAGAGAATGATAGAAACACCGTGACACACGAAATGGAACAGGATGAAAATGAAGCAAGTCAATCTAATAGTGACACAACTGTTTCTACTGATACAGAAACTCCTAGTGATGGTGATCTTCGAACTGCTCCAGACACTAGAACCAGGAGACCACCTACCTCGTGGGGAGACTATGAAACTAGCTTCAATGTGTGCACAGAAGGGGATGAGCTACATGTGATAAATGCTGAAGCATCAGATCCAAAGTGTTTTGAAATAGCTGTGAAAGAAGACAAGTGGAGGAAAGCAATGGATGAAGAAATTGCTTCAATAGAAAGAAATGAAACATGGGAATTGGTTGACTTACCAAAGGGATCCAAGGTAGTTGGAATCAAATGGATCTACAAAACAAAATTAAATGAACTGGGAAAGGTTGACAAATTCAAGGCAAGACTAGTTGCCAAAGGATACACACAGAAGCAAGGTATAGATTACACTAAGGTGTTTGCTCCAGTCAGTAGACTTGACACAATCAGACTAATCATTGCAACAACAGCTCAAAGAGGTTGGTCTCTCTACCAACTAGATGTGAAGTCAGCTTTTCTAAATGGAAAACTGAATGAGAGGTCTATGTAGAGCAACCAAAGGGGTATGTGCTGAAGGGAAGTGAATCCAAGGTTTACAGGCTTCACAAAGCTCTCTATGGACTAAAACAAGCCCCTAGAGTTTGGTTTAGTCGCATAGAGTCTTATTTTGAACAAGAAGGTTTCTATGCCAGTAAAAATGAGCAGACTTTGTTTTTTAAGAAAAACAATAGTGGAGGAATGCTTCTGGTTAGTGTATATGTGGATGATCTCATATACACCAGTAACAACAGTGAAATGATCAGTGATTTTAAACACTCTATGATGAGGGAATTCTCAATGAATGACCAAGGAAAAATGAAGTATTTTCTGGGAATTGAGGTGATTCAGGAACAAAACTCAATTCAGATATGTCGGAAGAAATATGCTTTGGAACTACTGAGCAAGTTCAGAATGTCTGATTGCAATTCAGTAGCTGTTCCAATAGTGCCTGGTACAAAAACTGATAAAGATCAGAATGGTGAGATGGTGAATGAGACATTGTATAAACAACTAATTGGTAGCTTGATTTATATCACAGCTACAAGACCTGATCTTATGTATGTGGTCAGTCTATTGAGTAGATTCATGAGTAGACCAACTCAAGTTCACATGCTAGCAGCAAAACGTGTGCTGAGATACATTCAAGGCACAACAGATTTTGGGATAAAATACAAAAGAAGTGACCAAGAGCAAGTGCTGGGGTTCACTGATAGTGACTATGCTGGAGACTTGGAGGACAGAAAAAGTTCCTCAGGATATGTTTTCCTGTTGAGTAAGGGTGCAGTGGCTTGGTGTTCAAAGAAGCAGCCAATTTTGGCCCTATCCACCACAGAGGCAGAGTTTGTAGCTGCTGGCACAGCTGCTTGTCAAGCAATCTGGTTAAGTAAAATTGTGAATGAATTGGGATTGAGCACAGAGACTTGCACTGAGATATACTGTGACAATAGCTTAGCTATTAAAATGTCACAAAATCCCATTCTTCATGGCAAAAGCAAACATATAGAGGTAAGATTCCACTACCTAAGAGAGCTGGTTAAAGCTGGAAAGATCAGACTAAGCTACTGTGGAACTAAGGAGCAAGTAGCTGACATATTCACAAAGAGTCTCAACAGGGAAACATTCTTCAAACTCAGGCAGCAGCTTGGTGTATGCAATGTTTCTGGTGTAAACTAGATATAGTGCTGATAGATATATAGTTTAAGGGAGGGTTTGTTAGGAATTTCACTTTGCATTTGTACTTTAGTCAATGTTGACTCTAGAGGGGCCTTTTAGTCTTTTCACTGAATCTGTTTAGTTTGTTAAATATCTGATTAACTATTAATTCTGTTTTGGAATAACAGTGAGTTGTAACTGATTTTTGCTGATAGAAGTATGTAGTATAAATACTTCTCAGCTAATGAAATTTGCACAGATTCTTCGCATAATAGTTTCAACATTCAACACTTCTACACCTTACAAACAACTTTTCTTCTCCCTTTTAACCACACTCACACTCCTCTAAACCGTACAACACTTTCATTATAGCTCACAACTTGCAACGACTACTTCATCACCTTCACAACTACCACTACCACCATTCACAAATCACAACATTTGATATTCACACTTACAAAGCAATTCTTTATTCTTTAATTGCTTTCATTTATTTTTTCATATCACCTCCTTTTCCATTGAAGACAAGTTTTATCTTCGATTTTCTGATTTTTATTTTTGGAGTAAAGTTCTATAAAACAACCTCAACATTTATTACTATTTAAACTATTCTACATAGCTTGTTTCAGATTTTTCTGGCAAAGTGACTCACCTTTGCAATGGAAAACACAGAGCATAGGATCCAAGTTCTTGAACAGGATGTTACCCTTCTATATAAAATTCAGGGTGAACTGGATGTCTCTGAGTTTATCATGAGAGACATGGCCAAAGAGATTAAACGCCTTAATGAAGTTGTCAGCCATTTAGAAGGATCCGTGAATGTCATGAAGATGATGATGTTACCTATGGGGATGGCTTTTGTTTTTTACTCAATAATTAAGGACTTCTTTTATTACTAGAATTAAGCTGTTTTTAATTTTGAGTAGCATTTACAAATTCAACAATATATAATCATCATTATTATTATATTTGAATGTAATTCCAGTTTATTTTAACCTTACTTCTTTACTTCTAATTTAAATCTTTCTTTTTCTTATCCTCTGTTTTATATAAGATAAAATTATTGCATTTAATTTTTTTTATTAATGTTCACAATTATTAATTCACTACAAAAAAACGCTTATTTGCGAGGGACATTAGCGAGGGAATGTTATTCCCTCGCTAAAACTGACTTTAGCGAGGGAATTAGCGAGGGAATGTGATTCCCTCGCTAAAACTCACATTAGCGAGGGAATTAGCGAGGGACCAGTCCCCCGCTAATGGTTAGCGGCGGAATTTTCAACATTAGCGAGGGACTGGTTCCTCGCTAAGTGGAGGCGGGAATTTGAAAATTTTAGCACGAAAAACAAGGTGGTTAGCGAGGGAATTGGTCCCTCGCTAACGTGAATCTGACCATTAGCGAGGGAATTAGCGAGGGAATGGTTAGCGAGGGAATTGGTCCCTCGCTAATTCAGTCAAATTCACGCAAATCAAGGAGTTTACCGACGGAATTTTAAATCCCTCGCAAATTAAAGTGACTATTAGCGAGGGAATTAAAATCCCTCGCAAATTTTTTTACTTTTTTTTTTCCTTAAATCCGTTTCAACCACACAAACACACAACTACTCTTCTTTCTCACTCAACACACCCTCACTCTTCTTCTCTCCTCTTCACCATTCCTCTTCCCTTCCTCTTCCTCTACTCTCCACCACCACCACCACCACCACCATCACCACCACACAACCAACCAACCACCCTCACTCTTCTTCTCTCCTCTTCACCCTTCCCTTCCTCTTCATCTACTCTCTCTCTCACCTACAAACACTAACCCACTACCACACAACAACCACCACCCACGACCACCACCACACAACCACCACCACACAACCACCACCACCACCTTCTATCCTCTTCCTCTCCTCTCTCTCTCTCTCTCACGATTTCCCCCTTCCTTCTTCTTCCACCACACCACCACCACACAACCACCACCACCACCCACGACACCACACCACACCACCACCACCCACGACACAACCACCACCACCACCACCTACGAATTTCTTTCCTCTTTCTCTCCACCTTCCACCACCACCACCACCCCCACCACCAACACAACCACAAAATTAATAATATAATATAATATAATATTCATTAATAGTATAATAATAAATAGCTTCAAAAAAAATATAATAAATATAAAAAAAAAACAAGCCAATCAAATTTGAAAATTTGAAAATTTGCACAGACATTAGCGAGGGAATTAGCGAGGGAAATTTCCCTCGCTAATTAGCGAGGGATTCAAAATCCCTCGCTAATCCCATTAGCGAGGAGGGATTTAGCGAGGGAACTGGTCCCTCGCTAATTCCCTCGCAAATGACCATTAGCGAGGGATTTTGGTCATTTTGCGAGGGAAATTTCCCTCGCTAATATCCAATTTTTTTGTAGTGATTATATAATTTAATTTTTTTTGACAAATATATAATTTAATTAACTTCCCCTTTATCATTAACTAGGGGAGAAAGACAGGCCCTCTGGGCCCGTCTTTCATGTGTTGGTGTATTGGTGTGTTAGTGGGTGGTTATTATTACTATTAGAATTAGAAATAGAAATATGTTGGGTGTTAGTGGGTAGTTATCATTACAATAAGGGCATTTTAGTCAGAAAAATCTGACACCAAAATGACTTTTTTTTAGAATCCCCTTTATTAATAGTTATGTTATAGATATTTATGTTTGCTATATCCACATGGAAAAAAATAACCTTTTCAATTAAAATATTTTTATAATCACGGCAAACATTTTAATATCTATAAATAATAAATCACATGTAATCTTATTAATCCAACATAAATATACTAGTCAAATTTTAAATATAAACCATTTTGTTAAATATAAACCTTTATGAACTGATTTTTATTTTATTTTATTCTCATGTGTTGTAATATAGCGTAAAAAAATTGTTTACGAAAAAAAATAGTGTGAAAAATTATGCCCACCAATACTATCCATCCACACGACAATTGTTATTAGAGTATGAAAAATTATTCCCACCAACTTATTTACTAATTGTTACTACATGGTTACCAATCTCATTGTTTTTTATTTGTTGGTCAAGGCCCAGCCCAAGCATACAAGACTTGGAAAAAAAATTATAAAAATATGAAATAAAATATTCCCCTGAAAATTAAATATGTTATTTTAGTGGGAAATGTTGTAAATAAAAAAAGTAAATTCAATCTTCTTTAATGACTGCATATTAAATAAAACTAACTTGGTTGAAAAAAGTGGAAACAAGTTGCAAGTGCTCCATCTCAGCCATCCTATATATATATATATATATATATATATATATATATATATATATATATATTAGTGTACTTGACCCGTGCGATGCACGAGTATACATTATCTTTTTAAAAATTACAGAATTATTAAAATATTTGATACAAAATATTTTTCGAAATATGCATAAGAGATCCCATTGTATATATTAATATATTCATACTTTAATAGAGCAGTTTTTGCATTTACATGCAGAAAATTTCATAGTTTTTTCCTATGGACGAATTTGTGAAAATATACTCGTTTTATAGTTTTCATTAAAAAAATACGATATTTAATAGAGCCGATAACTCTTAAATGAAAATAGAAAGCTGATGACGGCTAATACTGAATTGTAGTGTTAAATATGTTTAAAAATATATAGTTGAATAAGAAATACACTCATTCCATGCTATTAAAAAAATTGTTATTATAAAGTTGAATTTGACTATAATACATGCAAACACTTTTAACCATTCATTCAAAATTAATAGTTTTTAAGAAAGAATTGATTCTTTTAATATACATGGAAAAAACTTGACACTTCTACTCTTGTATATGCCTTTTTGCTTTTTCTATTGCGATTCAGTAAATACTTACTTAGTCGTAGTTTATTATGTATCTATTTTTTTGTGGTTAAATTTGCATGGTCATTATTTTGTGGTTTAATGAGGATTTTTTTTAGATAGGCAATACTTTCATTGAAGGGAGCACAAGGGGTGCCCAGCCCTTACAATGGGAATAAAGGAAAGGGGGAGGGCCTCCTCAAAACCTCCCTAAGCCAAAACCCAATGGAAAAAGACTCAGGGAGGAAAAAGAGTACCTCGTACCACCTGCACTACAGTGAGGATAAGCAACCTAACTCACTGTTTCTCCCCCTAAAGACTACAAATTGTTTAAGCATTGTAGTGGATTTGACCACCACATTGAAATGGAAAAGGAGGAATTACAATTCAATCTATAAATACACCAACACCAAGAAAGATTTTTAATAAGATTCACCACCATCTCGATATCAGGCTCCTCATTATTGAAAATAGCTCCATTCCTCGCCAGCCATATGCTCCAACAAGTAGTTAACCAAACCACGTGCTTCGTGCGTTTTGCTTTCTTCCCCTTACACAAGCAGCAACACTGGTGGACAAGACCAACAACATCCAGAGACAAATCAAGAGCAACACCAATCCAAGATGTAACACACTTCCAAACCGAATTCGCGAGCCCGCAACGGAGGAACAAATGATTCACGGACTCACGCTGAACGTGACAGAATGAGCAACGAGCATCGTCTTCCAAGTGGAGAACATTTCTGCGCAATAGTTGCTCGCGCACTGGCAACGCATCCAACAGCAACCGCCAGCCAAAAACCAACACTTTCGAAGGCACTATTGATTTCCATAAACCTGCAAAAAAATTCTGCTGCACCGAGACATTAGAGGATAAATCACCACGGACCAGCTGAATATAAAAGGTTTTAACCGAATAATTCTTCGATTTATCGAGCGGCCAAATCCAAGAATCCATCTACATTCTCGTTGGAGCCACAGACTGGAGAATATCTCGCAGAATATCTGCCTCAGCTGTTCGGACAGCATCATTACCGAGATGCCAAGGTTCCAACCAACACCAAGAATCATTATGCCAGACACCGAATTCAGCCACCGTTAAATTCTGCTGTCCAACACCATTATACAAGAGAGGAAAGACCTTAAACAAAGGGTCAATCCCAAGCCATTGGTCTTTCCAGAAATTAATTGAAGCACCATCACCCAAACCTCTTCTAACACACCAAGCAAACCTTCTTTGTTTCTCTACATTAACATCCAAGTTCACCAAGTCCCTCCACCAAATGGATCCCAAGTCCCTACGACGATTACCATCCATCAAATCCTGAACTAATGAAGAGGCCAAATCTCCGTACCTACAAGATAACATACGACTCCAACTAACACAGGGATCCGATAAAGCTCTCCATTTCCACTTAGACAACAAAGCTATATTAAATAGTTCCAGGTTTTTGATCTTGAGACCTCCCTCTTCCTTTCGTTTACAAATACTATCCCAAGCCACCCAACACATTCTCTTCTCCCCCTCTTTGATACCCCAAAGAAAATCCCTTTGGATTTTAACCATCTTCTTGATTACTACCTTCGGAGCTTTATAGAAAGAAAACATATATAGCGGCATGCTATTAAGAACGGAATTTATAAGAGTTACCTAGCCTCCAATGGATAGAAACCGACCCTTCCACAAAGACAACCGCTTTCTAACTGCTCCTAAAACATAGCTCCAAGTTGCTTCCCTCCTCGGATTAGTGCCAATTGGGATTCCCAGAAACTTGAAGGGGATAGATTCCGTTCTACAAAATAGGAAAGTGCTAGCTCTCTCCAAAAACCCATCCGGAGTGTGGATTAAGCTTGCTCTTGTGATAATTTACCTTCAAACCGGAAACAAGCTCAAAGGATCTCAAAATAGACTTGATACTCCAAAGATTTGCCCAAGAAGCTTTGCCCACAAACATTGTGTCATCCGCCAATTGAAGAATAGAAAAGTTCAAATCCTCATTGAAAGAAAAACCTTGATAATCACCAATATCCACCGCCTTCATCATCATCACTGACAAGGCCTCTGCCACTATAACAAAGAGGAAAGGCGACAAAGGGTCCCCTTGTTGCAGACCACGCTGAACTTTGAAATCTTGAGTTGGGCTACCATTCACTAGAACCGACATGGAGCTAGTACACACACAAGACTTAATCCAAGCAATCCAACATTGGGGGAAACCCATTCTAGTCAACATGTAAAACAAGAAATTCCAAGAGATGGAATCATAAGCTTTTTCAAAGTCCACCTTGAACAACATACATTCTTCCTTGCTTCTTTTGGCATAATCAACCAACTCGTTGGCCACCACAACACCGTCAAGAATTTGTCGCCCCCCTATAAATGCTGATTGATGATGAGAAATAATACTTGGCATAACTTTCTTGAGCCGAGAAGCTAAGACCTTGGCCAATATTTTGTATATGCACCCAATCAAGCACATAGGCCTAAACTCCCCCAAACCTTGCGGATTATCGTTCTTAGGAACCAAGGCGATGAATGAAGCCGAGATAGCTTTGGGGAGGAAAGCATTCGCGAAAAACTCATTGAAAAAACCTACCGCATCTTCTTTCATGAAACTCTAACCAGACTTAATGAAGTTGAGATTGAACCCATCCGGACCCGGACTTTTATCCCCATCACACTCCCAGACAGCCATCCTTATTTCTTCCTCAGTAAAAGGTTGAATCAAAGAATCCGCTTGAGATGAAGTCAAACGCTTGAATTGAAGATCGCCCAAAAGTGGCCTATTATGATTTGCCTCAGAAAAGCACTTCTCAAAATGTTGTTTTACAAAAGATTTCACCGCATCCACCTCCTCCACTTGCTCCCCGTTATCTCTAAGAATAACTACACTACACCGTCTTTTTCTATACCTCATTAGAGAGTGGAAGTATTTTGAATTCATATCCCCCTCCTTTATGCACCTTGCTCTAGACTTTTGAGCCACGAAAGATTCCTTCGCACGAATTTCCTTCCAAAGCGAGGCAGAAACTTCTCTTCTATTTGCCACGACGTCACTATCCCACCCTTCACACAACATATCGTCCAACGAATTCAGATCCCGAACTAGAGTATCAATGTTCAAGTCGACTTTACCAAAAACCTCTTTATTCCAACTCCGAATGCTTCCTTTGAGAGACGTCAACTTTTCTTTTCTTTTAATTGAGGATGATTATTTAAATTTTAAAACAATTTTAGGTTTTGACTTTATTTTTATTTGGTTTATAGTTTTACGTGTGTTTTTCAAATTACTCGCCACTATTATTGATCATTTGTTATTTTGACGATTAGAAATTTATATATCATGTTAAATAATAACATACTATTTTTTTCATTTTAATACAATTAGTAAATAACTGTGTAATAACAATAAGTAAACTAAACTCGCATACTAAATTAAAAGAATTGATACACAAAAGAAATTGGTCCAGAAAACATCAGACTACAACACTCGCTCAAAGATAAATTTTGTCTCTGTTTCGTTTTGATCTGACTTTTGTTAGTAGATCCTAGGATTTTCAGAAAATCAGTTTTGGCCAGAGTTTGGTTGGTTATAATTCCCAGAAAATCAGCTTTACAAAAACAAATAAAAGTCACATATTGATGTATTCTACAAAGCTCAGTAAGAAAATAAGTTAATATGAGTGGCATAATAAAGTTAATATAAGTACAAATACTATAACTCCCAGCAGGTTACTTGAGATAGAAATAGAGAAGCACAAACTAAATTGCTTCCAATATGGATTAAGCTTATGAATGATGACTGGAAACTGAACCCCTTGTGATTACTAATTCTGAATCATAAATACTCAACCCTTTACGAAAATAAAAATAGTATAAAAAAATTACACACTCAAGTGATTTACTCAACAAACTGTTTAAAGACAATAGTATAGAAACAAAAGAATACTGATACATTATGATTCCCTACCATCAAAGTGGAAATTGTAGGTCTTACCTCTTCACTGAGCACTTCTCCCACATTTCAAGTTGCCCCATCACCTTAGTTAGAACATTGTCTCCTCCTTATAGGTTTGTCAATTTATAGTTTCGTATTTATGTGGTTGCACCACTCGCCATGGCCTGGTTGACATGAGACACAATGATGGTGGCCACAAAGGAGATAAACAGCCTAATAGACGAAGTTAAAGGTCTTCCGACGGTTTTTGATGTGACCATTTTTATATCCGTGACTGAAGTAGAGAGACGCTGGTAGAAAGAGGTGACGTTGAAAGATTGAGAGTTGAGAATGAGATAAAAAGAGATGCATGTGTCAGATTTGAAAATTTTAATTACACAAATTATTTTTCAAATCATATTAACATATTGAAGTGGAATGGAAAAAAAGAGACTTTTATGCGCGAAAGTTCAATTAAATGGTGTGGTGATTTTATTTTATTTTTGTTGAATTATTTTTATTAAAACTGGTCGGATAGTATTTTCATGAGGAACCAATAAAAAACAGACAATTAGACAAAATGAGGCTGACACATAGGATTAGTTATGGTGAGTTGGACGTTTTAAATGGCAAAAGAACCAATTAGGTGATGACAATTGTAGGTTTCCTCAAATAGTGTATTTGTGTTGGATAGGGAAATTTTGTATTTCCCATGCTAATCGCTACCCTCCTCCAAATGCTTGCATCTCTAGCATTTGTTATGCTTTTGTCTCCCATTGATTGTGATCCTTTGAATAGACAGCTCACTTGTACCATCAAAATTGCCTATGAATAACAATGAATAGAAATCTGTAAAGGGAGGAGATCACAATAAGAAGAAACAAAAATTCAAGAGAAAGAAAGATAAACAAAAATAAGATGCAAAGCTAGAAATGAAGAAATGTACGAGGAGGCCAAAACCACCATGACCACCACCCTCACAGCCAGAACCTCCGATGAATCACCCTGACTCTCAACCCACCATCTTTCTCCTCACTGTGACCTCACTCCTCTAGAATGCCTCCGCAACCACCACCGCAAGCATTCCCCCTCATCTCTCTCTCTCTCTCTCTCTCTCTCTCTCTCTCTCTCTCTCTCTCTCTCCGCCACCGCCATGGTTCTTTCTTCTTCTCTCAAACGACTTCTCTCTCTCTCTCTCTCTCTCTCTCTCTCTCTCTCTCTCCCTCCTTCTCTCTGTTTAAGAGCTAGAAATAGTTAATGTGACGAAATGAAAATTACGGACTATCTGACAAGGTTACAATCATTCACAAGTCGCATGGTTTTTTTGGGTAAACCAAGGTATCCTCCACGACGACTGTTGAGACTAATCCTTCGAGAAGTTGGTCACTAAAGACACTCCTTTGGGTTGCATCAGGTGCCCCCTTTTCTTGGTTTTTTCTTTTCAAGCCATCGACTATGCTTCTAATGCTTTCACTATATATATTTTACTATACTAATTGCATCCCAGTTATTTTCTTTTTACCATCTATCCCCCACAGTCTACATTGAGTCATTTAAAACTAAAAGAAAATTAAGAACATACCTTTTTTCTCAAAGAAAACGAATAAATAGGAATCGATTGAGCTCGATTTAAGATGTCTGAGTTGTACAACTTGGTGATTTTAAACATTTTTCAAAAAATTAAATCAACCTACACACAAACATTTTCAAGAATTATGTGACTTTTGAATTACTCATCGCACTAGAGAATACTTAGGAGTGGGCTTTCTCGTCAAGTCAAAATGAAATTTTCCTAATTAAGTCCCTTGTTTATTTCTTTGTAAATAATTAAGTTTTTGTAGCAAATATCATTTTATTTATTTTTGGTTAAAAAAATATGTCATGAATTATTAATAATTTGCACAAACAAGTTTAAGTTATTAGGACAAGTCGACAGATATATTAGGAGTGTAGTGGAATTAAGTTTTCACTCTTCTGTTTGCATAATCGACTCCTGAATCTAATCTAGTTTTCGCATACCATTAACCTTCAAAGTCGGTTATCCTGAGTAGGTAAACTCAATTGGTGAGCTAAGAGATATTGAATGAGTGCAAAGTAGAGGTCTCGAGTTCAACTACTAACCACTAACATTTGTTTATAAAAAAATATTCAAAGTCAATTTTTCCATTTTTTCCATTTAATAAATTCGATATGGACTCCTAAAAATTACACTTTTTGGGCCGTCTACAATGAGATCCCGATTACAACAAGCCTACAACAGTCATCCTGATTACAACAAGCCTACAACATTTTAGTTGGTAATTATGAAATCGTGGTATTTTTAGATATTACTTTTTTTAAAAATAAAAACAGTCTTCTTATCATGCCATATTGTAATTTCATGTTCAAAAAAGAAATAAAATTAAGAATATACAAAAGATTAAAATGGTTTTTCCGTTAAGTGATTGTTAATTAGGGTTTACGTGGATAGTGTGACATGGATAATTTGCCTCATAGGCAGCTAGTTGTGTTATTAGACACTTAATATATTTTCGTTTTCATTCTGTTGTCGTCAAACTCTTAGGTCCTAGCTGTGGGGTCGGCCAGAGTTTTGGACAGTCTTTGATTCCTAGGTTCTTCAAGCAATTTCGCCACTCTGCTCCTCGACTGTGGGTATCCTTACTCCTCTAGAAAGGGCCAGGTTAGGTGAAGGGGACGCGAGGGTTGGATTATTCTACTGGCCTAATGCATAAACTAAAGATAAAAGTGCGGTAAAGACGATAAATTGAAATAAAACGTAGAGTTTTGATTGATTGAATGTGTGTTCTTAAATTTACTCTATGCTGTATATGTACATAGGCCCTCGTCGGCTACTATGCGAGCCAGCACTTGCCTACCATGGGATAAATCTAAGATCAACGCCTATCATTGCTCCTAAGCCCAAAAGAGGCAGAGTAACTACCCATGATCCCACTAGCACGATTAGTGGAATAAATGCTCGTCGCTCCGTTTTTCACGGCCTCGCTTCTTTGCTTGATCTTCAACTGCTCCCACGTTCTATCTTCGTGCCTCTTCTGTCTTGCCTTCCAAGCAAGCCTGCCTTACCTCGACCACTCGGTCACTCGGCTGCTCTTCGCCCTTGGGCAGTAACTTAGGCACCGAAGTCACCTTGGCCGTGGCACTCAATAGGCTGAGGCTTTACTCTCCCTCGGCTCAAGTTATTAGCCCTCGGGCTTACCCCTTCCTCGGGGAGTTTTGTCTTGTAGTGTGCCCCGAGGGCCTCTCTTGAGTTCGCTCTATCAGCAATTACCTCTTGGGCTTTAGTCATGTGGTTTTCCTTGACACTCTAACTCTTTTTCCTTTTTTTCCTCAGCCCTCGGCCTACGACTTAATTATTTTTGGGTGTTAACAGTTTCCGCCCTTTTTGTGCTGTCGTATGGCCGGGAGGACGTGATTGATGGTACAAAAACCCCTTGCCTGATTCATTTCCCTCTCTCTTGCCCCCTTTTTCGCAGGAAGCTGCTGATGCCACTGTGGTGGTTGACCCAACCCCTCCTGAGGTGGTCGAACCTTTTATGGATCGCTAGTTTGAGAGCTTTTCTTCTCCTGCCGTTGACGATGAGGAATTGCAACAGTATTTCTCGAGTCTGGAGGTTCCAGAGGTGGCTGCCTCCTCTACAGAGGTTGATCTTGCCCAAGTAGAGGCAGCTCTGGCTGGAGAGATTCCAACCAATCTTGAGGAGGTAGCCAAACTCAGAGCTACCCTCTTTCGGGTTTCTAAATCTCCTAATGTTCCCTCAAGCAAAAGGGACATGTTGGAAGAGGTGGCACTCCAACTGGGGGATGTCTCCATCCAATATGAACGAGCTAGAGCCACTCGGGGCCAAGCTGAAACTACCCTCCAACAACTTGACTCCTATCGGGCTAAAAAGGAGGGTCATCGGGTAACCTTCAATTCCCTCAGCCAGACAAAATAGGCCACCTTAGCTGAGCAGAAAAGGATAGCATGTCGCATCAAAGCTATAGAGGACCGGATTGCCTCACTTTGAGCTGAGCTAGCCTCTCTCACCCCTCAACATTCGGCGGCTGCAAATAGGGTCACTGCCTCTCCAACCTGGCCTGGAAGCGGACCTTGATACCAGTCGTGCTGCCCTGGTGCGGATCACCAAAGAATGGGGAGCCTTAAGGGCGTCTTATGAGCAAGTCTTCGCCTAGGTAGTTCAAGAGGTTGCCGAGGCTCCTGTCATTGCCAAGGCTGCGACAGGTGAGCCCCTCTCTCTCCTACCCTTCCACCTTTCAACAACGCCCCTACTATCGAGGTAGCAACCCTCAAGGGTGACGCTGGTGAGGAGATGGGAGCACCAGCGTCAGAAGTGTGCCCATTGTTGAGGTGGAGATTGAAGCTGCGGTGATAGTCATAATGCAAGATGCTTCTGCAGCTCGCGTCATTGCTTATGAGGAGAGGGTAGAGTGAGATTAGGACCCGTATATTCTGTACATCCTTAAACTTATCACTAGGCCGCCAGTGTGTGGCGTGCCATCTTGACAATTTCTTTTCTAATCACCAGTTCTCTTTCCCTTGAATATTTTCCCATAGAGTAGGATAATACGCTTTGAGATACTTGACGTTTATTTTTGTTTCAAACTCTTCTCCGTCTAGAGTGATTAAACGGTATGCCCCATCGTTGTATACTTCACTAACAATGTAGGGTCCGTCCCAATTTGGTACTCATCCATACTAAGGGATTGTTTTCGAGCCACCCTTAACGAAGCTACACTGATCTCCAGTGGTTGCACGACATCCTGCCCGTAGACCAGACGATAGGGAGTTGCTCCCGTGGCCGTGGACTTAAAATTTCTCATAGCCCAAAGAACCTTATTGATGGTCTCGTGCCACCGTCGAGGCTTATTCTCTATGTTTTTTTTATGAGCTCGAGGATGATTTTGTTGGTAGCCTCTACCTGTCCATTAGCTTGGGCATAATAAGGAGACGGGTGTCTCATCTTAATGCCATACTCTTGAGCAAAGGCCACCACTTGTTCCCCGGTGAACATTGTGCCTTGATCGGTCGTGATGGTTTCAGGGATACAAAATTTGTGTATGATCTGGTTCTCTATGAATCTAATCACTACATCCTGATTGACACTTCCCAGAGGCATAGCTTCCACCCACTTAGTGAAGTAATTGGTGGTGACAATAATAATATTATGGCCCTTTGAGCTTGGAGGGTATAACTTGCCGATTAGATCCATGGCCCACCCTCTGAATGGCCAAGGTTTGACAATGTAGCTCGTCCGCAGGCATTCTCTGGATTGGTTTGTGCAGCTAGGAAGTCTCACATCCTTTGGCAAACTAGAAACAATCGGCCGTGAACGTCGGCCAATAGTATCTGTGCTTGTAGATAAGCCATTTCATGATGTGGCCAGACCTATGGGCACCACAAATTCCTGCATGGATTTGTGCCATTACCATATGTTAACACCCAAAAATAATTAAGTCGTTGGCCGAGGGCTAAGAAAAGAGAAAAAGGAAATCTGTGTGTTGAGGCAAGTCACACTACTAAAATCAAAAGGGGTACTTGCTGACAAAGTGAAATCAGAGGAAGTCCTTGGGGCATGCTAAAAGACATAACTGCCCGAGAGAGGCCTACGCCGATGGCTAATGGGCTAAGCCAAGGGAGAGTAATAACGTCAGCCTATAGAGTGCCAGGGCCAAGGGGGCTCGGGTGACTAAGCTATTGCCTAAGGGTCACAAGCAGCCGAGTGACCAAGTGGCCGAGGTAAGGCAGGCATTGCTTGGAAGACAAGAAAGACGTGGCACGAAGATAGAACGTGGGAGAGATTGAAGATCAAGGGGAGGAGCGAGTCTGGAAAATACGGAGCAACGAGCATTTACCCCAATAAACGTGCTAGTGGGATCGTGGGTGGTTACTCCGCCTCTTTTAGGGCCTAGGAAGCAATGAGAACTAGAGAGAGAAATGTACCTTGCGGTAGTAGATCGGTCGTCCGAGGTCACTCTCAAAGCCGAGGTTGGAGCGTCCGAGGTAGTTCTTCAAGCCGTGGCTGAGGTCGGCGGTGGTGGTACCTGCAAAGAGACTCCGACGCCCAAGTTAGAGAGGGAAGTAATAATGTGGAGAAGTTATGAGAAATGAATTGTGTACCTTTTGCATGGGGTAGAGGCCTATTTATAGGCACTAGGATGGAGTAAGGAGTGCTTTGGTGCATAAGGAAGAGGAGAGATCTAGGCCGTTCGCCTAGGCCGCGCGATCTCCACCATTCTTGAGGCATGGAGCACGAAAGTGAGTTCCCGGTGTGTTTGGACCACCAAGCTGGACCCAAAATCCGGGTTGGGCTTGAGCCTAGACCGGAACAGTAGCCCCCCAAGTCGAGGTTGGCCAGGCAAGGTAAGGGCGGCCTGGGCTTGAGATGTCATGTGTCAAGTAGATAATAGTCGGATACTTGAGAGAGAGAGAAAGAGATACCTGAAGTGAGACTTGGGCGTTTGGTCTTGATTTCCGGGATCGCCGTGGATCCGTCTGGCTCTTGATTGAGCATTGATGCTCGGAGTCAAGAGGGTCCGAAGTCACAAGGATTCCTTCCTCGGTCCCTGATGGACCTGAGCTCGGAGATCAGGGAGGAGGCACAATCGCACGGGGCGAAAGAGGGGCGAAGCCGCAAGGACTTCTTCCTTCGGCCTCTGATGGAGTTCTGAACTCTAACATCAGAGGGAAGGCATAGGGCCGCTGTGGACCTGAGCCTTTGTGGGCCTAGGCGCGCTCCATGACTGAGCATTTTGAGCTTGGAGTCAGGGAGGACGAAGTTGCTGTGGACTTAGGCGCGCTCCATGACTGAGCATTTAAGCTCGGAGTCAGGGAGGACGGAGTGGCTGTGGATTTAGGCGCGCTCCATGACTGAGCATTTAAGCTCGGAGTCAGGGAGGACGGAGTCGCTGTGGACTTAGGCACGCTCCATGACTGAGCATTTAAGCTCGGAGTCAGGGAGGACGTGTGTGTCGTACCGTTGTCCGCCAAGTGGCCAGCTCGGTGTCGAACTCGGGTGAGAGGGGCATTGTAAAGAGCTGGGAGCTAGTGTTGCCGAGGATCCTGCATGTTAGGAAGACAGTAATATTCTAAACAGTAATATCAAAGTGGCTAGGTGTGAAACCTGACTGAAGAGAAAGGACTGAGGCCAGGGCTGATCTAGAGCCCGGCAGAAGATAATAATCTGAGGCCGAGGTTGACTTGAAATCTGGCTGAAGATAGTAAGCTGAGGCCGGGGTTGATCTGAACGCGGAAGAGGATAATAATCTGAGGCCGAGGTTGACTTGAAATCTGGCTGAAGATAGTAAGCTGAGGCCGGGGTTGATCTGAGCCCGGCAGAGGATAATAATCTGAGGCCGAGGTTGACTTGAAACCTGGCTGAAGATAATAAGCTGAGGCCGGGGTTGATCTGAGCCCGGCAGAGGATAATAATCTGAGGCTGAGGTTGATGTTGCGTTTAAAAACAATGATAGTGCAAGTGTGCACTGTCAACAAGTAATATAGAATAAGTAAGGTTCGTTCCCACGAGGATTAGCACTTAAACAATGCTTAATTTAATCAACAAATTAGTGATGGTAAAAATAAAGTAAAAGACACAAATATTTGGTAACATGCACAATGATAAAAAGGTATCAGGGTAATAAAGATCAGATGATTGGAACAAGTTGAGATGCATTCACTTTCAGTAACTTCATTTAAATGCAATTAATGATATGTTAAGTGCTGCAGCATTAGGTGCTGCAGAAATGGATATATTTTCTCAAATACTTCTCACTAGGGTTTCGTCCCAAAAGTTTATCTCTAGACCTTAAAGGATTACTCCCTAGGCTGCTTAGGCACCCGCAGTATTCACCTTATGGCTTATGCCCTCCTATCTCTAAGGTTTAAGCAAGAAACACTAAAATCTCTTTTAATGTAACAAACCATATTATCTTGTGAGGTAAATTTACAAACCATCTCTGAATTCATAAATGCTACTTAGATTAGACGGCCAATCCTAATCTAAGATGGAAATATTATAACACACAAGATAAAACGCTCAACCCTTAAACATACTTCATTAATCACACAATAAATTCATTACATTAAGTTCAGCACCCCAACTATAAGAAGTTAGCTCATGTTGAACTTAAACAACAAAGAAAATAACTTAAACATAAATGAAGAAGTCATACTACAATCTCAAGGAGAGAGTTTACACTACTAATTGTTGAATCATGAAGATAGCTCCAAAGATGATCAATGAAGCACATTCCACCTCTTCAACGTAGATTCCTCCAAGAAATGAAGTTCCAGTGTTGCTGCAGCAACAACAATTCCAGCAATTGATCTTTGAGTGAGTTTGAGAGCGCACGAAATGGTGGCTATCTCTATACCAACCTTTTCAGCTTACCCTAATTGAGGAAGAAAGGTCCAATTTATAGATGAGGCTCATGATTCTAGGTAACCCTAATTTGGGAGGCGCCAATTGTCCTTTGATAAGCCCAAAAAGTCCTTTTTACCCAAACTTAGGTCATCGGCGAATATTCCCTTGTTAGCACGCACACCCACGCCTGGTGATGACTGACACCTGTCCTTTCCTCGTTTTCCGTGTTTTCTTCAGCATTCTCTCTCATGTTGCGAAATTTTGCATTGCTGCCACATTAGGTGCTGCAGCAATTAGGCAAACACATCAAACCCAAAATTGGACACCAAAGTGCCAAATATAACAAATTAAAGCAAGCACCTTAGATTAACTCTAAACTACCATATTTACAACAATAATCACAATATTGCTTGAGAATTTCCAATGATTTCAGCTTGAAATAAGAGGTAATAACCATCATAAATGATAGTTATCACACCCCCAAAATTGAACCGTTGCTTGTCCTCAAGCAATGACACTTGACATAGACAAGCATTTAATTAACAAGCAAACCAGATAGTTGAATTATCCAAAAAGCACAGAACAAAATATTAAGCTGAGCATCAACTTTCAGATTGGCCACTTAATTGTAAGCCCACTGAATAGCAAGTTCCCTAAATTACTCCTGCTCAAAAGTGTGTGTGTGACACTTAACTCAGTTCAGATCATAGCAAGGTTCAAAATTTCACTTAACTAAAACTAGAGAGGCTTTCTTTTGAGATTGCCAAAGATGTCTCAAAACTTAGGGTAGACTAACAATTCAAGCACAGAAAGGGGGGATAAGCATGACAAAGGTCTTTGATGCAGCAATTCAGAACTCTATGCCAGTGCACTTATTACAACTCAACTTAAGTGTTGCAGCAACACAGACTAGAACAGAATTCAAAAACAACAATACTTAACACTTGTGTTGCATTGCCCTTATTCTTTGAATTTCTTTTTCATAGCTTTTTGCTTTTCTTTTTTCTTTTATTTATTTTTATATATGCTTGGGCAATGACAACGCTTACAAATATTTACAAACATTAGTGGTTTATAACATAGCACATTACACAACATACTAACTTTAATTACTTCCTAAACTATGTGCACTTGGCCTAATTCCATTCCTTCATGCTTTGCCTTAATATAGCTCAAAGAACCCCCAAACTTAGTTTCTTATGCTACCCTAAGTTTTTAGTAAAACTTTGGCAATTCCCTAGGTCTACCAACAACTAGCTTAGCTTCAGATCATTTTTAATTCACTAAGTCCTTCCTGAGTTTCATGCAAAAGTGTGGGAATAGGAGAAATTAAGTTCACTTACAAACAGAGGCACTAATCACTCAATTCTCACCATTTCATCACTAAGTTTTGCTCAACTTAACTTCCAAAATTTAGAATTTTATTCAACTAACTAGCATACGTGCTAATAAAATACATATAGACCATAGGTCCTCCCCCCTACTTAAGACCTTGCAGTGTCCCCACTGCTCATGCATACTAAAGGGAGGCCTATTTCAAAGCAAAACATCAAAAAAACAGCAGACAACTAACACAACTGTTGAGTGCTATCACAGAACAAAAGCACTCAACAGATTTATTCAAAGAAAGTATTAAAAACAGAATTTTAAAAAGACATAAACTAAAAGATTAAGGTGTAGAGGCCTTTGTCTTGTGGCTCCTCCTCTCTTGGTCCTTGGAGTGTAAGGCTTCTATCTTTTGGGCTTTGCGCTTATAACAACATCAGAAGTTTCTGTTGCTGCAGCACTGGTGGTGTATCTGCAACAACACCACCAGCATCAGAAACATCTGCCTTCTTTTGGGCAATTAATGATGCGGCTACAATCTCAAGAGCTTCTCTTGCAATTCTCTCAGCCTCAACTCTCTTCTGCTCTTCTGCTCTTCTGCTCTCTGCTGCTCTTCCATTGCTGTAGCTGCAGCATCAAGAATGTCCTTGACCACAGCAGCAATGGTGGCCTTAGTCTGCATGTCCTCTATCTCAGTAACCTTAGTAGTATCCAGCTCTGCTCCCTCAGGAACTTCTTCAAGTTTCCTCTTCCTTGTTATTGTCTTTGACCTTTGCTTCTTTAATTGTGTAACAACAGCTTATTCTTCATTATTAGCAGCATCATTTGCTGCAGCAGGTGAATTGGCAGTATTGGATCGAACTGATTCAGGTTCTTTTTCTTGGGTTTGGTTTGTGGTGGATATGGGTGGGTTTTCTGGTTGAGTTTCTTGTTGGGGAGTGGATTGGTTTGGTGTTTCAGTGGTGGTTTGGTTGACAGGGGTTAGGATGGGTTGAGATGTGAAGGTGGAAGGTATGTTGGTGGTTTTGGTGAGATTGTGGGTTGGTGGAGGGTCCATTTCTATGTCAATGAGGTCATCCCAGTTGAGTTCTCCATCATTTTTGTTATTTCCATCATCAGCCACAGAATCATCATCTTTACTGTCATCCTCCCTATTCAATTGAGCCATAATTTCTTTGTTCACCTGCTTCTCCCCTTCACTGAGGGATTCCTCATCGTCAGTTTCAAGTAGGTCTTCCTCTTGCCTTTCTTCACTTCCCTTTCCTTCTCTTTCTTTTCTTTTCAATTATTCTTTTTTCTTCTCCATCATCCACTCCAGCTTCATCAAACAAGGTTGCATCAATCACTTCCTCGTCTAACACCCATTCTGGAAAAATAGGTGCTTCAACTCCTGCAATCTCCTTTAAATTGGTTGCAAATACAGCAGTCAACCATTCTTGCTGTTTCCTCATATACTCCCAAACAGTGCGTTGCTGCAGCATGAATTGTGGTAGCATGGTGGAATCACCAGATGCTGCAGCAACCTTTGGTTTTCCTTAAGAATAGTGGGGAAAGCAGCAAGAGGATACCCATTCTTTTCTCCTTTGATTTCAACCCCTGCCTTCACACAAAGATCTGTGATCAAGCAAGGGAAGAAAAGATAGCCAGCAGTTTTACCTTGACATATAAGAATCTCTCAGCAGATTAACCTTCCTACATCAACATCCTTTCCTCCCAAAATGACATCTAGGAGCATAATCCTTTCTTTCTCCACATTGGTTGTGTGGGATGTAGGCAGAAGAGAGTGTTTGATGAGATTGAACCAGACCATGGCATCATGATTAAGACTGCTCCTCTTCACCTTGAATTCATTTGCACTGCAGGGCTCCCAAGGTGTGCCAGGAATGGTGATTGCTTTCTTGACAGACTCCATTTCTTTCTTGCCCCATTTGTTGAAGTTCTTTACAAAGGTTAAACCATGATAGCCTAATCCCAAGCATTCGTTGATCACCATGGAGTCAAATTTGACATGCACTCCTCTGACTTCAGAATAATACTAGGGCTTTCCATCTTTTTGGGGTGCAATTCCTGCATAGAATTCTCGCACGACAGAAGGGAAGAAAAATGATGGGTGTTGCACCAATTGCTCCCACCCCAATGCCTTCACAGTAGATGTGAACGCATTAGGGGCGTTTGCTGTAACACCCCTCTTTTACTATTACAACTAAATAGACAATTATCAGAGTCACCTCGAAGGGCGCTACATTTTTCACCATTTTAAAAAAAAAAACACCATTTATTCCAAAAAAAAAATTTCCAAAATAATTTATATAAAAGAAATCACCAAGCAGCGGAAATATTAACCAGTTTAAACATCTCCAGAATTAACAATTAAAGACATCTCCAAAATTAATTAAAACAATTTCCAATAACTAAAATAATAGTTCAAAACGATAACTAACGACTCCCCGGTGCTACATATCAGAGCTGACACAGACCCAAACGAGAGAGGAAGCAAAACCTAGCAATTCCTCCACGAGCACTAGCGATCACCTGCAGCGTTGCCGCATGAGAGCAACATTCCAAGCAGAAGGGGTGAGTCTAACAGAGGTAATAAGCAGATGATAAAAATATGCTAGCATCAGGTAACTACAGCAACACAATACAATTACACCATATCACAGCACCAGATACCAAAGGAAAAGTCCATTTGACAGTGAACCACCAAAATTATAACATTCATAGACAATGGGATGATATGCAACCCCTCCAGTGGGCATATGCATGCGGTACCGATCACCAAAATGAGCCACGACGGGCATATCACCAATAAACACCAGAGGCAGAGCCTATATCACCAAAACATGCATATGACAATGCGACACCATGATTATGCACCAACTCACCATAACAAGTATTTAAAATAAATACTATATCACCAGAATCAAAACAAATGATTTCACCAAAAATAGCACCAAGTTGTAGCATCACAGCTACCACTAAACTCTCCTGAGCATACCAGCACCGCACCTGAAATATTAACACCAGACGGCTCCACAACGCGGACATAACGCACGCACACCACGCACAAGACTGGCGCACAGCGCCTAGGCACATCGCACCTACTTCAGCGAATTAATTAAAATAGCAAACGACATCGGATTTCAACAAATAAATACTTGTTGGAAAGCCCTATGGGTCTGGTTATCATCCCTAAGTTCAGTTTTTGAAGGAGAGTGTCCAATAGGTACAGTTTTCGAAAAGCACACAGGCTAGTTGCAAAAGAGGACAGTTTCTGTCCTTCAAATTCAAGCAATTCCAAAGTGACCAAAACTCAATCAAATTGCATGAAACTTGTGCATAAACTGGGGAAAATTTTGTCTAGTTTTCAAAGAAATTGGATTCGTTCGAAAAGGAGTTCTTTTGAAAACGTGGTAACCAAAACACTGACCCTGTGTCCAGATTGTTTCCAGAATCTTACTCTAACTTGTGGAATTCATATCTCGAGCTACACAACTCTAAACGCATCCAAACCAGTACCAAATTAACAAGCATTAAGTCTATTTTCCAGAAAAATAAACCACATAATTTTTCGGTCAATACAACGTTCCCAGTCACCGAAATACCGAATTATACCCAAATCGTTTCCAGAATTTTAACCTAACTTGTATCGCCTATAACTCGAGCTATACAACTCCGAATTTAACGAAACCAGTGCCAAAACGACCGGCGTTAAGTCTATTTTCAAAAACAATCCACCTCATGATTTTTGGATCAACCAAACAGCTCCATTTTTAGAAAAACCGAACCTGTGTCCAGAATCGCTAAATTGCCAAACACCAAACCCTAACGGCAACGACACCGCATCCACCACAACAAAAACGACAATTCGACAACGCGACAACAACAATCAACCACGCACAGCAACAACAAAAACACGAACAATAACAACACCATCATCGTGATACAACAATCACGCAACAACAAATAACGAAACAAATCACAATAACGTGCAACAATCATCAAAGCACCAATCTCAACGAAAACACGATATGCAACAACACGAACAATTCAACAAAACCCTAGACTACCCACACATAATTATCATCAACCCATTATCAAGGTTAAGCCCACCCTTACCTCGAATAACGTAAGCTCCGGAACACGACGAACGAGACACGAACAAAACCACAGCAACACGAACGATCCCCTTTTGAAATTCTTCGCGAAACCCTCCTCTTCTCTCCCTCTTTGCGCCGCGTGCTCTCTCTCTCACTCTCACTTTCGTTTTTCTTTTGCTTGCTGCGAATGAGGGTTTGGCTTAAACCCCCAGGGTTTAAGTTGAGGGCTCAGTAAACACTGGGCTCTCTACGTCACCACCTCCTTTACTCGTTTCACCTCCTACGCATATAAAATATTAACCTTTTAATTTATCTATATCCCGCCTCCAAATTATTTTAATAATTCAATCAACTATTTTAATTAAATTATTTCCGGGGTGTTACATTTGCAGCACGAAGCCCCTCTCTGCCTAGAAATTCATGGCATGGAACTTTTCTGGAGTTGCAGCATCAGTACCCTTGGTATTCTTGCGACTGGCTTGGCTTGATTCCCCACGCCCAATGGATGATTGGCGTTTTCCAGAGGTTTTGTTTGCGCTCATCTTGGTTTTTGCCATTGTTAACAGAATTGTGGTTTGCGAAGAGGGATTAAGAGTGAATTGGAATTGCTAGAATGGAGAGGTTACTGTTTAAGGATTTAGGGATTCGGTTCTTGCACGCAATGGAGAAGTGATGGTGGAATGGATGAAAGTGGGTGGTTATAAGGGTGAGGGAAGACGGTTTAGGTAATTGCTAATCTCAATTAATGAGATAGCCGTTGAGATTAGGGTGAGGTGTATGGTGGAGGGTTAATGATGGGACGATTAAGTGACTGATTGGACAAAGCGCTGATGGCGTGTCAGACCTTGGGGAGAATAACTGCCATTATTTTATTTTTTTCCTCAACTGCCATTCACTGCTGCAGCAATGTTGCTGGAAGCAATGCTGTAGCAACAACTGCTGTCACACCCTCAAACTTCAAATTGCCCAGAATTAATTCCTGCAAATCAAACACCAAGACGAACAAAAACACTAATTTATTAGATAAAACCCTGGGCTGCCTCCCACTAGAGCTTGCTTTAAGAGTCCTCAGCCTGACTTCCCTCTAAGATTAAAGGTCCTTCAACTCAGTGGTGATTTTGCTTCTCACCACTGGTTCTCCATAGTATTGCTTTACCCGTTGACCATTAACCTTGAAGGTTTGCTTTCTCACATCATCAAAAGTTCCACAGCACCAAGAGGATACACTTTCATCAACTTGAATGGTCCAGACCATCTAGACTTGAGTTTCCCTGGGAATAACTTGAGTCTTGAATTGAACAACAGAACTTGATCACCTTCAAATAATTCCCTTTTCTGAATCCTCTTGTCAGGCCAAGCCTTGGTCTTAGCCTTATACAATTCAGAGTTCTCATAGGCAAAATGTTTCATTTCTTCCAATTCATTCAGTTGTAATAGCCTAGCTTCTCTTGCCTTAGCATGATCAAAATTGAGCTTTTTGATTGTCCAATGAGATTTATATTGAAGCTCCAAAGGCAGGTGGCAAGCTTTGCCATAAACAAGTCTGTATGGAAACATTCCCAAAGGAGTCTTGTAAGCAGTCCTATAAGCCCATAAAGCATCATCAAGATGATTAGACCACTCCTTTCTAGAAGGCCCTACCATTTTCTCCAACATTCCTTGATCTCTCTATTGGATAACTCTGCCTGACCACTAGTTTGAGTATGATATGCAGTTGCAATCTTGTGTTTTATCCCATACTTAGCCAAGAGAGTTTCAATCAATTTGTTGCAGAAGTAAGATCCTTCATCACTGATTATTGCTCTAGGAGTACCAAACCTTGTAAAGATATTTTTATGCAAGAATTTGCTAACAGATTTAGCATCATTGTTGGGCAAAGCAACTGCTTCAACCCACTTTGATACATAATCCACAGCTACAAGGATGTAAGAATTGCCAAAAGAAGGAGAAAAAGGTCTCATGAAGTCCATGCCCCAAACATCAAAGAGTTCAACCTCTAAAATGTTGGTTAATGGCATTTCATTTCTATTTGAAATGTTCCCACTTCTTTGGCAACTATCACATTTCTTAACCAGCTCCTGAGCATCCTTGAAAATTGTAGGCTAGTAATACCCAGATTGAAGCACCTTTGCTGCTGTCCTCATACCCCCAAAATGTCCTCCATATGCTGCAGCATGGCATTGCTGCAGCACCAATTGTTGTTCTTCATCAGCCACACATCTTCTTAACAGTTGGTCAGAGCACTTCTTGTAGAGGAAGGGTTCATCCCAAAAATATTGCTTAACAGTATGAAAGAACCTCTTCTTCTATTGATAATTCAGATCACATGGTACCACTTTACTAACTAGAAAGTTGACAATGTCTGCATACCAAGGTGCTGCAGCATCTGTTGCTGCTGCATCAATAGCTAGCAGTTGTTCATCAGGAAAGCATTCCTTGATTTCTCCACTATGATTACCTGCACTATCACCTTCCAATCTAGACAAATGGTCAGCAACTTGGTTCTCCACCCTCTTTTTATCTTTAATTCAAGATCAAATTCTTGAAGGAGGAGAACCCATCTTATTAGCCTAGGTTTTGCATCTTTCTTAGCAATCAAATACTTAATGGCAAAATGATCAGTGAAACTTATTACTTTTGTGCCAACTAAGTATGATCTAAATTTATCAAATTCAAAAACCACAGTTAATAATTCTTTTTCGGTGGTAGTATAATTTAATTGAGCATCAATAAGTGTTTTGCTAGCATAATAAATAGAATGAAAGACTTTTCCATACCTCTGGCCTAGGACAGCTCCAATGGCATAATCACTAGCATCACACATTAGCTCAAAAGGCTTGCTCCAATCAGGAGTTACTATCACTAGAGCAGTAACTAGAGCATTCTGCAGTTTCTGAAATGTTGCAGCACAGGCTTCATCAAAGACAAATGGAGTGTCGTGCTGCAGCAATTGACACAATGGCTTTGAAATCTTAGAGAAGTCCTTGATGAATCTTCTGTAGAACCCAACATGTCTCAAGAAACTTCTAACACCTTTGACATTTGTTGGAGGATGCATCTTCTCAATTAACTCAACTTTGGCTTTGTCTACCTCAATTCCCCTTTTAGAAATCTTGTGTCCCAACACAATACCCTCTTGGACCGTGAAGTGGCATTTCTCCCAGTTCAATACCAAGTTGGTTTCTTCACATCTGTCCAGAATCTCTTCTAAGTTCTCAAGGCATAATTGGAATGTTTCCCCAAAGACAGAAAAATCATCCATAAACACCTCCATAAATTTTTCAATAAAATCTGAAAAGATTGACATCATACACCTTTGAAATGTTGCTGGTGCATTACACAACCCAAATGGCATTCTCCTAAAAGAAAAAGTACCATAAGGACAAGTGAAAGTAGTCTTTTGTTGATCTTCAGGTACTATGGCTATTTGATTATAACCAAAGTATCCATCCAAAAAGCAATAGAATTCTTTGCCAGCAAGTCTATCAAGCATTTGGTCTATGAATGGTAAAGGGAAATGATCTTTTCTTGTGGCCTTGTTGACCTTTCTATAATCCATGCAAATCCTCCACCTAGTTACTGTTCTTGTAGGAATAAACTCATTCTTCTCATTAGCTACCACTGTGACCCCTCCTTGCTTTGGAACACGTTGCACAGGGCTCACCCATGCACTATTTGATATAGGATAAACAATGCCAGCAACAAGCCACTTGATAATTTCCTTTTTCACAACTTTCTTTATGATAGGAATTAGTCTCCTCTGCCCTTCAATACTGTTTTTAGCATTTTCATCAAGAATGATTCTATGGATGCAGATGGTAGGACTAATGCCCTTTATGTCAGCCATTTGCCACCCAATTGCCTTCTTATGCCTCTTTAGGGTAGTAATGAGATCATGTTCTTGACTTTTAGATAGGTCAGAAGCAATGATCACAGGAAATGTATCATTTTCCCCTAAATAGGCATACTTAAGGTGCTTGGGTAACTCTTTAAGCTTAAGTACAGGAGGTTTCTCAATGGAAGGCAAATTTCTTCTAAGATTTGAATCCTCGAGCTCAAGAGATTCATACAGTCTACTCCAAATTTCCTTCACAATAGCCTCCTCATACAACATATATACCTTCTTCCACAAGTTCACTTTTGTCAATTTCAGCAAGAGCCTTCACTAAATGGTCACTTTGCTTGTGGAAGTGTTTCTGAACCACAGAATCAAGAGACACTACAAAGGAACACTCCTTAGTTGCTTGGTCAGGAAACATGAGAGGATTCATCACATTGAACTTTATCTCTTGATCATTGACTCTCATAGTCAATTCTCCTTTTTGCACATTGATTACAATCAAATATGATTGCTATTACCTCTTATTTCAAGCTTAAATCATTGATTATTCGCAAGCAATTTAGTGATTAAATGTTGTAAATATGTTAGTTTAGAATAATTTAAGGTGCAAGCTTTATTTTGTTATAATGGGCACTTTGGTGCCCAAATTGTGGTCTAATGCGTTTGTTTAATTGCTGCAGTACTTATTGTGGCAGCAATGCCAAATTACACAACATGAGAGAGAAAGCAATAGGAAATGCGGAAATTGAGGAAAGGACACCTGTCAGCTGTCTCCAGACGTGGGTGTGCATGCCAATCATGGAATATTCGTTGGTGACCTAGGGATTTGGGCAAAAGGACCTTTTGCCCCCATTAAAGGACAAAAGGCGCCTCCCCAATTAGGGTTACCTCTCATCCCTAGCCTCCTCTATATAAAGGACCACATTCTCAGAATTAGGTTAAGCCGAATTTCAGAGGTATAGGAATAGCCTCTTGATTTCGTGCCTCCATTGTTACTTAGAATCAGTTGCTGGAATATTGATTGCTGCAGCAATACTGGAACTACTTCAATTTCGAAGGAGCTGCATTTTGAGAGCTGGAATTGCTTGCTGGATCACCATTGAAGCTGTCTCAGTATCAAGACTTATAGTTGAACTTCTCTTCTCGGGTTTTAGTATGAAATTCCTACTTCCCTTGATGTTTAGTTTAGTTGTAATATTGTGTACGCTCAATATGAGCTAAACCTCTGTAGTTGGGATGCTATTATGAATTTAATGAAGTTAATTTGTTCTTGATGCTTATGTTATTGTGTTGAGTACTTTATCTTGTGTGTTTTACTACATCCATCTTAGCTTAGGGTTGGCCGTCTAATCTAAGTAGAAATACATTCACAGGAATGGTTTGTATTTATATCTCACAAGATGACATGGTATGTTGCACTATAGGAATATAGTTGTTCCTTGCTTTAGTCCTAGGAATAGGAGAGGCATAAGCCATGAGGTACAACACTTAGGTGTAAAGCTGCTTGTTCTCCAGTAGCCTAGGGAAATAATCCTTTCTGAATTAGGAATAATTTGGGAGGACTAATGTAACACCCCCCTTTTACTATTACAACTAAATAGACAATTATCAGAGTCACCTCGAAGGGCGCTACATTTTTCACCATTTTTCACCATTTTTCACCCCCAAAATAATTTATATAAAAGAAATCACCAAGCAGCGGAAATATTAACCAGTTTAAACATCTCCAGAATTAACAATTAAAGACATCTCCAAAATTAATTAAAACAATTTCCAATAACTAAAATAATAGTTCAAAACGATAACTAACGACTCCCCGGTGCTACATATCAGAGCTGACACAGACCCAAACGAGAGAGGAAGCAAAACCTAGCAATTCCTCCACGAGCACTAGCGATCACCTGCAGCGTTGCCGCATGAGAGCAACATTCCAAGCAGAAGGGGTGAGTCTAACAGAGATAATAAGCAGATGATAAAAATATGCTAGCATCAGGTAACTACAGCAACACAATACAATTACACCATATCACAGCACCAGATACCAAAGGAAAAATCCATTTGACAGTGAACCACCAAAATTATAACATTCATAGACAATGGGATGATATGCAACCCCTCCAGTGGGCATATGCATGCGGTACCGATCACCAAAATGAGCCACGACGGGCATATCACCAATAAACACCAGAGGCAGAGCCTATATCACCAAAACATGCATATGACAATGCGACACCATGATTATGCACCAACTCACCATAACAAGTATTTAAAATAAATACTATATCACCAGAATCAAAACAAATGATTTCACCAAAAATAGCACCAAGTTGTAGCATCACAGCTACCACTAAACTCTCCTGAGCATACCAGCACCGCACCTGAAATATTAACACCAGACGGCTCCACAACGCGGACATAACGCACGCACACCACGCACAAGACTGGCGCACAGCGCCTAGGCACATCGCACCTACTTCAGCGAATTAATTAAAATAGCAAACGACATCGGATTTCAACAAATAAATACTTGTTGGAAAGCCCTATGGGTCTGGTTATCATCCCTAAGTTCAGTTTTTGAAGGAGAGTGTCCAATAGGTACAGTTTTCGAAAAGCACACAGGCTAGTTGCAAAAGAGGACAGTTTCTGTCCTTCAAATTCAAGCAATTCCAAAGTGACCAAAACTCAATCAAATTGCATGAAACTTGTGCATAAACTGGGGAAAATTTTGTCTAGTTTTCAAAGAAATTGGATTCGTTCGAAAAGGAGTTCTTTTGAAAACGTGGTAACCAAAACACTGACCCTGTGTCCAGATTGTTTCCAGAATCTTACTCTAACTTGTGGAATTCATATCTCGAGCTACACAACTCTAAACGCATCCAAACCAGTACCAAATTAACAAGCATTAAGTCTATTTTCCAGAAAAATAAACCACATAATTTTTCGGTCAATACAACGTTCCCAGTCACCGAAATACCGAATTATACCCAAATCGTTTCCAGAATTTTAACCTAACTTGTATCGCCTATAACTCGAGCTATACAACTCCGAATTTAACGAAACCAGTGCCAAAACGACCGGCGTTAAGTCTATTTTCAAAAACAATCCACCTCATGATTTTTGGATCAACCAAACAGCTCCATTTTTAGAAAAACCGAACCTGTGTCCAGAATCGCTAAATTGCCAAACACCAAACCCTAACGGCAACGACACCGCATCCACCACAACAAAAACGACAATTCGACAACGCGACAACAACAATCAACCACGCACAGCAACAACAAAAACACGAACAATAACAACACCATCATCGTGATACAACAATCACGCAACAACAAATAACGAAACAAATCACAATAACGTGCAACAATCATCAAAGCACCAATCTCAACGAAAACACGATATGCAACAACACGAACAATTCAACAAAACCCTAGACTACCCACACATAATTATCATCAACCCATTATCAAGGTTAAGCCCACCCTTACCTCGAATAACGTAAGCTCCGGAACACGACGAACGAGACACGAACAAAACCAGAGCAACACGAACGATCTCCGAATACGGCGACTCCCCCAAACTGCAGCTTCAGTGCGAAGCCAATATCTCTCTCCTCAGAACTCGTTTCGAAGATCCGAACGGTGAAAGTGTAGAACTATATCTTACGAACCGGCTGCCCAAAAACGAAGACGATCCAACGGTTAACGAAACCGGAATCGCAATTTTACGGTGACAGGTTTGAGAAAAACGGGAATTGTTTTCTCTCTTCTTTTCTCTCTCTTTGGTGGCTGCTCTAATCCGAAATTCCTCTCTCTCTCAACCCTAAATTAATCCTCTCCACTTATAATAAGTGAGAAACATAATGGGCTAAATTATTTGGGACTTTATCCACATAGGAAGGGAGCCCAATGCTATTTTTAACTAGCCCACAACACGTGATTATCATCTAACTCGTTTTCAACATAGCTACTACGCCCATAATTTCAATTCTTACAATCATCCTACGGCAATCCAACTTCGAAATAATTTGATTAAATTTTAGGGCGTTACAACTCTCCCCCACTTAGAATATTTTCGTCCTCGAAAACATACCTGATTCAAACAGCTCCGGATAGGACTCTCGCATCTTGCTCTCCAACTCCCATGTCATGCTTTCACCAGCAGCTCCTAACCAGACCACTTTCACCAGGTTTATCTCTTTGCCACGTAAAGTCTTCACTTCACGATCTTCAATTCGCACAGGCATTGTCTCCACAGTGAGATTATCCCGCACATGCATATCATCCATCGGAATCACACGGGACGGATCCGAAATATACTTCCGAAGTTGCGACACATGAAATACATCGTGCAAATTCGAAAGATTAGGCGGCAAGGCCACCCTATAAGCAACATTACCAATTCTCTCAGTGATCTGATACGGTCCAATGAAACGAGGAGTCAACTTCTTTGTCTTCAATGCACGCCCAACACCAGCCATAGGCGTGACTCTCAAAAACACATGATCACCAGCTTGGAATTCTAAATCCTTCCTTCTCTTATCATGATAGCTCTTCTGTCTACTCTGCGACGCTTTCATTTTCTCACGGATCAATTTCACCTTTTCAGTAGTCTCTCGAACAACCTCGGGTCCAAGAACAATACTCTCCCCAGATTCACGCCAACACAACGGAGTCCTACATCTCCGACCAAACAATGCCTCGAACGGTGCCATCCCGATGCTAGAATGGTAACTATTGTTGTAAGTAAACTCGATCAACGGAAGGTGAGTATCCCACGCACCTCCCTGCTCAAGAACACAAGATCTCAACAAGTCTTCCAACGACTGAATGGTCCTCTCTGTCTGCCCATCAGTTTGAGGATGATAAGCTGAACTCAACCTCAATTTAGAACCCAACGCTTCTTGCAAACTCTTCCAGAAATCAGAAGTGAACCTAGGATCTCTGTCAGACACAATGCACAAAGGAACACCATGCAACTTCGCAATCACCTGAATATAAATCTCTGCCAATCTCGACACCGGATACGTGATATTGATAGGAATAAAATGAGCAGACTTCGTCAATCTATCCACAATCACCCAAATCGAATCGTGCCCCCTCACAGTATTAGGTAACCCTATCACGAAATCCATAGAAATACTATCCCACTTCCATTCTGGAATCTCCAACGGTTGCATCAACCCAGCAGGCTTCTGATGCTCAACCTTCGATTTCTGACATGTCAAGCAGGAATACACAAACTGCGCCACATCACGCTTCATACCAGGCCACCAAAACATCTTCTTCAGATCCTGATACATCTTTGTAGCTCCCGGATAGATACTCAACTTACTCCTATGACCTTCTTCTAAAATTGCTCTTTTCATCTCCTCATCATCAGGAATGCAGATTCTCCCACGGTACTTCAATACATTCTGCGCATCCAACTCAAAGTCTTTATTCTCGGATTGATCAATCCCAACCATCAGGTCAACTAATTTAACATCTAACTTCTGAGCTTCTCGAATGCTAGCCATGAATTCATTATCAATCTTCAACATCCCCAATCTGACACTCTGAGGCGTCACTTCACAGACCAAACTCATATCCCTGAACTGCTCAATTAATTCGAGTTCTCTAACCATCATTGCTGACATATGCAACGTCTTTCGACTTAAAGCGTCAGCTACCACATTAGCCTTTCCCGGATGATAGTTCAAGCTAAAGTCATAGTCTTTCAGCAACTCCAACCATCTGCGCTGTCTCATATTCAACTCTTTCTGATCAAACAGATACTGCAAACCCTTATGATCACTGAACACCTCAAACCTCGAACCATACAGATAATGTCTCCAAATTTTCAACGCGAACACAACTGCAGCAAGTTCTAAATCATGGGTAGGGTAGTTCTTCTCATGAGTCCTCAACGTTCTCGACGCATAGGCAACTACCTTACCATTCTGCATAAGCACACCTCCCAACCCCATCTTGGAAGCATCACAATACACCACAAACGACTTCCGGATTAGGCAACGTCAGAACAGGAGACGTCGTCAACCTCTTCTTCAATTCTTTGAAGCTCTCTTCACAACAGTCATCCCAGATGAAAGCTTTACCCTTGCAAGTCAACTGAGTCAACAGAAGTGCCAACTTCGAAAATCCTTCTATAAACCTCCTATAGTAACCTGCCAGACCCAGAAAACTTCTAATCTCAGTAACTGACTTCGGAGACTCCCATTGTAACCCGGCATCAACCTTAGACGGATCCACGGCAATTCCATTCCCCGAAATAACATGACCCAGAAAGCTAACCTCCTTCAACCAAAACTCACACTTAGACAGCTTCGCATATAATTTCCTGTCCCTCAGAATTTCCAATACCAATCTCAGATGTTCTGCATGCTCCTCTTCTGACTTAGAATAAATTAGGATGTCGTCAATGAATACCACCACAAACCGATCCAGATACTCACGAAAGATACGATTCATGTACTCCATGAACACTCCCGGCGCATTAGTCACACCGAAAGGCATCACGGAATACTCATAATGCCCATAACGGGTTCTGAAAGCTGTCTTCTGAATGTCTTCGTCTTTCACCTTGATCTGATGATAACCCGATCTCAAATCTATTTTACTGAACACCTGAGCACCCACCAACTGATCCATTAAGTCATCAATCCTCGGAAGCGGATACTTGTTCTTAATAGTCACCTTATTCAGCTGCCGATAGTCTACGCACAACCTCATACTACCATCTTTCTTTTTCACCAACAACACTGGAGCTCCCCACGGCGACACACTTGGCCTCACAAATTTCTTTTCAAGCAGATCCTCGAGTTGCTTCTTCAGTTCTGACAATTCAGATGCAGACATTCTATACGGCCCGCAACCCATTTTCAAACTTGATGCATTTGGAGAATTCAGCACCAGCCTCACCATAATGTGGATAGAACTTCGCCAATTCAATGAACTTGGCAGCATACTCAGTCACCGACATATTACCCTGCTTTAGCTCCAGAAACTCAATCTCTTTCTTCCCACGGACATCTTCAGGATAATACTTTCTCAGAAATTCTCTGCTGAACACAGCCCAAGTGACCTCTTCATTCACAGTCGCCAACCTCTGCCTCACCTCCAACCACCAGTCATCAGCCTCCTCTGCCAGCATATGAGTACCATACCTGACTTTCTGCGCCTCAGAGCAATCCATAACACGAAAGGTTCTCTCCATCTCTTTCAGCCACGCCAAAGCACCATCAGGGTTATACTTGCCCTTAAAGGTAGGAGGATTCTCCCTCTGAAACGTAGCCAAACTGCGCGACCCAGCATCACCAGCAGCACTTGGGTTATTCTCCACAGCTTGAGCCACAGCCTGCAAAGCAGCAGCGAGTGCAGCGTCGTTCCGTCCTGCCATCTCAACCTAACACTACAACAGAAACTATAACTAGAAACGAGTAACAATTACTCAAGTGTTACTCGACTCGACGACTCGACAACTTGGCCGGACAGACCGAACTGCTCTGATACCACTAATGTAACACCCCCCTTTTACTATTACAACTAAATAGACAATTATCAGAGTCACCTCGAAGGGCGCTACATTTTTCACCATTTTTCACCATTTTTCACCTCCAAAATAATTTATATAAAAGAAATCACCAAGCAGCGGAAATATTAACCAGTTTAAACATCTCCAGAATTAACAATTAAAGACATCTCCAAAATTAATTAAAACAATTTCCAATAACTAAAATAATAGTTCAAAACGATAACTAACGACTCCCCGGTGCTACATATCAGAGCTGACACAGACCCAAACGAGAGAGGAAGCAAAACCTAGCAATTCCTCCACGAGCACTAGCGACCACCTGCAGCGTTGCCGCATGAGAGCAACATTCCAAGCAGAAGGGGTGAGTCTAACAGAGATAATAAGCAGATGATAAAAATATGCTAGCATCAGGTAACTACAGCAACACAATACAATTACACCATAGCACAGCACCAGATACCAAAGGAAAAATCCATTTGACAGTGAACCACCAAAATTATAACATTCATAGACAATGGGATGATATGCAACCCCTCCAGTGGGCATATGCATGCGGTATCGATCACCAAAATGAGCCACGACGGGCATATCACCAATAAACACCAGAGGCAGAGCCTATATCACCAAAACATGCATATGACAATGCGACACCATGATTATGCACCAACTCACCATAACAAGTATTTAAAATAAATACTATATCACCAGAATCAAAACAAATGATTTCACCAAAAATAGCACCAAGTTGTAGCATCACAGCTACCACTAAACTCTCCTGAGCATACCAGCACCGCACCTGAAATATTAACACCAGACGGCTCCACAACGCGGACATAAAGCACGCACACCACGCACAAGACTGGCGCACAGCGCCTAGGCACATCGCACCTACTTCAGCGAATTAATTAAAATAGCAAACGACATCGGATTTCAACAAATAAATACTTGTTGGAAAGCCCTATGGGTCTGGTTATCATCCCTAAGTTCAGTTTTTGAAGGAGAGTGTCCAATAGGTACAGTTTTCGAAAAGCACACAGGCTAGTTGCAAAAGAGGACAGTTTCTGTCCTTCAAATTCAAGCAATTCCAAAGTGACCAAAACTCAATCAAATTGCATGAAACTTGTGCATAAACTGGGGAAAATTTTGTCTAGTTTTCAAAGAAATTGGATTCGTTAGAAAAGGAGTTCTTTTGAAAACGTGGTAACCAAAACACTGACCCTGTGTCCAGATTGTTTCCAGAATCTTACTCTAACTTGTGGAATTCATATCTCGAGCTACACAACTCTAAACGCACCCAAACCAGTACCAAATTAACAAGCATTAAGTCTATTTACCAGAAAAATAAACCACATAATTTTTCGGTCAATACAACGTTCCCAGTCACCGAAATACCGAATCTATACCCAAATCGTTTCCAGAATTTTAACCTAACTTGTATCGCCTATAACTCGAGCTATACAACTCCGAATTTAACGAAACCAGTGCCAAAACGACCGGCGTTAAGTCTATTTTCAAAAACAATCCACCTCATGATTTTTGGATCAACCAAACAGCGCCATTTTTAGAAAAACCGAACCTGTGTCCAGAATCGCTAAATTGCCAAACACCAAACCCTAACGGCAACGACACCGCATCCACCACAACAAAAACGACAATTCGACAACGCGACAACAACAATCAACCACGCACAGCAACAACAAAAACACGAACAATAACAACACCATCATCGTAATACAACAATCACGCAACAACAAATAACGAAACAAATCACAATAACGTGCAACAATCATCAAAGCACCAATCTCAACGAAAACACGATATGCAACAACACGAACAATTCAACAAAACCCTAGACTACCCACACATAATTATCATCAACCCATTATCAAGGTTAAGCCCACCCTTACCTCGAATAACGTAAGCTCCGGAACACGACGAACGAGACACGAACAAAACCAGAGCAACACGAACGATCTCCGAATACGGCGACTCCCCCAAACTGCAGCTTCAGTGCGAAGCCAATATCTCTCTCCTCAGAACTCGTTTCGAAGATCCGAACGGTGAAAGTGTAGAACTATATCTTACGAACCTGCTGCCTAAAAACGAAGACGATCCAACGGTTAACGAAACCGGAATCGCAATTTTACGGTGACAGGTTTGAGAAAAACGGGAATTGTTTTCTCTCTTCTTTTCTCTCTCTTTGGTGGCTGCTCTAATCCGAAATTCCTCTCTCTCTCAACCCTAAATTAATCCTCTCCACTTATAATAAGTGAGAAACATAATGGGCTAAATTATTTGGGACTTTATCCACATAGGAAGGGAGCCCAATGCTATTTTTAACTAGCCCACAACACGTGATTATCATCTAACTCGTTTTCAACATAGCTACTACGCCCATAATTTCAATTCTTACAATCATCCTACGGCAATCCAACT
Source organism: Astragalus glycyphyllos (assembly GCA_963573325.1). Classification (NCBI taxonomy): domain Eukaryota; kingdom Viridiplantae; phylum Streptophyta; class Magnoliopsida; order Fabales; family Fabaceae; genus Astragalus; species Astragalus glycyphyllos. The sequence continues at coordinate 26,312,640 of OY754308.1, forward strand.
TCGAAATAATTTGATTAAATTTTAGGGCGTTACAACTAAAGCCTAGTGTTAAGCATTAGGAATAATGCACAATTGCGGCAGCACCTAGTGCTGCAGCACTTAGCATAGCATTTTGAGCGTTTTAATGGATTTATTGAAGTATTGCATCTCAACTTCTCCCGAATCTGATTTTCATTACCCTGATACTTTTTACCTTTATTGTTTGTTACCCAAATTGTGTGTGTCATTTACTTTTTACCCCAAATCACTATTTGTTACATTGATTAAACATTTGTTTACAACTTAATCCTCGTGGGAACGATCTCACTTATTCACTGTATTACTTATTGCGATTGTGTACACTTGCACAAGAAACAATCACACGTTTCTACGCAACAAGTTTTTGGCGCCGTTGCCGGGGATTAATTAGTTAAACACTGTTTAATTAATTGGCAATTTAGTGATTTCTTTTGTTGCTAATTCTGGTGCTCTGTTTTTGGTTGTTTCAGTAAGTTAATTGCTGCAGCAACTGTTGCTGCAGCATATGTACAGACACAGATCACCAGAATATCAACTTCATCCTGAGATAGAAAGACTGTTTAGAGCTTTGAGAAGGGGACACGACCATTCTGGTCTGATTTCTTTGGGAAGAGCTGTCAATATGGCTACACCACCACCTTCTAATCATGGGGGAACACCACCTCCTAGCAACCATGGTTCTGACAGACATACTATAGCTGCCACTGAGCAACCTGAACATGTGAGACAAGTTTTAAATGAAACAGTCATTGGCATGGCTAACGACAGGGACAGACCTATGAGGGATTATGCAATTTTTGACCCTCACACTATGCAAACTAGCATAGTAAGGTCTGAACTTGCCACAACTCATTTTGAATTTAAGCCTGTGATGTTCCAAATGCTTAAAACAATAGGGCAATTTGGTAGAGGACCTACTGAGGACCCACATTTGCATTTAAAACAATTTGTAGAAGTTTGTAGTAATTTCATTCTCCCTAGTGTATCTGATGATGCTTTTAAACTGAAACTTTTTCCATATTCCTTGAAGGATAGAGCTAAGGTTTGGTTAAATTCCTTAGAACCTAACTCTATCACTACTTGGAATGAGATGGCTGAGAAATTTATGACAAAATACTTTCCACCTATCAAGAATGCCAGGATGAGAACTGAAATTACATCTTTTAGACAAACTGAATTTGAAACATTGTTTGAAGCATGGGAAAGATTCAAAGAACTGTTAAGAAAATGTCCACATAATGGGTTGCCTGTGGTTGTTCAAATGGATACTTTTTACAATGGTTTGGAACCTCAAACTAGACTAATGCTTGATGCTTCTTCTGGTGGAGTCTTGCTGAATGGCTCCTACCAAGATGCTTATGATCTTATTGAAACTATTGCTGCAAGCAGTTATCAATGGCCAACAGCCAGGGTTAGTGCTCAAAAGAAAGTTTCTGGTATGTATGAAGTGAGTGAGGTTACTGCTTTATCTGCTCAGGTTGCATCCTTGTCCAACATGATCAAAAATATGAGTGCAACACCTGCTGCAGCAACACTTGCTGCAGCAACTGAATCTGTACCAGAAACTAAGGTAGCAACAATTGAACAAGTACTAGTGGGTTCCACCAGTTGTGTCTATTGTTGAGGAGGCCATGTATTTGAAGAATGCTCTGCAAACCCTATTTCAGTCAACTATATTGGGTATGACAATAACAATAATCCTTATTCTCGTACCTACAATCCTTGTTGGAAGAATCATCCCAATTTGAAGTGGAGCAACAATGTTAATACTGTTACACAACCAGAACAACCTACTCCATCCAAGGCAAAAGAAGAAAGCTCTATGGAAACTATGCTGAAGGCCTTCATGAATGAAACTAAAATTTAGTGTCAAACCCAAGGAGCTGCAATCAAGAACTTGGAGAATCAACTTAGTCAAATAGCCACTGCTCTGACCCAAAGACCTAGTGGAGCATTACTATCCACTACTGAACCATCATCATCATCAAAGGGGAAGGAACAAGTCAAGGCTATATCTCTAAGGAGTGGGAAATACTTGAAGGGACCATCTACTAATCCTAGTGATGGAGCCACTACAAAAGAAAAAAATCAAAAAAATGAGAAACAAAAAGCAACAGATGCTGTCACAGCTGATGCTGCCACATCTGGTGCTGCAGCACTAGTTCCATCACCAGTTGCTGATCAAGCTTATCCACCTCCTCCTTTTCCTCAAAGGTTGAAGCAGGCTCAGCAAAACAAGCAATTTGGCAAATTTTTAGAGGTGCTAAAACAACTTCACATCAATCTTCCTCTAGTAGAAGCACTTCAACAAATGCCCAACTATGCAAAGTTCATGAAGGATGTGCTTTCTAAGAGGAAAAGACTTGGAGAATTTGAAACAGTAGCTATGTCAGAGGAGTGTAGTATGATCATGCAAAGCAAGCTTCCAAGCAAGTTGAAGGATCCAGGCAGTTTCACTATTCCATGTTCAATTGGTAAAAACTATAATAGCCGAGCTCTTTGTGACTTAGGTGAAAGCATCAATTTGATGCCTAAGTCTGTTTTCACTCAGCTAGGTATTGCCAGACCTACAACTGTTACTCTCCAACTTGCTGATGGATCTATTGCATATCCAGAAGGAATCATTGAAGATGTCTTAATGAAGGTAGATAAATTTATATTTCCTGCTGACTTTGTGATTTTAGATTTTGATGCAGATAAGGAAGTGCCTATAATTCTTGGAAGACCTTTCTTAGCTACTGGCAAGACTCTAATTGATGTGCAAACAGGAGAATTGACTATGAGAGTCAATGATCAAGAGATCAAGTTCAAAGTGATGAATGCTCTCAAATTTCCTGATCAAGGAACTGAGGAGTGCTCCTTTGTGATGTCTCTTGATTCTGTGGTTCAAGAACACTTCCACAAGCAGAATGATCATTTGGTGAAAGCTCTTGATGAGATTGATAAAAGTGAACTTGTGGAAGAAGGTATGGTGCACAAGGAGGCCATTGTGAAGGAAATCTGGAGTAGGCAATATGAGTCCCTTGAGCTTGGGGATTCTGATCTTAAACATAATGTGCCTTCTATTGAAAAACCTCATGTGCTTGAGCTTAAAGAGTTACCCAAGCACCTTAAGTATGCCTACTTAGGGGAAAATGATTCCTTGCCTGTGATCATTGCTTCTAACCTATCCAACAGTCAAGAGCATGATCTCATTACTACCCTGAGGAGGCATAAGAAGACAATTGGGTGGCAAATGGCTGATATAAAGGGGATTAGTCCTACCATCTGCATGCATAGAATCAGTCTTGATGAAAATGATAAGAATAGAATTGAAGGGCAGAGGAGACTAAATCCTATCATGAAAGAAGTGGTGAAAAAGAAAATTATCAAGTGGCCATTCAAATTGATGAAAGTATACCCTCATGGAGCTGTGGACTTGTATGATGATGTGTTAAAGCAAACCTGCAAGGATAATGGTCATAGAGTGAAGAAATACTATGGAGAACCAGTGGTGAGGAGCAAAATCACCACTGAATTGGAAAACCTATGATCTTGGAAGGAAGTCAGGCTGAGGACTCTTAAACCAAGCGCTACTGGGAGGCAGCCCAGGGTTTTATCTAATAAGTTAGTTGTTGTTTGTTTTAGTGTTTGTTTTGCAGGAATTTAATTCTGAGCAATTTGAAGTTTGAGGGTGTGACAGCAGTTGCTGCTGCAGCAACTGATGCTTCTGGTAATGAAGAAGGAGCTGCTGTTACACCATCCATGAAGCAAAGGTCAAAGAGAATGATAAGAAGAGGAAGATGACTAAAGTACCTGAAGAAATACAATTGGATGCTGAAGGAGTGACTGCTGAAGAGGATGTGCTGATTCAAGCAACTGTTGACAGTGTGATGAAAGGAGTAGAAGATGCTGCAGTAATTGAAGCTGCTGAAAAGGCTGATGCTGAAAAGAGAGCTAAGGAGGCTCTGGATTTCGTGATTGCCCAAAAGAAGGCAAGTGCTTCTGATGCTGGTCCTGCTGTTGCAGATGTAGGCCCAGTGCTGCAACAATCAAATGCTGCAGCAACAGAAACCTCGAAGGATCCAGATGCTCCTAAGCTTAAATCTCCAAGAGTCTACAAGAAGCCTGCTAGAAGAGGAGGAGCCACAAGACAAAGCCCAAGGGAAAAACCAGGGGCCTCTGCATCTTAATCTTTTAGTTTATGTCTTTTAAATTCTGTCTTTTAATGCTTTTGTGAATAAACATGTTGAATGTTTGTGTTCTGTGATAGCATTCAATAGTTGTGGTAGTTGTTTGTTTTTATGTCTGTTTTGCTTTTAATTAGGCCTCCCCTTAGTATGCATGAGCAGTGAGGACACTGCAAGGTCTTAAGTAGGGGGGAGGACCTATGGTCTATGTATTGTACTAGCATGTTTATTAGTTAGTTGAATGAAAATTTTAAATTTTAGAAGTTAAGTTGAGCAAAACTTAGTGATGAAATGGTGAGAATTGAGTGATTAGTGCCCCTGTTTGTGAGTGAACTCTATTGCTCCTGTTCCTACACTTTTGCATGAAACTGAGGAAAGACTTAGTGAATTAGAAATGATCTGAAGCTAAGATAGTTGTTGGTAGACCTAGAGAATTGCTAAATTTTTACTAAAAACTTAGGGTAGCATAAGAAACTAAGTTTGGGGGTTCTTTGAGCTATATTAAGGCAAAGCATGAAAGAATGGAATTAGGCCAAGTGCACATAGTTTAGAAAGTAATCAAATTAAGTGTATTATGTATTGTGCTGTGTTATAAAGCACCAAAGTTGTAAATATGTGTAATTGTTGTCATTGCCCATTGAAGAAAAAAAAAAGAAAAAAAGAAGAAGAAGAAAGCAAGCAAAATGCTGAGAAAAAGAAAAGTAAAGAATAAGGGCAATGCAACACATGTGTCAAGTATTGTTTGTTTTTGAATTCTGTTTTAGTTGTATTGCTGCAGCACTTCAGTCAAGTTGTAATAAGTGCACTGGCCTAGAGTTCTGAATTGCTAAATCAAAGCCCTTTGTCATGCTTATCCCTTCTTTGTGTGCTGAATTGTTAGTCTACCCTTAGTTTTGAAACATCTTTGGCAATCTCAAAAGAAAGCCTCTCTAGTTTTAGCTAAGTGAAATTTTGAACCTTGCTATGTTCCGAACAAAGTTAAGTGTCACACACACACTTTTGAGCAGGAGTAATTTAGGGAACTTACTATTCAGTGGGCTTGCAAGTTGAGTGGCCAATCTGAAAGTTTTATGCTCATCTTAATGTTCTGTTGTGTGCCTTTATGAATAATTCAACTATCTGTTTGTTTGCTGGTATAGTGCTTGTCTTTGTCAAGTGTCATTGCTTGAGGACAAGCAATGGTTCAAGTTTGGGGGTGTGATAACAATCAAATATGATTGTTATTACCTCTTATTTCAAGCTTAAATCATTGATTATTCGCAAGCAATTTAGTGATTAAATGTTGTAAATATGTTAGTTTAGAATAATTTAAGGTGCAAGCTTTATTTTGTTATAATGGGCACTTTGGTGCCCAAATTGTGGTCTAATGCGTTTGTTTAGTTGCTGCAACACTTATTGTGGCAGCAATGCCAAATTACACAACATGAGAGAGAAAGCAATAGGAAACGCAGAAATTGAGGAAAGGACACCTGTCAGCTGTCTCCAGACGTGGGTGTGCGTGCCAATCATGGAATATTCGTTGGTGACCTAGGGATTTTGGCAAAACGACCTCTTGCCCCCATTAAAGGACAAAAGGAGCCTCCCCAATTAGGGTTACCTCTCATCCCTAGCCTCCTCTATATAAAGGACCACATTCTCATAATTAGGTTAAGCCGAATTTCAGAGGTATAGGAATAGCCTCCTGATTTCGTGCCTCCATTGTTACTTAGAATCAGTTGCTGGAATATTGATTGCTGCAGCAATACTGGAACTACTTCAATTTCGAAGGAGCTACATTTTGAGAGCTGGAATTGCTTGCTGGATCACCATTGAAGCTGTCTCAGTATCAAGACTTGTAGTTGAACTTCTCTTCTTGAGTTTTAGTATGAAATTCCTACTTCCCTTGATGTTTAGTTTAGTTGTAATGTTGTGTACGCTCAATATGAGCTAAACCTCTGTAGTTGGGATGCTATTATGAATTTAATGAAGTTAATTTGTTCTTGATGCTTATGTTATTGTGTTGAGCACTTTATCTTGTGTGTTTTACTACATCCATCTTAGCTTAGGGTTGGCCGTCTAATCTAAGTAGAAATACATTCACAGGAATGGTTTGTATTTATATCTCACAAGATGACATGGTCTGTTGCACTATAGGAATATAGTTGTTCCTTGCTTGAGTCCTAAGAATAGGAGAGGCATAAGCCATGAGGTACAACACTTAGGTGTAAAGCTGCTTGTTCTCCAGTAGCCTAGGGAAATAATCCTTTCTGAATTAGGAATAATTTGGGAGGACTAAAGCCTAGTGTTAAGCATTAGGAATAATGCACAATTGCGGCAGCACCTAGTGCTGCAGCACCTAGTGCTGCAGCACTTAACATAGCATTTTGAGCATTTTAATGGATTTATTGAAGTATTGCATCTCAACTTCTCCCAAATCTGATTTTCATTACCCTGATACTTTTTACCTTTATTGTTTGTTACCCAAAATTGTGTGTCATTTACTTTTTACCCCAAATCACTATTTGTTACATTGATTAAACATTTGTTTACAACTTAATCCTCGTGGGAACGATCTCACTTATTCACTGTATTACTTATTGCGATTGTGTACACTTGCACAAGAAACAATCACACGTTTCTACGCAACACATATCAATTAGAGTCTTGCCAGTAGTTAAAAAAGGTCTTCCAAGAATTATGGCCACTTCCTTATCTGCATCAAAATCTAAAATCACAAAGTAAGCAGGAAATACAAATTTATCTACCTTTATTAAGACATCTTCAATGATTCCTCAACAATTGTAGGTCTGTCATAGCTACTGTTTCAAATTCTCCAAGTCTCTTCCTCTTAGAGAGCACATCCTTCATAAACTTTGCATAGTTGGGCATTTGTTGAAGTGCTTCTACTAGAGGAACATTGATGTGAATTTGTTTTAGCACCTCTAAAAATTGCCAAAATTGTTTGTCTTGCTGAGCCTTCTTGAACCTTTGAGGAAAAGGTGGAGATGGAACTGGCTGATCAGCAACTGGTGATCGAATTGGTGCAGCATCAGATGCTGCAGCATCAACTGTGACAACATCTATTGCCTTCTTTTTCTCATTTTTTTGATTTTTTTGGTTTTTATTGGTGCCATCACTAGGATCAGTAGATGGTCCATTCAAGTCCTTCCCACTCCTTCAAGTTTCCTCTTCCTTGTTATTCTCTTTGACCTTTGCTTCTTTAATTGTGTAACAACAGCTCGTTCTTCATTATTAGTAGCATCAGTTGCTGCAGCAGGTGAATTGGCAACATTGGATGGAACTGATTCAGGTTCTTTTTCTTGGGTTTGGTTTGTGGTGGATATGGGTGGGTTTTCTGGTTGAGTTTCTTGTTGGGGAGTGGATTGGTTTGGTGTTTCAGTGGTGGTTTGGTTGACAGGGGTTAGGATGGGTTGAGATGTGAAGGTGGATGGTATGTTGGTGGTTTTGGTGAGATTGTGGGTTGGTGGTGGGTCCATTTCTATGTCAGTGAGGTCATCCCAGTTGGGTTCTCCATCATTTTTGTTATTTCCATCATCAGCCACAGAATCATCATCTTTACTGTCATCCTCCCTATTCAATTGAGCCATAATTTCTTTGTTCTCCTGCTTCTCCCCTTCACTGAGGGATTCCTCATCGTCAGTTTCAAGTAGGTCTTCCTCTTCTTCTCCAACCTTCCTCTTGCCTATCTTCACTTCCCTTCCCTTCTCTTTCTTTTCTTTTCAACTATTCTTTCTTCTTCTCCATCATCCACTCCAGCTTCATCAAACAAGGTTGCATCAATCACTTCCTCGTCTACCATTCAACTCCTGCAATCTCCTTTAAATTGGTTTCAAATACAACAGTCAACCATTCTTGCTGTTTCCTCATATACTCCCAAACAGAGCGTTGCTGCAGCATGAATTGTGGCAGCATGGTGGAATCACCAGATGCTGCAGCAACCTTTGGTTTTACTTACAGAACAGTGGGGAAAGCAGCAAGAGGATACCCATTCTTTTCTCCTTTGATTTCAACCCCTGCCTTCACACAAAGATCTGTGATCAAGCAAGGGAAGAAAAGATAGCCAGCAGTTTTACATTGACATATAAGAATCTCTCTGCAGATTAACCTTCCTACATCAACATCCTTTCCTCCCAAAATGACATCTAGGAGCATAATCCTTTCTTTCTCCACATTGGTTGTGTGGGATGTAGGAAGAAGAGAGTGTTTGATGAAATTGAACCAAACCATGGCATCATGATGAAGACAGCTCCTCTTCACCTTGAATTCATTTGCACTGCAGGGCTCCCAAGGTGTGCCAGGAATGGTGATTGCTTTCTTGACAGACTCCAATTCTTTCTTGCCCCATTTGTTGAAGTTCTTTGCAAAGTTTAAACCATGATAGCCTAATCCCAAGCATTCGTTGATCACCATAGAGTCAAATTTGACATGCACTCCTCTGACTTCAGAATAATACTAGGGCTTACCATCTTTTTGGGGTGCAATTCCTGCATAGAATTCTCGCACGACAGAAGGGAAGAAAAATGATGGATGTTGCACCAATTGCTCCCACCCCAATGCCTTCACAGTAGATGTGAACGCATTAGGGACGTTTTGCAGCACGAAGCCCCTCTCTGCCAAGAAATTCATGGAATGGAACTTTTCTGGAGTTGTAGCATCAGTACCCTTCGTATTCTTGCGACGGGCTTGGCTTGATTCCCCACGCCCAATGGATGATTGGCGTTTTCCAGAGGTTTTGTATGCGCTCATCTTGGTTCTTGTCATTGTTAACAAAATTGTGGTTTGCGAAGAGGGATTAAGAGTGAATTAGGATTGCTAGAATGGAGAGGTTACTGTTTAAGGATTTAGAGACTCAGTTCTTGCAAGCAATGGAGAAGTGATGGTGGAATGGATGAAAGTGGGTGGTTATAAGGGTGAGGGAAGACGGTTTAGGTAATTGCTGTTGCACCCCGAAAAAAATCCAGATTGGACCTTTCATCGTACAACGTGAAAATTTGTGAAGCCGCCATCAACATTTTTTATTTAGGGACCAAAACATTGAAAAAGGGTCCTTTTTAAGGCGGGTGGTCCTTTGAGAACTAGAGATGTAGGTTCGGGGGTCGGTTAGGTGTGGGGAAGGTATTAGCATCCCACACCTCCTTTCTACCGAAAGGGAACCTTTAACTTGATGTGCGGTTTTGACAGAGTTGATTTGAAAAAATTCATTCTACTTCTTTTTTTATTTGAGAAAATGTTTTTGAAAACAGGGGAAAAGAATAATCTTTTTATTATATATATTTTTTTTAAAGTGTGCTTGACGGGATGTGACCCGCTCCTACGTATCTCCCGGTGCGATGGAGAATTCAAAGCTTACGTAGTTCTCTTTAGTCGAGAAGCTTTGGTGTTTTTTTTTATTGTAGGGGTTCTCGGTCCTGAACTGTACAGTTCACTAGACCTAAAACAACAAACATCCTCGCCTGTACAGACGACGTGCCCCCTACTTTTTGAGAATGGTTTGAATTACTTGAAGAAAAGGATTTGTTGTGAGGTTGATTACTTTTATTTGAGCAAGTATCTTAAGCTCGCACGAACTGTACAGCTCGCTAACCCTAAGACGCTAACCGATCCCGGATGTACATCCGATTTGATTCCTTACTCATTTTTTTTTAAAAAAAAAGGGTTCAAGTTGTTAATTACTTGTTTTAATTCTCATAAGTATCCCAAGATGTTTGAGCTGTACAACTCCAATCTTAGGACGCTAGTCAACACCGGCCGTACGTCCGACTTGACTCCTTATGAATTTTCAAAAAGGTTTGTTGTTGATCTTTGAAAAAATTTGATTGCTATAGAAAAACAATTTGAAGAAAAGTTTCAATTTGAAAAATAATTTGGAAAAAGAAATGACTTGAAGAAGAGAGGAAGAGAATTGGAGGGTGATATTGATCCCAAAAGTTTGTTGGGATGGCGTGGCATCCAAAAGAAAAAGAAGTAGAGAATTCAAATCAATTTCCAAATCAAGAACCAAAGTGTAAACTTTAACAAGTTGCAAGCAAAACAATCAACAATGCAAGCGTAAGCATATACCTTAACCATTACTACACTGGTGCACAAGAATGACGCTTAGTCATCTAACATTTAATGGCCATGAACATGCAAGATCAACATTAACCAAATAGATTGCAAGAATAGGCACACAAATAGATAATGCAAAAGTTTAATTCAAATAGGCATCAACACAAGATAAAACACAAGGTTGAATCCCTTTTGGTAATCCTTGACATTTGAGACAATGCACAAAGGCATAAGTGTCTAGTCCTTTTACCAAATCATCAACACAAAACAAATTATTAACCTAGAATGAACATCGCATTTGCATGATCACAAGTGACCAAAAGAAAGCAATAACAAGTCATTTTGTAGCCAAAAATTGATTAATCAAGTTAGAGAACTAGCATTTGCATTTTTAAACAAGAATTGCACAAAGGAAGTTGAATCATCTTAGGCAATCCTCAACATTTAAAGTGAAGTGCCTAAGGCACAAGTGTGAGTCCTCTTGCCAATCATCAACATAGAGTAATTTTGCAAACAAGTTACTAACAAGCAAAACAATTTGAGAAATCATTTTACTCACAATTGCAAACCCCTTTATCAAAGAGATAACAAAACCCTAACTTATTAGAAACTTGCGAACCAAAACATAACCCAACAACAATTTCATTCAACAAATCCACAAAATCAAGCAAGCAAATGACACTAGCAAGACTTAGGAACATTTATTCACAAGATCCAAGCAATCAAACACCAAGATCAACAACTATTCATATTTTTTTTGATTTTTGTGAAAGTAAGAAGGCATGAAAAATGAATATTTGCAAAATCAAACAACATGTTTGGACATGGGAACTTCAAAATCAAGCCTCAATAACAAGATTGCATAAAGAAATGCATCAAAACTCGATTAAACCTATTTTATACTAAGGGTGCGAAACATTCATAGCTTCCTAACACAATTTTATTTCACCAAATGCAACAAACAAAATGATAACAACACAAATCACAATTTATTCGAGGGTGAGAAGCAATCTCAAACACCCAAGCCTCCCTAAGTGCTTGTCAAAATGTTTGAGACACCTCTCACCAACAACAATCAACAAATCAACAATATACCAACACTAAAATGCATGAATATGGTAGGATGCAAGATTAGAAACATGATTTTTACATTTTGATGCAAAAAAAAAAAACTTAGTGAATGATGCAAGAGTTTTGAGGTATACCTTGAATCCAAGCTAATAAATAAAGAGTATGAAGAGAAAACCCACAAATCAACTAGATCTTCACCAAAACCTTGCGCAACTTGCCTTGTTCTTGAGATTGGATGATGAACACTTTAATCTTGGTAGAAGAGATGGATGATATATGAAGTAGGAGTTAATATGAGATGGAAAATGGAAGTGAAATGAAGAAAAATGGAGGAGGGAATGGTTGTTGGTGGTTTCGGTCAAAGGAGGAGAGGAGAGGAGAGGTTTGTGTGCTAGGGTTTTGTGAATGAATTGTGAGGCCAAAAAAAAGGTGTGTGTGAGATGAGGTTTCTAAGGTATATATAGAGAGCAACTAGGTTTAAGGGTATTTAGGTCATTGTGCATCTCATCTCACTCTAGGATTGCATTTAAAATTTGAATGGAGGGTGAGGATTGAAACACACATGATGAGGGACAAAATGAAAAATTGGAGAGGAAATGGGGAGGGAATGGCGCAACATTGGGGTAGGGTGTGCTCTTGGTCACCAAGTTTTGCAAGTTGGCAATTGTACCATTGTACTATCCATGAACCCTCCAATTATCCTCTCAATTTTGATTATTCCTTTCAAGATAATTGTACATAAATCTAACCATTTTGAGCCACATACAAAGTATCTTGAAGAATATGTCATTTTATGAGATCACCATGACCAAAAATATCATAAAAATCACATCTTGAAACTTTTTTGTAGAACATTCCTTTTTGATGCCTTTTTGAATTTTTTGTGCATAATGCATGCATGCATGCGCATGCATATATACATGACCAAAATGTTTTGCTTCAAATAAATTTCTCTAAAATTGCACAATGATTTTTGATGAGAAAATATCTTATTTTTAGAAAATGACCAAAATACCCTTTTGCCCTAAAAACTCAAAAATGCATGCACAATGTTCTTCACACTCTTCAAAATAACGCCACACTTCTCAATTTATTTATTTTTGTGGAAAATTAGAGTTTTAAACCTAGGCGGACAAAATTAGGGTATGACAGCTGCCCCTCTTTATTTAGATTTTAACAAGGAATATGAATTGGCCGAACATATTCCGAGGCAAAATAAAAATAAAGAATTCAGAAATTATACCAATTTTGTCTACTTAGAGAAAACCCAAATTTTCTTTTTCTTTTTCTCTCCTTTTTGCTTTTCTTCTTTGAGTGAGTGCTAGCCCTCAGTAAGCTAACAAAACAGGAAATCAACCGGTGCCAACCCTCAATAAGCCAGCAAAGGCAGTAAACGAAAGCAGTAAAGAAAACAGTAAAAAGGTACCAACCCTCTATAAGCCGACACCAGAGGCTGCCTAAAGCCTTTTAACGAACCGCGCACGATCCGAGTTTGCACTTGGGCCTGGGGAGCACGTGGGCTCAAAGGGGTGGACTTCAGAGCGACCAAGGGGGGGTACAATACCAAGCCTAGATCTCGATACTTCCCTAGGACTGCGCCATGTCTTAGGCCGACACAACTATCCTTTTCGACTGGACCTATTGAGGTCAAAGGGATTTACTCGCAGCTCGAATACGAAGTGAAGTCAATCTTCTGGGGGACCCGTGGGTCCAAAGGGGGATCCGCAAATCCAATTAGTTTTCTTCAGTTGGTCAATGCTGCCGCACTGATCCACAGTACCTGCATACGTTAGCAGATGCAAGGCATAGTACATGGAGCATGGGTGCATGTTATGCAAAAGCATGTTATGCGAGTGCGTGTGATGCGAGTGCATGCGATGCGATGATTTGATGAATGCCGTGAAAATGCTTTTGATTTTCTTTTGATTCTTCTTGATCAGCTTTCTTTTTTCTGATCGTTTTTTTTTTTGCTCTTGACTTATTTTCTCTTTGCTGGTTCGACCGACCCGTGACACTCATGGCACAAGACTGGGGAACTTAATAGAGTTGCTGCGGCGCACGGGCCGGGTGCAGGTTTGCTTTATGATTTGCCATCTGAAGTGATTGATGGGCGCAATTATTTTCCTTGCAACATTAATTTGTTTTTGAGAAATCACTTCCTTCCCGTGACTTTTGGGGATTTCGCAATGATTGCAATGCTCTAGGATTTATGCACATGTTTTACAATTCAGTATTACCATCATCATAAAACGTTTATTTTGAGCTGAAAAAGCAGAAAATAGAAAAGCAAACAGATATGAGAAAAATTGAACTTTATTGATGTGGAAACCGGTCGTACAGAAAGTTACGCCGACTGTTCAATATTTGAAAATTTAAACTGCAAAAAGACACGAAAAAGAGAGAAAAGCTAGTTTCTAAATGTCCGTCTCTATGGAACAATGCCAAACATTTATGTCCTTGACCTTGATCACCCCTCTATCCAAACCTTCAGGAGTGCTGTATGCCCTTGTTTATTTTCATGCCCAAGTTTTCTGACCCTAATTTTTGCCTGGATCGCCCTTTGCGGATTTTCAATCCACCGGGTCGCTCTGATTTTGCCTAGGCCGCCCTTTCGTGTTTTCAACCTAGCGAGCTAATTCTTACTTGGCTTATCTTTCTCTTTTTTCGTCTATTTCTTTCAGGCATAATACTTCTTCACCGAATCTGAATTGACTGGGTTTCTGAGTTCTTCACCGTCCATGTTGGTGAGTATTAGTGCTCCTCCAGAGAAGGCTTTCTTGACCACATAAGGTCCATCATAAGTGGGAGTCCATTTTCCTCGGGGATCGCTCTGAATGGGCAATATCTTTTTGAGCACAAGATCTCCCTCGTTGAACTCTCGAGGGCGAACTTTCTTGTCGAAGGCCGTCCTCATCCTCTGTTGATACAGCTGTCCATGACACAAAGCTGCAATTCTTTTTTCCTCAATGAGATTTAACTGATCCAGACGAGCTTGTACCCATTCAGCTTCTTCCAACTTGGTTTCCATCAATACCCGCAGGGAGGGTATTTCAACCTCAATAGGGAGGACTGCCTCTGACCCATATACTAGAGAAAAAGGGGTTGCCCCAGTTGAGGTACGCACGGAAGTGCGGTATCCGTGCAAAGCAAAAGGAAGCAACTCATGCCAATCTTTGTAGGTTACCACCATCTTTTGAACTATTCTCTTGATATTCTTGTTGGCCGCTTCGACTGCCCCCATTCATCTTGGGTCGATAGGGGGATGAATTATGATGCTGGATTCTGAATTCTGTGCACAGGTCTTTCATCATCTTGCTGTTCAGGTTGCTGCCGTTATCGGTGATGATCCTGTTTGGAAGGCCGTAACGACAAACCAGATCTTTCTTTACAAATTTTGCAACCACAGAGCTAGTGATGCTTGAGTATGAGGCAGCTTCAACCCACTTGGTGAAATAGTCAATGGCGACAAGGATGAAGCGATGTCCGTTTGATGCTTTTGGCTCGATAGGACCGATGACATCCATCCCCCACATTGAGAATGGCCAAGAAGCAGTCAGAACGTTTAATGAAGCAGGTGGTACATGGATATAATCGGCATAGATTTGGCATTTGTGACACTTTCTTACAAAGCTGTAGCAGTCAGATTCCATTTGCAGCCAATAATAGCCGGCTCTTAAGATTTTTCTGGCCATGGTGTGTCCACTGGAATGAACCCCGAATGAGCCTTCATGGACCTCTTTCATAATCTTTTCGGCCTCCTCTTTTGCAACACACCTTAGGAGAACCATGTCATAATTTCTCTTGTAGAGAACTTCACCATTCAGGAAGAAATTCCTCGACAGCCTTCTGAGCGTTCTCTTGTCATTTTCTGATGCCCCAGGAGGGTATTCCCTGGTGGTGATGTACTGCTTGATATCATGGTACCACGGCTTGTCATCAGGCTCTTCATCTATTGCAGTGCAGTAATGATGTGCTGGCAGATCCCTATGCTGGATTCTGAGGTGAGCTAAACTCTTGTCACAGCTGATGTTGAACATTGACGACAAGGTTGCCAAAGCATCGGCCAACTGGTTTTCCCTTCGAGGGATGTGCTGGAAAGTGACTTCCTCAAAGGACTCCATCAATTCTTGAACATAATCACAATAGGGAATCAATTTGGGATCTCTGGTCTCCCAATCACCTCGCACCTGATGAATAACCAAGGCTGAATCACCATACACATCAAGCCTTTTGACCTTCCATTCAAGGGCTGCCTGAATACCCAGGATGCATGCTTCATATTCCGCGATGTTATTTGTAACATAAAAGCTCAGTCTTGCAGTGACCGGAATGAAGCGATTGTCTGGAGAGATTAACACAGCTCCGGCCCCATGCCCCCACATGTTGGATGCACCATCAAATATCATCCTCCATCTTTCATCTTCTTGGGACTTCCCCTCGTCGAATAGTGCCATGATGTCTTCATCGGGAAAATCATACTGCATCGACTGGTATTCTGGGATAGGCTGACAAGCTAAGTACTCAGCAAGTGCGCTGCCCTTGACTGCCTTCTGCGTGACGTACAGGATATCATATTCTGACAATAACATCTGCCAACGGGCAATCCGTCCTGCGAGAGCTGGTTTCTCAAAAATATACTTGATCGGATCCATACAACTTGGTTGGTGTCTAAAATGGATCTGATCAAGTACATTTTTGAGAAACCAGCTCTCGCAGGACGGATTGCCCGTTGGCAGATGTTATTGTCAGAATATGATATCCTGTACGTCACGCAGAAGGCAGTCAAGGGCAGCGCACTTGCTGAGTACTTAGCTTGTCAGCCTATCCCAGAATACCGGTCGATGCAGTATGATTTTCCCGATGAAGACATCATGGCACTATTCGACGAGGGGAAGTCCCAAGAAGATGAAAGATGGAGGATGATATTTGATGGTGCATCCAACATGTGGGGGCATGGGGCCGGAGCTGTGTTAATCTCTCCAGACAATCGCTTCATTCCGGTCACTGCAAGACTGAGCTTTTATGTTACAAATAACATTGCGGAATATGAAGCATGCATCCTGGGTATTCAGGCAGCCCTTGAATGGAAGGTCAAAAGGCTTGATGTGTATGGTGATTCAGCCTTGGTTATTCATCAGGTGCGAGGTGATTGGGAGACCAGAGATCCCAAATTGATTCCTTATTGTGATTATGTTCAAGAATTGATGGAGTCCTTTGAGGAAGTCACTTTCCAGCATATCCCTCGAAGCGAAAACCAGTTGGCCGATGCTTTGGCAACCTTGTCGTCAATGTTCAACATCAGCTGTGACAAGAGTTTAGCTCACCTCAGAATCCAGCATAGGGATCTGCCAGCACATCATTACTACGCTGCAATAGATGAAGAGCCTGATGACAAGCCGTGGTACCATGATATCAAGCAGTACATCACCACCAGGGAATACCCTCCTGGGGCATCAGAAAATGACAAGAGAACGCTCAGAAGGCTGTCGAGGAATTTCTTCCTGAATGGTGAAGTTCTCTACAAGAGAAATTATGACATGGTTCTCCTAAGGTGTGTTGCAAAAGAGGAGGCCGAAAAGATTATGAAAGAGGTCCATGAAGGCTCATTCGGGGTTCATTCCAGTGGACACACCATGGCCAGAAAAATCTTAAGAGCCGGCTATTATTGGCTGCAAATGGAATCTGACTGCTACAGCTTTGTAAGAAAGTGTCACAAATGCCAAATCTATGCCGATCATATCCATGTACCACCTGCTTCATTAAACGTTCTGACTGCTTCTTGGCCATTCTCAATGTGGGGGATGGATGTCATCGGTCCTATCGAGCCAAAAGCATCAAACGGGCATCGCTTCATCCTTGTCACCATTGACTATTTCACCAAGTGGGTTGAAGCTGCCTCATACTCAAGCATCACTAGCTCTGTGGTTGCAAAGTTTGTAAAGAAAGATCTGGTTTGTCGTTACGGCCTTCCAAACAGGATCATCACCGATAATGGCAGTAACCTGAATAGCAAAATGATGAAAGACCTGTGCACAGAATTCAAAATCCAGCATCATAATTCTTCCCCCTACCGACCCAAGATGAATGGGGCAGTCGAAGCGGCCAACAAGAATATCAAGAGAATAGTTCAAAAGATGGTGGTAACCTACAAAGATTGGCATGAGTTGCTTCCTTTTGCTTTGCACGGATACCGCACTTCAGTACGTACCTCAACTGGAGCAACCCCTTTTTCTCTAGTATATGGGTCAGAAGCAGTCCTCCCTATTGAGGTTGAAATACCCTCCCTGCGGGTATTGATGGAAACCAAGTTGGAAGAAGCTGAATGGGTACAAGCTCGTCTGGATCAGTTAAATCTCATTGAGGAAAAAAGAATTGCAGCTTTGTGTCATGGACAGCTGTATCAACAGAGGATGAGGACGGCCTTCGACAAGAAAGTTCGCCCTCGAGAGTTCAACAAGGGAGATCTTGTGCTCAAAAAGATATTGCCCATTCAAAGCGATCCCCGAGGAAAATGGACTCCCACTTATGATGGACCTTATGTGGTCAAGAAAGCCTTCTCTGGAGGAGCACTAATACTCACCAACATGGACGGTGAAGAGCTCAAAAACCCAGTCAATTCAGATTCGGTGAAGAAGTATTATGCCTGAAAGAAATAGACGAAAAAAGAGAAAGATAAGCCAAGTAAGAATTAGCTCGCTAGGTTGAAAACCCGAAAGGGCGGCCTAGGCAAAATCAGAGCGACCCGGTGGATTGAAAACCCGCAAAGGGCGATCCAGGCAAAAATTAGGGTCAGAAAACTTGGGCATGAAAATAAACAAGGGCATACAACACTCCTGAAGGTTTGGATAGAGGGGTGATCAAGGTCAAGGACATAAATGTTTGGCATTGTTCCACAGAGACGGACATTTAGAAACTAGCTTTTCTCTCTTTTTCGTGTCTTTTTGCAGTTTAAATTTTCAAATGTATTGAACAGTCGGCGTAACTTTCTGTACGACCGGTTTCCACATCAATAAAGTTCAATTTTTCTCATATCAGTTTGCTTTTCTATTTTCTGCTCAAAATAAACGTTTTATGATGATGGTAATACTGAATTGTAAAACATGTGCATAAATCCTAGAGCATTGCAATCATTGCGAAATCCCCAAAAGTCACGGGAAGGAAGTGATTTCTCAAAAACAAATTAATGTTGCAAGGAAAATAATTGCGCCCATCAATCACTTCAGATGGCAAATCATAAAGCAAACCTGCACCCGGCTCGTGCGCCGCAGCAACTCTAACAAGTTCCCCAGTCTTGTGCCATGAGTGTCACGGGTCGGTTGAACCAGCAAAAGAATAAGCCTTTTATTAAAAAAAGAAGAGCACAAAAAAGCAAATGATCAGAAAAAAAAAAAAGCTGATCAGGCAAAAAGAAGAAAAAACAAATGATCAGAAAACAGAAAGCTGATCAAAAGAAGAATTAAAAGATGAAAGAAAAAAAACAATCAAAGCTGAACGAAAAGCATTCCCCAGCATTCATCATTCACCCAAAATCATCGCATCGCATGCATTCGCATAATAGGCCTTTGCATAACATGCATTCATTCCATGCACCTTGCATTGCATCTGCTGACATGTGCAGGTACCGCCAACCTGAGAAACCTGAAGAAAAGTCCTGCGACCAGAGCAGGCACCCCTGGATCGGTGTGAAAGCATTGACCCTGAAGAAGACTAATTGGATTTCCGAATCCCCCTTTGGACCCACGTGTCCCCCAGAAGATTGACTTCACTTCGTATTCGAGCTGCGAGTAAGTCCCCCTGACCTCAATAGGTCCAGTCGAAAAGGATAGCTGTGTTGGCCTAAAACATGGCGCAGTCCTAGGGAAATATCGAGATCTAGACTTGATATAGTACCCTCCCCCGGTCGCTCGAAAGACCACCCCTTTGAGCCCACGTGCTCCCCAGGCCCAAGTGCAAACTCGGATCGTTCGCGATTCGTTAAAAGGCTTTAGGCATCCTCCTTCGCCGGCTTAATGAGGGCCGGCACCCTTTTTTTGTTTTTTGTTTTTTGCTTTCTTTACTGCTTTCGCTGGCTTATTGAGGGTTGGCACCAATTGATTCCAAAAAGAAAAAAAAAAATCTTTTCATCGCATTTGTATCATATTTCAAAAAGGAACAAAAAAAGAGAAAAAAAGAAAAAGGAAAATTCTGGTTTCTCTAAGTAGACAAAATTGGTATAATTTCTGAATTCTTTATTTCTATTTTGCCTCGGAATATGTTTCGGCCAATTCATATTCCTTGTTAAAATCCAAATAAAGAGGGGCAGCTGTCATACCCTAATTTTGTCCGCCTAGGTCAAAACCCTAATTCTCAACAAAAAAATAAATAAATTGAGAAGTGTGGTTTTATTTTGAAGAGTGAAGAGCATTGTGCATGCATTTTTGGGTTTTTAAAAGTCATTCTAGGGCTTTTAAATTCATTGTTAGAGTGGAAATGCATTTGTTGTAAAAAAACAATGTTTTTAGGGCAAAAGGGTATTTTGGTCATTTCCAAAATTAAGCAATTTCTCACCAAAAATCATTGTTCAATCTCAGAGGAATTTATTTGGATCTAGATGATTTGGGGTTATGAATTTTTGTGCGCATGCATGCATGATTTTTGGCATAAAATTCAAATTTTAAGCAAAAGGGCAAAATGGGAATTTCCATCAAGGTGAGGTCTCAAATCAATTTTGGGAAGGGTGATATCATGGAATTTTGGGCCCAATCATTGATTCCTAGGATATGGCCCAAAGTGGCATGATTTTTATGGAATTATCTAGAAAAGAATAATCAAAAATGGTGAAAATAAGGAAGTGTCCCCAATAAGACAAAATGTACTATTTTTCTTGACAAACTTGCAAAACTTGGGCACCAAGGCCTCATTTGCTCCGGATTTTCCAGCTCATTTTCACCTCATTTTGTGTTTCCTCATGCCCTTGATCCATGTGAGTTGTATTCCTAGCCATTGATTAAAATTCTAGATCAAATCCTAGGCTACAACTTTGTGTAGAATGACCTAGGTGCCCTCAACAATTTTTGTGCAACAAAAACTCATAATTTTTGTGTATGACCAGCTATTCCTCACTCATTTGTGTTTTCTCCTTGTCCCTAATCCATGTGCATTGCAATCTTGGCCTTTGATTCAAATTCTAGCTCAAATCTCAATGGTTTGCAAAAGCACAATGTCCTAAATACCCTTAAACCTAGTTGCTCTCTATATATACCTTAGAAACCTCACCTCAAAAAGAACTTTTGGCCTCACAATTCATTCACAAAACCCTAGCACACAAACCTCTCCTCTCCTCTCTTCCCTTGGCCGAATTTCCCCCTCATTCCCTCACCTCATTTCTTCACTTTTTCACTTCAAATCAACATTCTAGTCCTAAATCCTTCATCATCCTTGCATTCTCTTCAAAGATCCATCTTCAAATCTCAAGAATCAAGCTCAAGATTGAAGATTAGAGGGTTGATTCAAGTGGTTTAGTGTTCATTCACCTTATTTCTTTTGCTATTCTAGCTTGGAGTTGAGGTATACTCTCACTCTTAACATCATCAAAATTTTAGCATAAAAAATGTAGATCATCCATCTACTTTTGCATATCAAGCATTTCTTTGCATTTTAGTGCTCTATTTTTTTGATGAAATGTTGATATAATTGTTGTTGTTGAATGAGAGATGTGTTTCAAGCATTTTGACAAACACTTTGGGAGGTTTGGATGCTTGAAATGCATCTCTCTCTTGGAATAAATTGTGTGTTGGTGCTATTTTCATTTTGTGCTTGCATTTTCATGAATAAAATTGTGATTTGGGATTATGTTTCATTTCGCATATTGTAGAAAAATTAGGGTTTGTGTGATTTTAGTGCATTCCTTTGCTCAATCATGTGAATCCTTGCCAAAAAGCTTGATCTATGTCATTTGCTTGCATGATTTTGTTGTTTTCAAAGAATAAAATGAGCTTTTAGCTCTATGTTGGTGTCGCAAATCATGATTAGAATTAGGGTTTGTTAATTTTCTTGTGAAATGGGTTTGCAATATTGGGTAAAATGATTTCTCAAGTTGTTTTGGTTTGGTTGTTATGTACTTTGCTTGCAAAATTACTCTATGTTGATGATTGGCAAGAGGACTCACACTTGTGCCTTTGAGCACTTAACTTTAAGTGTTGAGGATTGACTAAAATGATTCAACGCAATTGATTTGATGTTTTGATTGCAAAATATTGTTGCTAATTGATTGTATCTTGCTTGCAAATTGTTATATGTTGATGATTGGCAAGAGGACTCACACTTGTGCCTTGTGCACTTCACTTTAAGTGTTGAGGATTGCCTAAGATGATTCAACACAACCTTGTGCTTTGATTGTAAACTTTGGTTTGCTTGTTAGTAACTTGTTTGCAAAATTATTCTATGTTGATGATTGGCAAGAGGACTCTCACTTGTGCCTTAGGCACTTCATTTTAAGTGATGAGGATTGCCTAAGATGATTCAATTTTCTTTGTGCAATTCTTGCTTGAAAATGCAAATGCTAGTTTCTAACTTGATTAATCAATTTTGGTTATAAAAATGACTTGTTAATGCCCTCTTTTGGTCACTTTTGGTCTTGCAAATGTGATGTTCTTTCTAGGTCAATGTTATGCTTTAATGTTGATGATTTGGTAAAAGGACTAGACACTTATGCACTTGTGCATTGTCTCAAGTGTCAAGGATTACCAAAAGGGATTCAACCTTGTGCTTTATCTTGTGTTGACACTTAATTGAATTAAACCTTTGCATTATCTATTTGTGTGCCTATTCTTGCAATCTATTTGGTTAATGTTGATCTTACATATGCATGCCATTAGATGTTGATGACTAAGTGTCATTCTTGCGCTCAAATGTTGTAATCGGTAATGTTTATGCTTATGCTTGCATTGTTGATTGTTTTGCTTGCAATTTGATAAATGTTGCGCTTTGGTTCTTGACTTGGAAATTGATTGAATGTTCTACTTTCTTTTCCTTTTGGATGCCACGCCATCCCAACAAATCTTTTGTGACCAATGTCACCCTCAAACTCCCTTCTCCTTTCCTCAAATCAATCATTTTCTAAAGCTTTTCCAAACTCAATCTTTTCTCAAATCGTTTTCATAAGACAATCAAATTCTTTCTAAGATCAACAATAAACCTCTTTGAAAACTCATAAGGAGGCAAGTCGGACGTACGGCCGGTGTTGTCTAGCGTCCTAAGATCGGAGCTGTACAGCTCAAACATCTTGGGATACTTATGAGAGTCAAAACAAGTAATTAACAACTTGAACCCTATTTCAAAAATGAGTAAGGAATCGAGTCGGATGTACATCCGGTATTGGTTAGCGTCTTAGGGTTAGCGAGCTGTACAGTTCGTGCGAGCCTAAGATACTTGCTCAAATAAAAGCAACCAACCTCACAACAAATCTTTTTCTTCCTTAATCAAAAAAAACATTTTCAATAAGTAGGGGGGCACGTCGTCTGTACAGGCGGGGTTGTCTTTGTTCTAGGTCTAGTGGACTGTACAGTCTAGGACCGAAAACCCCTAAAATAAAAAACACCAACGCAAAGTTTCTTAACTCAGGAGAACTACGTAAGCTTTGAATTCTCCATCGCACCGGGAGATACGTAGGAGCGGGTCACATCCCGTCAAGCACACTTTTAAAAAAATAATAAAAATATTCTTCTTTTCCCCCGTTTTCAAAAACATTTTCTCAAATAAAAAAAAAAGAAGTAGAATGAATTGTTTCAAATCAACTCTGTCAAAACCGCACATCAAGTTAAAGGTTCCCTTTCGGTAGAAAGGAGGTGTGGGGTGCTAATACCTTCCCCACACCTAACCGACCCCCGAACCTACATCTCTAGTTCTCAAAGGACCACCCGCCTTAAAAAGGACCCTTTTTCAATGTTTTGGTCCCTAAATAAAAAATGTTGATGGCGGCTTCACAAATTTTCACGTTGTACGATGAAAGGTCCAATCCGGATTTTTTTCGGGGTGCAACAGCTGGCGACTTCACTAGGGACTTTCTTTTTTAAAAAAAAACGAGGGTCAGGCCTAATTAACTTGATGTGCGGTTTAATTGTTTGATTTGAATGTGATTGTTCTATTTCTCTCTTTTCTTCTCCTTCTTTTTCTTCTCTCTTTCTGATGTTTGAATGTTCTCTTGCATTCTCGTGTTGTTATGTGCATTTGACTCTTCTTCTTCTATGTTCGCTTCTTGTTCCTTCTTCTCCTTTCATCTTCTTTTGTTTATATGCTTAATATGATCATGCATTTCTCCAATCCCCATGTCCCCTTCTTCTTTGCTCCCTTTCTTCAAGGTAAGCTCATGCATCATTCCCCCAATTCTACTATGATCCCTTCTTCTTTGCTCCCTTTCTAAAGGTAAATTCATGCATTTCTCCCCCACCTTATCATGACCCCCCTTCTTGGCTCCCTTTCTTGAGGTAAGCAGTGCATATGATTGTTGTTGGAATCCTAGGTTAGTTTACTTGTTTGTATTGAAATGATATATGCTTGCAAAACCCTAGGGTAGACGACTCTTTGTATGGACTGTTTCTGGATTTTCTTTGCAGGTGGGGGGGGGGGGGGGGGGGGGGGGGGGGGGGGGGGGGGGGGGGGGTATGTTTGTCGTTGTGCTCCTACACACACGTTGCACTCTTTTTACCCTTATATTTCTTGGTGAGACAGCCCTATACCCGGGCTAGAGCATATCTTAGGCTAGAACGAAGTCATTAGTGGCTGCTCACTGGACGTACGTCTTGTTGGGTGGTTGCGAAGACTTCACCTAGAGTTTGGCATTGTTTGATGATACCATCACTTGGACGTACGGCCCTGTGATCGGTGGTCTCAGATGAGGTCGTTGGCTCTAGGAACCTTATTTAGGGTCCTTCTTTTAGTGCTATCCTTGAAGTGTGTACCCGTAGAAATAGCCATAGACCCTGTCTCTAAGAAACCTTGGTAGGACACAAAGGAGCTGCATACCCCTGCATCTGAATAAAGATTTTTGCAAATAAATCGAAAATTTTTCAAAAAAAATGTATGTGAATTTCTAGCTTTTGAAAAACTGTCGTGTTGAAAATATTATTATTTTTTCTCATCATGCATTCATTCATACATTTTGCATGCATTCTCACCAGTGCCGGAGAAATTGTAGATACCAAAAAAGGGGAGAAAGAAAAATGGATCAGAATGTGAAAAGAACCCTCAAGTGGAATTTCAAACAACAGGACGTCCAGAGCTTGGTTAGGTTTGGTAATCAGCTTCCCCCACGGCGAAAAGAGGCTTATCAGGGTACATATGGTAATCTCCTCGATTTGCTAGAGGTGAATGTTCAAACTGAGGCCCTCACTGCTTTGACCCAGTTCTTTGATCCCGAATACTGTTGCTTCACTTTCCAAGATTATCAGCTGGTCCCCACTTTAGAAGAATTTGAGAAGATCTTAGGCTTTCCTGCTGCGAACTGCAAGCCGTATTCTTATGTGGAGAGGTATTCATTAGCAGAGGCTTTGGCTGGCATTCTTCAGATTAAAGAGGAATTTTTGGTTAAAAATGTGGAAGTCAAGGGTCAAAGGCAAGGTCTGTCAAGAAAATTCTTAGAAGCAGAAGCTGAAGCCCTACTTGCCAAGAAGGAGTGGAAGGTTTTCTCTGATGTGCTTGCCCTCCTTGTCTATGGAGTTGTCTTGTTCCCTTGTGTTGAGAATTTTGTTGATGCTGCAGCTATTGATGTGTTCCTTGCATTCAAAAAGCGGGAACAAAACCCCACCTCTGTTATTTTAGCTGATTTGTACTATTCTCTTGTTGATCGCCACTCTAAGGGAGGAGGGATGGTTAGGTGTTGTTTGCCAGTTCTGTATCGGTGGTTCGCCTCACATGTTTTTAAAGGACACATTGAAAACAAAGGGAAAGACGAGTGGAAGTGGTTTATTGCTAGCCTTAGAGGAGGTGATATCTCGTGGTGCACTCTGGCCCGAGATACACCAGAATTCATCTCTCAACTCAACGGCTTTCCGAATGTTCCACTCATTGGCACTAGGGGATGTATCACCTACAACCCTGTTCTTGCGTTGAGGCAGTTGGGTTACCCAATGACAAACCCACCATTGATGGAGTCTTTGGCTGGCTTTGTGTTACATGATAGAGGTTCCGGGGATTTGAGTTTGTTGAGAAGGATTGTTCGTGCTTGGAACAGGCCGGTAAGGAAAGGGCGTAATGAGTTGGGTCGCAAAGATACAAGTGTGGGGGAAGAGTACCTTCAGTGGGTCCAGCTCCGGGCTCGAGCAGTTAAGCTCCCATTTAGAGGCTTTCCTCAAGTTGAAGTTGAGGTTCCTCCACCTGCTCCTATTCTTAATGAGGAGGTTGAGGGGCTCAAGGCTGCCTTATCTCAGTCCCAGCAAGAGAAGTCAGAATTGCAGGCCCAGTTGGAAAAGCTGCTCCAAGAGAAAAAGAGCTTAGAGCAAGAAAATGAATTCAAAGAGAAATGTCTTGTTGACTTCAAAGAGAGAATCGCTGCCAATGACCAAAAGCTCATTGACATGCAGGGTGGTCTCAAAAGTGCTACAAGCGAAATCAGGGTGCGAAATCTGGATAGAAACAGAGCGCTGGATGATGCCCGTGCATGGAAGGTTCAGTTGAATGTCTCCAAGGAATTAGAGAGGACCTTGCGGGGCCAATTGAAGGAAGCAAAAGCACAGTTGAAGACTCTTACTGCTGACTATGAGAGCAAGCTCAGAACTGAGGTACAAGCAAGAAAGCTGGTGCGAGAGAGGCTTGAAGACTGTCAGGCGCTGCTTCAGGGGGAGCTTAGGAAATCTAGGGCATTGGAGGACCATGTGAAGCACCAGGGTGATTTGCTAGAGAGGTTCAGGGCTGAGATGTCCTACTTGATGGAAGAGCATCGAAGATTGGATGATCATTGCCGGCGCCTGCAAGAGAAGTATGCACTCTTATCCAAGCTGTGCTATGATACTGTTACAGGCCTTCCAAGGCGCCTCAGAGCTGCAGAGATTGCTGTGGATGTGTGCACTACTCCGGTAGAGGTCAGAAGATTCATCGAGTATGTCAGGGGTTTGATCTTGGAGATGAGGGGGCAGGCAGATCGTCCTTCCACTTCAAGAAAGAGGAAGAGGAACCAAGGCAGGGACTTAGTTGTTGTTTGAAATTCTGATTATTATAGTTTCCTTTTAATTGTTGCTTTGAAAACTCTTTATGATGTACTCCTGCTTTTACGTTATGAATAAATAAAAGGATTATGTGTTTCAGTTCAAATAAAATTGTACGGTTCATTTCACATTCTCGATCCTTGTTGTTTACCCAAAAAAAAAATGTGATATCCCCGGCCCCACGTAAAAAAAAAAAGAACGCATTTTGCATTGCATGCATACACATATACTTATGCATCCATTCATTTCATGCATCATGCATCTATTCATTCAGGCTCTTACACAATAAATATTTAAACAAACAGAAAAGGCAAGCTGGTTCGCCATCACCGTTACTACACTCGTCTACAGGCAAGACTCATGGCAGAGAATCAAGAAAGTCCAGACATTGAAATTGAGAGTTACCACTCGGGTCCGGATGATCCGGTTATAGAGATACTCAACCCCGAGCAGCTAGCTCAAGAAAACCGGGTTTTGAAGGATAAGGTAGGGGCTATGGAGGCCCAGATGGTTGAAATGATGGGTATGCTGAGGAATCTGAAAGGTGGGGCCAGTGCTGAGGCCACCGCCGTTGTAAACCCTGATGGAGTTGTCACCTTCATTCCCCCTCCGAGGTCTGCTAATGCTGCAACTACTATTCCTCCTCTGGGAACACGGATCCCTCATTTTGTCCACTCTCCAGGGGCAAGCGGTCAGAGCCATCCAGCTGCTCAGAGGTACCCATGGGGAATGCCAGTCGGTTATACGCCTCAAAATGTTGAATCCAATCCAGCTGGGGTAGCAGGGCCAAGTCAGGCTGCTGTGGTCGTACCTGGTGGAGTTGTTGGTAGACCACAGATCCACGCTCTTAATCATGATGCTGCGCTACAGAGAAATCCACTCAGTCCTACTCCTTGGATCACTACCAATCCTCAGAATGTTGCGTATCAAGTAGGAAGTCCCGCTCAGTTTGGGGGAAATTATTATGGCATGAGTAGTCATCCTCAGGGGCATGTGTTTGAAAACTCTCAGTCCAGAGACCAGTATCGTGTGCTTGAAGAACGGTTGAGGGCTGTGGAAGGTACAAGTGTTAGAGTCAAGGATGCCCGTGATTTGTGTCTCGTTCCAGATATAGTCCTTCCTCCAAAGTTTAAGGCACCTGATTTTGACAAGTACCGGGGTGCTGGTTGTCCATCAAGTCATATAACCATGTATTGCCGAAAAATGGCTGCGCATGCTAGTGATGATAAGCTGTTGATCCACTGCTTTCAGAATAGCTTAGCTGGGGCATCCTTAGACTGGTACATGCAGTTACAGTCTTCCGACATCCATAGTTGGAAGGACCTCTCAGAAGCCTTTTTGAAACAGTACCAGTACAATATGGATATGGCTCCAGATCGATCTCAGTTACAGCACATGGGCAAAGGAGATAAAGAATCTTTTAAAGAATACGCCCAACGGTGGAGAAGTACAGCTGCACAAGTAAAGCCATCACTAACAGAGAAAGAGATGGTATACATGTTCATGGAAAATCTTCCGGCAATCGACTATGACATACTGATAGGGAGTGTCTCGTCAAATTTCTCAGATATGGTAGTTATTGGGGAAAGGCTTGAAAACGGTTTGCGTAGCAGGAAGATCGCCAACCACTTTGGTAGTTCAGGTAGTTCAGGCAGTTCAGGTGGACAAAGAAAGCCCTCTTCTCATTTCCCTAAAAAGAAAGAGGGAGAGACCAATGTAATTTCCGGAGGAAATCCATCTTTCAGTACTCCACCGCAGACGGTACCATTCTCGGCACCAGTGCAACCTCAACGAGCCAATGATGGTTATAAAGCCCAGAACTACCAGTATAAGAAGCGCGTCAGTTTTGATCCAATCCCGATGACTTACACGGAGCTGTTCAATCATCTGGTCTCCAAAAACTTAATCAACACTCGCTCGATGAAGCCTCTCCAGCCTCCTTTCCCTAGGAGCTATAATGCCAATGCTACTTGTAGTTTTCATGAGGGTGGAATCGGTCACACAGTGGAGGACTGCAAAGCTTTTAAGCACGTAGTCCAGGACTTAATCGACACTAATTGGATTTCTTTCAAACAGAATAGTCCAAGTATAACTACAAATCCACTGCCAGGACATGGGATTCCGTCGACCAATGCAATAGAAGATTCTACTGGACAGGTGATAAGGGAGGTTGAGAAAATTAAGACTCCTTTGGATGCCATTCACGCTGAATTGTGTCGATTTGAGGTCATTGAGAAAGGATGTTGTCAGAAGAATGGGTGTGCTGATTCCCTGTGTAAAGGGGCCTGTGAAGTTTTTAAGCCGATCTTGCAAGACTTGATGGACCGCCGTGTAGTTCAGGTAGTTACTTTTGAAACAGAAGAAAGCGTGATGACCCTTCAGTCTAATAATGGCAGAGAAGTCAGAAGGCCAATTGAGATTTTATATGATCCGAGGCAAGTTCAAGCCAAAGCTCAGCCCATAGTCATTGAGGTCCTTGCTCCCTTTCCATATGAGAAAGATAGTGCTGTGCCCTGGAAATATAGTACTTTGCCTCCAGTGGAGAGTTCTCCAAGTGCATCTGCTGTCACCAATATATCAGGAGTGGGTAGAATGACGAGAAGCGGCCGTATGTATGCTCCGGAAACTCTTCGGGTTGAAACGTCTAAAGATGCTGAGGACAGGGTTAGAAAAGGAAAAGAGAAAGTATCAGAGGATACCCAGGGCAAGAAAGTAACAGAACAGGAAGCCAGTGAGTTCTTAAG
The DNA here is from genome assembly GCA_963573325.1 of Astragalus glycyphyllos. Taxonomy (NCBI): domain Eukaryota; kingdom Viridiplantae; phylum Streptophyta; class Magnoliopsida; order Fabales; family Fabaceae; genus Astragalus; species Astragalus glycyphyllos. Next base: position 26,341,869 of record OY754308.1, read on the forward strand.
GATTATCAGACAAAGTGATTATCAAATTGTTGATCAGTTGAAACAAACTCCAGCCAAGATCTCTATGCTGTCGTTACTGCTCAGTTCAGAAGCTCATCGAACTGCCCTGATGAAAGTACTCAATGAAGCCCATGTCGCTGAAGATATCTCTGTGTGTCAGTTTGATGGGATTGTAGGAAACATCGTGGCAGCTAATCATTTGACTTTTGCTGACGATGAGTTACCCCCAGGAGGAAGAAAGCACAACCAGGCTCTGCATATCTCAGTCAAATGCGGAGACTATGTGTTGGCTCGGGTTTTGATTGATAATGGGTCCTCACTAAATGTCATGCCAAAGTCCACCATGGACAAAATGGATGTGGACTGCTCTTATATGAAGCCTAGTTCGACGTTGGTGAGAGCGTTTGACAGGTCGAAGAAGGAAGTGCTAGGGGAAGTGGAGTTCCCAATTCAGATTGGGCCGGAGACCTTTTATGTGAATTTCCAAATCATGGACATCACTTCATCATATAGCTGCCTGTTGGGGAGACCGTGGATTCACATGGCGGGAGCTATTCCCTCTTCCCTACACCAGAGGGTCAAGTTTGTGGTAGATGACAAGATTGTTGTTGTGTTTGGTGAAGAAGAAATGTTAGTCAACAAGCCATCTCCATTCCGTTATGTGGAAGCCGCTGACGAATCTCTGGAGACCTCCTTTCAGTCCCTTGAAATTGCTACTGCTGTATTCGGAGGGAGCAAGCTTCTGTCACCAGGGTCAAATTGTCAAGGAATGAGGAAATGGTCGCCAAGATCATGTTAGAACAAGGATACAAGGTGGGATGTGGTTTAGGCAAGACTGGTCAGGGGATTCTTGTGCCTATTCAACTGAAGGAAAATCGAGACCGTTGTGGGTTGGGGTACCAGCCGAATCAAGCCGAGAGAAAGGGGATGGCAGAGGAAAGAAAGAGCAGGTGGTTGGCCAAACTGAGAGGTCATGATCCTTGGTCAAAAAAGATCCCTATCTGTGATATTCGCCAGAGCTTTAAAAGTGCAGGGTTGCTGGACCCTAATCAAATCGCTGCCATTGGGGATGGTCCTGGAGTTGAAAAAGGTGATACCAGCCTGGTCCGCCGTTGCTTTGCCGGTGAAAAGTTGAAGAATTGGGAAGCTGCTGACTTTCCCGTGGCTTTTAATTCAAAGTAATAATTTGTAATGCACCCCTGTGGCTCTGCCCAAGGCCATAGGATAAGTTGTTAGGGGCACGCATGTTTTTATCTTCATTGCTATCATCATCAATAAAAACGTTGTTTTTGAAATTCCTCAATAAAATCATTTCTCTTAATTTCATGTGTCTTCTCCGCTTTATTTTATTTTGCCTGTTTGTTTCGCCTTTCATTCTGCTTTTTGCCTCTGCAAATGCAGATCAACAATAATTATCTCTGAAAATAACAATGCCGATGATCCATATTTTGACTTTGATCACCCAATTAATCAAACTGAGGGAGATGTTGAGGACAACTGGAAAACTCCTCCAGAACTGATGAGATTAATGGAACAGGAAGAAAGGGTCATTCAGCCTCACGGAGAATCAACTGAGGTAATCAACTTGGGTACAGATGAGAACAAGAAAGAGGTTAAGGTCGGTACCGCAATGAACGACAGTGATCGTATGAAATTAATTCAGCTCCTGCGCGATTACGTTGACATTTTTGCATGGTCGTATCAAGATATGCCTGGGTTGGATACCGATATTGTTGTGCACAAGTTGCCAGTAAAGCCAGAATGCCCGCCTGTAAAGCAAAGACTAAGAAGAATGAAACCAGAGATGTCGTTGAAAATCCGGGATGAGGTAAAAAAGCAGTTTGATGCCGGGTTTCTAGCGGTTGCCAAGTATCCTCAATGGGTTGCCAATATCGTCCCGGTTCCGAAGAAGGACGGGAAAGTCAGGATGTGTGTCGATTACAGGGATCTGAACAGAGCCAGCCCCAAAGATGATTTCCCCCAACCCCACATTGATATTCTGGTGGACAGTACAGCCCAACACTCTTTATTCTCCTTCATGGACGGATACTCAAGATACAATCAGGTAAAGATGGCTCCGGAAGATATGGAGAAAACAACCTTCATAACTCTCTGGGGAACCTTTTCCTATAAGGTGATGCCTTTCGGACTCAAAAACGCCGGTGCAACGTATCAGAGGGCCATGGTGACATTGTTCCACGACATGATGCACAAGGAAATCGAGGTGTATGTGGATGATATGATTGCTAAATCCAAGACTGATGAAGAGCGTATTGTGAATCTGCAAAAACTCTTTGAACGTCTAAGGAAGTTCAAACTCAGATTAAACCCAGCTAAATGCACCTTCGGTGTAAGATCCGGAAAGCTACTGGGATTCATCGTCAGTCAGAAAGGGATAGAAGTTGATCCAGATAAAGTCAAAGCAATCCTTGAAATGCCAGTACCAAAGACTGAAAGGGAGGTCCGTGGTTTTCTTGGGAGACTGAACTATATCTCAAGGTTCATATCCCAACTGACAGCCACTTGCGAGCCTCTCTTTAAGCTGTTGTGCAAGAACCAAGAATCCAAATGGAACGATGATTGTCAGAGAGCCTTCGAGAGAATTAAAGAGTATCTTCAGAATCCACCAATTCTGATGCCACCGGTGTCCGGAAGACCGCTGATCTTGTACCTAACCGTGTTAGACAATTCGATGGGGTGTGTGTTGGGGCAGCATGATGAGTCAGGCAAGAAAGAACATGCTATTTATTACCTGAGCAAGAAATTTACTGACTGCGAGACAAGATACACAATGCTGGAGAAGACTTGTTGTGCTTTGGCTTGGGCTGCTCATCGTTTAAGGCAGTACATGCTGAGCCATACAACTTGGTTGGTGTCTAAAATGGATCTGATCAAGTACATTTTTGAGAAACCAGCTCTCGCAGGACGGATTGCCCGTTGGCAGATGTTATTGTCAGAATATGATATCCTGTACGTCACGCAGAAGGCAGTCAAGGGCAGCGCACTTGCTGAGTACTTAGCTTGTCAGCCTATCCCAGAATACCGGTCGATGCAGTATGATTTTCCCGATGAAGACATCATGGCACTATTCGACGAGGGGAAGTCCCAAGAAGATGAAAGATGGAGGATGATATTTGATGGTGCATCCAACATGTGGGGGCATGGGGCCGGAGCTGTGTTAATCTCTCCAGACAATCGCTTCATTCCGGTCACTGCAAGACTGAGCTTTTATGTTACAAATAACATTGCGGAATATGAAGCATGCATCCTGGGTATTCAGGCAGCCCTTGAATGGAAGGTCAAAAGGCTTGATGTGTATGGTGATTCAGCCTTGGTTATTCATCAGGTGCGAGGTGATTGGGAGACCAGAGATCCCAAATTGATTCCTTATTGTGATTATGTTCAAGAATTGATGGAGTCCTTTGAGGAAGTCACTTTCCAGCATATCCCTCGAAGCGAAAACCAGTTGGCCGATGCTTTGGCAACCTTGTCGTCAATGTTCAACATCAGCTGTGACAAGAGTTTAGCTCACCTCAGAATCCAGCATAGGGATCTGCCAGCACATCATTACTACGCTGCAATAGATGAAGAGCCTGATGACAAGCCGTGGTACCATGATATCAAGCAGTACATCACCACCAGGGAATACCCTCCTGGGGCATCAGAAAATGACAAGAGAACGCTCAGAAGGCTGTCGAGGAATTTCTTCCTGAATGGTGAAGTTCTCTACAAGAGAAATTATGACATGGTTCTCCTAAGGTGTGTTGCAAAAGAGGAGGCCGAAAAGATTATGAAAGAGGTCCATGAAGGCTCATTCGGGGTTCATTCCAGTGGACACACCATGGCCAGAAAAATCTTAAGAGCCGGCTATTATTGGCTGCAAATGGAATCTGACTGCTACAGCTTTGTAAGAAAGTGTCACAAATGCCAAATCTATGCCGATCATATCCATGTACCACCTGCTTCATTAAACGTTCTGACTGCTTCTTGGCCATTCTCAATGTGGGGGATGGATGTCATCGGTCCTATCGAGCCAAAAGCATCAAACGGGCATCGCTTCATCCTTGTCACCATTGACTATTTCACCAAGTGGGTTGAAGCTGCCTCATACTCAAGCATCACTAGCTCTGTGGTTGCAAAGTTTGTAAAGAAAGATCTGGTTTGTCGTTACGGCCTTCCAAACAGGATCATCACCGATAATGGCAGTAACCTGAATAGCAAAATGATGAAAGACCTGTGCACAGAATTCAAAATCCAGCATCATAATTCTTCCCCCTACCGACCCAAGATGAATGGGGCAGTCGAAGCGGCCAACAAGAATATCAAGAGAATAGTTCAAAAGATGGTGGTAACCTACAAAGATTGGCATGAGTTGCTTCCTTTTGCTTTGCACGGATACCGCACTTCAGTACGTACCTCAACTGGAGCAACCCCTTTTTCTCTAGTATATGGGTCAGAAGCAGTCCTCCCTATTGAGGTTGAAATACCCTCCCTGCGGGTATTGATGGAAACCAAGTTGGAAGAAGCTGAATGGGTACAAGCTCGTCTGGATCAGTTAAATCTCATTGAGGAAAAAAGAATTGCAGCTTTGTGTCATGGACAGCTGTATCAACAGAGGATGAGGACGGCCTTCGACAAGAAAGTTCGCCCTCGAGAGTTCAACAAGGGAGATCTTGTGCTCAAAAAGATATTGCCCATTCAAAGCGATCCCCGAGGAAAATGGACTCCCACTTATGATGGACCTTATGTGGTCAAGAAAGCCTTCTCTGGAGGAGCACTAATACTCACCAACATGGACGGTGAAGAGCTCAAAAACCCAGTCAATTCAGATTCGGTGAAGAAGTATTATGCCTGAAAGAAATAGACGAAAAAAGAGAAAGATAAGCCAAGTAAGAATTAGCTCGCTAGGTTGAAAACCCGAAAGGGCGGCCTAGGCAAAATCAGAGCGACCCGGTGGATTGAAAACCCGCAAAGGGCGATCCAGGCAAAAATTAGGGTCAGAAAACTTGGGCATGAAAATAAACAAGGGCATACAACACTCCTGAAGGTTTGGATAGAGGGGTGATCAAGGTCAAGGACATAAATGTTTGGCATTGTTCCACAGAGACGGACATTTAGAAACTAGCTTTTCTCTCTTTTTCGTGTCTTTTTGCAGTTTAAATTTTCAAATGTATTGAACAGTCGGCGTAACTTTCTGTACGACCGGTTTCCACATCAATAAAGTTCAATTTTTCTCATATCAGTTTGCTTTTCTATTTTCTGCTCAAAATAAACGTTTTATGATGATGGTAATACTGAATTGTAAAACATGTGCATAAATCCTAGAGCATTGCAATCATTGCGAAATCCCCAAAAGTCACGGGAAGGAAGTGATTTCTCAAAAACAAATTAATGTTGCAAGGAAAATAATTGCGCCCATCAATCACTTCAGATGGCAAATCATAAAGCAAACCTGCACCCGGCTCGTGCGCCGCAGCAACTCTAACAAGTTCCCCAGTCTTGTGCCATGAGTGTCACGGGTCGGTTGAACCAGCAAAAGAATAAGCCTTTTATTAAAAAAAGAAGAGCACAAAAAAGCAAATGATCAGAAAAAAAAAAAAGCTGATCAGGCAAAAAGAAGAAAAAACAAATGATCAGAAAACAGAAAGCTGATCAAAAGAAGAATTAAAAGATGAAAGAAAAAAAACAATCAAAGCTGAACGAAAAGCATTCCCCAGCATTCATCATTCACCCAAAATCATCGCATCGCATGCATTCGCATAATAGGCCTTTGCATAACATGCATTCATTCCATGCACCTTGCATTGCATCTGCTGACATGTGCAGGTACCGCCAACCTGAGAAACCTGAAGAAAAGTCCTGCGACCAGAGCAGGCACCCCTGGATCGGTGTGAAAGCATTGACCCTGAAGAAGACTAATTGGATTTCCGAATCCCCCTTTGGACCCACGTGTCCCCCAGAAGATTGACTTCACTTCGTATTCGAGCTGCGAGTAAGTCCCCCTGACCTCAATAGGTCCAGTCGAAAAGGATAGCTGTGTTGGCCTAAAACATGGCGCAGTCCTAGGGAAATATCGAGATCTAGACTTGATATAGTACCCTCCCCCGGTCGCTCGAAAGACCACCCCTTTGAGCCCACGTGCTCCCCAGGCCCAAGTGCAAACTCGGATCGTTCGCGATTCGTTAAAAGGCTTTAGGCATCCTCCTTCGCCGGCTTAATGAGGGCCGGCACCCTTTTTTTGTTTTTTGTTTTTTGCTTTCTTTACTGCTTTCGCTGGCTTATTGAGGGTTGGCACCAATTGATTCCAAAAAGAAAAAAAAAAATCTTTTCATCGCATTTGTATCATATTTCAAAAAGGAACAAAAAAAGAGAAAAAAAGAAAAAGGAAAATTCTGGTTTCTCTAAGTAGACAAAATTGGTATAATTTCTGAATTCTTTATTTCTATTTTGCCTCGGAATATGTTTCGGCCAATTCATATTCCTTGTTAAAATCCAAATAAAGAGGGGCAGCTGTCATACCCTAATTTTGTCCGCCTAGGTCAAAACCCTAATTCTCAACAAAAAAATAAATAAATTGAGAAGTGTGGTTTTATTTTGAAGAGTGAAGAGCATTGTGCATGCATTTTTGGGTTTTTAAAAGTCATTCTAGGGCTTTTAAATTCATTGTTAGAGTGGAAATGCATTTGTTGTAAAAAAACAATGTTTTTAGGGCAAAAGGGTATTTTGGTCATTTCCAAAATTAAGCAATTTCTCACCAAAAATCATTGTTCAATCTCAGAGGAATTTATTTGGATCTAGATGATTTGGGGTTATGAATTTTTGTGCGCATGCATGCATGATTTTTGGCATAAAATTCAAATTTTAAGCAAAAGGGCAAAATGGGAATTTCCATCAAGGTGAGGTCTCAAATCAATTTTGGGAAGGGTGATATCATGGAATTTTGGGCCCAATCATTGATTCCTAGGATATGGCCCAAAGTGGCATGATTTTTATGGAATTATCTAGAAAAGAATAATCAAAAATGGTGAAAATAAGGAAGTGTCCCCAATAAGACAAAATGTACTATTTTTCTTGACAAACTTGCAAAACTTGGGCACCAAGGCCTCATTTGCTCCGGATTTTCCAGCTCATTTTCACCTCATTTTGTGTTTCCTCATGCCCTTGATCCATGTGAGTTGTATTCCTAGCCATTGATTAAAATTCTAGATCAAATCCTAGGCTACAACTTTGTGTAGAATGACCTAGGTGCCCTCAACAATTTTTGTGCAACAAAAACTCATAATTTTTGTGTATGACCAGCTATTCCTCACTCATTTGTGTTTTCTCCTTGTCCCTAATCCATGTGCATTGCAATCTTGGCCTTTGATTCAAATTCTAGCTCAAATCTCAATGGTTTGCAAAAGCACAATGTCCTAAATACCCTTAAACCTAGTTGCTCTCTATATATACCTTAGAAACCTCACCTCAAAAAGAACTTTTGGCCTCACAATTCATTCACAAAACCCTAGCACACAAACCTCTCCTCTCCTCTCTTCCCTTGGCCGAATTTCCCCCTCATTCCCTCACCTCATTTCTTCACTTTTTCACTTCAAATCAACATTCTAGTCCTAAATCCTTCATCATCCTTGCATTCTCTTCAAAGATCCATCTTCAAATCTCAAGAATCAAGCTCAAGATTGAAGATTAGAGGGTTGATTCAAGTGGTTTAGTGTTCATTCACCTTATTTCTTTTGCTATTCTAGCTTGGAGTTGAGGTATACTCTCACTCTTAACATCATCAAAATTTTAGCATAAAAAATGTAGATCATCCATCTACTTTTGCATATCAAGCATTTCTTTGCATTTTAGTGCTCTATTTTTTTGATGAAATGTTGATATAATTGTTGTTGTTGAATGAGAGATGTGTTTCAAGCATTTTGACAAACACTTTGGGAGGTTTGGATGCTTGAAATGCATCTCTCTCTTGGAATAAATTGTGTGTTGGTGCTATTTTCATTTTGTGCTTGCATTTTCATGAATAAAATTGTGATTTGGGATTATGTTTCATTTCGCATATTGTAGAAAAATTAGGGTTTGTGTGATTTTAGTGCATTCCTTTGCTCAATCATGTGAATCCTTGCCAAAAAGCTTGATCTATGTCATTTGCTTGCATGATTTTGTTGTTTTCAAAGAATAAAATGAGCTTTTAGCTCTATGTTGGTGTCGCAAATCATGATTAGAATTAGGGTTTGTTAATTTTCTTGTGAAATGGGTTTGCAATATTGGGTAAAATGATTTCTCAAGTTGTTTTGGTTTGGTTGTTATGTACTTTGCTTGCAAAATTACTCTATGTTGATGATTGGCAAGAGGACTCACACTTGTGCCTTTGAGCACTTAACTTTAAGTGTTGAGGATTGACTAAAATGATTCAACGCAATTGATTTGATGTTTTGATTGCAAAATATTGTTGCTAATTGATTGTATCTTGCTTGCAAATTGTTATATGTTGATGATTGGCAAGAGGACTCACACTTGTGCCTTGTGCACTTCACTTTAAGTGTTGAGGATTGCCTAAGATGATTCAACACAACCTTGTGCTTTGATTGTAAACTTTGGTTTGCTTGTTAGTAACTTGTTTGCAAAATTATTCTATGTTGATGATTGGCAAGAGGACTCTCACTTGTGCCTTAGGCACTTCATTTTAAGTGATGAGGATTGCCTAAGATGATTCAATTTTCTTTGTGCAATTCTTGCTTGAAAATGCAAATGCTAGTTTCTAACTTGATTAATCAATTTTGGTCATAAAAATGACTTGTTAATGCCCTCTTTTGGTCACTTTTGGTCTTGCAAATGTGATGTTCTTTCTAGGTCAATGTTATGCTTTAATGTTGATGATTTGGTAAAAGGACTAGACACTTATGCACTTGTGCATTGTCTCAAGTGTCAAGGATTACCAAAAGGGATTCAACCTTGTGCTTTATCTTGTGTTGACACTTAATTGAATTAAACCTTTGCATTATCTATTTGTGTGCCTATTCTTGCAATCTATTTGGTTAATGTTGATCTTACATATGCATGCCATTAGATGTTGATGACTAAGTGTCATTCTTGCGCTCAAATGTTGTAATCGGTAATGTTTATGCTTATGCTTGCATTGTTGATTGTTTTGCTTGCAATTTGATAAATGTTGCGCTTTGGTTCTTGACTTGGAAATTGATTGAATGTTCTACTTTCTTTTCCTTTTGGATGCCACGCCATCCCAACAAATCTTTTGTGACCAATGTCACCCTCAAACTCCCTTCTCCTTTCCTCAAATCAATCATTTTCTAAAGCTTTTCCAAACTCAATCTTTTCTCAAATCGTTTTCATAAGACAATCAAATTCTTTCTAAGATCAACAATAAACCTCTTTGAAAACTCATAAGGAGGCAAGTCGGACGTACGGCCGGTGTTGTCTAGCGTCCTAAGATCGGAGCTGTACAGCTCAAACATCTTGGGATACTTATGAGAGTCAAAACAAGTAATTAACAACTTGAACCCTATTTCAAAAATGAGTAAGGAATCGAGTCGGATGTACATCCGGTATTGGTTAGCGTTTTAGGGTTAGCGAGCTGTACAGTTCGTGCGAGCCTAAGATACTTGCTCAAATAAAAGCAACCAACCTCACAACAAATCTTTTTCTTCCTTAATCAAAAAAAACATTTTCAATAAGTAGGGGGGCACGTCGTCTGTACAGGCGGGGTTGTCTTTGTTCTAGGTCTAGTGGACTGTACAGTCTAGGACCGAAAACCCCTAAAATAAAAAACACCAACGCAAAGTTTCTTAACTCAGGAGAACTACGTAAGCTTTGAATTCTCCATCGCACCGGGAGATACGTAGGAGCGGGTCACATCCCGTCAAGCACACTTTTAAAAAAATAATAAAAAGATTCTTCTTTTCCCCCGTTTTCAAAAACATTTTCTCAAATAAAAAAAAAAGAAGTAGAATGAATTGTTTCAAATCAACTCTGTCAAAACCGCACATCAAGTTAAAGGTTCCCTTTCGGTAGAAAGGAGGTGTGGGGTGCTAATACCTTCCCCACACCTAACCGACCCCCGAACCTACATCTCTAGTTCTCAAAGGACCACCCGCCTTAAAAAGGACCCTTTTTCAATGTTTTGGTCCCTAAATAAAAAATGTTGATGGCGGCTTCACAAATTTTCACGTTGTACGATGAAAGGTCCAATCCGGATTTTTTTCGGGGTGCAACAGCCCCTAACAACTTATCCTATGGCCTTGGGCAGAGCCACAGGGGTGCATTACAAATTATTACTTTGAATTAAAAGCCACGGGAAAGTCAGCAGCTTCCCAATTCTTCAACTTTTCACCGGCAAAGCAACGGCGGACTAGGCTGGTATCACCTTTTTCAGCTCCAGGACCATCCCCAATGGCAGCGATTTGATTAGGGTCCAGCAACCCTGCACTCTTAAAGCTCTGGCGAATATCACAGATAGGGATCTTTTTTGACCAAGGATCATGGCCTCTCAGTTTGGCCAACCACCTGCTCTTTCTTTCCTCTGCCATCCCCTTTCTCTCGGCTTGATTAGGATGGTACCCCAACCCACAACGGTCTCGATTTTCCTTCAGTTGAATAGGCGCAAGAATCCCCTGACCAGTCTTGCCTAAACCACATCCCACCTTGTATCCTTGTTCTATCATGATCTTGGCGACCATTTCCTCGTTCCTTGACAATTTTGACCCTGGTGACGGAAGCTTGCTCCCTCCGAATACAGCATTAGCAATTTCAAGGGACTGAAAGGAGGTCTCCAGAGATTCCTCAACGGCTTCCACATAACGGAATGGGGATGGCTTGTTGACTAACATTTCTTCTTCACCAAACACAACAACAATCTCGTCATCTACCACAAACTTGACCCTCTGGTGTAGGGAAGAGGGAATAGCTCCCGCCATGTGAATCCACGGTCTCCCCAACAGGCAGCTATATGATGAAGTGATGTCCATGATCTGGAAATTCACATAAAAGGTCTCTGGCCCAATCTGAATTGGGAACTCCACTTCCCCTAGCATTTCCTTCTTCGACCCGTCAAACGCTCTCACCAACGTCGAACTAGGCTTCATATAAGAGCAGTCCACATCCACTTTGTCCATGGTGGACTTCGGCATGACATTTAGTGAGGACCCATTATCAATCAAAACCCGAGCCAACACATAGTCTCCGCATTTGACGGAGATATGCAAAGCCTGGTTGTGCTTTCTTCCTCCTGGGTGTAACTCATCGTCAGCAAAAGTCAAATGATTAGCTGCCACGATGTTTCCTACAATCCCATCAAACTGACACACAAAGATATCTTCAGCGACATGGGCTTCATTGAGTACTTTCATCAGGGCAGTCCGATGAGCTTCTGAACTGAGCAGTAACGACAGCATAGAGATCTTGGCTGGAGTTTGTTTCAACTGATCAACAATTTGATAATCACTTTGTCTGACAATCCTTAAGAACTCACTGGCTTCCTGCTCTGTTACTTTCTTGCCCTGGGTATCCTCTGATACTTTCTCTTTTCCTTTTCTAACCCTGTCCTCAGCATCTTTAGACGTTTTAACCCGAAGAGTTTCCGGAGCATACATACGGCCGCTTCTCGTCATTCTACCCACTCCTGATATATTGGTGATAGCAGATGCACTTGGAGAACTCTCCACTGGAGGCAAAGTACTATATTTCCAGGGCACAGCACTATCTTTCTCATATGGAAAGGGAGCAGGGACCTCAATGACTATGGGCTGAGCTTTGGCTTGAACTTGCCTCGGATTGTAATCATATAAAATCTCAATTGGCCTTCTGACTTTTCTGCCATTATTAGACTGAAGGGTCATCACGCTTTCTTCCATTTCAAAAGTAACTACCTGAACTACACGGCGGTCCATCAAGTCTTGCAAGATCTGCTTAAAAACTTCACAGACCCCTTTACACAGGGAATCAGCACACCCATTCTCCTGACAACATCCTTTCTCAATGACCTCAAATCGACACAATTCAGCGTGAATGGCATCCAAGGGAGTTTTAATTTTCTCAACCTCCCTTATCACCTGTCCAGTAGAATCTTCTATTGCATTGGTCGACGGATTCCCATGTCCTGGCAGTGGATTTGTAGTTATACTTGGACTGTTCTGTTTGAAAGAAATCCAATTAGCGTCGATTAAGTCCTGAACCACGTGCTTAAAAGCTTTGCAGTCCTCCACTGTGTGACCGATTCCACCCTCATGAAAACTACAAGTAGCATTGGCATTATAGCTCCTAGGGAAAGGAGGCTGGAGAGGCTTCATCGAGCGAGTGTTGATTAGGTTTTTGGAGACCAGATGATTGAACAGCTCCGTGTAAGTCATCGGGATTGGATCAAAACTGACGCGCTTCTTATACTGGTAGTTCTGGGCTTTATAACCATCATTGGCTCGTTGAGGTTGCACTGGTGCCGAGAATGGTACCGTCTGCGGTGGAGTACTGAAAGATGGATTTCCTCCGGAAATTACATTGGTCTCTCCCTCTTTCTTTTTAGGGAAATGAGAAGAGGGCTTTCTTTGTCCACCTGAACTGCCTGAACTACCTGAACTACCAAAGTGGTTGGCGATCTTCCCGCTACGCAAACCGTTTTCAAGCCTTTCCCCAATAACTACCATGTCTGAGAAATTTGACGAGACACTCCCTATCAGTCTGTCGTAGTAGATTGCCGGAAGAGTTTCCATGAACATGTATACCATCTCTTTCTCTCTTAGTGATGGCTTTACTTGTGCAGTTGTACTTCTCCACCGTTGGGCGTATTCTTTAAAAGATTCTTTATCTCCTTTGCCCATGTGCTGTAACTGAGATCGATCTGGAGCCATATCCATATTGTACTGGTACTGTTTCAAAAAGGCTTCTGAGAGGTCCTTCCAACTATGGATGTCGGAAGACTGTAACTGCATGTACCAGTCTAAGGATGCCCCAGCTAAGCTATTCTGAAAGCAGTGGATCAACAGCTTATCATCACTAGCATGCGCAGCCATTTTTCGGCAATACATGGTTATATGACTTGATGGACAACCAGCACCCCGGTACTTGTCAAAATCAGGTGCCTTAAACTTTGGAGGAAGGACTATATCTGGAACGAGACACAAATCACGGGCATCCTTGACTCTAACACCTGTACCTTCCACAGCCCTTAACCGTTCTTCAAGCACACGATACTGGTCTCTGGGCTGAGAGTTTTCAAACACATGCCCCTGAGGATGACTACTCATGCCATAATAATTTCCCCCAAACTGAGCGGGATTTCCTACTTGATACGCAACATTCTGAGGATTGGTAGTGATCCCAGGAGTAGGACTGAGTGGATTTCTCTGTAGCGCAGCATCATGATTAGGAGCGTGGACCTGTGGTTCACCAACAACTCCACCAGGTAAGACCACAGCAGCCTGACTTGGCCCTGTTACCCCAGCTGGACTGGATTCAACATTTTGAGGCGTATAACCGACTGGCATTCCCCACGGGTACCTCTGAGTAGCTGGATGGCCCTGACCGTTTGCCCCTGGAGAGTGGACAAAATGAGGGATCCCCGTTCCCGGAGGAGGAATAGTAGTTACAGTATTAACAGGCCCCGGAGGGGGAATGAAGGTGACAACTCCATCAGGGTTTACAACGGCGGTGGCCTCAGCACTGGCCCCACCTTTCAGATTCCTCAGCATACCCATCATTTCAACCATCTGGGCCTCCATAGCCCCTACCTTATCCTTCAAAACCCGGTTTTCTTGAGCTAGCTGCTCGGGGTTGAGTATCTCTATAACCGGATCATCCGGACCCGAGTGGTAACTCTCAACCTCAATGTCCGGATTTTCTTGATTCTCTGCCATGAGCCTTGCCTGTAGACGAGTGTAGTAACGGTGATGGCGAACCAGCTTGCCTTTTCTGTTTGTTTAAACATTTATTGTGTAAGAGCCTGAATGAATAGATGCATGGATGCATGAAATGAATGGATGCATAAGTATATGTGTATGCATGCGATGCAAAATGCGTTTTTTTTTTTTCACGTGGTGCCGGGGATATCACATATTTTATTTGGGTAAACAACAAGGATCGAGAATGTGAAATGAACCATACAATTTTATTTGAACTGAAACACATAATCCTTTTATTTATTCATAACGTAAAAGCAGGAGCACATCATAAAGAGTTCTCAAAGCAAAAATTAAAAGGAAACTATAATAACCAGAATTTCAAACAACAACTAAGTCCCTGCATTGGTTCCTCTTCCTCTTTCTTGAAGTGGAAGGACGATCTGCCTGCCCCCTCATCTCCAAGATCAAACCCCTGACATACTCGACGAATCTTCTGACCTCTACCGGAGTAGTGCACACATCCACGGCAATCTCTGCAGCTCTGAGGCGCCTTGGGAGGCCTGTAACAGTATCATAGCACAGCTTGGACAAGAGTGCATACTTCTCTTGCAAGCGCCGGCAATGATCATCCAATCTTCGATGCTCTTCCATCAAGTAGGACATCTCAGCCCTGAACCTCTCTAGCAAATCACCCTGGTGCCTCGCATGGTCCTCCAATGCCCTAGATTTCCCGAGCTCCCCCTGAAGCAGCGCTTGACAGTCTTCACGCCTCTCTCGCACCAGCTTTCTTGCTTGCACCTCAGTTTTGAGCTTGCTCTCATAGTCAGCAGTAAGAGTCTTCAACTGTGCTTTTGCTTCCTTCAATTGGCCCCGCAAGCTCCTCTCTAATTCCTTGGAGACATTCAACTGAACCTTCCATGCACGGGCATCATCAAGCGCTCTGTTTCTATCCTGATTTCGCACCCTGATTTCGCCTGTAGCACTTTTGAGACCACCCTGCATGTCAATGAGCTTTTGGTCACTGGTTGCGATTCTCTCTTTGAAGTCAGCAAGACATTTCTCTTTGAATTAATTTTCTTGCTCTAAGTTCTTTTTCTCTTGGAGCAGCTTTTCCAACCGGGCCTGCAATTCTAACTTCTCTTGCTGGGACTGAGATAAGGCAGCCTTGAGCCCCTCAACCTCCTCATTAAGAATGGGAGCAGGAGGAGGAACCTCAACTTCAACCTGAGGAATGCCTCTAAATGGGAGCTTAACTGCTCGAGCCCGGAGCTGGACCCACTGAAGGTACTCTTCCCCCACACTTGTATCTTTGCGACCCAACTCATTACGCCCTTTCTTTACCGGCCTGTTCCAAGCACGAACAATCCTTCTCAACAAACTCAAATCCCCGGAACCTCTATCATGTAACACAAAGCCAGCCAAAGACTCAATCAATGGTGGGCTTGTCATTGGGTAACCCAACTGCCTCAACGCAAGAGCAGGGTTGTAGGTGATACATCCCCTAGTGCCAATGAGTGGAACATTCGGAAAGCCGTTGAGCTGAGAGATGAATTCTGGTGTATCCCAGGCCAGAGTGCACCACGAGATATCACCTCCTCTAAGGCTAGCAATAAACCACTTCCACTCATCTTTTCCTTTGTTTTCAATGTGTCCTTTAAACACATGTGAGGCGAACCACCGATACAGAACTGGCAAACAACACCAAACCATCCCTCCTACCTTAGAGTGACGATCAACAAGAGAATAGTACAAATCAGCTAAAATAACAGAGGTGGGGTTTTGTTCCCGCTTTTTGAATGCAAGGAACACATCAATAGCTGCAGCATCAACAAAATTCTCAACACAAGGGAACAAGACAACTCCATAGACAAGGAGGGCAAGCACATCAGAGAAAACTTTCCACTCCTTCTTGGCAAGTAGGGCCTCAGCTTCTGCTTCTAAGAATTTTCTTGACAGACCTTGCCTTTGACCCTTGACTTCCACATTTTTAATCAAAAATTCCTCTTTAATCTGAAGAATGCCAGCCAAAGCCTTTGCTAATGAATACCTCTCCACATAAGAATACGGCTTGCAGTTCGCAGCAGGAAAGCCCAAGATCTTCTCAAATTCTTCTAAAGTGGGGACCAGCTGATAATCTTGGAAAGTGAAGCAACGGTATTCGGGATCAAAGAACTGGGTCAAAGCAGTGAGGGCCTCAGTTTGAACATTCACCTCTAGCAAATCGAGGAGATTACTATATGTACCCTGATAAGCCTCTTTTCGCCGTGGGGGAAGCTGATTACCGAACCTAACCAAGCTTTGGACGTCCTGTTGCTTAAAATTCCACTTGAGGGTTCTTTTCACATTCTGATCCATTTTTCTTTCTCTTTTTTTTTTTGGTATCTACAATTTCCCCGGCACTGGTGAGAATGCATGCAAAGTGTATGAATGGATGCATGATGAAAAAAATAATAATGTTTTCAACTTAACAGTTTTTCAAAAGCTAGAAATTCACATACATTTTTTTTGAAAATTTTCAGTTTATTTGCAAAAATCTTTATTCAGATGCAGGGGTATGCAGCTCCTTTGTGCCCTACAAGGTTTCTTAGAGACAGGGTCTACAGCTATTTCTACGGGTACACACTTCAAGGATAGCACTAAAAGAAGGACCCTAAATAAGGTTCCTAGAGCCAACGACCTCATCTGAGAGCACCGATCCCAGGTACGTACGTCCAAGTGATGATGTCTTCAATCAAAGCCAAACTCTAGGTGAAGTCTTCGCAACCACCCAACAAGACGTACGTCCAGTGAGCAGCCACTAATGACTTCGTTCTATCCTAAGGTATGCTCTAGCCCGGGTATAGGGCTGTCTCACCAAGAAATAAAGGTAAAAAGTGCAACGTGGGTGTAGGAGCACAATGATAAATATACCCCCCACCTGCAAGGAAAAACCAGAAACAGTCCAGAAAAGGAGTCGTCTACCCTAGAGTTTTGCAAACACATATCATTTCAACATAAGCAAGTAAACTACCCTAGGGTTTCAACAATCATATGCACCGCTTACCTCGAGAAAGGGTGCCAAGAAGAGGGGACATAATAGAATCGGGGAAATGCATGAACTTACCTCGAAGAAAGGGAGCGAAGAAGAAGGGATCATAGTAGAATTGGGGGAATGATGCATGAGCTTACCTTGAAGAAAGGGAGCGAAGAAGAAGGGGACATGGTGATTGGAGAAATGCATGATCATATTAAACATATAAACAAAAGAAGATGAAAGGAGAAGAAGGAACAAGAAGCGAACATAGAAGAAGAAGAGTTAAATGCACATGAATGCAACATAACAACACGAGAATGCAAGAGAAAATTCAAACATCAGAAAGAGAGAAGAAAAAGAAGGAGAATAAAAGAGAGAAATAGAACAATCACATTCAAATCAAACAATTAAACCGCACATCAAGTTAATTAGGCCTGACCCTCGTTTTAAAAGGAAAGTCCCCAGTGAAGTCGCCAGCTGTTGCACCCCGAAAAAAATCCGGATTGGACCTTTCATCGTACAACGTGAAAATTTGTGAAGCCGCCATCAACATTTTTTATTTAGGGACCAAAACATTGAAAAAGGGTCCTTTTTAAGGCGGGTGGTCCTTTGAGAACTAGAGATGTAGGTTCGGGGGTCGGTTAGGTGTGGGGAAGGTATTAGCATCCCACACCTCCTTTCTACCGAAAGGGAACCTTTAACTTGATGTGCGGTTTTGACAGAGTTGATTTGAAAAAATTCATTCTACTTCTTTTTTTATTTGAGAAAATGTTTTTGAAAACAGGGGAAAAGAAGAATCTTTTTATTATATATATTTTTTCTAAAAGTGTGCTTGACGGGATGTGACCCGCTCCTACGTATCTCCCGGTGCGATGGAGAATTCAAAGCTTACGTAGTTCTCTTTAGTCGAGAAACTTTGGTGTTTTTTTTATTGTAGGGGTTCTCGATCCTGAACTGTACAGTTCACTAGACCTAAAACAACAAACATCCTCGCCTGTACAGACGACGTGCCCCCTACTTTTTGAGAATGGTTTGAATTACTTGAAGAAAAGGATTTGTTGTGAGATTGATTACTTTTATTTGAGCAAGTATCTTAAGCTCGCACGAACTGTACAGCTCGCTAACCCTAAGACGCTAACCGATCCCGGATGTACATCCGATTTGATTCCTTACTCATTTTTTTTTAAAAAAAAAAGGGTTCAAGTTGTTAATTACTTGTTTTAATTCTCATAAGTATCCCAAGATGTTTGAGCTGTACAACTCCAATCTTAGGACGCTAGTCAACACCGGCCGTACGTCCGACTTGACTCCTTATGAATTTTCAAAAAGGTTTGTTGTTGATCTTTGAAAAAATTTGATTGCTATAGAAAAACAATTTGAAGAAAAGTTTCAATTTGAAAAATAATTTGGAAAAAGAAATGACTTGAAGAAGAGAGGAAGAGAATTGGAGGGTGATATTGATCACAAAAGTTTGTTGGGATGGCGTGGCATCCAAAAGAAAAAGAAGTAGAGAATTCAAATCAATTTCCAAATCAAGAACCAAAGTGTAAACTTTAACAAGTTGCAAGCAAAACAATCAACAATGCAAGCGTAAGCATATACCTTAACCATTACTACACTGGTGCACAAGAATGACGCTTAGTCATCTAACATTTAATGGCCATGAACATGCAAGATCAACATTAACCAAATAGATTGCAAGAATAGGCACACAAATAGATAATGCAAAAGTTTAATTCAAATAGGCATCAACACAAGATAAAACACAAGGTTGAATCCCTTTTGGTAATCCTTGACATTTGAGACAATGCACAAAGGCATAAGTGTCTAGTCCTTTTACCAAATCATCAACACAAAACAAATTATTAACCTAGAATGAACATCGCATTTGCATGATCACAAGTGACCAAAAGAAAGCAATAACAAGTCATTTTGTAGCCAAAAATTGATTAATCAAGTTAGAGAACTAGCATTTGCATTTTTAAACAAGAATTGCACAAAGGAAGTTGAATCATCTTAGGCAATCCTCAACATTTAAAGTGAAGTGCCTAAGGCACAAGTGTGAGTCCTCTTGCCAATCATCAACATAGAGTAATTTTGCAAACAAGTTACTAACAAGCAAAACAATTTGAGAAATCATTTTACTCACAATTGCAAACCCCTTTATCAAAGAGATAACAAAACCCTAACTTATTAGAAACTTGCGAACCAAAACATAACCCAACAACAATTTCATTCAACAAATCCACAAAATCAAGCAAGCAAATGACACTAGCAAGACTTAGGAACATTTATTCACAAGATCCAAGCAATCAAACACCAAGATCAACAACTATTCATATTTTTTTTGATTTTTGTGAAAGTAAGAAGGCATGAAAAATGAATATTTGCAAAATCAAACAACATGTTTGGACATTTGAACTTCAAAATCAAGCCTCAATAACAAGATTGCATAAAGAAATGCATCAAAACTCGATTAAACCTATTTTATACTAAGGGTGCGAAACATTCATAGCTTCCTAACACAATTTTATTTCACCAAATGCAACAAACAAAATGATAACAACACAAATCACAATTTATTCGAGGGTGAGAAGCAATCTCAAACACCCAAGCCTCCCTAAGTGCTTGTCAAAATGTTTGAGACACCTCTCACCAACAACAATCAACAAATCAACAATATACCAACACTAAAATGCATGAATATGGTAGCATGCAAGATTAGAAACATGATTTTTACATTTTGATGCAAAAAAAAAAAAACTTAGTGAATGATGCAAGAGTTTTGAGGTATACCTTGAATCCAAGCTAATAAATAAAGAGTATGAAGAGAAAACCCACAAATCAACTAGATCTTCACCAAAACCTTGCGCAACTTGCCTTGTTCTTGAGATTGGATGATGAACACTTTAATCTTGGTAGAAGAGATGGATGATATATGAAGTAGGAGTTAATATGAGATGGAAAATGGAAGTGAAATGAAGAAAAATGGAGGAGGGAATGGTTGTTGGTGGTTTCGGTCAAAGGAGGAGAGGAGAGGAGAGGTTTGTGTGCTAGGGTTTTGTGAATGAATTGTGAGGCCAAAAAAAAGGTGTGTGTGAGATGAGGTTTCTAAGGTATATATAGAGAGCAACTAGGTTTAAGGGTATTTAGGTCATTGTGCATCTCATCTCACTCTAGGATTGCATTTAAAATTTGAATGGAGGGTGAGGATTGAAACACACATGATGAGGGACAAAATGAAAAATTGGAGAGGAAATGGGGAGGGAATGGCGCAACATTGGGGTAGGGTGTGCTCTTGGTCACCAAGTTTTGCAAGTTGGCAATTGTACCATTGTACTATCCATGAACCCTCCAATTATCCTCTCAATTTTGATTATTCCTTTCAAGATAATTGTACATAAATCTAACCATTTTGAGCCACATACAAAGTATCTTGAAGAATATGCCATTTTATGAGATCACCATGACCAAAAATATCATAAAAATCACATCTTGAAACTTTTTTGTAGAACATTCCTTTTTGATGCCTTTTTGAATTTTTTGTGCATAATGCATGCATGCATGCGCATGCATATATACATGACCAAAATGTTTTGCTTCAAATAAATTTCTCCAAAATTGCACAATGATTTTTGATGAGAAAATATCTTATTTTTAGAAAATGACCAAAATACCCTTTTGCCCTAAAAACTCAAAAATGCATGCACAATGTTCTTCACACTCTTCAAAATAACGCCACACTTCTCAATTTATTTATTTTTGTGGAAAATTAGAGTTTTAAACCTAGGCGGACAAAATTAGGGTATGACAATTGCTAATCTCAATTAATGAGATAGCCGTTGAGATTAGGGTGAGGTGTATGGTGGAGGGTTAATGATGGGACGGTTAAGTGACTGATTGGACAAAGCGCTGATGGCATGTCAGACCTTGGGGAGAATAACTGCCATTATTTTATGTTTTTCCTTAATTACCATTCACTGCTGCAGCAGAGTTGCTGGAAGCAATGTTGTAGCAACAACTGCTGTCACACCCTCAAACTTCAAATTGCCCAAAATTAATTCCCGTAAAACAAACACCAAAACAAACAAAAACACTAATTTATTAGATAAAACCCTGGGCTGCCTCCCAGTAGCGCTTGCTTTAAGAGTCCTCAGCCTGACTTCCCTCTAAGATTAGAGGTCCTTCAACTCAGTGGTGATTTTGCTTCTCACCACTGGTTCTCCATAGTATTGCTTCACCCTTTGGCCATTAACCTTGAAGGTTTGCTTTCTCAAATCATCAAAAGTTCCACAGCACCAAGAGGATACACTTTCATCAACTTGAATGGTCCAGACCATGTAGACTTGAGTTTCCTTGGGAATAACTTGAGTCTTGAATTGAACAACAGAACTTGATCACCTTCAAATAATTCCCTTTTCTGAATCCTCTTCTCAGGCCAAGCCTTGGTCTTAGCCTTATACAATTCAGAGTTCTCATAGGCAAAATGTCTCATTTCTTCCAATTCATTCAGTTGTAATAGCCTAGCTTCTCTTGCCTTAGCATGATCGAAATTGAACTTTTTGATTGCCCAATGAGATTTATATTGAAGCTCCAAAGGCAGGTGGCAAGCTTTGCCATAAACAAGTCTATATGGAGACATTCCCAAAGGAGTCTTGTAAGCAGTCGTATAAGCCCATAAAGCATCATCAAGATGATTAGACCACTCCTTTCTAGTAGGCCCTACCATTTTCTCCAACATTCTCTTGATCTCTCTATTGGATAACTCTGTCTGACCACTAGTTTGAGTATGATATGCAGTTGCAATCTTGTGTTTTATCCCATACTTAGCCAAGAGAGTTTCAATCAATTTGTTGCAGAAGTGAGATTCTTCATCACTGATTATTGCTCTAGGAGTACCAAACCTTGTAAAGATATTTTTATGCAAGAATTTGCTAACAGATTTAGCATCATTGTTGGGCAAAGCAACTGCTTCAACCCACTTTGATACATAATCCACAGCTACAAGGATGTAAGAATTGCCAAAAGAAGGAGAAAAAGGTCTCATGAAGTCCATGCCCCAAACATCAAAGAGTTCAACCTCTAAAATGTTAGTTAATGGCATTTCATTTCTCTTTAAAATGTTCCCACTTCTTTGGCAACTATCACATTTCTTAACCAGCTCCTAAGCATCCTTGAAAATTGTAGGCCAGTAATACCCATATTGAAGCACCTTTGCTGCTGTCCTCATACCCCCAAAATGTCCTCCATATGCTGCAGCATGGCATTGCTGCAGCACCAATTGCTGTTCTTCATCAGCCACACATCTTCCTAACAGTTGGTCAGGGCACTTCTTGTAGAAGAAGGGTTCATCCCAAAAATATTGCTTAACAGTATGAAAGAACCTCTTCTTCTGTTGATAATTCAGATCACATGGTACCACTTTGCTGACTAGAAAGTTGACAATGTCTGCATACCAAGGTGCTGCAGTATCTGTTGCTGCGGCATCAATAGCTAGCAGTTGTTCATCAGGAAAGCATTCCTTGATTTCTTCACTATGCTTACCTGCACTATCACCTTCCAATCTAGACAAATGGTCAGCAACTTGGTTCTCCACCCCCTTTTTATCTTTAATTTCAAGATCAAATTCTTGAAGGAGGAGAACCCATCTTATTAGCCTAGGTTTTGCATCTTTCTTAGCAATCAAATACTTAATGGCAAAATGATCAGTGAAACTTATTACTTTTGTGCCAACTAAGTATGATCTAAATTTATCAAATGCAAAAACCACAGTTAATAATTCTTTTTCGGTGGTAGTATAATTTAATTGAGCATCAATAAGTGTTTTGCTAGCATAATAAATAGAATGAAAGACTTTTCCATACCTCTGGCCAAGGACAGCTCCAATGGCATAATCACTAGCATCACACATTAGCTCAAAAGGCTTGCTCCAATCAGGAGTTACTATCACTGGAGCAGTAACTAGAGCATTCTGCAGTTTCTGAAATGCTGCAGCACAGGCTTCATCAAAGACAAATGGAGTGTCGTGCTCCAGCAATTGACACAATGGCTTTGAAATCTTAGTGAAGTCCTTGATGAATCTTCTGTAGAACCCAACATGTCCCAAGAAACTTCTAACACCTTTGACATTTGTTGGAGGATGCATCTTCTCAATTACCTCAACTTTGGCTTTATCTACCACAATTCCCCTTTTAGAAATCTTGTGTCCCAACACAATACCCTCTTGGACCATGAGGTGGCATTTCTCCCAGTTCAATACCAAGTTGGTTTCTTCACATCTGTCCAGAATCTCTTCTAAGTTCTCAAGGCATAATTGGAATGTTTCCCCAAAGACAGAAAAATCATCCATAAACACCTCCATAAATTTTTCAATAAAATCTGAAAAGATTGACATCATACACCTTTGAAATGTTGCTGGTGCATTACACAACCCAAATGGCATTCTCCTAAAAGCAAAAGTACCATAAGGACAAGTGAAAGTAGTCTTTTGTTGATCTTCAGGTACTATGGCTATTTGATTATAACCAGAGTATCCATCCAAAAAGCAATAGAACTCTTTGCCAGCAAGTCTATCAAGCATTTGGTCTATGAATTGTAAAGGGAAATGATCTTTTCTTGTGGCCTTGTTGATCTTTCTATAATCCATGCAAATCCTCCACCTAGTTACTGTTCTTGTAGGAATAAGCTCATTCTTCTCATTAGCTACCACTGTGACCCCTCCTTGCTTTGGAACACGTTGCACAGGGCTCACCCATGCACTATCTGATATAGGATAAACAATGCCAGCATCAAGCCACTTGATAATTTCCTTTTTCACAACTTTCTTTATGATAGGAATTAGTCTCCTCTGCCCTTCAATACTGTTTTTAGCATTTTCATCAAGAATGATTCTATGGATGCAGATGGTAGGACTAATCCCCTTTATGTCAGCCATTTGCCACCCAATTGCCTTCTTATGCCTCTTTAGGGTAGTAATGAGATCATGTTCTTGACTTTTAGATAGGTCAGAAGCAATGATCACATGAAATGTATCATTTACCCCTAAATAGGCATACTTAAGGTGCTTGGGTAACTCTTTAAGCTTAAGTACAGGAGGTTTCTCAATGGAAGGCAAATTTCTTCTAAGATTTGAATCCTCAAGCTCAAGAGATTGAAACAGTCTACTCCAAATTTCCTTCACAATAGCCTCCTCATACAACATATATACCTTCTTCCACAAGTTCACTTTTGTCAATTTCAGCAAGAGCCTTCACTAAATGGTCACTTTGCTTGTGGAAGTGTTTCTGAACCACAGAATCAAGAGACACTACAAAGGAACACTCCTTAGTTCCTTGGTCAGGAAACATGAGAGGATTCATCACATTGAACTTTATCTCTTGATCATTGACTCTCATAGTCAATTCTCCTTTTTGCACACCAATTAGAGTCTTGCCAGTAGTTAAGAAAGGTCTTCCAAGAATTATGGGCACCTCCTTATCTGCATCAAAATCTAAAATCACAAAGTAAGCAGGAAATACAAATTTATCTACCTTTATTAAGACATCTTCAATGATTCCTTCTGGGTATGCAATAGATCTATCTGCAACTTGGAGAGTAACAGTTGTAGGTCTGGCCACCCCTATACCCACCTGAGTGAAAACAGACTTAAGCATCAAATTGATGCTTGCACCTAAGTCACAAGGAGCTCTGCCAGTATAGGTTTCACCAATTGAACAAGGAATAGTGAAACTGCCTGGATCCTTCAACTTGCTTGGAAGCTTGCTTTGCATGATCATACTACATTCCTCTGTCATGGCTACTGTTTCAAATTCTCCAAGTCTCTTCCTCTAAGAGAGCACATCCTACATAAACTTTGCATAGTTGGGCATTTGTTGAAGTCCTTCTACTAGAGGAACATTGATGTGAATTTGTTTTAGCACCTCTAAAAATTGTCAAATTGCTTGTCTTGCTGAGCCTTCTTCAACCTTTGAGGAAAAGGTGGAGATGGAACTGGTTGATCAGCAACTGGTGATCGAATTGGTGCAGCATCAGATGCTGTAGCATCAACTGTGACAACATCTGTTGCCTTCTTTTTCTCATTTTTCTGATTTTTTTTGTTTTTGTTGGTGCCATCACTAGGATCAGTAGATGGTCCATTCAAGTCCTTCCCACTCCTTAAAGATATAGCCTTGTGTTTACCTGGGATTTTGGTAAACACCGTTGGTCTCCAATTTGGTTAACTTGCAGGATCAACCAGTGAATCCTAAGACCATTTGTGCTTAGAGTTTATAGTTTATTATGATGTTCTTGAATCGTGTCGCGTTTTAACCAGAAAAAAAGGATAGAAATAACTGATTCCTTCGCGCGAAGTTATCAGAGTACTTCAGAGAAGAAGAACTTGAACGATAAAAACAAGTAAAACGAAAGAAAAACAAATTAAAATTGCATTAAAGTTAAACGAAATGGTGCACAAATTCATACATTGTTTCTCTGACTCGTTTTTCTCTTGAATGCGGAAGTTAGAGCGTGAGAAGTAAAATATGAGTTTTTGTGACCTTTGTTTCTTCTCAGAAACTACTATTTATACTTAGTGGGAGGAGCAGAAAATGCCCTCTAAAACAGTTATAAAAATGTTGGTAACTGCTCCTCTTTGCGACCAACTGCTAGCTTTTCAACGCATAACTACTTAGTCTTCTGTCTGTCGAAGCTTGTGTCCATTTTCCTCTTTCTTGTTTTTGTTTTTCTGGAAGCTTGTCGAATCTGCCCTGAACATGATCTTTGTCGAAATCCTCTGATCTATGTCAAAGTATAAGTCAAACCCTGTTGACTATTTTAAATGAAGCCTGTCGAAATTACAGGCTAACACCTTGCGCTGTTCTTTCCCTTTTGATGTTGATGGTTCAGTAGTGGAAGGTAATGATCCACTAGACCTTTCGGTAAGAGAAGTAGCTATTTGACCAATTTGATTCCCCAAGTTCTTAATTGCAGCCCCTTGAGTTTGATACTGAGTTTTTGTTTCATTCATGAAGGCCTTGAGCATGGTTTCCTTAGAGTTTTCAACCGCTGGTGCTGTTGCATTGGGTTGAGGAAGGAATCCTGGTGGTGTTGCAGGAGCTGTAGCAGGTGTTGCATTGTTGCTTCATTTGAAATTAGGATGGTTCTTCCACCCAAGATTATGGGTACGAGAATATGGATTATTTATCTTGTCATATCCCACATAGTTGACTGAAATAGGGTTTGCAGGACATTCTTCATACAGGTGACCTCCTCCACAGTACACACAACTAGCAGAACCCACTAGTACTTGTTCAATGGCTGCTACAGTAGTTTCTGGTACAGTTTCAGTTGCTGCAGCATTGGTTGCATTCATATTTTTGATCATGTTGGACAAGGATGCAACTTGAGCAGCAACTTTCTTCTGAGCACTAACCCTGGCTGTTGGCCATTGATACTGTTTGCAGCAATGGTTTCAATAAGATCATAAGCATCTTGGTAAGAGCCATTCAGCAAGACTCCTCCAGAAGAAGCATCAAGCATCAGTCTAGTCTGAGGTTCCAAACCATTGTAAAAAGTTTCCATTTGAACAACCACAGGCAACCCATTATGTGGACATTTTCTTAGCAACTCTTTGAATCTTTCCCATGCTTCAAACAATGTCTCAAATTCAGTTTGTCTAAAAGATGTAATTTCAGTTCTCATCCTGGCATTCTTGATAGGTGGAAAGTATTTTGTCATAACTTTCTCAGCCATCTCATTCCAAGTAGTGATAGAGTTAGGTTCCAAGGAATTTAACCAAACCTTAGCTCTATCCTTCAAGGAATAAGAGAAAAGTTTAAGTTTAAAAGCATCATCACATACACCAGGGAGAATGAAATTACTACAAACTTCTACAAATTATTTTAAATGCAAATGTGGGTCCTTAGTAGGTCCTCCACCAAATTGCCCAATTGTTTGAAGCATTTGAAACATCATAGGCTTAAATTCAAAATGAGTAGTGGCAAGTTCAGGCCTTACTATGCTAGTTTGCATTGTATGAGAGTCAAAATTTGCATAATCCCTCATAGGTCTGTCCTTGTCATTAGCCATGCCTATGACTGTTTCATTCAAAACTTGTCTCACATGTTCAAGTTGCTCACGGTGTTCAGTCGCAATTATGGTATGTCTGTCAGAACCGTGGTTGCTAGGAGGTGGTGTTCCCCCATGATTAGAAGGTGGTGGTGTAGCCATATTGACAGCTCTGCCCAATGAAATAAGTCCTGAGTGATCTTGATCCCTTCTCAAAGCCCTAAACAATCTTTCTATTTCAGGATGAAGTTGAAATTCTGGTGAACTGCGCCTGTGCATATGCTGCAGCAACAGTTGCTATAACAATCTAATACTGAAACAACCAGAAACAAGACACCAAAATTAGCAACAAAAATCACTAGTTTACCAATCAATTAAACAGTGTTTTAAGTTATTTAATCCCCGACAACGACGCCAAAAACTTGTTGCGTTTAAAAACAATGATAGTGCAAGTGTACACTGTCAACAAGTAATATAGCATAAGTAAAGTTCGTTCCCACGAGAATTAGCACTTAAACAATGCTTAATTTAATCAACAAATTAGTGATGGTAAAAATAAAGTAAAAGACACAAATATTTGGTAACATGCACAATGATAAAAAGGTATCAGGGTAATAAAGATCAATTTGATTGGAATAAGTTGATATGCATTCACTTTCAGTAACTTCATTAAAATGCAATTAATGGTATGTTAAGTGCAGCAGCATTAGGTGCTGCAGCAATGGATATATTTTCTCAAATACTTCTCACTAGGGTTTCGTTCCAAAAGTTTATCTCTAGACCTTAAAGGATTACGCCCTAGGCTGCTTAGGCACCCGCAGTATTCACCTTATGGCTTATGCCCTCCTATCTCTAGGGTTTAAGCAAGAAACACTAAAATCTCTTTTAATGTAACAAACCATATCATCTTGTGAGGTAAATTTACAAACCATCTCTGAATTCATAAATGCTACTTAGATTAGACGGCCAATCCTAATCTAAGATGGAAATATTATAACACACAAGATAAAATGCTCAACACTTAAATATACTTCATTAATCACACAATAAATTCATTACATTAAGTTCAGCATCCCAACTATAAGAAGTTAGCTCATGTTGAGCTTAAACAACAAAGAAAACAACTTAAACATAAATGAAGAAGTCATACTACAATCTCAAGGAGAGAGTTTACACTACTAATTGTTGAACCAAGAAGATAGCTCCAAAGATGATCAATGAAGCACACTTCAGCTCTTCAACGTAGATTCCTCCAAGAAATGAAGTTCCAGTGTTGCTGCAGCAACAACAATTCCAGTAATTGATCTTTGAGTGAGCTTGAGAATGCACGAAATGGTGGCTATCTCTATACCAACCTTTTCGGCTTACCCTAATTGAGGAAGAAAGGTCCTATTTATAGATGAGGCTCATGATCCTAGGTAACCCTAATTTGGGAGGTGCCAATTGTCCTTTGATAAGCACAAAAAGTCCTTTTTACGCAAACTTTTAGGTCATTAGCGAATATTCCCTTGTTAGCACGCACACCTATGCATGGTGATGACTGACACCTGTCCTTTCCTCGTTTTTCGTGTTTCCTTCAGCATTCTCTCTCATGTTGCGCAATTTTGCATTGCTGCCACATTAGGTGCTGCAGCAATTAGGCAAACACATCAAACCCACAATTGGGCACCAAAGTGCCAAATATAACAAATTAAAGCATGCACCTTAGACTAACTCTAAACTACCATATTTACAACAATAATCACAATATTGCTTGAGAATTAACAATGATTTAAGCTTGAAATAAGAGGTAATAACCATCATATATGATTGTTATCAGTTGACTTGAAACCTGGCTGATGATAATAAGCTGAGGCCGGGGTTGATCTGATCCCGGCAAAAGTTAATAATCTGAGGCCGAGGTTGACTTGAAACCTAGCTGAAGATCATAAGCTGAGGGCGAGGTTGATCTGAGCCCGGCAGATGATAATAATCTGAGGTCGAGGTTGAGTTGAAACCTGGCTGAAGATAATAAGCTGAGGCCGAGGTTGATCTGAGCCCGGCAGAGGATAATAATTTGAGGCCGAGGTTGACTAGAAACCTGGCTGAAGATAATAAGCTGAGACTGGGGTTGATCTAAGCCCGACAGATGTAAGAAACTGAGGCTGGGGTGCTCTGAAGGTTGGCCTCCTCATTAAGTATGTGGTGACCACGATCCTAGTAGCCCCCACTCTCTGTTAACTCCTGCCAAAAAGGGACCAAACACAAACTCCAAAGAAAGGCATTGTCATTAGAGCAGTTAGTGTTAGGTTAGCCAAAAAAGGAATATCAACGTGAGTGCGTCCATTGCTCATCTTGTCATGTATCAAAAGAATGTCATAAGTAGTGTAGTGGTGCATCATACAACAGATGTTTGCAACCAATATAGTAATAACAAAGGTGATATCGGTGATTGATTTCGTGTCTATTATCCTAGTGTTATCATATGGAAAATAGAACCTGGATATAGAACCTCAAGTCGAGGTTGAATTAGCAATTGATGTCGGTCATCACCTGGTTCCACCCTCATAAAAAATAAATCTATTGCTGGTGCGCGAGGCCCAATGCCGGGTTCAAATGTGGAGGAGTAGGATATTAAAATTACTGTGTTCAAATGTGGACCACCACAT
Source organism: Astragalus glycyphyllos (assembly GCA_963573325.1). NCBI lineage: Eukaryota > Viridiplantae > Streptophyta > Magnoliopsida > Fabales > Fabaceae > Astragalus > Astragalus glycyphyllos. Next base: position 26,371,418 of record OY754308.1, read on the forward strand.
GGTCCATGGGAGCCAACTAAGAAACCACTAAGAGGGCACCCGTCAGGAAGATTTGATTGGACCTCAGTGTAGGTGTAAATTGATATATCCGCCATATATTCATGAAGCAAAATGCCTTTTGAACCAAGGGTCCCATGCTATAACCACAGAAAGAGAAAGAGAAAGAGAAAAATCTGGACTAGGAAGGCGTGTCCCAAGTGTATCCGAACTGTGTATCTGAACTTAATCACCCGGATCTCAATTCTTTGCCGAACTCGACCTCGGAGCCACCAAATTCATATCTGGATCGTTGCTGAGCAGTGTCGTCCAAGGTTAGGCTCACAGGTTCGGAGCCGAGTTCATATTGGTGGGGAAAGACCTCGGAGTGATCCGAGTTGAGAAACGCTGCACTGCTAATTGTACGGACCTCGGATTTGAGAAAGACATGGCGGTGAGGTGATGACTTCGGATTAAGAAATTAAAGCTCAGACTCATGATTTTTGTAAGTTAGTTCTGACGTTCTCTTCGGCATCCTCGAGAGAACGAGAAGCAGATCTAATAAGATCGGAAGATTGATCGAGAGTAGATCCGATATGAACCCAAACCGATCTGGTGAAGAAGAAACGGATCGATCCGATCTCGGTTACGAACAAATCCGATTTTCCATGGCTCTTTTGTTGATCTGATTTTCCTTTCGTTTTGTTCCTATTCCGATTCCGATTCATAATTGCAAACGAGAAAATCCAAAAGTGGTGACTGAATGAAGTCAGATCATGAATTGGTATTGCTGAAATTAACCTGATGAAGCATTCTTGCGAATGCATTCAAAAACAAGATCTCTATTTCCTTTTTGCGAATCGATTCTTGGTGAAGGAAGTCATAAGTCTGATCCTATTTTCTTTATCTTTGAGTGAGGCTATTTGATACTATTTTTCTTCGAATCTTGACAGAACTGTTTACACCATAGTTGATGCTATTTTCTTTTATTTTTTTCAAATTGCCGATGTGAGTGAAAAGGGAGAGAGAAAAGAGATCTCCCACTGTGGTCGCCAATGTTCGTGTCCGAACCCCAGAGAGAGAGAGAAACGTACCTTGCAGTAGTAGATCGGTCGTCCGAGGTCACTCTCCAAGTCGAGGTTGGAGCGTCTGAGGTAGTTCTTCAAGCCGAGACTGAGGTCGGCGGTGGTGGTACCTACAAAGAAACTTTGACGCCCAAGTTAGAGAGGGAAGTAATAATGTGGAGAAGTTATGAGAAATGAATTGTGTACCTTTTGCATGGGGTAGAGGTCTCTTTATAGGCACTAGGATGGAGAAAGGAGTGCTTTGGTGCACAAGGAAGAGGAGAGATCTTGGTCGTTTGCCTAGGCCGCGCGATCTCCACCGTTCTTGAGGCATGGAGCACGGAAGTGAGTTCCCGGTGTGTTTGGGCCACCAAGCTGGGCCCAAAATCTGGGTTGGGCTTGAGCCCAGACCGGAACAAGAACCGTTGATCTTAGATTGATCCAATGCAGGCAAGTGTTGGCTCGTGTAATGGCCGACGAGGGTCTGTGGATATATATATATATATATATATATATATATATATATATATATATATATATATAGTTACAGAGTAAATGTACAGACACCTCCAAATAAATCAAAAACTCTACGTTTATTTCACTTTATCTTTCTTTATCGTAATTTATCTTTTACTTTATGCATTAGGTCAGTAGTATAATCCAACCCTCCCGTCCTTCTCACTCAACCTGACCCTTTCTAGATGAGTTAGGATACCCACAGTTGAGGAGCAGAGTTCCCTCCACAGCGCAATTGGTTGAAGAAAAGAGGAATCGAAGACTGTCCAAACCTCCGCCCGACCCCACGGCTAAGACCTAAGAGTTTGACGACAACACCATATAAGCATCCTTCCTCTTGAGGCATCGTAATAACACCCCGTTGGTGCTTCTCTTATAAAGGTCGTCCCCAATCAAGATGTACTTCAATGCCCTCTGTTTGACCTTGAAGTCAATGTCAGTCGTTGGGTTACGAAGGTGCCTCGTCAACACTCCAATCCAAGCATTGGCGGGATCTTCCTCGGTGTGGGTCAAGGCATGTTGTTGAGGTACCTCAACCACTCGCTCTTTATAACCCGAGGCTAGTTGGGCTAAATGGTTTGCTTCCTGGTTCTCATTCCTGGGGACGTACATGATGACAACATCGACAAACAACTTCAATAGGTTATGCGTCGAGGCTCTCAGCTGTTTAGGCTTTGTATTGTAGCACTTGTATTACCTAGTGATCTGCTTGATCACCAATTGTGAATCACAATTTATTTCCACGTAATGGGCCTTCATGGCGGCCAGGATGTCAAGTCCCATGATCAAGGCTTCATATTTGGCCTGATTATTGGATGCTTGATCTTCTATCCTGCACATGAACCTCCATGTTTGACCAGAAGGGCTGGTGATGACCACACCAATACCTGCCCTCGTTTGGGTGCTAGAACCATCAAACATAAGGACCCAAGGCTTCAGGCCCAAATAGTTGACAGACTCGGCTGGAGCATTGTGTATCTCTACACAAGGATGCTGAGTAGGAAATTGGCCAACACTTTCCCTTTGACAGCTCTTAGTGGCACGTAAGTCAGGGCAAACACATTTAACTTAATGGGCCACTTAACAAGTCTTCCTTGTAACACGGGCTTATTAAGAAGGTACCTGATAATGTCTACTTTGCACACAACCAAAACCTCTTTAGGCAAAAGATAGTATTCCAGTTTAGCACAAGCACTAAGGAGAATATCTAGTCTCAGCATTATTGAGAATCCTACTAAGATAATATATAGCGCGCTCAGAGATAGCCCGAGCTTTGTTTTTGTCTACTTCAATGCCCTTGTTGTGCACCAAGACACCTAGGAAATTGCCTGTAGATATGCCAAAAATACATTTAGTAGGGTTCAACTTGAGATTGTGGAGTCACATCCGTTTTAGAGCTTGTTCAAGATCAAACAAGTAGGCCTCGAAGCTCTTGGATTTGACCACCACATCGTCAATGTATACTTCAATGTTTTTACCGATGAGGTCATGGAAAATGGCATTCATAGCCATTTGGTATGTGGCCCCAGCATTCTTGAGGCCTAAAGGCATTACCAACCACTCATAGAAACCTAAGGCGCCAGGACACCTAAAGGCAGTCTTAATGGGTGTCTGCCTCGGCCAATATATCTGGTTATGACCAGAATAGCCGTCCATAAATGTCAAGATGACATTGTCAGCCGCGACGTTGACAAGCATATCTGCCACAGGCATACCATAATCATCCTTTGGAATGGCCAAGTTCAGATCTCTGTAGTCAATACAAACCCTGACCTGACCATTCTTTTTTATCACGGGGACTATATTGGATAGCCACTCTACATACCTTACAGTTCTGATGAACCCTGCTTTTAGCAGTCTCTCCACTTCAGCCTTGATCTGCGGCATTAGCTGCGGGTTGAACCTCCCGGTGGTTGCTTATGGGGCTTGCAACCTTCCTTGATGGGTAATCTATGCTCCACCAAGGCCCTATCAAGGCTTGGAATCTCATGGTAGTCCCATGCAAAGCAGTCGCTGTCAACATGGCTACACCACCACCTTCTAATCATGGAGGAACACCACCTCGTAGTAACCAAAGTTCTGATAGATATACCATAATTGCCACTGAACACCACGAGCAACCTGTTCATGTGCAAGAAGTTTTGAATGCAATAGTCATAGGCATGGGAAATGACAGGGACAGGCCTATGAGGGACTATGCAATTTTTGACCCTCAAACTATGCAAACTAGCATAGTAAGGCCTGAACTCGCCACAACTCACTTTGAATTTAAGCCTATGATGTTTCAAGTGCTTCAAACAATAGGGCAATTTGGTGGGGGACCTTCTGAGGACCCACATTTGCATTTAAAACAATTTGTGGAAGTTTGTAGTAATTTCATTCTCCCTGGTGTAAGTGATGATGCTTTTAAACTTAAGATTTTTCCATATTCCTTGAAGGATAGAGCTAAGGTGTGGTTGAATTCTTTAGAACCTAACTCTATTACTACTTGGAATGAGATGGCAGAAAAATTTATGACAAAATACTTTCCACCTATCAAAAATGCTAGAATGAGAACTGAAATTACTTCTTTTAGACAAATTGAATGTTAAACTTTGTTTGAAGCATGGAAAAGATTCAAATAGTTGCTAAGAAAATGTCATCATAATGGGTTGCCTGTGGTTGTTCAAATGGAAATTTTTTCCAATGGATTGGAACCTCAGGCTAGACCGATGTTAGATGCTTCATCTGGAGGAGTCTTGCCGAATGGCTCTTACCAAGATGGTTATGTTCGTATTGAAACTATTGCTGCAAACAGTTATCAATGGCCAACAGCTAGGGTAAGTACTCAGAAGAAAGTTGTTGGTATGCATGAAGTGAGTGAAGTCACCGCCTTATCTGCTCAAGTTGCATCCTTGACCAACATGATCAAAATTTGAATGCAACCAATGCTGCAGCAACACCTACTGCAGCAACTGAATCTGTACCAGAAACTACTGTAGCAGCAATTGAACAAGTACCAGTGGGTTCTGCTAGTTGTGTATACTGTGGAGTAGGCCACTTATATGAAGAATGTCCTGCGAACCCTATTTCAGTCAACTATGTTGGATATGACAAGATTAATATCCATATTCTCGTACCTATAATCCTGGGTGGAAGAATCATCTTAATTTCAAATGGGGCAACACTACAACACCTGCTACAGCTCCCGCAACACCACCAAGCTTCCCTGCTCAACCCAAGGCAGCAGCACCACCAGTTGACAATTCTATGGAGACCATACTCAAGGCCTTCATGAATGAAACAAAAACTCAGTATCAAACTCAAGGGGCTGCAATCAAGAACTTGGAGAATCAACTTGGTCAAATAGCCACTGCTCTTACCCAAAGGCCTAGTGGATCATTACCTTCCACTACTGAACCATCAACATCAAAAGGGAAGGAGCATTGCAAGGCTATATCTTTAAGGAGTGGGAAGGACTTGAATTGACCATCCACTGATCTCAGTGATGGAACCAACATAAACCAAAAAAATCAGAAAAATGAGAAAAAGAAGGTAACAGATGCTGTCACAGTTGATGTTGCAGCATCTGATGCTGCACCAATTCCATCACCAGTTGCTGATCAACCTGTTCCATCTCCACCTTTTCCTCAAAGGTTGAAGAAGGCACAGCAAGACAAGCAATTTGGCAAATTTCTAGCGGTGCAAAAATAACTTCACATCAATGTTCCTCTAGTGGATGCACTTCAACAAATGCCCAATTATGCAAAGTTCATGAAGGATGTGCTCACTAAGAGGAGGAGACTTGGAGAATTTGAAACAGTGGCCATGACAGAGGAATGTAGTATGATCATGCAAAGCAAGCTTCCAAGCAAGTTGAAGGATCCAGGCAGTTTCACTATTCCTTGTTCAATTGGTGAAACCTATACTGGCAGAGCTCTTTGTGACTTAGGTGCAAGCATCAATTTGATGCCTAAGTCTGTTTTCACTCAGTTGGGTATAGGGGTTGCCAGACCTATAATTGTTACTCTCCAACTTACTGATAGATCTATTGCATATCCAGAAGGAATCATTGAAGATGTCTTAATAAAGGTAGATAACTTTGTATTTCCTGCTGACTTTGTGATTTTAGATTTTGATGCATATAAAGAAGTACCTATTATTCTTGGAAGACCCTTCTTGGCTACTGGCAAGACTCTAATTTATGTGCAAAAAGGAGAATTGACTATGAGAGTCAATGATCAAGAGATAAAGTTCAATGTGATGAATGCTCTCAAGTTTCCTGACCAAGGAACTGATGAGTGTTCCTTTGTAGTATCTCTTGATTCTGTGGTTCAGAAGCACTTCCACAAGCAAAGTGACCATTTGGTGAAAGCCCTTGCTGAAATTGACAAAAGTGAGCTTGTGGAAGAAGATATAATGCATGAGGAGGCTACTGTGAAGGAAATTTGGAATAGACAGTATGAATCTCTTGAGCTTGAGGATTCAAATCTTAGAAGAAATTTACCTTCCATTGAGGATTAGTCCTACCATCTGCATGCACATAATCATTCTTGATGAAAATGCTAAGAATAGTATTGAAGGGCAGAGGAGACTAAATCCCATCATGAAAGAAGTTGTGAAAAAGGAGATTATTAAGTGGCTTGATGCTGACATTGTGTATCCTATATCAGATAGTGCATGGGTGAGTCCTGTGCAATGTGTTCCAAAGAAAGAAGGGGTCACAGTGGTAGCTAATGAGAAGAATGAGCTTATTCCTACAAGAACAGTAATTGGTTGGTGGATTTGCATGGATTATAGAAAGCTCAAAAAGGCCACAAGAAAAGATCATTTCCCCTTACCATTCATAGATCAAATGCTTGATAGACTTGCTGGTAAAGAGTTCTATTGCTTTTTAGATGGCTACTCTGGTTACAATCAAATAGCCATAGTACCTGAAGATCAGCAAAAGACAACTTTCACGTGTCCTTATGGCACTTTTGCTTTTAGGAGAATGCCATTTGGGTTGTGCAATGTACCAGCAACATTTCAAAGGTGTATGATGTCAATCTTTTCTGAATTTATTGAGAAATCTATGGAAGTATTTATGGATGACTTCTTTGTTTTTGGAGAAACATTTCAACTATGCCTTGATAATTTAGAAGAAATCCTAGACAGATGTGAAGAAACCAACTTGGTATTGAATTGGGAGAAATGCCACTTCATGGTCCAAGAGGGTATTGTGTTAGGACACAAGATTTCTAAAAGGGGAATTGAGGTTGATAAGGCCAAGGTTGAAGTTATTGAGAAGATGCACCCTCCAACAAATGTAAAAGGTGTTAGAAGTTTCTTGGGACATGCTGGATTTTACAGAAGATTCATTAAAGACTTCTCCAAAATTTCAAAGTCATTGTGTCAATTGCTGCAGCATGACACTCCATTTGTCTTTGATGAAGCCTGTGCTGCAGCATTCCAGAAACTGTAGAGTGCTCTAGTTACTGCTCCAGTGATAGTGACTCCTGATTGGAGCAAGCCTTTAGAGCTCGTGTGTGATGCTAGTGATAATTCCATAGGTGCTGTTTGTTGAGGCAAAATCCCTAATTAAGTTTTGATGTTCAACAAACCTCAAAAGTGAGAAGCTTATTTCTGATTTCATATATTACTAATGCTTCTTGTTGAGTGTTTCATAAGGACAGATATTTCAAACTAATCTCAACAAGATATTTGCTTATGAGAAGCATCAATCAGAGAGAAAACTAGGAAGACTATTGCCCACACAGTTATGGAGAAAGGAGACTTCCCAAAACATAGATTAAAATCAAGAACCAGAGTGTAATCTTGAGAAGAATCTGTTTGTGAAGTTTCATCATGCATTGTGGCAATATAAGAAGGTTGAATAAGAAGGATCAAGGCAAGAAGAGTCATGACAGTAAAGATGAGAAGCATCACTTGAGAAAAAGTTAAGTTGAGAAGAGTCATGATCCTAAGAAGGGTCATGATGAGAAGATTCATGTTGAAAAGAGTCATGATCCTGAGAAGGGTCATGGTAAGAAGAATCATCATCCTAAGAAGCATCAACATGAGAAAGAATCAACTTAAGATTTATCATCTTCAACAAAGAGATCATGTGAGAAGGATCACAGTGAGAAGAGTCACTGTGAGAAGGTTCATGACAACAATGAACAGCCTGGTTTCTGCAGAAAAGTACATACAGCTGTATGTTGCAGATGAGCGTATTTCCAACGGCTATAAACGGCTAGTTTCTCAACCAACGGCTACAATTCTTGATCCAACAATTAATACACAATATTAACTCTATAAAACAACAGCCTTGGACGCCATTACTCCTCAAAATTCAGAGCTATCAACCTTCTCACCTATTCCAGTTCTTTCTCTTCCATACTCGGCTGAACCTAAAATAGAAGGAATTCATCCATTCTCTGAGTATGTACTAAGTCTTGTGTTGAAGTTATTATTGTAATACTCCATATGTATCAACCAAGCTCTAGAAATCCCAAAACCCTATAAACCAAACAGAATCTTGAATAAGGAAACCTTCTCAAGTAGCATGAGCTGCTGTAGGACTTGAGAAGTGAGTGCTTCAGTGTTGGAAGTAGTCTAATAGATCTGGTTAGGTTTATTAGTGAAGTATACAGTAGGTAGAGCTGTGAAAGAAAACTACCAAGAGAGTTCATCTTTGGAGAGATGTAAACTGTGTAATCTATTTTGGAAAAATAGTGGAAATTCTCACTGGATGTGAGGAGTGGATGTAGCCTTGGAGTGGGGTGAACCACTATAAATCACTGTGCATTTACTGTCTTTATAGATTACTTATTGTAGAAAAACTCTCCTTAGGGAGAAGGTTTATGAAAACTGAGAAGAGTCCTATATAACCCTTCTCTGGTCCACACAGAGTCATTATTTATTAAACCTTCTCACCTTCACAACTTGAACACAAACTCTTGGTAAAACGATTTGAAAACATATTTGGGACTCACAGCTTAAAGCTACTTAAAACAATCATTGATATAAACTGTGAGAAGCATCGAAGGAAGAACTAACAGACCCTTCTCAACTTCACTATAGTTGAGAAGACTGTTTCATCACGCTTCTCTTTTTACCTTTCTTAGGAAGAAGATTGTTTTATTACTTCTAATCTCTAACACGTATTACTTACTTTCTTGAGTCTGAGTAATAGTTGTGAAGCAAAGTTCTTTTATTTCAGGAGAACTTTAAATGGGTCACAATTCCAACCCCCCTTCCTTGTGACATTGGTGACTTCAATTGGCATCAGAGCTAAGCCTCTGGGGTTTAACAGTGTGAGAGGAAAAGATCTTGGAGGAAGTCATGGCCAAACCAAATTCTGTAACCTTCTTACCAGAAGGTGCTTCATCTAACAAACCACCAGGGTTTAATGGAGAACACTATTACTATTGGAAAAACCAAATGAAGTTGTTTCTTGAATCTCAAGACACTGATATTTGGGATATAGTTGAAAATGGTCCATACATTCCTACAGTGGGAGATACACATTTTCCAAAGCCCAAAACTGAGTGGACTCCAGAAGAAAAGCATAAAGTGCTGCAAAATTCCAAAGCTAAGTACTACCTAACTTGTGCTTTGGGAAGAGCAGAATATGACAAGATTGTGGAAAAAGAAACTGCTAAAGAAATATGGGATACTCTACAAACTGCTCATGAAGGAACAAATCAAATAAAGGAAGATAAGAAAGGGATGCTCATTCATGAATTTGAAATGTTCAAAATGACAGAAGAAGAAACAATTGATGAAATGTTTGGTAGATTCACTGCTATCATCAATGGATTGAGTGTACTTGGGAAAACTTACCCAAATGCTGAGAAGGTTAGCAAACTGTTGAAATGCCTTCCAAAGGCGTGGAAACCAAAGAAGACTGCTATAGAAGAAGCCAAAACTCTGTCTGAACTAGACATTGATCACCTATTGGGCTCTCTCAAAATCAATAAACAAGAGCTTATGGAAGAACTGCACCCAAAGAGAAAGATAGTGGCTCTCAAAGCATCTCACAAAGAAGAATGCAACCCTTCTCACAAAGGAAAAGCAGCTGCACTCAAATCTTCCCAAGATGATGATGAGCAAGAAAGTGAGGAGGATACTGAAGGAGAAGAGCTTGCATTAATATCAAAAAGAATCAACAGATGGCTGAACAACAAAAGAAGAGGAAAGAATCAATTCAGAAGAGAACCATTCAAAGGAGACAAGTCAAAATTCACCTACTTTGAATGCAAGAAGTCTGGCCACATGAAACAAGATTGCCCTTTACTCAAGAAGAGTCCAAGAAGGTTCACATCTCAGAAAAAGGAACTAATGGCTACTTGGGATGACTCAGAAGGGTCATCAAGTGAGCATGAAGAAGAATCAGCAAATCTTTGTCTCATGGCAGGAATAGAACAAGATGAGGCATGCCTCATAGCATCAAGAAGTAAGCTGTGGTTCCTAGACAGTGGGTGCTCAAGGCACATGACAGGGGAGAAGGATAAATTTCTCTCCATGGAGAGCTTTGATGGAGGACTTGTCATGTTTGGAAATAATGACAAAGGCTACATCAAAGGAATAGGTACAGTAGGTAAAATAAACTCTGCTCAGAATCAAAATGTTCAATTTGTGAAAGGACTCAAACATAACTTACTTAGCATAAGTCAGTTATGTGATTCTGGACATGAAGTGACATTCAAGTCTGATGTATGCAAAATAAAAAGTTTAGAGTCTGGAAAAATTATTTTCACTGGTCATAGAACAAATAATCTGTATAGCTTGTGTCTTAATGATCTTCTTGATCATATGTGTCTAATTTCTAAGGAAGATGACAAGTGGATGTGGCATAGGAGATTTGGTCATATTAGCATGAAAACTCTTTCAAAATTATCCAAACTTGATTTAGTCAGAGGTCTTCCAAAGATCAAATATGAGAAGGATAAATCATGTGAAGCATGCATCCAAGGAAAGCATGTTAAATCATCCTTTAAACCTATCAACATGATTTCTACTCAAAAATCTTTGGAACTTCTGCATATGGATCTTTTTGGTCCAACCAAACATGCTAGTCTAAGTGGAAAAAGATATGGCTTTGTTATTGTTGATGACTATTCTAGGTTCACATGGGTGATCTTTCTCAAAAACAAAGATGAGGCTTTTGAAAGTTTTAAAACGTTTTTTAAGAAAGTTCAAAATGAGAAAAGGTCTAACATCATTGCAATCAGGAGTGACCATGGAGGAGAATTTGAAAATGCTTTATTTAAAACCTTTCTTGAAGAGAATGGTGTGTCTCACAACTTCTCTTGTCCAAGAACTCCTCAACAAAATGGTGTAGTTGAAAGAAAAAATAGAACATTGCAAGAGATGGCTAGAACATTGCTCAATGATTCAAAAATTGAAAAATACTTTTGGGCAGAAGCAGTTAACACTGCTTGCTATATTTTGAACAGAGCTACAGTTAGAAAAGTTTTGAATAAAACCCCATATGAACTTTGGAAAGGAAAGAAGCCAATTATCTCTTATTTTCATGTGTTTGGTTGTGATTGCTATGTGTTGAACAATAAGGATAATTTAGGAAAATTTGATGCAAAATCTGATCCTGCATTTTTCTTAGGATATTCTCTCACATCAAAAGCATATAGGGTATTCAATCTTAGAACAAAAGATGTTGAAGAAAGCATGCATGTGATGTTTATGGAAACTAACAGTTCTAATAATATAAATGAAGAAGATGAGACTGATGCAGATAAGACAGGTGAGAAGGATGCTGAAATAAATGAGAAAGCTGAAACAGATCCAACAATTGACCCTTCTCAACCCTTGAATAATCAAAATGTACAACTTACTCAAGCTTCTGATCTCCCTAGAAGTTGGAGACTTGTTACTCACCATCCTCAAGAGCAAATAATTGGAGAAACCTCTGAACCAGTCAGAACTAGAAGTTCTTTCAGAAGAGAAGCTTCTCAGAGTGCTCTCATATCCCAAGAAGAGCCCAAGAATATAAATGAAGCAATTATAGATGAATCTTGGGTAGAAGCAATGCAAGAAGAGCTTGCACAATTTGAGAAGAATGAGGTATGGAACCTAGTACCCTCTCCTTCACATCAATCTGTTATTGGTACTAAGTGGGTGTTCAGAAACAAAATGGATGAAGATGGTAAGGTGATCAGAAACAAAGGAAGGTTAGTTGCTCAAGGTTACAATCAACAGGAAGGTATTGATTATGATGAAACTTTTGCTCCTGTTGCTAGACTAGAAGCTATTAGAATCCTTCTTGCTTATGCTGCTCACAAAGATTTCAAACTCTTCCAAATGGATGTTAAAAGTGCTTTTCTAAATGGCTTTCTAAATGAGGAAGTGTATGTACACCAACCTCCTGGTTTTATTGATGAGAAGCATCCAAACCATGTTTTCAAACTAACCAAGGCACTCTATGGTCTCAAACAAGCTCCTAGAGCTTGGTATGAAAGACTGAGTACCTTTCTTCTCAAAAATGGTTTTTCAAGAGGAAAAATTGATGTCACTCTCTTTAGAAAATCAATTAAAGATAAATTATTACATCATCTTTGGAGCAACAAATGAAAAGCTATGCAGTGACTTTGGAAAACTTATGATGAGTGAGTTTGAAATGAGCCTAATGGGTGAACTAAGATACTTTCTTGGGTTGCAAATCAAACAACTTAAGAAGGGTATTTTCATCTCTCAAGAAAAATATATAAAAGATCTTCTTAAGAAATACAAAATGAGTGATGCAAAAGCAATGGCAACTCCCATGCACCCTTCTGCAAACATCGAGAAGGATGAGAAAGGTAAATCTGCATCTAAGAAGGAATATAGAGGTATGATAGGGTCCCTATTGTATCTCACTGCAAGTAGACCAGATATAGTCTTCTCAGTAGGTTTGTGTGCTAGATTTCAATCTGCTCCAAAAGAATCTCATCTTTGTGCTGTTAAAAGAATTTTTAGATATCTTGTTGGTACACCTAACCTTGGCTTGTGGTACAAGAAAAGAACCCATTTTGACCTAATTGGGTACTGTGATGCTGACTATGCTGGAGACTGTTGTGTGAAAACAATATGTGCAAGTATACACAATAGTAACAAGTAATAAAGAGTAAGTAGAGATCGTTCCCACGAGGATTGTTGAGTTCTTTTCTATATTTAATTAGCAAGTAAGCTAGTAAGTAAAACAAAGTAAAATAACAAGTTGTAGAACTTAGTTTTATCAACAAACAGTAATTAAGATAAATGATTAGTAGAAATCCAGAATGAGAGTAAGTTGGGAATGCTTTCACTATGCAAATTCATAATAATGCTCAAAATGCTGTGTTAAGTGCTGCAGCACTAGATGCTGCCGCAATGCGCATAATTCCTTAATGCAATACACTAGGCTTTAGTCACTCTGACGTATTCCTAACTAACAGAGAATGATTATTACCCTAGGCTACTGAAGAACAAGCAGCGTTACACCTAAGTGTTGTATCTCATGGCTTTTGCCTCTTCTATTCCTAGAACTCAAGCAAGGAGCACATGTATTCCTAATAGTGCAACATACCATGTTATCTTGTGAAGATCTAAATACAAACCATTCCTGAGAGTGTATTTCTACTTAGATTAGACGGCCAACCCTAAGCTAAGATGGATGTAGTAAAACACACAAGATAAAGTGCTCAACACAATAACATAAGCATCAAGAACATTAAGACTTCATTACATAGATCTAAACATCCCAACTAAGAGTATTTAGCTCATGATGAGCAAACAACACAAGAAATACAACTCAAACATAAATGTTAAAGCCATAATACCGAAAATACAAGGAAGAAAGATACTAAGAAGAGGTAGACTGAAGATTGGCTCCAAGAACAGTAGCATGGAGGTTCAGATCAGCTCCCAAATCCACGAAAATCTCCAAGTAAATCAACTCGTGTATTGCTGCAGCATCACTCCCAGCAACAGAATTTCTACCTTTTATTGTGAAAATGGAGCTTGGAACGAAAATGGAGAGAAAGGCTATGTCTAACCCTAGCCTCCTTTCTGAACCAGCCTCCCAAATGAGGAAGATGAGCTCCCTTTTATAGAGCTAGGGTTTAGTGATTAAAGAAATGTCATTTGGAGGCTCTTTTTGTCATTATGTGTGCCTAGGAGTACAAGTGACCACATAGATGGAATATTCTTGGCATAATAGTACCCATTCACTGCTACAGGACGTGCCTGTCCTTTTTGACAGCTAGCAGGCGCTGAAATCCGTGTGACAACATTTTCTCTCTCATTTGTCGCAGAAATGCAATGCTGCGGCACCTGATGCTGCAGCAATGAAATACACACATAAAAGCACAAAATGGGGCACCAAAGTGCTAAATGACTCCAAATCAGAATTAATTCTTCTTTTACACTAAACAACATATTTTAACTATCTAAACACAATATTACTTTAGAACTCACAACAATTTAAGCTAAGAAAGCATAAATAACTCTATATAAAATAGAGGTATTAGAGACAAAATTGAAAGAAAAAGCACAAGTGGTTCTTGCCAACTACTTGGAGAATCACTCATCTCATGGTCATGCAGAAAGCAAAACACAATTGCCTTGTCTACCACAGAAGCAGAATATGTCTCTGCAGCAGGATGTTGTTCTCAAATTCTTTGGATCAAAAACCAACTTGAGGACTACTCTCTAAGCTTCTCAGGTATTCCTATCTTCTGTGATAATACCAGTGCCATTAATTTGTCTAAAAATCCCATTCAACATTCTAGATCAAAGCACATTGATATTAAACATCATTTTATTAGAGATCATGTGGAAAAGAAAGATATTGAACTTGTTTTTGTGGATACTAAGCATCAATTAGCTGATATCTTCACTAAACCTCTGTTAGAAGAGAACTTTACTTATATTAAAAGCATGTTGCATATCATTGAAACCCCCTCTGATGAGAAGGGTTATGACCACCAACCTTCTCAAGACTGAGAAGGGTCATTACCCAACCTTCTCAAACCTGAGAAGGGTCATCAGTATCATATGGCCTTTAAAAACATCAAAAAGATTTTATGTTTGTTTCTTTTCTGTCTGTTTTAGTGTTTGTTTCAATGTTGATAATGCTTTAATTGTTGTTTTTCCTTTTATGGTTTATGTCTTAGGTTATTTTTATTTAAAAAATACCAAAAATAGGTCCCTAACCGTTCAACGGCTCTTCTCATCTCTCTCCCGATCAATCTTGTCACTTAAGTCCCTTCAACAGTTACACACATCAGTCAATGATGTTGTAACTGTTAGGTAATAACTGATTCCAAGTTATTAAAATCACGTCATCTCTCTCTCTCTTCATTCATTCGCATAACCGTTGTAACCTCTCCCTCTTCATTCTTCCTTCTTTCTCTCATGGTGAGAACAAAGAATCCAGAACCCATATCATCTTACTCTGATTCCTCACACGTTTCCTCTCTTAGAATCCCAAACTTTGTTCTTGTTGGACCTCCACAATCTATTTGCGACACGAAACCCCTAAAATCCAGACCAGCCAAAATGAAACATGCTCCAAGCGGAAACCCAAGAAGATCAACCAGAGTAATATGGAGAACCGCTGCTAAAAACACCACTGGAACTGATCCAGATGCACCAATAAATCTGAAAGAGGAGAATGTTGCTTCTTAACAAGGAACAAAGCAACCACAAGCTTCTGAGAAGAGTGCTTCTTCTCCAAAATCTCCTCCAAAGAAGGCTCCTAAAGACAAGAAAATAGAAAGGGAAGATGCTGAAATTAGGAAGAAAGTCATGGAGACTCTAGCCACTGCAAGCAAACAATCTAAGGGAACAAAGAAGAGAAAACAGCCTGACATGTCCAACTGGAACAAGAAGGCAATCGTTTCTGGAACAGTATACAACCTGGAAGAAATTGAGAAGAGTGGATGGAATGTCACTCCTCTCCTTACTCAACAAAAATGGGAAAGGTTTGTCTCTCTAGATGATTTGGTTTATAGAGAGAAAGTCAGAGAGTTCTATGCAAATGCTCAATACCAACTTGAGCCCCTTCAAATCACTTCTTGGATTGGTGGCAGGGAGTTCAACATCTCTCCAATCTCTCTAGGACAGGTCTTCAATATCCCTCATGAAGGTGTGCAAATTTATGAAGAGAAATGGTATAACTCCTTAGGTATTTCTGCACAAGAACTCAAAACTATTCTACTCAAAGACCCTTCTCTCCCCATCACAGCACCAAACCTCAAACCCTTAGTGAGAATCCTTCACCACATCAGTTCCCATACTCTCCTTCCTAGGGCTGGTTCCTTTGAGAAGGTAACCACTGGAGATTGCATTATTCTATACCATCTGGTAGAAAACAAGCCTCTTAGTCTCCCTTACCTTATCATGCATCATATGATAAATGCTATTAAGGCAGACAAACTCCAAACCTCTCTCCCTATGGAAAAGCCCTCACAAAAGTGTTTAATCACTTTTTAATCAAGATATCTGTCAAAGAAGGAACCATCGAATCAAAGCCCTTCACCTCTAAGAATCTAAAACTCATGGGTCTAGATGTTGCTGCTAAGGAAGAGCAGAATGATGGAAAGAAAAAGAAACAGAAGGTTTCTCATACAACATCTGTAGAAGAAGAAATGGCTGAAGCTCTTAGAAGAGAAACTAAGACAAAGAGAAGAAATGACCCTTATCTCAGTCCTGAGAAGGGTGAAAATATCCCTAAGAAGGTTTAGGAAAAGGTTAAAAAGGCTGAGAAGGATCATTTTCATGAGAAAAAGAAATCCATAGAGTGTGAGAAGACTGCTAGAAGCACTTCTGATGAACAGAGAACCGTCTCTGATCATCAAAGTGATTCTGGTCATTCTACATCAGTTGGGAAGATGGCTCCCTTATCCAAAGTCTATTCAAGGGGTCCAAGAACAGTATGGAAAGTCCCAACCAAAGGAGAAACAAGTGCTCTTGTAGAGAGCTTCAACAAAGCTGTTGTTGAAATTGGAATGATCACACCAGAGAAGGATGCTGGTGGTGAAAAATCAGAGGGAGGAACTGAAGTACTCCACCTTGACTCATCTGGAGGCAAGGGCTCTGATACAACCATGGTTTTAGAAGATACCATTCCATTCAATATAAATGAGGGAATCACCATTGAGCCACCTCAACAAGGGCCAATTGCTGAAGGAATAGCAATTGAAGAAGAGAAACTTGTTGAGAAAGTTGTAAGTGAAGAAAAAGAAGAAGAGGCTGAAAAAGAAGAATGTTTAGAGGCTGAGAAGAGTGTTGAGCAGGGTGTTGAGAAGAGTGCAGAAGTGGAAACAAATCAAGAGCAACCTTCTCATGATGGTATAACCCTCACTCAACCTAACCCTCCATCACCTCAGGGGGAGTTTATCAGAAACACCCCCTCTCCAAACATTCATACACCTCTTCCAACCATGTTTCCAGATCAAATGCCAACCTTACCACCCTTATCTCCATCCTTGAACTTACCAAATACTCAAGCTATCCTTCACCCAGTTACCACTGCTCCACCAACTGAACCCTCACCAATTCCTACTATGTCTAGGGTCACCTCTCATAACCTAGAATCCCTCATTGCAGCCATAAATCTTGAATACAACATCTCACCCCTCAAAACCTCCAACACCATCACCTCTTCAAACCTAAACCAGTTTTTGAACCTTAACCAAACTCCTCAAAATGACTCCCCTCAACCAATATACCCTCCTTTCATTCCCCAAACCCTACCATCTGATATACCATCACACTTTGGCTCTCTTGATTCCACTTTTCTCAAAGCTGCACTTGGAGACCCTTCTGGCACTGCACCTGAGAAAGGTGATGATATCTCCAACGAAATTTCTGCTGGTCCCTCTACTAGTGTTGAAAAGAGGATGACAAAGATGGAAAAGGTGATGAAGAGAATGAAAGGATTGCTGAAGAATGTGCTGCAAGGACAAGCCATTCTGCAACAAGCCCAAAGGGCTCAAGCTGCTCGTGATGAGCAATTCAGAAATTGGATTATGCAACAAGGAAACACCAACCCTGCTCCTATTGTCTTACCCCCAGAATTTGGTCCTATACTCCAGTTTCCAGATATTCCTAGGCCTGCTACTTCATCCTCATCTGATGGGTCTTCCCCATCCAAGTAGCAACCTAATCTATTTCCTTCCTCCTCCACCTTTCTGATGTGTGACAAAAGGGGGAGAAGAGTTAGATTAAGTTATTAGGTCTTAGGCTATTTTGTGTGCTCTGTCATTAGCTAGTATCTGTGCAATTAGGCACTATTTGTTTGAGAAGTAATCTTCTCACTGTTTGTTTTATTTTCTGGGCAAGTTTAGCCACCAAGAACATGAATGCAATATATTCATTCCAATGATTTTTTGATGATATAAATGAAGATGAATGTTCTTGCTTATGTTTTCTTGTGTGAATTACTGAATTATGTCTAACTTGAATATAACTTAGAAACTAAACTGTCAGCATACATTCAGGGGGAGTAAAAAGAAAAAAATGCCTTAGAAAGTTTAAAACAAATATCAGAAAACTTAATCCATCTCAATTGAGTTTGTCAAACATCAAAAAGGGGGAGATCAAGCCTCTGTCAAACAAATTTGTTTTGCTTCCTAATGGCACTAAGGTTCAAGTAGTAGGCATTGGATCTGTCAGGATAAATAAACACATAATCATAGATAATGTGCTCTATATTCCAAGTTTTCATGTCAATTTGATCTCTGTGCCCCAACTCACACCTAATCATCACATTGGTGTTTATTTTGAAATTGATTTTGTGATTTTCCAGGACACTCAGTCCCACAAGACGATTGGCAGAGGTGACCTTCATAAAAATGTCTTCCTTTTGTACACTGAACACACACCTAGTACGTACTCAATGTGATTCTAGAAGCTTAGTTACTCATTGTCTTCTTAATACTTTCACTTGTAATGTTTCTCACAATGCCAATCTTGATCATGCTATTTGGCACTCAAGACTTGGTCATGTCTCAAACAAGGTTCTCAAAAAATTTTGTAATACACTTTCATTGTATTTGAAGTCACAAAGTTCTGATGAATGTTTAATATGCCCTTTATCCAAATTTAGGCGTCTTTCATTTGTTTCTCACAACAATTATTCTGAAAATGTATTTGATCTCATTCATATTGATACTTGGGGACCATATCCTCAACCTACTCATGATAACAAAAGATTTTTTTTAACAATTGTTGATGATTGTTCATGTTTTACCTGGGTATACTTGATGCAACATAAATCTGAGGCACCCACCATCGTCAAGTCATTCTTTCAGTTGGTCAAAACTGGATTTGCCAAGAACATCAAACAGTTGAGGTCAGATAATGCTCCTGAGTTCAAATTGACAGAGTTTCTGCAGGAATAGGGTACCCTCCACCAGTTCAGTTGTCAATACAAACCTGAACAAAACTCTGTGGTGGAGAAAAGCACCAACATCTACTTAATGTTGCTAGATAACTGCTATTTCAGTCCAAAGCACCAATTGGTTTTTGGGGAGAATGTCTAAGTACAGCTACCTTCCTCATCAATAGAGTTCCTACTCCTGCTCTCAAAGAAAAATCTCCATATGAAATTCTCTACAACAAGCTACCTGCCTATGAACACTTTCGTGTATTTGGATGCCTCTGTTATGCTACTGTGCCTCTTCCTCACAGAACAAAGTTTTCTCCAAGAGCCATCCCAACTGTCTTCATGGGATATCCTCTTGGATACAAGGGTTACAAACTGTATGATATTGCCACAAAGAAGTTCATCATATCAAGAGATGTTCACTTTGTGGAGAACAAATTCCCTTTCCAAACTGCCAACCTCAACACCACACTTGATCCTTTCCCTGATGTTGTATTGCCCAAGCCCATACTCGACACTTCCACCACCACAAATACCACCCCTCTGCCAACATCACCTCCTACCAACTTAGACACCACTCAAACACCCCTACTTGATCCACCCCCTGTGCTGCCACCTGAACCAACAATAGCTCCACTTCCTACTGTACCACCTGAACCCACAGTAGAGACAATCCCTCCTACTAGCCCCAGAAGATCAACTAGACCTCATAGTCTGCCTGCTTACCTCAATGACTACATACATCAAACAAGCTATCCCATTGACAACTACATCACCTATTCACATCTGTCACAAGATTACCAAACCTTCATATTCAATAGAAACACTCATTATGAGCCAAAAAATTTCCATCAAGCTGTTAAGAACCCACATTGGAGGGCAGCAATGAATGATGAGTGGAAGGCACTTGAAGACAATCATATATGGTCTATTGTGACCTTACCTAATGGCAAACAACCCATAGGTTGCAAGTGGTTGTATAAAACCAAATTCAAAGCAGATGGTACACTAGACAGGCACAAGGCTCGTTTGGTAGCTAAAGGCTACACTCAGTAATTAGGAGTGGACTTCACATATACTTTTTCACCAGTGGCCAAATTGACCACTGTGAGGGTTCTCCTGGCAGTAGTAGCTCAGAATCACTGGCATTTATCTCAATTGGACATCAACAACGCTTTCCTCAATGAGGATCTATTTGAAGAGGTCTACATTGATTTACCTTTGGGGTATCCAACAAACGGGAAGAATCAAGTATGCAAGCTCCACAAGTCATTATATGGACTGAAACATGCCTCTAGGCAGTGGTTCACTACTTTCTCCCTGGCCATCATTGCACTAGGATTCACTCAATCTACAGCAGACTATTCTCTCTTTTACAAGGGTAAAAATCAGTCCCTCATCATGCTACTAGACTGTGTTGATGACATAGTCATTGCCAGCCCAAATCAGGATCTCATCAAGCAAATCACCTCTCAATTACAAGTTAAATTCAAATTAAAAGAACTAGGTTCCCTCAAGTACATTTTAGGACTTGAGATAGCTCAATCCTCTGCTGGCATACACCTCAACCAAAGGAAATACACCTTGGAACTCTTAGAAGATACAGGCTTGATCAATTCAAAACCTGCTAAAATTCCAATGGATCCTAGCACCCAATTTGATGATAACACAGGTGACTTGGTAGCTGATGCTTCTTAGTTTAGAAGACTGTTGGGTAGACTGATGTACCTTAGCATTTCTAGACCTGACATCACCTTTGCTATTAACAAGCTCAGTCAGTTTATGAATGCCTCTAGATCTCCTCCTTTACATGCTCTTCATCAGGTCCTTCAATACTTAAAAGCCAGCCCAGGACAAGGCATATTCTTCTCTGCCACCAGTAATACAGTGGTTTCAGCATATGTGGACTCTGATTGGGGTAATAGCAAGGTCACTAGAAAATCAACCACAGGGTTTTGTGTGTATCTAGGCTCTTCATTGGTCAGCTGGAAATCAAAAAAGCAACCAACTGTTGCTCGTTCTTCTGCTGAAGAAGAATACAGGGCACTGGCATCTCTAACCAGTGAATTACTTTGACTCAAACAACTCCTCCACCCCTTCTAGATCTTTGTGGACAACATATTGGTGATGTGTGACAATAAATCTGCCATTCAACTAGCAAAAAACCCAACATCTAATGATAGATCCAAGCACATAGACATTGACTACCACTTCATTAGACAACATGTCTCTTCTGGGTTGCTCAAACTCATCCACTTATCTACAACTCAGCAACTAGCTGACATTTTCACCAAGCCACTTATCTACATGTCTTTTTGTCCAAGTTAGGATCTCTTGACATGCCCCTAACTTGAGGGGGAGTATTACAACTCAGCACTTAGAATTAGAAAATTAATTAGTTGTTTCTAATTACTGTTAGGTTGTTACTAATTACTGTTAGTTTGTTACTTACTCATTGTATATAAAACCTTATTGTAACCGTTGATTAATTAATGAGAATCATTTTGAGTTTATGTATTCAATGGAAACAGATCTCATTCTTCTTCTCTTGTGTGAGTCTCCACTCAATAAAGGTTTTACAGGGAAGAAGTTTCTGATTTTAAAGATGAGAGAGATCTACTCTTCCATTGTTTTTGGTTATCTTTTTATAACTATTTTTATTCTAGTTTCCTACTTTTCTTATGATTCATTAACGACGATATTATTTCTTGGCTGTATCAAGTTTTGTTGACAATGGCATTGAATTATACTTTGATTAAACTAAGATTCATTTTAGAACTCGTTTTGAAATGTTATGGTTTGAAGCTTGGACAGTCCTTTCTCATTCATTCCTTCAAAATTTGACCTAGACATGTTACATTTGATTACAGTGTATTTTGTTGGAAAGCTAACATACCAAGCTTTGAAAAGATACTAGTTTGAATTCATATTCATATTTCTCAACAATTTATACCTTATTTATTCCGATTTCAAACTTTTTATGCATAACTCGCATACTAATGCGTTTATAGTGGCGGTCACATTTTGGGCATTGTTTGTTGGCTTAAATACAGTTTTGGTCCCCGTATTTTCACCAATTCACGATTTTAGTCCCCAAATAATTTTTTTCACGAATTTAGTCCTCCTATTTTTCCAATTTGTAAAATCAAAGTCCCTCTCCCTATAATTTGGTCAAAATTGGCGTTGAGTTATTGGTCACTTCACTATCCTACGTGATTGACACCTGACTTGCCTTGTTAGAATTTAAACATAATAATTATGATTTTTATTACAAAAATTGTTTATAGTTATTATATTTAATAAATAAAACTTCAATCTTCTTATTCAGTCGATACCTCCTCTCCCTTTGCGAACCCTAATCCCAAAGCATCATTCCTTCAAAAGCAAACCATTTGAAATTTGTGAACATGGAATTTTTATTTATTAAATATAATAATTTAAAAACAATTTTTGTAATAATATTAGTAATAATAAATAAATAAAATTATGTTTAAATTCCAACAAAGCAAGCCAGCGTGTTAGCCACTTAGCCACTTTGGACCAAAAATAGAAAAAGAAGTTAGTTTCCAAACAAATACTTAGTATATAAGTATATATTTAGCATATCAAATAAAATTTAAACAAAATTAATCTTGCCAATTTCAGCAACATGGAGACCTCGGCACACGAGTTCGAACTCGGTTGTGAGGCAATGATATTGTGTGTGCGTGGTGTTTATTTGTCATTTCATCTAAGTCGATAAAAAAATTACTCTTGGGGTCTTTTACTCTTGTGAGGACAAGGTTGATTTTAAAGGGGAAGGTAATGTAATGAATATGCCATTTGGAAGGGGGAAAAATGGGAAACTATTAGAAGAAATGAGTCACCAAAATAGCAATGACATGTTTACTAACAAACTTGGTAGCCAAGTGCAACGAAGGAGGGAGAGAAACGGTTTTGAGAGAAGCAGGCTCAGTGGATATATATAGGAGAGTAGATTAGTTGAGAGAATTATGAAAATTGTGAAGAATATTCTAGTCTCTCTCTTCTCTCTGTTATTCTTTCTCCTTCTACCTGAACCTCTTCTTCTTTCTCATAAATTGTACTGTAAATTGACTTCACCTTGATATCAATGGATCAGTATTTGTTGTTCCATTTTTGCTGTGTACAAATTGCTGCTTAATTTGATAACCATTACAAATGGCTAGACTCTTGGGAGGTTTGTTTACCATTACTGAAGAAGCTGGTAATAGACCTTGGTTATGTGGACGTGCCTTTTTTGGATGACCTTCTCTCTGGCTGCACCGTACTCAAAATTCTGGAAATCTCCCTTCTTCCTACATGTTTGACCACACTTAGTGTGCCACATTCTTTGAAAAGGTTGAAATTCACTCGTGAGATTTCTAATTCTGTGTGGATGAAGTTCATCAATCGGAATGATGGGACTTGTCTTGAAATAGATGCACCCGATCTCAAGTACCTTAGCCTCACCAGAATTACGTTTGAAGGTAGCACCATTGTCAACTTGCACAAGGTGGAAGAAGCATATCTTGACGTCTTTTCCCCACCCGATGAAAGTGAATCTGTCGATCCTTTGAACAATCTTCTCCAAGCGCTCTTAGGGGTTAAACATCTAGTTTTGGGTGGTTCAACAATGAAGGTGAATGAATGTGTATGTGCAGCTTAGTTTTCTCCTAATAGTGCATGATACTGATCACTTGTTGTTGTCATGTAGAAACCATTGCTATTTGATGTAGAATTTCCGGAATTTCAACATTTATTACATCTGGAGCTCATTCTTCCATGTTTCAACATTGGTTTTTTGTACCGTGTGCTTCAGAATTGTCCTATGCTTCAAGCTCTCATAATTCAGAAGAACAAGGTTTGTTGAGATTTAATGATGCTATGGTGTGTTTTGTTTATTTATTTTCTATCTTACTTGATTGAGCAGTACCTTGATGCCTGCAGGATCCATTACCACACCAATATGGATTGGCGCCAAAGCCACAAAGTGTTCCTAACTGTCTTGTATCCCACCTAACCGTTATTCACTTTAAAGGATTTCAAGGAGATATGGATGAGATGAAATTTATTGGGTATGTTTTGCAAAAAGGCCTTGTTTTGAAGACAATGCATATTTCTGGTTTATCATTGGACCTCAAGAAGAAGCGGGAGAAGCACCGTATTCTCAGAAAGTTTTCTGATACACCAAAGGGCTCAAGCATTTGCCAACTTAAATTTGACTGAATTGTATCTCGCCAGGTGAGAACACTTACCATCTCTATTCTTTATAGATGCATGTTTGGGGTGGTTTTTACTTATTGTAAATTAGCGGCTTTTTTAACTTTGTATTCTTGTTGATTATTGATACTACTCGGTCTTTGTTTTGCTGGGACGCATTAGTGTTCACTTTGAAAAAGTTAAGAATTTTTATCTCTGCTAGTGTTTTTTCTCTCTTATGTTAAGCTACTTTTTATAGTTTCTGCTGATCGTGGAAGTAAATTTTCTTCTGCATAAAAGGAGAAGTATTTTTGTAATTTACATCTGTTAGGATTTAGAGAAATTGTTTCCCTCTTGAAATACATTGTAATGTTCAGCATGCCTTTCTAGAAATATCTTATATCGCTGCCCGAAATTCATGGCATGACAATTGAGAATGTACCAGGATGTAATGTAATGCAGGTGTTTGGGTAACTGCTCGATATGCTGATTTTTCAAATTCTGCAACAACAGAAGACATTGCTGTCATTATCCCACCTTCATAGCTCTTTTTCCCTTTCTCTGCCCATATCTCAGATTCACCTAAATCTGGAAAGTAACCCATTTAGTCAGTTGAGACTTGAGACGTTAGTTGTTGATCTTCCTTCCTTTGTTATCGAAGACCAAAATATGGTATAGCATTTAGTTTGTTTGGTTTGTGCAAATTTGAACTGTGAGAGAGAGTCTACCAGCCACTTGTTTCTCAGTTAATTGTACACTAATACTGGTGGTGGTATTTTTCTTTGGTTTTCCTTAAGTTGTTTATCACATGGCTGGTTTCAGTAATAAAAATGCTTTCTCCTAGGATAGTATTAGAACCAACAAACAGAATAATGAGGCATGCTTTGAATGGAAACAACACATTGGCCCTTTTTCAGTGTATCAGTGTATACTACTCTTTTATGTTTTTGCTTGCTTAGAATGTCATTGTCATCTATATGTTAAGCAGCTGATTGGCTTATATCATAAGGCTAATCAATCAATCTTGATGTTAACTAAATCTTGCAAATTCCGAGTACAAATTCTACACAAGTAGGTTTTGATTATCTTGTATATGCTGCTACGATTCTCGACTTGCTTCTTTGTTATGGTTATTGGATAACAAATTGCTATGTGATGATTTTTAAAACCTGACTATGTCTATGGATTGTGGATTGAAATTATGTCATCATAGATTAGGCATTTGATTTGCAAATTCTGATTATTTAGTCTCGTTGGTAATATACTTTAAGGGCTTTGAATAACTTTTTCCGCTATATGTTTGGCAGAGCGTGTTTGCAGGTCATGATTTCCGAAGCTGGCAGAATCATGTTTGCTAACAAAATGACAAATTGGAGCAAAATGTATGAACATGTATTTTGAATTTCAGCAAGTTCATAGGACTTATGAGAATATTATGTTTTTGGTAGACTTGAATGAAGACAAGAGGTCATAATTATAGCCAATATAACTTGCTGGCTTAGTGATCCGGTTCTTGAAAATTGTTATTAGGTTTTTATTTGTTGAACAGAGGAAAGTAAGTCATTAGAGTACTTTCTTATTTCCCAGCCTTAAGTAGGAAAGCAAGGACCTATTGTTTCTTTCTTTTTCTTTTTCTTTTGAGGCTTCGGGTTTACTCTAGCTTTAAACTTAATTTAAATTAGTCAAAATATGTCATTTATTTGTTTTATGGTGCAATACCCTGATATTAGCACAATTGTTGTGTATTGCCGAAGAGGTCACACTGTTTAGTGCAATACCCTGATGAGAGGTCAAAACTGTTATTTAACATTTTGTTTTTTGTTTTTCACATTTGGTCTTTAATCCTTCTGCATTTCAATTCTTAAGTTGTTTATTGTTTCAATTCTTAAAAAATACATAAAAGATCAACTATGTTGGGAAGCAATGCATTGCCACATACTTCTACAAGGTGTCATATGCTATGAAAGTTGAAACTTAGAGTGATAAATAACCATTTAATTGTAATGAAAATTTAGCTTGGTGTATAATTTACTGAATAAGTAAAATAATTACCTTTCTACATGCAGAAAACAATAGTAGTTAATTAATACAAAAAAAAAAAATAGGACTTTATTACGTGGGCTTGGACTG
Organism: Astragalus glycyphyllos; assembly: GCA_963573325.1. Classification (NCBI taxonomy): domain Eukaryota; kingdom Viridiplantae; phylum Streptophyta; class Magnoliopsida; order Fabales; family Fabaceae; genus Astragalus; species Astragalus glycyphyllos. Next base: position 26,397,635 of record OY754308.1, read on the forward strand.
GGGTTAATTCTCATCGGAGAACAAAGTGTATAATTTTGCAATTAGCTTTCGTAGTCCTTACATTTATTAAATAAATACACTTCTATAAAAACTTTTATATATAGGTGATATTTATAGTCTTTTTTTTCTTTTTCGAAATTGTCTGATTCTCATTATGGGCAAAGCCCAAACCAATACAATCATACATTGTCAACAAAGATTAAATAACGTGGGCGATCCAGGGGACTTACGACATAGCAACCCACAAGACTAAGACTTAAACAATTAAGCCCAAAGGCTTAGCACAATAAGGGACTTACAAATCAACTTGCCCTAAGCTAATGCCCAACGTCTACCTAAAATTTGAAATAACAACTAAATACTAAGCCAGCAGTAAACCCAACTGTGCAGCAAAAGACCATACTGCCCCTCAAACTAGTCTGAACCGGCCGTAGCCACCACCCATCAACCATCAACAACCACAGAACAAACAAACACCAACAAGTAAGGAATAGGCTTCACTGGGGAGACGTGCAAGAGACCCACGAAGTTGGAGCAGGAGGAAAGTCGGAAAGTCCATACTATCCTCGTATTTGAAGGTCAAATGGCCCCGAGGACTCTCCTACAAACTCTGAGAAGCGATAAAATATGACGAGAACAACTCCAAGGCTGAAGCAACAAAGAACAGAGCCACCGATTGACCACAAAATCGCCACCAGCAGCAACCACCAAAGATGTGCACCGAAAAGAGCCTAGACCTGAAAAACAGTAGAACCACAAGGAAAAGAGGGGAGAAAATCCGGAAAGTCCAGGACTTTCTCCGTAAATAGTGACCAACCGGCCACGAGATCTCGTAAGTCAGACAACTAGGGGAAAACGATATACATTGGAGGTGGGAATGGGGATCGGACAAAGAAGAGGGTAAGAGAGTCAGAAAGGGTTTGAATAACAGAGGGGTGGACGAAGAAGGAGATGGAGACTGGGTGGAACGCATGGTGGTCGGAGATGGAAATGGGAGGGTGAAGGAACGGAAGGGGAGGCGGCGCTCCTGGACGAGCGAAACTACACCTAGTAAAGCTAGGAACTACGGCGACTAGCGCAACTTATGAAGCTAGAAACTACAGAGAAAGGAGCCGAAGACTTTCGGACTGGAGAGGAGGGGGAGCTCTGGTGGTGGAGGAGGGAGCCCCCCCCCCCTCTGGCAGCGCAATCTAGGTTTTTTCTCTGTGAGAGAGAGAGATAGAGAGAGAGAGAACTTGCACCCGTGCATGCACGGGTAAAGTTGATTAACAATTGGGCCCAAACATACCTAGTCTCAATCACAGATATCACCACTATTCATTCAACACTCAACACTATGCACAAATCGTGTTTTCCATAGCAATTACTATTGGTTTTTCTTCAAAACTTATAAATACTCATTTTTTCAAAGAAACATGTCTCCCACCTTCATTGTTATTTTTTTTTACTTACAATTCATATGTTTAATTCAACCTTTTTTTAGATCCAAATTTGATGGCTGAAACACCTTTTTATGTTAGGAGAATTCATGTTTTTTATGGAGTAATATAAACTTCAGCTCTTTATATTAACGTGTTTTCCTGTTAAAGTGTCCATCAAATATATAACTCATGTTAAACACGATAATGCAAACTATATTAACATAGAAACATGAATTCCATTTATCATAAACATCATGCAAGTGATCAGCTACAGTGTTTTCCTACTTTTATTCCCATAAACTGTACACAAAATTTACGTTGCACCATACCTCTACTATTTCCCAAGTCACTCCCGTTCTATCAAAATGAAAACCACACTCAAACCTTCATTCTCCTTCCTCTTTCCCAAGACACCAAACATTCTCAACAACAATCATATTTGTCTCATCAACTGTTTACTAAAACCCACGGTTTCACAATAGTGTCCAGCCTAAAAAAGATAAAAATCCGCTGACAATATTATCACTTCCATAAAAAACGACACAAACTCACTTCCAAATTATCACTTCATCAAATTCACACACTCACGCAACCAAAGATAACTCCAACAGGAAGCTGCCAAAATGTCTTCCACATCAGTCCACTGTTTGCTCTACACCACACTCTACAATTTATTACGCTCCCAATTCTGCTTTATCCGCAAGTCATGGTAAAGAGATGACACCAAAAATAGCAATTGCGCGTGGGCCAGACCTCATACTAATCGCTACAAACACCATACCTTCAAAACACTTTCAAATTACACCAATGGGAATGAAAAATGGCGACAAACATGGCTGAAATTTTCATGAAATAAATGGTGCAAATCTGACTCTTTACCTTTTAGATTTTAAGATAAGTTTTTTTTACTATCAGTAGCTATTCTTATTGAGATATACAAACATTACATAAAATATATACTAATGTAATAAAACATATGCATCATTAACCTGTGCATTGCACGTGTGGATTATTATTTATGAATTAAGGAAATTTTTGAAGAAAAGCTGTATGTACTTTTTGTTGAAAAAACATGTTTTTTCTCTATAATTATTGTTCTCAACTGGACCGGCCGGTATACACATACGCTCAGCCACCGATGACTCCCCTGTTTGACTTATCAATCAGCTCCCAATAACTCGCCTCTACCTCTTCCAGTATGGAATTGAGCGTGATCTGAGGGAAATATCGTTGATTCCCCTCCTTACCGTCTGTAACAGTCAACTCGACCATCAATTGTATTCATTGCCATTAATGAGCCCTGTAATATAAATATATGCCCTCTAAGACCAATAAATAGTTCCTGATTCCAACATTCTTACTCTCTATACAGTTTTCATAGCAGTTATTACATTGTTCTGCATACTTGTGTTCAGTCCTTTTCCTCTGAAGGAAACTGATCGTAACATTGGCACCCACTGGGGGGTTGAGTAAAATTCCTCCCACGCCTCACGCAAAAACCAAACTAAAATCCCTGTTGCTAAACAATGGTGACTACCAGAAATGAGGGAATCGGTAATGGCGATCTTGGCAGTTCTAATAGCCAGCACTACAACAAAGATCCAAGGGTGGAAGAGCTTTTGGCGGCAGTCCAGCGTTTCCAAACCCAGAACGCCGACCAACAACTACGTAATGAAGAGCAAAAGCTTCGCACTCAAGCCCTAGAGGCGAGAGAGAGAGAGAGAATTACAACAACAACTCTCTGACATGAGGAGATTTACCCAAGTGCTGGAAGCCACCAGGACCCCGTTGCAGGCGTTCCAGCCATTCACATCGGAAATTCAGGTCGTAGAAACACCATATAGGTTCAGAGAGCTAGCCATCGGAAGCTATAACGACACCGGGGACCCCCCAGAGCCACATAGACGCATTCCATCCCCAGATGTTCATCAGTGGTGGCAATGATGCCATCGGCTGCAAAATGTTTGCGAAAACGTTAACATAAGTGGCCCTAAAGTGGTGTAAGGGGATCCCAACGCACTCTGTGACTGGGTTTGAAGATCTGGCAAGCAGTTCTTTGTAACCGCCTTCATAAAAGGTTTGTGCAGCGGAAGCCACCCAATTGTCAAGAAAAAGGTATGTAAAATCAATAATGTCAGTCGGTAATACTGAAGTGTTTGCTGTCTAGGAATATCCTTTGAGGTTTATGCCCCCTATTGTTAGTGTTCAACAAACAAATAAAGAGGGTCAGAATGTTCTGCTTTTGTTTTGCAGTCAAAATCTAGAATGAACCACAATAACCCCCAGACAGAAGTCCGGATAGGTAAGAACTTAGCAATGTCTCGACGTTATCCTTGGGCACTGACGACCTAAAGTCCTGATAGACAATAGACTGGACTGACGAGTTCATGCCCCACCCTCTCTCTCTCTCTCTCTCTCTCTCTCTCTCTATATATATATATATATATATATATATATATATTTGTGTGTGTGTGTGTTTATTAGGTATATTCTTGTTATTATGTAGTTCTAATTTTTTTATTAAGAAAATACACATTTGTAAGGTAACTAATTAGAATCCAAATTGCAACCCTTAATTCAGTAGTTTTTTATTTTGTTTGGTGACATGTTAAAAAAATTTCTACAATATTAGATACACTCTTTTTTTAATAAGTAAAATAGTGCGTATTTCTTTCTTGTGTTGGATAAGCGATTATATTGTTAGCCTGAGATTATTCAACTTGAAAATTTTAAAATGTTAAATTTGAGTAACACAATTACTTTAACGGTTCATGCCACTCAAAATAATAAAATCATATTCCTGAACTAACATGGGGAAAAACGCTCTTCAACTATAAAATGGAAGAATAAATTGTGGACAAAATCATTAAAGCGGGCCTAAACATATCTGTTTTTTTCTAACTAATGTTAGTGGAGGATGGGGAAATGTTAGTTTCCCGAATTTGTATTATTTCATTATCAATTTCAAATGTAATGTACGGGTAGTCCACAATTCCTCAAAAAACAATGAATGGTTCTTAATTAGTTTCTTCCGCCGCCATCCCATCTGATGAATGAATTATTAAAATTTAGTTATTTTTTTATAAATAAATATCTTAGGTATTCACAGGTTATGTTCCCATCACTTTTCAATTTATGGTTAGGTCTAAATTCTACAATGGAGCCTCTTTAACAAGATTTCATTTGCACTATTTCAATGCACTTCTTCGGCATCCCTTAACTCGCCAACTGAAATTAAAGCACAAAAATTGATGGCACCTCAAAGATGAAAGTGTAATAAAAATCAAGTCAAATTTGAAATTAATAAAGCACAAAAATTGAATTAACTTAAATGAGATTCTTCAAATAATTAAAAATGTAGGAAGCCACGTAATTGTTCAAGTGAGAATAAATGAGATTCTTCATCAAATTATTTCTTTATATACCTAATATGAATTTAAAATTTGAACTGGTGTGATTATATGCTTTGATTATTATTGTAGTTATTGTAATAAACGCAAATTAAGTGATTGTTTTTTAATTCTCTAATCACACATTGCTGGAGATGAATCATTGCATTTAATGTACATTTTTAAATTTGAATTTCACAAATTAATTTAGGACGAAATATATGGGATAGTACTGGAAATATTTCCATGCATTTGGATATCTGTTAGACAGCACAAAATCATTTCCTTTATGTGCTAACATATGTTTGGTAATATTTCAATGTTGATCAATAATTTCGGAGACGAATGCAGGACAAAAGTGCTAACCTCTAAATGAGTGTGATTGTACGATTAAAATTGTGAATTTAGGGCTTCAAAATATAGGTATTTTTTAATTATTGCATAAATATTTTAATACATAAATTCGGCTTGTTATGAGTTGAATAAAAAAACTTGAAATTGCAATTTATATCCTAAAAAAGGGTTGTGTCACATTATAAATTAATATGATAAATTCCAAGTTGAAATGGATTTATGTGTGATGCATTGTTTGAATAAAAACATAGAAAATATAAATTGTAGTAAAAAGTTCACAAATATGAGTGGGAAATTGGAACATTTATCATTATTTATGTTTGATTATGTGTGATCGTGAAATTACAGTTTTGATGTAGTAACAAATAAAGTAAAATTCGAATTGCTGATAATTGTGAGTCAATTGGAATGAATAGATTTAAATGGTATTAATTATGTATATCATTTTTGTCCATGTTAGTCGCTTACGTTGATTTTAATGGTCATATTATGAATGGCCGCATTTATATTGTTCAAAAAAATAATGTGCAATTAAAATACGGTTTTAATGCAAATTGGTGCAAGAATGGTAATAATCACTATCATGGTACCTCCCAATTCTTAATAAGGGACTCGTATGCACAGATGTGAAGATTTTATCTGGTTAAATATGTAGAACCGTATGCAGCAAGCCATTTTAATTTGGTTGTTTTTTTCTTTCCTTTTTGTGCGTCTTACGTGTTATGCCATGCGGATTGTTTTTGCTGAGTTGTTATAACCTCATCAATGATGTAATATTCTTTGTCGGCTGACGTGGAAATTGAGGTGTATGCTTCATGGTTTATATTTATTAACATTATTAACATGCTCCATCTTCATCTTTTTCAACCCACGTCACCAGCTCCTTCTTCTCAATCCCTCAAAACTTTCAGTCGCTTTCACTCATCTCAAGCAGATCTCACACAGAAACCAATTTCTGATTTCCTCATCTCAAGCAGATCTCACTTTTCTCAGAGTCAGTGAAGCGAGAGAATGGAGGAGAAAAGAGAAAAGAAAGACAATGGAGGAGGCATAGATAGGCTGAGCAATTTACCGGATGCTATGCTGCTCCACATCTTATCCTTTCTCCCTACCATAACATCAGTTAACACAATCAGTCTCGTTTCTCACAGATACCGTTACTTATGGCAACATCTCCAGGTCCTCAATATCAGCGAAGAAGACTTCCATAATCTCCCTATCAACCACCACCAATTGTTCAGATACTTGCCACTTTTCATAAACAACTTCCTCACTCGCCGCAAATCCCACCACATTCACAAGTTCCGACTCTCCTGCGAATCCTACTATCTCGACGGATTCTCCGCTCTCTACACCGATACATGGATCCGCCTCCAACCTGGCGTCTTTAACTTCCCTCTCAACATCCTTTCTTCTTGCCCTAATCTCGTCTCACTCAGGCAAGTTCACAATTTACTTTCCTTTTTCTTTTCCATTTTTTTAGCTTCTATTATTATTGAATTGTTCTTATTCAAATTTAAATATCAAATTCATGAATCAATGTTAACATAACAATCATGTTCCCCAACCTAGATGTATTATATAAACTTGTCTGCTCAATTGTTCTTTATTCAATGAGTTGATGATAACATAGAATTCATGTTCCTCAGTGTCTGCTGTGATATCTTGCAGCAAATGCAATTGTTATGCTCTTCTTCGGCAGTTTGTTTCCCATCACTGAAGAAGCTGCAAATGCGCCTTCTCAATCATTTGGACGTCTCTGAAGTGGATGTCGTTCTCTCTGGCTGCCCCATCCTTGAAATTCTGGAACTTGCTTTGTGGGGGAAACATTTGGAAATACTTGGTGTGCCACATTCTTTGAAAATACTTGGTGTGCCACATTCTTTGAAGACCTTGCTAATTAAGGCTGAGAATAAACAAGTTTGTCTTTTCGAAATAGATGCACCATGTCTCAGGTACCTTAGCCTCACCCGTGTCACGGTCGGAGGCAATGCCATTGGCAACCTGCACAAGGTGGAGGAAGCATATCTTGATCGTATAAGTTTATATCCTTTACACAATCCCCTTCGTGCGCTCTCTCGGATTAAACATCTAGTCTTAGATTGTCATTCAACACCAACAATACCCAAGGTGAGTTAATGTGTGTGATTATATATGCAACTTAGTTTTGTACTAATAAATACATTATAAAAATCATACTTGCTTTGTCATGTACGCAGTGGCTATTTGATGTAGAATTTCCGGAATATCAACATTTAATACATCTAGAGCTCATTCTTCCATGTTTCAACATTAATTTTATGTACCAAGTGCTTCAGAAATGTCCTATGCTTCAAACTCTTAAAATAACGAGGCAAAAGGTTTGTTGAGCTTAAATAAAGCTTTCGTGCGAGTTTTGTTTATTTATTTGCTTCTTACTTTCTTGTCCAGTACCCTTGTCTCCTGCAGGAATCATTACCAAAACTATATGGATGGGCACCAAAACCTAAAAGTGTTCCTAACTGTCTTGTATCCCACCTAACCTTTATTCACTTTGAAGGATGTCAAGGAGATTTGGATGAGATGAAATTTATTAAGTATGTTTTGCAAAAGGGACTCTTTTTGAAGACAATGCATATTTCTTGTTTATCCAATGAGAAGAACTTTATGCTCACACAATTTTATAACACACCAAGGGGCTCCGTCAACTGTGAACTTAAATTTGACTGAACTATATCTACTCAAGGTGAGAACTTTCACCATCTCTATTCTCTTTGAACTATTGAGTCAAAGATGATGTTCTACAATTAGTAGCCCCTTGTTTTTTTAGATTCATGATGTTGTTACCCCATTTTCAAGTTTCAACTATATTGGGGAGGAAATACTTAATTCCAAACCCCTAAGTTAATTTATTTTTGATGTAATCTTTTTCTCTTAATGTTACTTAGTTTAGGATTGAATTTACACGCCGTAAAAAATTAATTTATTCTAGTCTTCCCTATTAAAGGTTGTGGATTTCAAGCTCTTCAACAAAGGTTAAGATTTGCAAGATTTATGAGGCTGAAGAAACTGACTACCATTGTTTGTTGGTGACTGAAGTTGAAGGAAAAAGTAATGAATATGACCATTACTAGGTTGCTGAAATCGAAGCAAAAACTTTTAGATTCCATGCCATGTATTATAAATTAGTGGTTTTTTACTTTGTATTCCTGCTAGTTATTGATGCTACTCTCAATCTTTGTTTTGTTGGAGGCGTTAGAGTACTTTCTTATTTCCCAGCCTTAAATATGGTCTTTTCAATTGCTTGCTTGTAGTGCCAACCATTCACTATATGTGGCGAAGTTTGTTGTGTAATTTAATTAGTCAAATTTCACCATTTATTTGTGGCTTATTTAGTAGGAATTTTTTGCTCTTTGAGAATGTTGTGATTTCTACCAAAGTTAGTTGTGTCTAAGATTTGACGCAGCAAACTAGCATATGATGCATATTTTGATAACTTGACTTTGATATTGTTTACGGAGCCTTGTTCATAGTAGTCTCTTAATGTTTAATTTGGTTGTATGGAGACAAAAAACTAAAGAGAGAGGTTAGTTGATAATTACAAAAGAAGTTTGCTCTATTATAGTAATAAAGGCTTGAATGCATGTCTTCCTCTCTTTGTAGTCTTCCTGAGAGTGGTTAAGCAGATGATGTTTTGTTCAATATCCCTTTAGGCCTTTAATTAGAAAATCTTATGGGGTGGTGCATTCACTCACTATGGAAGAGGTTCAATATTGCTTGCCTATTTTTTTAATCTTTGTTTCTGCTTAAACTTTGATGTCCTTGAATTGAGAATATCTGTGATCATTGTGGCATGCTTCCTCTTCTCTTCTCTTGTTTGTGTTTGAATTGGTTGTCTCTCTTTGTAAGAAGATGAGATGCCTGTGGTGAAAACACCCTACCAAGTAGGCGTGATTTTTTCAAATTCCATTCATGTGCTCTCACTTCTAGTATGATGATTTTAAACATTACACATATATATGCAGCAACTTTCATATGGTTTTGATGCGGTGAAATTCCAAGCAACCATTGCTTCTTTCTTTTTCTTTTGGGCCTTGGGGTTTACTCTAACATTAAATTGTGATGTTGGCATGTCTTTTGCAATCTTTTTCCCTTTGCCTCATAAAGGTTTTTATATGAGCATAACTACCTTATTGTTTTTTTAAGTTAATATGAACTGCACATCACAGTCACTTTACATGGACTTTAATAGAAGTCCCCCTTAACAATTAACTAATTAGAAACATATTTGTTTACTTTAATTCCAGTTAACCATATATGTTATTTATTTGTTTTATGGTGCAACACCCTGATTAGCACAATTGTTGTGCAAACCTTACGAGGGGTTGTGAATGAATTTAGAATGTGTTAGAAAGGAAATTCAACACTGCAAACCTGATGAGAGGTTGTGAGTAGGCCTGTATTCAATATTGTAGATTAGCCTTTGATATACCCTACTTTAATTTAATGCTTCTTAAATGTTTTCTTTTTGTCCTGGTATTCACCTTCAAAATAAAAAAACACCAAACATATGAAATACAAATATTTATAAATATTGAGTTCTGATTTTCTGAATCTGAATAGAATATTTTTGACAATCACATGGTAGAGTGTCAAGGCAAAGGAGCTTGCTCTGAGAGCAAGTAAACATTGCACGTGGAAAATTAGAACGTTGAAGTGGTTGAAGAAAACGTTGAGAAGCATCGTGAAAATAGGAGCAAAGATATTTCACCCACTTTCTATGCTTGTGGGCATTGTGGGGCGTTGCTCCTAATTTTAAGAGCGCATAAGCATTAATAGACGTATACCTTAATTGATCCAACAGTACTCACGTGTGCTGCCTACATCAGGTGTTACGTCAATTACTGAGTGCAACATAAGAACAAATAAAACCCAAATCCCTTTTTGGACTAAATGTCCAAGTTTTTAAAATTAGAGGGACTGAATGTCTAAGTTTTAAAATAGGAGGACTAAATGTCTGAGTTTGTAAACTTAGGGGGACGAAAATTATAATTTTACCATTTATTTAATTGGTCAATTCAAATTGTATTACCCTATTAATTAATTAATACTATTAAATGTTAATTTTTTTTGCAAAAAAATGTTAATTGCTTTTACTCTTTCATTTGCGTTAAGCAAATAAATGGTTTTTTTTTTGGACGCAAATAAACTCATATCATTTCACTTTCAATAATGTTTGTAATACAAGATGGACTATAATAATGAACCTGGGAGCTAGCATAGTTTCTTGATGCCCTTGCAAGAGAATGAGCAACAAGATTTGCTTGCCTCCTAATAAAGCTTATCTTATAGCTTGGAACAATAGATAGTAAATTATTGCAATGAGAAATAATGACATCAAAATCAGTATTTGAGGGATGTTGCTCTGTTCACCGCATTGACCACAAAGATGCAATCCATCTCAACGGCCATTGCCTCCAAGCCTAACTTCATCAACCACTTCAATGCCTGCCATAGACCCATCGCTTCAGCTTCTTGGGGTTCCGGAATTCCTTCAAACCACATTGTTTTTCCTTCCATAAAGACTCCATTCTCATCTCTAATGCAAATGCCAATACCAAACTTGCTATCCTGATCAAACAACGCAGCATCAACGTTGCACTTCAAAGTACCTGGCGCCGATTTGTGCCATCGCGGGTAAGGAACCGCAACACCAGCAGTTGTGTTGTTGCTACGGGTTGGATGTTGTCTCGCCAATTCCCACTCGTGAAGATAGTCATGCGCATACTGGTGAGATAAAGCTGTCGGCTTCATTGTACCCTCCCATACTTTGTCGTTGCGTCTCTTCCATATTGCCCAAAAGTTCATGGCTGCCTCCTTCCTTTTTGAATCTGTCCAACTGTCAAAAAGAGCAAAGAAACAATCAGTAAAAACATTGTGGTGATCGCTACAAGCAATGACGGTAGGTAGCAGGCGACTACGTTCCCATATGGCTTGAGCTTCACCACATTTAAAAAATAAATGCATATCATCCTCACTCCCCTCACTACACATTGGACATTGTTCCTCACATGGAACGTGCCTGTGTCTCAAATTCATTCTAGTGGGTAAGCATCCCCTTGCCACTCTCCAAAGTAACAACTTCACTTTGTGGGGAATCTTAAGACGCCAAATTAGCATCCAATTTCCTTCTCTCCTAAGATCACTATTGTCAATAATGTCCTCCATGATCCCATAATACGCCGACCTTACAGAATACACACCATTACGACTTCGCCACCAAAATAATTTGTCTTCTCCCTGGGCCTTATACAATGGAATCCTCTTAATAAGATTTGCATCTTGCTTGTTGAACAAGGAATCCACCAAAATATCATTCCAACCCCCATTAGCTTCATCCCTCAAATCGCTCACTCTCATATCCTCCGTTCCAACTACCATAGTGGACCGAACAGAATGATCTTTCCTCCCTTTCAACCACGGGTCCCTCCAAATAGATACATTCCTACCGTCTCCTAAACGCCATTGAGATCCCACATTTACCACCACCCAGGAAGAGTAGATACTACGCCAAACATAATTGGGATTATGGCCCAAGCGAGCCCCCATAAAATCACTATTTGGAAAATATTTTGCTTTAACGACACGTCCCACTATCCGCGTGGGTGATAATCTTCCACGCCTGCTTCCCTAGCAATGCCAAATTGAAACCATAGAAATGACGAAAACCCATGCCTCCATGTTCCTTCCTCACCGTCAGCTTGTCCCAATTCAACCAATGAATACCCCTTCTTGAGTTCTGGTTACTACCCCACCAAAAAGAGTTTATCATTCTCTCCAACTCCTCCCCCAACGTTGTTGGCAGTAAGAAAACACTCATACAATAAGTTGGTATTGATTGAGCTACTGATTTCACAAGTACTTCTCTCCCTGCTTTAGAAAAATGGTTACCTGACCAATGTTGCAGTCTCCTCCACATTCTATCCCTCAGATACCCAAACATTTTCTTCTTATTTCTCCCTATCATAGATGGCAACCCCAGATATTTCCCGGTCCCAATACACTCAGTCACACCCAGAATAGTGGTAATTAACTCTTTCATGTCACCACCAGTGTTCCTACTACAAAATATCTCCGACTTGGCCATATTAATAGCTTGACCAGACGCAACGTCATATGTTTTAAGGATCTCTTAAAGCTGCCTACTCTCTCTCTCATCAGCCCTGCAAAAAAGGAAACAATCATCAGCAAAAAGGAGGTGTGTAAGAGATGGGGCCCCCCTACACACTTTCACACTATGTAAATCCCCTCTACTCTCTGCTCTTTTAAGTAAAGTTGTGAGACATTCCGCACAAATGATGAACAAATAAGGTGACAGTGGGTCACCCTGTCTCAATCCTCTCTCCAGAGTAATGGGTCCAACTTTTTCACCATTCACCATAATAGAGTAGCTAAGGGTTTCCAAACACATGGATATCCATCTAACCCATCTCTCATCAAAGTCGATCTTCAACATCATACCCTTCAGATAATTCCAATCCACCCGGTCATAAGCCTTGCTAACATCAATTTTAAGTGCCATCTCCCCCTTCTGACCACTAGTTTTGCACTTTAGGTGGTGTAAAGTCTCAATTGCAACAAGAACATTATCCAAAATGGACCGATCCTCTACAAATGCTGATTGCTCCAATGATATACACTTATGAAGCAAAGGTTTCATCCGCTTTACAAGTACTTTGGATATGATCTTGTAAATGACATTGCACAAAGATATTGGTCTAAGATCCTTCATAGTCATCGGATTGTCAACTTTTGGGATCAACACAATATTAGCGTCATTTAGGTTAGGCGGAAACTCACCTGTATCAAGCCACATCTTTCCAGTATGAAATAATTCCACCCCGCACAAATTCTAGAACCTCTTAAAGAACGCAGGGTTCAAACCATCCGGACCCGGAGCCTTGTCAGAATGCATTTGGAAAAGAGCCTGCTTGAATTCTTCCACTTCCAATGGCTTAAGAAAAGTCTCATTATCCTCCTCATTCAAGCGATTATCAACGTGTCGGAGAACCTCCACATAGTCACCTTGATTTCCCCTAAATAGCTCCTTAAAATAGTTTTTAGCTACTTCACCAATCTCTCTCTACTCAGTAACTACTTCCCGATTCTCCTTGGTAAGTTTTAAAATTGTATATTTCCTTTACCTAGGGTCATCAGTATCATATGGCCTTTAAAATCATCAAAAAGATTTTATGTTTGTTTCTTTTCTGTTTGTTTTATTGTTTGTTTCGATGTTGATAATGCTTTAATTGTTGTTTTTCCTTTTATGGTTTATGTCTTAGGTTTTTTTTTTGTTAAAAATACCAAAAATAGGTCCCTAGCCGTTCAACGGCTCTTCTCATCTCTCTCCCGATCAATCTTGTCACTTAAGTCCCTTCAACAGTTACACACATCAGTCAATGATGTTGTAACCATTAGGTAATAACTGATTCCAAGTTATTAAAATCACGCCATCTCTCTCTCTTCATTCATTCGCATAACCGTTGTAACCTCTCCCTCTTCATTCTTCCTTCTTTCTCTCATGGTGAGAACAAAGAATCCAGAACCCATATCATCTTACTCTGATTCCTCACGCGATTCCTCTCTTAGAATCCCAAACTTTGTTCTTGTTGGACCTCCACAATCTATTTGCGACGCGAAACCCCTAAAATCCAGACCAGCCAAAATGAAACATGCTCAAGCAGAAACCCAAGAAGGTCAACTAGAGTAATATGGAGAACCGCTGCTAAAAACACCACTGGAACTGATCTAGATGCACCAATAAATCTGGAAGAGGAGAATGTTGCTTCTGAACAGGGAACAGAGCAACCACAAGCTCCTGAGAAGAGTGCTTCTTCTCCAAAATCTACTCCAAAGAAGGCTCCTAAAGACATGAAAATAGAAAGGGAAGATGCTGAAATTAGGAAGAAAGTCATGGAGACTCTAGCCACTGCAAGCAAACAATCTAAGGGAACAAAGAAGAGAAAACAGCCTGACATGTCCATGTGGAACAAGAAGGCAATCGTTTCTGGAACAGTATACAACCTGGAAGAAATTAAGAAGAGTGGATGGAATGTCACTCCTCTCCTTACTCAACAAAAATGGGAAAGGTTTGTCTCTCTAGATGATTTGGTTTATAGAGAGAAAGTCAGAGAGTTCTATGCAAATGCTCAATACCAACTTGAGCCCCTTCAAATCACTTCTTGGATTGGTGGCAGGGAGTTCAACATCTCTCCAATCTCTCTAGGACAGGTCTTCAATATCCCTCATAAAGGTGTGCAAATTTATGAAGAGAAATGGTATAACTCCTTAGGTATTTCTGCACAAGAACTCAAAACTATTCTACTCAAAGACCATTCTCTCCCCATCACAGCACCAAACCTCAAACCCTTAGTGAGAATCCTTCACCACATCAGTTCCCATACTCTCCTTCCTAGGGATGGTTCCTTTGAGAAGGTAACCACTGGAGATTGCATTATTCTATACCATCTGGTAGAAAACAAGCCTCTTAGTCTCCCTTACCTTATCATGCATCATATGATAAATGCTATTAAGGCAGACAAACTCCAAACCTCTCTCCCTATGGAAAAGCCCTCACAAAAGTGTTTAATCACTTTTTAATCAAGATATCTGTCAAAGAAGGAACCATCGAATCAAAGCCCTTCACCTCTAAGAATCTAAAACTCATGGGTCTAGATGTTGCTGCTAAGGAAGAGCAGAATGATGGAAAGAAAAAGAAACAGAAGGTTTCTCATACAACTTCTGTAGAAGAAGAAATGGCTGAAACTCTTAGAAGAGAAACTAAGACAAAGAGAAGAAATGACCCTTCTCTCAATCCTGAGAAGGGTGAAAATATCCCTGAGAAGGTTCAGGAGAAGGTTAAAGAGGCTGAGAAGGATCATTTTCGTGAGAAAAAGAAAGCCATAGAGTCTGAGAAGACTGCTAGAAGCACTTCTGATGAAGAGAGAACCGTCTCTGATCATCAAAGTGATTCTGGTCATTCTACATCAGTTGGGAAGATGGCTCCCTTATCCAAAGTCTATTCAAGGGATCCAAGAACAGTATGGAAAGTCCCAACCAAAGGAGAAACAAGTGCTCTTGTAGAGAGCTTCAACAAAGCTGCTGTTGAAATTGGAATGATCACACCAGAGAAGGATGCTGGTGGTGAAAAATCAGAGGGAGGAACTGAAGTACTCCACCTTGACTCATTTGGAGGCAAGGGTTCTGATACAACCATGGTTTTAGAAGATACCATTCCATTCAATCTAAATGAGGGAATCACCATTGAGCTACCACAACAAGGGCCAATTGCTGAAAGAATAGCAATTGAAGAATAGAAACTTGTTGAGAAAGTTGTAAGTAAAGAAAAAGAAGAAGAGGCTGAAAAAGAAGAATGTTTAGAGGCTGAGAAGAGTGCTGAGCAGGGTGCTGAGAAGAGTGCAGAAGTGGAAACAAAAAGAGCAACCTTCTCATGATGATATAACCCCCACTCAACCTAACCCCTCCATCACCTCAGGGGGAGTTTATCAGAAACACCCCCTCTCCAAACATTCATACACCTCTTCCAACCATGTTTCCAGATCAAATGCCAACCTTACCACCCTTCTCTCCATCCCTGAACTTACCAAACACTCAAGCTAGCCTTCACCCAATTACCACTGCTCCACCAACTGAACCCTCACCAATTCCTACCATGTCTAGGGTCACCTCTCATAACCTAGAATCCCTCATTGCAGCCATAAATCTTGAATACAACATCTCACCCCTCAAAACCTCCAACACCATCACCTCTTCAAACCTAAACCAGTTTCTGAACCTTAACCAGACTCCTCAAAATGACTCCCCTCAACCAATATACCCTCCTTTCATTCCCCAAACCTTACCATCTGATATACCATCACACTTTGGCTCTCTTGATTCCACTTTTCTCAAAGCTGCACTTGGAGAACCTTCTGGCACAACACCTGAGAAAGGTGATGATATCTCCAATGAAACTTCTGCTGGTCCCTCTACTAGTGTTGAAAAGAGGATGACAAAGATGGAAAAGGTGATGAAGAGAATGAAAGGATTGCTGAAGAATGTGCTGCAAGGACAAGCCATTCTGCAACAAGCCCAAAGGGCTCAAGCTGCTCGTGATGAGCAATTCAGAAATTGGATTATGCAACAAGGAAACACCAACCCTGCTCCTAATGTCTTACCCCCAGAATTTGGTCCTATACTCCAGTTTCCAGATATTCCTAGGCCTGCTACTTCATCCTCATCTGATGGGTCTTCCCCATCCAAGTAGCAACCTAATCTATTTCCTTCCTCCTCCACCTTTCTGATGTGTGACAAAAGGGGGAGAAGAGTTAGATTAAGTTATTAGGTCTTAGGCTTATTTGTGTGCTCTGTCATTAGCTAGTATCTGTGCAATTAGGCACTATTTGTTTGAGAAGTAATCTTCTCACTGTTTGTTTTATTTTCTGGGCAAGTTTAGCCACCAAGAACATGACTGCAATATAATCATTCCAATGATTTTTTGATGATATAAATGAAGATGAATGTTCTTGCTTATGTTTTCTTGTGTGAATTACTGAATTATGTCTAACTTGAATATAACTTAGAAACTAAACTGTCAGCATACATTCAGGGGGAGTAAAAAGAAAAAAAATGCCTTAGAAAGTTTAAAACAAATATCAGAAAACTTAATCCATCTCAATTGAGTTTGTCAAACATCAAAAAGGGGGAGATTGTTGAGGCAAAATCCCTAATTAAGTTTTGATGTTCAACAAACCTCAAAAGTGAGAAGCTTAAGATTTCTGATTTCATATATTACTAATGCTTCTTGTTGAGTGTTTCATAAGGACAGATATTTCAAACTAATCTCAACAAGATATTTGCTTATGAGAAGCATCAATCAAAGAGAAAACTAGGAAGACTATTGCCCACACAGTTATGGAGAAAGGAGACTTCCCAAAACATAGATTAAAATCAAGAACCAGAGTGTAATCTTGAGAAGAATCTGTTTGTGAAGTTTCATCATGCATTGTGGAAATATAAGAAGGTTGAATAAGAAGGATCAAGGCAAGAAGAGTCATGACAGTAAAGATGAGAAGCATCACTTGAGAAAAAGTTAAGTTGAGAAGAGTCATGATCCTGAGAAGGGTCATGATGAGAAGATTCATGTTGAAAAGAGTCATGATCCTGAGAAGGGTCATGGTAAGAAGAATCATCATCCTAAGAAGCATCAACATGAGAAAGAATCAACTTAAGATTTATCATCTTCAACAAAGAGATCATGTGAGAAGGATCACAGTGAGAAGAGTCACTGTGAGAAGGGTCATGACAGCAATGAACAGCCTGGTTTCTGCAGAAAAGTACATACAGTTGTATGTTGCAGAGGAGCGTATTTCCAACGGCTATAAACGGCTAGTTTCTCAACCAACGGCTACAATTTTTGATCCAACAGTTAATACACAATATTAACTCTATAAAACAACAGCCTTGGACGCCATTACTCCTCAAGAGATTGAATCAAAATTCAGAGCTATCAACCTTCTCACCTATTCCAATTCTTTCTCTTCCATACTCAGCTGAACCTAAAACAGAAGGGATTCATCCATTCTCTGAGTATGTACTAAGTCTTGTGTTGAAGTTATTATTGTAATACTCCATATGTATCAACCAAGCTCTAGAAATCCCAAAAACCCTATAAACCAAATAGAATCTTGAATAAGGGAACCTTCTCAAGTAGCATGAGCTGCTGTAGGACTTGAGAAGTGAGTGCTTCAGTGTTGGAAGCAGTCTAATAGATCTGGTCAGGTTTGTTAGTGAAGTATACAGTAGGTAGAGCTGTGAAAGAAAACTACCAAGAGAGTTCATCTTTGGAGAGATGTAAACTGTGTAATCTATTTTGGAAAAATAGTGGAAATTCTCACTGGATGTGAGGAGTGGATGCAGCCCTGGAGTGGGGTGAACCACTATAAATCACAGTGTCATTTACTGTCTTTATAGATTACTTATTGTAGAAAAACTCTCCTTAGGGAGAAGGTTTATGAAAACTGAGAAGAGTCCTATATGACCCTTCTCTGGTCCACACAGAGTAATTATTTATTACCTTCACAACTTGAACATAAACTCTTGGTAAAACGATTTGAAAACATATTTCGGACTCACAGCTTAAAGCTACTTAAAACAATCATTGATATAAACTGTGAGAAGCATTGAAGGAAGAACTAACAAACCGTTCTCAACTTCACTATAGTTGAGAAGACTATTTCATCACGCTTCTCTTTTAACCTTTCTTAGGAAGAAGATTGTTTTATTACTTCTAATCTCTAACACGTATTACTTACTTTCTTGAGTCTGAGTAATACTTGTGAAGCAAAGTTCTTTTATTTCAGAAGAATTTTAAAAGGGTCACAATTCCAACCCCCCTTCCTTGTGACATTGGTGACTTCAGTAGCTCCCACAGCAAATACTTATCCAGCGGCTACGACATCTAGAGGCGAAATTATTCAACCTTTAGAAGTTTATCAAGGAATGATATCTGATGCGGTTGGAGTAAACTTGGATTATGAAGAGCCGGAATATGATGATGAAGAAGTTCCAAATGAGGAAGCTCAAAGATTTTACATGTACTTGAATGAAACAAATAGTCCATTATTTGAAGGAGCTAAAGACTCTAAATTATCAATGTGTGTTCGGTTGTTGGGTCTTAAGTCGCAGTTTAATGTTGCTGAGTTATGCATGGAGTATATGACCAAAATGATGTTGGATGCAACTCTTGTTAAAGGACTTTTGCCGCAGAGTTATTATGATGCTAAAAGATTAGTATCGAAACTTGGTTTGAAATCTAAAAGAATTGATTGCTGTGTCTCTGGTTGCATGCTCTATTACAACAATGAGTTTGGCATAAATGATGGAGAGTTGTCGGAATGCAAGATTTGTGGAGAGCCACGCTATCGTGCCAGCAGAAGAGGGATGAGTGGAGGCAAATTGGTTCCACGAAAAGCAATGTTCTATTTGCCGGTCATACCAAGGCTACAGAGGATGTTTACTTCAATGGAAACCGCAGGTAAAATGACATGGCACCATCAAAATAGAAGTAACTCTGGTGAATTACGTCACCCATCTGACGGTGAGGCTTAGAAGCATTTTGATCGTGTTCATCCAGATTTTGCCAGTGATCCACAAAATGTTCGACTTGGTTTATGCTCTGATGGATTCACACCATATATTCAAGCCTCGGCAACACCGTACTCGTGTTGGCCGGTTATTGTTACCCCATACAACCTTCCCAGCGGAGGAACGTAGGCTAAATGAGGAGCGCTATAATCACTTATTGAGTCAGCTGTCTCAGCAGCAGTACTCCAGGCCATCATCTTCCCATATGGCGCCATCCTACACGCCGCCACAGCAGCACTTTGGCTGTGCCTTTCAGCCATGGTCTTAGTACCCGCAGCACTATCCACCTCAGCAACAGATGTATCCACTCCCACCCCAGCTTCAGCAGTACTATGCACCTCAGCAGCAGATGTATCCACCCCTACCCCAGCAGGTTGATCAGCACTCCCAGCAGACATACAACTCAAGTATCGATTTGAATACTATCGATCCTATTGGTGCTTTTCTTGCAGCTACTGATGACGCCTCAGGTGACGCCGCAGCCAGCTATTACACGAGCGAGGATTCAGACCAGCTCCCACACCAGCCCCCACCCCAATAGCTTAATCTTATGTTATTTTGTTGTTTGGAAATTTAGGTTTTATTTTGTGTTGAATATGAATATTCGCGTACTTTGTTGGGATATTTAAGCTTGCGCTTTTTTTGGATATTATATCGACCGAGTATTGATTTTTAATCGTATATTTAATTTGTCATTTTAATTTGATTATTAATTTTTATCAATCATAATATATTATTTAACAAATTATTTTATAATTTATTAAATATTATATTTTTATTAATAATATTTAGTATTAAATAATATTTATTATTTATTAATAAA
Organism: Astragalus glycyphyllos; assembly: GCA_963573325.1. NCBI lineage: Eukaryota > Viridiplantae > Streptophyta > Magnoliopsida > Fabales > Fabaceae > Astragalus > Astragalus glycyphyllos. The sequence goes on from OY754308.1 coordinate 26,417,806, forward strand.
TATTATTATTATTTATTATAAATATTTAATAATATTTTTTATTATTTAATTCGTATTATTTAAAAATAATTATTATAAAAAAATTAATTATATATAATTCGATATTTTAAAAAAAAATTAATAAAAAATTAATTTTCTATTTTTAAATCAGTTTTTTATTATAAAATTTTCTTTTTAAAAAAAAAGGTTTTTCCGGCGGATACTAATTATTTCCGGCGGATGTTAAATTTTTTTTAAAAAAAGTTTTAATTTCCGGCGGATTTAATACTTTTTTTTAAAAAAAAAATATTTTCCAGCGGATTATTGGGATTTCCGGCGGATTTATTCAATTTTTTTTAAAAAAAAACCCAATTTCCGACGGATTTGGAAGGGTTTCCGGCGGATTTTACTTTTTTTTTTAAAAGAAAGTTTTAATTTCCGGCGGATATTCGGTATTTTACGGCGGATTTATTCAAAAAAATTTTAAAAAAAAATTGCAATTTCCGGCGGATTTGGGTGGCTTTTGCGGCGGATTTGGCGCCGGAAATTTCCGAGGGATTTTCCGGCGGATTTTCCCTCGGAAATTTCCAGCGGATTTTGCGAGGGACCTGTATCCGCCTGAAATTTCCGGCGGAAAAATCCGCCGAAAACCATTTGCGACGAGGGTTTTTCCGGCGCCCAAAATCCACCAGAATGTCCAAATTTTCGGTCGATTTTGGTCATTTCCGGCGGATTTTGGTCGCCGGAAAATCTTGTTTTTCTTGTAATGCAGAGCTTCATCTTTCTCGTTTGTCCATTTGAATTCTTCTTTTTCTTTTTCTTTTTCTTTTTCTTTTTCTTTTTTGAACAGTTTGAACAAAAGGAGGGATTTAAATGCTGCATTTGATAGAAAACGAGACAAGGCGGCGATCATACCATTGAGTTTCTGGACTTCGTTCTTCGTAGTCGGTGTTTGCATTTCGGCTACGGATCGGCACTTGTCCGGGTTTGATTCAATTCCCCTTTCCGTCAAGTAAAAACTGAGGAACTCTCCAGCTCGCACTCCGAATGTGCACTTCTCTGGGTTTAATCTCATGCTGTTCTTCCTGATCTCTGCGAAGATCTCCCAAAGGTCTGCTACGTGGGTGTTTTCCTGCTCACTATTTGCTATCATGTCATCAAGATAGACCTCAACGGTCTTGCCTATCTGTCTTTGGAAAACCATGTTCATTATTCTTTGATAAGTAGCACCGGTGTTCTTCAATCCAAAAGGCATAACTTTGTAGGCGAAGTTACCTTGGTCAGTCATGAAAGCAGTTTTTTCTTGATCGGGAGGGAACATGGCGATCTGGTTATAACCGGAATAGGCGTCCATGAAGGATAATAGGCGAAAGCCTGAGACGTTATCAACGAGGCGATCAATGCTCGAGACAGGAAAGGCATCCTTTGGACATGCTCTATTTAGGTCGATATAATCGACGCACATGCGCCATTTACCGTTGCTCTTCTTGACTAGAACTGGGTTGACAACCAAGTTGTATACTTGACCTCTGCTATGAAATTCGCTTTGATCAAATCTTCAACAGCTTTTGTGGTGGCCTCCGCCTTTTCTCCACTCTGGGCCCGCTTCCTTTGGGCGACCATTTTGCTTCCGGATTAACGGCAAGCTGGTGGCATACGACTTTCGGCGGGATTCAGGGCATGTCTTTAGTCGACCAAGTGAACAGATCAACATGATCTTTTAAGCACTGAGTGAGGTCAATTTTCATCTCCTCGAAAAGGTCTGCTCCAATTCTAACCGTTTTTGCCGGGTCGTTTCCGAGCTGTATGTCGATTGATTCCCCATCCGGCTCAGGTCTTCTCATTTTCTTTTTAAGCTCTTTGGCCAAGTCATCATCATCTTCCTCTTCTGAGCTGTCAGGGTTGAATCTCGCATCCAAGTCAGTTAGATTAACTTCGACAGCTCTCCCTCCAACTTTTTCCTTTTGCTCACAACAGGGGGAACCCCTTCCTTCTCTTGAGCCTTTTTCTCTGCTTTTGTCCATAGGAAAATATAAATTGAAGCAGACTCCAGATCGGCGTTTAAGGTAATTATCTTGTTGCAAAGGGAGTGGAATTTCATTTTTAGGTGAGTGGTGGAGGTTACTGCTCCGAGCATCCCCAAGGTTGGTCTTCCAATGATGCAGTCGTAGATTGACTCACAAGATAGGATGAGAAATTTTGTCTTAACGATCCTCACTAGGGGCTCTTCACTATAGGAAACCATTAGTTCCAGGTGTCCAAGAGGTTTAGTCTGGGATCCGTCGAATCCTGATAGAGCCGATCCTCGGTAAGGGATGATGTCTTCTTTGTCGATCCCCATTCTTGTCGATCCCCATTCTTTCAACCAGGTCGAGGAAGATAATATCGGAGGAGCGTCCTTGGTCGACTAAGATTCTCCTAATCTCCTTATTAGCAATCACGGTCGTGACTAGGAGTGGTACGTGTTTGTTAGGTTTTCCGTCCAGAAGGTCTTCATCTCCGAATGATAGAGGGGGTCGACTTGAGATGGCTGGCGCAGCTGAGGTTGACGCTACATTGAGCAGCTCTTTCCACTTCCGTTTCATTTTTTTTAACGGATTCTTCATGGGAGAAACCCCCTGCGATCATCATCATAACGGACCGTCCCTTTGATTTTCTTGAGTCAGGCTCGTCATCGTCAGAGCTAGCCTTATTTTTTCCTTTTGTCTTGGCCTCCTCAATCCGTTCTTCTTTAACTTCGCCGCCTTGGTAACCGGGTATCTTAACATATCTGGCCAACTTTCCCTTCTTAATCATATCCTAGATGTCGTCTTTTAAGGTGTTACAGTGGTTGGTGTCATGTCCATTACTCCGGTGATACCGACAGTATTTGTTGGAACGCTGGCCCGGTCTATGGGGAAGTGTCTTTGGAACTGTCTCGCCTTTGAATTCTATGTTCCAACACTCGCCGAATAGGTGGGCTTGAGAGACATTGAATTCGGTGTAAAACTGATGATGGTTCCGAGGTCGGGGATCCCTGTTGCCTCGGTTGTCATTTGGTCGGTTATTGTTCCTTTGTTCCTTTTCATTTCGAGGTCTCAATGATCCGGCCTGCAGTGCTTCTTTTTGAATCATGGCGCTTTCTTCTTCGTTGATGAAGCATTGGGATAGCTGAAGGAAGTCTTGAAGGTTCGCCGGCTCCCACGTGTTGATGTCTTTCTTGAACAGGCTTCCGTGGCGTAGCCCCATTCCCATGAAATAAACTCGGAAAGCGTCCTCGAGATTCTGGACTTGAACCACTTCTTTGTTAAACCTTTCTATATGCTCTCTTAAAGACTCGGTCTCCCCTTGTTTTTTGGTTTGCTTTTGGAATGGGAGAAATTAGCTGAGAAGAGTTTGGCTAGGTGGTCCCAGAAGGAGATTGTGTTTGATTTGAGGGTTTCAAACCATTCCGAGGCCATTTTGTCCAACGTCAGAGGAAAAATTCGGCATTTCATTTCCATGGGTACATTTCGATATTGCAATATTGTGTCGAAATAACTGAGATGTCGGTTATAACAGCCCGGGCCCATCTCTGCGACCCGCCACTGTTCCTCACGACCTTCTCTACCCCCCATGTAGAGTTTTTGCCTTCCATGGGAATCGAACCTTGTACCTGGGGCTCAAGTACAAGTTCCATGCATTCCCACTACCAATTGAGCCGACGGCAGGAAGTACTTGTCCTTCGAGTTCCGTAAACCGGTAGCTCCTCTCTTGGTTCAGCAGTAGGACAAGCTGTTGGGCAGCGTCGGCCGGAACAGGAAGTACAGGTGCAAAGAGGAGGTAGTCGGTTCCTTACGGAACTTCCTCCCACCAGGACGAAATTCGGAATTTGAGTTTGAATCTGCGCTTGCGTAGAGTTTGGAAGGTTTTCAACGTACCCTTCCGGGGTTGGCTGTGGTTCGGCCTGCTGAGGGACGACCGGACGCATAACCGGCTCGGGGGCTAGGCCTACAGCGAGGCTATTAGCATTTGAACGAAGGTTTCGAGTCGTCATTGATCAAGGTGATGGGAGAGGATCTTGAGCATAAGATCTCCCACTGTGGTCGCCAATGTTCTGCACAGGACTTCCGACCTTGATGGGCTGTCCGAGGTAGTTTGTGGTAGATGTTCTTGATCAATACACTTCGTCCCATCCGAGTTGGGGTTGTACCTGCAAAGCCACTCCGACACTCAAGTCAGCGAGGTAGTCTTAGCAGAGTAATAAATGTGAGATTGCTTACTTTTAATGAGGCATTGAATGTTGTATTTATAAATGATGGGAGGGTTTGACCTGATGAATCAGGACCGTCCGATCTTGTGGTTTGATCTGAGCCATTGATGTTTGGATCTGTTTCTGGAATTGGGCCTTTGGAGATTGGGCTATTTAAAGGTGCAAATAGATGCTAGAAAGGGGGTGTATATAGGTAAAAGTCTAACCATAACAGTCTCCAACTTAATACATTTGATCTAATCCTACTTGGTCTCAACATATCCGTCAAAATTGCTTCAGTTATTGTTACCGCAACATGTAACTTGTCCAACGTGTAGGACAAGATCGATGGCAAACCCGGGCCGGTCAGACCGTGACACGCGCCTTCTCCTTGTTCGGTTTGGCTGTCGGATCGGATATGCAGTTGACCCGTACTGACGTCATTGGCCCGCTGTTGACTCGATCAAATTTGAGCTAACCCGCCTTTGACCTGGTAAAATTGATTTGCTGAGTGATTTTTAATTAGCAAAATGGCATGGCTGGGGTTTGAAACCAGTACCTGATGCCCAGTCTCAAGCTGTAACCAATTGAGCTGCAACATGTTGTGTTATATTAGCACCATGTATTATATTTATGTCATTCTTCTTTTTTCTCTTTTTAAAACAAAACCCTTTTAACCTATTAATTATATTCATTTATTATTTACTTTTATACTTACATGTGTTATTATATGCATATTACGCATATTGATAAAAAATATGTATATTTCGCATATATCTAATTTAAATATTCAATAAATTTTAGACTCTATATATTATTAAGTATGAATAATTATTCAATTAATTCAAATTGAAAATATTGACTTACAATATTAGATATTTTATCGGTTTTTAGTATTATCACGAGTCATGCAGGCCAACTTGTGACCATTCGGTCTGATCATTGACCTGATGACCCAGTGACCTGACCGAGTCGACAATCGGGTCGGTTTTAATAACATTGGTTTTAGGTTTATCTTTCATTTAGAGTCTTTATAAATCATCAAAGATGGTAGTTTAATTCTCATAATGTTGGGATAGTTTTTTGGTTTTAATTAAGCGCGCTTTATTATCTTTTCTTTTCTTTATTTAGTAAATGAATTGATGCGAACGAGAAAAAAAATACCAATTGAACCATGAGTGTGATAGTAATAGCTAACGATCTAACAATTGAAAAGTAACATAATTATAAACTGTAAACAACTACTAGTTTACTACAAGTTTTACTGTGTGTTTGCAAATAAGGTATGAAATATGGAAAATAGGGCAGTTTTGAGATTATATAAAAAAAAAAAGCAAGTAACTATTTTAAAGAAGGGTTAAATATGTTTTTAGTCCCTACAAAATTTCACTATTTTGTTTTTAGTCCCTATAAAAAATTTCATCAACTTTTAGTCCCTATAAAATTTCACAATTTTGTTTTAAGTCCCTATAACATGTAAACCCGTGTTAGGGGTGTTCGCGGTGCGGTTTGGTTCGGTTTTGACTAAAAAAGTGCACCGAACCGCGAGGGTAAAAAGAGATGCGGTTTGGTTTGGTTCGGTTTGCTTAAAAAAAAACCAAACCAAACCAAACCAAAGCGGTTTGGATTGGTTCGGTTTTGTTCGGTTTTTGACGAGACAAAACACAATTTATAAAAGACCGAATTCTGCCAATAATTAAAATTTATAGCTGATAAACAAATACTTCAAATCAAAACTTTTCACTGTAATTCTGCCATAAACTCAGCATCTCAAAGGAATTATAAAAGACCAAAGGACATATGAACCACTAATTCTGCCAAACAACTTCAAAATAATTTATAACATAAATTCTCCACACATAAAGTCTGCCAGTAACTAAAATCAACACATAAAATCTTCAAAATAACTAATCAACACAGTCTGCCAGTAACTAACATAAATGGCGCATAAAGTCTGCCACAACATCAACAAAATGAAAACATCCTTTGAGGCAATTCAAACACATTTCCTTCTCACAGCATCAGTGATCTTCTCCACTCCTACAAAGCAATGCAATAAATAAAATAAGTAACTAAAATCAACAAATGATAAAGCAATTCAACCGGATTCAAGTACATACCCTTTCATTTGATACATCTAATCATCATCTGATTCAATATCAGAAAGTCCTTCATTCAGTTGTGTGATCGGAGCAAGTTCTACAAATGTATCAAATATATTAACAAACATTAGACAAAAGAAATAATTGTAATTTCACAAAAACAAAATTTACAAACCAATTTTGTGCACAAATCAAATATATAATTGTATCAAATATATACCTTCTTCCAGCTTTTCCAAGTCTTCCAAGAGCTCTTCAATATCCACCGACAAAGGGGAGGATCTTAGCCAATTTTGTGCACAAATCAAAGCTTCAACTGTTTGTGGTGTAAGAGAGCTCCTATAAGAACTAAGAACTCTACCTCCAGTAGAGAAAGCGGACTCCGAAGCAACAGTAGATATGGGCATAGCCAATATATCTCTAGCCATAAGACCAAGAGTAGGGTATTTAGTAGAATTTACCTTCCACCAATTCAAGATGTCAAAATCTGGACATTTCTTCTCCCTAGGCTCCGTGAGATACATATCCACTTCATTTTTACTAAGAGTTTGATCCTTGTCCATGGCCTTCTCAAATTCATCATCAATTTGATCAGAAGATGTAACATTTGATATTTCCAATCCTTGTGTAGCAATTTCATCTTGGCCTTCATTATAGAAATCCCTATAACTCTCAAACATTTTGTATAATGTTTCCCTTACCTTTTCACACAAAGAATCAGCAACCTCCTTCTCATAACCCTTATTCAAGCCCCACTTAATAAACTGAAACTTACGCCGAGGATCAAAAATCACAGCAACAAAGACCAACATATTCATCTTTGAGACGTCCCCCCAATACTTACTATATTTAGCCTTCATCTTTTTAGCCATTTTTGCAAGTAATGGATCACCAAGTCTCATCCAATTCTTGAATGCATCCAATATAGTACAATGTTCAATGAAATATGCGGAAGATGTTACATAGGTTGAACCCGACACCTTCTTAGTGATTTCAAAAAACAATTGCAAAAATTTCACAAAACACTTGGCATTTTCCCAATCCTCTAATTTTGGTATACCACATTGCAACTTCGCATACTCAACACACTTCTCACCTAATCTCTTAAAGGCCTTTTGAAATATCAATGCACGTTCAAGCATAAGGTAGGTGGAGTTCCACCTAGTAGGAGAATCCAACGGAACTGTAGACTTGTCTTGTATCCTAACTTCCTTAACACATGTTTTAAACCTATCCAAACGACCAGCTGACTGACGAACATATCGAACTGCACTCCTAATTTTTATAATTGAAGAATGCATGTCCTTCAATCCATCATTGACAGTAAGGTTAAGAATATGCGCACAACACCTAACATGCAAATGTTCCCCTTTTAGTGGATGTGAATTCCAATCCTCCATTCTACCTTTTAGGTAACTTATAGCAAGATCATTAGAACTAGCATTATCAACTGTTATGGTGAAAACCTTATCAATTATCCAACACTCTAAACACTTCTCAATCTTTTTGCCAATTATCTCTCCCCTATGAGACGTAATCGGACAAAAATTAAGAATTCTTTTATGTAACTTCCAATCTTGATCAATGAAATGTGAAGTAAGAACCATATAATTAATATTTTGCACAGAAGTCCATGTATCAGTTGTTAGACTAACACTTTGATTTGTTTTAGTAAACATGCTTCTTAACTTATGTTTCTCACTTGTGTAAAGAGTCAAACAGTCCCTAGCAATTGTAATCCTTCCGAGAATCGGGAGTCTAGGTTGTGAAACACTCATAAAATGACGAAATCCTTCATTTTCAACAAACGAAAAAGGCAACTCATCTACAATTATCATTCTAGCTAAAGCTTCTCTACATGCATTAAGATCAAAATGGACACCAACAAGTGCACTACTATTTCCTTTTCCATCTTCTTTTTTCAATACACTAACAGTGGTTTGAGTAGGATCACGCAAATTTTGGGGAAACTTCTTACATTGTTTTTCCAAATGTTTTCTTAAAGTAGTGGTACCATTTATATGTGAATCACATGCATAAGATGCCCCACACCAATTACATTTATCCCGTTTACCTGAAGCATCCTTTGTAAAATGATCCCAAACCGAAGATTTAGGCCTAGAAGGTTTTCTTCGTTTACCTGGATCTCCACCATTAGGATCTTCATTTGCATCATTTGTAGGTGCTTCTCTGGTTTTTCTCTTCTTTTGAGGATTGGAACCTTCCACAGTTTGCAAATTAGTAGTTTGCGGTTCCATTGTTGGCATTATTGAAGTGCTATTTTCAGCCTACAAATGACATAAAATAGAACATTAGATAAAGTAAGAATGACAATACATTCTAAATTACTATTCAAATTCATTAAATTGTGATATGGGAGCAATTACCTGATTTTCGATCACGGAAACATCAGGGGCAGCAACAGCGGCAGCAACAGAGTTCACTTCGGTATCAACGGTCTTGTCTAAAATTTAAAATAAAAGATAGACTCATCTCAGATAAAGCATACTGAAATGAAACATGATTTTATATGTGCAGAAAACAACATTGTATATATGTGCAGTAATTCCAATCAAATATCACGGTATCATAAACATGATTTCACAGTAATACAAACGAAATCACACGAAATCAGTAGCATAAGCACACAAAATTAATACGAAATCAGTATCATACACACACAGAATCAATATCATAAGCAAAACGAAAACGAAATCAGTATCATAAGCAAAACGAAAACGAAATCAGTATCATACGAAGCAAAACGAAAACGAAATCAATTAAAATGAAGAATAAAATGAAATAAAACGCAGCATCATAAGCACATACATAAAAAGAAGCAAAACGAAATCAGTAAAACGCAGTAAAAAGAAGCAAACCTGTGCGTTTTGTCATGGTGAGAGCGTGAGATGAGTGAGACGCGAGCAGTCACGGAACGAAATAGTGATGAGAGATGAGTGAGAGGCGAGAGATGAGTGAGAGGCGTGAGATGAGTGAGTGCTGAGAACTGAGAGAGATGATGGTGTGCTGCGCTGTGAGTGAGAGATGAGAACTGAGAGAGATGATGGTGTGCTGCGCTGTGAGTGAGAGATGAGAACCGAGAGAGATGATGGTGATGAGAACGTGAATTGTGAAATGGGTGAGATAAGTTAGGGTTGCTAATTTTAGATTGGGCTGTGTTTTGTTGGGTTGGGCTGTATATAATTATAAAAAAAACAACATATAAGATTTTAGCGGTTTGGTTTGGTTTGGTTCGGTTCCTGTGATGAGAACCGAGAACCGAACCGAACCGCTCGGTTCAGCAGAAAAAAAACCCGAACTAAACCAATTAAAAGCGGTTTTTTGTGGTTTTCGGTTTGGTTTGGTTCGGTTTGCGGTGTGTCTATCGGTTTGGTTCGGTTTTGAACACCCCTACTCGTGTATGCCTTTAGAATTTTGACTGATATTTTGCATACACGTTAAATATATTAAAAATATCTCCCTCACAAAAAATAAACTCAAAATTTGATTTCTAGGGTAGTATTTCCTTTAATTTGTTTATCGAATCTTTTGCACTTAAAAAATTTAGATTTAATTTATGCGTTGTTAAAAAATTCAAAGTTTTTCTGGAAGAGATGTTTATAATGTCCTCAACATTTATGCAAAACATCACTCAAAAATTCAATGGATATACACTAGTTGGCATTTATAGGGACCAAAAATAAAATTTTGAAATTTTATAAGGACTAAAAGTCGATGAAAAATTTCATAAGGACTAAAAACAAAATAGTGAAATTTTGTACGGACTAAAAACATATTTAACCCTTTAAAGAATAATATCACCTTTTTTTTTACCAAAGGAAACTCATATCATTTCATTAAGAATAATATTCGTAATACAGGTTGGACTAAACTCATGAATGTGAGCGCTAGCATATAATCTAGATGCTCTAGCAAGAGAGTGAGCAACTAAAGTTGCTTGCCTTCTAATATAGCTAATCCTATAGCTTTGACATTGTGACATAATGTTTTTACAAAGAGAAAAAATACCACCAACTTCATTATTGAAGGATAGATTATTGTTGATGCCAGTCACTACGGATTGGCAATCCATCTCAATAATTACGGAAGTGAAATTCTTCGCCTTTATAAAATGAAGAGCATGAAGTAGACCCATAGCTTCGGCTTCTTGAGGACTCGGGGAACCATTGAACCACATAGGCTTCGCACCTCTAAACGAACCAAGATCATCACGGACACATATTCCTATCCCATACCTGTTTTCTTCATCAAAGATTGCTGCATCTATGTTACATTTCAGAAATCCTGCAGCTGGTTTCATCCACATTTCGGCCTGGTTGTTGTTGGCAGCATTTGCTGAACTAGCATGGCACATTACAGTATCAGGAACGCGCCCTTGCTGCCACTGTTGCAGCAAGACAGTGGCGTTTTGAACAGCCATCGAAATTGGCTTCGACACACCCTCCAATAGGTTCTCGTTCCTCCTCTTCCAAGTGACCCAACACATCATTGCAAAGGTCAATTTCTCTGCCTCGGACAGCACCTCCAGTAGCTTAAAACAGACAGCACTAAAATTTTCAGAATAATCAATAACCGAATGTACCTGAGTATACAAACCAGCCTCCTGCCAAATCTCAGCCACTTGCGGACAATTGAGAAACACGTGTTTTTCATCCTCAACTCCGTCACCACACATTGGACAAAAAGCATCACACGGGACGTGTCTCCTAATTAAGTTACTCCTAGTCGGAAGGCATCCTCTAGCAACTCGCCCGCCACAACAACAATTTAATTTTCTGTGGAATTTTAAGCCTCCAAATAGACATCCATGCTCCTTGTATTCGAAGATGTGAATTATCTACTAAATCCTCCATAGCTCCAAAGTATGCGGAACGCACCGAATATTGACCCTTTCTACTCCGCCACCAAAAAACCTCATCCTCGCTTTCTGGATCAATGATGGGAATTCTCAAAATTATGTTTATATCATCAGGATGGAATAATTGCTCCAACATAGTAGTATTCCACCCATTCTTCTCCTCATTCAAAAGGTCTTTAACACATAAGTGTTCTGTTCCCACCACCATTTGCGATTTCACCCATGGGTCTCTCTCATCTCTCAACTAAGGATCTTTCCACACCGACACTCTTCTTCCACTTCCAATACGCCATCTCATGCCCAATTTAACTATCACCTGCGAAGTATGGATACTACGCCACACATAACTGGGATTATGGCCCAAGCGAGCCCCCAAAAAATCATTCTTTGGAAAATATTTAGCCTTAAACACCCTCCCCACTATAGTATCCGCATTATTGGCAATATGCCACACTTGCTTCCCTAGAAAAGCTAAATTGAAACCATGAAAATGCCGGAAACCCATACCTCCATGCTCCTTACGCATTGTAAGCTTCTCCCAATTTAACCACTTGATACCTTTCCTTTGACTATTGTTTCCACCCCACCAAAACGAGTTAATCATCCTCTCAAGCTCTTCCCCCAAAGTTGTTGGAATTAAAAAAGCACTCATACAATAGGTGGGTATAGACTGTGCCATTGACTTCACCAACACTTCCTTCCCCTCTTTGAACAAATGCTTCCCAGACCAATGATGAATTCTTTTCCACATTCGATCCCTAAGATAACTGAACAACTGCTTCTTGCTTCTCCCTATCATGGATGGGAGGCCTAGATACTTGCCAGTGCCTAAACATTCAGTCACCCCCAACAAACTAGTAACAAGGTCACGAACCTCCTTAGATGTGTTCCGACTGAAAAAGATCTCTGATTTTGCCATATTGATATCCTGGCCAGATGCTACCTCATACTCCATTAGAATCTCCTTTAATTTTCTGCCTTCTTGTTCGTAAGCCCTGCAAAACAAAAAACAATCGTCAACAAAAAGGAGGTGCGAGAGGGAAGGTGCCCCTCTACAAACTCTCACACCATGAATTTCTCCCCTAGCCTCAGCTCTCTATAGTAAAGTGGTAAGTCCTTCCGCACATATAAGAAAAAGATAAGGTGACAGTGGGTCACCCTGTCTGAGACCTCTCCCTGGTGTGATGGGTCCTACTCTCTCACCATTCACCATTACCGAGTAACTAGCGGTTTCCATGCACATAGACATCCAGCTCACCCATTTCTCCTCAAAACCCAGTTTTCTCATTATCTCCTTCAAATAACTCCAATCCACTCTATCATAGGCTTTACTAATGTCAATCTTCAAAGCTAATTCACCCACCTTCCCACTTGTTTTACATTTAAGGTGATGTAGAGTCTCTATGGCCACAAGTACATTATCAAGAATGGATCTATTCTCCACAAAAGCGGACTGTTCAAGAGAGATACATTTGGTCATAAACGGCTTCATTCTATTTGCTAGAACCTTTGACACAACCTTATAAATCACATTACAAAGAGAGATTGGCCTAAGATCCTTCATAGAGGTCGGATTCTCCACCTTAGGAATTAGAACAATATTGGCATCATTCAAGTTAGGAGGAAACTCACCTGAATCAAGCCAAGTTTGTCCTGTTTGAAAAAGCTCCACCCCACATAAGTTCCAAAACCTCTTAAAGAAAGCCGGATTAAGACCATCAGGACCCGGTGCCTTGTCTGAATGCATTTGGAACAATGCCTTTTTAAACTCTTCCACTTCAAGAGGCCTAGTCATTTGAATATTATCATCAACAGTAACCTTGCGTTGGACATGCGTCACGATATGATCATAATTGCTAACATTACCATGAAACAAATCAACAAAATAATTATTAGCAACTTCTTCTAAATCTTTTTGTTCAGTCACTACAGTTCCATCCGGCCTAGTGAGGCTTGTGATTGTATTTCTCCTCTTCCTAGCACTTGCCATAGCATGAAAGAATTTGGAATTAGTATCACCGTCCCGCAACCAATGAACTTTAGCTCTCTGCTTCTAAAATGTATCTTCTTGGCTCAACAGTACACTCAACCGATCCTTCACATTTTTTAAACTTTGAATTGAATCTACATCATCCTTTCCCCCTTAATTGCTCAATCTCCCTTCTACACCCATTTATCGCCTCCCTATACTTCATACGCAACTTCCTCCCCCAATCATCAATAGCACTTGTACAATGAGTAATTTTTGAAAGAAAATCAATACCTTCACACGTTCTCCAACTTCCCTCTACTATAGACGGAAGATCCTGCTCCTCCAACCACGCATTTTCAAATCTAAAATTTCTTCTGCCCCTCCGGTTCCTCTCAAACAGTCGTAACCATAATTGTGAATGATCGGATTTGTTGGATATTCCATTGATGAACCTGTATGCCGGGAACAAGTCAAGCCAATCTTGATTCACCAATATCCTATCAAGCCTCTCCTCTTTACTAGCTTCGGTACCCAAACTCTTAGTCCAAGTGAACTGGTAACCTTCCATAGGCAAATCAATTAAATTACTATCTTGGATGGCTTCTTGAAAACCTCTAATCAACCAACGAGGCCTAGTGGACTGCCCCCTCTTATCATCATTTGACAAAATATCGTTAAAGTCCCCCATCACCGCCCATGGTAAAGCATTATCTCTCGCCAATGTTCGAAGAAGGTCCCATGAATCTCTTCTCCTCTCGGTCTCCGGATAACCATAAAAACCCGTTGGCTTCCAAGTAGGACCCCCTACCATAGTAACTTCAGCTGTGATAAAGTTCCGTGAATATTCTAAGATCCTACAATCAAAAGGATGCTTCCACAACAAAGCTAAACCTCCGCTTCTACCATTCCTGTCAACCGCAAAAGCTGAATCAAATCCCAACCTTACTCTGAACTCCTCAATTCTATTTGGCAGCACCAAAGTTTCACAAAGAAAGATAACGTCCAGTTGGTATGCCCGAACGGGGTCTCTAAGAGCAGGAACTGCATTCGGGTTGCCCAGGCCCCAGCAGTTCCAATTGATAAAATTCATTGCTCCCGGCAGGCCTGCCTGCCAGGACCTGCCGATAAAAAAGGATCATCCACTGTCTCTGAATTTTTTGTAATTCCCTTACCAGTTATGTTAACCGAATTATTGTTGGGAACATGGTTAACTACTGTCTCGTCATGTTTCTCACGCTGTCTTTTTTTCTTCTCAATTTCCACCAAAACCTCAGTTTCCATCATTTCTGTTGACTTGCTAACCTCATCGGCCCCATCTGCTGTTGACATTTTATTTTTTAATGGAAAAAACAATTGAGGATCCCTAAATAAAGCAGCCACAGTAACATCATCGTTTCCCACGACGCCCACGTTTCCCTTTCCACCCCCACCATTATTCCCGGCCCCACTTGTATCACCGTTTGGGAAACGCGTCCCACTCATTCCGCCTACCCCACCTTTTTTGCCTGACATGTAGTTATTGTTGTCCCCTGCATTGAATTTCTCCACCGGCCCCACCCAGTCCTCCTGTCCCTTCTCCCTTAGATATTTTGACCTTGGAGCGCCGCCGCCCCTCCTAGTCTCCGCCTTCAGATCTGGGCCCCACCCCCTGTAGCCATCATCTGTCCCCATATTGAGCAACTCAAGAAAAAAATTCTTCAAGGCACTCATATTTGAATGTTACGGTTTTTGCTTCCCCGCCTTGCTTTTTTATCTTCTTCGAACACTTCAACGGTGACCGGACATCTATCAGCACCCGAATCCTCATGATTGGCCGCCAAAAATTTGGTGAATTTTTAGCATCATACTTCAAAAATTCAACAATAAAATTCCCAAGACTCCTTCCTACTGATTCCACCGTAAACCCGGTTGGAACATCATGTACTTGGACCCAAAACGGAACTTTGTTAAGTGGAACAGTGCCTGGACTCACCTCTTTCGGTAGAACACCCAATACCAACAGATGCCTATCAAATGACCACGGACCCTGCTTAAGGATACGTTGAATATCCAACTGATGGAAAAACTCGAACACAAACAAACCTGGCTCCACCTCCTCTATCACCACTCTTTTGCCTTGCCGCCAAACGTCGGCCATACGATCCTTCATGACTTGGACACGCAAGTTCTTGTCTGTGAGGAAATGCCCCACCAGTCTCAGTGGTTGCGCTGCCTCCACCACCTCCTCACCTTCCACCAACACCTCCTCCTCCTCCTCTTCTCCTAGCACAAGTCTATCCATTAGTGACAAAGAAACCCTAAAGACTCAAAGTAATGGTGAACGGTTGATTTCAAGACCCAAAATAAAGAGATCTTACACCAAGGGAAGAAACATTCACTCACACCAAAGGAGAAAACAGTCACTCACACAACGAAACCCTAAACTCTCACTCACAAGGAGAGACGCTCTCACACTCTAAGGGGAGAGAAAAAAATTAAGTATAACAAAGATTTTTGTGCATGTCTTTTGTTTTTTAATAAGAAAAATATCTTTGAATAGCCTTAGAACAAGGTATCATAAGCACTCAAGGAAATTGTTAAAAATCTACATAATCAAATCTAGAAGTCTGCTGTATTTGGCAATATTAACAACAAGCCATTCAGCAGGGGAGTTTAAACCTGTTGCTCAATGCTCATGCACATTACCCCTGCATAAATAGTGCACTACTTGACAATTTTTTCATAAAAAAATTCTCATATCAAGCTTCTTTATAACCTCCTGCCACTACGCCAGAAGTAGCAAAAATAGGCGCTACCTTAAGCAGCGTTTATTAAAAAGCGCTAGGTAAGGTGAAACGGTCAAAGGGATAGACAACGCTTATTTGGAAAGCGCTGGTTATTGATAAAATGCGCAATGCCAAAGGCAGCGCTTAAATAAAAAGCGCTGGGTATTTGTAAAACACGCAAGGCAAAAGGCAGCGTTTATATGGAAAGCGCTGGGTATTCGTGAAAACACGCATGGCAAAAGGCAGCGTTTATATGGAAGCGCTGGGTATTGGTAAAACACGCTAGGCAATGGGCAGCGTTTATATGGAAGCGCTGGGTATTGGTAAAACGCGCTAGGCAATGGGCAGCGTTTTATATAGAAGCGCTGGGTATTGGTAAAACACGCTAGGCAATGGGCAGCGTTTATTTGGAAGCGCTGGGTATTGGTAAACCACGCTAGGCAATGGGCAGCGTTTATTTGACAAGCGCTGGGTATTGCTAAAAAGCGCTAGGCAAAGGGTAGCGCTTCTAATGAAAACGCTGCCCATTGCTATTGTTTTTATTTTTTTTTCCACGCACAACTCTCTTTCTCTCTTTCTTTCTCGTGCTCACTCTAGCTCTCACACTCTAGCTCACCATTTTTGTTCTCACTCTCACACTCTCACCATTTTTGTTCTCACTCTCATTTTCGTTCTCACTCTCACTCGTACGTGGCTCTCATTTTCGTTTCTCCAAAGCTCATTTCTTCCCATTTTCATTTCTCTTCCACTCTTCTCCATTTTCGCACTCTCACACTCTTCCACACTTCTCCATTTTCACAAAGGATTTCGGACTTGGAAGTTCATTTCTTCCCCATTTTCGTTTCTCTTTCACTAAGGTTAGTATTATTACATGTTGTTCTAATTATTTTATGGCATTGGTACTTTAGGTTAGATGATTGAAAGTTGATGCTTGATGATTTGTTCTTTGAAATGATGTTTCTAAACTTGAGGGAAAATGTAGGTGTAGTGTTTGTTGAAATGTCCAAATGAAATGCTTGTTAATTTAATGTTGCTCTAGGTTAAGGAATTCTTGTGTTGTATATTTATAAATTTGAGATATTTAGTGAAATGCATGTTAATTGAATGTTGTTCTAGGTTAAGGGATACTTGTGATGTATTTCTAAACATGAGAAATTGAGGATTGTTGCTGAATATGTGAATTGTTGTTAGGTTTTGCGAGTTTGTTTTGTCGGAGCTTTGCATTCGTTGTTCGAGAGTTCGGTTCATTTGCTAGTGCGTGGTTCGCCTAGATTGGAGTTCATTATTGCTTCCACTTATTCAGGTACTTTTGTTGTTTAAAACTAGAGTGACTATTTATTTATTTAAAACTAAAATTGCCTCTCTTATTTTTTTTATGTGTTCCTTTTCTTTTAGTTGTGCTTGAAATGAAAGATTGATACTTAACTTGTGATGAAGTTTAGTCTTGGCAAGTAGTTATTTTACATAGTTTTCATCTTCTTGTCTGTTTATTTATTTTGGATAGATAAATATGACAATAACAATGATTATGTTTTATTGCAGGTTAGATGGCGGATCATAGTGATCATGACAGTGATCATGACAGCGATCATCAGTGTGATGTTGAAAAGTATATGAGAAAGCAGGCTCCTCGTGGAATGACGGTCAAAAAAGATATCATCAATCGAGTAAATAAAGGAAAAGGAAAAGTACCAGTAAGTTACTAATTACTAATTACTAATTAACTTATTAATTCAACACTTAGTTTTAATTGTTTGTTAACTAATTTACTAATGACATAATGTAGGTGTTGTGGAATATTAAGGGCCAGCCAATTGGGGATAGTCGCGCAGATTTGGTTACCTTCCTCGGTAGTAAGGTAAAACAAATGATACCAATTACAATCAGTACTTGGAGTGAGAAAAGTGCTGTTTTGAGGAAACACAAAGAGGAGTTTTGGTTAACAATACAGGTATATAATTTTACATCTCTTTAGTAATCTTATTTAATAAATTTGTAACCATATATATTTATATCATTTTCATTGAATATGTGTATGCAGAAATATTTTGATGTGGATGAATCCCGAAAAGACTGGTGTATGAAGGAAGCTGGAAAGCTACATCGGAATTTCAGGGGTAGTCTAAAAAAAAAATGGTTGTTTGATAATAGTGGAAACCTCAGATGGAAGCCTCCAGCGCCATATAGTGGATTTATTACGGAGGAGGATTGGGTTACATTTGTTAGGAGACGCACCGAAGATGAAGATTTCATGGTTAATACTATAATCTATTAAGTTATAACTTAAAATATAGTTGATAATTATATATTATACATTAATGTATACTTATGTCTCTAAATAGAAACTATGCCAAGCGAATCGAGAGAGAGCTTCTGGTTGTGAGTACCCTTATAGAGGCGGTGCTAGTGGATATCAAGTTTTTGAAGAGAGATTGGTAAGACACAATAAGCTTGATTTCTCTTTGTTTAATAAATCTTTTGATTTATAATTTCTTAATTAACATTTGGTAAATTTAAATATAGTTGGAGGAGAGTGGGAAAGATCCTACTAAAGAAAGCATTGAGCGACATTTGTTGTGGGTAGCAGCCAGACAAAAGGATGGAGAGGTTGTGGATCCCAAAACTAAGGAGGTGACCGACAGAATTGTAAGTATTTCCAATATATTCCTCGAATATTGTTTTGAAACTTTTATGATATTTAAAATGTATAATAATTTTATTTATTATACTTTTGTTTGTGAATCAGGAAACCATATCAGAGTCTGTGTCACAGGGAGAGATCACTGATTGCTCTGAAAAGGAAATCCTTACTCGTGCCTTGGAAAAGGAAGAATACCCAGGTCGTACAAGGGGTTGTGGATTTGGCGTCAATCCATCCAACTACCTTGGGTCAAAGAAGAGAACTTATGAGGAGCATCATGATTGTAAACAAAGTAGAGAGTTGCGGGTATTGTATGAAGGTCTAAGGTCTGAACTTAGTCAAATCAAATTGCACTATGGGTTGGTTTCGCCTGCAGTACCATCCCCTGCCACAGATAGCGCACGAGATAGCTGCACCATTCCGTCAACTAAGGTATTAATTATTTTTTTTGAGGATAAATAAGAAATTAATAATTAAACTCTCTTTCTTCTACGCAATGTATTTATTAATTTTTGCTTATAATTGATTTAGGACAACAATGAGTGTGAGTGTGAATTGTATATCTCAAACTCACACCAAATGGTTGCAATAGGCTTCACATGTGACCAATTGGGAACTTTGATGCACAATTTACCCATACCTCCAAATCATGTTAGAGTCAGAGTTGATTGTGCAATTGTGGGGGATGCACCATTGCCTGCTCCAATACCCAGTATAGATTTACTAACTGTGCAAGATGCAGTTGGTACATTTGTGGCATGGCCAGCGCACCTTATTGTTGTAAGTGACAATATATTTGTAACTAACTAATTATTTTATTTTGTCATTTATTGTGTGCTAGCTAACGAATTATTTGATTTATATATAGGTACGCCAAAATGCAAAATCTAGGGGCAAAAGTGTTAGCAAGCCAATATCTACTAGCAAGAAAGTGTATCGGTCCGGCCGTTCAACACAAGTTTCTCAGCCTGCCCCTCAAAAAGTGAGTCGGCCCTCTCCTCCTCCAACAGTGACTCAGCCCTCTCCTCCTCCAACAGTGACTCAGCCCGCCCCTCCGCGAAAAGTGACTCGGTCCTCCCTTACTCCAAAAGTGACTCAGCCCGCCCCTCCAAAAGTGACTCAGCCAGCCCCTCCTCCAATAGTGTGTCAGCCCTCCGCCTCTTCCATTGATGATTCTAGGATTATTTTGTATACCGAAATGCATGCGCAATTCAAGATGGATGATGAAACCCCGCTTGTATTACAGATGGATGACAACATTTTTGGAAATCCCGATCAACTATTGATAATCCCAAAACAGGATATTAATGATTTATGTCAGATGAATTGGGCAACCAGTGTTTGTATTAGAGCATATATCAGGTACGTATGTAATTTATTATTTAACATCATTGAGTTTATTTTATTATATCGTTAATTTAATTTGTATATATATATATATATATATATATATATATACCTCTAATTGTAGGTGCTTGTATCATAACATTTTGGTCCCTTCGGAGCGGACACAGATATGTGTTCTTGTGTCCGGATAGTACACACCTCCGTAATGTCAGGGAGGATCTGTCTAATTATAACGACCTTGTGGAACAAAACAAGAAAGATGTTACAAATTATATCACTCGACGCTTATCGGATGCTCAACATAGAGGCGTCGATACCATGTTTTTGGCACCGTGTCTCGTAGGGTGAGAGATTTAATCTATTCTTATATAACATGCATTTTTTAAATACTAGTCAATTACTTATTCAAAGTTTTATTTTGTAGGGATCATTGGATTTTGCTTGCAATAAATCCTAAGACAGATACGGTGTACTACATTGATTCTGTGCATGGTCATTTCAACACCCACCCAGACTTGGTTGTGATATTTAATAGGTGTGTGTATTTTGATCACTCTGCATATTTCTTTGTTTTAGTTGTTAACTATATGTATTTTTAATAATATAGTTATATCCAATTGTGTTCAGTTGTTTGAAGGAATATTGGGGATTGGAACAATCACAGACAAAATGGGTGCCAATAGTGGTAAGTTTGTAATCAATCTTCTCATATATTTATTTACATTATTGTTGTCAAAAAAATGTATGAAATTAAATTTAACAATTAACTAATCTTTTGTTTTGTAGTGTCCGAAACAACCAAATAACAATGATTGTGGGTATTACATAATGAGATTTATGAAGGAAATTATTACCCACAATCAAATGGTTATCCCCAGACAGGTATCTTTACAGAACTCTTTTTTATTTTGGTTTAACCATATATTTCAATTCTAATTTTATTTAATAATATAATTTCAGTATTTTCCCGATTGTCGGTGGAAGACATACTCTACTGCACAGATTGATGAGCTTAGAGGAGAGTGGTGCCGTTATGTCTCGCAATTCTTTTGATTTTAGATAGATTGTAATCTTGTAAATTGTTAGAGTTTTATTTGGATACATGCATATGAATTGGTTCATGCATATGTAAGTTGCTAACTTGTTTTAATTTAGATACATATTGTAAGTAGCTTGCTAGTTTTGGATACATGCATATGAATTAGTTCATGCATATGTTAGCTGCTAACTTGTTTTAATTTAGATACATATTGTAAGTATCTGGCTAGTTTTGGATACATATTGGTAGAGAGTTTGATTAATTTGGATACATATTAATTTGTTAATATTGTAAGTTGCTAAGTTTTGGATACATATAATAACTTGTTAGCTAGTTTGTTTTGGTTTGTGATCATATTGGTGCATTGGGATATATAACTAGTTTATATATATATATATATATATATATATATATATATATATATATATATATATATGTTGTTAGTATATAATGGATTGGATTGGTATTAATTGGCTGTATATGACCAGGAAATTATCAAATATAAAAAGGAAAGTACAAAAAAACAAGAAAAAAAGGAAAAAAAAAATTAAACAATGGGCAGCGTTTGGTGGGAGAAGCGCTGCCCATTCACCTAGCGCGTATAGCAATGGGCAGCGCTTGGTAAAGGGAAGCGCTGCCCATTGCTAAATGTGCTAGGTGAATGAGCAGCGCTTGGTGGGGGAAGCGCTGCTCATTCACCAGCAATGGGCAGCGCTTTCCTTTACCAAGCGCTGCCCATAGCTATACGCGCTAGGTGAATGGGCAGCGCTTCTCCCACCAAGCGCTGCTCATTCACCTTGCGCGTTTAGAAATGGGCAGCGCTTCCCCTTACCAAACGCTGCCCATTTCTAAACGCGCTAGGTGAATGAGCAGCGCTTCTCCCTTCAAACGCTGCCTATGGCTATTAATGAGCAGCGCTTCTCAAACGCTGCCCATTTTTGGGGAGGAATCACCAGCGCCAAATTTAGCAGCGCCCAGAAACGCTGCCCATGGCTAAAAAAAAACGCTGCCCATCCCCAAATCTGTTGTAGTGTGCACGCATGTATTCCTTGGTGTCTGCAAGTGAAAATAACTCGGGAAACAATTCTTTTTACGGCCTATCCCCATAAAGTATATTACCAACGAGATTAAATAATCAGAATTTGCAAATCAAATGTCTAATATATGGTGACACATGAAATTACAAATAGTAATTCATGTAATTTCAATCCACAATCCATAGACATAATCAAGTTTTAAAAATCAAAAAATATAGCATCTTATAAAAATTTGAATTTTTTAAGTCATCCGATAACCATAACGATGAAGCAAGTGGAGAATAACTAGGAGTAGCAACAGCTTATATAAAATATTATCAAAGTCAATTTGTTTTTTTTGTTGCCGAATCACCAAACGTAGTTTTACTCAATCAAACAAATTATTTTTTGACGGATCAATCAAACAAATTATTGCCTCTCGCAAAATTGAGTTTTGGAACATGACCGTCATACAAGTTTTTACCGATCTCGCCTACGCTTACCCATGAATTCAGCGGTCCAACAAGTCAGCCCAAAGCACCAAAGGCTTGGAAAGGAGAAGTTTCGGGTCCAGAAGTTAAGACCGAGTCAGATGGTGCATGAAAGCTCTCACCCAACTAGGAGGGACCTTATAGAGTTGTTAACACCCAAAAATAAATAGGTCGTAGGCCGAGGACCAAAGAGGAAAAAAGGAGTAGGGCTGAGCGTTGGGTGGGTTCGGGCGGGTGCGGGCCTAAATGGCCCAAAATACAGAAAACATATTGGGCTCTATATAGGCCCATTTCCGCCCGTTCCTAGAATCTGTTTATCGCGGGTTCGGTTTTGAATGGGTTCGGTTAATGCGGGTGGGTTCGTGCGGTTTTGGGCCTTATTGGGCCAGTATTTTTTTGGAGCCCACTACGCTTTTTAAATAAAAAAACAATTTCAAGCAAAAAAAATTAAGTGGCCCAATCTGGTGAAGAAAATAAATACCAAATTGCATAACTAGACCCTAAACACATGATTTTTGGCTCAAATATTCAAACACAATAAAATACTAATATAATCAAGAATCACTAACTGAATCAATACATCAAGAATGAATACATAAATTCCTCTTATAGCAATAATCACTAAAAACGAAATACCTGGTAAAACGAAATGGATTTGGATGATGTTCAATGTTCTTGTATCTCTGCAACATAAAACGAAATAAAAAAAATTAGAAGTTGACAGGTAAAACGAAATCGAAAATGGAAGGATTAGTGACGAAGGATTAGTGCGATTTGGGGTTTTTGCGGCTAATATCAAACGAAATTGACGAACCTGTGAGAGCAGAGACGAAATGAGACGAACCTGTGAGAGAACTGTGAGATTTGGATTTTGGGAGAGAACAGTGAGAGAAGAATGGGTTTTACATTTTCAGCTGTGTAATCGTGTATTGCTAATTTTGCTATGCGTTATGCGTATACGTTTATAATCTAGGGTTTAGTAATAGATGTGCAGGCGGGTTCGGGTAGTGCGGGTGGGTTTGGAGTGCAACCGAAACCGCCCATGGAAAACCTTGTGAACCCTTTTCTTCTTTGTGTATACCCGTGAACCCGACCGAACCCGACCGGTGCGAATTTTTTAATTGCGGTTTCAGCGGGTGTGGGCAGGTCCGGTTTTGATGATCAGCCCTATAGGCAAGCCGTATGACAAGGGGCAGAAAAGGTATTTCGCCAAAAGAGAGTGAACCTAAGAGGGTCCTCAGGGTGTGATAAATGGACGGAACCCCCGAGGGAGGATTATGCCCGAGGACCAATAAGGTAAGCCAAGGGAAGGTAACCACCCCATTTCATAGAGTGCCAAGGCCTCGGTGGCTCGGACGCTCGGACCATTACCTAAGATAGGGATAGGATGGCCGAGCCACCATACGGCCGAGGCAGGATGGGGGTTACTTGGAAGGCAGGACATGGCACGAAAGAAGAACGTGGGAACGGTTGAAGTTCAAGCGGGAGAGCGAGGCCGGAAAACCTGGAGCGACGAGCACTCACCCCACTAACCGTGCCAGTGGGGATTGTGGGCAGTTAATTCGCTGCGTAGAAGGCCTAGGAAGCAATAAGAACCGTTGATCTTAGATTGATCCAACGGTAGGCAAATGTTGGCTAGCATAGTGATCGACGAGGGCCTGTGTATATATATAGAATTTGAGTGAATTGTAAAGGACACACACCAATCAAATCAAACTCTACGTTTATTTCATTTATCTTCTTTTTTATCGCATTTACTGCTTTTACTTTATTTTCATGCATTAGCCGTAGTAATCCAACACTCGCGTCCCTTCTCACCTTGCCTGACCCTTTCTTGAGGAGTCAGGAAACCCATAGTCGAGGAGCAGAGCTCCCTCCTCGGCGCAATTGCTTAAAGAAAAGGAATCAAAGACTGTCCAAACCTCTGGCCGACCCCATGGCTAGGACCTAAGACTTTGATGACAACAAAAGATTGGCACGCCCGGTGGGACCGGAAAAGGCGAGCAAACGCTTCCGTTTGATTCGCCTGGATTGGATTACAATGTGTGTATGCACTTGCGCTCCGGCAGAAACCTAAGTATGGAGCCAGCATCGGCATCAAAGAAGGTAACTGCCGCGAAAATGAGAAACATTGAGCCAACAAGTGTTTCGGAGGAAACACCCCTTATGGTTAGCGCTGAGTCTAACGACGGTTCCCCACAGCATTGTGAGGAGACTGTGGTCATGACCACATCGTTTATCCGGCAGCAAATCGACATGGGGATTCATGATATCATGTATCAACTGTCCCACCAATTGGTTGACATAGTGAAACCTATGGTCCTTCTCCCACCAGTAGCACCATGAACTATGTTGTTTCCGGCCAATCACAGAGAGGACAACCTTCTTCTCTTGGGGGACCGCATCAGGCCCCGCCATGAACCACCCTTGCTGGACCTCAGCAGGCATCTTCCTATAAACCTATCGGAAGTATGCATCAGTGTCCACCGAGTGGGAGAATGACTTGGACTCAGCAGGCGTACTCTCATCAGGTAATTCCTAACCTTGCGATTCCTCAGTCGAGTACTTTTGCCACTGCCAACACTGGGGGTAGTTTTTGGCTAATGGCACTAACGCGGCTTCTCTTCAGCAGGGATAGGTGCAACTAGCCAAAAGGCCGCCTGAGACAGCAGGCTTGGTGGGTCTGCCGCAAAGATCATCCTATGCATGTTCTACCGTGGCTAACTATCCGGCTTACGCAGGGGGCAAGCCTTCGCCCCGGAATCAGGAATTGGCAGGAACGGTGGTTTTTTGCCTGAGTCAACAGCCCAGAACTCACCTGGCTCGGCAAGTCTACCTCCTATTCAACCGTACCCCAGTGCACCCAGTACCTACCCGACGGGTTTTTATATGCAGACACAGATGAATGTCACCCCGGTGGAGCAGCCATGGAACCAAGTTCCACCTCCCCGAGGTGCGCAGGCACCTGTACCAGGAACTAGCCTTGCTAACCTATCCCAAGTAGTACCTGGGCTGCCATGGATAGATGCTCCACCTCAGGTACCACTACAGCCATGGGCGCAGGGTCCCCCAGACACATTGTGGCGCCCAACGCCTCCACCCGGATCATCGGGGCCCCAACTCCTGGACCCTAATCTCATTGTCAACACCATCAAGAGGTTCTTTGGTGTGCAGTTGAAGCCGCTTGATCGTCCAGTATACAGGAAGCCTTACCCCGAATGGGTGGACCGTCTAGTGCCTCTGCCCAGAGGATTCAAAACCCTCGATTTCGCCACGTTTTTCGGGGATGATGGAAAATCTACTATGGAGCACATTGGCCGATTCACGCCCAATGTGGGGAAGGAAACCAGAATGAGTATCACAAGTTGCAGTTGTTCCCTCTGTCCCTAACAGGGATGGCCTTCTCGTGGTATTCTTCTCTCCCACCTGATTCTATACGGACCTGGGCAGACATGGAAAGGTTCTTCCATGACAGATTTTACTGGCCGCAGCCTGAAGTTACCGCAGCCGATCTCATGAATTTACGGCAGAAGGTGGATGAGGCACTGACCGATTTCATTGAGAGATTTAGAAAGATGGCCGGAAAGTGCTCGGTGCCTTTCCCAGATCACAGCTTACCTCCATGGCCATCTCTGGAATGCACCCTCAATTGAAAGAAAAGCTTGTGGGACAAGCTTGCAGTGATTTCAGTGGCTTAGCTTCCTGGGCAGTTCAAGTGGAACAATACGTCCAAGAGAAGGAAAGGAAGAGAGCCACAAGGGGCCGAGGGCCACAGTTGGTATCGGTGGTGGATGCAGCCGAGGATTCGGACTATGATGAGTCAGCCGACTATACGGCAGACATCCTAGTGGCCGAGATATTCAAGGGAAAGGCCTACCTCTGTCCAGCTCTTAGGCCTGCTAAAGGTAAGGAGAAGGATAGGAAAAGGTTGAATATTCTTTTGACATCTCCAAGGCTGACCAAATCTTTGACTACCTCCTCAAGGACAAGCAAATTAAGCTCCTTGACGGCCATAAGATTCCCCCGCCTGAAGAAATAAAGGGGAAGAAATACTCCAAGCGGCACAATTCCTTTAATCACGCCACTTCGAATTGTATCATCTTCCGCCGAGCTATTCAGGAAGCCATCAGGAAGGGAAGGTTTAAAAGGGCTGACAAAGGGGCATCCGAGATGATTGTCGACACCGACCCTTTTGTCAGCATGAACGTCAACATGGTCTCCTTCTCAGGGAGCGACTGAGGGACAGGGAAGAAAAAGTACTTGTGGGTCCCGAAGGGAGAGGTTTCCCCGGACAAAGAATCATCTGTGTTCAGCCGTTTAGGCTCACCCCCACGGGGACCCACTGTTGCAGAACGAAAAGCCCTACTACAAGAAAAATTACAAATAGGGGCGCCGAGTCAGCCTCAGAAGCCACAGAAGAAACTTCCCAAGCCAGAGAGGCTTGTCCACGAGCTTAGGGGGTTGCATCTATCCAAGCTCAACCCCGACAGGCAAACACCTAAAACAAGGGACCTGAGGGAAAGACTCCAGGCCATCCTGCATGGGGGGCAAGGTAGGCCCGCCGACAATCTCATCGACCAGGCCACCCTGCCGGCCCCTGACCGGGAAACTCGTCCCAGAGAAGAAAGAAGGGTAGCCCAAGTCACAGGGACTCAAAACTCAACCTCGGTTGACATTACGGTACTCAATGACCGAGAGTTGAGAGCCATCAGGACGGTCAAGCCTCCGGCAGAAGTGTCGCGGGACCAATGGATGGCTCAGGCAGCCGTTGAAGTGCCAGCACCTAAAGTGGCCTCCCGATCTCGCTCGCAGAAAAGAAGGCTACAGAGGGCTAGGGCGTTCAGCAGGATGAAAGAGACTCTCCAGATGCTCACTTCCACTAGAGATGAGAATACCCAAACCATCCCCACAACATCCGTTGCGGCGGCGTTGGAACAGGCGTTCCCAACGCCAGTGGAGGACGCAGTCTCGGAAAAGCCTCCCGGAGTAGCTGCCATGGAGCCGCCTGTTTACCGCGAAGGAGGAGACCAGGCGATGGTAGGCATGGTGGAGGCACCTCATAGTCCTCTCACGAAGGCAGTGATAGAGTGCCTCTACGGGCCTCATAGTCCAAAGCGATCCCAACCAGCCAGTGAGCCCCAGGCTGGGGAGCCAATGACCGAGCAAGAACTACAAGAAGACGACCTCCTAGGGGAAGAAGAGAAACATCTCTCCAGTCCTAGAGACTTTGACAGAAATTTCATCACCGAATCAATTCTAGATGACTTGATGGTTGAGGCCGATGGAGAATTCTATGCGGACATTTAGATGGTGGGCCTTCTTCCACCAGAGTTCAGGGGGACTAGAGATCAACCGGGAGCTCTCGAGGGAGATGTCTTCGCCGAGGAAGCCGAATGGGCTACCTTGACGGAAGCCGAGGGACCTATCACAGAGGGCATGTGGTTTGAGAAGCAAACAGCTGAGATGACCAAACACCTGAAGCCATTGTACATCAAAGCCCATCTTAACGGGAAGTTGTTCAATAGGGTCTTCGTGGATGGCGGGGCTGTGTTGAATATCATGCCACTGTCGACTATGAAAAGGCTAGGAAAGAACGCCGAAGACCTCATCCCCACTACCATGATCATGACCAGTTTCATGGGCCACCCTTCTAACGCGCTAGGAGTAATGGTGGCCGATGTGACGGCTGGGTCGAAGAAAACTCGGTCGGCATTCTTCGTCATCAAAGGACGGCCTTCGTCCACGGTGATCCTGGGGAGGGATTGGATCCGCACTGCGAATGCGTCCCCTCTACCTTACACCAGAAGCGTATGATATGGGTGGAGGATAAAGTGGAGATAGTGGAAGCGGATCCCAATCCTTTTCCAGCAGAAATAAAGATGTTTGAAGCCGTATTCTACTCACCTTACCTGCGCTCGATTTCCATCCCAGGAGACTATAAAGAAGGTGGTATCGAGTCATCTGACTGGACTAAGAAGGGTTTTGAATTCAAAATGTTGGCCGACCCACGGCCTGACGATGAGAATGATGATTAGCCCCCCTCCAAAAGTACAGAGCCTGCTGGATCGATTACGCCTATTTCAGATAGAATCCAGCATTGAAGAGGCTATGTTCGGGGCTATACATGGAGAGGACAAGGACTCAGAGGAGGCACCGGATGACCTTAGAGATGAGTCGTCGGCCGAACCTCCCTACCTAGAGCCCATACAGAGAAAGATACCCACCTTCGAGGCTCAGGACCCACTAGTCGAAGTAAACTTGGGAACGGAGAGTGAGCCCAGAATGACGAAAATCAGCAGCGAACTACAGCCACTGCATTGCGACCAAATGATAGCCTTGATTCGGGATTATCGTGACTGCTTTGCATGGGACTACCATGAAATGCCAGGCCTTGACAAAGCCTTGGTGGAGCATAGGTTACCCATCAAGGAGGGTTGCAGACCCCACAGGCAACCACTGAGAAGGTTCAACCCAAACTAATGCTGCAGATCAAAGCCGAAGTAGAAAGGCTCCCAAAGGCAGGATTCATCAGGACTGCCAGGTACGTAGAATGGCTGTCTAATATAGTCCCCGTGATCAAAAAGAATGGTTAGGTCAGGGTTTGTATTGACTATAGAGACCTGAACTTGGCCACTCCGAAAGATGAGTACGGTATGCCTGTCGCAGATATGTTTGTCGACGCCGCAGCAAACAATGCCATCTTGACTTTTATGGACGGCTATTCTGGCTACAACCAGATTTATGTGGCCGAGGCTGACACTCATAAGACTGCCTTCAGGTGTCCAGGCGCCCTAGGCATCTATGAGTGGCTCGTAATGCCTTTTGGCCTCAAAAATGCTGGGGCAACGTACCAAAGGGCAATGAACGCCATCTTCCATGACCTTGGAAAAAACAAGGAGGTGTACATCGACGATGTGGTGGTCAAGTCCAAGAGTTTCGAAGCCCATCTGGGCGACCTCGAACAAGCTCTAAAACGGATGCGACTCCACAATCTTAAGATGAACCCCGCTAAATGTGCTTTTGGCGTGTCTGCAGGAAACTTCCCGGGATTCTTGGTACGTAACCAGGGCATTGAAGTAGACAAGAACAAAGCCCGAGCTACCCTAGAGGCAAGGCCCCCGAGGACGAAGATGGAGCTGCAGAGTCTGTTAGGCAAGATCAACTTCCTAAGAAGGTTCATCGCCAACTCGGCAAGAACGCTCAAAGATTTCTCGCCGTTGCCACGAATGAAGAAAGACGAGGAAATGATCTGGGGAGCCAAGCAACAGGAGGCCTTCGACCAAATCAAGGCCGCCTTGACCAACCCGTCTGTCCTTATACCGCCGCAGTCGGGAAGACCTCTGAAGCTATACATTGCGGTCGAAGACCAAGCTATCGGCTGCTTGTTAGCTCAAGATGATGATAGTTCTGCTGAGCGGGCTATATATTATCTTAGTAGGCTACTCAATGACGCCGAGACTAGATACTCGCCCATTGAGAAACTTTGTTTGTCATTATTTAATGCTTGTACTAAACTTGAATACAACCTCCTACCTAAGGAAGTTTTGGTTGTGTGCAAAGTGGACATTATTCGATATCTGCTTAATAGGCCTGTCTTGCAGGGAAGAATCGTTAAGTGGGCCATTAAGCTGAACATGTTTGCTCTAACTTATGTACCGCTCAAGGCTGTAAAGGGGCAGGCGCTGGCAGACTTCTTGGCCAAGCACCCGTGTGTAGAAACATCTGGTGCTCCAACCGAAGCTATCAGTTACCTGGGCCTTAAACGCTGGGTCCTTATATTCGACGGGTCCAACACTCGGACAGGGGCCGGAGTAGGTATAGTAGTCACCAGCCCTTGTGGCCCAACATGGAGGTTCATGTGCCGGATAGGGGACCAGGCCTCCAATAATCAGGCCGAATATGAGGCCCTGATCATGGGGCTGGACATCCTGGCCGGCATGAAAGCGCACTATGTAGAGATAAGGGGGGACTCCCAGCTGGTGATCAAACAGATCACTGGGGAATACAAGTGTTACAATGCTAACTCAAAGAGCTGAGGGCCTCGGTGCACAATTTGCTAAAGTTGTTTGCCGACGTCGTCATCTTGTATGTCCCTAGGAGTGAGAACCAGCAAGCGAACGACTTGGCCCAACAAGCCTCGGGATACAAGGAGCGGGTAGTTGAAGTGCTACAACAAAGTACTACGACTCTCACCCAAGAGGATCCCACCGATGCCTAGATTGAGGTGTTGACGAGGTACCTCCGTAGCCCGACGACTGACACTGAATTTAAGGTCAAACAGAGGGCGCTGAAGTATATTATGGTGGGGGACGACTTATATAAGAGAAGTGCCAATGGGGTGTTGTTAAAATGCCTAAAGATGAAAGATGCTTATATGGTAATGGCACAAATCCATGCAGGAGTATGCGGTGCCCATAGTACCGTACCCATCATGAAGTGGCTCATCTATCGGCATGGGTACTATTGGCTGACGATAATGGCCGATTGCTTCCAGTTTGCTAAGGGATGTGAGGCTTGTCAGCTGCATGGTCCAATTCAAAGGGTGCCGGCGGACGAACTTCATCCTACCGTCAAACCTTGGTCGTTCAGAGGGTGGGCCATGGACTTAATCGGTAAAATATATGCTCTGAGTTCAAAAGGGCACAACTTCATTGTCGTAGCCACCGATTACTTCACTAAATGGGTGGAGGCCATGCCATTGGGAAATGCCGATCAGGCCGCAGTGATCAGATTCATAGAGAACCAAATCATCTTCAGGTACGGAATCCCCGAAACCATTACGGCTGATCAGGGCACCATGTTCACCGGAGAAAGAATGATGGCCTTCGCTCAAGAGTACGACATTAAGATGAGGCATTCGTCCCCTTATTATGCCCAAGCCAACGGGCAAGTGGAAGCCACCAATAAGATCATCATCGAACTCATCAAGAAGAACATAGAAGACAAACCCCGACGGTGGCATGAGACCCTCAATGAGGTTTTGTGGGCTATGAGGAATTCAAAGTCTACGGCCACGGGGGTAACTCCCTATAGTTTGGTCTACGGGCAGGACGCCGTGCTACCACTGGAGATTAGTGTAACCTCATTGAGAGTGGCATGGCAACACTCGCTTAGTATGGATGAGTATCAGCAAGCCATGCTGATGGAGCTGGACTCGGTGGATGACGACAGACTGGCCGCCCTCAGCAGAATAGAAATGAATAAGGCTAAAGCGGCCCGAGCCTATAACAAACACGTTAAACCAAAGCAGTTTGTTGTGGGAGACCTCGTGTGGAAGGCCATTTTGCCACTAGGGAGGAAAGACCTCCAGTTGGACAAGTGATCCCCGAACTGGGACGGGCCATATGTCGTTATTGAGGTATATCATGGCGGAGCATATTGTCTAATCACTCTAGACGGAGAAGAATTTGAAATGAAGATAAACGGCAAATATCTTAAAGCATATTATCCTACTCTATGGGAAAGTATGCGAGGAAAAGAAAGATGGATATAACAAATAAAATATTGTCAAACTGGCTCGCCACACACCGGCGGCTTGGTGATTAACAGGAAAACAAAGGAACAGGTTTCGGGGCCCAACAACGCCCCCCTGCATTACTAAATAAGTCCGGCAGCAGTAGCATCCTGGACTACGTCGGTCAGGTAGCCTCGATACTCGCCAGTATGACTGCGTCCGTTACAACCTCGGCAGCCGTCCCTAATATTTCCAGGCCTTCAATTGACGAGTCCATTACGGGACATGGCTCCTGCACTGGTACCTCCTTTCCATTAATAGAACCATCCCCAGGGGCCATCGCTTAATCAGGAAAAGCACTAACGAGTGATGAGGCAGTAATAGGGATTCTGGCTGCTTTCGGAATAAAAACCCGCTCAAAGGACGTCTTTAGGGCCCGCCATTCGTCATCAATCCTCGAGAGTGCGGCCTTACTGGTGCCCAGGTCTGCCTCTAAACCAGGTCGAAGAGGGAGAAGGGAGTCAAGCTGAGGACTTAGAACCACACTACGTTGAAAGAGAGGTGCAACGACCTCATTGGCGGCAGTAACACGGGAAGCGGCCGCCGAATGCTGGGAAGTCAGGGCGGCCAATTCCAAGCGAAGGGAAGCCATTTCACCTTCTACTGCCGCAATGCGTCCAGATATGTCACCCTCTTCGGAGAGAGCATCCATTTTTTGTTGATTAAGGGTTTGGAAGTTGGCTAGACAACCGTCCCGTTCAAACATCAGGGCGCCCAGCTTCTCTAGCATCGTTAGGGCATGGTCACGAGTCGATCTGGCCAACTGATATTGATTAGAAATTTCTCCCAGCCGAAGAGCTAGCTCTGAAAGGACGTCCCATTTGGCGGGAGAGACTTTGGAGGACCGAGAGACACAGAATAAGCTGGTACGCAGTTCATCCACCTCCTCGGGATTAGTAGGGACTTCACCGGCTAGGGATGCTTCTGGGTCACCCAAACCAGCGAAGAAGCGCTGCATCTCCTCGTCGTCCACGTCCGGGGAGACCGGCTCCTCAATGGAAGGATCCCTGGCTGGGCCAATCACACCGAGCTGGTCTAGGTTGGCCGCCACGGCATCTTGAACCGCCCCTACGTACAAAAACAGTGTAAGAAGAGCAGAAAGGCGGCAAAAAGGCAAAGGACCAAGAGATAAAAGGAACGCACCGAGATCGGAGGAACGGAGTCGGGTTGCTGCAATGAAGGAGGCGGAGAAGCAGAACCTACATGAAGTCGCTGCACCATGAACGGTGAATGAAGATTAATACGTGCTCGAAAGAACCTCCGAGTGATAGGTAATGCAGGAGTTAGAGCTTACCCGAAGAAGCTTCCCAGATGGAGGAGATGGGACCAAATGTGACGCCGCAGGCTGGGAGGAACCAGGAGCTGACAAATCCATGTACCTTTTGCGCCGTGTCAGAGGCACATCATCTTCGTCATCCTCATCATCACTATCGTCCAGAGTTATGACCGGAGCTTGAGTTGAGGAGGGGAGAAAGAAATCAGTTAAACAAAAGGAACCTTGAGAAAATGTACGAAAAGGGGGAACTTACCACTAGGGGGGAGGTTGACTGGAAACCTTCAATCGAGATGACGACCTAGAAGGAGGGGCAGAGACTACCGGCTTCTTCTTCTTTTTGTCCAGCGGCTTGGTGGTACAGCGTCCCGCTGTAAGAAGTGGTGGACTCACCCCGGCTGCCACTGACTCGGGCTGAACAACCAGTGCCTCACCAAGACCCAGGTACTGCTGGAGATACTCCGCGGTAGGTTGAGAAAATACATACTCCCGAACCTTCGACCACTAGGCGGCGTATGGAGGGATTTCCCTGGCAATACCATGATAAGTCCCCTAATCAAAAGCAAGGAATTGCCCCTCCTGTGTCTTGAAAAGCTTCTCAAGGTCATGAGGGAGTAGCCTTTGCCGAGGAGGAACGCTGGTCGAAAAAGAATAGAAGGCAGGCACCAATTGACCTACCCCAAATTGTCGGGTCACAAGATTCGGATGATAAGGCTCGATAGTGAGGAAATTCAACGTGGAAACCAACTTGGCCCCGGCAACTAAATCACGAGCAATCAGCACACGACTTCATTGGTGAAGGACGTCACGGTCAGTAGGAGAGATTAAAGCCAGGTATTGAGGATAAAACACCCAGTCAGGACCCAAGTGGTGTTTCAGGCAGGGACACCAACAAAAGGGCTGGGCGGTACTGTCTTCGGTGGCCGTATCGAGATCTAAAAGTAATTTGAACACCTCCACCCTGTCCAAGGGTAGGGGGACGGCGGCAAGAGCAGTGCCCAGAACACGATGAGTCTTGGTATCCAGACCGGGAGCAATAGTAGGGAAGTAAAGTTGCGCCCACAACTGAAGAAACCAAATCGGGCCATCAACACGAGAGTATTGGCCGCCATCTTTGATTTCAGCTACACAGCTATCCATACTCTGGTAAAGAAGAGCAAGGAAGAAAGGACCTCAAGTGTACTGGACGCCCGACAGCAGCAAATGGATAAAAACGGAGAGCTCCTTGACAACACCAAAAGACTTAGTGGCATAACAGAACTTGTTAAAGAAGTACATCAGAAAAGCGAAATGCTCCCCCTCAGACACGGCTCCTCGCCAAGGCTCGAGTTAGTGTGGACCTCCAAACCACCCGCAGGGAGTCCAAGAATTGCGGCAACGTCCAGCACGGTCGGAGTCAACATCCCCTAGGGGAATACAGAGACATTTAGGGCTGTTGACCAGAAGGAGATCAGGGGGAACAGGATATCAGCGTTACGAGGAACCTTCTTGGTTGACACTTCAATCATGTCATAGATACCCCATTCTTTCCAAGACTCCCCTTTGTGGGGTCTCAGGCGGTCTACCCAGGCCACATAGGCTTCATCGATAAGCGGCCACCCACGGATACCTGCGAATCGGGTCTCGACGTTGAAGCGGGAAGACTTCAGTTGGAGGTCGGCGGCATCAAAACGTTGCTGAAAGAGGCGAAAACCATGATCGGCATTATCAGCCAGAGAGTGAAGGGTAGAGAGTTCACATACGGACTGGAAAATAACGGGAATATGAGCCCTGGTGGAAGAGGCTGCATGAGAGGCAGACATGGCTGGCAAATAGAAATGTCAGAGAAAGACTCAAAGAACTGCAGCGCTAAGCATACAAAGGACCAAAGAGGAAAAAAGGAGTATGGCGTATAGGCAAGCCGTATGACCAGGGGCAGAAAAGGTATTTCGCCAAAAGAGAGTGAACCTAAGAGGGTCCTCGGGGTGTGATAAATGGACGGAGCCCCCGAGAGAGGATTATGCCCGATGACCAATAAACTAAGTAGAGAGAAAGTAACCACCCCATTTCATAGAGTGCCAAGGCCTCGGTGGCTCGGACGCTCGGACCATTACCTAAGATAGGGCCAGGATGGCCGAGCCACCATACGGCCGAGGCAGGATGGGGGTTACTTGGAAGGCAGGACATGGCACGAAGGAAGAACGTGGGAATGGTTGAAGTTCAAACGGGAGAGCGAGGCCTGAAAACCTGGAGCGACGAGCACTCACCCCACTAACCGTGCTAGGGGGATCGTGGGCAGTTACTTCGCTGCGTAGAAGGCTTAGGAGCACTGAGAACCGTTGATCTTAGATCGATCCAACGCCAGGCAAATGTTGGCTAGCATAGTGGCTGGCAAGGGCCTGTGTATATATATAGCATTAGAGTGAATTGTAAAGGATACACACCAATCAAATCAAACTCTACGTTTATTTCATTTATCTTCTTTTTTATCGCGTTTCCTACTTTTACTTTATTTTCATGCATTAGCTGTAGTAATCCAACACTCGCGTCCCTTCTCACCTTGCCTGACCCTTTCTTGAGGAGTAAGGAAACCCATAGTCAAGGAGCAGAGTTCCCTCATCGGCGCAATTGCTCGAAGAAAAGGAATCAAAGACTGTCCAAACCTCTGGCCGACCCCACGACTAGGACCTAAGAGTTTGACGACAACAAGAGTCCATGACAAATTCTCCACATGGAGTTTTTACTTTAGCAAAGAATCTGATCCATCATTTGAACAAAGGCACGCTCTTTCTCCCACTGGGAGTTTTTAATGAGACACAATCGTTTTCCCCTCATTCGTTTTTCTTATATGCTTTATTTTCAAACTCTGGTTGTAATTGTTGATACATTTTCAATGAAATAGTAACCTGACAAGTACTCTTTTCTCCCATAGAGAGTTTTTAACGAGACTTGACCAATCGTCCACATCTGTCATTCTTAACATTTTCTTACAGCACGCTAACAACACATCACTGCAAAGGACAAATCCCCATGGGATGCTCCTTCTTGGTCTCTACTGAGTAAAACACGAATAAAGGTCAAATCTCCATGAGATACTCCTCCTCGGTCTTTTCCGAGTAAAACGCCACTTAAGGTCAAATGTCCATGAGATGCTCCTTCTCGATCTCTTCTGAGTAAAACACTATTAAAGGTCAAGACCTAAAATTACCTCTCTCTAGTAAATATAAAATGGGTATAAGACTAACCAGAAGGACCATAATGAAAAAAGGTGAGGTTTCTAGAGATTTTTCTAAAAAAAATTATAGGGACTTAAACCTGATGACTTAAAATAAATGTGACGCAAAATAAATGTGAGGCCACATCAATATCTATTTGGCCCAACAGAGAGACTAATAGAAGGACCTTAATGAAAACGTGTGGATTTGTAGGTATTTTTCTTCAAAAAATTACAAAAACTTAAACCGAATAACTTCATCTTGTTAAAAAAAATGGCTTAATATTTATATGGAGTAAAAATGTATATAAAGCAACAGGGTAAATTACACCAGAGGTCCTTTAAGTTATTTAATTGTAACAAGTTGGTCCTTTAAGTTTTTTTAGTACCACTTAGGTCCTTTAAATTTTTTAATTGTAACAAGTTGGTCCTTTAAGTTATTTTGTACCACTTAGGTCCTCTAAGTTATTTTATTTGTAACAATTTGGGGCCGCAAAATGTAAGTTTTTTGGCCTTTAAAAGTTATAATTAAATAACATAAAGGACCAAATTGTTACAATTGAATAACTTAAAGGACCTAAGTGGTACGAAAAAACTTAAAGGACAAACTTGTTACAGTTAAATAACTTAAAGGACCTAAGTGGTACGAAAAAAACTTAAAGGACCAACTTGTTACAATTAAATAACTTAAAAGACTTCTGGTGTAATTTAACCAAAGCAATAATATATTAAAAAATTTGTATTAGTCCTTATATGTGAAATTTATACTCATCTAGTCCTTCTTGTAATTGTTTCGAAATGACCTCTTATATTACAAAAAAAGAATTACATTGATATAGCTTTTGTAACATGAAGGATTGCTGGAAAGAAAAAAGTAAAAAACCATAGAGATTATATTAGTATTTTTTTGTCGAGACCAGGGTATCCACCATGGTCTTAAAAGAGTTTATAAGTGGGTGAAACCCTTACCTTAAAACCCGGTTTTATGGGGTTGAGTTAGGCCCAAACCACATTCTAAAGCGGTATTAGAGTCTATCCTAGATCCTTCGGGCCACCCACCATTATAATCTACGCACCAAGCCCAATAGTGTTGGGCGTGAGGGAGTGTATTGGGTAAAACCCAAGTCACACATTGGCTAGAGATATGATTTCAAAAGAGTTTATAAGTGGGAGACAACCCTCACCTTAAAAACCGGTTTTGTGGGGTTGAGTTAGGCCCAATCCACATTCTAAGAAAGTTAAAACTTCATAAAATTCATAGAAATTACTTTTTTTTTTACAAAAACTTCATAAAAAAGACTAATTGCAACCTTTTTTAACACGTGAATTATTTATATCTGAAGAAAACTAGAATTCCAATTCCATAGAGGAAAATGGTTAGAAGAGAGAGAATCATTAAAATGAAATGAATTGTATTAAATTCTCTAATCAGTAATTTTATTACAAAGTGTTTATATACTGTAGCTATTTCTAATTACAAAGGGAAAGGAAATAAAAGGCTATTCTATGCTATTCTATCCATGTGTTACCCCCCCACAAGCTGATGAGTGGTAAATATCCAGAAGCTTGAGCTTAGCAATCAAATGAAGGAATGGTTGAGGTGTCAAAGCCTTTGTAAAAAGATCTGCAATCTGGTTAACAGTTGACAGTGGCAGAAGCTTCATGAGACCAGTGGTGACCTTCTCTCTAACAACATGGCAATCAAGAGATGCTTGGTGCGTTCATGGAACACAGGGTTGGCAGCAATGTGCAAGGCACTCTTGCTGTCACAGTATAGAGTAGGCAATTTGGGAGAAGAAATGCCCAAGTCAGTCAACAAATATGATAACCATTGTCATTCACAAGTGGCAGAGGCAAGAGCTCTGTATTCAGCCTCAGAACTAGAGCGGGCTATGGTGGATTGTTTCTTGGAACGCCATGTGATCAAGGAATCTCCAAGGAAGAAACAATAGCCACTTATAGAACGGCGAGATTCTGGGCAACCAGCCCAATCTGAGTCACTAAAACCATGCAGTTCCAGTGAAGAAGATCTGCTGAAAAACAGTACTGTACAAAGAGAGCCTTTCAGATAGTGAAGAACCCGTTGAGCAGCTTTGAAATGACACACTGTAGGCTTGGATAAAAACTGTGAAAGTTGCTGCACTGGGAATGTGATATCAGGCCTTGTGGTGGTCAGATATAGAAGTTTACCAACTAGGCATCTGTAACAAGCAATATCATGATAGGGAGCACTCTCATCATTGTAAAGGTGTGTGCCAGGCTCCATAGGTGTTGAGCAGGGTTTGCTGCTAAGGCAACCAGAATCAGATAGGAGATTAAGACAATATTGTCTTTGGCACAAAGATATACCGGATGCAGAGTGAGCAACTTCAAGGCCAAGAAAAAACTTGAGTATACCAAGATCCTTGATTCCAAAATGAGCATCCAATATAGATTTAATTTTGGATAAATCAGAAAGATGATCACCAACTAGTACAATATCATCAACGTATATAAGTAAAGCCATGTATGAGGAAGGAGTGATGCAGGTGAACAAGGTGTGATCAGCATGGCCTTGCTTGAACCCAAGGCTCAACAAAAGTGTGGAAAGTTTATCATACCACTGCCTGCTTGCCTGCTTGAGACCATAAAGAGATTTTGACAATTTTCAAACCTGAGAAGTGGAGGAAGCTTGAAGTTCAGGAGGCAAAGTCATGTAAACATCTTCCTTTAACTCACCATGGAGAAAGGCATTGTTGATGTCTAGTTGATGAATGTGCCATCCCTTAATGCCAACCACAACTATAAGGGTTCTGACAGTAGCCATTTTAGCTACTGGGGAGAATGTGTCAAAATAGTCAATGCCCTCTGTTTGAGTGTAGCCTTTGGCCACAAGTCTGGCTTTGTAACGTTCAAGTGTACCATCAGCCTTGCCTTTAATTTTATATACCCATTTGCAGCCAATTGGTTTTACACCAGCAAGTTTGTCAACAACAAACCATGTCTGATTCTGCTCCAAAGCTTTAAGCTCTTTGCTCATAGCCTCAACCCAGCAAGGATGTTGACTAGCATCACCATAGGATGAGGGTTCTGGAATGGCATCAATGGATGCAATGTAGGATTGATGAGATGGGGAAATATTATCATATGATAAATAATGGTGAAGGGGATAACCACAGGATGTGGAGGCTAGGTTACATACATAATCATTGAGGTGAGGTGGAGGGTTGTGAGGGCGAGTAGAGTGTCTAGATGGAGCAGGAAGTGTGGAAGGTGGTTGTGGAGAAGGTGTGGAGGTGGTCAAGGGGTCAATTGGAGTGTGTATGGTGGGTGGGTCAATGGGAGGAAGGTCTGTGGTGGAGGTTGTTTCATTGATAGGGGGCTCTGTGGTGGGAAGAGAAATGGGTGGTGATGAGTGTTTGTGAGAGTCAGAAATGTCCCAACATTGAGGAGAATTTGTATGTGAGGTTTGATAAGGAAAAATGGTTTCATGGTGTACCACATGTCTTGAAATAAAAATCTGTTTGATGTTAACATCATAAACCACAGCACCTTTGACATGGGATTGGTGGCCAAGAAATATTCCCTTCCTGGCACGAGGATCAAATTTGGTCCTTCCAGCAGTTAATGTAGTAGCATAGCAAAGACTACCAAAAACTTTCAAAGAGTTGAACTCAGGAAGTTTATCATAAAGAAGCTGAAAAGGAGAACATTTATCCAAAATGTGAGAAGGCATCCTATTGATCAAATATACAGCATGAATAATTGCATATGACCATAGATATTTAGGAACAGAAGACTGCAGTAGGAGAGCTCTAGCTACAGCCAAAATGTGTTGATGCTTGCGTTCCACCCTAGCATTCTGTTGTGGGATTTCAACACAGCTCAACTAGTGCAGGATACCATATTGGTTGCACAAATCCTGCAATTGAAACTCAGTCCCATTGTCACTACGACTAGTCTTGACAGATTTACCAAATTGATTGCCAACCATAGTAATGAAGTTGTGCAATGTTTTCTTCACCTCAGACTTAGCTTTTAACATGTAAATCCATGTAAATCGTGAAAAATCATCAACAATTGTCAAGAAATATCTAAATGCATGTACAGAAGGTAAAGAAGATGGTCCCCAAACATCTAAATGTATTAAGTCAAATGCATTTGCAGCTCTACTATTACTCAAAGGGAAAGGAGTTTTGTGTTGTCTAGCATAATGACAAACATCGCATACAAGATCTTTATTAGCAGTAATGGATGGAAAATCCTTACAAAGCATCTCTAGTTTAGAGTGAGAAGCATGGCCAAACCTATAGTGCCATATAGCAGAGGTAGGAATAGTAAAATAGTTACTAGAATTGGAATAAATAGCAGCAACAGAAGATGTATCACTATGTTCAAAGTGAACAAATCTACCTTGAACCCGGCCCAAACCAATCTGCTTGTGTGAAGGGTCCTGGATGTGACACATAGTACCAGAGAAGTTAACATCATAGCCAAATTCAAGCAATCGAGGAACAAAGATCATATTAAGATTGAATTGTGGGATGTATAATACATCATGTATCTGGAAATGCTTGTTCAGTCTAACTGTGCCAACATAGGAAACAGTGGTCGA
Organism: Astragalus glycyphyllos; assembly: GCA_963573325.1. Taxonomy (NCBI): domain Eukaryota; kingdom Viridiplantae; phylum Streptophyta; class Magnoliopsida; order Fabales; family Fabaceae; genus Astragalus; species Astragalus glycyphyllos. The sequence continues at coordinate 26,458,821 of OY754308.1, forward strand.
AGTACCATTAGGCAGCCTAACATATATAGGACTGATAGATCTATAGGATTCAAAGAGCTTCAAGGAGTTGCACACATGATCTGTGGCTCCAGAGTCGATTATCCATGGGGTATCTTGCTCACAAACCGCAATAAAAGGTTAATCAAAAGAGGTAGGTAAGTTACCTTCAGCATCAGTTATGCATAACTGATTTATGCAGGGTTCTTCATTGCTGGTGGAGGAATTGGACGCAGGCAGTGCATCAGATTGAAAATTGCACCTCTTCAAGAGATCAACAAGCTGCTTATAATCATCTTGAGAGATAGTGGTAATAGCACGAGGAGTAGCAGAGGAAGCCTCAACAGAATCATGCTTAGCCTCAGAATCAATAGTCACAGCATTAAGACTAGGTTTAGCATCACGTTTGGAACCAAACGGATATCCATGCTTCTTATAGCAAGTGCCTACAGTGTGTCCTAGCCTATTACAGTAAGTACAGTGTCTAGGACCAGAGTATTTACCTTTAGGAAAGGAACGACGACCATCAACAGCATTAACAAGAGAAGTAGAGTCCTCAGTAACTGGACTAAGGCTATTTTGTCTCTCATGTTCAAGGACCATGGAGAATACAGTGGTAATAGCAGGTAAGGGATTCATCAACAAGATCTGAGAACGTACCATTGCAAAGTTCTCGTTGAGACCTTTGAGAAAACACATGACACTGTCTTCGTCGTGGAAGAGTTTCGCGTTCTTCATCGCGTCACAAGAGCACTTCACCAGACATGAACAGTCAGGACGAGGACGATAATTGTCCAATTTTTCAAGCAAAACACCGAGTTCAGTGAAGAAATCGGTGACAGAAAGAGTATCTTGCCTTAATCGGTAGAGTTCGTATTTCAGATCAGCGACGCGAACTCGATCAACACGCGCAAAGCGTGCTTTGAGATTATTCCAAGCTTCAGATGCTAATTCTTTGTAAACGATGCTCTGTGCAATCGTAGGTGAAACGGAATTGATAATCCAAGAATGAACAAGGTTGTTGCAGCGTTCCCAGACATCATAAAGCGGAACGAAGGAATCAGGTGCAGGAAGAGATCCATCGGCAAACTTGAACTTGTTTTTGCCGATGAGAGCTTTCTTCATCAATCGGGCCCAAGAATGATAGTTATTTGGAGTCAATTGCTTCGTAACAAGCGAAATCGCCGGATTCTCGCTAGGATGAACATAGTAGAAGCTCGTCGGACTTGCTGGATCAAGCGGCAAAGGTTGCTGCACGACGACAGAAGAAGAGGAAGTGGCATTGTGAGGCATGGCGGAAACGATGATCTAGTTCAACAAACTTCTGATACCATGAAGAGAACTAGAATTCCAATTCCATAGAGGAAAACGGTTAGAAGAGAGAGAATCAATAAAATGAAATGAATTGTATTAAATTCTCTAATCAATAATTTGTTACAAAGTGTTTATATACTGTAGCTATTTCTAATTACAAAGGGAAAGGAAATAAAAGGCTATTCTATGCTATTCTATCCGTGTGTTAATATCATAATATAAATAGCTCGTGCACACTACCCCCTGCATAATGTGTGCATTCCTTGATAAATTCTTGATAAAAAATCCCGCAAATCAAGTCTGCTTCGTTAGCCTGTTGTAAAAATGGTACGTGAGCTTGTAAACAAGATAGGGAGTGGGACCTCCGTACGCGCACAAGCTGGGACTGAAATCATAATTTCAGTGTAAATCTTCTGCTTTCCTCTTATCCTCACAATCAGCTTTGCGATATTAATTTTATATATTATTGGCCCTAATTAGCGCCTATCTGAAAATGTCTATTTTTGAGCTATTTTAATTCATTCGAATTATTCTTATTGAATATTACTTTTAGATATTCTCATAACAGATATTTTGTTCAGTTCCAAAACTGTCCACATACATTTGGTTATAAAGCGTCCAGATTCATTACTTGTTAATCACTCTCCACTAATAACTCCACTTACCACGTTTTTAGCGCGTCCAGATTCATTACTTGTTAATCACTCTCCACTAATAACTCCACTTACCACGTTTTTAGCGCAACTAACTAAGTTGTTACGGGCTCCTAATTGAGTGACTTGGTAACGGCTTTAATTTGAGATCCTATATATATATATATATATATATATATATATATATATATATATATATATATATATATATATATATATATATATAAGTGCTAGCTACTCGAGTTCAACAGTTGAGTTCTCTCTTTCCTTCTCGAGTAGTACTACTTCTTTCTCCCCCACACCTTTTGTTCATCATCTTGCAGCAGTAACAATAGTCTTCGGTGCTTTATCGTTACCTCAAGTATGTTGTCGTGACTGGGGCCCCGACGTGGACGGCTCAAAAATAGATTATTTAAGGGAGTCGCCACCCAATTTATTTAATAGGAAAAATTGAGAAAAACCTTGTTTCAAAATATTTGGTCTACGCATACCAGGTTGAATTCGGGAGTCGATTATGTATAGGGAATGGCGGAAACTTAATCCCACTGCACCCCTAATACATCTGTCCTAAGACAGTTACCCTAAATTTGATTGTGCAACATATTTATAAGTCTATAAAATTTGTTTACCCAAAAAACGTAATAATACTAAATAAGAAATAGCTATTTTCGAAGAAATAAATAGGGACTAGTTTAAGAAAATTTAATTTTGACTTGATGGGGAAGCCCCACTCCTACGTATCCTCCGGTGCAATGAGGAACTCAATAGTCACGTAGTTCTTCCTGAAAAAGTTTGTTGGTTGGGTTGATTTTAATTTTTTTTTGAAGGGGTTTGAGATCACCAAGTTGTACAACTCGGGCGTCTTAAACTGGGATTGACAAGATGTACATCTCGGCCAATCCCCTTTTTTTTGGTATTTTTGGAAAATAGGTGTTAAAGAAAAAAAACTGATTATTTATTGAAAATAATTTGGCCTGACGGGGAGGCCCCGCTCCTACGTATCTCCATGTGGCGGAGAATCAAAGGCTACGTAGTTCTTCTTGAAAAAGTTTGTTCGCTTTGCTGATTTTAGTTTTTTGAAAGGCGTTTAAGATCACCAAGTTGTACAACTCGGGCGTCTTAAACCGGGATCGACAAGATGTACATCTCGGCCAATCCTCTTTTTTTTTGATATGGGAACAAGGAAAGAGAGAAAAATGATTTTTACATGTGAACTGACATTTATTTTTGTTTTTTTTTGAATGTGAAGGAATAATAATAATAATAATAATAATAATAATAATAATAATTACAACAATAACCATGACAATATCAACAATTAGAAGGAAAAAAAAATTTAAAAAAAAATAAATAAATAATAATAACATACGAAGGGAATGGTGAGGAGTGTGATGGGTGTGATTTGAAAACTTGGACACGGCAAGTTAATGTTTTTTTAATAACAATAATAATATAAAAAGGTAAACAAATGAAACTAAATAACAATAAAATAAACAAAGGGAAATGGCAAAACAGAAATGGGATAAGATGGGTTCACGTGTTGCTTAGATCGAAAAATAAACATAGGGAGAAGAGATAGAGAAAAGGCTGAGATACAAACAGAGAAAGGAAAATAGTTCTGAGATGGAGAAAACGCAGGTAAGGGAGAAGGCCGGGACTCGGTGGCACGGTGGCGGCTCGTGGTGGTCGCCTGGACTGGTGGTAGTACGAAGTGAGAGAGAGAACGTTTGGTGGTGGTTGTGTTGTTGATGATGGTGGTCTACGGCGGTGACCACCACGAACGGTGGCCGGAGGTTAGCTTTTAGTCCCTTTTTCCTCTCATTTTTTTTTCATACTCTCATTTCTCTTCTTCTCCTTATTTTTTTAATCTTTTCTTCTAAAACTTAAACCTACTGTTGAGATTTTTACCCACTATTTTCCTTACTTCTAAAACTTTCCTTCAAACTTTTCTATCCTTAATCCTCTGTTTCTAAAAAAAACTAATCTTACTTCTATTCTTTTTTTTTTTTTGCCTTCTAAATTTTTTTTAAACTCAGTGTATTTGGTTTCTGAAAAAAAAACTCTACTATTTTTCATAAGAACATGTAGAAGTGAGACTATTTGCAACCGAACGCCAGTTAAAGCTTTTTACTACATCACATATGCATACATGAGTAAATAATGAGTAAACAGGATAAACCAACAACAACAAAGAAAAATTCAATGATGGTGTTATTGATAAATAAATTTAGGAACTAACCTAGTTCCAAATAAACTTCTTCTCACCCTTCCTTTTGAACTAAGAAAACCTTTTCTGCTCTCTATTTTCAGAACCAGTTTTTTTTTCACTATATTTTTGTGTGTTGCTGTCTGTGTGTATTCGTCCCCCCTAGGGTTTCACTATTCATCTGTATTTATAGTGGGGATATGTGTGGTGTAGGTGTGGGCTTAAACCAGAGGATTGCAGCCCAAGGGGACAAAAAAAGCGTAACAACCTCTGAAAAGCAATGCAGGCAGCAAGAGGTGGAGGAGGTAGTGGTTGAAAAAGCTATCATGTTTGTGCAAAATGGGAAGAAGCCAAGGGAGCAAGAAGAAAGTATTTTAGCACATTACCTCAATTTGCACTTCTACTAACCAACTGAACCTTGCGCATGCCCTGTCCTTTTTTATTTAATATTTTTTATTTTTTTGTAATACATACCACTAATATATAATATTGATAATATTTGTAATTCGTTTGAAATAGCATATTTTCCTAATTTTTTGTTTAACCACTGAAAAAAAAAGTAATAATAATACAAAATTAGTAAATTAGCGCAAAATGACCTTTTTAAGGGATTAAGAATCGAGTAAGCGCAAAAAACATATTTTTGTGATTTTTTTTCTAAAAAGTGAAAAATACCGGTTAAAATTGGGTGTTCACAGATGCCCCTCTGTACTAACTTTCTTACGAGATAATACATAAAACTATGTTTTGTTGTATTGTCAAAGTAAGGAATGAGTACAGATATGAACCTCAATTTTAATCGGTGAAATATGCACAATTAGGTAGTAAGAACTACAAACGGTGCCAGGAAAACAAACAAAGCGCCAGAGCTGAATCGATAGCACGAAATTTAAAAGACAATGCTAGAGCTGAATCGATAGCATGAAAATAAGTGTGCAATGCCAGGGCGTAACCGGTAGCATGCAGTGCCAGGGCGTAACCAGTAGCACAAAAGAATAAAACAATGCCAGGGCGTAACCGGTAGCATGAAAATAAATGGGCAATGCCAGGGCGTAACCGGTAGCATGCAGTGCTAGGGCGTAACCGGTAGCACAAAAGAATAAGACAATGCCAGGGCGTAACCGGTAGCATGAAAATAAATGTGCAATGCCAGGGCGTAACCGGTAGCATGCAGTGCCAGGGCGTAACCAGTAGCACAAAAGAATAAAACAATGCCAGGGCGTAACCGGTAGCATGAAAATAAATGGGCAATGCCAGGGCGTAACCGGTAGCATGCAGTGCTAGGGCGTAACCGGTAGCACAAAAGAATAAGACAATGCCAGGGCGTAACCGGTAGCATGAAAATAAATGTGCAATGCCAGGGCGTAACCGGTAGCATGCAGTGCCAGGGCGTAACCAGTAGCACAAAAGAATAAGACAATGCCAGGGCGTAACCGGTAGCATGAAAATAAAAGTGCAATGCCAGGGCGTAACCGGTAGCATGCAGTGCCAGGGCGTCACCGACAGCACAAAAAAAAAGACAATGCCAGGGCGTAACCGGTAGTATGAAAATAAATGTGCAATGCCAGGGCGTAACCGGTAGCATGCAGTGCCAGGGCGTAACCAGTAGCACAAAAGAGTAAAACAATGCCAGGGCGTAACCGGTAGTATGAAAATAAAAGTGCAATGCCAGGGCGTAACCGGTAGCATGCAGTGCCAGGGCGTCACCGATAGCACAAAAAATAAGACAATGCCAGGGCGTAACCGGTAGCATGAAAATAAATGTGCAATGCCAGGGCGTAACCGGTAGCATGCAGTGCCAGGGCGTCACCGATAGCACAAAAAAAAAGACAATGCCAGGGCGTAACCGGTAGCATGAAAATAAATGTGCAATATGATGCTTACTTGGATGTCTTTGTTTTAGAAACTAGAACCATTGCTGCGCACTAAAGGTTTTTAGACCAATCAAACTGTCGCCTACTCATCTTCCCCTATCTCTTGCAAACTATAGTTGGTTTTTCATAACATCGATCTCTCTATTCACTTGATTGACTGCGCTCCCTTTGAAATCTTATGCCGAGCTGTTATGGATAACCTCGAGACTTTCAAGTATCCACATTTCTTTTGCAATTTTGTTGAGAGAGGTGTGGGTCTATTCTCCCCTGTCAACTGAGTTCTTTTCATTTTTGTTTTCTATCTTCTTCTCTGGTTTTTTTTTCATTTATTATTATTTTTTTTCAATTGTCAAAGTGTTACTGACACGCCCGTCTTGAAGTTTGCCAGACTTTAGCCATTTTACTTGAGACATAGATTAAACGAAACAATCATGAATGCAAGAACAAAGAAAACATGCTAGGTGAATAGGTCATGGATGCATGGATAATGGTAAATGCAAGAACAAAGTGATAACAAGATTTATTTGGTATTGATTAGAAAGAATGAGTACAAAAAAGGAAAGAAGTTACAAACAGAGAACTTCTCATGAACTTTGCCCCATTTGTGATTGGGCCAATCCCCTATCGGCCAACCTTCTTGAAAACCCTCGATGTGACTAGGAGAGTGGAATTTGATTCTAAATCCTTTCTATGCAGCTATTGGAGCCATGTTGTCACGCTCGTGAGTCCTTCTGCCATATCATGCCTTTTTTTTTTTAATTTTTTTTTTTCCTTCTAATTGTTGATATTGTCATGGTTATTGTTGTAATTATTATTATTATTATTATTATTATTATTATTATTATTATTCCTTCACATTCAAAAAAAAACAAAAATAAATGTCAGTTCACATGTAAAAATCATTTTTCTCTCTTTCCTTGTTCCCATATCAAAAAAAAAGAGGATTGGCCGAGATGTACATCTTGTCGATCCCGGTTTAAGACGCCCGAGTTGTACAACTTGGTGATCTTAAACGCCTTTCAAAAAACTAAAATCAGCAAAGCGAACAAACTTTTTCAAGAAGAACTACGTAGCCTTTGATTCTCCGCCACACGGAGATACGTAGGAGCGGGGCCTCCCCGTCAGGCCAAATTATTTTCAATAAATAATCAGTTTTTTTTCTTTAACACCTATTTTCCAAAAATACCAAAAAAAAGGGGATTGGCCGAGATGTACATCTTGTCAATCCCGGTTTAAGACGCCCGAGTTGTACAACTTGGTGATCTCAAACCCCTTCAAAAAAAAATTAAAATCAACCCAACCAACAAACTTTTTCAGGAAGAACTACGTGACTGTTGAGTTCCTCATTGCACCGGAGGATACGTAGGAGTGGGGCTTCCCCATCAAGTCAAAATTAAATTTTCTTAAACTAGTCCCTATTTATTTCTTCGAAAATAGCTATTTCTTATTTAGTATTATTTCGTTTTTTGGGTAAACAAATTTTCTAGACTTATAAATATGTTGCACAATCAAATTTAGGGTAACTGTCTTAGGACAGATGTATTAGGGGTGCAGTGGGATTAAGTTTCCGCCCTTCCCTATACATAATCGACTCCCGAATTCAACCTGGTATGCGTAGACCAAATATTTTGAAACAAGGTTTTTCTCAATTTTTCCTATTAAATAAATTGGGTGGCGACTCCCTTAAATAATCTATTTTTGAGCCGTCCACGTCGGGGCCCCAGTCACGACAGATGGCGACTCCGCTGGGGACTTCGTGAGAGTCAGGCCTGTTTAATTTGGTTGTGCAAAATATCTATGAGTTAGGTGGTCATCCACTCTACTTTGTTTTATTGTATATGTTTGATTTATGTTATGCTTAGCGTACACCTTAGGTTAGAAGACAAATTATATTACTGCTTGGTTGTTTCTTATCTTTATTTCGCAGGGATTATTTGGAGTTTTTTTTTAGGATTTAATGTTTGTATGCTCCCTTCACACACTACACAAACACTGTGAGCACACACAGAGAGTTGAGCTCACACCGGAGCCGCAAAAAACACCTAAGATAGAACGAGGATAGTGGAACTCATTTTGGATGTACATCCTGTGTGACTTCCATGATTTCCTCATCTAGAGTTTGATTCTTCTGTGCGGATACCCACATTTTGGATGTACATCCTGGTGTGGTTCCTCTTCCAGAAGGATACTTCACTCTAGAGACCTTGAATCTCATTAGGTTACAATAACCAACCAGTGTGAGTGTTCACAGTAGAGAGGCATTAGACCCATAGGCCCCAACCCAAATAGTATGGGCAACCCATTATAGGCCACAAAGGGAGCTACTCTACCTCTTATCCTACCATTATAAAAAAAAAAAATTTGTCATAGCAATTCTACTTTCTTTCTTTTTTTTTTTCAAAAAATCATTTACACTTTTCCTAAAAAAAAAAGAGAGTTTTTTTTTGTTACATGCATCATCTCCATTTGTTAACTTTCGTTTGTTCATTCAGGAAAGTTGGCAAGGGATCTAAAGTTGGAATCTGGTACGAGTATCTTGGTCAAAAAAAAAAATTTCAAAAAATAAACGAAAGTGAGACATGGAATTAGGGAACAAGAAAACAATGTCACTAACAAGGAGAACTATCCAGTTCATTGTCCAGAAGCCCGAAATGTCCAAGTTGAAAGATTATGCCTCCAGCTTACCTGAGGAATCGAGATCCAATTTTAAAAAGACATATGGGAAGCTATTAGAATTATTGGACGTGAAGGTTCAGGTGGGAGCAGTCACTGCATTGGCCCAATACTATGACGCCGATTTGAGATGCTTCACTTTCTCCAATTTTCAGTTGGCTCCTACTCTAGAGGAGTTTGCGCTGATCCTTGGACAACCTTTGACCGGGAAACCGTATCATTACCGTGGGAATTATCCCAATGTTGAAAAGGTTGTTCGGGTGCTGGGAATCGACTCATATTGGTTGACCAACAAGAGGACCAATGGGAAGGCTCCTAAGGGTATACTGAGGGGGTGGTTGGAAGAGTTAATAAAGAAACTGATACATGAAAAAAAATGGGAAACTCTCATAGATGTCTTGGCTCTTGCAATCTACGACTTGGTTCTGTTCCCGACTAGTGGAGATTTGGTAAGCCCTGCAGCGAGTGATGTATTCATAGCTCGTAAATGTCGAGGGGAAAACTCGACGTTTCCAATCTTAGCAGACATGTACCATACATTGAATTCCTGCCATGAACTGAAAGGAAGAAGGATTGTATGTTGTCTTCCAGTATTGTATGTGTGGTTGGCTGCTCACGTGCTCAAAAAGAAAGATAATTCATACTTCCCTCTCTCCGAACTAACAAATATGGGATCACAAACCCACAGTGACAAAGAGTGGAGGCAAATATTTGTGGAGCTCAACGAAGATTCGGTGCGTTGGTTCTCCCTAGCAACGGGAGTGGTACAAGTACTTTTCTCATGTGGTGAATTCCCGAATGTACCACTTGTGGGGACTTTGGGATGTATCAACTACAATCCCATCTTGGCATTGCGACAGCTACGTTACCCCTTGACGGGCCCGCCTGCTGAAGAATTGCTATTTCCCTTTACTGCTGACCTCAAAAATGAAATTATGCTAGACAAAATCCGCAAGGCGTGGAAGAAGGTCACCTATAAGGCAAGAGAGTTGGGGAAAAGAGGAATTGGAGCGGCGGCTACCTATAAAGAATGGGTACGAAGCAGGGCAGAAGAGATTAGGTTGCCATTTCAGACAGTGACACCCAAGCCGCTGCAAGAAACAGATACCGTCATAGAGGAAAGTGATGAGGTGAAGATTTTGAAGGGAAAATTGGCCAGGTCAGAAGGTGAGAAAGAGGCTTTAGAGATTGAATTGAAGGAAGTTCGCTCCACTCTCGAAACTCTAAAGATGGAGTGCAACGGAAAGGCCCGGTCACTTAAGCAAGCAAACAAAAGGGCCAGGATTGAGAAGGACTCTGGGAGTAAAATCAGGAATCACTTAAGTTCTACCAACCAAGACTTAAGGAAACAGATTACTGAATGCCACAGTGCTATGAAGGAAAATGAGCAGTTGAGAAGGGTGCTTAGAGAGAGGGAACGACAAGTGAACACCCTCAAAGCTCAGATGAATGAACAAGCTTCCCAGCACGAAATTGACAGAATTATTGATGAGCAAGCCTGCCTCGAGGTCATAAAAGGGTATCAGGAGCGCCTTGAGGAAAAACACAGAGAGATGGAAGACCTCCTCAAAGGAAGAGAGGACGTGCTTGAGGAAAATTGGAAACTGAAGGGAGAGCTGATGGACCTTGAAACAGCCCAGACAGAAACTCTGAGACGCCTATCCGACCTCGATTTGAAAATGAGGGAAGAAATTACCCGATATGAAGAAAGAATTGAGAAGGACAGGGTAGAAGTGAGGGACGTGATAAGCATGTATCGGTCCACCATTGACAGAAAAAATGAGGAACTAAGGAGTCTAGAGCACTGGGGCACTGAGAGGAACCACTTTTTGGGGATAATTAGAGGAATGGAAGAAAGCTACATACATGCTTGGCATGAGTTTGGACGCTGGGCCCGCAAACTAAGGGATGTTGAAAGAATTCCTGAATTGGTCCGCGATGCCGATGTTATGATCAACCCACTCACTACCCCCGGAGAGATGGTCGAATTAATCAGTGTTTGCAAGGGACTTGTGGAGGACTTTGAGCAATTGGTGGTAGAAGCTAGGGGCAATTTGTAAGGGGCTTGTGGATGTCTTTGGGAAGTTAGTGATAGAGGCTAGGGGCAATTGATGTATTTTGAAATGATTGTTGTATTTGGATGATGTTCTGCAATGAATTTTTTTTGCTTATGTTGTTCGTTCCTAGTTCCATGTCTATAATTCACAAATTCACTAAATTTGAAACCAAAGATACTCGCTCTAGGTTCCGAGGACGATCGCCAATGATTCTTTGACAAACGAAATGTTAGCTTAATTTCTTTTAATAAACAAAATAAATTCTTTTGTCCTTTTTATTTTAGACAGGAACTTGGTAACCATTGCGCCCGCTAAGAAAACGACCAATCAAACTCGAGTATACTTCACCAGATCCAGAGCAAGAATGAAAGATCCTGAGGAAATGCAAGGAAGGAACTTGAGCCAAGAAGTGGACCAAGTCAAAGAGAAAATGGAAGCCATGGTGGCGACCCAGGCCCGAATGGAAGATGCATTGCTGGCTATAAAGGACACAATCACTTTCTTGTCAGCAAGAGTAGTTGGTATGGCTGGTAATGGAGGGGATGGGTTTCGAGATCCGACCAATGGTGAGGCTGCACCCAATCTAAACAATAGGCCATTTGACATCCCTGTTGGGAAGGGATACGAAGCTGTGGGGGAGCACCAATACCATGTGTTGGATGAAGAACTTACATCGGTGCAAAAGGATAAAGCTAGGCAGCAATGGATGGACAAGATGGAAGAGAAGATCAAGGCAATACAAGGATCTAACACTTTTGGATCTCTGGGTTTAGATGAGCTCTGTCCTACTGCCGAGATTGTAATTCCTCGAGATTTCAAAGTCCCAGACTTCACAAAATATGATGGGAGCACTAACCCTCTTTTGCACTTAAGGACCTACTGTACAAAGATGTCTATGTGGTCTAAGGACGAGAAATTCCTTGTTAGCTTCTTTCATGAAAGTTTGACTGGGCCGGCTTTGGCTTGGTATATCCAAATGGATCACTCTAAAGTGGATGGTTGGAAAGATCTCGCCGATGCCTTCATGAACCAGTATAGGTTTAACATCGACATGGCTCCAACTCGGGAACAGCTAGGAGTGTTGCAGAAGAAAAGTGAAGAGACTTTCAAGCAATATGCTCAGAGGTGGAGAACCCTCGCTGCACAGGTCCAACCGCCGCTCACCATATCTGAAATATGTTCTTATTTCTTGGGGACATTGGGATCTCCATATGTAGCAGCAATGGCCGGGGCCACATACAGAGACTTTGCTGATCTAATAGCTGCTGGTGAGAGAATTGAGATGTTGGCTAGAGCCGGAAAACTTTCGGTAGAACAGACAGAAAGTGGGCAATCAAAGAAGGGCTTCCCTCAGAAGAAGAAAGACCCAGAAGTCAGTTTCATTCGAGCTCCTTCAAATTACACTCCTCAACAGCCAAGAAATAACCAACCACGACCAAATACACCTTACATGATGAACCAAAACACGAACCCTCCATCCTTTCCCGTAAACAATGTCCAAAACGCACAATCTCAACCACGTCCAAACTACCAAATGGCCCGCCAATCCTACCGCCAACCCCCATCAAACTTTCCCCCATTCCCTAAACTCTCCATCACCAACACCGAACTATTCCAACGACTGGTCGATGCCCACTTGATTGCAGGACTTCCCGTGAAAGATTGGGAGCCCCCGTTTCCAGCATGGTACAACTCGAATTTGACTTGTAAGTATCACATGGGGGCCGCAGGGCATTCGATTGAAGATTGCGAGGCTTTCAAAACGGCTGTAAGGAGATTGATCGCTCATGAAAGCTTGACATCCAGGAAGAGGCGGGACCAAATATCAACAGCAACCCTCTCCACAATCATGAGGGGAACAGAGGCGTGAGTATGGTGGAACAAGACCAAATGCCTATCAAGAAGGTTTTGAAACTGCAAACCCCTATGACAGGGATATGGGAAGGGTTACACAGAGCTGGCTATGAAGTGTTGGCGCCAACGAGGGGATCTGTAAGGTATGCCCTGTATGATGAAGGGAGAATGTGCTTATACCACCATGGTTGTGTGGGTCATGATATCGAAGGTTGTTGGGACTTCAAAGCTCGAGTGCAGAGTCTAATGTCACTAGGAGTGGTGCAAGCTAGAGGGTCTATGATTCAAGAGGAAATTAATGTCTTAGAACGTTTTGTGCTCAAAGTTCCACCACTCAACCCACCTCCAGCATCGGAAAAGGTGGTGGTAACTGTGAAGAAGCCCACACCGTTTGCATGCAAAGATACTCACGCAATTCCCTGGAACTATGAGACTCGAGTTGAAGTTACAAGAGGTCCTGCTGAAAGGGGAATGAGCAAGAACAAAGAAGTTGAGGAGTCCGTTGGCAACATTGTGAGTGTCAGTGGGATAACCCGGAGTGGTCGGTACTTTGGTCCTGAAGAGGCTGAAAAGAGAATAAAGGAGAAAGGGGCTGAGAGGGAAGAACCATCAGAAGAAGAGTTCCTGAAAATCATGAAACAAAGCGAGTATGATGTGACTGAGCAGTTAAGAAAGACGCCAGCACGAATCTCTTTGCTTTCCCTCGTCCTCTCTTCAGAAATACATAGAAAGGCTTTGTTGAAAACCTTGGAAGAAGCTTTTGTGAAGACTGATGTAACTCCCCAAACTGTGGTTAACATGGTAGATCCAATGCAGCGGGTCAATCTGATTACATTTTCTGAAAGCGAGGTCCATCCTCAAGCAAGGGGGGAGCATCAAGCTCTGCACATCACTCTGAAGTGTCGAGAGTATGTGGTAGCCAAGGTGCTCATTGATGGTGGATCGGCACTTAATGTTCTGCCTATGACTACATTGACCGCATTAGGGTTGGGGGAGAGAGATTTGACCCCTCAAACCTTGATGGTTCGGGCTTTCGACGGTTCGAAAAGAAGTGTCCTGGGTGAGGTAGTGCTCCCGTTGGAGATTGGACCAAGTGTCTTCCGGGTGTTGTTCCAAGTCATGATCATTGATTCAGCATACACTATGCTCTTGGGACGACCATGGATCCACGAAGCTGGGGCCGTACCCTCTAGTCTCCACCAGAGGGTCAAGTTTGTTGAGAATAGAAACATCATCACCATCCGTGGAGAAGAGGAGATGCTTGTCTCGAGGCCTATGTCTCTACCTTATGTGGACAACACTGAAGAAGAAGTAACAAATATGTGCCATAGTTTCGAGGTGGATAAACCTGAGGTTACCAAAGGAGTTTCGTCGAGGCGAAATGTGAATCAAGTAGTGGGCCGAATAATGGCAAAGAATGGCTATGAAGAAGGAAAAGGTCTGGGTCGTCACCTGCAAGGAGCTTGCACTCCCATACCCGTGAAGCAGAAGTCAGACACTATGGGAATTGGTTATGAGGGGAACCTTGAGATGAAGTCAAAGAAACCGACAGTGGGTAAAGAGGGAATTCAGCTGATTCCACAACTAAGCGACACTTTCCCAAGACCAGCGGAAGTGCTCACACCTGAAGATGTAACCAACACTATGCACCGCCTTGTGATCAATATGGCAGACAAAGATATTTCAGGAACATGTGGCGTTATTCTCCCTTGCACCAATCAAGAGTCACTGAGCAATTGGGAAGCTGAGCCGGTTGTTGATGTTGTTACTTTCATGTAATCGTCTTTTATTTTGTTGTTTTAGCCTAATAAGGCTACAAGACTTATGTTATTTTGCTTGAGACAAGAATTGAATGAATTCGCATGCATTTCCATTCATTTCTGCTGTTAAATTTCTTATCCTCTCACCCTATTTCGCCTTCCTTTTTATTTTTATTTCTCGTTTTTTCTATCGTCATTTATTATTGTGATTCCCCCTCCAACTACTCTTCAGGGATTCCGAATTCGATAGAACTTTGCCTCATTGTGAGAATGTCGAGAATCTATCACCTGATCCTCTTGTGACTTTTGGTGAAGACTATGTTGAAGAAGACGATGAAGCAATTGATAGACTCTCCAAACATCTGGGGCACACTGAAAGGGAGTTCGGTTTAAGCGACGAGACAGTGGAAATCATCAATATGGGGACTGAAGAAGGGAAGAAAGAGTTGAGGTTAGTAGACAACCCGGAACGGGAGGAAATGGTTACTTTGTTTAAAAAGTATCTTGATGTTTTCGCATGGTCCTACAAAGATATGCCCGGGATTGATCCAAAAATAGCAGCCCACAACATTCCTCTCTTTCCAGATGTAAAGCCAAAGAAACAAAAGTTGAGGAAGATGCACCCGGAGATGTCTTTGAAAATCAAGGAGGAAGTAACTAAACAATGGGAGGCAGGATTCTTAGAAGTCTCAGTGCATCCGGAATGGGTGGCCAATATTGTCCCAGTGCCCAAGAAGGATGGGAAAGTAAGGATGTGTGTGGATTATCGAGATCTGAACCAAGCCAGTCCAAAGGACGACTTTCCTCTTCCTCATATTGACTTGCTTGTTGACAATACTGCCAAGAACCATAGATTCTCCTTCATGGATGGTTACTCTGGGTATAACCAAATTCCCATGAATGCTGATGATAGGGAAAAGACTACATTCATTACCCCATGGGGAACCTTCTGCTATAGGGTGATGCCCTTTGGTTTGAAAAATGCTGGGGCAACCTACCAACGTGCCATGGTCGCACTTTTCCATGATATGATGCATAAAGAGATTGAGGTATATGTGGATGACATAGTGGCGAAATCTCAAGAGAAAGAAAGTCATGTGGCAGTACTGCAAAAATTGTTTGAAAGGCTTAGGAAATATAAAGTGCGATTGAACCCCAATAAGTGTGTCTTTGGAGCATCTTCAGGGAAGTTACTCGGATTCATCGTGAGTAGGGATGGTATAAGGGTGGACCCTGACAAGATAAAATCTATTCAGGAAATGCCTACCCCTAAAAGTGAACGTGAAGTAAGAAGCTTTCTGGGAAGGCTCAATTACATTGCTAGGTTCATCGCAAATTTGACTAGTACGTGTGAACCCATATTCAAGTTACTGAGAAAGAACCAACCCGGGAAATGGGATGAAAAGTGTCAAGAAGCTTTTGATAAGATAAAGGATTACCTATCAAATCCTCCTGTTCTGGCACCACCAACGCCAGGGAGACCATTGATCCTGTACTTGACTGTGTTGCCATCATCCATGGGGGCAATGCTGGGACAACATGATACCTCAGGGAAAGAGCAAGCGATTTACTATTTGAGTAAAAAATTCAATGACTGTGAAACTCGTTACGTGGCAATTGAAAAGACATGTTGTGCCCTGGTTTGGACCTCTAGAAGACTTCGCCAATACATGTTATACTACACTACTTGTTTGATTTCACGATTTGATCCACTAAAGTACATTTTCGAAAGCCCTCATGTTTCTCTAAGGGTCTCAAAATGGCAAGTGATCTTATCAGAGTACGACATCAAGTACGTGTCACAAAAGTCTATCAAGGGAAGTACCATCGCCGACTATTTGGCCGAAAACTCTCTCGGGGAAGGGCAATCTTCTAGTTGGGACGATGTAGAAAGAGGAGTAATGGCGACTGATGAAGATAAAGGAACAAAAGATGCATGGAGAATGTACTTTGACGAAGCAGTCAATATGTATGGAAGCGGTGTTGGGGCAGTGGTAATTTCACCAGAGGGTAAGCAATACCCCGTGGCCATCAAGTTAAGTTTTGAATGCACCAACAACATCGCTGAGTATGAAGCATGTGCAAATGGGCTACGGGTCGCAATCGACCTGGGTGTAAAAAGATTAGATGTGTTCGGAGATTCGGCACTCATCATTTACCAGGTAAAAGGAGAATGGCAGACCAAGGATTCAAAGTTAGTACCTTATCAAAAACATCTAACTGAGTTGGTGGGGCATTTTGAAGAGGTAACATTCACTCATCTGGTGCGAGATAAGAATCAATTTGCCGATGCTTTAGCTACCTTGGCGGCGATGTTTAAATTGAATGTCAATGCTGAGGTTCAACCCATATGTATAGAATTCAAAGATGAACCGACTTGCTGTGCTAATGTAGAGGAAGAAGAGCCAGATAGTGAACCGTGGTTTGGCGATATAAAGCGATATATTCAACAAGGAGAATACCCAGTAGGGGCGAGCGAAGTGAACAACAAAACAATCAGAAGGCTAGCAATGAATTTCTTTCTGAGTGGTGAAATACTCTACAAGCGAAGCCAAGATGGTACTTTGTTGAGATGCGTGGATGCTCAAGAGGCTCGAAAAATCATGATTGAGATACACGAAGGGATCTGTGGAACACATGCAAACGGGCACATGATGGCCCGCAAAATCATGAGAAGTGGTTTTTATTGGACCACCATGGAAACAGACTGCATAGTACATGTAAGAAAATGCCTCAAGTGTCAGCTGTACGCCGATAGGATCAATGCACCTCCATTTCCTCTGCATAACCTCACGAGTCCTTGGCCGTTTTCCATGTGGGGGATTGACGTGATTGGACCGATTAATCCAAAAGCATCAAATGGGCATCGGTTCATATTAGTGGCAATTGACTACTTCACCAAGTGGGTAGAAGCATCCTCGTATGCTAGTATCTCCCAAAAGGTATTTGCCAAATTCCTGAAGAGAGACATCATCTGCCGGTATGGGATCCCTGAAAGGATAATCACGGACAATGCTCCTAACCTCAACGGCACTGAGATACAGAGACTATGCGAAAACTTCAAGATCAAGCACCACAATTCAACTCCATATAGACCTCAGATGAACGGTGCAGTGGAAGCAGCAAATAAGAACATCAAGAAAATCATCGCCAAGATGGTAGTTAATTACAAAGATTGGCATGAAATGTTACCTTATGCTCTACATGCTTATCGCACTAATGTACGATCCAGCACTGGGGCAACGCCATTTTCTCTGGTATATGGAATGGAAGCTGTGTCTGACGGTGGCGACGGCGATGGATGGTCACGGCGTCTGAGGGTGCAACGACGACGGTGATGGTCTTCCAGTGATGTTTCACAATCAGCAGCAGCGATTTGGAGAACGAAGGCTACGATGGTGGTGTTCAAGGTGCATTTTTTTCCACAGAACTATAAAATAAAATGAAGGAAACACATATTTTCTACATCTTAAAACTCAAATTGTTCTCAACCTGTTTTTCCAGTTTCTGAAAAATATTTGTGCTTTGCTGCCTCTAACTGCTTCTTCTTTCTTTTTTTCACAAAAACTTCTCACAGTATTTTCTCTCTATTTTACACAAACGAAAATCTGGTTGTCTCTGTTCCCCCATTATGTTGCTGTTTGCAGGTATTTATAGGCTAAAACTATGGTGTAGGTGTGGTCTCAAAACTAGAGAGTTGCAACCCAAGGGGACCAAAAAGCATAACCACCTCTGAGAGGCAGCAGAGGTGCTGCCAAGGCTGCAAATTTTGTTTGCTGAAAATGGGAACAAGCCAAGGAACAATGAGAAAGTAGGTTGAGCTTGTAACTCCCATAAGAAATGCACAAGAGTCGACCTTCCTCCTCTTTATTTTGTTTGTTTAATTTTTTTGTACTGTACTGTTTTTTATTTTGTCCACATATGCAACAAACTTTGGCGATTTGTTTGTATCATCATTAGTTCATTACCTATTAAAAGAAGGACAGATTACACTAAAATAACATATTTTTGATTCTGATTTTTTTTTATATTATTTTTTAATAAGTTCTACTAATAGTGATAATACAAAAGGTCCAATTGACAATAGCAAAAATAACACAAAATCGCCAACAAGCACAAAATAGCACGAGTGAATGATAAAAATCTGAAATTGCGCAAAATGACATATTTTTGGGATTTTTTTACAAAAAAAATGAAAATACCGATTAAAATTGGGTGTTCACATATGTATTAGTTAGTTATTTCAGTCAAGTCTCAATCATCTTTCATTTGTTTTGCATTAAAAAAAATGAGTAAATTACTTCCGTTTCCAAGGAAGAAATAAAACCCTTTCCAAGTTTGTCCCTTCACTATACATATGTATGTTTATCGTTATTATTAAAGTTTTATGCTAAAATAAAAGGCCTCACCATATCATATCGTATATAATTTATATCTTTAAAGTTTTGTCTCAACTTTGGAGCTAACATCTCATCTTTTATTGTTTTCAGCATTTTCTTTAAACCTTATTTGTTTTTCTTCCATCATGCAGGTAACAAGGCGATAGGACCACGCTAAAATGCATGCGTCAACACTTGAATTCATCCTACTCGGTCTCGAAATTGGACTCGGCTTTTTATCAGTTATAGTATTTCTTGTATATCATTGGTATGATCAAGATTACTCGGTAGACCAGTCTAACAATGTTTGAGAGGTTAGTCGAGTTTTCTTATAACTCGACTATTCACCACATATCAAATAATCCATGTACAATATGTCAACAAAATTTTGTTGACCACCATGTGGAAATATACTCCATCAGAATTGTTTAGATTATATTTCATTTAGAGCCTTTATGAATTTATGAACTATCAATAATGGTAGTTTGATTAGTTTAATTCACAATATGTTGTGATAACTTTTGGTTTTAATTAAGCTTTCTTTTGTTTTCTTTTTTTGATGAATTTATTTTCTTAGACTACTCTAGCTAGGTATCCTGAGAGTGAGTAACAAAGGCAATGACTATTTTAAAAAGAACAATATCACTAGGCAAGCTAGCTATATTGGCTATATAAGTATAAATAAAGATTTTTGTGCATGTCTTCTGTTTTTTAATAAGAAAAACAACGTTCATAGATGTTGAATAGCCTTGAGGCGGCTAAGGCTTATGTTATTAAGTGTTTTGCTTAGTAACTATTACTAAATCAATAATAGTCATTGGATGCTCAATCTTTTAATGAAATTCCATCCAATGGTTATTAATGAATAAGGGCATTATTGTATTCTCCAATGTTTTTGGTATTAATTAAATTTAATTGCATTTAATTAATTCCTATTTTTTTGGGACTGTTTCAATTTCTCATTAATTTTTTTTCTTCTTTCTTCTTTCTTCTTTCACGTTACTTTTTTTTTCTTCCTTCTTCTTTCTTTGTTCACTTTTTTCTTCTTTCAATTTCTTACACATTTCTTCTTTCTTTGTCTTATTATTTATGAATAACCAAAGTTCTATAATTAGGTGGTTAGAGATCAGGTAACCAATGTTTTGTAATTATGTTGTTAGTGTTATATTTTATTGTCATGTTATATTTTATATGAATAACCGAAGGTCTGTAATTACGTGGCTAGAGCCAACTAACCAAAATTGTTTAATTTTGTGGCTAGTAGTAAACTAACCGAAGTTATGTGACTTCGTGGCTAGTAGTCGACATGTTTATGGTTAGTGACACTCTAACCACAACCCTACACATCTGTGGCTAGTAGTAAACTAGCGGCAAAATTACAGCAGAGGACCTTTAACTTATTTATTTATAACAAGTAGAACCTTTAAGTTTTTTTTGTAACAAACAAGACCTTTAAGTTACCTAACGTTGACACCGTTAACCTTTTTCTGAACTTCCGTTCCAAAAATGTTGAGGTGGTGTTAACGTTGCTTAGGTGTCAGTTACGTTGCTGACTTGGATATTAATTTTATTTAACATTTAAATAAATACCGAAAAATGTCTTCTTCTCCATTTAAACCCCCAATTCCCAATCTGAAACCCTAAATGAACCAGAACCCCAATTCTTCCATCAATGCCTTCATACCGTACAAATGGATCAAATTCACGAAGCCATAACTCTCAATCCTTCAATTCGAGTGCAACCCCATTTGTTGTAATGTTTTTGGTTCTGATTTGTGTAACTTTGATGTGTATTTTGGTGAACAAATGGTGATTATGGTTAATGTTTGGACTTTTAGTATGTGTTTTGTTGTAACTTGTAAGAATCAATACTTTTGTCATATTGTAATCCTTAACTTCTATTATGTTAATGTTAACTCATCATTTTAATGATTTGAGATTTCTGTTGAATTTCATTCTACACAGCAGTAATGTGGTATTATGCAGTAAGGTTTTAATTGTTCACTGAAATAAACTTAAAGGTCTTGTTTGTTACACTTTAAAAACTTGTAGGTCCTGTTTGTTACACTTTAAAAACTTGCCAACCCAGAAACCTAGAATCTTCTTCTTCTTCTTCTTCGTTTTCGAACACAGAAACCCAGAAACCCAGAAACTTCAATCTTCGTTTCCTTCGTTTTCGTTTTCAATCTTCTTCTTCTTCGTTTGCGAACCCAGAAGCCCAACCTTCGTTTTCGTTTTCTTCTTCTTCATTTTCACTTCTTCTTCGTTAACGCTTCTTCTTCTTCTTCTTCGTTTTCACCAAGGAACTATTGTATCTTCTTCTCTGTTTCTATTTCAGAAAACAAATAGTTCAACTTTTTCTCTGTTTCTATTTGATATTTGTTAATTCCATTTCCTTTTATTTTTATTCTTTCTTTTTATTTCATATTTGTTAATTGCAATTATTTGTTTTTTATAATTGCTAAATCAAATTAATATCCAAGTCAGCAAAGTAACTGACAGCTAAGCGACGTTAACACCACCTAAGCTTTTTTGGAACCGAAGTTTACTAAAAGGTTAACGGTGTCAACGTTAGGTAACTTAAAGGTCCTATTTGTTAAAAAAAAACTTAAAGGTCCTACTTGTTACAAATAAATAAGTTAAAGGTCCTCTGCTGTAATTTTGCCTAAACTAGCCGAAGTTACGTGACTTCGTGGTTAGACAAAACTAACCAATGTTTTGTGACTTGGTGGTTAGACAAAACTAACCAATGTTTTGTACTAACGTGGTGGTTTTTGTTTAATTTTGTGGCTAGTAGTAAACTAGCTTAAGTTATGTGACTTCATGGTTAGACAAAATGAACTAACCATTGTTGAGATTCCAATGTGTTAGGTATCGATGAGAATATTCCAATGTGTTTTGTGAGAGATACTCATATGTACAAAAAGAACTAACCATTGTTGTTCACTTTTGTGATTATTAAACTCTATAACGACCCGTTGCCCATTATATATTAATAACCAAAGTTCTATAATTAGGTGGTTAGAGCTCAAACAACCAATGTTCTATAATCACTACAAGAAAATCGACGATTTCCGACGGCAATTTTCGTCGCAAATGCAGTGATTTTCGTCGCAAATTGACATTTCCGACGAACTTTCCGACGGACAAAAAACCGTCGGAAAATCGCTCGTCGCAAATCGTTTCCGACGGATATTTTCGTCGCAAATGTTCCGTCGCAAAGTCGTCGGAAATCCGTCGGAAATTTTAAAAAAAATAAAAAAAAACAAAATCATACAAAATACTATTTAATAGTTATATCTATACATATTAGCTTCATAGTAAAGACTATAATTAAGAAAAACTCATTAAGAAAAGCACATAACTAAATATGCCAATAACAACATGTCATTCATAATTACAATAACATTATATAAAAAATATATCTTATACAGATGATCTGATCAACGTCAAACAAGCCTTCACAGAGCAAACCAGAAATCATCAAGAATGACTTGAGAGAAGAGGGGTTTATTAAGTGTAACAACACCCAAACGGTTCCGACGAAATTTTGGTCCGTGGGTAACTTTGGTGGGTAAAACCTGTTATTCTTGTAGTGGAACTTATGTGATAAAACTCACATGGATTATTCTCATTACAAAGAAGCAAGAAATTAAAGCACTTCCTACCATTGTTTCAAGTCTTCACTCAAGCAAGAACCTCCCATTAGTTACTTTCAGCATATTCCCAATCCTCTTTGGCATTGGCATTGGCATTTCTGCATATTAATATAAAATAATCAACCAATCTGATTTCAATATGTATAATTAAAGTTAAAGATGTGTCTACGAAGAATACTATATTGGAAGATTAAACAAAAAAACAAAAAAGGACAAGACACACAAATTTATTTAGTGCGGATTTAAGGACCTCAGCAAAGGTTACAGATATAGAGACAAATATATTAGGAGGCTGGAAAAAAGAAAACAAAGCACCAGAGTAATGTTGATATGAAAAGTTAAGAACTATAGAATAGATGGAGCTAGGTGCCTTAGCTAAGTTCACAGAAAACAATAGTTTCTTAATTATACCCCATAATGACTATTTAGATTTATCTTTCACCATACACATAAAGCAAAGTTCTCATAAGTATCCACAGACTTGAGACCAATAAGTAAAGTGGATATATAGAAACAAGGATGAGGATGCACGATCAGAGATATGATTTATAGCATTCAACAACCAGAAAAACTCTTGATACTTTTCAAGAATATGACTCTGTCATCTGCACATCAGTTTATTGATACCAAAACTACTACATATGCATGTCAAGGGTACATATAACTATTTGAGGTGTAAAATCCAGCAGAGTTTGAGACAACTATTAAGATGGTTTCTACATTATTGTACAGTTACAAAAATATGAATCTTCATTATCTTTTGAGTCACTGACATTACTGCAGAAATAATTGGGAGGCAGAAAAATCAGGGGAGGCAGAAAAAGAGGAAAACTATAAAAAAGAAAAATCAGAAAAGAGAGTAATTGACTGTACCTTAAGGGAGACATCAGTGCTGAAGCGATGAATAAGGGGTTGACACCAAAATACATGGAAAAAACCCAAGAGATTTTCAGCGATCCCGCTGCGGCGGCAGCGTCCCTCCAACCAGTCATGACGTGCACCTTTCTATCTCCATATATTTAATCGCACACAAGGAACCCAAGGAGCCCTCCTATCTGAAACAAACCAAATAATATGCCCAATCATGATTTATTCCATCCCTTTCCATCACCATATCATACATCATCCACAAGTTGCATAGAAAGTTATAAACATTTTTTTTGTGTTCAACACTCATGCAAATTCAAACGCATAAAACAATTCACATGATAATCATTAATTAATATTCAAAAAAAGAAATTAGCAGATAAGAAAGTGGATGTCTGTGGGTAATAAAAGCAAGCACCTTGTCTTCAAACTTGGTGTCCGAAGCCAGCTCATTTGCTTTCTGTCTAGTGCACTCACAATGTTCCTCTTCTGGTCTTCCCTATTTACACAACAATTTAAGTTGCAAGCAAGCAGCCATCAAAAACTTATAGAACAAACTAATTAAAGAACAAAAGCAATATATTAGGACAGGTTATTGTAGACCAGATATACCTGTAAAAGCGAGCTTCTTATTCCGTTCTGCGTTGACTTCAAAGCAAAGAATCATGAGGTTATTCCTCATTCAAACAACAATGAGAAAGAATAATCAATACATTAAGAGCTTGATCCCATTACTCCAATCATGCTAACTCTTTTTCTTAACCTAAACAAAATTGCACAATTTTACCAAAAAAACATAGTAATGATAAAGAAAATTTCAATTAAAACCCTAGGCTAATAAAAAATATATTTGGAATGGAAGAAAACTAAACCACATGAAAACAGAGGTAATAATCCCAATAAAAAATGAAAATCTTGAACTGAAATTGCTACAAAAGAACTACAAGCTGTACAACTAGGATTACACATGAACTAGAAGCATATTTAGGGCAAATGTGAATCTTCAGTAAAGAAACGAGAAAGAGAGGGTTTTGAAAGCAATACCGCTGTGAGAAAGAGGGTAAAGACATATTCATGTCGTCAAAGGCGAGACGTGGAACTTCCATTGCTATTGTTCGTGTATCTTGTTGTCTGAGAGGCTACCGCTACTCTTTCTATCCTTAAGGGATTTGGACTCCAAGCATAACTCTTAGATCTACCAGATCCAATCACAAACAACACACATATTCATTTAGATCCAAACCCAAGCCATCAAAACAAGGAAACACAAACAAGCACAAAACGAAGAACGAATTTAATACCAGAATCGAAAAGCACAAGAACTCACTGTTAGAAGACGATCGAAACGGCAACGCAGGGAGAGGGCGACGGTGACGACAAGCAACGGTGATGGCAGACGACGGTGACAGCAAGCTACGGTAACAACAACACAGAGAGAAGGCGTGGGCTACGGCAATGCATGGAGATGGTTGAGGTGGAGATAGGAGGTTCGAGGGAGAAGAGAGGAGAGATAGGGAAAGAAGAGTGAAAACGAGAGTTAGGGTTTTTAGGTTTGGTCAGTTGAGAGAAGACTGAAGAGGGGTTTATTAAGTGTAACACCTAAATGTTTCCGACGGATTTGGAGTCCGTGGGTAATTTTGGTGGGAAAAACCTATTATTCTTGTAGTGAATTATATGGTTAGTATAACGACCAACTATAGGAACCAATTACACTAACCATTGCGATGCACATTTGTGGTTAGTGACATCTAACCATTGTGGTACAAATCTGTGGTTAATGAACGATTTTTTTTTCGTGTGGAAAAAAACCCAGGTTTTTTTTGATAAAAATGAAACGAGATATTCTTAAGTAGGAACGAAAGAGAGATTAATTCGTTTTTATTTCAGAAAATTGAATTCCATGATTAAAAATATTTTTGCCAGTTTTTAATTTGAAAAAAAAAATGAATTCCATGAATTTAGGCATTTAATGTGTTCAATTGATGAATGCATGATTTTAGGAATTTATATTGAATGGGGTATATTACAATTCTACCCATTTAGTAATAGTTATTAAACAATAAGTTTAGTAACATAAGTCATGCTCGTAGCGCATAGAAGAATCTATCCTAAGCACTTAGAAACTTTACACCATCACGTTCAAAATCTACATTAT
Source organism: Astragalus glycyphyllos (assembly GCA_963573325.1). Classification (NCBI taxonomy): domain Eukaryota; kingdom Viridiplantae; phylum Streptophyta; class Magnoliopsida; order Fabales; family Fabaceae; genus Astragalus; species Astragalus glycyphyllos. The sequence goes on from OY754308.1 coordinate 26,484,269, forward strand.
CTACACAAAAGCCCGCAACGCCAAAAAAAACCAACAAAATAAATCTAGAAGTCTGCTGTATTTAGCAATAGGCTAAAATATGTTTTATGCCGTTGCAAATATGCTTGTTTTTCAAATTTGCTCTTGCAAATTTATCTTTTTTAAATATACCCTTGCAATCTGTTTTTGATTTTAAAAATACCCCTCTGTCAATCCTGCTAATGTGGCTAACGGAGTTACACAGTGGCTTATACACGTTGGCATTTAGGGTCTGATTAGGATTACACGTTGGATTAAAAATTAGGGGTTTCACTTTCACTCTCTCACTCTCTTCATTTCAGTTCTCTCTCTTGACTTGCTTACAATTTGAAACCAGAGAGACTGAGAGAAGCGATGAAGAAACCATGTTGAAGGTGACTCAATGGTGACTGAAAACGACGGTGACTCAACGGCAACAGTGATTGAAAACGACAAAAGCGACTGACGATGACGGTTACTCAACGGCGACGACGGTGGCTAGACGAACGACGACGGTGGCTGCGAACCATCTTGAAGGTAAGCTTAAACCCTTCTATCTCTAATTCTACGAAGGATTGGTGAATGGATTTGGGGTTTTTCTTATTTTGAGTTAGGGTTTGCGAATGGATTTGTGTTTTCTCTGATTTAGAGTTAAGGTTTGCAAAATTAGTTGTGTTTTCTCTGATTTTGGTGTTTATTGAAGTTAGGGTTTTAGTTTTTCTCTATGTTGGGTTTCAAATCTGTGTTTTCTCTGAGTTCCTATTGTTTGAGCGTGTTTGACATATAAGGCTACAATGCTGCTCTGTTTGTTATAAAATATTGGGGACCATCTTCTTAGTCAATGGGAAATGAACAATATTGTTGGTCTTTGTGTAATGGGGACCATTATATGTACTTTTCTGCATAGTTTTATATTGAACTTTATTGTTTTTGTCACATGGGGGACCATTTTGTATTAAAAATACTGTTTTGGAACATTGTCACATGTAGGGACCCATTGAAAATATTCTGTTTTGTTTTTCAGGATGAGTTTTGTAGTTATTATACTTCATGGTGGGCATTTTGATAGTAGGGAAAATAGTGGGTATAAAGAAGGGTATATACATGACTACAAAGTTGCTGATGTGGACAAATTGAGCTATTTTGAGGTTGTGGGGATAGTAAAAGAGTTAGGGTACAAGAAAGAATTTATTCTGTGGTGGTGGCCTGATGTGGCAGCATTCCTGGGTGTTTACACTACAACAGATATTGAAAAAAAAGGCGCTAAAATAGGCAGCGTTTATGCTAGAAGCGCTGCTTTTGGCTAAAACACGGAGCAATGGGCAGCGCGTATGAAGCAAGCGCTGCTTTTGGGAAGGACACGCTGCGCAATAGGCAGCGCCTATGCAGCAAGCGCTGCCTTTTGGGTTAGACGCGCTGCGCAATAGGCAGCGCCTATGCAGCAAGCGCTGCCTTTTGGGTTAGATGCGCTGCGCAATAGGCAGCGCATATGCAGCAAGCGCTGCTTTTTGTGTTTGATGCGCTGCGCAATAGGCAGCGCCTATGCTGCAAGCGCTACCTTTTGGGTAGATGCGTTCTCAATGGGCAGCGCTTATTAGTGAAGCGCTGCCTATTGGTGTGTTTTTTTTTTTTTCATTTTTTCCCTCTCAACACATACATTTTTTCCCTCTCAACACATACATTTTCCTCAACACACTAACACTCTCTCAAGCTCTCTTCGTCCTCCTCCTCCTCCTCCTTCTCCTCCATTGGCCTCAAACGGACACACACTCCTCTCAAGCTTTCATCTTTGTCCTCTGAAGCTCTCATTTTCGTTCTCTCAAGCTCTCATTTTCGTTTTCCCAAAGGACATCTCTTCCACACTTCTCCATTTCTTCTCCATTTTCGTGTAAGGTGATTTCTTCCCCATTTTCGTTTCTCTTTCACAAAGTTTAGTATTACTACATGTTGCTCTAGTTATTTTAATGGCATTGGAACATTAGGTTAGATGATTTAAAGGTTATGGTTGATGATTGGTTCTTTAAAATGGTGTTTCTAAACTTTGGGGGAAATGTAGTCTTAGTGCTTGTTGAAATGCCCAAATGAAATGCTTGTTAATTTAATTTGATGTAGGCTTAGTGTTTGTTGAAATGCCCAAATGAAATGGTTGTAAATTTAATTTGATGTAGGCTTAGTGTTTGTTGAGATGTCCAATGCTTGTTAATTTAATGTTGCTTTCGGTTAAGGGATTTTATAAACTTGAATATTTAGGATTGCATGTTGTTTTATTAATTTTAATGCCATTGGAACTTTATGTTAGATGATCAAAGTTGATGCTTATTGATTGGTTTATTGAAAGGGCGAAGTGTTTGTCTTATTTTGTTAATGTCACAAAAATTGATTGTATTTTTGTCTTCCATATTTGTATGATGGTTCTTTAATTAGTAATTTAATTAATGAATTGTTTATAGGAATTGAAAATACTTCCTTCGAGTTCGTGTTGGTTCGTGAGTTCGTGTTTGTTCGCTTCATTTGCTAGTGTGTGGTTCGCATTCGTTGAAGTTCATCGTTGCTTCCACTTGTTCAGGTACTTTTGTTGTTTTCTTGTATTTATTATATGAAGAATGACAATATGGAAGACATCAAAGTCTTTGATTTCTTTAGTTAAAAATAGTTGAATGTATTAGCTTCAAAAAAATTGTTCGTTTTGTGTGTTTGTCACCTATAATAGGTTTTTAAGTTATCTTATCAGGAATTTATTATAAATAAATACTGAGAAATTATGGATAGAGAGTGGATGTCTGCCAATCGTCTGTCCAAGGAATATGTTGCTGGAGTGGATTATTTTGTGAAGTGTGCTGTTGAACGTTTAGGGACTTCTAGTAACATGAAGTGTCCTTGTTTGAGTTGTTGTTATGTAAAATCAGTTAATGCAGAGGAGTTGGCAGGACATTTAAAGGGTTACGGAATAGATCAAAGTTACACTTGTTGGACAATGCATGGTGAGGAAAGAGGTGAATCTTCAAATATGGATAATAGTACTGAGAGATGTGCACAGGTTGACACCGAAAGACCTACATTTGAAGGGGGCGAATTTGAAGAGATGGCAAAGGCTGTTGAAGACGATCTTAATGATTGTCCTCAAATGTTTGAGAAATTGATAACGGATGCGGAGACACCGTTGTATTCAGGTTGTACTGAATTCACAAAACTATTGGCTGTGATAAAGTTGTATAACTTGAAAACTTGCCACGGATGGACGGATAAGAGCTTTACGGAATTACTCGCACTATTGAAAGAAATGTTGCCGAAGGATAATGTGCTCCCTTCTCGGACCTATGATGCAAAACGAATGTTAGGGTCCATTGGGTTGAACTATGAGAAGATACATGCTTGTCCCAATGATTGCATTTTATTTCGGAATGAACATGCCTCGTTAAAGTCGTGTCCTAAATGTAATGCATCGCGATATAAAAAGAAAGAATCTGCTCCAGAAAAGGTGTTGTGGTATTTTCCCATAATTCCTCGATTTAGGCGCATGTACCATAGTTCAGAAGATGCAAAACACTTGACATGGCATGATGATGAAAGGATTAAAGATGGCATGCTACGACACCCGGCAGATTCTCCGCAATGGAAGAAAATTGATATTGATTATCCTGATTTCGGGTTGGATCCAAGAAACCTACGACTTGCATTGTCTGCTGATGGATTTAATCCGCACGGCATTCAGAGTAGCTCCCACAGTACATGGCCCGTGATTTTGGCGATCTATAACTTACCTCCATGGCTTTGCATGAAACGCAAATATATGATGTTGTCTTTGTTAATTTCTGGGCCCAAGCAACCGGGAAATGATATTGATGTATACTTGGCTCCGTTAATTGAAGACTTGAAGCTAATGTGGGAGACTGGAGTAGAGGTGTATGATGGGTTCAGAGAAGAAACTTTCACCCTGAGGGCTATGATTTTTGGCACAATTAATGACTTTCCAGCATACGGCAATCTATCTGGGTACAGTAACAAAGGTCAGTGTGCGTGCCCTATATGTGAAGATAACACTGATTGGATGTGGTTGGAACATGGTAGGAAGAATATCTACTGTGGTCATCGTAGGTTTTTGCCATCTACTCATTCGTATCGACTGTTGAAAAAGGCATTCAATGGGAATATCGAAACCCGTAAAGCTCCCATGGCTTTGACGGGTGAACAACTATTTGAAAAGGTGAGAGGTTTGAACATTAAATTTGGGAAGCCTTTTGCAGGAGAGCTTGCCAAACGGGGGTGGAAGAAAAAGTCAATTTTCTTTGAGTTGCCATACTGGAAGTCATTATATGTAAGGCACTTCATTGATGTGATGCATGTTGAAAAAAATGTCTTTGAAAGTGTCATCGGTACCTTGCTCAATATGCCACGAAAGACTAAAGATACCATCAACTCGAGGTTGGACTTGCTTAGTATGGGGTTGAGACCAGAATTGGGTCCGTTAAAGAAGGGTACACGTACATATCTACCTCCGGCAGCTCATACTTTATCTAAAAAGGAGAAGACCGTGTTTTGTAAGTTTCTTCATGGAGTTAAAGTTCCAGAGGGTTACTCTTCAAATGTTATGAACCTTGTATCGATGAAAGACCTCAAGTTAAAGTCTTTAAAGTCTCATGATTGCCATGTACTAATGGAAAATTTGCTACCCATTGGTATACGTTCCATTTTGCCTAAGAAAGTACGCAAGACCCTAACCAAACTTAGTTTCTTCTTTAAGGCGATTTGTAGTAGAGTGATTGACCCTGGAAAGTTGCCATCATTGCAAAGAGAAATTACTGTCACTTTGTGTGAGCTTGAGATGTATTTCCCACCTTCGTTTTTTGACATAATGATTCATCTAATAGTTCATCTGATTAGGGAGACACAATTGTGTGGCCCATGTTACATGAGATGGATGTATCCGTTTGAGCGTTACATGAAGATATTAAAAGGTTATGTGAAAAACCGATCACGACCCGAAGGTTGTATTGTTGAGCGCTACATAGTTGAAGAAGCTATTGAGTTCTGTACCGGCTATCTATCTAGTCTTGAATATGCTGTGGGACTGCCAAGGTCTCGTCACTTAGGAAGCATTAGTAAAGGGATGTCAGGAACAAAAATAGTGATGGTATCAAGGAAAGAACTAGATGAAGCACACTTATATGTTTTGCACAATGATACTGAGGTTGATTCATATGTTTCCAAGCACATGGACATACTTAAGAGTGATCACCCATATAAGACTCAAGTTTGGTTAACAAAAGAACATAATCGGAGTTTCATAGTGTGGCTAAAAGCGCACATTGATTTCGAATTTGCTATGAATCCTTCCTCGATTTCAGAAAGATTGAGATGGTTAGCAAAAGGCCCAAATATGCAAATTTTCTCTTACACCAGCTATCTAATGAACGGGTACACGTTCTATACAAAAAACCATGATGATCAAAGTAAAATGCAAAATAGTGGGGTGACTCTTGTAGCTCAAGCTTTGCATACATCAAGTGCCAAAGACAGAAATCCCATATATGCGAATATGTCATACTTCGGGGTCATTGAACACATATGGGAATTGGATTACAACATGTTTCGGGAGCCTGTGTTCCAATGTAAGTGGGTTGACAATAATAGTGGTTTACAGATTGATGAGTCGGGGTTCATGCGGGTGAATTTCAATAAGTTAGGATATAAAGATGAGCCTTTTATTTTGGCATCCCAAGCTCAACAAGTGTTTTATGTCACTGATCCAGTTGATACAAATTGGTCCATTGTTTTATTGACAAATAAAAAATTGGTGAATGACATTGAGGATCAAGCAACCGATGATGATGGTATTGAGGACGACCCTTTCTTTGGGACATCACTACCAATTGTAGGGGAAAGTACTCCTATAGAGGATTTTGTGTATGTTAGAAACGATCATAGTGATGGGATTACGATTCGTCAAAAAAAAAATACTAAGACGCGAATTGCAAATACAATTATATCCAAGAAAAGGAAAAGGTAATTTAGACTTACATCATATGCTTTTTATCTATTTCCAAGTAGTTATTTTACATAGTTTTCATCTTCTTGTCTATTTATTTATTTTGGATAGATAAATATAACAATAACAATGATTATGTTTTATTGCAGGTTAGATGGCGGATCATAGTGATCATCACAGTGATCATGACAGCGATCATCAGTGTGAGGTTGAAAAGTATATCAGAAGGCAGGCTCCTCGTGGAATGACGGTCAAAAAAGATATCATCAATCGAGTAAATAAAGGAAAAGGAAAAGTACCAGTAAGTTACTAATTACTAATTACTAATTAATTTATTAATTCAACACTTAGTTTTAATTGTTTGTTAACTAATTTACTAATGACATAATGTAGGTGTTGTGGAATATTAAGGGCCAGCCAATTGGGGATAATCGCGCAGATTTGGTTACCTTCCTCGGTAGTAAGGTAAAACAAATGATACCAATTACAATCAGTACTTGGAGTGAGAAAAGTGCTGTTTTGGGGAAACACAAAGAGGAGTTTTGGTTAACAATACAGGTATATAATTTTACATCTCTTTAGTAATCTTATTTAATAAATTTGTAACCATATATATTTATATCATTTTTATTGAATATGTGTATGCAGAAATATTTTGATGTGGATGAGTCCCGAAAAGACTGGTGTATGAAGGAAGCTGGAAAGCTACATCGGAATTTCAGGGGTAGTTTAAAAAAAAAATGGTTGTTTGATAATAGTGGAAACCTCAGATGGAAGCCTCCAGCGCCATATAGTGGATTTATTACGGAGGAGGATTGGGTTACATTTGTTAGGAGACGCACCGAAGATAAAGATTTCATGGTTAGTACTATAATCTATTAAGTTATAACTTAAAATATAGTTGACAATTATATATTATACATTAATGTATACTTATGTCTCTAAATAGGAACTATGCCAAGCGAATCGAGAGAGAGCTTCTGGTTGTGAGTACCCTTATAGAGGCGGTGCTAGTGGATATCAAGTTTTTGAAGAGAGATTGGTAAGACACAATAAGCTTGATTTCTCTTTGTTTAATAAATCTTTTGATTTATAATTTCTTAACATTTGGTAAATTTAAATATAGTTGGAGGAGAGTGGGAAAGATCCTACTAAAGAAAGCATTGAGCGACATTTTTTGTGGGTAGCAGCCAGACAAAAGGATGGAGAGGTTGTGGATCCCAAAACTAAGGAGGTGACCGACAGAATTGTAAGTATTTCTAAAATTCGAATATTGTTTTGAAACTTTTATGATATTTAAAATGTATAATAATTTTATTTATTATACTTTTGTTTGTGAATCAGGAAACCATATCAGAGTCTGTGTCACAGGGGGAGATCACTGATTGCTCTGAAAAGGAAATCCTGACTCGTGCCTTGGGAAAGGAAGAATACCCAGGTCGTACAAGGGGTTGTGGATTTGGCGTTAATCCATCCAACTACCTTGGGTCAAAGAAGAGAACTTATGAGGAGCATCATGATTGTAAACAAAGTAGAGAGTTGCGGGTATTGTATGAAGGTCTAAGGTCTGAACTTAGTCAAATCAAATTGCACTATGGGTTGGTTTCGCCTGCAGTACCATCCCCTGCCACAGATAGCGCACGAGATAGCTGCACCATTCCTTCAACTAAGGTATTAATTTTTTTTTTGAGGATAAATAAGAAATTAATTATTAAACTCTCTTTCTTCTACGCAATGTATTTATTAATTTTTGTTTATAATTGATTTAGGACAACAATGAGTGTGAGTGTGAATTGTATATCTCAAACTCACACCAAATGGTTGCAATAGGCTTCACATGTGACCAATTGGGAACTTTGATGCACAATTTACCCATACCTCCAAATCATGTTAGAGTCAGAGTTGATTGTGCAATTGTGGGGGACTGCATTTTGCCTGCTCCAATACCCAGTATAGATTTACTAACTGTGCAAGATGCAGTTGGTACATTTGTGGCATGGCCAGCACACCTTATTGTTGTAAGTGACAATATATTTGTAACTAACTAATTATTTTATTTTGTCATTTATTGTGTGCTAGCTAACAAATTATTTGATTTATATATAGGTACGCCAAAATGCAAAATCTAGGGGCAAAAGTGTTAGCAAGGCAATATCTACTAGCAAGAAAGTGTCTCGGTCCGGCCGTTCAACACAAGTTTCTCAGCCTGCCCCTCAAAAAGTGACTCGGCACTCTCCTCCTCCAATAGTGACTCAGCCCTCTCCTCCTCCAACAGTGACTCAGCCCGCCCCTCCTCGAAAAGTGACTCGGTCCACCCTTGCTCCAAAAGTGACTCAGCCCGCCCCTCCAAAAGTGTGTCAGCCCTCCGCCTCTTCCATTGATGATTCTAGGATTATTTTGTATACCGAAATGCATGCACAATTCAAGATGGATGATGAAACCCCGCTTGTATTGGAGATGGATGACAACATTTTTGGAAATCCCGATCAACTATTGATAATCCCAAAACAGGATATTAATGATTTATGTCAGATGAATTGGGCAACCAGTGTTTGTATTAGAGCATATATCAGGTACGTATGTAATTTATTATTTAACATCATTGAGTTTATTTTATTATATTGTTAATTTAATTTATATATACATATACCTCTAATTGTAGGTGCTTGTATCATAACATTTTGATCCCTTCGGAGCGGACACAGAGATATGTGTTCTTGTGTCCGGATAGTACACACCTCCGTAATGTCAGGGAGGATCTGTCTAATTATAACGACCTTGTGGAACAAAACAAGACAGATGTTACAAATTATATCACTCGACGCTTATCGGATGCTCAACATAGAGGCGTCGATACCATGTTTTTGGCACCGTGTCTCGTAGGGTGAGAGATTTAATTTATTAATTCTTATATAACATGCATTTTTTAAATACTAGTCAATTACTTATTCAAAGTTTTATTTTGTAGGGATCATTGGATTTTGCTTGCAATAAATCCTAAGACAGATACGGTGTACTACATTGATTCTGTGCATGGTCATTTCAACACCCACCCAGACTTGGTTGTCATATTTAATAGGTGTGTGTATTTCGATCACTCTGCATATTTATTTGTTTTAGTTGTTAACTATATGTATTTTTAATAATATAGTTATATCCAATTGTGTTCAGTTGTTTGAAGGAATATTGGGGATTGGAACAATCACAGACAAAATGGGTGCCAATAGTGGTAAGTTTGTAATCAATCTTCTCATATATTTATTTACATTATTGTTGTCAAAAAAATGTATGAAATTAAATTTAACAATTAACTAATCTTTTGTTTTGTAGTGTCCGAAACAACCAAATAACAATGATTGTGGGTATTACGTAATGAGATTTATGAAGGAAATTATTACCCACAATCAAATGGTTATCCCCAGACAGGTATCTTTACAGAGCTCTTTTTTATTTTGGTTTAACCATATATTTCAATTCTAATTTTATTTAATTATATAATTTCAGTATTTTCCCGATTGTCGGTGGAAGACATACTCTACTGCACAGATTGATGAGCTTAGAGGAGAGTGGTGCCGTTATGTCTCGCAATTCTTTTGATTTTAGATAGATTGTAATCTTGTAAATTGTTAGAGTTTTATTTGGATACATGCATATGAATTGGTTCATGCATATGTAAGTTGCTAACTTGTTTTAATTTAGATACATATTGTAAGTAGCTTGCTAGTTTTGGATACATGCATATGAATTAGTTCATGCATATGTTAGCTGCTAACTTGTTTTAATTTAGATACATATTGTAAGTATCTGGCTAGTTTTGGATACATATTGGTAGAGAGTTTGATTTGGATACATATTAATTTGTTAATATTGTAAGTTGCTAAGTTTTGGATACATATAATAACTTGTTAGCTAGTTTGTTTTGGTTTGTGATCATATTGGTGCATTGGGATATATAACTAGTTTATATATATATATATATGTTGTTAGTATATAATGGATTGGATTGGTATTAATTGGCTGTATATGACCAGGAAATTATCAAATATAAAAAGGAAAGTACAAAAAAACAAGAAAAAAAGGAAAAAAAAAAATTAAACAATGGGCAGCGTTTGGTGGGAGAAGCGCTGCCCATTCACCTAGCGCGTATAGCAATGGGCAGCGCTTGGTAAAGGGAAGCGCTGCCCATTGCTAAATGTGCTAGGTGAATGAGCAGCGCTTGGTGGGGGAAGCGCTGCTCATTCACCAGCAATGGGCAGCGCTTTCCTTTACCAAGCGCTGCCCATTCCTATACGCGCTAGGTGAATGGGCAGCGCTTCTCCCACCAAGCGCTGCTCATTCACCTTGCGCGTTTAGAAATGGGCAGCGCTTCCCCTTACCAAACGCTGCCCATTGCTAAACGCGCTAGGTGAATGAGCAGCGCTTCTCCCTTCAAACGCTGCCTATGGCTATTAATGAGCAGCGCTTCTCAAACGCTGCCCATTTTTGGGGAGGAATCACCAGCGCCAAATTTAGCAGCGCCCAGAAACGCTGCCCATGGCTAAAAAAAAACGCTGCCCATCCCCAAATCTGTTGTAGTGTTATAAGTCATTTAGGGGAGATAGGGATACTATTAAGGCAGCAGAGTTTGCCTTAACACACAACTGTGCCATACACCTCTATGTGGAGAGTTTAGAAGATGAGCATGTTCAAGTTGAAGAGGAAGTGACTTCTGATTCAAATAACGATGATGCCAAAGGTGTACACTTTAGCGACAAGTGAGGAGGAGAGGACATTGGGCCTAAATGATGAATTAGGTGATGATGAAAGTGATGGAGATAGAGCAGAACCTTCTCATACAAAGCATGGGAATGATAATGATGATGACTCATTAGATGAGGATTTTGAACCAACAAATGATGTCTTAGAAGATGAATACGAAAGTGAAGAGTTGTTTAGCAGTGATATTGAAGATGAATATGATGGTCAAAGCAAGGTGAGATACCATGTTTATAAGAAGGTTGCGTTGGACAAGAATTTTAAATTTCAACTTGGTATGGAGTTTAGGTCAACAACTGAGTTTAAGGATGCTATGTTGGAACATTCAATTTTAAATGGGAAACAGATAAAGTTTTGCAAAAGTGATACAAAAAAAGTTCAGGTAAAATGCAAAGGTGATGGGAAATGTCAATTTCAAGCCTATCTTAGTAGAGTGGGTGAGACCTATACTTATCGTTCGAAGACTTTTGATGGAAAACACACTTGTGGAAGGGTGTTTAATAACAAAAATGCAAATGTGAAGTGGGTGAGCAAATTGGTGGCTGAAAGGTTGGTTTCTAGTGAGAAAGTTAAGATCACAGAAGTTATGAATGAGGTGAGGAGGAAATATGCAACTGGGATCACTGTTTCTAGGGCATGGAGGGGAATTAAACTTGCAAGGGAAGTTGTTGAAGGTGATGCAACAAGACAATACACACTTCTATGGAATTATTCTGCTGAACTTAGAAAAGCTTCCATAGGAAATACATGTAAGATAAATGTAGATAGGATTCCCCCCACTTTGCAACCTAGGTTTGGTTCATTCTATTTTTGCCTTGATGGTTGCAAGAGGGGTTTTCTTGCTGGATGCAGACCGTTTATTGGAGTTGATGGTTGTCATCTGAAGACTAAGTATGGTGGCATTCTCTTAGTGGCAGTTGGAAGGGATCCAAATGATCAATATTATCCATTAGCATTTGGGGTTGTTGAATCAGAAACGAAGGAGTCCTGGAGATGGTTTCTAACATTGCTTTTAGAGGATATTGGTCAAGAGAATAGATGGGTCAAGGGCAAATTTGAAAAACAAGCATATTTGTAAAAACATAAAACATATTATAGCCTAGCAATATTAACAACAAACCATTCAGCAGGGGATTTTAAACATGTTGCTCATGCACACTACCCCTACATAAATAGTGCACTACTTGACAATTTTTTCATAAAAAAATTCTCATACCAAATCAACTTCCTTAGCCTCCTGCACACAACAACTCCTTGGTATTTGCAAGTGAAAATAACTCGGGAAACAATTCTTTTTACGGCCTATCCCCATAAAGTATATTACCAATGAGACTAAATAATCAGAATTTGCAAATCAAATGCATAGTCTACGGTGACACATGAAATTACAAAATAGTAATTCATGTAATTTCAATCCACAATGCATAGACATGATCAAGTTTTAAAAATCACAACATATAGCATCTTATAAAAATTTAAATTTGTTAAGCTATCCTATATTAACCATAACGACGAAGCAAGTTGGGAATAATAGTAGCCGCAAAGATACTCGGAGCTTATTTGTTTTTTTTTCCCAACCACCGAACGTAGTTTTACTCGACAATAATAATATTTAGGTTTAAATGCAGTTTTGGTCCACATATTTTATTCAATGTGCAATTTTGATCCCCTATTTTTTTAGGTAATTTTGATGCCCTATTTTACAAAATGTGCAATTTTGATCTCCCTATTTTTTTTAGTAATTTTGGTCCCCCTATTTTACAAAATTCTGTAATGTTGACTAAATTGGAATTTCAAACTCTAAAATGTTGATGTGTTAATATTTTAATTAACATGACAATTGACTAAATCTTGTAGGCGCACGGGTGATACTGTATGTGATTACAATTTGCGATGAAATTAAATATGTTGAAAATTGCAAAAAAAAAGTGTTAAAAAAATCAGTATCTTCTTATAATACTGTTTCATTTATTCTATTAAAAATTACTTTACTTTTATAAAATATTTATTTAAAATAATTAAATAATTTTTATCTGACTTTTAAAATATAAAAATTGTTTAATTATAAAATAATTTCATCTCCGATACCAACCTCCTCGACAACACCTCCTTCCTCGACCTCACCGTCGATTCCCCCACAAAACATTTATTTGATTTTTAAAATATAAAAAGTATTTAATTGTTTTAAATAAATATTTTATAAAGTTAAAGTAAATGTTGTTTAATAAAAGAAATAAAGTGGCATGCCTACAAGACTTAGTCAATTGTCTTGTCAGTTAACGCATCAACATCTTAGAGTTTGAAATTTCAATTTGATTGCAGAACTTTGTAAAATAGTGGACCAAAATTGTCAAAAAAAATAGGGTAATCAAAATTGCACAATGTGTAAGATAGGGCGACCAAAATTGCTCAAAAAAAAACCAAAATAGGAGGATCAAAATTGGACATTGAGTAAAATAGGGGACCAAAAATGTGATTTTAAAAAATATAGGGCAGAATATAATATGGCAAACTTGATGGTTTTTTTTTACCAAATGGAAACGTAGTGACTTTTTTTTACCAAGTGGAAAATGCAAGTACAACACACTTTGGGTGCAGCATGAGGACCCAAATTTATGATATGGGTACCTTAGTTGTCACCAAAATATAAATAGAAGAAAATGTTGTTTAAGAAAAGACTTAACTATCTTGTGCTTTGGTTTTAGTCCCAATAATTTTTTTTTAAAAGACCCTTGCAAAATTCATTTTTTTGACGTTAGTCCTTCTGTTAGATGAACGTACATATCATTATTTTTTATTTTAATTAATTTAAATGGTTACCCAGAAATCCCCTTCTTCTTCTTCTTCCCCATTTCCATATTCATTTTCTCTTCCTCTTCACCTCTTTGCCCAGAAATCCTTATCTTCTCTTCATCTTCACCCTCACCCTCTCTTCTCATCGTTCCCTCTCTCCGTTCAAAATGCAACACTTTCAGGCAATCAAAAGGCACCAACAGCAGCACCAACATCGTTTCTCTATTCACTGTTCACGTAAAAGGGATCTCAAACGAAGATAAAGCCAAATGAACGAAGAAATCTCAAACAAAGATGAAGCCAAATGAACGAATCTCGGTTTTATTAATCAAATGAAGAAGATTAAAAGATTGAATCAAAATTTCGTCCAGATCTGAGTTTAAATCGTGTTTCTGGTGAGAAATGGTGGCTGGTTGTTGAAGAAGCTGAGAAATCGACGGTGATGGTGGTCAAGAATGTGAGATGTTGGTGTTGGTCAAGAATGTGAGCTGTTATTGTTGCTGGTGAGAAATCAAAGCTTAAAATCGAAGGTGAGATTGACAGCGCTTTCTTTTGTACAGAAGGTTTTTTTTAATGATTAGGGGTTAAGGGTTAGACGAATATGGGTAAGGATTTCTGGGTAGGGGTAAGAGGGAAGATTGAGAGATGGAGTTGAGAAAGATGAAGATTCTATTAATTAAAGAATTAAAAGAATAAATAGAAATAAAAAAATAGAAATAAAAAAAAAACTGACAACTCAAAAAAGTGTCTTTTGCAATGAGTTTTTTAAAAAAAATAAATTAGAGGGGCTAAAACCAAAACAATCCATATTTGCATAGGGTAAAAACATATTTAAGCCTTAAAAAATAAATGAAATGAAATATCTGTTTTTTTTTTTTAAAAAGAGAGAAAATTACTTCAACTCAAAAGAAAAGAAGAGGAAGCGATTCCAGTCAAAAGAAAAGAAGAGGAAGCGACCTTTATTAGAAGAAGAAAAGTTTGAACTTTTTAAGTTTATCAGTCACCGAAGCGGGAATGAAGAAGACAAGAGGAAAGAAAAAGAATGGAAGAGGCATAGATAAGATAAGCAATTTACCCGACTCTCTACTGCTCCATATCATATCTTTTCTCCCTACCAGAACATGCGTGAAGACGTTGAGTCTCGTTTCTCACAGATACCGTAATCTCTGGGAACATCTCCAGGTCCTCAATGTCGAGGAAGAACACTTCCTTGATCTCCCTATCAACGACGACGAAATGTTCAAATACGTATCACTTTTCATGAACGCCTTCCTCGCTCGTCGTAAATCCCGCGATATTCACAAGTTCCGACTCTCCTGCGAGTTTTCCGCCCTTTACGCTGACACGTGGATCCGCACCGCCATTGGGCCCTACCTCGAGGAACTCCATCTAGCCCTCTTTTCCGAGGAAACCGCCTTTTACTTCCCTCTCAACTTACTTTCCTCTTGCCCTAAACTCTTCTCTTTAAGGTATGTTCACAATTCACTTTCCTTTGTTTTTCCAATTTTTTTATACTTTACTTTCGATTCTATTATTATTATTACTATTCAAATTCAAATTTAAATATCAAATTCATTAATCAATGTTAAGACTTAAGATATTCATGTTCCCAGTTTCTACGGTGATATCTTGCCGCAAACGCAATTGGTTTGTTTACAATCACTGAAGAAGCTGGAAGTAGATCTTGTGCGCGAAGTGGACGTGACTTTTCTAAATGTCATTCTCTCTGGTTGCCCCATCCTTGAAACTCTAGAAGTTTCCCTTTTTTCTACTAAATCTTTGATCACACTTCGTGTGCCACATTCCTTGAAGAGATTGACATTCATAGTTGAGAATGAGAATGGGGCTTGTCTCGAAATAGAGGCACCTGATCTCAAATACCTTTGTCTCACCGGAATCACGTTCCAAGGCAATGCCATTGGCAACCTACACAAGGTCGAGGAAGCATATCTTGATGTCTTTTCTCCTGATAAAAGTGTATCTGTGGATCATTTACTCAATCTCCTTCGAGCGCTCTCCGGGATTGAACATCTAGTCTTGTGTTGTTCAACAACAAAGGTAAATTTTACAGTGCGCACTTATTTATGCAGCTTCGTTTTGTACTAGTATTACATTATAATTACTTCTTGTTGTCATCATGTACATGCAGTGGCTATATGGTATCTTATACTTTACTTATCCAAAAGTAGAATTACCAGAGTTTCGTCATTTACTACATTTAGAGCTCATTCTTCCATGTTTCAACCTGAAGTTTATGTTCAATGTGCTTCAAAGTTGTCCTATGCTTCAAGTTCTCATAGTTCAGGATGATCAGGTTGGTGAAACTAACTTGCTTTGTGTTTTGTTTATTTATTTCAATCTTATGTGAGTGTGTCGTCCCCTGTTGCGTGTAGGTTCCCTCATCACTATCACTTCCATCTGAATGGACAACACAGCCAATAAGTGTTCCTAGCTGTCTCATATCTCACTTGACCTTTATTCACATTAAACAATATCGAGGATATTTCGATGAGGAATTTGCTAGGTATGTTTTGCAAAATGGACTTGTTTTGAAGACAATGCGTATTTCTGGTTTATCCTTGGACCTAAAGGAGAAGTGGGAGAGGAAGAGGATTCTTAGAAAATTTTCTAACACACCAAGGGGATCTGTCAGCTGCCAACTTCAGTTTGACTGAACTATATCAACTCAAGGTAAGAACTCTCATCCATCTCAATTTTCGATGGCTACTGAGTCAAAAATGATGTTAGCTTTCCCTTTTTTTATACATGCATGTCATTGTTACCACATTTTCAACTATATTAGGTTTGAAATACCTAATTCCATACCCCTAGGTTTACAATTTTTGATAGTGTTTTAGTAGAGAATAGTAGAGAATGATAGTTTAGTAGTAGTTAGAGACAATATTGCCGTGGGAAGTTATAACAAATTCTCCAAGTTTATTGAGACTCAATAATTAGTACAATGGCTAGTGGGTTTTCTAGCTTGCTTGATGATTACACAAAATAGAGAAGCCTATTTATAGGCCTTACTTCACCGCCTACTATATGGCGGTTGTTAATTTTTTATGATTAGAGAATTCTAGGTTCTATCTCTAGTGAAATCTAGAAGTTAATATTATTAGTACATAGTTTTACTTTCTATAAGATTCTAGAATTTGTATCACACTTCAACACTCCTCCTTGATACAAATTTTAGAAACTTCGAGCAATCCGCAACTCCTCAAACTTGTCTCTTGGCAATGCCTTTGTAAATATGTCTGCAACTTGATCTTCTGTTGTGCAGTACTCTAGTTGAATTTGCTTGGTCGTCTCTGCTTCTCTGATAAAGTGATATTTTATAGCAATGTGCTTTGTTCGGTGATGATGAACTGGATTCTTTGCCATTGCTATAGCAGACTTATTGTCGCAATAGATTGTGGTAGGGCGATCTTGCAGTTCACCCATGTCTTCGAGTATTCTCCGAAGCCATATAGCTTGACTTGTCGCTTCTGCTGCTGCCACGTACTCTGCTTCCGCGGTTGATTGTGCAACTGTTGCTTGCTTCTTAGACGCCCATGAGAAAAATCCTGATCCTAGTGAGAAGGCATAGCCTGATGTACTCTTCATGTCATCAATAGAACCTGCCCAATCACTGTCAGTGTAGCCAAGCAATCTTGAGTTGGTCGTGGTTCTGTACCATATACCAAACTCCTTTGTGCCCTGTAGATATCTTAGAACTCTCTTTCCTGCTCCATAGTGAACTTGGCTTGGCTTCTGCATGAATCTTGATAGTAGACTAGTAGCATACATGATGTCCGGTCGCGTAGCAGTAAGATACAGTAAACTCCCGATCAAACTTCTATAGCGCGATGCATCAGCTTCTGGCGCTCCATCTTCCTTTTGTAACTTCTCATTTGTCACAAGTGGAGTAGCTACTGGCTTGCATTCATTCATGTTGAACTTCTTCAATAGTGCTTCCGTATATTTTCTCTGGCAGATGAATATCCCTTCTTTTTGTTGTTTTACTTCTATGCCGAGGAAGTAGTTCATCAAGCCAAGATCTGTCATCTCGAATGTCTTCATCATATCTTCTTTGAATTTAGCCACCATTTTAGTGTTGTTTCCAGTGTAGATTAGATCATCTACATACAAGGAGACAATGAGAGTGTCATCTTGACCTTGGGTCTTGACATATAGTGTTGGTTCACTCTTGCTCCTCCTGAATCCTTGATCGATCGAAGTATTGATCAATTCGGCTATACCATGCTCGAGGAGCTTGCTTGAGACCATATAGAGCTTTTCTTAGTCTCAACACTTTATCTTCATTTCCTTTGCTGACGAAGCCTTGTGGTTGCTCAACATAAACCTCTTCTTCTAGTACTCCATTTAGAAATGCAGACTTGACATCTAGCTGATAAATGCTCCATTGTTTTTGTGCTGCAAGAGCTATTAGAGCTCTTATTGTGTCTAGACGAGCAACTGGAGCAAATGTCTCATTGTAATCAACTCCAGGTTGCTGAGAGTAGCCCTTTGCTACGAGTCTAGCCTTATGTTTTTGTATTGAGCCATCAGGGTTAAGCTTTGTCTTATAAACCCATTTAACTCCTATGATATCTTTATCTTTTGGATAGTCTACTAGCTCCCATGTGTTATTTTTCTCAATTGATTTAATCTCATCCTCCATTGCTTTGACCCATACTTCTTGCCTTGATGCTACTTCATAGTTTTCCGGCTCAAGTATGGCCAAATTGCAAGTTTCATATATATCCGCCAGAGATCTAACTCGTCTCGGAGTAGATTCTGGTGAGGAATCTTGTTGAAGAGAAGACGAAGGAGGCATACCTGAACATTCTGTTACTTCTTCAACTTCTTCTTGAGGTTGTTGTGCTGGAAGGGAAATGCTGCTTCTCTCAATTTTTTCTGTATCCCAATTCCAAGCGGCAGCTTCATCAACTTCAACATCTCGACTAATAATGAGTTTCTTTGTTTGTAAGTTGTAAACTCGATAGCCTTTTGATTGTGTACTATATCCCAAGAAGATGCCTCGAACTGTCTTGTCTTCTAATTTGTGCCTCTTTTGTTCAGGGACATGAATGTTGCAGATTGATCCAAAGACCCTTAGATGTTTAGCAGATGGTTTTTGTCCACTCCAAGCTTCAATAGGAGTCTTGTCTTGGACTACTTGAGTTGGGCATCTATTGATTATGTAGACAGCAGTGTAAACTGCTTCAGCCCAAAAAGTGTTTGGTAGTCCTTTTTCCTTTAGCATTGATCTAGCCATCTCCATGACCGTGCGATTTCTTCTTTCTGATACTCCATTTTGTTGAGGAGAATATGCGACTGTAAGTTGTCGCTCGATGCCTTCATCCTCACAGAATTTATCAAACTCATGGGAGTTATACTCTTTTCCGCGATCACTCCTGAGCCTCTTTATGTGTTTACCACTTTGCTTTTCGACAAGGGCCTTGAACTTCTTGAATATTCCAAAGACTTCTGATTTTGCTTTGATGAAATAGACCCAAGTCATTCTAGAAAAGTCATCGATGAAAAGGATAAAATACCTGTTGTTGTCGAGTGATGGCGTTCTCATCGGTCCACAAACGTCTGTGTGGATGAGCTCTAGTACATCTTTAGCTCTCCATGCATTGCTCGTTGAAAACGGTGATCTGTGCTGCTTTCCGAGAAGACATCCTTCACATGCTCCATCATCTTCTTTTAGACATGGTAGATCTCTCATCATATTCTTCTGATATAACAACTTTAAGGATTTAGAGTTGAGGTGGCCAAATCTTCGATGCCATAGCCATGAATCATCAGCTTGCACCTTCATGGCAATGTTAGTTATATATTTAAAATTTATCGGGAAGCTTCTGTTCCTCGTCTCCATCTTTACTTGAGCTATCTCGACCCTTTTATTAGTGTTATCATAGATTATGCATTTATCTCCTTCAAAGTGAAGGACATAGCCTTTCTCTATCATTTGACCGATGCTCAAGAGATTTTCTTTAAGATTGGGAACTAGTAAGACATCTTTAATGAGTCGCGTACCTTTCTTTGTCTCCACCATGACAGTGCCTTTGCCTTTCGATTCCACGGTAGTACCATTCCCTAGTCGGACCTTCGATTTGACAGAGTCGTCAATTTGCTTGAAGATGCTCTCGTCTTTAGCCATGTGATTACTACAACCACTATCTAAGTACCAGGTTCCTTCTTTGTCATCGTTGGAATCTTGAGTAGCATAGAAGAGATGTTCTTCACCATCATGCTTATTCTGGACACTCTCATGTTCTTCGACGAAATTAGCATGATGCTTATTTTTACTGTAGCAATTCTTCTCCACGTGCCCAAATTTCTTACAGTGCCGACATTGTGGCTTTCCACGCCAGCGACAGTCTTTCTCGGCATGATTAGTCCTCTTGCATATGCCACATGGAGGATACTCGTCTTGATTTTTCTTTGAGAAATTTCTAGAATTCTCCTTGTTTCTAGAATTTTCTCCATTACTCTTGTTTCCTCCATACCCTTTATTTTGAGGCCGAAATTTGAGCTTAGATTGAAAGGCATTTTCTACAGAGCCATCATCATGCCTACTCAATCTTTGCTCATAAGCTTCAAGAGAGCCCATTAGTTCAGTCACCGATAAAGTAGACAAATTCTTAGTTTGCTCAATCGTCGTCACGATTGGGTCATACTTACGGGGAATAGAAATTAGAATTTTCTCAACTATTCTTTTATCGAGAATATTTTCCCCGTAGGCTCTCATTTGAGAAATAATTTCTTTTATCTTAGTATAGTAGTCTTGTACGGTCTCAGACTCCTTCATATTTAATAATTCAAACTTACGCCTTAGACTTTGGAGTTTGACGGCACGTACCTTGACAGTTCCTTGAAACTCCTCCTGTAGTGTACTCCATGCTTCCTTGGCACTAGTAGCTCCCATTATCCTCGGGAGAATAGAGTCACCCACAGCTTGTTGCAAGAAGTATAATGCCTTTGAATCTTTTTGCCTATTTTCCTTCAACTCTTTCTTTTGAGCTGCAGTAAGAGTTGAAGTATCGGCGGGAACGGTAAATCCTTCCTCTACAACTTCCCATAGATCTTGAGAGCAAAAAAATGTCTTCATTTTAATGCTCCAAAAATCATAGTTTTCACCGGAAAAAGTAGGGACTTGAATATTGGATGATGATTGGGTGTTGTTAGCCATTGGCTAAGAAAATTATGAAGTAGTGTAGAATAACGGTAGTGATTTTTAGTAGGTAGTTGGATAGTTTATCTACGCCCAATAGATGACCGAACGTAGCTCTGGTACTACTGATAGTGTTTTAGTAGAGAATAGTAGAGAATGATAGTTTAGTAGTAGTTAGAGACAATATTGCCGTGGGAAGTTATAACAAATTCTCCAAGTTTATTGAGACTCAATAATTAGTACAATGGCTAGTGGGTTTTCTAGCTTGCTTGATGATTACACAAAATAGAGAAGCCTATTTATAGGCCTTACTTCACCGCCTACTATATGGCGGTTGTTAATTTTTTATGATTAGAGAATTCTAGGTTCTATCTCTAGTGAAATCTAGAAGTTAATATTATTAGTACATAGTTTTACTTTCTATAAGATTCTAGAATTTGTATCACACTTCAACAATTTTTCTGTGATCTCTTCATTTTCTCTTAACATTACTTAGTTGGGATTGAATTGACATGTTGTACAAAAGTATATTATTCTAGTCTCCCCCCTTTAATCATGCTTGTTTTTGGATTTCAAGCTTTGTATGCTGCTTACTGAAGTGGAAGGAATAAATGATGACCTTTACTTGGTTACTAGAATTTAAGAAAAAAGTTTAGATTCCATTCCATTTCACTCACTGAAATTATTGGTTTTATAGTTTTTACTTTGTATTTTTGTTAATTATTGATGCTACTCCTTCTTTGTTTGATTGGAGGCACTGGTGTCCACTTTGATGAACTGTCTTTGTATTCATGGTTTGGTTGATCTTCCAGAGAGTCTAAAGGAAGAGAAAAATATTATCATTTTTTACAAAGATTAAAGAAGTAGCCCACTTTTCTGCGGTATTTGTATACATTATGTAACGAGGCACAAAATATGAAGCTCAGAATTTCACTATGTAATCAGAAAAAAAGCTGCCTGTATTTTAGGGAATTGAAAAGTACTAAATGAAAAGGAAGTTGGCCTTAGGCCAAGTACAGAAAATTGACTCAATAAGTGCCAAAAGGGAGAAATACTTGATTCATCAAATTCTGCTTGCCAATCATTGGGAGTCAGTGCTCTGTCCCTTTTGCTCCTCCTCAGCTCCTTGATTGCATGATCTTTTGCCATCTGTCCAGGCTCACACAGCTGTTTTGTGAAAAAAGAAATTTTTTATGTGGATGAGCCTGCTAAGAACTTTTTTTCCTGATAGCAGGTTCAACTACTTTTTATTATTTCTACTTATTATGGAAGTGTATTTTTCCTTTGCACTAAAGGAGAAGTATTAATGTAATTTATTTCTGTTAAGATTTTGGAGGAAAAATTTCACTCTTGAAATACATTGTAATGCTTACAATGTCTCTTGTAGAAATCTCTCAGTGTAGCGTGTTGATGGAAACAACAACACATTTGTTCCTTTCCCCTCTCTCCCCCCTATTTCTTTTTGTTAATATTGCATGATTTGAATACATATTACATCCTAAACTGTTGTTATAATTTGCTTAATATTGTAGTCTAAACTATTGTTTAATGATTTTACTTGCTTAGATTGTCTGTCATCTATATGTTATGTAGCTGTTTGTATTAAGAGTTACAAACTCTATATTTGAATAGAATATGAATTTCATTTAAAATGAATTGTGAAGTAAAAACTTAGAACAATATGAAGAGGTGATCACTATATATAGTGCACCTTCTAGTGAAAGTAAATACAAAATTCCAACTAACTAACTAATTGTGAAAAGTTGTTACAACTAAAAACTAATTGTAACTAAGTTATAAACTAACTTTCTAATAGTTTGGCTTATATTGTAAATGTAATCGTTCAATTTTTATGTTGATCAATTCTTGCCAATTTTGAGTACTAACTTTACACAAGTAGATGTATTTCATTTTAAAGTCGTTTAAGATAGACTAGCACAGCTTTTATTGCATTTGCATATTAGGGAATTGAAATTTGTACTTTAGTTGTTTTAAACTTTGAGTACTTTGATTTGCCAACTCTGATTATTTAGTTTTGTTGGTAAATAGGCTTTGAATAACTCTGTCTTCCATATGTTTGGCAGTGCATGTTTGCAATGCCATGATTTCCGAAGCTGGCAGAATCATGTTTGCTCAAATGCTTTAGGTTTCACTGAGAAGATGACAAATGGGAGAAAGATGTATAAATATGTATGTATTTTGCATTTCAGTAAGTTCACAAGACTTTGGAGATTACTTTGTTTTTGGTAGACTAGTATCCTGATTTGGTACAAAAGTTCATAATTCCTGGCTTGCTGTCCTACTGATCTGGTTCTTGAAATTGTTAGTTATTTTGTCTGTGTTGATCAGAGGAAAGTCAATGAAATACTTTCTTACTTTATTTTGATTCATTAACAACGATATTATTTCTTGACTGTATCAACTTTTGTTGACAATGGTATTGAATTATACTTTGGTTAAACTAAGATTCATTTCAGAACTCATTTTGAAATGTTATGGTTTGAAGCTTGGACAGTCCCTTCTCATTCATTCATAATAATTTGAGCTAAGACAATTTACACCAGATTCTTTTCAGAACTCGTTTTGAAATGTTAGGGTTTTTTGTTGGAAAGCTAACATACCAAGCTAAGACAATGTTAGTGTTTTTTGTTGGAAAGATACTAGTTTGCATTCATGTTTCTCAACAATTTACACCAGATTCATTCTGATTTCAATCCTTTTCTGCACAACTCACACACTAATGTGTTTCTAGCAGCAGTCAAATTTTAAGCACCGTTTGTTTCTTTAGAATGTTAAGTTTTAGTTTTTGGTCCATTCTAAGTTTTAGCATTGTTTGTGAAATGAATAGTATCCTGATTTTGAAAAATTAACTTTAAGAGGAATACCTCCCATGAAAAAAATATAGACTTATTTCTCTATAAAATATAAAGCATGTAGTTTAAGGCAATCTAAAATAGAACTTTTTATGCCAAACAAAAATGAAGGGGAAAAATAACAAAGTTTAACAATAGGTTAGGTAGATGTAAAACCGCGAAGTTTAATTCTTTTGGAATAGTTTCATGAGGAGGGGTTGAGCGCAATTGTGCATATTCGAAGGGTTCTTCATAGTGCTGCCCCAGAGCCTCGCAAACCCTCTCGGTAGTTGCTGAAAGGGAAACAACAACATTCAATTGCTGTAATCAAACTGTCATTGAGTCTGTCAAAGAACATATGTTTTAACACTTTTGAAAATCAAGGGATTTTGAATTCAATATAACCAATTTTTTACTCACAATTTGCATATGGCCTTTTGCTTTATACCAAACAACAAAATTCTCCAAAACCAGTGTAAAAAGTTCTGTGCTGCATCCAAAAGTAACTCATCAATACATGAAGCTACCAAATGGGTATGAACAAACATTCATTTTAAACTAAATAGCATCAACAAAGCTAAAATAAACTATAAAAGAAGGTCTGTGAATAGCCTATAATCAGAGAGTACGAATTGAAGAACCAATATCAAATGTCATAACATAACTATATGATATTAGATTAACACAATAAGAATCGCTGATGACTATGCTTTTACAAATGCTCCTTTCAACCATGAACTAGAATTCTCCAAAACTTTATATTTGCTTCAATGATGTATACTTTGAAATAATTCAATTAATGTTGATGCTACACTAGACTTTGAACTGTACTCATTCAAAACTACAAGTTTCACATATGATGCATTGTGTTCTTTATTTTTGGTTTTTGGATGCCACTAACGACAAATATGAAGTCTGTAGACTTCATATTTGTGGTTAGTGGAATCCAACTAGTGTTTCTAGTTTGATTATGTTCTTGTTTCAGTGTTAAATATAGATTTTGAAAATACTATTATGGGTTGGAAAATATATGATTCATAATAGCCACTTCCACCTAGTCACATTGAATTGTCATTTCTTTAAAGTTTATTTTTAGATAAAATAATTTTCTCTTAACTTTTATGATGTTTGGTATTACTGATTTGCGCATTGGTTAATTCCTTTAAGTCATTTTTCTGCAGATTTTAAAATGCTTGGAGTTTATGAACATGGTGAAGCAATCAGCTTTTCAGGTTTACTTGCTCGTAAGTCGCTTGTTGCTTTGTAATCTTTCTCTGTTAATGTGTTTTTCTCAGTTTTAACCATGTTAATACTAGTCCGTGGTTAGTGGCCACTAACTAGTGTTAAGCAATTCCGTGGTTAGTGGCCACTAACATAATTTCTACATGTTGTTTCTTTGTCTGATATTATGCATGTGTCGTGTTTTACTACCTTACTTCACATTTCACGATTAATTCATGTTGTGGTTTTGGATTTCTTTATTGCAGTTCATGGTTGTCCTGGTCAGGATGAAAATCTCACTGTGATGGCTGTTTTAGGTTCTTAACTTACAATTGTCAAATTCTTTGATTTTAATTTTTTAAAATATGTTTAACCATAATTGTTCTATGCTTAGCTGATTCATTTCTTTGTTTCCTTTATAACGTTTGCATAGATTCAAGTACCAATGTCATTGTCAGATGTCATGATGACGAACTCGATGATGTTGTGTTTGGCGGTTGAATGCTGATTTGTTATTATATAATAAATATATTTTTTATGATGTTGTTTGTTGGATATTGACTATTCTTAGTTGATCTTTACAAGTGTTACTCATCATCCCTCAGATGTTAGATCTTGGAAAGATCTTGTTTTTCACACAGAGCCGGATGCTTATGCTTTTTACAGCTGTTATGCCAAATCTTTGGGTTTCACGATTAAGAAGGCAAACGTGTATCGCGATAGCAAAAATAAAAAGACTGACATCCCTAACTACTTAAATATGATGTGTCAAAAATAAGGTTTTAAGGCTCGCAAGGAGGCTACTTTGAATAAAAGGAAAGATACGCGAACGGGTTGTTTGGCGACAATGAAGCTTAAGATGGATGTTGGCAAGGGTGGTTATGTTATTACCAAGTGGTACGATGTTCACAATCATCCTTTGATCGATGTTGACAAGAGGCATTTCCTGCCACTTAACAGAGCTATCACGGAACAACAGAAAGTTGTTATATCCAATTATTTGGCATTTGGGATATCTGCGAGGGCTACATACGACTCTATGGCCCGGGCTGCTGGTGGTGTTAAAAAACTTGGTTTTCTACGCAATGATTTTAAGAACCACTTGTCTCTTATCGAGGCGAAGGCATTGCAACCTGGAGAGGCTACCGTGTTGCAAGCATGGTTTAGGCAGCAGGCATTGGTAAGGCCCGGTTTTTACTACGACATTCAACTTGATGAGGATGAAGCAATTTGTTCAATTTTCTGGGCTGATTCTGTCATGCGGGCCGATTATGCACTTTCCGGTGATTTCGTCAACTTTGACACAACATACCGAACTAACAAGGACTACAGGCCCCTTGGTATGTCCTTTGCTTTATTGTTTTTACATATTTTAATCATATATTCTTCATTCCAACAATTATTAACCACAGTTGTACTATACTGTGGTTAGTGGCCACTAACCATCTCTGAGTGTATTTATGGTTATTTAATTATAAGGATTGTTTTCGTACTAATTGTTACTTCTATGTATTTTCAGGTATTTTTGTTGGCTTTAATCACCATAAAACTGCTTGCGTGTTTGGTGGCGCGTTGCTTTATGATGAAACCACCCCAACATTCAAGTGGTTGTTCGAGACTTTTATTAAATGCATGAATGGCAAGAAACCGGAAACCTTTATGACAGATCAAGCACCTGCAATTGCTGCTGGTGTTCGTGAGGTTTTTCCTGATGTTTTCCATGCATTATGTTTTTGGCACATCAAGCAAAATGCCACTAAGAGACTTGGGGCTAGGGCCACTGCTAAGTTTTTCGATGAATTCAAGCATCTGGTAAAGCATGTTGATAACGAGCAACAGTTTGAATACTTCTGGAACCATATGATTAACAAATGCTTCGATAATCGACACCTTTCTGACATGAATTGGGTAAGCTTCATTTACACTAGCAGGAGGCAATGGTCTTCTGCCTGGGTGAAGAATACATTCACAACTGGGAAGAAGACCACGCAACTTAGCGAACAATTCAATGCCTTTGCTCAACACTATCTGAAGAGTGAACACTCTATCTCTCAATTGTTGCCTAGGTTCCAAGATCTTCTCGATGATTTGCGTCACAATGAACTGATCTCTGATTTTAGTATGCAGAACACTGTTGTGCAGAATAGGCATCCCAACAGTGGTTTGATGCGCCATGCAGCTGTGTTGTTCACTCCTTCCATATTTGAGTTAATTCAGAAGGAGTTTGACGCGTGTAGAGCTTACACGATATCGGTAATTACCCATTTCTTTTTTTTTGTTAATAATTCTTATTAATTAAGGTAATGACCACAAGTATTAACCACTATAGGACTATTTTGTGGTTAGTGGCCACTAACCACAGGATAGTGCAATAGTGGTTAATACTTGTTAGATGCCACAAATTTTCATAACTATTACTTGTTAGTAACAATATTACTTCTCACCAACTAGTATTTGTCCTAATAGTATATTTCGTGTGCAGTCTGTTCATGAGTTGAAACGGGACACGACAGACGTTATACATGTAGAGAGATGGGATAATCAATTTACCAAGAACGAATTTTTGGTAGAATCTGAGGTTGTTAAGTTAGATTTGGTCAAGAGTTTTGTTACTTGCAGCTGTAGGTTTTGTGAGAACTGGGGGTTAATTTGCCGGCACACACTGAGAGTTTTGGATGCGTTTGCTGCGTGGCGCAATCCTTTTTGTCATTGCATCCCTCCCATGTATGTGAAAAAAAGAAGGTGCAGAGATTATAAAAAGTCTCTTGATTGTATTGCTGAGGAATTACATCTTAAAACCAAGCCTGTTTCGAATTTTTGTGAGAGATACCAGCGTCTTTCAGATATAGTTTCTGGAGCTGGGTCGCGCATAAGTTATAATGAGGCTGCCTTTAACGTATTTCTTCGTCATGTTCTTGATGGAAGAGGCTGAGCAGTTGCTACATTCGACGTCTGATACCACGGAACCTTCGCGTGCTGAGTGTTCAACGTTGTCAGGTATTTGCTATTTTTCATTGAACGTTACAATTGAAGAAGATGAAGTAGAATTTCCAGCTAAAAAGATTAAGCAACGTCAAAATCCATGCAAGAGCAAGATCAGGTTGATGTCTGAATCAGAGAAAAGACAATTGATTTGGAAACAGCAACGTATCCGGGCAATTGAACTTCAAAAGCTGACCGAGATTTAGAACTTGTGTAACAGTTTAGGAGGAAACAATTGTTCTTACATTTTTTATGCATTTTTATTTAAGACTGTAATGTCCATTATAGAATGGCACGTAAACATATGCTTACTGACATACTATTGCCACATTGTGTGCATAGAAGTTTGATGATTTGATTCTGATTAAGTATGATGATGTTAAATTATTTACATAGCTATTAATAACCACAAATTTACAGTCTGTTGTTAGTGGCCGCTAACCACAGACTGTAAATTTGTGGTTATTAATAGTGTGAGGAGTATTTTGGGGTTAAGCTCAAATATAAGGGCATGATGTTAGATAGCTTGCACTGAAAGAAGAGGTGAAACGAGGCTTCCTCTGTCTCAAAACAAACCGACATCATGTATCGTGAGATCCATGATTAAGTTTGATGGTGTTATATTATTTACATAGCTATTAATAACCACAAATTTACAGTCTGTACTGTAAATTTGTGGTTATTAATAGTATGAGGAGTATTTTGGGGTTAAGCTCAAATGTAAGGGTATGATGTTAGATAGCTTGCACCGAAAGAAGAGGTGAAACGAGACTTCCTCTGTCTCAAAACAAAGCAACATCATGTATCGTGAGATCCGTGAAGAACCCCCCATCTCAAAACAAGGTTATCACGGATTTTAAGTTTATTAAGCAACAACCGCCAACCAAAGATGCCCACTTTTGAGAGAATTGCAACCTGCCATAAGTCTAGTAGTATAATACCAATGTTGTCTCTCTAGCATTTTTTTCATCCGAAAGGATCCATTTTTTTTTTTGTCGTGAAAAGGATCCATTATATTACAATTACAAATACTATTCCAATATGATTCCTTTTTTGTACCATTAAATTTTTGTTACAAGATTGATCAAATTAGTATAATTTTAGTAATAGAAGGGACTATTCCAGAACAAAAGCCACAAGAAGAATGACATTTGTGTTAATTTTACTCTTGTGTTTTTTAAAAAAGAAATTTAGATCACGAACATAAAATGTAAAGGAATGAGAATGAAAATTAAACAAACAAATTATGATCAAGAGCAAATTCACACTGATGGTTGATTTTGATCCAAAAGTAGCATATAAATCCTAACAGTGGTTCGTGGTAAGGGTCAATAATGTTACGCACATCCGTGGTATGGGTCAATAACCACAAACTAGTACTCAGTGGTTAGTGGCCACTAACCAAAGAATAGTGCTACAGACTTCATATTTGTGGTTAGTGGCATCCAACTAGTGTTTGTGCATATATGTGGTTTGTGGCATATTTGCAAGACACAAAATGCTCACATTTCAATAACAACAGATTCACAAAATGCTCACAAAATGCTCAATAATCACAAAATGCTCACTAATCACAAAACTTACATATTCAAGTGAAAAAATGTTAAGCCTCCTGTGTGGCATGAAGCTGTTGAAAATCCCCAGCTTGGCAGTAAACTCTTGAGCAGCTTCAGATTGATCACGTTTGTCCTCACAGTTTCCCCTTGAAACAGATGCCGTTGTGGTCAACTGTGTTCCAAAGAGTTCATAATACAATTAGTGGACTTACATATGCAACAATTTATCAAAATAAAGCATATCAGATCATATATGCGTCAATAATTTCTTACTGTGGACCCTACTATCAAAACTAGTCTACGCATCTTCTCTTGTTTTTCTCCTAAATTCAACAAGAATGCATAGCTATCAACCACCAGGTTTGACGCACACTCCTGTTCTTGCAACGTCCAAAACTCCAATCTCTTTAGGCTGAATCTATCGTCACAGCAATGGTACATCATTTTGTCACTGCATGATACATTTTGAACTCATATATACAATTTCCATAACAATTAAAAGATGGAGTTTTTAATCTAGCAGCTAGTTACTATTCAAATATGTGGTACGGGGCAATAACCACAAGTATTAACCACTATAGAACTACTCTGTGGTTAGTGGCCACTAACCACAAAATAGTACAACAGTGGTTAATACTTGTTAGATGCCATAGATTTCCATAACTATTAGTCAGTAACAATATTACTTCTCACTAGAAACAAACTCACAAATTGATGACATGTAGAAACCCTAAACCATTGACTACATAGTTAAGCTTAAAATAAAGTCACAGCGGAGAAAGTTTCAACTTGCTGTGGCTGGTCCGGTGACCAAATATATGTCACCATATTCTTATCAAACTCCAATGCATTGGACCTAGCAACATGAGCATCATATGGACTCTTCAGGAATTTGGATGGCTTCTTTACTCTCTTCCTTTTGCTTATGTACTTGGTAGCCTCGTAATCCCCGGGTGATTCTATGCTAATTGGAGTTTCACTGCAATTTACAAGTTAGCATGTTAGATTATTGGAAACGATGACTATGAAATCAATGTACAATTTAATATTATAAACGTATTTATAATTACACTACTATTTTGTCCTGCATATCGTCATCACCAAAAATCTCGTAAAAGTAAACATTGAGATAATCAATATCCGATTGAATTGTTTTTCTTTGTTCAACTGAGTCGGTGGTTACTTCACAATCGAATTTGTTCACTAGCTTCCCTCTATCATCTGGAGGAGTTGGGGTCAGGCTGTAATTTTAGCAACTAATTACTTTCTATGTCTGTGGCTGGTGAATATGTGATTCTGTAATTTTAGCAACTAATTACTATTTATGTCTAATGGTTTGTGGCCACTAAACTAATTACTATTTAACCATTCATACTTACAGATCAAATCTTGGAGGAGTGTAGTCAATGTTTGTCTGCTTCTTTACCATCACTGCGTCCTCTTTTATATCCTCCCTTATGTTACATAAAAAAATCATTAAAAAGTTAGGTAAATGTGCATTATACAAATTCATATACGCTTTAAAATAAATACTTTACCCTGCATTATTGAAATGGGAGCATTTTTTGTTTTGCAAATATGCCACAAACCACATATATGCACAAACACTAGTTGGATGCCACTAACCACAAATATGAAGTCTGTGGTTTGTGGCCACTAACCACAGACTTCATATTTGTGGTTAATGGAACCTAACTAGTGTTTGTTCATATTTGTGATTCTTTGGTTAGTTCCATAACATTGTTAATGGCATACTGTCATACCCTAATTTTGTTCGCCTATGTCAAAACCCTAATTCTCAACAAAAATAAATAAATTAAGAAGTGTGGCGTATTTTGAAGAGTGTGAAGAACATTGTGCATGCATTTTTTTGAGTTTTTAGGGCAAAGGGTATTTTGGTCATTTTTCAAAAAAAAGGAGGATAATTTTTCATCAAAAATCATTGTGCAATTTTAGAGGAAACTATTTGAAGCAAGACACCCTTGGTCATATATTTTTTGCGCATACATGCACGCATTTGCATAAAAATTCAAATTCAAAAAAGGCATCAAAAAGGAATATTCTACAAAAATTTCAAGATGAGGTTTTTATGATATTTTTGGTCATGGTGATCTCATAAAATGGCATATTCCTAAGATTCCTAGTATGTGGCCTAAATTGGGTGTATTTTTGTACTATTATCCTAAGAAGAATAATCAAAAATGAAGGGATAATAGAATGGTCATATGATAGTACAATAGTACAAGATGACAACTTGCAAAACTTGGGCACCACTCTCCCTTGCTATTTCGAATTCACCCCCCTTCATTTCCCTCTCATTTTGCATTTTTTTTGTCCCTCATCATGTGTGTTTCAATCCTCACCCTCCATTCAAATTTTAAATGCAATCCTAGAGTGAGATGAGATGCACAATGACCTAAATACCCTTAAACCTAGTTGCTCTCTATATATACCTTAGAAACCTCATCTCACATGGACACCTTTTTTTTGGCCTCACAATTCATTCACAAAACCCTAGCACACAAACCTCTCCTCTCCTCTCCTCCTTTGGCCGAAACCACCAACAACCATTCCCTCCTCCATTTTTCTTCATTTCACTTCCATTTTCCATCTCATATTAACTCCTACTTCATATATCATCCACCTCTTCTACCAAGATTCAAGTATTCATCATCCAATCTCAAGAACAAGGCAAGTTGCGCAAGGTTTTGGCTCACAATTCACACTCAAAAACCTAGCCTCTCCTCTTCTCCCATCTTGGCCGAATACACCTCCTCATTTCCTCACCTCATTTCTTCACTTTTTCACTTCAAATCAACATTCTAGTCCTAAATCCTTCATCATCCTTGCATTCTCTTCAAAGATCCATCTTCAAATCTCAAGAATCAAGTTCAAGATTGAAGATTAGAGGGTTGATTCAAGTGGTTTAGTGTTCATTCACCTTATTTCTTTTGCTATTCTAGCTTGGAGTTGAGGTATACTCTCAATCTTAACATCATCAAAATTTTAGCATAAAAAATGTAGATCATCAATCTATTTTTGCATATCAAGCATTTCTTTGCATTTTAGTGCTCTATTTTATGTTGAAATGTTGATATAATTGTTGTTGTTGAATGAGAGATGTGTTTCAAGCATTTTGACAAACACTTTGGGAGGTTTGGATGCTTGAAATGCATCTCTCTCTTTTGGAATAAATTGTGTGTTTGTGCTATTTTCATTTTGCGCTTGCATTTTCATGAATAAAATTGTGATTTGGGATTATGTTTCATTTCGCATATTGTAGAAAAATTAGAATTTGTGTGATCTTAGTGCATTCCTTTGCTTAATCATGTGAATCCTTGCCAAAAAGTTTGATCTATGTCATTTGCTTGCATGATTTTGTTGCTTTCAAAGAATAAAATGAGGTTTTAGCTCTATGTTGGTGTCGCATTTCATGAGATAATTAAGGTTTGTGCTTGTTTTTGTTGCTTGCTTTGAAAATCATGTTTGTGTTGATGATTTGGTAAGAGGATTTAACACTTATGCACTTGTACATATCCCAAGTGTTAAAGATTACCTAAAGGGATTCAACACCTTAATTGTATATGCTTACGCTTGCATTGTTGATTGTTTTGCTTGCAACTTGTTAAAGTTTACACTTTGGTTCTTGATTTGGAAATTGATTTGAATTCTCTACTTCTTTTTCTTTTGGATGCCACGCCATCCCAACAAACTTTTGTGATCAATATCACCCTCCAATTCTCTTCCTCTCTTCTTCAAGTCATTTCTTTTTCCAAATTATTTTCCAAATTAAAACTTTTCTTCAAATTGTTTTTCTATAGCAATCAAATTTTTTCTAAGATCAACAATAAACCTCTTTGAAAACTCATAAGGAGGCAAGTCGGACGTACGGCCGGTGTTGTCTAGCGTCCTAAGATCGGAGCTGTACAGTTCAAACATCTTGGGATACTTATGAGAATCAAAACAAGTAATTAACAACTTGAACCCTATTTCAAAAAAATGAGTAAGGAATCGAGTCGCATGTACATCCGGTATTGGTTAGCGTCTTAGGGTTAGCGAGCTGTACAGTTCGGGCGAGCCTAAGATACTTGCTCAAATAAAAGTAATCAACCTCACAACAAATCCTTTTCTTCAAGTAATTCAAACCATTTTCAATAAGTGGGGGGCACGTCGTCTGTACAGGCGGGGTTGTCTTTGTTCTAGGTCTAGTGGACTGTACAGTCTAGGACCGAAAACCCCTACAATAAAAAACACCAACACAAAGTTTCTCGACTAAAGAGAACTACGTAAGCTTTGAATTCTCCATCGCACCGGGAGATACGTAGGAGCGGGTCACATCCCGTCAAGCACACTTTTAAAAAATAATAAAAAGATTCTTCTTTTCCCCGTTTTCAAAAACACTTTTCTCAAATAAAAAAAGAAGTAGAATGAATTGTTTCAAATCAACTCTGTCAAAACCGCACATCAAGTTAAAGGTTCCCTTTCGGTAGAAAGGAGGTGTGGGATGCTAATACCTTCCCCACACCTAACCGACCCCCGAACCTACATCTCTAGTTCTCAAAGGACCACCCGCCTTAAAAAAGGACCCTTTTTCAATGTTTTGGTCCCTAAATAAAAAATGTTGATAGCGGCTTCACAAATTTTCACGTTGTACGATGAAAGGTCCAAACTGGATTTTTTTCGGGGTGCAACACATACCAAATACTAAAAGAGACAGAATAACACATGCTAAATATAGTTGTATTTCTTTACCCTGCATTATTGAGCGGCACACACGTCTGACCAACCAGGCCAACATAGATGATGAGTTGTTTGTCCTCATCACTTATGGAAGGCGCATCGGGGGTCGTCCGCCTCACTGGCTCAGGTCTAACATCTAGAGTAGTTTGGGTCGGAGGAGTTGGGGTCAGCCTGTAATTTTTGAAGCTAATTACTATTCATGTCTGTGGGTAGTGAATATGTGATTGTGTGATAAACATTTGAACCATTCATACTTACAGATCAAAGCTTGGAAGAGTGTACTCAATAGTTTTCTGCTTCTTCACCACAATTGCGTCCGGTGTCCTATGCTCCCTAATGTTACATAAAAAAAATCATTAAAAAGTTAGGTAAATGTGCATTATACAAATTCATATAAACTTTATAATAAATACTTTACCCCGCATTATACAAAATCATGAGGCACATTAGGAATTTTACCATCATTCCTCATCTTTGTGCGTTTTTCACGCCTCACTTCGGTTTCTTCATCACGTTTTTGAATAGTATCATCAACACCAAAATAAAAGAACACAATGCAGAAACATGCAAACAAGGACACACTACATTCAAACAGACAAGCAAAAGAGTACCACCACAGATAATTAACATAAATATGAAGAGGAAACTTCACCTACACAGCATTAATCGCAAGATTTAGCAACATTCAAATCAAAAATACAGAAAATCACAAAACGAGATGAACTGAAGGCTGTGACGGTTTTGGAATTTAAAAATGGAAGAAGAGCAGTGAAGTTAACCTGAGTCTGGGAAGAAGAACGGCAACGGAGAAGCAGTGGCGAAAAATGGCAATGGCGTCGCGAAGGCTTCAATGCGACGGAGAACAACGGCGAGAGATGGAGAAGAATCGCGAGAAATGAAAAAGAACGGCGAAGAGAATGGAAGTGGTTTTCCGGTGAAGAAGGGCGAACCAGTCGACGGCGAATAAGTGGTTTCTCGGGGAGAAGAAGAGCTGTTTGGTTTCTCGCGGAAACTGCTGAATTTTTGGGCGCCTAGTTTATTTGCTGAAGGTTTTTTTTTATTTCTTACGGAAATTACCCCCATACCCTTTGTTTTTTTATTTAGTAATAGTTACTAAATAAATCTTTAGTAACCTAAATCACTCTCCAAAAAATCACGTGAAATTATGGACACGGCTATATTTATCGCCGAAGGCCTACTATTTGAGGCAGTGCAGATATTCCAATGTCTCGTGCATATTTTTTTTTATCAGTAAGAAAAAAGGCAACAAAAAAACGCCCTATACAATGTTGCATTCTCAAAGGCCAGCTATAAGAGTCATAGATAAATAAGTCGGGCAATGACGCCATAAGAATTGATCAGGACTGGAGGAAAGCCCAAAAGTCGCTCACCATTAGAATTCCTAAGAATACCACCAAAACCTGATTGATCTCCTTTGGTTCCCGAAGCTAATACCATCAGTATTAATTGAAGAAGCAATAGTATTCCGCATAATACCTCTGGAGTCATAGATATTCTTTTGAAGGATTTTGTTATTGGGAACCATTGCTGCTTGCAAGGCTTGTAAATCAGAAGAAGCAATAGTATTCTGCAATTTTCGAATAAGTTAGCTGTCTGTTAACCTGCATTTTCGACAAGCTCAATTAAATGCAGTCAATGAGGTTTGATTTATTGTTTCAAGAGAAAGATGTCAATTTCGACATTGAAAAGAGTGAAGTTATTTGGTTGTGTCAAGATGATTTTGACATGAGGCTTACTGAAATCGAAGTGTTGAAGACAGTGATTTCGACAAGAAGAGGTTTTGAAGACTGGAATCAAGCAACCGCTGTCGAAGGGATGTAGCAGTTACATTTTTTTTAAATATCCTGTACAGTTATTTTCTCTTTGTATAAATAGTAGTTTTTCATAGGAAAAACGGGTCACAATACGCACATACAGAATTCTCATACTCCAACTTCCAAGTTAAAGAGAAAAGTGAGTTACAGAACAATGTATGCACTTGTGCACCAATTTCTATTCATTCAATGCAATTTAAATCTGTTTTCTTAAATTCCTTGCATTTTACTTGTTTTTTACACATTATGTTCAGAATTGTATCATTTTGAAGTAAATTCGACAGTTTCAATATCTTTGAAATTGGCGGTTATCTTCATCAATTTCATCAAAACCGTAAGGACATTAACGAAACTCAATAATTTCTGGAAAATCAATGCACAATATGTCTTAAGATTTACTAGTTGATCTTGCAAGCAAATAATTTTAAACTAGCGGTTGTTTACCAAAAATCACGGTAAACAAATTGGCACGCCCAGTGGGACCGTTTGTGCTAAGTTTCAAAACAGTTTGAAACGATTTCTTCCATTGAGATTTTACTGAGTTTGTTCTTAAATTAAAAAAAAACTTGTGATTTAATCTTTGTATGCATTTAAGAAGTGGCAAACGTTTTTCAGAAATTGTTCGCCCTGTTTTAAATCCTGTATCCAATGTACAAAGTTCACAAGAACAAGTGTCGGTTAGTGACGCGGGCGCTGCAACTGTCGAAGGAGTAACTGCTTCTATGCCATCTTCGACGACGATAGGGGTAACTGCTCCTGTGTCTATGTCAACCACTGCAGCGTTGACACAGTCTAGTACGATGGCTTCTGTGCCACCAACATTAGGGCATCCGACAAGCCCTCCAATGGTTAATCCCTTCATCCCACAATTTACATTACCTATGATCAATAGGGATTACCCATATGGTATGCCAACAAATGGTTCAGCATTTTCTCCTCTTCATAGTTCAGCAGAGAGCGTTTATAGTCGAAACGCCCAACCCTCATTAACCACATCGTCCTTGTTAGCGCTAAGGCAACAAATGGATGATAGCAACCACGACATGGTTAATTGGCTGACTCAACAAATAGGTACAGTGTTTAACCCCTTGATCCAAAACACGAACAATAGTTACCAAATGTTAGCAACCCAGATGGGGAGAATTGCTAATTTCTTTGGCACTCCACCATTGCATAACCAACAGGATCTTCAGAATCAGAATGTCAGGCCTGTCGAAAACCCTTTAGAAAGGCCTAACAATGGAATTCCCATAAATCAAAGGCAACAACCAGTTGTCGAACAACCTGTACAAAGGGAAATCGAACCAATTCCTGATGTGTTGTTGGTTAATAGAAACCAAAATGCTGATGAAGTAGTTAGGCAAGTTCAACAAAATAATTTTGGAGCCCAAAACAATTTGACTAATCTTGTCGAAACTATTCTAGCCCAGAATGGTCTTAATTTAAGCCTACATAGGCATAATTTTGTGTCAACATTATCGGAATATGTCTTACAAACTGAACTTCCTAGGGGATGGAAAATCTCTAAGTTCACAAAATTCGCTGGAGAAACTAGCGAATCTACTGTCGAGCATGTTGCCCGTTATTTAACAGAGGCAGGAGAGATAGCACATAATGAAAACTTAAGGATGAAGTATTTCCCAAACTCTCTAACTAAGAATGCTTTTACTTGGTTCACCACTTTACCCCCACATTCCATTTTCAATTGGGGGCAGTTAGAGAAAGCATTTCATGAGCAATTCTATTTGGGCCAATCTAAGATTAGTCTTAAAGAATTGGCTAGTGTTCGACGTAAAGTGGCAGAGTCTATTGATGATTATTTGAATAGGTTCAGACTTCTCAATGTAAGGTGCTTTACTCAAGTGCCTGAACATGAGTTAGTCGAAATGGCTGCTGGTGCCCTAGACTATTCTATTAGAAAGAAATTAAATACTCTACACTTAAGAGATATGGCACAATTGGCCGATAGGGTTCGACAAGTCGAAAGGCTTAAAGCTGAAAAAACTAGAACTAGTCGTTTCCATAAAAAAGAGAAAGTTGCTTATGTCGATACTAACGGCAGCGACCAAGAATTC
This sequence comes from Astragalus glycyphyllos, assembly GCA_963573325.1. Lineage (NCBI taxonomy): Eukaryota > Viridiplantae > Streptophyta > Magnoliopsida > Fabales > Fabaceae > Astragalus > Astragalus glycyphyllos. The sequence continues at coordinate 26,522,226 of OY754308.1, forward strand.
GACATAGCCTATGAGGATATCAAAGAAAATGAGGTCAATGCTGCAGAATTAAAACCTGGGCCTCCTTATACATGCAAATTGTTAAGGCCATCAGATGGGAAAAATCCTGTCGAACCTAAAAATGATAAGTTTGTTGCAAAGACTTATACCTTTGATGTTACTAAATGTGATGAGATTTTTGATTTTTTAGTTGCTGATGGTCAAATTTTAGTGCCTAAGGGCCTAAAAATCCACCATTAGAACAACGAAAGAAAAGAGGTTTTTGCAAATTCCATAACTTTTTAGGCCATAACACTTCTCGTTGTGTTCTTTTCAGGGACCTAGTCCAGAAGGCTCTTAACGAAGGCAGGTTGAAATTTGGCGGCAAAGCAAAACCTCCGATGCAGATTGACACTGATCCTTTTCCGGCAATGGATGCAATGTATGCTGAACCAGTCGAGATAATGGTTATTGAAGCCACTGCTGGAAAGATTGTTGGAAATGCCAACGTGAAAGGGACTACTGAAGGCCCAAAGGTTGAGGTTGAAATGGTTACTGAAAACCAATATGATGAAAAAATGAAGGTTGCTTATCCCAGAGCAGATCAGGAATTAATTAATTTCCTCAACCGTTGCAAGATAAGCAACACAGAGGTGATGTTGTGCCCAATGTGTAGTTTTGTCTTCGACAAAAATGCTGTAAAAAGCTTTGAAGGCTTCAAGCCTCAATTGAAGCAGAAAGGGAAATGGTTTGACAACAGACCAAAGTTCAGTTTCGACAAAAGAGGTATACCATACAAGATTGTACCTCCAACAAAAAGTTCTCAGAAAGATCAAGTTAGGACTTTTGTTCCAACATCAAGGTCACTAGTGGAGAAATGGGTGTACTCTGGTGGGAGGAATGCTGGGTACCAAACCAAGCCCACAAAGATGGTCAAAGGAAGTACTAGTGCTGCTAGTAAAAATAAGGTATCTGAATCTAACAAGTATGCCTACAATAACAACTACAAGGGTAAAAACCCTATGACCAGAACACAATGGCGAAGGTACCAACGCCAAAAGAGGGTTGATGCCTCAAGGAATACTAAAAGTTCAGATAAGGGAAAAAGTAAGCAGACATCTGTCGAAATGGCTAGAAAGCCAGCAACAGAGAGAATATTCCCACCTTTGTCAATTGTCAAAGAAGGTCTCAATTTAGAAGACGAAGAAATGGAATCTAATTTCTCAAATTCTGAACCAGACTTCGATGTTTTGTGTAATGTCATTTCAATTCTTCCAATTGAATATGATGTGATTTCAGAAGTCAGTGAGGTCGAAGAAGACTTCAACGAAGACATGGCTATCCACAAGCCAGTTTGCTATTATGTCATGAATAATGGATGCGTCGAAGAACAGCATGCCATGTTCGAAAGATCAGATGGGGGAATGAAGAGCCATCTCAAACCTCTGTTCATTCAAGCGAAAGTCAACAACGTAGGGTTGAACAAAGTTCTGGTCGATGGTGGTGCAGCAGTGAATCTGATGCCACAATATTTGCTAAAAAAGATTGGCAAATCTGATACAGATTTAAGGCCACACAATGTGGTACTTACTAACTATGAAGGAAAATCTGGCTATTCCCTTGGGGCCATTGAAGTCGAACTGATTGTTGGGAGCGTGAAAAGATCAACGCTATTCTTGGTTATTTCTTCCAAGGCAAACTATAACTTGCTGCATGGCAGAGAATGGATACATGGAGTAGGAGCAGTACCATCAACCTTACACCAGAGACTTACCATCTGGAGAGAAGATGGATTTGTAGAAAATGTTGAAGGGGATCAGAGTTACTTCATGGCAGAAGTAAACAACATAACAAAGAAGACCTTCGACAAGCAACTGGCGAACATTGCGCCATGCTTACCTTCTGAACTTGGATATGTTCACCAAGATAATGCCTTTTCCTCAGTCAAACTTCACCCAACTCATGGATTCATTTGGGGGAGGGAGATACTAGGTGAAGGAAATTACCCAGAAGGTACAATCCCACCAACAGGGTGGGAATTCGTAGATATTTAAATATGTCTGAGCCCAATGCTTGGGATAGGATTACGGCCTATGTGGCCGAGAATAAGCAAAATGCGGCTTTGGAAGCCGAACTGCATCAGAAAATGGTTGTCAAAACTAGTAAGAATAATGATAAAGAAGACATGGTCGAAGACCAAAGGCTTGACTGTGTTTATGATGACGAGCCTTTAGGTTTCGAAAAAGACCCAATGGGTTCGACCAAAAAGACACAAGCACAAGATCCCTTGGAAGGAATCGACTTGGGAGATGGCTTTACAAAAAGTCCAACATATATCAGTGCTAAGATCGATAAAGACTTGAAAGTTCGAACTATTGAACTTTTAAAAGAATTCAAAGATTGTTTCGCTTGGGATTACAACGAGATGCCAGGTCTAAGTCGAGAAATGGTGGAGTTGAAGCTGCCAATTCGGCCAGATAAGAAACCAGTGAAACAAACACCAAGGAGATTTGTACCACAAATCATGTCGAAGATCAAAGAGGAGATTGAAAGGTTGTTCAGAAACAAGTTCATCAGAACTGCAAGGTATGTAGATTGGTTAGCTAATATAGTTCCAGTTATTAAGAAAAATGGGACTCTTAGAGTCTGTATAGATTTAGAGACCTAAATAATGCTACACCTAAGGATCAATATCCTATGCCTGCAGTGGCAGAAATGTTGGTTGATTCAGCAGCAGGATTTGATTATCTGAGTATGCTTGACGGATATTCTGGATATAATCAAATCTTCATTGTTGAAGAAGATGTGTCGAAAACAGCATTTCGATGCCCAGGGGCCTTAGGCGTTTATGAATGGGTAGTAATTCCTTTTGGCCTAAAAAATTCTGGTGCTACGTACCAAAGAGCAATGAATTCTATGTTTCATGATTTTATAGAAGATTTTATGCAAGTTTACATAGATGATATTGTTGTTAAATCTTCATCAGAAAGTGGTCATATAGACCACCTTCGACAATCATTCGAAAGGATGAGAAAATATGGATTGAAAATGAATCCACTTAAATGTGCCTTCTGTGTACGTGCAGGTGATTTCTTAGGGTTTGTTGTGCACAAAAAAGGCATTGAAATCAATCAAAACAAGACAAAAGCAATCTTGGAAACGAAAGCCCCTTCGACCAAGAAAGAACTTCAGTCTCTATTGGGAAAGATCAACTTTCTTAGAAGGTTCATTTCAAATCTAAGTGGTAAAACTCAAGCTTTTTCGCCCTTACTGCGACTGAAGAAAGAAGATGTGTTCAGATGGGATCCAGAACACCAGAAAGCCTTCGATGAGATCAAGTCGTATTGGATAAAGCCACCTATTTTATTATCTCCTATTAGAAATAAGGTGATGAAATTGGACATAGCAGCATCGGAACTGACAATAGGTAATATGTTAGCACAAGAGGATGAAAATGGTGTCAAAAGAGCCATTTTTTACCTCAGTAGGGTTTTAAACGATGTTGAAATAAGGTACCATCCAATAGAGAAATTGTGCCTTTGTTTGTATTTCTCATGTACAAAGCTAAAGCAATATATAAAACCAGCTGATGTTTATGTTTACTCGCATTTTGATATTATTAAACATATGCTGTCGAAGCCAATACTACACAGTAGAATTGGCAAATGGGCTTTAGCGCATTCTGAGTATTCACTAACGTATCAACCATTAAAAGCAATTAAAGGCCAAGTGGTGGCTGATTTTATAGTCGATCACTCTTTGGTCCAAGCAACGCTAAGTTTTGTGGATGTTCAACCATGGAAGTTATATTTCAACGGTTCCAGCCATAAAAATGGGACTGGAATTGGGATTTTAATTGTTTCTCCAACAAAAATATCAACGAAGTACAAATATAGAATCAAAGAGTTTTGCTCCAATAACGAGGCAGAATACGAAGCCTTGATAGCAGAGCTTGAGATCTTGCTAGAACTGGGAGCAAAAAACGTCGAAATAAAAGGGGATTCTGAATTAGTTGTGAAGCAATTAACTAAAGAATACAAGTGTATTAAAAAAAACCTAATAGTATATTTCGTGACTGCCAATGCTATGTTAAAACAATTCAATAATGTTGACATTAAACATGTGCCTCGAATTGACAACCAAGAGGCAAATGATTTGGCATAAATTGATTCAGGCTATAAAATTTCTAAGGAGAAACTGGAAGAATTAATAGAAACCAATGACAAACATAATTCGACAGACCTCTCTATGGCTGAATCGTCAATGCCAAAACTTGTGGGGGGGCAGATGAGTCGAATATGTTACCACTTGAAATTTGTAATTTTAAAACCAAAAATTTTGAAGTTGAAGTTTTTGCCATTGACAGTATGTCAAGTGATGATTGGCGTAGGCAAATTGTCGAATACTTAGAAAATCCAACAGGACCAACTAGTAGGAAAGTCAAGTATAGAGCCTTGAGCTATGTGATTATTGGAAATGAATTGTTCAAAAAGACTCCTGAAGGAGTTCTGCTTAAATGTCTTAGTGAAAGTGAGGCATATTTGGTAATTTCCAATACTCATAGTGAAACTTGTGGATCTCATCAAGCAGGTCACAAGATGAAATGGCTTTTATTTCGACAAGGTGTATATTGGCCAACTATGTTAAAAGATTGCATAGATTTTGCTAAAGGTTGCCAAGAATGTCAAAAACATGCAGAAATTCAACATGTGCCTGCAAATGAGCTACATTCAATAGTGAAACCTTGGCCGTTTAGAGGTTGGGCTCTAGATTTGATTGGTGATATTAGACCAACTTCGTCGAAAGGCCATCGTTATATATTGGTTGGGATAGATTACTTCACTAAGTGGGTAGAGGCTATTCCTTTATCTAATGTTGATCAAGAGGCAGTTATTAATTTTATTCAAAACCATATCTTGTATAGGTTTGGAATTCCAGAAACCATTACTACAGATCAAGGTTCAGTTTTTATTGGACGAAAAATGGTAGAGTTTGCCTCTGAAACTGGTTTCAAGTTATTAACTTCGACGCCATATTATGCACAAGCCAATGGTCAAGTCGAAGCAGCCAATAAGATTGTCATTAATCTGATTAAAAAGCACATTGGACAAAAGCCTAAAAATTGGCATAAAACTCTTGATCAAGTGTTATGGGCTTGTCGAAATTCTCCTAGAGAGTCAATTAATACTACTCCTTTTAGGTTGACGTTTGGACATGATGCAGTTTTACCAGTCGAAATTTGTTTACAATCAGCCAGAATTCAAAGACAATTTGAAATCCCATCAGATCATTATTGGAATATGATTTTAGATGAGTTGATTGATTTAGATGAAGAGAGGTTAATTGCGTTAGATGTCCTTACAAGGCAAAAAGAAAGAGTGGCTAAAGCTTATAATAAAAAAGTTAAGTTAAAAACCTTTGCCTTAGGATATTTGGTTTGGAAAGTTGTATTGCCTATGGACAAAAAAGATAGAGTCTTACGCAAATGGTCACCAAATTGGGAGGGACCATTTCGAATTACACAATTTTTTTTCTAACAGTGCCTATGAAGTCGAAGAATTAGGTGCTGATAATCGAGTTTTGCGAATAAACGGCAAGTATTTGAAAAAGTATAAGCCAATATTGCAAGAAATTAAAATAGCGCAAGATTGAAATAACAAAAGAGAATTCAAATATGGCATTTTGAGGTTTAGAAGTGCCAGAACATTGTTGAATTACAAAAGTTTGGAGATAAAGAAAGTTACAATCTAAAGCTTAAGATTGGCTTTTAGCCTCTCAAAGGCGGCCTTGGCATGCTCCAATCTTGTAGCAGTGAGGGCCTCGTCTTCGACCAACCTCTGGACTTTTGCTTCATGCTTGCTAAATTCCTCCAGATGTTCGATTGCCAAGGCTGCCTCCGCATTAATAATAGATTCCAAAGAATCGGGAGTTCGTTTGCGAATCAAAGCTTTCTTCTTCTCCTCTGCCTTAATCTTCAATTGCAGGCTCTTGATCTGTTCTTGATATTTGGAAATGACATCATCACAAGCAGCTATTTCTTTGGCATCACTTGCTGCTTGAACTTCCAAGGAAGAAATTTTTGCGTTTGATGCTTCGACCGCAGCCCATTCCTCTTGTTGGAGTTTAGCCTCCCGCTCTTTCGTCACAGCATCATTCTTTTTCTTTTGGAAATCTCTTGTGACTTGTTCCAGAAGAGGCTCAAATTCGACAAGGAAGCCAATGAGAGACTTGCTAGACGTTGAATTAATGAGTTTGCGCAGCAAGGCTTTGATCTCAAAAGCAACCATATGGTTTTGTTCAACAATCTGAAACAAATCCACTTCAAGAACTCTAGCCCGAAATTCCTGAATGAGATCTTCTTTCGAATTTTCAAACATCTCGCCAACAGAAGTAGTCGAAGAGCTTTGTTTCTTGTCAGTCGAGGTTGCCCTGCTGCTTAACATTAATTTCAAGGCCTCAAGAGGGTTCTTACTTTTTAGCTCTGTCAATTCCTCTTGGCTTAAAGTGACGCTAGTCGAAGGTACTACCTTAGAAGAATTGTTGTCCTTTGGTGATTCATCGACATGCTCTGAATTGCCTTGAGATTCTTCTCCTTCAAATTCAACAGCGTCATCATCATCTTTTTCTTCTTCGTCGTCTTCATCTTGGTTTTCCTCTTTTTCTTCTTTGTCACTTGAATTTGGAGTTGGAACCAGAATTTCTTTCTCAATTTCGACACCAGCAGTGCGATTACCTTCATTCATCTCATCATCTCCTTGTTCTCGATTATGGTCAAGAACTTCTTTCCCAGGCTCATTCTTATCAGGGAAGGCTTGTTGACTATCAAATCTTCTATTTGTTGAAGAGCTTCTCCCGTTGTGTTGATGGGACTATCTAGGGTTTGTTGTTCCTCGACTACTTTCTCAACTATTGGCTCGATAGAAGGAGAGAGAGTCAAAGTCGGTGTCGGTTGTTTCTGTTGAGTTTCGACATTGTTGGCCTCGTTTCCCTGTTATAATAGATTGATGAGTTTTTTCGTCGTAATGAATCAAAATGATTAAGGGAAGATAAGAAACTTGTCAATTACCTTTGAAGCTGTTTCTCCAATGCGAGAACCTGCACTTTCAGGTTTCTTAGGAGTTTTCACTTTCTTCTTTAGAGGTTTTTCTGGGTTCGTCTGAGCTTTCCCTTTGTTCACCTCCTTGCCGTGTCCTTGTTGGTCGACAGGAGCTTGTTGAGATGAAATCTTAAGAGCTTCTTGAGAGTTCTTTCTTTTCTTTTCCCTTTCAACTTGAGTTTTGGGAACCTCAGTTTGTTTAGGGCTGCTTGTTGGGTTGTTAGACTGAAAATTCGACACTCATGTCAGCATAAATAAGAAAAGGAAATACAAATAATTACAAAAAGCAAAGAGGTAAGAAGTTTGACCTCTGAATCATCACTCACTGTTATCGTATCAGTTTTCTTCAATTTTTTGGAAGGAACATCAGTAGTAGAACTACTTGCCCTTTTTCGACTCTACAAAACGAAGATTAGTCAGGTGTCGAATATAAAGTTTGAACATAGAGGAAGATGTTGCAAAGATACTCACTTCTTGTTTCTTTGTTTGTTGGAGTTTGCTTTGTCTCGAAGAAGTACTGGTTTCTTTCTTCGACGTCTTTTTGGGTGACCTTGTTGTACCAGCAGCTGAAGTTGTTGGAATAGGGACAGCTACAGACATTCGACAATTATACAAGTAAGTTCATACATGAAAGGAAGAATTAAAAAATTTTCTAAGAGTCTTATGCATCACCTGTTTCGATGAGGGATGTGATTCGAACATGTTGAATGTCCAAATGGAGATCACCTCTAAACATGTATATGTTATGCTTAGTCGGAGTTAGTTTCTGGGCTGTTTTAGTTATAAAATAATTTTGTAACGCCATAGTCGAACCACACACAAACCATTCAGGAATTGGTGGTCGAAATGCCAAGGCTAGTTTACTAGTTGGCAAAGGCGGAAACTTAATTTTACATTTTAAAGAAAAATCATATTTATTTGTCACATAAGGTGGAAAGTGCATTGTCAGAATTTTTTCGATAATTTTTTGCTTTAAAACTTTCGCAGCCTCAGAGACAGTTCGACTAGGACAATGTGGATCATATACAGTTTCAAAGTAATTTTGAAAGGCTTGAATTTCTGGAATGTGCATACCTTGACTTTTGTCTTTCTTATTCTGCGAAGGAGGAAAAGCAGAAATTAGGTTGGACAACAATGTAGTTTCTTCGACATTAGCAGATTTAGATGTGTAATAATTTCTCCACCACTTAAAAAATTCCTTAGTGCAAGCAAATGTTGGTTCAAATTTTAAAGGAATAAAAGTGGGAGCATTTTGGTTCAAGTCCTTTTTGGTTTTATAAAAAAGGGCAGGTCGAAGTTGACATAACCCAAACTGCCTTGCCACTAAATTTGGTTGATATCCAGTCATTCCAAATTGAGCTTTGCCCTTTCCAGTTGAGATTTTAGTCGACAGAAAGTTTGGAGTTAGGTAAGCTTTCCAGATTTGGTTGATTTCTTCGACATCTTCGACAGAGGTTCCAGGAAATTCTTTTGTGAACCAACTTGGTCCACGAGTCCTATCAACGAATGGTGCCATTGAAGGTGTGAAAGTATCACAGTTCAGCAACATGGCGAAAGCAGCGGAGAACAGGTCTTCTGTAGATTGACCTATTTCCCTAGGCTTTAAAATAGCAAGCCTCACACCTTCGATTCTCCTCTGTTCGACCATCTCAACATAGTCGTTAGGGCAATACAATTGCAATCTCGACTACAACATTTTGACTCTACAGCAACACTTAAAATCCGTGGTGTAAGGCCAAAAAACCGTTTCCTAAGCTTTTGGCAACGGTTTTGAAACCGTTGTATTTGCGGGCGTTGCCTATAGTTTAGGCAACGGTTTTTTGTAACCAAAGGCAACGCTGTCCTAAAACCGTTGCCATTAGTAACACAATCGCGACGGGTTTTTTTTAATTCTATGGCAACGCTGTAAAACCGTTGCCATCTATGGGAACACTACAAAACCGTTGCCATTGAGAATAAAAAATTAAAAAAAATAATATAGATTCAGAAATGTAAAAGTCACTAATTTAATGAGACAAAAAGTCAAGTAAGAACTAAAAAACATAAAATATAGGTCTAAAGCCACATTACAGCTCAAAATTACAATACTGTATGTACAAGTATCATACAAAATGAATGAATTTTTCAATAAAAGAATAGTATACAAAGCAACTTCACAAGAATGAAAGAAACGTTCTATTCCATTGTATTCCTCTTGTTAGCGGACCTGCAATACACAAGAATCAAATCCAAAAAGCTTTGAAAGTTACAGCTATAGTATACTCTTATGCAAGTCAGGACTTTGATTCGTAGAACCATGAATATCCCATTAAAAAGAAAAATCATGTTTAATCAACCAAATGAGAAATATCAGCTGATATAAGCACATTTTTTAATCTGATTACCCATTTAATATCTATTACCTTGTAGGCATAAATGTCTTAGGCATGCAAATTATAATGTAAGCATTTATGGATGCAAACACACAAAAGGCTTAAAGTTTAGAAGACAAAATTAATCCAAGTAGATTCTTTATATTATCTGATTCTGTTTAATCAACCAATCATATTAGTTACCTCATAAGAAAATTGGGCAATACAACTTACTAAAAAATAAAGCAAACTCTTTCATAACCTGTTTATGTTTCTGTATGTGCAGTCGTTTGAACATGGTGTTTGCAAAAGGATAAAATCCAACAAATGTTCAAGTGTGCAAAGTATAAGTTAATATGATTGTGGGAAGCTTAACCATATTTACACATGAATGTGACAATATCACAAAAGTGATTTCTTGACCTTTATAATGAACATCAAACCAAAAACAAATATAAAACTAAAAGAAGATTTGCTTAAAAGTTAAGCAAATGTGAGTTATCCAAAACATTACAGTAGCTTTAAAATCATTGATTAGCACACATTTGGCATCTAGTAAGCAACTACAAAATTAGAATGAACATCAAAACAATTAAAACAAACAGATAAATACAATATCCGGTAACAACAAAACAGTTCATACCTATATGAGGGGTTTAGGGTTTGGTTAAAATTCTACAAAAAGTTGTGTTTCAACTCAAAGCAAAACCTATGAACATCAATACAACAAGAAAATCATATGAACTACAAATATCTTAAACAAATTTCTGAGAGTAAGAGTGACTGAAAATGAAATACCTGGCTTTGGGGCTCAATCATTGTCAGGGATCGACTCTTCTTTTGTTCTATTTAGGGCTTTCTCGATTTGAAGATTAGGGGTTTAGGTTTAGGTAAGAAATAAGAGTATTCTTTGAAAAGAGAATAGAGATTAGCGAGATCGAGCGTGAGAGTTTCTGAGAGAAGAACAGAGTTTGTGGTGAACGAAAAAGGAGAGTTCGAGTGTCCTTGTGTGAAATCCTTGAACTGTTAAATCGCTGAGGGAAGAAGGAGAGTTCGAGAGTTCAAGGTTACAGGGAGGAAGAGGACTCACTGAGAGAGAGGGAGAGTTGAGGGAGCGATGGAATTTAGGGTTAGAAGGGCCATCAAATTTTTGAGATGTTACGCTGAGTTTGAGTTCTTTTAGGATTTCCTTTATCATATTGCTCATCAGTTTTTTTTTTTTGGTATTTTAATTGTATTTGATTTATTATTATTATTATTGTATTTTAATTTCCTATGGTGTTTGAGTTTTTGGTTTAGCACCAAATTTTGGAATTAGCGCTCAATTTTTTTTTAAGTAATTCAACATATGACAACGGTTTCCTGGCGTTGGCTAAAGCTCAACTAAAAAACTGTTGCCTTAGACCTTTAGCCAACAGTTTTAAACCGTTGCCAAAAAATTTTAATAAAAAAATTTGAACCAACAACGGTGGCAAAAAAACCGTTGCCATTGCTATCTAAGGCAACGGTTTTTTAGGCGTTGGAATTTTAGGTGTTGCCGTAGGGACAAAATGTTGTAGTGAAAAGGTGGCAAGGAGCCACAATTGGAAAAGCCAAATAGGGCCTGAGACCAGTAATTTGGCTTGAGGTTCAAGTTTTCTCAAGTCGAAGGATCCATGTCCTAAAGCATCATAGAGAGATCCTAAAATGAGCTTGCTGAGGCATACGTTTCGACCTTCATGAAGCTGAATGGCCAAGTTAACATACATTTTGGCCACTTGGAGTGATGAAGAACAGATGATATAGAGAGAGAGCCACAAGGTGAGGAAGGCAATGTGTTCTATGTCGGAAACCTCCTCGTTATCAGTTACATGCTGATCTTCAATGTACCCAGAGAATGTGGCACGTTTGAAGTCGAATTGGTAGGTATTGGTGGTGTTGTTGGGATTGAAAATTTCTCCTGTCGGTTTAAGGCCAGTTATGACAGCCACATCCAGCAAGGTGGGAGTGAGCATGCCACATTTAAGATGTAAGCTGTTAGTTGTGAGTTCCCAAAAATCTAGTGCTGCGATGAGCATGGGGCTGTGGTACCTAGGGCCATATCTCGACAGTTGAATAAGGTCATAAATCCCTTGGGATTTCCAGAATTCGCCCTTCTTCGACTCAACTTTGTTAAGCCAGTTGGTGTAGAGTTTGTTCTCTGCGTGGGGTGAGGACCTAAAGACCCTATTGGGGGCATTCATAAACCCCATTTCGTAGGGCCCCTTTTCAAAAATCCTAGGGCTATATTTATGGTAGCTAGGGAAAATGTCTTGAAGTTTCTATGTATCTTCGTGTGATTCAGGGAGAGGTCCAAGAAAAGCATGCTTGTTAGGTTCAGAGGAGGGAATTAATACCTGTGATTTCCAAATTTGAGCGCGAGCATCTTCCAAATCAGGTTCAGCAACAAATTTCTGTTTTCCAAAAGCTTGAGAGCTTGAAGCAAAAGCCATTTTTTAGAAGTTTTTCTGGTTCGTTGGCATTCTTCTAACGATGAAGATAAAGAAGCTTGAAGAGAGAGTTTTCTGGTTTTGGATATGGGTTCGCAGGGAAGATGAAGAGTGAAAATAAAATGGAGAAGGAGGTATGCCTTTTATAATTGCTGAATAAAAAAGGGGTAAACCTTTGGGTTTTTTGCATTTTCAGAGAGTGGCCCACTAACAATCATGACCTGACAGTTATGGAAAAGTGGTTTTTTGGGGAGTTCCAAGGTAAAACGTGGCCCACTAACTCTGAATAGTTGGCGCAATAAAGTGGTTTCCTTTTGAAAAAATATCCTTTCAATTCTGAAAGAAGATGTTAATGACGTCAACGAACTTGATACGAAACTGTTGAGTGAAGTTTCAAAAACGTCGTTTCCTTTCTTCATTCTAAATTCAGTCGAAAAGACATTTTTGGGGGGCAATTTGTTAACCTGCATTTTCGACAAGCTCAATTAAATGCAGTCAACGAGGTTTGATTTATTGTTTCAAGAGAAAGATGTCAATTTCGACATTGAAAAGAGTGAGGTTATTTGGTTGTGTCAAGATGATTTTGACATGAGGCTTCCTGAAATCGAAGTGTTGAAGACAGTGATTTCGACAAGAAGAGGTTTTGAAGACTGGAATCAAGGAACCGCTGTCGAAGGGATGTAGCAGTTACATTTTTTTTAAATATCCTGTACAGTTATTTTCTCTTTGTATAAATAGTAGTTTTTCATAGGAAAAACGGGTCACAATACGCACATACAGAATTCTCATACTCCAACTTCCAAGTTAAAGAGAAAAGTGAGTTACAGAACAATGTATGCACTTGTGCACCAATTTCTATTCATTCAATGCAATTTAAATCTGTTTTCTTAAATTCCTTGCATTTTACTTGTTTTTTACACATTATGTTCAGAATTGTATCATTTTGAAGTAAATTCGACAGTTTCAATATCTTTGAAATTGGCGGTTATCTTCATCAATTTCATCAAAACCGTAAGGACATTAACGAAACTCAATAATTTCTAGGAAATCAATGCACAATATGTCTTAAGATTTACTAGTTGATCTTGCAAGCAAATAATTTTAAACTAGCAGTTGTTTACCAAAAATCACGGTAAACACTATCGCATATGCAAAAATGGAACAACATAACTTACGTCACATCATCAACATTTCCGACAGATATTCAAACCATAATATTTAGTCATTGTGCTGCCAAATTTTAAAAAAATTATCATTCTCAAAAATAGAAATTGGAATACCATAATAGTTAAATACTAATTTGAATTTAGTTACACACTCTTTTGGTTACCACGTTAACAGGTCATGTGTATACCCAATTTTGTCGGTACGTGTGGGTCTTCCCTCCCTACAGAGTTTTTTCCACACCTAAAAGTCGAACTCGAGACCTTGAAGTGGAATTCGAGTCCAGTTACCCCTTAGACCATTCCTTGTTGGTCAGTTACAGACTCTAATATAGAGGCAAAACAAATTTCATTTATTATACGTACATGAAATATTTTAGAGGTAATACCTGTAGCGACCGAAAAATCCGGGTGAGGATTCCTCGAAGGTTCAAAAATGAAGCCGCCACCAAAGTTTAGTTTAAGGGCAAATATTGGAAAATCCCTTCGGTTGGATAAGGGTTCTTGAGACCAGGTTTGGGTTCGGGAGTCGGTTATGCATGGGGAAGGTATTAGCACCCCACGGCATCCTTCCTAAAGAAGGTTGCCTTCTAATTGGTTGTATTTTATGTTTATTTTACCCTCTTATTAAAAAGAAGACTAAAAAAGATTTTTTTATTTTTGCGCTTGACAGGAGGGAGCCCCTGCTCCTACGTATCTCCAGGGGCGATGGAGAAATCAAAGCTACGTAGTTCTTAGGTAGAAAAAGTTTGTTGGTTGGTTTTTTTTTAGCGTAGGGATTTTAGGACTATTGAGCTGTACAACTCACTCATCCTAGAACGCTGACTAACCAGAACGTACGTTCAACTTAGTCCCCTATTTTCTGAAAATTGTTTTTTCTTTGTAGTTTGAAAAGAAAAGGTTTGATGTGTGGTTGTTTGATTTTATTAGAATAGGTATTTTAGGATTATTGAGCCGTTCGACTCATTCGTCCTAGAACGCTGACTAACCCGAATGTACATTCGACTTAGTCCCCTATTCCTTTTTTGAAAAAAGGGTTTATTTATTTATTATTTTTTTATAGGGGTTCTAGGACTACTGAGCCGTACGACTCATTCATCCTAGAACGCTGACTAACCCGAATGTACATTCGACTTAATCCCCTATTCGAGTTTTTGTTGAGTTTGCATGAAATGGAATAAAAAAAGACTTAATGAAAGTTGTTTATTTTTGCGCTTGACGGGAGTGTGCCCCCGCTCCTACGTATCTCTCGGTAGAGAATCAAAGGCTACGTAGTTCTCGTAAAAAATATTTTCTTGGAAACATAATTTTTAAAAAAAAACGAGTTAAGATTGTGTGAAGATGAGTTGGACTTATTGGTTAATAGCATAAAAAAGGGTGAGATAAAACCCAAGATTTGTATTGGTTAGAAACACAAAATATAGAACCATGGTGCAAATAGTAATAATAGTTATGGTTGTTAAAATGAGATAAAAATCAATAATCAAAATAATACATAAAAATGAACAACAGCAAGATCAGTAACAATATTTGGTGGTTAGGAATAAAGAAACAAATAGGGAATAAGAATACGAAATAAATACAAGGGAGTGGGGGTTACTAAAAGAAAAGAAGGGAGGTGTATATACTAGTCTTTAAATAAATAAATGAACAAATAAATAAATAAATAATGATAGGGGAAATGACTAGAAGCAACTAATAATAATAATTAAAAAACAAGCAAATAAAAAGAATCGGGGAAGGGGATTCTCACGATGGATAATATAAGAAAGGGGTTAAAGCATTTTTATTTGTTTTATGAAATAAAAGGAAATAAAGTGATATAAAAGGTAAAGTTAAAAATAGGGATTGGAACCCTAAAGTTTTGCCATCAGCCGTATGAGTAAAAACAGAGAGAGAAGAACAACACAAACACAAAGATGGAGAGAGAGGGAGAGAGAGAGAGGAAGTTTCAGCTTAGAGAAAGAAGAAGAACGAAAATGAAGGAGAGAGGAAGAAGAAGGGAGAGACACCGGAGGGAGCCATGGTTGTGGCGCCGGCGACAGCTTCGGTAAGAGTGGTGGTTCTGGCGTCTGTTTGTGGTGGCAGTGCGACGGTGTGGTGGTGGTTGAGATGTTTGGAGTGGTTGTTTTCGTAGTGGTGGTGGTTACGGGGGCTGTTGTACGAAGTGAGAGAGAGCATTTAGGGGTGACTGTGTTGTTATTGTTGAGATGGTGATGATGGTGGTTCACGGTGGTACTCCGGTGGTTTTTTTGGTGGTTGTTGGTGGTTTTCGCGATGAGAGAGGGTGTGCTGCGATGTTGGTGATTTTGGGTGATTTTGGGTGATTTTGTGGTGGTGACGATGGCGACCACCGCGAACGGTGGCCGGAGATGAGGTTTGGTTTCTTTTTCTTTTCTCTCTCTCCTTTATTCTACTGCTTCTCTTCTTCATCTCTTCTTCTTCTATTTATTTTTTGACTTTTCAACACCATTTATATCATCATTTTTTTTGGGCTAAAAATACTAACAGAGGCATTCACTCTAAAACTATTTTCTCTATTTTCACATTTTTGCTTGTAAAACTATTTCATCATTCACTCTAAAAGAAATAGCTGAGGCATTCCATTAGTTATTTTGAACCAATATATGCATAAAAAGCACTAGTTATTACTATATAAACATATAAACAGATGCATAAAACCATAAGGTCATTATATTTTAAAAGAGACTATAATAACACAAATATCATGCGTAGGGGAAAAACTAAAGCATGCTATGTTGAATAAACAGATGAAAATGGGAACCAACCTAGTTCCAAATATAATTTCTTTTCAGCTTCTACCTCTTTTTCTACTCTCTGACTTGCTCTCTACTTTGCTCAAGTAAAAAATTCTGATTCTGTGTGTATTTTTTAAAGTGATATCAGTATTTTGCTCTCTACGTTGCGTTGACTTTTAAAAACTGGAAGGGTCGACACGTGGAGTCGATAAGCAACAGATGTTATGCGTATGACATGCGTGTAATGTATGCGTTTGTAATGATAGATTTTGAGTGGAATGATGAATGAAATGTAATGGATGATCTTTGCTTTTTCGCTTTTCTGTTTTTTTTTGCTTTCCTTTTTCTTTTTTGGCTCTTTTTCTTCTTTTCTCTTTTCTTTTTACTGGTCCCATCAACTCGCAGGACTTCTGGCATGAGATATGAGGCTGTCAATTGTATTTGTGTCGTTAGATTGACATGCAGGTGATTGTGAATTTTTTACTTGAGATGCTCATGTATGGATTTGTTCTTTTCCCTGCCAAGACTTTATATGAAAGATCATGCCTTTTTGTGATTCTCAGAAATTTCGCAATGATTGTAATGCTTATGATTATGCCACATGTTTCACCATTCAGTATCATTGGTCATAAAACATCATTTCGAAAACAAGTGAGAATGAAGAAGAAAGGAAAGTGTTTGACATTAAGATTGGAGCCAAGTGTGCGGAAGGAACACTGACTAGAGAGTACATTAAGAATTAAGGATTTGAAAGAATCGAATAGCTAAAATACTAAGCAAATATCTTGGTAGTTAGTGTCCTTGAAGTAACGATGCCAATCGTCCAAACATATAACCTTGATCGCTCATCATACAACTTTCGGAGGTGTCGATTGCCTTAGTATGTGTTCAAAGTCCAACTTTTTTACCCTAATTTTTGCCTGGATTGCTCTTTAGAGTTTTCAATCCACAGGGTCGTCGCTCTAACTTTTTCCTAGGCCGCCCTTTCGGGTTTTCAACCTAGCGAGCTTATTTTTGCTTGGCTCATCTTTCTCTTTTTTCCATATATTTCTTTAGGCATAGTACTTCTTAACTGCATCCGAGTTCACTGAGAGTGGAGGGTCTTCACCATCCATTTTTTGTGAGAATTAAGGCTCCTCCAGAGAATGATTTTTTTTACCACGTAAGGTTCTTCATAGTTCGGGGTCCATCTCCCACGGGAATCCCTTTGGGTGGGTATGATTTTCTTGGGCACCAAGTCTCCTTGAAATTGTCGGGGATGAACCTTCTTTTATTAAGCTTTCTTTGCTTTTTTCCGATATGACATAAGACAACAATTCTTTTGTTTGGAAGTACTACTTCCATCGCACGGGGTTGCTCTTGTGAAACGAGGTCTGATCTCCATGTAAGGTGAAAGGGATCATTTGAAGGTCGCCATCATCCCTGATATTCTTTGTTCGTTGCCACAACTGCCCCATTCATTTTTGGGCGGTATGGGGAGGGATTATGATGCTTGACTTGGAGTCCTCATACAGCTCTTTCACCACTGTCCGTGACGATCTTATTTGGAAGGCCGTAACAGCAGACCCGATTTCTCAACAATCACAGATTTTGTTACACAAGTGGGCATCTTATGTCAGACAACATGATTCAAACGAATTTTCTTGATTCACTATCCTTTTGTTGTGATGTTAATTTAAACACCTTTTTATCTTCTTCTGTGCCCAAGATAATCATTTCACTTGATTCCAGGCGAGGCTGGATCACTTTATCCTCATTGCCTCTGGAGGGGTTTCCCAGTTATCTTCAACATCTTCCTCAGTTTGATTAATGGGGTGATCAAAGTTATGATATGAGTTACCGGCGCTATTGTTTTCAAGGACAGACTAGATCTGCATTAGTAGAAATTTGAAAAAGGATAGAAGAAAAAAGTGAAGCGATCAAGTGAGTAAAGAAGAAATTTATTGGAGAATTCAAAATGCTATTTTATTAATATTGATACTGAAAAGAAACATGCGTGCCCTTATTGAAATGTCCTAAGGCCTTGGGCAGAGCCATAGGATTTGCATTACACAAAATTACTTTGAACTGAAAATCACAAAAAAAAAAATCAACAATCTCCCAATTATAAGTGCTTTAGCCGCAGGACAAAGGCGCACAGGGTTGATGACACCGTCTTCAGCACTTTGATCGTCTTCAATAGCATTGACGAATGAGTTCTCATGCCCCTGGCAAAGGGTTAGTGCCTACATTCGGAACATCCTCGTTGAAATTCAACCATTTGGAATTGATCAGATCCTGAATCACATGTTTCAGTGCCTTGCAGTTTTCTACTGAATGCCCAACTGCGCCTGCGTGAAATTCACACGTGGCGTTTGGGTCATAGCCCCTTGGAAAAGACGGTTCAACGGGCCTCATCGGGCGGGGGGAGATTAAGTTGTGACTGGTAAGGTGGTCGAATAGGTCTGAGTAGGACACGGGAATTTGGTCAAACTGTACGTCTTTCTTTTCTGGGTAGTTTGGTGGTCTATGGCTTTTACTGGTTTGGGTAGAGAAGTGCAGGGCTTGAGGATGATTTTTGGAAGTGTAAGAGGCTTTCTTTGATCCTGTTATGGAATTGGTTTCTCCTTCATTGTTTTTAACGAATCCAGAGAAGGGCTTCTTAGGGTTATTGGTTTCGGCTGAACCGTAAGTAATTTTCCCGTTTCTCATTCCGCTTTCCAACCTTTCCCCTATGGTGATCATGTCTGAGAAATTAGAGGATATGCTCCCAATCAGTTTGTCATAAAAGGGCGACTGCAAAGTGTCCATGAACATGGATACCATCTCTTTCTCCAGTAAAGGTGGCACTACCTGTGCTGCCAGTCCTCTCCAACGTTGGGCATACTCTTTGAATGATTCGCTATTCCTTTTCACCATACTTTGCAACTGTGCTCTATTAGGAGCCATATCGATGTTGTACTTGTAATGTTTTAAGAAGGCATCTGCCAGATCTTTCCAACATGTAATATGGGCGCGTTCCAACTGCATGTACCAATTTGAGGCGGCCCCAGCTAAACTGTCCTGGAAATAGTGTATGAGCAGTTTTTCGTCTTGTGCGAATGCAGCCATTTTCCTACAATACATAGTTAAATGGCTAACAGGACAAGTTGTTCCCCTATATTTGTCGAAGTGAGGTACTTTGAATTTAGGAGGGATAACCAAATTGGGAACGAGACACAGATCATAAACCTCCCTTGCCACAGTATTGGACCCCTCTATAGCCCTTAATCGCTCCTCGAGCATCTGATATTTGTCCTTTGACTGAGGGTCCTCTGTCAAGTGATTGTATGGGGGAACCATCGAAATTGCAGTTGGGTTCACATTTGGAAAATACAAGCGGGAGGAATTTTCAAGATTGTGCACAGGAATTTGACAGCTTGTTACCAATGGTGGAGTGTAGCCTTGTGACATGACCTGTGGCATGGCTGCGGGGATAGGGATCTGAACTTGTGGTATTTCATTCTGACCTGGAGGTATATTATGACTGGTGTTCACGACCCCCGTAGGAGCACCCTCTGAAGCGGCGTCCATCGTAGGAGGTGTGTAACCAATAGGAAGTCCATAACGAGGCCAATGATAATTCTGGCCATCAAACCCAAAGTTGTGAGGCGGAGGAAGGTTTGTAGCGGTGTTTTCGGAACTTCCCGCTGAGGTGCCTTCATTTGCGTTCCTCTTCTCAAGGAGCTTCACGAGTTCGGCCATCTGATCCTTCATGGCCATTATGTCAGTCATCTGTTCTTTCAGCTTCTCGATATCCTCCCTCAGCGCCTGGTTATCTTGACATTCAGCCATTTTCTTCGTCTGTGCACGAGTCCAGTAACGGTGTTGATGAACCAGTTTGCCTTTTTTTCTGTTTTTTGTTTTCAAAGCGTGATATAAGTATGCGAATGAATGAATGTGAATGTATGATTTTGTTGATCGCGTCAGGGAATTATAAACTTCTCATTCAGAGAGTAAAAGTACAAAATAATTTTTGACTTTCAAACTTATGGTTTGCATCCAAAAATAAAAAATTTTAATTCCCTGGCGGTCATAAAAATGCATGCAACATGAGATGTTTATTTATTTTTATTTATGCAATGTAAAGAAGAGAAAAATAATGCATGCAATATGTTTTCAAAAAAAACTTGCGGTAAATAATGATTTTCGGCTTTTTGATTTTTGAACTTTTGAATTTTTTTGGTGGGTAAAAGACAATATGCATGTTTGTTTGAACGCAGGGGTACGAAGCTCCTTTGTGACCTAAGAAAGGTTTCCTTTGGAATGGATATAGGATTCCTTCTAGGGTGCGAACCTCTCAAGGGTAGCTCTAAACACTACAAGAATAAGTGGATTTACTGGCCACGCCTTTCCGGCGAATTTTAATCCGTCTGAAAGTTTCCGGCGGATTTTTGAGGTTTTCGGCGGATTTAGTCCCACGAAAATTTTCCAGCGGATTCTATCGAATTTCCGGCGGATTTTTATTCCCCTGTAACTTTTCGGCGGATTTATACTAATTTCCGGCGGATTTATTCACCAAAACAAATTATTAAAAAAAATCCGCTGGTACGGTCATTTTCGGCGGATTTACGAAAGAAGCGGGAAAATTAAATTTCTAAATCCGTCGGAAATTACATAGGATCCGCCGGAAACCCCATGACCAATGAAATCCGCGGAAAGTCGTATTTGCGGGGGATCCGGATCCGCCGGTAATTCGTATTTGCGGCGGATTTTAACTTTTTGACAAAATCCGCCGGAAAACCACTAAATTCGTCGGAAGTTCCACTAAATCCGCCGGAAATTCCATGACCAATTGGATCCGCCGGAAATGCGTATTTGCGGGGGATCCGGATCCGCCGGAAATCCCAAATCCGCCAGTAATACGTATTTGCGGCGGATTTTAACTTTTTGACCAAATTCCGCCGGAAAACTACTAAATCCGCCGGAAATACCACTAAATCCGCTGGAAATTCTTCTACCAATAGGATCCGCCGGAAATCCGCTTTTGTGGGGGATCCTAATCCGCCGAAAATACCACGAAATCCGCCGGAAATACCACGACCAATAGAATCCGCCGGAAACCCGAATTTTTGTGGGATCCAAATCCGCCGGAAAGGACAAAATCCGCCGGTAATACATTTTTCGGCGGATTTCAAATTTCTATATATATTCACATCTTCACTTCACGACTTTTTCACATCTTCACTTCACAACTTCTTCACTTCTTCAAATCCGAAATTTCTCTCTACAAAATCTCTTGCTCTCTAACACATTTCTTCAATATAAGGTATCTTTATAACATGATGATTTAATAGTTTTAGTTTATGTATTATTTAGTTACAAACTGTGGTGTTTTTTGTTTAGGAGTTGTTTGGGTTTGGTTCGTTGTCTGTTTTGTTCGAAGGAGGGTGGGATTAGCATCAAGCTAGAGTCTTCTCTTCATTATTGATTTTGAATCGTATTTTAAATTTATTATTTTAATTTAATTATTAATTTTTATTTTACAATCAAAATAAAGTTTCACAATATTTTTAATTTCATGTAAATATTTTTATTAATCAATTTTATTAATAAAAAATATATTATTAAATATACTATATTTAATTTATTAATAAATTCGTATAAATTAATTTCCGGCAGATTTCTTTATTTTTTTTTTAAAAAAAAATTAATTTCCGGCAGATCTTTTGAATTTCCGGCGGATTTTTTCATTTTTTTTTTTTAAAAAAATTCTGGCGGATTTTGCTTACTTTTCCGGCGGATTATCCCTCGGAAAATTCCAGCGGATTATCCCTCGGAAACCTCCGACGGATTTTCCGAGCGGAAAATCTGCCGGAAACTGTTTGCTACCACGGTTTTACCGGCGGATTTTATCCTCCGGAAAGTCCAAATTTCCGGCGGATTTTGGTCGCCGAAAAAACCAGTTTTTCTTGTAGTGAAAAGATCCTAAATAAGGTTCCTAGAGCCAACGACCCCAGTTAAGAACACTGGTCACAACAATAGGCAAGCTATTAGAAGTGACAGCATCCTTAAAAGTAACCAAACTCTAGGTGAGGTCTTCATGACCACCCAACAAGACGTACGTCCAAGGGGCCATCACTACGCGCCCTCGTTCTAACTTAGGTTATGCTCAAGTCCGGGTATAGGACTGTACTCACGTGTGTGTGAATAAGTGTAATAGTGGAGTGTGTGTAGGAGCATTTTTGAAGTAACCCCCCAATCTGCAAGACAAACAAACACAAATACAAAAATATTGTCTTCTATCCTAGGGTTTACACAACATATAAAATATCACATGCAATAAGAAATAAAAGACAAAAAAGGAAGGGTAATTTAAACAAATCCTACAACTAATTAGGTTAGGCCTGACTCTCTAAAACGTCCCCAATGAAGTCGCCAGCTGTAGCGACCGAAAAATCCGGGTGAGGATTCCTCGAAGGTTCAAAAATGAAGCCGCCACCAAAGTTTAGTTTAAGGGCAAATATTGGAAAATCCCTTCGGTTGGATAAGGGTCCTTGAGACCAGGTTTGGGTTCGGGAGTCGGTTATGCATGGGGAAGGTATTAGCACCCCACGGCATCCTTCCTAAAGAAGGTTGCCTTCTAATTGGTTGTATTTTATGTTTATTTTACCCTTTTATTAAAAAAGAAGACTAAAAAAGATTTTTTTTATTTTTGCGCTTGACAGGAGGGAGCCCCTGCTCCTACGTATCTCTAGGGGCGATGGAGAAATCAAAGCTACGTAGTTCTTGGGTAGAAAAAGTTTGTTGGTTGGTTTTTTTAGCTTAGGGATTTTAGGACTATTGAGCTGTACAACTCATTCATCCTAGAACGCTGACTAACCAGAACGTACGTTCAACTTAGTCCCCTATTTTCTGAAAATTGTTTTTTCTTTGTAGTTTGAAAAGAAAAGGTTTGATGTGTGGTTGTTTGATTTAATTAGAATAGGTATTTTAGGATTATTGAGCCGTTCGACTCATTCGTCCTAGAACGCTGACTAACCCGAACGTACATTCGACTTAATCCACTATTCCTTTTTTGTTGAGTTTGCATGAAATGGATTAAAAAAAGACTTAATGAAAGTTGTTTATTTTTGCGCTTGACGGGAGTGTGCCCGCTCCTACGTATCTCTCGGTAGAGAATCAAAGGCTACGTAGTTCTCGTAAAAAATATTTTCTTGGAAACATAATTTTTTAAAAAAAACGAGTTAAGATTGTGTGAAGATGAGTTGGACTTATTGGTTAATAGCATAAAAAAGGGTGAGATAAAACCCAAGATTTGTATTGGTTAGAAACACAAAATATAGAACCATGGTGCAAATAGTAATAATAGTTATGGTTGTTAAAATGAGATAAAAATCAATAATCAAAATAATACATAAAAATGAACAACAGCAAGATCAGTAACAATATTTGGTGGTTAGGAATAAAGAAACAAATAGGGAATAAGAATACGAAATAAATACAAGGGAGTGGGGGTTACTAAAAGAAAAGAAGGGAGGTGTATATACTAGTCTTTAACAATGTTTGGCGTGGTTGTTTTCGTAGTGGTGGTGGTTACGGTGGCTGTTGTACGAAGTGAGAGAGAGCATTTAGGGGTGACTGTGTTGTTATTGTTGAGATGGTGATGATGGTGGTTCACGGTGGTACTCCGGTGGTTTTTTTGGTGGTTGTTGGTGGTTTTCGCGATGAGAGAGGGTGTGCTGCGATGTTGGTGATTTTGGGTGATTTTGGGTGATTTTGTGGTGGTGACGATGGCGACCACCGCGAACGGTGGCCGGAGATGAGGTTTGGTTTCTTTTTCTTTTCTCTCTCTCCTTTATTCTACTGCTTCTCTTCTTCATCTCTTCTTCTTCTATTTATTTTTTGACACAACACCATTTATATCATCATTTTTTTTGGGCTAAAAATACTAACAGAGGCATTCACTCTAAAACTATTTTCTCTATTTTCACATTTTTGCTTGTAAAACTATTTCATCATTCACTCTAAAAAAAATAGCTGAGGCATTCCATTAGTTATTTTGAACCAACATATGCATAAAAAGCACTAGTTATTACTATATAAACATATAAACAGATGCATAAAACCATAAGGTTATTATATTTTAAAAGAGACTATAATAACACAAATATCATGCGTAGGGGAAAAACTAAAGCATGCTATGTTGAATAAACAGATGAAAATGGGAACCAACCTAGTTCCAAATATAATTTCTTTTCAGCTTCTACCTCTTTTTCTACTCTCTGACTTGCTCTCTACTTTGCTCAAGTAAAAAATTCTGATTCTATGTGTATTTTTTAAAGTGATATCAGTATTTTGTGTTTTTTCTACTGTTGATGTGAATCTGTATTTATAGGCAAACTGTGGTGTAGGTGTGGGTGTTGAGCAGAGGATTATAGCTGTTGGAGACCAGTTTGTTGTGGTTGCAGCTGAGGCATAGTGGTGCAAGCAGCAAGAGATGTCTTTGCCCAAAATGGGAAAAGCAAAGGGACAAGGGGAAATCAATTTGAGCTTCACTCTCAAAATACAAAGATAATGTTGCAGAGGCACCAACGGGAAGAGCAGCAGTGCATGCTGTCCTATTTTGTGTTTTGTATTTTTTATTTTGGTACTATTTTGTATTTATTCTTGTCTACATGTGTAGCAAAAATTGTAACTTTGATATATTTCTTGTAATAAAAGGACAGTTTGACTAATCAACTTAAATTTCAAATCTCATTTCATTTATAACAAAAATAATGATGATAACTTAAACTAATAAATATAATGATAACAATAAAGTAACGACTACCAAAATAGACACTCATACACAACGAGACGCGAACACGTGTGCGCAATCCAATTACAAAAGACACGCGTGCTCAACGAAAATAAAAACGGGTTCATGATTAGAAACGATATGTGCGTGCAATGAGAATGAAAGCCGCAAGATCGTTAACGAACGCGAATTGACACGTGTTAACGATTAAAACCTCAAAATGCACAATAAGTAATATTTTTGATTTTTTTCTAAGAGAAATTAAAATTAGCCGGACAAAATTAGGGTATAACAATACCCACTTAAGTCCCTGACTTTTCAAAAATGTTCAATTTGGTCCCTGACTTTTCACATGTGTCAATTTAGTCCTCAATATTTACAAATGTGTGTCAATTTGGTCTTTCTGTCAACCATGGTTAGTTACAAAGCTGATGTGGCAAATGTCAGGGACCAAATTGACATAAGGACCAAATTGACACACATTTGTAAATGTTGAGGATTAAATTGACACATGTGAAAAGGCAAGGACCAAATTGAACATTTTTGAAAAGTCAGGGACTAAATTGGGTATTACCTCAATATTTTTACTAAAAATCTTTTAAAAAATAATTTATTCTCCTAGATTAATCATGTATACTAATACTAAAATAAACACACTCAAAATTTATCTTAAACTAAGTATTAAGATGTTTGTAAAAAGTAATATTAAGAATCCTGAAGGTGTTGCATGATTGTATACACAAAACTTTTTTTAATATAATTTTTTTGACAGGCTTTCTCTTAGTATAATTTTTGTGTGTATAAATCAGGTACTTTCTACGCATAACGTAAAGGCTAATTCCTTGAACCGAGTAGAATCACAACATACAGCAAGACTTAAAATTCAGAGTCATCACCCTGAAGGACTCATACTCGAATATCTGGTTGCATGGTTAGGATTGTTTTTTAATATAATTGAAAAGTATTACAAAAAAATTTACCACATAGTTTTGTCCTTTAGTGCATGATACTGATCACTTGTTGTCGTCATGTAGAGGTCGTGGCTATTTGATGTAGAATTTCCAGAATTTAAACATTTAACACATCTAGAGCTCATTCTTCCATGTTTCAATATTGGTTTTTTGTACCATGTGCTTCAAAATTCTCCTATGCTTCAAGCTCTCATAATTCAGAAGCACAAGGTTTGTTGAGCTTAAATGAAACTCTGTTGTGTTTTGTTTATTTATTTGCATCTTAGTTGATTGAGCAGTACCTTGATGCTTGCAGGATCCATTACCACACCAACATCTATTGGCGCCAAAGCCAAAAAGTGTTCCTAACTGTCTCATATACCACCTAAGCTTTATTCACTTCAAAGGATTTCATGGAGATATGGATGAAATGAAATTTATTGGGTATGTTTTGCAAAAACCCTTGTTTTGAAGACAATGCATATTTCTGGTTTATCGTTGGACTTAAAGAAGTGGAAGAAGCACCGTATTCTGAGAAAATTTTCTGATACACCAAGGGGCTCTGCCATTTGCCAACTTAAATTTGACTGAATTGTATCTTCTCAGGTGAGAGCTCTCACCATCTCTATTCTATATGAGCTTCTGAGTCCAAGGTGATGTTTCTACAAATAGATGTCCCTTGATTTTTATAGATGCATTTTACTGCTACCACATTTTCAAATAATTTGGGATGGAAAAACTTAATTCCATACCCTTAGGCTTACAATTTTTCTTTGATCTAGTAATTTCCTGTTAATATTACATAGGACCGTATTGACACACTTTAAAAATTAAATTATTCTATTCTTCTGATGGAGAATGGTAAAGAAATTTCTAGAAATAAAGGTTATTATGGAACCTATACTACTAGGATATAATTAGGAACTAGTTCATTCTTAAGTTTTCTAGATCTTTCTAGTCATAGGAACTAGAGTATTCATATCTCTAGAGTTTTCTTTGTAATAAATGCTTCTAGATCCTTCTAGTTTGTAATGTAAAGCTCTATAAGAGTAGTATAAATAGGGCTCATCACCATGCATTTTGTCATTCAAACAATATCCAAGTAATTCAAGCAATAACAAGTTCTCTTGAGAAATTAGAGAGTTTTTCTCTTTCTCTACTCTTCCCTTGTCCCTGAGCCAGATTTGGCATCAGAGCAGGTTACGATATCTCGGAGTTGAGTTTGAGCGAAGAAATCAACGGAAAGTGAGTTTTCAAGTGAGCAAGGAGTTGCTTTCACAAAACTTCACTTTGCGGCCATTTGTTTGCAAAACTAACACCGCCAAGAAAACATCCACGCACCGCCACGATCTTCATCAAAAAGATTATCAACCACTATTCTCAAAATGTCACCTAGAAGACAAAACGAAAGGTCTTTACATGAAATCGAGATGGAAGAAATGAGGCGACAAATTCAACAACTACAAGAGACTGTCAACGCTCAACAAGCCTTGTTGGAAGCGCAAAGAGGAAGATTTGAAGATGATGGCTCTGGTAGTGACTCTTCATCATCTAGAAGCAGTCGCTCACACCGACGTCAACTTCGGATGAATGATATCAAAGTAGACATTCCAGATTTCGAAGGGAAGCTACAACCCGGTGAGTTTGTGGATTGGCTACAAACCGTTGAACGCGTATTTGAGTATAAGGAGGTTCCCGAGGAGCAAAAAGTAAAGATCATCGCTGTCAAGCTGAAGAAACACGCTTCAATTTGGTGGGAAAATCTCAAAAGGAAACGAGAGCGTGAAGGGAAAAGCAAGATCAAGACATGGGAGAAGATGCGTCGAGAACTAACTCGTAAGTTTTTACCTCCTCATTACTATCAAGACAATTTTATTCAATTACAAAACCTTCATCAAAAGTCTTTGTCGGTAGAAGAATACACTAGAGAATTTGAGAAGTTAATGATGAAGTGTGACATCCAAGAAAAGGAAGAGCAAACGATTGCTCGATACCTTGGGGGGCTAAACACTGAAATTGCACACCCAGTCCAACTCCAACAATATTGGTGCTTGGATGAGGTCATTCGTCTAGCCATTCGAGTTGAGAAACAATTACCTAAAAAATCTTCATACCAACCTCTTTCCTCCACCAGAAATTATGTCCACCATAACAAACTACCAACCCAAGAACCTAGTTCCTCAATCAAACCCCAACAAAAGACAACCAAAGAGAACAATTCGAAGACACCCAAATGCTTCAAATGCCAAGGGTTTGGACATATTGCTTCCGATTGTCCAAATCGCAAAACCATCACCATCATTAAAGGGGAGATACACGAAGCTTCTGAAGAAGAAGATATTCATGAAGCGTTGGAAGAAGAGGAGATAGGCGAGCCAATATATGATGAAGAGTCTGTTCCTGCCGATCATGGTGAATCACTGGTAGTTAGAAGAAGCTTACACACAACGACAGCCAAAGAAGAACCATGGCTAAGACACAATATTTTCCACACTCGTTGCACCTCGAAAGGCAAGGTTTGTGATGTCATCATTGATAGTAAAAGCTGCGAGAATGTTGTGTCAAACTATATGGTGGAAAAATTGAAGTTGCTGACAAAGGAGCATCCACAGCCATACAAGCTACAATGGCTCAACAAGGGTAATGAGGTAAGAGTATCTAAGTGTTGCCTTGTATCTTTCTCCATTGGTCAAAGTACAAGGACAATGTATGGTGTGATGTTATTCCTATGGATGCTTGCCACCTTCTACTTGGAAGACCTTGGCAGTACGACCGCCATGCCTTATACGACGGTCATACCAACACTTACACATTTGTGAAGGATGGAGTTAAAATCAAGTTGGTGCCTTTACCACCCAATGAATTTGATGAAGGGAAAAAGGATTCCAAACCACTAGTATCTTTGGTCGCAAAGGAACCATTCAAGGTGACAGCAGAGGAAGCACATACCATGAGTTTTGTTCTACTGGTCGAATCAAATGAAGAATCCATTATCCCAAAGGAAGTTGAGCAATTACTTGTTGAATTCTCAGATGTTGTTCCATCAGAAATCCCTACAGGATTGCCTCCAATGCGAGACATACAACATGCCATTGACTTTACCCCTGGAGTGTCCATTCCTGACAGACCAGCTTATAGGATGAGTCCAACAGAGCATGTTGAAGGGCAACGCCAAGTTGAGGAGCTTCTACAAAAGGGGTTGATTCGTGAAAGTGTTAGCCCATGTGCTGTACCTGCACTTCTTGTACCAAAGAAGGATGGTAGTTGGAGAATGTGCATGGATAGTCGAGCAGTCAACAAGATCACTATTAAGTATCGATTTCCGATACCTAGGCTTGATGATATGTTGGATCAATTACATGGTGCCAATATCTTCTCTAAGATTGATCTTCGAAGTGGTTACCATCAAATCAGAATTCGTCCAGGAGATTAATGGAAGACGGCTTTCAAGACAAGAGACGGCCTGTATGAATGGACAGTCATGCCCTTCGGATTGTCAAATGCTCCAAGTACATTTATGCGGCTAATGAATCAGGTACTTAGGCCCTTTATTGGTAAGTTTGTTGTCGTGTACTTCGATGACATCTTGATCTATAGCAAAAGTAAGGAAGAACATTTACGGCATCTTCGACAAGTGCTCCAAACACTTCGTGAGCAAAAACTTTATGCCAACCTCAAGAAATGCTCATTCTTGACCGATGAAGTAAATTTTCTTGGATATATCATCACTGCTGAAGGGATAAGAGTTGACCCAAGCAAGATAGAGGCTATCAATAGTTGGCCAACTCCAAAGACCGTCCATGACATAAGGAGTTTTCACGGGTTAGCTTCTTTTTACAGGAGATTCATTAAAAACTTTAGCTCAATAGCTGCCCCTCTCACAGAATGCATCAAAGGAGATCAATTCAAGTGGTCAGAAGAAGCGAATAAAAGCTTTAAGGAGCTAAAGAAGCGCTTGACTGAGGCACCTGTGCTAGCCCTACCTAACTTTGACCAAGTATTTGAAGTCAGTTGTGATGCTTCGAACGTTGGAATTGGAGCCGTTCTCAGCCAAGAGGGACATCCTATAGCCTTCTTCAGTGAGAAACTCAACAATGGTAAGCTCAAGTACTCTACTTATGACAAGGAGTTTTATGCCGTTGTTCGTGCTCTTCAGCACTGGAGCCACTACTTGTTGAATAAGGAGTTTGTTCTTTATTCTGACCATGAAGCTCTCAAACACTTGAACTCTCAACAAAAGATCAACCGCAGACATGCCGCTTGGAGTGAGTTGTTACAGTCTTATCCATTTCTACTCAAGCACAAGGCCGGAGTTCAAAATGTTGTAGCAGATGCTCTCAGTCGACGCCATAGTTTACTTACTACTCTTCAAACAAAAGTTATCGGGTTTGAGATTATCAAGGAGTTGTATCCAGATGATGTCGACTTTGGTAAATTTTGGGGTTCCACTGATCTGCAGTCATCTCAAGGATACTACAAACTTGACGGCTTCTTATTTAAAGGAAAAACTATATGCATTCCCCAATGCTCTCTAAGGGAAGCAATTATTTGGGAGGCCCACGATGGAGGATTGGCAGGACATTTTGGACGAGATAAAACAGTGGCCTTAGTCAAAGAGAATTTCTATTGGCCTAAGCTGGAAAGAGATGTCAATAGACACATCCAAAGGTGCAAAATCTGTCACTTGGCCAAAGCTAAAAGTCAGAATACAGGGTTATATATGCCGCTTCCAGTTCCTAAGGCACCTTGGGAAGATGTTAGTATGGATTTTGTCCTTGGACTACCTCGAACTCAGCGACAGAAGGATTCCATAATGGTAGTCGTAGACAGGTTTTCTAAAATGGCCCACTTCATACCATGTCAGAAGACTAATGACGCTGTCCAAGTTGCAGACTTGTACTTCAAGGAAATTGTCCGTCTTCATGGCATCCCCAAAACCATCACGTCCGATCGAGATGTCAAATTCTTAAGCCACTTTTGGAGAACATCGTGGAAGAAGATGGGTACTAAACTACAATTCAGCAGTGCCAGTCACCCTCAGACAGATGGGCAAACAGAGGCAATTAATAGGCTTTTGGGGAATCTACTTCGAAGCTTTGTGGGAAAGAATTTGAGACAATGGGATCTTATCCTTGCACAGGTTGAATTTGCTTACAATAACTCCACCAATCAAGCTACCGGGAAGTGTCCATTTGAGGTGGTTTATGGCATGCGTCCCTTGAGTCCGCTAGATTTAACTCCATCACCTAACACTCAGCAGTACAGTGCAGATGCGGAACAAAGGGCCAATGAAATCAAAAAGTTGCATGAAAAAGTTCGTGAAAGAATTGAAAAACAAAATTCAAAGTATAAGACTCAGCGAGACAAACATCGCAGGTTGCACACATTCAAGGAAGGAGACTTGGTATGGATCCACTTGCGAAAGGAACGATTTCCTAATAAACCAAACGCCAAGTTATCTCCAAGAGCTGATGGTCCTTTCAGAATTACGCAGAAAATCAATGATAATGCCTACAAAATTGAGCTACCAGGTGACTATGGAGTCTCTGCAACCTTCAACGTTGCTGATCTTTCACCATACTTTGGCGATGAAGAAGAATTTCGACTCGAGGACGAGTATTCTCCAACCCGGGGAGAATGATGGAGAATGGTAAAGAAATTTCTAGAAATAAAGGTTATTATGGAACCTTCAAGATATACTACTAGGATATAATTAAGAACTAGTTCATTCTTAAGTTTTCTAGATCTTTCTAGTCATAGGAACTAGAGTATTCATATCTCTAGAGTTTTCTTTGTAATAAATGCTTCTAGATCCTTCTAGTTTGTAATGTAAAGCCCTATAAGAGTAGTATAAATAGGGCTCATCACCATGCATTTTGTCATTCAAACAATATCCAAGTAATTCAAGCAATAACAAGTTCTCTTGAGAAATTAGAGAGTTTCTCTCTTTCTCTACTCTTCCCTTGTCCCTGAGCCATCTTCCTCCTTAGAGGTTGTGGATTTCAAGCTTTGCAACAAAGGTTGAGATTTGCAAGATTTATCAGGTTGAAGAAACGGACTACCACCTTTGCTTGTTGCAAACTGAAATTAAAGGAAAAAATAATGAGTATGAGCTTTACTTGGTTGCTGAAATTGAAGCAAAAATTTTTAGATTCCATGCAATGTATTGTAAATTAGTGGTATTTTACTTCGTATTCTTTTTAATTAGTGATGCTACTCAATCTTTGTTTGGTTGGACTTTGGAGGCATTAGTGTTCACTTTGATGAATCAGCATCAACTTTGTTTACAAAGCATTGTGTTTGTATTCATCATCACGAGTTTGATTGATCTTCTAGAAAATCTAAAGTTAGAGTATCATGTTTTACAAATAATAAAGAAAGTAGCCCACCTTTTTCCACGTTTGCATTCAATTTAACTGTTACGTACTACCACTTTTTTTGGGTGAGACAAGAGAACTTTTGATGCAGATGAGCCAGTTGAGAATTTTGTCTCTGCAAGTGTTTTTTCTCTTAGTATGTTCAACTACTTGTTATAATTCTACTGATTATGGAAGCATGTTTTCTTTTACATAAAAGGAGAAGTATTATGTAATTTACATCTATTAGGATTTAGAGAAATTGTTTTCCTCTTAAAATGCATCGTAATGTCTTTTGTAGAAATCTCTCAATGTAGCATGTTGATGGACATAACACATGCTTTCATTTTGTTAATGTATTGCATGCTTTAAATGCATCCCTAAACTATTGTTATAAATTGCTTAAGATTGTACTTTTTCAGTATGTTAGTGTCATTGCCATCTATATGTTATGCAGCTGTTTGGCTTATATCATAAAGCTAATCAATCAATCTTGATGTTAACTTAATCTTGCAAATTCCGAGTACAAATTCTACATGAGTAAGTGTTGTGTTTCATTTTAAAGCGGTTAGAGTTAGCCCAACATTGCTTTTGTTGCAGATTAGGGTATTCAAAATTGTACTTTAGTTGGCTTAAAGTTTGTGGAATCGAGATAATAAATTTTTCTTTTCAACATATGAGGCATGTTATTTGGTAAAGCAATTGTTTTCCGCTATATTATCCAGCTAAGATCATGTTAACCTTTAAATTTGTCATAGCATGAAATTCTATACTCATTTTCTTGAGAAGCAACAATTTGTTTATCTAAAAGTACATTTGGAAGGTGGGCGACTGAAAAACAAATAGGTTCTTATAATCTTGTGTATGCTGCTACTATTCTCAAGCTTTTTTCTTTGTTATGGTTATTGGATAACTTAACAAATTCAATTTTTTATAAAATGCTATGTGATGATTTTGAAAACCTGATTATGTCTATGGATTGTAGATTGAATTACGTGAGTTGCTATTGGTAAATTTCTGTGTCACCATAGTTTAGGCATTTGATTTGCAAATTCTGATTATTTAGTCTAGTTGGTAATATACTTTAGGCTAAATACCACTTTTGGTCCTTTATCTTTGCTCTAAGTTTCACTTTGGTCCTTTATCTTTTTTTTGGTCCGTTTTGGTCCTTTATCTTTCATTTCTGTGTCTGTTTGGTCCTTTATCTTTATTTTGTTTCACTTTGGTCCTTTATCTTTTATTTATTGTTTCATTTTGGTCCCCTTAAACAAAACATTTTGGTCGCGTATTGCATGAATTATTCAAGAAACAAGAAATCAAAGTGTTCTTGGTGTTTTTGAGCACATTCATAGTGTTCTTCATTTTTTTGTATTTTTGTTTAAGAGGACCAAAATGAAACAATAAATGAAAGATAAAGGACCAAAGTGAAACAAAATAAAGATAAAAGACCAAACTGGCACAGAAATGAAAGATAAAGGACCAAAATGGACCAAAAAAAAGATAAATGACCAAAGTGAAATTTAGAGCAAAGATAAAGGACCAAAAGTGGTATTTAGCCTATACTTTATGGGCTTTGAGTAACTTTGTCCACTATATGTTTGGCAGTGCGTGTTTGCAGGATGTGATTCCCGAAGCTGGCAGAATCATGTTTGCTTATAGGCTTTTTCGGGTTCACTAACAAGATGACAAATTGGAGCAAAATGTATGAACATGTATTTTGAATTTCAGTAAGTTCATAGGACTTAGGAGACTATTATGTTTTTAGTAGACTTGTATGAAGACAAAAGGTCATAATTGTAGCCAATATGGCCTGCTGGTCTTTCCAATTGCTTGCTTGTAGTGCCAACCATTAACTATTGCTTCTTTCTTTTTTTTTTGAGGCTTTGGGTTTACTCTAGCTTTAAACTATGATGTTGGCATGTCTTTTGCAATCTTTTTCCCTTTGACTCATGAAGTTTTTTATATGACCAAAACTACCTTATTGTTTTTACAAGTTAATATGGCTTGGAGAGTCAGTTGGCTTGGTACTTAGCAATGTAGATTAGCTTTAATGCTTGTTCTTTTTATCCTGGCATTCACCTTCAAAATAAAAAGAACACCAAACATATGAAATACAAATATTTAAAAATATTGAATTCTGAATCTGAGTAGAAAGTTTTTGACAATCAGAATCACATGGTAGAATGAAGAGCACTGCATGCAATTGGAAGTCTGTTTTGCTAGGTACTCTCCTTAATTGTGCAGCTTTGCAAGGTCACTTTGTTCATGTTCTAATTTTCAGACTAAATAAATTGATTATAACACCTTTATCATATAAAAATATTGTATAGTAAAATAGTATATTCAGATATAAATTGCATTAGTGATGCAAAATTAAGTAATTAACTGCAAGGCAAAAGGCATAAAATACATACTTTTTAAGCCTTATTAACTGCAAATAGTTATCTCATGTCGAACATTGAATATGTTAAGTCTAATTAATATTTGATTTCTTTCCAGTTTCTGGGGTGTGTGACTCGGGCAAAACCAGAATCTGTATCAGTGTACTCGTATGTGTTGTGGTCAATTTTAACATTTTGGCGTACTTCAAATTTTAACATTTTGATTCAGTTAGTGTTTGTGGTCATTGAACTATATCAAAAGCAATGTAATCGACAAATTCCTATTTGATTTATTATAGAGTAAGGACCCACTTATATCCGCGATAACATGAAAACATCTTTTTTTCCTGCTGATTTTGGCATTTTGTTTTCACTCATTGGCCCAAGGCATGGATTCTGTATTTCATTAAATACATTTAGCATCTTTTTATTCATTACCCATGATATATGTGTACGCTATATCATAAATGGTAGTTGAGCATTTTTTCTTGTTTTTTGTTTTTCACTACTGGTCTTTAATCCTTTTGCATTTCAATTTTTAATTTGTTAATTATTTTCACTTCTTAAAAGTTACATAAAACATCACATATGCTCTGGAAAGCAATGCATTGCCACACCAAACTCTCAATTGCATTGCCCTCATTGGCCCCTTTAGGTTGGAGAGCCCTAATTGGTCTTTAGGTTCCTCTGATCAGCGGTCCGGACACACAGTACAGTTATCTTTTTATAACTTACATTTTTTATGCTTGTTTTCTACTTTTATTTTAATTCATTAATGTTGATATTATTTCTTAGACTTTATCAACTTTTGTTGACAATGGTCTCCAATTATACTTTGATTAAATTAAGATTTATTTAAGAACTCATTTTGAAATGTTATGGGTTTGAACCTTGAATGGCCCCTACTCATTCATTCATAATTTGAGCTAGAAATGTTAGATTTGATTATAGTGTTTTTTGTTGGAAAGTTAATATACCAAGCTTTGAAAAGATACTAGTTTGAATTCATATTTCTCAACAATTTACACCAGATTGATTCTGATTTCAAAAAAATTCTTCTTAACTCGCGTACTAATGTATTTCTAGCAGCAGTCATATTTTGAGCATTGCTTAGAAAGTTAAGTTTTAGTTTTAGTTTTAGTTTTAGGTAGCTTCTATGTTTTAGCATTGTTTGCAAAATGAATAACATGGTATATTAATCCTGATTTGAAAAAATAGCTTGTAGAGAAATACCACTTTTCATCTAAAAATATAGACTCATCTCCCTTAAAATACAATGTAGTTTAAGGCAATCTAAATGAGAAATGTTAGCAACACTCTCTTTTATACACTTTACTCAACACTCTTTTTATGATTGGGTGAAATCAGTGAGGGCAAAAAAATTAATTATCTATAATATTTCTCGAAAAAGTATAAAAAAGGTTCAGAAAAGAATCGAATAAGTGAAGAAAAATCTCAAAAAAAATTCAAGTTTCTACTAATTTCACTAGCTATCTAGGCATTTTCATATTCTAAAAATGTTTGATGATATTTCATTGTCAGTACTATAAAAATGTTGTATGATATCTCATGATTGCATAGTCGACTATTCTTCACGAAACTCAATGTAGAGAAACATCTTTCAACCGTTGTATTAGGAGAAACAAAGTCTATTTTTTACTTGAGATTGTGCACTAAAGTGAGTTGGACTTGTGTGTTTAGATAATTAGATATTAATGGAGCACTGCTATTTAGGAAAAATAGTTTTTATAAGAAATGTAAGAGATACACTAAAAGCTAAATTATAGGGCACCAACTATACTCCACAACAAGTGTCTTATTTTGCTATTCCCTTGTTCTTACTTTTCTTTTCTTACCATATGTCCTTTCTCATATTAATGGGGGCAAAGGCAGTTTTTCGATAGGGGCATATAAAAAATTATTATGTAATTGTATATAAAAAAATTGTTGGTAGGGGAAAATGCCCCCTATTACCTTTGGCTTGTATCCGCCATTGGTCCCACTACTTTGAAATAGATTCCATTAAATTAAATTAGTAGAAGCCGTATAAATTTCATCCAATTATAAAGTGTGTTGGAAGAAGAGTGTTAAAGAAAGTGTTGTAAACATTTCTCATTTAAAGTAGAACTTTTCAAGCCAAACCAAAATGAAGGGGAAAATGATTATGTTTAACAATCGATCATGTAGAAGTAAAACCGCAAAGTTTAATTCTTTTGGAACGGTTTAAAGGGGAGGAGTTGAGCGCAACAATGCATATTCGACCAACTATTACATTGGTATTTTTTGTTAAGTTATATGACTAAGGAGATCCAAAGATATTCATCTAAGCATACACGAATATCCTCATACCACTATGGCAAGGACGAATTAGAATGGACAATATATATATATATGATACGGCAAATCGACATCACTAGTCTAGTGACATAAGCTGTCTTGGGACATGGAGGGTCGACTCTGTGCTTATGGATTCGATTCCCGTAGTTGACAAACTCTGTGTTGGTTAATGAGAAATTTCCTCCTATAAACATGGCCCGAACAAAAAAACACATGACAATGAAAACAATGTATGCATTTTTTAGTTTTCGAACAAATTCTCAATGGAGAATGTACCTTGCACATTGAATGTAGGAGCACTTGTAGATGGGTGGAATCCAGATCGTTGTATGCAAGCTCACAATCTCCACCGTTGCTTAATAGATTCAGAAATTTGTATATTGTGAATCAGATTTTGATTGATTTGGAATGGAGCATGATGCTCTATTTATACAAGAAGAGCTGGCCATTCAAATTCTACATTAAGGCTGGCTTTTCTTATTCTATAAAATTAAAGCTGGCCTTTCTTATTCTAAGTTAGTGCTGGCCTTTCATATCCTAAGATACAACTTAAAATTAAGTCTAGGCTATTAATGTGAAATAGGAGTAGAACTCATCATATTCTCTATTACTCCCCCCACAAAATCAGTGGTGTTTGACACTCTGAGTTTGTCTCTAAGGAAACAAAACTGAGGACGAGCCAGAGATTTAGTGAGAATATCTGCAATTTGAAACTGTGCAGGAACATGTTCAACTATCAACGATTTGTTGAGCACTTTTTCCCTGACAAAGAATATGTCTAACTCCATATGCTTTGTCCTTGAATGCAACACAGGGTTGTGGCTAAGTGCAACTGTACTTTGATTATCACAGTAGATGACAGGAGTAGGAATAGGCAAACACAATTCTCGAAGCAAGGATTGAACCCACAGAATTTCAGAGGCATCAAGAGCAAGGCTGCGATATTCTGCTTCAGCAGAAGATTTGGCAACAAGAGTTTGCTTTTTAGACCACCAAGAGATGAGGTTAGGTCCCAAAAATACACAAGCACCAGAAGTTGAGCGTCTGTCATCCATATCTGATGCCCAATCAGCATCACAGTAGGCCCTGAGATGAATAGGAGCAGCAGAACTAGCTGGTTTAAACACCAATCCATAGTCACTTGTACCTTTAAGATACCTTAGAATTCGCTTTACTGCAGACCAATGGGAAACCAAAGGTTGAGACATAAATTGGCACACCTTATTCACAGAGTAACCTAGCTCAAGTCTGGTGATTGTAACATATTGTAGAGCACCCACAATGCTTCTGTAAAGTGCTGGATCTTCAAAGAAATCAGCACCAGCTTTAGAGAGTTTAACTGCAGTAGGTAGAGGTGTAGTAATACTTTTGCAGCCATCCATCTCTGCTCTCTGCAGGAGATCTCTCACATATTTTCCTTGAGACAGCAGTAAATTACCATTGAAAGTGCGCTTAACCTCAATTCCAAGAAAATAGTCTAGATCACCCAGTTGTTTGAGAGAGAAAACACTATCCAGTTTGGTAATGACTTGCTGAATCATAGTAGGCGAGGAACCAGTGAGTATAATATCATCTACATAGATAAGCATGTAGATGCAGCAACCATTTTTGTTGAATATGAGCAAAGAAGGATCACACTTGCACTGCTGAAAACCAAAAACTAATCAATGTTCTGGTGAGTCGATCATACCATGCCCTTGGGGCTTGTTTTAACCCATAAATTGCTTTGTTAAGTTTACAAACCAGAGAGGCATCACTAGAGATAAAACCAGGAGGTTGTGTCATGTATACATCCTCATCAAGATAGCCATTAAGAAAAGCATTGTTCACATCAACTTGCTTAAGAGGCCAATTGTTTGTGAGAGCAATGGTTAGAATAATTCACACAGTGATGGGCTTGACAACTGGTGAGAAGGTTTCTGTGTAGTCACACCCATATTTTTGAAGGTAACCCTTAGCTACAAGCCTTGCCTTGTATTTGTTCACGGAGCCATCAGGGTTCTCTTTGACACGAAAAACCCATTTACATCCTGCAGCAGTCTTTCTAGTGGGTAGAGAAGTTAGAGTCCAAGTGTTGTTTGCCATAAGAGCATTATACTCAGTTTCCATTGCTTGAGTCCACTGAGGTGAGGTAAGGGCTTGTTTGACAGTGGTAGGTTTTGTGGTGGTTAAAAGCAGGGTAGGAAACTGAGGGGCTTGGAGTAGGGGAATTTGGATCAATTGTGCTGGAGGCTGTAGATGGTAGAGAGGTGGAGTTGTGACTATCAGTGAGGTGAGTAGGGCTTTGGTTAGATGGAACAGGTGAGTATAGTTGAGGTGTGGTAGCTGGGATTGGGCTAATGGGTGGTGTAGATGATATAGGAGCAGAAGACACAACTCCAAGAGGAGAGGTGGAGGGTATGGAGGAGGGAACAGGGTTGGATTGTGAAGGTAGTTTGGGATAGTTAAAGGGAAATACAGACTCATTGAACAACACATCCTTAGAGATGAATAGCCTGCCAGATGCATCAAGGCATTTGTAGCCTTTATGCGAGGGTGAATAGCCAAGAAAAGTACACTCTGAGGACCTGAAATACAGTTTATGATTGTTGTAGGGTCTAAGTAATGGAAAACAGGCACAACCAAACACTTTGAGAAAAACATAATTTGGTGGTGTTTTAAACAAAACTTGGAGAGGAATTAGATTAGTGTGTGAGGCAGGCAACCTGTTAATTAGATAAACTACAGTATGGAATGCATGATCCCAAAAATGATAGGGAAGGGAAGCTTGAGACAACAAGGACAGACCTTTTTCAATAATATCCCTATGTTTCCTTTCAACAACCCCATTATGATGGTGAGTGTGAGGGCAAATAAGTCGGTGGACAATGCCTAGATCAGCCCCCCAATCTGTTTGTATGGCCTTTAGCTTAGTGTTTAATTGAAGCTCAACCAGACTCTTAAACTCCTTAAATTTAGACAATGTTTCATCCTTTGTTTTTAGAAAATATATCCATGTATGACGACTGAATGCATCAATAAAGGACACATAGTACTTATACCCCATAGAAGACACCATTGGTGCTGGACCCCACAAATCACAATATACAAGTTGAAGAGGCTCAGTATAAACAGTTTTAGAAGGTTGAGAAGGTAACCTATGAGACTTTCCTATGCAACAAGCAACACAAAAGTCAATATTATTTCGTGGAATAGCAGTGAGATTACACAACTTTAAAACAGAATTT
Source organism: Astragalus glycyphyllos (assembly GCA_963573325.1). Classification (NCBI taxonomy): domain Eukaryota; kingdom Viridiplantae; phylum Streptophyta; class Magnoliopsida; order Fabales; family Fabaceae; genus Astragalus; species Astragalus glycyphyllos. Next base: position 26,562,051 of record OY754308.1, read on the forward strand.
AGAGTAACAGAACTAGGATGTCCTAGTCGATTATGCCAAAGAGATTGTAGAGTGAGTGTGTGAGGTGATACAGTGTAATTCACTTGGGAAGGGGAAACATTATTCAGGGATGAAACAGACTTGAAACTGGTACTGTCTAGAGGATATAGGCCACTGGCAGCTACTGGACCTTGAAGGAGAGGAGCATTATCAGCCTGTGATTTCACAACATAGTGGAATGGGTGAATTTGGAAATAACAATTATTATCATAAGCAAATTTGTGAACACTAATTAGGTCTTTAGTGATTGAAGGAACATGTAGAATATCTTTGAGATGCAATTGAATTTTAGGATTAATAGGAGATGGAAAGGACTTAGAGCTAATGGAATGAACACGCAAACCTTGGCCATTTCCTAGAAAGACATTTTCTAGGTGAGGAGGGGGCGGTACTCCAGTATTGTTAGGTGCTGGCTGGGAACTCACATTGTTTGTGGCACCTGTATCAAAGAAAGGAACAGGCGCAGTAGGGTTAGTAGCATTGGTAAACATAGCTTGAGGAACCAAGGCAGGAGGACCTAAAGGCACAGGCATGGTCCAAGCAACTGGTTGCTGTGGTTGAGATGTAGCATTAGCAATGTAATTTGCAGCAGCGGCAGGTCTCACATAATGATAGGGATTGCCATGGGGAGTACCATAGTTACCATAAGCAGGAGCAACAGGATACTGACCTTGGGGAGCGTATTGAGTATTGAAGCAATGGTAACAAATGGATGCATCATGACCATACCTGTAGCAGACTTGGCACTGAACATTTCCACGGCCAAAGCCACGGCCACGACCACAACCAAAACGGCCACTGCCACGGCCACCACGTCCACCGTAAAAATTACGACCAAAACTAGCATTTTCAGATTTAGAGTTGTCATTTGACTGAGTGTCAGCAGTGTAGTTTGCTTGAGGAGTGACATTCTGCTTGCTTGAAGGCGCTGCTTGAGTTACATTTAGCGAAGCAACTTCTTCAACAATTTTCTGTTTGTTGACTCGCTGTTCATGCGCAAGCAATAATGCTTTGATCTCATCAAGATCGAACCAATCAACCTTACTGTTAATGAGCGTAACTAGAGATTCGTATTCTGAAGGTAATCCTTCGAGAATAACATCCAATTGCTCAGTCATAGTAACCAATTCACCGATTGACATTAGAGAATCGAAGATTGCCTTGATTTTGTTGAGAAACTCAATAACAGTGTTTGTACCTTTCTTGAGTGTTCGCAACTCAGTTCTCAGCTGTCGTGCTTGAGCCTTGACTTTAGAGTGGAAATTCTGGTGAATCCGATCCCAAAGCTGCCACGTGTGACGGCAGCCGATGACGCTAGGGAGAAGCGATGCGGAAAGCGACGATTGAAGCCATGAGAGGAGCAATTGATCTTGCACCTCCCACGCAGTGAATGTAGGATTCACGTTATCAGCAAGACCATCTGCTTCGGATAAGTACTGGTCAGGAATTTGCGGAGCAACGCAATAATGATGAAGACGGTGCGCTCGGAGCACTGGTTCTACTTGCTGTAGCCACACTAGATAGTTCTCATCATCTAGTTTTTCTGTAAATTTGTAGTTGAAAGTAGCGAAAGGAATACTCGATGTCGTGGACGAGAGCGCTGGTGATGACGGACTCGCCATGAGAAACACACGACGAGCTTGTAGCGGAAGACGAAGATGCAGGATCTACGAAGCCACGGTGGTGGCGAAAAATGCTCTGAATACCATAATAGATTCAGAAATTTGTATATTGTGAATCAAATTTTGATTGATTTGGAATGGAGCATGGTACTCTATTTATACAAGAAGAGCTGGCCATTCAAATTCTACATTAAGGCTGGCTTTTCTTATTCTATAAAATTAAAGCTGGCTTTTCTTATTCTAAGTTAGTGCTGGCCTTTCATATCCTAAGATACAACTTAAAATTAAGTCTAAGCTATTAATGTGAAATAGGAGTAGAACTCATCATATTCTCTATTATTGCTAAGCCAAGGCACACAGATCGCCAGCATGTCTTCAATGAATGGCTAGGTTGATGCACTAGGCGCTAATCCGAAGTGAGGAACTCAGTCCGGAACAAGCTCCAAGTCCTAGGCGCTAAATTTAAAGGTTAATAATGCACAAGCTCCAAATCCTAGGCGCCAATGAGGAAAATTTGAAACTATATTTGAAATACAAAAGGCTTAAAAAGAAATATGTGATACCAAAGGCTTAAAAAGAAAATTTGAAACTATACTTGAAATACAAAAGGCTTAATTGAAATACACAAAGACTTTGTAACTTGTTTGAAATACACAGAGAAAAATTGAAAGTATATTTTAAATAAATTATCATCCTCAAAAACAAAAAATCGAAATACCAAAGGCTTAATTGAATACACAGAGAGTTTGTTTTTTAATATAATTGAAAAGACTTAATTTTTTTGGTAATATTGAAAAGACTTAATTGAAAACAACTATTTCGTTTGCTATTTTTTTTATGTTAAAAGAAATCTTTTTTTTTAATGAAAAAACAATTTCTTAAAAACTTTTAAAATCCTAATTTGTTCGATCGAAGAAGTGTTTTATTATTTGTAAAAAAAAAAAGAAGAAGAAGCGGGTTTTTGAGTAAGCAATTGTCAAAAAAGAATAGGGAAGCGAGATGTCAGAAAAGAAGTTGGAAGCGTAGTTGCTGTGTTCTTCTGAGGCTCACTGAAGCGAGAGAATGGAGGAGACAAGAACAGAGAAAAACGATGATGGAGGCATAGATAGGCTTAGCAATTTACCAGACGCTATGTTGCTTCACATCTTATCCTTTCTCCCTACACTAACATCCGTTAACACAATGAGTCTCGTTTCTCACAGATACCGCTACCTTTGGAAACATCTCGAAGTCCTCAATGTTGACGAAGAAGACTTCCATAATCTCCATATCAACCACCACAAATTGTTCACATGCTTGTCACTTTTCGTGAACGGCTTCCTCGCTCGCCGCAAATCACGCAACATTCACAAGTTCAGACTCTTCTTCAACTTAACCGATCTCGATGACGACCAGATCCCCGCTCCTTACATTGACACGTGGATCCGCACCGCCATTGGGCCCCACCTCCAGGAGCTTCATCTCGATCTCTTTTCCGATCAACCTGGCGCCTTTAACTTCTCTTTCAACATCCTTTTCTCTTGCCCTAATCTCGTCTCACTCAGGCAAGCTCACAATTCTCGTTCCTCTTTTTTTTTTTTTTTCCATTTTTTTATACTTCCGATTCTATTATTATTCTTCTTCTTCTTCTTCTTCAATAGTTCTTATTCAAATTTAAATATCAAATTCATGAATCAATGTTAAAATAACATTAGTTTAGCTGTATCATAATAAACTTGTATGCTCAATTGTTCTTATTCAAAGTATGAAATTAGGTACAGATCACACCCAAAAAAATGTGAAATTTGAAATACATGAGTTGATGATAACATAGAATTCACGTTCTTCAGTCTATGCTGTGATATGTTGCCGCAAATGCAATTGTTATGCTCTTCTTCGGCAGTTTGTTTCCCATTACTGAAGAAGCTGGACATGCACATTCTCCGTGAGGTGGACGTCTTTGAGGTGGATGTCCTTCTCTCTGGCTGCCCCATTCTTGAAACTCTGGAACTTTCCTTGTGGCCATTATCTCTGAAAACGCTTCGTGTGCCACATTCGTTGAAGAGCTTGACATTTACGGTTGACAATGAAGATGTTGGGGTTTGTCTCGAAATAGATGCACCCAGTCTCAAGTACCTTAGCCTCATCGGTGTCACATTTGGAGGCAATGCCATTGGCAACCTAAACAAGGTGGAGGAAGCATATCTTGATTTTCATTCCCTGCCCGATATAAGTGTTTGTTTATCATTTGAACCTATACACAATCTCCTCCGAGCGCTCTCTGGGATTAAACGTCTATTCTTGAATTGTTCAACAACAAAGGTGAGTTTGTTGAATGAACGTGTGCGTTTATATATGTAGTTTAGTTTTGCACTAATAAATATATGGTAACAATCACGTTTCATGTTGTCATGTACGCAGTCTCTATTTGATGAAGAATTTTTGGAATTTCGACATTTAATACATCTAAAGCTCATTCTTCCATGTTTCAACATTGGTTTTTTGTACAACGTGCTTCAAAAATGTCCTATGCTTCAAGTTCTTAAGATTAAGATGCACGAGGTTTGTTTAGATTAATTGAAGCTTTGGTGACAGTTTTGTTTATTTATTTGCGTCTTACTTCATTGAGCAGTACCTTGTTGCCTGCAGGGTCCATTACCACCTCAATATGGATGGGTGCCAAAGCCAAAAAGTGTTCCTAACTGTCTCTTATCCCACCTAACCTTTATTCACTTCGTAGGATGTCAAGGATATTTAGATGAGATAAAATTTATTAGGTATGTTTTGCGAAAAGGACTTGTTTTGAAGACAATGCATATTTCTAGTTTATCCAAGGAGAAGGACGGTATTCTCACACAATTTTCCAACACACCAAGGGGCTCCGTCAGTTGCCAACTTCAATTTGACTGAACTATATCTACTCAAGCCAAGGTGAGAACTCTCACCATCTCTGTTCTTTGGGGTATTGAGTCAAAGATGATGTTCTGCAATTAGCTATCCCTCGTTTTTTGTAGATGCATGTTGTTGTATAATAGGGTGGAAATACTTAATTCCATACCCCTAGGTTAATTTGTTTTTGATCTATTGGTAAATTACTATTGGTAAATTTCTGTGTCACCATAGATTAGGCATCTGATTTGCAAATTCTGATTATTTAGTCTCGTTGGTATTCTACTTTATGGCCTTTGAATAACTTGTCCGCTATACGTTTGGCAGTGTGTGTTTGCGGGCCATGATTTCCGAAGCTGGCAGAATCATTTGCTCAAAGTATTTTGCATTTCAGTAAATTCATAGGACTTGGGAGACTATTATGTTTTTGCTGGTATAGTGATCCGGTTCTTGAAAATTGTTAGTTGTTTTTTGTGTTGAACTAAGGAAAGGAAGTGTTAGAGTACTTTCTTATTTCCCCACCTTAAATACGATCTTTCCAATATCATGCTTGTAGTGCCAACCATTCACTTGGTTATTGGAGATAAATTAGTCAAATTTCACCTTTTATTTGCGGCTTATTTAGTAGGAATCTTTTGATCTTTGAGAATTTTATGAATTCTACTAAAGTTAGTTGTGTCTAAGATTTGGCGCAACAAACTAGAGTATGCTGCATATTTTGATCACACAACTTTGATATTTTTAAGGATCCTTCTTTATAGTAATTTCCTGATGTTTAATTTGGTTGTATGGATAAATAAACTAAGGAGAAGTTAAAGTTAATCTCCAAAACTGTAGACATCTGCTTTCTCATAGTAGTCTCTTTGAGAATTTTTCAGGTCCTATAATGCTGCTGTTAGGATTCGACATGTGCATATCATTTTTTTTTGAGATTTCTGTTACCAAATTTTGTTCTTGGGATTGGATCAAGAAACAAAGATGAATGCATGTTTTGTATACATCTATTTCATTTAAATTTTAAAGAAAACTTGCTGTCAGGAAAATGAGAATTTGGAAGTACAAGCTCACTAGGATGTCAAGTACTATCACACCTATGCTTAATCAAAAGGTGATATTTAATGTTCATATGTTTTGCATTCATTGTTGGGGTGAGAATATGCTAGGCACAAAGGTGTGTTTCCATGCTTCTTGCCAGCCTCTCCTTTGTTGATCTCTTCTCTCTATAGCCTTCATGAGATTCATTATGCAGATGCTATTTTGTCCAATAGCCCTTAGGCCTTTAGTGCATTGTTCATATTGTTTATCTATTTTCACTTTTTATTTCAAGCTTGGCCAAGGTAGCATTAATCCTTTTCTCGTTTTCTAATTTTGTTTTGTGGTATAATGATATCTTTATTCAGATTTAATTTGAAAGTCTTCTGGGGTGGTGCATTCAATGTGGAAGAGCCTTAGTACTGCTTGGCTCTTCACATTTCTTTTTGTTATGCTTGCTGCCGGTCTTAATGAAGTTGAAGGATTGATACTGTATCTCTTCATATCGTACAGTTTCTTTTGGGTTTATATTCTGAACAATTGCAATATAAAAACATTGGATTTCAATTTTTGCTTCATTAGTTTGTCTTTTACATTCATAAAGCTCAGATTCTTTGATAACCTCATTTTTGACACCATTAAATTCCTGATGATATGGCTGTTGTAAATATGTGCTGCACTGTTTCTTTCTCTGTTTTGAAGGTCCTAACTGACTCGGCTGCTTCCAGTTTTGTTTTTCTTTTTTGACATTTTTCTTTGCTATCAGCTGACTAGGAGTCTAGGACTAATTTCCATATATACCACTAATTTCCAGTTGATATGACTGTTGTAAATATGAGCTGCACAGTTTACCCATTATTTATGCAGCAACTTTCATATGGTTTTTATGTGGTGAAATTCCAAGGAACTATTGCTTCTTTCTTTTTCTTTTGGGGCTTTAAGCTATGATGTTGGCATGTCTTTTGCAATATTTTCCCTTTGGCTCATAAAGGTTTTTATTTGAGCATAACTACCTTATTGTTTTTATAATTAACTGCAAAACAAAAGGCGTAAAATACATACTTTTTAAGACTTATTTAACTGTAAATAGTTAACTCATGTTGAACATTGACCATGTTAAGTCTTATTAATGTTTGATTTCTTTTTAGTTTCTGGGGTGTGACTCAGGCGAAACAAGAATCTGTATAGTGCGCTCTTGTGCATTGTGTTCAATTTTTACCATTTTAGTTCAAGTTTTAACATTTTGATTCAGTTAGTGTATCATACATGATAGTTATAAATATGGTGTTTCCAGTTGATTGCTTGTAGTGCCAACCATTCATTATGAGTTGAAGCAATATCAACATGGTTATTGGAGTTAAATTAGTCAAATTTTACCATCTTGTGAATTCTACTGAAGATAATCGTGTCTAAGATTAGCAAACTAGAGTGTGCTGCATATTTTGATCATGTTACTTCGACATTTTTAAGAAGTCTTCATAGTTGTCTCTTGATGTTTAATTTGGTTGTTGTATAGAGAAAAAAACTATAGAGAGGGTAATTAATAATTACATAAGAAGATTGCTATATTATTATTGTAATAAAGAATAGTAGTCAATTATACACACAATTGTAGGTTTTACTATAAAAAGTTTCTGATTTTGAAGATGAGAGAGGTGTCATCTTCTATTGCTTTTGGTTACCTTTTTATCACTTACATTTTTTATAAAAGTTTCCTACTTTTCTGTTGAATAACTTTGTCCGCTATATGTTTGGTAGTGCGTGTTTGCAGGCCATGATTTTTGAAGCTGGCAGAATCATGTTTGCTCATAGGCTTTTTCGGGTTCACTAACAAGATGACAAATCGGAGCAAAATGTATAAACATGTATTTTTAATTTCAGTAATTTCATAGGACTTGGGAGACTATTATGCTTTTGGTAGACTAGCATTGAGACAAAAAGTCATAATTATAGCCAATATGGCTTGCTGGCCTAGTGATACGGTTCTTGAAAATTGTTATTGGCCTAGTATCGAGACCATTAAGTTGTTAGGATACTTTCTTATTTCCCAGCCTTAAATATGGTGTTTCCAGTTTCTTTCTTGTAGTGTCAACCATTCATTATGAGTTGAAGCAATATCAACTTGGTTATTGGAGTTAAATTAGTCAAATTTTACCATGTTGTGAATTCTACTGAAGATAATCGTGTCTAAGATTTGACGCAGCAAACTAGAGTGTGCTGCATATTTTGATCATGTTACTTTTCTGTTGATTCATTAAGGATGACATTGTGTTAATTTGTGCCACTTCCAATATGATTTTATGCCTGATTTCCCATGTTAACTGTTAAGAATTCCCTCCAACCGAATTAAAAGGTAAAGCTGAGAAGACTGGATATCAGATATAACCAGATAGGTGAGCATATAGGCTTTGATTAGGCATGCATTCATAAATAAAAAGACTATCAGGTCCTGTAATGCTGCTGTTAGGATTCAACTGCATATTAGGGAAGAAGGAATGTGCCTAGCAATTTTTTCAGATATTAATGTTCATATGTTTTGCATTCACTGCTGGGGAGAGAACAGGGTTGGCACAAAGGCATGTTTCCATGCTTCTTGCCACCCTCGCCTTTGTTGATCTCTTCCTCTCTTTTTAGCCTTCTTGAGATTGATTATGCAGATGCTTTAGGCCTTTAGTGCATTGTCCATATTGTTGATCTATTTTCACTTTTTATTTCAAGCTGGCCAAGGAAACATTAATCCTTCTCTCTCTTTCTAATTTAGTTTTGTAGTATAGAATTATAACTTTGTAATTTTATTCTGATTTAATTTTCACTGTGGAAGAGGCTCTGTACTGCTTGGCTCTTCACATTTCATTTTATTACGCTTGCTTCTGGTCTTAATGATGTTGAAGGATTGATACATGTTTTTGTTGTGGTAATATCTCTTCATACAGTTTCTTTTGGGTTTATGAAATTCTGACTCTTTCTGCTTAAGATTTTTCAGAAATCAAAACTTCTCTTTCCTTCAATGCAAATCAGGTTCGAGCATATATATGGTTTGTGTGAAATTATGTTCTCTAAAGTTCCATTCTTTCATTCATGTGCTTTCTCTTCATTGCATTCATAAAGCTTAGACTCTTTGATAACCCCTTTTTGGCATCACTAAATTCTACTAGATATGGCTGATGTTAAGTATGAGTTGCACAGTATTTCCATTATTTTGAGGAATAAGTTGCATGTTATTGATAGTAAATGGTAATTGACTATTGAGTAATAATTTTATAGTCGCAACTGTTTCTTTCCCTTCTTTAAAGCATATTAGTAAGTCCCCTTTATGTTGTGTTCAATTTTTACCGTTAGTGTATGTGGTCTCACTAATATGCTTTCACCTTTTGTTGATGAGAGCTACCAATTTAAAGATCATGCTATTAACCCAATAATATTTTATTTTATGTGCATAATGAAAGAGCTTTTAGCATGTGGTCATTGAACTATAGCAAAAGCAATGTAATCAGCAAATTCCTATTTGATTGAATAAGTAACCATTACCTTTCTATATGCAGGAAACAATATGAGTTTATTAAGTGAGCTTGAACTGGAGTTAAATCTTGTTAGAAAATAAAGTAATATGATTCAATAATTCAACATTGTAAACAAAGCCTCTATCTAGGAAATGCTATCTCGGGTTTGTAATTAGTCTTCAAAGACCCTATATTTTTTACATAAATATACTATTATAAAAAATATATGCCCTTGCACGTTACATTTGTTGTATACACTATCTCTTTTGGGCTAGAGATTACGGCGGAATGACATTAAAATAATGCAAGAAATAGTTACAAAGACAAAACAATGAATGATTTGCGGTTTCAAATGTTTAATTGAATAACAATTAAATGATGGATGACACCCTCTCTCTCTCTCCTCTTCATTGCTTTGCTTGAATTTGTAACTCATTCTTTTGAGTGTCTTGTCTCCTCTTAATGTCTTGTCTTTTCTTTATGATTTGGAGATTATTATACAGTAAATAAGTGATATTGCATCCTCAATGTATGCTTCAGCCCACATTTTAAATCAACAAAAAACACACCACACAATAGCAAACACCAAGCTAGCAGCCTATACTACAAGCAGCCCTTGCTCCACACTTAAAAAAAAACTCAACCAGATAAAAGTAAACTTAAGTGTTGGGGCTAATTAAATCGAAGTTTTACTCACACATTTTCTTACAACATAAAACAAAATTAGAGTAATTAAAATTGGATAGCAAGTCCATCGTACTCGCCCTCCACTCCTTGGATAAAACCTTGAGTTTTGGTTCTTTTCCTTCTTGCTTATTTGCTATCATTGACTTAGCCATGAATTGGACTAAGGTATTTTGGACTCTCTTAGCTCTTGCTCTTATCATTGGACCTCCTAAGCTCTGGATTGCCTCTTGATGGTCTATTCTCGTCAGTTTCCAAACAAATACTCAGTGGAGAAACTAAATTAGCATTGATGGTCACATGGGTGAATATCATGAAGTTCAATCTATATCAAAGAGCCATTCAAATGAGGCAAGATGGAAATTGAGGCAACATATTCGAGTCTCCACTAACGTATGAAAACTTCGATGACTATCCATATTATAGGAAATAAATTTAATTAGTGAAAGATATTTAATTAGTAAAAGGTAATAATTATTTTGGATTTGTCAAACAATAAATTTAATTGGAAAAAATATTTAAAATTTTAAATAGAGGGTTAGTATAATTAAAATAATGCAGTTTTTTATTTATAGATAAATATATATACAAAAAAGAAAGTATATAAGTATTTTTTAGTCGTATCTAATAAAATTTAGAAAAAATTCCTTTCGGGGTCTCCTAACTTAATTTCAAATTTCAATTTTATCTTATAAACTTTTTTCCCACATTAGTTAATTTTTAACATTAAAACAATATTAGTGTTTTTTATGTTGTCTGTTTGGTACCGCTCTAGCTTTATATATGTGGTCGTTAACTTGTTTACTTGGATTTTCTTCATTCTTTCTGTGGTCCTTAACTTTGTCACGAGTTTCAATTTAGTCCTTTACGTTTTTTATCTTTAATTTTTTTGGACTTTTTGTTTGTGTAGGCTGCTGCATTGATTGTTGTTGCAAATTTTGTATTTGGTATTTAGATTACGCCCCCAAGCCATATTGGTACTCAATGATTCTAGCTCCAAGTTCTAAACGAGGAGCCTTTAAATTTGTGTAATATTTAGCAAGTTATCTTGACTCCTTTAAACTTCGATTTTAAAGGAATTGTGAAGTTCTAAATAGTTGCCTTTAATTTTGAATTGAATTAAATTTTTATTGAACAAGTCCTTAACACTAACATCCTAGAGTTAAAAATTGGAAAATAAAACATAGATTTATTATAGTGTATCATCATATGAACTCAATAGCACAATATTCGCTAATTTTCATTAGCTTTAGAATAGAAGTTTGCGAAAAAAATGATTATTACTTAGGGTTTGCAAGGCTGCGATTTAAACACTTGAGTCTCAAAATTCATTAAATCTTTATACTTTTGTATCTGAATCATTAAAATAATTTGGCTGCATTCTACACAATCTAACTCAATGACACAATCTATGTATCAAATATATAACTTGCAGTCACAATCAATGTCAGCAGCCTACACAAGCAAAAAAAGTCAAGAAAAGTTAAAGATGAAAAACATAAAAGACTAAATTGAAATTTGTAATAAACCTAGAGGGTCGCTTTAACACCGGTGAAACTTTAAATAAACAAGTTATATTGCAAAACTAAAACAACATAACTTACATCACATCAGCAACATTTCCGAGAGATATTCAAACCATAATATTTTTTAGGTGAACAAACGAAAAGAAAATGAAAAGGGCATAACCAGAAATCAGAGAGTCTCAAGTACACAACTCCACTTACATTTTTTGCAAGTGTACTTTCCAAACCAGAAACAGGAATATCAAATATTGACCACGAGCTGTCTCCTTGCGCTCCTAGTTTCGCGAGGAAGTCCACCGCGGTATTTCCTTCCCTCCAACTATGAGTCACCGTCACCAACTAGTCTTGCATCAACAAATCCGTTATGTTTTGAATCAATACAACATAGGAATGTAAGGGGTTGCAAGCATTTTCAATCAAGGCAATGGCCAGTTTCGAATCGTTGTAGCACACTAGATGTCTAATTCAAATCGTAACATGTGATAATTGTGCTGCCAAATTTCAAATAAATTATCAATCTCAAAAACAAAAAATTGAAATACCAAAATGGTTGAATACTAATTTGAATTTAGTTACTTACTCTAGTATCACTACAAGAATAACTTGCATTACTGGCTGCACATTTCTGGCGGAATCAGTCAGCCAGTAAGATTTCTGGCGGAATTTGACGATTTCTGGCCGATTTAGTCTGCCAGTACGTTTCTGGTGGATTCTATAACATTTCTGGCAGATTAAATCTGCCAGTAAGCATCATCGTATTGCGCGTTTGACCAGCATTTGAATTTCCGCCAGTAATTGCAGTTACTGGCGGATTAAATCCGCCACTAGATGCATCCGTCAGTAATGACATTTACTGGCCAACTGGAATCCGCCAGTAATTGCAGTTACTGGCGGATTTAATCCGCCACTAAATGCATCCGTCAGTAATGACATTTACTGGCCAACTAGAATCCGCCAGTAATGTCATTTACTGGCCAACTGAAATCCGTCAGTAATGACATTTACTGGCCAACTGGAATCCGCCAGTAATGACGTTTACTGGCCACAAGATCCGCCAGAAATGATCACACCTCGTTTACCGTGTTTGACTGAATTGATCCGCCAGTAATGACATTTACTGGCCGAATTGTTTATCCGCCAGTAATATCCTGTATCCGTCAGTAATGTCACGTTTCAGCCAGTAAAATGTACAACCCGCCAGTAACTACAATCCATCACCTGTTCCGCCAGTAATGGATCCGTCAGTATTGATCTTTTCCGCCAGTAATGTCACGTTTCATTTTTCTCAAACTTCTTAAACTTCTCTTCTCTCTGTTTTCACTACTCTTCTCTTCATTTCTCTTTCATTTTTCTCAAACTTCTTAAACTTCTCTTCTTAAACTTCTTAAATTTCTCTTCTCTCTTTCATTTTTCTCAAACTTCTTAAACTTCTCTTCTCTTTCATTTTTCTCAAACTTCTTAAACTTCTCTTCTCTCTTTCATTTTTCTCAAACTTCTTAAATTTCCCTTCTCTCTTTCATTTTTCTCAAACTTCTTAAACTTCCCTTCTCTTTCATTTTTCTCAAACTTGTTAAACTTCTCTTCTCTCTTTCATTTTTCTCAAACTTCTTAAACTTCTTAAGTTTCTCTTCTCTCTTTCATTTTTCTCAAACTTCTTAAACTTCTCTTCTCTCTTTCATTTTTCTCAAACTTCTTAAACTTCTCTTCTCTTTCATTTTTCTCAAACTTCTCTTCTTAAACTTCTTAAATTTCTCTTCTCTCTTTCATTTTTCTCAAACTTCTTAAACTTCTCTTCTCTTTCATTTTTCTCAAACTTGTTAAACTTCTCTTCTCTCTTTCATTTTTCTCAAACTTCTTAAACTTCTCTTCTTAAACTTCTTAAGTTTCTCTTCTCTCTTTCATTTTTCTCAAACTTCTTAAACTTCTCTTCTCTCTTTCATTTTTCTCAAACTTCTTAAACTTCTCATCTTAAACTTCTTAAATTTCTCTTTCATTTTAATTTATATTTGTTATGGATATTTTAATTAGTACTTTGTTTAATGAAGTTTATGAAAATTTTATCATTATTAAAAATTATTCGATTATTGTTTTATTTTTTGAATTAAATAAACAAATTAAAAAATAGTTTTTAAAAAAACAAATAAAAATATTTAAATAATATTAATTTTTTAGCCAGTAAAAAAATGAATTGTATTAAAATATTTAAAAAAACGAATTAAAAAAGAAATAAAAACGAATTCTTTTTTTATTTGCATTTTAAAATACTTTTTTTTAAAAAAAAATACATTACTGGCGGATTTTTGTTGCTTACTGACGGATTTTCAGCCAGTAATTACTGGCTGATTTACTGACGGATTGTCAGCCAGTAATTACTGGCTGAAAATCCGTCAGTAAATCCGCCAGTAATTACTGGCTGAAAATCCGTCAGTAACGATTACCTGCAGCTGATTTTCTGGCGGATTTCTGGCGGACTAAATCCACCAGTAATGTGCAATTACTGGCCGATTTTAACCATTACTGGGGGATTGTGTCAGCCAGTAATGCACGAATTTCTTGTAGTGTATAGAGCCAAAAAAATTGACATATTATATGTACATGAAATATTTTTGATGAATAAAATCATTAAAAAATAATTTATACTCGTACATCATTCAAGTATACCGGCATAGATAGGCTAAGCAATTTACCAGACCCTCTACTTCTTCACATTCTATCCTTTCTCCCTATCAAAACATGCGTGAATACAATGAGCCTTGTCTATTTTTTGTCTTGTAACAAAACCATCTCTAGGAGTACTCAACCATGTATACTTGCCAACCCTTTTAAATCAAAGTCCATAAGTTGAGAATCATCCAAGAACTTGCGAAATAGGTCGGTTCTTCCCAGTTCTAAAGGCCTCAGACCATCTTTCTCCCTACATGAGATCATCTCATTCATATCCCCCATGCAACACCAAGGTCCCTGATTAACAGGCTTTCTAGCAGTGATTTTTGCCTAGAGCATCTTCCTTTGCTGAAACACTGGATTTCCATAGATGAATGTAGTTTCAAAGGTAAGCCCAGATCTTCTTTCCCTTAGAGCAGGATGAATATAGTTCAAACACGAGTCTAAAACCTGAATCTCATAGTGATCATTCCAAAACAATGCTAGACCACCAGAAGTACCTCTTGCTTCAACACAGTGGACATGTTGATACCTGAACCTTCTTTTTATTTTTTCAACCCTACCTTTATTAGCTCTAGTCTCCATAAGGAAGACTATGGCAGGCTTATGAACCACAATTGCATTGACAATCTGTTTCTGTTGCTGAAAATTGTGTTGGTAAATCTTCATTTGCTTCTGAAACAGACACCATCTTCATGGTTTCAAAATCTAGCTCATCATCCCAGACAAACAAATCACAGCTTGTTGCCTTCTGCAAAGAAAAAAACCCCAAAACATAAACAAATCCCGTACAGTGAAGACAAGAGGAAAATGAAAATCAACAATGTTACATACCCCAGAATTTTTACACTTCTAGGATCTTCTTCCACGGTTTTACAGCAGTGTTCGCAATCCATATACGAATGGCTACTCCACACCCACAAACAGGGAGTAACCCTTGCCTTGATGAAGCACCGGAAGAGGCGTTGCTTTTTGCCATTGGAGAGCTCAAGAAGAAGAAGAAGAAGAAGAAGAAGAAGAAGTTGGTGAAGATCAATTTTTTGCGAACAAGAAGAGGAGAAGAGGCCAGATTCAGAATGATGGAAGAAGAAGAAGAAGAAGAAGAAGAAGAAGAAGAAGAAGAAGAAGAAGAAGAAGAAGAAGAAGAAGCTGGTGAAGATCAATTTTTTGCGAACAAGAAGAGGAGAAGAGGCCAGATTCAGAATGATGGAAGAAGAAGAAGAAGAAGAAGAAGAAGAAGAAGAAGAAGCTGGTGAAGATCAATTTTTTGCGAACAAGAAGAGGAGAAGAGGCCAGATTCAGAATGATGGAAGAAGAAGAAGAAGATGAAGAAGAAGCTGGTGAAGATCAATTTTTTGCGAACAAGAAGAGGAGAAGAGGCCAGATTCAGAATGATGGATGTTGATGATGATGATGAGGATCTAATTTTGACCTTTTATCCACGTGTACTGCCAAGTGTCAATCCATGTCAGCTTAAGTTAACGCTGTTAACAAAAATTAACCTAACTAAAAACACATCGTAATTGCGAGGTTTATTTTAAGAGTTTTTTTCAGGGGTAAATGGATTTTCGTGATATTTACCGGGGGTAAGTGATATTTAAGCCTTTTGAATACTTTGGCTAAAAAATATGTCAAAATATCACTACTAGTAAAAACGAGAATGAACATTGTCAAAAAAGAAAAAGAAAGCAAGAAGAGCAAAATATCTTTATTTTCGGATTCAGATTCTCTCAATTCACCTATCCAGTCCTGTCACTCTAGTCGATAAATTTTCACCATTCGATCTATCTAACGGTTTAGACTATTTCCCAAAAAAAAAAACAAAACAAATCATCTAAAATCCCTAAAATTGAAATCGCAGATAGGAGAGAAGAAATCTCAGATTCTCTAACGTTTCAACCCTGGTTGGTAGTTTTGCCGTCGCCGGTGGGTGTGCCGTGGATGCTGTCCTTGTTTCATCAGTTCATAGCTTTTTATTAGGTTGGGGAAATAAGCCTGGAACAAACTCACACTGTCAAAAAAACAGAGAGAGAATGAAGGAGAAAAGAGCAAAGAAATATATTGTCAAAAAAAAAAGAAGTATAGATAGGCTAAGCAATTTACCAGACCCTCTACTTCTTCACATTCTATCCTTTCTCCCTATCAAAACATGCGTGAATAGAATGAGCCTTGTCTCTCACAGATACCGCAATCTCTGGGAACATCTTCAGGTCCTCAATGTAGACGAAGATGACTTCACGAACCACCGGATCGAATCGTTAAGTTACATGTCGCTTTACGTGAATGCCTTCCTCGCTCGCCGTAAATCCCGCGACATTCACAAGTTCCGACTCTCCTGCGATTTCGAAGATCAAGAGGAATTCCTCGCTCTGAACGCCGACATGTGGATCCGCACCGCCATTGGGCCCTCCCTCGAGGAATTTCACCTCTCCCTCGTTTCCTACGACTACTTTAAGTTCCCTCTCAACTTACTTTCCTCTTGCCCTAAACTCCTCTCACTCAGGTACTTTCACTATTCCCCCTCTTTTATTCTCTTTCTTTTAATTCTTTTCACATTATATTCTATTTTTATTAATTTTACTTGTATGCTAAATTGTACCTATTGAAATCTAAATACGAAATTTGGAAAACACGAATATCTTGGTGCAATCGCCATGAGAAACACACGACGAGCTTGTAGCGGAAGACGAAGATGCAGGATCTACGAAGCCACGGTGGTGGCGAAAAATGCTCTGAATACCATAATAGATTCAGAAATTTGTATATTGTGAATCAAATTTTGATTGATTTGGAATGGAGCATGGTACTCTATTTATACAAGAAGAGCTGGCCATTCAAATTCTACATTAAGGCTGGCTTTTCTTATTCTATAAAATTAAAGCTGGCTTTTCTTATTCTAAGTTAGTGCTGGCCTTTCATATCCTAAGATACAACTTAAAATTAAGTCTAAGCTATTAATGTGAAATAGGAGTAGAACTCATCATATTCTCTATTATTGCTAAGCCAAGGCACACAGATCGCCAGCATGTCTTCAATGAATGGCTAGGTTGATGCACTAGGCGCTAATCCGAAGTGAGGAACTCAGTCCGGAACAAGCTCCAAGTCCTAGGCGCTAAATTTAAAGGTTAATAATGCACAAGCTCCAAATCCTAGGCGCCAATGAGGAAAATTTGAAACTATATTTGAAATACAAAAGGCTTAAAAAGAAATATGTGATACCAAAGGCTTAAAAAGAAAATTTGAAACTATACTTGAAATACAAAAGGCTTAATTGAAATACACAAAGACTTTGTAACTTGTTTGAAATACACAGAGAAAAATTGAAAGTATATTTTAAATAAATTATCATCCTCAAAAACAAAAAATCGAAATACCAAAGGCTTAATTGAATACACAGAGAGTTTGTTTTTTAATATAATTGAAAAGACTTAATTTTTTTGGTAATATTGAAAAGACTTAATTGAAAACAACTATTTCGTTTGCTATTTTTTTTATGTTAAAAGAAATCTTTTTTTTTAATGAAAAAACAATTTCTTAAAAACTTTTAAAATCCTAATTTGTTCGATCGAAGAAGTGTTTTATTATTTGTAAAAAAAAAAAGAAGAAGAAGCGGGTTTTTGAGTAAGCAATTGTCAAAAAAGAATAGGGAAGCGAGATGTCAGAAAAGAAGTTGGAAGCGTAGTTGCTGTGTTCTTCTGAGGCTCACTGAAGCGAGAGAATGGAGGAGACAAGAACAGAGAAAAACGATGATGGAGGCATAGATAGGCTTAGCAATTTACCAGACGCTATGTTGCTTCACATCTTATCCTTTCTCCCTACACTAACATCCGTTAACACAATGAGTCTCGTTTCTCACAGATACCGCTACCTTTGGAAACATCTCGAAGTCCTCAATGTTGACGAAGAAGACTTCCATAATCTCCATATCAACCACCACAAATTGTTCACATGCTTGTCACTTTTCGTGAACGGCTTCCTCGCTCGCCGCAAATCACGCAACATTCACAAGTTCAGACTCTTCTTCAACTTAACCGATCTCGATGACGACCAGATCCCCGCTCCTTACATTGACACGTGGATCCGCACCGCCATTGGGCCCCACCTCCAGGAGCTTCATCTCGATCTCTTTTCCGATCAACCTGGCGCCTTTAACTTCTCTTTCAACATCCTTTTCTCTTGCCCTAATCTCGTCTCACTCAGGCAAGCTCACAATTCTCGTTCCTCTTTTTTTTTTTTTTTCCATTTTTTTATACTTCCGATTCTATTATTATTCTTCTTCTTCTTCTTCTTCAATAGTTCTTATTCAAATTTAAATATCAAATTCATGAATCAATGTTAAAATAACATTAGTTTAGCTGTATCATAATAAACTTGTATGCTCAATTGTTCTTATTCAAAGTATGAAATTAGGTACAGATCACACCCAAAAAAATGTGAAATTTGAAATACATGAGTTGATGATAACATAGAATTCACGTTCTTCAGTCTATGCTGTGATATGTTGCCGCAAATGCAATTGTTATGCTCTTCTTCGGCAGTTTGTTTCCCATTACTGAAGAAGCTGGACATGCACATTCTCCGTGAGGTGGACGTCTTTGAGGTGGATGTCCTTCTCTCTGGCTGCCCCATTCTTGAAACTCTGGAACTTTCCTTGTGGCCATTATCTCTGAAAACGCTTCGTGTGCCACATTCGTTGAAGAGCTTGACATTTACGGTTGACAATGAAGATGTTGGGGTTTGTCTCGAAATAGATGCACCCAGTCTCAAGTACCTTAGCCTCATCGGTGTCACATTTGGAGGCAATGCCATTGGCAACCTAAACAAGGTGGAGGAAGCATATCTTGATTTTCATTCCCTGCCCGATATAAGTGTTTGTTTATCATTTGAACCTATACACAATCTCCTCCGAGCGCTCTCTGGGATTAAACGTCTATTCTTGAATTGTTCAACAACAAAGGTGAGTTTGTTGAATGAACGTGTGCGTTTATATATGTAGTTTAGTTTTGCACTAATAAATATATGGTAACAATCACGTTTCATGTTGTCATGTACGCAGTCTCTATTTGATGAAGAATTTTTGGAATTTCGACATTTAATACATCTAAAGCTCATTCTTCCATGTTTCAACATTGGTTTTTTGTACAACGTGCTTCAAAAATGTCCTATGCTTCAAGTTCTTAAGATTAAGATGCACGAGGTTTGTTTAGATTAATTGAAGCTTTGGTGACAGTTTTGTTTATTTATTTGCGTCTTACTTCATTGAGCAGTACCTTGTTGCCTGCAGGGTCCATTACCACCTCAATATGGATGGGTGCCAAAGCCAAAAAGTGTTCCTAACTGTCTCTTATCCCACCTAACCTTTATTCACTTCGTAGGATGTCAAGGATATTTAGATGAGATAAAATTTATTAGGTATGTTTTGCGAAAAGGACTTGTTTTGAAGACAATGCATATTTCTAGTTTATCCAAGGAGAAGGACGGTATTCTCACACAATTTTCCAACACACCAAGGGGCTCCGTCAGTTGCCAACTTCAATTTGACTGAACTATATCTACTCAAGCCAAGGTGAGAACTCTCACCATCTCTGTTCTTTGGGGTATTGAGTCAAAGATGATGTTCTGCAATTAGCTATCCCTCGTTTTTTGTAGATGCATGTTGTTGTATAATAGGGTGGAAATACTTAATTCCATACCCCTAGGTTAATTTGTTTTTGATCTATTGGTAAATTACTATTGGTAAATTTCTGTGTCACCATAGATTAGGCATCTGATTTGCAAATTCTGATTATTTAGTCTCGTTGGTATTCTACTTTATGGCCTTTGAATAACTTGTCCGCTATACGTTTGGCAGTGTGTGTTTGCGGGCCATGATTTCCGAAGCTGGCAGAATCATTTGCTCAAAGTATTTTGCATTTCAGTAAATTCATAGGACTTGGGAGACTATTATGTTTTTGCTGGTATAGTGATCCGGTTCTTGAAAATTGTTAGTTGTTTTTTGTGTTGAACTAAGGAAAGGAAGTGTTAGAGTACTTTCTTATTTCCCCACCTTAAATACGATCTTTCCAATATCATGCTTGTAGTGCCAACCATTCACTTGGTTATTGGAGATAAATTAGTCAAATTTCACCTTTTATTTGCGGCTTATTTAGTAGGAATCTTTTGATCTTTGAGAATTTTATGAATTCTACTAAAGTTAGTTGTGTCTAAGATTTGGCGCAACAAACTAGAGTATGCTGCATATTTTGATCACACAACTTTGATATTTTTAAGGATCCTTCTTTATAGTAATTTCCTGATGTTTAATTTGGTTGTATGGATAAATAAACTAAGGAGAAGTTAAAGTTAATCTCCAAAACTGTAGACATCTGCTTTCTCATAGTAGTCTCTTTGAGAATTTTTCAGGTCCTATAATGCTGCTGTTAGGATTCGACATGTGCATATCATTTTTTTTTGAGATTTCTGTTACCAAATTTTGTTCTTGGGATTGGATCAAGAAACAAAGATGAATGCATGTTTTGTATACATCTATTTCATTTAAATTTTAAAGAAAACTTGCTGTCAGGAAAATGAGAATTTGGAAGTACAAGCTCACTAGGATGTCAAGTACTATCACACCTATGCTTAATCAAAAGGTGATATTTAATGTTCATATGTTTTGCATTCATTGTTGGGGTGAGAATATGCTAGGCACAAAGGTGTGTTTCCATGCTTCTTGCCAGCCTCTCCTTTGTTGATCTCTTCTCTCTATAGCCTTCATGAGATTCATTATGCAGATGCTATTTTGTCCAATAGCCCTTAGGCCTTTAGTGCATTGTTCATATTGTTTATCTATTTTCACTTTTTATTTCAAGCTTGGCCAAGGTAGCATTAATCCTTTTCTCGTTTTCTAATTTTGTTTTGTGGTATAATGATATCTTTATTCAGATTTAATTTGAAAGTCTTCTGGGGTGGTGCATTCAATGTGGAAGAGCCTTAGTACTGCTTGGCTCTTCACATTTCTTTTTGTTATGCTTGCTGCCGGTCTTAATGAAGTTGAAGGATTGATACTGTATCTCTTCATATCGTACAGTTTCTTTTGGGTTTATATTCTGAACAATTGCAATATAAAAACATTGGATTTCAATTTTTGCTTCATTAGTTTGTCTTTTACATTCATAAAGCTCAGATTCTTTGATAACCTCATTTTTGACACCATTAAATTCCTGATGATATGGCTGTTGTAAATATGTGCTGCACTGTTTCTTTCTCTGTTTTGAAGGTCCTAACTGACTCGGCTGCTTCCAGTTTTGTTTTTCTTTTTTGACATTTTTCTTTGCTATCAGCTGACTAGGAGTCTAGGACTAATTTCCATATATACCACTAATTTCCAGTTGATATGACTGTTGTAAATATGAGCTGCACAGTTTACCCATTATTTATGCAGCAACTTTCATATGGTTTTTATGTGGTGAAATTCCAAGGAACTATTGCTTCTTTCTTTTTCTTTTGGGGCTTTAAGCTATGATGTTGGCATGTCTTTTGCAATATTTTCCCTTTGGCTCATAAAGGTTTTTATTTGAGCATAACTACCTTATTGTTTTTATAATTAACTGCAAAACAAAAGGCGTAAAATACATACTTTTTAAGACTTATTTAACTGTAAATAGTTAACTCATGTTGAACATTGACCATGTTAAGTCTTATTAATGTTTGATTTCTTTTTAGTTTCTGGGGTGTGACTCAGGCGAAACAAGAATCTGTATAGTGCGCTCTTGTGCATTGTGTTCAATTTTTACCATTTTAGTTCAAGTTTTAACATTTTGATTCAGTTAGTGTATCATACATGATAGTTATAAATATGGTGTTTCCAGTTGATTGCTTGTAGTGCCAACCATTCATTATGAGTTGAAGCAATATCAACATGGTTATTGGAGTTAAATTAGTCAAATTTTACCATCTTGTGAATTCTACTGAAGATAATCGTGTCTAAGATTAGCAAACTAGAGTGTGCTGCATATTTTGATCATGTTACTTCGACATTTTTAAGAAGTCTTCATAGTTGTCTCTTGATGTTTAATTTGGTTGTTGTATAGAGAAAAAAACTATAGAGAGGGTAATTAATAATTACATAAGAAGATTGCTATATTATTATTGTAATAAAGAATAGTAGTCAATTATACACACAATTGTAGGTTTTACTATAAAAAGTTTCTGATTTTGAAGATGAGAGAGGTGTCATCTTCTATTGCTTTTGGTTACCTTTTTATCACTTACATTTTTTATAAAAGTTTCCTACTTTTCTGTTGAATAACTTTGTCCGCTATATGTTTGGTAGTGCGTGTTTGCAGGCCATGATTTTTGAAGCTGGCAGAATCATGTTTGCTCATAGGCTTTTTCGGGTTCACTAACAAGATGACAAATCGGAGCAAAATGTATAAACATGTATTTTTAATTTCAGTAATTTCATAGGACTTGGGAGACTATTATGCTTTTGGTAGACTAGCATTGAGACAAAAAGTCATAATTATAGCCAATATGGCTTGCTGGCCTAGTGATACGGTTCTTGAAAATTGTTATTGGCCTAGTATCGAGACCATTAAGTTGTTAGGATACTTTCTTATTTCCCAGCCTTAAATATGGTGTTTCCAGTTTCTTTCTTGTAGTGTCAACCATTCATTATGAGTTGAAGCAATATCAACTTGGTTATTGGAGTTAAATTAGTCAAATTTTACCATGTTGTGAATTCTACTGAAGATAATCGTGTCTAAGATTTGACGCAGCAAACTAGAGTGTGCTGCATATTTTGATCATGTTACTTTTCTGTTGATTCATTAAGGATGACATTGTGTTAATTTGTGCCACTTCCAATATGATTTTATGCCTGATTTCCCATGTTAACTGTTAAGAATTCCCTCCAACCGAATTAAAAGGTAAAGCTGAGAAGACTGGATATCAGATATAACCAGATAGGTGAGCATATAGGCTTTGATTAGGCATGCATTCATAAATAAAAAGACTATCAGGTCCTGTAATGCTGCTGTTAGGATTCAACTGCATATTAGGGAAGAAGGAATGTGCCTAGCAATTTTTTCAGATATTAATGTTCATATGTTTTGCATTCACTGCTGGGGAGAGAACAGGGTTGGCACAAAGGCATGTTTCCATGCTTCTTGCCACCCTCGCCTTTGTTGATCTCTTCCTCTCTTTTTAGCCTTCTTGAGATTGATTATGCAGATGCTTTAGGCCTTTAGTGCATTGTCCATATTGTTGATCTATTTTCACTTTTTATTTCAAGCTGGCCAAGGAAACATTAATCCTTCTCTCTCTTTCTAATTTAGTTTTGTAGTATAGAATTATAACTTTGTAATTTTATTCTGATTTAATTTTCACTGTGGAAGAGGCTCTGTACTGCTTGGCTCTTCACATTTCATTTTATTACGCTTGCTTCTGGTCTTAATGATGTTGAAGGATTGATACATGTTTTTGTTGTGGTAATATCTCTTCATACAGTTTCTTTTGGGTTTATGAAATTCTGACTCTTTCTGCTTAAGATTTTTCAGAAATCAAAACTTCTCTTTCCTTCAATGCAAATCAGGTTCGAGCATATATATGGTTTGTGTGAAATTATGTTCTCTAAAGTTCCATTCTTTCATTCATGTGCTTTCTCTTCATTGCATTCATAAAGCTTAGACTCTTTGATAACCCCTTTTTGGCATCACTAAATTCTACTAGATATGGCTGATGTTAAGTATGAGTTGCACAGTATTTCCATTATTTTGAGGAATAAGTTGCATGTTATTGATAGTAAATGGTAATTGACTATTGAGTAATAATTTTATAGTCGCAACTGTTTCTTTCCCTTCTTTAAAGCATATTAGTAAGTCCCCTTTATGTTGTGTTCAATTTTTACCGTTAGTGTATGTGGTCTCACTAATATGCTTTCACCTTTTGTTGATGAGAGCTACCAATTTAAAGATCATGCTATTAACCCAATAATATTTTATTTTATGTGCATAATGAAAGAGCTTTTAGCATGTGGTCATTGAACTATAGCAAAAGCAATGTAATCAGCAAATTCCTATTTGATTGAATAAGTAACCATTACCTTTCTATATGCAGGAAACAATATGAGTTTATTAAGTGAGCTTGAACTGGAGTTAAATCTTGTTAGAAAATAAAGTAATATGATTCAATAATTCAACATTGTAAACAAAGCCTCTATCTAGGAAATGCTATCTCGGGTTTGTAATTAGTCTTCAAAGACCCTATATTTTTTACATAAATATACTATTATAAAAAATATATGCCCTTGCACGTTACATTTGTTGTATACACTATCTCTTTTGGGCTAGAGATTACGGCGGAATGACATTAAAATAATGCAAGAAATAGTTACAAAGACAAAACAATGAATGATTTGCGGTTTCAAATGTTTAATTGAATAACAATTAAATGATGGATGACACCCTCTCTCTCTCTCCTCTTCATTGCTTTGCTTGAATTTGTAACTCATTCTTTTGAGTGTCTTGTCTCCTCTTAATGTCTTGTCTTTTCTTTATGATTTGGAGATTATTATACAGTAAATAAGTGATATTGCATCCTCAATGTATGCTTCAGCCCACATTTTAAATCAACAAAAAACACACCACACAATAGCAAACACCAAGCTAGCAGCCTATACTACAAGCAGCCCTTGCTCCACACTTAAAAAAAAACTCAACCAGATAAAAGTAAACTTAAGTGTTGGGGCTAATTAAATCGAAGTTTTACTCACACATTTTCTTACAACATAAAACAAAATTAGAGTAATTAAAATTGGATAGCAAGTCCATCGTACTCGCCCTCCACTCCTTGGATAAAACCTTGAGTTTTGGTTCTTTTCCTTCTTGCTTATTTGCTATCATTGACTTAGCCATGAATTGGACTAAGGTATTTTGGACTCTCTTAGCTCTTGCTCTTATCATTGGACCTCCTAAGCTCTGGATTGCCTCTTGATGGTCTATTCTCGTCAGTTTCCAAACAAATACTCAGTGGAGAAACTAAATTAGCATTGATGGTCACATGGGTGAATATCATGAAGTTCAATCTATATCAAAGAGCCATTCAAATGAGGCAAGATGGAAATTGAGGCAACATATTCGAGTCTCCACTAACGTATGAAAACTTCGATGACTATCCATATTATAGGAAATAAATTTAATTAGTGAAAGATATTTAATTAGTAAAAGGTAATAATTATTTTGGATTTGTCAAACAATAAATTTAATTGGAAAAAATATTTAAAATTTTAAATAGAGGGTTAGTATAATTAAAATAATGCAGTTTTTTATTTATAGATAAATATATATACAAAAAAGAAAGTATATAAGTATTTTTTAGTCGTATCTAATAAAATTTAGAAAAAATTCCTTTCGGGGTCTCCTAACTTAATTTCAAATTTCAATTTTATCTTATAAACTTTTTTCCCACATTAGTTAATTTTTAACATTAAAACAATATTAGTGTTTTTTATGTTGTCTGTTTGGTACCGCTCTAGCTTTATATATGTGGTCGTTAACTTGTTTACTTGGATTTTCTTCATTCTTTCTGTGGTCCTTAACTTTGTCACGAGTTTCAATTTAGTCCTTTACGTTTTTTATCTTTAATTTTTTTGGACTTTTTGTTTGTGTAGGCTGCTGCATTGATTGTTGTTGCAAATTTTGTATTTGGTATTTAGATTACGCCCCCAAGCCATATTGGTACTCAATGATTCTAGCTCCAAGTTCTAAACGAGGAGCCTTTAAATTTGTGTAATATTTAGCAAGTTATCTTGACTCCTTTAAACTTCGATTTTAAAGGAATTGTGAAGTTCTAAATAGTTGCCTTTAATTTTGAATTGAATTAAATTTTTATTGAACAAGTCCTTAACACTAACATCCTAGAGTTAAAAATTGGAAAATAAAACATAGATTTATTATAGTGTATCATCATATGAACTCAATAGCACAATATTCGCTAATTTTCATTAGCTTTAGAATAGAAGTTTGCGAAAAAAATGATTATTACTTAGGGTTTGCAAGGCTGCGATTTAAACACTTGAGTCTCAAAATTCATTAAATCTTTATACTTTTGTATCTGAATCATTAAAATAATTTGGCTGCATTCTACACAATCTAACTCAATGACACAATCTATGTATCAAATATATAACTTGCAGTCACAATCAATGTCAGCAGCCTACACAAGCAAAAAAAGTCAAGAAAAGTTAAAGATGAAAAACATAAAAGACTAAATTGAAATTTGTAATAAACCTAGAGGGTCGCTTTAACACCGGTGAAACTTTAAATAAACAAGTTATATTGCAAAACTAAAACAACATAACTTACATCACATCAGCAACATTTCCGAGAGATATTCAAACCATAATATTTTTTAGGTGAACAAACGAAAAGAAAATGAAAAGGGCATAACCAGAAATCAGAGAGTCTCAAGTACACAACTCCACTTACATTTTTTGCAAGTGTACTTTCCAAACCAGAAACAGGAATATCAAATATTGACCACGAGCTGTCTCCTTGCGCTCCTAGTTTCGCGAGGAAGTCCACCGCGGTATTTCCTTCCCTCCAACTATGAGTCACCGTCACCAACTAGTCTTGCATCAACAAATCCGTTATGTTTTGAATCAATACAACATAGGAATGTAAGGGGTTGCAAGCATTTTCAATCAAGGCAATGGCCAGTTTCGAATCGTTGTAGCACACTAGATGTCTAATTCAAATCGTAACATGTGATAATTGTGCTGCCAAATTTCAAATAAATTATCAATCTCAAAAACAAAAAATTGAAATACCAAAATGGTTGAATACTAATTTGAATTTAGTTACTTACTCTAGTATCACTACAAGAATAACTTGCATTACTGGCTGCACATTTCTGGCGGAATCAGTCAGCCAGTAAGATTTCTGGCGGAATTTGACGATTTCTGGCCGATTTAGTCTGCCAGTACGTTTCTGGTGGATTCTATAACATTTCTGGCAGATTAAATCTGCCAGTAAGCATCATCGTATTGCGCGTTTGACCAGCATTTGAATTTCCGCCAGTAATTGCAGTTACTGGCGGATTAAATCCGCCACTAGATGCATCCGTCAGTAATGACATTTACTGGCCAACTGGAATCCGCCAGTAATTGCAGTTACTGGCGGATTTAATCCGCCACTAAATGCATCCGTCAGTAATGACATTTACTGGCCAACTAGAATCCGCCAGTAATGTCATTTACTGGCCAACTGAAATCCGTCAGTAATGACATTTACTGGCCAACTGGAATCCGCCAGTAATGACGTTTACTGGCCACAAGATCCGCCAGAAATGATCACACCTCGTTTACCGTGTTTGACTGAATTGATCCGCCAGTAATGACATTTACTGGCCGAATTGTTTATCCGCCAGTAATATCCTGTATCCGTCAGTAATGTCACGTTTCAGCCAGTAAAATGTACAACCCGCCAGTAACTACAATCCATCACCTGTTCCGCCAGTAATGGATCCGTCAGTATTGATCTTTTCCGCCAGTAATGTCACGTTTCATTTTTCTCAAACTTCTTAAACTTCTCTTCTCTCTGTTTTCACTACTCTTCTCTTCATTTCTCTTTCATTTTTCTCAAACTTCTTAAACTTCTCTTCTTAAACTTCTTAAATTTCTCTTCTCTCTTTCATTTTTCTCAAACTTCTTAAACTTCTCTTCTCTTTCATTTTTCTCAAACTTCTTAAACTTCTCTTCTCTCTTTCATTTTTCTCAAACTTCTTAAATTTCCCTTCTCTCTTTCATTTTTCTCAAACTTCTTAAACTTCCCTTCTCTTTCATTTTTCTCAAACTTGTTAAACTTCTCTTCTCTCTTTCATTTTTCTCAAACTTCTTAAACTTCTTAAGTTTCTCTTCTCTCTTTCATTTTTCTCAAACTTCTTAAACTTCTCTTCTCTCTTTCATTTTTCTCAAACTTCTTAAACTTCTCTTCTCTTTCATTTTTCTCAAACTTCTCTTCTTAAACTTCTTAAATTTCTCTTCTCTCTTTCATTTTTCTCAAACTTCTTAAACTTCTCTTCTCTTTCATTTTTCTCAAACTTGTTAAACTTCTCTTCTCTCTTTCATTTTTCTCAAACTTCTTAAACTTCTCTTCTTAAACTTCTTAAGTTTCTCTTCTCTCTTTCATTTTTCTCAAACTTCTTAAACTTCTCTTCTCTCTTTCATTTTTCTCAAACTTCTTAAACTTCTCATCTTAAACTTCTTAAATTTCTCTTTCATTTTAATTTATATTTGTTATGGATATTTTAATTAGTACTTTGTTTAATGAAGTTTATGAAAATTTTATCATTATTAAAAATTATTCGATTATTGTTTTATTTTTTGAATTAAATAAACAAATTAAAAAATAGTTTTTAAAAAAACAAATAAAAATATTTAAATAATATTAATTTTTTAGCCAGTAAAAAAATGAATTGTATTAAAATATTTAAAAAAACGAATTAAAAAAGAAATAAAAACGAATTCTTTTTTTATTTGCATTTTAAAATACTTTTTTTTAAAAAAAAATACATTACTGGCGGATTTTTGTTGCTTACTGACGGATTTTCAGCCAGTAATTACTGGCTGATTTACTGACGGATTGTCAGCCAGTAATTACTGGCTGAAAATCCGTCAGTAAATCCGCCAGTAATTACTGGCTGAAAATCCGTCAGTAACGATTACCTGCAGCTGATTTTCTGGCGGATTTCTGGCGGACTAAATCCACCAGTAATGTGCAATTACTGGCCGATTTTAACCATTACTGGGGGATTGTGTCAGCCAGTAATGCACGAATTTCTTGTAGTGTATAGAGCCAAAAAAATTGACATATTATATGTACATGAAATATTTTTGATGAATAAAATCATTAAAAAATAATTTATACTCGTACATCATTCAAGTATACCGGCATAGATAGGCTAAGCAATTTACCAGACCCTCTACTTCTTCACATTCTATCCTTTCTCCCTATCAAAACATGCGTGAATACAATGAGCCTTGTCTATTTTTTGTCTTGTAACAAAACCATCTCTAGGAGTACTCAACCATGTATACTTGCCAACCCTTTTAAATCAAAGTCCATAAGTTGAGAATCATCCAAGAACTTGCGAAATAGGTCGGTTCTTCCCAGTTCTAAAGGCCTCAGACCATCTTTCTCCCTACATGAGATCATCTCATTCATATCCCCCATGCAACACCAAGGTCCCTGATTAACAGGCTTTCTAGCAGTGATTTTTGCCTAGAGCATCTTCCTTTGCTGAAACACTGGATTTCCATAGATGAATGTAGTTTCAAAGGTAAGCCCAGATCTTCTTTCCCTTAGAGCAGGATGAATATAGTTCAAACACGAGTCTAAAACCTGAATCTCATAGTGATCATTCCAAAACAATGCTAGACCACCAGAAGTACCTCTTGCTTCAACACAGTGGACATGTTGATACCTGAACCTTCTTTTTATTTTTTCAACCCTACCTTTATTAGCTCTAGTCTCCATAAGGAAGACTATGGCAGGCTTATGAACCACAATTGCATTGACAATCTGTTTCTGTTGCTGAAAATTGTGTTGGTAAATCTTCATTTGCTTCTGAAACAGACACCATCTTCATGGTTTCAAAATCTAGCTCATCATCCCAGACAAACAAATCACAGCTTGTTGCCTTCTGCAAAGAAAAAAACCCCAAAACATAAACAAATCCCGTACAGTGAAGACAAGAGGAAAATGAAAATCAACAATGTTACATACCCCAGAATTTTTACACTTCTAGGATCTTCTTCCACGGTTTTACAGCAGTGTTCGCAATCCATATACGAATGGCTACTCCACACCCACAAACAGGGAGTAACCCTTGCCTTGATGAAGCACCGGAAGAGGCGTTGCTTTTTGCCATTGGAGAGCTCAAGAAGAAGAAGAAGAAGAAGAAGAAGAAGAAGTTGGTGAAGATCAATTTTTTGCGAACAAGAAGAGGAGAAGAGGCCAGATTCAGAATGATGGAAGAAGAAGAAGAAGAAGAAGAAGAAGAAGAAGAAGAAGAAGAAGAAGAAGAAGAAGAAGAAGAAGCTGGTGAAGATCAATTTTTTGCGAACAAGAAGAGGAGAAGAGGCCAGATTCAGAATGATGGAAGAAGAAGAAGAAGAAGAAGAAGAAGAAGAAGAAGAAGCTGGTGAAGATCAATTTTTTGCGAACAAGAAGAGGAGAAGAGGCCAGATTCAGAATGATGGAAGAAGAAGAAGAAGATGAAGAAGAAGCTGGTGAAGATCAATTTTTTGCGAACAAGAAGAGGAGAAGAGGCCAGATTCAGAATGATGGATGTTGATGATGATGATGAGGATCTAATTTTGACCTTTTATCCACGTGTACTGCCAAGTGTCAATCCATGTCAGCTTAAGTTAACGCTGTTAACAAAAATTAACCTAACTAAAAACACATCGTAATTGCGAGGTTTATTTTAAGAGTTTTTTTCAGGGGTAAATGGATTTTCGTGATATTTACCGGGGGTAAGTGATATTTAAGCCTTTTGAATACTTTGGCTAAAAAATATGTCAAAATATCACTACTAGTAAAAACGAGAATGAACATTGTCAAAAAAGAAAAAGAAAGCAAGAAGAGCAAAATATCTTTATTTTCGGATTCAGATTCTCTCAATTCACCTATCCAGTCCTGTCACTCTAGTCGATAAATTTTCACCATTCGATCTATCTAACGGTTTAGACTATTTCCCAAAAAAAAAAACAAAACAAATCATCTAAAATCCCTAAAATTGAAATCGCAGATAGGAGAGAAGAAATCTCAGATTCTCTAACGTTTCAACCCTGGTTGGTAGTTTTGCCGTCGCCGGTGGGTGTGCCGTGGATGCTGTCCTTGTTTCATCAGTTCATAGCTTTTTATTAGGTTGGGGAAATAAGCCTGGAACAAACTCACACTGTCAAAAAAACAGAGAGAGAATGAAGGAGAAAAGAGCAAAGAAATATATTGTCAAAAAAAAAAGAAGTATAGATAGGCTAAGCAATTTACCAGACCCTCTACTTCTTCACATTCTATCCTTTCTCCCTATCAAAACATGCGTGAATAGAATGAGCCTTGTCTCTCACAGATACCGCAATCTCTGGGAACATCTTCAGGTCCTCAATGTAGACGAAGATGACTTCACGAACCACCGGATCGAATCGTTAAGTTACATGTCGCTTTACGTGAATGCCTTCCTCGCTCGCCGTAAATCCCGCGACATTCACAAGTTCCGACTCTCCTGCGATTTCGAAGATCAAGAGGAATTCCTCGCTCTGAACGCCGACATGTGGATCCGCACCGCCATTGGGCCCTCCCTCGAGGAATTTCACCTCTCCCTCGTTTCCTACGACTACTTTAAGTTCCCTCTCAACTTACTTTCCTCTTGCCCTAAACTCCTCTCACTCAGGTACTTTCACTATTCCCCCTCTTTTATTCTCTTTCTTTTAATTCTTTTCACATTATATTCTATTTTTATTAATTTTACTTGTATGCTAAATTGTACCTATTGAAATCTAAATACGAAATTTGGAAAACACGAATATCTTGGTGCAATCGCAACACTCTTCATTATTACTTTTACTTGTATGCTCAATTGTTCTTATATGAATTTTAATATGAAATTTGAAAGACATGAATAGAATGAATGTAAATGATAAGATAACATTATTCATGTTCCTCAGTCTCTGCGGTGATTTCCCTCTGCAATGGCTACGCTCTTGTGCGGTTTTTTTACCATTACTCAAGAAGATGATAATACACCTTAATTATGTGGAAGTGCCTCTTTTGGATAAACTTCTCTCTTGCTGCCCCATCCTCGAAATTCTAGAAGTTTCCATTTGTACTTCATCTTTGACCACACTTCGCGTGCCACATTCTTTGGAGAGCTTGAAATTCACTTGTAAGAATGTTATTGGGACTTGTCTTGAAATTGACGCACCTCATCTCAAATACCTTAGCCTCACCAGAATTAAGTTTGAAGGCAGCACCATTGTCAACTTGCACAAGGTGGATGAAGTATATCTAGATGTCGTTTCTCTGTCTGGTGAAAATCTACTTCGAGCGCTCTCCAAGATTAAACGTCTAGTCTTGGGTGGTTCAACAATGAAGGTAAACGAATGTGTGGGCGTGTGTGTTTTTATATGCAACTTAGTTTTGTCTTGAGTGTATTATACTGATCACTTGTTGTTGTCTTGTATGAGCAGTGGCTATTTGATGTAGAATTTCCAAAATTTCAACATTTGATACATCTAGAGCTCAGTCTTCCATGTTTCAACCTTAGTTTTTTGTATCAAGTGCTTCAAAAATGTCCTACGCTTAAAGCTCTTAAAATTAAGAAACACGAGGTTTGTTTAGCTTAAATGAAGCTTTGGTGTCAGTTTCGTTAATTCATTTGCATCTTAATTCATTGAGCAGTACCTTGTTCCTTGCAGGATCCATTACCACCTCTATATGAATGGGTGCCAAAGCCAAAAAGTGTTCCTAACTGTCTCGTATCCCACCTAACCTTTATTCACTTCGTAATATTTCAAGGAAATCTGAATGAGCTGAAATTTATTGAGTATGTTTTGCGAAAAGGACTTGTTTTGAAGACATTGCATATTTCTTGTTTATCCAAGGAGAAGGACAATATTTTCAGACAATTTTTTAACACACCAAGGGGCTCTGTCAACTGCCAAGTTAAATTTGACTGAACTATATCTACTCAAGGTGAGAACTCTCCCCATCTCTATTCTGTATGGGCTGCCAAGAGAACTTTTGATGTTGCTGAGCTAGTTGAGAATTTTTATCTCTGCAGGTGTTTTTTCTCTCTTAGTTTGTTCAACTAATTTTCATAATTTCTACTTGTTATGGAAGCATATTTTATTTTACATAAAAGGGGAAGTCTTTATGTAATTTACATCTGTTAGGATTTAGAGAAATTGTTTCCCTCTTAAAATACATTGTAATGTTTTGAATGTCTTTCCTAGAAATCTCTCAATGTAGCATGTTGATGGAAACAACACGTTGGTCACTTTCCCCTCTCGTGTCTCCCCCCTGTCTCATTTTGTTTATGTATTGCATACTTTGAATGCATCCCTAAATTGTTGTTATAAATTGCTGAGTATTG
The DNA here is from genome assembly GCA_963573325.1 of Astragalus glycyphyllos. Classification (NCBI taxonomy): domain Eukaryota; kingdom Viridiplantae; phylum Streptophyta; class Magnoliopsida; order Fabales; family Fabaceae; genus Astragalus; species Astragalus glycyphyllos. Next base: position 26,595,120 of record OY754308.1, read on the forward strand.
TAATTTTTCATTGTATCAGTGTATACTACTGTTTAATGTTTTTGCTTGCGTAGAATGTCGTTGTCATCTATATGTTATGCGGCTGTTTGACTTATATCTTAAAGGTGATCGATCAATTTTGATGTTAACTAAATTTTGCAAATTTTGAGAACAAATTTTACAGAAGTAGGTGTTGTGTTTCATTTTAAAGTTGTTTGAGTTAGACTAATATAGCTTTTGTTGCAGATTAGGGTATTCAAAATTGTACTTCAGTTGTCATGGATTTCCTGGAAACGAGAAAATGAGTTTTTCTTTTCAACATGAGTCGTACTTCTTGTTATTCAATAAAGCAATTGTTTTCCGCTATATTACCTAACCAAGTTACAAAACTCAATTTTGTTAGAAGCAACCATTTTTATATGTAAAAGTACGTTCGGTGGGTGGGTAAGAGTAAAACGAATAGGTTCTGCTAATCTTGTATCTGCTGCTACTATTCTCAACTTGCTTCTGTGTTATGGTTGGATAACTTAATAAATTCACATTTTTATAAAAGGCTATATGTTATGATTGTGGATTAGAATTATATGAATTACTATTGTTAAATTTACATGTCACCATAGATTAGGCATTTGATTGGTAAATTCTGATTATTTTGTCTCGTTGGAAATATACTTTATGGGATTTGTATAACTTTGTCCTGTATATGTTTGGCAGTGTGTTTGCAGGCCATGATTTCCGAAGCTTGCAGAATCATGTTTGCTCATAGGCTTTTTTGGGTTCACTAACCAGATGACAAATTGGAGCAAAATGTATAAACATATATTTTGAATTTCAGTAAGTTCATAGGACTTAGGAGACTCTTATGTTTTTGGTAGACTTGTATGGCTTGCTGGCCTAGTGATCCTGTTCTTGAAAATTGTTATTAGTGTTTTTTGTTGAACTGAAGATAGTAAGTCGTTAGAGTACTTTCTTATTTCCCAGCCTTAAATATGGTCTTTCCAATTGCTTGTAGTGCCAACCATTCACTATATGTGGCGAAGCAGTATCAACTTGGTTATTGGAGATAAGTTTAAATTAGTCAAATTTCACCCTTTATTTGTGGCTTATTTAGTAGGAATCTTTTGATCTTTGAGAATGTTGTGATTTCTACCGAAATTTGACGCAGCAAAATAGCATATGCTGCATATTTTGATCATGTGACTTAGATATTTTTTAGAAGCCTTGTTCATAGTAGTCTCTTAATGTTTAATTTGGTTTTATGGAGGAAAAAAACTAAAGAGAGGTTAGTTGATAATTACAAAAGAAGTTTGCTCTATTATAGTAATAAAGAATACTAGTTAATTATACAGGGAAATGTTTCTGATTTTGAAGATGAGAGAGGTCTCCTCTTCCATTGTCTTTGTTTATCTTTTTATCACTTGCATTTGTTATAATAGATTCTTACTTCTCTGTTGATTCTGATCATATCCGTTAACTACCTGTTTTTTTTCCGTTGCAAAAGCATATCAAGCACCTTCATATGTAATTTGTACAAGGCATGCTCATAATTGAAAACTATCGCAATCTAAAACAAACGAACCCTTGGTGTAGGATCTAGGCTTAAAGCTATCTTGTCGTAAAGTAAAATTGCTGAGTTCTGCCCTGACAGTACAATTAATAAATGCTGACTGTGTTTGGCTATATGTAATTTCTGGATTGTTGGTCATTTGATGATTTTATGTCTAATTTTCCATGATAACTGTTGAGAATTCCCTCCACTAATATAAATTAGGAAAAGCCAATAAGACCGGATATCAGATGTGAAATTATGCTAATGCTGCTGTTAGGATTCAACTGCATTATAGGAAATTTTTTCAGAATTCTGCGGCCAATGAGTTTACTTAACATGGGTTGATATGTTGCTGTCAACATGTGCATAGCAATTTTTTTCAGAATTCTTTTGCCAAATTTTGTACTAATATTGCCTATTGAAGGGAATCCAATGACTATAATGTATTTAGTAATAGTTAACTAAGCAAAAGGCTTAGTAACATAAGCCAAAGCCGAGCAGTATCTACCATTGTTTGTCTTTAATTCTTTTGCATTTCAATCTTTAGGCTGTGTATTGTTTCATTTCTTATAAAAACTCTAAAAAAATATTAAATTCCCTGTGAAGCAATGCATTGTCACATACTTCTTTAAGGTGTCTGTAACAAAAGAAAATACTTCTATAAGGTGTCATGTGCTTTCAAATTTAAAAGTGAATAAGATTATATGCTAAAAATGAAATCTTTTTAGTTTTTAAGAATTAACGATGCTAGTTTAAATCGAATGCGGAAAAGAGGATTTAAACTATATGCAACAACTATGCAAGCTATAACAATAGGCAGAGACAATTATAATGATAATGAATTCTAAGCGCGATAATATCAAATGCAATTACAGTTAACAATTATAAAGACAACGCAAAATAAAGATAAGGGAAAGAAGTACACTGTGATTTTTACGAGGTTCGAGATAAAAAGCCCTATGTCCTCTGCCTCCGGCTTTCCCACCTTCAGACTTGATAATAATCACTATATGAGAAAAACTTCTTCAACGTCTTACAAGCAAGCAAATCTCCTACAGCTATCAGACCAATCTCAATTTTCCGAAAATTGAGAACCCAAGCTCCCCGCTAAGGATTTCGCTACAATTCAATCTCCCCGATTGAATTACCCAAGAAAACTCTCAGGATTTCACAACAATCAAATATAGATGTTTACAATTGAAAACTAGGATCCAATCACTCAAGAAATATAACAATGATGTAGTTGAGAGAGATGAGAGATTTGGAATCCTAGATGAAGAACGTGAAGAATGAGTGTGACGGTGAGAGTTCGCGTTCTGTTCTTTTTAGATCTGTAGATTGTTGTTCTAATCGTGAAAACCCTAATCCTATTTATAGGGATTGTAAAAATATGACCGTTGGAACAATTTCTAACACTGTTTATGTCAAGTGAAAAATCGATTGATTGCTTATAAAACCATAGATGAAAATCGATTTTGTTCTTTTAGAAAATAAGAAGGAAATCGATTTTGTGCCTTGAGAATTAAGAAGGAAATCGATTGCTTGCTTCCAAAAGCAAGTGGACAATCGATTTTGCTCTTTAAAATAACAAGCCATCAATCGATTGTTTTCTTTCCAAAACAAATTCTTTTTAAAACCAATCTAATATGGAAATCGATTTTTGGCTTTAAAAAAGAACTTGGAAATCGATTTTTGGCTTTTAAAAAACAAGAGGAAATCGATTTAGTGCTTAAAATACACAAAGTCAACAATCAAGCCACAAATCGATTCTTGGCTTTGCACTAGGAAGTGAGAAATCGATTTCTAGCTCTAAAAGCAAGAGAGAAATCGATTTCTTGCTTTAAAGACCAAATCAAGAATCGATTCCTTACTTCAAAAAAAAGTTCTTTTAAAACACTAAGCCATGAATCTATTTTCTTTAAAAAAACAACAATTCATTATTTGTGCCTAACCTATTAGCATGCTTTTATATAAAAGGTTTTTCCAAGCGTAGCTCAATTCTATTTTAACAAAACAGTTCTATTTTAAAAGATCATCTCTCAACTACAAAAGTCATAAAGCTTAAGTGACGGGATCTTACAAGAATCCTAAGCAAAGCAATATAACACAAGCGTTTTACAAGATATCATGTCAAGCGTCTTACAAGATATCATGTCGAGATGCTGCTACATTTTAAGATATCATGCCATGTGCTTTGGTTCAACTATAAACGTTAGTAAACAAATTGTAATTTGTTATCATACAAAACAAAGAGTGTTTGCCATCGGTTCAACATAAGGGACTTCCCCACTTTTGAAATATCTCTTAAAATAAATAAAATCACAACAATCCCCCACATATTTCAAAAGTTGGAAAAGGAAAAAATAAACAAGTTTCCTGGGTTAACATCGTAGATGTAATGCATTAGAGTTGTGTAGCAAGCTATGGAACCAGTCCTAGACAGATAAAACATAACATACAGTGAATTGGTTTAGCAAGCTATGGAACCCAAGACACATGTTATATGTTAGACGTTTTACTATCACATTACACCCCCACAATTCTTGATGTTTCCGCCATTTTGCACTACTAGGCCGTGCCCGGGCTCAGTATTCATCAGTGCTCTAGAGACCTCGCCGAGATCTCGTGCAAGCAGCCCCACTTGACACTCATATAGGTGATGTCATCAAGTATATGTTGCAAGTCATACACCACCCATAAGGGCTATGATAATCATTAAAAGCTTTAAACTTAATCTCCTTAACCCTGCAGTCTAGCACCATCACAATAACATCATAACACCATAGGAAGGGACAAGAATAAAATTAATTACATTAATTAATTTTCAGTGCTAGCAATATCAAGAAGCGACCTGTTTTTACCACATTGAACCCTCTTCATGGGATCTCCAATAACAAGGGTTGGGTTACCATCACTTCTTAATTTAAATTGGCTTAAGTCCCATTCCCCTCGATGTTTCACAAATTAATTTCTTCCCTAGGGTTTTGTCAGAGGATCGGCCAAATTCACTTCTGACTTCACATAATCGATCCATATTACTCCAAATTTTTGCAATTGTTTGACAATGTTATCTCTCAATTGCACATGTCTATTTTTGCCATTATAGGTTTTATTCTTTGCAACGGCTATTGTTAACTGACTATCACAATGTATTGACACTGATGGTGTCGGTTTTATTCCCAAAGGAATTCCAGCTAAAAGGTTCTTCACCCATGTATTCAACTTCAGTACCAACCAATTCTAGAGCTACAAATTCCGACTCCATAGTCGGTCTAGCTATTATTGATTGTTTGGCTGACCTCCAAGTTACTGCACCACCACCAAGTGTAAAAACATAACCACTAGTGGATTTGTCTCATCCGAATCAGTTATCCAGTTAGTATCACAGTACCCTTCTAATACTGCGGGATATCCACTGTACACAATACTATAATTTGTGGTACCTCTCAAATACCGCATGATGTAATCAATTGCCTTCCAATGATCCTGACTAGGATTGTGAGTATACCTACTCAGACGACTGACTGCGAATGCAATGTGTGGTCAAGAAAGGTTCATTAAATGCAGTAGGCTCCCAATTATTTGAGCATACTGAGGTTGGTCAACAGGATCACCTCTATTTTTTATTCTCTTAGGCTCCCAATTGCCTTACCGAATAATGGCTGCTTTAGTGATGGTGGTTTCCTAGTTTGATGCTTTTCGAAATTGAATGTAACGGGACCTAACCAAAGTACATGATTTTCCTGGTTATTATTCCACTAACCAAACTTTTCAATAGTTTGGTTAGTACAATAATAACCACTCTAAACTATTTCTATGGTTATTATTTAACTACACTATTTTTCGAAGTTGTATGCATTTGTAGTTTTTTGGTTAGAGGAAGAAGCATCTATTATCTGTGTTGGATCATTGATATCCATGAGAATGTGTTCATGTGGTAATCGAATATTTTAATCTGTAAGTAATTTCCTTCTACTACGTGTTTAGTGGACTTCATAATTCAATAACAATATTATTATAAAGTTGGCCTAGTTTTTTTTTTTTTGCCAAACTAGACAAGTAATCTTGTTATTATCTACTGTCCTCTAAAATTACAGCCTCACTCAAACTCCTCCGGTTGTTAGAAGGAAGCTAGCCGATGATTTCGATCATTAAGTAACCACTGCGATGCAATTTTGCAAAGTTAACTTTTTGGAGGTTTTTGCTGATGTCGATTTGCAGGGCGAAACATTACAGTAATTATAAATACTCATATAGTCTTAACTTGTACATCATTTTAATAGTCATTCTTTGAAGAAACTAACAACCTAATTGGTGAATTTCAGTGCAACACCATTAAGGACGCTACATCCCCAGGTTCAAGACTGTAGCAACAATGTCAGCAACCCTGAAAAGTACATTCGCAAGAGGAAGATTCAGAAGCCATCAAAATTCTTGCAAAGCCCATACGATAGCCATGTTGCTCGATCCACTGCGTTGGTGTTTGAAAAGTACCTTGTCACATATATTTGGTCACCGGATCAGCCATAGTAAGTGCCCGCTACACTAACAATGTCATCAAAGTTTGTGTACAATTGCCATTGCATTTTCATTATATGAGCCAATAAATACCCACTGTTGTGCATCTCTGAGATTCACCACTAGTTGCCTCCTTGTTACTGAATAACCAAGGTTCAGTCCTTCAATGGCTAATTGTCTGCTAACCAAAGATATGTCATTATATGAGCCAATAAATACCCAATTATTTGGGCATACTAAGGTTGGTCAACAGGATCACCTCTATTTTTTATTCTCTTAGGCTCAGGTAACATAACTTTAGCTAAACACCCCCACACTTTTAAATATATCAAGCTAAGTTCATAACCTTTCCATAGTTCATAGGGGTTTTTCAGAAGATTATTCACTTAGAAACTTTGAAATATCACAAAATTTACAACAATCTCCCACATATTTCAAAAGTTTAGAAGTGAATAAAGATAAAGAGGTTTTCTTTCAGCTAATAATTCATTTCCAAAACAAAAAAAAAAACAAGAAGCTCTCTAAGAGCTTGAATTCAACTCCCATTCCAGTAAATATGACAAGCAAGATTAATTATGGGCAAACAAGAACGAACAAATCAAATATGTGCCTAACAAACAGATTATTTTTTAATTGAAAGAATCATAACTAAGGAAAAGGAAGCCTGCACATCACTTGAAACATAACAAAATTAACAGTGCATACAAAGCAAAACAATATATCGTAAAGTAGAAAGTCACTGAAATGTGTTATCGAGTACTGCAGCACAAAGAAGTTTATTTCGAGCTTGTAGATTTCAAAATCCAAGTGATTACTAGTTTTAGTAAAGATGTTAATCTAAGTAAACCACAAATAAATGAAGTTATGCATAAAAACAACAAAATGAAGCAGCTGACATGCTTTATCAAACTTGGATAGAAAGCCACTAAAACTGAAAGCATAAAAACTAGGACATGGTAAACCACTGCGCTATGTGTCTGATAACATGAAACAACTAAAATAAACTGAACACCTAAAAGCTTCGACTCTAAGACTTATTCAACAAATATGTCTCGGATATCCTAAATTTACTCAATCAACTTCTTCAATCTAGGCATAGAAGGGAAATGCCAACAATTATTAGATAGAGTAGTAATCGAAAATGATTGAATGAAATAAAATCCTCATAGAATTTGAACTAAATATTTATTTAGAATTTAGAACATGGCTTTCCCTTGATTTTGAAAGTCAGCCACTGCAGCGTCGGACAATTTCGTGCTCCACATTATTGCTTCTGTACCTCTCCTTCTCCCTTCAAATTGCGTCGCATTTGCGATGGTGCCGGCGCACCACCACTGCCAAACATCGAACAAGATTTCTCACTAGAACTCATCGCGAGACCACTTCAGCTTTCATGTTATCTCTTGCGACAAAATTAGAGCTTTATAAGATTCTCCATTTCAAATTTCCAATTTAAATTATTGTTGAGTGTCGACGATGAAAGTTGGAGTAGTGATGTAATAGCAATTGAGACGGGATAGAGAGAATCCACACAATATTCCCTCAATTGACTCAACGGTAGCCGAATTGCATCACTCTTTTCCACCGTTGTCATTGTTGACAGGAGGAGTGTTATCGTTGTTGTTGGTTTCAGTAGCAATGATTATAAATCCTTAAGATTTTTGTAAATTAAGGACCTGAACAGTGACACAACAACCTGCAAAACAATAAACGTTAGTGAAAAATCAACCGGAGGGGTCTAACGACGCGCCCTTAAGGTTTTATCCGCATCTACAGCGCAAATCCCCGAGGGTACAACCGGTCTCGTCTGAAGTCCCTGATAGCGACTCAGGTATCCGAACTGACAACAAATTAGTGTTTTGATATCATGAGATGACCCAGGAATATAGAAGAAGAGGAGGAGCATTTTTGGTTTTCTCATCTATATCAAGTGTTGCTCAATAGCATTTTTATAGGCTCACATAGAAATGACTTGCGCTCCGGCAGAAGTCAAAACTATTAAGAAATGAATTGCAATAAAAATATCCGTTATGAAATAAAATGCCATAAAATTGTTGTTTCGAAATCAAATGGAAATAAAACGGTTGTTACGAAATTAATTTGATGTTACTGAATCAATTTGAAGTTACCAAATTATTTGACAAAGTTAAATAAAAAATTCTGATAAGAAATAGCTTAAACTTAGCATTTCCGAATAGGCTTATATAAGACCAAAAATAAGTATAAAAATAATATTCTCCAAAATTTATGAAAGCAGTACCTTTGAGATGTTTACATAAGGAACAAAGAAAGGAGAATTTGGTGAAAGAATCTCCTAATGCAATTGTTGAGGAAGAAGGATTCAAAACACCAGAGAAGGTTGCTGGCGAAGAAGGAATAGGAGAGAAGACTAAGGAACTCCACCTCAATTCTTCTGGTGAGAATGGTTCTGATAAGACTAAGGTGCTTCCAAATATTACTCCATTGGACATTCCTTGTTAAGGAATTGGAAATGAAGCCACAGAAGAACCCATTCAAGACCAAAGAAGGTTCAAGCAGTTGTAGAGAAGGATGTTTCTGCTGAAGAAGAGCATGGTGATGATGCTGTCATATCTGAATCAATAACCCAAATCATCCCAGCATCCCCTCAGGGGGAGTTTTACCAGCACACTAATTCCTCACCACTTGTTCAAACCCCACTTCCATATCTGTTCATTGAACAAATCACAACTCTTCTACCCTTCTCGTAACACTACCCTTTTCAGCTCCACTCAAAACTGGATACATCATCACCTCTTTCAATATAAACTAGTATATTAACCTGAACCTGTCCCCAATAAATGATTCATCTCAGCCACAAATGCCTTTCCATAACACCAAATCTCACCAATCTGACATGCCATCTATGTTTGGGTCCATTGATTCCTCCTACTATAATATGGGTCAACCTTCTGGTGTGACTCATGAGAAGGTTATTGAGGAACCAAAGGATAAGAGCCCAACTAAACCTGAAGACTCTTTTATCTCGCATGTCCAAAATGGAAAAGATGATTAGAAGGATGAAAGCATTGTTGAAGAATGTGCTAGAAGGAAAAGAGATTCTTCAACAAGGTTAAAGAGCCCAAGCTGTTTGAAATAAGCAGTATCAGAACTGGATTCAGCAACAAGGTATGACCATACTTGCTACAACTCTTTCAACTCCAGAATTTGGTACCTTTCCTCTGTTTCCATATATTCCACAGCCTGCTACTTTCTCTTCTTCTGATGGATCTTCTCCATCGAAGTAGCAGCTTCATATCTCTGTCTCCCTAACCTTTTCTGATGTGTGCCAAAAGTGGGAGAAAAGTAGATTAAGTTTAGGGCTTAGGATAGATTTTTGTGTGTTATATGCTTAGACAAATCGGTGTTCATAGACACTATTTTACTGTGCTATATGCTTAGACAAATCTGTGTTCATATCTGTGTTCATAGACACTAAATTGTTGAGAAGGATATGCTTCTCTTTTGTTTTAATTTTCTAGGCTTATACTAAGAACATAATGTTGGTAATCATGTCAATGATTTTTTATGAGCTGAATGAAATACATGTTCTTATTTGGTATCTGAAATGTGTTCAACTTAATTATCAATCATATATGCACATTCTCAGGGGGAGTTAATTGTTAATGCCTTAGAAAGTTTTAAAACAGTCTGAAAACTTAATCCATCTCTCTAGAATTTGTCAAACATCAAAAAGGGGGAGATTGTTGAGGCAAAATCCCAATTGAGTTTTGATGGTTAATAAACTTCAAATGTGAGAAGCCTAAGTTATCTGATTTCATATGCTACTAATGTTTCTTCTTGAGTGAAATTTAAGAACAGGATATGTTAGCTACTCTCAAAAAGATAATCTGCTTTTAAGAAGCATAAGTTTTGAAAAGACTTGAAGCAATGACAAGACAAAGAAGCCATAAGAATGTTGATAGAAACAACAAAGAAAAACGCCCTTGGAATAGAAGAGAAAGGTCATTAGTTAAGAAGGGTTAACATGAGAAGACTCATCATGAGAATAGTGAATATGAGAAGAGTCATGATGAGAAGACTCAACATGAGAAGAGTCATGATGAGAAGACTCAACATGAGAAGAGTCGTGATGAGAAGACTCATCATGAGAAGAATCATCACGAGAAGAGTCATCATGAAAAGAGTCATCATGAGAAGAGTCAACATGAGAAGATTCACAATCAAGTTGAGAAGCATCATGACAAGAAGGGTTAAGATCAGAAGGGTCATGATGAGAAGAGTCAAGTTGAGAAGCATCAACTTGAGAAGCATCAACTTGAGAAGTATCAAATTGAGAAGACTCAAAGTTAAGAAGATTCAAATTGAGAAGAGTCATGACAGCTGTAGTGTGCTGTCTTCTGCAGAAAGTGTTGCAGAAACAGTTGTCACCTTTCTCAACGGCTATATTCTACAGAAAGTGCAGAAACAACAGTTGTACTTTCTGACCACCCTTCTCAACGGCTATATTTACTTGGGAAACCACTCCAACGACTCTAAATGATTAACCAGTGGTTAATACACATATACTTCACCACAATGGCTATATATACCACCATGTGTCATTGCTGAAGTTCTTTGTGAGAGAGAAATCAAATTCTTCCCATCCTTCTCAAGCAGCTCTCTCACCCATACTCAAGTCATGCTTTAATCTAGGGATTCTATTTTCTGAGTATGTATTTCAGCTTGTTGTTTAAGGATTCAGTTGAATCTACCTTGTTGAAACCAAGCTCTTGTAATCCCACAAAAAAAACCCCAAACCAGAAAGTGTAAAAAACCTGTTGTAAGTCCTCTCAAATAGCATGGTGTTGCTATGGTTAAAGAGAAGCCTATAAGAAACCTTCTCAAGTAGCATGTGTTGTTGTAGGGCTTTAGAAGTGAGTTGCTTCAGTATTAGAAGCTACCTAATAGATCAGAAGGATCTGATTAGGTGTGAGAAACAGTAGGTAGAGCTGTGTTAAGAAAACTACCATGAGAACTTTAAGCCTAGGTTGGTTGTAAAGTTGTAACTATTTGGAAAATAGTGGAAATACTCACGGGGTGTGAGAAGTGGATGTAGCCCAGGGTTTTGGGTGAACCACACTATACATTGTTGCACCCCGAAAAATCCGGTTTGGACCTTCCATCGTACAACGTGAAAATTTGTGAAGCCGCCATCAACATTTTTTATTTAAGGACCAAAACATTGAAAAAGGGTCCTTTTTAAGGCGGGTGGTCCTTTGAGAACTAGAGATGTAGGTTCGGGGGTCGGTTAGGTGTGGGGAAGATATTAGCACCCCACACCTCCTTTCTACCGAAAGGGAACCTTTAACTTGATGTGCGGTTTTGACAGAGTTGATTTGAAACAATTCGTTCTACTTCTTTTTTATTTGAGAAAAGGTTTTTGAAAACGGGAGAAAAGAAGAATCTTTTTATTATTTTTTAAAAGTGTGCTTGACGGGATGTGACCCGCTCCTACGTATCTCCCGGTGCGATGGAGAATTCAAAGCTTACGTAGTTCTCCTTAGTCGAGAAACTTTGTGTTGGTGTTTTTTATTGTAGGGGTTTTCGGTCCTAGACTGTACAGTCCACTAGACCTAGAACAAAGACAACCCCGCCTGTACAGACGACGTGCCCCCTACTTATTGAAAATGTTTTTTTGATTAGGGAAGAAAAAGATTTGTTGTGAGGTTGGTTGCTTTTATTTGAGCAAGTATCTTAGGCTCGCACGAACTGTACAGCTCGCTAACCCTAAGACGCTAACCAATACCGGATGTACATCCGACTCGATTCCTTACTCATTTTTTGAAATAGGGTTCAAGTTGTTAATTACTTGCTTTAATTCTCATAAGTATCCCAAGATGTTTGAGCTGTACAGCTCTGATCTTAGGACGCTAGACAACACCGGCCGTACGTCCGACTTGCCTCCTTATGAGTTTTCAAAAAGGTTTATTGTTGATCTTAGAAAGAATTTGATTGTCTTATGAAAACAATTTGAGAAAAGATTGAGTTTGGAAAAAAGCTTTAGAAAATGATTGATTTGAAGAAAGGAGAAGGGAGTTTGAGGGTGACATTGGTCACAAAAGGTTTGCTGGGATGGCGTGGCATCCAAAAGGAAAAGAAAGTAGAACATTCAATCAATTTCCAAGTCAAGAACCAAAGCGCAACATTTATCAAATTGCAAGCAAAACAATCAACAATGCAAGCATAAGCATAAACATTACCGATTACAACATTTGAGCGCAAGAATGACGCTTAGTCATCAACATCTAATGGCATGCATATGTAAGATCAACATTAACCAAATAGATTGCAAGAATAGGCACACAAGTAGATAATGCAAAGGTTTAATTCAATTAAGTGTCAACACAAGATAAAGCACAAGGTTGAATCCCTTTTGGTAATCCTTGACACTTGAGACAATGCACAAGTGCATAAGTGTCTAGTCCTTTTACCAAATCATCAACATTAAAGCATAACATTGACCTAGAAAGAACATCACATTTGCAAGACCAAAAGTGACCAAAAGAGGGCATTAACAAGTCATTTTTATAACCAAAATTGATTAATCAAGTTAGAAACTAGCATTTGCATTTTCAAGCAAGAATTGCACAAAGAAAATTGAATCATCTTGGGCAATCCTCATCACTTAAAATGAAGTGCCTAAGGCACAAGTGAGAGTCCTCTTGCCAATCATCAACATAGAATAATTTTGCAAGCAAGTCACTAACAAGCAAACCAAAGTTTACAATCAAAGCACAAGGTTGTGTTGAATCATCTTAGGCAATCCTCAACACTTAAAGTTAAGTGCACAAGGCACAAGTGTGAGTCCTCTTGCCAATCATCAACATATAACAATTTGCAAGCAAGATACAATCAATTAGCAACAATATTTTGCAATCAAAACATCAAATCAATTGCGTTGAATCATTTTAGTCAATCCTCAACACTTAAAGTTAAGTGCTCAAAGGCACAAGTGTGAGTCCTCTTGCCAATCATCAACATAGAGTAATTTTTGCAAGCAAAGTACATAACAACCAAACCAAAACAACTTGAGAAATCATTTTACCCAATATTGCAAACCCATTTCACAAGAAAATTAACAAACCCTAATTCTAATCATGATTTGCGAAGCATCACATCATTTTATTCAACAAAGTGCAAAATTATAGTGAAAACAAACATAAATCACAATTTATTCAAGGGTGAGAAGCATCTCAAACACCCAAGCCTCCCTAAGTGCTTGTCAAAATGTTTGAGACACCTCTCACCAACAACTATCAACAAATCAACAATATAACAACACTAAAATGCATGAATATGGTAGGATGCAAAATTAAAAACATGATATCTACATTTTGATGCAAAAAAAAGTTGAAGATGATGCTAGGTTTTAAGAAGTTTACCTCAAATCCAAGCTAAGGAATGGCTAATATGAAGAACAAGACCACAAATCAACTTGAATCTTCACCAAACTTCAATGAAACCCACGAAATGCTTGCTTAAAAATGCCCTTTGATGATGCAAGCTTGAATCAAATTAGGAGAGAAGGAAGATGTATGAAGTAGGAATGGAAATGAGGTGAGAAAATGGTGATTTGGTGAAGGAGAAGTGAAGAATTGATGGAGGAAGAAAGAGGTATGATTTCGGCCAAGAGAGGGGATTAGGAGAGGAAGTTGTGTGCTAGGGTTGTGTGAGTGGAAATGAGGCCAAAAGTTCTTTTTGAGGTGAGGTTTCTAAGGTATATATAGAGAGCAACTAGGTTTAAGGGTATTTAGGACATTGTGCTTTTGCAAACCATTGAGATTTGAGCTAGAATTTGAATCAAAGGCCAAGATTGCAATGCACATGGATTAGGGACAAGGAGAAAACACAAATGAGTGAGGAATAGCTGGTCATACACAAAAATTATGAGTTTTTGTTGCACAAAAATTGTTGAGGGCACCTAGGTCATTCTACACAAAGTTGTAGCCTAGGATTTGATCTAGAATTTTAATCAATGGCTAGGAATACAACTCACATGGATCAAGGGCATGAGGAAACACAAAATGAGGTGAAAATGAGCTGGAAAATTCGGAGCAAAGAGGCCTTGGTGCCCAAGTTTTGCAAGCTTGTCAAGAAAAATAGTACATTTTGTCTTATTGGGGACACTTCCTTATTTCCACCATTTTTGATTATTCTTTTCTAGATAATTCCATAAAAATCATGCCACTTTGGGCCATATCCTAGGAATCAATGATTGGGCCCAAAATTCCATGATATCACCCTTCCCAAAATTGATTTGAGACCTCACCTTGATGGAAATTCCCATTTTGCCCTTTTGCTTAAAATTTGAATTTTATGCCAAAAATCATGCATGCATGCGCACAAAAATTCATAACCCAAATCATCTAGATCCAAATAAATTCCTCTGAGATTGAACAATGATTTTTGGTGAGAAATTGCTTAATTTTGGAAATGACCAAAATACCCTTTTGCCCTAAAAACATTGTTTTTTTACAACAAATGCATTTCCACTCTAACAATGAATTTAAAAGCCCTAGAATGACTTTTAAAAACCCAAAAATGCATGCACAATGCTCTTCACTCTTCAAAATAAAACCACACTTCTCAATTTATTTATTTTTTGCGGAAAATTAGGGTTTTGACCTAGGCGGACAAAATTAGGGTATGACAGCTGCCCCTCTTTATTTGGATTTTAACAAGGAATATGAATTGGCCGAAACATATTCCGAGGAAAAATAGAAATAAAGAATTCAGAAATTATACCAATTTTGTCTACTTAGAGAAACCAGAATTTTCCTTTTTCTTTTTTTTTCTCTTTTTTGTTCCTTTTTGAAATATGATACAAATGTAATGAAAAGTTTTTTTTTTTTTCTTGTTTTTCTTTTTGGAATCAATTGGTGCCAACCCTCAATAAGCTAGCGAAAGCAGTAAAGAAAGCAAAAAAAGGGTGCCGGCCCTCATTAAGCCGGCGAAGGAGGCTGCCTAAAGCCTTTTAACGAATCGCGAACGATCCGAGTTTGCACTTGGGCCTGGGGAGCACGTGGGCTCAAAGGGGGTGGTCTTTCGAGCGACCGGGGGAGGGTACTATATCAAGTCTAGATCTCGATATTTCCCTAGGACTGCGCCATGTTTTAGGCCAACACAGCTATCCTTTTCGACTGGACCTATTGAGGTCAGGGGGACTTACTCGCAGCTCGAATACGAAGTGAAGTCAATCTTCTGGGGGACACGTGGGTCCAAAGGGGGATTCGGAAATCCAATTCATCTTCTTCAGGGTCAATGCTTTCACATCGATCCAGGGGTGCCTGCTCTGGTCGCAGGACTTTTCTTCAGGTTTCTCAGGTTGGCGGTACCTGCACATGTCAGCAGATGCAATGCATGGTGCATGAAATGAATGCATGTTATGCAAAGGCCTGTTATGCGAATGCATGCGATGCGATGATTTTGGGTGAATGATGAATGCTGGGGAATGCTTTTCTTTCAGCTTTAATTGTTTTTTTTTTCTTTCATCTTTTAATTCTTCTTTTGATCAGCTTTCTGTTTTCTGATCATTTGTTTTTTCTTCTTTTTGCCTGATCAGCTTTTTTTTTTTGATCATTTGCTTTTTTGTGCTCTTCTTCTTTTTTTTTTAATAAAAGGCTTATTCCTTTGCTGGTTCAACCGACCCCCGACACTCCTGGCACGAGACTGGGGAATTTATTAGAGTTGCTGCAGTGCACGGGCCGGGTGCAGGTTTGCTTTATGATTTGCCATCTGAAGTGTTTGATGGGCGCAATTATTTTCTTTGCAACATTAATTTGTTTTTGAGAAATCACTTCCTTCCCGTGACTTTTGGGGATTTCGCAATGATTGCAATGCTCTAGGATTTATGCACATGTTTTACAATTCAGTATTACCATCATCATAAAACGTTTATTTTGAGCTGAAAAAGCAGAAAATAGAAAAGCAAACAGATATGAGAAAAATTGAACTTTATTGATGTGGAAACCGGTCGTACAGAAAGTTACGCCGACTGTTCAATACATTTGAAAATTTAAACTGCAAAAAGACACGAAAAAGAGAGAAAAGCTAGTTTCTAAATGTCCGTCTCTGTGGAACAATGCCAAACATTTATGTCCTTGACCTTGATCACCCCTCTATCCAAACCTTCAGGAGTGCTGTATGCCCTTGTTTATTTTCATGCCCAAGTTTTCTGACCCTAATTTTTGCCTGGATCGCCCTTTGCGGGTTTTCAATCCACCGGGTCGCTCTGATTTTGCCTAGGCCGCCCTTTCGGGTTTTCGACCTAGCGAGCTAATTCTTACTTGGCTTATCTTTCTCTTTTTTCGTCTATTTCTTTCAGGCATAATACTTCTTCACCGAATCTGAATTGACTGGGTTTCTGAGTTCTTCACCGTCCATGTTGGTAAGTATTAGTGCTCCTCCAGAGAAGGCTTTCTTGACCACATAAGGTCCATCATAAGTGGGAGTCCATTTTCCTCGGGGATCGCTCTGAATGGGCAATATCTTTCTGAGCACAAGATCTCCCTTGTTGAACTCTCGAGGGCGAACTTTCTTGTCGAAGGCCGTCCTCATTCTCTGTTGATACAGCTGTCCATGACACAAAGCTGCAATTCTTTTTTCCTCAATGAGATTTAACTGATCCAGACGAGCTTGTACCCATTCAGCTTCTTCCAACTTGGTTTCCATCAATACCCGCAGGGAGGGTATTTCAACCTCAATAGGGAGGACTGCTTCTGATCCATATACTAGAGAAAAAGGGGTTGCCCCAGTTGAGGTACGCACTGAAGTGCGGTATCCGTGCAAAGCAAAAGGAAGCAACTCATGCCAATCTTTGTAGGTTACCACCATCTTTTGAACTATTCTCTTGATATTCTTGTTGGCCGCTTCGACTGCCCCATTCATCTTGGGTCGATAGGGGGAAGAATTATGATGCTGGATTTTGAATTTTGTGCACAGGTCTTTCATCATCTTGCTATTCAGGTTACTGCCATTATCGGTGATGATCCTGTTTGGAAGGCCGTAACGACAAACCAAATCTTTCTTTACAAACTTTGCAACCACAGAGCTAGTGATGCTCGAGTATGAGGCAGCTTCAACCCACTTGGTGAAATAGTCAATGGCGACAAGGATGAAGCGATGCCCGTTTGATGCTTTTGGCTCGATAGGACCGATGACATCCATCCCCCACATTGAGAATGGCCAAGAAGCAGTCAGAACGTTTAATGAAGCAGGTGGTACGTGGCTGTGATCGGCATAGATTTGGCATTTGTGACACTTTCTTACAAAGCTGTAACAGTCAGATTCCATTTGCAGCCAATAATAGCCGGCTCTTAAGATTTTTCTGGCCATAGTGTGTCCACTGGAATGAACCCCGAATGAGCCTTCATGGACCTCTTTCATAATCTTTTCGGCCTCCTCTTTCGCAACACACCTTAGGAGAACCATGTCATAATTTCTCTTGTAGAGAACTTCACCATTCAGGAAGAAATTCCTCGACAGCCTTCTGAGCGTTCTCTTGTCATTTTCTGATGCCCCAGGAGGGTATTCCCTGGTGGTGATGTACTGCTTGATATCATGGTACCACGGCTTGTCATCAGGCTCTTCATCTATTGCAGTGCAGTAATGATGTGCTGGTAGATCCCTATGCTGGATTCTGAGGTGAGCTAAACTCTTGTCACAGCTGATGTTGAACATTGACGACAAGGTTGCCAAAGCATCGGCCAACTGGTTTTGGCTTCGAGGGATATGCTGGAAAGTGACTTCCTCAAAGGATTCCATCAATTCTTGAACATATTCATGATAGGGAATCAATTTGGGATCTCTGGTCTCCCAATCACCTCGCACCTGATGAATAACCAAGGCTGAATCACCATACACATCAAGCCTTTTGACCTTCCATTCAAGGGCTGCCTGAATACCCAGGATGCATGCTTCATATTCCGCAATGTTATTTGTAACATAAAAGCTCAGTCTCGCAGTGACCGGAATGAAGCGATTGTCTGGAGAGATTAACACAGCTCCGGCCCCATGCCCCCACATGTTGGATGCACCATCAAATATCATCCTCCATCTTTCATCTTCTTGGGACTTCCCCTCATCGAATAGTGCCATGATGTCTTCATCGGGAAAATCATACTGCATCGACTGGTATTCTGGGATAGGCTGACAAGCTAAGTACTCAGCAAGTGCGCTGCCCTTGACTGCCTTCTGCGTGACGTACAGGATATCATATTCTGACAATAACATCTGCCAACGGGCAATCCGTCCTGTGAGAGCTGGTTTCTCAAAAATGTACTTGATCGAATCCATTTTAGACACCAACCAAGTTGTATGGCTCAGCATGTACTGCCTTAAACGATGAGCAGCCCAAGCCAAAGCACAACAAGTCTTCTCCAGCATTGTGTATCTTGTCTCGCAGTCAGTAAATTTCTTGCTCAGGTAATAAATAGCATGTTCTTTCTTGCCTGACTCATCATGCTGCCCCAGCACACACCCCATCGAATTGTCCAACACGGTTAGGTACAAGATCAGCGGTTTTCCGGACACCGGTGGCATCAGAATTGGTGGATTCTAAAGATACTCTTTAATTCTCTCGAAGGCTCTCTGACAATCCTCGTTCCATTTGGATTCTTGGTTCTTGCACAACAGCTTAAAGAGAGGCTCGCAAGTGGCTGTCAGTTGGGATATGAACCTTGAGATGTAGTTCAGTCTCCCAAGAAAACCACGGACCTCCCTTTCAGTCTTTGGTGCTGGCATTTCAAGGATTGCTTTGACTTTATCTGGATCAACTTCTATCCCTTTCTGACTGATGATGAACCCCAGTAGCTTTCCGGATCTTACACCGAAGGTGCATTTAGCTGGGTTTAATCTGAGTTTGAACTTCCTTAGACGTTCAAAGAGTTTTTGCAGATTCACAATATGTTCTTTATCAGTCTTGGATTTAGCAATCATATCATCCACATACACCTCTATTTCCTTGTGCATCATGTCGTGGAACAATGTCACCATGGCCCTCTGATACGTCGCACCGGCATTTTTGAGTCCGAAAGGCATCACCTTATAGCAAAAGGTTCCCCAGAGAGTTATGAAGGTTGTTTTCTCCATATCTTCCGGAGCCATCTTTATCTGATTATATCCTGAGTACCCGTCCATGAAGGAGAATAAAGAGTGTTGGGCTGTACTGTCCACCAGAATATCAATGTGGGGTAGGGGGAAATCATCTTTGGGGCTGGCTCTGTTCAGATCCCTATAATCGACACACATTCTGACTTTCCCGTCCTTCTTCGGAACCGGGACGATATTGGCAACCCATTGAGGATACTTGGCAACCGCTAGAAACCCGGCATCAAACTGCTTCTTAACCTCATCCCGGATTTTCAACGACATCTCTGGCTTCATTCTTCTCAGTCTTTGCTTTACAGGCGGGCATTCTGGCTTTACTGGCAACTTGTGCACGACAATATCGGTATCCAACCCAGGCATATCTTGATACGACCATGCAAAAATGTCAACGTAATCGCGCAGGAGCTGAATTAATTTCATACGATCGCTGTCGTTCATTGCGGTACCGACCTTAATCTCTTTCTTGTTCTCATCTGTACCCAAGTTGATTACCTCAGTTGATTCTCCGTGAGGCTGAATGACCCTTTCTTCCTGTTCCATTAATCTCATCAGTTCTGGAGGAGTTTTCCAGTTGTCCTCAACATCTCCCTCAGTTTGATTAATTGGATGATCAAAGTCAAAATATGGATCATCGGCATTGTTATTTTCAGAGATAATTATTGTTGATCTGCATTTGCAGAGGCAAAAAGCAGAATGAAAGGCGAAACAAACAGGCAAAATAAAATAAAGAGGAGAAGACACATGAAATTAAGGGAAATGATTTTATTGATGAATTTCAAAAACAACGTTTTTATTGATGATGATAGCAATGACGATAAAAACATGCGTGCCCCTAACAACCCATCCTATGGCCTTGGGCAGAGCCACAGTGGTGCATTACAAATTATTACTTTGAATTAAAAGCCACGGGAAAGTCAGCAGCTTCCCAATTCTTCAACTTTTCACCGGCAAAGCAACGGCGGACTAGGCTGGTATCACCTTTTTCAGCTCCAGGACCATCCCCAATGGCAGCGATTTGATTAGGGTCCAGCAACCCTGCACTCTTAAAGCTCTGACGAATATCACCGATAGGGATCTTTTTTGACCAAGGATCATGCCCTCTCAGTTTGGCCAACCACCTGCTCTTTCTTTCCTCTGCCATCCTCTTTCTCTCGGCTTGATTAGGATGGTACCCCAACCCACAACGGTCTCGATTTTCCTTCAGTTGAATAGGCGCAAGAATCCCCTGACCAGTCTTGCCTAAACCACATCCCACCTTGTATCCTTGTTCTAACATGATCTTGGCGACCATTTCCTCATTCCTTGACAATTTTGACCCTGGTGACAGAAGCTTGCTCCCTCCGAATACAGCATTAGCAATTTCAAGGGACTGAAAGGAGGTCTCCAGAGATTCCTCAGCGGCTTCCACATAACGGAATGGAGATGGCTTGTTGACTAACATTTCTTCTTCACCAAACACAACAACAATCTTGTCATCTACCACAAACTTGACCCTCTGGTGTAGGGAAGAGGGAATAGCTCCCGCCATGTGAATCCACGGTCTCCCCAATAGGAAGCTATATGATGAAGTGATGTCCATGATTTGGAAATTCACATAAAAGGTCTCCGGCCCAATCTGAATTGGGAACTCCACTTCCCCTAGCACTTCCTTCTTCGACCCGTCAAACGCTCTCACCAACGTCGAACTAGGCTTCATATAAGAGCAGTCCACATCCATTTTGTCCATGGTGGACTTTGGCATGACATTTAGTGAGGACCCATTATCAATCAAAACCCGAGCCAACACATAGTCTCCGCATTTGACGGAGATATGCAGAGCCTGGTTGTGCTTTCTTCCTCCTGGGGGTAACTCATCGTCAGCAAAAGTCAAATGGTTAGCTGCCACGATGTTTCCTACAATCCCATCAAACTGACACACAGAGATATCTTCAGCAACATGGGCTTCATTGAGTACTTTCATCAGGGCAGTCCGATGAGCTTCTGAACTGAGCAGTAACGACAGCATAGAGATCTTGGCTGGAGTTTGTTTCAACTGATCAACAATTTGATAATCACTTTGTCTGATAATCCTTAAGAACTCACTGGCTTCCTGTTCTGTTACTTTCTTGCCCTGGGTATCCTCTGATACTTTCTCTTTTCCTTTTCTAACCCTGTCCTCAGCATCTTTAGACGTTTCAACCCGAAGAGTTTCCGGAGCATACATACGGCCACTTCTCGTCATTCTACCCACTCCTGATATATTGGTGACAGCAGATGCACTTGGAGAACTCTCCACTGGAGGCAAAGTGCTATATTTCCAGGGCACAGCACTATCTTTCTCATATGGAAAGGGAGCAGGGATCTCAATGACTATGGGCTGAGCTTTGGCTTGAACTTGCCTCGGATTGCAATCATATAAAATCTCAATTGGCCTTCTGACTTCTCTGCCATTATTAGACTGAAGGGTCATCACACTTTCTTCTGTTTCAAAAGTAACTACCTGAACTACACGGCGGTCCATCAAGTCTTGCAAGATCTGCTTAAAAACTTCACAGGCCCCTTTACACAGGGAATCAGCACACCCATTCTCCTGACAACATCCTTTCTCAATGACCTCAAATCGACACAATTCAGCGTGAATGGCATCCAAAGGAGTCTTAATTTTCTCAACCTCCCTTATCACCTGTCCAGTAGAATCTTCTATTGCATTGGTCGACGGATTCCCATGTCCTGGCAGTGGATTTGTAGTTATACTTGGACTATTCTGTTTGAAAGAAATCCAATTAGCGTCGATTAAGTCCTGGACTACGTGCTTAAAAGCTTTGCAGTCCTCCACTGTGTGACCGATTCCACCCTCATGAAAACTACAAGTAGCATTGGCATTATAGCTCCTAGGGAAAGGAGGCTGGAGAGGCTTCATCGAGCGAGTGTTGATTAAGTTTTTGGAGACCAGATGATTGAACAGCTCCGTGTAAGTCATCGGGATTGGATCAAAACTGACGCGCTTCTTATACTGGTAGTTCTGGGCTTTATAACCATCATTGGCTCGTTGAGGTTGCACTGGTGCCGAGAATGGTACTGTCTGCGGTGGAGTACTGAAAGATGGACTTCCTCCGGAAATTACATTGGTCTCTCCCTCCTTCTTTTTAGGGAAATGAGAAGAGGGCTTTCTTTGTCCACCTGAACTGCCTGAACTACCTGAACTACC
This sequence comes from Astragalus glycyphyllos, assembly GCA_963573325.1. Lineage (NCBI taxonomy): Eukaryota > Viridiplantae > Streptophyta > Magnoliopsida > Fabales > Fabaceae > Astragalus > Astragalus glycyphyllos. The sequence goes on from OY754308.1 coordinate 26,617,481, forward strand.
AAAGTGGTTGGCAATCTTCCCGCTACGCAAACCGTTTTCAAGCCTTTCCCCAATAACTACCATATCTGAGAAATTTGACGAGACACTCCCTATCAGTCTGTCGTAGTAGATTGCCGGAAGAGTTTCCATAAACATGTATACCATTTCTTTCTCTGTCAATGATGGCTTTACTTGTGCAGCTGTACTTCTCCACCTTTGGGCGTATTCTTTAAAAGATTCTTTATCTCCTTTGCCCATGTGCTGTAACTGAGATCGATCTGGAGCCATATCCATATTGTACTGGTACTGTTTCAAAAAGGCTTCTGAGAGGTCCTTCCAACTATGGATGTCGGAAGACTGTAATTGCATGTACCAGTCTAAGGATGCCCCGGCTAAGCTATTCTGAAAGCAGTGGATCAACAGCTTATCATCACTAGCATGCGCAGCCATTTTTCGGCAATACATGGTTATATGACTTGATGGACAACCAGCACCCCGGTACTTGTCAAAATCAGGTGCCTTAAACTTTGGAGGAAGGACTATATCTGGAACGAGACACAAATCACGGGCATCTTTGACTCTAACACTTGCACCTTCCACAGCCCTTAACCGTTCTTCAAGCACACGATACTGGTCTCTGGACTGAGAGCTTTCAAACACATGCCCCTGAGGATGACTACTCATGCCATAATAATATCCTCCAAACTGAGCGGGATTTCCTACTTGATACGCAACATTCTGAGGATTGGTAGTGATCCCAGGAGTAGGACTGAGTGGATTTCTCTGTAGCGCAGCATCATGATTAGAAGCGCGGACTTGTGGTCCACCAACAACTCCACCAGGTACGACCACAGCAACCTGACTTGGCCCTGTTACCCCAGCTGGATTGGATTCAACATTTTGAGACGTATAACCGACTGGCATTCCCCACGGGTACCTCTGAGCAGCTGGATGGCTCTGACCGTTTGCCCCTGGAGAGTGGACAAAATGAGGGATCCCTGCTCCCGGAGGAGGAATAGTAGTTGCAGCATTAGTAGACCTCGGAGGGGGAATGAAGGTGACAACTCCATCAGGGTTTACAACGGCGGTGGCCTCAGCACTGGCCCCACCTTTCAGATTCCTCAGCATACCCATCATTTCAACCATCTGGGCCTCCATAGCCCCTACCTTATCCTTCAAAACTCGGTTTTCTTGGGCTAGCTGCTCGGGGTTGAGTATCTCTATAACCAGATCATCCGGACCCGAGTGGTAACTCTCAACCTCAATGTCTGGACTTTCTTGATTCTCTGCCATGAGTCTTGCCTGCAGACGAGTGTAGTAACGGTGACGGCGAACCAGCTTGCCTTTTCTGTTTGTTTAAATATTTATTGTGTAAGAGCCTGAATGAATAGATGCATGGATGCATGAAATGAATGGATGCATAAGTATATGTGTATGCATGCAATGCAAAATGCTTTTTTTTTTCACGTGGTGCCGGGGATATCACATTTTTTTTTTGGGTAAACAACAAGGATCGAGAATGTGAAATGAACCGTACAATTTTATTTGAACTGAAACACATAATCCTTTTATTTATTCATAACGTAAAAGCAGGAGTACATCACAAAGAGTTCTCAAAGCAACAATTAAAAGGAAACTATAATAACCAGAATTTCAAACAACAACTAAATCCCTGTATTGGTTCCTCTTCCTCTTTCTTGAAGTGGAAGGACGATCTGCCTGCCCCCTCATCTCCAAGATCAAACCCCTGACATACTCGATGAATCTTCTGACCTCTACCGGAGTAGTGCACACATCCACAGCAATCTCTGCAGCTCTGAGGCGCCTTGGAAGGCCTGTAACAGTATCATAGCACAGCTTGGATAAGAGTGCATACTTCTCTTGCAGGCGCCGGCAATGATCATCCAATCTTCGATGCTCTTCCATCAAGTAGGACATCTCAGCCCTGAACCTCTCTAGCAAATCACCCTGGTGCCTCACATGGTCCTCCAATGCCCTAGATTTCCTGAGCTCCCCCTGAGGCAGCGCCTGACAGTCTTCAAGCCTCTCTCGCACCAACTTTCTTGCTTGTACCTCAGTTCTGAGCTTGCTCTCATAGTCAGCAGTAAGAGTCTTCAACTGTGCTTTTGCTTCCTTCAATTGACCCCGCAAGGTCCTCTCTAATTCCTTGGAGACATTCAACTGAACCTTCCATGCACGGGCATCATTCAGCGCTCTGTTTCTATCCAGATTTCGCACCCTGATTTCGCTTGTAGCACTTTTAAGACCACCCTGCATGTCAATGAGCTTTTGGTCACTGGCAACGATTCTTTCTTTGAAGTCAGCAAGACATTTCTCTTTGAATTCATTTTCTTGCTCTAAGCTCTTTTTCTCGTGGAGCAGCTTTTCCAACTGGGCTTGCAATTCTAACTTCTCTTGCTGGGACTGAGATAAAGCAGCCTTGAGCCCCTCAACCTCCTCATTAAGAATAGGAGCAGGTGGAGGAACCTCAACTTCAACCTGAGGAAAGCCTCTAAATGGGAGCTTAACTACTCGAGCCCGGAGTTGGACCCACTGAAGGTACTCTTCCCCCACACTTGTATCTCTGCGACCCAACTCATCACGCCCTTTCTTTACCGGCCTGTTCCAGGCACGAACAATCCTTCTCAACAAACTCAAATCCCCGGAACCTCTATCATGTAACACAAAGTCAGCCAAAGACTCCATCAATGGTGGGCTTGTCATTGGGTAACCCAACTGCCTCAACGCAAGAGCAGGGTTGTAGGTGATACATCCCCTAGTGCCAATGAGTGGAACATTCGGAAAGCCGTTGAGCTGAGAGATGAATTCTGGTGTATCCCGGGCCAGAGTGCACCACGAGATATCACCTCCTCTAAGGCTAGCAATAAACCACTTCCACTCATCCTTCCCTTTGTTTTCAATGTGTCCTTTAAAAACATGTGAGGCGAACCACCGATACAGAACTGGCAAACAACACCTAACCATCCCTCCTCCCTTAGAGTGGCGATCAACAAGAGAATAGTACAAATCAGCTAAAATAACAGAGGTGGGGTTTTGTTCCCGCTTTTTGAATGCAAGAAACACATCAATAGCTGCAGCATCAACAAAATTCTCAACATAAGGGAACAAGACAACTCCATAGACAAGGAGGGCAAGCACATCAGAGAAAACCTTCCACTCCTTCTTGGCAAGTAGGGCTTCAGCTTCTGCTTCTAAGAATTTTCTTGACAAACCTTGCCTTTGACCCTTGACTTCCACATTTTTAATCAAAAATTCCTCTTTAATCTGAAGAATGCCAGCCAAAGGCTCTGCTAATGAATACCTCTCCACATAAGAATACGGCTTGCAGTTCGCAGCAGGAAAGCCTAAGATCTTCTCAAATTCTTCTAAAGTGGGGACCAGCTGATAATCTTGGAAAGTGAAGCAACGGTATTCGGGATCAAAGAACTGGGTCAAAGCAGTGAGGGCCTCAGTTTGAACATTCACCTCTAGCAAATCGAGGAGATTACCATATGTACCCTGATAAGCCTCTTTTCGCCGTGGGGGAAGCTGATTACCGAACCTAACCAAGTTCTGGACGTCCTGTTGTTTGAAATTCCACTTGAGGGTTCTTTTCACATTCTGATCCATTTTTCTTTCTCCCCTTTTTTTGGTATCTACAATTTCCCCGGCACTGGTGAGAATGCATGCAAAATGTATGAATGAATGCATGATGAGAAAAAATAATAATATTTTCAACACGACAGTTTTTCAAAAGCTAGAAATTCACATACATTTTTTTTGAAAATTTTCGGTTTATTTGCAAAAATCTTTATTCAGATGCAGGGGTATGCAGCTCCTTTGTGTCCTACAAGGTTTCTTAGCGATAGGGTCTATGGCTATTTCTACGGGTACACACTTCAAGGATAGCACTAAAAGAAGGACCCTAAATAAGGTTCCTAGAGCCAACGACCTCATCTGAGACCACCGATCACAGGGCCGTACGTCCAAGTGATGGTATCATCAAACAAAGCCAAACTCTAGGTGAAGTCTTCGCAACCACTCAACAAGACGTACGTCCAGTGAGCAGCCACTAATGACTTCGTTCTAGCCTAAGATATGCTCTAGCCCGGGTATAGGGCTGTCTCACCAAAAGAAATAAAGGTAAAAAGAGTGCAACGTGTGTGTAGGAGCACAACGACAAACATACCCCCCCACCTGCAAAGAAAATCCAGAAACAGTCCATACAAAGAGTCGTCTACCCTAGGGTTTTGCAAGCATATATCATTTCAATACAAACAAGTAAACTAACCTAGGGTTCCAACAACAATCATATGCACTGCTTACCTCAAGAAAGGGAGCCAAGAAGAGGGGTCATAATAGAATCGGGGGAATGCATGAACTTACCTTGAAGAAAGGGAGCATAGAAGAAGGGATCATAGTAGAATTGGGGGAATGATGCATGGGCTTACCTTGAAGAAAGGGAGCAAAGAAGAAGAGGACATGGGGATTGGAGAAATGCATGATCATATTAAGCATATAAACAAAAGAAGATGAAAGGAGAAGAAGGAACAAGAAGCGAACATAGAAGAAGAAGAGTCAAATGCACATGAATACAACATAACAACACGAGAATGCAAGTGAACATTCAAACATCAGAAAGCGAGAAGAAAAAGAAGGAGAAGAAAAGAGAGAAATAGAACAATCACATTCAAATCAAACAATTAAACCGCGCATCAAGTTAATTAGGCCTGACCCTCGTTTTTAAAAAAAAGAAAGTACCCAGTGAAGTCGCCAGCTGTTGCACCCCGAAAAATCCGATTTGGACCTTCCATCGTACAACGTGAAAATTTGTGAAGCCGCCATCAAGTTAATTAGGCCTGACCCTCGTTTTTAAAAAAAAGAAAGTACCCAGTGAAGTCGCCAGCTGTTGCACCCCGAAAAATCCGATTTGGACCTTCCATCGTACAACGTGAAAATTTGTGAAGCCGCCATCAACATTTTTTATTTAAGGACCAAAACATTGAAAAAGGGTCCTTTTTAAGGCGGGTGGTCCTTTGAGAACTAGAGATGTAGGTTCGGGGGTCGGTTAGGTGTGGGGAAGGTATTAGCACCCCACACCTCCTTTCTACCGAAAGGGAACCTTTAACTTGATGTGCGGTTTTGACAGAGTTGATTTGAAACAATTCGTTCTACTTCTTTTTTATTTGAGAAAAGGTTTTTGAAAACGGGAGAAAAGAAGAATCTTTTTATTATTTTTTAAAAGTGTGCTTGACGGGATGTGACCCGCTCCTACGTATCTCCCGGTGCGATGGAGAATTCAAAGCTTACGTAGTTCTCCTTAGTCGAGAAACTTTGTGTTGGTGTTTTTTATTGTAGGGGTTTTCGGTCCTAGACTGTACAGTCCACTAGACCTAGAACAAAGACAACCCCGCCTGTACAGACGACGTGCCCCCTACTTATTGAAAATGTTTTTTTGATTAGGGAAGAAAAAGATTTGTTGTGAGGTTGGTTGCTTTTATTTGAGCAAGTATCTTAGGCTCGCACGAACTGTACAGCTCGCTAACCCTAAGACGCTAACCAATACCGGATGTACATCCGACTCGATTCCTTACTCATTTTTTGAAATAGGGTTCAAGTTGTTAATTACTTGCTTTAATTCTCATAAGTATCCCAAGATGTTTGAGCTGTACAGCTCTGATCTTAGGACGCTAGACAACACCGGCCGTACGTCCGACTTGCCTCCTTATGAGTTTTCAAAAAGGTTTATTGTTGATCTTAGAAAGAATTTGATTGTCTTATGAAAACAATTTGAGAAAAGATTGAGTTTGGAAAAAAGCTTTAGAAAATGATTGATTTGAAGAAAGGAGAAGGGAGTTTGAGGGTGACATTGGTCACAAAAGGTTTGCTGGGATGGCGTGGCATCCAAAAGGAAAAGAAAGTAGAACATTCAATCAATTTCCAAGTCAAGAACCAAAGCGCAACATTTATCAAATTGCAAGCAAAACAATCAACAATGCAAGCATAAGCATAAACATTACCGATTACAACATTTGAGCGCAAGAATGACGCTTAGTCATCAACATCTAATGGCATGCATATGTAAGATCAACATTAACCAAATAGATTGCAAGAATAGGCACACAAGTAGATAATGCAAAGGTTTAATTCAATTAAGTGTCAACACAAGATAAAGCACAAGGTTGAATCCCTTTTGGTAATCCTTGACACTTGAGACAATGCACAAGTGCATAAGTGTCTAGTCCTTTTACCAAATCATCAACATTAAAGCATAACATTGACCTAGAAAGAACATCACATTTGCAAGACCAAAAGTGACCAAAAGAGGGCATTAACAAGTCATTTTTATAACCAAAATTGATTAATCAAGTTAGAAACTAGCATTTGCATTTTCAAGCAAGAATTGCACAAAGAAAATTGAATCATCTTGGGCAATCCTCATCACTTAAAATGAAGTGCCTAAGGCACAAGTGAGAGTCCTCTTGCCAATCATCAACATAGAATAATTTTGCAAGCAAGTCACTAACAAGCAAACCAAAGTTTACAATCAAAGCACAAGGTTGTGTTGAATCATCTTAGGCAATCCTCAACACTTAAAGTTAAGTGCACAAGGCACAAGTGTGAGTCCTCTTGCCAATCATCAACATATAACAATTTGCAAGCAAGATACAATCAATTAGCAACAATATTTTGCAATCAAAACATCAAATCAATTGCGTTGAATCATTTTAGTCAATCCTCAACACTTAAAGTTAAGTTCTCAAAGGCACAAGTGTGAGTCCTCTTGCCAATCATCAACATAGAGTAATTTTTGCAAGCAAAGTACATAACAACCAAACCAAAACAACTTGAGAAATCATTTTACCCAATATTGCAAACCCATTTCACAAGAAAATTAACAAACCCTAATTCTAATCATGATTTGCGAAGCATCACATCATTTTATTCAGCAAAGTGCAAAATTATAGTGAAAACAAACATAAATCACAATTTATTCAAGGGTGAGAAGCATCTCAAACACCCAAGCCTCCCTAAGTGCTTGTCAAAATGTTTGAGACACCTCTCACCAACAACTATCAACAAATCAACAATATAACAACACTAAAATGAATGAATATGGTAGGATGCAAAATTAAAAACATGATATCTACATTTTGATGCAAAAAAAAGTTGAAGATGATGCTAGGTTTTAAGAAGTTTACCTCAAATCCAAGCTAAGGAATGGCTAATATGAAGAACAAGACCACAAATCAACTTGAATCTTCACCAAACTTCAATGAAACCCACGAAATGCTTGCTTAAAAATGCCCTTTGATGATGCAAGCTTGAATCAAATTAGGAGAGAAGGAAGATGTATGAAGTAGGAATGGAAATGAGGTGAGAAAATGGTGATTTGGTGAAGGAGAAGTGAAGAATTGATGGAGGAAGAAAGAGGTATGATTTCGGCCAAGAGAGGGGATTAGGAGAGGAAGTTGTGTGCTAGGGTTGTGTGAGTGGAAATGAGGCCAAAAGTTCTTTTTGAGGTGAGGTTTCTAAGGTATATATAGAGAGCAACTAGGTTTAAGGGTATTTAGGACATTGTGCTTTTGCAAACCATTGAGATTTGAGCTAGAATTTGAATCAAAGGCCAAGATTGCAATGCACATGGATTAGGGACAAGGAGAAAACACAAATGAGTGAGGAATAGCTGGTCATACACAAAAATTATGAGTTTTTGTTGCACAAAAATTGTTGAGGGCACCTAGGTCATTCTACACAAAGTTGTAGCCTAGGATTTGATCTAGAATTTTAATCAATGGCTAGGAATACAACTCACATGGATCAAGGGCATGAGGAAACACAAAATGAGGTGAAAATGAGCTGGAAAATTCGGAGCAAAGAGGCCTTGGTGCCCAAGTTTTGCAAGCTTGTCAAGAAAAATAGTACATTTTGTCTTATTGGGGACACTTCCTTATTTCCACCATTTTTGATTATTCTTTTCTAGATAATTCCATAAAAATCATGCCACTTTGGGCCATATCCTAGGAATCAATGATTGGGCCCAAAATTCCATGATATCACCCTTCCCAAAATTGATTTGAGACCTCACCTTGATGGAAATTCCCATTTTGCCCTTTTGCTTAAAATTTGAATTTTATGCCAAAAATCATGCATGCATGCGCACAAAAATTCATAACCCAAATCATCTAGATCCAAATAAATTCCTCTGAGATTGAACAATGATTTTTGGTGAGAAATTGCTTAATTTTGGAAATGACCAAAATACCCTTTTGCCCTAAAAACATTGTTTTTTTACAACAAATGCATTTCCACTCTAACAATGAATTTAAAAGCCCTAGAATGACTTTTAAAAACCCAAAAATGCATGCACAATGCTCTTCACTCTTCAAAATAAAACCACACTTCTCAATTTATTTATTTTTTGCGGAAAATTAGGGTTTTGACCTAGGCGGACAAAATTAGGGTATGACATACATCATTGTGTTATTTACTGCTTTTCTAAGTTGTTTTACACTATGCTTAAAACTCTCCATCTGAAGAAGGTTTTTGGAAAACTGATAAAATAGCTTTTGCTGACCCTTCTCAGCTACACACAATTTTTCTAAAAACACTGTTTTTACAACCGTTCTCAGAGTTTTCAAAGTGGTAAACTTAAAACACTATTCTTAAGTACTTCACACTTAAGATATGATTTTAAACACTATCTCACTACAATAGAAAAAGGCCAACAGGGACGCTTTCGGGCGCCCCTGAATCTGGCGCTCCTGATGCCAACCCCACAATCAGGAGCGCTCGCAAAAAGCGCCACTGTTGGTCTTAGCGCCTCAGACCAACAGGGGTCTGATTGCTTTTTTTAAAAAAAAAAAACATTTTTTCCTGTTTCTGGTGTATCCTATAGTTTGCAGCACATCCCTACTCTCATTTTCATCAACCAACAACAACCAATATCAAACACCTTGTCTGCATACCCAAAATGCCACATTCAGGGCCAAGCTATTGTTCTCATCATTGTAATAATAAAAGAACAAACACACAATAATACAAAAGCAAATTCCCAGAATATATCATACTATAATAAGCAACAAAAAGCACATACCAGAAAGTAGAAAGTAGAGAAACCCTAACATTTTAAATTGCACAGTCATGGGAACGTACCAGAAAAAGGCAGCAGCTCCGACGGAACAGGCAGCAGCGTCGATGACGGCGTGGTTGTTGACGGCGGAATGGGCGTTTGACAGCGTGGTTATTAACTTGTTCACTGCTTCTGTTTCGCGTAAGGGTTTGCGTGAGAGAGACCGAGTTTTGCAAATGAGAAGAGACTGAGAAGAGGGAGAGTGTGAGAGACTGATGAGAGTGTGAGAGAACAGGGTTTCAGGTAAGAGAGAGTGAGAGGGAAAAAGTTGGTCAAAAAAAAAAAGAAGAGGGAAAGAGATGAGTACTGAGAGTGAGAGGGAGTATGAAACGGAAATATTAGAATATTAGGCATCAGGGGCACTTTTTAAAAAGCGCCCCTGATGCTCAAAACACGAAGGGCCTTTAGGGGCGCTTTTCCTTGATGTCCAAAATACGAAGGGCCTTTAGGGGCACTTTATAAAAAGCGCCCCTGATGCCTAATATACGGAGGGCCTTATTTTGGGCATCTGGGGCACTTTTTAGAAAGCGCCCCTAAAGGACCTCCGTATTTTGGGCTTCAGGGGCGCTTTTTAAAAAATGCCCCTAATGGGTGCGCCCTTTTTTAACAATTCTGTTGTAGTGTTCTCAACAATGTTTATGAGTTGAGAAGGGTCAGTTGAAACCGTTTTCTCAACTGTGATAGTGAGCAGAGAATAGTGAGATGAAACTGTCTTCTCAACTATGTTTATGAGTTGAGAAGGGTCGGTTAGTTCTTTCTTCTCAAAACAACTATCAATAAAAAGAATGAGACGATTTTCAAAATAGCTTTTCCAAGGTAAGAGAAGACAGAATCATATCACCCTTCTCCACTCACTATCATAGTTGAGAAGACTGTTTTGACTCACCCTTCTCAACTTTGCATTTACACACACATTGCCTAACAATACTTGTGAAGCTGTTTATGTTGTTTCAGGTTAATTTTTAAAAGGGTCACAATTCCAACCCCCCTTCCTTGTGACACTCATTGACTTCAGGATAAAACTATTGAACAAAATATACAAATTATGTAGAACCTACTTGACAACATGTCATATAACTATCTATAGGCAATGAAATGAAAACATAGAAACCCCACTGTTCGGTACCGGAGTACTGGAGTGGAGCTACCGAGGCAAGATGAGACTCTAATTCTGGGGCTAAGTGCTTGAGTGCTTCCAATAAGGCATGTAGTAGTCTGAGGTTGAGATCCGTCCACCTCGGGTGGGGGGTACCTGCAAGACACTCCGACGCTCAAGTCAGTATGTGAGAGATAAGAGAGCAAAAGATATAAAGAAAGTGATCCCGGAACGATGCCGGGGTGCGGAGGTGAGGCCCCCGAGCTAGGTAGGCCTGAACCCGGAGGATCGGGACACGCAGAGCTCAGAAAGGGGGTAGTGCGCCGGGCATATCAGTTAATGGGTATGACTTCTGTACCTGGATTTGGAGGGCGGAACCTCTATTTATAGATGGGGCATTGTACCTGAGTCGTTGGATTAGGCGGTATTGATCGTAGCCATTGGTTGAATACAGAGCTCGGGCGTAGTTCTCCTGTGAGTCGGAAATGGGCCGAGCCTCAGCTGGTGAAGGGTTTTGGCCCAGTCTAGAACAGTGGCCCCTCAAGTCGAGGGCGAGGCGACCTGAGCTCGGTCTCGGCTTGCTTCTTTGTCTTCTAAAATGCCATAAAATTGCTGTTACGAAATCAAATGGAAATAAAATGGTTGTTACGAAATTAAGTTGACGTTACGGAATCAATTTGAAGTTACAAAATGATATGACAAAGTTAAATAAAAAATTCTGATAAGAAATAGCTTAAACTTAGCATTTCCGAATAGGCTTATATAAGACCAAAAATAAGTATAAAAATAATATATCATTAAATAAAAATTAGGTATGTCCAAAGCCAAGTAAGGGACAATACCCACATTTGAAATATCTCTTAAAATAAATAAAATCACAACAGGCCGTGTGGCAGTTCTCTTCCCTAATTCATCTTCTATCTCCATGGTTTATCAATTTCTTCTTGTAAGTTTTTTTGGTGTTAGATCTATGTGACTTTCTTCTATGTTTCTTCTTGTTTTTCTTTCGTTGTTGCAATGATCAGCATGAAATTGGTTCTTAACATCATGTTTCCTAGCCATGATACCCACATCATTTTCACATCATGAGGATCAAGAGTCAGGAATAAGAAGAAAAACAAGAATGATTCCAAGTAATTGATTTTATGATAAATCTAATTGTTTATTTTCATCTTTTATCATGTGTAATAGGGATTTGTATGATGTGTAGGTTGTGAGCTTTAGGAGGTTAGGTTTTGTTTAAACTACAACTTGTAAATGAACTTAGGTCACTTTATAAAAATGACTCATTTTGTGAGTTTTGGAGAGTTAGAGTATTGGCTTGGTTCTTTCTTGGTAAGAATCACATCAAATCTCATCTAGAGAGTTAAAAAATCTCTTGTGGCGATCTGGAACTTATAACCATTCCTATGGTTTGGTATTTCTACCTTTCCTAGATCATCTCTTTCTCATCCATATTTTCAACTCTTGTAAGTTCTTTGTCTTCATTTGCACATTACTTAGGGGTTGCGTTGTTCTTGAATTTTGCTTGAAAACTGAGTTGAAAACATGAAATTGATACTCGTATTTGGGTTTCCTTATAAATGAAACCACGTTATGTGGTCTCTAGTTCCAAGAATTTCATGATTCTTCATCTCAATTTCAAATTCATTTTCCTTTGTTGTTGGCACCAATTTTCAAAGGATCATCAAAGATCCCTACATTCTTAGTTTGATTATCTAGTTGCTGCATTTATCTAGTTAGTTTCTTCTTCAATTTCTTTTTGTAGCCTTCATCTTCATATAATTCACATAAAAAATGAAGGTTAAATAGCACTTTTAGTGATTTATCTTTGCTCTAGGTTTCATTTTGGTCATTCATCTTTTTTTATTCCGTTTTGGCCGAGGATCTTCCATTTAGGTTTCATTAGCAAGCATTCAATGTGCTCATTTGACTATGATAACTCCTAACTTTACACCTACAACATGTCATTGCTGCGAAACTAAAGCAATTGGACTTTAGAGGTCCTGAAATCGTGAGCCATTACTTTTATATGAAGAGTTCCATATTCAATTTCCAATCAAATAATACCCTGAAAAATATGAAATAGAAATAATGTAGATAAATAAGATCACCCTTCATAAGTGGAAAATTTCCCAACTATGAAATACATCGAAATGAGACAGGAAAGACATAAGCATTAATGGGAAGAGATTTTAACACATCTACAACATTGGTAATCCACCCAAGATGATCACCAATTACTCACAAGATACAACCACACAAATTTGAGTACGAAACATTAGATTCGTATCGCAAATCCCCAAAGAACAACAAACGAAAACAAAATCAAAATTTAAAGAACAGCGAGCACCGGAATTGCGAGAACCAAAATTAAAGCACCAAAATCGAGAGCAACAAAATTACAACACCAAAATCACAAGGGATGATACTAACTTGAGTTATGATTTGCTAGAAGCTTCGACTTGAGGCTAGGGTTCCTCAATTTGCGGCTAGGGTTCTTCAATTGGGGGCTAGGGTTCATAGTTAGAAGAGGATGTGTTATGGTTCACGCACAAACCTGATTCAGAGGCTGACACTATCACACTAGGGCTAGGTTTCAGTTTTCGACCGGGTCACTTAATTAAGTTAGGGTAGTTGGCCCATTTTTATTATTTTGGAGTGGTCCAAGAACCATTTGAATGGATTGTACCTTTTTGGTTTGGTTGGGTTTAGTTTAGTGAAATGGTGTGGTGGTCCATTTATTTTGCACACCCCTAAAGGACTCCCTCTCTTATGGCCTACATGACCGAACTTAGAGGAGAAAATCAAACGGAGAGTCTGTGGATGTGAATGTGATTGTCAAAAGCTTTCTATTCAGATTCAGAGAATCATTGACCAAAAAAAAAGATTCAGAGAATTAGAATTCAATATTTATAAATATTCGTAGAAGCATTAAATTAACGTATAGTGCATTAAGGCTCTGTTTGGCAAGTTAGATCCGCTAGCTTATAGCGGATTTGACTAGCGGATAGCGGATGAAAAAATTTAGACGTGTTTGGCAAGCAGTAGCGGTTAGCGTTTTGGGGGTAGCTTATTGCGTTTTTTGAAACGCTACTTCAAGTAGCGTTTGAGCTTATACCTTATAGCATTTCATCTTGTTAGTCCTTTTTACCCTTATTCTTTTTATAATATTCCTTATATGTCCTCACTAAAATAAAATAAAAAATTTATTATATATATTCCTAATACGCCTGGTGTTTTTTTATAAGGTTTGTTGCTACACGTGACCTACATCACCTCACCCATCGTTGGTCCCTGTACAATTTATTCATTTCCTTTGTATTTCGTTAACTTTTTTTTCCACACACACATATAAAATATAAATTTGACGCAACAAATTATATTACTAAAATAAATAATTATTTGATAATAAATATTAGAGAGGGAACAAATCCGTCACTAAACCTTTAAAAATCCGCCACTAACTGTTTTAGCGACCGATTTTGTGGCGAAGCGCGATCCGTAACGAATATTGGCGTCACAAAATGTTTAGCGAGGGATTCTAAAATCCGTCACTAATAGCGACGGAAAATTCCCTCACAAACATATGAAATCCGTCACTAACAGATAGTTCAAAATTGAAGATGTAAAGTGTATTTCCCTCGCTATTTGTGAGGAATAAAATCCATCACTAATAGAGAGGGACTAAATCCGTCGCTAATAAAGAAAGAGACTAAATCCCTCTCTATTAGTGAGGGATTTTATCCAGCTAATATTCATTTTTAATTAGGAACTCATTAGAATTTAATATTAGACCATATCTGTTATAGATTTTATACTTTCTCTAAAATAAAACATTCTACTAAATCTTTACAATAAATATTAGAATAATTTTTGAATAGCACACAAATATCTCAAATAATTAACAAAGTTTATAAATATAATCCATACAAAGCATAAGTAATGTTAATCCATAAAAAAACAACCGGTATATGTTGATAAACCTAGTATTTTACAAACCATAGACTATTTTCAAATTTAATTTGGCTAAAGAAGCAGGTAACACAATTTTTGTAACAACCATCCCATAAACGTGATTGTGCTTGCTGCCTTCAACATTTCTTAACAATGAAATAAAATTGACAGAGCTTCATGTGTAGCCAAAGTAATTAAACAGCTATATAGGCATGTAGCATCAAGCCTCACACAGCTATCTTTCTTCTCTCATTGCAACTCAATATTGAAAAGTAAAAGCCAGAGAAGCATTATTTAAAAAGGAACAAAACTGAAGCATATTTGTGAGTAGAAAAACTTGGCAAATCTACCTCAAATCAGTCATTCAATTGTGCAAACACTCACTCTATTGCATCAAGTAATAATAACAACGACAGTAGCAGCAATAATGAACATCAGACTATAGTTTTTTATAGACATGAGTTCATGTATATTGAAGCTTTTTTGAAATGAAATGGTCATGTCGTAGATTTTGCACAGGGAAGCAAAAAATATGGATGTTGTTGTTGGAAAAGGACAAGTAACAAAATGGAAACACATAATTAAATTTTGCAGATCAAAGATATATGAGACTAAGGGAAGTGTGTCATACAAGAAACGTAGTTTTTTAAGCTTGATCAAATCTTGGTCTATTCTTGATGAAGGGTATAACCAAGGCTATTAAATTTAAAAAATAATAATATAATAATTGTAATGTATTGAAAGATTACCATTGCAAAGCTCTCTAATTCTCTGAATACCGTCATTGAGCGCATCTTGAAAAGCCATACCCTGAGCACAATAAAACAGAGAAAGAAATGAAAAATCAATAAATTTCAAATCCGATTTATCAGATTTCAGAAGAATGAAAATATCACTGAATAAGAGACATGCGAAGAAAGCCTTCGTAATCAATCAGAAGAATAGAGTTTCTGGAAGAAGGATTTGAATAATGGAGGCTTGTTCATAATCACAATCAACACAAACACCGTGAGATAGAAATCAAGAAAAGCGAAAAATCTCTGTTTAAATAGCAGTCAGAGGGTTCAAATCATACCTGAGTTAAAATCATTTCAGAGGGTTAGGGCTCAAATCGCAACCCGAGAGCTAGAGAGAAGCAGAATCGATCTAGAGAGAAGCAGAATCGCACTTCTGATGAAGAGAATCAAAATCGCAACCAGTGAGAAGAATCGTTGATGAAGAAGCAGAATTGCTGATAAAGAGGAATCGCACCAAATAGTTAGGGTTTTGCATTTTGGTGGTGATGGTGAGTGGCAAGTGGTGAACGGTGAGCGACGGTGAGGGTTTTGTGAGTGGTGTACATGGTGATGGAGTGCGAGAGTGAGAGAGGGCTTTGAGAGAGAAGAAAATTCCAGAGTGAGAAGCGTATGTTTACTGAGAGAGAGTTAGGGTTAACTGAAATTAAAAAAATTAAAAAATAAAAGAGAGAGTGAAAGTTAGTGGTAGGGAAGCGGGAAAAACAAAGCGGGACTAGCTGAATTTGGTGGTCGGTGACCGATTCTAGGTTCCTCACTATTAGTGAGAAATACATTTCCTCCCTAAATCCATCTCTAAACGGCTTTTCATCATTTTGTGACGAATTTAGCTACGAAATTTTTTAAGAGAGATTTTTTTTTGTCTCTATAATCGTCACAAACGTAACCCAGAGATGCAGGTGATGAATTTCGTTTTTTCGTAGCTAAATCCCTCACTATTAGTGAGGGATATTTATCCATCTCAAAAATCTGTCTCTAAAACCAAATTTTCTAGTAGTGAATTATTTTAATTTTCATGAATTTATAGCAAAATAATTTATACATCTTTTAACATATTTTATATTGATTAAATAAATCTAACCATCAATCAAAGATGTCATTTTCTTGTC
Organism: Astragalus glycyphyllos; assembly: GCA_963573325.1. NCBI lineage: Eukaryota > Viridiplantae > Streptophyta > Magnoliopsida > Fabales > Fabaceae > Astragalus > Astragalus glycyphyllos. The sequence continues at coordinate 26,633,549 of OY754308.1, forward strand.
AAAAATAATTAAACATGTCCTTTTATGTCGTTTTGCATTTATCAGCTAGTTCAACTGTTAATTTTACCAAACACTTCATTCACCGTCAGCTAGCTTATCCGCTATCCACTATAAGCTTATTCGCTATCCGCTACTTTTTGCCAAACAAAGAGCCTAAGTCTAATCTACAGTGTTGGACAATCCAATATTTATAAATATTTCGAGCTTTTCACTCTACCATGTGTGATTGTGATTGTCAAAAGCTTTCTATTCAGATTGAGAGAATCAGAATTCAATATTTATAAATATTTGTAGAAGCTTTAAGGCTAATCTACAATGCTGGATACCAAGGCTACTGACTCTCTAGATGCAGATTTGAAGTTCAAGAAAACCTTGACAACAATAAAGTGACTTTGATGCTGCATAAATGTGTAATGTTTAAGACTTTAAAGCATCATACTTCAATAGTTTAGATGTCTTTAGCAACATGGAAAATAACACAAGGTATGTGAATTGTGAATAATGGGAAGTTATATTATTTTACTATCAAGAGAAGAGGAAGCATGCCACTACGATTACAGATATTATCAGTTCAAGGATATCAAAGTCAGAAAAAATATTAAAAAATGGAAGGAGGAGAAAATAACTCATCCCTGATGAGAAGCAAAAGAGCTAGAAATTCATAATCCCTAAAGAAACTGTATGAAGAGATATTACACATTCATCCTAACTCCATAATGCAACAAAATTAAACAATAACTTGAATATCATCTTGCAAAGTATAACTAATTACCACGAGCAAGCATAACAAAAAAGAAATGTGAAGAGCCAAGCAGAATTGAGCCTCTTTCACAGTGAATGCACCACACCATAAGATTTTCAAATTAAATCAGAATAAAAATAGAAAACAAGAGACAATGATTAATGTTACCTTGGCAAACCTTGAAAGAAAAAGTGAAAATTGATCAACAATAACAATTTGAACAATGCACTAAAGGCCTAAAGGGCTATTGAACAAAATAGCATCTTTGTAATCAATCTCAAGAAGATTCCTACTAAATAAGCCACAAACAAATGGTGAAATTTGACTAATTAAACTCAGTAGAATTCACAGCATTCTCAAAGATCAAAAGATTCCAACTAAATAAGCCCAAACAAATGGTGAAATTTGACTAATTGATCTCCAATAGTGAATGGTTGGTACTTGGTACTACCAGCAAGCAACTGGAAAGACCATAACTAAGGCTGGAAAATAAAAAAAAGTACTCTAACGGCTTAGTTTCCTCTATTCAACACCAAAAAAAAAGCAAAAACAAATTACCAGAACTGTATACCAGGCAAGCAAGCATAATAGTTCTCCCAATAACTATGACCTTTTGTCTTGATAGTAGTCTACACTCTACCAAAAGCATAATAGTCTACCAAGTCCTATGAAATTACTGAAATTCAAAATACATGTTTATACATTTCGCTCCCATTTGTCATCTTGTTAGTGAAACTGAAAAAGCCTGTGAGTAAACATGATTCTGCCGGCTTCGAAAATCATGGCCTGCAAACACGCACTGCCAAATATATAGCGGACAAAGTTATTCCAAGCCCATAAAGTACATTACCAATGAGACTGAAGAATCAGAATTTGCAAGTCAAATGCCTAATCTATGGCAACACAAATTTACCAATAGTAATTCACGTAATTTCCATCCCTAATCCATGGACATAATCAGGTTTTAAAAATCAAATCCATGGTGACACAGAAATTCACGTAAGTTCGAGAATAGTAGCAACATATACAAGATTATCATAACCTATTTGTTTTTCTATTGCCCACCCACCAAACGTATGTTTGCATAAACAAATTTTTTCTTCTAACAAAATTGAGTATTGAAACCCATACTATGCAACTTTAAAGGTTAACATGATCTTAGTTAGATAATATAGCGGAAAAAAATTCATTATTGAATAACAAAGAGTATGCCTCGTGTGTTGAAAAGAATAAGTTATTTTTTCGTTTTCACAAAGTTTAAGCCAACTAAAGTAAAACTTTGAGTACCCTAATCTGCAACAAAAGCTATGTTAGTCTAACTCAAATGGCTTTTTTAGATGAAACACAACACCTACTTGTGTAAAATTTGTACTCGGAACTTGTAAGATTTAGATAACATCAAAACAGATTGATTACTTTTATGATATAAGCCAAACCGCTGCAAAAACATAATATAGTACAATCTTAAGCAATTTTCAACAACAGTTTAAGGGCCAATGTTTTGTTTCCATCAACATGCTACATTGAGAGATTTCTAGGAAAGACATTCTAAACATTACAATGTATTTTAATTTTAAGAGGGAAACAATTTCTCTAAATCCTAAACAGATGTAAATTACATAAAGACTTCCCCGTTTATGAAAAAGAAAATATGCTTCCATAACAAGTAGAAATTATGAAAACTAGTTGAACATACTAAGAGAGAAAAAACACCTGCAGAGATAAAAATTCTCAACTAGCTCATCAACATCAAAAGTTCTCTTGGCAGCCCATAGAGAATAGAGATGGGGAGAGTTCTCACCTTGAGTAGATATAGTTCAGTCAAATTTAAGTTGGCAGCTGACAGAGCCCCTTGGTGTGTTAAAAAATTGTCTGAAAATATTGTCCTTCTCCTTGGATAAACAAGAAATATGCAATGTCTTCAAAACAAGTCCTTTTCGCAAAACATACTCAATAAATTTCAGCTCATTCAGATTTCCTTGAAATATTGTGAATTTAATAAAGGTTAGGTGGGATACGAGACACTTAGGAACACCTTTTGGCTTTGGCACCCATTCATATAGAGGTGGTAATGGATCCTGCAAGGAACAAGGTACTGCTCAATGAATTAAGATGCAAATGAACTAACGAAACTGGCACCAAAGCTTCATTTAAGCTAAACAAACCTTGTATTTCTTAATTTTAAGAGCTTGAAGCATAGGACATTTTCGAAGCACTTGATACAAAAAACTAATGTTGAAAGAAGACCGATCTTTAGATGTATTAAATGTTGAAATTTCGGAAATTTTACATCAAATAGCCACTGCTCATACAAGACAACAACAAGTGATCAGTATCATACACTCAAGACAAAACTAAGTTGCATATAAAAACACACAAGCCCACACATTTGCTCACCTTCATTGTTGAACCACCCAAGACTAGACGTTTAATCTTGGAGAGTGCTCGAAGTAGATTTTTACCAGGCCTGGGCAGAGAAACGAGATCAAGATATGCTTCATTCACCTTGTGCAAGTTGACAATGGTGCTGCCTTCAAACATAATTCTGGTGAGGCTAAGGTACTTGAGATCGGGTGCGTCTATTTCAAGACAAGTCCCAATATGATTCTTACTAGTGAATGTCAACCTTTTCAAAGAATGTGGCATGCAAAGTGTGGTCAAAGATGTAGGACGAATGGAAACTTCAAGAATTTCGAGGATGGGGCAGCAAGAGAGAAGTTTATCCAAAAAAGGCCCTTCCACATAATTAATTATCAGCTTCTTCAATAATGGTAAATAAACATCCCAAGAGCTTAGGCATTGCAGAAGGATATGACCGCAGAGACTGAGTAAGGAAGATGAATAAGGTTATATTATCATCTATATATCTATTATATTCATGTATTTCAATTTTGAGATACAAGTAAAAATAATAATGAAAGAGCGTTGGAAATGCAGCAAGAGATCATGGCAGAGAGTGAGGAACATAGATTTATCTTATCATATGTTCATGTCCTTGAAATTTCATATTTAGATTTGAATAAGAAGAATTTAGCATACAAGTAAAATTAAGAATAATAGAATATAATGCGAAAAGAATTAAAAGAAACAGAGTAAAAGAGGTAGGGCCCAATGACGGTGCGGATACATGTGTCGGTGTAGAGAGTTGAGAATTGGTCATCGTAATAGTAGTATCTGCAGGAGAGACGAAACTTGTGAATGTCGCGGGATTTGCAGTGAAGGAGAAAGGCGTTCACGAAAAGTGATACGTATCTGAACAATTCGTTCGCGCTGATATCTAAGAAGTCGTCTTCGTCGACATTGAGGACCTGGAGATGTTGCCAGAGATTGCGGTATCTGTGAGAGACGAGGCTCACTGTATTCACGCATGTTTTGGTAGGGAGAAAGGATAGGATGTGGAGTAGTATAGAATCTGGTAAATTACTCAGCCTATCTATGTATCTTCCATCTATTGTGTCCTCCATTCTCGTCGCTTCTTTAATTGAGAGCAGAGAAGACGTGGAAATAGGTTTTAATCTATTTTTTTTATTTAAGAGTAAAGACCCAAATCAGCCCCACAATTTCTGCAGGGGGACAAATTCGTCCCTGACAAATTTTTTGGGACAAATTGGTCCCTGACAATTGTAAAAAGAGCCACGTTCGTCCCTCCGTTCATATTACCATTAGTAGGTCAGCAAACGGCACATACGTGACACGTTAAGTGCCACGTTGTCATTTATTTTGGGCCAAATTCGTCCTTGGCACTACAAATTTAAAAAAGGGACAAATAGGTCTCTGACAATTTTATGAAAGGGACAAATTCGTCCCTGCTTCTTCAACCTTATAACAGTGGTTTCTGAAACCAGAAACCACTTTCATGATTTGTGTGTCATTTTTCTTTACATTTTATATTTTGATTTCTATTTGTTGATTGGTAGTTTGATTTTTGATTACAAGAATGAGCAGCCATTGATCTCAAGTTTCGGGTTATTAAATCAGGCCATATCATACTTATGGACCACAAGTTTCGGGTTATTAAACAATTGCACATGATGAGGGACCACATACAACTTCCAAAATACACACATATTAAACAATATTAGCAATTAAATATTGGGGTTATCCTACTGATTGGGTATGATTCACAATTCCAACAACAATAGGAATTAAATATTGGATTTAGCAAACAACGACAAAATCAAGTCAAACAACTCAAACAACCACAAAATTAAGTCAAACAACACAATCATCAAAGCACTAAACAGAATGGGGGACATGCATTTGGTAGAGAGCCACAACAAGAAGAAAATGGGAACAAAATAGGGAAACAAAATTAGGGTTTTAATCTTTTCCTATTGTGCATGTGGATCAGTTTAATCATCAAAATAGGGAAACAAAATGGAGAAGAGACACGAAGAAAATGGTACAAGAAACGAAATCAATGGCATGGAGAAAACGAAATCATTTGCAAAATGATAAAAACCTAACCTTCAACGGCGTCCCTGCGTCTTCTTCTTCGCGCGTCTCAACGGCTTCAATGGCGTCGCTTCTTCTTCAACCCACGACGCTTTCTCTCTACGCTCTCTCACTCTCTCTATTTCTGTCTTTCTAAAATGGTATTCTGGTTTTGAATACCATAAACCATTCACATTTTACTCAGGGACGAATTTGTCCCTTTCATAAAATTGTCAGGGACCTATTTGTCCCTTTTTTAAATTTGTAGTGCCAGGGACGAATTTGGCCCAAAATAAATGACAACGTGGCATAAAATGTGACAAGTGGCACTTAACGTGCCACGTATGCGCCGCTGCTGAGTTACTAACGGTAATATGGACGGAGGGACGAACGTGGCTCTTTTTACAAATGCCAGGGACCAATTTGTCCCAAAAAATTTGTCAGGGACGAATTTGTCGCCCGCAGAAATTGTCAGGGACTGATTTGGGTCTTTACTTGTTATTTAATTATCATACCCTATTTGGACCTCCTACTCCCATATTTGGAAATAACCCAAAATACCCCTATCGTTTTCACAATAAATTACCAAAATTTTCAAAGTTTTTAAAATTTCTGGATTTATCTTTTGTATTTTTAGAATTTTAATTTTAATTTTTTTTCGAAATCACCCAATTTAAAAAAAAAATCCGAAACTATAAAAATGTATTCCAAATTTACGTAAATAATGATAATTTTGGATGTTGTTTTTAAAATTTTTTCTAGAAATATGTATAACACCTATATAAATCTGGAAATTTAATTTTCAACATCCCGGATTTATATGTTATAGATAGATCCGGAGTGTTTTTTTCTTTTAAGTTTATACTTAATTATTTATTTTATTATATTTCATTAATGTAACGTAAATTAATGTCATCCCAGAGAAAATACCATCTGAAAAGCGTAATGGACTGAAATCCTATGAATGGTCTGGTCATCTCAAGGGTTCCATATGACGGTAAGACGTCCAACTTCCTCCGAAAATTTATAAACTTGGGAGCGTCATTCTTTTTATTTTTTCACCTCGTACAACGTGGCCGCTCAGAAGGACCAAAGTCTCTGCGATCGTCAATGGTGGGGAAATACTCGAATATCCAACATTGAAATAATAATAATGACTGAATAAATTGATAATTATATAAACAGAAAGTAAACTCGAATAGTAATTAATTATTACCTACAACAATGACACACAACCTCCACACTAACCAATGTTCCAGATGGAAGCCTCATTCAGCTGCTCGTACAAAAAAGCCAAAGCAGCTGGATCCCATATGTACACCCACTTGACCGATACATATGTATGACTCTTGTCCGCAAAGATGGTGTAACCTAACAGAAGCAACAGATACGCACGTGCATCAAAATCAACATAACCCAGCTCCAGGTTTCCTCTGTAAGCATTCTCTAAAAAACTGAACCTGAAAAATATGGTCCTTTGGTATGTTATGTCTCTCTCGCACAATCAAGCTGTCGTATCCCCAACAACTCAACCCCCCTTGAATGGCCATGTCAGCAGTAAATCCACCGGTAGGGAACCAAAATGTGCCTGTCATTCTTTTAGAGAGATTTAAGGTTTAACATGGGAAGAGGAAGCGGAAGAAGATGACTTAAATAATTAATTAAATAAAATCACGTGAGATAATTTGTTGTCACGTCAAACTAGTCGTTGCAGGTTACACATCAGCACATAACGATTAACGACACATCATCAATGTTTAAGTGAGATGGACAAAATATCAAAAAAAAAGACTTATGTGTAACGAATTTGAAACTTGATGGACCAGCCTGAGAAAAAATAACTTAAAGGACCAAAGTGGTATAAATAATAGATAACTTAAAGGATTAAAAGTTCCTTTTAGCCTACTCTTTTTTGGGTGTACCCGTTCTTTTAGTGTACTTAGCCTACTCTTTTTGACACGAAGTCTTTGGGAACTTGAATAAAATATCAAGTTTTTTTCAAAATAAAAAATAAATAGACTAAAATACAATTTGGTCTTTTATCTTTCTCTCATTTTCCGTTTCCTTTATCTTTTTAAAGGTCAGTTTACGTCCTTTATATTTTCAAAATGGTTTTAAGTGAATGTTAAATAGGGCTTACGTGGGCAGTGACATGGATAAATTGGCCACGTAAGCGACTGACTGTGTTATTAGGCCATTATGTGTGTCATTTTCGTCATTTATCTTTTTTAAAATATTTGTTTACGTCCGTTCTATTTTTTAAAATTTCAGTTTACCTCCTTTAATTTTTCACAATTAATTAAAGGGTTAAATGTGTTTTTGGTCCCTATAAAATTTGAGTTTTTTTGTTTTTAGTCCCTAAAATATTTTTTACCAACTTTAAAAAAAACTTAATTTTATAGGGACCAAAAGTTGGTGAAATTGTTTTTAGGGACTAAAAACAAAAAACCGAAATTTTATAGGGACCAAAAATATATTTAACCCTTAATTAAAATGGTCCTTTTATTAAGTGATTGTTAATTATGTTTCCGATTTTTTTCGTTTGGTCCTTATCTTTTTTTAAAATGTTCATTTATATCCTTGTCTTTTTTAAAATATTTGTTTACGTCTTTTGTATTTTCACAGTTAAATAAAGGCATTCGATGCATGGTACGAATGAAAAGTGAAGAACGAACCATAATAAGAGAATTCTTTGCATTTACCTTTTACCTAGTGAAGTACGTCAAAAATGCTTTCTCGTTTTATAATTGTTCAACGAGTGTGAATACTTACAGTTGGTATAAATTTTATCATAACAAATATGGCAGGTCTTAATTAAAATGGTTATTCCATTAATGTGAATTAAAAAAAGAAAAATATCTATTGGCTAATATAGAAATTAAAAAAATGAAAATTAAATAATAAATTAAAAACCTGAGAATTATTCAAGTCTAACTTTGGTCACTTTTGTTCTATTCTATTTTCAGTTTTTCATTCACTTTTGTTCTATTATATAAGAGCAATTGGATGAGATGATAGAGCTCTCTTATAGTTTAACCAATGTCATGGATTCGAATCCAGCTTTGGGCATGTAACAGTTTAAATCTCTTGAGAGAGAGCTTTGTCGCTCATTGTGGTCCTACCTAGCTCGGTAGATTAGTCCATTCAGTTGCACGCATTGGATAGTCAATTTATACCAAAAAATAAGACTATAGATATTTGTTACAAGAAAATTTTATATGAAATGTAAGAATTCACACATGTCGAACAATTATAAAACAAGAAAGCCCAGTTTTTGACGTACTTCACCAGGTAAAAGATAACTGAAAGGTATTGTTGTATTATGAGCCATGCTTCACTTTTCGTTTCGTATCATCCATCAATTTCCTCTAATTAACTATAAAAAGACAAATGATGTAAACAAATATTTTTAAAAAGACAAATTTTTAAACAAATGACGTAAATGAACATTTTAAAAAATATGATGGACAAAATGAAAAAATAGGGAACATAACTAACAATCACAATGACCATTTTAATTATCTGTGAAAGATAAAGGATGAAAACGAATATTTTAAAAAGGCTTAAATATGTTTTTTTTGACCAATTAAATATGTTTGTAGTGTCTGCAAATATAGGGTCTTTCAATTTTAGTCCCTGTAATTTTTTTTACAAAAAAAGATCCCTATAAAATAATTTTTTTAAAAATAGATCTTTTTGTTAGTCTAAAGTTACAAAAAATCTGAGTTGACTAACAGAGTTATGATGCGTAATTTTTTTTATTTCTAATTTTTTTAAAGCTTATTTGTCTTGGCCATGTCATTAATTTTTATTTTAAATCGATGACTTGGATCCCAAATCACATTATGGTTTTTTCATCTTCCCCTTCTTGCCAACTGCTGCCTTTCATAACCAAATCCTCCTCACACCATTTCCAATGAGAAGGAAGATGGAGATAGCTGCCTTTCATTTTCACACCTGCTGCCTTTCATCACCAAATCCACCTCCAAAATCACCACACCACTTTCGTCACCAAAACCACCACACCAACCATCAAAGCAACAAAAATCAAAACCACAACATTAAACTTATGGGTTTTCAAGGGGAGTCTATGAAGGAAAAAATAAGGAAGGAAAGCATAGGTTTAAAAATGGTAGTTTAGTAAAAAGAAGGAAAGTGTTCTGGACTGGGCCACGAGGCCCATTCAGCAATTGAGCATTGATTGACCCAATCACTTTGGTCCATATCCACAATTTACAAGCCCAATATGAATCTCATGATTGGAGGGCTCAGATCAAATCATCCGATCCAACGGCTCACAATGGGCACGCTTTCCTATAAATGCTAGCTCACATTGCCATAATTAGGTACACTCTCATTCCTGGCTAAATCACTCACCTACTCTCAATACTAACTTGGGCGTCGGAGTGGCTTCGCAGGTACCCCTCCCGGGCGCTCGTTGATATTCAACTACTCCGCAAGAGACTACCAACGCAGTCCACACAACGCTGCTAGGATCAGATCATTGGCGACCACAGTGGGAGGTCACTACCTTTCACATTTTCCCTACTCTTAGATTTTTTCTCTTGTACTCCCATGGCTCCCAGAGGCAGACCCTGGGTTAAGAGCATTGTTGTGCCTGCACCCCAGCCGGATGGCACCCTGGGTTAAGAGCATTGTTGTCGCCACCCACGAAGACACTCCAGTTCAGGTCGCGCAAGGAATCCCCCCATCTGTAGGGGTTCATCAGGTTGCGCAAGGAATCCCCCCATCGGGAGGGGTTCATCCCCCAGATGTGAATCAACTGTTGGATCTCCTAGTCAACCCTACTCAGACTATGTTGCTACAAGAAGCACGCCTCATGCAAATTGAGAGGCGGGTGGCCTCCATGCCCAAACAACCTCCTCCTTATTGGGGAACTCCTCCTCAGACGACTGTGGTATCGAGACCCCACCGCTCTCCTCCTCAGAGGCGTAACGTCCAACGCTCTCCACCTAGGCGCAAGCATCTGCATCGATCTCCCCGTCATCGTGGGAAGCATCAAGGATCCGGCTCACCGCCAAGGGCGCTCCCTTCCTCTTCGGATGGGACTTATTAGTCTGATGACTCCCACTCCAAGGTTTCTTCGCGTGACTCCTCTGATTCTCGCGTCAGGTCGGGGAGTAGGGCTAAGGTACATAAGAGACGTTGCTGAAGATTGCCATCGAGGAGATCTCCCGACAAGCGTGGATATCAAGACCTTGATTCCCAAGATGTCTCACCTCGTAAGTCAACGAGGTATGCGGATGAGGGACCCTTCACTCGAAGGGTGGAGGAGTGCCCAATCCCAAGGACTTTGGAAAATTTTCCAACTCTCAAGATGTATGATGGGACCGGAGATCCGGATCGGCACTTATCACATTTCTCACTGATGATGCGCTATAGAGGCGCTCGTGAACCTATCCATTGCAAGATTTTCCCCTTCACCCTCGAGAATACCGCATTAGAGTGGTTTCAAGAGCTGAAGCCAAATTCCATCTCGTCATGGGGGCAGTTGGCAAGATTGTTTACGGCCCGTTTCACCGCCTCCCGTTTGAAGCCAAAATCAGAGGAAGTGTTAAGGGCTATCATGCAACGGGACGGTGAGACACTGAGGGAATATATTGAGCGTTTCAATAAAGAAGCCTCATGTGTTCGGAATTTGGAAGACAAACAAAAACTGTTATGGATGAAAGACGGCCTCAGGCAAGGAAGTCTTTTTGAAATTGATGTGGGAATCAACAAACCTAGGGATTTGGCGGAGTTTCTTCAAAATTCACAAAAGTACATGGACTACGAAGAGAATAAATTGGCTTACCAAGAGGAAGCCAAGGTTGGCAGCAAAGAGGACGAGTGGGCCTATAAGGCCACCGAAGAACTGTGGCAGAAGTGAGGCCAAGTTGAGAGAGCTCCCTGTGAATCTCGACCCCGACAAGGTCATTTCTTAAAGTACACCCTGCTGAACACATCCCAGGCTGAGATCCTTGCTAAATGCGCCGACGCGGAGTTTCGAGATATCAAACAGCCCGAACCTCTCGTACAAAGGAAAGGCCGAACCTCTAAGAAGTATTGCCATTATCACAAAAGTTATGGGCACAGCACCAACAAATGCTACACCCTCAGGGATGACATTGAAAAGCTTATCCACGAGGGGAAGCTCGCCCAGTACGTGAATGAAGAAGAGGATGAGACCCATGACTCTGAATAGGGAACATAGCATTAGAACCTGAACCTAGAGCTAGCACTAGTTAAGATTTTGTTGTTTGGGCACAAATGCATAATGTAAAAGCTCGATATGAATGATTAACAAAAGTTCATTTTGCAAGTAGTTTTTGCTCTAGCTCACCAGTATTAACACTATTTCCAAAGAAAATCCATTAATATTAAGAAAGAAAAAGGTCCAACTCCATAGCTGGGGGCGGAACGAAACAAGTTTGAGACCCGACATACCTCGTAGGGAGGGACTACCTGGCTCATAGGGGAAACCTCATCATTAGCTCTAAGCCAAAACCATCTTCCCAAGACGGTCTTTTTAAATACACCCCTTGGAATCCTAGTAATGGAGTCAAGAATGCCATGGGAGTGTAAGGGTCTTTTCCACTAAGTGACCTTGGTGGTCACGACCCCTTGGACGAATTATATCCGGGCAGAGTCCTGGTAAATTGTGCCAAGGGTATACTTCAAGTGACCTTGGTGGTCACAACCCCTTGGACGAGTTCTATCTGGGCCGAATCCTGGCAAACTGTGCCAAGGGCAAACTTCAAGCTGACTTTGATGACCATAACCCCTTGGGCGAATATACTTGACCATGAGGTGCCATGTGGAACCGAAGGCCGGCACTCTGCCAGGTTTTGCGTATGAACCCCTGCACCAACGAAGGCCGGTACCCTGCCGGGTTTGACATATCGAACCCCGACACCATGATTTGTATTTCGGCACCATGTAACCCGGCACCCTTGAGGGCTGTCTAGTCTACAGACCATAACTTCGCCATGGTTATTCAATGGGGGCGTGTGAGCATGCGTTGGAAAGCTAAGAAGCAGAGCTACAATTCTTCTGTTAAGCTCAAGATCCAATTCTGACTTCTCCAATGTCACGACCCACACTTAGGTCATGACCGGCGCACAAGCTAAGACTAACTCGTCATAACTTGGCAAGCCTAACTCACTTGTACCGTTAATATATACAAAAAATTTCAGCAAAGTTTCCTCTACTTTTCAAACATTTCCTAAACAAAATAACCTGCACAATTATGAATTCTATATCTAGAATATAATAACCAAAGTCTTCATCATATAACTACAACATTGTAAATATGGTTCAAAAATAAGAAGCAGCTGTATAATCTTACAAAATTCCTATTTGACCATAGACCATTCTAGCCACAAAAGCTCCTATTCCTATAGCTGCATCGTACTGAAGTCATCAAAACAATAGTCATTGTTTAAGATGAGGCCTACCTAAAATTGCACTAAGTCTTGGGTTGAACAATAGACCCCAGGAACAATCTACTCTGATATCTGCAGATCTGAAAAAAATAAAGAAATGATAGAGTGAGTCACAAAGACTCAGTGAGAGCACAATAAACAAAGTGGACAGGAAGGAGAAGCAAAGATGACACAAGTGGTTTTACATCAAATACGATTTTTGTATAGCACCAAAAATAACACGTGGAGAACAATATCATTTCATATATATATACAGAAATCATAACATCAAACATATTCAATACGCCTCATATGAAAAATATTACAAGCAAGATAATCTATTTACTATGTGCACATAGACCACATTATCTCTTCGTCGTGGCAAACGGTAATCATAGGCCGTATTATCTCTTCGTCACGGCAAAACGGTAATCCAAAAGGGCTATGAGCATTTAGCTCATAGGCTGCATTATCTCTTCGTTGCAGCTAACGGTATCCAACAATAACAACCACAACAAAACACATAAAATAGAAATACTTTTCAGCTCATATTTGAGAATAAAATCTATGTAAGAAAATTTGTTTGCTTCTCCCATAAAGAAAATAAATTATATAAAAATTGCCACATTGTAGATTAGCTACTCACAACTTTGAAGAATGAGTAAAATCACTTCCATTGCCTTCAAGAGGAACCAACGGCTTAACTTGCACCGAATCTGACCATCAATACAATTATTTCAAACATTTAGAAACTTATTAAAAGTCAAGCAACAAATGGGGTACACTAATTTGTCAAAACCCCAAATTTATTAAACTTAGGGTTTCTAAGGAATCCCATAAACTATGAAATTTACACCTTCTACCACCCTATACCATTTCCCACTACTCATTTATAATAATTATCAACTCTTAATTCAAGAGATTGTAGAATTTTACCTCAATTAACACCAAAGAAAAAGATTTCCAAGAGAGAGTATTTCCCTTCCAACTCAAAATATTCTTCTTAAGCTTGCATTCTTAGATGGTATAAGAAGTATGGTGAAGAGAGGAGAAAGAAATCCAATTGAAGAGGGAGAGGAATTGGTGTTGGAGAAGAAGAATGGGGCTGGAGTTGCTGTTACGGGAGAAAGAAAAGAAAGCAACGAGAGGTGGGAGTGGGTTGAAAGAGAGAGAAAGAAGAAGAATGTGGTGGAGGTGTTGTTGTGTTGTCTAATACTTACCCCACCTTTTTGTTTTATTTTATTTTTTTCTTTTCTATTAGTTACTAAAACGATTCGTTTCATCCAACTCCGGCACCATGATTTGTATTCCGGCACCATATAACTCGGCACTCTTGAGGGCTGTCTAGTCTGCAGACCATAACTTTGTTCATGGTTATCCAATGGGGGGAGTGTGAGCATGCGTTGGAAAGCTAAGAAGCAGAGCTACAATTCTTTTGTTAAGCTCAAGATCCAATTCTGACTTCTTCAACCCCGGCACCCTGCTGGTGTCCGGACGCGCGAGAGAGCAAGAATTGAACCCCGGCACCCTGCCGGTGTCCGTGCGCGCGCGAGAGAAGAGGTTGAACCCCGGCACCCTGCCGGTGTCCGGGGCGTGTGCAAGAGAAGAGGTTGAACCCTGGCACCCTGCCGGTAATTTTTCTAAGTGTCAAAGAGGAAGAAATTTATGAGAATTTTTCTAAGTGTCAAAGAGGAAAAAATTCATGAGAATTTTACTAAGTGTCAAAGGCTAAGTGCCAACGATGGGGCAACGAACCCCGGCACCCCGCCGGGGTTGGAAACAACACATGAATTTTTCTAAGTGTCAAAGAGGAAGAAATTCATGAGAATTTTTCTAAGTGTCAAAGAGAAAGAAATTTATGTGAATTTTTCTAAATGTCAAAGAGGAAGAAATTCATGAGAATTTTTCTAAGTGTCAAAGAGAAAGAAATTCATGTGAATCTAAGTTTCAAAGAGAAAAAATTCATGAGAATTTTACTAAGTGTCAAAGGCTAAGTGCCAACGATGGGGCAACGAACCCCGGCACCCCACCGGGGTTGGAAACAACACATGAATTTTTCTAAGTGTCAAAGAGGAAGAAATTCATGAGAATTTTTCTAAGTGTCAAAGACTAAGAAATTCGTGTCAAAGACTAAGAAAGTCATGAGAATTTTTCTAAGTGTCAACGAGAAAGAAATTCATGAGAATTTTTCTAAGTGTAAAGAAGAAAGAAATTCATGAGAATTTTTCTAAGTGTCAAAGACTAAGAAAGTCATGAGAATTACACTAAGTGTCAAAGAAAAAGAACTTCACAAGAATTTAGTTAAGTGTGAGAACTAAAGCCATGAGGCAATGGAAACCATGAGACAAGGGACCAAAGAGGCGCCCTCTCCACGGTCCACGCAAACCAGCACCCTGCCGGTGTTCAATTTGGCGTAACGCATAGCCTGGCGCACTGCCGGTGTCCACGCAAACCGGCACCCTGCCGGTGTTCAAAATGGGCGCCTACTTTGGTGCGCACACGAAGCGCAACGCGTAGCCCGGCGCACTGCCGGTGTCCACGCAAATCGGCACCCTGCCGGTGTTCAAATTGAGCGCCTAATGTGCGAGTTGAAGACTTGTCTCCTACCGGTTTAGGATTTGAATCCCGGCACCCTGCCGGTGTTGGCCAAGGGGCATGGGACGTTGGAAGGAGCATGGCACGTTGCCGACTTATGGGTATGAACCCCTCCTTTTTTAAAGCACTCGCCATTAGACACTCGAAGGACGGCACCTTGCCGGTTTACAATTCAACAACGGCACCAAGAGGCGCCACCCCGAATGAGACATAGGCACAACATTGAGAGGTGCCAACATTATTATTTTTGCTATGTACAAGAGATGTGTTATGTGAAGGGTGAAGTATGAGTATTCAAGGAGAAGATTGAAGAAGGGGCCACTTACCAAGAGGTGAAGGGAATGTGTGGTCCAACACAAAGTCTTATCTCCACCAAATTTCTTATCTCACCAATCCTTTCAAAAAAATTTCAAATGGGGACCAAATGAAGAAGAGCTCCTCTATTTATAGAGGCCGGACAGGACGAATATAACAGCATAAAAAGCTTCAAGCCAAGACCATCCTACAGAATAATCTCGGCTTGGGGGGCAACTGTTCTGGACTGGGCCACGAGGCCCATTCAGCAATTGAGCATTGATTGGCCCAATCACTTTGGTCCATATCCACAATTTACAAGCCCAATATGAATCTCATGATTGAAGGGCTCAGATCAAATCATCCGATCCAACGGCTCACAATGGGCACGCTTTCCTATAAATGCTAGCTCACATTGCCATAATTAGGTACACTCTCATTCTTGGCTAAATCACTCACCTACTCTCAATACTAACTTGGGCGTCGGAGTGGCTTCGCAGGTACCCCTCCCGGGCGCTCGTTGATATTCAACTACTCCGCAAGAGACTACCAACGCAGTCCACACAACGTTGCTAGGATCAGATCAGAAAGTATAAAAAATATAGAGAGAGTTTTCGTTTTCCTTTCTCTCTCAACTTCGACAACAATTGTTCCTCCCCTTATATCACTGCTCCTTCAAGCCCTCTCCACGGGGAACAAACATCCCAACACAACAACAACAACCACCACTATGATTTCCTTCTATGTTGAGTTTTCGGATCCTTTTCGTTATCTTTTCTTCATCTATTCACAACATACAACACAAATCTCATCATCCACAGATTTGAAAAACTCACCCACAAATCTGCTTCCCTCTACTCTCTCTCGTTCTCTTCCTTTCTTGGCTTTGGTTGGTATTTTACTGTAACCCTAATTTCATTTGGAGTTAACAATTTAATTTAAAATTAAACAAAATAAAATTAAATGACTTGACATGCCAACTCATGTTTTAATAAATTAGAAATGAAAACAAAAAATACTCATCATACTCTGTTAGCCAGCTCAACATTTTTTAAACAGAGCACTAACAGAAGGACTTATATGAAAAAGATTGATTTTATGGGAATCTACTTTTTAAAATAAATTTACAAGGACTAAAATCAAAATACTCTATATTTGTAGGAACTAAAAACATGATGATGGCCCTATTCTTCATGACTCTCCTCCTTTCATTGTGAAATTATTCTTACTCCTAGATTGATCTGCGTGTAATCCTTTGGGCGTTTTAGCCCCCGTCTAATATCAAAAAAACATAATTAAGTTCTTTTAAAAAAGAAAAGATGTAAACAAATATTTTAAAAAAGATAAAGGATTAAAACGAAAAAACATACAATGATCTAACAACATAGTCAGCAAGCTGCTTACATGTCCAATTTATCCATGTTACGGTCTATGTAAGCCTTATTTAACTTTCATTTAACAGAAGAATCATTTTAAGCCATTATGAAAATTTTAAAGACTAAACGGACTTTTAAAAAGATAAATGACATAAAAAAAATACTAATGACATTTTAGCAAAAAATAATAAAAAAAAAACACGTTTCCGAGAAAGTGACCTCTGCTAAAAGAAGATGAAGCGACCTTGCAAGAAGAAAAATCTGAAGTAGACGGTGTTGGGTGTTCTGAGTCGCTGAAACGAGGATGGAGGAGACAAGAGCAAAGAAAAACAACGGAGAAGGCATAGATAGGCTGAGCACTTTACCAGACTCTCTACTTCTCCACATTCTATCATTTCTCCCTACCAAAACCACCTTCCAAACGATAAATCTCGTATCTACCAGATATCGCTACCTCTGGCAAAATCTCCAAATCCTCGATTTCGACGACGATTTTTCCAAGCACCCTCTCGGCCAAGAGGTCCAAGACCAAATGTTCAGATACTTTGCTGTTTTCGTAAACTCCTTCCTCGCTCGCCGTAAGTCCCTCGACATTCGAAAGATGCGGCTTTTCCTATGACGACGAGTTCTCTGTCCCTTCCATCGGTACCTGGATTCGCACCGCCATTGGGCCCCACCTTGAGGAACTCCATCTCTCTATCTTTTCTGATGATGAAGAAGCCTTAGACTTCCCTCTCACTATCTTTAACTCTTGCCCTAATCTCGTCTCCCTCAGGCAAGTTCATAGTTCATGTTCCTCTTTTTTCTAATTTTTTTGTTTTTTTTTCACTTTCTATTCTATTATTATTTTTACTTGTAATCGTATGCTCAATGGGTAAATAAATAGTCATTTAGGTCCCTAAAGTTTGAGGCTTTGGCTTTGTAGTATCTTAATAATGTATATTATTATTAATTGTAAACACGTCCATAAGGGTCACTTATATTAGTAACTTTATGGACTAAATTGACCAACAACAACACTTTTGAGAACCTGACTGACTTACTAAAGAGACACATTTGCAAGTTTGATACAGTTGGGGACCATAATGACAACTTCTCCAACACTTAGGAACCAAATTAGCTATTTATCCTGTACTCAAATGTTCTTATTACATTTACATATGAAATATGGAAGACATGAATTGATGATAAGATAACATTGTTTATGTTCTTCAGTCTTTGCGGTGATATGTTGCCGAAATTTCAACCCTCTTTGGTGCTTTGTTTACCTTCATTGAAGAATCTGAAAATAGACCTTGATTATGTGGACGTGCCTGGGGTGGATATTTTTTCTCTGGCTGCCCAATTCTGGAAACTCTGGATGTTTCCTTGTTATCTACCGAATATTTGACCACACTTCGTGTGCCACATTCCTTGAAGAGCTTGAAATTCATCAATGTTAATGACCGTGGGACTTGTCTCGAAATAGACACACCCGGTCTCAAGTACCTTAGCCTAACCATAAAGATGACTGAAGGCAGCACCATCGTCAACTTGCACAAGGTGGACAAAGCATATATTGATGTCTTTTACCCGCATAATGGAAGCGTTTTACTCAATCTCCTTCGAGCACTCTCTGAGATTAAACATCTAGTATTGTGTTCCTCAGCAACAGAGGTGAATTAGTGTCTGTTTATATATGCAGCTTAGTTTTGTTCTAATAGTAAATGATAATGATCACTTCTTGTTGTCATGTACATGCAGTGGCTACTTCTTCCCCCTCTTAAAGATCTATCCAAAGTTAGAATGTCTTGAATTTCAACATTTACTACATCTAGAGCTCATTCTTCCAAGTTTCAACATTGGTTTTTTATACCACATGCTTGTGAAATATCCAATGCTTCAAGCTCTCAAAATTCAGAAGTACAAGGTTTGTTGATGAAGCTTTGGTTTGTGATTTTGTTTCTTTATGTACATCTTACTAGATTGAATCCTCCCTTGTTGTCTACAGGATCCATCACCACATCCATATATGGGATGGGCATCAGAGCCAAAAAGTGTTCCTAATTGTCTCTTATCCCATCTAACCTTTATTCACTTTAAAGGATGTGAAGGATATTTGGATGAGATGGAATTTGTTATGCATGTTTTGCGAAAAGGGCTAGTTTTGAAGATAATGCATATCTCTGGTTTATCTTTGGAACTAAAGGCGAAGTGGGAGAAGCACCGTATTCTCAGAAAATTTTCTGATACACCAAGGGGATCTATCATCTGCCAACTTAAAGTTGACTGAATTGTATCTTCCCAAGGTGAGAACTCTCATGGTCTCTATTCTTTATGGGTACTGAGTTAAAGATGATGATCCACAATTCGTCGTCCCTTGTTTTTGTTATAGATGCATGTTGCTGCTACCACATTTTCAACTATATTAGGGTGGAAATACTTAATTCCATATCCCTAGTTTTACAGTTTTTCTTCGATCTAGTCATTTTCTCTTATTATTACCTAGATAGGTCAGATTTACACACTGTACAAAAGTAAATTAATCTAGTCTCCGCCCTTTTTTCATACTTGTTTTTGGATTTCAAGCTTTGGTACAAATGTTGAAATTTGCATGATTTGTGAGGTTGAAGAAAATGACTACCTTTACTTGTTGCTTACTAAGTTGAAGGAAAAAATGAATACCTTTATTTGGTTACTGAAAGAAAACTCTAGATTCCATGTCACTTATTGTAATTTAGTGGTCTTTTACTTTGTACTCTTATTGATAATTGATAATTATTAAAGCTTCTCAATCTTTGGTTGGTGGTATTAGTGCTCACTTTGATTAATCAACATGAACTTTGTTTAGGAAGCACTATCTTTGTATTCATGAGTTTGAATGATTTTCTAGAAAATCTAATGTTAGAGAAAAACTCTATCATGTTTAACAAATCCTAGAGATGTCGGCGATGGTGGTGGGTGTCAACCGCCGGATATGGTGGCGGCAACGTGAAGATTGGCCAAAGAAAGACCAAAAGCAATGCCGGAATTAAAACTCGGTTTGTCGAAATCCTCACCAGAGGACAGTTTGTCCACTGGATAAGCATGATTTTAGGGTTGCCTCTCTTTAGGCTCTAGATATCATGTTAAGAAAATGAAATAGAGAAAGGCATATGGTAAAATTGTGTCTCAACTATACAACAGAGTCTCTTTATACAGACCTAAAAGCGACAAACACAAATAATGAGAGACATGATTACAGGAAATCCTATATTTTTTTTTGACAGTAACATGCTCCTATTTTTTATTTTTTTTCAATAGAATGCATCCCTAAATGTTGTTACAAATTGCTTAATATTGTACTCTCTCAATGTATACTTCTGTTTAATGTTATTGCTTGCTTAAACTGTCAATGTCATCTATATGTTATGCAGTTGTTTGACTTATATCGTATATGTGATCAACCTATTTTGATGCTAACCAATTCTTGCAAATTGAGTACAAGTTTTACATATGTAGGTGCTGTATTTCATCTTAAAGTTGTTTGAGTTAGACTAGCATAGCTTTTGTTGTAGATTAGGGTATTGAAAATTGTACCCGAGTTGTTTTAATGTTTGCGGAAACAAGAAAGTAACTTTGTCTTTCTTTTTAAAATATGAGGCCTACTTTTTTGTTATTTAATAAAGCAATTGTTTTCCACTCTATTATCCTACCAAGATCATGTTATACTTTAAAGTTGGCCTGGGGTCCAAAACTCAATTTTGTGAGATCATGTTAACCTTTTAAGTTGGCCTAGCATGGGTTCCCAAACTGAATTATGTGAGAAGCAACAATTTATTTGGCGTGTAAAAGTAGGTTTGGTGATGGGCAGCAGACAAACAAAATAGGTTCTGATCATCTTTTATATGTTGCTACTATTCTCAACTTGCTTCTTTGTTATGATTATTGGATAACTTAACAAATTCAAATTTCTATAAAATGCTCAATGTTATAATTTTTAATACCTAATTATGTTATGTCTATGGATTGTGGATTGAAGTTATGTGAATTACTGTTGACAAATTTCTGTGTCACCATAGATTAGCCATTTGTTTTGCAAATTCTGATTATTTAGTCTCGGTAATATGCTTTATTGGCTTTGAATAACGTGGTCCACTATATGTTTGGCAGTGTGCATTGGCAATGCCATGATTTCTGAAGGGTGCATAATCAGGTTTGCTCAGGTTCTTTTGGTTTCATTAAGATGACAAATGGAGCAAAATGTATAAATTAAATATGTATTTTGTATTTCAGCAAGTTCACAAGATTTTAGAAACTATCATGTTTTAGGTAGACTAGTATCTGAACTTGGTACAAAAGGTCATAATTATAGTCAATATGGCTCACTGGCCTAGTGATCTGGTTCTTGAAAATTGTTATCAACTTTTTTGTGTTGAATAGAGGAAAGTTAGCCATTTAAATACTTTCTTCTGTCCTTGCCTTAAAAATGGGCTTTCCAATTGCTTGCTTATAGTGCCGACCACTCGCTATATGTGGCGAAGCAATACCAACTTGGCTAATAGAGATAAATTAGTGAAAGTTCACCATTTATCTTTGGCCTATTTAGTAAGAATCTTTTGGTCTTTAAAATGTTGTGAATGCTACTTAAGTATGGTGCATATTTTGATCACTTGACTTTGATATTGTTTACGGAGCCTTGTTCATAGTAGTCTCTTGATGTTTAATTTGGTTGTATGGAGAAAAAAGACTATAGAGGTTAGTTAATAATTACAAAAGAAGATTGCTATATTATAGTAATAATGAATATTAGTCAATTATACATGACTATATTGAAGGTTTTACAGTGAAAAGTTTCTGATTTTTTCCACTGTTTTGGTTATCTTTTGTTAACTTGCATTTCTATGCTAGTTTCTTGCTTTTCATTAGTTTCATAAATGTCGACATTTGTTGACAACGGTATTAAATTATACCTTGATTTAAAATATTAATACATATAAGCTGGTTTGAGTCATTTTGGATAGAGCATATGCATCAAGAGTCATTTTAGAACTCATTTTGACATGGTGTCATGGCTTGAAGTTTGAACAATCCATATGCTCATATTCATTCATAATTTGTGCTAGACAAGTTAGATTTGAGTACAGTTTTTTGTTTTTTGAATTCATATTTCTCAACAATTTACACCAGATTCATTCCAAGTTCAAACTTTTTCTGCATAGCTCACATACTCATTTTTACACGTAGGTCTAGTTCAAAGGGTCGGATTTGAGCATCTTTTGTTTCTTTGGAAAGTAAAACACTAAGGTTTGAAATGGTACCTGTTTCAGTTTTTATCTCTTTGCCTTTTAGCACCAGTTTTTGCTCGAAGTCACTGAATTCTTCATCTACTAATTATGTTTGGATTATATTTGTTACTTTAAGTGTAGGTTCACTTATATATTATCTATTTGATACTGAGACCTCTCATTAGAAAACTAAGAGAGGTATTTAAGTACACAGGTTGATGTAGGATCCTGTTTCAAGTATGAACAGCTATTCTTAATGGGATATTTTTATCTATGGCAACTGTAATTTCATGATTTTTTTAATACATTTTAAAACCCCTAATAGAACCAAAAGTTTGAAAATTTGAAAACTTGAATATCGAGTTCCATCCCTATAAATTGTGCTAACTTGGATGCTTATTCTCTTTTCTTATGTCACGGATCAATGTCTCCATCCACCATGTGAAGTCATTCTCTTTTTACCTCTAATGTCTTAATTTGCATTTTTGCTTACTATGGTAAGGTTTGACAGCCACAGCTAAAAGCTCCCTCTGTCACTCGGATTATCTTGTTAGATCTCATATGTGATACTAATCCAATTCGAGCTTGGATGAGCTCCTAGAAAGAGAAGAGGAAAAATACACAATAAAATGGTGGACAATGTCCAATTTTTTGCTTGATGATTTCATTCAATGAACTTGTCATTTATACACAAATCTAAGGATCACCCAAAGAGCATGGGATCCAATACAAATGTAACTAACTATGGAGTATTCTAGTGGAATAGTAAGAAGTTGGGAAAACAAAAATAGAGTAGATTTTGTTACCTCTTCTATTTTGTCACGTAGTCATCCATTTAACTTGGGTCAGTTGCATTCCACTTGGGCCTTTCTCTTGCACCTTGTTACTGGCCCAATGTCACCACTTGAATTTGGGCTAGTGCTTGGATCTGTGTTACGGGTATCATTGCCTAAACCTTCAGACACAACATCTCCCTCAATGTTGTAGTTTGGGTAAGACAACCTTAACGCATCTTTGTCTTCCCACATAGCTTATGTATTTCTCATACCCTTCAAATGTAGAAGAACATGGTCTTTGTCACTGCTACTAGTGAGAATGGTACGATATACCTCAATAGGTCCTACTTCCACGAGCGTGCCGGTAACAGAGTCATCCAACGTGGGAATCATAACCGGTGGTAAGCCATGAAAGGGCTTAAGCTTGGAGACATGGAATACAGGGTAGATTCGAGCAGTGGCAGACATCGCAAGCTTGTATGCCACAAATCTGTTGGCTCCATATTTGGAAGGGTCCGTGGTAGCATTTGGTGAGTTTTGGAGCACCTCTTCTCCAAAATAGAAAGTTGACTATAGGGTTGCATCTTCAACCAAACCATGCCTCCTACCTTGAAGATTCAGTCCATTCTATGGTTAGTGGCCAACGATCTCTTGAAGAGCTTAGCTTGCCCCAAACTGGTTTTGATGGAGGTCAGTAGGCGCATACAGTGTTGAAGTGTGTCATCTAAAGCAGCCACAGTGGTAGATCCCGCAACATAGGAGCGGATGGAGGGTGGTGTCTACCGTAGACAGCCCTGAAGGCTGACATCTTGGTTGCTTATTAGTAGGAGGTATAATAAAAGTGCTCTTTTAGGGATAAGCAGGAGAACCGATAGTTTGGAGTGTCACCCATGAATGAACGTTTCCAAGATACAATTGGTGAACTCAGTTTGGCTATCCATTTTCGAATGATAGGCACTATTATAAGCAAAAGTGATTCCTTGCAATCAAAATAGCTCACGCCAAAATTGGCTCACAAAGACCGTGTCTTGTCGCTAACAATGGATCGGGACATGTCGTGAAGGCAGTATATCTTTGAGATAAAGAGGGCAATAAGAGATGAGATGAAGTACTTTGTACGCAGACCAAGGAAGTGGGCATACTTTGATAAGCGATCTACCACAACCCAAATAACAGTCTTTCCTTGAGAAGCAGGCAGAAGAGTGACGAAGTCCATGCTGATGTTCTCCCACACTTGTTGTGGAACTGGAAATGGCTGCAACAACCCATGGGGCTTGTGGATTGAGTATTTGTGTTTCTAGCAAACTGAGCATTCTTTGATGAAAGTCTTAACATCTCTTGCCATGTTTGGTCGCATAAAAGCATCAGTTAGACATGTATACCTGCATAGTGATGAACAAATTTGTGATAATACACCGTAAGGCTAAGGAAACCACGTAGGGAAGCGAATAAAGCTGGAATAGGACAATCTAGAATAACTTTGATCTTTTTAGGGTCCATGACTACCCCTAAATGAGATACAACATGATCGAGATAGTCAACCTCCGTAACATCAAACTAACATTTTGAGAACTTGGCATATAATTGATGATCGAACATAATCTATATAATTTATTGTAGGTGTGAGAGGTGGGTTTCCCATTCTGTACTATACACCAAAATATCGCTAAAAAACACAAGAACAAACTTACGTAGTAAGTGACAGAATACCTCATTCATAGTAGCCTAAAATGTTGAGGGGGCGTTAGTCAATCCAAAAGGCCTTACAAGGAATTCAAAGTGCCCTCAACAGTGCGAAAAGCTATCTTAAACGTGTCCTCAGGTGCTATGAGAATTTGGTGGTACCCCGAACGTAAGTCTAGCTTAGAAAAGTATTTGGACCCATGGAGCTCATCTAGTAACTCGTCCAAACTGGGAATGAAAAAATGATCCGTAATGATAATGGTATTAAGGGCGCAATAATCCACACAAAACCGCCAAGAGCCATCATTCTTTCAAACTAAAAGCACGAGTGAGGGAAAAGGGCTAGTGCTGGGGCAGATAATGCCATCTGCAAGCATCTCCTGAATCATTTTGGTCACAACTTGCTTTTGGCAAAAAGGGTAACAGTAGGGTTTAATGTTAACTGAGGAGCATTGTGAATGATATCCACACAACCAAAGCTCAATGTAATTCAAACGAATATAATTTGTCAACCTGCGTACAATTATAAATAAGTACTATCATTATTTTTTTTGACATCATAATTACTATCATTATTAAGTATCATAACATTATTTTCTTATTTTACATTCATTCATACTAGTATAAAATAAAACCATCACCGACGAGGAGGACTTTGTAATAAAGAAACAAAGACATCCATTTTTGACTATTGGCATGGTGTTCGACAAGTTAAATCAGTAGGACAAGTGCCAGCTAACTCAATTGGAAAAACAATGTTCATCATCATTCAAGATAAGGAGAGACAATTGGCAGTTCACCAGCTTCCTTTCAAGTACCTAAAATGTTTTGACAATAATACCATTCTTGCCTAACACTACTTAATTTGCAAGTTTTTAACTTCTTTTCACCCTTCTCATGTCACTTCTCTTTGTATGAACCATACAATCTCAATCTCTAAGGTTTACTGAAAAAGTGAAAATTTTGAAGTCGTTAATTATCAACGGGTCGTGCATTTTTCGTCTGCAAATGAAGTGACAAACACCACTGTGTAAACTCAAACACATAAGTGGAGATATCAGGTTTGAACTCGAGTAAGCACAGAATATGTCCATCCTAACAACATCGGCGTTCGAGAAACATCCTCATTATTTTCCTAAGGTTCATCGGCTTAATTAACTAATCCATTTTACATTTCTTTTAAGATTGTTTTATACAAATCAAGGATTCTAATTAGCTTTGTTGTTTTACGTCAAATTATTGTTTTTTTTGTATGATAACTTTTGTTGATTTATTATTATCCATTACACTTATTTCTAAATAGAATAGATACTTAATGATATAATTGAGAAACATATAGTTAATATATTCTTAAACTATCCAAATAGCAAATAAGTTCCTTGAACATTACCACAAAAGTAATTAAAAAGGTAATTATATTGAGGCTGAAATAAATTTCAAATTTTCGTGCAATACAATTTGTACCGAAACAAAATTCTTTTTAAAGTTTGATAAAGAAAAGTGGTGGTAATTTCAAACCATATGGTTCCCTTGAACATGACAACAGAAGTAATTAAAAAGGTTTGAGCTTTTACATTGTAAAAAATTCCGTATAAAAGTTTGAGTTTTTTGTCTAAGGCTCCAGAATTTATGTGCACAACTCTAGTGGATTCTATAGAGCAATCAAAGGTTTTTTTTTTTCCCGATAATTAGGAGCTCATTGATACGAACTAACCAAGAGTTAGCCAGAAAACAACAACCCTAGTGGGTCCTATAGAGCAATCAATTTTTTTTCCAATGATTAGGAGTTTATACTGACACAGACTAACCAAAAATTAGCTAGAAAACAACCCTAACGGATTCTATAGAGCATTAATAAAAGTTTTTTTTCGTTAATTAGGAGTTTACTGATACGGACTAGTCAAGAATTATCCCGAAAACAAGCTATAAAAATTAGAACCAATTGAACTTGTTAGGTTAAGTTGTTAGATCAAGTTTTGTTTTCTTATAAAATATAGCTCATCAGACCCATTAAAATCTTATGTCTCCAAGTTATACTTTTGCCTCACAACATAGAAAAAAGATGGCTGTCGTGAAATTAACGAAACACAACACAGAAAAATGACATCTAGCTACTATAAATAACTTGTGGTTTCTTTTAGTGTGTTTGTACATTGATCCATACATTTGCTTGATCATTTCGAAGAAACTTCCACTAAAGATCTCAAAGTAGATGGTACCCCATCTATGAATTGTTCTAGCTAGCTACTTTTTATTGGTGACACGTAAATTCAACTATATAATGTCCCTATTAGAATATATATATCTTTTTATAAGAATAAATGCTAAAGTGTGACACATTACAGCACAACCTTTCAAATCTCAAGGCAGCTGGGAAAATTTGTGGTGTAAAATGACACAAAACTGTTGATAAAAACAAACTCGATAGTGAGTGATGCTAAGTTTCTATTTAAGGTAAATTATCACATGAGATGTTACAATATGACAATTCCAATTCCCTAGTTTTAAATGTGAATTCCTTCCACACAATTTTGAATATTTTGCACATGTTCATTTAGAAAAGCATACCAGCAATAGTTAAACGTGCATAAAAGGTAGCCATTAGATCAATCCTTGTTTTAAGGGATGCAATGATATTCAACATCAAGAACATGTGCTGAAACTTGTTGAGTGCACGAGTTGGATTTCTAGAGCATTATTTTAAGAAGGGGAAGAAGTTAACTTTATAGCTATTATATATGTCTAACCGAATTTGATGTTAGATATGGCAAAGTGTTTGGCGTGACCTGTGCATAAATCAATGTCACTTTGATAGAATTGTACTTGTGCTATAACTATAGCTAGCTAGGGACCAAATTGGGTCACCTTCAATAGTGCTAACTAACATATAAACATGAAAGTGAAAAGGAGATTGAAATAAAAGTATGATAGCATCCAAAATTGTATGCTCACATAAAATCAAAGAGTCTGGAAAGAAGATATATAGATAAAAAAATGTGTGATATATAGGGAACCCTAAACTGCTGCGGTCCAAAACCATGCATTTATGCGCATTTTTCTGTTTTTGGACGTTTGATTTTTAATGAACGATCTAAATTACAACTTGTTAACTTCATTAAGTGGTTTATTGAAATCAGACGACTGAGATCTGTAACTATATTACGCATATATAGTAAATATCTATTTTCAATTTTTCGCTGATATAGGGTTAACATATGAGAGTAGCTTGTAAGAGATTTTCTTTTTGGTAGTTGTACAAGAGAGATTTAGGCTCTTTTATGATGAGCTCAAATTATTATTTTATAGGATATAATAAAATATTTTAATAATTAATGGTCGATATGCTTTTTGAAAGGAATAATTGACATGTTAAGACTTCCATAATAAATTATGTACGTGAATTCCTATATTGTCTTTTATTATTGAGTGTCGATGTCCATTTTTTTGATGAATTACCTTAGAATTTACCAAAACAAAATTGTTCATCTTAGAGATATATTCCATATTCCACTCTATAAGACTTAACCAGATGTTGACTGGGTGTTGTGTTCAGTCTTTCTCATTGTTGGTATAGATATGAAAGCTAGGTATATCTTCTTCTTTTGATAAGGCTTTTCCTTTTTTCTATTTTTAGTAAACGATTTTTTTTTTGATTATCTTACTGCCAGCTACGAAATGCTTTCTTTTGTTTTTTCCCCTTAGTTGATGAACTTATTAGCACGTGAAAAATGTGCATGAGAAACTATGCAATAATTCTACTTTATACATTTTGCATTTTAATTGAGATGGTTATGGTTTGTAAAGGCATGCAAAATTATTTTAAAGGTATTACTTGAAATCAATCTGATTTATATGTTTTAGTTACAGGAGATTGTTAATAATTCCAAGCTAATTTTTCAAATGATTTTGTCATTTAATAAGTGTTTAAAATAATATCATCTAACTGCACTATGCTTGACCAAAAAAAAAGTCATTTGTAATTATAGAAGTTCTCCGAACATGAAATGACACTGCTAAATGTTGCCTTGGACCAGTCGCATGTGGGGGTATTTTTGAAGCCAAAAATGCTGCTATACTTGGTTGTTTTTCTGTCTTCATTGACATCAGCTATATGCTTATGCTGAAATTATTGTGGCTATGTTGGCTATAGAAATTGATTTTGATAAAGGTTGGAGGTTTTTGTGGTTAGAGTGTGATTTCAGTTGGTGGTTTCTGCTTTTAAGAGTTGCAAAGTAGTTCCTTTGAACTAAGAAATAGATGGAATAATTGTTTATAGTTGACTAGACAAATGAACTTCGTTAGCACTCACATTTATAGAGAGAGATGCTTGCGTTGATAAACTTGTTGGTTATGGAACTAGTATAAATGGTTTGTTTGGTGGGTTCTAATTCCTAGCTTCATAGCTGACGATTTTTTTAGAAATAGGTTAAAGTTTGCCAAGTTATAGGTTTTGCTTATTTCTTTCTTGGGATTAGTGTTTTGCCCCTTTTAATGGATTTGGTTTTCTTTTTGCATTCAATTTTTGGCGTGCTGCAAGTGATTGTTAATGAGTTTATTGCCAACCTAGTTGGGACGAGAGTCATTATAATGATAATTTTGCATGTCATTATAGACATTCTTTGTACTAGTTTTCTTTTAATAGGATTCTTTTTATTCCATTTGGTTATAATGTTGTTCTTGTTCATGGGCATTGGCTTAGTCCCCTGTGTTTCATTTGTTTGTTTTTGTTTTTTATTATTAAAATTTAGAGGGAATACTCTTTTTCCTTCATATTTTTTTCTCTATGAAGAGTTTTGCATCAGAAGGTTTTAACGAGACTTCACATCTCTTTCTTTTGCTTCAAACAAATGTTTAGAGGATGCATAAAATCAAGTAAACTTAGCATTAATGCTATGTATGGTTATAAGAAAGAGGTTAGAAAGAGTACAACAAGAGAAGTGAGAAATACCAGATTTAGTAGAAGAAAAATATAAGAAAGGTGGAAATAGAATAGCAGAAAAGGTATCTAAGAGCATTTGGATGAGATGGTAGGGTCTCTTCCAGCTTAATCAAGGTCCTGGGTTCGAATCCAGCCTTGGGCATGCAACAGTGTTAAATCTCTTGAGGGAGAGCTTTGCTGCTCATTGTGGTCCTATCCGGCTCGAGATATTAGTCTCTGCAGTTACGCGCAGAGGATACCCGATTTATACCAAGAATAGAAGGAAAGGTGCTCTCTCTCATTTGGTTAAATAGAAAGTGACCTGAGAGAAATGCAATTATTTGTGAAAAGAAAAAAATATCTTTAACAACAACTAGCCGCCTGATCCGTGCTACGCACGGGGTTGACTAAATTTTAGTTAGCAAAACTAAAGTAAAACCGGAAGGGGAAACCCTCTTTAATAAACCAATCATTCAAGACAACAGTTTTCTGTCCACTGCAGGAATCAAACTTGGGAGCACTAAGTCGACCCCGTGTCCCAGGGTAGCTTATGCTAGTGGACCAATGATGTTGGTTTGTAAAATATATAGTCAAATAATTGTGGATTGAAATTAAATTATAGCTATAAATTAAATAAGAAGATTATAAAATTTAAAAAGAATATTGACAAAAAACGTTGAAATTAAACATCCATAGTGTTGCACCCCGAAAAAAAATCCGGATTGGACCTTTCATCGTACAACGTGAAAATTTGTGAAGCCGCCATCAACATTTTTTATTTAGGGACCAAAACATTGAAAAAGGGTCCTTTTGTTAAGGCGGGTGGTCCTTTGAGAACTAGAGATGTAGGTTCGGGGGTCGGTTAGGTGTGGGGAAGGTATTAGCATCCCACACCTCCTTTCTACCGAAAGGGAACCTTTAACTTGATGTGCGGTTTTGACAGAGTTGATTTGAAACAATTCGTTCTACTTCTTTTTTTATTTGAGAAAAGTGTTGTTGAAAACGGGGGAAAAGAAGAATCTTTTTATTATTTTTTAAAAGTGTGCTTGACGGGATGTGACCCGCTCCTACGTATCTCCCGGTGCGATGGAGAATTCAAAGCTTACGTAGTTCTCCTCAGTCGAGAAACTTTGTGTTGGTGTTTTTTATTGTAGGGGTTTTTGGTCCTAGACTGTACAGTCCACTAGACCTAGAACAAAGACAACCCCGCCTGTACAGACGACGTGCCCCCTACTTATTGAAAATGTTTTTTTGATTAAGGAAGAAAAAGATTTGTTGTGAGGTTGGTTGCTTTTATTTGGCAAGTATCTTAGGCTCGCCCGAACTGTACAGCTCGCTAACCCTAAGACGCTAACCAATACCGGATGTACATCCGACTTGATTCCTTACTCATTTTTTGAAATAGGGTTCAAGTTGTTAATTACTTGTTTTAATTCTCATAAGTATCCCAAGATGTTTGAGCTGTACAGCTCCGATCTTAGGACGCTAGACAACACCGGCCGTACGTCCGACTTGCCTCCTTATGAGTTTTCAAAAAGGTTTATTGTTGATCTTAGAAAGAATTTGATTGTCTTATGAAAACAATTTGAGAAAAGATTAAGTTTGGAAAAAGCTTTAGAAAATGATTGATTTGAAGAAAGGAGAAGGGAGTTTGAGGGTGACATTGGTCACAAAAGGTTTGTTGGGATGGCGTGGCATCCAAAAGGAAAAGAAAGTAGAACATTCAATCAATTTCCAAGTCAAGAACCAAAGTGTAAACTTTAACAAGTTGCAAGCAAAACAATCAACAATGCAAGCGTAAGCATATACAATTAAGGTGTTGAATCCCTTTAGGTAATCTTTAACACTTGGGATATGTACAAGTGCATAAGTGTTAAATCCTCTTACCAAATCATCAACACAAACATGATTTTCAAAGCAAGCAACAAAAACAAGCACAAACCCTAATTATCTCATGAAATGCGACACCAACATAGAGCTAAAACCTCATTTTATTCTTTGAAAGCAACAAAATCATGCAAGCAAATGACATAGATCAAACTTTTTGGCAAGGATTCACATGATTAAGCAAAGGAATGCACTAAGATCACACAAATTCTAATTTTTCTACAATATGCGAAATGAAACATAATCCCAAATCACAATTTTATTCATGAAAATGCAAGCGCAAAATGAAAATAGCACAAACACACAATTTATTCCAAAAGAGAGAGATGCATTTCAAGCATCCAAACCTCCCAAAGTGTTTGTCAAAATGCTTGAAACACATCTCTCATTCAACAACAACAATTATATCAACATTTCAACATAAAATAGAGCACTAAAATGCAAAGAAATGCTTGATATGCAAAAATAGATTGATGATCTACATTTTTTATGCTAAAATTTTGATGATGTTAAGATTGAGAGTATACCTCAACTCCAAGCTAGAATAGCAAAAGAAATAAGGTGAATGAACACTAAACCACTTGAATCAACCCTCTAATCTTCAATCTTGAGCTTGATTCTTGAGATTTGAAGATGGATCTTTGAAGAGAATGCAAGGATGATGAAGGATTTAGGACTAGAATGTTGATTTGAAGTGAAAAAGTGAAGAAATGAGGTGAGGGAATGAGGAGGTGTATTCGGCCAAGAAGGGAGAAGAGGAGAGGCTAGGTTTTTGAGTGTGAATTGTGAGCCAAAACCTCGTGAGAGGTGAGGATATCAGGGTATATATAATGTGCAATTAGGTTTAGGGGCATTTAGGTCATTGTGTACCTCATCTCATTCTAGGATTGCATTTTAATTTTGAATCAAGGGTGAGGATTGAAACACACTTTGATGAGGGGCAAAAAAATGCAAAATGAGAGGGAAATGAAGGGGGGTATTCGACCACATTGGGAGAGTGGTGCCCAAGTTTTGCAAGTTGTCATCTTGTACTATTGTACTATCATATGACCATTCTGTTATCCCTTCATTTTTGATTATTCTTCTTAGGATAATTGTACAAAAATACACCCAATTTAGGCCACATACTAGGAATCTTAGGAATATGCCATTTTATGAGATCACCATGACCAAAAATATCATAAAAACCTCATCTTGAAATTTTTGTAGAATATTCCTTTTTGATGCCTTTTTTCAATTTGAATTTTTATGCAAATGCGTGCATGTATGCGCAAAAAAAATATATGACCAAGGGTGTCTTGCTTCAAATAATTTCCTCTAAAATTGCACAATGATTTTTGATGAAAAATTATCCTCTCTTTTTTTGAAAAATGACCAAAATACCCTTTGCCCTAAAAACTCAAAAAATGTATGCACAATGTTCTTCACACACTTCAAAATAATGCCACACTTCTCAATTTATTTATTTTTGTTGAGAATTAGGGTTTTGACCTAGGCGGACAAAATTAGGGTATGACACATAGATAATGGGAAGAAAATGTCTAAGGCTTTTAATAACATAATCCATATTTATCAAATGTAAATATAAAAACTTAGCCCATGATAAGAAAGAAAAGAAGACAACACAATTAAAAACTAAAACACGTGGGTATCATGCATGGTTGTATGAAAACTCATGATAAAATAGGAGCAGTTATACAAAGTTGAAAGAAGATGGTGGAGGTTGTATTATAAATGTGGCTGAAGTTCCCGTTGAAAGAAGATAAAAATTTAAACACCAGTTAAAGTATGTTTTTAATACCGTTTGATGCGAAATGACAAAAATAAAGAAGACAACACAAATAGAAAGTGAAACACGTGGGTATCGTGCAGGGTTAGATGAAAACCACCAATAAAATAGAACCACCTATAGAAAGTTGAAAGTAATGTTAGCTAGTAGGGTATACATAGTTGGTTGAAATATATGTGTATCACTCCCGTGCGATGCACGGGGTGAGCTAGTATCGATGGATGTAAATGTATTAAATCAACTCCTTTGTTTACCAAAAAAACATTAATATTGTGAGAAGATGACTATTAATTAGAAATAGTTTAGTAAATGTATTTATTTTTTCCATGAATCCAAGAAAATTAAATGCATAAAACTACTATTCTTAATATGTGTAAAGGTAATTATTTTTACTTATAATCAAGTCCGGAAGAAGTACATCAATACATCATGCAAGGTTAAATAAAAATCACCATTAAAATAAAAACACCTATACAAAATTGTAAGAAAATGTTGGGGAGTTCTATTGTAAATGAGACCGAAGTTCCCATGGAAAAAAGTTAACTTTTAATATAAATTAAATAACAATATTATAAAATTAAAAATAAACTTTAACAAAGACATTGGAATTGAAAATTCACAAATAATAAGAAGAAAAAATATAAAAAGTTTTAATAATGTTATCTATATTTATCAGAAATATAAAAACCTAACCCATAATGAAAAAGAAAATAAGACAACACAAATAGAAAGTGAAACATGTATGTAGGTATCATAAAGAGTCTGATTTAAAACTAAACACCAATTTAAGTATGCTTCTAATACTCGCTGGTGCGAAATTATCAAAATAAAGAAGAAAACACCAATTTGAACATGTAAACATTTTTCTGGAACCTATTTTGTCACGAATGTTTTTTTGCTTTTTCATCAAACATATTATTGAGGAACGAACTTCGCGTATTTGAACATCTAAAAAAAATTTGGGACCCTATAGTATCCCAAAATACATCGTCAGCATCACACTTTACGTATTTTATCACAAACTTATTATTATTTTTTACCAAACCGGTTATTTACAAAGATACTGCTGGTATTTGAAGACTTAAAAAGTTTTTATGAATCCTAAAGTACCCCAAAACATACTATTTAACATTTCACTTTAAGCATTTTGGTACAAAATGATTTTTTTTCACAATCAAGTACACTAAAGCACACTGTTTAGCATCTCACTTTACGTATTTTGTCACAAGCTTATTATTCTTTTTAACCAAACAGTTTACTTACGAAGAAACTTCTGGTATTTGAAGAATTTTTTTTTATGAATTCTAAAGTACCGCAAAACATACTGCTAAACATTTCACACGTATTTTGGTACAAAATATTTTTTTTCACCATAAGTACACCAAAACATGCTGTTTAGCATCTCACTTTATGTATTTTGTCACAAACTTATTATTATTTTTTACCAATCCGTTTACTTTCGAAGAAATTTTTGGTATTTGAAGAGCTAAATTTTTTTATGAATCCTAAAGTACCCTAAAACATACTGCTTAACATTTCACTTTACGCATTTTTGTACAAAATAATTTTTTTGCCCAAGTACACAAAAACACACTGTTTAGCATCTCGTTACATATTTTGTAATGAAATTAAATCTTTTTCTCACAAAATGGATTATTGAAGAATTTTTTTTTACATATTTAAACATCTAAAATTTTTCGAGACTGTAAAATACCCCTTAAAATATAAAAAAGAAAAAATACAAAATTTTAAAATATAAAAGTAGAAAAAAAAAACTGAAACCAAAATGGAAGAAGGGAAAAAACTGAAGAAAAAAAGTAAAACTTTAAAATATAAAAGAAGAAAAAGGAAAAAGAGAAAAAATGGAAAAAGGGAAAAGAAGGAAAGAAAAAAAAAAGGTTTGGAGCCAATTTGAAGTGGCATGACAAGCCACATATATATAAGAGATACCAATATACTTGTAAAGACGAAGGATATAAATAGAAATTGAGAAAAGACGGTAAGATATTGGAAAAACATGTGGACTCCACTACTTTTTAATCCCTTCTCCCTATTTCTATCCAAGCTAAATAAGAGAGATGAGTGAGATGAGGGATAACAAGATGAGAGAAGGAAGAATATATTACAATATAATATACAATTATATACAATATATTACAATATAATATACAATTATAAAGAGAGATGAGTGAGATGGGGGATAGCAAGATGAGAGAAGGAAAAATGATAGAGAAGACAGATGAAGAGGCTAAGAGAATAGTTATTGAGTAGGAAATATTGAGAGAATACTTATTGAGTGGGTTATGACGCACTCATCCCGCGTCAAACGGGTCAGATTTTGTTGCTCTTATTCCCACCCTAAATGGGGCTAGATTTCCCCATGGGAGTCTGATTTCTCACTATTTATAGAAAGGTTTTTAAAATTTATATTTTTTTTTGAAAGCTAAAAAAATAATTAAAAACTTATATTTTTTATAATTAATAGAACATGAATAAAATTATCATACAATGTTAAAATAAATTTAAATATACCAAAACAAATTTTTCTAATAAAAAAAGATCAAAATTTAAAATAAACAAAATGAATGAATATACGTATGTGTGTGTCTATAATATATATATATATATATATATATATATATATATATATATATATAAAATAAAAATTAAAAACAATTAATATTTAGTCGACTAGTATGTGAAACGTCTAAAATTTTGTGTTTTAACACCGGTTTTATGAAAAAGCTGGTATTAACCATAAATGAGGTGAAATTTTTGTTAATAATAAAATGTAATATCTTGTTTTATCGCGTTACAAACATCAAAATTGGCGCCGGTCTTAAGACAACGACCACCATATATAGTATATTTGATGTTAATAACTATTAACACGCTAAACATTCCATGTCAGTTGTTTCATAATATCTAGTGTGGATTCTTTCGGAGAACTTAAAACGTATAAATGCTGCCAATTCCAGATCAGATGTTTCCTAATACTCGGCGCTAATGCTTTCAGAAAACTTAAAATGCTCCCACTTCCATGTTGGGTGTGTCTTAATACCCGGCATGGTATATCCTTTACAAAAATATTCTGTGCTACATGAATTGCAACTTTTGGATTGGATAAACAAGGTATCAGATAAGTCAAAAATATATAACATTTAGTCATGTTCATCTCAGAAGGAAGATTGTAAGCGGTAACAATAACTGGCAACCAAGAATAGGGTGTGGCTGATACTTGAATATAAGGAGTAAATTCATCAGAGCATAACCCAAGCCGTATATTTAGTGGGTCTGAGGCAAAATCAGAATGCACTCGATCAAAGTGTTCTCACACTTCACCGTTATATGGGTGGCTTAAAATATTTGAGCTACTTCTATTCTTATAATGCCATGTCATTTCCCTTGCAATTTCAGTCGATGCAAACATTCTTTTAAACATGGGAACTATTGGAAAATAGAACATTTTTTTATCAATTTTTTAAAAGAAAAAAGGAGGAAGGAAGCCTCGTTAAAACCTTCTGATGTAAGGCAACATCAAGAAGGAAAATGAGAACTGACCCCTAAATTTATTAATAAAGAGAAAAAAGAAAGATGACAAAAGAGAGCTCGAGGGGGACTAGACCAATACCATTGACAAGAAAAAAACAAAACAATAATAGGGAGCCCCCTCAAACACTCCATCCTAAAGACAATTGAAAATGTACTAACTTACAATAGTCAGATAAATGAGATAGAGACAGAAATTTTCCTTGAACAGAAATTATATCCTACAATTATATACCAAATTATATTTTGCTGAAAATTCTAGGACTAAGTCGGATCAAAAGGAGACAAAGACAAAATTTGTCTTTAAACGGGTATCATATCCTATCGCTTTCTGGACTAATTTCTTTTTTCCCTTGATTTCTTCTTTTGAGTCTTGAACACCACTTGTTCGGACTTATCATATTGCGCAGCAGTTCCTTGGGTATTAGTAGCCATAGGGTCAGCAATATCCTCTAACACATCACTCCAAAGCTTCTGAACTATTCTCATGTCAGATGCTACCACTATATTAGAAGTAGCATCTGATTCATAGGCATTTAGCCTGGTAGTGGGAGGTTGAGTGGACGATGCGTCAATCGAGTAACTCCAATAGCGACTAGCAATCATATCATTGACTACGCTGGCGTAAGAGTGAAAGACAAGAGTTTCAATTTACAACCACTAAAGTATCAGATGTAGGAGAGATCTACATATTGTTTTGAGCTGCTGCCTGTGTGCTAGAGGTAGAAGCAATATTAGCCAACTTTTGAATGGAGTAGAAGGAGGTCTCCTGTGTTCCCATAACCGCAGACAACATTTGCTTACCGTCAGTCGAAACAAAAGAGTCTTGGACATATGATTCTTTTTTAGATTGAATGACCTCTTCTCTAATTTCATTAGGTTTTGGGCTCTTAACCAACATGTTAACCATTAAATCTCCAACCATATTCTTCTCTTTATCCTGAACCTTGTCCTTCACCTTAGGAATATATTTAAAAAAAAATTCTTGGGTTAACAATATCAGAACATTTAGGTCCTTGTTAAGAGCAATATCAGAACACCTCCTTTTAGTACAGTTAGCTGTAGCATGACCAATCACATGGAAATTCACACAAAAGGAAGGCAAGCTCTCTTACTCAGTTCCCACGAAGATAGCATAACTCGATCTCTCGACGAAAATTTGATTTCTAAAGTTTCGATCACAAATCTATATCAACAAGTACGCGAGAAAAATGGCCAAAAGATCTCTAAAAATGATTTTTGTTTGTCGTATCATCTAAATAAATTGGAGTGCCAACACTACTGGCAATTCCGAAAAGAATTTTGGGTTTCCAATATTCGTATTTTGGGTCTCCAATATTCTTGAGCAAGGCCGGTAATTCTTACCAAATTTTGGGTCTCCGAGCTTCGACACTAATATCTTCGAGTCATAATAACTTTTTTGCAAATTATCATTTATAGTTGTCGCTTCCATCATCAACTCAGTGACATAATCTAAACCCAACTTAGAAATGTTACTCATGGACTTGAGAGCTAAAAGCTTTACACATAGATAAATTTGTCTGTGACGAGTCTTGAAACAACCGTTTGTTTGTCTCTATTAACAAATTATAGAAACTTTGTGCTTCTTCATTTGGAAGTTCATCAACATTGCCATTTTGAGGCTCATCAAATGGAACATTCACCCACAAAGCATCACATATCATATTTTTCATCGACTCAAATTCTTCATTAGATGCAAGACCAACACTAAAACTGCTTGAAGCCCCTACGTCAAATAATTAGGCTTAAACCCTGAATTATACCCGTGATACTTGATTTCATCTTTGGTTCTAATAGGTACCTCGTCTCAAACAATGCAAACAATGCATGGACATCTAATTCAACCGGTGACTTCCGATATGTAGATATAGAAATAGGTCATATACTGGGTACAAAGTCAATAGTGAATTGAGACTCCCTTATTGGGGGCAAGCCAGGTACTTTATCCGGGAAATCTTTGACAGTATGCATGGTGTTCATTCGGAAGTTAACCTTCACTTCCAATGAACACAACATCAGATACTTCTGCGGCGTATAACGTTCTTTAGTCACACTTTCCATAAGTGGCGAAAGATCTAAAGAAAAAGTTAAGGTTTTCCTTAGTACAATCTAAGGTAACATAGTTACCCGAAATCTAATCCATGCCTAGAATAATGTCTATCTCTCGAAGAGGCAGAACAACTAAATCTACGAGAAAACATCTGATTTCTAAGATTACAAGACATTTTAGACAAACAGAATCAGTAGCAAGTGATCTACAGGTAGGAGTAGAAATTACTAATGGATATGATAACTAAGTAGATGGATATGATAACTAAGTCCACAGAATTTGTAATTGATATGGTAGGAGTCCAGCGAAATTACTAATGGATATGATAACTACATCCACAGAATTTCTACTCCTAAAGGATATGATAACAACAACAATCCACATACTAGACAGACAAAATCAGTAGCAAGTGATCTACGATTAGGAGTAGAAATTACTAATGGATACGCTCCCCGTCATCTACGTTATGGTAGACAGTCGTTCCATTTCCATGACCTTCTGCACTTGGCGTTCCATGCTTCTTAAAGCAATCCTTAGCCATGTGACCGGTTTGCCCATCATGGTAGCATGTTCTTTTCTAATTCTGGTACATACTGCTCCACACCTCTAGGTCAAAAGCTCCCCTAAATTGGGTGACCTCCCTGTTAAGAAAGTCGTGAGTCATGCATTAGCCTGAGTAGTCTTAGAGTTTGTTTTTTGTAGGATTTGTTGATCTCTAGTCAACTCAGAATTTGAGCATTCTGCTGGGTTTGCTGGAGCACGACAGTAGCTAAGTGTCGAACATACTTTAAGATTTAAGTACTCTCGACCTCTCCCTTAGCTTTGAAGTGATTAGTGTATTCTTCGCTCCTAGTGTTGGCACCTGAACCTCTACTTTGGGATCTCCTAGGTGGAGCCATACTTTTCTTCTCTTGAAATAAAATAATGATTTAACATTCATAAGATATAAGAGTTTATGTTGTAAAGTAAACATACGTCTCTTAGGATTGGTTTTCACATAATCATAGCCCTCTTAAAGATTCACATAGATACTCTACCCTTTTCTACACATAACTTATTATCCGATATGGATCTAGTTTGACTCTGCCAGTATAACCTACTTCACAGTCGGATTCTTGAAACAAACTGCTTGGATTCAACCATATGTGACATCATTTTTTCGTCTCACCACAGTAACTCAAAAATACTCTAACAAAATTCCGGAAACAATCTTTAATATATATATATATATATATATATATATATATATATAGTGAGAGAGAGAGACACGCACACACATTGCTTTCAAAAAGGTTCTTGCTACAAATACATTGATAGTTCAAAAAGTAAAGTAGAAGAACATCTTTACAAAAACATTTGTGGCATCCTTTGTCACCTTTTCGTAATAACTCCCAACATATCATGTCTCACATGATCCTTTTCAAAATATAACATGCATAAACCTCCCATCACATACTGACTACGGACTGACTAACTCACTAGCATAGCTGTACATTTAAGAGACCATGACTCTCGACTTCTCTAACTCTAGAAGTATGTCGGTTTGTAGGAACTCAAAAAGTTACTCCCATTATTTATCTTAAGATCCCTAGACTCAGCGGGCGGCGATACATCTTCACTATTTGGGCAATCCAATGTCGATACGTCCCAGAATCCCCAACTCTGTGTATAAGCGACCCCGCCTATATGTACTTGTCATACCCTAATTTTGTCCGCCTAGGTTTAAAACCCTAATTTTCCGCAAAAAAATAAATAAATTGAGAAGTGTGGTTTTATTTTGAAGAGTGAAGAGCATTGTGCATGCATTTTTGGGTTTTAAAAGTCATTCTAGGGCTTTTAAATTCATTGTTAGAGTGGAAATGCATTTGTTGTTAAAAAACAAGGTTTTTAAGGCAAAAGGGTATTATGGTCATTGTCAAAAATAAGATAATTTCTCATCAAGAATCATTGTGCAATTTTAGAGAAATTTATTTGAGCCAAACATTTTTGGTCATGTATGTATGTATGCGCATGCATGCATACATTGTGCACAAAATTTCAAAAAGGATCAATAGGAAATATTCTACAAAAAGTTCCAAGATGTGATTTTTATGACATTTTTTGGTCATGGTGATCTCATAAAATGGCATATTCCTAAGGTTCCTAGTATGTGGCCTAAATTGGGTGTATTTTTGTACAATTATCCTAAGAAGAATAATCAAAAATGAAGGGATAATGGAATGGTCATATAATAGTACAATAGTACAAGATGACAACTAGCAAAACTTGGTCACCAAGGACCCCTCCCAATGTGTGTCGCCTATCCCTCTCATTCCCTCTCATATTTTCATTTTTTTGACCTCAATCCATGTGTGATTCAATCCTCACCCTCCATTCAAATTTTAGATGCAATCCTAGGGTGAGATGAGATGCACAATGACCTAACTACCCTTAAACCTAATTGCTTTCTATATATACCCTATTAACCTCACCTCAAGGGAGGAGAAAGCTTTTGACCTCACCATTCACTCATAAACCCTAGCACACAACTCCCTCCTCACCTTCTCTCCATTTATGCGCCACCCCCTCTCCCTTCTCTCTAACTCACTTCTTCATTTCTCATCTACCCACACACATTCAATCCATCTTCCAAGCCTAAACACTAATTTTCAACCATCAATCCTTCATAAAATCACACAAAAGTTCAAGATCAAGGGTCATTTTTTGGAGATTGAAGACCAAGCTTGAAGATAAGTTGATTTGGTTAATTGTTTCTTCATCTATTGTGTTTATTTGGAGCTCATCTTAAGGTATGTGATT
This sequence comes from Astragalus glycyphyllos, assembly GCA_963573325.1. Lineage (NCBI taxonomy): Eukaryota > Viridiplantae > Streptophyta > Magnoliopsida > Fabales > Fabaceae > Astragalus > Astragalus glycyphyllos. The sequence goes on from OY754308.1 coordinate 26,675,132, forward strand.
CCTAGACCCCTTCTCTTGTAAATCCTTGCATAAAGTCATCATTTCTTGCATATTTGTGAGATTTCCACTTCCAAAAATGTAGATCCTCTCTTTTAACTTCATTTTTATGCTTGTACATATGTTAATCTCATGAATCTTTGTTTTGATGCTTTGATTTTGGGGTTATATGCATGATTTTGTTGTTTTAATTGAAATAAAATGTTATTTGCTTTGATAATAATTTCGCATGCTTCAAATAAATATGTGTTTTATGATTTTTGCTGGTTCTCATGGTTGAATCTTGTGAATAAATGTATCTATGTTTTGGTTATGTCATTCGCTTGCTTGATTTGGTTGACTTGTTGAAATAAATTGATGATTGGCCATGTATGTATTTCGTATATTTTGAGATAATTTGGTTTGATGTTGATTTTTGGGTGTTTGTTGGCTTAATCTTATAATTATTTGAATATGAACCATGATTGTGAGCTTTTGTGCCAAAAGGAATGGTTACAAGATGTAAATCTTGATTTCCTTCGGCTATTTGGTTCGCATATGTTCAATAATTAGGTTTTAATATTTGATTTGATGCCTTTTGAGGTTCAATCGTACAATTGCTTGGAATCCTTGATTGTGAATTTGGGTCGCTTAAAGGAATGGTTGCAAGATGTGTATCTTGATTTCTTCGGGCTAAAAGGTTCGCATACTAGGGTTTATGAATTGATTTTGTTAAATTACTTGTTTAAACTTGCAAATATTCAAACCTATGTTGTTAATTGTGAAATTTGTGATTTGAGAAGATGAATTTGGGTTTTGGTTCATTTATGGTCCACAAATGATCTTGGGTTATGCTAAGTTGGCAAAAGATAGGTTCATTTAACCTTGATGCACGTGCATTTTGCATATTCATGCATTCTTACCTATTCTTGCATCCTTCCCTACTCATGCATTCTTGAATTGAAGCTTGGTACTCCATGCTTGATATACTTGTTTATGTGCTTGTGGTGCATTAAAATGTTGAATTGGTGTTCACAATTTGCTTGTTTTGATTTCCACCAATTGTTACTCGTTAGTAACTCTCCAAAACTTCAAAACCATGTTGCATACAAAAAACAACTTGTTACTCGTTAGTAACGTTCCAACTTCAAAACATTTTTTTGCATTTACATAATCATTGATAAACAACTTCACTTCTTCTCAAAACAATTCCAAACTATTTTTCACAAATCAAACTTTGTTGAGGATAATGCGAAGCCTTTGCTTGCACGATTGTCAACAATGGGGTGCTAGTGGTGATCACTTGGAGTCTTTGCTCAATTGATTATCATAAACACTCATTTTTCAAAAGAACTCTCATTTCACAAATTAAAAACTTTGTTGAGGATAATGCGAAGCCTTTGCTTGCACGATCGTCAATAATGGGATGCTAGTGGTGATCACTCGAAACCTTTGTTGTTTGATCATTGTGAACATTCAATTTTCACAATTAAACAACTAAAAAATAAAAACCTTTTCTCGACAACCGAGAACTACGTAAGCTTTGAATTCTCCATCGCACTGGGAGATACGTAGGAGCGGGTCACATTCCCGTCAAGCACGACAAATGAAAACCATTTTCTTTTCAAAAAAACAAACCCTTTTCCAAAACAAGGCAATTTCTAAAAACAAAACAATTTTCGAAAACAAGAACTACGTTGCTTTGATTCCCTCCCCAGGATACATAGGCACGGTGCCCTCTCGTCAAGCGCAAAAGATTAAATTTTCCTTAAGTTTTTCCATAAAGTAAAGAGAGATAAAGAGAGATAAAAACAAAGCATTTCTTAAATCAACCTTTTAAATCACACGTCAAATCGAGGTTCCCTTTCAGTAGAAAGGATGTGTGGGGTGCTCGTACCTTCCCCATGCATAACCGACCCCCGAACTCAAATCTCGTGGTTCCAAGGACCATTGTCTTTCAAGAAAGGTTTTTTTTCAATGTTTTACCTCAAAAAAAATATTGGTGGCGACTCCAATTCATGTTGTGCGAAGAGAAATCCCTCCAAAGGATTTTTCGGGGTGCAACAGCTGGCGACTCTGCTGGGGACCTTTCTTTAGTGGGTCGAGCCAATCGATTTGACATGTGATTTATTTCGTTGATTTGAATGCTTTGTTATATCTCTCCTCCTTTCCCTTTCTTCTTTCTTTCCTTTGCCTTTAAAAACATGCTTGCATTATTCTTAGAATTGTCGTGTGCATTCTTGTGATGTTGTGCTTGCGTGCATTGTGTGTTAGCCTTCTTCCTATTCTATATTTGCTTCTTGAGTAAAATAAGAGTAGTTTCTTCTTCTTCTCCTCCTCTTACTTTCGTCGTTTATATGCTTTTCCCATACATTTCCCCAATCCTAGCATGTTCCCCTCTTCTTTGCTCCCTTTCTTGAGGTAAGCTCATGCATTTCCCCTAATCCTATTATGTCCCCTCCTCTAGGCTCCCTTTCTTAAGGTAAGCAATGCTTGCGATTGTTGTTGGAACCCTAGGTTAGTATACTTATGTTGAAATGATATTGAACCCTAGGGTAGACGACATGCTGTTGCTTGATATTGTCTGGACTGTTTTGGTTTCCCTTTGCAGGTGGGGTTTGGGTAGATTTTTAGGTGTTGTGCCCTCATCACACACTGCACACCTTATATTTGTGAGCATTGAGTGGGGCCTAAAACCCAAGGTCTGCAAAGAACCCTAGGAGAGTGGAAATGAGTAGTGACTGCCATTCGTAGACCATTGTCTGTCTGGCTCTCATGAAAGTTTCGCCCAAGAGTGCGCTTTCTTCATGATACCTCACAATCGGTAGCTCTCTACGATTGTGGGTGTATTCATGAGAGAGACTTTAGCTCTTGGTTGCCATTGTGAGGCAGTGACCAGAACCCACATGGGAGGATTACCCTTGTCGTTGACTTTAGAGCCTACGATCTTTACCCATTTGTAGGACACGGGGGCACGCAAATTGTGTGTTGCATTAGCTTAGGCATCCTCTTTCGAAACTCTTTTACCAAAAAATGTAGAAAGTAATTTCCTTTTTCCCTCATAAACACCTATATGAGGTGGCATATAGCGGGTATTTTCAAAAATGTTTTGAACCGCCACCAACAAACATCATTTTCTTCTCTCTTTTCTATGTAAATAAAAGGTCATAATCATCACATCTGCGTCATTTTGCATCATCATCATTGCATTCGCATCTAACAAAAATTTTGAAAAAAAACCTCCATTCTTTGCATCCTCCATGCATTAAAGTTGTTTGCCGGAGATGGCAACGTAATACAAAGTCTTGTCATAGGTGTGTAAGAAACGGAATGGAATCAAAAGGCAAAACCGTTTTCAATTCAAGGCTTCCTGTTGTGAAAGAGATTGATATGGCTAGTCTGAAAGAGTATGCATCCCTCCTAGGTCCTATTGAGGTCAGATCTTTTGACAAAACCTATGGGAACATTCGCAAGCTGCTACAACTAGAAGTGCAAGAGAGTGCCATTGCTGCCCTGTGTCAGTTCTATGACTCGGAGATTCGCTGTTTCAGTTTTAAGAATTTCCAAATGGCGCCTACCCTAGAAGAGTATGATAGGATTTTGGGCTTTGATCGATCCAAGTTTAAGCCTTATCAATACTAAGGGGAGTATTATTCTGATGAAAAGCTTGCTGCCTTGTTGCAAATCAGTGCTGAGAAAGTGCGGGCCCATAAGATAGAACGTAATAAGGTATTTGGGTTTCCTCAAGAATACTTTGAGAGTTTGATGACCAGCTATGTAGTGTCTGATGATTGGAATTCTTTCAAGCAAGTGCTAGCTCTGACCATCTTCGGCATTGTGCTCTTCCCTCAGATAGAGAGGCATGTGAGTGAAACTGCAATCGGTGTCTTCCTCGCCTTCAAATGTGCAAAAAATCCTATCAACCCGGTTCCCGCAATCCTCGCAGAGACATACCGTGCCTTCACTCGTCACCATGAATTACAAAAGAATAAGATGTGTTGCTCCTTCCCTGTGTTATATGCTTGGTTGATCAGTCATATGTGTACCAACAAAAGTGATGTGAAGGATTTGCTTTCCTATGCCTTGGGTTGTAATCCGAAGACTATGAACTCTCAAGAGTGGGTGCATGCTTTCAAGAACCAAGATGCTCTCCAGATTCGTTGGTTCTCACCTAAATGTTGGGCAGACAGGCCTTCAGTGGTATTTCGGTGTGGGAGTTTTCAGAACGTTCCTCTCATGGGAACCCAAGGATGCATAAACTATAACCCCTCTTTGACCTTGTGACAGCTCGGATACCCTATGCGGGATTCACCCTCCGAAGCTATGCTGTTTCGTTTTTACCTCCACGCGGGGATCCCTAAAGACGAGAGTCTACTTCGGCGAGTCCTGCAAGCTTGGGAAACCGTAGTGCGGAAAGACAGAGAAGAGTTAACCAGGAGGACCACTGCTATCTCTTTTTCTCAATGGCTTGAAGGGAGGATTAGTGAAACTCGGTCATCCAACCAAGGAGTACCACTGCCTGAGGAAAAGATACAAGAACCTCACATTCCTACCATTGAAGAATTGGAAGAGGTTAGGTTGGCCATGTCAAAGGTGGGAGAAGAGAAAAGGGCTCTGCAAGATAGATTGAGAAAGATGATGCAAGACAAGGAAAAGCTAGAAAATGAAAATGCTTTCCAAGCTGCAGCTATTGAGGAAGTCAATAGAAAACTTGAAATAGAGGGGAAAAGCAAGAGGGAAATGCAAAAGCACTTGAAGGGTGCCAAAGAGGAAGTGAAGAGGTGCACTACCAAGATGAATGAGGCTGTAGCGGAAGCAATTAAATGGAAGAGGTTATATGAGGATACATGGAAAGAAGAGCAAGCAGTCAGGCACGCACTAGTTAAGTCAAGAAAAGACTCTCGAATAATGAAGCTTGAATTGGAAGATCAATTAAAGAGTGTCAAGCAAGATCGGGAATCTATTGAAGGGATCCTGAGGGATTATCAGCAAGCACTAAGAAGGGAACAAGGGAAGTCAGAAAGCTTGGCCAATCATGTGCAGTACTTGGAAGGGTCTTACCTCCGGCTAAGGGAGAAGAGTGACTATTGGGGGAGTCAATTTGCGGAATTGCTCAGTAAGGTAAAAAGTCAACAAGTCTCAGAGGAATTGAAAAAGGAAGGCTTACATTGGAAAGACAAGTTCTCCAAGTTAGTTGGGTTAGCTAATCAGGCTGTGAGAGACATTCCCAAGAAGCTAAGAAAGGCGGATGCAGAAATGAATCCTTTCAACACCCCTGTCAAGGTGTGTGAGTTTGTTGAGTACTGCAAGATTCTCACAGAAGAACTCCTGGAGAAAGCCCGGGGGGCAGCTGAGAGCAAGAAGAGGAAAAGGAGCGAGGAGTTGAAAGCCATATGCCTTTAAAGTTCCCTTTAGAGTATTGTAGCGATCCTTAGGAAATTGTAATTTTCTTTAAGAAGTCGTAACTTTCTTTGGAAAATAGTACTTTGTTTAAAATCATTGTATTGCACTCTTAAGGAATATTGTACTTTGATTTGCTTTCTATTTGTGATACTCCTTCGCATTCCATTTAATTGAAGTACGTTTGTTTTGCCTTGTTGCTTCCAACTTTGTTGCAATCCTAAAAACACCTGAACCTTAACACCTATGACAAGACGAGTTGCACCGCGATTCCCGGCAATAAACATAATAACATGCATATTGCATTGCATTTGCATCATTTGTCTTTGTGTTCATAAAAAAAATGTTCCGTCCACAGAAGTAAGACAAGCTGGTTAATCATCGGTATTGGACGCGATCACAGGCAAGAAATATGGCCAACAATCAAGACAACGCGAATCTGGGCAATCATCAACCAATCCAGAATGATGCAGTTCCAGAAGGTCCGAATCCAAATGGTCAGGGTCAGCATGATCAGAATCAAGAGAATCGAGCAATCAGGGCTGAGATGGAAGTTATAAGAGCTAAAATGGCAGAGGTCATAAGAGTGTTAAGTGCCTTAAGGGATGCTGGCATAACTGAAGGTGCTGCTGCCGCAGGAGTGGATCCTCCTCCTGAAACTAGAGTCTCTCAGGCTCTCCAGAACGTGCGATGGCCTCCTTATGGTCTCCCATTAGGGTACACACCCCCTGCTGCCGGTGCAAACCCAGAAAGTGGTCCTTCGGGAACCACAGGACAGGCTCAGCCTGAATCAGCTGTGAATGAAGTTGGAACGGGGACACCTCAGGTTCAAATTCAGATTCCTACTCCTGCTATTACCCCGGGAACTCCGGTTGGCTTCAATTCTCCAGCAACAATCCATCCACAAGTTCAGGGTCCAATTCCTCAGATTATCGCTCACTCACGTGACCCACACGTGACCCCAGCTGTGGTGTCGATGAATAATCTTCATTACGGTGTGAGTGGTTTTCCGCCGAATTACCCTGATGAAGCTAGAAGTCAGTACCAGATGTTAGAAGAAAGATTGAGAGCTGTTGAAGGAACAGGTTCCCAGGCTAGGAACGCCCATGAGTTATGCTTGGTCCCTAATCTAGTCCTGCCACCCAAGTTCAAAGCACCATTTTTCGACAAGTACAAAGGAGCAACCTGCCCGCGCAGCCATGTGACGATGTATTGCCGGAAGATGACTGCCCACGCCCGTGATGATAACCTGATGATACATTGCTTTCAGGAAAGCTTAGCTGAAGCTCCCCTTGAATGGTATATGCAATTGGAGCCAACTAATATCCGTTGTTGGAAGGATCTGGCAGATGCCTTTATCCGTCAATACCAGTACAACAGTGATTTAGCCCTGGATAGGACCCAGCTGCAATGTATGTCTAAGAAGGATAATGAGACATTCAAGGAATACGCCCAGAGGTGGAGGAACCTCGCTGCACAAGTAAAACCCTCCCTGCTTGATAAAGAGATGGTCCATATGTTCATGGAAACTCTTCCCCCAGTGTTCTATGATCGTTTGGTCGGCAGCGTGGCTTCGAATTTCTCTGAGATGGTTGTCATTGGAGAAAGAGTGGAGAACGGCATGCGCAGCGGAAGAATAGCCCATGGCCCAACACCTCCTTCCCATCAGAAAAAGCCTTTTTCTGGTACCCACAAGAAGAAGGAGGGAGAAACTAATGCAATCAGCGGAGCTAGCGGTCCATCACACAACAATCCCCCACAAGCCATTCCAGTTCCTTCTCAGACGCCGCCTGCTCAGCCATTCCAGTCCAACAATCAGTACAAAAACTACAATGAAAAAAAGCCTGTTGTCTTTGAACCTATCCCCATGTCGTACACGGATTTGTTCAATTATCTCATTGCCAACAAGTTAATCAGCACTCGTCAGATGAAACCATATCAGCCTTCTCTAACTATATATTGTAATAAAAATATTAAATAATCTATTTAATTAATTCCGGTTCGAACCCGATTCGATCAGTCCCACCCTAAATATCTTGAACCGCTGCCTCTACCGATTTAGTGTCCGATCCATTTTTAACTACCTTGCTTAGTAGTGACTGTGACACGATGTTTTGCCTTTCAAGATCAAGTCTTGATCAACTGTAAACACAACCCCTATACATGATTACGTTCCCTAGAAAATGAATCATCAATATTGTATGTTAATACCACTATTATAGATTTTATCTGGCACAGTTTAGAATACTAAGCCAAAAGCTTAGTTTTGGTTACTAAATCTGTTGCAGTCGTTGGATCTCATCCTTTTTAATAAACTTTAATCTAACGGACAGTGTTTAACGAGGGCATATGTGTCATTTAACCCTTCAATTTCAATTCACAGGCTTCGTCTTCCTTCTCACGTTTGCGCGCGCAACCGCCGGCAACGATCACTCCGACAACGTTCACTCTGGCAACCATCACGCACTGTATTTTCGTTCTGACGTTCTCACGTTTTCTTCCGTTAATTTCAATTCACATCATCGTCCCTGCTCAACTGTATTTTCAAAGTGGGTTGCTGTTTTCTGCGAAGTGCCTTGTGTCTTTGTGTAGAATGCATACTAACTGTTTGTAAAAATGCCAAAATTGAATTGGAGCTTTTATTGTTATGATTATACATGCAATTTCACTAACCACAGGTATGTGTATCTGTGGTTAGTGGCCACTAACCACACCACAGAATAGTGCAACAATGGTTAATAATAGAAATCTCAATACATATAAGTTCAATATATATAATTTCAATTTCTTCATTAGAATGGTATATTATAAATTCAATACATATAAGTTTCAATTCTTCATTCATCTACTATTTCAATTACATAGAAGTTCTAATTTTCCTATCTTTTCCTTCTTTTTCCTAGAGCCTTTTTCCCCCTTTCATTTTTCAGTATTTCAGCTTTCAATTTGTCACAAAAACTGTGGTTAGTGGCATCTACTAGTGTTTGTGCATATTTGTGCATATTTGTGGTTAGTGGCCACTAACCACAGATACACATAACAGTGGTGGGTGGCCACTAACCACAGATATTCATAACTGTGGTTGGTGGCTACTAACCACAGAATAGTACGATTGTGGTTAATACTTGTTAGATGTCACAGATTGCCATTACTATTACTTGTTACTAACAATATTACTTCTCACTAACTATTATTTTTCATTCATTCAGTTCATAAGTTGGTTTTCTGCATCACAGAACCAATTCACGCAACCTCCACGCGTAATTCGTTTTTCTGCAGATTTCAATATGCTCGGAGTTGATGAACATGGTGAAGCAATCAGCTTTACATGTTTGCTTGCTTGTATGTCATTTGTTGTATTGTAATTTTTCTCTATTGCTTGTTGCATTGTTTTAACCATTTTGGTACTAATCTGTGGTTAGTGGCCACTAACTAGTGTTGTACATATCTGTGGTTAGTGGTCACTAACCATTGTGGTACTAATTTGTGGTTATTGCCACTTACTACAATGTATTTCTTTATTGCAGTTCAGGATTGTCATGGTCAGGATGAAAATCTCTTTGATATGGTTATTTCAGGTTGTTAACTTATTATTGTTAAATTCTTTGATTTTAACTTGTTAAAATTTGTGTAACCATATATTTATGGTTAGTGTTATTTGACATTGCTTTCCTATGCTTAGCTGATTCATTTTTTCGTTTCCGTTTTAATGTTTGCATAGAATCAAGTACCAATGTCGGATGTCACGATGACGAACTCGATGAAGTTGTGGTTGCAGGTTCAATGCTGATTTGTTATTATATAATAAATATATTTTTTATGACGTTTGTTGGACTTCAGAAGCCATCGGAGATTTAGAACTTGTAAAACAATTTAGGAGGAAACAATTGTTCTTACGCATTTATACTTAAGTCTGTAATGTCCGTTATACAATGGCATGTAAACATATGCTTACTGACATACCATTGCCACATTGTTTGCATAGAAGTTTGATAATGTGATTCTGATTAAGTTTGATAATGTTAATTTATGGACATAGCAATTAATAACCACTGTTATGTGTATCCGTGGTTAGTAGCCACTAACCACTGTTATGTGTGTCTGTGGTTAGTGACTACTAATCATAATCCTGAATCGTGGAGAAGGAATGAAAATGAAAATTAAATAAAAAAATTATGATTAAGAGCAAATTATAATCCTAACCAATGTTATGCACATTTGTGGTAAGTGACAATAACCACAAATTAGTACCACAATGGTTAGTTGCCACTAACCACAGATACACATAACTGTGGTTAGTGGCCACTAACCACAGAATAGTGCAACAATGGTTAATAACAGAAATCTCAATACATATTCGACGGCGAGTTTGTAGACTTCGTTTGCGACGGACGGTGGATTCACGGTGGTTTGCGACAGCGATTGTAGAGTGGGTTCCGGTGTTTTGCGACGGCGACGGCGATTGTAGAGTGGTTTGTGGCGGAAGGTCGTTTCTGGTGTTTTGCGCGCGATTGTAAAGTGGTTCGTTTTTGATTTTTGAAATTGGGGAAAGTGTTTTGAAATTGGGTTTTTAATTATGGTGGAAATGACACATATACCCCTTTAGTATATGTTACTAAACTTCTGATTTAGTATCCTAAATCACTCTCGATTTTATCGATTGAGGTCATCGTTTACCAGCATGTGTTAAGTGATTAAAGTTCTACATTACAAGATCAAACAATTAATTGATTTAACACCATCACAAACAGAGTCTAAGCATTACCAAAAAATCTTTATTGAGCAAATCAATAAGTTAACTTACCTAGTTGATTTTTTATTTGATTTAATAAATTATAGGGATAATATAGCTCAATCTAACAAATAAAAGAATAACAAAATCCAATAAAAAGAAGTAAAATAATAGAAGAGGAAAATCAACATTTGAAAAACAAAATTCAACCAATGACTTCCATATCCCAATCCCATAGTCTCATTGGTGACGCCTATTAAAATGCACCATCACCAATCATGAAAACGTGAATATACTTCTTTTTAGCTCTCTCAAACACAGCTCCCTTTGACACTTCTTCCTTTTATGGCTTCCTCTACCAAATTTAAGTGCAATCAAACCATCATAATGTTCTGGTTTTGGATCATAGCTTACTAAAACTGTATTCATTAAATAATACTATTTTTAATCTTAAAAAATGCTCCTCATCACGTGCTCATGTCTAATTGGGTCTTTCTTCCACTACTCGACAGCGTATCACACCCCAATCCATCGCGCATATTGCCATTCTTGCCACCCATAATAACATAAAAAAAATGAAACAATGTAAAAATACCCCCTCCTTCCTTAATTATAATATCTTTTCATTTTTTTCTTTTTCGTAAATATAAGACCCTTTACGAGTTCTAGTTAGATATATTTATTACTCTTTTTTTACACATATCCTTTATTAATGTTATTAAATTGTCTTTGTATATAAAAAGCTAATATTGAATGGTTCTATACACATGATAATTTAGTATTAGTCACATACAAATTGCAAACATCCCAACCCAGCAAGGGTATTAGTTACTGCGTTTGGCGGTGGATATCCTGATCTCGATAAAAAAATACAAATTGCAAACATTTATAACGCTACCAAATTTTCTTAATATGTGTACAAAGTTTAATAAAGTCTTATATTAAGAGAAAGAGAGAGTATATCTTACAATAATGTCACACAACAGCTAATCACCTGCCCTTCAGTTAAGCAAAATATATCTTTGTAATACTTTTGTACAAAAATATTTTACAAGAGTGTAAACAAACTATTTTTTTAGGAGAACTGGTTAATAATCAGTGTATTAATTGCTAGAGAGGAGTGGAGTGAGGTTCAAACCCCATACGTCTACTTTTCATCATCAAACTCTCATTCACTCAATCACGTAAGATTCCTTTCCAGGACAATGTAAATGAGATGCACTCTCTGTATAAACTATAAAAACATTGAAATATTTTAAAAGCCCGCTATTTTACTATATCAGCATACTAATGAACATGTATTTAAATAGGGTCTGTTCAAAAAAAAAAATGAACATGTATTTAAATAGGGCCGATTCAAGGGTAAGGTTACTAAAATCCTAATTTTAAGTTCACTAATATTTGTCATTTGTTTTTTAAAAAGCAAAAAAGCAAACTATAGTGACAAAAAGTCAAATCTAAAGTTTCTCACTTTAAAAGTGCCTCAACCAATAATGACCGGGCGAAAGGTGCTCGTTTTCTACAACATTGAAAACCTAAGTTTTGTATTCGGGAGAGATGCCCAAAGCTACTCTTCGACATTGCCTCGAACAAGATTACCTCCAATGGAGAAAACTAATGTGAAACAAAATATTTAATGTCTTACCTACAATCCGTTTTAGGCCTCGCTAGCTCACTAGTAGAGATTTTAATTAAGGTCGGTCTTATCTTTAAACTAACCGTTTTGTCAAATGTTCATTGGCAAAAAAAATTTATCATTAGTTTTTTTAAAGAAAAAATATCTTAGTTTTAACTTTAAAATGGTCCATTTTCATTGGTTGCAACTTAAAAATTGATTTGTCGTTAGAGGAATGATTAATATCTCGAGAATTTCCTTTGTAAAATCATCCAAAATGATTTTAATTGGCTTTTTTGGTAACTATATTATTAGTGTGAAGTATCTATCGACTTTGTCTATGACTAGTCTCTATGGGGGACCTGGCTGACCACCTTTAATGGAATCTTCCTTCCTAACCATATTTTTTCATCCATGAAGTTTGAACCCGAAACCTTACTTTAGCAATCCGATAGACAAAGTCGGTGGCAAGTACCAATATTTTTGTGAGGTATAGCATTGCTCTAATTACCCTTATGATACATGTCTTGTTTTCTCATTGACAAATTCATTCCTTATAGGGAAAAATATATTTTTGGTCTTTTATGTTTCACCAAAATTTTTGTTTGGTTCTTTATGTTTTTTTCTCACTTTGGTCTTTTATGTTTCAAATATGTGTCAAAGTAATCATCTTTTAACTTTATGTCCACCAATCCTAACAGATGCCACGTAGGCTGTTAACAGACGACATGACTTGCTTAGTTGGCATTAGTGATAGAGAAAAAAATATAAAGGATTTAGTGAAACATAAAGGACCAAAGTGCACTTTTGCCAAAAAAACTTTATCTTCATCTCGAAACCTCACCACCGCCACCCTTTCACTCTCCGTCCATCGCGCCACCGTCACCACCACCACCACTGCGACCTCTCTCTCTCTACTCACTGTCCATCGCTATCCCTTTGCCCACTCTCTCCTCTTTCAACCCCTCTCCTCTTTTCTCTTCTTCCCATTCATCTTCATCCCTAATTGAAAAATTAGGCTTTAAACTTTAAAAAAATACTTCATAATTATCCCTATTAACTCCTGTTGAATATTGTGAAAAAGAAAGAAAAGTTGGAAAACTAAAAGTTACTTTCATTGAGGAAAATTAGAGCATTTAATAAAAGCAAATTTTATACCTTAACTAAAAAACTTTAACTTGTTTATATTTGGTAATATCACTGAGTAAACATTAACTTAGTTAAGCTGAAAAAGACGTCTACCATCTCATCCAAGTGTTCTTGGGTGACTCAGTAGATGTTTTTAGTTATATAAAAAAGTGAAGGAGTATAAGATACTCTTACGCTTATGGTATATATATGTCCTATATTCTCATTAACTATTTCATATCCAATGTACTGGTAATTTCCAAATCTAATCGTGCCATTAACAATGCGCCAATGAATTAATGCTTTGTTTCTTTAACTTTCCTTAACAGTTACTATGAAATGGGGACCTTGAATTATTTTTTTAGCAAAAATGGATGGACATCCCGGGTACACCACAATTCAAAATAAAAAAAAATGTGTACCAAAAATAAAATAAAATAAAATAAAATGATCTCAAAAATCAAAATGGATCAGTGTAACTAGACAAGATTATAATTGTCAACATCAAACCAAGCTCCATACTGAAACAGTTAACTCGTGGGCCTTCTAATATCCTTCCAATTTTCTCATGTTCCTTCCTATACTTATCCTTTTGACCCCTAAAAAACACAAAAACAAATTAATTAAAATAACTAAACCCATAATTATTCCTTAATTATTGCTTTCTTAATAAAAAAATCCATAACAATCGTTATTAGAAACTTTACAACGGTCACACTCACGCACACACAAACACTAATATCCAAATCAAAACAATGATTAATTATTCCTTAACATAACCTTTTCGTAAACCAAAGTGTACGTGACCACAACTCACTGTAAATCTCAGATCCCAAGCACAATAAAACCCTTACCACGTGGCACCATATAATTCGATAAAACAAATCAACGGTCGAGATCGTAAACTTGACGAGCTTGGTAGTTCGATCGAACGGTAAAGAGAAAGTACCGAAAAAACTTCAGCGGAAGAGACATTGTACACTATAACCGATGCTTGTGTCTGTGTAGAAACAGTGTAAGTGAAGAAAGAGAGAGAGAGAGATATAAACACGCAGCGCACTCCATTCTCCACTGTCCAAGGAGATCACGCACTTTCTCTCTCTTTCTTTATCTCTCTCTTGTTCGGTGCTTGAAGAGTTTTCAGAGTTCTCATACTTTCTTTCTTTTTCGTTGTTTATTGAGTTATTTGATTACTTTCATTTTAGTGAATGTTGTTGAGTTGAGTTAGAGGATTTGGGTTTGGAGTCGGGTGACCCGATTAAATGGATCCAGGTGGTTTAATGAACGAAGGTTCATTTCCGAATGGGAGTGGAAATACGACGCCGTTTAGTTTAGCAGAGATCTGGCAGTTTCCAGCGGCGATGAATAGCGGTGGTGGTGGAGGATTGGGACTTAGAAGGCCACAGTTTGGACATGGTTTAGGGCAGTTTGGGGATTTCACTACTGGTCCGAACCGGGATGTTAATGGACCGGTTGGACTTGGACCGGAACTTAGTGTTGCTAGAAAGAAACGTGACTCTGAAGATGACTCTACTAAGGGTTTGTCAACTAGCAATGGCGGTGGCAATGTCGTGGTATTTGATTTTTCATTTTTGTTTTTTTTTGTTCGTTTGAAAAATTATATGATATTTAATAAAGTGATTAAAATTAAATATGTGAACATTTAAATGAGATTGAGTGCACTTGTGGAAGTGTATTTTTTAATTTTGGATAAAAAATTGGTGTTTAAATGAGTAGAATGGATCTGCTTCTGTTATTAATTCAAGTTGTGTTTTTGGATTGGTATCTGCTAGAAATGTTTATTCTATTTTTAGAATTTTTTTTGCCATTTCCCGCTCAAGGTTTTGATTAATTTGCCACTTTTGAAGGAATAGCATAGTGATGTGGTGATATTTTAGTAATTTCACTATTTACTGTACATGTTCAAGTGTAATCTTAACCATTTATTGATTATATATGTCGCACTTTTTCGTCTGAATTGTAGTCCCAAGTCCTAACAAAGATTTTAAAATATGGCTTGTGACGGCCACAACCTCAAGGTTTTTTAGGTTAACTGGCGTGTCGCGGTGTGACATATCAGCTGTATTTGATCGCAATTTTCGGCGGTATCAAGGATTTTTGTGTGCGAGACTGCAATTTTAGATAAAACATGATCTCTTGTTATAATTTATTCGTTTATCTTTTTGGTATTTTGTATCAACCGTGTAGTTTAAACTGAAAGGTTTATTTGGATTTTGCAGAATGATGGTGATGGAAAACGGTCAAGAGCATCAGGGAATCGAAATGAGGGTGGTGATGGTAAAGTTGAAGGAGAAACCAGTTCAGGAAAGCCTGCGGAGCAAAGCACTAAGCCACCTCCTGACCCTCCTAAGCAAGACTATATCCATGTGCGAGCAAGAAGGGGTCAAGCTACTGATAGCCACAGTCTTGCAGAACGGGTAATTTATCTTTTCCTATAACTGCAATCGAGCTGAGTGTCTCTTTCGATCCACGAAAATGGTCAAACGCGGTTTTACGAAAATGAGAAGCGGTTTTAGTTTCAGAATCAATTCTAAGATGAAACAACTATTTGTAGCTTTCACGCTTAACTTCAATCAATTCTAACCTTTTGTAATTTTTTTATGCACATGTTAAAACTCCTTTTGATATCTATACACAAAAGCAATTTTGATTGAAACATGATTTGATAAAAAAACCATTTTTTTAGTCTATTCAAACATAAATTACTTTACGTTGGTTCAACTCAGTTTTAACCGAAATCAATTTTACAAAATCATTTGATTCAAAACCAATTTTGATCACCGTAATAAAGGCATACTTCTCTTTTTCTTTACAAAAAAAATTTAAACAATACTATAGATTTTACCATTTTTATTTTAATTCAAGGGAAAGGTGAATTTATGGATCTGTTGCTATTAGAGTCCATGACTGAGTTTTCTGATTGGAATGTTGGTGGACAAAATGGACAGGCTAGAAGGGAAAAGATTAGTGAAAGGATGAAAATTCTTCAAGATTTGGTGCCTGGTTGTAATAAGGTAATTTTTACTACTTGTTAAATTTTGTTTCTACTCTTGTATGTACACAAAAATAGAAATAAACAAAGATAACAACAAACACAATGAAGGGAAATTACATCAAGCAAAAAAATATACTACTTGGTTCATAAAAAAGAGAAAAACAATGTCATTTTTTGGATGTTTGTACACATACATGTAAAGTTAGATACCAGTTGAAAGTCTTCCTATGATTAGTCTGTGATGACCCATATTTTCTATTAAAAAAAGTTATAAATTGAAGCGTTCTTCAATTCAGGTTATTGGGAAAGCTTTGGTCCTTGATGAGATAATTAATTATATCCAATCACTTCAGCGCCAAGTAGAGGTATCAATTCTATTTCTGATTTTGGTATCTGCATAATAATTTTAGTCTTTCTGAAATTTATGTTTGGAAGTTTGATTATTGAGGGTTGTAATGTTACTTGATGCGACAGTTTTTGTCAATGAAACTTGAAGCAGTAAATTCAAGACTGAACACCAGCATTGAAGCCTTTCCTCCTAAAGATGTAAGTCTTAAACATCCCTGAAATTTTTTCATACCCTCTTTACTAAAGATTTTCGTTTTGATAAGTCATGACTCATGAGTAAAGTTCTACTGGTTATGTTGATTATAAGTCTTTCTGATAAGGTTTATTAGAATTTGAGTTGTGCCTAACTCCCTTCTTATAAACTCATTCTTAGGCCATATCACATCTGATATGGGACTCTTACCACACACTCCTCGCGCTGGACATCTGGAGCGTGACCCGAGTAGCCCGATTGCGGGTTGCTCAACAGATCTTGGATAGGCTCTAATATCATATTAGAATTTGGGTTGGGCCTAACTCAACCCTACAAAACCGGCTTATAGAGTGAGGGATGATTCCCAATTATAAACACATTTTCAGACCATATCATATCCGATGTGGGAGTCTTAACAAGGTTGAACCACCTTTTACAGACACTATTCATGTGATGAGAATTTTGTTTCATTTGCAAATTTGCTTGAGGGGGTACTCTACAAATTCTAGATAAGATCTTCAGTTGCTTCCTTCTTCAAATAAATATAATGCTTCTTGGTTCTTTTCAGAACTTGTTAGATCATCATTGCAGAAAAATCATCTGGTCTTACTAGACAATCTTTTTTTTTTTCAGTTTGGTCAACAAACATTTGATCTAGCTGGCATGCCATTTGGATCACAAGCTACAAGAGAGCCTAGCAGAGGTTCTTCACCAGAATGGTTACATATGCAGGTAGGTGGTGGTTTCGAAAGAACAACATAGGATACAATATCCTTTCGCGTCATAATAAATGCTTAAACGAGCAGTATTCCATCATCCTTCAGTAGCTCCCATAAAACACAAATGATATACTTAAGGTGTTAAAGTCCAAGGAAAACATCATTTCCATTTTCTACACAATGCATGGAGTTGTTTCTGTTTTCCACAGGAATGCTTCAGTTTGTGGTTAAGCTCTCTCCATTTGCTGGTGTGTTGAAAATGAATTCATTTCCTCAATATGTGTAGTATAGTGGACTTTCAGTCTTTTTTGTGATTGTGCTTAACGTGACTATTAAAAGTAATCCTTCTTGTATAAGAATGCTGTTTGTCCTGAATACATAATGCTTACATATTGTGTAATAGTCTCAACATTGGTGTTTGTTAATTAATGTAGTTTTTTCACGTCAAAAAAAAAATCTGCCAGTATAGGATTTTTGGAACCGTTGTTGTTTATTTTTTGGTCGAACGAACCGTTGTAGTTTATACCATGGGAAATCTTTTATGGCAACTTGATATCATGCCGACTAAAAAGGTAGTGCCCCCATAACCTTAAAAATAAATATCCTTAGATTTTGTTGTTCTGAAACTATTAAAAGATCCTTTATAATCAAGCTTATTTAAAAACCATTCTTGATATGAATGAAAGCAGATAATTTAATAAAACTTGTGACAAATTGCAAATTCAGTTTAGAAATTGTTCTTTAAGCGGTGCAGTTGTAATTTTTTTAATCGAACTCTAATTTTTTTTAAAAAAATTAAAGTACTATCGTGGGGTTGGTTTGCTAATAGGGTCGGGCGCAATTCATCTTTGAATTTTGCTAGTTGGTATACCAACCTCTTAGCTTGTTTTGATTCTAGGCTTAAATATACGTTTCGTCCCTGCAAATATACAAATAATCTACTTTCGTCCCTGCAAAATGAAAATCTTCAAAATTTACCTTGCAAATACCAAACGCTTCTAGTTTAGTCACTGCTGTTAACTTTCCATCCAAAAAACTAACGGTTGCCACGTCAGCATTATTGTTACTAATAAAAATTAACATTTTGGCAAGCGTGGGAATTGAACCCACAACCCTTTGGCTACCAAACACACTCTTTAACCACTTCACCACTTATGCTTCTTAGTAATAATCTTACAAGTGTGATATATAGTACATAGCTACGAATTAATTTAAAAAAAAACGAAATTGAAATGAAGAACAGATTTCCAGAAACCCAAGAATAAGTGAAGAACAAACCCAACGTTTAATCATCATCATCAACAACGTTTAATCCAACTTTTCCAGAAACGAAATCCAACTTTTCTAGATCTGTTCTTAATAGAAACGAAATGGATCTGATCTAACGTTTAATCATCATCATCAACGTTTAATCTGGAAATCGTTTAATCTTCTTCGTTTTCTGGAAATCGTTTCAATTTCGAATTGAATTTCGTTTTGATTCTGATTTTCGTTTTGATTTTGCCCCAAATTTCGTTTTGATTTTGCCCCAGAAAATGGAGAAAACGAAGTAATTCTTGCCCCATTTGAGGTTTTGATTCGAACTACTGTTTCTGGTTTTGATTTTACCCCAGATTCATTGAAGATGATGATGTTATGAAGAAGAAGAAGGGAAATAGATGTAACAAATAGTTTTTGTTGGCCAACAATTACCAAATTAATAAGTGGTTCAATGGTAAGTGGCGTGGCAGATTACCTAAAGGTTGCAAGTTCAATTCCCACACTTGCCAAAATGTTAATTTTTTTAGTAACAATAATGCTAACGTGGCACATGACATGGGTTGATGACGTGGCAACCGTTAGTTTTTTGGATGGAAAGTTAACAGCAGGGACCAAACTAGAAGCGTTTGGTATTTGCAAGGTAAATTTTGAAGATTTTCATTTTGCAGGGACGAAAGTGGATTATTTGTATATTTGCAGGGACGAAACGTATATTTAAGCCTTGATTCTATCTTCTAATTGTACTACAGGTTAAGGTACCCTTTATACATCTTATGATTCAGTTTGACTTATAAAAAACGATATATCCTAATTATATTACAGGTTGAGGTACCCTTTATACATCTTATAATTCAGTTTGACTTATAAAAAAAAGATAAATAGTTTTATTTTATGAGTAGTGCAAGCATAGGAAAACAATTAAATGTGTTCAAAAACTTGATACAATAGTCAGAAGAAATCATATAATTGTATTTACTAAACTGAATGAAATCACACTTATAGATATATATCGCATCATAATATGGTTTTGGTAGCTATTGAAGCTGCTTATGATAAGGGCTGGCGTAAAATTTGGCTAGAGTGCGATTCCTCTTCTATTGTTACTGCTTTTAAGAACTCTGGAATTGTCCCCTGGAGATTGAGAAACCGTTGGGGCAACACCTTGAGGTTTTGTTCGAATATGAACTTTATTGTTTCATATTTTTAGAGAAGCAAATAGTTGCGCTAATAGATTAGGTACTTTTGGTCTAGTTAGTAGAACTTATACTTGGTGGAGTTTGCCTCCGAGCTTCATGCTAGATGACTTTTTCAGATTTAGATGATTTATTTTTTGGGGTTTGGTCTCATTAGCTTTCTTCATCTATATTGTAGTGTTGTTTCTTTTGCTTGTTTGTTTTCCTGACGTTTCGGCCTAGTCCCTCTGGTCTTGCTTGTATAACATTTTATTTTTTTAAATTTAAGATAGAGTTCTCTTTTTCCTTCTGATGATTTATCCCTAAGGAGGATTTGCAACTGAAGGTATTAATGAGGCTCTTAAAAAAAATAGCTCAGTCGATAAAAAAAACTAACTTCTAGTAGCTACACATACTAACTAAATACAATTAGTTAACTCTAACTACCGAACACTGATTTGAATTAATTTCAACACATTCTTAATTATATTCCACAATCACTTTCATTATACCTATATCATGGTGCTTTGCTAGACTCCTTACAGTAGGTGTTGATAGAACTCTTATTTGATTTCTCGTGTCAAAATCACAATCCAGTGGCTTATCGTCATTCTTTTTCACTTTTATCTTTGTTCTCTTCGAAATAGAAATACCCTTCTCTCTGCTCAATCCATTTCCAGCTCCATCGTGAGCTTGGTTCAATATTTCCCATATTTCTTCAACACTTTTGGCAGAAGAAATCCTCTCAAAATTCATCGTGAGATTGGTTCAATATTTCCTATACTTCTTCAACACTTTTGGCATAAGAAATCCTCTCAAAATTCACGTTTGGCAGAAGTAGGAAAGGGCGTTGTAATCTCTTATCTTGAATTTCTTATAGGAAGCACTATCCATTCCTTCTCTTCATGTAAATCTCTTTTCCTGGATTTCTTGTAGTAAGCATTATCCTTCTCCTCCTCTTCTTGGATGTCTCTTAGCATCATTTCCAACACTACGACTACGTGGAAACTAAAGATCACTTGCATCTTCACCACCACTCCTCTCAATTCTTGCCATCAAGGATTGGCAATGTGTGACTGGAAAAATCTCTTTTACAGAAGCCATTAATGAAACCGACACAAATCTCTAATCGGCTTTGATACCACTTTAGTGCAAGATTGCATACAGATGAGTGGTCACTCACCCACAAAGGTAGAATATAGGAATTTGTTCTGGAGTGGGCCGAAGCTCAATCCATTAAAGAGTAACTGAAACAGCCCATTTATTGGGGGCAAAAGAGCAGAAACCAAGATCAACGGTCCTGATCGGTCGTATAATGATCTGATGGTCACCCGCAATCCACTGGTACTATATAAGGAGTTATTGCGTCAGTTGTCAGGCACACATACACTAGCATCATTACTCTGCTCGTGCTCTCTTGACTTGGGCGTTGGAGTGTTATTGTAGGTACCACCCCCCTCTTTTCCTTGACACTGGGGCACGAGCAGCAGAGCAAACAGACAAGATCTGATCCCTTGATCGTTTAACAGCTAACGACTGCAAGTACTGATCATTTGGCGACCACAGGGGGAGCCCGCGCGCTATCCCACCTATTTTCTCATGGCCCCTCGGGGCAGACCAAAGACTACCCTCTTGCAGAGTGTGGCCGAGATCCCAGTTCGACCACCACCTGCCCAGGAAAGAGCGACTACGGACGCTGCAGGCACCAGGGCTATTCCTCAACCGAATATGACTCAGCCAGTCACCGTCGCTTTCCCCGCTGATCTGGTTCAGGAACTTCGAGACTTGCTCCGCGGCCGCGACCAGAACCTAGCCCGCAATAATGATCGTTTGACCCAGTTAGAAGACCAAGTCGCTTCACGACGAGCGAATACGGCTCCCGAGCAGCGACGTCGGAATAACGATATGCCCATCTCACGAGCAAACCCTTCCCGGGCTCACCGCTCGCCCCTACGAAGACAGCTGGTTCATAGATCTCCACCCCGAAGGAGGGGACGAGGAGGAGGAATCACGCCACCAAAGACGACACCATCCACTTCAGACTACACGTACTGACCTGAAGAGTCTTCGCACCAAGAATCTTCTTATGGGTCGACCAGCTCACCTACCCGCTCGCGTAGCCGTTCTAATAAGAGGTTCACCCTCTATCAGTCAAAAGAATATTGTGAGGACAAGAGGCACGGTCATCAAGGGCGATATAACGAAGAACGACTACGTCACAAAGAAAGAGGCGACACAAGCTTGGGACCGTACACGAGACAAATAGATGAATATCACATTCCTTGTTCCTTAGAAAAGCCCCCTTTTGACCTCAAGATGTACAATGGGATCAAGGACCCAGATGCTCACTTGAAGCATTTTGATTTAATGATGAAGTATAAAGGGGCGCCTGATAGCTCTATTTTATATAGAGTTATTTGCGCATCTAAACCTAAGTAATTGTTTGGAATCAAGTAAAATATGTGTAAGATAGTATTATGAATAAAATAAACAACATTCAAGGTTTATACTTATGACTTAGCATTTTTTATATATATTGGTATGTTTGATGTGTTTGTTCAGTGCACCAGCAGTTGATGCACCTGCACCGGAAAACAAGCAGTGCATCTGCACCAGATTACCACAATGCAACCAGATTTAGTGCATCTGCACCATCCCACACCAAAGACAGAATTACTCCACAATGGAAGCACCTCAATTCATACTAAGGCATATCTATCTCTTTGACATCATGCTTAGTCATAAGTCACATGGAGGCACATGGCAACTTGCAAAAGGAGGCGCCTGCCATATAAGACCATCATGAAGATCCTTTCACATGGGACACATGGCCAAACATAATTGGACCCCTCTTTAAGGTTGAGTGTTGGACTCAAATGGCTTTATCTAGTTCTGAAAAGTAACCATGGTTAACCTCTCAAGGTTAACTTAATCTCCAAGCAAACCCTCACTTGAAGGAAAGCTCCAAGCCTATATAAAGACCTTCATTCTTCACTTGGAGATCATCTCCTATCTCACATCTCTCATCTCACTTCTTACTTCTTGGAGATCATCTTAGATAGTATTTTATTTTTCTAGTTTAAATTAGTCGTTAGTGTGTAAGAAGGTAAGGAAGGAATTGACGACTTCTCCCTTCACTTCTTCATAGAATTTGTAGTGCAAGGAATCAGTGCATCTGCACTGCTTGGCAAACTTATGCAAGAGTTCTTCAATTGGTGTAATCTCTACCCTATTGTTTTCTCTTATAATTTCCTTTATTTCAACATGTTTTATTTCATCTCTATTTGCCTTGCAATGCTTACGATGAGCTAAATCTCTTTAGTTGAGATGTTCTAACCTTATAATGATCTTTTGAGAAAGTTATTGTGTTTTTAAATGGTGTATGCATTTTAGTTCTTGTGTTATACTACATCCATCTTATTTTAAGGTTGACCGCTTATAATAAGTAGAGTTATATTCACAGACATGGTTTATAACTAGAAATCAAGAACTAATAAGGGTGAGTGTTTAATAAAGCCTTTGTTAACTTGTTTAATAAAGAAAGCTTGTTAATTCCATGTGAAGTCCTAGACATAGGATAACATAGTCCTTAGAGTGATTCAGTGGGTACTTCAAAGGCAGAAGTGAACCTATTTAGCATGCCTAGACATAGGAACCTTGTAATGAAACTCTGAAGAAAGTAGCTGAAAAGCACATACTGATGCAACTGCACTCAGTGCATCTGCATCACATGAAAACACATAACTCTTGAAAGTGATGTATTTGGTGAAGACATCTCAACTATCATTCTCAATTGATTTCCTTTACATTTTCTTGTATATTTACATTCTGTTTTCTTTTCGACTCCACCCAAATTTGTGAGTAGTGTAGCTGCACTAATATATATCTTCTTAAGCATACAAGAGTTAATCCAATCCCTGTGGGTTCGATATTTTATACTACTTGTTTGTGACTGTGTATACTTGCACACGTTTTCGCACACCAAGTTTTTAGCGTCGTTGCCGTGGATTGCCATTAATTTTTGTTGTTTAGAATTTTAAATTAGTGTTTTATTACTCTGGTAGTTTGTTTTCTGTGCAGAATCAGGTGCAGAAGCATTAGGTGCAGATGCACTAGCTTATGCCCAGAGGCAGATCACCAGAATTTGAATTAAATCCAGAAATAGAAAGACAGTTCAGAAAGTTGCTTAGACTCCAGAAACAAAGGCTTCAAAGCTGCAGAAACACAATGTCTCTACAAGGTGAAAGACAAGACTCAAGACCAGCCTCAGTCAGAGGTGGTCCTGGATCACAACCAGATGCTGAAGCAGATCACAGAAATCAATTCATTCACATGGGACCAATAGGTATGATTAATGATAGAGATAGGCCCATGAGGGATTATGCTATGTTTGATCATCAAATACAAACAAGCATAGCAAGACCTCATATAGATGATGTGCATTTTGAATTTAAACGCATGATGTTTCAAATGTTACAAACAATTGGTCAATTTGGTGGATTTCCTCATGAGGATCTCCATGAGCATTTAAAACAGTTTTTAGAAGTATGTAGTAACTTTATCATTCCTGGTGTTAGTGAGGATGCATTTAGACATAAGCTATTTCCATATTCTTTGAAAGATAAGGCTAAATCTTGGTTAAATTCATTGGAGCCTAATTCTATTCATTCATGGAATGAAATGGCTGAAAAGTTTTTATCAAAATATTTTCCACCCATAAAAAATGCCAGAATGAGAAATGATATTACATATTTTAGACAAAAAGAATTTGAATCATTGTTTGAAGCATGGGAAAGATGGAAAGAGCTTTTAAGAAAATGTCCACATCATGGTCTTCCTGGCATTATTCAGATGGAAACTTTTTATAATGGTTTAGAACCCCAAACCAGAATAATGCTTGATGCATCATCTGGTCGTGTGTTGTTAAATCTGTCTTATAATGAAGCATGTGAATTGATTGATAGAATTGCTACTAATAGTTCTAGTTGGCCTACTGAGAGGGTAAGTGCCCAAAAGAAACCATCAGGGGTACATGAAATTAATGAAATATCAGCCCTATCTGCTCAAGTAGCATCACTAGCAAACATGTTCAAAAACTTTACCTCAACCAGTGCAACTGCATCTAATGCAGCTGCACTAGTAGAAAACACTGCAGCAGCCATAGAACAAGCCCCTTCAAGAACTACAAGTTGTGTCTATTGTGGAGGAGGTCACCTTTATGAGGAGTGTCCTAGCAACCCTGTCTCTGTAAATTATGTAGGATATAATAGAAATAATAACCCTTATTCCAATACCTATAACTCTGGTTGGAAGAACCATCCAAACTTTAGATGGAACAATACCAGTGCACCTGCACCTAGTGCATCTGCACCAGTCACACAACCAGGATTTCAATCTCAGAACTATCAAAGACCACAACAACCTGCCAATGATAATTCCTTAGAAGCCTTGCTCAAATCCTTTATTAGTGAACTAGAACAGCTAGGCAAGCTCAAGATGCATCTATAAAGAATTTGGAGAATCAAGTTGGTCAATTGGCAACAGCTCTGTATCAAAGACCAGCAGGTACATTGCCATCAAATACAGAAGCAACCACATCCCACAGGCCAGGTAAAGAGCAAATGAAGGCTATTTCTCTCAGGAATGGAAAAGATCTTGCAGAACCATATGAGATTGAAGGTGAAGGTAAGGTAGAAATCGAAAAAGATAAATACAGAAAAGAAAAAAATGTTCAAGATGCAGAAACATCTCATGCATCTGCATCAAAGGAAGTTCCAACACCAAGGTTAGTTCCTGAATACCCTCCTCCTCCTCCTTTTCTTCAAAGATTAAAAAAGGCACACGAGGAGAAGTAATTCAGTAAGTTCCTTGAAATCTTGAAACAGTTACACATCAATGTTCCCTTAGTTGAAGCACTTCAACAAATGCCTAATTATGCTAAATTTATGAAAGATGTGCTTTCAAAAAGGAAAAGATTAGGGGATTTTGAAACAGTTGCTATGTCCAAAGAATGTAGTTTAATTTTGCAAAACAAAATTCCAAGAAAATTGAAGGATCCTGGTAGTTTTACAATTCCATTTTCAATAGGTAAATTCTATACAGGTCGTGCATTGTGTGATTTAGGCGCAAGTATCAACTTGATGCCTAAATCCATCTTTACACAACTAGGAATTTGAAATGCTAGACCTACTACTGTGACACTTCAACTTGCAGACAGATCAATAGCCTACCCAGAAGGAATAATTGAAGATCTTTTGGTTAAGGTTGACGAGTTTGTATTTCCTGCAGATTTTGTTATTCTTGATTTTGTTGCAGATGAAGAAGTGCCAGTCATTCTTGGGAGACCATTCTTGGCAACTGGAAAAACATTGATTGATGTACAAAAGGGAGAACTAACCATGAGAGTGAATGATCGAGAGGTGAAATTCAATGTGATGAATGCTCTGAAGTATCATGCAGAGGAGAAAGAAAAGTGTTCAACTATCATTTCTCTTGACCATTTGGTGCAGAGGCAGTTCCAAAAGCAATATGATCATCTCACCAGTGCACTTGCACCAAGTGCAGCTGCACCTCTAGATAAAGAAATGCTGGAGAAAGACATTCTGCAAAGAGAAGAACCAACACAAAAGGTATGGTCTAGAACTTTTGAATCTCTTAATTTAAAAGACCCTAACCTCAAAAAGAATTTACCCTCAATAGAACAACCTCCAAAATTAGAATTGAAAGAACTGGCCAAACATTTGAAATATGCATTTTTAGGGGAAAATGATACTCTTCCAGTGATCATTGCATCTGATCTCTCAGTAGAGCAGGAGCATGATCTCATTAGTACTTTAAAGAAGCATAAAAAAGCAATAGGTTGGCAAATGGCAGACATAAGAGGGATTAGCCGTTCAATATGCATGCATAGAATCATTTTAGAAGATAATTCTAAAAACAGCATAGAAAGACAAAGAAGGCTAAATCCTATAATGAAAGAGGTTGTAAAGAAAGAAATCATTAAGTGGCTAGATGCTGGAATCATATACCCTATTTCAGATAGTGCATGGGTAAGCCCTGTGCAGTGTGTTCCAAAGAAAGGGGGTGTTACAGTTATAGCTAATGAGAAAAATGAGTTAATACCAACAAGGACTGTTACAGGATGGAGGATTTGTATGGATTATAGGAAACTCAATAAGGCCACAAAGAAGGATCACTTTCGTTTACCATTCATTGACCAAATGTTAGATAGGCTAGTAGGTAAGTAGTTTTATTGTTTCTTAGATGGTTATTCAGGCTACAATCAGATTGCAATAGAACCTGAAGATCAACAAAAAACCACCTTTACATGTCCCTATGGTACCTTTGCATTTAGAAGGATGCCTTTTGGACTTTGTAATGCACCTGCAACCTTTCAAAGATGCATGATGTCCATATTCTCTGATTTCATTGAGCAATCAATGGAAGTTTTCATGGATGATTTTTCAGTTTTTGGAGAAACATTTCATTTATGTTTATCAAACTTAGAGAAAATTCTCCAAAGATGTGAGGAAACCAACCTAGTGCTCAATTGGGAGAAGTGCCATTTTATGGTATAAGAAGGTATTGTGTTAGGACATAAAGTGTCAAAGAAAGGTCTTGAAGTGGATAAGGCCAAGATTGAAGTTATTGAAAAACTACCACCTCTAACAACTGTCAAAGGAATTAGAAGCTTCTTAGGTCATGCAGGCTTCTACAGGAGATTTATCAAAGATTTCTCAAAAATATTGAAGCCATTGTGTACTTTGTTGCAACAAGATACACAATTTAACTTTGATGAATCATGTATGGAAGCATTCTAAAAACTCAAAAAGGCATTGGTGACTGCACCAGTGATTGTTACACCAGATTGGAGCAAATGTATGATAAAATCTTTCATTCAATTTATTATGCTAGTAAAACACTCATAGAAGCTCAAATGAATTATACTGTAACAGAAAAAGAATTATTAGCAGTGGTTTTTGCATTTGACAAATTTAGATCTTACTTCGTTGGCACCAAAGTTATTGTTTATACTGATCATTCTGCCATCAAGTATTTAATTTCAAAGAAAGATGCAAAACCAAGGTTAATAAGATGGGTTCTCCTCCTTCAAGAATTTGATCTAGAAATTAGAGATAAAAAGGGGGTGGAGAACCAAGTTGCTGACCATTTATCTAGACTTGAAGGTGAAAGTACAGGTACACATGAAGGAGAGATCAAGGAGAGCTTCCCAGATGAAAAACTGTTAGCAGTTACCTTGACAGCACCTATTGCTTCCGCACTCAGTTGAGATGCACCTGATGCAGCTGCACCATGGTATGCTGACATAGTTAATTTCCTTGTGATCAAAGTTGTACTAGTGGACATGAGTTATCAGCAAAGAAGGAAATTTTTCCATATAGTAAAGCAATACTATTGGGATGATCCCTTTCTATACAAGAAGTGTCCAGATCAGATAATGAGGAAATGCATCCCAGAATCTGAACAGCAAGCAGTGCTTCTGCACTGTCATGCTGCACCATATGGAGGCCACTTTAGAAGCAACAGAACAGCAGCTAAGGTATTACAATCAGGTTATTATTGGCCCACTTTATTTAAAGATGCATATTTAATGGTCAAAACCTGTGATAAATGTTAAAGAACTCTGAAAGACATGAAATGCCTAGAACCAATATTTTAGAAATTGAACTTTTTGATGTTTGGGGCATGGATTTCATGGGTCCTTTTCCACCTTCTTTTGGCAATCAATATATCTTAGTAACTGTTGATTATGTGTCCAATTGGGTAGAGGCAGTAGCATTACCTAATAATGATGCAAAATTAGTTAGCAAATTTCTTCAAAGAAACATTTTTACAAGATTTGGTACCCCAAGAGCAATCATCAATGATGAAGGCTCACATTTTTGCAGTAAACTCATTGAAAATCTTCTTGCAAAATATGGGATTAAACATAAAATTGCTACAGCCTATCACCCTCAAACAAATGGACAAGCTGAGCTATCAAATAGGGAAATTAAAAGAGTGCTTGAAAAAATGGTTGGACCAACAAGAAAGGATTGGTCTTTGGACTTAGATGAAACATTATGGGCATACAGAACAGCATTTAAAACTCCATTAGGTATGTCTCCCTATAGGCTAGTTTATGGCAAAACATGTCATCTACCTGTTGAGTTAGAGAATAAATCATATTGGGCTATAAAAAAGTTGAATTTTGATCTCAACAAAGCAGGTGCACAAAGGTTTTTGGAATTAAATGAATTAGAAGAATTTAGGCAATTCTCTTATGAGAATGCAGAAATTTACAAAGCAAGAACCAAAGTGTGGCATGACAAAAGAATCCAAAGGAGAGAACTTAAAGAAGGAGGAATGGTCTTGTTGTACAATTCTAGGTTAAAGTTATTCCCTGGAAAACTTAAATCTAGGTGGTCAGGTCCATTCAAATTGGTCAAAATATACCCCCATGGTGCAATTGATTTGTATAATGCAGCAACAAATACAACCTTCAAGGTAAATGGCCAAAGGGTGAAAATGTATTATGGTGAGCAAGTGGTGAGAGACAAGGGCACCACTTATTTTGAAAATCCTTAATTCATGAGAGGAAAGTCAGGCTATAAGACTCTTAAAACAAGCGCTTGTGGGAGGCAACCCATAATTATTTTTGTTGTTGTTAAATATTTAGTATTATGTTCAATTTGATGTGTTTCAAGTGTTTTGTAGGAATGCAGATTTTAGTGTAGCTGCACTCAGTGCATCTGCATTGGTTGATTGTCAGTGCTTTTACACCACCAAGTTCAAAATTATCACTTAGGTGAAAACTTCTTGAAAATGCCAGCGCATCAACAGTATAATCATCATTAGTGGCTGAGATGATGAGTTGTCTACCTAAACTTACAAGTGTCATCACGAATGCTACTCCACAAAGCCTAACGGCTATAACACCCATCAAATCAACTTCCACTACCCACATTCATTCAATTAAACCATCCCTTAACCCACATAACCTTTACTCAAACCTCTCAAAAGAAAATTGAACTCTCTCTCTCTCTCAAAGCACTCTCACTTCCAGAAAAATCCCAATTCACTCTACGCTCATCTTCAACCTTTCATTTTTCTTGCAAAAAGTTCAACAATGGCCCGTAAACAAGGAGAAATCAAATCCTCAAGCAAATTTGATGCCAGTGCAGGAGCACCCAGTAAGCAGATCTCAAATCCCACTGCATCTGCAACAGTTTCCATTGATGCTGATCATGCACACTTCTGGGAGATGAAGTTCTTACCAGAAAGGGGCTATGATTTGACAAAGGCTCACTCAAATTTCCTCTCAACAATCTCCAATATGCACTGGGACAGATTCGTGCAACACAGGGCATTCTATTTGGAGCAGATTGCCAGAGAATTCTACTCTGGAATTCAAAACAACAAAGGAGGTAAGATTTTGAATCATTCTCTAGTTAGGGGTAGAAGGGTGTACTTTGATGCAAAAAGGATAAATGATCATTACAACTTGATTTACAATGGGACTGACTTCAAAGAAAAATGTCAGAATTATGGGAGGAAAGCCATGGAGAGAATTAAGTCTAGGGTAGCCATTAAAGATTCAAAATGGGATAAGATTACTCTCTCTGAGTATAAGTTGAAAACCAGATACATAATCCCTGAATTGAGTAACTGGCACTTATTTATTGATTGCTCCATTTATCCCACATCACACACATATACCATGTCCAAAGAAAGATTGATCCTTTTGGACTCAATCTTAACAGAAGACAATGTGGATTTAGGGAGAATAATCACTAAAGAAATCTTAGACTGTGGAAAGAAGAAATCTGGCTTTTTATTTTTCCCTTGCTTAATCACTGAGCTTTGCATGCAACAAGGAGTCAGTATTGATGTAAATGAACCAAGAAAAATACCAACCCCTATTTGCTGAAATGAAAGAAAGGACAAAGATTGCAAAAGAAACTTCTGGTTTGGTGCACGAGCACTGAATGCAGAAGCAACAGGCAGTTTGGAAATTTCAACAAGAACAACATGAGTGGATCCAACTTAGGCTGACAGAGATGTCCCAGGTACCAACACAGTTAGAAATACCTGTGTTTCCAACCTGGGTCTTGCAAGAACAGAATGAGGAGGAAGGATGTGAAGAAGAGGAGGAGAAAAATGAAGAAGAAATTGTACAAGAGAGTAAGAAGAAAAAGAACTTGAAGAGAAAGAGACCAACAAGAAAAGAGAAGGGAAAGAAGAAAGTGGCTATGGAAGAGGAGGAAGAAATGATGAGTGAAGATCTAATTGATACTGAGGAGGATGAGGTGACAGCAAAAGTGGTGAAAGAAATGGAGAAAAATGAAGAAGAAGAGGAGGATGAAACAAGATCAGAAGAAGGAAATGTTGATGATGATGATGATCTAGATTTGACCATGGAGGAATTGGTAAGAAAGAAATATGCTGCTAAATCACAAGCAGAACCAATTCTCACCCCAATTAGCCCATCACAACAACAACCAGAACCAGAAAAAGAAAAATCCCCATCACTATCTTCCATTCACTCAACAGAGACAATACCTACATCACCACACACCTCCCATCAAAAACAAACCTCCTCCACTCAACAAACACAAACAAATCCCATACCTACTGATCCCATTATTCCAACTAACCCTGTTTTTGAAAAAGAAAAATTGCAGGTCATTCATGAAGAACCAATAGCAGAAGCAGGAGAGAAAACTAGAAATGGAGGTCTTGATCAAACAGCCGCTGATGCATCTGCATCTGATGCAACTGCACCTGATGCAGCTGCATTCCAGAAGTCACCTACAGTCACCATATTTCCAAAGAATGTGCAGGATACAATTCAACTGGTACTGAGAATTGGAAGCTAAAAAGCAACAAGAAATAGAGAAAATTCTCAAGGAGACTACTGAGGCGGCCAAAATTGTGAAGGAAACCCCAACTGAGGGAGCAGTGGAGAAGGGCAAAGAAGTTGAAAAAACTGCTGAAGAGGAGGAAGGAAAAGAAGCTGCTGGTGTAGAAACAATGGAAGTGGAGGCAACCCAAGAAAACCAACCCAAGGAGAAGGAGTCATCAAAAGAAGCAAGCACTGAGAAAGAATCAGCAACTGAAGCTGCTACTGCTGCAGAAAAACAACCTGAAGATGTTGTAGTACAAAGCAGTGCAGATGCACCTGGTGCAACTGCACTAACATCAGAA
Source organism: Astragalus glycyphyllos (assembly GCA_963573325.1). NCBI lineage: Eukaryota > Viridiplantae > Streptophyta > Magnoliopsida > Fabales > Fabaceae > Astragalus > Astragalus glycyphyllos. Next base: position 26,706,898 of record OY754308.1, read on the forward strand.
CCTGGTGCAACTGCACCAGCAACAGAAGCAAAAGCAGATGAGCCAACACCAGAAACAACCACCACTGAACCTGAGGCTACTGCATCCAAAGCAGCTGCTTTGAAGACACAGATGTCCAAACCCAAAAAGCTGAGAACTAAGCATGCTCCAACAAGGACTAGTAGCAGGCTCAGGAGTGGGGCCAAAAACGAGCAAACTTTAAATGTTGTTTTTCCATATATTTTGCTAGCAGTACTTATAGTTTAATTATCACCGGTTTCATCCCACATGTACCAAACCCCCTCCCCAGTTTTGAACAAATCTCTTTTGTAACTCAACTTTGAGCAGTGAGGACACTGCTCACTTTTAAGTTGGGGGGAGAAGCACTTAAACTTCATATGCATGTGCTAGTGTTTGTTTTGATTTAGTAAGTTGTGTTTGTATGTGTTATTTTGAAGTAATTTTAGATTTACTTAACAAAGTATTTTGAAATGCATAAAACTGTTTTCAAAAGTAGAAAATTCTGTCAAAAAACAGTTTTAAGTAGATCAAAGTCAATATGTCTTAGGATTTGATAATATTGAAGCATGATCAGCTTGTAATCTTTTTCAAAAACTTGGGAAAAATGCATTTTTAGAACTGATTTTTAAGGATGAAAGAAAGAAAAAGAAAAGAAGCATTGTTTTCCCCAAATGACCACTGTTATTATTGCTTTGACACGTCAAAACTGAGTTTTTGAAAGGAACCTTGCTATGTGAAGAATTATCTGATGCAAGAGGAACTTTTAGAAAACTAAGGTCAAAAACAAATTTTTACTAAAAATATAGAAGAGCATAAAGAATTAAGTTTGGGGGAGTTTTTATGAATGCTAAGGCAAAAGTATGAAAAACTTAGAGTAGTCAATGCCAAAGGTTACAATAAATACTACCAAAAGTGTTCAAAGTGTTATAATTAGCTGTATTTGCCTGAGTCATTAAACTGTACCCGTTCCAATAGTGCATTTGGTCTGAAAAGAAAAATTCAAAAAGAAAGAAAAAGAAGAAAGGAAGACAGAACCAAAGAAAAAAGTATGCATACGGGGGTCAGTGAGGAAGGCAATATATGCTACAAGTCTTAAAAAAAAGTAGTATCAGTGCAGCTGCACTCAATGCACCTGCACCGTCACAGGTTCAGTGCAACTGCACCAGCACAAAAATACTCAGTGCAACTGCACTTCAGAAAAACGATGCACCTGCACTCACTGCATCTGCATCAAGAAAAAGAACCACCAAAAATACAAATAGTGCATTGACTCAACAGTTTTGAAATACTCAAATCAAAGCCCTTTGTTGCGCTTAAACCCCCCAAGTCTTGAAGATGTTGTTACTCTAGTTTATATTTTGAAACATCTTTGTTTTGACCAAAAGTGATCTAAATTTTTCAAAGGCTAGGAGAAACTTTTTACTTAGTCTTGGGACTGATTGAATCTCAGTGGGGAACACACTCACGCAAATGAGTTTTAATAGCTTTGGATGTTTTGGAATTCAAAGGCACAAAGACAAAAAGTTTCTGAAAAATGAAGTTCATAAGATGCATTCTTGAAAATCACTCTTTGAAAAGATGTGAGCTGATCTGTTCTTCTTGATTATGAAAATCTATTTTGTGTTTTCTTTTTGTCATCACTTGAGGACAAGCAATGGTTTAAGTTTGGGGGTGTGATAACTCTATTTTATATAGAGTTATTTACACATCTAAACCTAAGTAATTGTTTGGAATCAAGTAAAATATATATGTGTTAGATATAGTATTATGAATAAAATAAACAACATTCAAGGTTTATACTTAACTTAGCATTTTGTTTATATATTGGTATGTTTGATGTGTTTGTTCAGTGCACCTGCATTTGATGCCTCTGCACCGGAAAACAAGCAGTGCATATGCACTTGATGCAGCTGCACCAGATTACCACAATGCAACCAGATTTAGTGCATCTGCACCATCCTGCACCAAAGACAGAATTACTCCACAATGGAAGCACCTCATTTCATACCAAGGCATATCTATCTCTTTGACATCATGCTTAGCCACAAGTGACATGGAGGCACATGGCAACTTGCAAAAGGAGGCGCCTACCATATAAGACCATCATGAAGATCCTTTCACATGGGACACATGGCCAAACATAATTGGACCCCTCTTTAAGGTTGAGTGTTGGACTCAAATGGCTTTATCTAGTTCTGAAAAGTAACCATGGTTAACCTCTCAAGGTTAACTTAAACCCTCACTTGAAGGAAAGCTCCAACCCTATATAAAGACCTTCATTCTTCACTTGGAGATCATCTCCTATCTCACATCTCTCATCTCATTTCTTACTTCTTGGAGATCATCTTAGATAGTATTTTATTTTTCTAGTTTAAATTAGTCGTTAGTTTGTAAGAAGGTAAGGAAGGAATTGACGACTTCTCCCTTCACTTCTTCACAGGATTTGTAGTGCAAGGAATCAGTGCATCTGCACTGCTTGGCAAACTTATGCAAGAGTTCTTCAATTGGTGTAATCTCTACCCTATTGTTTTCTCTTGTAATTTCCTTTATTTCAACATGTTTTATTTCATCTCTATTTGCCTTGCAATGCTTATGATGAGCTAAATCTCTTTAGTTGAGATGTTCTAACCTTATAATGATCTTTTGAGAAAGTTATTGTGTTTTTAAATGTTGTATGCATTTTAGTTCTTGTGTTATACTTGTTTACCTGGGATTTTGGTAAACACCGCTGGTCTCCAATTTGGTTAACTTGCAGGATCAACCAGTGAATCCTAAGACCATTTGTGCTTAGAGTTTATAGTTTATTATGATGTTCTTGAATTGTCTCGCGTTTTAACCAGAAAAAGAGGAAAGAAATAACTGATTCCTTCGCGCGAAGTTATCAGAGTACTTCAGAGAAGAAGAACTTGAACGATAAAAACAAGTAAAACGAAAGAAAAACAAATTAAAATTGCATTAAAGTTAAAGGAAATGGTGCACAAATTCATACATTGTTTCTCTGACTCGTTTTTCTCTTGAATGCGGAAGTTAGAGCGTGAGAAGTAAAATATGAGTTTTTGTGACCCTTGTTTCCTCTCAGAAACTACTATTTATACTTAGTGGGAGGAGCAGAAACTGCCCTCAAAAACAGTTATAAAAATGTTGGTAACTGCTCCTCTTTTCGACCAACTGCTAGCTTTTCAGCGCATAACTACTTAGTCTTCTGTCTGTCGAAGCTTGTGTCCATTTTCCTCTTTCTTGTTTTTGTTTTTCTGGAAGCTTGTCGAATCTGCCCTGAACATGATCTTTGTCGAAATACTCCGATCTATGTCAAAGTATAAGTCAAACCCTGTTGACTATTTTAAATGAAGCCTGTCGAAATTACAGGCTAACAATACTACATCCATCTTATTTTAAGGTTGATCGCTTATAATAAGTAGAGTTATATTCACAGACATGGTTTATAACTAGAAATCAAGAACTAATAATGGTGAGTGTTTAATAAAGCCTTTGTTAACTTGTTTAATAAAGAAAGCTTGTTAATTCCATGTTAAGTCCTAAACATAGGATAACATAGTCCTTAGAGTGATTCAGTGGGTACTTCAATGGCAGGAGTGAACCTATTTAGCATGCCTAGACATAGGAAGCTTGTAATGAAACTCTGAAGAAAGTAGCTGAAAAGCACATACTGATGTAACTGCACTCAGTGCATCTGCACCACATGAAAACACATAACTCTTGAAAGTGATTTATTTGGTGAAGACATCTCAACTATCATTCTCAACTGATTTCCTTTACATTTTCCTGTATATTTACATTCTGTTTTCTTTTGAACTCCACCCAAATTTGTGAGTAGTGTAGTTGCACTAATTTATTTCTTCTTAAGCATACAAGAGTTAATCCAATCCCTGTGGGTTCGATCTTTTATACTACTTGTTTGTGACTGTGTATACTTGCACACGTTTTCGCACACCAGCTCCCCGGCCAGTCAAGTGTGAAATTTTTCCTCTAACCCTAGAAGGGTCAGCATTGGAATGGTTCACCGAATTAAGGCCTAACACCAGCTCCTCAAGGGAGCAAATGGCTAGAGCGTTCACCGCTCGTTTCACAACCTACAGGATTAAGCCTAAATTCCAAGATGTCCTGATTGCTATCAGGAAGGGACCGGACGAGTCCCTGCGCAGTTATGTGGAGAGATTCAATCGAGAAGCTGATCAAGTCAGGAACCTAGATGACAACGAACGATTATTTTTCTTGAGAACTGGTGTAACACCCCCCTTTTACTATTTCAATTAAATAGACAATTATCAGAGTCACCTCGAAGGGCGCTACATTTTTCACCATTTAAAAAAAAAGAAAATCTCCAAAATAATTTATATAAAAGAAATCACCAAGCAGCGGAAATATTAACCAGTTTAAACATCTCCAGAATTAACAATTAAAGACATCTCCAAAATTAATTAAAACAATTTCCAATAACTAAAATAATAGTTCAAAACGATAACTAACGACTCCCCGGTGCTACATATCAGAGCTGACACAGACCCAAACGAGAGAGGAAGCAAAACCTAGCAATTCCTCCACGAGCACTAGCGATCACCTGCAGCGTTGCCGCATGAGAGCAACATTCCAAGCAGAAGGGGTGAGTCTAACAGAGATAATAAGCAGAAGATAAAAATATGCTAGCATCAGGTAACTACAGCAACACAATACAATTACACCATATCACAGCACCAGATACCAAAGGAAAAATCCATTTGACAGTGAACCACCAAAATTATAACATTCATAGACAATGGGATGATATGCAACCCCTCCAGTGGGCATATGCATGCGGTACCGATCACCAAAATGAGCCACGACGGGCATATCACCAATAAACACCAGAGGCAGAGCCTATATCACCAGAACATGCATATGACAATGCGACACCATGATTATGCACCAACTCACCATAACAAGTATTTAAAATAAATACTATATCACCAGAATCAAAACAAATGATTTCACCAAAAATAGCACCAAGTTGTAGCATCACAGCTACCACTAAACTCTCCTGAGCATACCAGCACCGCACCTGAAATATTAACACCAGACGGCTCCACAACGCGGACATAACGCACGCACACCACGCACAAGACTGGCGCACAGCGCCTAGGCACATCGCACCTACTTCAGAGAATTAATTAAAATAGCAAACGACATCGGATTTCAACAAATAAATACTTGTTGGAAAGCCCTATGGGTCTGGTTATCATCCCTAAGTTCAGTTTTTGAAGGAGAGTGTCCAATAGGTACAGTTTTCGAAAAGCACACAGGCTAGTTGCAAAAGAGGACAGTTTCTGTCCTTCAAATTCAAGCAATTCCAAAGTGACCAAAACTCAATCAAATTGCATGAAACTTGTGCATAAACTGGGGCAAATTTTGTCTAGTTTTCAAAGAAATTGGATTCGTTCGAAAAGGAGTTCTTTTGAAAACGTGGTAACCAAAACACTGACCCTGTGTCCAGATTGTTTCCAGAATCTTACTCTAACTTGTGGAATTCATATCTCGAGCTACACAACTCTAAACGCAACCAAACCAGTGCCAAATTAACAAGCATTAAGTCTATTTTCCAGAAAAATAAACCACATAATTTTTCGGTCAATACAACGTTCCCAGTCACCGAAATACCGAATCTATACCCAAATCGTTTCCAGAATTTTAACCTAACTTGTATCGCCTATAACTCGAGCTATACAACTCCGAATTTAACGAAACCAGTGCCAAAACGACCGGCGTTAAGTCTATTTTCAAAAACAATCAACCTCATAATTTTTGGATCAACCAAACAGCGCCAGTTTTAGAAAAAACCGAACCTGTGTCCAGAATCGCTAAATTGCCAAACACCAAACCCTAACGGCAACGACACCACAACCACCACAACAAAAACGACAATTCGACAACGCGACAACAACAATCAACCACGCACAGCAACAACAAAAACACGAACAATAACAACACCATCATCGTGATACAACAATCACGCAACAACAAATAACGAAACAAATCACAATAACGTGCAATAATCATCAAAGCACCAATCTCAACGAAAACACGATATGCAACAACACGAACAATTCAACAAAGCCCTAGACTACCCACACATAATTATCATCAACCCATTATCAAGGTTAAGCCCACCCTTACCTCGAATAACGTAAGCTCCGGAACACGACGAACGAGACACGAACAAAACCACAGCAACACGAACGATCTCCTTTTGAAATTCTTCGCGAAACCCTCCTCTTCTCTCCCTCTTTGCGCCGCGTGCTCTCTCTCTCACTCTCACTTTCGTTTTTCTTTTGCTTGCTGCGAATGAGGGTTTGGCTTAAACCCCCAGGGTTTAAGTTGAGGGCTCAGTAAACACTGGGCTCTCTACGTCACCACCTCCTTTACTCGTTTCACCTCCTACGCATATAAAATATTAACCTTTTAATTTATCTATATCCCGCCTCCAAATTATTTTAATAATTCAATCAACTATTTTAATTAAATTATTTCCGGGGTGTTACAACTGGGCTCCTTAGAGGGAGTCGTTTTGAAGTTGAGGTCGGTCTTCATCTCTCCAAGGATTTGGAAACGTTCCTTCGAAGGTCGCAAAGATTCATGAATTACGAAGAAAGAACTATGGCCATTGAAGCTGCTGAAGCAGGCTGAGTCAGCGACCACGAGTAGAACGTGATCAGAGGGCAAAGGAAGAATATGTTAGACCAGGGTAGGATCACAAAGTAAAGAGGTTTTCTGAGCGTACCAAGTTAAACACCTCGTATGCGAACATACTTGTGGAATGCGCGAACGCAGAATTCAGAGACATCAAAGCACCAGAGCCTCTCGTTCTCAAGGATGGGCAGCACCCGTCTAAGAAATATTGCCGGTACCACAAAAGTAACGGGCATGATACCAATAATTGTATGGCCCTCAAAGATGATGTAGAAGCATTGATCAAAAGAGGGAAATTAACCTAGTATGTGAAGAAAAATCAAGCTGAGGGACAAGAAGATAAGCAAGTAGCTCGGTCGCCCAGAAGAGGAAAAGCACAAATTGATGAGGTGGCCAAAGTAGTAAAAGAGGAAGAAGGCGATGAAGATGACATCGTCGACACCAGAAATTCTGCCTCCTATTCAGCCGTACCCCGGTGCACTCATTACCTACCCGGCGGGTTCCTATATGCAGACATAGATGAATGTCGCCCAGGTGGAGTAGCCATGGAATCAAGTTTCACCTCTCTAAGGCGCGCAAGAACATGTACCAGGAAATGGCCTTGTTAACTTGGCCCAAGTAGTAACTAGGCAGCCATGGAAAGATGCTCCACCCCAGGTACCACCACAGCCAGGGGCGCAGGGTCCCCTAGACACACTGTGGCGCCCAACGCCTCCACCTGGATCATCGGGGCCCCAACTCTTGGACCCTAATCTCATCGCTGACACCATCAAGAAGTTCTTCGATGTGCAGTTGAAGCCGCTCGATCGTCCAGTGTACAGGAAGTCTTACCCCGAGTGGGTGGACCGATTGGTGCCTCTGCCCAGAGGATTCAAAACCCCTGACTTTGCCACGTTTTTCGGGGACGATGGCAAGTCCACTATGGAGCAGATCAGTCGATTCATGGCCTAATGTGGGGAACAAAACTAGAACGAGTATCACAAGTTGCAGTTGTTCCCTCGGTCCTTGATAGGGACTGCCTTCTCGTGCTATTCCTTTCTCTCTCCTGATTCTATACAGACCTGGGCAGACATGGAAAAGTGCTTCCATGATAGATTCTACTGGCCGCAGCCTGAAGTTATCACAGCCGATCTCATTAATTTACGACAGAATGTGGACGAGGCAGTGACCGACTTCATTGGGAGATTCAGAAAGATGGTCGGAAAGTGCTCGGTGCCTTTCCCAGAATCCCAGCTCACTTCCATGGCTATGTCTTGAAAGCACCCTCAATTGAAGGAAAAGCTTGTGGGGCAAGCTTGCAGCGACCTCAGTGACTTGGCTTCCAAGGCAGTTCAGGTGGAACAGTATGTCCAAGAGAGAGAAAGGAAGAGAGCCATTAGGGGCCGAGGGCTACAGTTAGTATTAGTGGTGGATGCAGCCGAGGATTCGGACTATGATGAGCCAGCCGACTACACGGCAGACATCTTATTGGCCGAGATAGTTAAGGGGAAGACCTACCTCTGTCCAGCTCTTAAGTCTGTTAAAGGTAAAGAGAAAGACGAGGAAAGGGTTGAATATTCCTTTGACATCTCTAAGGCTGACCAAATCTTTGACTACCTCCTCAAGGACAAGCAGATCAAGCTCCTTGACGGCCATAAGATCCCCCCGCCTGAGGAAATAAAGGGAAGGAAATACTGCAAGTAGCATAATTCCTTCAATCATGCCACTTCGAATTGTATTATCTTCCGCCGAGCCATTTAGGAGGCCATCAGGAAGGGGAGGTTCAAAATGGATGACAAGGGAGCATCAGAGATGAGTATCGACACTGACCCTTTCCCCAGCATGAATGTCAATATGGTCTCCTTCTCGGGGAGCGACCGAGGGAAAGGGAGGAAGAATTATTTGTGGGTCCCGAAGGGAGAGATTTCCCCAGAAAGGGAGACATTTGTGTTCGACTGTTTGGGCTCGCCCCCACGGGGATCCACAGTTGCAAAACGAAGGGCCCTGCTATAGTGACCGAAAAATCCGGGAGAGGATTCCTCGAAGGTTCAAAAATGAAGCCGCCATCAAAGTTTAGTTTAAGGGCAAATACTAGAAAATCCCTTGGGTTTGGATAAGGGTCCTTGAGACCAGATTAGGGGTCGGGAGTCGATTATGCATGGGGAATGTATTAGCACCCCACGGCATCCTTCCTAAGGAAGGTTACCTACTAGTTAGTTGTAGGAAGAATGTTAAGTTTGAAAATATTTATTTTTACCCCTTTTTATTGTGAAAAAGCAATTTGAGAGAAGGAAAGGATTTGATAATTTTTAAATTTCGGAAAATGATTATTTTGAAAAAAGACTAAAAGGGTTTTTTATTATTGCAATTGATAAAGGTCGGTCGCCCTCTGCTCCTACGTATCTCTTGGTAGATAAACATATCACACGTAGTTCTTGGTGGAAAATATTTGTTTGTTGGTGTTTTTTAATTAGAGATTTTAGGACTCCTGAGTGATCAGTTCATTTGTCCTAATAAGCTGACTAATCTGATTGTACAATCGACTTAATCCCCTATTTTTGAAAATATGTTTCTTGGAGTTTGGAAAATGGTTTGATGTGTTTGTGTTTTTTTAATTTTTGAAATTATTTATTTTGAATAGGGATTTTAGGACCTGATCTGTAACGGTTCATTAGTGGTCCTAAAAAACTGACTAACCCGACCGTACGACGGACTTAGTCCCCTATATATATATTTTGGTTTATTCATTTATTTTATGGGTTTTTTATAGGAAAAAATTTATGTTCCAAAAAAATTATTTTTGTAAAGAAAAATATATAAAAAAACGAAAAAGGGGGGTTAAATAGTAAAGTGGTTGTGCAAATGGCTAAAGAGGTCGTATTATTAAATAGGGGGGTGCGAAGAACAGAAGCCAGCAATCCACGTTTTCGGTCAGCAGGCTGGCCTGTGATTTGGGCTTAGTACAGGAGCGTGTACGAGGTAAAAATGTAGGTGTAATTAGCAATCTGCATTAAATATTTTTTAAAAAAAGCCCAAACCATATAAAGTCACAACCTTTTTTTTATTATTATTTCCTCTTTTTCCCTTTTTTTATGTTTATTTCCTTTACTGATTTTTTGCTAGTTTTGCTTTCTTAAGAACCCTAATAACTTTTCTAACTAAAACATTTTGGATACTTAAATCCTAATTTATTTTCAGTATCAATATTCACAATAAAACCTAAAAAGAATGTGAACCGATCCTAATTACATTTCTTTAGTTCATATATACAGTTTTACTACTAGTTTCATAAGCTGAATATCTACTATTTCGATCTATATACAAACTACGACTATGATTGTTTGCAAAATAATATAATTATGAACAAAACTGTGATCACCGACCTTTTTTTCAGCTTCTGAACAACCTCCTGTTTGCTCTGCTTGCTACTGCTTCTCCTCTGCCTCTGCTTCTATTTCTGAATTTTCAGGTGTTTCACGATTAGGGTTTCGGCCTGAATCCTAATCTTTTTTTTGTGGTATGACAGTTACCCCTCTTTATTTAGATTCCGTAGAAAAATGAATGATTTTCAAGATTTCATTGTAGGAATAGAAATAAAGATAAAACAAACGCTAATTTTGTCCGATTAGTAGGAAAGTTGTGGGTTTTGAGAAATTACGGGTAACACTTGGCGTGTTAACGAGAAAGCAATAGATAAGGATCACTGGGGATCTGAAAGGACCACTCGGGATCTGAAGGAGCACTGAGGCTCTGGGAGGCTGCTTAGGCCTTGAAGGACCAAAATGGTCTAAAGGAGCACAACTAACTATGGTATTAGTAAAACAGTCTGTCTGAGGGTGGCCTTCGCTCGATCGACAGTGGGTGTCAAGATCAGGTCTAGAATTGATATGTTGACTACGAAGGATTTACGCTATGCCATAGGCGGGCGCAACTAATCTTGGATGTCTGACGATTCGTCACGCTCAGTGGTGACGTAGTGATCTGAAGGTAGAGTTCGAAGCCATTGCTTTGACATGTTAATTCAAACTAAACTGAAGGACCGAATTGGTCTGACGGATCTATGCTAGATTCTATGCTAACACTGCGATCTGGTGTATAATGTAGGGTCAATGCTCGTCGCGTTGACTTTAAAAATTGGAAGGATCGACACTTGGAGTCGATAAGCAACAGATGTTATGCGTATGACATGCACGTAATGTATGCATATAATTTTCTCTTTTTGTTCTTTTTGATTCTTTTTATTTTTTGGTATATGATGAGTGCATGAAATGCGAATGTCATGCAGATGCAATTCTTTAATGCAATCACTATGGTGAATGGTGCGATGATATGATATGATGGATTGGAATGTTGAAACATTTTTTTGGCAATGATGAGAGACGAAACTTTCGATGCGAGAAGCAGAGGTGAATATTAATCATTCCTTGGAAAATTTGGATTTGTTTCAAACTTTGGCAATCTCAAGGTTGTTATTTATGGACACTGATGTGAAAGAGTACTTGTCTGCCTTTGCAAGCTCGCTTATTATTCTCTTCCATTACCCATGATGACCGAATTTTATGTCCACAAAGTTAACTACGTGGATTTTCAGTATCACATTGTTAGATTGTGTTCTCTCTCTTTGAAGCATTGTGTAGTAAACGTGCATAAGAGTGCAAATATAGATGAATGAGTCAGTTAACTTGGTTCTAGACCTATGGTAAGGAAAAATGTGACACATAAAGGGATGAATGACATGTTTATTGCCGAAGCTCATGAAAAGGTGGGCTTTCCCCAACTCAGGAAATGTGGGTTTACCCCAATTTTGACTTCTGATGATGCTGAATGAATAGTTTGCCCTTGTCTAGTGACGACAACAACTAGGGGTGTAGAGGAAATGATGAATTGGGAATGCCATGACTTTGTATTGAAAAGTGGCAAGCAAGAGATTTTGTCTCAACCTATGGACTTTGGTGTTGCCCCAATTATGACAAGGACAAGGTTGCCCCGACTGAAGTAGCATTGTGGAATGGTTTGTTTAGGATAATGGGTTGAGAAATTGCTCTGGTATGGTTTTATGGATGTGAATAAGGGAATGAGATGGGTGTAGGGCGAATTTCCCCAACTTTTAGGTCGAGTGAAGGGTGAGGGGATTGCCCCACTTTGAAATGGTATTTCAAATGGTTGCCTTTAGTGAGATTGTGAAAGGTGACGGAGTTAGGGTAATGGCGTTGGGAGCTGGTGCAATATGGCTATATAGACTGGGTGTGGTATATGAATGAGATGGATAATGGCTAAATCTCCAAGTTGAGGTGGTATGAACGATGAAAGGAATGCCCCACTTTGGGATATTGGTGGTGATCATAGTATACACTTTTGGTATGATGAAATCTCCAAGTCTTGAGTTTTTTTTTTGATATGATGAAAACTTCACTTGGTGATCACAAACCTGGTCTTTAGATCAATGCAACTTGAATGAACCTTGGAGTGCAAGTCTTTTGATTTTTTCTTTTTTAGCTTTCTTTTTTGATTTTTGATTTTCTTTTTTTGAGCAAACACATTGTAAATAAACAAACTTATTTGTCTTAAAATTAAAACTTTGAGAACACAAAAGCAATCGGTCATTGATCGGAATGGACTTTAGAGGCTTGTAATGTGGCCAATGGTTTGGGGTTTATGAAAGAAAGAGGTTGTGACGTGGCGAATGGTTAGAGGTGTATGAAAGAAAAAGCTTGGGATGTGCCGAATGGTTAGAGGTTTATGAAAGAAAGAATGATTAGCCTCAAGGAAGTGTTTGAGGGTTTATGAGAGGAGAGATAATTAGGCCCAATGAGGAGTTTGAGAGTTTATGAAATGAGGGATAAATAGACCTAATGAGGTATTATTTGAGGGTTTACTGAGACAATGATCTCTTATGTGCTTCATGGTAACGTGGTAAGATGTATCACCTCACAATTCCTGCTTCTTTTGCCTTTTTTTTCAAGATTTTACAATCCTTTTTGAATTTTACCTTTTTGCTTTTGTGGTTTTTCTTTCTTTTTCTTTTGAACTGAGTAAGCTGATATACAATTTTTAGATATTGAATCGATCATTGTCTAGGGTGATTGGAGGAAATTTTTTGACAGTTTTTGGCTCAAAGTGGGGTAACAAAGGGTATTTCTTTTTTTGAGGATAGAGAGCTGGCCAAACTTCATTTCAAATCACGATTGCTTGTTTTCTCAAAACTTAACTTTAGGACAACATTATTTATTTTTATATATTTTCACTTTTTCTTTATTTTTTATATGCCTTAATTTTTGCTTAGGTTGCTCTTGCGAATTTTCAACCTAACAGGCTTTTTGAATTTATCCATTTTTTGTTTTTTTTTTTTGTAATAGACTTGCACCATGGGAATATAATGTTGACAAGATATCTAGTGATCACAAATTGCCCCAGTGTGAGGACCTAAAGTGTTTTTTCATCAAGGGAACCAACCAAAGAGTCAACTATGTACTGATGTGGGGAGCATGTACTTTATGGGTGGTCGGGGTGGGATTAGACATGTATGGTAGACAGTGGCAGATCCAGGAACTTTATATCGTGGGGGCGAAAAATAGTCTAGTAATTTTTAGGAAAAAAAAATATTATAAACTTAAACATTTATAACATATATAAGTTCTCCATAAAAAAAAAAAACAAAGACTCAACCCTGAACTATTATTTATCAAAACAT